>JASDDO010000031.1:317002799-319618528 GCA_030015575.1 Agapanthus africanus | reverse complement strand
TGATCGACCTCCTTCCATTCTGTTGACATGCACTGGAGACAGCTGCATGATTTGAATCTGGTTCAATTAAATCAGTGCCTCTGGTTCTATATTGGATATAGAACAGTTCATATCTTAACGATGTTAAGGTACGGGGAGTTGTCCGGCTTATGCTTAAAACCAGACTCTAGATAACTCATAGGCACGTTTCTGTAATGACTGTTTGTGGGTTGACCCAGGCTATGACGAGGGTTGATTTTCTACCATCTGGGAGATCAATAGAAATATTGTTCAAGACTCGCCACAGTTTTATTAAAAATGGATTTTTTCAAAAACAGCAGTGGGAGTATGGTAGAACTGGAAGTGATTCCAGAACCGCAAACGATTACTGAAGATTTGATAAGGAACCTAAAGATTCAATCTGATTTGACATTCCATTGGCCACTCCGCAGATAAGGTGGGTAACTTCAGGCACCCGAGAGGTACTCCGGTAGCCTCAAGGACGGTGACAGGGAAGTTCTTGTTTACCCACACTTGCCATTGCTGTTGTTCCAGGCTGCGAGACCCGGCAGGAGGATGAGTATAGCGTCGTTCTGAACTAGCTTCAGAAGTGTACGTGTATATGACTCTGCCAGAGGGTTGTCGTAGTCAGTGGGAGCAGCGGAAGCATTGGTGGACATCAGGCTTATGTCTATTTATAGACTAAAGCAGATGTAGCGGAGATAGATCATCTATTTCTGATATGACAGTCATAGGTTTGACGTCATCAGAATAGGGGATGGATCTGTTAAGAAAGTAGTAGGAAGTGATATTCCTTTACTACGATCGGTTATACTTTGGTCGTCACACAGTGTTTTCTCCACACAGGACTTGGATATTATATCAGACATACTGGTTACTAGATCTATGATTTAGATCTAGATTTGGGTAGTTTCCCAATCAGGGTACTTAGACAGCATTCTAAGGGTATTTAGAATGGACGACTCCTGGCACGGTAGTGTACCTGCAGGTAATGGAGTCACCCTCTCCAAAGGTGTCTTACAGACTAAAGGGGAGAGGGACGTGCATGATTGGCAGATCACTTGCTCAGGCAATTGAGTCAATCGTGAGATGTCAAGTACCACACCAGATGTTGTTCTTGCACTAGATGCAATAAGCTGATATTGATCCAATCCGGGAAAAACTATCGGAGGCAGTTTTAGAACATAAGTGGATGTTCTAGGGATATGATAACGACAGCCTCATTCGAGAGATTGTTATCATTCCAGGCTTCCAAGGTGACATGGACGACAAGGAGATCGTCAGAGTTATAGTTTTCCTTCTGACGAGGGGCAGTATTTTGGACAGGTGGTCCAAGGGAATACTGAGGGTGGCATGGCGCAGGATACTGATTAAGTTCAGTTGACGATACAGTCTAAGGAGTTTGGATTTGGAGTTCACTTATGAGCTAGGTCCCATCAGACATCCAGACATTCTAAGACAGGTATTGCTCATTTCGGGAGATGGCTTTCTCCGCGAACTTGAGATATAGAGAGACATAGAAAGAAACACCACAGGCGGATCCACTCACTGAGGCTATTCCTCGAACGCAATAGTTTCACAAACGAGTTTTGTGAGACTGACAAGTAGAGGAGTTGGGTGTTCGGTATCACACGGGCTGTGAGTATGCGACATCGCAATAATTAGCCTTGAGTGCAAGTGGGAGATTGTTGGAGATAGTGCCCTCAGAGTCAATTATTGGATCACAGGCACGTGATTGCAATGATTGAGGGAGGACCTATCCCGGTAGGATAGTCTTACTCAAGATGATAGTATGCTATCTGGTTTACCTTTATCATCGTGTACTGCTTTAGGTGACCTGACAGGTCGCTATTGCACGTTGATAGAGCCCTAGGATTCATGCTTGACTGCCAGCAGTATGAGGGCGATCATATAAGTGAGAGCTGTAGTCTACAAGCACATCCTTAATAGGTCCCTAGTCGTGGGAGTTTCGAGACAGGGCATCGATTCTCCAGAGTAGACTAGTGTATACAGTCGAGACCCCGACGAGGGGCGGTGGCCGGTCTCACAAGCCACTGGTGTCAGTTGGATCACCTAAGATGTATACAGGTGCTCATTGGATTATGAGTACACCGGACAGGACTCGCCGAGAACATGCTAGTTGGTCTTATACCTGACGTCAGATAGCAGTTCCCTGGTGACATGTGTACAGGTTAGTTCATCGACCTGGGGATCGTCATTTGTCTCGTGTGAGTTCCCACTGTACTTTGATTACTACCCTACCACGGCTCAAAGGAGTCGTACAAACAGGTTTTAGTTGGGTACAGTCCCGAGCCACATGGAGGCAGTGAGCGGATCTTCAGGGGTTCGTCTCTCCCGGTATTGGGGGTGAGGTCGCGCTGTGTCTAGGAGAGCCATTACACAAAGACCTTGGCCAAGGTAGGAGATTTACTGGTAGGTATTCCAGTAGTATCTCAGGGTGTTCTGGGCTACACTCCGACACGACTTGTACCGTTTTTGGGGGTCTGACTTTTACCAACCCCCTAGGCCCGCCATGCGATGCTCATAGACGAACGGACCGGATTGTACGGATATTGTCACTGACAGGCTCAGTTGGGTGTCGGGGTGAGCTTCCTCATCGACGTCCCTTTTGGTCAATAGCTGGTGGCCCGTCACGTATTGGCTTATACCTCTGACGTGCTAGTGGTTAAATCCACAGCCATAGTATTGACGAGTCTTTAGAGTCCACCACACTTTCAGTTACTCAAGCTTTCGGGCGAAACGTTGTAGAGGCCGTATGGAGATATGGCAGGGTCCGATCAGATACGTGCGGTATTGTACGGATCAGGATCGGACGGTTTTGTACTAGTGGCCGTATGGTTATATGGCAAGGTTCGATCAGATACGTGCGATATTGCACGAATCAGGATCGGACGGATTTTTACTAGCCGGCTTTGGTTTAAGCCGGTCCTAGTTTAGTACAGTGTAGATTTTGTCTCCTTGCATTTGTATCCGGACGGAATACAGATGCGGGTGTGTATGCACAGTATAGGGGTTTTCCTGTAATTTATTACGGGACCAGTTTTCTGGAGTTGCCAGTTTGCATTCCGTTCCGGCCGGTTTTTCTTTGTTCTTTCCCGGCCGGAATTTTCCGATGGAGGGGGTTATTTGCAGTTTTGCAAATAACAATTTGTGGGGGACTTATTTGCATAAGGTGTGATATGATAAGCATCTTTGCTTTTCATGATTTGATGAGATTAGAAATGATTTGAGGTTGATGTAAGTTTTGTGATGATAATGTTTTTGGATGTGGTCACCCTCCTCCTTTTACTACGATCACCTCCCTTCATGCTTCTTTATTCTTTCTCCACCATTTTCTAAGTTCATAAGTTTTTTTCATGGTTGAAGTGAGAAGAAGAAAAAGAAAGAGAGAAAGAAAAGAGAAGAAGAGAGTTTCATCTTCATCCTTGAGAGTGTTTCATTTTCTTGATCTCATTTCATGTTAAGAAAAATGCAAGTACCATTTTTCTTGTCTTGTTTCCTCCATCATCCACAAATGGAAACAAACCCCAAAAGTGAGACATACACTCTACACTATATTCCTACAGCAAATCTTGGACGCGTCGATTCGCCAGCTTCGCGCCCGAGTTGCCTCGGTATTGAGGTGGGAGCCCGTAAAAGTACCCGGCTTCGTGGTGCCCTTTCCGACGAGGAGGAGACGACCGGAGATCCCGCGAGGAGATCGGAGTGGAGATGAAGACCGGAGGACTCGGATCTGTCGGTACATCTCTTCCCCTTCTCTTGTTTGCTAGAATTAGTTTAATGGTTACGATCCGGATGTTTAGTGCGCGGTGGTGCCGGTTTGCTAAGTCCGCAAAATTTAAGTTTATCACAGTTTCCGCATTTGGCCGTCGGATTGACGGCCGGGGCGCCGCCGTGCACTTACACTATTGATGGCGAGCTTGGAATTTTGGGGTAGGGGCCGGCATCAGCGTTGCTAACACTGAAGCAGAGGTGCCAGAAGAAATTCATCATTTGCCTACTCTTGTTGGCGCAGCGATGGCTTAGGAGACGGGTTTAGGTCCCTATCGCCTAAGGCTTTTCAATTTTATGGGCCGTGAGGGTCCCATAAAAGCATTTTCTCCCTGCGAGTCGTGAGGATCCCGCAGGTGTATTTTCTCCTTAGGAGTCGTGAGGACTCCTAAGTATGTTTTTCCTTTGTGAGTCGTGATTGAAAAAGAAATTCGAGACTGTGTAAATCAAATCAAATGATCCCCGGCAACGGCGCCATTTGATTGATAACGATTTCGGATTGTGTATGTTGGAAATTGTAAAGAAATCACAACCAAAAATTATTTTTGACCGCAATCAACAACAGTGTCGGTTGTAGATCGTAAGCGAGTGCGGATCGTCCACAGGGATTGTGCGATTCGTTTTTATATTTGATTTGTTTGAATTGAAAAGTTAATCGAAAAGAAAAGAAAACATGATTCAAGATTTTATCAAATGTTTCAAGTGTCACTATTCTAATCAAGAATCAAGAAAATGATAAACAATCGAGAATCAGGGTTTCGATGATATTTCCAACCAAATGTCAAGAATCTAAATGAGGCTCGTAGGAATCGATCGGATCTATAGACGTGATGTAATCTCAAGATATCGTGTTCTTGTCCTTCGAAGGATTGATACTAGATCGATGATGATCGACGAGAGTTAGGGCTTTCTCGTGAAACTAGGGTTTCATCGTTTAACCCTTGTTCTGTCGTCGATATCTTTCACATTCTAGCCTCTAGCAATTTCAAGAAACGATCGTAACTCCCCAATTTCGAGCGATATCAATCAAGAAAGCATCGCAACGAATTGGGTCGTCGGTTCTTGAACTAGCTAGGGTTTACAAAACTCATAGGATTCAAGAATCGATTTAAGATATATTACATCATCATTCTATTGATCGTCTCGACTCCTCGACGAGCGGAGTATTACTCAAACATCACAACAAGAATTACAACTAGAAATTTTGATTGAATCATGATGCAAGAATTTAAAGAAAACAAGATAAAAGAATATCACCTTTTATTTATATCAACAATTTGATTACAGTCGCTCAAGAACTACAAGAGGAAGAACTAAATTGTCGAATTGGCTTCGCTCGGCTCCGTGAGTCGCTGGTCGGCTTGGACCACTTGCTCTGTTGAAGATCGGCTCCACTCATAAAAGGTTGCAAGGCTTCTTGTTTGATGGTGTACTCGAGATCTTGGCTTTTGATTGGAATTAGGGTTAGGGTTTCACACAAGTCTTCTCACTAGACTTGTGGAAGAAGATGAAGAGAGTGAATGGATCTAGATTGATACTAGATTTGGCTAAAGATGATTAGATTCATAACCCTAGGTCTAGGCTTCTATTTATAGACTTCCCAAACCCTAGGTCTAGGTTTGAAATTACAATTCCCTCCAAAAGTTTGTTGAGGAGTTTCTAGAAAGAGTTTGTTAGGAGCTAGCTTAGGTTTTAAGCTAGGATTAATTAAGCTTAGAAACCCTAGTTTGCTGATCTGGCAGAAACCTCTGGAGTCTTCTGGAACTTGAAGTACATGAGCTGAATGTGGGCCCTGAATGAAGAATTTTGGTGCAAACCTTTGGTGCTGACGTGGCAGATCCGCCGCGGAACCGCAGCGCAAGCCGGCTCCGGCCGCGGTTCCGCAGTCATGTTGGCTCCTTGGGGTTTGGGGCTTCTTCTGTGGTCTTGGGCTAATATTTGGAGCTTTAGCTGATATGTTGAATTCCTGAATGCCCTTTACATCAATACCAGATTCCTATTCCTTGAGTTGGCGTATTCTTGTAGCAGACTTGTCCTGTAAATTTTTGACCGATCTTCTGATTTTCCTGCACGGACTTCGAAACACGGGTTGCAATAAATAGAAATGATGCCATGCTATGAAATGCAGTCAATTTCCCTAGAAATGCCGGTTTTAAGGTCTAACACATGTAATCTGATATTTAACGACTGATTTGCTAATATGTGAAATATGAATACCATACACTTCTAAATGAATGCAAATGATAGGGAAATTGCCGGCTAAAAGATGCAATATTTTCGACTAATCAAATTCCCCCAAACTTAATTTCGATCGTCTCGAGTGAACTTTTTATTAAAAAGAGAAGGAGAAAATAAAGAAAGAGAAAAACTAACTAGCACATTTTCGTAGGCAACACGATTGCACTGAGCACGTGCAACAAGCCTTTAAACCTCTAGGTGTCCCTAGTAGGAGGAGTGTTGTCTCCTAAGGGTTTTCAGCGGATTGTACCCACAAAATCCAATAATAAAAAAAAGATCATGAATATTACATTTAAAGAAAAGAATTGTAAAAGAAAAGCCTTGAAAATTAGGGTTTCCAACTAAGCTAGCTTTTCGGTTGTCATGAGCCCTATCTTAATGGTCATGAAAAGATGTCAGAAATCACGTCCTCCCTCAATAAAACATCGTCTTATTCTTCATTCCTATCTTTCTTCCAAAACATCGATCATATCACCCTGCGTGTGTGTAAAGGACATCTCTACACCCGGAGAATTCAATTCAAGCTATCATACTCTTGCCCATCAGCCTCAGTACTTTTTAATTAATGAATATTTAGACGAGATTGCTCACACACTTTCATGCGACCGTTAATACTTCTTGAGGTACTAATCGACCGATTACTCATGTGCTTGCTTATTTGGTGTATTTTCCTCGTCTTGCACCACCTTAGGCATAGCAGTGACTCCCAGACCAGTTGGCCTTAGGGCACTAGGTGAAGAAGCACCCTCGCTATACATTTTTATTGCCCTTGGTGATAACAAAACCAGTGTCCATTTTTCTCACCACTTTATATTTTCTTCATTTTTTTTATTTCCATCATACTTTCGGCTTTAAGACAAGAGCATTTCAAGGTATCCTCTACTATCCCAGGCTTTAAGACGTGTGTAAGTGCGAATAGAAGGATAGCAACGTTCAAAATGTTTGGCTTCCAGAATAGAAACTATTTTTCAGACTTATTTTTATCCTCAGATTAGTGACGTCCTTCATCTTACTAACCCTTGGGACAACGGCTCATAACTACTTATTACTAGTTCGTATAAGAGAACTTCTAATTTTCTTAGTTTTCTTAAATTTTTCTAATCTCATGGATGTAATTTTTCACTATCTAAACTTTCATTATCTTATTTATGTACAAAAAAGTGTAAATATTAAAATTATTTTTATACTTGAAAATTTTAAATTTTTATGGATTTTGAAAATTTTAAATTTTTTTAAAAAGTTTTTAAAGAAATGTTTTGTGCTTATGCAAATGATATGCAAATGATGCAAAAATAAGCACAAACCTCCCCCAAACTTGTTTTCAACAGTGTCCTCACTGTTGCCAACAGCAATATCTACAAAACCTGTAAGTCTGGGAGGAATTATTAGTGGGGGCAAAATATATAAGTGAAGAACTTCCCCCAATCTTACTCTTTTCACTCACCTCCATTCAAAAGATGATGCAATGATATACTAGACATGAAGGTGAGACGGAGGAAATTTAATCCAAATAAACTGGCTCCTGTAAGAACAGGAGCTCCTCCGTGGGGTCAGTGGAAAAATACGGCTTTAGTCTATGTCCATTCACTTTGAAAAAAGTGCCGTTTTTGACATTTTCTACTTCTACTGCCCCGTGCGGGTATACAGACCGCACAACAAAAGGTCCCTTCCATCGAGATCGAAGCTTACCCGCGTGAAGGTGTAATCGTGAATCATAAAGAAGGACTTGTTGACCTTGTGAAAATGTTTTCCTCAAAATGTTTTTATCGTGAAAAACCTTAGTCCTATTCTTTGTGATTACAGCGTTATCATAAGCTTCATCGCGGAGTTCGCTTAGCTCATTTAGTTGCAGCTTCCGAAAGTTGCAAGCAAGGTTTAGGTCAAAATTTATTTCCTTAATAGCCCACAATGCTTTATGCTCTATCTCGACGAGTAAATGACATGATTTTCCAAACACTATCCTATATGGAGACATCTCTAGGTCGGTCTTATATGCAGTTCGGAATGCCCAAAGAGCATCCGTCAGTTTGATCGACCAGTCTTTTCTATTTTTAGCAACAGTTTTCTCCAGGATAAGTTTGATTTGTCTGTTTGAGATTTCAGCCTGCCCGCTTGTTTGGGGATGATAGGGTGTAGAAAGTCGGTGGTTGATTGAATATTTCCGCATCAGAGTCTCGAAAGACCTGTTGCAGAAATGTGTCCCATTATCGCTACTGATAGCGCGTGGGTGTCCAAATCGCGAAAAGATATTCTCTTTCAAGAAATTAATGACAACTTTCCTGTCATTAGTGCGACATGGAATGGCTTCAACCCACTTTGAGACATAATCAACCGCCAGCAGTATGTACAAATTCCTAAAGGAGTTGGGAAAAGGACCCATAAAATCTATGCCCCAAACATCGAATATTTCAACAACCAAGATGGGTTGCTGAGGCATTTCATTTCTCTGGGAGATTCTGCCCGTGTACTGACATTGTGTGCAAGTTTTTCAATGGTCAAATGCGTCCTTGAATAAGGTCGGCCAATAAAATCCACATTGCAAAACCTTCTCCGCTGTCTTTTTAGGACCAAAGTGACCCCCACAGGCCTGATCATGACAAAAAGAAATAACACTCTTGAACTCTTCATTCGGGACACACCAGCGAATGATCTGATCAGGACAATATTTAAACAGATAGGGCTCGTCCCAGTAAAAGTGTTTTACTTGGGATAGAAAATGGTATTTGTCCTGTTTTGACCAATCGCTGGGTATCAGTCCCGTGGCATGATAGTTCACAATATCCCTGAACCAAGGTTCTTGGATACGCTCAAGAGTTGTTCGTCAGGAAACGAATCATTGATCTGCAGGGTCACAGGGGAAGAAGAGATGCGTGAAAGATGGTCAGCTACTACGTTTTCACATCCTTTCTTATCTTTGATAACAAGATCGAATTCTTGTAACAGAAGGATCCAACGTATTAGTCGACCTTTTGCATCTTTCTTCGCCAGAAGATGTTTTAAAGCAGAATGGTCAGTATACACAACTATAGGTGAGCCAATTAAGTAAGGCCTGAATTTTTCTAATGCAAATACAACCGCTAAAAGTTCTTTTTCTGTGGTTGTATAATTGATTTGCGCATCATTCAGGGTCTTACTAGCATAGTAAATCACGTGTGGCATCTTTTCGATGTGATGTCCTAAGACTGCACCTACTGCAAAGTCAGATGCATCACACATCAGCTCAAAGGGGTAGTCCCAGTTTGGTGATGATAAAACGGGCGCTGAAGTGAGTGAGTGTTTAAGTGAGTCGAAAGCTGTATCGCAATCCGAGTCAAAATTGAAGGTAGTATCCTTGGCCAGGAGAAGAGTTAAAGGTCTAGCAATTTTGCTAAAGTCCTTAATGAATCTCCTATAAAAGCCCGCATGGCCAAGGAAAGATCGAATATCTTTGACGCTTTTGAGATGAGGGAGGTTTTGAATGACATTTATCTTAGCTCTGTCAACCTCAATGCCTTTCTGTGAAATAACATGTCTAAGTACAATTCCTTCTTGGACCATAAAATGGCATTTTTCCCAGTTCAAAGTTAAGTTCTTCTCTTTGCAACGAGTAAGAACAGCGTCAAGATTCGCTAGGCAATCGGAAAAAGAGTCTCCAAAAATTGAGAAATCGTCCATAAAGATCTCCAAAAAATTCTCTACCATATCAGAGAATATCCCCAACATACATCGCTGAAAGGTAGCGGGAGCATTGCATAACCCGAAGGGCATGCGACTGTAAGCAAAAGTACCAAAAGGACAAGTAAAAGTGGTTTTATCTTGATCCTTTTTGGCGATGGAGACCTGATTATAGCCTGAGTATCCGTCCATAAAACAATAATACTCTCGTCCCGCTAAGCGTTCCAGCATCTGATCAATGAATGGTAGAGGAAATTGGTCTTTCCTCGTGGCAACATTGAGTTTTCTATAATCAATACATACACGCCACCCAGTTTAGGCGCGTGTCTGAATCAACTCATTTGCCTCATTGGTTATAACAGTGATGCCGGATTTCTTAGGAACGACATGTAAAGGACTCACCCATTGGCTATCGGAGATGGGGTATATAATACCATTATCTAGGCATTTGACGATCTCTTTCATTACCGCTTCCTTCATGACGGGATTCAACCGTCTCTGTGGTTCTCGGGTTGGTCTGGCATCATCCATCACATGTATATGATGTTCAACTATCAAGGGACTAATCCCTTTGATGTCCGCCATACTCCAACCAAACGCCTCTTTGTTAGATCTCAATACCGATAAAAGTGCATTCTCTTGCTCTAATGCTAGAGAAGCGGATATTATAACCGGTAAAGACTCCTTCTCACCTAAATAAGCATATTTAAGATGAGAGGGTAAAATTTTGAGATCTAATTCAGGCGGAGAAATGATAGAAGGTGGGATCATTGAGTGATTTTTGGATTTACAAAGAAGCTCAGAGCCTGTGAAAGATACAGACTCGGGTGGAGAAAAGTCAGGAGTGCATGACTCAAGTGTAGGTAAAGTGTCCTCACTAAGATCTTGTGTAAAATCAAACAGAGATGTGGTAATGTCATCGAGATCAGTAAAGCAAAGTTCCTCAGCTCCACAACTATCGGGAGCGATCTCATGGACAGAGCACACGTCTCAAATATGAGCAGAGGGTTCTGATGGCTGACTTCCAACTTTGTAGATGTTTAGTTCAATGGTCATATTTCCAAATGATAAGTTCATTGAACCATTTCTACAGTTTATAAAAGCGTTGGAAGTGGCAAGGAAAGGATGACCTAGAATCACCGGAATTTGGCCCCGGGGGTTTGCTACAGGCTGTGTGTCGAGTACAATGAAGTCTACAGGGAAAACAAATTCCCCGACCTTTATCACCACATCCTCTAATTCACCCCTTGGTTTGGTGATTGAACGGTCTGCCATCTGGAGAGTGCAATGAGCAGGTTTCAGCTCTCCAATCCCTAGTTGCTCATATACAGAATAAGGGAGTAGGTTAACACTTGCGCCAAGGTCTAAAAGAGCACGATTTATGTTTTTACCCCCAATAGAAATCGAGATTGTAGGACATCCTGGGTCCTTTCGTTTCTTTGGTAGCTGTGGGATAAAAGCAGTGCTGATATTATTAGCCATGAAGACCTTCTTCGGCACTTGTGTATTCCTCTTCCTAGTACACAAGTCCTTAAGAATTTTCGCATAAGCGGGGACTTGTTGAATTGCATTTAGGAGAGGGATATTGATGTTAACCTGTTTGAACATTTCCATAATTTTCTCCTTATGAGGACTCGTTCTATTACCCCTTAACCGATTCGGGTAAGGAGCTTTCGCAATAAGCGCAGGTCCATCATAGGAGAAGGAGAGGGGGTAGACGAGATCCCAAAAGAGGTGTGGGGACCGTCTGTGGAGAACTATAAGGGTTGGGTTGAGGTGTTGAGCCTAATGGGAAATGAAGAATAGGCTCTCGAGAAGATGGTGTGGTAGAAGAAGAAGGATCAGAAGGAGAAGTGTATGTGTGTGGAAAGGTCTCAGCCGGGGTGTTAATGATAGGATTTTCAATATCATCAATACCTTCCCCGGCATGATTATTCAGCACTCTTCCCGATCTCAACGTTGTGACGGCATTTACATTGTAATGCCAAGGATTCTGTAGGGGTTGAGAGGGAAGTTTCCCTTTTTCTCTCGCACTCATTTCGGCTTTAAGGCGTGCGATTTCAGCTTCCATCGATCTGATACTCTCAGCTTGAGACGCTGTGTTTTTCTTTATCTCACTGACGGAAGATCTAACCTCAGTCGAAACCTCTATGAAATTTGATAAAAGTGATTTCATGGCTTGAGTGAATTGAGAGAATTCGTCAGAACAGGACAACTGCATAGGATTAGACTGTGCAGGAGCGTTGACCTGATTTTGGAAGTTTTGTGACTGGTAGGGGTGCTGAGTGAGTTGAAGGGGTTGCTGTTGTGGTGGAGCAAGAGCCCTTTGAAAATTATTCGTGTTTGGAACCGTGTTTTGAGATTAGTTTTGGTTCCAAGCGAAATTCGGGTGATTCCTCCAACCCTGATTGTACGTGGAAGAATATGGATCATTTCGAGGTCTTTGAAATGCGGCATCAGAATGCTCGTGACCTTGAAACGCAGAGTTTAATGGACATTCTTCCGTTAAATGAGACGGATCAGAACAGCACCCACAAACAGTTTTGGGGAGCGACATTGGGTTTAGAGAGGCTGCTGCAAATTTGTGTTCCATAGCGTCGAGCTTCTTTTGCATTGCTGCCATCTCAGCTCGAACACCTATGGACACATCTATTTGGTGTACGCCACCCCTATTCAATGGTTGGGTTCCACTCTCCCACTGTAGTGATTTTTCAGCGAACTCTTCTAAATACTTCCAAGCTTCCCCATCATCCTTGGTCATAAAAGTACCTTGACACATGTTTTCAAGGCTCTGTTTAGTGTTTGGGTTAATGCCCTCATAAATGATTCGGCAAAGCTTCCATCTCGGGATGCCGTGATGAGGACACTGAACCAATAAATCCTTGAAACGTTCAAAGCATTTAGAGAATGGTTCAGCAGGGAGCTGGGCAAATTGATTCAGTTCGCTACGGATTCGAGCTGTCTTTTGTATTGGGTAAAATTTCTTAAGGAATGCAGCGACGAATTCTTCCCAATTCGAAATAGAATGTGCGGTAGTGTTATATAGCCACTTCTCGGCTATATCGCACAATGTAAATGGAAGAAGTCGTAGACGCATCGCATCCACTGAAAGTTTTGACGTACCCATCATTGCGCATACGTTTTCAAATTTTGTGATGAAAACGTAAGCGTCCTCAGTCTCGAGTCCGTGGAATTTGGGTAAAAGGTTGATGTACTGGGGCTTAATCTCAAAGTTATCCCCATTGGCTGGTGGTGTGGATAAGCAGGTCGAAAGAAGACCTCGAAGTGGATAGCACCTCTCCTGGAGAGAGATGCGGGGTGGATTCTGCGCACCAATGGACGGCGGCAGATTAGGGTTAAAGAAGTTTGATGGAGGTGGATCCATCGGTGTGGGTGTGGGTGTGGGTGTGGGTAAAGAAGAAGTAAATGGAGAAATATCGACTTCGGAGTCGATAAAGGGTACGCGGACTAAACGGGCACTAGAATCCCGTGTCCAGCCTATCTTGTATTAAAAAGGGTAAGTACAAGTGGTAGCGTTGACTTATAATTAGGGGTAATAAATGAATGCGGTGTTTGCTTTGAAAAAGGGACGGATTTTAAAAAAAAAATGATGCGACACAACAAATGTAGCACACAAAAACCCTAGAATCTAGTGGTCACCTAGGTCCGGCTCTAGACCGCTCCTAACTGCCAAAAGACAAGTCGCAGGATAGAATCCTCCACTGCCTCTTTGTTCCCCTGTGGCCAGGTAAGTGCCAGGTAAGTGGGAAGGTACTCCACTACGTAAGTAGTGGGCCTAATTAATAACCACTAGCCTTCGACACACTTGCCTAGACACCACAAGAAAACGCGGATAAGCAATGAATTACCCACGGCCTTCTTCTGTCCTAAGTGAGCGCGACGGTCCTTAGAGTCATCTCTAGATTTTTTAGTTAATGTGGGTCAATGCGGATGCAAGTTTTGTGATTTTCGGGGCCTAGGAAGGGTAATGAACTCCCCACCTAATTTGGATTTGGCCGTGCCCCTTAATATCCGTATTATAATATAAACAACCAAGAAACAAAATCACGCACAAATTTAATTTTGCAATTTGCGAGCTACGATTATTTGCAAAGAAACCTGCAGAAATTTGTTAGTTGGAGCTAAAAAGAGGAGAGAGGAGAAGGTAAGAAGCTTACAGAGAAAAACTAGCACAGAGATCCCTTCAGGTAGCCGCGGAACCGACGCAATAAGGGGGCTCCCACTGCAGAATCGCGGTCTTCTGTGCAGATCACTGCACCAAAATTCAACAGGGAGCTTCTGTAGACTCCCTCAACTCTCTGGTATTTTCAAAAAAAATTCTTCAATTGCCAAACAGCTCCAGATTTCCTTGCAATGAACCACAACAAATCGTTTAGGGTTTGCACGAATTTTGCTTACAAAAATTACAATGGAATAAATCTTCCATTCAAACTTTAATATGAAACGAATTAGCGCGCGATCCCCGGCAACGGCGCCATTTGATTGAAAAAGAAATTCGAGACTGTGTAAATCAAATCAAATGATCCCCGGCAACGGCACCATTTGATTGATAACGATTTCGGATTGTGTATGTTGGAAATTGTAAAGAAATCACAACCAAAAATTATTTTTGACCGCAATCAACTACGGTGTCGGTTGTAGATCGTAAGCGAGTGCGGATCGTCCACAGGGATTGTGCGATTCGTTTTTATATTTGATTTGTTTGAATTGAAAAGTTAATCGAAAAGAAAAGAAAACATGATTCAAGATTTTATCAAATGTTTCAAGTGTCACTATTCTAATCAAGAATCAAGAAAATGATAAACAATCGAGAATCAGGGTTTCGATGATATTTCCAACCAAATGTCAAGAATCTAAATGAGGCTCGTAGGAATCGATCGGATCTATAGACGTGATGTAATCTCAAGATATCGTGTTCTTGTCCTTCGAAGGATTGATACTAGATCGATGATGATCGACGAGAGTTAGGGCTTTCTCGTGAAACTAGGGTTTCATCGTTTAACCCTTGTTCTTTCGTCGATATCTTTCACATTCTAGCCTCTAGCAATTTCAAGAAACGATCGTAACTCCCCAATTTCGAGCGATATCAATCAAGAAAGCATCGCAACGAATTGGGTCGTCGGTTCTTGAACTAGCTAGGGTTTACAAAACTCGTAGGATTCAAGAATCGATTTAAGATATATTACATCATCATTCTATTGATCGTCTCGACTCCTCGACGAGCGGAGTATTACTCAAACATCACAACAAGAATTACAACTAGAAATTTTGATTGAATCATGATGCAAGAATTTAAAGAAAACAAGATAAAAGAATATCACCTTTTATTTATATCAACAATTTGATTACAGTCGCTCAAGAACTACAAGAGGAAGAACTAAATTGTCGAATTGGCTTCGCTCGGCTCCGTGAGTCGCGGGTCGGCTTGGACCACTTGCTCTGTTGAAGATCAGCTCCACTCATAAAAGGTTGCAAGGCTTCTTGCTTGATGGGGTACTCGGGATCTTGGCTTTCGAATGGAATTAGGGTTAGGGTTTCACACAAGTCTTCTCACTAGACTTGTGGAAGAAGATGAAGAGAGTGAATGGATCTAGATTGATACTAGATTTGGCTAAAGATGATTAGATTCATAACCCTAGGTCTTGGCTTCTATTTATAGACTTCCCAAACCCTAGGTCTAGGTTTGAAATTACAATTCCCTCCAAAAGTTTGTTGAGGAGTTTCTAGAAAGAGTTTGTTAGGAGCTAGCTTAGGTTTTAAGCTAGGATTAATTAAGCTTAGAAACCCTAGTTTGCTGATCTGGCAGAAACCTCTGGAGTCTTCTGGAACTTGAAGTACATGAGCCGAATGTGGGCCCTAAATGAAGAATTTTGGTGCAAAGCTTTGGTGCTGACGTGGCAGATCCGCCGCGGAACCGCAGCGCAAGCCGGCTCCGGCCGCGGTTCCGCGGCCATGTTGGCTCCTTGGGGTTTGGGGCTTCTTCTGTGGTCTTGGGCTAATATTTGGAGCTTTAGCTGATATGTTGAATTCTTGAATGCCCTTTACATCAATACCAGATTCCAATTTCTTGAGTTGGCGTATTCTTGTAGCAGTCTTGTCCTGTAAATTTTTGACCGATCTTCTGATTTTCCTGCACGGACTTCGAAACACGGGTTGCAATATATAGAAATGATGCCATGCTATGAAATGCAGTCAATTTCCCTAGAAATGCCGGTTTTAAGGTCTAACACATGTAATCTGATATTTAACGACTGATTTGCTAATATGTGAAATATGAATACCATACACTTCTAAATGAATGCAAATGATAGGGAAATTGCCGGCTAAAAGATGTAATATTTTCGACTAATCAAGTCGTAAGGATCCCACAAAGGTTTGTTCTCCTCATGTATCGTGAAGACACATGAGTGGGTCTTCTCAATGGAGCATAACTCCAAAAGCGGACACCGGCCGCGTAACTGATGATTACGGTGGGGCATGGGTATGATGAGAATTATTTGAGCCCGTGGATTGTATACGGCAGTCAATTTGGGGACTGGCCGTAAGGCCGGGAGAATTTTGAAAAATTGGATTTTGGTTGGCGTCTGCATCGCTACACTGGAATATGGTACCAGGAGCGACTCATCATTCGCCGTTGTTTTGTTTTTTTGTTTTTTTGTTTGTTTTTTTTGTTTTTTTTGTTTTACCGCTATTGCTCTATCATTTCAGCTTTTCTTATCGCGAAGGTCGCGATTGCCCTATCATTTCGGCTATTTATTCGCGGTTGCCCCATCATTTCGGCTTTATTTTCATGTTTATCTTTACTCGCTGATTTTTATTGCGAGTTGCCCCATCATTTCGGATTTTCTTTATTTTTCTTTTATTTATACATTTTTTGTTTATTTACATACATATATATTTTTTTACATTCCCAGTTTAACGACTTAGAGGTCGACGGTTCCCAGTTTAACGAGGTGGTAGTCCTTTTTTCTTATCCCAACTCCTTGAACTTTGATCTTGGCGGAGCTGTGTTGATGACCTAGCTCCGTGGCTTGCCGATACATCCGAGGATTGTGAGGTTTTTCCAAGCTTATATTGGTCCTCTGCCCAATCTTTGAAAATAGCAGTCTTCGATGGTATGACCCACCACTCTATGATATGGGCAGTATACGGGATTGCCGGTCATGTTCATTTTCTGTGGCCTCTTTGGAACAGGCAGTTGCAGACCGTTGTTCAAGGCGTCCATGAATATTTTGCGGACTTCATCCCTCCTGAAGGAGTATACCTTCTTCTTTCTCTCCATTGGAGTAGGTGCCTTTACTGATGCTAGTCCTCGATGCCGATCGGTCTTTGGTTCGCCCTTTTCAGATAATGGCACATGTCTGGGAGGATTAGGTTCCCGAAAGGCTTCGGTCTCCATTTGCATGAAATCGGCGGTCGTAGCTTGACTGTTTGCTAACGCGCCTTTAGACAGTTCTATCTCTCCCGTCTTGTATTACCTTTCGACCCAATCTTTGAAGATGAAGCAGTCCTCAATGGCATGACCTATCACCCTGTGATAGGGGTAATATTCTGGGTCGTCGGTCATATTCGCTTCTTGCGGTCTCTTTGATTCCGGCAGTTGTAGAACGTTTCTTAGGGCGTCCCTGAATATCTTGTGGACATTTTCCCTTTTGAAGGAATATACTTTCTCCAGTTTCTCTTTCAGAGGCGATTCCCCCCCGGCGTATGTGTCGGAGGGACTGGAGGCTGATTGCGGCCGTTTTCCGCAAAGGCGCTCCGCCCTTAGGTTGAAGGGGGTATCAGTTGGCTGCCTCAGGGTATCAATCCCTGGTTCATGAACCAAAATTTGATTCTGCTGTAATTGCAATCGGGCAACTTGGGTCACGAGATCTGCCACGACGTTTGCCAGCTCGTCGACTTTGGAATAGACCTCGGCCATCTTCTCATCCCTGTCCTGAAATTGCCTTTGAAGCCATTAGAATAATGCTTGTTCTGTAGTTCCGGCTATGACAACCGGGTAATCTTTATTGCCTGGGCTCAATTCCGCAGGAACCACGGGCTCCTCTGGCTTATCGGCCTGAGCGGGCTCTTCATCATTTAGATCGAGCCGATGCTGGGTAGCGTCAACCATATCATCACCATGGCTGTGAAGAAGAGGAGGGTTCGTTTCTTCATATCCGGCCATGTAGACAGTGTGGATAACACATTCAGCCATTCTTTCATCACTGGCAGCTGGTTTCGCGGAGCGGTCCGGGCTTTGGAACTTCATAAATTTTAACATGGCCAGAGCCCTAGCCCTTTTGTTGGCTCTATATCTGAGCCGCTTCTGCCTCAGCTTCTCTGCCTTAAGCGCTTGGCAGGCTTCTTCTCTTCGGGGAGCTACCATAGGCTGAGTGATGGGGAGGCTTGAGAAGACACCCAATCGAGCAGTTGTCGGAGGCGCCGCTGGAGATTGCTCAATCCGCGTTGTAGCTTTGTTGGTGTTGGTGGCCTTGCCCCCGGTTGGGGCCAAGGAAAGTCGTTCAGACACCGACTTGCGTTTGGGTTGGGGCGCCCTCGAGATCACCACATTTGGTCTCTTTCCTTTCGAGACCGGTCTGTCTGTTGCTGGAGCTTGAGGAGCGGGAATGGCGTTAGCGGGCACGAACAGAATAGAGCCGAATGGTAGCAACGGCTCCTCCCACTGTCGCCCAAGACTAGCTGGGAGGACCGTCCTTGTTTCCTGATTTAAAATCAGGAAAGCCTATGGAAAAGGCTTCAGAAAAGGGTCACGTGCTTACACGTGACCAGCAGTCACGTGTTGGCATGTGACATCTAAAAGCATCGGCAAGGCAAATTCAGTTTCCCAACTACATCGAAGAAAAGGGCTTCAGAAAGGGTCACGTGCTCCCACGTGACCAGGGTCACGTGTTGGCACGTGACACTCAAAAGCGGCAGACTCAATTCCCTGATTGAATCAAGAAAAAGGCTCCAGACGAGGGTCACGTGCTCACACGTGACCAGGGGTCACGTGGTGGCACGTGACAGCTAAGAAGCGACCAGAAAGCAGAGCGCAGAAAGAAAGAAGAAGGCTTGTTCCAAGGGGGTCACGTGGCCACACGTGACCAAGGGTCACGTGGCCACACGTGACCAGCTTTCAAAGCCTATCTGTTAACAGAATTAAATTCTGAAAAAGGACCTCTTAAATCTTTCTAAAGCAACCGATTAAATTAAAGATTTAAAGGTGATTAAATATCATCTATCTATGGGAAAATCTGGAATTTGGAAAGATTTCCCCGTAAAATCTAAACGAAATAAGAAAGGAGAATCTTTGGATTTAAAATCCAATGGTGAATAAAATTCACCTAATAATCCAAAGGTCCAAAACGAATGGTGAATACAAATCAAATCTCTCAATGAAAGATTCATCAAAAACTGATTGACTCGGCTGCTTCTCCTATAAATAGGAGCCAAGAGACACACAAAAAAGAGATATGCAGAGGGAAGAAAAGAGAGAGAGCCTGGATACTTTGGAGGAATTTGGATCTTCTGCAAAAGAAAACCCTAGGTAAGAAAGGGAAGGCTTTTTGAAAGAAAAGAGAATTTAATTCTCAACAGAGTTTAACTCTGATATAAAACAGAAGAATATAGTTCTCTCCTTGGTGGAGGATCTGTAAAGTGCACATCTCCCCTTGAGTTGAGAATTTAATTCTCAATGGGTTGAGATCCTGCCATGCAGATCCAAAGCATAGAGAGGGAATCGAAGCACGAGAATTTAATTCTCACAGAACTATAGGAATTTAATTCCTTTAAAATAAAATTAGGGTTTGACCCTGTGTTATGGGAATTTAATTCCTTCAGAATGAAAAGATTCAGGGTTTAACCCTAGTTAAGAACTTAGTTCTGTTAAAACAACAGGAATTTAATTCCCTTAATTCCCCAGAATAATTCTTTAACAGAGAGTGGGAGTTTAATTCCCCAAAGCTTTTATTAGGGTTTAACCCTATTCAGTTCTTCACATATATGAGGAATTTAATTCCTACAGGAAATTCAGAGTTCAACTCTTCAAAAGAAAGTAGGAATTTAATTCCTCTGAAATTATTGTCAGGGTTCAACCCTACGAGGAATTTAATTCCTGAAAGGGATTAACAGATCTTCTAAACAACATACATAGAGGCAGGGTCACGTGTCACCACGTGACCCCCAAAAAGATCTACAGAAAAGCCCCTTTAAGGTAGTGCCCCACGTGACCCACGTGACCCTTGGCAGAGGCTTTAACATACTCCATTTAAACACCCGTCACGTGATGACACGTGATTCTCCAAAAGATGCGATCTTCTCAGCAGAACAAACGAAGGGAGGGCGCCCTCACGTGCTACCACGTGACCTCTCTTGCCTCAGCGTCTAACGCTAAATTGGAACCCCTGAATCCAGTGTTAAAACACTGTTTGGCCTTAATGTTCAACACCAATCAAAGAACTTTATTTGCAGTGTTCAACACTGATTACCTTAGTGTTCAACACTAATCAAAGAACTTTATTTGCAGTGTTCAACACTGATTATCTTAGTGTTCAACACTAATTTGGGATTTATGTTGCCAGTGTTTAACACTGATCTGTTTTAGTGTTTAACACTAATTTGAAGGCCTTGTTGCTGGTGTTTGACACCAACTATCTTTTAGTGTTAAACATTGACTTATCAATCTCATTCCCAGTGTTCAACACTGGTTGGTCTTTAGTGTTTAACACTAGGCATTGGCCCAATTGGCTAAATGGCCAGAGGCAAAGCCTCTCCTTCAAGGGACCAACAGGAGGGCCGATGTCCCAGACATGATTGGACTTAGCCCAAGCTGGCCATAAGTCCTCAATTCGTAATTAACTGGGCTAAGGGGCTCATAACATAATTAATTGGTCTTGCTCCCAAATTGGGCCAAAGACTATTTAATCCACTCCGGTTCCAGGGTACATCTCTTCACTCCTTTGATACTTGGCGTTGTAATCCCTCAACGTCTTCAAAGAGGTGACGGGTCCCGATGACCACACATTGCTATGGACTGTGGGGTCCTTAAACCCATGGACTACGACGTCCTTAACCTTGACCGAGATGTCTTAAAACTAACAATGGACTGTGGGGTCCTTAAACCCATGGACTACGACGTCCTTAACCTTGACCGAGATGTCTTAAAACTAACAGTGGACTGTGGGGTCCTTAAACCCATGGACTACGACGTCCTTAACCTTGACCGAGATGTCTTAAAACTAACAATGGACTGTGGGGTCCTTAAACCCATGGACTACGACGTCCTTAACCTTGACCGATATGTCTTAAAACTAACAATGGACTGTGGGGTCCTTAAACCCATGGACTACGACGTTCTTAACCTTGACCGTGATGTCTTAAAACTAACAGTGGACTGTGGGGTCCTTAAACCCATGGACTACGACGTCCTTAACCTTGACCGAGATGTCTTAAAACTAACATTGGACCGCAATGTCCTTAAACTACCCATGGACCGCAATGTCCTTAAACTACCCATGGACCGCAATGTCCTTAAACTAGCAATGGACCACTATGTCCCTAAAACTGGAGAGGGACCACCATGTCCCTAAACTGGAACAATGGAGCCCAAATGCTCTTTTGTCGGATCTAAACGATCCCGTTTAAGTCGATCTTAGCCTCAAATATGGCTAACGTATCCTTAAACCTTCAAACAGACTGGACTATGAATCCCTCTAATCAACTTTGGTTCAAGGGTACATCTCGGAACTCCTTTGACACCTGTCGTTGTAATCCTTCAACGCTGTCAGAGAGGTAACGGGTCCCGACGGCCATACATGCAATGGACCACTATGTCCCTAAACTGGAACAATGGAGCCCCAATGCTCTTTTTTCGGATCTAAACGATCCCGTTAAGTCGATCTTAGTATCAAGTTAGACTAACGTATCCTTAACAAACATTTGAGTTGATCTTAGCCTCAAATATGGCTAACGTATCCTCAAACCAAACCCCCAAACCCAAATCTAAGATAATACGGATTTGGACTAGTCCACGCCCTACGAGCGACGACATAACTCGGTCTCCGTAAACAATCCACGGGCAACAAAACACAAAACAAACACACACGACACGAAGTGACCATCTGGAGAAGGAGAAAGTTGTTACCGCGACGCGGTAGCGTAATTAACTGCAGGGGCTTGCGCCTGCAGGGAAGAGCGTCCCCACAATCAAAAACCCCTCAAGCGAGGTGGAATCTGACGAAGTCTGCTACATCGGACGCATCCGTCTAAACCTCCGATGCACGGTGCCATAAATCAACTTGGCATCCTCGGAGAGGTGGACGGATAGCACCAATTAGCATCTGCCCCGAATCTCAGGCGGGACGCCATGTCTCGGCCGCCATTCGGAGGGGAACAGATTCTGGCACGCCCGGTGGGACCTTTTCCTCTTTCTACTCCACACTTCGTGTGTCGTGATTCGCGAACCAATCGCGGTTCGCTAATGGTTGCACTTAGGTTTCAAGATACTAAGAATTGGCGTCTTGCTTATTTGCAGAAAACAAAGAATCGATGGCTTCTACTTCTGCGAAATGCTCCAACTGCTCGGACTGCAATTGCGACCAACGCTCTGCCTCGCCAGGAGGTATAGCCTACGGACCCCAAGCTGCTTCGTTATTCACAATACCGGTGGACCAGGTGACTCAGGCCACTACCGGATTGTTCTTTGGGACTATGCTCCCACCGACAAGCTTCACCGCTCCAGTGCTGACAACGGAAGCTCCCAAGAAGCCGGTCTTTTATTGTCTTACCCCTGACGCGGCCCTTCTCAACGGGTCGCCCAACATCATCGCCTCGGTCTTCTCTAGATTGGACCAGAAATCCTGTGGACCCGTCATAGGGACTACAATCCCAGAGAAGGCTGCTTCTAAGAAAGTGACCGGTCCTGCTCCCGAAATCGCCAAGGCGGCTTCCCCGGCCAAAAAATCGGTCTTTACAAGATTGACGGGCCCAGCTCCCGCTCCTGCTACCCAAAGGACATCGATCTTTGACAGGCTAACACCAGCAGCGACCCCCCACCTACACAGGGGGCAAAACGAAGCCATTCTCACCGCTGAACCAACGTTGTCCGCTCGACACGCTCGACGTCGCCATTGGCACCGAGTAAGGAAGGCTGGGGGCAACTCCCCCTCTGGGCTAACTCCATCAGCCCCGATGGCAGAAGTTAATGCTGCTGTTCCAACTGGGAACAGCTTCGAGATGCTAAATAAGGTGCGAAAAAATTCTCCTACTGCAGTGCTAAAGAGGTCTCCTCCCCCACTAAAAAAGGTTGCGGAAATAAAGCCAGAACAGCCCCGATCCCCTCAACGGCTGTCTTCCAAAATCTATAAGGTTTGGCGGCAGGCCCGAGACTCGATGATCGATCCAAACTTCTCCCGCCAGCACAAGAAGCTGAAAATCCAACCAGAAGCCGGTCACCAGGCTAAACCACGAAAGGCTGTCTGGACGCCCTCCTCAACGGCCCCCTCAACCTCCACTGCTCATAAAAGGAGGAAGCCAGAGAAGATCCCCCAGCCTGCAACGACAGCTAAAAGCTCTAACCCAGACGCCCTAAGTCTGGGGGCATGATGGTCCACACCGTATACATGGCGTCAAGAAAAGAAGACAGCCGTGCGTCTACAGGTCATAGACCGCTTACACGGTCGGTGACCAAAGCTCAGGAGCAACAGCAAAAGCTCCAGGAAATGATGAATGCTATGGCCGCACTTACCGGGCCAAAAGAAAACCCAGAAACATCCTCGGACGAACGCCAGGAGGAAGAAACCAACGCCGAATTCCTTCGCCGGATACTGGAGAAGAAGGACAAAGAGGCTGCTGAACAAGCAGCCAACATACAGCGTATGGACCTTCTCTTCCAAGATATGATAGGAATGATGATCCAGCAGGACCCACCCGCCGAGGATCCCCCAATCGTTCTTGAAGACGACCGAGGAGAAACGTCAAATCCACCACCGGCCCTCTCAACGGCCAAAGAGGAGACAATCTCTAAGGCTGATTTGGTCGACTATATACCCTAGCAAATCCGGGTTCATCATGCGACTGAGGCAGCTGGTCAAGTCGTAAAGACGGGCCGGCCGTATCCAAGCTGGTACGACCAAATCAAATACCCGCCGGGTTATACAATACCAAAATTCCACGTGTATAAGGGGACCGGCAATCCCCATCAACATGTTGCCCAATTCCGGGCCCTTTGCGGTAACACCGGCGGTGATGATAAACTGTTGTTTCGCCAGTTCGTGGGCAGCTTATCAGAAACAGCGTTCGAATGGTATTCGAAACTCCCGAACGATTCTATCAAAACGTTCGCTGAAATGGAGCTGCTATTCACTCAGCGATTCGCAAGCGCCAGCGAACGCACTCCAATAACGGCACTGATTAACGCCAGGGTAAAGCCAAGCGAAACCTAGGTCCAGTATGCTATACGCTGGCGGAATTTGTGGTCGAGATGCGAGCAACGCATTGAGGAAGCACCCGCAGTGGGCATGTTCGTGGGGACCCTAGACCCTCACGCAACTATCTCCCAGTTTATGATGTTCTTTAAGCCAACCACATTCCAGGCTTTAATCGACAAGTTGGCTCAGATGGACCAGATGGGTCATAGACCACCTCCTCCGAAGTCGGAACCTCGGAATGACAAGGGTAAAGGAAGGGCAACCTTCGTCGCGAATGCCCAGCAGCAACCCAACGCCCCGAAGCTGGCGGATCAATTGGAAGAAAGACGCCGGTATTATAATGAGAAGATGAAGCGTCCCTACTCGTTCCCACGAGAGAAGACGAAACGGTTATTCGAGCTGGCAGTACGCAACAGACTTATAAACCTACCAAATCCAAGGCGACCGCCACAACCCGCTGAGGTGAATAACCCTAACTATTGCCCTTACCATCAAACGGTAAGTCATCCGATTGAGGATTTCTTCGTCTTTAAAGGATGGATTGAAGATCAATACCTCCAGGGGAAGTTTGCACTGTCCGAAAAGTGGAAGGTGAACCCACCACAGCCGCATAGTCCTAAGAAAGCAGATACACCGGGGGCAACCTGTTCCTTTATTGAAGAAGCTCCATGGGAGGTCGTGCTGTCAACTAAAACCAAAAGAATGCTGAGGGACCTTCATGCGTGCCCTGCGATCGAATGGAAGGACCCGCTTGAACCTCAAATTATCGAAGGGATATTGAAGCCGCGCCCAACTACGAAGATTCATGGTGATGGCCCAAATACTCACGCCCAACCGTCAAAATCTTCGAAGAAAAAGAAGAAGAAATCCAAGAAGCCCGTGAAGCCTGGAGACGAGCACACGAACTTGCAGAAGCAAATCGACGCGCTGGAAGAGTACAATCAAAAGGCGCGAACTCCTGTCACGCTGCAAGAGTTCCTCAACCACATCTTTCAAGAGGGAGATGATAGAGAGAGTTCGTCGGATGAATCCGAGGGATATGTGGCGAGTTGTAACGTAATCTCCCACTCGTTTACCGACGATGAGAAAACTCCTGGCACTAAGAAACTGGGAACAGAGCCTGAACCAGAGAGTGTGTGGCCAACAGATGAAATGATCAACGCCTTTTTAGACGAGATTCGTCTAAAGAGTAAAGCGGATCAGGAGCGTGAGATGGCCACATCGGAAGGAGCCAAATGCAGGCGACTGAACGAAAGAGTTGAAGTACTCCCGCCAGATCGAAGGGCATCCGAGGCAGACAAGAAGATACTCAAGACGAGAAAAAGGTTTGCCAAAGCCATGCCAATGGGAATGAAGCTACCACCCTCGGAAGGAAACACGCTCGATGGGGTGGAGAAGCACCCTGATTATTGCGCATATCATCGGAAAATTTCACACCCCACGGAGGAGTGCGACACCTTTAAGATATGGTGGCAAGGATATGTTGCTCATCGGCAACATTTTAAGCGCATGAAACGCAAGATTCGTCGGGAACGAAGAAGTACTGTCGACGGGCACAACAGAACTACTGGCAACTGTTACATGGTTAACGCCGGAGGGTTACGAGTTCTCACCTTTGTGAGCGACTCTGATGAAGAAATGGCTCTGGGCCCTCTCTTTAAAGAATCCGTCTTAGGGAAAGAGGAAGAACCAGAAGCCTGCGAAAACATTCAACTGCGCAATCGCACGCTCCCGGAAAAGAATCTCGGACCCGCAAATAGAAAAGATAAGGGAAAGGAAAAAGTCACTGAGGATATCACTTTAGATGACCAAGTCATGAAAGAACTGACTAACAAAGACCCTCCCAGGAAGGGTAAGGTGGACTACAATATCCTAGCGCACCTAAGGAAGCTACCTTCTCAGCTTAGCATTCTCGATGCCCTCCTATTATCAAAAGAAGCGCGAGACTCACTAATTAAGGCGCTACAAGAACCTGAGCAATTCCAAGCCTTCCTCGCCACTGAAAGGATGAAGGATGAACTGTAGGAAGTGCATACGGCCGACATCACTTTCGGTGACGAAGACCTCCTTCTCGGGACATGCGACCACAACCGTCCCCTATATGTCTCTGGATACTGCCATGATATCAAGATAGGCAAGATCCTAGTGGATAATGGATCCTCCGTTAATCTCCTTAACGTTCGGGTGTTAAAGGAAATCTGCATGAGTGTGCAACACCTCGCTCGTGACAAAATTACAATCTCCGGTTTCGATTCACAATCGTCACGGACTCTCGGATCCGTGATACTAACATTACGCTTTGGACTACTCGTCACAGACATCAAATTCCATGCCATTGACGCCAAGACCTGCTACAACGCCTTGCTCGGTCGTCCTTGGCTACACGAGTACAACATCATCCTTTCTACACAATATCAGTGTATGAAGTACTTTAAGGATGGTTTCGAGTATACCGTAACAGGTGAGCTGAACCCATTTTCCGTGAACGAAGTCCGCAAATACGAAGATGCGAAGTACTTTTTGCTAGATTTCGAGGATACAGAAAGGTGTCGCAAGTCAGAGAACAAAGCCGCCGCCGCCATCCCTGTTTTCGGGAGCGATACCGAAGAAGAGGAAGAGATAGTTTATGCTGGGCCATCTCAACGCAACAACCCGGGGACGTTCGCCCCCATGTTGGTCTTCGGAAGTGACTCGGAAGATGAGGTTAATGCCGTGTTCTCCAATCGGCCGTCAATACAAGCACCCCCTAGCGATGATAAGAGTTTTCAAATCACCATGGTGCCGCGAGAACACTACAAGGATCTCGACACACTTCAAGCATACAATGTGCAAGACCTGCAAACATTTTACGTCCCTCCCAGGCAAAGGGGTGAGAAGTTAATCCTATTCTACCGATCCTCGGAGTCGAAAGTAGAGAAAAAGATTTGGCATGGCGCGAATGCTACACTCGACAGGCTCCAACCCATCCGTCTGCCCAGATACTATACGAATGGATTAAAGAGGCTATTGAAGCGCCAAGGAGTACCCTTAAAACAGACTGTTCGACAAGCTCGGTTCTACAACAGGATTTGGGATGTCCCTGGGACTCAACGCAAATTGCCCAACGGGAAAATGGAAACACTTGGGCTTGGATACGTGAGAGCCGGAAAACGGGAACGGGCCCACAGTAGCTACGCTATATATACCTTTGATGAAGAAGAGGACGCCCTGTCAGGAAATGCCAACCCCTCATCAAAACTAGATCCCGCGATTGAAATGCCGAGTCCGTCGTTTGAAGAACGGATGGACAAGCCTATCAGGAAAGCGGGTCAAAAAGCTTGGGAAGACCATAACCGCGAGATGGCCATCTACGAGAAGGCCAGGACGCAACGTCTGTTTCAATAGGCTGCAAAAGACAAAGATGCTCATCCCTGTCAACCCGTTGTACGAAAGGCCCGACGCAGAGGCAGAAATAAATCAAGAAGCGGAAAGAGGAGCCGACAACAACGACGCAGGATTAGAGAGTTACGTGATCGGGTATTGCGCGGCTCGGATTTGTTCCTCATGAAGAAGATGAGTCGAGCGTACTCCTTCCCCCGAGACAAGACGGAGAGGTTACTCGAGCTCGCTATAAAACATCAAATGATCGCGCTTCCAGAGTCTAAGCACCCTGAGCAAGCTAACAGGGCTTCTCATCTGAGCTATTGATCTTATCACCAAGCCATAGGACATCCTACCGAAGACTGCTTCACCTTCAAGAACTGGGTCGAGGACCAGTACCAACAGGGCAGATTCGCTTTATCCGACGGCTGGAGGGTAACGCTGCCACAAAAGCACGAACCCAAAGCCGCAAAAGCAGAACCAGATCCACCTCAGTCCTGGAAGCGGATTCGCACATGTTACGCGATTACGATATTAAAAGAAGAGCCCGAGAACATGGATGCCATTCCCTGGTGCTTTGAGAACAGCGATGATGAGGTGGTCTCAGAATTTCCGCCAGCTCCAAAAGAACTGGAAGACGGCATACATACTACTGCAGATAACCTCAAGAAGATTGAGTTGGGATCGGCAGATGACCCGCGACCGACATTTGTCAGCGAGCTGCTATCTGAAGAAAGGGTGGCTGCGTTAAAGAACGTGCTTCTACGGCATAAAGACTGCTTCGCATGGAACTACTCCGAGATGCCAGGATTAGATCCGGAGATTGCTGTGCATAAATTAGCAATATCCCCAGATATCAAGCCAGTCAAGCAGGCGCCGAGAAGGATGCGACTCGAGCTTGAAATGAGCATCAACGCCGAAGTCAAGAAGCTGATCGATTCTGGATTTATCCAAGAAGTCCAATATTCCGACTGGATCGCCAACATCGTCCCGGTAATGAAGAAAAATGGGACGGTACGCATATGCGTGGATTTCAGGGATCTCAATAAAGCCTGTCCAAAGGACGATTTCGCCGTACCAGTAACCGAGCTAATGATAGATAACACGTCCACTCACGAGGTTTTCTCCTTTATGGATGGTTCATCAGGATACAATCAGATAAAAATGCATCCCGAAGACCAGAAGCACACCGCTTTCCGGACCCCTTTGGGTATATTCTGCTACAGGGTTATGCCCTTTGGTCTAAAGAACGCCGGCGCTACCTATCAAAGGTCCATGACAAAGATCTTCGACGACCTCATACATGACATCGTCGAGTGCTATATCGATGACCTTGTAGTAAAGAGCATGTCATACGAAGAGCATTTAAAGCATCTGGAGACTGTATTTCAACGCCTTCGGCAATATAATTTGAAGATGAATCCCCTCAAATGCGCGTTTGGAGTCTCCTCGGGTAAATTCCAGGTATTCATCATCCGACATCGAGGTATCGAAATAGATCCATCTAACATCAAGGAGATCATGGAAATGCCTCCGCCAAGAACCCTCAAACAGTTGCGGTCTCTCCAAGGGAAGCTCGCATACATCAGGCGGTTTATCGCCAATCTTTCAGGCAAATGCCGTCCTTACAGCCACCTGATGAAGAAGGGAACTCCATTCGTTTGGGATCACAAATGCCAAGGTGCACTAGACGAGATCAAGCAGTACCTGCAGAACCCTCCGGTGTTGGCTGCGCCGGTCAAGGGAAAACCCCTCATTCTTTATACAACCGCCCTCGAAGGTTCCTTAGGCGTATTATGGGCACAAGAGAACGATCAAGGGAAAGAGAGAGCACTCTACTACTTAAGTCGAGTTCTGCTGGGGGCAGAAAGCAACTACTCTCCCATTGAAAAACATTACTTGGCGTTAATCTTCGCGATAACAAAGCTCAGGCACTATGCGTTGGCGCACGAAGTCCGTCTCATCTCGAAGGTGGACCCTCTTAAATATTTGATGTGAAAGGCTATATTGACGGGTCAACTCCCTAAATGGACTCTACTCCTGATGGAGTTCTCGATAACGTATCGACCTCTTAAGGCAGTGAAAGGCCAGGCCATTGCCGACTTCCTTGCTGAACATCCAGTACCTGCCGGTTCTCCTCTTTACTGTGATTTGCCGGATGAACATGCATTCGATGCGATCGGCGGCGGTGATACCCGATGGGAACTCTATTTTGACGGGGCATCTTCCATGAAGAAGCGCAAACAATGTACCCCCATAATCAAATCGGGAGTAGGCCTCATCTTCGTAACCCCACAAGGAGGGATAATGCGCTTTGCTTTCTCCTTAACGGAATCGAGGACGAACAATGAAGCCGAATACGAAGCTTTGATAGCGGGCCTCGAGATCGCCATTAACATGGGAATTGAAGACCTCTCTATATACGGGGATTCTCAATTGGTCGTTAGTCAAGTTAATGGTGACTACCAAACGTGCAAACCGGAGTTGGTGAAATACGACGAAAAGGTGCAACAACTATTGACCCAAATTCCCTCCTACACTTTGGAAAGTATACCACGTGCGGAAAATAGCAAAGCAGACGCGTTAGCTAAACTCGCTAAAGAACTGGCTGACGAGAACCTCGATGACGTCAGAATCGTGGTACAAAGCCGTCGAGTGCTCGCCCCAGCAGAAATATCTCCGGAATTATACGAAGAAAAGGGGGCGACTGAGCAGACGACCCTACAAATAAAAGACCATGAGAAGGCCGAGGATTGGAGGGAAGTCTTCATAGATTACTTTAAGTCCCACCGAATGCCCGAAGAAGCGTCCTCAAGACATCAGCTCATGAAACGAGCTTTCTTTTTCGCTTTTGTCAACGACACTCTATACAAGAGATCGTTTGATTCTCTGTGGCTGAGATGCTTAGGACCTGACGAAGCAGAAAGAGTCGTTCAGGAAGTTCACGACGGACTCTGCGGTTCTCACCAAGCAGGCCCAAAGATGAAATTGAAGATCAAACGAATGGGTTATTATTGGCCCATGATGGTCCAAGACTGCCTCGAGTATGCGAAGCAATGCCACTCGTGCCAGATTCATGGAGACTTTATCCACCAACATCCGAATCCACTACACCCAACAGTAGCTAGCTAGCCATTCGAAATGTGGGGGACTGACATAGTCGGCCCCATCGAGCCAGCATCGTCCCGGGGACATCGTTTCATCCTGGCGACAACTGATTACTTCTCCAAATGGGCAGAAGCAGTTCCGCTGAGGGAAGAGAAGACGGAGAATATCCTCCACTTCTTCAAGACGCACGTCATCTATCGGTTTGGAACCCCACGGCGGATTATCTCCGATAACGGGCCAGCCTACAGAAGCCATAAGATTAGCCGCTTCGCGCAGCAGCACAATATAGACTGGATATATTCTTCAGTTTACAATCCACGAGCTAACGGTCTGGCCGAGGCCTTCAATAAGACCTTGACAAAGATCATAAAAAAGACGGTGTCCCGAAATAAGAAAGACTGGCACGAGAGGCTGCAAGAGGCCCTTTGGGCCTATCGAACTACATTCAAGACGGCCACGAACACAACGCCGTACGCGTTGGTATTTGGGACGGAAGCAGTGCTCCCCCTCGAGATAGAGTTACCCTCTCTACGAGTGGCAGTCCACTACGAGCTGACGGACGAAGAAAATGCTCACCTTCAGCTTGAGGAGCTCGATGCCCTCGATGAAACCCGACTCATAGCGCAACAAAATCTAGAGGCCTACAAAGCAAAGATGACGCGCTCGTACGAAAGATTGACCAGGCCGAGGACATTCCGCCAAGGCGAACTCGTACTAGTGGTCAAAAGACCTATGATCCCCAATCGTGCCAAGCGGGGAAAATTTGAGCCGAACTATGAAGGCCCGTACATCATAGACAAGGTCTACCAGGGTGGAGCCTATCTACTCATGGACATGCACGGTGAAAGGCCTTTCAGGCCAATAAACGGCCGCTTCTTAAAGAAATACTATGCTTAATGAGCCACAGCCTGGGTCAATGATAGATGACGACGACTATGTCCGCTCGCTATCTTCCTAAGCTCAGACCTTATAAACAGTAGCCGACCTTCCCCTTAACGACGGACCGAAATGTCCTTAAACTAATAACCGACCGAAATGTCCTTAAACTAATAACGGACCGAAACGTCCTTAAACTAACGACGGACCGAAACGTCCTTAAACTATCGACGGACCGAAACGTCCTTAAACTAACGACGGACCGAAACAGTCCCTAAACTACTACCGCGGCATCTTTAGGCCGACGAGATGAATAAAAGAAAAGGGGAGAAAAAGAAAAATAAACTAACAACGGACCGAAACAGTCCCTAAACTACTACCGCAGCATCTTTAGGCTGACGAGATGAATAAAAGAAAAGGGGAGAAAAAGAAAAATATATAAAAAGAAAAAGAATAAAAAAAAACGGTGTGACCATAAGCAAAATGGGCACGGATGAAAACCCGAAAGGGCTCCGTGAGTAAAAACAGCAGGACTACCGGCGAGTGTTTGTGAAAACCCGAAATGGCGCAACCTCGTTAAAAGACACTTATAGGGTCCTCTCGACCTTGTAAGGAGAAACCACCCGCGTGGGATCCTTACGACTCACAAGGGAACGGCACACTTAGGGATCCCCACGATTCTTAAGGAGAAAATACACTTGCGAGATCCCCACGACTCATAAGGAGAATTCTCTTATGGGACCCTCACGGCTCATGAGATTTGAAAGTCTTAAGTTACAGAAACCTAAACCTGTTCTTAAGCAAATCCCCCACAACCTTCGATATTGCCCTACAAGAGGCTCAATACTGACCCTTGTATACAATCCACGGGCACGAATAAACATTTCCCCAGCAAAGTCCCACTCGTGACTAGGGATATGTCCATATGATGAGCAACCCTTGTAGGTCCTCTCGACCCATAAGGAGAAAGCCCTCTTGTAGGATCCTTACGACTTGCAGAGGAACATACACTTAGGAATCCTCACGATCCCTAGGGAGAAAATACACCTACAAGATCCTCACGACTTGTGGGGAGAAATACCTTTGTGAGACCCTTACGGCTCATGAAGTCAAAAGCCTTGGTCGATAGGACCCTTAACCCTGTTTGCTAAGCCACCTTTGTTCAACATCGACAGAGGCAAATGATGATTCGCTCCTGGCAATATTCCAGTTGTAGCGGTGCTGATGCCGAAATCGGTGTCTAAAATCCAAGCTTGCGGCGAAAAAGTTAGCAAGCCACACATGCCTACGAAATAGCCGAAATGATGGGGCAACTTGCAATAAAAAGCAGCAAGTAAAAATGTATGCATGAAAAATAGCCGAAATGATGGGGCAACTCGCAATAAAAAGCAGCGAGTAGAAAATAAATAAATAGCCGAAATGATTGGGCACCGCGAAAAATAGCCGAAATGATGGGGCAATCGTGACCTCCGCGATATAAAAGCTGAAATGATAGAGCATCGCGGAAAATGAAATAAAATATAAATTAAAAAAAGGGTTTCAATTTATGCCCTACAGGTGATGTTCCATCACACCCTGTACACAATCCAATGGCGTAAACAAAAAGGGATCATCCGTCTCCCCCAGGTTTCATCAAAAGAAGAAGCCAAGTCTCGACGGGCCAAAGGAGACCTGGAGATAGTTTCAACACCCATCTCGTAACAACGGACACAACTCTAAGCTAAGCGGAACAGCGGCAACTCCCAGTTCCATGGCTCTGTGGTATACATATCGCCAACAGTCAAACCTCCATCCCGTGAAATGCGGATACAATCAGCAAAATTCCTGGTTACGTGGAACGCGGATAACGTCACTCTTTGACCCCGTGGAAAACGTTCAGAGCGGATCCTGGTCCTCACGGAGCATGGCAGTGAACCCGTATGAAGCATCCAGAGCGGAGCCTAGTCCTCGCCGAGCACGGCAGTGAACCCGTGTGAAGCATCTAGTGCAAAATTCCTGGTTACGTGGAACGCGGATAACGTCACTCTTTGACCCCGTGGAAAACGTCCAGAGCGGATCCTGGTCCTCGCGGAGCACGGCAGTGACCCCGTGTGAAGCATCCAGAGCGGAGCCTAGTCCTCGCCGAGCACGGTAGTGAACCCGTGTGAAGCATCTAGTGCAAAATTCCTGGTTACGTGGAACGCGGATAACGTCACTCTTTGACCCCGTGGAAAACGTCCAGAGCGGATCCTGGTCCTCGCAGAGCACGGCAGTGAACCCGTGTGAAGCATCCAGAGCGGAGCCTAGTCCTCGCCGTGTACGGCAGTGAACCCGTGTGAAGCATCTAGTGCAAAATTCCTGGTTACGTGGAACGCGGATAACGTCACTCTTTGACCCTATGGAAAACGTCCAGAGCGGATCCTGGTCCTCGCAGAGCACGGCAGTGAACCCGTGTGAAGCATCCAGAGCGGAGCCTAGTCCTCGCCAAACACAGCAGTGAACCCGTGTGAAGCATCTAGTGCAAAATCCCTGGTTACGTGGAACGCGGATAACGTCACTGTTTGACCCCGCGGAAAACGCCCAGAGCGGATCCTGGTCCTCGCAGAGCACGGCAGTGAACCCGTGTGATGCATCCAGAGCGGAGCCTAGTCCTCGCCGAGCACGGCAGTGAACCCGTGTGAAGCATCTAGTGCAAAATTCCTGGTTACGTGGAACGCGGATAACGTCACTCTTTGACCCCATGGAAAACGTCCAGAGCGGATCCTGGTCCTCGCAGAGCACGGCAGTGAACCCGTGTGAAGCATCCAGAGCGGAGCCTAGTCCTCGCCAAACACAGCAGTGAACCCGTGTGAAGCATCTAGTGCAAAATCCCTGGTTACGTGGAACGCGGATAACGTCACTGTTTGACCCCGCGGAAAACGCCCAGAGCGGAGCCTGGTCCTCGCCAAGCACGGCAGTGAACCCGTGTGAAGCATCCAGAGCAAATACTGGACTGTGGAGTCCTTAAAATCCACGGACTATGATGTCCTTAACCTCAACCGTGATGTCTTAAAACTAACGATCAACCACCCCGATTCCCTACGGATTCTGCCTTGGTTTAAGGGTACATCTCTTCACTCCTTTGATACCTGGCGTTGTAATTCCTCAACGTCTTCAAAGAGGTGACGGGTCCCTGCAACCAAACATCGGACTGTGGAGTCCCTAAATCCACGGACTATGAGGTCCTTAACCTTTACCGTGACGTCTTAAAACTAACATCGGACTGTGGAGTCCCTAAATCCACGGACTATGAGGTCCTTAACCTTGACCGTGATGTCTTAAAACTAACATCGGACTGTGGAGTCCTTAAATCCACGGACTATGAGGTCCTTAACCTTGACCGCGACGTCTTTAAACTACGATACCTGGAGCAGCCCCCTGGCCCCGTGAAACACGGACAAGGGCGGCCACATCCAGCACTTACAGGCCCTCACGACCTGTAAGGAAGAAAACTCTCTTGTGAGATCCCTACGACTCTCAAGGGAAAACCCGCTTAAGAATCTTCACGATTCTTAAGAAGGACTTACACCTATGGGATCCTCTCGACCTGTAGGGAGAAAAACTCTTTATGAGACCCTCGTGGCTCATAAAATGCAAAAGTCTTAGGAAGCAGATCTTAACCCTGAATCCTAAGCCATCACTGTCCTGCAAGGAGATCAAGATAGAATATCCGCAGAATACATTCAATAAAAAGGGGACACACCATTGAGAAGAAAAATGTATCTTTTATTCATGAACCAAAATGGATACAAAGTACAATTCATGAAAGAAACAAAAAAGAAAGATACTCTCATCCATGAGTATGTACAAAAAGGGGAAAAGATACAAGTCCTCAAGTCGGCGGGCGGTGCAGTAATTTTACCAGCTCATCGTTCTGTTGCTGAGCCACGTCTTCATGACGCAAGATCTCCAGAAGACGAGCCTCCGCCTGAGCTTGCTGAGCCTGATACGAAGCAAGCTGAGCTTCGAGCTCTTTTCGGTGGCTTTATGAGCCTCGACCCTCTCACGAGTGAACGTGGCAGCTTTATCGAGAGCCACCACCTCTCTTATGGACTCCTGGAGCACTCGCCAGAGTTCGTATTCTTTGTTAGCCTTGGCTGTGAGGCTGGCCTGAAGCTCGCTTAACGCCTTAGAAGCCAACTCCCTCTCCGTGAACTTGCGGCCAAGACTCTTCTCGCATGACGTCATGTTGGCCGCACATCGTGCTATCAGACCCCGCAACTCCGCTTTTGCAGCCACAGCTTCCGAGGAAAGGCGAGAACATTCAAGAGCGTGCAAACAAGCCTCCACCTTCCTACAGAACTCCACCCAGACCCGCACCACCTCCTCGCTATGATAGGTGGCGAGAAAAGGAAGAGAGCCATTAGCTTCAGCGGCAAACGCTTCGGCCATGGTCGCGCTACCAGCACGGAGATCTTCGACGAAAGATGATAGGGAGACAAGGCTCAATTGGGCCAAGCATTCTGAAGCCCGCAAAGCATAAGGGCCAGGCGGCATCACGATGCGCGATCCCAACGCCATGGAGACTGGCAGGGCTGTTCAAATTTGACAAATGTTAGTAAAATTCTTAAGCGCAGAACGAACGGGATTATAATAAAATGTCACTCACCGACAGTCATGCAAGTAGGAGCTAAAGGTTCCCCTGGCCCTTCAACAACCTCGACCTCATCGTCAGCTTCCAAAACTATAAGAGACATCAACGTCATTTCGCGAAATAGTAACAATGCTATGGTAAAAGAAAAAATTGCGAATGGCACTAACCTTGCCCGGAGGAAAGGACAATACGTTGAGGGGAGATCGCCTGCGGAGCTGCCATCTCCAATAAACACTGAAATGACTGTCGAGGCGACAGATCCGCGATAGTGGCCGCCAGATCGCGCAATTCTGGGAAAGATAAAAGAGTTTAGACTACGAAAAGGTTGCTAAATTAAAACGCAGAAGGTTACCTTCAACGCTCCTCCCATTCTGAGCCGGGGGGATAGCAGCTTCAACGGTCTCCGCCGTAACATCAGGATTCAACAAAGGAAGAGTAGTCCCGACTATCTCTCTTCCAGCCTCTGAGCCGCCTTCAGTAAGGGTTATTGGGGCGGCGACCTCCAAAGGAGCTTCCCCCAAAGGGGAAAGCGCTCCCTGATCAAGAACCGCCGCTGGAGGCTCTACCATGAGAGGAGCAGCCTCATCAGCCCCCTCCACATCAAGCAAGGCCTCATTGAGAATTCCGGGGGGCTTTAGCTTTAATGGGCCCGTAGAGAGCTCCCCCAGCGTCGAAGATTCTGCACGATTCGAATAAGAATGATGATACATATGCAAGGGCATAAATAATCGGAAAGACTACAAAAGAAGCTCAACGTACCTATACGCAAAGAAGCCCTCAATATGGCTTCTTCAAGCCGCTGCTCCTTCTCAAGGAGGTGGGCTCGCCGGGGTTCAAGGATAGACTCATGACCACCGGTCCATAAAGAAAGTGCATCAGCTGCGTCTTCTGAAGCGGCCTGCTTCAAAGCCCTTTCCCCCCATTCCTCCAAAGGACCGATAAATCGCCGCCGAATCCACGAAGGGTCTTCATAAAAAATTACAGCGGGATAAGACTTCTTCGGAACCTTGGCGTTATGAGACGCGTCTTTTGAACGCCGTATGGCCTCAGCCAACTGTGCGGCCTCCTCATCAGCCGAACTCGGGAAGAGAAGTCCGGCGTCTGACTCTTGCAGGGCCAATGTTTCATCTTGAAGAATAGGCTCAGACTCCGCCAAAGAATCGAGCAGGGTGGTGGCCACTTTCCTCCGCCGTTTAGACCCAGAGCCGGTCGCTGAGGATGACCGCTTCCTCCCTCGCGAAGCCTTAGGGCGGCGTCGGCCCACATCGCCCTCAGCGCCCTCATCCCTATTACTCTCGCTCGGTGCCACAATCGAGGATGACATCACCATTGTCGACGCCACAGGGGGCGGTGCCGCCACCGGCAGGGGTGCTACTACTGGGGCCCGCTTACCCCGTGATCGGGAACCCAAGGGCATACCAGCTGTTGGAGTAAGGTCTACCCCTGACTCCCCCGGAATGAGCGCAGTGCCAATCTCCCTCAAAAGGAAGAGGACCGGGACCCTCGGTTGCAGCTTAGCCCCCGAAACCTGAGGAGGAGAATCGTGACCAAGAAGCACCCTTCTTTCTTCAAGAATAATTGGGCTGATCCGATGAAGATACCAGCCCGTAAACGCGCCCACGCATCGGGGCATGTACTCAGCTTTAGGGACCATGAAACGGGAGCCGGTGTTCAGCCTCATGAAATGATGAGCGGCATCACGAACGGCATCGAGCGAAGGGATCGGGGCGACTATAAAAGCCTCGAAAGGAACACCCTGGTCGTATCCAAGCTGTCGGGCGAATCGATGCGGATTGTACCGCATGAAAAGAGCTGCACTGTCTTGGCGAAACACCAAGTAGCCCGGTCTAATTGTATACAAATGCGCGGCCTCCCGGGGCTTCAAAGAAGGTGCGTTGTCTTTCGACTGGTCCCAGAGTTGTTGAACTGGACCCGAGGGAGTAGACAAGACCCAATCATTAAAAACCAGCCCGCCAGCGGCAGCGTGAGAAGAAATCAGCACCCGAATAGCCCCGAATTGAGTCGGGTCAGCGGCAGAAGCACCCACCAATCGCATAAGTCGCGGGAAGGGATAGGCGTCGTAAAACGCAGGCCTCTGATGCATAGCGAAAGCCCCCAGCACATGCATTTCGACCCAGGATGTGAAATAATGAAGCGAAAAGTTCACTACATCCACACCGGGTGTAGAGGTATTAGCTGCGGTGCCCAATCCATGATAGAGGTGCGCCAAGGCCGGGATGCCGATGGCCAACCGCGTCCCCTCAGCAATACGATGAGCCGGGTAGATGATTGAGGCTCTCATGAAGCGACGATGCATGGGGATAACGAACCAACTGAGCCAAACAATAACAAACCCCACGAAGAACGTCTCCTCGTCCATGCCTGGAACAGCAATGGATTCAAAAGATATCGGCGACATAATAAGGATGTAGTACTGAGGTAAATCCGATTCAGTGGTCGGCAGCTTCTTCGGACCGAACCCAAAGGGGTCTCCAATGTTGGCAAACTTCGGAGCTGTCTTCGATAAGGCGTCCTCGCGAAGGAAACGAGCAATGAAGCTCTTGAAAGTAACACCCTGCTCTTCGGATTCGGTGAATAATCGGTCGAAGATACCTAGCGCCTTGATTAAACTGGGACGCTTGTGGCGGACGGCATTCTCAGCAGACAGGCCGTCAACTGGGGCGGGCTCGGGTTCAAAAATGTACTCGTCAGAAGGCAGCAACTCCTCGTACAGACTACCCCTGATTGGCAACCCCGAGATGTCATAAAATTCGGCCAGAGAGATCGAGACCTCGCGATCTCCTAGAATGAAAGTGTTGGTGGGAAGATTCCATTGGTTCAAAAACGCCTTGACCCACCAGACATGCGGGAACATTTAATGGAAGAGTGACGCGTATATTGCCTGATAAAGCCCGACTTTCTGCAACCGCGCACGATGGGTAGAAAGGATGTAGCGAGCCCAGAGAAGGTAGCCCGTAGGGTGTCGAGGAGTAAGCCCTATCTTATAAATTTGCCCCCACGGGTGGGCCTCACCCTGGCAGATACGCCTTCCCAAGATGTCTATGGCCGGGATCGGATGGTTCGGAATACCGGTCGTCGAAGGCTCGAGCCTCCCCGTTGGAGTCCAGTTGGGCATTTCCACAGCAAAAACCGTCCTCGGAGGGTCCATCGGTATGAATGGGAAAGTGGGCTCCGTCGGTACCGCGCAAACAAAACTCCGGCGACCCTGAATAATCTGACTATACCAAGATCCCTATTGAAGAAGGTTGGTGCAGTTCGGGTCATGGGCCCGGATCATCGCCATCGCTTCCTCATCAGATGGTGACTGAGGAAAAGCAGCCTCCGAGCGAGAAAAGGGAAAGCACGGAACAGAAGCCATCGCACCTGAAATCCAATAAAAGAAGACCGTTAAAAGCAAAGTCAGCGATATATATCCATGCATGAACATGAAGACTAGTTAAAAAAACCAACAGCAGATTTTTCTAGGACCATTGGCTACAAAACACATGGGCCCCACAGAATGAGGATGACGGCTCATTAATAATGAGACCAAATAGTTACAACAAAACAAAGGGAATATCCTCATTAAATAAAGAATGGAAACCCTACACATTCTCCCAACAGGATCTGTCTCGGGCTCTACAATGGATCCAACAAGATCAAAGGAATTAAATTCCCACAGAATACATCATTACAAAGCTCCTGTTTCATTAATTGCAGAAGGACAACCTCGGGTCAAGAGACCCCAAGAAGCCTCCGTGTGAAGAAACTGAGTTCTTCATTGGAATTAAATTCCTTATTAAGAGAAGGGAATTAAATTCCCAGAAACATTTTTGGATGGAATTAAATTCCATGGAGTTGAAACGCCATCATCATCTCCCCAAAGATCATCTAAACCCTAAGAAATCTACAGTTCGAAGGTTAGGCGGTTTCCTGTTCTTATGGAAAAACTTGAAGAAAAATGGGTTCCTTGTTGAAAAAGAGTAAAAACCCTTGTTTTGGATTTAAAATCCAAAGGAATGTGGAAGTTCGCTGTTTGTCCAAGAACATTACCTGAGAAAAAAGGGTCACCTAAACAGAGTTAAACTCTGAAGATTGTTTCAAGACAGAGAACTAAGCTCTGGAAGCGAGAATTAAATTCCCAAGGGAAAAAAGTTCTCAGAAGAAGAAGATGAGCAAAGTGAAGGCTCTTCTGAAGAAACATGAGTATTTATAGGAGGTGAGGGAAACGTTTCATCTCCCCAAATCCCTAGAGGAATCCAACGGTCACAAAAGGTAACAGCGTTGCACTCACGTGCGGACACGTGAGAACAACGCTGTGGGGGCATTTGTTTCCTGATTTAAAATCAGGAAAGTCTATGGAAAAGGCTTCAGAAAAGGGTCACGTGCTTACACGTGACTAGCAGTCACGTGTTGGCACGTGACATCTAAAAGCATCGGCAAGGCAAATTCAGTTTCCCAACTACATCGAAGAAAAGGGCTTCAGAAAGGGTCACGTGCTCCCACGTTACCAGGGTCACGTGTTGGCACGTGACACTCAAAAGCGGCAGACTCAATTCCCTGATGGAATCAAGAAAAAGGCTCCAGACGAGGGTCACATGCTCACACGTGACCAGGGGTCACGTGGTGGCATGTGACAGCTAAGCAGCGACCAGAAAGCAGAGCGCAGAAAGAAAGAAGAGGGCTCGTTCCAAGGGGGTCACGTGCCCACACGTGACCAAGGGTCACGTGGCCACACGTGACCAGCTTTCAAAGCCTATCTGTTAGCAGAATTAAATTCTGAAAAAGGACCTCTTAAATCTTTCTAAAGCAACCGATTAAATTAAAGATTTAAAGGTGATTAAATATCATCTATCTATGGGAAAATCTGGAATTTGGAAAGATTTCCCCGTAAAATCTAAACGAAATAACAAAGGAGAATCTCTGGATTTAAAATCCAATGGTGAATAAAATTCACCTAATAATCCAAAGGTCCAAAACGAATGGTGAATACAAATCAAATCTCTCAATGAAAGATTCATCAAAAACTGATTGACTCGGCTGCTTCTCCTATAAATAGGAGCCAAGAGACACACAAAAAAGAGATATGCAGAGGGAAGAAAAGAGAGAGAGCCTGGATACTTTGGAGGAATTTGGATCTTCTGCAAAAGAAAACCCTAGGTAAGAAAGGGAAGGCTTTTTGAAAGAAAAGAGAATTTAATTCTCAACAGAGTTTAACTCTGATATAAAACAGAAGAACATAGTTCTCTCCTTGGTGGAGGATCTGTAAAGTGCACATCTCCCCTTGAGTTGAGAATTTAATTCTCAATGGGTTGAGATCCTGCCATGCAGATCCAAAGCATAGAGAGGGAATGGAAGCACGAGAATTTAATTCTCACAGAACTATAGGAATTTAATTCCTTTAAAATAAAATTAGGGTTTGACCTTGTGTTATGGGAATTTAATTCCTTCAGAATGAAAAGAATCAGGGTTTAACCCTAGTTAAGAACTTAGTTCTGTTAAAACAACAGGAATTTAATTCCCTTAATTCCCCAGAATAATTCTTTAACAGAGAGTGGGAGTTTAATTCCCCAAAGCTTTTATTAGGGTTTAACCCTATTCAGTTCTTCACATATATGAGGAATTTAATTCCTACAGGAAATTCAGAGTTCAACTCTTCAAACGGAAGTAGGAATTTAATTCCTCTGAAATTATTGTTAGGGTTCAACCCTACGAGGAATTTAATTCCTGAAAGGGATTAACAGATCTTCTAAACAACATACATAGAGGCAGGGTCACGTGTCACCACGTGACCCCCAAAAAGATCTACAGAAAAGCCCCTTTAAGGCAGTGCCCCACGTGACCCTTGGCAGAGGCTTTAACATACTCCATTTAAACACCCGTCACGTGATGACACGTGATGCTCTAAAAGATGCGATCTTCTCAGCAGAAAAAACGAAGGGAGGGCGCCCTCACGTGCTACCACGTGACCCCTCTTGCCTCAGCATCTAACGCTAAATTGGAACCCCTGAATCCAGTGTTAAAACACTGTTTGGCCTTAGTGTTCAACACTAATCGAAGAACTTTATTTGCAGTGTTCAACACTGATTACCTTAGTGTTCAACACTAATCAAAGAACTTTATTTGCAGTGTTCAACACTGATTACCTTAGTGTTCAACACTAATTTGGGATTTCTGTTGCCAGTGTTTAACACTGATCTGTTTTAGTGTTTAACACTAATTTGAAGGCCTTGTTGCTGGTGTTTGACACCAACTATCTTTTAGTGTTAAACACTGACTTATCAATCTCATTCCCAGTGTTCAACACTGGTTGGTCTTTAGTGTTTAACACTAGGCATTGGCCCAATTGGCTAAATGGCCAGAGGCAAAGCCTCTCCTTCAAGGGACCAACAGGAGGGCCGATGTCCCAGACATGATTAGACTTAGCCCAAGCTGGCCATAAGTCCTCAATTCGCAATTAACTGGGCTAAGGGGCCCATAACATAATTAATTGGTCTTGCTCCCAAATTGGGCCAAAGACTATTTAATCCACTCCGGTTCCAGGGTACATCTCTTCACTCCTTTGATACTTGGCGTTGTAATCCCTCAACGTCTTCAAAGAGGTGACGGGTCCCGATGACCACACATTGTTATGGACTGTGGGGTCCTTAAAACCATGGACTACGACGTCCTTAACCTTGACCGAGATGTCTTAAAACTAAAAATGGACTGTGGGGTCCTTAAACCCATGGACTACAACGTCCTTAACCTTGACCGAGAAGTCTTAAAACTAACAGTGGACCGTGGGGTCCTTAAACCCATGGACTACGACGTCCTTAACCTTGACCGAGATGTCTTAAAACTAACAATGGACTGTGGGGTCCTTAAACCCATGGACTACGACGTCCTTAACCTTGACCGAGATGTCTTAAAACTAACAGTGGACTGTGGGCTCCTTAAACCCATGGACTACGACGTCCTTAACCTTGACCGAGATGTCTTAAAACTAACATTGGACCGCAATGTCCTTAAACTACCCATGGACCGCAATGTCCTTAAACTACCCATGGACCGCAATGTCCTTAAACTAGCAATGGACCACTATGTCCCTAAAACTGGAGAGGGACCACCATGTCCCTAAACTGGAACAATGGAGCCCAAATGCTCTTTTGTCGGATCTAAACGATCCTGTTTAAGTCGATCTTAGCCTCAAATATGGCTAACGTATCCTTAAACCTTCAAACAGACTGGACTATGAATCCCTCCAATCAACTTTGGTTCAAGGGTACATCTCGGAACTCCTTTGACACCTGTCGTTGTAATCCTTCAACGCCGTCAGAGAGGTAACGGGTCCCGACGGCCATACATGCAATGGACCAATATGTCCCTAAACTGGAACAATGGAGCCCCAATGCTCTTTTGTCGGATCTAAACGATCCCGTTAAGTCGATCTTAGTCTCAATTTAGACTAACGTATCCTTAACAAACGTTTGAGTTGATCTTAGCCTCAAATATGGCTAACGTATCCTCAAACCAAACCCCCAAACCCAAATCTAAGATAATACGGATTTGGACTAGTCCACGCCCTACGGACGACGACATAACTCGGTCTCCGTAAACAATCCACGGGCAACAAAACACAAAACAAACACACACGACACGAAGTGACCATCTGGAGAAGGAGAAAGTTGTTACCGCGACGCGGTAGCGTAATTAACTGCAGGGGCTTGCGCCTGCAGGGAAGAGCATCCCCATAATCAAAAACCCCTCAAGCGAGGGGGAATCTGACGAAGTCTGCTACATCAGACGCATCCGTCTAAACCTCCGATGCACGGTGCCATAAATCAACTTGGCATCCTCGGAGAGGTGGACGGATAACACCAATTAGCATCTGCCCCGAATCTCAGGCGAGACGCCATGTCTCGGCCGCCATTCGGAGGGGAACAACCCTGGAGTACATCTTCATCGTGTAAGAGATGGGAGCTGAGTTCATCATTGGAGACATTGTTAAAAGGCGATTGCTTGAAAACCTGCATGAAAGAGCGTTATTTTAGTATAAATATATACATGTAAATTGATTGAGTTCGCATGAACGTTTAACCCGAAATATGGGAGGAGAGATTGGTCCCACCGGGCGTGCCAGAATCTGTAGGGTGTTTTTCGTCACCCCATTGAGATGGGAATACGCGCGCTTGTCAGACGTACTACAGATTCCCCCTGCCTGGGGTGGGCCGGAGTTTATTGATTGTGGGGATCCGAATCTCTGGCTGCCACGGACTAAGCTGCCGTTAATTACCCCTCGCCTTTGGGGCGAGGGAACCTCCGATTAACGGGTTAAACTGGTCATGCGAACTAAATTTTTTTTCTAACAGGGACAGTGTCGTGGAGCACGTGTGTGTGCACATATGTATGCATATGTATATATATATATATGTATATATGTATATATATATATATAAAAGAAAGAGGGGGGAAAGGCATCCAAAGGATGCGTGGGGCCAGCGCCTTGGGCGTTGTGCGCCCAGGTGCTGTGCGCTCAGGCGCTAGCATGCCACGTGTCGACACGTGGGCGCTCTGCGCTTGAGCGCAGGGCGCTGTAGCGCAAGCACGCCACGTGTTGGCACGTGGGCGCTTTGCGCTTCAACGCCTGACGCTCGAGCGCATGTGCACCACGTGTCGGCACGGGGGTGACTTGCGCTTGAGCTCTAGGCGCCTGAGCGCAAGTGCGCCATATGTCGGCACGGGGATGACTTGCGCCAGAGCGCTGTGCGCTTGAGTGCAAGCTCGCCACGTGTCGGCACTGGGGCGACTTGCGCTCGAGCGCAAGCGCGCCACGTGTCGGCACGTGGGCGCTTTGCGCTCGAGCGCAGGGCGCTGTTATGCAAGCACGCCACGTGTCAGCACGTGGGCGCTTTGCGCTTGAGCGCTGAGCACTGGAGCGCAAGCGTGCCACATGTCGGCACGTGGGCGCTCTGCGCTTGAGCGCCGGCGAGGAAAAGAGGCTTTTAGCTTAAAAAGATTCTCGGAAGAGAAATCAGAGTGGAGTTGGACTTCTAAGTGTGTTTTTGGGGTTAATGGAAGGGGTTCTTCTTCTTCCTTCTCTGTTAGCTGGATCTTGAAGATCAAGAGATGTGAGATCTCAAATCTCTCCTTTTTAGGATCTAAAGGACAGATCCTAGTTCCCCTTTGTGGGTTTGGTGGTGAAAAACTATCTTGTTTTTGAAAAGGAAGAGTAAAACTCTTGATTTAATTCAAAGAAAGAAAAAGGTTTGAAACCTTCAGAAAAGGGAAAGATGTATTGTAAGTCCATGCTACCTCTCCCGGTACTTTCGGGCATGCGGAATTTGATAAAAAACGATTTTCTTAGAGGTGGTAACATGGACTTAAAACCCGGATCTTTGTTAAATATCTAACTAACAACCTAACTACGAGTTGCTAACTACTCGGTTAGGGGGTTATACCTTTCTTTTTCTCGAACTCCTTCGTCTTCAAGCTTCGATGGTCGTCCGAATCGGCTTCTCCCCGTCGTCTCCTTGCGCCGAAGATAGATCCACCTGAAAGCCTCAACCTTTGGCTCCTTCTTCGAACTTTGAAGAAACTAGTTCACTCGGTTTGCTAAACCTTGTGAACTAGAGTGAGTAGAGAAGAGTTGGTATGGGATTTTATCTATGGTTCTTGGTTCTCAACTCATGAGACAAGTGAACCATAGAGTCAAGAGAGGGAGAGCAAGAGGAGGAGATGAGAGCTCAAGAACAAGAGAAAGAATGAGCATGAAAGAATGAGAGAAGACTTTTCTCATTTGGCTCTCATAATCCAAAACAATCATAACACATCATATCAATCAAGTATTGTGTGATGGTTTAAGCAACCATAGCCATATCATTTCATGCACTCATTTTGCACAAAAGAGCAAGCAAGCAAAAGTCTTTGCCATGAAATGATAGCTATAGTTATCATGATGGTCAACTAGTCAAGCCTAGTCAACCGGTCAACAAAGTCAACAAGTCAACAAAAGTCAACAAGTCAACAAAGTCAACAACCCAACAACCATGTCACCATAATACCTAATTAATATAATTGTTAATCACATATCATATTCTCATTAGGGTTGAGCAAAAAGTCAATAGTCAACTGTCAACGGTCAACAACCCTAATGAGAATCCTCCGCCTCTGTCTCTCCGTCAACTGTGCATACACACCCGCATCCGCGTTCCGAGGAACACGAATGCATACTGGATAAATCCAATCCCAAAAGGTACACTAGGATCTGGCTTAAACCAAAGCACGCTAGTGTAAACTATCCGGACACTGTACGTGCACAAGTGCACGGATGTGACCGAACCCTGTCGCAAAACCATGCGACCTGTCGCAAAACCATGCGACCTCTACTCTTTTGCCTAAAGGCGAATAGCTTTCTGTGTGGGACTCTAAAGACTCGACACTACGCTGGCAGTGGATTTAACCACAGATCGCAAGCGGCACTAGCTGTGCGTAACGATCCCCAGGTAGATGCCGACAAGAAGACTGACGAGGCGAAACCCATCTGAACTCCTACTGAGCCTGAATGTGACAATCTCCGTACAGTCCGGTCTGTTCGTCTGATACATCGCATGGCGGGCCTAGGAGGGCGGTAAACGTCAGTCCCCTAATAGCGGTACAAGTCGTGTCGGAGTGAAGCCCAAAACACCCTGAGATAACACTGGAAGCCTACCAGTATATCTCGATTGCCCTGGCCAGGGACTACTCGTGTAATGGCTCTCCTAGACACAGCGCGATGTCAACCCCCAATACCGGGAGAGACGAATCCTGTCTAACCGTCACTGCCTCCAAGTGCTTCGGGACTGTACCCAACCACTACCTGTTTGCACGACTCCTTTGAGCCGTGGTAGGGTTGTAATCAAAGTACAGTGGGAACACACTCGAGGCGAAGTGACAGTGTCAAGTCAGCGGACTATGCTGTACTCATGTCACCTGGGAACTGATAACTGACGATAGGTATAATACCAACCGGTCAGTTCCCGACGAGTCCTGTCCAGTGTACTCGTAACCCAACGAGAACCCGCATACTCTCTCAAGTACGACGTACTGATGGCTGTGGGACAGACCATCTCCCACACTGGGATGAGAAGCGCATACGCTAGTCTACTCTGGAGTATCGATGCCCTGTCTCGATAGTCCTGCGACCAGGGACCTGCATAAGGATGTGCTTATAGATTACCCAGCCCCACTAGTGTGACTGCCATCACAACGCTGGTAATCAAGCAAAGATCCTAAGGGCTCCACTAATGTGTATAGGCGATATACTAAAATAAACACATGTACACATTGAAGTAGAAACAAACAAAGTAGCATACTACTATTTTGAGCAAGATTGTATATACAAGGTGAATATCCCAAGCTTCCATTAAGTAATATACAAACTAGTATGATACAGTAATGGCCTCTAGGGCATATACACTAACATGTACAAACCCTAGGTTTTTGAGAGAATGGAAAAAGTGTTTTTTTATTCATCATCATGTTGCCTTTTATAGGCTTACATATTTACATATAGCCCCTTGAGCTTCACAAAATGGCATTTTAGCCATCCCATGGCTCATGTGTCATTTCTTTTTGCACATAAGCTATGAGCTTACAAAATATTGGCTTTATGCCCATTTTTCATGCATTCATGTATAAAAAATTACATAAAAATTATTTATTACATGATCTATATTTTGGCATGGAGGAGGCTGGCTTGGCCCACCTAGCTTGGGGGTTGACCTTGACTTTGACTCGGTCAACCGGGGTGTAAATATTTACCCCAACACCCTCGGTACTCAGTCCCCGAGGGGGGCCGTCGGTGTAGCCGTGCTTCCGACTGATCCAAGTCCCGCACCAAATGTGACGCCGATGGAGGGGCCATCAGTCTCGTCACAAGCTCCCGATGATCGCCCCGGCGGAGGCCAAAGGCGTCCATGGGTTCCCGAGCCCCAGACGAGGGATGCAGGAGAGGACAAAGACGTGGTTCCCCTTAAGAGGAAGAGGACAGTCTCCTGTGCGCTACCGTTGGAGATTCCTGCGAGGGTTCCCGTGTAAGAGGGGGACGCCCACTTCGTGGTCCCGTCGGGGTTTTCCGTTGCTGCTAGCCTTCTTGCCGGTATGGAGGAGTCGGCCGGGGGCCAGATGCCTCGGGGGACCCTTAGGGCCCAAATGGCGGCTATCGCACAGGATGCGGTTCAGGTATGTACTCCCTCATATGTTGTTTTGAGTGCCTTCTTCTTAGTTCGAGTGTCCTTAAGTCTCTCTGCCGTTTTTCGCCAAGTCCTTCAGCACTGCGCCCTCGTTACTCGCATGGAGGCCGAGGGGACATTCCATGCCGCGAGTTCAGCAGAAGAGTCTTCTTCGGAGGCCGAGGATCTGCGACTCGAGCTGCGTCTGGAGAGGGAGAGGATGGCTATCCTTGAAGCCCGATCGGCCACCACAGAGCTCGCCGTCTCGAAGTGCCGGGAGTCTTATCGCCGCCTAAGTGAGTCCCACCGAGTTTTCGAGGCGAAGTTGATGGAACTGGCCGATCGCTTTGCATCCATGAAAAGGGCGAGGGATGCCAGCAGGCGAGATGCCGACGCGGCGCTTCAGGCGGTGGAGGTCGCCGAGACTCGGGCTAGAAAGGTCGTGACTGATTACAAGGAGTCGGGACAGTTCTACGTCGTCCTCGGCGAGACCTCCGCCATCGCATTGAACAAAGCTCTTGACGCCGTCAAGGAGCAGTTTCCGGATTTTGCCGACGGTGAGCTCTGTGCTCGGGTCCCACTTTCGGTGGTCATTCCTCTAGCCGATGGTGATGAGGGAGGCGACGTCTAGGCGGGGCCTGTGGCCAAACCCCTTTTTATTTCTTTTTTTTTTGCTTTTCCTCCTCTCTCTTTGTTAAGCCTCCGGAATTTTGTAGGCCTCCGGTCGTTTTGTAAGGCTGGGGAGCCCACAATACCCTTGTAAAGACTTTTTGCTTTGTGAATAAAGATTTTTGTTTTTGCAGTGGTGTTTGTGCTTGTATTTTCCTTTGTCGATAGACACTTGTATTTGTGCAGTACTGCCTTCGTTTTATGTCGGTTCTTTGTCTAGCGATCACACATCGAGTTGAATTTATTCGTTTGTCGAGTGTGCAAAGACCGGCGGGGGACGGTATCTCCATGGCCCCGAAGTCGAGGTGGAGACCGCTTAAACGTAGAACCGGATGCCTCTTGGTGAGGTCATGTTCCGTAGTGTGGAAGGCTCGGAGAGGTATGTCGATGATAGACCGAGAAGGGTAGCTTCCCGGGGCCTCTAGGCGAGGGCTTCGATCCTTGGAGTTGTAAGGTAGTGAATTGGCGGCCGGAGATAGCCGCTCAGATCCCTTATGCGAGGGCTTTTATTCCTTAGCGTGGGAGGGGTTGTGAGAGGCTTACTAAGGACATAGCTGAGCAGGGTAGCTGCTCGGTGCCTCTTGGCGAGGGCTTTGATCCTTGGGGTGTTGGGATAGGGAGCTACCAGCCAGGGATAACCGAGCAAGGTTGGGCCCGGTTGCCTCTTGCGAGGGCTTTTGATCCTTAGCGTGGGAGAGGCCGTGAGTGGCCTACTAAGGATGGGGCCGAGCAAGGGTAGCTGCTCGGTGCATCTTGGCGAGGTCTTTGATCCTTGGTGTGTTGGGGTAGAGAGCTACCAGCCAGGGATAACCGAGCAAAGGCGGGCATGGTTGCGTCTTGCGAGGGCTTTTGATCCTTAGCGCGGGAGGGGCAGTGAGTGGCCTACTAAGGATGGGCGAGCAGGATAGCTGCTCGGTGTCTCTTGGCGAGGGCTTTGATCCTTGGTGTGTTGGGGTAGGGAGCTACCAGCCAGGGATAACCGAGCAAGGGCGGACCCGGTTGCCTCTTGCGAGGGCTTTGATCCTTAGCGCGGGAGGGGCCGTGAGTGGCCTACTAAGGATGGACGAGCAAGGTTACTGCCCGGTGCCTCTTGGCGAGGGCTTTGATCCCTGGTTTGTTGGGGTAGGGAGCTACCAGCCAGGGATAACCGAGCAAGGGCGGGCCCGGTTGCCTCTTGCAAGGGCTTTGATCCTTAAGGACGGGCCGAGCAGGGTTACTGCCCGGTGCCTCTTGCGAGGGCTTGTAAGTCCATGTCACGCACCCCACGAGCTTGCGGGGAGGCGGAATATATGAAAAACAATTATCAAAGCTTCGTAACACGGACTTGAGCATACGGATCGTGTCTAAACCATTAATAGCAAACTACAAAAGGTTTAACTACTCGGATTCGAAGTTATACCTCACGTTACTTGTCCTTCGGGTCTTCATCGTTGTCCTCCACACCTTGTAGGCTCTATGGAATATCGGCACCTCAACGGCCTCCTCGAGTCAAAGACGATCCACCCGAGAGCTACCACTCTAAGCTTGACCTCTAACTTGAGGTAACTAGGTTACTAAAAGTGTTAATCAAAGCAACCTAGGGGATATAGAGTAGAATTAGGGATTAATAAGTCTTGCTAACCCTTGATCTCAACACATGAGAGGTTAGGGTTAGGGTTTGAAGAGAGAGAGCTTGAGGAGGGAGAATGTGAGAATGAGAATTCTTTTGGAATAATGATATATTTTGAATATATGAAGCATATGATTTTATTAAAATAAATAACAAATAAATATGTGTCATCATGCTTCATTAATTCATAGAGTGATTCATCTTATGAGTCATTTAAAACATTAATGCAACATTAACTCCATGGATGATTCACTCTCATGACTCATTAATCCAATAAATGCAAATGCCACATTAGCCTCTAAGTCATCATCCTTCTAGAAGCTTCCCGACAAATTATGAGAACGCCCCTCCTATCCGTGAAAACACGGAAAGACTTTAGACTGTATAAATCCAATAATCCGATACTAGAATATGGCTTAAACCAAAGCCGACTAGTAAAGACTGTCCGAACATCGTACGTGCGTAAAAACACGCATGCGTCTGAACCCTGTCGTAAAACCATACAACCTCTATATCGTTTCGCCCGAAGCAGGGAAACTCTCTGTGTGGGACTCTAAAGACTCGACACTACACTGGCAGTGGGTTTAACCACAGACCGCAAGCGGCACTAGCTGTACGTAACGGTCCCCAAGTAGATGTCGATAAGAAGGACGATGAGGAACCCATCTGAACTCCTACTGAGCCTGATGTGACAATCTCCGTACAGTCCGGTTTGTTCGTTTAGGACTATCGCATATCGGGCTTAGGGGGGCGGTAAATGTCAGACCCCTAATAGCGCTATAAGTCGTGTCGGAGTGCAGCCCATTACACTTTGAGAAACTACTGGAAGCTATCAGTAAATCTCGCTTGCCCTAGCCAGGGACTTTGCGTAATGGCTCTCCATACACAGCGCGATATCAACCCTCAATACCGGGAAAGACGAATCCTGTCTAACCGCCACTGCCTCCAAATGCTTCGGGACTGCACCCAACCACTACCTGTTTGCACGACTCCTTTGAGCCGTGGTAGGGTAGTAATCTAAGTACAGTGGGAACACACCCGAGGCGAAGTAGCAGTGTCAAGTTGACGGACTAAGCTGTACTCATGTCACCTGGGAACTGCTATCTGACGATGGGTATAAATCCAACCTGCAGTTCCCATCGAGTCCTGTCTGGTGTACCCGTAACCTAACGAGCACCTGTATACTATCTCCAGTACGACGTACTGATGGCTGTTGGACATACCATCTCCCCAACTGGGATGATAAGCGTACACACTAGTCTACTCCGAAGTATCGATGCCCTGTCTCGATAATCCTACGACTAGGGACCTGTATAGGATGTTGCTTATAGACTACCCATCCCCCACTAGTGTGACTGCCATCACAACGCTGGTAATCAAGCAAAGATCCTAAGGGCTCTACTAATATGTATAAGCGATACGTTACAAGAAACATATGCACATATCAAAGTAGACACAAACCAAGTAGCATACTACCATTTTTAGCAAGACTGTCAATAAAACTGTGAATATCCCAAGCTTCCATTAAGTAATATACAAACTAGTATGATACAGTAATGGCCTTCTAGGGCATAAACACTAACAATCTCCCACTTGCACTAGGGCCATGTACTGGCATATCGCAGACCTATCATCTCGAATAGCCTTTCGAACTGCGTCTGAGGAATGGCCTTTGTGAATGGATCAGCAATGTTATTCTCTGTATCTACTCTCTTTATCTCGGTCTCCCGGCGATCTACGATCTCCCTGATCAGGTGATACCTCCTTAAAATGTGTCTGGACTTCTGATGGGACCTGGGTTCCTTCGCTAAAGCTATAGCGTCGTTGTTGTCTCAATACAGAGGTATTGGACCAATACTGGTAGGAACCACCTGAAGTTTTGTGAGGAGCTTCTTCATCCAGACATCTTCTTTTGCGGCATCGCAAGCAGCTATGTACTCCGCTTCCATCGTTGAGTCAGCAACGGTGTCCTGCTTGGAACTCTTCCAACAGACCGCCCCTTCATTGAGGGTAAAGACATAACCCGACATGGACTTGGAGTCATCCTTGTTACTCTGGAAGCTGGAGTCGGCAAAGGCCTCGATCTAGAGGTCTTTTTACCAAGAACATCTCCTTAGTCCTCCTCAGGTACTTGAGAATGTTCTTTACTGCTATCCAGTACTTCTCCCCTGGGTTTGCCTGATACCGGCTTACAACGCTTAATGCGTATGCTACATCTGGTCTGGTACATAACATCGTATACATTATAGAGCCTACCACAGAAGCGTAGGGTATAATCGACATGTGATCCCTTTCCAAATCAGTCTTGGGAGACATCTCTTTGGAGAGGGTGATTCCGTGACAAGACGGTAGGTTACCGCGCTTAGAATCTTCCATACTGAATCTTTTCAATATGGTGTCTATGTACCTGGACTGCGAAAGTCCCAACATCCTCTTTGATCTATCACGATAGATCTGGATCCCCAGAATGTAGGTGGCATCATCCAGGTCCTTCATGGAGAACTTCTGTGGCAAGAATCTTTTGACTGACTGCAGCATAAGAATACCATTTCCTATTAGGAGAATGTCATCCACGTACAAGACGAGGAATACAACAACTCTCCCTACAATCTTACTGTATATGCATGGTTCATCTGGATTTTTGATAAAATCGAATTCTTTGACAGTATCATCAAAACAGATGTTCCAACTCCGCGATGCCTGCTTTAGTCCATAAATGGACTTAAGCAACCTGCACACTTTACCGCTGCTCCCACTCTGAATGAATCCCTCTGGCTGATCCATATAGACGCACTCTTCCAAATTACCATTTAGAAAGGCCGTCTTTACGTCCATCTGCCAGATCTCATAATCGTGGAAGGCAGCAATGGCAAGAAGTACCCGAATGGATTTGAGCATAGCCACTGGAGAAAAGGTTTCGTCATAGTCCAAACCAGGTCTTTGACGGAAGCCCTTTGCAACAGGTCTAGCCTTATAGGTTTCAACCTGTCCATTTACACCAATCTTCGTTCTGAAGATCCACTTGCATCCTACGGGTTTTACCCCATCTGGAGCAATGTCCAAAGTCCATACTTTGTTAGTGTACATGGACTCCATTTAGGTCCGCATTGCATCCAGCCATTTTACCGAGTCGCCGCTCTGAATGGCTTGCTGGAAGCTAGTAGGGTCATCATTATCAATGATGCAATCTTCTCGATCCCCGTCTATGAGAAAACAGTAGTATCTCTCGGGCGGATGAGACTGCCTACTACTTCTGCGGATAGGCGCTGGTATGTCCCTTTCTTCTGAAACCTCTGGTTCTACCATACTTTCAGTAACAGCTTGTGGTTCTGGAATTTCTTCCAGTTCTACTGCGCTCCCATTCTTCTGATTTTCTAAGAATTCAGCTTCTAAGAAGTGGGCATGACGAGAAACAAAAACCTTTTGTTCCTCTGCGTAATAGAAACAATATCCCTTGGAGTTCTTTGGATATCCCACAAACTTACACTGTACTGAGCATGCCTCGAGCTTGTCCGGATGCTGCTTTATTACAAAAGCTGGACATCCCCATGTCTTCAGGTACTGAAGATAGGGTTTCTTCCCACTCCACATCTGATATGGTGTGATAGGCACAGTCTTGGTTGGAACCTTGTTCAAAAGATATGCAGCTGATTCTAGTGCATAACCCCAGAAAGATCGCGGTAACTCGGCTTTACTCATCATGGAACAAACCATATCCAATAGGGTTTGATTCCTCCTTTCCGATACACCATTGTGTTGTGGTGTGTATGGAGGAGTAAGCTAAGAGAGAATTCCATTCTCTTTTAAGTAACCCAGGAACTCGGCACTTAAGTATTCACCACCTCGATCAGATCTCAGTGTCTTGATACTTTTGCCTGTTTGGTTTTCCACTTCATTCTTGTATTCCTGGAATTTCTCAAAGGCCTCGGATTTATGCTTCATCAAGAAGATATGTCCATACCTAGAGAAATCATCCGTAAAAGTAATGAAGTAGGAATAACCACCTCGCGCATGTGTAAACATTGGACCGCACACGTCACTATGTACGAGTCCCAAGAGCGAGCTCGCTCTTACTCCGTGTCCAGTGAACGGAGTCTTTGTCATCTTTCCCATGAGACAAAATTCACAAGTATCATAAGATTGATATTCGAACGGATTCAAATATCCTTCTCTATTTAACTTAGCTAATCGTGTTTCATTGATGTGACCTAGTCTACAATGCCATAAGAAAGCCTGATTTATTTCTGGAGACATTCTTTTAAGTGTGTTCTGGACATTGAAAACCTGAGCTTGACTCAATACGTATATACCGTCATCTAATGTACCGGACCCAATCAGAACTTGATTTAGGTGGATGTGAACTACATCGCTTGCGAATGTAAAATCATATCCCTCTCTTGAAAGTGAGGACACTGATATGATATTACAAGTCAAACTAGGTACATACAAACAGTTACGTAGAATCAATATCTGCCCACTTGTCAAACTTAGGCGATATTCTCCCACGGATTCAGCGTCCACGCTCATTCCGTTTGCAACTCTAAGAGACAAATCACCTACCCTTATAACTCTACGGTTTCTCAAAGCATGTAATGAATTACAGATATGAGATCCTGCTCCGGTATCTAGTACCCAGGAAGTAGAGTTAATTGACAAACAGTTCTTAATTACAAACACACTTGAGGCCGAAGCCACAACATGCTTCGTATCCTGGCTACTGGCTTCCAAAGCTCTGCAATCCTTCTGCCAATGTCCAATACCATAACAATATGAACATCCCTCTTTAGCTACACCAAGTCCACCAAGTCCCGAAACTTTTGCTCTTCCCTTTCCTCCTACTTTACTGACACCGTATATCGGCTTTGTGGAGGTTTTCTTCTTTTCACCCTTTGCTTTTTCCCTGGATGAAGAAGAAGAAGGTCCCCCATAAAGCAGAGCTTGTGTCTCCCTGGTTTCTTTCAGGGTGTAAGTAGAGGGTAGGGACTGTGGAAATAAGTCAGCATATGACCTGTTTCCTAACGTTGTCTCCAGGTCCTTGAGCTCATCAATATAGCTAGTCATCGTAAGGACGTCGTCCCCTACAGATGACCCGACAGCCAACCTCGCTTGAATTAATTCGTTCGAGGTCTTGTATCTTGCGATATGAGATTGCTCTCCATATAAATCTTTGTTATGGAGAAAGATGGAAACTAAGTCCATCTTCTCGTGCTGCTTCTGGTATACACCATCAACTGAAGCTAACACGAGACACTTGGCTTTCGCTTTATCCTTTTCCCTTGTCTGACGGATATCCATATCCGTGACGGTGGAAACTGGACCTGGGACGGCGGGATCTTGAGTAGTAATAGGGTGGTCCAGCTTGTCATAGGAAATGGACATCTGGACAGACCTTTGCCAGTCATATAAGTCAGATTCAGTCAACTTGTTATCTAGATGTAACCTAGTCATGGTCACAAGGTCGCTGCATTGAGAGAGAGAGAAGAAAACACTTTAGCATGATACTCTTGCAAGTTTAGATTGGTTTTTAGTTTATCTAAACTGGATGGCTCCCACTGTTTCTCGAATCCTTCCTCAAACCATATAAGAAGAATTAGCCAGGACTGATCTCACCGTACAATACTTGCTTAACCGTTCAGCCAGGCCGGTGTCGGTACTTCGAGGGAGGTTTTCCAACGCTTTCGTGAAGTTCCTTAATTAAATAATCTCTTTTCTCTGGGGGCGTAGCCCCGCTGACACCTTTCTCGACACCTACTTGGTTTATAGCATTGATCGTTAAGTGACGAATCTCCTGATAAGTAGCATATACTCACAGTAGGATCGGGATCCAAATATCATCGTATGATAATGTTGAAGGAATCCTACCAACATTCATCAAACTCCAAATGGTATGCAACACTAGCAAGTTTCAGTTTCTTTAGAAACTCCCGATGTGTATTTTTTCCCCCATGTTCTTATGACCTTGATGAAGGCCAACAAATCATAAGTCACATGTCAAGTTCTGCCCATCATTATCTTGTTAATTTGAACCCACCCGTACATACCCTTGACGAAGGCCAACAAGATAATACGACTGTCCCAAACCAACTCATCTATCTATGCAACAAATGAATACCCCAGCAGCTACCAAACACTATGCCTTGACGAAGGCCAACAAACATAGCTTGAATACTACTGACTATCCATAAGAAATGACGGAGGGCTACGACTGGTTTTGGCGAAACTGTGAACGTAGTGAACTTGATATAATCGAAGGAACCTGATAGCTTTTTAAAAGGAGTGGTTAAAGCTCCGCAATTAAAAATTCTTCTCTTTTAAAATAACCGAGTGGTTTCTTTTAAATTTGTTCCAGCGATTCAACTTTGGTTTATTTTTTTTGAATTAATATAATACGTCCCATCAATTAACCTATCATTGCAGAAAACAACGAAAATACAACGTCCTCTTATGCCATCCGCATTCGCCACTGGGTCCCGTCATTCACCCATTAGGTTACTTAACTAACGACAGAGCGGGGGCTGGGCTAGCGCGGGTGTAAAACATAAGTAACGTCTAATAGCTATCATATATAGATATTGTACATTCTTCAGACGCAATAATAGGCATTCCAGATCACTGATGAACATTATTGGATATACAAGAATTCCGCGTTTCCTTCGAGCCTGCAACGAAAGACGGATTACACAGTTGTGCTGAATAGCCATTACCCCATCCTAGACCCCCTACGAGTACGGCAAACTACCCGCCAAGTACCTGAAGTGAAGCGGTCTCCCTCAACAACGTGAGTAGGCCACTAAACACTTCAAAGTACCCGGTAGTTTGTGCACCCCACCTTGGGTCTAACCTAGGAACAAAAAACAGTATATGAAATAATACAACGGTGGCTACAACCGCAACCTGGATGTGCCCCGCAAAAGAATATTACATCATATTACAATTTACATTGAATGAATGAATATTAAACCCATCTCAAACCCCGGCTCATCATCACAACCACCCAATAAAGTTCATATACACAAACAGTAAAAACCATTACAGAAATGTGCAACCTCCTGCCAACCGACATACTAGCAGTTAGGGGAGGTTTACGAACACATTAAACATTACAGATAAAAACCCGATTAGCAAATAACTTAGAATATCGATTGACAACCTTTTTCCGTGTCTACCCCAAATGCAAGCCAGCACAGAAGTAACCTGGGTAGAAACAAAAAAATACAGGAAAACAAAACACCACAAAATAAGAATTACTGTGAAAATCCGAGTCAACTCGTAGTTGACTCGGCGGCGGATCCGCGGCCGAATGCACTCATCTGCCGCGGTTCCGCGGCCGTATCACCGAGTTACCTCCTCGTATTTTCCCAGTATTCTTATAATCCCCTGCTGTGAATTTTCATAGCTATCAAATAATTTTTTAGACACGTTTAAAATTGACAGAAACTGAGGGGGTACGGGGTTAGGTTTTCGCGTTTTTCCGACGATCGAAGTTCTAATTAGTTGCTAACAAGCTAGTAAAGGTTTAGTAGGCTCTGATACCACTGTAAGTCCATGTCACGTACCCCACGAGCTTGCGGGGAGGCGGAATATATGAAAAACAATTATCAAAGCTTCGTAACACGGACTTGAGCACACGGATCGTGTCTAAACCATTACTAGCAAACTACGAAAGGTTTAACTACTCGGATTCGAAGTTATACCTCACGTTACTTGTCCTTTGGGTCTTCATTGCTGTCCTCCACACCTTGTAGGCTCTATGGAACGTCGGCACCTCAACGGCCTCCTCGAGTCAAAGACGATCCACCCGAGAGTTACTACTCCAAGCTTGACCTCTAACTTGAGGTAACTAGGTTACTAAAAGTGCTAATCAAAGCAACCTAGGGGATATAGAGTAGAATTAGGGATTAATAAGTCTTGCTAACCCTTGATCTCAACACATGAGAGGTTAGGGTTAGGGTTTGAAGAGAGAGAGCTTGAGGAGGGAGAAAGTGAGAATAAGAATTCTCTTGGAATAATGATATATTTTGAATATATGAAGCATATGATTTTATTAAAATGAATAACAAATAAATATGTGTCATCATGCTTCATTAATTCATAGAGTGATTCATCTCATGAGTCATTTAAAACATTAATGCAACATTAACTCCATGGATGATTCACTCTCATGACTCATTAATCCAATAAATGCAAATGCCACCTTAGCCTCCAAGTCATCATCCTTCTAGAAGCTTCCCGACAAATTACGACAACGCCCCTCCTATCCGTGAAAACACGGAAAAACTTTAGACAGTATAAATCCAATAATCCGATACTAGAATCTGGCTTAAACCAAAGCCGACCAGTAAAGACTGTCCGAACATCGTACGTGTGTAAAAACACGCATGCGTCCGAACCCTGTCGTAAAACCATACGACCTCTATATCGTTTCTCCCGAAGCAGGGAAACTCTCTGTGTGGGACTCTAAAGACTCGACACTACGCTGGCAGTGGGTTTAACCACAGACCGCAAGCGGCACTAGCTGTACGTAACGGTCCCCAAGTAGATGTCGATAAGAAGGACGATGAGGAACCCATCCGAACTCCTACTGAGCCTGATGTGACAATCTCCGTACAGTCCGGTCTGTTCGTCTAGGACTATCGCATATCGGGCCTAGGGGGCGGTAAACGTCAGACCCCTAATAGCGGTATAAGTCGTGTCGGAGTGCAGCCCATTACACCTTGAGAAACTACTGGAAGCTACCAGTAAATCTCGCTTGTCCTGGTCAGGGACTTTGCGTAATGGCTCTCTCTACACAGCGCGATATCAAACCCCAATACCGGGAGAGACGAATCCTGTCTAACCGCCACTGCCTCCAAATGCTTCGGGACTGCACCCAACTACTACCTGTTTGCACGACTCCTTTGAGCCGTGGTAGGGTAGTAATCTAAGTACAGTGGGAACACACCCGAGGTGAAGTAGCAGTGTCAAGTCGACGGACTAAGCTGTACTCATGTCACCTGGGAACTACTATCTGACGATTGGTAAAATCCAACCTGCAGTTCCCGGCGAGTCCTGTCCGGTGTACCTGTAACCTAACGATCACCTGTATACTATCTCCAATACAACGTACTGATGGCTGTGGGACATACCATCTCCCCAACTGGGATGAGAAGCGTACACACTAGTCTACTCCGGAGTATCAATGCCCTGTCTCGATAATCCTACTGTTAGTTATATGTATGCCCTAGAGGCCATTACTATACATAGGATGTATATTGTAGTGGATGCTTGGACATATATACGGATGACTTTCTTGCTTGATATGATAGTATGCTATCTGGTTACTCTTTACCTTAACGTGTACACTGATTGTCTCTCTGTTACATGTTGGTAAAGCCCTTAGGATGTGTACTTGACTACATGGACTATGATGCGGATCATACTAGTAGGGACGTGGTAGTGCATAAGTACATCCTTCAAAGTCCCTAGTCGTGGGTGTATCGAGACGGGGCATCGATATACCAGAGTAAACTAGCGTATACCTTCTCGACCCATACAGATGGGCGATGGATGATCCCATATCCATTGGTGTTTGACATCAGAGATGATATACGGGTGCTCAGTGAAGACTGAGTACACTGGACGGACTCGCCGAGAACTCCCAGATGGTATTATACCTTACGTCAGATGGCAGTTCTCTGGTAACACTGGTACAGGTTAGTCTGTATACCCGAGATCGTCATAGAGTCTTGTGTGATTCCCACTGTGCTTTGATTTTGTAACGTTTTGAAAATCGTTTCGGTGAAATTTCGGAAAAATCGGTAAAATAAAGGAGTTTTCTGTAAAAAGTCAAAATACAAATATCTTTATTATAAAATTTAATATACATATTCTAGCTATGTTATTGCTAGTATTTAGTGTTTATTGAGCCACTGGTGAAATTTCAGATTTTCTGAAAATTTTCCGAAATTAATTATTTTAAGCCGTCACTAATACATTTAATTTGGGAAAATTAGAAATTAGAATGGGTTGAAACAAATTTTGTGCATCATAATACATTAAATAAAATTTTATCATGTGGTTTCTGAAATGAAATGGTTTGTCAAAACGGTTTCGAAAATATCGAAGAAAAAAAGGTTTTTTCGGTGAATTTAGTGTTAATGGTTGTTTGGGGTATAGTATTTATCATTTTCCCACACACCCACACTCACACACCCACATTTCTACTCCTCCTTTCTGCTGAAATCAGCAGCCCTCCCCAAACTTTTCCCCACTTCTTTTGATAAAAGAAAATGAAAGAAAAGGAAATAATAGAAAATTGAAGCATGGTCTTGTGTTGACTTGGGTTCCTTCTCTCTCCTTGACTTCACACACACCAACCACACTCAATCCCTCTTAATTCCTGGCCGAAATCTGGACAGCCCTCCCCTCTCTTGAATCCTCACTTTCTTCACATCAAAAATCCTCCAAAATTGCTTCAAAATCCACATAAAAACATCACTAATCCCAAATCCAACTCCTACCCATTATTTCTTGCCTATCTAGCATGGATCTAGGAGCATGGAAGCTACTTTTGGAGGCTAGGATTTGCATGCTAGATCCTTAATCTTGTGAGGTATAAATCAAGACCTTTTGTTAAATTGTTGTTTGAATACCTTAAATTAAGCATTATTAGTTATTAATTTGGGTTTAATTGTATGTTTGGAAAAATTTAGTAAGGGTTTATGAAATTCAAGTTAGGTTTTCTTATTATGTAATTGTGGTTGCAATTGTAGTTCTTCATATTGTGAAATGAAAACCTAATCAAATTTCTAGTTTGCAAATTGTTAGTTTGGAATTGTAATAATTAAAGCTATATTGCTAGCTATGTTTTTGTAGACCATGAATTTGATTATGAGAAAAATATAATTAGTTTTTTTTCATGACTTTATTAACATTATTAAGTGTATTTTAATACTTTAGCTCATGCAAATCCAAGCTAGATTGTAGTTTGTGCATTTTTGATATAAAATTGTTAAAATTGCATAATTGTGCAAACTAGGTTTCTAGGAATTTTGAATATAATTGAGAGAAAATCTAGTTAATATTTTTGTGACCTAATTAAATTATTTAGTGAATTTTGTGGCCACTAAAAATGTTAAAACATTTAGATTGGCGCTAAAACGGGAAATTTAGGCTTACTAGGTTTCTTGTAATAAATCGATTTGGGCAATTTTAAGGTTTTTATGAATTGCAACCTATTTCTTATATAATTAGTGATTGTGAAAACACGATTGGGGTGTTTGGGTTTTCCTCGATGGGTTGATGTTTGTACATCGACATCGAGGGTTGGTTTGGCTATTCTTGCATGCGTAGGCGATAGGTTTTGACCTATACGTGATAGCGTGCCGATTTGGTTTTCGTATGCTAATTCGATTTCGAATTGGGTTTTTATGCGATACGATACGTTGTGGCATGTAGGTACCCCATATGGACTTCGAGACGACAAGCAAGCGCGTGGCGACCTCGGCACCGGCGAGCGAGGACCAGGTGAGTAGATTCATATCTACGGGGAGAAGTCGGGTGGATGGCGTATAGCACCCCCGCAGTTCGTGGTGATGTATACGAATACGTATACACACATAGTGATTATGTATTGTTTGATGTTATCGATGATATAGATGGATTTAGGGTGTGATCGGATTAGTTAGTGTTGCGAGACCCTAGAGTAGAGGTTACCCCACATTTACACGCACATATCATACTTGCATACTTTCTTCTTTCATATGTGCCAATATCGGGTCATATTGTTATGTGTTCACATGGGTATGGGACTATGTGCTCACATACTGGATTTGAGAGTAGTATTTGGGATTTGATATGAGTCGATAAGATTTGATTGAGACCGCGAGAACGGTGATATGGCAGGATTCGTACTTGAGGTACGTCTTGGTGTTATTGCTGATCTTGGGACGACGATACGGGTGAATAGTGATATAAATTAAATGGTCGACATGTGATCGTAATATGAGATATGGTGTGCTAGGATATTGATCCTAGGCCGTATTGGGCGATGTATACCCCTTGATGATGATATGTGCTGATGATATCGGTTTGTACGAGACTGTCGATCAGTGGTCATATCATGACTATATTGATGATATTAGTATTGTACTAGACATAGGTCAGTACCCTAGACTATGATATTTGATAAAGAGGATACCAGATGAATAGTATGATGAATGTGATATTGACCCGTACCCAGATTTGGGGTGCCGTACTACGGATTTACGTACGAGCTATATATTGATGATTGATCCGCACTCTTGACTTGGGATGCCTGATTATAGATATGGTATCGAATATGATATTATTGAGGCGTGATCATCGACTATACATATATAGGTATGCATATGTATCGACTCAGATGATAGGCGGTTTCCTTACCTGTAGTTCAGCTTGTTAGTTCAGCCGTATAGTTTAGTGTAGTTGTTAGATTAGATTAGACTCCTACCTATTTCAAAACTAGCGGATCGTGGGTATTTTAAAAGACAGGTCAAGGGATCTACGGATATTTCAAAAGACGTATCCTTTCTTAAAACTACCGTAGCCCTATTTTCAAAACCCCACGATTCGTGTTATTTCAAATGGCACCATTGTTTAATATTTAGCTCCCGCTCATTTTGGTTGCTCGCTCCGCATCGCATACTTACATTGTTATTTCATATTGCATTGTTGACATTATGCTGTTAGGACACCAGCACCATTACCGATGATGCGTATGTACCACGTACACTTACTTGCCGGCTCACACACATCTTCATCGGTAATTGCCATGTCACGTACACCTTAGAAAATATTATTGTTTAACTTAGCTTGATAGCTAGTAGTTTGACATAATATTAGTGTACTTACCTTATATGCCAGCTTAGATATTGTAGTTATTACTTGTCACTTCATGCATACTGTTATTCATTGTTATGCCGTATTCATGGATTCTCATGCCTATATTCATGGGTTTATATGCTATTGATGATTTGGATTCGGATTTCTATGAGATTTTCTGGATTTGGGGGAAAACCGCAAAACTTGTATAAGCTTCTTCCCTCTCTTCTAAATAAAAAGTGCGGTTTTCCCATGATGTATGAGTCGTCCACCATGAGTTTGCTGATGGATTTCGAGACCCGATTCGAGGAGTGGAGGAACCGTTTCGGGTACATGGTGGGCCCGGTGCGGTACCCCGGGGCAAGAGGATCGTGTTGTTGACGTTGAGCCTGGCAGGGGAGCACTACCGACCGGTGATTTTACCCGACGCGTCGGATATCCGGAGGATACCGTCGTGGTCTTGAGATGGATGGTAGGGGCCGGTCTGGACTGACGGCACCCTAGATATTGTGATTGAGACATTGAGATTTTGAGATTTGAGGTACAGAGATTGTGACACAGAGATATCCAGGTATTTGGACATTTGTTTTGTGTCGATGCTGGGCACTGTTTATGCTGATTTCATTTATGGTACCTCATTTTTAAAATACAGAAATCTCACTGATTTATGAAAGAAGTTTTATTCAGTACATGCATTCTGTTTCATGCATTCATACATCATCCATATGATATATCGCTACCTGAGGCACTGACACGGGCACATGGGATTACACTTGGGTTAGATATATACCCTAGTCATTGTTATAGACTGCTGGTTATATTGAGGATATATTATGATCGTATGACCTAGGATTGCGTCATACATGCGATTTTTATTCGTAGATGTTTTTCTATTCACGAGTTGGCAACTCACCCCCGTTGTGCCCCAGTTTCTTGCAGGTTTGCCGTACAGGTTTCTTTACGGCTTTGCGGGCACAGTTTCGTTCGGGTGACTTGCTAGTAGGTGGGTTTATTGGTATCGTACCCATCATATTACCTTGTATTATATTATTCAGTTGTATCTAGTAAATTCCATCAACCAAACATGTATGTATTTCTGAGATAGAGACCAGTGATGTTATTCTTTCGACCTTAGAGTCGCGCGTTATTTTTCTGTGGATTTCTTGTTGTTTTAAGTTCCTTTTGAGTTTTGATCCTCGCCCTTGGCGTTGTATATTATATTTCTTGTGTGGTTGTGACCGTCGATTGACGAAGAGCTAGCTCCCGCTTGGGGATGCCTTTTATTGATTTCGTATACTATTCATGTTGTATCCCGTTTGGGGGCCTGTATTTACAAAGGAGACTCTGCCGAAATTTTCAGAAAATATTTGATGTTTTAAAATAACGCATAATTCGGCTTATGCTATTAAAACTACTTGATTTAAATTGGTTTTCCTTCACTCTACTACTTTTCTTGGTTTGGATTTCTGGGATTTCGGCTTACTTAGATTACGAACGCCTCGAGACGTTTCATAGTTTAAGTGCCGGTCATGTTCCGTACTTTCGGGACGTGACAGAATTCCACCTTACCACGTCCAAAAGGGCGTGCAAAACGGTGGTTTTTGGGTACAGTCCTGAATCACATGGAGGCAATGAGCGATAGGAGGGGTTTCGTCTCTCCCGGTATATGGAGTTGATGTTGCGCAGTGCTCGATAGGCTATAACAGGAAGTCCTTAGCCAAGGCTGCTTTAGGGATTTACTGGTAAGTGTTACCAGTAGTTTCTCGACCAGTTATGAGCCTCATATCGACACGACTTATCGAGTTATTGGGGTCTGACGTTTACCACCCCTAGACGAGATATGCGACATATCAGACGAACAGACCGGACTGTACGGTAAGTGTTACTGGTTGGATTCACAGGAGTGTGAGCGGGCTTACTCGTTGATCTTCTGATCGCTCAATACCCGGGTGGCCGTTACGTTTAGCAGACCACTTGCGGCTTGTGGGTGTTTGATATGATCATCACCTGCTGCCGGCGTATTGACGAGTCTTTAGAGTCCTACACAGAGGTTTCCTGGCTCAAGCGAAACGAAATAGGAGCGCATATGAGATATGTGCGGGACCGAGAATAATACCAGTATGTGATACTGTATTCTATTCTCGCGATTTGTATCATTGGACGGTTATATGAGATATAGCCGGGTTACCGAATCAAGTGTTGATTCGATACATTGATACACTATATATTAGTCGGTTATATGCAGTATGACCGGATCATTAAATCAAGTGTTGATTTAGTGATTTAATGTATAATTATATATTTGATATATCACTTTACATTAACTAGTATTGGTTCACTTAAGATTATTTTCTCACTAGATTGTGCATATTGTATATATGATATATTTTTGTGCACTTGTTTGTATCATGTTTGATGATACATGCAAACTTGGGTGTGTGTATACTTTAAACTATGATTAGGTTAATGGTTAGGGTTTGATTTACTCATTTATTTATTTATTTATTTTTAAGGGCAAAAACAAATATGGTGGCTTTCTTTGTTTTATTCTTGGAGTTTCATGAAGCTTCACCATTTTGTTTTTATTCTTAAACCTAACCATTATCTAAACCCTAGTTTATTCTCTACATGAGTTATACTAACCCATGGTTGCTATATGATAAGAATCACTTGAATTTTCTAAATTAATTATTTCTTTTTCCTTCTTCTTCATCTTCTTCATGAAGAAAGAAAAAGCTTGCTAGAAAATTCTAAGTGATGATTCCAAGTGAGAAATCCAAATCCAAAGTGAACCCACTTCCTATTTCTTCATCCTCTATCACTTGCCATGTAGTAGAGGGTGTTTTCTTCACAAGTTTCTCGACCTAGTGAAGATGGAGCTTGAGTTTGAGTCGCCTCGACGTAGATCATCTTCGGCTTCGAAGTCAACGACCTAGCCCGATTATTTCTCCGACGAAACCATCGCTAGAGTCCGGGATTCCGATGATCGCAACGGAGGGACGTCAACACGGAGCTAAAGAAATGGTGGAGCAGATCTACAAAGGTTGTAGTCCCTTTCGCTCAGCAATAAAGTTGTTTACTTGCTTGCTTTTCACCTAATCTCTAGTTAACGATCTTGCATAGGATTCTTAGGCATATGAAAAATTTGATTTTGGCATGGTTGATGCCTTGTGGAACCTCTTGAGTGTGCCTAGGAACCCTACAGTGGTATCAGAGCCTAGCTAGAGCTTTAGGCGAAGTGTAGACGATGTTAGAAATCCGATCGAACCCCGAAACCCCAACTTTTAACCCTCTCTAGACATTTTCTGAAAATGTGTTTTATTCTAAATTAAAAATATTCAAAAAATTCAGCAGGGTTTTCTAGGAGTTACTGTGGAGCACGTTCCCCTAATTCATCTAATGCGCTGCGGAACTGCGGCCCCACCCTAGCTTGCGCGGCGGTTCCGCGGCCATAAAAACGAATCTTGGCACGTGACCTGCACAGTAATCTCTCTGTGTCAGTGCTGTATTTTCTGGGAATTTTTAATGTATACTCAAGTGTTGAGTTTTCTGGGTTGTATTGGGAGTTCGACGATTCGATCGGAATCTTTAACTTTGTCTGTGTTTTCCGGGATAATTTAGAATATGTTAAAAAGTTCGACTGGATATAAATACCCAATTTTTCCCCTGCCGGGAAATTTCCAAGTGTTGGATTTTTCCGTAATTTAAGAACGTCTAAGTAGTGCAAGTAACGCGATGGACCCTCTAGAAGACAACAAACCTTAACTCAATTATGTGACCGTCTTGAACTGCCCTTTGAACCTTCGGGTTTGGGGCGGTATGGCGTGCCACATGTGAGGCGTTGGCTTGACCCTTCTACGGCTAGACCGTTGGTACTATGGCATGAAGTGGATGTTTTTAAACTTATTTCATGTGTTGAGCTGTTTCGGGAAAACTTGGGTGTTTGAATGTTCGATCGGAAAGTTTAACATTTTCTATTTATCTGGAATGGGATACAATATTTGGAATTCACAAGTAGTTATGAAATAACTAATTTGGATGTTATGAACATAGCAGTTTAGTCTCAATTGATCGGTTGCCACGGAATTTTGATGCGATCAAAAGTCCGTCGCAATCACGTAGCGTACGCGGATACTCGCCGGATAAACTTAATAGACAGCCATGCCCCATAGCCCCGACCAAGTGACTGTAGGAGAACCCCGTCGCCAAAAGCATCCGTTAGGGTGCTCGCGGCAACGGTGTTCCGCCTTAGTGCACTTCGTCGACGGCATCCGGGGGTGCGGCCGTCTACTAAAGTTTGCGACGAACATTCGATCAGTTTATCGGGAATCTTGTTGAATTGCCCGACTAGATATTGAAAAGTGTTTTCGATATAGAGACTAAAATGTGGAGTTTATAAATGTTAGGCATGCGATGTCTAAGGAGGTTGCGGATTCCAACTGTTGTAGTTTTACACTTTCTTTTCTGTGACCGTAAGTGTAATATGTGATATCGCCGGTTTCATTGCTATATGTCAACGACAATTGGGATGCGCACATTTACTTACGTTGATGACATGTGATGTTATGTGTTGCTGGATATGTTATATTGGATCGTCGCGTTTTGAATAGCCGGGGGTTTTTATGTGAGATGAGTGTTTTTCATTTTCATTCATGTAAAATTAATTGTATGTAATATTCTTTTATTGGGGCACTTCCAGGTTGCGGAAGATGTCACCATTATATATTATTTACTTTTCCGCACTAGGATAGACCCAAGGAGGAGAGCACAAGTAACCGGGTTCTGGAGTCCAGTGGGAGACCAACTCGAGGAGTCGAGTCCGGGTCTCCTAACTCTAGAATTGGTAGGGTTGCTTGCCGCTCTCGTAGGGGTCTAGGGGTGTGGGTTTGGCTATTCATCGCGACCATGGAATCCGTGTTTTATACAGGCTCGTATTAAAAACACGGACGTCCTAGTATATCCAATATTTCATATGTTTCTTCTTCTGCGATATCTGTGATGTGATCATTTAATGTTCTATGATAAATACTGTATATAGTATATATGATATATTATATAGGCGTTACTTATGTTTTACACCCGCGCTAGCCCTGTCCCGCTCTTCCGTTAGTTACCTAACCTAACGGTGCACGAGGGGACATCGAGGCGAATGCGGATGGCATAAGTGTACGTCGTATTTATCTGTGATGTTTAGGTAATTTAAATGATGGGATTTCATTAATATGATTAATGAAAGAAAAAGAAACCTAAAAGATGTTGTAGAATCGAATTTTCAAAAACAGGTAGCTACAGTTCTTGCTTTGCATCGCGGTGTTCCTTGTAGAACATCCTGCACCTTATTCGATAAGGAAAGGGCCGAGATCCCTTCACCGGGAGTGACCCCTTTAGCAATAACTGGCAGATGCTACAACCCTCGGTTTGTCTTTTGATTGCTTCTTTAGTTTTTGCTTTGCACAGCGGTATATATGATATATCCTGCACTTTATTCGATGAGGAAAGGGCCGACGATCCCTTCACCGGGAGTGACCCCTTTAGGAAAACTAGAAAAGCCTAAAAAACACTCCATTTTAAAATCACTCGATTCTACAACGATATCAAGTTCATTACGCAAAAGGTTTTCTTAAAAAACTGCCGTAGCCCTCCATCATTTCAGATAAGTACTAGTTAGCATTCGTGCTACGTTTGTTGACTATGTTAAGGCGTTGTGTGCGGTAGCTAATTAGTGCTTATCTGTATAAGCATATGATGCGATTGGATTAGGGTAGTCGTGCGACTTTATTGACTATGTTAAGGGTCGTGCGGGTGGGTTTAATTCAATCGGGAAATGACGGGTTGAACTTGACTAGCACTTATGATTTGTTGACTATGTTAAGGTCATATAGCTGCTAGGGGCAAAATATTATCGGGAGTTTCAAGTGTTGAAATTTGCAATGAGATTGCATACCTTCTATGAGATAGTTGGATCCCGATACCCACTGCGAGTAATTGTTACTCCTGGGAGAGTTTTACACATTACAATTAGCCGATCAAGTAGGTGTTTAGAAAGGTGTCAACGAGGTTACGCCTCTGGGAAACGAGGTTTACTTTAATTAGGTCCGTGCGAAAGCACGGGGAACCTCCCTCAAAGTACCGACACTGGCCTGGCTGAAAGATTGGCGAACTTGTAGCGTGTAATTAATCCCGGCTAGTATTTCCTTTTAGGGTTTGAAGGAAGATTTGATAAATACAGTGGGAGCCATCCTGATTAGATAAAATAATAACCAATCTGATCTTGCAAGAGCGCACACAGAGTGTTTTCTTCTCTCTCTCTCCAGGTAGCGACCATGTCACGCCTTAATCAAGAAAATAAAACGGATATATTGACCGAACCCGCTTGTTATACTAAGCTGGGGAACGTTGGTCCCGCTCCAACTTGTAATTGTTATAAGACAGAGCAGGAATTAGGGGAATACCAGATTTCCCGTGCCGCCCAAACGAAGAATGTGCATGTTGATGCATCATCTTCGGGTGTGTTCATTACATAGAACTGTTTCTCAGTATCCTCTGCGTTCTGGGTATCTGATACCGGATCAGGATCCCACATATGTATTATATTACATGGGCTACAGAAAGGTAGAGAACTGAGAACGGGTGATAAGTTTCATGAGGCAGAAAACAGTGCAAGTGTTGCAGCCAAGTCTATTGGTCACTGTCATCCTGTATTACCAATACATTGATTCTGAACAAATGCTATTAGATACCGAACCTGATATACAAAATCATATCAATCTCTTTATTTATTAAAGAAGGATACAATTTTGTATTGTTGGATAATGTTTTGAACATTTCCTATATCAATAGTTGATCGGTTCAGGCACGTTATCTAAAAGCATTGACGTTCTAAATCAAACTACAGTTCCTAGTATACAGAACACACACAAGAGGAAGAGTTCAGAAATGAACGAATCCTTCTTGAGGCAATGTAGACTAGGACATATCAATGCGACCCGACTAGCTGAAGTTACATATAGATGCATATTTAAATTAGTTTGAATTTACATCTTGTGAAACTTGCCAGTCATGTCACAAAGATAAGATGACCATAGCTCTGTTTATTGGAAACAGAGAAAGAGTTAGTGAACTCTTGGGATGATACATATTGATGTATGAAGGTCCCCTGTCTACAAATGCCAAGACCGGTCCTTTGTACTTCATTAAATTCTCTGATGATCTCTCAAGATTCAGACATATGTTCCTGTTGAAACTCAAGTCCGAAATTTTTGAGATATTCACAGAATATAAGTTAGAAGTAGAGAACCAAAAACGGGTAAAAGTATTATGTCCTTTGATGTGATCGAGGAGGAGAATACTTGAGCACGGGATTCCTGGACTATTCTAAGAATGAGATTCTCTCTCAGCATTACTCCTCCGTATACACCACAGCACGTCGGTGTATCGGGGCGGAGCAATCACACCCTATATGATATGGTGCACTTTACGATGAGTACTACTGAGTTTCCTATTTCCTTTTAGGGAGTTATGCACTTATGAAGTTGTATACCTATTGAATAGGGTTCCGATCAAATCAGATGCCTACCATTTCATATGAGATATGGAAAGGGAAGAGCCTATATCTTAAGATTGTTAAGATTTGGGGTTGTCCGGCCTATGTCTAAAAGGAAAAATCCAGACAAGCTCGAGGCAAAGTCAGTATTGTAAAAGTTTGTTGGATATCCCAAGCATTCGCAAGGGAATATCTTCTACCTAACCGAGGAACAAAAGATGTTTTGTTACTCAGCATGCCACCTTTGTGAAAGGGAATTTCTTGTGAAGAAATTAGTGGTCATGAGGTAGAACCGGAAAGAGTTCCAGCTATACAAACTGCAGCTGATGATTTGGTAGAACCAAAGGATTCAATAGAAACCAACGAACCTCAGCCTCTCCGCCGATCTAGTAGGTTTCCTCACCCACCTGAGAGATACTTCGGTTTCTCTATGACAGTGGGAGCGAGGATTGTATCATGGGATGATGACCTAACTAGTTTCGAGCTGGCCATCAGGAGTGTGACTCTGTAAGAATGGCTGGATGTTTAGCGATCTGAGATGGAATCCTTATACACCAACAAAGTATGGACTTTGGTTGCTTTATCTGAAGGGTTAAATCCCCATCAGGAGCAAGTATATCTTAAGAAGATTACTAGGTGTACATGGAAAAGTTGAGACTTTCAAAGCTAGACTTGTTAAAGGTTTGCATCATTGACCAGGTATGGATTATAATGAAACCTTTTCTAAGTAACTGTGCTTAAGTCCATCCAGATCCTACTTGCTACGGCTACATACCATGACTACGATATCTGGCGGTTGGGTGTCTTGACTGCTTTTCTAAATGATGATTTGGAAAAAAAAAAGCGTCTGTAAGTACACAGCCAAAGGGCTTCGTAGACAGTGGGAGCAGCGGAAACGTGTGCAAGATGTTTTATGTGATAAAGCAGGCATCGCGGAGTTGGAACATCTGTTTTGATGAGTTAGTCAAAGAGTTTGACATCATCAAAATGGTAGATGAACCTTGTATATACAAAAATGTAGTAGGGAGTATGCTGGTGATCCTCGTAGAGTACGTGGATAACATACTCTTGATAGGGAAGGAGTTTCCTATGCCACGCTCGGTCAATCTCCGCTTATCACAAGGATTCTCTATAAAGGATCAAAGTGATACCTACTAAATCCTGGGTTTTGGATCTATGAGATAGATCTAATTGGATGTTAGGATACTCACTAGTTGTAGTGAGATGGTATCAATTGATCCTGGGGAGAATCACTGGAAAGGTTCCAGGGTGATAAGGACGACTGAATGTCAGTTGCAGGCATTGTCTTTACCTCAGTAAAGGGACGGTATGTTGGAAGAGTTCCAAGCTAGATACCGTGGCATACTAGACGATTAAAGGCAAGATACATCGTTACCAAAGATGCTACCAAAGAGGAAGTCTGGGTGTATATTAGTTCATGAGATGAACTTCGTTCCTCCCATTGTGACAATGGAGTTGTGGCTTATGCCAAGGAACGCCCGTCCCATCAGTGATCCAGACATATTCTAAGGCAGTGTCACCTGATCGTGGAGATGGTTGATCTCCAGGGGATCGAGGTTAGGAGAGCTGACTCAGAAGACAACACGGCGGATCCACTCACAAAGGCCTTTTCCCAGAGAGAGACTTTTATGGGATGGTTGAGTATGAGATAGTTCAACCACTGCTATCAGATGGCCCTAGTGCAAGTGGGAGATTGTTAGTTATATGTATGCCTTAGAGGCCATTACTATACATAGGATGTATATTGTAGTGGATGCTTAGACATATATAGGGATGACTTTCTTGCTTGATATGATAGTATGCTATCTGGTTACTCTTTACCTTAACGTGTACACTGATTATCTCTCTGTTACATGTTGGTAAAGCCCTTAGGATGTGTACTTGACTACCTGGACTATGATGCGGATCATACTAGTGGGGACGTGGTAGTCCATAAGTACATCCTTCAAAGTCCCTAGTCGTGGGTGTATCGAGATGGGGCATCGATATACTAGAGTAGACTAGCGTATACCTTCTCGACCCATACAGATGGGCGATGGATGATCCCATATCCATTGGTGTTTGACATCAGAGATGATATACGGGTGCTCAGTGAAGACTGCGTACACTGGACGGACACGCCGAGAACTCCCAGATGGTATTATACCTTACGTCAGATGGCAGTTCTCTGGTGACACTGGTACAGGTTAGTCTGTATACCCGAGATCGTCATAGAGTCTTGTGTGATTCCCACTGTGCTTTGATTTCCACCTTACCACATCCAAGAGGGCGTGCAAAACGGTGGTTTTTGGGTATAGTCCCGAATCACATGGAGGCAATGAGCGATAGGAGGGGTTTCGTCTCTCCCGGTATAGGGAGTTGATGTTGCGCAGTGCTCGATTGACTATAACAGGAAGTCCTTGGCCAAGGCTGCTTTAGGGATTTACTGGTAAGTGTTACCAGTAGTTTCTCGACCCGTTATGAGCCTCATATCGACACGACTTATCGAGTTATTGGGGTCTGACGTTTACCACCCCTAGACGAGATATGTGACATATCAGACGAACAGACCGGACTGTACGGTAAGTGTTACTGGTTGGATTCACAGGAGTGTGAGCGGGCTTGCTCGTTGATCTTCTGATCGCTCAATATCCGGGTGGCCGTTACGTTTAGCAGACCGCTTGCGGCTTGTGGGTGTTTGATATGATCATCACCTGCTGCCGGCGTATTGACGAGTCTTTAGAGTCCTACACAGAGGTTTCCTGGCTCAAGCGAAACGAAATAGGAGCGCATATGAGATATGTGCGGGACTGAGAATAATACCAGTATGTGATACTGTATTCTATTCTTGCAATTTGTATCATTGGACGGTTATATGAGATATAGCCGGGTTACCGAATCAAGTGTTGATTCGATACATTGATACACTATATATTAGTCAGTTATATGCAGTATGACCGGATCATTAAATCAAGTGTTGATTTAGAGATTTAATGTATAATTATATATTTGATATATCACTTTACATTAACTAGTATTGGTTCACTTAAGATTATTTTCTCACTAGATTGTGCACATTGTATATATGATATATTTTTGTGCACTTGTTTGTATCATGTTTGATGATACATGCAAACTTGGGTGTGTGTATACTTTAAACTATGATTAGGTTAATGGTTAGGGTTTGATTTACGCATTTACTCATTTATTTATTTTTAAGGGCAAAAACAAATATGGTGGCTTTCTTTGTTTTATTCTTGGAGTTTCATGAAGCTTCACCATTTTGTTTTTATTCTTAAACCTAACCATTATCTAAACCCTAGTTTATTCTCTACATGAGTTATACTAACCCATGGTTGCTATATGATAAGAATCACTTGAATTTTCTAAATTAATTAATTCTTTTTCCTTCTTCTTCATGAAGAAAGAAAAAGCTTGATAGAAAATTCTAAGTTATGATTCCAAGTGAGAAATCCAAATCCAAAGTGAACCCACTTCCTATTTCTTCATCCTCTATCACTTGCCATGTAGTAGAGGATGTTTTCTTCACAAGTTTCTTGACCTAGTGAAGATGGAGCTTGAGTTTGAGTCGCCTCGACGTAGATCATCTTCGGCATCGAAGTCAACGACCTAGACCGATTATTTCTCCGACGAAACCATCGCTAGAGTCCGGGATTTCGATGATCGCAGCGGAGGGACGTCAACACGGAGCTAAAGAAATGGTGGAGCGGATCTACAAAGGTTGTAGTCCCTTTCACTTAGCAATAAAGTTGTTTACTTGCTTGCTTTTCGCCTAATCTCTAGTTAACGATCTTGCATAGGATTCTTAGGCACATGAAAAATTTGATTTTGGCATGGTTGATGCCTTGTGGAACCTCTTGAGTGTGCCTAGGAACCCTACACCTACGATTAGGGACCTGTATAGGACGTTGCTTATAGACTTCCCAGCCCCCACTAGTGTGACTGCCATCACAACGCTGGTAATCAAGTAAAGATCCTAAGGGCTCTACTAATATGTATAAGCGATACGTTACAAGAAACATATGCACATATTAAAGTAGACACAAACCAAGTAGCATACTACCATTTTTAGCAAGACTGTCAATACAACTGTGAATATCCCAAGCTTCCATTAAGTAATATACAAACTAGTATGATACAGTAATGGCCTTCTAGGGCATAAACACTAACAGGGCTTTGATCCTTAAGGACGGGCCGAATAGGGTAACTGCCCGGTGCCTCTTGGTGAAGGCTTTGATCCCTGGTTTGTTGGGGTAGGGAGCTACCAGCCAGGGATAACCGAGCAAGGGCGGGCCCAGTTGCCTCTTGGCGAGGGCTTTGATCCCTGGTTTGTTGGGGGTAGGGAGCTACCAGCCAGGGATAACCGAGCAAGGGTGGGCCCGGTTGCCTCTTTCGAGGGCTTTTTATCCTTAGCACGGGAGGGGCCATAAGTGGCCTACTAAGGATGGCCGAGCAAGGTTACTGCCCGGTGCCTATTGGCGAGGGCTTTTTGTCCTTAAGGATGGCCGAGAAGGGTTGCTTCCCGGTGCCTCTTGGTGAGGGCTTTGATCCCTGGCGTTGTGGGGTAGGGAAGCTACCAGCCAGGAATAGCCGAGCAGGGTAGCTGCAGGGCTGCCTCTTGGTGAGGGCTTCGATCCCTGGCGTTGTGGGGTAGGGAAGCTACCAGCCAGGGATAGCCGAGCAGGGTAGCTGCAGGGCTGCCTCTTGGTGAGGGCTTCTATCCTTGGCGATGGAGGGGCCGTAGGAGGCCTGCCAAGGATGAACCAAGCAGTGAAGCTGCTCGGTTTTCTCTTAGTGAGGGCTTAGATCCCTGGCGTTGTGGGGTAAGTGAGCTACCGGCCAGGGATAGCCGAGCAGGGTAGTTGTAGGGCTGCCTCTTGGCGAGGGCTTCGATCCCTGGCATTGTGGGGTAGGGAAGCTACCAGCCAGGGATAGCCGAGCAGGGTAGCTGCAGGGCCACCTCTTAGTGAGGGCTTAGGTCCCTGGCGTTGTGGGGTAGGGAAGATACCAGCCAGTGATAGCTAAGCAGGATAATTGCAGGGCTGCCTCTTGGCGATTGCTTCGATCCCTGGCGTTGTGGGGTAGGGAAGCTACCAGCCAGGGATAGCCGAGCAAGGTAGCTGCTCAGCTGCTTCATCGTGAGTGATTTACGAAGATGGACAGTCGCGAGTGACACGTGCCACGAACGCGTAGAGGAGGTAAAGTGCCAGAGCCACGTCGTTTCGACTTCGCATCGAGCTGCGCGATGTCTGCCGCGTGGCGGCACAGTTGCGGGCGACCGTTGAACTCCGGGGGCAATGTGGGCTATAAAATAGAGAGATTGTTGATGACTCCTTTCCTCACACCCGAAGCGCAAGAATGGAGGACTTCCCTTTCACCATCCCCGATATCATAAGCTTCGAGGATGTGTATCTCTACAATCAGTACTGCACTGACGACACTGTGCAATTGGTGATAGGCCGGATCGAGGACCATTTCGGTCGATTGCTCCCCGGCGCTCCTCCCTACTTCAGGTGTTGATGTACTCCATCTGGAGGGCGTCGCCAGGGCTCTACAACCCCTTATCCGAGCAGCTGAAAGACGAGGCCATTGGCAAGCTGAGGTCTTTGAGGCGTTTCGGCCTGATCTCTGCGAGCCGGCTAAATCGTTCAGAGGCGCTCGTCCTTGAGCGCTACCACTTGAGGCTCGATGTCGACGCTAGCGGGGGTCAGTGAAAGGAAAGGTTAGACACCGCGAGGGCTCGGCTGGCGGAAATATCCTCAGAGTACCACGAACAACGCTCTCTACACCCTATTCCCCCGCTGTTGTAATATATATTTTTTTATGTACGGCTGAATAGCCAATAGTACCTCTTGAATGAATAAGATTCTTTTTGTAAATTCCCGGTTCCCTCAATAAATTTCTCTAAAAATTTTCCGAGCCCCCTTGAAATTTTTCCTATATTTTATCAATTTTATATACAGATTTTTATACTTACATATACTTTTTAAATTAAAATCAAAGCCCAAAAGAAAAAAAAATAAAAACTAAATAAACAAATAAACCAAGACCAGCCCAGCCTCCTTTTTCCCAAGCCCAGCCCCGTGCGCCCAAACCCGCGCCCAAAACCTACCCGACCCGTTAACCCATCCTCCCCACTCCCTCAAAACTTTCCCGCTCGTTTTCCACCACATTCCCAGGTCGACGCCGCACACCCCACGCCCCCGCGTCGTCGCCCCACATCCCCACCCATCGACCACGACCTCGCGCGCGCCATTTAAGCCCACCTCGTCTCTCTAACTCTCTCCCCCTCACTCTCGTTCTCTCTCTCTCTCTTTCCCCGTTTTCTCCCGCTCCCCCTCGCTCAAACCCATGCCCACTTCGCCCTCACCTCCTTCCTGCACCGCCGACCCTATCCAACCGCGAGCGCCACCTCGACACCAACATAACGACGCCAGCTACTCTCCTCCCTCTCCAAAACCAACAACCGAGCTCCTCAACCCACCACCTCCGTGCACCTGCTGAGCTCTCCTCAACGTCGACGCGCCGACGAACCTCTTCCCTCCTCCACATCGCCACCCCTCTGCAACTGAGCAACACCCCTCTTCTCACAGCCAACTTCTCCATCGCCCACACCCATCACCCAAGCCAAGATCACCAACCTCGACCCGAGCAGTATCATCATCATTGCCTCGTCCAACCTCCGACCAAACTCCAGCCGAGCCCAACTCCTACAGCCACTGTCTTCATCGCCTTCATCTTCCAAGACCAGAGCCTCTTCGAACCTGAATCCCTCAACTGCCCACCGAGCTCGCCGTGTCGTGTCCGGGTCGCGTTCGTGCCGTTGCAGCTGCCGTGCGTCGTCAACGCGTTATCAGGCAAGTACCCTGCTTGCTTCATGCTAAATTGTTCTGTTACAATTCGAAATCCTATGAATTCCGTGCATACAATTCGTGCAAATTTATATGACGCAAGTGTTTGATGCAAAACCCGAACAAAAAACATCCATTAAATTGACGTAAACTGATTGCATAAGTTGGACCGTATAGTAATGAATATCGTGTTAAAATTTGACTGTAAAATACAGTTGTTACTGACGTGATCGACCATCCCCATTTAAGCCCGTTAAAACTGGAATTTTCCGCGTCTGAAATTTGGAAAAATCATAACTAATTGTTTATAAATTGGAATGATGCGTTCGAGGGCTCAAATCGAAGAAGACTCGACGACCTAGGACCCTATAAGAGTTTTAAATTGTTTCTATGCTGAAAAGATGACGGAAACCGGTTCGGAGAGCGGCTCTGGACTGCAGTCCAGAGCAGCTCTGGCTGTTGATTCCCATCTTGTAATGCTTACCCTCTACTGCTTGACCATGTTGTATTGCGGAACCCTACACCACAGTGAAGATGAAACAGTTAGATAACTAATGAAAGTGATTTCGTCCCTTTTTACCATCGTTTAATATTTAAACTGTATTTTAGATTAACAGGACGTATAGCAGTCCCAAACAGAAACAGAACTTATACCCCATCGTTGTACAGTACATAACTTCTGACGTAGAGGCGAGATTGAGAATCCGTCTGATGCGTTGGAAACCTAATTGAAAAACCTAAATTTCTTTCAACAATAGCGTCGCCAAATTCTGATTCCAACAGGGTGAAAATTGTGTTGTGAAATGGACATTCAGTTCAGGAACTGAAATTCCAGCAGCGAACACTTAAAATGAAACGGCTGTAACTTGCAAACCCGAAATCCGATTGCACTGAAATAAATTTTTTTGAACTTCTGACTGAGTTTACTTGCTACCTCCTTTGTATCATTTTACTGAATTGTGAATGTATGATGTAATGCAATTTTTATAAGTTCATAAGATGCGTAATAGATTCGTATTACACATGATTTGTTAACTGCATAGATGCACATATGTTACCCGATTGCCATACTTCTTGTGATAGCGCGCGTTATTATTCAGTGTGCAATACATTGTCGTGCGTGAATGGTATTGGTTTAGGAGTGTCAAGTACGCCAATGGAAAAAGTGATTGATTCGTGACAGTGAACAATACAGTGAACAGTGACAAAATCCATATTATTGGTGCGTACTTGTATACGACAAGACCATACTCATAAATAGTGTAAACCTGGGAAAAAGGGGAAATCGAAGTGGAAAGAGAATTTTATTTAGCGAGGACGGTGATTTAGAGGATGATCATTCGAACAGCGACTCTTATATATATTAGGTTGGGCCTAGCGGTCCGGCTAACAGGGTTATGTCCCGGGCAATAGCGGGTCGTAGTCTCGAGTATGTACGAGACCCTCGTTAAACATGATCCTCCTTTCCACAACTCAATTTCAAAAATGACTTAGAGACTGATAGGGACACAGATCATACTTTGCATCAGTTAGTGACATATTGATTACCTGCATTTTACTTCCACTATTATAACCTTCCTTGCTTGTTTCTTGTCACTATTATAATATTGCTATTATGTCGCTCTGACGACCTGAGTATGCATGCTCAGACCTCGAGGAAGAACCAGTGCAGGAGTCAGACTTTCCCTTCGAGCTTGCGGAGATTTAGTCGGGAGTACCTCTTTCACTTTTACTGCTTTCCATAAAGTAACCTTGTATTCGCACTTAGTTAGTAGTTCTTTTCCTTATTTTATTGTAAATTGTGAACAATGAAAGTTGATATAATTATTTAGTGATATATTTCCTTTACTTCTGTGCTTTGTTTACTAATTACCATGTAATGCTAGAAGCCGAAGTGTGACTACGGCGGGATTATTTCTTGACCGTAGGAGTATGGCTGCCCTAGTCATCCATCGTTTTCCATATTTTGGGAAGCGGGGCGTGACATAGTTTTGTTGGTATCAGAGACAGGTTTAGTAGTAAGGGATAACATTAACTACACTTTATTACATTATTTTCGCTTCACTATCCCTGACTTTCATCCTTGTATCTAATCATATCCTTTAAATATCTTCCAGCGATATGACGTGCCCGAACGACCACTCCTCGGACTCAAGTTCTCAGGATCGCACGGAGAGGATCCTGAGTGCACTGACGACTCTCGCAGAAGCTTAGGAGAGAAAGACGGACCTATTCACCAAGGGACTCAGGGCTATTACCGCAGTAGGGGGACCCTTCTCCCTTATTACCGCCCCCGAGGGCACTGCTCCACCAGCTTTTTCTGCCAGGGCTGGCACCGTGTCAGATTTTCAGAGGTTACATCCAGCTGCATTTACGGGACTAGCCGAACCACTCGAGGCCGAGCAATGGCTGGTCAATATGAAGAACCTACTGACGGCCGCAAGGGTACCCGATGAAGATAAAGTGAATGTGATAAGGATCCAGTTGGAGGACGAAGCACGTACTTGGTGGTCGGTTGAAGAAAGCAGACTAGAAGGGCCAATCGAATGGAGCAAATTCAATGAATGCTTCTTGGACCACTATTTCCCTTCCACCGCCAAGACAGAGATGGAAGAAAGATTCATCTTACTGAAGCAGAATGGTCGTCCCGTGGACGTATACGTGGCAGAATTCAACCGTCTGAGCCGATTTGCTTCGTATATAGTCGCTTCAGAGGCCACCAGGGCCAGGCGCTTCTTACAGGGACTTGATTTTGAGCTACAGCAGTTGATCGCGTCACTCGAGTTGCAGACTTTTACGCAGGTACTCAACGCGGCACGGATTCAGGAGAAGCTGATCAATAAATTTAGGAAGCCCCCAGTTGTTCCAGTGCATACTCACACACTGTCTCGAGGAGTCATACCAGTTCACAGGCCAGGAACGACACAGATGAAGCATCCATTCGTGCCCCAGCATCGCCCCCAGAGTAAGAACTTAGTTTGCGGCTACTGCAACAGAGATGGGCACACCCAGAAGGACTGTCGTCGCGCCAGGGACAGTGTTTGATTTGCGGATCCAGTCAGCATAGAGTTAGCAGTTGCCCCGAGCGAACAGAGTTACAGGGAGGGTCTGGACCGCAGCAGCAGAGATCACAGGAACAGTGGCAACCCTACACAGGCCGCGGTCAGGGACGAGCTTTCACCTTGACAGCCGAGCAGGCAGAGGCTTCAGGCGAAGTTGTCACAGGTATCCTACTCATACATTCCATGCCAGCTAGAGTACTATTTGATTCTGGAGCATCGCACTATTTCATATCTGTGCATTTCGTTGATACACACTCCATACCACATGAACCATTAACCAAGGGTTGGGAAATACATACGGGTAATGGTGTTATAGTATCTAGTCGAGAATGTAGATCCTGTCCAATTATAGTGTGTGGCAGGAAATTCTATGCGAATTTCCTTTTGATCGGAACAGGCAGCTATGACGCAATTCTTGGGATGGATTGGATGAGTACCTTCCATGCAGTTATTGATTGCCGAGCAAGGAATGTGATCTTCCACGTTCCCGATCACCCAGAGTTTATTTTCGAAGGCGGGAGCGAATCTTTGGAGCCAGCTAAGTATAGAGCCAAGCCAAAAGAATTGACAACTAAGGAGATTGATGAGAGCCCAGCTCCAGAGATTGTTCTGGATTTCCTGGACGTGTTTCCTGAAGATTTACCAGGTTTACCACCTCCACGCGTCTTGGAATTCTCGATTGATTTGACCCCAGGTACAACACCAGTTTCCAAGGCCTCGTACAGAATGGCACCGGTTGAGTTGGCAGAATTGAAGAAGCAAATTGAAGAACTCCTAGAGAATGAATTTATCCGGCCAAGCGCTTCACCGTGGGGTGCACCAGTTCTGTTGGTGAAGAAAAAGGATGGATCGCTGCGGATGTGTATAGACTATCGGGAGCTGAACAAAGTCACGATAAAGAACAAGTACCCAATTCCGCGCATCGACGACCTATTCGATCAGTTAAGTGAGGCCAAGGTATTTTCGAAGTTGGATCTCCGTTCTGGCTATCATCAAATCAGAGTAGCGGCCGAGGATATATGTAAGACGGCTTTCAGGACCCGATACGGGCATTATGAGTTCCTTATGATGTCGTTCGGTATTACCAATGCTCCAGCGATATTTATGGATTTGATGAACAGGGTGTTTGCGAAGTACTTGGACACGTTTTTCGTTGTATTTATCGACGACATACTAGTCTACTCGAAGACCCCGGAGGAGCACGTCGAGCATTTGCGCACGGTTCTACAAATTCTTCGGGAAGAGAAGTTGTACGCACAAATGTGAGTTCTGGCTCGACAAGGTTCAGTTCTTGGGACACATTGTTTCGGGCGAAGGCATCTCAGTGGACCCGGCAAAGATAGAATTTGTCAGAGATTGGCCAACACCGAAGTCAGTGGCCGAGATCAGAAGATTTCTGGGACTGGCAGGATATTATCGGCGGTTTGTCCAAGACTTTTGAAGAATCACTGAACCTTTGACGAGGCTGACACGGAAGGATGTACCGTTTGCGTGGACAGAGGAGTGTACTCGGGCATTTGAGACACTGAAGCAGAAGTTAACCACGGCGCCCATTCTTACAGTACCAGATGATTCCGGTGGTTTGGTGATACATAGTGATGCCTCAGGGAAGGGCTTAGGCTATGTTCTGATGCAGCACGGTCGGGTGGTTGCTTACGCCTCACGACAGCTGAGAAATCACGAGAGGAACTACCTTACGCATGACTTGGAGTTAGCCGCAGTGGTTTTTGCGTTGAAGATCGGGAGGCACTACCTGTTGGGCGAGAAGGTGGAGGTGTACACGGATCACAAGAGTCAGAAGTACGTCTTCACCCAGAAAGAACTAAATATGAGGCAGCGCCGATGGCTAGAACTGATGGCGGACTACGACTTGGACTTTCAGTATCACCCGGGAAAAGTAAATGTCGTACCAGATGCTCTCAGTCACAAGCCAGCGGTCATGATGTTGACCAGTCAGAGGAGCATCATTGAGGATTTTCAGAGACTCGAGCTTGAAGTCGTTACACCGAGCGCAATGAGGCAGTTTTGGCAACTACAGGTGCAGTCTTCTCTTGTGGATAGCATCAAGGCTGCGCAAGCAGATGATCCTCGATTGAAAAAGTTCAGAGCGAAAGTAGAAGCCGGGCTGAGAACGGACTTACCCATTCATGAAGACGGTTCTCTGAGATTCGGTAGCAGGCTCTGCGTACCCAAATGGGATGTTCGAGAAGTGGTACTGGCTGAGGCTCATAGTTCAGCTTATTCTGTGCATCCGGGAGGCACGAAGATGTATCGAGATCTAAAGCAGCACTTTTGGTGGAACGGGATGAAGCGAGAAATTGCGCGGTTTGTATCCAGGCGCTTGGTATGCCAGCAGGTGAAGGCGGAACATTAGAGGATAGCAGGATTGTTACAACCGCTTCCGATACCAGAATGGAAGTGGGAGCACATTACTATAGATTTCGTGACGGCTTTACCCCGGAGCCCTAGGGGCAACAACGCCATTTGGGTTATCGTCGACCGCCTCACGAAAGCTGCACACTTCTTACCATTCCGAGTGGGACAGTCGACAGAGTCACTTGCGGAGAGATACATGCAGGAGATAGTGCGACTTCACAGAGTTCCGGTCAGCATTGTGTGTCAGATCGAGACACCAGATTTGTTTCGCACTTTTGGAAGAGCTTACAGGAGAGTTTGGGTACCCGCCTCAAGTTCAACACAGCTTATCACCCGCAGACAGACGGACAATCCGAGCGTACGATTCAGACGCTCGAGGATATACTGAGAGCTTGCATGCTGGACTTCCAGGGTTCCTGGGAAGATCATCTGCATCTAGTCGAGTTTTCGTATAACAACAGTTACCAGGCTAGCATTCAGATGGCTCCTTTCGAAGCACTTTACGGGTGTAAATGTCGATCCCCAGTTTGTTGGGATGATGTGGGATAACAAAGATTGCTGGGCCCCGAACTCTTTGTGCAGACAGTAGACAAAGTCCAAATGATCAGGCAGCGCATTAAGACGGCTCAGGATTGACAGAAGAGTTGAGCGGATACCAGCAGGAGAGCACTAGAATTTGAAGTCGGACATCACGTATTCCTGAAAATTTCCCCTACCCGCGGAGTTATCAGGTTTGGAGGTCGCAGGAAACTCAGTCCCTGTTTCATCGGACCTTTCGAGGTGCTAGAGCGAGTAGGACAGGTAGCTTATCGACTTGCCTTGCCTCCGTCGCTAGCTGGTGTGCACAATACCTTCCACGTATCTCAGTTGCGGCGTTATGTTCGGGATGAGAGCCATGTTCTGGACTATTCGGAGTTATCCTTGGGTACCGACATATCTTACGAGGAGCAGCCCACCACCATCCTCGACCGCAGAGAAAAAGTGCTGAAGAATAAAGTTATTCCGTTAGTCCGAGTGTCTTGGGGCGGTCGTTCCCCAGGAGAATCTACCTGGGAGCGTGAGGAAGATATCCGTGCAGTTTTCCACAACTATTTGTTTAGTGTTGTTGTTTCGTTGCTTTTTTTAAATTTCGAGAACGAAATTTTTGTAAGGAGGGTATGATGTAAATTCCCGGTTCCCTCAATAAATTTCTCTAAAATTTTTCCGAGTTCCCTTAAAATTTTTCCTATATTTTATCAATTTTATATACAGATTTTTATACTTACATATCCTTTTTAAATTAAAATCAAAGCCCAAAAGAAAAAAAAAACAAATAAATAAACAAATAAACCAAGCCCAGCCCAACCTCCTTTTTCCCAAGCCCAGCCCCGTGCGCCCAAACCCGCGCCCAAAACCTACCCGGCCCGTTAACCCATCCTCCCCACTCCCTCAAAACTTTCCCGCTCGTTTTCCACCACATTCCCACGTCGACGCCGCACACCCCACGCCCCCGCGTCCTCGCCCCACGTCCCCACCCGTCAACCACAACCTCGCGCGCGCCACTCAAGGCCACATCGTCTCTCTAACTCTCTCCCCCTCACTCTCGTTCTCTCTCTCTCTCTCTCTTTCCCCGTTTTCTCCCGCTCCCCCTCGCTCGAACCCACGCCCACTTCGCCCTCACCTCCTTCCAGCACCGCCGACCCTATCCAACCACGAGCGCCACCTCAACACCAACATAACGACGCCAGCTACTCTCCTCTCTCTCCAAAACCAACAACCGAGCTCCTCAACCCACCACCTCCGTGCACCCGCTGAGCTCCCCTCAACGATGATGCGCCGACGAACCTCTTCCCTCATCCACATCGCCACCCCTCTGCAACTGAGCAACACCCCTCTTCTCATCGCCAACTTCTCCATCGCCCACACCCATCACCAAAGCCAAGATCACCAACCTCGACCCGAGCATCATCATCATCATTGCCACGTCTAACCGCCGACCAAACTCCAGCCGAGCACAACTCCTACAGCCACTGTCTTCATCGCCTTCATCTTCCAAGACCAGAGCCTCTTCGAACCTGAATCCCTCAACTGCCCACCGAGCTCGCCGTGCCGTGTCCGGGTCGCGTTCGTGCTGTTGCCACTGCCGTGCATCGCCAACGCGTTATCAGGCAAGTACCTTGCTTTCTTCATGCTAAATTGTTCTGTTACAATTCGAAATCCTATGAATTCCGTGCATACAATTCGTGCAAATTTATATGACGCAAGTGTTTGATGCAAAACCCGAACGAAAAACTTCCATTAAATTGACGGAAACTGATTACATAAGTTGGACCGTATAGTAATGAACATCGTGTTAAAATTTGACTGTAAAATACAGTTGTTACTGACGTGATCGACCATCCCCATTTAAGCCCGTTAAAACTGGAATTTTCCGCGTCTGAAACTTAGAAAAATCATAACTAATTATTTATAAATTAGAATGATTCGTTCAAGGGCTCAAATCGAAGCCTACTCGACTACCTAGGACCCCATAAGAGTTTTAAATTGTTTCTATGCTGAAAAGATGACGGAAACCGGTTCGGAGAGCGGCTCTGGACTGCAGTCCAGAGCAGCTCTGGTTGTTGATTCCCATCTTGTAATGCTTACCCTATACTGCTTGAACATGTTGTATGAGGAACCCTACACCACAGTGAATATGAAATAGTTATCTAACTAATGAAAGTGGTTTCGTCCCTTTTTACCTTCGTTTAATATTTAAACTGTATTTTAGATTAACAGGACGTATAGCAGTCCCAAACAGAAACAGAACTTATACCCCATCGTTGTACAGTACATAACTTCTGACGTAGAGGCGAGATTGAGAATCCGTCTGATGCGTTGGAAATCCAATTGAAAAACTAAATTTCGTTCAACTATAGAGTCGCCTAATTCTGATCCCAACAGGGTGAAAATTGTGTTGCGAAATGGACATTCAGTTCAGGAACTGAAATTCCAGCAGCGAACACTTAAAATGAAACGGCTGTAACTTGCAAACCCGAAATCTGATTGCACTGAAATAAATTTTATTGAACTTCTGACTGAGTTTACTTGCTACCTCTTTTGTATCATTTTACTGAATTGTGAATGTATGATTTAATGCAATTTTTATAAGTTCATAAGATGCATAATAGTTCGTATTACACATGATTTGTTAACTGCATAGATGCACATATGTTACCCGATTGCCATACTTCTAGTGATAGCGCGCGTTATTATTCAATGTACAATGCATTGTCGTGCATGAATGGTATTGGTTTAGGAGTGTCAAGTATGCCAGTGGAAAAAGTGAATGATTCGTGACAGTGAACAATACAGTGAACAGTGACAAAATCCGTATTATTGGTGCGTACTTATATACGACAAGACCATACTCATAAATAGTGTAAACCTGGGAAAAAGGGGAAATCGAAGTGGAAAGAGAATTGTATTTAGCGAGGACAGTGATTTAGAGGATGATCATTCGAACAAGGACTCTTATATATATTAGGTTGGGCCTAGCGGTCCGGCTGACAGGGTTATGTCCCGGGCGATAGCGGGCCGTAGTCTCAGGTATGTACGACCCTCGTTAAATATAATCCTCCTTTCCACAACTCGATTTCAAAGATGACTTAGAGACTGATAGGGACACAGATCATATTTTGCATCAGTTAGTGACATATTGATCAACTGCATTTTACTTCCACTGTTATTACCTTCTTTGCTTGTTTCTTGTCACTATTATAATATTGCTATTATGTCGCTCTGACGACCTGAGTATGCATGCTCAGACCTCGAGGAAGAACCAGTACAGGAGTCAGACTTTCCCTTCGAGCTTGCGGAGATTTAGTCGGGAGTACCTCTTTCACTTTTACTGCTTTCCCTAAAGTAACCTTGTATTCGCACTTGGTTAGTAGTTCTTTTCCTTGTTTTATTGTAAATTGTGAACAATGAAAGTTGATGTAATGATTTAGTGATGTATTTCCTTTACTTCTGTGCTTTGTTTACTGATTACTATGTAATGCTAGAAGCCGAAGTGTGACTACGGCGGGATTATTCGTTGACCGTAAGAGCATGGCTGGCCTAGTCATCCCTCGTTTTCCGTATTTTGGGAAGCGGGGCGTGACACTTTTATAAGTCTACGGTAGCGCCCCGGCCGTCATTCTGACGCCAAACGCGGAACAAAAACTTTTATAACTGGCGCTATCGCATACTATAACCCGGATCTTGCCATTAACGCTAAACTATCAAACTGTAAAGAGGTAGAAAGGCTATACCGATCGATTCGAGTCCTTCGGTCTTTATCCATCGTCCCACGCTCCTTGCGGCAACTCCGATCTCTTTGCTCCTCGTCGAGGTGGCACCACATCTACCGATCTTTAAACGGGCTCCCGCCTCTATACCGAGGCAACTCGGTCATCAAGTCTGCCAAAAGAGATGACCAAGATGAAGTAGAGAACGAGCAGAGTACTTTGTCTCAAACACCTTAGGGTTCTCATCGCATGAGAAGGGTAGGGTGGAGTTAGAAGAAGATGTTTAGGATTGGAAATGGTGAACTCAAGAAACACTAGTGAGCCAAAAGAAAACTAAGCTCAAATATTTGTGTTATCATCATTATTCTCTTGTGAATAGATATATGAGATTATATAATCAAAACCATAAACAAATATCTAATGAAAATATCTCCTCAAATATCCAAACCCAAAACAAAACACATTTAATTCTTCATGACTCACTTAGTGACTCATTAGCATGAGTCACTAATGAACATGCTAGAATAATGTGTCATCCATAATGAGTCACCATTTCCAAAATCCAATAATCATTTAAACCAAAATGATTAATCCAAAAATAAATACATCTTCTAAAATATTCTCGTAACGGATTACGAAAATACCCCTCACCTGTATATACATACCTGTATCCGTATTCCGACCGAATACGAATACGAGAGACTAAAATATTCCGACTCAATATAATACATGGATCCGGCTTAAACCAAAGCCCGCCAGTATTATCTGCCCTAAATATGACACGTGCGCAAACTGTTAGTGTATATGCCCTAGAGGCCATTACTGTATCATACTAGTTTGTATATTACTTAATGGAAGCTGGGGATATTCACCTTGTATATACAATCTTGCTCAAAATAGAAGTATGCTACTTGGTTTGTTTCTACTTCAATGTGTACATGTGTTTATTTTAGTATATCGCCTATACACATTAGTGGAGCCCTTAGGATCTTTGCTTGATTACCAGCGTTGTGATGGCAGTCACACTAGTGGGGGCTGGGTAATCTATAAGCACATCCTTATACAGGTCCCTAGTCGCAGGACTATCGAGACAGGGCATCGATACTCCGGAGTAGACTAGCGTATGCGCTTCTCATCCCAGAGTGGGAGGTGGTCTGTCCCACAGCCATCAGTACGTCGTACTGGAGATAGTATACGGGTGCTCGTTAGGTTACGAGTACACTGGACAGGACTCGTCGGGAACTGACCAGTTGGTACTATACCTATCGTCAGTTATCAGTTCCTAGGTGACATGAGTACAGCTTAGTCCACTGACTTGACACGGTCACTTCGCCTCGAGTGTGTTCCCACTGTACTTTGATTACTACCCTACCACGGTTCAAAGGAGTCGTGCAAACAGGTAGTAGTTGGGTACAGTCCCGAAGCACTTGGAGGCAGTGACGGTTAGACAGGATTCGTCTCTCCCGGTATTGGGGGTTGACATCGCGCTGTGTCTACACGAGTAGTCCCTGGCCAGGGCAATCGAGATATACTGGTGGGCTTCCAGTGTTATCTCAGGGTGTTTTGGGCTTCACTCCGACACGACTTGTACCGCTATTAGGGGACTGACGTTTACCGCCCCCTAGGCCCGCCATGCGATGTATCAGACGAACAGATCGGACTGTACGGAGACTGTCACATTCAGGCTCAGTAGGAGTTCAGATGGGTTTCACCTCGTCAGTCTTCTTGTCGGCATCTACCTGGGGACCGTTACGCACAGCTAGTGCCGCTTGCGGTCTGTGGCTAAACCCACTGCCAGCGTAGTGTCGAGTCTTTAGAGTCCCACACAGAAAGCTATTCACCTTTAGGCAAAAGAGTAGAGGTTTTGCGACAGGTCGCATGGTTTTGCGACAGGGTTCGGTCATATCCGTGCACTTATGCACGTACAGTGTCCGGACAGTTTACACTAGCGGGCTTTGGTTTAAGCCAGATCCTAGTGTACGTATTGGGATTGGTTTTATCCAGTATGTATTCGTGTTCCTTGGAACGCGGATGCGGGTGTGTATGCACAGTTGACGGAGAGACAGAGGCAGAGAATTCTCATTAGGGTTGTTGACCATTGACTGTTGACTATTGACTTTTTGCTCAACCCTAATGAGAATATGATATATGATTAACAATAATATTAATTAAGTATTGTGGTGACATGGTTATTGAGGGGTTGACTTTGTTGACTTTGTTGACCGGTTGACTTGGTTGGACTAGTTGACCATCATGATGACAATGGCTATCACTTCATGGCAAAGACTTTTCACTTGCTTGTTCTCTTGTGCAATATGAGTGCATGAAATGATATAGCCATTTTGACTTAAACCATTTACACAATACTTGATTACTATTTTTGTGATGATGGTTTTGGATTATGAGAGCCAAGAGAGAAAAGTCTTTCTTATTATTCTATCATTCTCATTCTCTCTCTTGTTCTTGAGCTCTCATCTTCTTCCTCTTGCTCTCCCTCTCTATAGTCTATGGTTCACTTGTCTCATGTGTTGAGAACCAAGAACCATAGAGAAAATCCCAACACACTCTTCTCTACTCACTCTAGTTCATAAGGTTTAGCAAACCAAGTGAACTAGTTTCTTCAAAGACTGAAGAAGAAGACAAAGGTAGAAGCTTTCAGGTGGATCGATCTTCGGCGCAAGGAGACGACGGGGTGAAGCCGATCCAGACAACCATCGAGGCTTGAAGATGAAGGAGTTCAAGAAAGAAAGGTATAACCCCCTAACCGAGTAGTTAACGGCTCCTAGTTAGGTTGTTAGTTAGATGTTTAATAAAGATCCGGTTTTGAGTCCATGTTACCACCTCTAGAAAATTGTTTTTCACCAAATTCCGCATGCCCGAAAGTACCGGGAGAGGTAGCATGGACTTACAGTGGTATCAGAGCCTAGTTAAACTCTATCTAACATGTTAGCAAAGTAATTAGAAGATCGATCAAAGAAAAAGTCACGAAACGAACCCGATTTGTCAAGTTTCTGCCGATTTTTATTCTGTTCAAAAATTGATAAATTTCATCTTAAAAATCGGCTCAGGCTTTTGTTTGAATAACCACAAAATTTGGTCCCACGAACCGTTCAAAGCGCCGCGGAAACGCGGCGGGAGCACGCTCCCACCGCGGTTCCGTGGCCGAGTTGACTCGGCCGAGGTCCAAATTTAGTGCAGTGTATTTCTGGGGTTGTTTTGGGATTTTTGGAATATGTCTTTTCAGCCCAGATTTTCCAGAACGAAAATTTTGTATCTGGGGCCTAAAAATCCGTATTTTTTATCGAACTTCTAAAAGACTTAAGCTGACGGGTTTTTCTGTGATGTGATATTTGTATTGAACGTCTGCTAATCACTATATGTCGATTAGTGGGGGTTATACAAATCTGTGATCTGTAATGTTGTAGGATTGTGTATATGAACTCATTGGATTGTCGCGGGTGAATAGCCGGGGGTTGTGAGACGAGAGTTTTCTTTTCTTTCAATTCATGTAAATTTGTAAATTGATGTAATAATTATTTGTATGGCCGCACAACCGGGTCGGGGTTGTAGCCGTCATTGTATAATTTCTATTTACTGTTTTTGCTCCTAGGATAGACCCATGGAGGGGGTGCACAAACTACCGGGTATGCCGAAGTGCCGAGTGGCCTACTCAAGGGGTTGAGGGAGGTTGCTTCGCTTCGGGTACTTGGCGGGTAGTTTGCCGCACCCGTAGGGGTCTTGGGTGGGGTTTTGGCTATTCACCGCGACCGTGTAATCTGCTTTTCGTTACAGGCTCGTACGAATTGCAGGTTCCTAGTATATCCAATGTTTTCATCTGTGATCTGAAATGGCTATCATTGCAATATATATCTATATATGATATTATTTAGGCGTTGCTTATGTTTTACAGCCGCGCTAGCCCAGCCCCCGCTCTTTCGTTAGTTAAGTAACCTAACGGGTAATGACGGGGCCCCGTGGCGAATGCGAATGGCATAAGCGTACGTCATATTTTGGTTGTTTTTCTGCAATGGTAGGATTAAATGATGGGACGCATTAAAAGAACTAATGCAAGAATATCACGCATTAAAAGAACTAATGCAAGAATATCACGCATTAAAAGAACTAATGCAAGAAAATAAACCAAGTAAAAGTCGTTGGAACACTTTCGAAAAACCACTCGGTTCTTTTCAAAACCAACTTTTAAAATTCGGAGTTTGAGCCACTCCTTTTAAAAGCTATCTCGTTCTATCGACTATATCAAGTTCACTACGTTCACGGTTTTGCCAAAACCATTCGTAGCCCTCCATCATTTCAGTTAAATATTCAGTAGTATTCAAGCTATATATTTTGACCTCACGCCAAGGCATAGTGATTGGTAGCTGCCGGATATTTATCTGTTGCATAGATAGAATGCGTTAGTTTGAGACAGTCGTACTGCCATTTTGGCCTACGTCAAGGGTATGTACGGGTGGGTTCAAATTAACTTGGATAATGATGGGAAGAACTTGACATGTGACTTATGACATTTTGACCTCACGCCAAGGTCATAAGAGCATGGGGCAAAAATCCACATCGAGAGTTTCATAAGTACTGAAACTTGCTAGCGTTGCATACCATTTGGAGTGTGATGATTCTGGTAGGATTCCTTCAGTTTCGTCACGCGATGATATTTGGATCCCGATCCTACTGTGAGTATATGCTACTCCTCGGGAAATTTCTCACTTAACAATCAATGCTATAAACCAAGTAGGTGTCTAGAAAGGTGTTAGCGGGGCTACGCCCCCAGGGAAAAGAGATTCTTAAATTAAGGAACTTCGCGAAAGCGTTGGAAAACCTCCCTCGAAGTACCGACACCAGCCTGGCCGAACGGTTAAGCAAGTATTGTACGGTGAGATTGATCCTGACTAATTCTTCCTTTTTGGTTTTAAGGAGGGATTCGAGAAACAGTGTGAGCCATCCTGTTTAGACAAACTAAAAACCACTCTAAACTTGCAAGAGCATCATGCTGACTGTTTCTTCTTCTCTCTCCTAATTGCAGCGACCAATCGACATGACTGGACTTAAGTTACTTCTAGATAAAAACATACTGACAGGGCCAAACTACAAAGATTGGCTCAGGAATGTCAAAATGGCAATCACTTATGACAAGCTGGGGTATCTTCTTACCACCAAAGCTCCCCCTGTCCCAGGTCCCACTTCCAGCGTCGCGGATAAGGAAATCCGTAAGACTTGGGAGATTGATAGCGCGAAGGCCAAGTGCCTTGTACTTGCATCTATGGACAACGAACATCAGAGGAGGCACGAGAATATGGACCTCGAATCCATATTTCTCCATACAAAAGAACTGTATGGAGAGCAATCTCGTATCGCAAGATACGAAGTGTCGAAGAAGTTATTTTCGGCAAGGTTGGCCATCGGATCATCGGTAGCGGAACACGTTCTTAAGATGATTGGCTTCATTGAGGAGCTCGCGGAACTTGGGACCACATTAGAGAACGAGCTCTATACGGACTTGATTCTCCAGTCCCTTCCTTCCACTTACGCCCAGTTTATCCTGGACTTCAACTTACAAGAAAAAGAAGTTGAACTTTCAGAACTCCTCAACATGCTGAGGAATGCAGAGGGCACCCTAAGAAAGGTAGGGAAACATCCACTTTGTTTGTAGGAGGATCTTCCTCTTCTAGGTCCAAGGCGAAAGCCAACGGAAAGAAGAAGAAAGCCCCAGCCAAACCAAGGGGCGGTGTTGGTAAAGTGGATACGAAGGGAAAAGCAAAGGAAACAAAGAAAGCGGGGCAGCTTGTGGATAAAGAAGAATGCTTCTATTGTCATAAGAAGGGACACTGGAAGAATGATTGCAGGGCTTGGAAAGCCAGGACACAGGAATTGAAGCAGGTTGCGGCTTCAGCTTCAGGTGTGTATGTTATTGAAAACTGTCTTTCAATAAACTCTACTTCCTGGGTATTGGATACCGGATCAGGATCTCATATCTGTAATTCTTTGCAGGTGTTGAGAAACCGTAGGGTTTTGAAGGCGGGTGACATGACCCTCAAAGTTGCAAACGGAGCTAGCATGGATGCTAAGGCCGTGGGGGACTATCACCTGGGAATGTCAGATGGACATGTTTTGGTTTTGCGTAATTGCTTTTTTGTACCCAACGCAACTTGTAATATCATTTCTGTATCTTTGGTTTCTAAAGAAGGTTATGAATTTGCGTTTGTAAGCAATGTTGTAAACATTCACCTTAATCAAGTTTTGATTGGGTCAGGTACATTGAGCAATGGTATATACGTATTAAACCAACCACAGATTTTCAATGTCCAGAATACACACAAAAGAAAGTCTCCGGAAATAAATCAGACTTTCTTATGGCATTGTAGACTAGGTCACATCAATGAGAGAAGGTTGACGAAGTTACATATAGAAGGATATATTTGAATCCGTTCGAATATCAATCGTATGCCACTTGTCAATCCTATCTCAAAGGAAAGATGACAAAGACTCCGTTCACTGGACACGGAGTAAGAGCGAGCGAGCTCTTGGGACTCGTACACAGCGACATGTGCGGTCCAATGTCTACACATGCGCGAAGCGGTTATTCTTACTTCATTACTTTTACGGATGACTTTTCAAGGTACGGTTATGTCTTCTTAATGAAACATAAATCCGAAGCCTTTGGAAAGTTCCAGGAATATAGGAATGAAGTAGAAAAACAAACCGGCAAAAGTATCAAGATTCTAAGATCGGATCGAGGTGGTGAATACTTAAGTGCCGAGTTCCTGGACTATTTAAAAGAGAACGGAATTCTCTCTCAGCTTACTCCTCCATACACTCCGCAACATAACGGTGTATCGGAGAGACGGAACCGAACCCTATTGGATATGGTACGGTCCATGATGAGTAACACTGAGTTACCGCGATCATTCTGGGGGTATGCGCTAGAATCAGCTGCATACCTTTTGAACCGAGTTCCAACTAAGACTGTGCCTACCACACCATATGAGATATGGAGTGGGAAGAAACCCTATCTTCAATATCTGAAGATCTGGGGATGTCTGGCTTTTGTCAAAAAGCAGCATGCGGACAAGCTCGAGGCACGCTCAGTACTGTGCAAGTTTGTGGGATACCCAAAGAACTCCAGGGGGTATCTCTTCTATTACGCAGAGGAACAAAAGATCATTGTTTCTCGTAATGCCCATTTTCTAGAACACCAGTTCTTAGAAAAGGAAACAAGTGGGAGCGAAATAGAACTGGAAGAAATTCCAGAACCACAGATTATTACTGAAAGCTTAGTGGAACCAGAGGGTTCAAAAGAACAGGACATTCCTACGCCGCTCCGCAGGAGTAGTAGGCAGTCTCATCCGCCCGAGAGATACTACGGTTTTCTCATAGACGGGGATAGAGAGGACTGCATCATAGATTATGATGAGCCTACTAGCTTCCAGCAAGCCGTTCAGAGCGTCGACTCGGTAAAATGGCTAGATGCAATGCGGACCGAAATGGAGTCCATGTACACCAACAAAGTATGGACGTTGGACATTGCTCCAGACGGGGTAAAACCCGTAGGATGCAAGTGGATCTTCAAAAGGAAGATTGGTGTAGATGGACAGGTTGAGACCTATAAAGCTAGACTGATTGCAAAGGGTTTTCGTCAGAGACCTGGTTTGGACTATGACGAGACCTTTTCTCCAGTAGCTATGCTGAAATCCATTCGGATCCTTCTTGCCATTGCTTCTTTCCACGATTATGAGATTTGGCAGATGGACGTAAAGACCGCTTTTCTAAATGGAAATTTAGAGGAGTGTGTCTATATGGACCGCCCAGAGGGTTTCATTCAGAGTGGGAGCAGCGGAAAGGTGTGCAAGTTGCTTGAGTCCATTTACGGACTAAAGCAGGCATCGCGGAGTTGGAACATCTGTTTTGATGAGACGGTCAAGGAATTTGGCTTTATCAAAAATCCAGATGAACCATGCATCTATAGTAGATTTGTAGCGAGAACTGTACTATTCCTCATTTTATACGTGGATGACATTCTCTTAATAGGAAATGACATTCTTATGCTACAATCTGTCAAGGGGTTCTTGTCACACAGGTTCTCCATGAAAGACCTGGGTGATGCCTCATACATTCTGGGGATCCGGATCCATCGTGATAGATCCAAGAGGATATTAGGACTTTCTCAGTCCAGGTACATCGACACCATACTGAAAAGATTCAGTATGGAAGATTCCAAGCGCGGTAACCTACCGGCTTGTCACGGGCTCACCCTCTCTAAAGAGATGTCTCCCAAGACTGATTTGGAGAGGGATCGCATGTCTATTATACCCTACGCTTCTGCGGTAGGCTCTATAATGTATGCGATGTTGTGTACCAGACCGGATGTAGCTTATGCACTGAGTGTAGTAAGCCGGTATCAGTCAAACCCAGGGGAGAAACACTGGATAGAGGTAAAGAACATTCTCAAGTACCTGAGAAGGACTAAGGAGATGTTCTTGGTGTATGGCGGAAAAGACCTCCAGATCGAGGCCTTTACTGACTCCAGCTTCCAGAGTGACAAGGATGATTCCAAGTCCATGTCGGGTTTTTTCTTTACCCTCAATGGAGGGGCGGTGTGTTGGAAGAGTTCCAAACAGGAAACCGTTGCAGACTCGACGATGGAAGCGGAATACATCGCTGCATCTGATGCCGCAAAAGAAGCTGTCTGGATGAGGAAGTTCTTGAAAGAACTTCAGGTGGTTCCGTCCATTGTTGATCCAATACCTCTGTATTGCGACAACAACGGGGCTATAGCTTTAGCGAAGGAACCCAGGTCCCATCAGAGATCCAGACACATCTTGAGGCGGTATCACCTGATCAGGGAGATCGTGGATCGCCAGGAGATCGAGGTTCGGAGGGTCGCTTCAGAAGATAACACTGCAGATCCATTCCCCAAGGCCTTGCCCCAGACTCAGTTCAAGCGGCTGATCGAGATGATAGGTCTTCGATACGCCAGTACATGGCCTTAGTGCAAGTGGGAGATTGTTAGTGTATATGCCCTAGAGGCCATTACTGTATCATACTAGTTTGTATATTACTTAATGGAAGCTGGGGATATTCACCTTGTATATACAATCTTGCTCAAAATAGAAGTATGCTACTTGGTTTGTTTCTACTTCAATGTGTACATGTGTTTATTTTAGTATATCACATATACACATTAGTGGAGCCCTTAGGATCTTTGCTTGATTACCAGCGTTGTGATGGCAGTCACACTAGTGGGGGCTGGGTAATCTATAAGCACATCCTTATACAGGTCCCTAGTCGCAGGACTATCGAGACAGGGCATCGATACTCCGGAGTAGACTAGCGTATGCGCTTCTCATCCCAGAGTGGGAGGTGGTCTGTCCCACAGCCATCAGTACGTCGTACTGGAGATAGTATACGGGTGCTCGTTAGGTTACGAGTACACTGGACAGGACTCGTCGGGAACTAACCGGTTGGTACTATACCTATCGTCAGTTATCAGTTCCCAGGTGACATGAGTACATCTTAGTCCGCTGACTTGACACTGTCACTTCGCCTCGAGTGTGTTCCCACTGTACTTTGATTACTACCCTACCACGGCTCAAAGGAGTCGTGCAAACAGGTAGTAGTTGGGTACAGTCCCGAAGCACTTGGAGGCAGTGACGGTTAGACAAGATTCGTCTCTCCCGGTATTGGGGGTTGACATCGCGCTGTGTCTACACGAGTAGTCCCTGGCCAGGGCAATCGAGATATACTGGTAGGCTTCCAGTGTTATCTCAGGGTGTTTTGGGCTTCACTCCGACATGACTTGTACCTCTATTAGGGGACTGACGTTTACCGCCCCCTAGGTCCGCCATGCGATGTATCAGACGAACAGACCGGACTGTACGGAGACTGTCACATTCAGGCTCAGTAGGAGTTCAGATGGGTTTCACCTCGTCAGTCTTCTTGTCGGCATCTACCTGGGGACCGTTACGCACAGCTAGTGCCGCTTGCGGTCTGTGGTTAAACCCACTGCCAGCGTAGTGTCGAGTCTTTAGAGTCCCACACAGAAAGCTATTCGCCTTTAGGCAAAAGAGTAGAGGTCGCATGGTTTTGCGACAGGTCGCATGGTTTTGCGACAGGGTTCGGTCACATCCGTGCACTTATGCACGTACAGTGTCCGGACAGTTTACACTAGCGGGCTTTGGTTTAAGCCAGATCCTAGTGTACGTATTGGGATTGGTTTTATCCAGTATGTATTCGTGTTCCTTGGAACGCGGATGCGGGTGTGTATGCACAGTTGTTGGAGAGACAGAGGCAGAGGTTTCTCATTAGGATTGTTGACCTTTGACTGTTGACTATTGACTTTTTGCTCAACCCTAATGAGAATATGATATATGATTAACAATAATATTAATTAAGTATTGTGGTGACATGGTTGTTGAGGGGTTGACTTTGTTGACTTTGTTGACCGGTTGACTAGGTTGGACTAGTTGACCATCATGATGACAATGGCTATCATTTCATGGCAAAGACTTTTCACTTGCTTGTTCTCTTGTGCAATATGAGTGCATGAAATGATATAGCCATTTTGACTTAAACCATTTACACAATACTTGATTACTATTTTTGTGATGATGGTTTTGGATTATGAGAGCCAAGAGAGAAAAGTCTTTCTTATTATTCTATCATTCTCATTCTCTCTCTTGTTCTTGAGCTCTCATCTTCTTCCTCTTGCTCTCCCTCTCTTTAGTCTATGGTTCACTTGTCTCATGTGTTGAGAACCAAGAACCATAGAGAAAATCCCAACACACTCTTCTCTACTCACTCTAGTTCATAAGGTTTAGCAAACCAAGTGAACTAGTTTCTTCAAAGACCGAAGAAGAAGCCAAAGGTAGAAGCTTTCAGGTGGATCGATCTTCGGCGCAAGGTGACGACGGGGTGAAGCCGATCCGGACAACCATCGAGGCTTGAAGATGAAGGAGTTCAAGAAAGAAAGGTATAACCCCCTAACCGAGTAGTTAACGACTCCTAGTTAGGTTGTTAGTTAGATGTTTAACAAAGATCCGGTTTTGAGTCCATGTTACCACCTCTAGAAAATTGTTTTTCACCAAATTCCGCATGCCCGAAAGTACCGGGAGAGATAGCATGGACTTACACAAACGCACGTGCATTTTCCGAACCCTGCCATAAAACCATACGGTCTCTACAACGTTTCGCCCAAACTTGGGAAACTATCTGTGGGGGATTCTGAAGACTCGTCAGTACCCTGGCAGTAGGTTTAACCACAAGCATGTCAGCGGCACTAGCTGTGCGTAAAAGCTGCCCATGTACTGACCGAAAGGGAAGCCTGATGAGCGAACTCATCCTGGAACCCTACTGAGCCTATCAGTGACAATATACATACAGTCCGGTTCGTTCGTCTATGAGTATCGCATATCGGGCCTAGGGGGCTGGTAACGTCAGACCCCCAATAGCGGTATAAGTCGTGTCAGAGTGTAGCCCAGAACACCTTGAGATACTACTGGAGTACCTACCAGTAAATCTCCTTCCTCGGCCGAGGGCTATGTGTAATGGCTCTCCTAGACACAGCGCGATCTCACCCTCAATACCGAGAGAGACGAATCCCCTGCCGATCCGCTCACTTGCCTCCATGTGGCTCGGGACTGTACCCAAAATAAACCTGTTTGCACGACTCCTTTAAGCCATAGTAGGGTAGAAATCAAAGTACAGTGGGAACTCACATGAGACAAATGACGACCTGAGGTCAATGAACTAACCTGTACACATGTCACCAGGGAACTGCTATCTGACGCTAGGTATAAATACCAACTAGCAGGTTCCCGGCGAGTCCTGTCCGGTGTACTCATAACCCAATGAGCACCTGTATACATCTTGGGTGATCCAACTGACACCAGTGGCTTGTGAGACCGGCCACCGCCCCTCGTCGGGGTCTTGACTGTATACACTAGTCTACTTCAGAGTATCGTTTCCCTGTCTCGAAACTCCCACGACTAGGGACCACTTTTAAGGATGTGCTTATGGACTACCCAACTCTCACGTCTATGATCGCCATCATACTGTTGGTAGTCAAGCAAGATCCTAAGGGCTCTATCAACGTGTTATAGTGATCAGTCACCTAAAGCTGTACACGACTGATAAAGGCAAACTAGATAGCATACTATCATCTCGAGTAAGACTGTCCTACCGGTATAGGTCCTCCCTCAATCATTGAAACCACGTACCTACGATCCAATAATTGACTTTGAGGGCACTACATCCAACAATCTCCCACTTGCACTTAAGGCTAATTATTGCGATGTCGCATACTCACAGCCCGTGTGATACCGGACACCCAACTCCTCTACTAATCAGTTTCACAATGCTCATTTGTAAAACTCTTGTGTTCGAGAAATAGCCTCAGCGAGTGGATCCGCCATGATGTTTCTTTCTATGTCTCTCTTAATCTCAAGTTCGCGGAGAAAGCCATCTCCCGAATTGAGTAATACCTGTTTTAGAATATATCTGGATATCTGATGGGACCTAGTTCATAAATGAACTCCAAATCCAAACTTCTTAGACTGTATCGTCAACTGAACCCCTGCACCATGCCTCCCACAGTATCCTCTTGGACCACCTGTCCATAATACTGCCCCTTTCTTCAGAGGGAAAACTATAACTCTGACAATCACTCTGTCATCCATGTCACCTTGGAAGCCTGGAATGATAACCGTCTCCCGAAGGAGGCTGCCGTTATCAAATCCGTAGAACATCTACTTATGTTCTAAAACTGCTTCCGTATGTTTCTCCAGGATTGGATTAATATAAACTTATTGCATCTAGTGCAAAAACAACATCTGGTGTAGTACTTGACATCTCATGATCGACTCAATTGCCTGAGCAAGTGATCTGCCAATCATGCACATCCCTCTCCCCTTTAGTCTGTAAGACACCTTTAGAGAGGGTGACTCCATCACCTGCAGGTACACTACTATGCCAGGAGTCGTCTATTCTAAAATACTATTAGAATACTGTCAAAGTACCCAGATTGGGAAACTACCCAAATTTAGATCTAAAACCATAGATCTAGTAACCAGAATGTCTGATATTAAATCCATATCCTGTGTGGAGAAACAACTGTGTGACAACCACAGTACAACCGATCGTAGTATAGGAATTTTACTTCCTACTCTCTGTATGTCATCCAAATACCAAGACATCACACCCTACTACCTTCTTAACAGATCCATCCCCTATTTTGATGAAGTCAAAGCCATGACTGTCACATCAAAATTAGATGATCTATCTCCGCTATATCTGCTCGAGTCTATAAATAGACATAAGTTACTTGCCCACTATGTTTCCGCTGCTCCCACTGACCACAACAACCCTCTGGCAGAATAATATATACGTCCACTTCTAAAGCTAGTTTAGAACGACGCTATACTTAACCTCCTGCCGGGTCTCATAGCCTGGAACAACAGTAGTGTCAAGTCTGGGTAATCAAGAACCTCCCTGTCACCGTCCTTGAGGCTACTGGAGTACCTCTCGGGTGTCTGAGGTTACCCACCATATCTGCGGAGTGGCTAATGGAATGTCAAACCTGATTGAATCTTTAGGTCCTATTAAATTTTCCGTAATCGTTTGCGGTTCTGGAATCACTTCCAGTTCTACCATACTCCCACTACTGTTTTCTGAAAAAATACATTTTACTAAAACTGTGGCGAGTTAAGAACAATATTACTATTGATCTTCCAGATGGTAGAAAATCAACCCTCGACATAGCCCGGGTCAACCCACAAACTGCCATTACAGAAACGTGCTATGAGTTATCCAGAGTCTGGTTTTAAGCATAAGCCGGACAACTCCCCGTACCTTAACATCGTTAAGATATGAACCATTCTATATCCAATATAGAAACTTTGGCACTTATTTAATTGGAACCAGACTCAAATCATGCAGCTGTCTCCAGTGCATATCAACTTAATGGAGAGAGGCTAATCAGCATTACTCAACTTAGGATTGCATCCAATTATGAGTAACCTGAAAGAGAAACAAGTTTCTCAAAACCATTACTATCAACTGAATACCAATCACAAGTATCTACATCTTCGATCTCTTTGAAGAATCCCGATACTTGCGACATCTGGTTCACTACTTTATTCCTATACCCACAACTTCTCAAAACTTAGACCTTATATTTTTACAAAACACTTGTCTAAAAACTAGAGAAGTCATAAGTAAACAGAACATAGTACGAGGACCAACCCCTTTGTCCTGATGGACACTGAACAACATACAATACTCTGTATAAGTCCGCTGAGTTGAATAACTCAGAACATGTGCATCGTAAGTTGAAAACTGTACTTATGGTTAAGAACTAATCCGCTGTTCAATGCTCCTTACCCAATCGCCAACTGATATAGGTAAATGTCACGGACATAATTTCAAAAGGTTATATCTCACTTTATAAAAATAAACGTACAGATATATCAATTTGAAATTGGTGCACAATTACGGATACTCAAAACCAAATACATGCCGTCCGGCAAAAACCCAGGCGACTTCCTCAAATATCACCAATTACAACGGATTCCGATATAATGAGGATGATCACCTTATTCCTAATAACTAACTCCCACTCACCATCTTTAAAACCATACAGATGTGAGAATCATACCTGGTAAATACATACCCTGGAGTAAGTATCTAATCGGGAAATCAGTTTTCCTTTAACAATGCACAGCGAAACTGAAACATGAAAATGTTTCGTAGGGGTATCTTGGTATTCCTAGTAATGCCTCTTCCATAATCCAATTCATGACTGTAACCGTATATTTCTTTGCCATCTCTCCAAATCCCTTTATTTGTCTTTATCCATTACCTTCTGTACACCCCTTTAGGCTAAGTGGTTTTCTTCCTTCCCTACCGTTTGGCACCAGCCTATGGTTTGGAAGAAGACTATCCAGTAAGCATAATAGGTGTACCCTCCTAAACCAAGGAGTACTCGCAACTTGAGAGAAGGTGAAGATAAAAGACAACTGAATAATATCTTATTCTATTTTTCCCGAACTGGGGAAAAAAGTAAAGGTGAAATAGGAGTGGTGATTGATACGATTTCGGATTGTGTAGTTGGAAAATTGTATAGAAATCACAACCAAAAATATTTTGACCGCAATCAATAACGGTGTCGATTGTAGCGCGTTAGTAAGTGCGGATCGTCTACAGGAAAAGTGTAATCGTTCGTGTTTTGATTTAGATAAGTTGAAACTTTAAAGAAAAGAAAACAAACAACAATTCATAATTTGTAAATTGAAGTTCAAGAATTAGGAAAATCTAGTCTAAATCAAGAAACGATAAAATCAAGAATTGAGAATTTGTGATGATTTCCAAATCAAATATCAAGAATCGAAATGAGGCTCGTAGGAATTGATCGGATATATAGATGTGATGAAATCTAGCGATTACGTATTCTTATCCATCGATGAATTGATACTAGATCGATGATGATCAAGGAGAATTAGGGATTTCTTGTGAAACTAGGGTTTCAACATCTATCCCTTGTTCCTTCGTCGATATCATTCACATTCTAGCCTCTAGTAAATTCAAGAATCGATCGTGGATCCCTAATTTCGAGCGATCACAATCAAGAAAGCATCGCACCGAAACTAGGTCGTCGATTCTTCAATTTACAAGAGTTTACAAACTCGTAGGACTTAAGAATCGTTTTAAGATTTGTTACATCATCATTCTATTGATCGTCTCGACTCCTTTACGAGCGGAGTTTTACTCAAACATCACAACAAGAACCACAATCACAAATTGAGATCGAATCATGATGCAAGAATTTAAAGAATGCAAGATTAAAGAATTTCACCTTTTATTTATCAACAATTCCATTACAAATCGCTCAAGAACTACAAGAGGAAGAACTCGATCGTCGATTTGGCTTCGCTCGTCTCCTTGAGTCGCGGATCGGCTTGGATCACTTGCTCGATTGAAGATCGGCTCCGCTCCTAAAAGGTTGAAGGCTTCTCGCTTGAATGATGCTCGGGATCTTGAATTTGGCTTTGGATTTTGGATTTTTGAGGCACAAGTTGTGTCACTCAACTTGTGTTAGGAAATGGGGAGGATTGGAGATTAGCCCTTAACCCTAGATCTAGGCTCCTTTTTATAGACTTTCAAAACCCTAGATCTAGAATTCAAAATTTGAATTTCCCTCCAAAAGTTTGTTATAGGGAGAGGCTTCTAGAAGTAGTTAGTTAGGAGTGAGCTTCTAGAACTAGTTTGTTAGGAGGTTGATTAGCTTAATCAAGATTAGCTTGATTTAATGATCCTTGCTGATCTGGCAGAAGCTTCGAGAGTCATCTGGAATTTGACATAGCTTTATGAGGTGTGGGACTTAAGAGAAGCATTTTGCAGCTGACAAGAATTGATGATGTGGCAAGGCTGCCGCGGATCCGCGGCGCAAGCCGGCTCCGGCCGCGGATCCGCAGCTCAATGGATGCCTTAAAGCTTGAAACTTCATGTATTCTCTTACTCAGTCTTTAGGTGCACTTTCTGATATGTTTATTCCCTGAATTCCTTCTATATCATTGCCAGATTTCAAATCCTTGAGTTGGCGTCTTTTTAACAGCATTGTTTCACAAATTTGGCCATTCTCCTGGAATTTCCTGCACAGACTCCATAACAAGTGTTGCGCAATACAAGGATGATGCGATGCCATGATAAACAGTCAATTTCTCCTAAATTGCCGGTTATAAAGTATAACACATGTAATCTGGTATTTCAGGACTGTTTTTCTAATATGTGCAATATGAATACCGAACACTTCTAGATGAGTGCAAATAATAGGGAAATTAACGTGTTAAAAATGCAGTATTTTCGACTGATCAAATTCCCCCAAACTTATTTTCGGTCGTCTCGAGCGAACTGTTTTATTTAAAAAGAGAAGGAGAAAATAAAGAAAGAGAAAAACTAACTAGCACACTTTCGTAGGCAACACGATTGCACTGAGCACGTGCAATAAGTCTTTAAACCTCTAGGTGTCCCTAGTAGGAGGAGTGTTGTCTCCTGAGGGTTTTCAGCGGATTGCACCCACAAAATCCAATAATAATAGAAAGATCATGAATATTACTGTCACGACCCGAAAGAGCACGTGACTGGCCCTCGAACCATATGAAATCTATAGGACTCCATCTAATCCAAGTAAGCCAAAGCCCAGAAATCTAAAACCATTTTAAGAGTAAGTGAAGAAAACTGGTTTAAAGAAGTGAAGGAAAATATGTTTGAAGTCGAGGTTTTTAAATAACTAAGCCGAAGGTGCATTTTTAAAAGGTAAAGTCTTTTCTAAAAATTTCGGCAGAGTTTCTTTTGTAAAACTGGCCCCGAATGGGGTACAACAAGGATAGCAATATATAAGCAATGATAAAGGCATCCCCAAGCGGGAGCTAGCTCTCCGTCAATCGACGGTCACAACCACACATGCAACAATAATATACAACGCCAAGTGGCGAGGATCAAATCCAAAAGAAAGCTCAAAAGCAACAAGAAAACCGCAATACTACTAAGCGCGACTCTAAGGTCGAAATAATAAACAAGTTTTGGTTGATGGAAATTCTAGATACAATGAAATAAATAAATACAATGGTGGTTCTTGATACGAAAGAATCCACCTACCCAAGCAAATCACCCGCAAGAAGGAAGTGTGCCAGAAATGCCGCAATAGAACCTGTACGGCAGAACCTGCAAGAACTGTGGCACAACGGGGGTGAGTTGCCAACTCGTGAATAGAAACATCTACAAGCAGAAACCGAATGCAAGACATAATCCTAGGTCAATACGATCAGTATAGAAAATCCTCAATATAAAACATGCAGCCTATAGCAAGGCTAGGGTAAATATCTAACCCGAGTGCAATCTCATGTGTCTGTGTCAGTGCCTCAGATAACAATATAGCATATGAATGAGATATGAATGCGAGAAAACAGAATACATTTACATGAGGCAACTGTTTTCATACTTTAGTGAGATTTCCCTTGTATTTTTAAAATGAGGTACCATAATGAAATCAGCATAAAACTGTGCCTAGCATCGGCACAAACGAAATCCCAATATCTCGATATCTCAAACTCTCAACCACAATATCTAGGGCGCCGTCAGTCCAGACCGGCCCCTACCATCCATCTCAAGACCACGACGGTATCCTCCGGATATCCGACGCGTCGGGTAAAATCACCGGTAGGTAGTGCTCCCCTGCCAGGCTCACATCGTCATCACCACGCGCTTCTTGCCCCGGGGTACCTTACCGGGTCCACCATGTACCCGAAACGGTTCATCCGTCTCCTCGAATCGGGTTTCCAAATCCATCAGCAAACTCATGGTGGACGACTCATACATCATGGGAAAACCGCACCTTTTTATTTTAAAAGAGAGAATAAGATTATTTGTGCCTTTGCGGTTTTCCCCCAAATCCAGAAAATCTCATAGAAATCCAAATCAAAACCTCAATAGCACGTAAAATAATGAATATATGCATGAGAATCCATGAATGCGGCATAACAATGAATAACAGTGTGCAGGAAGTAGCAGGTAATAACTACAATGTCCAATCTAGCATATAAGGCGAGTACACTTACAACCTGTCTAAATTATTAGCTAACAACCTATATCAATGCAATAGTATTTCTAAAGTGTACGTGGCATGGCAATTACCGATGAAGATGTGTGTGAGCCGGCAAGTAAGTGTACGTGGTACATACGCATCATCGGTAATGGTGCTGGTGTCCTATCAGCATGATATTAATAATGGAGTATGAAGCATAAAATAAGAATGCGATGCAAACCGAACCACAAAAAGGGAGTGGGAGCTGAAACTAGACGTAACCAAAACTTATCTGCATTAATCTAATATAAGTCCTACGAATGGTGCCTTTTGAAATAACACGAATCATGGGGTTTTGAAAATAGGGGCTACGGTGTTTTTATGAAAAGATACGTCGTTTTTGAAATATCCGTAGATTCCCTTGAGCTGTCTTTAAAAATACCCACGATTCGTCAGTTTTTGAAATAGGTAAGAAGTCTAAGCTACTCTAACAACTACACTAAACTATACGGCTGAACTAGCAAGCTGAACTACAGGTAAGGAAACCGCCTAACATCTGAGTCGATATATATAAATATATATAAGTCGGTGATCCCGCCTCAATAGTATCGCGTACGATACAGTATATCATCTGACATTTTCGAGTCATGAGCGCGGATCTATCATCAATATAGGCTCGTACGGTAAATCGTCGTACGGCATCCCAATAGCTGGGTACGGGTCAACATCTCATTATCTCGTCACATAACAGGTATCACTATCATCAGATCATATAGTCTGGGGGTACTACTCTATGTCTAGTACAAATCGATACCATCAATGAAGTATGCATGCGGGGGTAAACACATATCCCAAGCCCGCAAGAATCACATTTCGTATCCCAAATACGAATCATATCAAATCACCGATCTCGCGGCACAAAGCCCACATCATCGACTCATCTCCAAAGTCATCCCATATCATCAACCACAGTGCAAGTACAAGAAACACACAAGTGTATACGTGTGGGTGCAAATCTATCCTATGGTTCGCAACTAGGAGCTATGCTAGTTATTTCTACCCCTAACTAACCAAAACACACTAAAGCTATCACACAGATAAATATACTACAAAGTACTAGTTACGGACTGCGGGGGTGCTATACGCCATCCACCCGACTTCCCCCTGTAGATATAATCTACTCACCTGTATCCTGCGTGTCGGTGTCGATGTCACCGTCATCTTCCGCATCGCCTCGGATCGTCGCGGTGTACCTACACATATCACACGTATCGCATCGCATCAAAACCAAATCAATACTTGAAACGACACACTAAATCCAAAACGACACGCTAAAACCAACACGATACGCTAAAAGGCTTATAGGTTAGAACCTACGGTTAGCCTTCGCAAAACAACTCGAAATCACTCGATATAGACGTACAAACGTCACACGATCGAGATAACACACGAATATCAAAATCACCAAATCAAAATACGCAAAACCAAAACTGAACTCAAAGCAGCAACTCAAGAAAACGATCCCAGATTTCGTCTCAGGCCAAATCAGCTCAAATAAACAACTCTAGGGTGCTATGCAGGGTGTATATGAGGTATAGAATCAACATGGGCACCTAACTCCACAGTGTGGCCGGCCACACCCCCATAAAAACCGGCCTCGCCGGCCCCCCTATGCCCAATGGGGTCCGTTTGGTCAGGGTGGCCTCCTATGGTCTCAATTTGGTCCCTGGTATTGTTGAATTTGCCTGAAACAGTCCCAGTACATTCCAGATTTCCCTGCACACTCTAAACACTCACAAACCGACATGAAAGTCCCGTAATTCCGTATTTTTAGTTTTCCAGTGGACTTGGTCTGGTTTTTCTAATCAATATAGGGTCTAAGGTCACTTTTTAAACTCAATTGCAAGGTCAAAGCTCAACATTACCCTAATTTCCTCTAATCTTGCTCAAAGTGCACCAATTCACCCGATATCGATATGAAACTTCAATTAAAGCCTAAACACAAGATTAAACACTCTAAATGCAAAGAAATTACCTCACAAGAGACTCATGAATCCTCAACAGCACCAAAACACCATCTTTCTTGGTCCATCCTCTAGCTTGTGAGCTTGTGTGCATGTTTTGTGAAATGGGTGTGAGGTTTTGAGCTAGATTTAATGGTGACTTGAGGGATTGAAGGTGGAGGAAGAGGAAGAAGGGAGCAGCAGCAGCAGGAGGAGGAGGATGAGGAGGGAGGGAAAATGATGGGAGGAAAAAGGCTAAGTCTCAAGGTCAAATGCAACCCATACCCCTCTCTCACCTACCCTCATTTTCTTTTCTTTTTCTTTTCTTTTCCCTTTTCTTTTTAAAACCATAATCCTTCTCATCTAAATAGTAAACCCAAAAGATAAATCATGGCTAGAAAATGTAACACAAGTCCAAAATGATATGTGCACAATTTTGCACAAAAACCCAAAAATTCCGATTAGCGATTTTTAATCGCGATTAGCACTAAATTAGTGTCAAACTAATCACAAAAACTTAAAAATGTCATAATTCCAATAAATAACCCATTTAAAAATTTTCCATAATTTTTTCATAATTTTTCTCCATTTATTTGCATTAATTATTAATTTAATATTAAAATAATCAATAAAATAATATTAAATCATAAAAATTCCCAAAATTAATATTTTATATTTCTGAAAATGTTACAATCTACCCCCCTTATAGAAATTCGGTCCCCGAATTTAAATTTAAACCCCCACTACTAAATCAATTCCAGTAATAATCCAATTTGTCGGGGCTCCGAAAATAGCAATGCATAAAACAATCGTAGCGCAACGCATGCGCATGAAAAATGAGCATATAACTCAAATCAGAACTCCGTCAAGCATCCCGCAATCATCGGAGTCATGGGGAAGACATCAATACCAAATCCAAAGCAAAACCAATATGATATAACTCGAAACTATACATGTAAAATATATTCAGGTACTGTTCTCTGACTAGTCCTGCTCAGTACGAAAACACATAGCAATATCATAAAAACGTACTGCTCTATAAGAAAAATCAATCCCAAACTACATATGTAAGAATATCCTATGCGTCTGGTGCGCAAGGAATCAAAATCCATATATGTGTCAAACAGGTGTACAAAACAACATCTAGGTGCAACGGGTGTGCACGAAACATCTGTCGTAGGCAACGTGTGTGCCTGACAGAAAAATCAGGTGCATGTGACATGCACGAAGAATCCCGATTTAGTGCATCTGGCGTGCACCAAAATCGTATAACAAAACACTAAAGGTGCATGAAAACCACACTGGAAGTGCAAATCAAATCACTACATACGGTAGGCATGAAATCTCAATCAATATCTCAAATGTAATAACTCTGCGCAAAATATATATATATATATCCAGTGGGTGCATGAAGCCAATATCCTGAAACTCAGTCATCAAAACTAAATCATGCAACAGAACGCCCAAAATACCGAAATCCAAAATAACGGATACGTGATGACCGAATCACAAAATCATAAATCATAAATACCGTCGTCGGTAGTTCCTCCTTCAAGGTCGAGAAGGAGTCGGTGCATCCACTGCTAGCAGCGCAGGATATCTACTTGTCTCTTGCTCACGGTCTGGCGTCCTTATCTTCTCTGCGGATTACCTATCACGCGGTCAATCGGCTCATCGGCCCTGTCAGGTGTGCTAACGGGGACGATTCCGTTCTGGCACTTCTCTGGTCACCTCTCGGTCAAACCTCACGACCACTCGTAAGGCAGCATATCACTGGCGTCGGCCTCTGGCTCTCTGAAAGCACGTCACACATCTGATCCTGGGTGCAAACATCATTGCAGCAATGCCCTGGAAGGAATCCTGCTCAGGGTCTCTTCCAATCATGCCTAAGCCGAACTGTACGAAGGCTGGTACTCTTGCATACTCTCTTTTCGCTCAATGGACATCTGTGTCCTCAGCACAACATTTTCTCGGAAATTGGTCGCATCCCAACGCCTCTGTAAGAAAATCAGGTCTCTAGTCTCGACGGGAAGCAATGACAGCTCGTCAGTGTCTCACACGAACCTCTTGTTCCACCTGTCTCTATCGTCGTCCACTATGACGTCACGCCAAGCTACTATGCACTGCACTGTTCTCGGCCACGGTCAATCTGAAGTCTCTCGCACGGACTCGAAATCGCGTACTCTGTAGCTTCATCACTCTGTAACAGATGTCAGGCCGAATAGGTCCTCGGGAACACGTCCCAACCATCGGAGGAATACTCATCACTCGTCCGTCCTTGATCAATTTGCAACGCATCTGGGTAAGTTCCTTTATCCGAACATAGTCAACTACCTCGTCGACAATGCTGAACTCTGTCTTGCTGGGTGTGCGCAACCATGACCACTCCTGGGTCCAGGTCTTTTCGTAACATACTCCAGAAAGGTCCTGTCGAGGTTCCTTTCTCAAATCTCAATCCTGCCGAATTTCCCGGAAGTCATCATCCAATGCTGAAGCTAAAGCTTATTCCGGAACGGCTGCATACTTATCGCGCTTCTTTCTGGAAGTTATATCCATATACCACGCCTCGGGGTGTATCACATCTCTGATGTCAGCGGAGTGGGACATCATCTCGTCGAAATCTCGTACGAACTCTTTTCTTCATTATGCTCAAATATCGACTGATTCGGACTCGTCTCATCATGGCTGCATGTACTGTGCTCCAACGGCTATGCTCGCATCTGGAGTCTCCCAAGCAGTGTCCCATCACGATATCCGAAAGATGTCGAATCATCCGATCGACTCGTCAGATCCCCATAATCCCCCAAGAGCTCACATCTCGGGTACAGTTTAATAGTATCGAGTACATGCCACAGCGTCGGTGGTCCAGCCGTAGAAGGGCAAACCCAAGCCTCACTAATGGCGCCGAGGAACCGCCGCAAACCCGAAGGTTCAAAGGCTTTCACACGGTCATTAAGTCGAGTTAGGGTTTCATTCTTCTAGAGGGTCCATAGAATCACCTGCATGTCTTTCCGTATACTTTAAACTTGGAAAATGGGCTCCTGACATTCGATCGTCTCTATCGACTCTCAACGAACCTGCGTGAAGTCGTCTCTAGCTGGAAACAATCTATCTGATGACCTCGCATCGGGGTAAGCGAACTCACCACACGTCCTAGTCTTTTATCCTCAGGTGACTAGCGACTCGCTACATCTCTCTAAGAACATGCTCATGCTGCAGTAGCTCCAACCATCTGGGCGATATCTCGTCATTTGCAGCAGCAACTGGCTCATACGCCTGTACGCCGAACAACGCCTCAATCCTCCAGGAAAGGCAATACATAGGTGGTCATCTCTGAGTCGGTCTGCTCTAGATCTGAGTAAGACTCTCCACACTGGAAATCTTCAACTCAACTGGCCCGCTCTGGCGCAAAATCGGACGAATCACCTTCGTCTCTCAAATCGGGTAAACTAGCTATCATCTGTCGCGTATCTGTCTGAAAGCTCCGGCAATCTCAGCTCGTAAGTTCCGAAAGTAACATCCTGTCAATCTCAGCCACAGCTGGTCCATCTGTCTGCACGGTAGGCGACATCACAATCTCTGAGGTATGCTGTACATCAACAGTCCTTTCTCAACTGGCAGCTCTAACAATGGCCCGATCATCCGGTGCAAAACCAAGCACTCGCCTCCACTTGAGGTCACAGTCATCAATACTAACTCGAGACGTTCCCATGTCACCAGAAAACACAATGGTCGGCCCTCGTACCAACGAGATCACACCGGCCGTAACCCTAGCAGCAGCCCAAACTGCGCTCAAGCATGGTGACAGGAATCTCAATCGAGTCTCAAAGAGAGCACATCAGTGGCAAGAAGGGAAACAACAGATCCAAAGTGGATACATGATCATAGGAAGGAACAATATCAATGAAGGTATGATCATGAACTAATAGAATCGGGGATCTCAAACGGACGAATAATCCAGGATATAAGGAGAATCACTGATCTCGAAAAATATGCACAGCCTAAGGTTCCTTAAGCGGAGTGGCGTGTCGTAAGTATGCCGCGGAACATACCAACGGTATGTCACTCTACTTTAGTCACCTATTCCATCAACCAAGGGTCATCCTACACGACGAAAGTTCGGGTCTAACACCCCCTCGACCAAGTCTAAGTTCCGTAAGGTCAAGCCTAAGTTCCGTATATAAACAACGCCCTAGGCTCCACATAGTCAAACTCAGACTCGAACCAAGGTCAACCTAGTGCTCTGATACCAACTTTGTCACGACCCGAAAGAGCACGTGACTGGCCCTCGAACCATATGAAATCTATAGGACTCCATCTAATCCAAGTAAGCCAAAGCCCAGAAATCTAAAACCATTTTAAGAGTAAGTGAAGAAAACTGGTTTAAAGAAGTGAAGGAAAATATGTTTGAAGTTGAGGTTTTTAAATAACTAAGCCGAAGGTGCATTTTTAAAAGGTAAAGTCTTTTCTAAAAATTTCGGCAGAGTTTCTTTTGTAAAACTGGCCCCGAATGGGGTACAACAAGGATAGCAATATATAAGCAATGATAAAGGCATCCCCAAGCGGGAGCTAGCTCTCCGTCAATCGACGGTCACAACCACACATGCAACAATAATATACAACGCCAAGTGGCGAGGATCAAATCCAAAAGAAAGCTCAAAAGCAACAAGAAAACCGCAATACTACTAAGCGCGACTCTAAGGTCGAAATAATAAACAAGTTTTGGTTGATGGAAATTCTAGATACAATGAAATAAATAAATACAATGGTGGTTCTTGATACGAAAGAATCCACCTACCCAAGCAAATCACCCGCAAGAAGGAAGTGTGCCAGAAATGCCGCAATAGAACCTGTACGGCAGAACCTGCAAGAACTGTGGCACAACGGGGGTGAGTTGCCAACTCGTGAATAGAAACATCTACAAGCAGAAACCGAATGCAAGACATAATCCTAGGTCAATACGATCAGTATAGAAAATCCTCAATATAAAACATGCAGCCTATAGCAAGGCTAGGGTAAATATCTAACCCGAGTGCAATCTCATGTGTCTGTGTCAGTGCCTCAGATAACAATATAGCATATGAATGAGATATGAATGCGAGAAAACAGAATACATTTACATGAGGCAACTGTTTTCATACTTTAGTGAGATTTCCCTTGTATTTTTAAAATGAGGTACCATAATGAAATCAGCATAAAACTGTGCCTAGCATCGGCACAAACGAAATCCCAATATCTCGATATCTCAAACTCTCAACCACAATATCTAGGGCGCCGTCAGTCCAGACCGGCCCCTACCATCCATCTCAAGACCACGACGGTATCCTCCGGATATCCGACGCGTCGGGTAACATCACCGATAGGTAGTGCTCCCCTGCCAGGCTCACATCGTCATCACCACGCGCTTCTTGCCCCGGGGTACCTTACCGGGTCCACCATGTACCCGAAACGGTTCATCCGTCTCCTCGAATCGGGTTTCCAAATCCATCAGCAAACTCATGGTGGACGACTCATACATCATGGGAAAACCGCACCTTTTTATTTTAAAAGAGAGAATAAGATTATTTGTGCCTTTGCGGTTTTCCCCCAAATCCAGAAAATCTCATAGAAATCCAAATCAAAACCTCAATAGCACGTAAAATAATGAATATATGCATGAGAATCCATGAATGCGGCATAACAATGAATAACAGTGTGCAGGAAGTAGCAGGTAATAACTACAATGTCCAATCTAGCATATAAGGCGAGTACACTTACAACCTGTCTAAATTATTAGCTAACAACCTATATCAATGCAATAGTATTTCTAAAGTGTACGTGGCATGGCAATTACCGATGAAGATGTGTGTGAGCCGGCAAGTAAGTGTACGTGGTACATACGCATCATCGGTAATGGTGCTGGTGTCCTATCAGCATGATATTAATAATGGAGTATGAAGCATAAAATAAGAATGCGATGCAAACCGAACCACAAAAAGGGAGTGGGAGCTGAAACTAGACGTAACCAAAACTTATCTGCATTAATCTAATATAAGTCCTACGAATGGTGCCTTTTGAAATAACACGAATCATGGGGTTTTGAAAATAGGGGCTACGGTGTTTTTATGAAAAGATACGTCGTTTTTGAAATATCCGTAGATTCCCTTGAGCTGTCTTTAAAAATACCCACGATTCGTCAGTTTTTGAAATAGGTAAGAAGTCTAAGCTACTCTAACAACTACACTAAACTATACGGCTGAACTAGCAAGCTGAACTACAGGTAAGGAAACCGCCTAACATCTGAGTCGATATATATAAATATATATAAGTCGGTGATCCCGCCTCAATAGTATCGCGTACGATACAGTATATCATCTGACATTTTCGAGTCATGAGCGCGGATCTATCATCAATATAGGCTCGTACGGTAAATCGTCGTACGGCATCCCAATAGCTGGGTACGGGTCAACATCTCATTATCTCGTCACATAACAGGTATCACTATCATCAGATCATATAGTCTGGGGGTACTACTCTATGTCTAGTACAAATCGATACCATCAATGAAGTATGCATGCGGGGGTAAACACATATCCCAAGCCCGCAAGAATCACATTTCGTATCCCAAATACGAATCATATCAAATCACCGATCTCGCGGCACAAAGCCCACATCATCGACTCATCTCCAAAGTCATCCCATATCATCAACCACAGTGCAAGTACAAGAAACACACAAGTGTATACGTGTGGGTGCAAATCTATCCTATGGTTCGCAACTAGGAGCTATGCTAGTTATTTCTACCCCTAACTAACCAAAACACACTAAAGCTATCACACAGATAAATATACTACAAAGTACTAGTTACGGACTGCGGGGGTGCTATACGCCATCCACCCGACTTCCCCCTGTAGATATAATCTACTCACCTGTATCCTGCGTGTCGGTGTCGATGTCACCGTCATCTTCCGCATCGCCTCGGATCGTCGCGGTGTACCTACACATATCACACGTATCGCATCGCATCAAAACCAAATCAATACTTGAAACGACACACTAAATCCAAAACGACACGCTAAAACCAACACGATACGCTAAAAGGCTTATAGGTTAGAACCTACGGTTAGCCTTCGCAAAACAACTCGAAATCACTCGATATAGACGTACAAACGTCACACGATCGAGATAACACACGAATATCAAAATCACCAAATCAAAATACGCAAAACCAAAACTGAACTCAAAGCAGCAACTCAAGAAAACGATCCCAGATTTCGTCTCAGGCCAAATCAGCTCAAATAAACAACTCTAGGGTGCTATGCAGGGTGTATATGAGGTATAGAATCAACATGGGCACCTAACTCCACAGTGTGGCCGGCCACACCCCCATAAAAACCGGCCTCGCCGGCCCCCCTATGCCCAATGGGGTCCGTTTGGTCAGGGTGGCCTCCTATGGTCTCAATTTGGTCCCTGGTATTGTTGAATTTGCCTGAAACAGTCCCAGTACATTCCAGATTTCCCTGCACACTCTAAACACTCACAAACCGACATGAAAGTCCCGTAATTCCGTATTTTTAGTTTTTCAGTGGACTTGGTCTGGTTTTTCTAATCAATATAGGGTCTAAGGTCACTTTTTAAACTCAATTGCAAGGTCAAAGCTCAACATTACCCTAATTTCCTCTAATCTTGCTCAAAGTGCACCAATTCACCCGATATCGATATGAAACTTCAATTAAAGCCTAAACACAAGATTAAACACTCTAAATGCAAAGAAATTACCTCACAAGAGACTCATGAATCCTCAACAGCACCAAAACACCATCTTTCTTGGTCCATCCTCTAGCTTGTGAGCTTGTGTGCATGTTTTGTGAAATGGGTGTGAGGTTTTGAGCTAGATTTAATGGTGACTTGAGGGATTGAAGGTGGAGGAAGAGGAAGAAGGGAGCAGCAGCAGCAGGAGGAGGAGGATGAGGAGGGAGGGAAAATGATGGGAGGAAAAAGGCTAAGTCTCAAGGTCAAATGCAACCCATACCCCTCTCTCACCTACCCTCATTTTCTTTTCTTTTTCTTTTCTTTTCCCTTTTCTTTTTAAAACCATAATCCTTCTCATCTAAATAGTAAACCCAAAAGATAAATCATGGCTAGAAAATGTAACACAAGTCCAAAATGATATGTGCACAATTTTGCACAAAAACCCAAAAATTCCGATTAGCGATTTTTAATCGCGATTAGCACTAAATTAGTGTCAAACTAATCACAAAAACTTAAAAATGTCATAATTCCAATAAATAACCCATTTAAAAATTTTCCATAATTTTTTCATAATTTTTCTCCATTTATTTGCATTAATTATTAATTTAATATTAAAATAATCAATAATATAATATTAAATCATAAAAATTCCCAAAATTAATATTTTATATTTCTGAAAATGTTACAATTACATTTAAAGACAAGAATTGTAAAAGAAAAGCCTTGAAAGTTAGGGTTTCCAACTAAGCTAGCTTTTCGGTTGTCATGAGCCCTATCTTAATAGTCATGAAAAGATGTCAGAAATCACATCATCCCTCAATAAAACATCGTCTTTATTCTTCATTCCTATCTTTCTTCCAAACATCGATCATATAACCCTACGTGTGTGTAAAGGACATCCCTACACCCGGAGAATTCAATTCAAGCTATCATACTCTTGTCCATCCACCTCAGTATTTTTTTAATTAATGAATATTTAGATGAATTTGCTCACACACTTTCATGCGACCGTTAATACTTCTTGAGGTACTAACCGACCGATTACTCATGTGCTTGCTTATTTGGTGTTTTTTCTCGTCTTGCACCACCTAAGGCTTAGCAGTGACTCCCAGACCAGTTGGCCTTAGGGCACTAGGTGAAGAGGCACCCTCGTTATATTTTTTTATTGCTGCCTTGGCGATAACAAAACCAGTGTCCATTTTTTTCCACCATTTTATATTTTCTTCAATTTTTTTTTATTTCCTTCATACATCGGCTTTAAGACAAGAGCATTTCAAGGTATGCTCTACTATCCCGAGTTTCAAGACGTGTGTAAGTGCGAATAGCAGGGTATCAACGTTCAAAATGTTTGACTTACAGAATAGGAACTATTTTTCAGACTTATTTTTATCCTCAGATTAGTGACTTCTTTCATCTTACTAACCCTTGGGACAACGGCTCATAACTACTTATTACTAGTTCGTATAAGAAAACTTCTAATTTTCTTGGTTTTCTTAAATTTTTCTAATCTTTTGGATATAATTTTTCACTATCTAATCTTTTATTATCTTATTTATGTACAAAAAACTTTTTTTTTTATTTTTTTAAAAAAAATTTTATTGTTTTTTTTTAAAAATGTTTTGTGCTTATGCAAAGTATGATATGCAAATGATGCGAAAATAAGCACAAACCTCCCCAAAAATTGTTTTCAACAGTGTCCTCATTGTTGCCTTCAGCTAAATCTCAAAAAACCTGTAAGCTTGGGAGGAATTTATTAGTGGGGGCAAAATATTTAAGTGAAGAACCTCCCCCAAACTTATTCTTGGCTCATCATTTTGTAAAAATTTTCTTTTCAAGAGCCAGAAAAAATGCCCCCCCAAACTTGAGTTATGCAATGTTAATCTTTTGAAAATCACATGACGGGGTCAAAAATCATTGGTCGATGCCAAGCTTTGCAAAGACCGAAGGTTAACACCAACCATTCAAAAATTTTATTAATGCAGTGGTCTGGTTGGTGGAAGAAGAAGTGGGGAAATGGTAAGTGGTGGAATAGAATGTGGGTGCGTCTCATTTTGGAGAGACGATGCAGTGAATGTGATGGATTGCTCGCATTCTTTTTACAGTTCAGAAGAAGGGGTGGAGGTTCAATTTTATTGATTGGGAGATGATTCATCTCAACACCCGTATCATTCAAAAATTCGAGTTCATCAGCGAAGATTTCCTCAAAAGTTCCATCAATACCCCGATGAATAATGTCATCACAAAGTACGGGGTGATCTTCAGACTCCAAGAACGGTTCATAATCAGTGTTGGTTGTTGACCCGGACAACTCGGTGGAAGAGTCCGTATGTGTATGATACATAGTTGGGTCAAACAATAACGTATGAAAAGAGTCAAGATCAGTATCATGAGGGTCGTCAAATTCGCTGCTGTCGACATCCATTAAGTCAACAGAACAGACCTGAGCAGTAAGTTCGGAGGGTACACTTCCCAACTTGTAAATGTTCAGCTCTATTGACCTATTCCCGAAAGATAGGGTCATAGAGCCATTACGACAGTTGATGATAGCATTGGAAGTGGCAAAAAAGGGGCGACCTAAAATCACCGGAATTTGGTTCCATGGGTTCGCTACAGGCTGTGTATTAATTACAATAAAGTCCACAGGGAATACGAATTCCCCGATTTTTATTAACACATCCTCCAGTTCACCCCTAGGTTTGGTGATTGATCGGTCAGCCATCTGGAGAGTTATGCTCGAGGGCTTTAACACTCCGATACCTGGTTGCTCATAAACTGAGTATGGAAGCAAGTTAACACTAGTGCCAAGGTCTAATAGAGCACGGTTGATTTATTTTTCCCCAATAGAAATAGAAATAGTAGGACAGCCAGGGTCCTTACGTTTCCGTGGTACTTTTTGGGGGAAAGCCGTGTCTACAGTCTTTGCCATGAATATCTTCTTGGGCACTTGAGTCTTCCTCTTCCTAGTGCATAAGTTCTTAAGAGTTTTCGCATAGGACGGAACTTGTTAGATGGCATCTAGGAGAGGGATGTTGATGTTAACTTGCTTAAACATGTCCATAATCTTCTCCATATGTGGACTCGATGTGTTAGCCCTTAACCGATTAGGATAAGGTGCTTTAGCAATAAGCGTTGGGTCCATCATAGGAGAAGGAAGTGTGTGTGGACCCGATCCCAGAATAGAGGTGGGGATCGTCTGTGGAGAACTAGAAGAGCTGGGCTGAGGTGGCGAGCCTTGTGGGAAACGGAGAATAGGCTAGTGAGAAGGCGGTGGGGTAGAAGAACTGGGGTTAGAATTAGAAGTAGAAGTGGAAGGAAAGGTCTCAGCCGGGGTATCATTGATAGATTTATCAGTGTCATCAATCTCTTCCCCAACGTGATTGTCAAGCACTCTTCCAGATCTCAATGTGGTGATTGCATCCACATGATGTGAATAGCCAGGATTGGGCAAAGGTTGAGCTGGAAGTTTCATTTTCTCTCTTGCACTCATTTCGGCTTTTAGTTGTGCAATTTGTGCTTCCATCGATTTGATATTCTCATTTTGAGAGACAATGATCTTCATCACATTCTCGACGGAAGATTGCAAACTTGCCGTCCCTTGGATGGATTGTTTCATGAAAGTATCCAAGGTTTGTGCTAGTGCAGAGGTATTATCTGTACCGGTCAATTGCAAAGAGTTTTCATGTGGTGCAAAAGTGTTGGCCGGATTTTGGAAGTTTTGTGATTGGTAGGGGTGCTGACTCAATTGAAGTGGTTGCTGTTGTGGTGGAGGGACCCTTTGGAAATTGTTTTGGGTTGGAACCATGTTTTGAGATTGTGATTGGTTCCAAGCAAAGTTAGGATAATTCCTCCAACCCTGATTATATGTGGAAGAAAAAGGATCGTTTCTAGGTCTTTGAAATGCGGCATTGGTATGCTCATGACCTTGAAACGGAGAATTTCGTGGACATTCTTCCGTCAAGTGAGAAGGATCAGAACAGCATTCACATACAGTTTTGGAGAGTGACATTTGATTTAGGGCGGCAGCTAAAAATTTGTTTTCCATATTGTCGAATTTCTTGTGTAAAGCTAAAATTTCAGCTCTAACTCCTATGGAAATATCATTGCCATCCCTAGACGATTGACTCACACCCTCCCACTGTAAAGATTTTTCAGCGAAATCTTCTAGACATCTCCAGGCTTCCCCATCATCTTTGGTCATAAAGTTGCCTTGATACATGGATTCAAGGATCTGTCTTGTGTTAGGATTAATGCCCTCATATATGATTCTGCACAGATCCCATCTAGGGATTCCGTGATGTGGACATTGGACTAACAGATCCTTGAAGCGTTCAAGACATTTTGAAAATGGTTCATTTAGAAGCTGGGTAAACTGATTTATTTCGCTACGGACACGAGCTGTTTTATGATGTGGGTAGAATTTCTTAAGGAATGCTTTGACGAATTCTCCCCAGTTTGAGATGGAATGTGCGGTAGTGTTATACAGCCACTTCTTGGCTATATCGCACAAGGTGAATGAGAGAAGACGTAGACGCATAGCATCCATAGAAAGCTGTGAGGTACCCATCATTGCGTATACATTTTCAAATTTGGTGATAAAGGCATATGCGTCTTCAGACTCAAGTCCGTGAAATTTTGGTAGAAGGTTGATGTATTAGGGTTTAATTTCAAAATTTTCCCCGTTGGCTGGTGGAATGGAAAGACAGGTGGAAAGGGGACCTCGTGTAGGATAGCACCTCTCTTGGAGAGAGATGCGAGTCGGATTCTGCGCACCAACGGACGGCGGCAGAGTAGTGGTAAAGAAGTTCGATGGAGATGGATCCATCGATGTGGGTGTGGTGGTGGGTAAAGAAAAGGTAAGTGTAGAAATACCGACTTTAGGGTCGATCAGGGAAACGCGGACTAAACGGGTACTAGAATCCCGTGTCCAGCCTATCTTGCACTAAAAAAGGTTAGTACAAGTGGCAGCGTGACTTATAATTAGGGGAAAGAATGAATGTGATTGGTGTTTGTTTTGAAAAATATACGGAATTTTTGAAAAAATGATGCGATCACAACAAATGCGACAAGCAAACCCCTAATTCTAGTGGTCACCTAGGTCAAAGCTCTAGACCGCTCCTAACTGCCAAAAGACAAGTCGCAGGATCAATCCTCCACTGCCTCTTTGTCTCTCCTGTGGCCAGGTAAGTGCCAGGTAAGTGGGAGGTTCTCCACTACATAAGTAGTGGGCCTAATTAAGTAACCACTAGCCTTCGACACACTTGCCTTAGACACCACAAAAGAAACGTGGATAAGCAATGAATTACCCACGGCCTTCTCTTGTCCTAAGTGTTAGTTATATGTATGCCCTAGAGGCCATTACTGTACATAGGATGTATATTGTAGTGGATGCTGGGACATATATAGGGAGGACTTTCTTGCTCGACATGATAGTATGCTATCTGGTTACCCTATACCTTAACGTGGACACTGATTGTCTCTCTGTTACATGTTGGTAAAGCCCTTAGGATGCGTACTTGACTACCTGGACTATGATGCGGATCATACTAGTGGGGACATGGTAGTCCATAAGTACATCCTTCAAAGTCCCTAGTCGTGGGTATATCGAGACGGGGCATCGATATACCAGAGTAGACTAGCGTGTACCTTCTCGACCCATACAGATGGGCGATGGATGATCCCATATCCATTGGTGTTTGACATCAGAGATGATATACGGGTGCTCAGTAGAGACTGGGTACACTGGACGGACTCGCCGAAAACTCCCAGATGGTATTATACCTCACGTCAGATGGCTGTTCTCAGGTGACACAGGTACAGAGTAGTCTGTTGACCCGAGATCGTCATAGAGTCTTGTGTGGTTCCCACTGTGCTTTGATTTCCATCTTACCACGTCCAAGAGGGCGTGCAAAATGGTGGTTTTTGGGTACAGTCCCGAGTCACATGGAGGCAATGAGCGATAGGAGGGGATTCGTCTCTCCCGGTATAGGGAATTGATGTTGCGCTGTGTTCGATTGGCTATAACAGGAAATCCCTGTCCAGGGTTGCTGAGATTTACTGGTAAGTGTTACCAGTAGTATCTCGAATTATTATAGACCTCATATCGACACGACTTATCGAGCTATTGGGGTCTGACGTTTACCACCCCTAGGTGAGATATGCGACATATCAGACGATCAGACCGGACTGTACGGTAGTGTTACTGGTTGGATTCACTAGAGTGTGAGCGGGCTTGCTCGTCGATCTTCTGATCGCTCAATACCCGGGTGGCCGTTACGTTTAGCAGACCGCTTGCGGCTTGTGGGTGTTTGATATGATCATCACCTGCTGCCGGCGTATTGACGAGTCTTTAGAGTCCTACACAGAGGTTTCCTGGCTCAAGCAAAACGAAATAGTAGCGCATATGAGATATGTACGGGACCAAGAATAATGCGTGTATATGATACCGTATTTCATTCTCGCGATCAATGTTTCGAATGGTTGTATGCGATATAACCTAGTTATCGATTCAAGCGTTGATTCGATAAGCCGATACATTGTATACTAGTCGGTTGTGTGCGACATGACCGGATCATTGAATCAAGTGTTGATTTAATGATTTAATGCATAATTATATATTTGATATATTACTTTGCATTAACTAGTATTGGTTTACTTTAAATGGATTTTCTCACTTGGATGCACAAGTTGTATATGTGATATACTTTTTGTGCAAATGATTGTATCATGTTTGATGATACATGTTAACTTGGTTAAGTGTAAAGAATTAAACCATGGTTAAACATATGATTAGGGTTTTATTTTCCATTACTTATTTATTCCTTTATTTATTTATTTATACATTTTGGAAAATAAATGGAAAAGAGAAAAGAATGGTGGCTTTATTTGTTCTTTAGTTGAAGCTTCATGAAGCTTTGACCTAGTCCACCATTCTTATCTCATCCTTAACCCTAACCATTCCTTTAACCTTGGTCAATTCTCTACACATAACCATAGTAAGAATTATGATAAGTATTCTTTTTACTTTTCATTTTTGAATAACTTATCATAATAACTTCTTCTTCTTCTTCATCTTCTTCCTTGATGAAAGCTTCACTTCATCAATGGTGGATTGATGAAACAAGTGAGAAATCCAATTCTAAAATCTACCCACTTCCTATTTCTTTATCCTCTACCTCTTGCCAAGTAGTAGAGTGTGTTTCCTTCACAAGTTTTCATGACTTGGTGAAGGTGGAGCTTGATTTAGCGATGCCTCGACGTAGATCATCTTCGGCATGGACATCGACGACCTAGCTCGCCTATTCTCCGATGAAGCCGACGCTAGAGCCCGGGAATTCACTAGGACAGCGAGGGGAATTCGTTGCGGAGCTATGGAGGTGGAGCACCGGATCTACAAAGGTTGTATTTCCGTTAAACTCTTAGTTAAGTGTTAACTAGTTCTTTTTTCGCCTAGTTTTCTAGCAAACGATCCGTAGTCGGGTTTCTCGGCACCTAGATTTTTTGAAATTGGCATGGTTGATGCCTTGTGAGACCTCACTAGAGTGCCTAGGAACCCTACAGTGGTATCAGAGCTACTAGGCATTGGATGTCGACCTATGGGGGGTTCTCACTATGTGACAGTGTGGCGAAGCATAGGCTCTTACCCCCAGGGTGTCCCGAGACCAGAAGGTGTTCCGGCGGGTTGTAGTCCTCGCAAGGGGGCATGCGTAAAAAGTAGCGGCTGAGGGACCCGTTGGTGCCACGGGGACCCCATTGGATGGGGTGGCTGCCTGACCTACAGTGGTATCAGAGCCTAGCTAGAGCCTTAGGCGAAGTCCTGACGGAATTTGAAGTCCGAACGAACCCGAAACCCGATCACAATCATGCTCTCTGGACATTTTGTAAAATCGTGGATTTTTCCAAATTAAAAAGTGCTAAAAAATTCAGCAGGGAAATCTATGAATTACGGCGCAAAATTGGACCCATGATTCATCCAAACCGCGGCGGAACCGCGGCAGAAGCCCAGCTTCTGCGGCGGTTCCGCGGCTAGGTGATGAAGTCACCTTCCTATTGTTGCACAGTAATTCATATTTTAATATGCTGGGTTTTCTGGAATTTTTTAAGATTTATTCAAGAGTTGAATTTTCTGTGGTTGTTTTGGGGATTCGGTGTTTCGATCGGGGTTTCAAATTTTGTCCATGTGGCTTTCCGGATAAATTTTAGAATATGTTAAAAAGTTCGACCGGATATAAATACCCAATTTTTCCCCTGTCGGGAAATTTCCAATTGTTGGATTTTTCCGTAGTTTAAAGACGTTCTAAGTAGTGCAAGTAACTCGATGGACCCTCTAGAAGACAACAAACCTTAACTCGATTATGTGACCGTCTTGAACTGCCCTTTGAACCTTCGGGTTTGGGGCAGTACGGCGTGCCACATGTGAGGCGTTGGCTTGACCCTTCTACGGCTGGACCGTTGGTACTGAGGCACGAACTGAATGTCTTTAGACTTGTTTCATGTGTTGATCTGTATCGGGAAAACTTGGGTGTTTGATTGTTCGATCGGAAAGTTTAACATTTTCTGTTTATCCGGAATGTGATACAATAATTGGAATTCACAAATAGTTATGAGATAACTGAATGAATGTTATAAACATAGTAGTTTAGTCTCACTTGATCGGTTGCCACGGAATTTTGATGTGATCAAAAATCCGTCGCAATCACGTAGCGTACGCGGATACTCGCCGGATAAACTTAATAGACAGCCTCACTCCATAGCCCCGACCAAGTGACTGTAGGAGAACCCCGTCGCCGAAAGCATCCGTTCGGGTGCTCGCGGCAGCGGTGTTCCGCCTTGGTGCACTTCGTCGACGGTATCGGGGGTGCGTCCGCCTACTAAAGTTTGCGATGAGCATTCGATCAGTTTTTCGGGAATCTTGTTGAATTGCCCGACTTGATATTGAAAAGTGTTTTCGATAATGAGACTAAAATGCGGGGTTTATAATTGTTAGGCATGCGATGTCTAAGTAATTCATTTGGTCAGGCATGCGATGTCTGAGGTGGTTGCGGATTCCAACTGTTGTAGTTTTACACTTTCTTTTCTGTGACCGTAAGTGTAATATGTGATATCGCCGGTTTCGTTGCTATATGTCAACGACAATTGGGATGGACATATTTACTTACGTTGATGACATATGATGTTATGTGTTGCTGGATATGTTATATTGGATCGTCGTGTTCGAATAGCCGGGGGTTTTTATGTGAGATGAGCGTTTTTCATTTTCATTCATGTAAAAACTTGTATGTAATATTCTTTTATTGGGGCGCTTCCAGGTTGCGGAAGTTGCCACCTTTTGTATATTATTTACTTTTCCGCACTAGGATAGACCCAAGGAGGAGGGCACAAGTAACCAGGTTCTGGAGTCCAGTGGGAGACCAACTCGAGGAGTCGAGTCCGGGTCTCCTAACTCCAGAATTGGTAGGGTTGCTTGCCGCTCTCGTAGGGGTCTAGGGGTGTGGGTTTGGCTATTCATCGCGACTGTGGAATCCGTGATTTATACTGGTTCGTATTGAAAAACACGGACGTCCTAGTATATCCAATATTTCATATGATTCTTCTACTGCGATATCTGTGATGTGATCATGTGATGTTCTGTGATAGATACAGTATATAGTATATATGATATATTATATAGCTGTTACTTATGTTTTACACCCGCGCTAGCCCTGCCCCGCTCTGTCGTTAGTTACCTAACCTAACGGTGCACGAGGGGACATCGAGGCGAATGCGGATGGCATAAGTGTACGTCGTATTTATCTGTGATGTTTAGGTACTTAAATGATGGGACTTCATTAATGAGATTAATGAAATAAAAGAAACCTAAGATGTTGTAGAATCGAATTTCAAAATAAAACAGGTAGCTACAGTTCTTGCTTTGCACAGCGGTATATGCGATATATCCTGCACCTTATTCGATGAGGAAAGGACCGAGATCCCTTCACCGGGAGTGACTCCTTTAGCAATAACTGGCAGATGCTACACACTCGGTTTGTCTTTTGATTGCTTTTAAGAGTTTTTGCTTTGCACAATGATATATATGATATATCCCGCACCTCATTCGACGAGGAAAGGACCGACGATCCCTTCACCGGGAGTGACTCCTTTAGCAAAACTAGAAAAGCCTCAAAAGCGCTCCATTTTAAAATCATTCGATCCTACAACGATATCAAGTTCATTACGCAATAGGTTTTCAGAAAAACCTGTCGTAGCCCTCCGTCATTTCAGATAAGTAGTAGTTAGTATTCGTGCTGCGTTTGTTGGCCTTTGTCAAGTCGTAGTGTGCGGTAGCTGACTGGTGCTTATCTGTTTATGCATATGATGCAGATTGAGTTAGGGTAGTCGTGCGACCTTGTTGGCCTTTGTCAAGGGCCGTGCGGGTGGGTTTAATTCAATCAGGAAATGACGGGTTGAACTTGACTAGCATCCTATGGTTTGTTGGCCTTTGTCAAGGTCATAGGAGGTTAGGGGCAAAATATTATCGGGAATTTCAAGTGTTGAAATTTGCAATGAGATTGCATACCTTCTATGAGATAGTTGGATCCCGATACCCGCTGCGAGTAATTGTTACTCCTGGGAGAGTTTTATACATTACAATTAGCCGATCAAGTAGGTGTCTAGAAAGGTGTTAACGAGGTTACGCCTCTGGAAAAACGAGGTTTACATTAATTAGGTTCGTGCGAAAGCACGGGGGACCTCCCTCAAAGTACCGACACTGGCCTGGCTGAAAGATTGGCGAACTTGTAGCGTGTAATTAATCCTGGCTAGTCTTTCCTTTTAGGGTTTGAAGGAAGATTTGATAAAAAGCAGTGGGAGCCATCCTGATTAGATAAAATAATAACCAATATATTCTTGCAAGAGCGCACGCTGAGTGTTTTCTTCTCTCTCTCTCCTGGTAGCGACCATTTCACGCCTTAATCAAGATAATAATACGGATTATTGACCGAACCCGCTTGTTATACTGAGCTGGGGAATGTTGGTCCCGCTCCAACTTATAATTGTTATAAGACAGAGCAGGAAATTGGGGAATACCAGATTTCCCGTGCCGCCCAAACGAAGAGAGTGCATGCTGATGCATCATCTTCGGGTGTGTTCATTACAAAGAACTGTTTTTCAGTATCCTCCGCATCCTTGGTATATGATACCAGATCAGGATCCCAGATATGTAATCTGTCATATAGGGCTACAAAAGGGTAGAAAAACTGAGAACGGGTGATAAGTTTCATGAGGCAGAAAACGGGGCAAGTGTTGCATCCAAGTCTGTTAGTCACTGTCACCCTATATTATAATACATTGATTCTGAACGAATGTTATTAGATACCGAACCTGATATACAAAATCATATCAGTCTCTTTATTAAAGAAATGATAAAATTTTGTATTGTTGGATAATGTTTTGAACATTTCCTATATCAAAAGTTGATCGGTTCAGGCACGTTATCTAAAAGCATTAATGTTCTAAATCAAACTACAGTTCTTAGTATACGGAACACACACAAGAGGAAGAGTTCAGAAATGAACGGATCCTTCTTGAGGTATTGTAGACTAGGTTATATCAATGCGACCAGACTAGCTGGAGTTACATAAAGATGCATATTTAAATTAGTTTGAATTTACATCTTATGAAACTCGCAAGTCATGTCACAAAGATAAGATGACCATAGCTCTGTTTATTGGAAACAGAGAAAGAGTTGGTAAACTTTTGGGATTGATACATGTTGATGTATGTAAGGTCCCCTGTCTACACATACCAGGATTGGTTCTTTATACTTCATTACGTTCTCTGATGATCTCTTTAGATTCAGACATATGTTCTTGTTGAAACACAAGTCCGAACCTTTTGAGATATTCACAGAATATAAGTTAGAAGTAGAGAACCAAAATACGGGTATAAGTATTATGTCCTTTGATGTGATCAAGGAGGAGAATACTTGTGCATGTAATTCCTGGACTATTTTAAGAATGAGATTCACTCGCAGCAATACTCCTCCGTATGCACCATAGCACGATGGTATATCGGGGCGGAGCAGATATACCCTATTTGATATGGTGTGCTCTATGATGAGTATTACTGAGTTACCTTTTTCCTTTTGGGAGTTATGCACCTGAGAAGCTGCATACCTATTGAATAAGGTTCAAATCAAATCAGTTGCCTACCACTTCATATGTGATATGGAAAGGGAAGAGCCCATATCTTAAGTTAGTTAAGATTTGGGGTTGTCCGGCCTATGTCTAAAAGTAAAATCCGGACAAGCTCGAGGCAACGTCTGTTATGTAGAACTGGAAACGTTCCAGCTATACAAACTGGAGTTGATGATTTGGTAGAACCGAAGGATTCAGTAGATTCCAACGAACCTCAACCTCTCCGCCGATCTAGTAGGGTTCCTCACCCACCTGAGAGATACTTCAGTTTCTCTATGACAGTGGGAGCAAGGATTGCATCATGAGATGATGACCCAACTAGTTTCGAGCTGGCCATCAGGAGTGAGACTCTATAAGAATGGCTGGATGCTTAGCGATCTGAGATGGAATCCTTATACACCAACAAAGTATGGACTTTGGTTGCTATATCTGAAGGGTTAAATCCCCATCAGGAGCAAGTATATCTTGAGAAGATTACTTGGTGTACATGGAAAGGTTGAGACTTTCAAAGCTAGACTTGTTAAAGGTTTTCGTCATCGACCAGGCGTGGATAATGATGAAACCTTTTTTCTAAGTAGCTATGCTTAAGTCCATCCAGATCCTGCTTGCCACGGCTACATACCATGACTACGATATCTGGTGGTTGGGTGTCATGACTGCTTTTCTAAATGTTGTTTTAGAAGAGTGTGTCTATAAGTACACAGCCAGAGGGCTTCGTAGACAGTGGGAGCAGCGGAAACGTGTGCAAGATGCTTTATAGATTAAAGCAGGCATCGCGGAGTTGGAACATCTGTTTTGATAGATTGTCAAAGAGTTTGACATCATCAAAATGGTAGATGAACCTTGTATAAACAAAAAGGTAGTAGAGAGTATGATAGTGATCCTCGTAGAGTACGTGGATGACATACTCTTGATAAGAAAATAGTTTCCTATGCTACGCTCGATCAATCTCCGTTTATCACAAAGATTCTCCATATAGGATCAAAGTGATACCTACTAAATCCTGGATTTTGGATCTATGAGATAGATCTAATTGGATGTTAGGATACTCACTAGTAGTAGTGAGATGGTATCAATCGATCCTGGGAAGAATCACTGGAAGTGTTCCAGGGTGATAAAGACGACTGAATGTCAGTAGCAGGCATTGTCTTTACCCTCAGTAAAGGGACGGTATGTTGGAAGAGTTCCAAGCTAGATACCGTGACATACTAGACGATAAAGGCAGGATACATCGCTACTTAAGATGCTACCAAAGAGGCTGTTTGGGTGTATATTGGTTCATGAGATGAACTATGTTCCTCCCATTGTGTGACAATGGAGTTGTGGCTTAAGCCAGGAACCCCCGTCCCATCAGTGATCCAGACATATTCTAAGGCAGTATCACCTGATCATGGAGATGGTTGATCTCCAGGGTGATCGAGGTTAGGAGAGCAGACTCAGAGGACAACACGGGCGGATCCACTCACGAAGGCCTATTCCCAGAGAGAGACTTTTATGGGATGGTTGAGTATGAGATACTACAACCACTGCTATAGATGGCCCTAGTGCAAGTGGGAGATTGTTAGTTATATGTATGCCCTAGAGGCCATTACTGTACATAGGATGTATATTGTAGTGAATGCTGGGAGATATATAGGGAGGACTTTCTTGCTCGACATGATAGTATGCTATCTGGTTACCCTTTACCTTAACGTGTACACTGATTGTCTCTCTGTTACATGTTGGTAAAGCCCTTAGGATGCGTACTTGACTACCTGGACTATGATGCGGATCATACTAGTGGGGACATGGTAGTCCATAAGTACATCCTTCAAAGTCCCTAGTCGTGGGTATATCGAGACGGGGCATCGATATACCAGAGTAGACTAGCGTGTACCTTCTCGACCCATACAGATGGGCGATGGATGATCCCATATCCATTGGTGTTTGACATCAGAGATAATATACGGGTGCTCAATAGAGACTGGGTACACTGGACGGACTCGCCGAGAACTCCCAGATGGTATTATACCTCACGTCAGATGGCAGTTCTCAGGTGACACTGGTACAGAGTAGTCTGTTGACCCGAGATCGTCATAGAGTCTTGTGTGGTTCCCACTGTGCTTTGATTTCCATCTTACCACGTCCAAGAGGGCGTGCAAAACGGTGGTTTTTGGGTACAGTCCCGAGTCACATGGAGGCAATGAGCGATAGGAGGGGATTCGTCTCTCCCGGTATAGGGAGTTGATGTTGCGCTGTGTTCGATTGGCTATAACAGGAAATCCCTGGCCAGGGTTGTTGAGATTTACTGGTAAGTGTTACCAGTAGTTTCTCGAATTGTTATAGACCTCATATCGACACGACTTATCGAGCTATTGGGGTCTGACGTTTACCACCCCTAGGTGAGATATGCGACATATCAGATGATCAGACCGGACTGTACGGTAGTGTTACTGGTTGGATTCACTGGAGTGTGAGCGGGCTTGCTCGTCGATCTTCTGATCGCTCAATACCCGGGTGGCCGTTACGTTTAGCGGACCGCTTGCGGCTTGTGGGTGTTTGATATGATCATCACCTGCTGCCGGCGTATTGACGAGTCTTTAGAGTCCTACACAGAGGTTTCCTGGCTCAAGCGAAACGAAATAGGAGCGCATATGAGATATGTGCGGGACCGAGAATAATGCGTGTATGTGATACCGTATTTCATTCTCGCGATCAATGTGTCGAATGGTTGTATGCGATATAACCTAGTTATCGATTCAAGCGTTGATTCGATAAGCCGATATATTGTATACTAGTCGGTTGTGTGCGACATGACCGGATCATTGAATCAAGTGTTGATTTAATGATTTAATGCATAATTATATATTTGATATATTACTTTGTATTAACTAGTATTGGTTTACTTTAAATGGATTTTCTCACTTGGATGCACAAGTTGTATATGTGATATACTTTTTGTGCAAATGATTGTATCATGTTTGATGATACATGTTAACTTGGTTAAGTGTAAAGAATTAAACCATGGTTAAACATATGATTTGGGTTTTATTTTCCATTACTTATTTATTCCTTTATTTATTTGTTTATACATTTTGGAAAATAAATGGAAAAGAGAAAAGAATGGTGGCTTTATTTGTTCTTTAGTTGAAGCTTCATGAAGCTTTGACCTAGTCCACCATTCTTATCTCATCCTTAACCCTAACCATTCCTTTAACCTTGGTCAATTCTCTACACATAACCATAGTTAGAATTATGATAAGTATTCTTTTTACTTTTCATTTTTGAATAACTTATCATAATAACTTCTTCTTCTTCTTCATCTTCTTCCTTGATGAAAGCTTCACTTCATCAATGGTGGATTGATGAAACAAGTGAGAAATCCAATTCTAAAGTCTACCCACTTCCTATTTCTTCATCCTCTACCTCTTGCCAAGTAGTAGAGTGTGTTTCCTTCACAAGTTTTCATGACTTGGTGAAGGTGGAGCTTGATTTAGCGATGCCTCGACGTAGATCATCTTCGGCATGGACATCGACGACCTAGCTTGCCTATTCTCCGATGAAGCCGACGCTAGAGCCCGGGAATTCACTAGGACAGCGAGGGGACTTCGTTGCGGAGCTATGGAGGTGGAGCACCGGATCTACAAAGGTTGTATTTCCGTTAAACTCTTAGTTAAGTGTTAACTAGTTCTTTTTTCACCTAGTTTTCTAGCAAACGATCCGTAGTCGGGTTTCTCGGCACCTAGATTTTTTGAAATTGGCATGGTTGATGCCTTGTGAGACCTCACTAGAGTGCCTAGGAACCCTACACTAAGTGAGCGCGACGGTCCTTAGAGTCATCTCTAGATATTTTTTAGTTAATGAGGGTAATGCGGATGCAAGTTTGTGATTTTTGGGGCTTAGGAAGGGTAATGAACTCCCCACCTAATCTGAATTTGGCCGTGCCCCTTAATTTCCGTATTAATATGCAAACAACCAAAAATCAAAACACGCACAATTTATTTTGCTTTTGCGGCGCTGCGAATTTATTTGCAAAGAAACCTGCAAAAAATTGTTAATTGGAGCAGATGAGGGAGAAGATAAGAAAGCAAAGAATTAACCTGAGAACTTTGGTACAGTGTTGCTACTGTAGCACCGCGGTTCCGCCGCGGGAGTAGCCTAATGCCGCGGTTCCGCTGTAGTTTATCCTCTTCACTGCACAAAAATTTCACAACAGGCTCCTGTTCACTTACACAGCTCTCTGGAATGCTCTGAAAAAAATTTCCACAGCTCCACAAATTCCAGATTTCCTCGCAACAAATCACAACAACACGTTTAGGGTTTGTGCGAATTTAGATCTAAAAATATAAATGGAATAAACTTTTCAACTCAAATTTCAAAATACGAACAATTAGTGCACTATCCCCGGCAACGGCGCCATTTGATTGATACGATTTCGGATTGTGTAGTTGGAAAATTGTATAGAAATCACAACCAAAAATATTTTGACCGCAATCAATAACGGTGTCGATTGTAGCGCGTTAGTAAGTGCGGATCGTCCACAGGGAAAATGTAATCGTTCGTGTTTGATTTAGATGAGTTGAAACTTTAAAGAAAAGAAAACAAACAACAATTCATGATTTGTAAATTGAAGTTCAAGAATTAGGAAAATCTAGTCTAAATCAAGAAACGATAAAATCAAGAATTGAGAATTTGTGATGATTTCCAAATCAAATATCAAGAATCGAAATGAGGCTCGTAGGAATCGATCGGATCTATAGATGTGATGAAATCTAGCGATTACGTATTCTTATCCATCGATGAATTGATACTAGATCGATGATGATCAACGAGAATAGGGATTTCTTGTGAAACTAGGGTTTCAACATCTATCCCTTGTTCCTTCGTCGATATCATTCACATTCTAGCCTCTACTAAATTCAAGAATCGATCGTGGATCCCTAATTTCGAACGATCACAATCAAGAAAGCATCGCACCGAAACTAGGTCGTCAATTCTTCAATTTACAAGAGTTTACAAACTCGTAGGACTTAAGAATCGTTTTAAGATTTGTTACATCATCATTCTATTGATCGTCTCGACTCCTTTACGAGCAGAGTTTTACTCAAACATCACAACAATAACCACAATCACAAACTGAGATCGAATCATGATGCAAGAATTTAAAGAAAGCAAGATTAAAGAATTTCACTTTTTATTTATCAACAATTCCGTTACAAATCGCTCAAGAACTACAAGAGGAAGAACTCGATCGTCGATTTGGCTTCGCTCGTCTCCTTGAGTCGCGGATCGGCTTGGATCACTTGCTCGATTGAAGATCGGCTCCGCTCCTAAAAGGTTGAAGGCTTCTCGCTTGAATGATACTCGGGATCTTGAATTTGGCTTTGGATTTTGGATTTTTGAGGCACAAGTTGTGTCACTCAACTTGTGTTAGGAAATGGGGGGATTGGAGATTAGCCCTTAACCCTAGATCTAGGCTCCTTTTTATAGACTTTCAAAACCCTAGATCTAGAATTCAAAATTTGAATTTCCCTCCAAAAGTTTGTTATAGGGAGAGGCTTCTAGAAGTAGTTAGTTAGGAGGGAGCTTCTAGAACTAGTTTGTTAGGAGGTTGATTAGCTTAATCAAGATTAGCTTGATTTAATGATCCTTGCTGATCTGGCAGAAGCTTCGAGAGTCATCTGGAATTTGACATAGCTTTATGAGGTGTGGGACTTAAGAGAAGCATTCTGCAGCTGACAAGAATTGATGATGTGGCAAGGCTGCCGCGGATCCGCGGCGCAAGCCGGCTCCGGCCGCGGATCCGCAGCTCAATGGATGCCTTAAAGCTTGAAACTTCATGTATTCTCTTACTTAGTCTTCTGGTGCACTTTCTGATATGTTTATTCCCTGAATTCCTTCTATATCATTGCCAGATTTCAAATCTTTGAGTTGGCGTCTTTTTAACAGCACTGTTTCACAAATTTGGCCATTCTCCTGGAATTTCCTGCACAGACTCCAAAACAAGTGTTGCGCAATACAAGGATGATGTGATGCCATGATAAACAGTCAATTTCCCCTAAAGTGCCGGTTTTAAAGTATAACACATGTAATCTGGTATTTCAGGACTGTTTTGCTAATATGTGCAATATGAATACCGAACACTTCTAGATGAGTGCAAATGATAGGGAAATTGACGTGTTAAAAATGTAGTATTTTCGACTGATCAAGTGGTGATGAACTACGCGGTTTGGTCGTGAATGATAGCAGTCACAATTTACTTTGCCCTCTTTCTAATCCTTTTATTTTGTCTTTACATATTACCTTCTGTACACCCTACTTAAGCTAATTGGTTTTATTCTTTCCCTACCTTTCGGCACCTGCCTATGGTTTGGAAGAAAACTATCCAATAAGCGTAATAGGTGTACTCTCCTAAACTAAGAAGCTCTTGCAACCTGAGAGAAGGTGATAATAAAAGACAACTGAATAAACCAATTCAATTTCTCCTGAACCTGGATCCATCCTCGAAGAAGTCCCTTCGAGTTCGTATATAACCATACGATGGATCTATCCAATGGAAGTGGATGTTCGTTGTAATACGAGGTGTTCTGAGAAATTCAAAGGGTAAAAGAAGGAGTGGCAATGACTTATGCAACTAGGACAATCCAAAAGCCAGTATTTTAAGAAGATTCGGTCAACTTGGTCACTGAGTCATAGTCAAGGGTTGGTCAAAGGTCGCTGCCAAAGAGAGAGAGAAAAGAAACACTCTGCGTGCACTCTAACCTAGATCAGAATAGTTATCACTTTATCTAATCAGGAAACCTCCCACTGTACTGTCAAATTCTCCTCCAAACCTGAAAGAAGAATCAATCGGGATCACCCGAAGAGTAAACCAACTCATTAGTGGGAATCGGGATCCAACTCTCATCGCATGATAACGTGAAGGAATCCACTCATGTTATCACACTCCAGAAGGTATGCACATGCCTGGCAAGTTTCAGTTTCTTTAGAAACTCCTGATATCATTTTTACCCCATGCTCTTATGACCTTGACTAAGGGCCAACAAATCATAAGTCGCATGTCAAGTTCTTCCTATCATTATCTTGTTAATTTGAACCCATCCGTACTCGCCCTTGACTAAGGGCCAACAAGGCTGTACAGCTGTCCCAAACCAACGCATCTATCTATGCAACATGTGAATACCCCAGCAGCTACCAATCACCATGTCTTGACTAAGGGCCAAACCAACATAGCTTGAATACTACTAACCATTCATATGAAATGACGGAGGGCTACGGCTGGTTTTTGGCGAAAAACCTTTAACGTAACGAACTTGATATCGCTGAAGGAACCTGATAGCTTTTTATAAAAATATAGTGGCGAAAACATTTTGCTAAAGAGGTCACTCCCGGTGAAGGGATCTCGGCTCTTTCCCCATAGAATGAGGTGCAGGATATTCCAACTGAATACCGCGATGCATAGCAATAAGTAATCTACTATAGTGAAGTTATTACCCTGACGCAAATTTCTGCCCAAGGGGTCACTCCCGGTGAAGGGATCTCGGCCCTTGCCTCGTCGAATGAGGTGCAGGATATTCCAACTGAATACCACTATGCAAAACAAAAGAAAACGTCTTTGTAATAACACTTTTTAAAACTGTTCCAACAACGTCCAAACAGGTTTGTTTTCCTTTGCATTGATCAAAATCAACGCAGTCCCATCAATTAACCACACCTAGAAAAGAACGAAAATATAATGTACGTATATGTCATCCGCATTCGTCACTGGGTCCTGTTATCACCTGTTAGGTTACTTAACTAACGACAAAGCGGGGACTGGACTAGCGCGGGTGTAAAACATATACAACATCTACTAGTATATATACCAATATACAATAATCGCTCCAGGCGTGATAATATGCAACATTACAGAAAAGTAATAAGCATCACAGAACAATACAAATAATCTGGGATCCCCGGGTTTCACAGAGCCGCTGCTGAAACCCGACGTTCCCCTGGTCGTGTGGATAGCCTGTGCAATGAAACCTAGACCCCTACGGGTGCGGCAAGTTACCCGCCAAAACCTGAAGCAAGGCAGCCCCCTACAGCAGAATGAATGGACCACCCTGCACTTCACGGAATCCGGTAACTTGAGCACCCCACCTTGGGTCAACATGTACCCCTACGAGTGCGGCGAATAGTCTGCCAATTCTAGAGTGAGGCCCCTCTGCCTCTCAAAGCCATGAGATGCGGACCCGTTGCCCTCCAGAACCCGGCTATCCGTGCACTCCGTCACGGGGTAAAACCTAGTACAGAAATGAAAAATATGTACAACGGGTACATCGACCTCAGCCCGGTCGTGCCCCAAAAGAATATTATACAAACAGGCAGTGACGGCAGTCCACATATTGGACGCTCGCCCCGCAATATCAAATGTACAAATAAATCCAAACTGCACTACCATTGCACACTGCTATCCACCACGACAAATCCGCAACATCACAGCACAACACAGAACATCAACGTGAATGTCATGTTCGCAAACCCGTCTAAAAGGACTATAGCAATTAGACACAATTTACCGCTTGAATGACATTCACGGTCGGAGATATAATGTAAGTACTGTAAACTAACAAGTTTAAAATTCCGATCAACAAAACTTCCCGAAGTGGGCCCCACGTACATCTGCAGTACACAAACAAAATCTGGGCCCAAAAGAAATATTCCAGAAACCACAATTTTCTATGCAGGAGGTTACTGTAGAAAAAGGGTTTACTGTTCCCACAAACTGGTGGTGGAACCGCGGCCAAACCCTGGTTTGTGCAGCGGATCCGCGGCAGTACTGTAGAGTCAGTCGACCAAATTTCACCAGAATTCTTAAAAAAGCCTGCTCGATTTTCTGAGATGCACAAAATGATTTTTAGACCTGTTTAAAAATTCGACAGAAACTTTAGCCTGAAAAATGCGGTTTTGGAAATTTCGTTCGATCGTTGTTTTAAACACGTTAGAACAAATTAGTAAAGGTTAATGGCGTGGCTCTAATACCATGTAAGTCTGCGGTAGCGCCCTGATCGTCATTCTGACGCCAAACGCGGAACAAAAACTTTTATAACTGGCGCTATCGCATACTATAACCCGGATCTTGCTATTAACGCTAAACTAACAAACTGTAAAGAGGTAGAAATGCTATACCGATCGATCCGAGTCCTTCAACCTTTAGCCATCGTCCCACGCTCCTTGCGGCAACTCCGATCTCTTTTCTCCTCGTCGAGGTGACACCACATCTACCGATCTTTAAATGGGCTCCCGCCTCTATACCGAGGCAACTCGGTCATCAAGTCTGCCAAAAGAGATGACCAATATGAAGTAGAGAATGAGAAGAATACTTTGTCTCAAACACCTTAGGGTTCTCATCGCATGAGAGGGGTAGGGTGGAGGTAGAAGAAGATGTTTAGGATTGGAAATGGTGAACTCAAGAAACACTAGTGAGCCAAAAGAAAACTAAGCTCAAATACTTGTGTTATCATCATTATTCTCTTGTGAATAGATATATGAGGTTATATAATCAAAACCATAAACAAATATCTAATGAAAATATCTCCTAAAATATCCAAACCCAAAACAAAACACATTTAATTCTTCATGACTCACTTAGTGACTCATTAACATGAGTCACTAATGAACATGCTAGAATAATGTGTCATCCATAATGGTCATCATTTCCAAAATCCAATAATCATTTAAACCAAAATGATTAATCCAAAAAGAAATACATCTTCTAAAATATTCTCGTAACGGATTACGAAAATACCCCTCACCTGTATCTGTATTCCGACCGAATACGAATATGAGAGACTAAAATATTCCGACTCAATATAATACATGGATCCGGCTTACACCAAAGCCCACCAGTATTATCTGCCCGAAATATGACACGTGTGCAAACGCACGTGCATTTTCCGAACCCTGCCATAAAACCATACGGCCTCTACAACGTTTCGTCCGAACTTGGGAAACTATCTGTGGGGGACTCTAAAGACTCGTCAGTACCCTGGCAGTGGGTTTAACCACAAGCACGTCAGCGGCACTAGCTGTGCGTAACGGCTGCCCATGTACTGACCGAAAGGAAAGCCTGATGAGCGAACTCATCCTGGAACCCTACTGAGCCTATCAGTGACAATATACATACAGTCCGGTCCGTTCGTCTATGAGTATCGTATATCGGGCCTAGGGGCTGGTAACGTCAGACCCCCAATAGCGGTATAAGTCGTGTCAGAGTGTAGCCCAGAACATCTTGAGATACTACTGGAGTACTTACCAGTAAATCTCCTGCCTCGGCCGAGGGCTATGTGTAATGGCTCTCCTAGACACAGCGCGATCTCACCCCCAATACCGGGAGAGACAAATCCCCTGTTAGTTATATGTATGCCCTAGAGGCCATTACTGTACATAGGATGTATATTGTAGTAGATGCTGGGACATATATAGGGAGGACTTTCTTGCTCGACATGATAGTATGCTATCTGGTTGTTCTTTACCTTAACGTGTATACTGATTGCCTCTCTATTACATGTTGGTAAAGCCCTTAGGATGTGTACTTGACTACCTGGACTATGATGCGGATCATACCAGTGGGGACATGGTAGTCTATAAGTACATCCTTCAAGGTCCCTAGTCGTGGGTGTATCGAGACGGGGCATCGATATACCAGAGTAGACTAGCGTATACCTTCTCGACCCATACAGATGGGCGATGGATGATCCCATATCCATTGGTGTTTGACATCAGAGATGATATACGGGTGCTCAGTGGAGACTGGGTACACTGGAAGGACTCGCCGAGAACTCCCAGATGGTATTATACCTCACGTCAGATGGCAGTTCTCTGGTGACACTGGTACAGGTTAGTCTGTTGACCCGAGATCGTCATAGAGTCTTGTGTGGTTCCCACTGTGCTTTGATTTCCACCTTACCATGTCCAAGAGGGCGTGCAAAACGGTGGTTTTTGGGTACAGTCCCGAACCACATGGAGGCAATGAGCGATAGGAGGGGATTCGTCTCTCCCGGTATAGGGAGTTGATGTTGCGCTGTGTTCGATTGGCTATAACCGGAAATCCCTGGCCAGGGTTGCTGAGATTTACTGGTAAGTGTTACCAGTAGTTTCTCAAATTGTTATAGACCTCATATCGACACGACTTATCGAGCTATTGGGGTCTGACGTTTGCCACCCCTAGGCAAGATATGTGACATATCAGACGACGAGACCGGACTGTACGGTAAGTGTTACTGGTTGGATTCACAGAAGTGTGAGCGGGCTTGCTCGTCGATCTTCTGATCGCTCAATACCCGGGTGGCCGTTACGTTTAGCAGACCGCTTGCTGCTTGTGGGTGTTTGATATGATCATCACCTGCTGCCGGCGTATTAACGAGTCTTTAGAGTCCTACACAGAGGTTTCCTGGCTCAAGCGAAACGAAATAGGAGCGCATATGAGATATGTGCGGGACCGAGAATAATGCGTGTATGTGATACCGTATTTCATTCTCGCGATGAATGTATCGATTGGTTGTATGCGATATAACCTAGTTATCGAATCAAGGGTTGATTCGATAAGCCGATACATTGGATATTAGTCGGTTGTATGCGATATGACCGGATCGTTAAATCAAGTGTTGATTTAATGATTTAATGCATAATTATATATTTGATATATTACTTTGCATTAACTAGTATTGGTTCACTTTAAATGGATTTTCTCACTTGTATGTGCACATTGTATATGTGATATATTTTTGTGCACAAGTTTGTATCATGTTTGATGATGCATGCTTACTTGAGTTTGTGTAAAGATTAAACCATGGTTATTTAAATGGTTAGGGTTTTGTTTTTCATATCTATTTATTCATTTACTTATTTATTTCTTTTTGGCAAAAGAAAAGAAAAATGGTGGCTTTATTTGGATGGATGTTGAAGCTTCATGAAGCTTTGACTAAGTCACCATTTTTGTCTTCATGCTTAACCCTAACCATTGACCTAACCCTAGTTTACTCTCTACACTTGATCATGGTTTGATTATGATAAGTATTCATTTTAATTTCTTTTTGAAAAAAATACTTATCATAACATATTTCATCATCATCTTCTTCTTCTTCAAGAAGAAACCTTGCTCCATCAATGGCAACTTGAGTTCTAAAGTGAGAAATCCAATTCTAAAGTGAACCCACCTCCTATTTCTTCATCCTCTACCTCTTGCCAAGTAGTAGAGTGTGTTTTCTTCACAAGTTTCATGACTTGGTGAAGTTGGAGCTTGATCTAGTGATGCCTCGACGTAGATCATCTTCGGCATCGTAGTCGACGACCTAGCCCGGTCTTTTCTTCGATGAAGCCACCGTGAGAGCCATGGTTCGATTTGGACAGTGGAGAGGACTTCATCATGGAGCTATGGAGGTGGAGAAACGGATCTACAAAGGTTGTATTTCCGTTCTTTTAGTTTAGTTGTAAACTAGTTTCTTTTTCGCCTAAACTTCTAGCCAACGGTCCGTATTAGGGTTTCTCGGCACCTCTAAAATTTGAAATTGGCATGGTTGATGCCGTGTGAGACCTCATTAGCGTGCCTAGGAACCCTACATCCCCTGCCGATCCGCTCACTTGCCTCCATGTGGCTCGGGACTGCACAAAAAAAAAACCTGTTTGCACGACTCCTTTGAGCCGTGGTAGGGTAGAAATCAAAGTATAGTGGGAACTCACATAAGACAAATGACGACCTCGCGTCGATGAACTAACCTGTACACATGTCACCAGGGAACTGCTATCTGACGCTAGGTATAAATACCAACTAGCAGGTCCCCAGCGAGTCCTGTCCGGTGTACTCATAACCCAATGAGTACATGTATACATCTTAGATGATCTAACTGACACCAGTGGCTTGTGAGACCGGCCACCGCCCCTCGTCGGGGTCTCGACTGTATACACTAGTCTACTCCGGAGTATCGATGCCCTGTCTCGAAACTCCCATGACTAGGTACCACTTTTAAGGATGTGCTTATGAACTACCCAACTCTCACGTATATGATCGCCATGATACTGTTGGTAGTCAAGCAAGATCCTAAGAGCTCTATCAACGTGTAATAGTGATCAGTTACCTAAAGCTATACACGACTGATAAAGGCAAACCAGATAGCATACTATCATCTCGAGTAAGACTGTCCTACCAGTATAGGTCCTCCCTCAATCATTGCAATCACGTACCTGCGATCCAATAATTGACTTTGAGGGCACTACATCCAACAACTTTTTCTTTTCTGCAATGCTTTATCCCTTTATTATATAAACAAAAGATCTCAAGAAAGATGTACATCGCTCTGAAAAGAAAATACATGCTTGTAGATGTTCTTATTCGTGCAGCTCGAGCCCCTCGGATGTCTGTTGGCATCTAAGACCGGCATAGGGTACCGAGCTTAGTGGGTACTAGACGTATCCTCCGTTGACACTACCATGATCTGGCCGATGGTCAGCTCGGCTGGAGGGGGATGCTGCTAGTGCTCGCGGTCACCTTGTCGCTTGTCCCTCAGGTACGCTGCTAGGTGTCCTGAACGAATTAGCTCCTCGATGTAGTCTCGGAGCTGCTTACAACTCACTGTGGAGTGGCCTAGCGACCTGTGGAACCCGCAGTAGGGGCCCCGGGTTCGCTATGAGGCCATTCACGGGATTGGGGGGAGCTTGAAGAACCCCTCGCCCTTAGCCTCTTCTAGTAGCACTGCCTGTGAGACATTGAGCGGTGTGTACTCCTGGAACTTTAGGAGATAGGGCTTTTGCCGTTCAGGTCCTCTTCTCTCTTCTCTTGCCCACTTTTTCTGGTTGGTTTGCTCTGCCCGGGGGAGATTTGCGTTTACCTCAGATTCGAGCTGGACCTCGCGCTCGGTCCAGGCCTTTACCTCGGCCATGGTCTTAGGTTGCGCTAGTGCAAAGGAGCGTAACCACTCCTTGTGCCTAAGACCAGACCTTAGTGCCGTGATGACCGTCTCGTCCCGGTGCTCGGAGACCTCGAGAAGGGCGTTGTAGAAGCGGGTGACGTATGCTTTGAACATCTCTTTGTCTCCGCTCTTAATCGTAAATAGGTGGTCGACAGTGCGTTTTTTGCTGCATGTTCCCGACGAAATGGCCGAGGAATTGGGTGGCCAGCTCTTCGAAAGTTGAGATCGAACGCGGCTCGAGTCCTCGGAACCAGTATCGACCGGAGCGGATGAGAGTGGCCGAGAAAGCCCGGCACTGGGCGGCGTCGGAGTTGTCTTGGAAGCTCATCCCTACGGTGAACGCATCCAAATAGTCCTTCGGGTCAGACTTGACGTCGAAGAGGGAGACCTTTGGGGGCTTGTTGTGAGAGGAGACGTGGACAGCGAGCAGCTCCTCGGTGAATGGTTTGGTGAGCGAGTCGGCGGCGTACTTAGCCCCGTCGCTCAAACGGTGACCCTCCCGATGCAGACCCTCGATCTTCTTCTCAAGGGCGTCGAGTCGACCGTGGTACCCCGACGACTCGGCACATTCTGATCCCAGGCCACTGCTATGGGAGGCCTGCGTCTGGCCTCGGCCCCGGTTCCTCTCGATGAGGTTTCTTAGATCCCCCGGCGAGATAGTCTTTGAGCCGCAGTGGCGAGTCTCGTCCGCACGACCCCGTCGAGGGGGGGTGTCGGTCAGGCCTGGTAAGAGGCGAGCTGACAGACATCTCCTCGGGAGGGACAGGTGCGCGAAGGATCTCGGGACAAGGCGCTCTGGCGATGGACCTCGGAGTTGAACTGTGAGGCGCCCAGCGGGCCTTAGAACGTATTGGCCCCGGAGATTTGCGGCCGTGGGAGGTAGCGACACAGTGGTCGGTAGTGCCAACGCGGACGGAGTCTTCTCTTCCCCTGTAGGGGTCCCGGTCCCGAGGCGGGGGAGCGGCGACCTGGGGATCTTTCCCCGCCGTTTGGACGTGGATGAGCACCTCCACGAAGGACGCGGGTCGGTCTATTCGGCCGGTGAGGGCGCTAATGGCATTCGGCGGAGGAGGTTCGTCCGCACCTCCGTTGAGGGGGAGGCGGCGACTAGTGCTTGGATCTTCGTGATGATCGCTCGTCATTGGATTGAGATCGGAAAATGAACTTTTGTTTTTGTGGAATCAAAGATTTCCCACAGACGACGCCAGCTGACGCGACTTGGATCGCGCCAAAATGTTACCTTCCGTTGATCTGCTGATGGCGGCGATGGGTGGCTAAGATTGGATCTGGAGGTTGTCGCTCCTGAAGCGTGTGGATCTCAGTGGGTTTAAGGTTGTGGTTGCCGAGCTGCCTGTAAGGAAGTCCCGGGGTGGTTGTACCACCGGGGACCCTCCGACGGTCAAGTTAGACTGAGATCCGAGCAGAGTAACGGCTTAGTGGAGTAAAAATGGCTTACTTGAACCGTATGGAAGAGGGGTTTATATAGCGATGGCAGCAGGCAGGGAAGGCGCGAGAATCACGCCGGCAGTTACGCTCCCGACGTCACGCTCGCGTGATGAGCGGGATCTCCCATTAATGGCGAGACAGGCTCGTTAATGGGGATCGCGATGGCGTGGAACGTGGGATGTGGCCGGCGGATATCTCGCGCATGGCGAGATTCGCGGGATGGCGGTTGCGCCTGTGAGTGGTGTTGTTGGTCAGTCGATGAGACCGAGGAAGATGACCTCGGCGGGAGAGCTCGTGGATGAGTGGGAGAGCTGAGGTATCTTGGTTCTGCGGTAGCTCGAAGACGAGCTGGTAAGTCGAGGAGACCAATTGTGTAGGGGCTCGGAGGTGAGCCAGCGTTTGCTTGTAGGACAGGTACAGGAGTGGTCTGGTCGGCCACTGCAGGTCCTTTCTTGTGAGCCTTGGGACACGTCACCTGCCACGTGTCACGATCTGGGAGGTCACCGATATCGAGCATCATTAGTTCTCGATTTTCCATAGTTTTCTTGACCAAAATTCGACACTAACTAATAGGAAATTGAAGTCCAGTGTTTGCCAAATCTTTTATTATGCTTTTTCCCCACTAGATGGGCAAGGGGCAAATGATGAAGAAAACAATGGGTTTTTTTATAAGATAAATTGAATGTGCGTAGCAACAAAATTTTGTAGATCAATAGGTCTAAGGTTGTAATATTGTGTAACAATATTCTACGAATTGAATTACCTCTACTCCCGTAGTCTTCATGTCCTTTATTTCATGAAAAATAATAAAACGATAGCAAGTCTTGAATAACCATTCATATATTTTCTTTCCTGTAAGAATTAAGCATGTGATTTAATTATTTGACATGTTAAACTAACATAGAGTGCATGTTGAAAGAAATGATTAGCTATTTTTTAACCTAATTTTCTATATGTTAAAGATGTGGTAGAGAAGCTAGAAGGAGATGATGAAAAGAAAGAAAATATCCCTGTAGAAAATCAAGCTTCAAAGAAAAGGTAGACTTGAAAGACAAATCATTAAAACCGGTTAAAGATTTAATTAACCAATGATCGGATAATAATGGTAATAAGCATAGTCACGAATTCTTGATACGGTAATAATTCGACGAGGTCGAAAATTCGGATTCGGAGAACTATTCGGAAAAAATCGGCAGGTATTCGGAAAAAATTCGGCAAGTGTTCGGAAAGTGTTCGGGAAATGTTTGGGAAGGATTTCGAGCAAAAAATTAATATATGAGACGTTGGGTTTTAATTTTGTGAATTATTCGCTGTTTTTATGAATTATTCGCTGTTTTTTCGAATAATTTGAGAATAATTCAGGAATAATTCGCAAATTATTTGACGCGTGCGGTAAAAATCGGAGATTTAATCGGCTGATCAAAAATTTACGAGTTATTCGTGAATTCGCCGAATAATTCGCGAATTATGTGACTATGGTGACAAGCCTATTTAAGAGGACCATTTTACAGTCAATGTGAAAAAGAGACTGAAGCAAGTTGGTTCAATGAAGAAGAAGAAGAAATCAAATAAGGAGACGGATTTTGGTGCGACAGTTGCGACTGCCGCGACAAGCACAAGACACGTCGTTACGAAAAAGAAAGGAAAAAGCCACAACCAACAATTGGTTAGCTAAGCGTTTCTATTCAGTGTTGTTGTATTTGTGCAAGTGTTTTTCCCCCTTTTCGTTCAGTGCACAATAAAACCAAATCCGCTGGTGCTTTTATGAGTAAGTTATTTGATGAAAAGAGATTCAAGTCATTTTGGCCGTTTCTTATGTTTTTTGGTGAATAATGTTTATGTAGATTCAGTTATATTAAATTTTATCGTTGTGATTTATATTGTAGACTTGGATCAATGAAAATTTACTCATAGTTACTTTGTTTTTGTGGTCATATATATATATATTGGCATGATATTTATTAACAATATGTTCATTCTAAAGAATGATCTTGGAAAGCTAACAAAGTCCTAAATTGCTTCCATTTGTTTTTGTTCCTAAAATACCTTCGAATTTGTATCAATTTCTGCCATATTATCATTAAATTACATGCTTGAAAGTCTCGCCAATGATTTAGAGACGATTTTAGAAATAAGATGCTAAATATTGCTTTTGAAAAAAGAAGATGTTACCTTAACCATACAGACATAATAGTGGGTTACTTTAAAATATAGCATAGATGGTATCATCAATATTTTATTGACAAAATTCTTAAAATTGTTCTAGTAATTTTCTTAAAGGGTATGTGAAAAGAGAAAACTATCCTCTTCTTTTTGGTTCATAAATAAAAGGGATATTTTAAAAAAAAACACCATGTCCCACTTTTATGAAAAACTATCTCTATCACTAAATTTACATGCTTATGTGTATATTTAAGAATATACTGAAAAATTAACAGCTTGTTTGCTCTTTATAGAAAAGTCGAAAAAGACCTGCCGCGTTGAGTTTTTTCTGAAACCATTGGATGGTTGCTAATGGAACAAAGGAGTTTTTTTTTTTTGGCTAAAAACACATAATAAAAGTGTGAAACCATAAGATTGGTTTTTAAAAAATATCGCACGATAAATCACTTATACTGAACATTGAAATTGGTAAACCAGAAAAAGTTCGATTGAAGTTCAAAAAAGTAAAGATGGTGAAAATAGACGAGATAAATCCTCAGATAGGCACTAATCATCTCCATAGTTGAGGAACATCGGATTTAAAAGGAAGTTAAAAAAACCAAAAAGAAAAACCAAAAAAAAAAAACAAAAAAAATAGCAACAATATATGAATATGAAGTCTAAGTCCTTAGCACGCTTCTGATTTATGCCATTTAACAAAAGATTCTCTTTTTGATACTAACAGATTAACAATTTCCTTTTATATAACTTAATTTTGGATCTAGTTATATAAATGCATGAGACTTTTTGATTAGTAATTAATAATTAAATAATTGGGATTTGGAATAAAAAGAAATGGTTTTCTTAATATGTACTTTCTCTCTCTTTAATTTGCTGTGAAGTTTGTGCTAAAGAAGTTAATGATTATATATTTGCTGGCCATGAAATTTTTGTGCAAAATGAATTTGTGGAGATATTTGTGCATGTAGGATATTTGATGACGTGGAAAAAAGAATTAATGTATTAAAATTTGATGAGTGCTGTTAATGTACTAATGTTTATAGTGCCTTGTTATCATTTATTAATGTTATCGGTTGGGCCAATCACCCAGTGTGTGGGCTTAGGATCCGGCTCAAATCCGACCCGACCCAGCCTGGCCCAGCCCATATAAGAATCTCCCAACAAATACCAAAACCAATGCGGATTTCAAAAATTAGGGTTTTGTGAGGAAGCATCCCGCTTCTCTGCCGACTTATTCTCAAATCAAAAATCCCCCATTTTTTATTCCCCAAAAAACCTCATCAAAAACCCAAGCGAAAGCCAAATCGAGACTTCGAGGGCGAGAGATTTCGCTACGAAACCCCAAAAAAGGTTCGCTTTCTCACTTCTTGCTGACAGATCTAAGGTTTCCTTTCCCCCCATTTCCCATTTTGTAGCAAGCTATCGGCGATCCTAGGGTTTTTAGGGTTTCGATCGTCGTTGATGTGTGTTCTCGTAGTGGATTGAGAAAATATTTTGCAGGTTATTCGCATATATTAAGTTCAGAACAAGTGATAATTGCTTTTGTTTGCTTATGCCCTAGTTGATCTTGAATCAAAATTATTGTGAAGGATAATCGATCATATTTTTAGTTGATCTCTCTCTGGTTTGGATTAACCTGTTGTTTATGTGTAGATCAAGCTATGTTTTTTTTCTCAGTTTTGTAGCCCCAAAAAGATTTGGGGTAAAGGTGTTTGTTTGATTTGGTATGTAGTGGGGTGCTTAATACTGTTGACTGAACTATTAGTGGAATGCATATAGTCTCATAGATACTAGCTATTGATTTTTGTTTTAAATTTTCATACCGTGGACGTTGAAATTGATTGAAACCATACTCAGGTTGGTTTGTTTGTCATGTGGCAAAGTTCATTACGTCATCATTTTTTGTCATCTTAATTTTTTAAATCCCGAGCAGAAACTTATACCAAATCGATGCTTGCGACATGAAACAAGTTGTTTAAGGGTCCAATTGACTGCGGCTGATTGTTGGGGGAGGAAATGCGATGCAATGTATTTCTCATATATTCATGTAATCCTTAGAATGCAACGAATAATCAAATTTTGTGTTAGTTTTTCATCTATAGAGAGAAACTAGTTCAATTTGCATTTTCTAGGTGAAATAAATACGGCATAGTTTTTTCTTAATTTAATTTTTATCGACAGTGTTCCATACTGATGGTAGCCTCTATATTGTGTTGTAGGCTTTTCAAGTATCTGAAATTGAACAGAAAGATGGAGATTACCCATATGCTATTGTCTGCCCAATCTCCTGATGGGCAGGCTCGGGCAGCCGCAGAAGAGACCCTCAAGAAGTTTCAGGAGAGTAACCCCCCTAACTTTCTCCTCTCCTTGTCTCTGGAGTTGTCAAATAATCAGAAACCTCCTGAATCTCGAAGGCTGGCTGGCATCATCCTTAAGAACTCTTTAGATGCCAAAGATTCTGTCAAAAAGGAAGAGCTAGCCCAGCAATGGGTTAGCGTTGAAGCTTCGATTAAAACCCAAATCAAGGATTCTCTCCTTCTAACCCTTGGCTCCTCGGTTTCTGAAGCGAGGCATACCGCGTCTCAAGTAATTGCCAAGGTAGCATCCATTGAGATTCCTCGACGTGAATGGCAAGACCTCATTGAGCGGTTGCTAAACAACATGAAGCAGCAAGATGTTCCAGAATCCTTGAAACAAGCAACCTTGGAAACACTTGGTTATGTTTGTGAAGAAGTATCCTATAAGGATCTGGAGCAAGATCAAGTGAATGCTGTTCTCACTGCTGTGGTTCAAGGCATGACTCAGCCCGAACACAGCTTTGAAGTCCGACTGGCTGCTGTTAGATCACTCTATAATGCCCTTGGTTTTGCTCAAACCAACTTTGAGAATCCGATGGAGAGGGAGTATATCATGAAAGTTGTGAGTGAGGCTGCTGTGTCGAAAGAGGTCGAGATTAGACAGGCGGCTTTTGAGTGCCTTGTTTCCATATCTTCTATGTATTATGACATTCTACAACCTTATATAGAGAGTCTTTTCACTTTGACAGCAAATGCTGTGAAGGGAGATGAAGAACCTGTTGCCCTTCAAGCCCTTGAGTTATGGAGCTCTATTTGTGATGAAGAGATTGAAATACAAGAAGAATATGGTGGAGCTGATGCAGGGAGCTCAGTGGCGCATTCATGCTTCATTTTGAAAGCTCTTCCTTCACTTGTGCCAATGTTGCTAGAAACATTACTGAAACAAGAAGAAGATCAAGACCAAGATGATGGGACTTGGAACTTATCTATGGCTGGTGGAACCTGCCTTGGGCTTGTTGCTAGGACAGTTGGAGATGCAATCGTGCCTCTTATTATGCCTTTTGTGGAGGGTAACATTACAAAGCCCGAATGGAGAAATCGTGAGGCAGCGACTTTTGCATTTGGCTCCATCCTCGAAGGTCCTTCTGTTGAAAAGCTCCTGCCACTTGTTCATGCTGGACTGGGATTTCTACTCAATGCGATGAAAGATCAGAGCAGTCATGTGAAGGATACAACAGCCTGGACCCTTGGTAGGATATTTGAGATCCTGCACTGTTCATACAGCACTTGCCCGGTTATAACTGCTGAGAGCCTTCCCCGAATCATAACTGTATTATTGGAGAGTATCAGTGATGCTCCTAATGTCGCTGAGAAAGCATGTGGAGCTATTTATTTTCTGGCTCAGGGATTCGAGGATTCGACCTTAGATTCTTCACTCCTTTCTCCTTATCTTAACAATATTATTGCTGGTCTCCTTTTAGCAGCTGATCGAACTGATACCCCTAGCTCCAGACTTCGCGCTTCTGCCTATGAGACTTTAAATGAGATTGTCAGGTGCAGCAAAATTCCCGAGACATCAAATTCGATAGCTCAGCTGCTAGTTGAAGTCATGAACAGGCTAAGCAAGACAATTAATCTTCAAATTGTGTCGTCAGAGGATAGGGAGAAGCAAAGTGAGCTCCAAGCATTACTAAGTGGTGTTCTTCAGGTGATGATTCAGAAACTGAGTGGCTATGAAGAAACCAAATCCATTATTCTTCAGGCTGCTGATCAAATGATGGTTTTGTTTCTCCAAGTCTTTGCTTGCCGAAGCTCTACTGTCCATGAAGAAGCGATGCTTGCTATTGGTGCCCTTGCTTATGCTGCTGGTGTGGAATTTGTCAAGTACATGCCCGATTTCTACAAGTATATAGATATGGGTCTACAGAACTTTGAGGAGTATCAAGTGTGCTCTATCTCAGTTGGTGTAGTTGGAGACATTTGTCGTGCTCTTGATGACAAGGTCCTTCCTTTCTGTGATCCTATCATGACCAATCTTCTCAAAGACCTTTCGAATCCCATACTTAATCGCAGTGTGAAACCTCCTATATTCTCTTGCTTCGGCGACATTGCTCTAGCAATTGGGGAGCATTTTGAGAAGTATATGCCATATGTGATCCCCATGCTACAAGGAGCTGCAGAGCATTGTGCTGCTCTGAATGCTTTTGATGAAGAAATTGTTGATTATGGCAATCAGCTCAGACGTGGAATCTTTGAGGCTTACTCAGGTATTCTCCAGGGGTTCAAAAGTTCAAAGTCTCAGCTGATGGAGCCATATGCAAACCATCTTTTGCAATTTACCGAGGCTGTTTTCAGAGACAAGAACAGGTACATGATAATATACACTGCCTATGAAAATATCGTGTTAATTTCTTAAATCGCCCTATAGATTACTCCGTAAAGCACTTATACCGTTATCAAGTGATTTGTTAGTGTAAAAGCACCCTCTTTGCTCGTCAACCAAAACCCTTTACATAAATTTAACTCGAATGGTTGTTAGAGTTGCTCATCAACCAAAACCCTTTACATAAATTTAACTCGAATGGTTTTTAGAGTAGAATTTTGAGCGTTCTTGGTGTTTTTGTTGATGAACGGTTGGGATGTTTTTGGAGCATACTGGGCCTGTGGAGCTCCCCAGGCCTTCCTACGAACTCAGGACGAGGTGCCTGAGTTTGGGTGGACCCAGGTACCTTGTGCCTAGGTTTGCTGGCAAGGGCCTGGGAGCTCCCCAGGCCCATTTTTCACTTGTGCTAAGGGGGTATAAGTGCTATATTGGATAAACTACAGGCGTGTTTTGTGCAGTTAACCCTAAAATATTTCTTTCGTATAAAATTTATGAATTTGCACGTTTTCTAAGCACTGTTAAATAACGTGTGCAGGGATGAAGGAGTGACCAAAGCTGCAGTTGCGGTGATGGGGGACCTAGCTGATGCGCTTGGCCAGAACACAAAGATCTTGTTCAGGGACTGCACTTTCTACATCGAGTTGTTGGGTGAGTGTTTCCAGTCCGATGATGACCAGTTGAAGGAGACGGCCACTTGGACTCAGGGAATGATTGGGCGAGTTATGGTCTTATGAGGCGAAACTCCTCTTGTAGTAAAAATGCAGGTCCCTTCTTTCCTTTCTTTTTCCCCCCTTTTATGGACAAATGCTATGCATTTCTACTATGTTGTGTTTTATTTTCGCTTTCTGCTTTTTTGGGTCATGTATGGAAACTCTGCCATTTATATAATGGCCATTATGGTACTGGTTCTTCAATGTTAGTAACCAAGTCTCCTGCTTGTGTTATCTATTTGTTGCTGTGCTCAAATGTCCTATGTTAGAAAATGTATTCCATAATTTTTGCGCGTAATATTAAAAAATGCTGCCTGTTGGGTTTATTTTCTCGTGTTTATATTCATGTTGTGCTATGAATTGCTCTCTCTTGTATTATGCGAGCGCAATCTGTTGATCTATATATTACATCTGTTACTCAGGTGAGACTGATAGAATCTTTTGAATTGTTTTCGATCATTTTTTTCCTTAATCAGTTGGCTCAAAGCAGGTTTGATTGTCGCTTTCTTCTTTTTTCTGGCAATCAACGGCGTTACTATATATACTGATTGGGCAACATTATGTTTTACTTGATGATACTACCAGTTTTTGGGATTCTGATGAACAGTATCTGCTGTGGTCTTGTTTCATAGATAATGTGCATAATGCTGTTTTGATTTATATTGGAAAAGAAATTAGGCTTATTTTTGTAAGTCCATGCTACCCTTCCCCGGTACTTACGGGGTTGTGGAAGTGATAAAAAACGATTTTCAAGAGGGTGGTAACATGGACTCAAAATACGGATCTTTGTTAAACAACTAACTAATAACCTAACTAGAGTTTTACCTGCTCGGTTAGGGGGCTATACCTTTCTTGAACTCCTTCGTCTTCCACTCTTTCCGGTGTACGGATCGGCCTCACCTCGTCGTCTCCTTGCGCCGAAGATGGATCCACCTGAAAGCTTCTACCTTTGGCTTCTTCTTCGAACTTTGAAGAAACTAGAACACTTGGCTTGCTAGGCCTTGTGAACTAGAATGAGTAGAGGATTATTTTGGTGTCTTTTTATCTCTAAGGCAATGAGTCTCAACACATGAGAATGGTTTGCCTTGAGCTAGAGAGAGCAAGAGGAAGAGGGAGAGCTTGAGCAAGTGATGGCAAGAGAGAGAAATGAAATGAGAGAATGAGAGAGTCTTTTGCCATCCAAGCTCTCATAATCCAAAGCCATCATAACAAAAATAGTAATCAAGTATTGTGTGATGGTTTAAGTCAAAATGGCTATATCATTTCATGCACTCATTTTGCATAAATAAACAAGCAAGCAAAAGTCTTTGCCATGGAATGATAGCCATTGTCATGATGATGGTCAACTAGTCCAACCTAGTCAACCGGTCAACAAAGTCAACCCCTCAACAACCATGTCACTATAATACTTAATTAATATTATTGTTAATCATATATCTTATTCTCATTAGGGTTCAGTCAAAAGTCAATAGTCAACAGTCAACAACCCCAATGAGAATTCTCTGCCTCTGTCTCTCTCTGTCAACTGTGCATACACACCCGCATCCGCGTTCCGAGGAACACGAATACAAACGAGATAAAACCAATCCCAAAACGTACACTAGGATCTGGTTTAAACCAAAGCCCGCTAGTGTTAACTGTCCGGACACCAAACATGCACAAGTGCACGGATGTGACAGAACCCTGTCGCAAAACCATGCGACCTCTACTCTTTTGCCTAAAGGCGAATAGCTTTCTGTGTGGGACTCTAAAGACTCGACACTACGCTGGCAGTGGGTTTAACCACAGACCGCAAGCGGCACTAGCTGTACGTAACGGTCCCCAGGTAGATGCCGGCAAGAAGACTGACGGGGTGAAACCCATCTGAACTCTTACTGAGCCTGAATGTGACAATCTCCATACAGTCCGGTCTGTTCGTCTGATACATCGCATGGCGGGCCTAGGGGGCGGTGAACGTCAGTCCCCTAATAGCGGTACAAGTCGTGTCGGAGTGAAGCCTAGAACACCCTGAGATTGTTAGTGTATATGCCCTAGGGGCCATTATTGTATCATACTAGTTTGTATATTACTTAATGGAAGCTTGAGATATTCACATGTATATAACAGTTTTGCTAAACATGGTAATATGCTACTTGGTTTTTCTATCTTAATGTGTGAGTATACGTATTGATAGAGCTCTTAGGATCTTGCTTGACTACCAGCGTTGTGATGACAGTCACACTAGTGGGGGCTGGGTAGTCTACAAGCACATCCTTATTCAGGTCCCTAGTCGTTGGATTATCGAGACAGGGCATCGATACTCCGGAGTAGACTAGTGTGTACGCTTCTCATCCCAGTTGGGGAGATGGTGTAGGGTTCCTAGGCACTCTCAAGAGGTCTTACAAGGCATCAACCATGCCAATTTCAAAAATTACGGTGCCGAGAAACCCTAGACTACGGATCGTTGGCTAGAATTCTAGGCGAAACATGAAACTAGTTTACAACTAAACTAAAAGATCGGAAATACAACCTTTGTAGATCCGGTCCTCCACCTCCATAGCTCCGCAATGAAGTCTCCTCGCTGTCCAAATCGAAATCCGGGCTCTTGCGTCGGCTTCAACGGAGAAATGGGCGGGCAAGGTCGTCGGCTTCGTGCCGAAGATGATCTACGTCGAGGCATCACAAGATCAAGCTCTCACTTCACAAAGTCATGAAACTTGTGAAAAAAACACACTCTACTACTTGGCAAGAGGTAGAGGATGAAGAAATAGAAAGTTGGTAGACTTTAGAATTGGATTTCTCACTTGATTTCTTCACTTGCCATTGATGAGGCAAGCTTTCTTCATATGAAGAAGAAGAAGAAGATGATAATTGTTATGATAAGTTAATTTAAAATAGAAAAGAAAATCAAAACTTATCATAATCCAACCATGGTCAAGTGTAGAGAATAGACTAGGGTTAAGTGGAATGGTTAGGGTTAAGCATGAGACAAAATGGTCACTAAGTCAAAGCTTCATGAAGCTTCATAATCCATCCAAAGAAAGCCACCATTTATTCTTTATGCTAATAATTTTCCAAAAAGAATAAAGAATAAATAAATAGATATGAAAAACAAAACCCTAACCATTTAAATAACCATGGTTTAATCTTTACACTTAACCAAAAAAGCATGCATCATCAAATATGATACAATCATGTGCACAAAAGTATATCACATATACAACTTGCACAATCCAAGTGAGAAAATCCATTTAAAGTGAACCAACACTAGTTAATGCAAAGTAATATATCAAATATATAATTATGCATTAAATCATTAAATCAACACTTGATTTAACGATTCGGTCATATCGCATATAACCGACTAATATTCAATGTATCGGCTTATCGAATCAATCCTTGATTCGATAACTAGGTTATATCGCATACAACCATTCGATACATTCATCGCGAGAATAGAATACGGTATCACATACTCGAATCATTCTCGGTCCCGCGCATATCTCATATGCGCTCCTATTTCGTTTCGCTTGAGCCAGGAAACCTCTGTGTAGGACTCTAAAGACTCGTCAATACGCCGGCAGCAGATGATGATCATATCAAGCACCCACAAGCCGCAAGCGGTCTGCTAAACGTAACGGCCACCCGGGTATTGAGCGATCAGAAGATCGACGAGCAAGCCCGCTCACACTCCAGTGAATCCAACCAGTAACACTACCGTACAGTCCGGTCTGATCGTCTGATATGTCGCATATCTCGTCTAGGGGTGGTTAACGTCAGACCCCAATAGCTCGATAAGTCGTGTCGATATGAGGCCTATAACAGTTCGAGAAACTACTGGTAACACTTACCAGTAAATCTCAGCAACCCTGGCCAGGGATTTCCGGTTATAGCCAATCGGACACAGCGCAACATCAACCCCCTATACCGGGAGAGACGAATCCCCTCCTATCGCTCATTGCCTCCATGTGATTCGGGACTGTACCCAAAAACCACCGTTTTGCACGCCCTATTGGACGTTGTAAGATGGAAATCAAAGCACAGTGGGAACCACACAAGACTCTATGACGATCTCGGGTCAACAGACTACTCTGTACCAGTGTCACCAGAGAACTGCCATCTGACGTAAGGTATAATAACATCTGGGAGTTCTCGGCGAGTCCGTCCAGTGTACCCAGTCTCTACTGAGCACCCGTATATCTCCTCTGATGTCAAGCACCAATGGATATGGGATCATCCATCGCCCATCTGTATGGGTCGAGAAGGTACACGCTAGTCTGCTCTGGTATATCGATGCCCCGTCTCGATACACCCACGACTAGGGACTTTGAAGGATGTACTTATGGACTACCATGTCCCCACTAGTATGATCCGCATCATAGTCCAGGTAGTCAAGTACACATCCTAAGGGCTTTACCAACATGTAATAGAGAGACAATCAGTGTACACGTTAAGGTAAAGTACAACCAGATAGCATACTATCATGTCGAGCAAGAAAGTCCTCCCTATATATGTCCCAGCATCCACTACAATATACATCCGATGTACAGTAATGGCCTCTAGGGCATACATATAACTAACAATCTCCCACTTGCACTAGGGCCATCTGATGCAGTGGTCGAAGTATCTCATACTCAACCATCCCTTAAAAGTCTCTCTTTGGGAATAGGCCTTTGTGAGTGGATCCGCCGTGTTGTCCTCTGAGTCTGCTCTCCTAACCTCGATCAGCCTGGAGATCAACCATTTCCATGATCAGGTGATACTGCCTTAGAATATGTCTGGATCACTGATGGGACAGACGTTCCTTGGCATAAGCCACAACTCCATTGTCACACAATGGGAGGAACTAAGTTCATCTCATGAACTAATATACACCTAGACAGCCTCTTTGGTAGCATCTTAAGTAGCGATGTATCCAGCCTTTATCGTCTAGTATGCCACGGTATCTAGCTTGGAACTCTTCCAACATACCGTCCCTTTACTGAGGGTAAAGACAATGCCTGTGACTGACATTCAGTCTTCTTTATCACCCTGGAACTCTTCCAGTGATTCTCCCCAGGATCAATTGATACCATCTCACTACAGCTAGTGAGTATTCTAACACCCAAATAACATCTATCTCATAGATGAAAACTCAGGATTGTAGAGGTATCACTTTGATCCTATATGGAGAATCCATGTGATAAGCGGAGATCGACTGAGCGTAGCATAGGAAACTCCTTCCCTATCAAGAGTATGTCATCCACGTACTCTACGAGGATCACCACCATACTCCCTACTACCTTTTTGTATATACAAGGTTCATCTACCATTTTGATGATGTCAAACTGTTTGACTAACTCATCAAAACAGATGTTCCAACTCCGCGATGCCTGCTTTATCACATAAAACATCTTGCACGCGTTTCCGCTGCTCCCACTGTTTACGAAGCCCTTTGGCTGTGTACTTATAGACGCTCTCTTCCAAAACATCATTTTAGAAGAGCTGTCATGACACCCAACCACCAGATATCGTAGTCATGGTATGTAGCCGTGGCAAGCAGGATCTGGATGGACTTAAGCATAGCTACTTAGAAAAAGGTTTCATCATTATCCACGCCTGGTCGATGACGAAAACCTTGAACAAGTCTAGCCTTGAAAGTCTCAACTTTTCCATGTACACCAAGTAATCTTCTCAAGATATACTTGCTCCTGATGGGGATTTAACCCTTCAGATATAGCAACCAAAGTCCATACTTTGTTGGTGTATAAGGATTCCATCTCAGATCGATAAGCATCCAGCCATTCTTACAGAGTCCTACTCCTGATGGCCAGCCCGAAACTAGTTGGGTCATCATCTCATGATGCAATCCTCGCTCCCACTGTCATAGAGAAAACCGAAGTATCTCTCAGGTGGGTGAGGAACCCTACTAGATCGGCGGAGAGGCTGAGGTTCGTTGGTTGCTATTGAATCCTTTGGTTCTACCAAATCATCTGCTTTAGTTTGTATAGCTGGAACCTTTCCAGATCCATATTACAGACCTTGCCTCGAGCTTGTCCGGATTTTGCTTTTAGACATTAGCCGGACAACCCCAAATCTTAACTAGCTTAAGACATGGGCTCTTCCCTTTCCATATCCCATATGAAATGGTAGGCAACTGATTTGATTGGAACCCTATTCAATAGGTATGCAACTTCTCAAGTGCATAACACCCAAAGGAAAAAGGTAACTCAGTAGTACTCATCATAGAGCACACCATATCAAATAGGGTGTATCTGCTCCGCCCCGACATACCATCGTGCTATGGTGTATACGGAGGAGTAATGCTGAGAGAGAATCTCATTCTCCTTTAGAATAGTCCAGGATTTCCGTGCTCAAGTATTCTCCTCCTCGATCCCATCAAAGGACATAATACTTAAACCCGTATTTTGGTTCTCTACTTCTAACTTATATTCTGTGAATATCTCAAAAGGTTCGGACTCATATTTCAACAGGAACATATGACTGAATCTTGAGAGATTATCAGAGAACGTAATGAAGTATAAAGAATCAGTCCTGGCATGTGTAGACAGGGGACCTTACATACATCAACATGTATCAATCCCAAGAGTTCACTAACTCTTTCTCTGTTTCCAATAAACAGAGCTATGATCATCTTATCTTTGTGACATGACTGGCGAGTTTCACAAGATGTAAATTCAAACTAATTTAAATATGCATCTTTATGTAACTCTAGCTAGTCGGGTCATATTGATCTGACCTAGTCTACAATACCTCAAGAAGAATTCGTTCATTTCTGAACTATTCCTCTTGTGTGTGTTCTGTATACTAAGAACTGTAGTTTGATTTAGAACATCAACGCTTTTAGATAACGTGCCTGAACCGATCAACTTTTGATATAGGAAATGTTCAAAACATTATCCAACAATACAAAATTTTATCATTTCTTTACTAATAAAGAGACTGATATGATTTTGTATATCAGGTTCGGTATCTAATAACATTCGTTCAGAATCAATGTATTGGTAATACAGGGTGACAGTGACCAACAGACTTGGCTGCAACTCTTGCCCCGTTTTCTGTCTCATGAAACTTATCACCCGTTCTCAGTTTTTCTACCATTTTGTAGCCCTATGTAACAGATTACATATCTGGGATCCTGATCCGGTATCAAATACCCAGGATGCAGAGGATACTGAGAAACAGTTCTTTATAATGAACACACCCGAAGATGATGCATCAACATGCACTCTCTTCGTTTGGGCGGAACGGGAAATCTGGTATTCCCCAATTTCCTGCTCTGTCTTATAACAATTATAAGTTGGAGCGGGACCAACGTTCCCCAGCTCAGTATAACAAGCGGGTTCGGTCAATATTCCGTATTATTATCTTGATTAAGGCGTGATATGGTCGCTACCTGGAGAGAGAGAGAAGAAAACACTCAACGTGCGCTCTTGCAGGAATAAATTGGTTATTATTTTATCTAATCAGGATGGCTCCCACTGCTTTTTATCAAATCTTCCTTCAAACCCTAAAAGGAAAGACTAGCCGGGATTAATTACACACTACAAGTTCGCCAATCTTTCAGCCAGGCCAGTGTCGGTACTTTGAGGGAGGTCCCCCGTGCTTTCGCACGAACCTAATTAATGTAAACCTCGTTTTCCCAGAGGCGTAACCCCGTTGACACCTTTCTAGACACCTACTTAATCGGCTAATTGTAATGTGTAAAACTCTCCCAGGAGTAACAATTACTCGCAGCGGGTATCGGGATCCAACTATCTCATAGAAGGTATGCAATCTCATTGCAAATTTCAACACTTGAAATTCCCGATAATTTTGCCCCTAGCGTCCTATGACCTTGACGGAGGTCAACAAAGCATAGGCTACTAATCAAGTTCAACCCGTCATTTCTTGATCGAATTAAACCCACCCGCACGACCCTTGACGGAGGTCAACAAGGCCGCACGACTACCCTAATCCAATCTGCATCATATGCATAAGCAGATAAATACTAGTTAGCTACCGCACACTACGCCTTGACGGAAGTCAACAAACGTAGCACGAATACTAAATAGGACTTATCTGAAATGACAGAGGTCTACGACAGGTTTTTCTGAAAACCTATTGCGTAATGAATTTGATATCGTTGTAGGATCGAATGAATTTTGAAATGGAGTGTTTTTGATGCTTTTCTAGTTTTGCTAAAGGAGTCACTCCCGGTGAAGGGATCGTCGGTCCTTTCCTCGTCGAATGAGGTGCGGGATATATCATATATATCACTGTGCAAAGCAGAACTCTTAAAAAGCGATCAAAAGACAAACCGAGTGTGTAGCATCTGCCAGTTATTGCTAAAGGAGTCACTCCCGGTGAAGGGATCTCGGTCCTTTCCTTATCGAATAAGGTGCATGATATATCATATATACCGCTGTGCAAAGAAAGAACTGTAGCTACCTGTTTTATTTTGAAATTCGATTCTACAACATCTTAGGTTTCTTTTATTTCATTAATCTCATTAATGAAGTCCCATCATTTATATACCTAAACATCACAGATAATTACGACGTACACTTATGCCATCCGCATTCGCCTCGATGTCCCCTCGTGCACCGTTAGGTTAGGTAACTAACGGCAGAGCGGGGCAGGGCTAGCGCGGGTGTAAAACATAAGTAACGTCTATAAAATATATCATATATACTATATACTGTATCTATCACAGAACATCACATGATCACATCACAGATATCGCAGCAGAAGAAACATATGAAATATTGGATATACTAGGACGTCCGTGTTTTCAATACGAGCCAGTATAAAACACGGATTCCACGGTCGTGATGAATAGCCAAACCCACACCCCAAGACCCCTACGAGAGCGACAAGCAACCCTACCAATTCTAGAGTTAGGAGACCCGGACTCGACTCCTCGAGTTGGTCTCCTACTGGACTCCAGAACCCGGTTACTTGTGCCCTCCTCCTTGGGTCTATCCTAGTGCGGAAAAGTAAATAATATACAAAGGGTGACTACTTCCGCAACCTGGAAGTGCCCCAATAAAAGAATATTACATACAAGTTTTTACATGAATGAAAATGAAAAACACCCATCTCATATAAAAAACCCCGGCTATTCAAACACGACTATCCAATATAACATATCCAGCAACACATAACATCACATGTCATCAACGTAAGTAAATATGCGCATCCCAATTGTCGTTGACATATAGCAACGAAACCGGCGATATCACATATTACACTTACGGTCACAGAAAAGAAAGTGTAAAACTACAACAGTTGGAATCCGCAATCTCTTTAGACATCGCATGCCTAATCAAATGAATTCCTTAGACATCGCATGCCTAACAATTATTAACCCCGCATTTTAGTCTCAAAATCGAAAACACTTTTCAATAGCAAGTCGGGCAATTCAACAAGATTCCCGACATTTTGATCGAATGCTCGTCGCAAACTTTAGTAGACGGTCGCACCCCCGATACCGACGACGAAGTGCACCAAGGCGGAACACCGCTACCGCGAGCACCCGAACGGATGCTTTCGGCGACGGGGTTCTCCACAGTCACTTGGTCGGGGCTATGGGGTGAGGCTGTCTATTAAGTTTATCCGGTGAGTATCCGCGTACGCTACGTGATTGCGACGGACTTTTGATCACATCAAAATTCCGTGGCAACCGATCAAGTGAGACTAAACTGCTATGTTTATAACATTCATTCGGTTATCTCATAACTTCTTGTGAATTCCAATTATTGTATCCCATTCCGGATAAATAGAAAATGTCAAACTTTCCGATCGAACAATCGAACACCCAAGTTTTCCCGATACAGATCAACACATGAAACAAGTCTAAAAGCATTCAGTTCGTGCCTCAGTACCAACGGTCCAGCCGTAGAAGGGTCAAGCCAACGCCTCACATGTGGCACGCCGTACTGCCCCAAACCCGAAGGTTCAAAGGGCAGTTCAAGACGGTCACATAATCGAGTTAAGGCTTGTTGTCTTCTAGAGGGTCCATCGAGTTACTTGCACTATTTAGAACGTCTTTAAACCACGGAAAAATCCAACACTTGGAAATTTCCCGACAGGGGAAAAATTGGGTATTTATATCCGGTCGAACTTTTTAACATATTCAAATATTATCCGGAAAGCCAAATAGACAAAGTTAAATAATCCGATCGATTCATCGAACCCCCAAAACAACCCCAGAAAATTCAACTCTTGAATAAATATTAAAAATTCCCAGAAAACACAACACCTGAAAACATGAATTACTGTGCAAAAATTAAACAGTGATATCAATTATTGGCCGCGGAACCGCCCCAGAAGCCAAGCTTCTGCCGCGGTTCTGCCGCCCTGTAGCAGCTTTACTCAAAAACTTTTGCATCGTAATTCTTAGTTTTTCCTGCTGAATTTTTTAAGAATTTTTAATCTGGAAAAAACCCAGTTTTTAGAAAAAGTCCAGAGAGCACTTTGATGTTAGGGTTTCGGGTCGATCGGGTTTCAAACTTCGTCTACGCGTCGCCTAAGGCTCTAGCTAGGCTCAGATACCACTGTAGGGTTCCTAGGCACTCTCAAGAGGTCTTACAAGGCATCAACCATGCCAATTTCAAAAATTACGGTGCCGAGAAACCCTAGACTACGGATCGTTGGCTAGAATTCTAGGCGAAACATGAAACTAGTTTACAACTAAACTAAAAGATCGGAAATACAACCTTTGTAGATCCGGTCCTCCACCTCCATAGCTCCGCAATGAAGTCTCCTCGCTGTCCAAATCGAAATCCGGGCTCTTGCGTCGGCTTCATCGGAGAAATGGGCGGGCAAGGTCGTCGGCTTCGTGCCGAAGATGATCTACGTCGAGGCATCACAAGATCAAGCTCTCACTTCACAAAGTCATGAAACTTGTGAAGAAAACACACTCTACTACTTGGCAAGAGGTAGAGGATGAAGAAATAGGAAGTGGGTAGACTTTAGAATTGGATTTCTCACTTGATTTCTTCACTTGCCATTGATGAGGCAAGCTTTCTTCATATGAAGAAGAATAAGAAGAAGATGATAATTGTTATGATAAGTTAATTTAAAATAGAAAAGAAAATCAAAACTTATCATAATCCAACCATGGTCAAGTGTGGAGAATAGACTAGGGTTAAGTGGAATGGTTAGGGTTAAGCATGAGACAAAATGGTCACTAAGTCAAAGCTTCATGAAGCTTCATAATCCATCCAAAGAAAGCCACCATTTATTCTTTATGCTAATAATTTTCCAAAAAGAATAAAGAATAAATAAATAGATATGAAAAACAAAACCCTAACCATTTAAATAACCATGGTTTAATCTTTACACTTAACCAAAAAAGCATGCATCATCAAACACGATACAATCATGTGCACAAAAGTATATCACATATACAACTTGCACAATCCAAGTGAGAAAATCCATTTAAAGTGAACCAACACTAGTTAATGCAAAGTAATATATCAAATATATAATTATGCATTAAATCATTAAATCAACACTTGATTTAACGATCCGGTCATATCGCATATAACCGACTAATATTCAATGTATCGGCTTATCGAATCAATCCTTGATTCGATAACTAGGTTATATCGCATACAACCATTCGATACATTCATCGCGAGAATAGAATACGGTATCACATACTCGAATCATTCTCGGTCCCGCGCATATCTCATATGCGCTCCTATTTCGTTTCGCTTGAGCCAGGAAACCTCTGTGTAGGACTCTAAAGACTCGTCAATACGCCGGCAGCAAATGATGATCATATCAAGCACCCACAAGCCGCAAGCAGTCTACTAAACGTAACGGCCACCCGGGTATTGAGCGATCAGAAGATCGACGAGCAAGCCCGCTCACACTCCAGTGAATCCAACCAGTAACACTACCGTACAGTCCGGTCTGATCGTCTGATATGTCGCATATCTCGCCTAGGGGTGGTTAACGTCAGACCCCAATAGCTCGATAAGTCGTGTCGATATGAGGTCTATAACAGTTCGAGAAACTACTGGTAACACTTACCAGTAAATCTCAGCAACCCTGGCCAGGGATTTCCGGTTGTAGCCAATCGAACACAGCGCAACATCAACCCCCTATACGGGGAGAGACGAATCCCCTCCTATCGCTCATTGTCTCCATGTGATTCGGGACTGTACCCAAAAACCACCGTTTTGCACGCCCTCTTGGACGTGGTAAGATGGAAATCAAAGCACAGTGGGAACCACACAAGACTCTATGACGATCTCGGGTCAACAGACTACTCTGTACCAGTGTCACCAGAGAACTGCCATCTGACGTAAGGTATAATACCATCTGGGAGTTCTCGGCGAGTCCGTCCAGTGTACCCAGTCTCTACTGAGCACCCGTATATCTCCTCTGATGTCAAACACCAATGGATATGGGATCATCCATCGCCCATCTGTATGGGTCGAGAAGGTACACGCTAGTCTACTCTGGTATATCGATGCCCCGTCTCGATACACCCACGACTAGGGACTTTGAAGGATGTACTTATGGACTACCATGTCCCCACTAGTATGATCCGCATCATAGTCCAGGTAGTCAAGTACACATCCTAAGGGCTTTACCAACATGTAATAGAGAGACAATCAGTGTACACGTTAAGGTAAAGTACAACCAGATAGCATACTATCATGTCGAGCAAGAAAGTCCTCCCTATATATGTCCCAGCATCCACTACAATATACATCCGATGTACAGTAATGGCCTCTAGGGCATACATATAACTAACAGATGGTCTGTCCCACAGCCGTCAGTACGTCGTACTGGAGATAGTATGCAGGTGCTCGTTAGGTTACGGGTACACCGGACAGGACTCACAGGGAACTGTTGGTTGGTTTTATACCAGTCGTCAGTGAACAGTTCCCAGGTGACATGAGTACAGCATAGTCCGCAGACTTGACACTGCTACTTCGCCTCGAGTGTGTCCCACTGTTCTTAGATTGCTACCCTACCACGGCTCAAAGGAGTCGTGCAAACAGGTAGCAGTTGGGTGCAGTCCCGAGCACTTGGAGGCAGTGGCGGTTAGACATGATTCGTCTCTCCCGGTATTGGGGGTTGATATCGCGCTGTGTCAGAGAGCCATTACGCAAAGTCCCTGGCCAGGGGAAGCGAGATTTGCTGGTAGGTTCCAGTAGTTTCTCAAGATGTAATGGGCTTCGCTCCGACACGACTTATACCGCTATTAGGGGACTGACGCTTGCCGCCCCCTAGGCCCGATATGCGATAGTCTTAGACGAACAGACCGGACTGTACGGAGATTGTCACATCAGACTCAGTAGGAGTTCGGATGGGTTTCCTTATCGGCCTTCTTATCGACATCTACCTGGGGACCGTTACGTACAGCTAGTGCCACTTGCGGTCTGTGGTTAAACCCACTGCCAGCATAGTAGTCGAGTCTCTAGAGTCCCACGCAGAGAGTTTCCCTACTCCAGGCAAAACAATATAGAGGTCGTATGGTTTTACGACAAGGGTTCGGACGCATACGTGTGTTTACGCACGTACGACTTTCGGACAGTTTTTACTAGCCGGCTTTGGTTTAAGCCAGTTACTAGTATCCGGTTATTGGATTTATACCGTCTAAAGTTTTTCCGTGTTTTCACGGATAGGAGGGGCGTTCTCATAATTGCGCGAGAAGCTTCTAGAAGATGGTGACTAAGGAGGTTTAGGTGGCATATACATTAAATGAGATTAGTGAGTCATATGGATGATTCATCCATGTCATTAATGCTTCATAATTGCTTAATGACCCATGGAGATGAATCACCATTAGATATTTATCAAGCATGGTTGTAAATCATTTTCTTTTCTTTTCTTGAAAAACAATAATGCTTGATATATATTATGATAACTCATTTTCTCATTTCATTATTATGTTCATCTTCTCTCTCCTCAAGCTCTCTATCTCTTCAAACCCTAATCCTCCCCTCTCATGTGTTGAGTACAAGGATTAGTTAGACTGATTAATCCATAACCATACTCTATTTCATCTAGGTACTTTGATTAGCACTTAAAGATACCTAGTTGCCTCAAGTTTAGAGGCAAAGCTTGGAGTTTAGCTCTCGTGGTGGATCGTCTACTACTTGGAGAAGGCCGAGGAGGAGGTGGAGTTCGTAAAGACGAAGGACATGGTTCTTTAGGTATAATCCCTTTACATAGTAGTTAACTTCTATGTTTGATGTTAGTTATCGTTTAGCTTCGATTCATGCGGTTAGTCGATGTTTAGCATAAAACAAGATCGTTTTTCATATTTCCGCCTCCCCGCAAGTCGTGGGATGTTGTACATCGACTTACAGTGGTATCAGAGCCTCGCTAAACAATAAGTAACTCACTTGCAAAATTGTATGAATTTCGAACGGAAAAAACAAAACCGGAAAATCCCGAAATCATGAGTTTCTGTCGATTTTTAAATGAGATCCAAAAATTTTTCAGGGACCTTCAGAAAGCCTTAAATGATAGTAGATGAACACCCAAGAAAACTGGGATCATGAATCGGCTAAAGCGCCGCGGAACCGCCGCGGATCCCACCGATCCGCCGCGATTCCGCCGCCGAGTTGCCGATTCATCATCCCAAATTTCCTGTGTTGGTTCTCTGTGATATTTGGAATTTTCTGGAAGTTTTTAATTTTTGCTCAGGTTTCAGATTTACAGAGAAGTATTGGAGCAAAATTAAATGTGTTTAATCGATCGAAATTATACGATATTTGCTTGTTGGATTATATCTGTGTTTGTATAATGTGTTCGTAAACCTCCCCTAACTGCTAGTATGTCGGTTGGCAGGGGGTTGCACATTTCTGTAATGGTTTTTACTGTTTGTGGATATGAACTGTGTTGGACTGTTGTGATGTTTAGCCGGGGTTAAGTGATGGGTTATTATTTAATTCATTTGATGTAAATGTAATTTGTTGTAATATTATTTTGCAGGGCACATCCAGGTTGCGGTTGTAGCCACCGTTGTATTATTTCATTTTACTGTTTTTGCTCCTAGGACAGACCCAAGGTGGGGTGCACAAACTGCCGGGTGGGTAGTTTGCCGTACCCGTTGGGGTCTTGGGTGGGATAATGGCTATTCATCACAACTGTGTAATCCGTCTTTTGTTGCAGGCTCAAAACAAACACGGATTGCTTGCAAATCCAATAAAGTTCATCTGTGATCTGGAATGCCTATTATTGCGTCTGACGAATGTACAATATCTATATATGATAGCTATTTAGACGTCATTTATGTTTTACACTCGCGCTAGCCCAGCCCCCGCTCTGTCGTTAGTTAAGTAACCTAACAGGTAATGACGGGACTCCGTGGCGAATGCGGATGGCATAAGAGAACGTTGTATTTTCGTTGTTTTCTGCAATGATAGGTTAATGATGGGACACATTATTTATAATGCAAAGAAAATAAACCAAAATTTTAATCGTTGGAACAAATTAAAAGAAACCACTCGGTTAATTTTAAAAACGGATATTTTTAAATACGGAGCTTTAACCACTCCTTTTAAAAGCTATCAGGTTCCTTCGGTTATATCAAGTTCACTACGTTCACGGTTTCGCCAAAATCATTCGTAGCCCTCCGTCATTTCATCTGGGTATTCAGTAGTATTCAAGCTATGTATTTTGACCTAACGCCAAGGCATAGTGTTTGGTAGCTACTGGATATTCATTTGTTGCATAGATAGATGAGTTAGTTTGGGACAGTCGTATTATCATTTTGGCCGAACGTCGAGGATATATACGGATGGGTTCAAATTGACAAGATAATGATGGGTAGAACTTGACATGTGACTTATGACATTTTGACCTAACGCCAAGGTCATAAGAGCATGGGGCAAAAACTTATATCGGGAATTTCTAAAGAAACTAAAATTTGCAAAGAGTTGCATACCATTTGGAGTTTGATGAATGTTGGGAGCATTCCTTCAACATTATCATACGATGATATTTGGATCCCGATCCTACTGTGAGTATATGCTACTTATCAGGATATTCGTCACTTAACGATCAATGCTATAAACCAAGTAGGTGTCAAGAAAGGTGTCAGCGGGGTTACGCCCCCAGAGAAAAGAGGTTCTTTAATTAAGGAACTTCGCGAAAGCGTTGGAAAACCTCCCTCGAAGTATCGACACTAGCCTGGTTGAACGGTTAAGCAAGAATTGTACAGTGAGAATAGTCCTGGCTAATTCTTCTTTTATGGTTTGAGGAAGGATTCGAGAAACAGTGGAAGCCATCCAGTTTAGATAAACTAAAAACCACTCTAAACTTGCAAGAGCATCATGCTAAAGAGTTTTCTTCTCTCTCTCCTAATTGCAGCGAGCCTGAAAATGACTGGACTTAAGTTACTTTTAGAGAAAAATATACTGACAGGGCCAAACTATAAAGATTGGCTGCGGAATGTCAAAATGGCTTTGACCTATGACAAATTGGGGTACGTCCTCACCGCTACGGCACCTGCTGTCCCTGGTCCCAAATCCAGTAATGCGGATAAGGAAATCCGCAAAACCTGGGATTTCGATTGCGCGAAAGCCAAGTGCATCGTGCTTGCCTCGATAAACAATGAACTTCAGAGGAGGCACGAGGATATGGAACTAGATGCCATATTTCTCCATACAAAGGAACTTTATGGAGAGCAATCTCGTATAGCAAGATACGAGACCTCTAAGAACTTGTTTCGAGCGAGGTTAGCTGTCGGGTCATCAGTAGGAGAACATGTCCTAAAGATGATCGGCTATATAGAAGAGCTCACAGACCTTGGGACGACTTTGGATAATGAGCTCTATACAGACTTTATTCTCCGGTCCCTTCCTTCCACCTACACCCAGTTTATCCTGAACTTCAACATTCAAAGAAAAGAAGTTGAACTTCCGGAACTCCTGAACATGTTAAGGAGTGCAGAGGGCACCTTGCAGAAAGCAAGGGAAACACCCGCTATGTTTGTTAGCGGTGCATCTTCTTCCGGGTCCAAGGCTAGGGCCAAAGGAAGGAAGAAGAAGGCCGCCACCAAACCTAGAGGAGGTGTTAGTAAGGTGGGAGGGAAGGGAAAGAAAAAGTTTGCGGTACCGGTAGTGGGCCAGGATGAGTGCTTCCATTGTCACAGGAAAGGGCACTGGAAGAAAGATTGCAAGGCGTGGAACGCCAAGAACCAGGAACCGAAGCAAGCTGTGGCTTCGACTTCAGGTGTGTTTGTAATTGAGAATTGTCTGTCAATCAACTCTACTTCCTGGGTATTGGATACCGGATCAGGATCTCATATTTGCAATTCATTGCAGGCACTGAGAAACCGTAGAGTGCTGAAAGAAGGTGATATGACCCTAAAGGTTGCTAACGGAGCTAGCGTGGGAGCTGCGTCCGTCGGGGATTATCACCTAGGATTGACGAGTGGACACATTTTGGTTTTACATAACTGTTTTTTTGTACCAAGCTTAACGTGTAATATCATATCAGTTTCCTTGTTATCAAATAAAGGTTATGATTTCACGTTTGTAAGAGATGTTGTTAACATCCACCTTAATCATGGTTTGATTGGGTCCGATACACTAAATAACGGTATATATGTTTTAAACCAACTCCAAATTTTCAATGTCCAGAACACACTAAAAAGAAAGTCTCCAGATTTAAATAAAGCTTTCTTATGGCATTGTAGACTGAGTCACATCCATGAGAGAAGGTTGACTAAGTTGCATAGAGAAGGATATTTGGACTCGTTCGAATATCAAACTTATGACACTTGTCAATCTTGTCTCAAAGGAAAGATGACAAAGACTCCATTTACTGGACAAGGAGTAAGAGCGAGCGAGCTCTTAGGACTCATACACAGCGATGTATGTGGTCCAATGTCTACGCATGCAAGAGGTGGTTTTTCCTATTTCATTACTTTCACGAATGATTACTCAAGATACAGATTCATTTATCTGATGAAACATAAATCCGAGGCTTTTGAGAAATTCCAAGAGTATAAGAATGAAGTAGAAAACCAAACCGGCAAAAGTATCAAGACACTAAGATCTGATCGAGGTGGTGAATACTTGAGTGCCGAGTTCCTAGGTTACCTAAAAGAGAAAGGAATTCTCTCTCAGCTTACTCCTCCATACACTCCACAGCATAACGGTGTATCGGAGAGACGGAATCGAACCCTATTGGATATGGTACGATCCATGATGAGTAATGCTGAGTTACCGCGATCTTTTTGGGGTTATGCGCTAGAATCAGCGGCATATCTTCTAAACATGGTACCTACCAAGACTGTGCCTACCACTCCATATCAGATGTGGAGCGCGAAGAAACCCCATCTACGGTATATAAAGATTTGGGGATGTCCAGCTTTTGTTAAAAAGCAGCATGTGGACAAGCTCGAGGCACGATCAGTAAAATGTAAGTTTGTGGGATATCCAAAGATCTCTAGGGGATATCTATTCTATTACGCAGAAGAACAAAAGGTATTTGTTTCTCGTAATGCCCATTTTCTAGAACATCAGTTTTTAGAAAAGGAATCAAGTGGGAGCGAAATAGAACTGGAAGAAATTCCAGAACCACAAACTAATACTGAAAGTTTGGTAGAACCGGAAGTTCAAGAAGAACAGGACATTCCCGCACCCCTCCGCAGGAGTAGTAGGCCGTCTCATCCGCCTGAGAGATACTACGGTTTTCTCATAGATGGGGATAGAGATAATTGCATCATAGATGATGATGAACCTACTGACTTCCAGCAGGCCATCCAGAGCGGCGACTCGGTACGATGGCTAGATGCAATGCGGACCGAAATGGAGTCCATGTACACCAACAAAGTATGGACTTTGGACTTTGCTCCAGATGGGGTAAAACCCATAAGATGCAAATGGATCTTCAAGAAAAAGATTGGTGTAGATGGACAGGTGGAAACCTATAAGGCTAGACTTGTTGCAAAGGGTTTTCGTCAAAGACCTGGTTTGGACTATGACGAAACTTTTTCTCCAGTGGCTATGGTCAAATCCATTCGGGTCCTTCTTGCTATTGCTGCCTTCCATGATTATGAAATCTGGCAGATGGACGTAAAGACGGCTTTTCTGAATGGAAATTTAGAAGAGTGCGTCTATATGGATCAGCCAGAGGGTTTCAATCAGAGTGGGAGCAGCGGGAAAGTATGCAAGCTGCTTAAGTCCATTTATGGACTAAAGCAGGCATCGCGGAGTTGGAACATCTGTTTTGATGAGACAGTCAAAGAATATGACTTTATCAAAAATCCAGATGAACCGTGCATATATAGTAAAGTTGTAGCCAGAAGTGTCGTATTCCTCGTCTTGTACGTGGATGACATTCTATTGATAGGAAATGACATTCCTATGCTACAATCTGTCAAAGGATTCTTGTCACACAGGTTCTCCATGAAAGACCTGGGTGATGCCTCTTACATTCTGGGGATTCGGATCTATCGTGATAGATCCAAGAGGATGTTGGGACTTTCGCAGTCCAGGTATATCGACACTGTACTGAAAAGATTCAGTATGGAAGATTCTAAGCGCGGTAATCTACCGCTTGTCACGGAATCACCCTCTCCAAAGAGATGTCTCCCAAGACTGATTTGGAAAGGGAATGCATGTCTATTATACCCTACGCTTCTGCAGTAGGCTCTATAATGTATGCGATGTTGTGCACCAGACCAGATGTAGCTTACGCACTGAGCGTGGTAAGCCGGTATCAGTCAGACCCAGGGGAGAAGCACTGGATAGCAGTAAAGAACATTCTCAAGTACCTGAGAAGGACTAAGGAGATGTTCTTGGTTTACGGCGGAAAAGACCTCAGGTTGGAGGCCTTTGCTGATTCCGGCTTCCAGAGTGATAAGGACGATTCCAAGTCCATGTCGGGTTATGTCTTTACCTTCAATGGAGGGGCGGTGTGCTGGAAGAGCTCCAAGCAGGACACCGTTGCTGACTCAACGATGGAAGCGGAGTATATAGCTGCTTGCGATGCCGCAAAAGAAGCAGTCTGGATGAAGAAGTTCCTAACAGAACTTCAGGTGGTTCCTACCATAGTTGATCCAATACCTCTGTATTGCGACAACAACGGAGCTATAGCTTTAGCGAAGGAACCAAGGTCTCATCAGAAGTCCAGACACATCTTAAGGCGGTATCACCTGATCAGGGAGATCATTGATCGTCAGGAGATCGAGGTACGGAGAGTTGCTTCTGAAGAGAACATTGCTGATCCATTCACGAAGGCCCTACCTCAGATTCAGTTCGAGAGGCTACTCGAGATCATCGGTCTTCGATATGCCTGTACATGGCCCTAGTGCAAGTGGAAGATTGTTAGTGTATATGCCCTAGGAGCCATTATTGTATCATACTAGTTTGTATATTACTTAATGGAAGCTTGGGATATTCACATGTATATAACAGTCTTGCTAAACATGGTAGTATGCTACTTGGTTTTTCTATCTTAATATGTGAGTATAAGTATTGATAGAGCTCTTAGGATCTTGCTTGACTACCAGCGTTGTGATGGCAGTCACACTAGTGGGGGCTGGGTAGTTTACAAGCACATCCTTATTCAGGTCCCTAGTCGTTGGATTATCGAGACAGGGCATCGATACTACGGAGTAGACTAGTGTGTACGCTTCTCATCCCAGTTGGGGAGATGGTCTGTCCCACAGCCGTCAGTACGTCGTACCGGAGATAGTATGCAGGTGCTCGTTAGGTTACGGGTACACCGGACAGGACTCACAGGAAACTGTTGGTTGGTTTTATACCAGTCGTCAGTGAACAGTTCCAAGGTGACATGAGTACAACATAGTCCGCAGACTTGACACTGCTACTTCGCATCGAGTGTGTCCTACTGTTCTTAGATTGCTACCCTACCACGGCTCAAAGGAGTCGTGCAAACAGGTAGCAGTTGGGTGCAGTCCCGAGCACTTGGACGCAGTGGCGGTTAGACAGGATTTGTCTCTCCCGGTATTGGGGGTTGATATCGCGCTGTGTCAGAGAGCCATTACGCAAAGTCCCTGGCCAGGGCAAGCGAGATTTGCTGGTAGGTTCCAGTAGTTTCTCAGGGTGTAATGGGCTTCGCTTCGACACGACTTATACCGCTATTAGGGGACTGACGCTTGCCGCCCCCCTAGGCCCGATATGCGATAGTCTTAGACGAACAGACCGGACTGTACGGAGATTGTCACATCAGACTCAGTAGGAGTTCGGATAGGTTTCCTCATCGGCCTTCTTATCGACATCTACCTGGGGACCGTCAGCGTAGTAGTCGAGTCTCTAGAGTCCCACGCAGAGAGTTTCCCTACTCCAGGCGAAACGATATAGAGGTCGTATGGTTTTACGACAAGGGTTCGGACGCATACGTGTGTTTACGCACGTACGACTTTCGGACAGTTTTTACTAGTCGGCTTTGGTTTAAGCCAGTTAGTAGTATCCGGTTATTGGATTTATACAGTCTAAAGTTTTTCCGTGTTTTCACGGATAGGAGGGGCGTTCTCGTAATTGCGCGAGAAGCTTCTAAAAGATGGTGACTAAGGAGGTTTAGGTGGCATATACATTAAATGAGATTAGTGAGTCATATGGATGATTCATCCATGTCATTAATGCTTCATAATTGCTTAATGACTCATAGAGATGAATCACCATTAGATATTTATCAAGCATGGTTGTAAATCATTTTCTTTTCTTTTCTTGAAAAACAATAATGCTTGATATATATTATGATAACTCATTTTCTCATTTCATTATTATGTTCATCTTCTCTCTCCTCAAGCTCTCTCTCTCTTCAAACCCTAATCCTCCCCTCTCATGTGTTGAGTACAAGGATTAGTTAGACTACTTAATCCATAACCATACTCTATTTCATCTAGGTACTTTGATTAGCACTTAAAAATACCTAGTTGGCTCAAGTTTAGAGGCAAAGCTTGGAGTTTAGCTCTCGTGGTGGATCGTATACTACTTGGAGAAGGCCGAGGAGGAGGTGTAGTTCGTAAAGACGAAGGACACGGTTCTTTAGGTATAATCCCTTTACATAGTAGTTGTTGTTTGATGTTAGTTATCGTTTAGCTTCGATTCATGGGGTTAGTCGATGTTTAGCATAAAACAAGATCGTTTTTCATATTTCCGCCTTCCCGCAAGTCGTGGGTGTTGTACATCGACTTACAGAGATAACACTGGAAACCTACCAGTATATCTCGTTTGCCCTGGCCAGGGACTACTCGTGTAATGGCTCTCCTAGACACAGCGCGATGTCAACCCCCAAATACCGGGAGAGTCGAATCCTGTCTAACCGTCACTGCCTCCAAGTGCTTCGGGACTGCACAAAAAAACTACCTGTTTGCACGACTCCTTTGAGCTGTGGTAGGGTAGTAATCAAAGTACAGTGGGAACACACTCGATGCGAAGTGACAGTGTCAAGTCAGCGGACTAAGCTGTACTTTTATCACCTGGGAACTGATAACTGACGATAGGTATAGTACCAACCAACAGTTCCTGACGAGTCCTGTCCAGTGTACTCGTAACCTAACGAGCACCCGCATACTATCTCAAGTACGACTTACATACGGCTGTGGGGCAGATCGTCTCCCACACTGGTATGAGAAGCGCATACGCTAGTCTACTCCGGAGTATCGATGCCCTGTCTCGATAGTCCTGCGACTAGGGACCTGCATAAGGATGTGCTTATAGATTACCCAGCCCCCACGAGTGTGACTGCCATCACAACGCCGGTAATCAAGCAAAGATCCTAAGGGCTCCACTAATGTGTATAGGTGATATGCTAAAATAAACACATGTACACATTAAAGCAGAAACACACCAAGTAGCATACTACTATATTGAGCAAGATTGTCAATACAAGGTGAATATCCCAAGCTTCCATTAAATAATATACATACTAGTATGATACAGTAATGACCTCTAGGGTAGGAACATGTAAGCAAAATAGGGGGGAAATGGGTGGCATAGGCTGCTTAAAAAAAACTTACTATAGACAATACATTTCATCTTGTTTTATGCTATCTTCATTTGATGGAGCTTGTATTTGAATGTGCGCGCCATGATTACATAAGAATATTAACCATGTATCAAAATGGCATATGGCTGTGTAGGAAAAGCCTTGAAATTTATTTCGAATTCATCAAGGTTTTCTGCATCTCCTATCATGAAATGTAGAAATGAATAATTTGGGATAATATGGGGAAATTAGGTGTATTTAATTATTTTGGTAATAAGTTTTCCATCAGCAAAGTTGTTTTGATCCTGTTCATGTGTGTGCAAATGTCCATGTGAAATCACCAGCCTAATGAGACGTATTCAAATGAACATAAACACAAACAATTAACTTTCAAAAACGATCAAAAAGAAAAAGAACTGTAATAGAGCTCGTCCTCCAAAACAAACACAATCACATCAAAACAACATTAAAAATCAAAAGTCACAAACCATAAGAAAACCCTCTGTGCTCTTCTTCAAAAGTGGAAAAAGCATTCGGTATTTGCAAGGTACCAGCGTCTTAACGACAAAGTGAGCAAGAGTGATGTGATCATCCGTGCATTACTTTTCGTCTTTTATCCCAAGTTTCTGGTTTCTTGCAGATACATAATATTTTCTGGCTTAGTAGTGAACCAGAGGGAAGCAACGGCCAGGCCGAAAAGCAAGCGGCGCGACGGAATAAACCAAAGCCTTGTACCCTTTCCCAACCAAAGTCTTGTTCGAATCTCTAAGCATAGACCCTTCAATGCCACCATTGATATTCGTCAAATGGTTGCACTCACCATTAGGAGAAGACAGCAATCTCACCTTACATGCATGGATGATCTCGCCTTTATAGTACTTCTTCATGTCCAATCCTTCAACTGGGCAATAGAAGTAGCCATTGTTATCGGCCTTAACGGACCTGTAGAACCCGACCCGGTTCTTGTGATCCCTGCATGAGACACCAACCTTTGCGGAAGCTAGCGGGCGGGCGCCCGCTAACGACCAGGATCCGATATGGTTGCAACTTTGGCAATAGACCATGCCTTCAATTGCCATCAAAACCTTTTCCTTTTCTCTTAGGATGGGCTTGGTGGCATTTGGGTTAGCAAATGAGGTGGCTAACATTGTGCAAAAGATGAAGAGAGAAAAAATAGATGTTGCCATTTCCAGACTAATTGTTAGGATTTAGTATGAAGAGAGAACTCTATAGGAAAAGTATTTATAGGGTGGGTGAGGCCAAAATTGTGTCTCAACTCACATGGGACGTGCTATCAATTTCATGAACGTGAGGAGAGCAATAAGGCACATATTCATAGAACGTGAAGTCATGTTATCTCTTCAAGTGTTCTACTTGATAATTTAGAGATTGAGAATCTCAACTGTTACAGGGAAAAAGTAAGCGAGTTGTTTAATTTTGAAATTGATAGATGATGTGGCATCTTATTTATTCAAAAAAATAAAAAAAAACACCATTATTTTATGTGTGATGCACGTAATTAAATTGACACATCATTATTATCTTAAAGTGCGATACGTATAGTTAATCAATAAAGAAATTGATCATAAAATCTCTACAATTACATACAACGCACGTGCAAAATCGCTAGCGTTAAATAATGAGAAAAGTTGCCAAAATGTTTGGTCGCAGAATTTGACCAAACTCCTCAAACTTTCGGGACAAATCCTCAGGGATTGACAAAGTGCTTGTTTGGTTGGGGAATTAGAATTGGTTGTGATTTGCTTGCCACCTCAGCTTGAGGTAAGCAAAATGAGAGAATTTGAACTTCTCTCAAAATGAGCTGATTTGAGAGAAGTTTGGGCCAACTCAGCACCTCAACACAAAATGGCCAAGATTTGTTATTCTTGCATTCTTTTTAAAGTCGTTTTTTTCCTTCTTTCTGTGCTCTTTTTTTTTTTATCTTATGTGAAGGTAATAATTCTTATACTCACAAACTTTGAAATAACCTTCAATACCCATTTTTCATTCTAATCCTTATTTACTTCTACCAAACAATAGAATTGTAAGTTTAATAGTAAACGCTCAACAAATATTTTTCAACCAAGCGGGAGATTTACAATTCTTGACATTCTACATTTTACAATGTTAGGAATCCATGTTTCAAAGTCAAGCAACCAAATAGCCTCTCCAAAGACAGTGAAAATTAAGAAATGGTATTACGAATAGATTCTACCAGGTTCCACATCCTCAAAAGAGGCAAAATAAACTTCATGCCATCTTGCACTTTGTAAGCTACAGAACAAACTTTATTCTACTTGATTAGATTGAAGATTGTAAGCGTCCAATAGATTTTTTGAGTGTTTGTGTTTATTTATGACATGAAACATGAGCTGATTATTCATTATAGTCACTGTTATTACACATCAAATTCCAAGTTCTAAATGTAAAGTCCAATATTTGTTAAAAGTCAGATTAACCTCCTAACTATTTAAAACCGAATCCGAACTCACAAGATGGTCGAGGCGCTCTTCTTCGTCTTTGTGGAGAAGGTGACGAAAATGTAGACGGCTGGTCTTCTAACAACTCTTACGTGCATTGCCTGAAAACAACACAGTTTCTTAGCGTGTGGCCGTAGATTTGGTGAAACACGCAGAAATCAGGGTCATCTTTATGCTCTTCTCTAAGCATGGTGGAAACAGAGTATTCTACGCCGACAATTCTAATAGCTCAGCAAATTTGCAGCAGCTCCCATCCAAACATCAAGGTTATCGCGTGGTATATCTGCCCCTTGATGGAAGGGAGTAAATAAATCTCCGTTGTAGTCTATTCCTGCGACTTTGACCGAATCTTATGTCCGCGGACATTCGGATCCTCATCGAACGTCCTTGTGAAACGACCGTATTTGTTGGTCCATGTTGACGCTCTGCTATTCGGTGTTGCAGGTTGTTAATTCGGTTGTCTGTATCCCTGAGCTGCGGCCGAAACTGGCTCATTTGTCGACGCAATTCGAGGATGTCCTCGCGTAAGTCTCTCATTTCATCATTCAATTGAGAGATTGTCTGCATGCATTTTATTGTGTCTTTCAGACACTCTAAACAAGAAATCCACTCTTTCCGTGGGGTTCCTTGAGGTGAGGATGTAACGGAAGACGCTGGTGTTCGTCCATTGGTAGATGATGTAAGTTCATGTCACGCACCCCGTGTGTCCGTGGGGAGGCGGAATTTTCAAAAAACAATTTATCGAAGCTCGCAACACGGACTTAAACTCCAGGATCGATTCTAAACCCTAACTAACAAAATACTGTGTGAGGTTTAACTACTCGGATAAGAGTTTATACCTCACGATACAAGTCCTTCGGGTCTTCTTTGTTGTCCTCCTCGTCATCGTAGGCTCCAAGGATCGTAACGGATCGTGGCTTCCTCGTCGGCTTCCTTGAGTCAAAAACGATCCATCCGAGAGTCTATAGTCCGAGCTCCAATATCAACTCCGAGGTAACTAGGGCAAGTAGCTTGCTAAACTAGATGACCTAGGTGATGTAGAGAGTGAAGATGGAACACTTTGTCTCTTGGAACCGTAGCTTTCTCAACTCATGAAACAATTAAGGTTTATGAGAAAAGAAGAAGACTTGAGAAATGAGAGTGAACTTGTGAACCTTGAGAGAGAGCTTCACTGCCCAAAAAAAAGAATGAAGCAAATATGATATTTTGGAGATAAATATCTCACCAAAAAAATATCTCACAAGCTTCACAAAATATCTATTTTGTCAAGAGTGAGTCATGAGCATGAGTCATCCAGTAGGCATGCTAGATTCAATGTCCAAAATCCACCTCATTTCTCCACCCATTTGTTTTAATCCATAATAGAATTAAAACCCTAATAGGTGTCCACTTCTAGAAGCTTTCCCGAACTGATTACGAGAATGACCATCATCTGTATATATATACCCGCATCCGCATTCCGAAGAATACGAATATAAAGAGACAAAACAAATCCATCAGTACAATACTAGGATCCGGCTTAAACCAAAGCCCACTAGTATCATCCGCCCGAACATCATACGCGCACAAGTTCACGTAAGTGTTTGAAGCCCTGTCGTAAAACCATACGACCTCTACACCTTTTGCCCGATGCAGGGAAACCCTCTGTGTGGGACTCTAAAGACTGGACAGTATGCTGGCAATGGGTTTAACCACAAGTCGCAAGCGACACTAGCTGTACGTAACGGTCCCCAGGTAGATGTCGATAAGAAGGCCGATGAGGTAAACCCATCCGAACTCCTACTGAGCCTGCATGTGACAATCTCCGTACAGTCCGGTCTGTTCGTCTAAGAGTATCGTATATCGGGCCTAGGATGTTGGCTATAGTACCATCAAGGCAATTATCGTAGTCACAGGTAGGTGATTATGATGATTGAGGGATGACCTATACCTGTAGAACAGTCTTACTCGAGATGACAGTATACTATCTGGTTTGTCTTTATCATCACTATTACATGTTGATAGAGCCCAGGATTCTTGCTTGACTACCAGCATTATGATGACGATCATATACGTGAAATCTGGGTGGTCTATAAGCACATCCTTAAATGTCCCTAGTCGTGGGAGTTTCGAGACAGGGTATCGATACTCAAGAGTAGACTAGTGTATACTGATCGAGACCCCGACGAGGGGCGGTGACCCGGTCTCATAAGCCATTGGTGTTAGTTTGTTCACCTAAGATAGTATACAGGTGCTCATTCGGTTATGGGTACACTGGACGGACTCGCCGGGAACCTGCTAGTTGGTACTATACCTATTGTCAGATAGCAGTTCCCTAGTGACATGTGTACATGTTAGTCCGTCGACCTGAGATCGTCATTTTTCTCGTGTGAGTTCCCACTGTGATTTGATTACTACCCTACCACGACTTAAAGGAGTCGTGCAAACAGCTTTTAGTTGGGTACAGTCCCGAGCTACATGGAGGCAGTGAGCGGATCGCCGGGGATTCGTCTCTCCCGGTATTGGAGGTTGATGTCGTGTTGTGCACGGGTGGCCATCACCAGAAATTCTCGGCCGGGGTATACGAGAATTACCGATCCAGGATCGATAGTTTCTCAGGTGGTGATGGATTTTATGCCGACACGAATTATCGCGTCAGTAGAGGTCTGACTTTATCGACCCCTCTAGACTCGATATGCGATACTCTTAGACGAACAGACCGGACTGTACGGATATTGTCACTGTCAGGATCAGTAGGGGTACGGATGAGTTTGCTCGTCGGCATTCCTTTCGCTCAATACCTGGGTAGCCGTTACGTACAGCTAATGCCGTTGACGTGCTTGTGGTTAAACCCACTGCCGGCGTATTGACGAGTCTTTAGAGTCCCACAAAGAGGGTTTTCATGGTTCAGGAGATATGGTGTAGATGACGTATATTGGTACATACAGGTGTCTAATTAAATATGTGTACAGGCTGTACAGATTTTAATCGGACGGTTGATAATACTGGCAGCTTAGGATTAAGCCGGATTATTAAATCAGGTTTTGATTTAATAATTTATATATGTATTTATATATATGTATTCTAGTATTATTGTTCACTATTCATTTTCTCTTTTAGCTATTCGTATTTTTGTACGAATACGCGTATATGTATTTCGATACATATACCACGTTGTATTCCGTATTTATACGGAATTGTTTCTAGAAGATGGCCACCTCATTAATTGATTTCCTTTTTAGAAAATCAATTTGGAAATGAGGTGAAAGGTGAGTTTCCATGAGCATGGGTTTTGGCATGTAGAGAGGTATGGTTTGCATTTGTTTATTAGTTAAATGAAAACAGATATTTTGGGTGTGTATGATTGAGAGAGATAGGGGGCAGCCACATTCTTTACATGCCTTGCTCATTTCTTTTTCTTTGCTTGCATTCTCTTCTCACTTGGAAACTTAGCCATTTTCTTTAGTTTCTTATGCCACATGTTTTCTCACCTCCTCTTCATCTTCTTGAGTTGCTCATGGAGCATTTGGGATGAGAGAAAAATTATAGTGACACATTTCTACACCTCCACTCTCCATTGTTAGCAACCTTTGAGCGTCGACTGTCTCGCTTGGCGAGGCTGAACCTTGCGCCGTTTCTCTCAGGTGGATCATCGTAGATGGAGGAAGACCGGCAACCAAACTCGATCCGCAACCTCTAGGAGCTTGGGATGAAGGTTGAAGACCGAAAGACACGGATCAACTCGGTATAACCATCTAACTCCTAGTTTTACATATTGCTAGTATAGGGTTTATGGTAGATCCGGGCATCGGGTCATGGTAGCGCCAGTTTAGAAAATTTTTGTTCCGTATTTGGCCACGGCGTGATGGCCGGGACGCTGCCATAACCCAACATGGTATCAGAGCCAACCCGTAAACCCCTTACTAGCAGTTTTAGACAATGTTAAAGTATCGAAATTGAAACAACCTCAAAACAGTGCACTGCACATTCCAGTTTCTGTCAATATTTTAAAGTCTTCAAAAAATTTTTTAAGCAACTGCAGAAGACACCACTAGAACACCCTACAAAAACGAGCCCCATCCGCCTGTTTTGACCCGGCGAGATTTGCGAAAAAACAGGGGTGGCCGGTTTTTTAGTGGTGTTTGGACTTAAGTTTTGTAGGGTGGTCTAGTCTCTGGAATATTGGTGCAGTGATATTGTTTGTTTTGCCCATTTTGGATATTATGTTATCTCTTGTTCAGGGGCAATTCGGGGTGTTTCGAATTCGATAATTTAACACTTTTTAAATGTTTACAGTACATGCATTACTATCTGCGGCCGTGAATTTCATTAGAGCGGTACAACTCGTCTAATTGCTATATGTTCTTTTAGACGAGTTTGCGAACGTGACATTCACGTTGATGTTCTGTTTTGTGCTGTGTTGTGGCTGGATCGTCGCGGTGGATAGCTTGGGTGCAATGTTAGTACAGTTTAGTTTCATTTGTACATTTGATATTGCGGTGCGAGCGTCCGACATGTGGACTGACGTCATTGCCAGTTTGTATATTATTTGTTTGGGGCACGACCGGGTTGAGGTCGATGCCACCGTTGTATATTATTTTCTTTTCTGTACTAGGATTACTCCGCGGTGGAGTGCACAAATAGCCGGGTTCTAGAGGGCAACGGGTCCGCATCTCATGGTATTGAGACAGAGGGGACCTTACTCTAGAATTGGCGGGCTATTCGCAGCACTTGTAGGGGGTATAGGTTGACCCACGGAGGGGTGCCCAAGTTACCGGATTCCGTGAAGTGCTGGGTGGCCCATTCACGTTATTGATTGGGGTTTCCTCGCTTCTGGAATTGGCGGGTAACTTGCCACGCTCGTAAGGGTCTAGGTTTTCATTGCACAGGCTATCCACACGACAGGGAACGTCGGGTCATTTGCGGCTCAAATGAAACCCGGGGCTCCAAGATTATCCACCATTCTGTGTTGCTTCTGTGTTTCTTATGAGATGTTGCTTTATATCATGCCTGGGACAAATGTTATATATATATTTATATATACTAGTAGATGTTGTATATGTTTTGCACCTGTGCTAGTCCAGTCCCCGCTCTGTCATTAGTTAAGTAACCTAACGGATGATGACGAGACCCAGTGGCGAATGCGGATGGCATATACGTACATCATATATTTTCGTTCTTTTCTGGTGTGATTAATTGATGGGACTGCGTAGATTCTAATCAATGCAAGGATAAAACAAACTTATATATGATGTTGTTGGAACCAAGTATTTAAAACTGACATTACAGACGCCTTCTTTTGCTTTGCACAGTGGTATTCGGTTATGAATATCCTGCACCTCATTCGACGAGGCAAGGGCCGAGATCCCTTCATCAGGAGTGACCCCTTGAGCAAAAGTTTGCGTCTGCGTAATAACTTCACTATAGTCATTTCTTTTGCTTTGCATCGTGGTATTCAGTTTGGAATATCCTGCATCTCATTCGACGAGGAAAGAGCCGAGATCCCTTCACAGGGAGTGACCTCTTTAGCAAAAGTTTTCGCCACTATATATATTTGTAAAACCACTCGGTTCCTTCAACGATATCAAGTTCATTGCGTTAAAGGTTTTTCGTCAAAAACCAGCCGTAGCCCTCCGTCATTTCTTATAAGTACTATTTAGTATTCGTGCTATGTTTGTTGGCATGCGTCAAGGCATAGTGTACGGTAGCTGAATAATACTTATTTGTAGCATGGATATGCGATTGATCGGGACAGTCGTACAGCTTTGTTGGCAAGCGTCAAAGGTTTGTGCAGGTGGGTTCGAGTGAATCCAGGACAATGACGGGTTGAACTTGACTAGTGTCCTATAACTTGTTGGCAAGCGTCAAGTTTATAGGTCGTTAGGGGTAAAAATCACATCGGGAGTTGTTCATATCAGTTTTTTTGCATTTTTATACTGCCCATTCTTGATCACATTGCATATAGGTAGGTACTCTTGATCCGTGTTTGCTAAATAATTGCAGGTTACAGGTTCTCAGCTCTAAATAGTGAAAATCATGAAAAGTCACAACAAATTCGGGACTACTGCCAACAACAGATAAATACGGGTCTCCGCTCACTATCCGTTAGATGTCGCCTACCAGTTTGAGGGACAAAATGGCAAATCATTGGTCATTTCATGCACAAAGCACAAGATGCAGCACTAGATCCAAGATTTCAACGTGGAGCTCAAGAAAATCAAGGCAAAAGTCCACATCATTTCATCTTTTTGGACTGCTGAAAATATGGGAGAAAAAATGAAGAGATTCTGAGAAACTAAGTGTACCAAACAGAGAAGAACAGCAACATGGAAAACCCCAGAAAAAACGACCCTCCAATTCAACCAAAGGGCCGCGGATCCGCGACCAATGTGGAACTTAGGCCGCGGATCCGCGGCCGAGTCAACTCAGCGTTGACTCATATTTTCAGGGTAGTTTTCTAATTGTGTTTGGGCTCAAATTGTATCCCTAGGGTTTCATGTATCTGCCTATAAATAGCCCAGTTTCAAGCCAAGTAAAGGGTGCTTTTTCTTGTATTAGATTTTAGGATAAGAGTTTGTATTTCCTTCTACCTCTTCATCTTTCTCCATTGATATTGTAGTGAGCTTCATGAGTGATGATGAATAAAAGAAGAGTTCTTTTTAACATGCATGTCTTGTAATTGTGTTGTTATATTTGCTTGTAATTTTATTTGTTAAAGGAGTTGTTGTTATTTGTTTGTTTGCTTTCTTTTTCTCTTTTCCTTTATCCTTACAACAATGATGCTTAAGTATGATCCTTACCAAAATGAGGTCTCAAATAGCTAGTTGTGATTTTCTAACTCATTTCTTTCTATCTTCTTTCTTTGTTTTATTTTCCTTTTTAATGGGTGAGTAGTTTCTCACTTGTTAGGGTAGGATAAGGGAAGTTTGAGAGAAGAGTATCTCTCTCACTCTTTTGTTTGCCCAACATCTTGATTCGGACTCCCGTTAATTGAACCACAATCCACTCCCTACGGCACCCTATCCTACATGATAGCGGTGATACCCTAGAGAGACCGGTTGTGGTTGAATTAACCGGAGGTATGGCTAAGAGCCAAGAACAGACGGACAAGGACCAAAAGGAAGGAACTACGCGTTAGAAAGCCTAGCTTATACTCTCAAGTTTCCTTCCTAGTCATGCTAATCCCCGTTGTTGCCGATTACAGTAACATCGATATTAAAGAGTGGCAACGAAAGAAGTGAGCGACTCCTAACTCAAACTAACCTAATCCTAACCCTAACAAGCTCTCTTTATACATATTTTAGCACATAGTGAAACTAAACAAACCTGGACAAATTGGACTTAACTCGTTAAAACACTTAGAAAAAAATTCCCATATCTCCGTGGACCGACCCGTACTCAACCGGCTGGCTACCAAGCGAAACCGTCTTGATTGCGGTAATTAAAACTAAGCACGCAAAATATCTACGGTAGTTTATTTCTTTGTGTAATTTCGGGTTAATTTGTGAATATATATATAACCAAAAATAAAAAAAAAATATTGTAAAAATCATCTTGTTACTTTCTTTTTTGTGCAAGTGTGCAGGATAGGAAGAAGGTCAAGTTCATAGCCAAAGTCGTGGGGAGTTAGATCCATATCTCGCGGCTACACCGCGGTGGATCAAGACGGAACCACGGCTTTGCTGTAAAATTCTGGAGCATATTCAGTGACCAAATCAAGATTCAGGGGCTCTAACCGAGAAGAGGAGACTTCACTTAGCACAGAGAAGAAATTTGAAGTTCCCACTCAACTGTAAAGCCACAGAACCGCGGCACATGTGCATGTTTGACCGCGGAACCGCGGTCAAACTCTGACGTCAGCGACCAAAAATCCTTTGTGAGTATTCCAATCCTCTTCTCACCTCCTCTGAACTCTACCGAACTATTCTTTCTGCAACAGTCTTTGCACAAACTCTATTCCCCTCTCCAATAAAACTGTTTTTGTGCAGGATTCTTTGCGCCGCCGCCAAATAAATTTTGCAAGTGTTTTAGATTTTTGTTTGTTACCGTTTTGCATAAATAATACGGACTTTAAGGGGCTATAACACCAATTCAAATTGGGTGGGGATTTCATCACCCTTCCTAAGACCCCAAAAATCACTAAAAGCATACGCATTACCCTTGAGCTTAATAAAAAATATATAGACTCAGCCAACTAAGGACTGTCGTGCTCAATAGGACAGAGGAAGGTTGTAGGCATTCGATCGTTTATCTAAACTTGACTTTGTGGTGCCTAGGCTAGACAAGTGAGAAAGGTAATTTTAAAAGGCCCGTCTCACGGTGATTCATGAGCGGAACCCTCCTTACCTCACCTGTGCTTACCTGGACACAATTGGCAGTGAAGAGACGATTTGAGGGTTATCTCACAACTTGTCACTTTGGAACAGTTAGGAGCAGTCTAGTGGACCTTGAAGACCATATCTCTAGGTATGATTGTGCATGTTTTGACTGTGATTGTTTGAAGTTGTGCCATAAGTCCATACATATTTTTGCAAAACTCTTTCTAAAAAAACAACAAAACAAAACATCTATAAAAACTTGCCCTTTGTCACCAGAATTCCATTTCACCCACCTTTCATCCACATTTCTCCATTGACGTTTTCTTACCCTCACTTTCTACGCTTTGACTATACTAAACTCGTTTAGTGTATGTCCGGTTGGACTCGGGACACTAGTGCCCGCCTAGTCCGCGTTACGTTAGTCTCTACCGACTACGCGATCGACTCCGACGTCGAAACTCCCTCCACGCCTCTTTCACCCTTACCTTTGCCGGCCAACTCCGACGTTGACCGGGATTCTGTTCATACATCCTCACCATCACCATCACCAAATTCTTCTTCTGAGATGTCAGGATTTCCTCCTAACATCCCTTTACCTACCCCAGGACTAATTCCATCTCATTTAGGTGCGAATAACCCGCAGCCACCTCCTGTTGAAGCGCCATAGCGAATCGCGCTCCAGGATCGTTTCCATCCTACCCGCGACGCACTACCTACCTGTCTTTCACTTCCACTGGCCAATGGGGATAATTTCGAAATTAATCTCCACTTCATCAACATGTTGCCCAAATTTCACGGGCTGGAATCTGAAGATGCCTACATCTTTATCAACATGTTCCAGAACGTTTGTACAATGATGAAGACAACCTAACTGTCCGATGATGCTATACAGCTACGAGTCATTCCTTTCACTCTGTGTGACCTTGCTGAGAAGTGGCTGTATAGCACCGCATCGCATTCCATAACCAGTTGGGACGAGTTTGTAAAAGCGTTTCTTAACAAATTCTACCCAAATCACAAAACCGCGAGGATTCGAAACGAAATTAACCAATTTTCCCAGCTTCCTACCGAACCTTTTTGGAAGTGCTTTGACCGATACAAAGACCTTCTTATTCAGTGCCCTCATCACAGTATTGAGAGATGGCAACATTGCCAAACCTTATATGAGGACCTGAATCCAGCAACTAAGCAGTTGTTGGAAATCATTTGTCAAGGCCATTTCCTATCCAAGTCTGACGAGGAAGCTTGGAAATTCTTCGATGATCTTGCGGAACAGACGCTTCAGTGGGAAAGCACCAGACCGAACACTTCTTCTTCTTCTACTTCTTCCGGTCTCTCTAGGGTAGGAGTTCATCAACTCGACATCTCAATTGCAATGAAGGCCAAGATGGCAGCAATCACACGAAAACTGGAAGCAATTGAGAGCAAATTCTCATCTCCTTCTCTTGCCCATGCTCTTCCCCCTCGTACCATTTGCGCTTGTTGTTCTGATCCATCCCATTTAACCGAAGAGTGTCCTTACAATCCACCTTATCAAAGACAGGATCAGGTCAATGCTGCATTTCAGCAAAGACCAAAAAATTATCCATACTCTTCCACTTACAATCCCTGTTGGAGGAACCACCCCAATTTCGCTTGGAATCCGAACCAGCATCAATTCCAAGGCCACAACAACTTCCAGAGGCCTCCTCCTCCTCAAAAACAAGCTCAGCAACAAACTCAACATCAATATCAGTGTCACGACCCGAAAGAGCACGTGACCGGCCCTTGAACCATATGAAGTCTATAGGACTCCATCTGATCCAAGTAAGCCAAAAGCCCAGAAATCTAAAACCATTTTAAGGATAAATAAAGAAAACTGGTTTTTAATAGGTAAAGAAAACATGTTTTGAAGTCAAGAATTTTAAATAACTAAGCCGAATATGCATTTTAAAAATGTACGGTCTTTTCTAAAAATTTCGGCAGAGTTTCTTTTGTAAATACTGGCCCCGAACGGGGTACAACAAGAAAAATATATATTTGCAATGATAAAAGGCATCCCCAAGCGGGAGCTAGCTCTTCGTCAATCGACGGTCACAACCACGCAAGCAATATAATATACAACGCCGAATGGCGAGGATCAAACTCAACAGAAACCCAATAAGCATGAAAACCGCAATACTACTAAGCGCGACTCTAAGGTCGAATAATACATCACTAATGTCTAAGTCTGAAACAATATACAAGTTTTGGTTGATGGAATTCTAGATATAATGAATAATACAAGTACAATGGTGGTTCTTGATGCAAAAGAACCCACCAACCAAATGCAATTCACCCGCAAGGAAGCAGTGTGCCAAAAATGCCGCAATGGGACCTGTACGGCAAAACCTGCAAGAAAATGTGGCACAACGGGGGTGAGTTGCCAACTCGTGAATAGAAAACATCTATGAACAGAAATCGCATGTATGACGCAATCCTAGGTCATACGATCAATATACATCCTCAAAAATAACCAGCAGCCTATCACAATGGCTAGGGTATACCTCTAAACGACAGTAATACCAAGTTCTCATGTCAGTGCCTCAGATAGCAATGTATCATATGATTGAGGTATGAATGCATGAAAAAAGAATACATGTAAATGAAGAACTGTTTTCATAATTTAGTGAGATTTCCTTCGTATTTTTAAAATGAGGTATCATAATGAAATCAGCATAAAACAGTGCCTAGCATCGGCACAAAACGTAATCCCAATATCTCGATATCTCTGTATCACAGTCTCTGTACCTCAATATCTCGAAATCTCAATGTCTCAATCATAATATCTAGGGCGCCGTCAGTCCAGACCGGCCCCTACCATCCATCTCAAGACCACGACGGTATCCTCCGGATATCCGACGCGTCGGGTAAAATCACCGGTAGGTAGTGCTCCCCTGCCAGGCTCGCATCGTCATCATCACGCGTTTCTTGCCCCGGGGTACCTTAACGGGCCCACCATGTACCCGAAACGGTTCATCCATCTCATCGAATCGGGTCTCGAAATCCATCAGCAAACTCATGGTGGACGACTCATACATCATGGGAAAACCGCATTTTTATTTAAAAAGAGAGAAAACGGTTTATATATATTTTGCGGTTTTCCTCCAAATCCAGAAAATATCATGGAAATCCGAATCATCAATAGCATGTAAAACCATGAATATAAGCATGAGCATCCATGAATGCGGCATATAATGAATAACAGTATGCATGAAGTGACAAGTAACAACTACAATGTCTAAACTAGCATATAAGGAAAGCAACTAATTATCATGTCAAAACTACTAGTTAACAAGCTACATTAGGCGATAATTATTTCTAAGGTGTGCGTGACATGGCAATTACCGATGAAGATGTGTGTGAGCCGGCAAGCAAGTGTACGTGGTACATACGCATCATCGGTAATGGTGCTGGTGTCCTAACAGTATGATATCAACAATGCAATAAGAAATTATAATATAAGTATGCGATGCGGAGCGAACTGTAATAATGAGCGGAATACTAGACACAACGATAACTAAACTGCATTATCCTAATATAAGTCCTACAATAGTGCCTTTGAAATAACACGAATCGCGGTGTTTTGAAAATAAGGGCTACGGTGTTTTTAGGAAAAGATACGTCTTTTGAAATATCCGTAGAATCCCTTCACCTGTCTTTTAAAATACCCACGATTCGTAAGCTTTTGAAATAGGTAAGAGTCGAATCTAATCTAACCACTAAACTAAACTAAAGGGCTAAGCTAACAAACTGGACTACAGGAAAGGAAACCGCCTAACATCTGAGTCGATATATATACATACCTGTATATATATTAGTCGGCGATCCCGCCTTAATAATATCATATCCGATACCATATCTACAATCAGACATCCCAAGTCAAGAGTGCGGATCAATCATCAATATATAGCTCGTACGTAAATCCGTCGTACGACATCCCAAATCTGGGTACGGGTCAATATCACATTCATCATACTATTCATCTGGTATCCTCTTTATCAAATATCATGATCGGGGTACTGATCTACGTCTAGTACAATACTGATACCGCCTAAGTATGCATGCAGGTGTAAGAATCACTACGTCAAAAGACCCGCGAAAACATCAAGTCGTATCTCAATACGAACTAAATCACATCACCGATCTCCTGGCCTCAAGCCCAATCTCATCGACTCATCTCAAATTCCAAATACTATCCCCAAATCCGTATGTGAACATATAGTCCCATACCTATGTGAACACATAACTAAATATTCCCGTATGAGCACTAAAGAAAGAAGAAAGTATGCAAGTATGGGTGTGTGCGTGCATGTGTGTGCGACCGCTACTCTAGGGTTTCGCGACACTCAATCATCCAAGAACACCAAATATCCATATTTATCATCAATAACTCAAACAATATATAAACAATATATATATATGTGTGTATACGTATTCGTATACATCACCACGAACTGCGGGGGTGCTATACGCCATCCACCCGACTTCTCCCCGTAGATATAAATCTACTCACCTGCATCCTGCGTGTCGGTGTCGATAACGCCATGCTCCGTCGCCTCGGAATCCACGTGAAGGTACCTACAATGATCAACCATAGCAATGCGTATGAAAATCAAGGCAGAAAACCGATACAGCGCATAGTGTGCTCATAGGTTGGAACCTATGGCCCAAACATGCAAATCCAACAAACAACCCCTGTTGTCGATGTACGAACACTCGACAACCAAATACAAATCCAAATATCAAGAAAGTGCATTTAAAAATACGGAAAATATCGCCTAAAACACACCAAAATGCTCCCAGATTTTCCCCAGATGACAATTAGCCAAAACTGCATATAGGAGGGGTCTAATTTAGTGCAAAATGAGCCCTGGAACAAAAATGGACCGATCCTCTTCTACTATGGCCGCAATTTGCGGCCGGAATGATCAAATCTGCGGCTGTAGGTTTGAGTTAGGGGCTCGGGTCTTGGTGGTAGCTTCCTAGGTGCCTGCACGACTCACTGTCAACTCAATTTTATTTTTGGTGCCTCCGGGTTGCTCCAGATTTCAGAACACCTTCACAGATCACACAAACCGACATGAAAAGTCCCGTAATTCCGTATTTTTGGGTTTCAGGTTGTGCTAGGCCAGTGTTTTGGTCAATATAGGGTCTAAGGTCACCATTTAAGTCCAATTGCAAAGCAACATCTCAACTTTACCCTAACCCTCTCTAAGTTGGTCCAAAATACACCAAATTACACGATATCGATATGAAACTTGAATTGAAGCTTAAGCACAAGCAATAACACTCTAATTGTGAAGAAATTACCTCATAATACCCTCATTAATCCTCAACAGCGCCAAAATGACTGCTTTCTTGATCCAAAGGCATGCTTGCGAGCTTGTGTACAATTTTTGTGAAATGGGAGTGGGGTTTTGAGATGTTTATTGAGGTGTTTTGGGGGATTTTATGATGAGGGAGAGAGGGGCAGCAGCAGCAGCAGCAATGGAGGAGGAAGAGAAGAGAGATGTGTAAATAATTGGAGAGGGATGGCTCAAGACCAAGTCAACAAAACCCTCACCTTTCTCTCTCTTCACCATACCTAATATTCTAATCCAAAACCTTTTCTTTTTCTTTTCAAATTCCATTTTCCTTCTCTCATCAATAGTAAACCCAAAGTAACATGGTAGAAATGCATAAGTGTAAAACAAAAATGATATGTGCATGTTTTACACAAAATGCTAAAAAACCAATTACCAATTTTTAATCGCGATTAACACTAAATTAGCATATAAATGATCATAAAAACTTTAAAATGGCATAATTCCATAAAATACCCTATTTTAGAATTTTCCATAATTTTTTCCCATTTATCGGTATTTAATTATACCGAAATATTAAAATATTCATTAAAATAATATTAAATTATAAAAATTCCCAAAAATAATATTTTATTTTTTTGAAATGTTACAATCTTCCCCCCTTAAAGAAATTCGGTCCCCGAATTTATATTTAAACCCCCAATTTCTAAAACATTTCAATAAGAAGTCCAGGTCGTCAGTGCTCCGAAATCATAATACATAAAACGCATCATAGCGCAATGCATGCGCATGAGAAATGAGTAGATAATTGAAAATCGAAACTCCATCAAGCATCCCTCAATTATCGGAATCATGGTAAAGACACGAATGCCAAATCCACAGCAAAACCAATATGATATAAATCAGAACTATACATGTAGATATCAAACCTATACATGTAAGTTTCTAAAGGAAATGCATGCCAAATCTTTTAAAGTCGTTGTGCAATGCGCATAACACTGCACAGTGGCGGACGTCTCTTATAAGAAAATAACCATATACGTATATACCTTTTTGTTTAATATTCACGTTCCGCCGTTTTGAAAACAATTTAGAAGGGTTTCCTTGTTTTAAACGTTTCGTGTCATATCGGACACGTAGGTAAATATTGAGACTATAGCTCGCTTTTGGAAATCCCTTCAATAACTATCTATACATGCAAAACACACTCAGGTACTGTCATCTGACCAGTCCTGCTCAGTACGAAAACAAAACGCCATAACATAAAAATGTATTGTTCTATAAGAAATCAATCCCAAAATGTGCATATGAATACTACGTGCGTCTGGTGCGCACGGAAATCAAAATCCATGAATGTACCGTATATGCGCACAGGAACAACATCAAGGTGCAACGGGCGTGCACGAAGCATCTGTCAAGGGCAAAGTATGTGCCTGACAGCAAAACAGGTGCATCTGACATGCACGAAAAATCCCGATTTAGTGCATCTGGTGTGCAACCAAAATCGTATCTCATAACATGCGCCCAACATGTGCTAAAATCCAAATCCGGTGCATCCATCATGCACGAAATCATGAAATCCAATATCAAGCGCTGAAACACGCGTAAAATCCAATCAGGTGCATAAAGTGCACAAACAAACATCGAACATCCCAATCGAAATCGATGTCCAGTGCAACTAGGTGCACAAAATACATGTCACTGCACTGCAAGCATATGTAAACTATACAGAGTGCAAAAACCAAATCGTGTGTGTGCATACGCACAAAATCAACTCAAATGTATGGAACCCATGAAATCCTATATATGGGAAACCAAGGCACGAAAACAATATCAAGTGCAACAACTGCGCAAAATCGTAAATATCCGATAGGTACAACCATGGTGCATGAAAACAAATATCATGAATCCAATCATCAAATCAGTCATGCGAATAGATCGCCCAAAATACCAAAACAAGTATGGCGGAATAGTCCTGCTCAAGCGCGTCCTCCAAGAATTTCTGGCCAACTGTCGCGGTTACTCGTAGCATATCCCGTCGACGATCCTGAACTCTGGCCTACTGGTGTGCATATCAATGACCACTCCTGGGTCCAAGTCTTCTCTGTGGATTACCAATCTCACGATCCATCGGCTCATCGGCCCTGTCAGGTGTGCTAACGGGGACGATTCCGTTTTGGCACATCTCTGGTCATCTCTCGGTCAATCCTCACGACCACTCGTCAAGCAGCATGTCACTGGCGTCCTGGGGTTAGTCTCCAGTGTATCAATTCGGCATCGGCCTCTGGCTCTCTTAATGAACGTGACACATCTAATCCTGGGTGCAAATATCATTGCAGCAGTATCCCGGAAGGAATCCTGCTCAAGGTCTCTTCCAAGTCTCGTCTCTGCCTAACTGTACGGAAGTCATCGTCCTTTACTATATCTGTTTCTTGCTCCGGAACGGCTGCATACTCATCACGACTACTTCTGGAAAGTGTAGGGTTCCTAGGCACACACTAGAGGTCTCACAAGGCATCAACCATGCCAATTTCAAATTTTAACTGTGCCGGGAAACCCTAACAAGATCGTTGGCTAGAAATCTAGGCGAAAAAGCTAACTAGTTAACACTTAACTAAAAGAATACGGAAATACAACCTTTGTAGATCCGGTGCTCCACCTCCATAGCTCCTCAACGAAGTCCCTTCTCTGTCCAAATGAATTCCCGGGCTCTAGCGTCGGCTTCGTCGGAGAAGTGGCGAGCTAGGTCGTCGATGTCCATGCCGAAGATGATCTACGTCGAGGCATCGCTAGATCAAGCTCCACCTTCACCAAGCCATGAAAAGTTGTGAAGGAAACACCCTATACTACTTGGCAAGAGGTAGAGGATGAAGAAATAGGAAGTGGGTAGACTTTAGAATTGGATTTCTCACTCTAATTCATCAATCACCATTGATGGATGCAAGGTTTTCTTCTTGAGTTCAAGGAAGAAGAAGAAGAAATGTTATGATAAGTTAATTCCAAAATGAAAAGAATAATCAATTCTTATCATAATAGAACCATGGTTAGGTGTAGAGAGTGAATCATGGTTTAGTGGAATTGTTAGGGTTAAGCATGAGACAAAATGGTGACTTAGTCAAACCTTCATGAAAGAAACAAATAAAAGCCACCATTTTCTTTTTATGCATTTTATTTTCCAAAAAGAAAAAGATTAATAAATGAATATGTAAAACCCTAATTATCCACCTAACCATGGTTTAAATCTTTACACTTAACCAAAAAGACATGCATCATCAAACATGATACAAACAAGTGCACAAAATCATATCGCATATGTAATGCGCACATCCGAGTGAGAAAATCCATCTTAAAGTGAACCGATACTAGTTAATGCAAAGTAATATATCATATATATAATTATACATTAAATCATTAAATCAACACTTGATTTAACGATCCGGTCATATCGCATATAACCGGCTAGTATCAACAGTAACAACTTATCGAATCAACACTTGATCCGATAACCCGGCTATATCGTATATAACCGATCAATGTCACAAATCGCGAGAATCGAATACAGTATCACAAACTGGTATCATTCTCGGTCCCGCACATATCTCATATGCGCTCCTATTTCGTTTCGCTTGAGCCAGGAAACCTCTGTGTAGGACTCTAAAGACTCGTCAATACGCCGGCAGTAGGTGATGATCATATCAAACACCCACAAGCCGCAAGCGGTCTGCTAAACGTAATGGCCACCCGGGTATTGAGCGATCAGAAGATCGACGAGCAAGCCCGCTCACACTCCAGTGAATCCAACCAGTAACACTACCATACAGTCCGGTCTGATCGTCTGATATGTCGCATATCTCGCCTAGGGGTGGTAAACGTCAGACCCCAATAGCTCGATAAGTCGTGTCGATATGAGGTCTATAACAGTTCGAGAAACTACTGGTAACACTTACCAGTATATCTCAGCAACCCTGGCCAGGGATTTCCGGTTATAGCCAATCGAACACAGCGCAACATTAACTCCCTATACCGGGAGAGACGAATCCCCTCCTATCGCTCATTGCCTCCATGTGACTCGGGACTGTACCCAAAAACCACCGTTTTGTACGCCCTCTTGGACGTGGTAAGATGGAAATCAAAGCACAGTGGGAACCACACAAGACTCTATGACGATCTCGGGTCAACAGACTACTCTGTACCAGTGTCACCAGAGAACTGCCATCTGACGTGAGGTATAATACCATCTGGGAGTTCTCGGCGAGTCCGTCCAGTGTACCCAGTCTCTACTGAGCACCCGTATATCATCTCTGATGTCAAACACCGATGGATATGGGATCATCCATCGCCCATCTGTATGGGTCGAGAAGGTACACGCTAGTCTACACTGGTATATCGATGCCCCGTCTCGATACACCCACGACTAGGGACTTTGAAGGAGGGACTTATGGACTACCCTGTCCCCACTAGTATGATCCGCATCATAGTCCAGGTAGTCAAGTACACATCCTAAGGGCTTTACCAACATGTAATAGAGAGACAATCTGTGTACACGTTAAGGTAAAGAGCAACCAGATAGCATACTATCATGTCGAGCAAGAAAGTCCTCCCTATATATGTCCCAGCATCCACTACAATATACATCCAATGTACAGTAATGGCCTCTAGGGCATACATATAACTAACAATCTCCCACTTGCACTAGGGCCATCTGTAGCAGTGGTTGTAGTATCTCATACTCAACCATCCCATAAAAGTCTCTCTCTGGGAATAGGCCTTCGTGAGTGGATCCGCCGTGTTGTCCTCTGAGTCTACTCTCCTTACCTCGATCACCCTGGAGATCAACCATCTCCATGATCAGGTGACACTGCCTTAGAATATGTCTGGATCACTGATGGGACGGACGTTCCTTGGCATAAGCCATAACTCCATTATCACACAATGGAAGGAACTAAGTTCATCTCATGAACCTTTATACACCCAAACATCCTCTTTGGTAGCATTGAAAGTAGCGATATATTCTGCCTTTATCGTCTAGTATGCCACGGTATCTAGCTTGGAACTCTTCCAACATACCGTCCCTTTTCTGAGGGTAAAGACAATGCCTGCGACTGACATTCAGTCGTCTTTATCACCCTGGAACCCTCCCAGTGATTCTCCCCAGGATCGATTGATACCATCTCACTACTACTAGTGAGTATCTTAACATCCAATTAGATCTATCTCATAGATCCAAAAACCAGGATATAGGAGATATCAGTTTGATCCTATATGGAGAATCATTGTGATAATCGGAGATTGACCGAGCGTAGCATAGGAAACTCCTTTCATATCAAGAGTATGTCATCCACATACTTTACGAGGATCACCACCATACTCCATACTACCTTTTTGTTTATACAAGGTTCATCTACCATTTTGATGATGTCAACTTCTTTGACTAACACATCAAAACAGACGTTCCAACTCCGTGATGCCTGCTTTATCACATAAAACATCTTGTACACGTTTCCGCTGCTCCCACTGTCTACGAAGCCCTCTGACTGTGTACTTACAGACGTTCTCTTCTAAATCATTATTTAGAAAAGCAGTCATGGCACCCAACCACCAGATATCGTAGTCATGGTATGTAGCCGTGGCAAGTAGGATCTGGATGGACTTAAGCATAGCTACTTGAAAAATGTTTCATCATAATCCACGCCTGGTAAATGATGCAAACTTTTAACAAGTCTAGCTTTGAAAGTCTCAACTTTTCCATGTGCACCAAGTAATCTTCTCAAGATATACTTGCTCCTGATGGGGATTTAACCCTTCAGATATAGCAACCAAAGTCCATACTTTGCTGGTGTACATGGATTCCATCTCAGATCGCTTAACATCCAGCCATTCTTACAGAGTCTCACTCTTGATGGCCAGCTCGAAACTAGTTGGGTCATCATCCCATGATGCAATCCTCACTCCCACTGTCATAAAGAAACCGGAGTAACTCTCAGGTGGGTGAGGAACCCTACTAGATCGGCGAAGAGGCTGAGATTCGTTGGAAACTATTGAATCCTTTGGTTCTGTCAAATCATCAGCTGCAGTTTGTATAGATGGAACATTTCCATTTCTACATAACAGACTTTGCCTCGAGCTTGTCCGGATTTTGCTTTTAGACATTAGCCGGACAACCCCAAATCTTAACTAGCTTAAGAGATGGGCGCTTCCCTTTCCATATCACATATGAAATGGTAGGCTACTGATTTGATCCGAACCTTATTCAATAGGTATGCAGCTTCTCAAGCGCATAACTCCCAAAGGAAAAAGGTAACTCAGTAGTACTCATCATAGAGCACACCATATCAAATAGGGTGTATCTGCTCCGTCCCGACATACCATCGTGCTATGGTGTATTAGGAGGAGTAATACTGAGAGAGAATCTCATTCTCCTTTAGAATAGTCCAGGATTTTCGTGCGCAAGTATTCTCCTCCTTGATCTCATCAAAGGACATAATACTTTTACCCGTATTTTGGTTCTCTACTTCTAACTTATATTCTGTGAATATCTCAAAAGGTTCGGACTTGTGTTTCAACAGGAACATATGTCTGAATCTCGAGAGATTATCAGAGAATGTAATGAAGTAGAAAGAACCTTACCAGGCATGTGTAGACAGGGGACCTACATACATCAACATGTATCATTCCAAGAGTTCAGTAACTCTTTCTCTGTTTCCCATAAACAGGGCTATGGTCATCTTATCTTTGTGATATGACTGGCGAGTTTCACAAGATGTAAATTCAAACTAATTTAAATATGCATCTAAATGTAACTCAGCCAGTCGGGTCGCATTGATATGACCTAGTCTACAATACCTCAAGAAGGATTCATTCATTTCTGAACTCTTCCTCTTGTGTGTGTTCTGTATACGAAGAACTGTAGTTTGATTTAGAACATGAATGCTTTTAGATAACGTGCCTGAACCGATCAACTTTTGATATAGGAAATGTTCAAAACATTATCCAACTATACAAAATCTTATCATTTCTTTACTAATAAAGAGACTGATATGATTTTGTATATCAGGTTCGGTATCTAATAACATTCGTTCAGAATCAATGTATTACAATACAGGGTGACAGTGACCAACAGACTTGGCTGCAACTCTTGCCCCGTTTTCTGCCTCATGAAACTTATCACCCGTTCTCAGTTTTTCTACCCTTTTGTAGCCCTATGTAACATCTTACATATCTGGGATCCTGATCCGGTACCAAATACCCAGGATTCGGAGGATACTGAGAAACAGTTCTTTGTAATGAACACACCCGAAGATGATGCATCAGCATGCACACTCTTCGTTTGGGCGGCACGGGAAATCTGGTATTCCCCAAATTCCTGCTCTGTCTTATAACAATTATAAGTTGGAGCGGGACCAACGTTCCCCAGCTCAGTATAACAAGCGGGTTCGGTCAAAATTCCGTATTATTATCTTGATTAAGGCGTGATATGGTCGCTACCTGGAGAGAGAGAGAAGAAAACACTCAGCGTGCGCTCTTGCAAAAATAGATTGGTTATTATTTTATCTAATCAGGATGGCTCTCACTGCTTTTTATCAAATCTTCCTTCAAACCCTAAAAGGAAAGACTAGCCGGGATTAATTACACACTACAAGTTCGCCAATCTTTCAGCCAGGCCAGTGTCGGTACTTTGAGGGAGGTCCCCCGTGCTTTCGCACGAACTTAATTAATGTAAACCTCGTTTTCCCAGAGGCGTAACCTCGTTAACACCTTTCTAGACACCTACTTGATCGGATAATTGTAATGTATAAAACTCTCCCAGGAGTAACTCTTACTCGCAGCGGGTATCGGGATCCAACTATCTCATAGAAGGTATGCAATCTCATTGCAAATTTCAACACTTGAAATTCCCGATGATATTTTGCCCCTAGCGTCCTATGACCTTGACGCAGGCCAACAAACCATAGTCCGCTAGTCAAGTTCAACCCGTCATTTCCTGATTGAATTAAACCCACCCGCACGACCCTTGACGCAGGCCAACAAAGTCGCACGACTACCCTAATCCAATCTGCATCATATGCATAAGCAGATAAATACTAGTTAGCTACCGTACACTACGCCTTGACGCAGGCCAACAAACGTAGCACGAATACTAAATAGGACTTATCTGAAATGACGAAGGGCTATGACAGGTTTTTCTGAAAACCTATTGCGTAATGAACTCGATATCATTGTAGAATCAAATGATTTTAAAAATGGAGTGCTTTTGAGGCTTTTCTAGTTTTGCTAAAGGAGTCACTCCCGGTGAAGGGATCGTCGGTCCTTTCCTCATCGAATGAGGTGCGGGATATATCATATATATCACTGTGCAAAGCAAAAACTCTTAAAAGCAATCAAATGACAAAACGAGGGTGTAGCATCTGCCAGTTATTGCTAAAGGAGTCACTCCCGGTGAAGGGATCTCGGTCCTTTCCTTATCGAATAAGGTGCAGGATATATCATATATACCGCTGTGCAAAGCAAAAAACTGTAGCTACCTGTTTTATTTTGAAATTCGATTCTACAACATCTTAGGTTTCTTTTCTTTCATTAATCATATTAATGAAGTCCCATCATTTAAGTACCTAAACATCACAGATAAATACGACGTACACTTATGCCATCCGCATTCGCCTCGATGTCCCCTCGTGCACCGTTAGGTTAGGTAACTAACGGCAGAGCGGGGCAGGGCTAGCACGGGTGTAAAACATAATTAACGTCTATATAATATATCATATATACTATATACTGTATCTATCACAGAACATCACATGATCACATCACAGATATCGCAGCAGAAGAATCATATGAAATATTGGATATACTAGGACGTCCGTGTTTTCAATACGAGCCAGTATAAAACACGGATTCCACGGTCGTGATGAATAGCCAAACCCACACCCCTAGACCCCTACGAGAGCGGCAAGCAACCCTACCAATTCTAGAGTTAGGAGACCCGGACTCGACTCCTCGAGTTGGTCTCCCACTGGACTCCAGAACCCGGTTACTTGTGCCCTCCTCCTTGGGTCTATCCTAGTGCAGAAAAGTAAATAATATACAAACGGTGACATCTTTCGGTACCTGGAAGTGCCCCAATAAAAGAATATTACATAGAAGTTTTTACATGAATGAAAATGAAAAACACTCATCTCACATAAAAACCCCCGGCTATTCAAACACGACGATCCAATATAACATATCCAGCAACACATAACATCACATGTCATCAACGTAAGTAAATATGCGCATCCCAATTGTCGTTGACATATAGCAACGAAACCGGCGATATCACATATTACACTTACGGTCACAGAAAAGAAAGTGTAAAACTACAACAGTTGGAATCCGCAACCTCCTCAGACATCGCATGCCTGACCAAATGAATTCTTTAGACATCGCATGCCTAACAATTATAAACCCCGCATTTTAGTCTCAAAATCGAAAACTCTTTTCAATATCAAGTCGGGCAATTCAACAAGATTCCCGACAATCTGATCGAATGCTCGTCGCAAACTTCAGTAGACGGTCGCACCCCCGATACCGACGAAGAAGTGCACCAAGGCGGAACACCGCTACCGCGAGCACCCGAACGGATGCTTTCGGCGACGGGGTTCTCTTACAGTCACTTGGTCGGGGCTATGGAGTGAGGCTGTCTATTAAGTTTATCCGGCGAGTATCCGCGTACGCTACGTGATTGCGACGGACTTTTGATCACATCAAAATTCCGTGGCAACCGATCAAGTGAGACTAAACTGCTATGTTTATAATATTCATTCAGTTATCTCATAACTCTTTGTGAATTCCAATTATTGTATCACATTCCAGATAAATAGAAAATGTTAAACTTTTCGATCGAACAGTCAAACACCCAAGTTTTCCCGATACAGATCAACACATGAAATAAGTCTAACAGCATTCAGTTCGTGCCTCAGTACCGACGGTCCAGCCGTAGAAGGGTCAAGCCAACGCCTCACATGTGGCACGCCGTACTGCCCCAAACCCGAAGGTTCAAAGGGCAGTTCAAGACGGTCATATAATCGAGTTAAGGTTTGTTGTCTTCTAGAGGGTCCATCGCGTTACTTGCACTACTTAGAACGACGTTAAACTACGGAAAAATCCAACACTTGGAAATTTCCCAGCAGGGGAAAAATTGGGTATTTATATCCGGTCGAACTTTTTAACATATTCTAAAATTATCCGGAAAGCTCAATAGACAAAATTTGATACCCCGATCGAAACACCGAATCCCCAAAACAACTCCAGAAAATTCAACACTTGAATAAATTTAAAAAATACCCAGAAAATCCAGCATAATATAATAAGAGTTACTGTGCAAACATAGGAGGATGGCGTCATCGTCTCGCCGCGGAACCGCCGCAGAAGCCAGGCTTATGCCGCGGTTCCGCCGCGGGTTTTACTGTTCATGACTCAATTTTTGCGCCGTAATTCTTATAATTCCCTGCTGAATTTTTAAGTATTTTTAATATGGAAAAATCCCAGTTTTTAGAAAAAGTCCAAAGAGCTATTTTGGGGTCGGGTTTTGGTTCGATCGGACTTCAAAATCCGTCAAGACTTCGCCTAAGGCTCTAGCTAGGCTCTGATACCACTGTAGGGTTCCTAGGCACACACTAGAGGTCTCACAAGGCATCAACCATGCCAATTTCAAATTTTAACTGTGCCGGGAAACCCTAACAAGATCGTTGGCTAGAAATTTAGGAGAAAAAGCTAACTAGTTAACACTTAACTAAAAGAATACGGAAATACAATCTTTGTAGATCTGGTGCTCCACCTCCATAGCTCCGCAACGAAGTCCCTTCGCTGTCCAAATGAATTCCCGGGCTCTAGCGTCGGCTTCGTCGGAGAAGTGGCGAGCTAGGTCGTCGATGTCCATGCCGAAGATGATCTACGTCGAGGCATCGCTAGATCAAGCTCCACCTTCACCAAGCCATGAAAACTTATGAAGGAAACACCCTATACTACTTGGCAAGAGGTAGAGGATGAAGAAATAGGAAGTGGGTAGACTTTAGAATTGGATTTCTCACTCTAATTCATCAATCACCATTGATGGATGCAAGGTTTTCTTCTTGAGTTCAAGGAAGAAGAAGAAGAAATGTTATGATAAGTTAATTCCAAAATGAAAAGAATAATCAATTCTTATCATAATAGAACCATGGTTAGGTGTAGAGAGTGAATCATGGTTTAGTGGAATTGTTAGGGTTAAGCATGAGACAAAATGGTGACTTAGTCAAACCTTCATGAATCTTCATGAAAGAAACAAATGAAAGCCACCATTTTCTCTTTATGCATTTTATTTTCCAAAAAGAAAAAGATTAATAAATGAATATGCAAAACCCTAATTATCCACTTAACCATGGTTTAAATCTTTACACTTAACCAAAAAGACATGCATCATCAAACATGATACAAACAAGTGCACAAAATCATATCGCATATGTAATGCGCACATCCGAGTGAGAAAATCCATCTTAAAGTGAACCGATACTAGTTAATGCAAAGTAATATATCATATATATAATTATACATTAAATCATTAAATCAACACTTGATTTAACGATCCGGTCATATCGCATATAACCGGCTAGTATCAACAGTAACAACTTATCGAATCAACACTTGATCCGATAACCCGGCTATATCGTATATAACCGATCAATGTCACAAATCGCGAGAATCAAATACAGTATCATTCTCGGTCCCGCACATATCTCATATGCGCTCCTATTTCGTTTTGCTTGAGCCAGGAAACCTCTGTGTAGGACTCTAAAGACTCGTCAATACGCCGGCAGTAGGTGATGATCATATCAAACACCCACAAGCCGCAAGCGGTCTGCTAAACGTAACGGCCACCCGGGTATTGAGCGATCAGAAGATCGACGAGCAAGCCCGCTCACACTCCAGTGAATCCAACCAATAACACTACCGTACAGTCCGGTCTGATCGTCTGATATGTCGCATATCTCGCCTAGGGGTGGTAAACGTCAGACCCCAATAGCTCGATAAGTCGTGTCGATATGAGGTCTATAACAGTTCTAGAAACTACTGGTAACACTTACCAGTATATCTCAGCAACCCTGGCCAGGGATTTCCGGTTATAGCCAATCGAACACAGCGCAACATCAACTCCCTATACCGGGAGAGACGAATCCCCTCCTATCGCTCATTGCCTCCATGTGACTCGGGACTGTACCCAAAAACCACCGTTTTGCATGCCCTCTTGGACGTGGTAAGATGGAAATCAAAGCACAGTGGGAACCACACAAGACTCTATGACGATCTCGGGTCAACAGACTACTCTGTACCAGTGTCACCAGAGAACTGCCATCTGACGTGAGGTATAATACCATCTGGGAGTTCTCGGCGAGTCCATCCAGTGTACCCAGTCTCTACTGAGCACCCGTATATCATCTCTGATGTCAAACACCGATGGATATGGGATCATCCATCGCCCATTTGTATGGGTCGAGAAGGTACACGCTAGTCTACACTGGTATATCGATGCCCCGTCTCGATACACCCACGACTAGGGACTTTGAAGGATGTACTTATGGACTACCCTGTCCCCACTAGTATGATCCGCATCATAGTCCAGGTAGTCAAGTACACATCCTAAGGGCTTTACCAACATGTAATAGAGAGACAATCTGTGTACACGTTAAGGTAAAGAGCAACCAGATAGCATACTATCATGTCGAGCAAGAAAGTCCTCCCTATATATGTCCCAGCATCCACTACAATATACATCCAATGTACAGTAATGGCCTCTAGGGCATACATATAACTAACAGAAAGTATATCCAAGTACAGTACCTCGGCATGCGCATATCATCTCTGATGTCGGCGGAGTGGAACCTCGTCTTATCCAGACCAGGTATGAACCTCTTACTCCACTTTTCTCTAATGTCGACTGCTTCGGACTCGTCTCGTCGTGGCTGCATGGACTGAGCTCCAACGGCTATCCTCGTATCTGGAGTCTCCCAAGAAATGCATCTCACCGATTAGCATCCGAATTAAGTCGAGCCATCCGATCGATTCGTCGAATCCTCATAGTCCCCCAAGAGCTCAACATCTTGGGTACAATATAATAGTATCGAGTACATACCACAGCATCGGTGGTCCAGCCGTAGAAGGGCAAACCCAAGCCTCACTAATGGCGCCGTAGAACTGCCGCAAACCCTAAGGTTCAAAGGCTTTCATACGGTCATTAAGTCGAGTTAGGGTTTCATTCTTCTAGAGGGACCATAGAATTGCCTGCATGTCTTTCCGAATACTTTTAACTTGGAATAATAGGTTTCTGACATTCGATCGTCTCTGTCGACTCTCAACGTCTCTGCGTGAAGTCGTCTCAGCTGGAATCAATCTATCTGATGACCTCGCGTCGGGGTAGCGAACGATCCACATGTCCTAGTCTCTCATCCTCGGATGACTAGCGACCTCTATCATCTCTTAGTACCACTTTTACTGCAATAGCTCCAACATCTGGGGCGATATCTCGTCGTTCACAGCAATAACTGGCTCACTCGTCTGCACGTTGAACCGTGCCTCAATCATCATGAATAAGCCACACATCAACGGTCATCAAAGTCTGGCTGGCCTCTGTCAGTGGCTCAATCCTCTGGTGCTAATCTGCACGTCCGAGAAGTCTCATACAGCGATCCATCCAACGCTCGTGGCGCAAAAACACAATCCAAAAGACACATCTCTACAATTGTGTGTCTCCCGAATCACGCCCTGGTCAGTCCTCGTTCGTAACGAGCTCATGCTGACCGCAACTCTAGCCGTAGCTCTCCTTGCCCGTAATCGTGGCGGCAAAACCAAAACTGGTACCGATGAAGCTAGATCAGGAATGAATATGATACTGAGCAAAGAAATGAACATCCTAAGGCTCCTTAAGTGGAGTGGCGTGTCGTAAATATGCCGCGGAACATACCCACGGTACGTCACTCTACTTTAGTCATCTATTCCATCAACCAAGGGTCATCCTACGCTCCGAAGGTAAAACCTAACGCTCTGATACCAACTTTGTCACGACCCGAAAGAGCACGTGACCGGCCCTTGAACCATATGAAGTCTATAGGACTCCATCTGATCCAAGTAAGCCAAAAGCCCAGAAATCTAAAACCATTTTAAGGATAAATAAAGAAAACTGGTTTTTAATAGGTAAAGAAAACATGTTTTGAAGTCAAGGTTTTTAAATAACTAAGCCGAATATGCATTTTAAAAATGTACGGTCTTTTCTAAAAATTTCGGCAGAGTTTCTTTTGTAAATACTGGCCCCGAACGGGGTACAACGAGAAAAATATATATATGCAATGATAAAAGGCATCCCCAAGCGGGAGCTAGCTCTTCGTCAATCGACGGTCACAACCACGCAAGCAATATAATATACAACGCCGAATGGCGAGGATCAAACTCAACAGAAACCCAATAAGCATGAAAACCGCAATACTGCTAAGCGCGACTCTAAGGTCGAATAATACATCACTAATGTCTAAGTCTGAAACAATATACAAGTTTTGGTTGATGGAATTCTAGATATAATGAATAATACAAGTACAATGGTGGTTCTTGATGCAAAAGAAACCACCTACCAAATGCAATTCACCCGCAAGGAAGCAGTGTGCTAAAAATGCCGCAATGGAACCTATACGGCAAAACCTGCAAGAAACTGTGGCACAACGGGGGTGAGTTGCCAACTCGTGAATAGAAAACATCTATGAACAGAAATCGCATGTATGACGCAATCCTAGGTCATACGATCAATATACATCCTCAAAAATAACCAGCAGCCTATAACAATGGCTAGGGTATACCTCTAAACGACAGTAATACCAAGTTCTCATGTCAGTGCCTCAGATAACAATGTATCATATGAATGAGGTATGAATGCATGAAAAAAGAATACATGTAAATGAAGAACTGTTTTCATAATTTAGTGAGATTTCCTTTGTATTTTTAAAATGAGGTATCATAATGAAATCAGCATAAAACAGTGCCTAGCATCGGCACAAAACGTAATCCCAATATCTCGATATCTCTGTATCACAGTCTCTGTACCTCAATATCTCGAAATCTCAATGTCTCAATCATAATATCTAGGGCGCCGTCAGTCCAGACCGGCCCCTACCATCCATCTCAAGACCACGACGGTATCCTCCGGATATCCGACGCGTCGGGTAAAATCACCGGTAGGTAGTGCTCCCCTGCCAGGCTCACATCGTCATCATCACGCGCTTCTTGCCCCGGGGTACCTTACTGGGCCCACAATGTACCCGAAACGGTTCATCTATCTCCTCGAATCGGGTCTCGAAATCCATCAGCAAACTCATGGTGGACGACTCATACATCATGGGAAAACCGCATTTTTATTTAAAAAGAGAGAAAACGGTTTATATATATTTTGCGGTTTTCCTCCAAATCCAGAAAATATCATGGAAATCCGAATCATCAATAGCATGTAAAACCATGAATATAAGCATGAGCATCCATGAATGCGGCATATAATGAATAACAGTATGCATGAAGTGACAAGTAACAACTACAATGTCTAAACTAGCATATATGGCAAGCAACTAATTATCATGTCAAAACTACTAGTTAACAAGCTACATTAGGCGATAATTATTTCTAAGGTGTGCGTGACATGGCAATTACCGATGAAGATGTGTGTGAGCCGGCAAGCAAGTGTACGTGGTACATACGTATCATCGGTAATGGTGCTGGTGTCCTAACAGTATGATATCAACAATGCAATAAGAAATTATAATATAAGTATGCGATGCGGAGCGAACTGTAATAATGAGCGGAATACTAGACACAACGATAACTAAACTGCATTATCCTAATATAAGTCCTGCAATAGTGCCTTTGAAATAACACGAATCGCGGTGTTTTGAAATTAAAGGGTACGGTGTTTTTAGGAAAAGATACGTCTTTTGAAATATCCGTAGAATCCCTTGACCTGTCTTTTAAAATACCCACGATTCGTAAGCTTTTGAAATAGGTAGGAGTCGAATCTAATCTAACCACTAAACTAAACTAAAGGGCTAAGCTAACAAACTGGACTACAGGTAAGGAAACCGCCTAATATCTGAGTCGATATATATACATACCTGTATATATATTAGTCGGCGATCCCGCCTCAATAATATCATATTCGATACCGTATCTACAATCAGACATCCCAAGTCAAGAGTGCGGATCAATCATCAATATATAGCTCGTACGTAAATCCGTCGTACGACATCCCAAATCTGGGTACGGGTCAATATCACATTCATCATACTATTCATCTGGTATCCTCTTTATCAAATATCATGATCGGGGTACTGATCTACGTCTAGTACAATACTGATACCGCCTAAGTATGCATGCAGGTGTAAGAATCACTACGTCAAAAGACCCGCGAAAACATCAAGTCGTATCTCAATACGAACCAAATCACATCACCGATCTCCTGGTCTCAAGCCCAATCTCATCGACTCATCTCAAATTCCAAATACTATCCCCAAATCCGTATGTGAACATATAGTCCCATACCTATGTGAACACATAACTAAATATTCCCGTATGAGCACTAAAGAAAGAAGAAAGTATGCAAGTATGGGTGGGTGTGTGCATGTGTGTGCGAACGCTACTCTAGGGTTTCGCGACACTCAATCATCCAAGAACACCAAATATCCATATTTATCATCAATAACTTTAACAATATATAAACAATATATATATGTGTGTATACGTATTCGTATACATCACCACGAACTGCGGGGGTGCTATACGCCATCCACCCGACTTCTCCCCGTAGATATAAATCTACTCACCTGCATCCTGCGTGTCGGTGTCGATAACGCCATGCTCCGTCGCCTCGGAATCCACGTGAAGGTACCTACAATGATCAACCATAGCAATGCGTATGAAAATCAAGGCAGAAAACCGATACAGCGCACAGTGTGCTCAGAGGTTGGAACCTATGGCCCAAACATGCAAATCCAACAAACAACCCCTGTTGTCGATGTACGAACACTCGACAACCAAATACAAATCCAAATATCAAGAAAGTGCATTTAAAAATACGGAAAATATCGCCTAAAACACACCAAAATGCTCCCAGATTTTCCCCAGATGACAATTAGCCAAAACTGCATATAGGAGGGGTCTAATTTAGTGCAAAATGAGCCCTGGAACAAAAATGGACCGATCCTCTTCTACTATGGCCGCAATTTGCGGCCGGAATGATCAAATCTGCGGCCGTAGGTTTGAGTTAGGGGCTCGGGTCTTGGTGGTAGCTTCCTAGGTGCCTGCACGACTCACTGTCAACTCAATTTTATTTTAGGTGCCTCCGGGTTGCTCCAGATTTCAGAACACCTTCACAGATCACACAAACCGACATGAAAAGTTCCGTAATTCCGTATTTTTGGGTTTCAGGTTGTGCTAGGCCAGTGTTTTGGTCAATATAGGGTCTAAGATCACCATTTAAGTCCAATTGCAAAGCAACATCTCAACTTTACCCTAACCCTCTCTAAGTTGGTCCAAAATACACCAAATTACACGATATCGATATGAAACTTGAATTGAAGCTTAAGCACAAGCAATAACACTCTAATTGTGAAGAAATTACCTCATAATACCCTCATGAATCCTCAACAACGCCAAAATGACTGCTTTCTTGGTCCAAAGGCATGCTTGCGAGCTTGTGTACAATTTTTGTGAAATGGGAGTGGGGTTTTGAGATGTTTATTGAGGTGTTTTGGGGGATTTTATGATGAGGGAGAGAGGGGCAGCAGCAGCAGCAGCAATGGAGGAGGAAGAGAAGAGAGATGTGTAAATAATTGGAGAGGGATGGCTCAAGACCAAGTCAACAAAACCCTCACCTTTCTCTCTCTTCACCATACCTAATATTCTAATCCAAAACCTTTTCTTTTTCTTTTCAAATTTCATTTTCCTTCTCTCATCAATAGTAAACCCAAAGTAACATGGTAGAAATGCACAAGTGTAAAACAAAAATGATATGTGCATGTTTTGCACAAAATGCTAAAAAACCGATTAGCGATTTTTAATCGCGATTAACACTAAATTAGCATATAAATGATCATAAAAACTTTAAAATGGCATAATTCCATAAAATACCCTATTTTAGAATTTTCCATAATTTTTTCCCATTTATCGGTATTTAATTATACCGAAATATTAAAATATTCATTAAAATAATATTAAATTATAAAAATTCCCAAAAATAATATTTTATTTTTTTGAAATGTTACAATCAGCAGCCCTTCCAACCCCAACCTTTTCAAAATCCGATGAACAATTTTGCACCCAACAATTCTTTTCCTCATAATAATTTTGTTCCGTCAAACAACGATAAGGTTTCCTTGCTAGAACGGAGTCTGGAGGCGTTTGTAAAGCAATCGACTCAATCCACCACCAACATCCAGTCTTCTATTCAGTCTTTGGTGCAACACACTGCTGCACACGGGCAAAGCATCAAGACCATCGAAGCCCAGATTGCACAGCTGAATGCGGCGTTAAGTGAGCGAGAGAAAGGGAAGATTCCATCTCAACCACTCCCAAATCCTGGTCACCCACATAATGTACATGTTGCTTTTGAACAAAAAAACTATAATGTGAGTGCCGTGACTACGTTGAGATCTTGAAGGATGCTGCATAACAACATTGGCACGCGGATAGATGATGATACCCCGGCCGCTTCTTCTTCTTCTGAGCTATTCTCCATTCTTCAAAAGGCTCTTCTTTTTCCGCTGCTCCGAACGTACCCACATCTCACTCCACTAAAACTCCAGCTCTGGGATCCGTTCCAACTCCACAATCTCCTCCACAAGCATTGGAATCAACCAATTTCAAAAACGTTCCATTTCCAAACCGGTTGAGGTCCAATAAACAAAATCCACAAATGGAGAAAATTCTGGAGTTGTTTAAACAGGTTAACATCAACATTCCCCTTTTAGATGCAGTCCAACAAGTCCCTTCCTACTCAAAAATCTTAAAGGACTTGTGCACTAAGAAAAGGAAATCTCAGATACCCAAGAAGGTTTTCTTAGCTAGTGCTGTGAGTGATGCTCTTACCCAAGCTTTACCTAAAAAATGGAAGGACCCTGGCTGTCCTACGATTTTAATAACCATTGGGGATAAGAACATCAACCGCGCTCTTTTGGATCTTGGTGCCAGTGTTAACCTGCTTCCGTATTCTGTATATGAGCAACTAGGTGTAGGAGAGCTGAAACCCATACACTGTACTCTCCAAATGGCCGACCGATCTATCACCCATCCTAGGGGTGAGCTAGAGGATGTGTTAATAAAGGTTGGGGACTTCATATTCGCTGTTGACTTCATTGTTTTAGACACACAACCTGTAGCTAACCCCCGAAATCAAATTTCGGTGATACTCGGTCGCCCATTCCTTGCAACCTCAAATGCTGTGATCAATTGTCGAAATGGTTCGATGAACCTATCTTTTGGAAACATGACAATTGAACTCAACATTTTTAAGTTAGGGAATCAGCCATCTGAACCTAGTGTTCATATACTCGATGTTTGTTCCATCCAGGAGATCGCCCCAGAGGACTGTGAATTCAAGGAATTCTTGTTCGATCACAACAATCTTGACGCCACTAGTGCGTTCCTCTTTGAACCTGCTGCTACTTTCGCTCCCGACAATGATTATGAGTGTTTCACGTTTTCGAACGATCTTGGCTTGTCGCCACCCGAGTTTGAATCTTTCGAATTTTCGGATGCGTTAGTTGAACCATCCAACTCGGTCGCATACACTCGTTTTGAGCCTCTGTTAGAATCCTTTGAGTTCGAGACATTTTTGCCAATCTTGCCTTCAATCGTTTCACCTCCGATGCTCGAACTCAAGCTGCTGCCGTCTCACCCCAGGTATGCTTACTTAGGTGAGAACGAGACCCACCCTTTCATCATCTCGGCTTCTCTAGCCCCAGAGCAGGAGAAAGCCCTTCTCACGGTCCTGCAAAGCAATCGGCAAGCTTTTGGCTGGACAATGGCAGACGTCAAAGGGATTAGTCCTCTGATCGTTGAACATCACATTCATATGATGGATGATGCCAAACCAGCCAGGGATCCACAGAGGCGACTAAATCCAGTCATGAAGGAGGCTGTGAAAAAAGAGATCGTCAAATGTCTGGATAGTGGTATCATTTAACCTATCTTAGACAGACAGTGGGTCAGTCCTATACACGTTGTCCCTAAAAAGTCGGGCATAACGGTCATCACAAATGAGGCGAACGAGTTAATCCCTACTCGCACCCAAACTGGGTGGCGAATATGCATTGATTATAGAAAACTCAACGCCGCAACGCGGAAGGACCACTTTCCGCTACCATTCATTGACCAAATGCTCGAAAGATTGGCTGGACATGAGTACTACCGTTTTCTGGACGGCTACTCAGGCTACAACCAGATTCCCATTGCCGAGAAAGACCAGGACAATGTTAGTGTATATGCCCTAGAGGCCATTACTGTATCATACTAGTTTGTATATTACTTAATGGAAGCTTGGGATATTCGCAGTTGTATAGACAGTCTTGCTCAAAATGGTAGTATGCTACTTGGTTTGTATCTACTTCAATATGTGCATATGTTTCTTTTAGCATATTGCTTATACATATTAGTGGAGCCCTTAGGATCTTTGCTTGATTACCAGCGTTGTGATGGCAGTCACACTAGTGGGGGCTGGGTAATCTATAAGCACATCCTTGTACAGGTCCCTAGTCGTAGGATTATCAAGACGGGGCATCGATACTCCGGAGTAGACTAGCGTATACGCTTCTCATCCCAGCAGGGGAGATGGTCTGTCCCACAGCCATTAGTACGTCGTACTTGAGATAGTATGCGGGTGCTCGTTAGGTTACGAGTACACTGGACAGGACTCGTCGGGAACTGTTGGTTAGTACTATACCTATCGTCAGATAACAGTTCCCAGGTGACAGGAGTACAGCTTAGTCCGTCGACTTGACACTGCTACTTCGCCTCGAGTGTGTTCCCACTGTACTTTGATTACTACCCTACCACGGCTCAAAGGAGTCATGCAAACAGGTAGTAGTTGGGTGCAGTCCCGAAGCACTTGGAGGCAGTAGCGGTTAGATAGGATTCGTCTCTCCCGGTATTAGGGGTTGATATCGCGCTGTGTCTAGGAGAGCCATTACACAAAGTCCCTGGCCAGGGAAAGCGAGAATTACCGGCAGTGTTTCCAGTAGTTTCTCAGGGTGTTCTGGGCTACACTCCGGCACGAATTGTACCGCTATTAGGGGTTTAACGTTTACCAGCCCCTAGGCCTTACATGCGATACTCTTAGACGAACAGACCGGACTGTACGGAGATTGTCACATTCAGGCTCAGTAGAAGTTCGGATGGGTATACCTCATCGGCCTTCTTATCGACATCTACCTGGGGACTATTACGTACAGCTAGTGCCGCTTGTGGTCTGTGGTTAAACCCACAGCAAGCGTAGTGTAGAGTCTTTAGAGTCCCACACAGAGAGTTTTCCTGCACTGAGCAAAAGGTGTAGAGGTCGTATGGTTTTACGGCAGGGCTACGATCACTTACGTACACTTGTGCGCGTATGATGTGTAAGTCCATGCTACCTCTCCCGGTACTTTCGGGCATGCGGAATTTGGTGAAAAACAATTTTCTAGAGGTGGTAACATGGACTCAAAACCGGATCTTTGTTAAACATCTAACTAACAACCTAACTAGGAGTTGTTAACTACTCGGTTAGGGGGTTATACCTTTCTTTCTTGAACTCCTTCGTCTTCAAGCCTCGATGGTTGTCCGGATCGGCTTCACCCCGTCGTCTCCTTACGCCGAAGATCGATCCACCTGAAAGCTTCTATCTTTGGCTTCTTCTTCGGTCTTTGAAGAAACTAGTTCACTTGGTTTGCTAAACCTTATGAACTAGAGTGAGTAGAGAAGAGTGTGTTGGGATTTTCTCTATGGTTCTTGGTTCTCAACACAAGAGACAAGTGAACCATAGACTAAAAAGAGGGAGAGCAAGAGGAAGAAGATGAGAGCTCAAGAATACAAGAGAGAGAATGAAAATGATAGAATGAGAAAGACTTTTCTCTCTTGGCTCTCATAATCCAAAACCATCATCACAAAAAATAGTAATCAAGTATTGTGTAAATGGTTTAAGTCAAAATGGCTATATCATTTCATGCACTCATATTGCACAAGAGAACAAGCAAGTGAAAAGTCTTTGCCATGAAATGATAGCCATTGTCATCATGATGGTCAACTAGTCCAACCTAGTCAACCGGTCAACAAAGTCAACCCCTCAACAACCATGTCACCACAATACTTAATTAATATTATTGTTAATCATATATCATATTCTCATTAGGGTTGAGCAAAAAGTCAATAGTCAACAGTCAACGGTCAACAACCCTAATGAGAATCCTCTGCCTCTGTCTCTCCGTCAACTGTGCATACACACCCGCATCTGCGTTCCGAGGAACATGAATACATACTGGATAAAACCAATCCCAAAACGTACACTAGGATCTGGCTTAAACCAAAGCCCGCTAGTGTTAACTGTCCGGACACTGTACGTGCACAAGTGCACGGATGCGACCAAACCCTGTCGCAAAACCATGCGAGCTGTCGTAAAACCATGCGACCTCTACTCTTTTGCCTAAAGGCGAATAGCTTTCTGTGTGGGACTCTAAAGACTCGACACTACGCTGGCAGTGGGTTTAACCACAGACCGCAAGCGGCACTAGCTGTGCGTAACGGTCCCCAGGTAGATGCCGACAAGAAGACTGACGAGGTGAAACTCATCTGAACTCCTACTGAGCCTGAATGTGACAATCTCCATACAGTCCGGTCTGTTCTTCTGATACATCGCATGGCGGGCCTAGGGGGCGGTAAACGTCAGTCCCCTAATAGCGGTACAAGTCGTGTCGGAGTGAAGCCCAAAACACCCGGAGATAACACTGGAAGCCTACCAGTATATCTCGATTGCCCTGTCCTGGGACTACTCGTGTAATGGCTCTCCTAGACACAGCGCGATATCAACCCCCAATACTGGGAGAGACGAATCCTGTCTAACCGTCACTGCCTCCAAGTGCTTCGGGACTGCACCCAACTACCACCTGTTTGCACGACTCATTTGAGCCGTGGTAGGGTAGTAATCAAAGTACAGTGGGAACACACTCGAGGCGAAGTGACAGTATCAAGTCAGCGGACTAAGCTGTACTCATGTCACCTGGGAACTGATAACTGACGATAGGTATAATACCAACCGGTCAGTTCCCGACGAGTCCTGTCCAGTGTACTCGTAACCTAACGAGCACCCGTATACTATCTCCAGTATGACGTACTGATGGCTGTGGGACAGACCATCTCCCACACTGGGATGAGAAGCGCATACGCTAGTCTACTCCGGAGTATCGATGCCCTGTCTCGATAGTCCTGCGACTAGGGACCTGTATAAGGATGTGCTTATAGATTACCCAGCACCCACTAGTGTGACTGCCATCACAACGCTGGTAATCAAGCAAAGATCCTAAGGGCTCCACTAATGTGTATAGGTGATATACTAAAATAAACACATGTACACATTGAAGTAGAAACAAACCAAGTAGCATACTACTATATTGAGCAAGATTGTTTATACAAGGTGAATATCCCAAGCTTCCATTAAGTAATATACAAACTAGTAAGATACTGTAATGGCCTCTAGGGCATATACACTAACAATCTCCCACTTGCACTAAGGCCATGTACTGGCGTATCGAAGACCTATCATCTCGATCAGCCGCTCGAACTGCGTCTGGGGCAAGGCCTTGGTGAATGGATCTGCAGTGTTATCTTCTGAAGCGACCCTCCGAACCTCGATCTCCTGGCGATCCACAATCTCCCTGATCAGGTGATACCGCCTTAAGATGTGTCTGTATCTCTGATGGGACCTGGGTTCCTTCGCTAAAGCTATAGCCCCGTTGTTGTCGCAATACAGAGGTATTGGATCAACAATGGACGGAACCACCTGAAGTTCTTTCAAGAACTTCCTCATCCAGACAGCTTCGTTTGCGGCATCAGATGCAGCGATGTATTCCACTTCCATCGTCGAGTCTGCAACGGTTTCCTGTTTGGAACTCTTCCAACACACCGCCCCTCCATTGAGGGTAAAGACAAAACCCGACATGGACTTGGAATCATCCTTGTCACTCTGGAAGCTGGAGTCAGCAAAGGCCTCGATCTGGAGGTCTTTTCCGCCATACACCAAGAACATCTCCTTAGTCCTTCTCAGGTACTTGAGAATGTTCTTTACCGCTATCCAGTGTTTCTGCCCAGGGTTTGACTGATACCGGCTTACCACACTCAGTGCATAAGCTACATCCAGTCTGGTACACAACATCGCATACATTATAGAGCCTACCGCAGAAGCGTAGGGTATAATAGACATGCGATCCCTCTCCAAATCAGTCTTAGGAGACATCTCTTTAGAGAGGGTGATCCCGTGACAAGCTGGTAGGTTACCGCGCTTGGAATCTTCCATACTGAATCTTTTCAGTATGGTGTCGATGTACCTGGACTGTGAAAGTCCTAATATCCTCTTGGATCTATCACGATGGATCCGGATCCCCAGGATGTATGAGGCATCACCCAGGTCTTTCATGGAGAACCTGTGTGACAAGAACCCCTTGACATATTGTAGCATAGGAATGTCATTTCCTTTTAAGAGAATGTCATCCACGTATAAAACGAGGAATACTACAGTTCTCGCTATAAATCTACTATAGATGCATGGTTCATCTGGATTTTTGATAAAGCCAAATTCCTTGACCGTCTCATCAAAACAGATGTTCCAACTCCGCGATGCCTGCTTTAGTCCGTAAATGGACTTAAGCAACTTGCACACCTTTCCGCTGCTCCCACTCTGAATGAAACCCTCTGGCTGGTCCATATAGACACACTCCTCTAAATTTCCATTTAGAAAAGCGGTCTTTACGTCCATCTGCCAAATCTCATAATCGTGGAAGGCAGCAATGGCAAGAAGGATCCGAATGGATTTCAGCATAGCTACTGGAGAAAAGGTCTCATCATAGTCCAAACCAGGTCTCTGACGAAAACCCTTTGCAACCAGTCTAGCTTTATAGGTCTCAACCTGTCCATCTACACCAATCTTCCTTTTGAAGATCCACTTGCATCCTTCGGGTTTTACCCCGTCTGGAGCAACGTCCAACGTCCATACTTTGTTGGTGTACATGGACTCCATTTCGGTCGGCATTGCATCCAGCCATTTTACCGAGTCAACGCTCTGAACTGCCTGCTGGAAGCTAGTAGGCTCATCATAATCTATGATGCAATCCTCTCTATCCCCGTCTATGAGAAAACCGTAGTATCTCTCGGGTGGATGAGACTGCCTACTACTCCTGCGGAGCGGCGTAGGAATGTCCTGTTCTTTTGAACCCTCTGGTTCCACTAAGCTTTCAGTAATAGTCTGTGATTCTGGAATTTCTTCCAGTTCTACTGCGCTCCCACTAATTTCCTTTTCTAAGAACTGGTGTTCTAGAAAGTGGGCATGACGAGAAACAAAAACCTTTTGTTCCTCTTCGCAGTAGAAGAAATATCCCTTGGAATTCTTTGGATATCCCACAAACTTGCACTGTATTGAGCGTGCCTCGAGCTTGTCCGCATGCTGCTTTTTAACAAAAGCTGGACTTCCCCATGTCTTAATGTGATTAAGATAGGGTCTCTTCCCACACCACATCTCATATGGTGTAGTCGGCACAGTCTTAGTAGGAACTCGGTTCAAAAGGTATGCAGCTGATTCTAGCGCATACCCCCAGAATGATCGCGGTAACTCAGCGTTACTCATCATGGACCGTACCATATCCAATAGGGTTCGGTTCCGTCTCTCCGATACACCGTTATGTTGCGGAGTGTATGGAGGAGTAAGCTGAGAGAGAATTCCGTTCTCTTTTAAATAGTCCAGGAACTCGGCACTTAAGTATTCACCACCTCGATCCGATCTTAGAATCTTGATACTTTTGCCGGTTTGTTTTTCTACTTCATTCCTATATTCCTGGAACTTTCCAAAGGCTTTGGATTTATGTTTCATTAAGAAGACATAACCGTACCTTGAAAAGTCATCCGTAAAAGTAATGAAGTAAGAATAACCGCTTCGCGCATGTGTAGACATTGGACCGCACACGTCGCTGTGTACGAGTCCCAAGAGCTCGCTCGCTCTTACTCCGTGTCCAGTGAACGGAGTCTTTGTCATCTTTCCTTTGAGACAGGATTGACAAGTGGCATACGATTGATATTCGAACGGATTCAAATATCCTTCTGTATGTAACTTCGTCAACCTTCTCTCATTGATTTGTTTCTGGAGACTTTCTTTTGTGTGTATTCTGGACATTGAAAATCTGTGGTTGGTTTAATACGTATATACCATTGCTCAATGTACCTGACCCAATCAAAACTTGATTAAGGTGAATGTTTACAACATTACTTACAAACGCAAATTCATAACCTTCTTTAGAAACTAAAGATACAGAAATGATATTACAAGTTGCGTTGGGTACAAAAAAGCAATTACGCAAAACCAAAACATGTCCATCTGACATTCCCAGGTGATAGTCCCCCACGGCCTTAGCATCCATGCTAGCTCCGTTTGCAACTTTGAGGGTCATGTCACCTGCCTTCAAAACCCTACGGTTTCTCAACGCCTGCAAAGAATTACAGGTATGAGATTCTGACCCGGTATCTAATACCCAGGAAGTAGAGTTTATTGAAAGATAGTTTTCAATAACATACACACCTGAAGCTGAAGCCGCAACCTGCTTCAATTCCTGTGTTCTGGCATTCCAAGCCCTGCAATCATTCTTCCAGTGACCCTTCTTATGACAATAGAAGCATTCTTCTTTATCCACAAGCTGCCCCGCTTTCTTTGTTGCCTTTGCTTTTCCCTTCGTATCCACTTTACTAACACCGCCCCTTGGTTTGGCGAAGGCTTTCTTCTTCTTTCCCTTGGCTTTCGCCTTGGACCTAGAAGAGGAAGATCCTCCTACAAACAAAGTTGATGTTTCCCTACCTTTCTGTAGGGTGCCCTCTGCACTCCTCAGCATGTTGAGGAGTTCTGAAAGTTCAACTTCGTTTTCTTGTAAGTTGAAGTTCAGGATAAACTGGGCGTAAGTGGAAGGAAGGGACTGGAGAATCAAGTCCGTATAGAGCTCGTTCTCTAACGTGGTCCCAAGTTCCGCGAGCTCCTCAATGAAGCCAATCATCTTAAGCACGTGTTCCGCTACCGATGATCCGATGGCCAACCTTGCCGAAAATAACTTCTTCGACACTTCGTATCTTGCGATACGAGATTGCTCTCCATACAGTTCTTTTGTATGGAGAAATATGGATTCAAGGTCCATATTCTCATGCATCCTCTGATGTTCGTTGTCCATAGAGGCAAGTACGAAGCACTTGGCCTTCGCGCTATCAATCTCCCAGGTCTTACGAATTTCCTTATCCGCGACGCTGGAGGTGGGACCTGGGACAGGGGGAGCTTTGGTGGTTAGAAGATACCCCAGCTTGTCGTAAGTGATTGCCATTTTGACATTCCTGAGCCAATCTTTGTAGTTTGGCCCTGTCAGTATGTTTTTATCTAGAAGTAACTTAAGTCCAGTCATGTCGATTGGTCGCTGCAATTAGGAGAGAGAAGAAGAAACACTCAGCATGATGCTCTTGCAAGTTTAGAGTGGTTTTTAGTTTGTCTAAACAGGATGGCTCCCACTGTTTCTCGAATCCCTCCTCAAAACCAAAAAGGAAGAATTAGTCAGGATCAATCTCACCGTACAATACTTGCTTAACCGTTCGGCCAGGCTGGTGTCGGTACTTCGAGGGAGGTTTTCCAACGCTTTCGCGAAGTTCCTTAATTTAAGAACCTCTTTTCCCTGGGGGCGTAGCCCCGCTAACACCTTTCTAGACACCTACTTGGTTTATAGCATTGATCGTTAAGTGAGAAATTTCCCGAGGAGTAGCATATAATCACAGTAGGATCGGGATCCAAATATCATCGCGTGACGAAACTGAAGGAATCCTACCAGAATCATCACACACCAAATGGTATGCAACACTAGCAAGTTTCAGTTCTTTTGAAACTCCCGATGTGGATTTTTGCCCCATGCTCTTATGACCTTGACTTTGGCCAAAATATCATAAGTCACATGTCAAGTTCTACCCGTCATTCTCCAGGTTAATTTGGATCCACCCGTACCTACCCTTGACTTTGGCCAAAATGGCAGTACGACTGTCCCAAACCAACGCATCTATCTATGCTACACATGAATACCCAATAGCTACCAATCACTATGCCTTGACTTTGGCCAACATACATAGCTTGAATACTATTGACTATTTATGTGAAACGACGGAGGGCTACGAATGGTTTTGGCGAAACTGTGAACGTAGTGAACTTGATATAGTCGATGGAACGAGATAGCTTTTAAAAGGAGTGGCTCAAACTCCGCATTTTAAAAGTTGGTTTTGAAAAGAACCGAGTGGTTTTTCGAAAGTGTTCCAACGACTTTTACTTGGTTTATTTTCTTGCATTAGTTGTTTTAATGCGTGATATTCTTGCATTAGTTCTTTTAATGCGTCCCATCATTTAATCCTACCATTGCAGAAAATAACCAAAATATGACTACGCTTATGCCATTCGCATTCGCCACGGGGCCCGTCATTACCCGTTAGGTTACTTAACTAACGACAGAGCGGGGGCTGGGCTAGCGCGGCTGTAAAACATAAGCAACGCCTAAATAATATCATATATAGATATATGCAATGATAGCCATTTCAGATCACAGATGAACACATTGGATATACTAGGAACCTGCAATTCGTACGAGCCTGTAACGAAAAGCAGATTACACGGTCGCGGTGAATAGCCAATAACCCCACCCAAGACCCCTACGGGTGCGGCAAACTACCCGCCAAGTACCCGAAGCGAAGCAACCTCCCTCAACTCCGTGAGTAGGCCACTCGGCAATTCGGCATACCCGGTAGTTTGTGCACCCCCTCCATGGGTCTATCCTAGGAGAAAAAACAGTAAAAAGAAATTATACAATGACGGCTACAACCCCGACCCGGTTGTGCGGCCATACAAATAATTTTTACATCAATTTACAAATTTACATGAATTGAAAGAAAAGAAAACTCTCGTCTCACAACCCCCGGCTATTCACCCGCGACAATCCAATGAATTCATATACACAATCCAACAACATTACAGATCACAGATTTGTATAACCCCCACTAATCGAATTATAGCGATTAGCAGACGTTCAATACAAATATCACATCACAGAAAAACCCGTCAGCTTAAGTCTTTAGAAGTTCGATCAAAAATACGGATTTTCAGGCCCCAAACACAAAATTTTCGTTCTGGAAAATCTGGGCTGAAAAGACATATTCCAAAAATCCCAAAACAACCCCAGAAATACACTGCACTAAATTTGGACCTCGGCCGAGTCAACTCCGCGTGCTCCCGCCGCTTTTCCGCGGCGCTTTGAACGGTTCGTGGGACCAAATTTTGTGGTTATTCAAACAAAAGCCTGAGCCGATTTTTAAGATGAAATTTATCAATTTTTGAACAGAATAAAAATCGGCAGAAACTTGACAAATCGGGTTCGTTTCGTGACTTTTTCTTTGATCGATCTTCTAGTTACTTTGCTAACATGTTAGATAGAGTTTAACTAGGCTCTGATACCACTGTAAGAACATGCTACCTCTCCCGGTACTTTCGGGCATGCGGAATTTGGTGAAAAACAATTTTCTAAAGGTGGTAACATGGACTCAAAACCGGATTTTGTTAAACATCTAACTAACAACCTAACTAGGAGTTGTTAACTACTCGGTTAGGGGGTTATACCTTTCTTTCTTGAACTCCTTCGTCTTCAAGCCTCGATGGTTGTCCGGATCGGCTTCACCCCGTCGTCTCCTTGCGCCGAAGATCGATCCACCTGAAAGCTTCTACCTTTAGCTTCTTCTTCGGTCTTTGAAGAAACTAATTCACTTGGTTTGCTAAACCTTATGAACTAGAGTGAGTAGAGAAGAGTGTGTTGGGATTTTCTTTATGGTTCTTGGTTCTCAACACATGAGACAAGTGAACCATAGACTAAAGAGAGGGAGAGCAAGAGGAAGAAGATGAGAGCTCAAGAACACAAGAGAGAGAATGAAAATGATAGAATGAGAAAGACTTTTCTCTCTTGGCTCTCATAATCCAAAACCATCATCACAAAAAATAGTAATCAAGTATTGTGTAAATGGTTTAAGTCAAAATGGCTATATCATTTCATGCACTCATATTGCACAAGAGAACAAGCAAGTGAAAAGTCTTTGCCATGAAATGATAGCCATTGTCATCATGATGGTCAACTAGTCCAACCTAGTCAACCGGTCAACAAAGTCAACAAGTCAACAAAGTCAACCCCTCAACAACCATGTCACCACAATACTTAATTAATATTATTGTTAACATATATCATATTCTCATTAGGGTTGAGCAAAAAGTCAATAGTGAACGGTCAACAACCCTAATGAGAATCCTCTGCCTCTGTCTCTCCGTCAACTGTGCATACACACCCGCATCCGCGTTCCGAGGAACACGAATACATACTGGATAAAACCAATCCCAAAACGTACACTAGGATCTGGCTTAAACCAAAGCCCGCTAGTGTTAACTGTCCGGACACTGTACGTGCACAAGTGCACGGATGTGACCGAACCCTGTCGCAAAACCATGCGACCTGTCGCAAAACCATGCGACCTCTACTCTTTTGCCTAAAGGCGAATAGCTTTCTGTGTGGGACTCTAAAGACTCGACACTATGCTGGCAGTGGGTTTAACCACAGACCGCAAGCGGCACTAGCTGTGCGTAACGGTCCCCAGGTAGATGCCGACAAGAAGACTGACGAGGTGAAACTCATCTGAACTCCTACTGAGCCTGAATGTGACAATCTCCGTACAGTCCGGTCTGTTCGTCTGATACATCGCATGGCGGGCCTAGGGGGCGGTAAACGTCAGTCCCCTAATTGCGGTACAAGTCTTGTTGGAGTGAAGCCCAAAACACCCTGAGATAACACTGGAAGCCTACCAGTATATCTCGATTGCCCTGGCCTGGGACTACTCGTGTAATGGCTCTCCTAGACACAGCGCGATGTCAACCCCCAATACCGGGAAATACGAATCCTGTCTAACCGTCACTACCTCCAAGTGCTTCGGGACTGCACCCAACTACCACCTGTTTGCACGACTCCTTTGAGCCGTGGTAGGGTAGTAATCAAAGTACAGTGGGAACACACTCGAGGCGAAGTGACAGTGTCAAGTCAGCGGACTAAGCTGTACTCATGTCACCTGTGAACTGATAACTGACGATAGGTATAATACCAACCGATCAGTTCCCGACGAGTCCTGTCCAGTGTACTCGTAACCTAACGAGCACCCGTATACTATCTCCAGTACGACGTACTGATGGCTGTGGGACAGACCATCTCCCACACTGGGATGAGAAGCGCATACGCTAGTCTACTCCGGAGTATCGATACCCTGTCTCGATAGTCCTGCACTAGGGACCTGTATAAGGATGTGCTTATAGATTACCCAGCCCCCACTAGTGTGACTGCCATCACAACGCTGGTAATCAAGCAAAGATCCTAAGGGCTCCACTAATGTGTATAGGTGATATACTAAAATAAACACATGTACACATTGAAGTAGAAACAAACCAAGTAGCATACTACTATATTGAGCAAGATTGTTTATACAAGGTGAATATCCCAAGCTTCCATTAAGTAATATACAAACTAGTATGATACAGTAATGGCCTCTAGGGCATCTACACTAACATGATGTTCGGGCGGACAATACTAGTGGGCTTTGGTTTAAGCCGGATCCTAGTATTGTATAGATGGATTAGTTTTGTCTTCTGTGCATTCGTATTCTACGGAATGTGGATGCGGGTGTGTATGCACGATTGTGAGGAGCGAAGAAGGAGGTGCCTCATTAGGGTTTTGACCATTGATTTGGTCAAAACCATTATGATGTGAGGAAAATATTTACTAATCTTTTTAATGATAATTGTGTTATGGCTGATTGGTTTTACCATTTGACCATGCTTGACCTTTTGACCTAGTTTACCATTGTTGACTAGGATATTTTTGTGAGCTCTAGACTCTTCTTTTGGCTTGGATTTAACTTGACATGATACTGGTCAAATCAATGGTAACCATCACAATTTATCATGTCAAAAGATGGGTAATTATTTTTCTTATAGATGATTATCTCTTGCTCATTCTCTCTCATCAAAAGAGAGCTCCCATGGTTCTTCTTCTTCCTCCTCACTAGCATTTCCTAATAGTCTCATGTGTTGAGAAAATTAGGTTCTAAATAGACTAACAAATCCATCTTTCTCTTCTACATCACCTAGGACATCAAGCATAGCAAACTTGTTGCCCTAGTTACCTCGGCTTGAGGTGGAGCTCGGACTATAGACTCTCGGGTGGATCGTCTTCGACTCTAGGAGGCCGTTGAAGAAGCCACGATCCGGACCAACCCATGGAGCCTACGGAGACGAGGAGGATAGCGGAGAAGACCCGAAGGACTAGTAGCATGAGGTATAATCTCCTTGCATAGTAGATAGAACCTCTTGTAGTTCGTTAGTAATGGTTTTGCAAAGATCCTTAAGCGTTAGTCTATGTTGCTTTGTAAGAAAGTTTTGTTTTTTTCTTGTTCCGCCTCCTCGCCAGCTTGCGGGTTGAACGATATAGACTTACAGTGGTATCAGATCCTTGCTAAACCATTACTAACTTGTTAGCAAAGTGTTAGAAATTCGATCGCCGGAAAAATCTTAAAACACGAACTAAGAATGCACTTTTTGTCGTTTTTAAAAATTGGTCCAAATTTTTTTTTCAGGGACCTTAAAAATACGTACAGGCTTTTTTAGGGACACCCAAGAAAAACGAGATCGTGAATCGGTCAGACCGCTGCGGAAGCGCGGCGAAACCAAGCGTTTCGCCGCGGATCCGCGGCCGAGTCGACTCCGAGTCAACTCGTTTTTCCTGCAGAGTGTCCAGCATGGTGTTTTGTGATTTCTCTGATATTTTGTTTTTGCCCAGAATTTGTTGAGTACTGTGTTGTGCTTGGGGTAGATTCAAATCTGGTAATCGATTAAAATTCAAAGTACTTTAGGTAATCGGATCTTCTGTGATGTGATATATGTACTGAACGTCTGCTAATCGCTATACATCGATTAGTGGGGGTTGTACATATCTGTGATCTGTGATGTTGGAGTGTTTATATGAACTTGTTGGATTGTCATGGATGAATAGCCGGGGATGTGAGATGGGTGTTTTTCATTTTTCATTCGATGTAAATTGTAAATTGATGTAATATTATATTTGGGTCGCACATTCGGGTTGAGGATGTAGCCGCCATTGTATATTATTTCTTTTACCGTTTTTGCTCCTAGGATAGACCTAAGGTGGGGTGCACAAACTACCGGGTACTTTGAAGTGCCGAGTGACCTACTCACGTTGTTGAGGGAGGTTGCTTCACTTCGGGTATTTGGCGGGTAGTTTGCCGCACCCGTAGGGGTCTAGGGTGGGGTTTGGCTATTCATCGCGACCGTGTAATCCATCTTTCGTTGCAGGCTCAAACGAAGCGCGGATTCCTAGTATATCCAATGTGTTCATCTGTGATCTGGAATGGATATCATTGCATCTGACAAATGTATATATCTATATATGATATCTAGTACGCGTTGCTTATGTTTTACATCCGCGCTAGTCCAGCCCCAGCCCTGTCGTTAGTTAAGTAACCTAACGGGTGATGACGGGCCCAGTGGCGAATGCAGATGGCATAAGCGTACGTCATATTTTCGTTGTTTTCTGCAATGGTAGGATTAATTGATGGGACGCATTAAATTAATGCAAAGAAAACAAACCAAAGTTAAATCGTTGGAACAATTTCAAAACCACTGGGTTTTTTCAAATCAGCAAAACTTTTAAAATGCGGAGCTTAAACCACACCTTTTAAAAGCTATCAGGTTCCTTCGATTATATCAAGTTCACTACGTTCACGGTTTCGCCAAAACCATTCGTAGCCCTCCATCATTTCATATGAATATTCAATAGTATTCAAGCTATGTTTGTTGGCCTTAGTCAAGGCATAGTGATTGGTAGCTGCTGGGTATTCATATGTTGCATAGATAGATGCGTTGGTTTGGGACAGTCGTATTACTTTGTTGGCCTTAGTTAAGGGTATATACGGGTGGGTTCAAATTAACCTGGACAATGACGGGTAGAACTTGACATGTGACTTATGATTTGTTGGCCTTAGTCAAGGTCATAAGAGCATGGGGCAAAAATCCACATCGGGAGTTTCTAAGGAAATAGAAACTTGCTAGTGCTGCATACCATTTGGAGTTTGATAATGTTGGTAGAATTCCTTCAGCATTATCACACAATGATATTTGGATCCCGATCCTACTGTGAGTATCCACTACTCCTCAGGAGATTTTTTCACTTAACGATCAATGTTATAAACCAAGTAGGTGTCTAGAACAGTGTTAGCGGGGCTACGCCTACAGGGAAAAGATGTTAATAATTAAGGAACTTCGCGAAAGCGTCGTAAAACCTCTCTCGAAGTACCAACACTAGCCTGGCTGAGCGGTTAAGCAAGTATTGTACGATGAGATTAATCCTGACTAATTCTTCTTTTATGGTTTGGGGAAGGATTCGAGAAACAGTGGGAGCCATCCTGTTTAGATAAACTAAAAACCAATCAAAACTTGCAAGAGCATCATGCTAAGTGTTTTCTTCTCTCTCTCTTAATTGCAGCGACCCAGTGACCAGACATAGGTTACATCTAGATAATAAAATGACTGAATCTGACTGTAATGACTGGCAAAGGTCTGTCCAGATGTGCAGGGTTCCTAGGCACTCTCAAGAGGTCTCACAAGGCATCAACCATGCCAATTTCAAAAATTACGGTGCCGAGAAACCCTAGTCTACGGATCGTTGGCTAGATATTTAGGCGATAAAATGAAACTAGTTAACACTTAACTACAAGAACGGAAATACAACCTTTGTAGATTCGTTTCTCCACCTCCATAGCTCCGTGATGAAGTCCTCTCCGCTGTCCAAATCGAACCATGGCTCTCATGGTGGTTTCATCGGAGAAAAGACAGGCTAGGTCGTCGACTACGATGCCGAAGATGATCTACGTCGAGGTATCACTAGATCAAGCTCCAACTTCACCAAGTCAAGAAACTTGTGAAGAAAACACACTCTACTACTTGGCAAGAGGTAGAGGATGAAGAAATAGGAAGTGGGTAGACTTTAGAATTGGATTTCTCACTTGATTTCTTCACTTGCCATTGATGAGGCAAGCTTTCTTCATGGAAGAAGAAGATGAAGAAGAAGAAGATCATATGATAAGTTAAAAGAAAATAATACTTATCATATAATAAACCATGGTCAAGTGTAGAGAACTAACTAAGGTTATAAGAATGGTTAGGGTTAAAAGAACAAGAAAAAATTGTCACTTGGTCAAAGCTTCATGAAGCTTCAATAAGCTTCATGAAAGAAAATAAAATAAAGAAACCATTTTGCTTTTCTTTTTATGCTTTTATTAATATCCAAAATGAATAAACAAATAATTAAATGAAAAAGCAAAACCCTAATCATCAAGTTAACCATGGTTTAATTCTATACACTTAACCAAATAAGCATGTATCATCAAACATGATACAAACATGTGCACAAAAGTATATCACATATACAACTTGCACAATTCAAGTGAGAAATACCATTTAAAGTGAACCAATACTAGTTAATGCAGAGTAATATATCAAATATATAATTATGCATTAAATCATTAAATCAACACTTGATTTAACGATCCGGTCATATCGCATATGACCGACTAATATCCAATGTATCGGTTTATCGAATCAATCCTTGATTCGATAACTAGATTATATCGCATACAACCATTCGACACATTCATCGCGAGAATGGAATACGGTATCACATACACGTATTATTCTCGGTCCCGCACATATCTCATATGCGCTCCTATTTCGTTTCGCTTGAGCCAGGAAACCTCTGTGTAGGACTCTAAAGACTCGTCAATACGCTGGCAGCAGGTGATGATCATATCAAACACCCACAAGCCGTAAGCGGTCTGCTAAACGTAACGGCCACCCGGGTATTGAGCGATCAGAAGATCGACGAGCAAGCCCGCTCACACTCCAGTGAATCCAACCAGTAACACTACCATACAGTCCGGTCTCGTCGTCTGATATGTCGCATATCTCGCCTAGGGGTGGTAAACGTCAGACCCCAATAGCTCGATAAGTCGTGTCGATATGAGGTCTATAACAGTTCGAGAAACTACTGGTAACACTTACCAGTATATCTCAGCAACCCTGGCCAGCGATTTCCGGTTATAGCCAATCGAACACAGCGCAACATCAACTCCCTATACCGGGAGAGACGAATCCCTTCCTATCGCTCATTGCCTCCATGTGATTCGGGACTGTACCCAAAAACCACCGTTTTGCATGCCCTCTTGGACGTGGTAAGGTGGAAATCAAAGCACAGTGGGGACCACACAAGACTCTATGACGATCTCGGGTCAACAGACTACTCTGTACCAGTGTCACCAGAGAACTGCCATCTGAAGTAAGGTATAATACCATCTGGGAGTTCTCGGCGAGTCCGTCCAGTGTACCCAGTCTCCACTGAGCACCCGTATATCATCTCTGATGTCAAACACCAATGGATATGGGATCATCCATCGCCCATCTGTATGGGTCGAGAAGGTATACGCTAGTCTACTCTGGTATATCGATGCCCCGTCTCGATACACCCACGACTAGGGACCTTGAAGGATGTACTTATGGACTACCATGTCCCCACTAGTATGATCCGCATCATAGTCCAGGTAGTCAAGCACACATCCTAAGGACTTTACCAACATGTAACAGAGAGACAATCAGTGTATACGTTAAGGTAAAGATCAACCAGATAGCATACTATCATGTCGAGCAAGAAATTCCTCCCTATATATGTCCAAGCATCCACTACAATATACATCCTATGTACAGTGATGGCCTCTAGGGCATACATATAACTAACAATCTCCCACTTACACTAGGGCCATCTGTAGCAGTGGTTGCAGTATCTCATACTCAACCATCCCATAATAGTCTCTCTCTGGGAATAGGCCTTCGTGAGTGGATCCGCTGCGTTATCCTCTAAGTCTGCTCTCCTTACCTCGATCACCCTGGAGATCAACCATCTCCATGATCAGGTGATACTGCCTTAGAATAAGTCTGGATCACTGATGGGACCGGCATTCCTTGGCATAAGCCACAACTCCATTGTCTCACAATGGTAGGAACGTAGTTCATCTCATGAACTAATATACACCCAAACATCCTCTTTGGTAGCATCTTAAGTAGCGATGTATCCAGCCTTTATCTTCTAGTATGTCACGGCATCTAGCTTGGAACTCTTCCAACATACCGTCCCTCTACTGAGGGTAAAGACAATGCCTGCGACTGACATTCAGTCGTCTTTATCACTCTGGAACACTTCCAGTGATTCTCCCCAGGATCGATTGATACCATCTCACTACTACTAGTGAGTGTCCTAACATCCAATTAGATCTATCTCATAGATCCAAAAACCAGGATATATGAGGTATCACTTTGATCCTATATGGAGAATCATTGTGATAAGCGGATATTGACCGAGCGTAGCATAGGAAACTCCTTTCTTATCAAGAGTATGTCATCCACGTACTCTACGAGGATCACCACCATACTCCCTACTACCTTTTTGTTTATACAAGGTTCATCTACCATTTTGACGATGTCAAACTCTTTGACTACTACATCAAAACTGACGTTCCAACTCCGCGATGCCTGCTTTATCCTTTAAAGCATCTTGTTCACGTTTCCGCTGCTCCCACTTTCTACGAAGCCCTCTGGCTGTGTTCTTATAGACCTTCTCTTCTAAATCATTATTTAGAAAAGGAGTCATGTCACCCAACCACCAGATATCGTAGTCATGGTATGTAGCCGTGGCAAGTAGGATCTGGATGGACTTAAGCATAGATCCTTAGAAAAGGTTTCATCATGATCCACACCTGGTCAATGATGCAAACCTTTAATAAGTCTAGCTTTGAAAGTCTCAACTTTTCCATGTACACCAAGTAATCTTCTCAAGATATACTTTCTTCTTATGGGGATTTAACCCTTCAGATATAGCAACTAAAGTCCATACTTTGTTGGTGTATAAGGATTCCATCTCAGATTGCTAAGCATCCAGCCATTCTTACAGAGTCCCACTCTTGATGGCCAGCTCGAAACTAGTTGGGTCATCATCTCAAGACGCAATCCTCGCTCCCACTGTCATAGAGAAACTGAAGTATCTCTCAGGTGGGTGAGGAACCCTGCTAGATCGGCGGAAAGGCTGAGGTTTCTTGGTTACTATTGAATCCTTTGGTTCTATCAAATCATCATCTGTAGTTTGTACAGCTGGAACGATTCCAGTTCTACATAACAGTATTTGCCTCGAGCTTGTCCGGATTTTGCTTTTAGACATAGGCCGGACAACTCCAAATCTTAACTGACTTAAGAGATGGGCTCTTCCCTTTCCATATCACATATGAAGTGGTAGGCTACTGATTTGATTGAAACCCTATTCAATAGGTATGCAACTTCTCAAGTGCATAACACCCAAAAAGGAAATAGGTAACTCACTAGTACTCATCATAGAGCACACCTTATCATATAGGGTGTGATTGCTCCGCCCCGATACAACATTGTGCTGTGTTGTTTTCGGAGGAGTAATGCCGAGAGAGAATCTCATTCTCCTTTAGAATAGACCAGGATTTCCGTGCTCAAGTATTCTCCTCCTTGATCACATCAAAGGACATAATACTTATACCCGTATTTTGGTTCTCTACTTCTAACTTATATTCTGTGAATATCTCAAAAGGTTCAGACTTGTGTTTCAACAGGAACATAGGTCTGAATCTTGAAAGATCATCAGAGAATTTAATGAAGTACAAAGAACCTGTCTTGGTATGTGTAGACAGGGGACCTACATACATCAACATGTATCATCCCAAGAGTTCACTAACTCTTTCTCTGTTTCCAATAAACAGAGCTGTGGTCATCTTATCTCTGTGACATGACTGGCAAGTTTTCACAAGATGTAAATTCAAACTGATTTAAATATGCATCTAAATGTAACTTTAGCCAGTCGGGTCGCATTGATATGACCTAGTCTACAATGCCTCAAGAAGGATCCGTTCATTTCTGAACTCTTCCTCTTGTGTGTGTTCTGTATACTAGGAACTGTAGCTTGATTTAGAACATCAATGCTTTTAGATAACGTGCCTGAACCGATCAACTTTTGATATAGGAAATGTTCAAAACATTATCCAACAATACAGAATTTTATCATTTCTTTACCACTAAAGAGACTGATATGATTTTGTATATCAGGTTCGGTATCTAATAGCATTTGTTCAGAATCAATGTATTGGTAATACAGGGTGACAGTGACCAACAGACTTGGCTGCAACACTTGTCCCGTTTTCTGTCTCATGAAACTTATCACCCGTTCTCAGTTTTTCTACTCTTTTGTAGCCCTATGTAACAGATTACATATCTGGGATCCTGATCCGGTATCATATACCAAGGATGCGGAGGATACTGAGAAACAGTTCTGTATAATGAACACACCCGAAGATGATGCATCAGCATGCACTCTCTTCGTTTGGGCGGCACGGGAATTCTGGTAATCCCCAATTTCCTGCTCTGTCTTATAACAATTATAAGTTGGAGCGGGACCAACGTTCCCCAGCTCAGTATAACAAGCGGGTTCGGTTAATAATCCGTATTATTATCTTGATTAAGGCGTGATATGGTCGCTACCAGGAGAGAGAGAGAAGAAAACACTCAGCGTGCGCTCTTGCAAGAATAGATTGGTTTTTATTTTATCTAATCAGGATGGCTCCCACTGTTTTTATCAAATCTTCTTTCAAACCTTAAAAGGAAAGACTAGCCGGGATTAATTACACACTACAAGTTCGCCAATCTTTCAGCCAGGCCAGTGTCGGTACTTTGAGGGAGGTCCCCCGTGCTTTCGCACGAACCTAATTAATGTAAACCTCGTTTTCCCAGAGGCGTAACCTCGTTAACACCTTTCTAGACACCTACTTGATCGGCTAATTGTAATGTGCAAAACTCTCCCAGGAGTAACTCTTACTTGCAGCAGGTATCGGGATCCAACTATCTCATAGAAGGTATGCAATCTCATTGCAAATTTCAACACTTGAAATTCCCGATAATATTTTACCCCTAGTGTTCTATGTCCTTGACGAATGCCAAACAACCCATAGTCCACTAGTCAAGTTCAACCCGTACATTTCCTGATTGAATTAAACCCACCCGCACGACCCTTGACGAATGCCAAACAACGCCGTACGAATACCCTAATCCAATCTGCATCATATGCATAAGCAGATAAATACTAGTTAGCTACCGTACACTACGCCTTGACGAATGCCAAACTACCGCAGCACGAATACTAACTAGTACTTATCTGAAATGACGGAGGGCTACGACATGTTTTTCTGAAAACCTATTGCGTAATGAACTTGATATCGTTGTAGGATCGAATGAAATTTGAAATGGAGTGTTTTTGAGGCTTTTCTAGTTTTGCTAAAGGAGTCACTCCCGGTGAAGGGATCGTCGGTCCTTTCCTCGTCGAATGAGGTGCGGGATATATCATATATATCACTGTGCAAAGCAAAAACTCTTAAAAGCAATCAAAAGACAAACCGAATGTGTAGCATCTGCCAGTTATTGCTAAAGGAGTCACTCCCGGTGAAGGGATCTCGGTCCCTTCCTCATCGAATAAGGTGCAGGATATATCATATATACCGCTGTGCAAAGCAAGTACTGTAGCTACCTGTTTTATTTTGAAATTCGATTCTACAACATCTTAGGTTTCTTTTATTTCATTAATCACATTAATGAAGTCCCATCATTTCAGTACCTAAACATCACAGATAAATACGACGTAGACTTATGCCATCCGCATTCGCCTCGATGTCCCCTCGTGCACCGTTAGGTTAGGTAACTAACGGCAGAGCAGGGCAGGGCTAGCGCGGGTGTAAAACATAAGTAACGTCTATATAATATATCATATATACTATATACTGTATTTATCACAGAACATCTCATGATCACATCACAGATATCGCAGCAGAAGAAACATATGAAATATTGGATATACTAGGACGTCCGTGTTTTCAATACGAGCCAGTATAAAATACGGATTCCACGATCGTGATGAATAGCCAAACCCACACCCCTAGACCCCTACGAGAGCGGCAAGCAACCCTACCAATTCTAGAGTTAGGAGACCCGGACTCGACTCCTCGAGTTGGTCTCCCACTGGACTCCAGAACCCGGTTACTTGTGCCCTCCTCCTTGGGTCTATCCTAGTGCGGAAAAGTAAATAATATACAACAACGGTGACAACTTCCGCTACCTGGAAGTGCCCCAATAAAAGAATATTACATACAAGTTTTTATATGAATGAAAATGAAAAACACTCATCTCACATAAAAACCCCCGGCTATTCAAACACGACGATCCAATATAACATATCCAGCAACACATAACATCACATGTCATCAACGTAAGTAAACATGCGCATCCCAATTGTCGTTGACATATAGCAACGAAACCGGCGATATCACATATTACACTTACGGTCACAGAAAAGAAAGTGTAAAACTACAACAGTTGGAATTCGCAACCACCTCAGACATCGCATGCCTGACCAAATGAATTTCTTAGACATCGCATGCCTAACATTTATAAACCCCGCATTTTAGTCTCATTATCGAAAACACTTTTCAATATCAAGTCGGGCAATTCAATAGGATTCCCGACATCCTGATCGAATGCTCGTCGCAAACTTCAGTAGGCGGCCGCACCCCTAATGCCGTCGACGAAGTGCACCAAGGCGGAACACCGCTGCCGCGAGAACCCGGACGGATGCTTTCGGTGACAGGGTTCTCCTACAGTCACTTGGTCGGGGCTAAGGAATGTAGCTGTCTAATAAGTTTATCCGGCGAGTATCCGCGTACGCTACGTGATTGCGACGGACTTTTGATCACATCAAAATTCCGTGGCAACCGATCAAGTGAGACTAAACTGCTATGTTTATAACATTCATTTAGTTATCACATAACTCCTTGTGAATTCCAATTATTGTATCGCATTCCAGATAAGCAGAAAATGTTAAACTTTCCGATCGAACAATCGAACACCCAAGTTTTCCAAAACAGATCAACACATGAAACAAGTTTAAAAACATCCACTTCGTGCCTCAGTACCAACGGTCCAGCCGTAGAAGGGTCAAGCCAACGCCTCACATGTGGCACGCCGTACTGCCCCAAACCCTAAGGTTCAAAGGGTAGTTCAAGACGGTCACATAATCGAGTTAAGGTTTGTTGTCTTCTAGAGGGACCATCGTGTTACTTGCACTACTTAGAACGTGATTAAACTACAGAAATATCCAACACTTGGAAAATTTCCCGACAGGGGAAAAATTGGGTATTTATATCCGGTCGAACTTTTTAACATATTCAAAAATTATCCGGAAAAACACATAGACAAAGTTTGACAATCTGATCGAATGTACGAACTCCCAATACAACCCAAAATACTCAACTCTTGATTTCAGATTAAAAATTCCCAGGAAAACCAGCACTGAAAAATAGGAGTTACTCTGCAAAATTCAATGGGAGATAAGACAAAAGGGCCGCGGAACAGCCGCATTAGCACGCTAATGCCGCGGTTCCGCTGCACTTTAGAAAGATCATTAGGTAATTTTTGCATCGTAATTCTTAGAATTTCCTGCTGAATTTTCTGCATATTTTTACTCTGGAAAAAACCCAATTTTAGGAAAAAGTTCAGAGAGCAAATTAGGGTTTGGGTTTCGGTTCGATCGGACTTCCAATTCCGTCTACGCATCGCCTAAGGCTCTAGCTAGGCTCTGATACCACTGCAGGGTTCCTAGGCACTCTCAAGAGGTCTCACAAGGCATCAACCATGCCAATTTCAAAAATTACGGTGCCGAGAAACCCTAGTCTACGGATCGTTGGCTAGTTATTTAGGCGATAAAATGAAACTAGTTAACACTTAACTACAAGAACGGAAATACAACCTTTGTAGATCCGTTTCTCCACCTCCATAGCTCCGTGATGAAGTCCTCTCCGCTGTCCAAATCGAACCATGGCTCTCACGGTGGTTTCATCGGAGAAAAGACCGGGCTAGGTCGTCGACTACGATGCTGAAGATGATCTACGTCGAGGTATCACTAGATCAAGCTCCAACTTCACCAAGTCAAGAAACTTGTGAAGAAAACACACTCTACTACTTGGCAAGAGGTAGAGGATGAAGAAATAGGAAGTGGGTAGACTTTAGAATTGGATTTCTCACTTGATTTCTTCACTTGCCATTGATGAGGCAAGCTTTCTTCATGGAAGAAGAAGATGAAGAAGAAGAAGATCATATGATAAGTTAAAAGAAAATAATACTTATCATATAATAAACCATGGTCAAGTGTAGAGAACTAACTAAGGTTATAAGAATGGTTAGGGTTAAAAGAACAAGACAAAATGGTCACTTGGTCAAAGCTTCATGAAGCTTCAATAAGCTTCATGAAAGAAAATAAAATAAAGAAACCATTTTGCTTTTCTTTTTATGCTTTTATTAATATCCAAAATGAATAAACAAATAATTAAATGAAAAAGCAAAACCCTAATCATCAAGTTAACCATGGTTTAATTCTATACACTTAACCAAATAAGCATGTATCATCAAACATGATACAAACATGTGCACAAAAGTATATCACATATACAACTTGCACAATTCAAGTGAGAAATCCATTTAAAGTGAACCAATACTAGTTAATGCAGAGTAATATATCAAATATATAATTATGCATTAAATCATTAAATCAACACTTGATTTAACGATCCGGTCATATCGCATATGACCGACTAATATCCAATGTATCGGTTTATCGAATCAATCCTTGATTCGATAACTAGGTTATATCGCATACAACCATTCGACACATTCATCGCGAGAATGGAATACGGTATTATATACACGTATTATTCTCGGTCCCGCACATATCTCATATGCGCTCCTATTTCGTTTCGCTTGAGCCAGGAAACCTCTGTGTAGGACTCTAAAGACTCGTCAATACGCCGGCAGCAGGTGATGATCATATCAAACACCCACAAGCCGCAAGCGGTCTGCTAAACGTAACGGCCACCCGGGTATTGAGCGATCAGAAGATCGACGAGCAAGCCCGCTCACACTCCAGTGAATCCAACCAGTAACACTACCGTACAGTCCGGTCTCGTCGTCTGATATGTCGCATATCTCGCCTAGGGGCGGTAAACGTCAGACCCCAATAGCTCGATAAGTCGTGTCGATATGAGGTCTATAATAGTTCGAGAAACTACTGGTAACACTTACCAGTATATCTCAGCAACCCTGGCCAGGGATTTCCGGTTATAGCCAATCGAACACAGCGCAACATCAACTTCCTATACCGGGAGAGACGAATCCCTTCCTATCGCTCATTGCCTCCATGTGATTCGGGACTGTACCCAAAAACCACCGTTTTGCATGCCCTCTTGGACGTGGTAAGGTGGAAATCAAAGCACAGTGGGGACCACACAAGACTCTATGACGATCTCGGGTCAACAGACTACTCTGTACCAGTGTCACCAGAGAACTGCCATCTGACGTAAGGTATAATACCATCTGGGAGTTCTCGGCGAGTCCGTCCAGTGTACCCAGTCTCCATTGAGCACCCGTATATCATCTCTGATGTCAAACACCAATGGATATGGGATCATCCATCGCCCATCTGTATGGGTCGAGAAGGTATACGCTAGTCTACTCTGGTATATCGATGCCCCGTCTCGATACACCCACGACTAGGGACCTTGAAGGATGTACTTATGGACTACCATGTCCCCACTAGTATGATCCACATCATAGTCCAGGTAGTCAAGCACACATCCTAAGGGCTTTACCAACATGTAACAGAGAGACAATCAGTGTATACGTTAAGGTAAAGATCAACCAGATAGCATACTATCATGTCGAGCAAGAAAGTCCTCCCTATATATGTCCAAGCATCCACTACAATATACATCCTATGTACAGTAATGGCCTCTAGGGCATACATATAACTAACAAGATGCCCATTACCCATGACAAACTGGGACACCTCTTCACTAATCAAACCCCTGCCGTCTCAGGACCAGTTTCCATCGTCACGGATAATGATATCCGTAAGACATCGGAAAAAGACTGTGCAAATGCCAAGTGCCTCGTATTGGCTTCAGTTGATGGTGCATACCAGAGGCAGCACGAGAAGATGGACTTAGTTTCTGTCTTCCTCCATAACAATGATTTATATGGAGAGCAATCTCGTATCGCAAGATATGAGACCTCAAACGAATTGCTTCAAGCGAGGTTGGCTGTTGGGTCATCTGTAGGGGACAACGTCCTTACAGAGACTAGCTATTTTGATGAGCTCACGGACCTGAAGACCACGTTGAAGAACAGGTCAAATACTGACTTGATTCTACTTTCTTTGCCCTCTACTTACACCCTGAAGGAAACCAGGGAAGTAGAAGAAAAGGGAAGGGCAAAAGTTTTGGAACTAGATATAGGGAAGGAGGGACGTTCCTATTGTTATGGGAAAGGACATTAGCAGAGGGATTGCAGGGATAGCAAAGCCAGTAGCCAGGATTCGAAGCATGTTGTGGCTTCGGCTTCGGGTGTGTTTGTAATAGAAAATTGTATGTCAATTAACTCTACTTCCTGGGTAATAGATACCGGATCATGATCTCATATCTGTAATTCATTACAGGCTTTGAGAAACCATAGAGTTATCAGGGTAGTTGATATGACTCTCAGAGTTGCGAACGGAATGAGCGTGAACGCTGAATCCGTAGGGGAATATCACCTAGGATTGACAAGTGGGCAGATATTGATTCTACGTAACTGTTTATATGTACCCAGTCTAGCATGTAATATCATATATGTATCCTTACTCTCTAAGGAAGGATATGATTTTACGTTTGTAAGAGATGTGGTCCACATCCACCTAAATCAAGTTCTGATTGGGTCAGGTACATTAGATAACGGTATATACGTATTAAATCAAGCTCAGGTTTTCAGTGTCCAGAACACACTTAAAAGAAAGTCTCTGGAATTAAATCAGGCTTTCTTATGGCATTGTAGACTGGGTCACATCAATGAAACACGGTTGACGAAGTTACATAAAGAAGGATATTTGGATTCGTTTGAATATCAATCTTATGCTACTTATGAATCTTGTCTCATGGGAAAGATGACAAAGACTCCTTTCACTGGACACGGAGTAAGAGCGAGCGAGCTCTTGGGACTTGTACACAGCGATGTGTGTGGTCCAATGTCTACACATGCGCGAAGTGGTTATTCATACTTCATTACTTTTATGGATGATTTCTGAAGGTATGGACATGTCTTCTTGATGAAGCATAAATCCGAGGCTTTTGAGAAATTCCGGGAATACAAGAATGAAGTGGAAAAACAAACAGGTAAAAGTATCAAGACACTAAGATCAGATCGAGGTGGTGAATACTTGAGTACCGAGTTCCTGGGCTACTTAAAAGAGAATGGAATTCTTTCTCAGCTTACTCCTCCATACACACCACAACACAACGGTGTATCGGAAAGGAGGAATCGAACTCTATTGGATATGGTTCGTTCCATGATGAGTAAGGCTGAGTTACTGCGATCCTTCTGGGGTTATGCACTAGAATCAGCTGTGTTTCCTAATTTAAAATCAGAAAAGCTAATGGAAAAGGCTTCAGAAAAGGGTCACGTGCTTACACGTGACCAGCAGTCACGTGTTGGCACGTGACATCTAAAAGCATCAGCAAGGCAAATTCAGCTTCCCGACTACATCAAAGAAAAGGGCTTCAGAAGAGGTCACGAGCTCCCACGTGACCAGGGTCACGTGTTGCTACATGATACTCAAAAGCAGCAGACTTGTTCTCCGGTTAAATCAAGAAAAAGAGTCCAGACGAGGGTCACGTGCTCACACGTGACCAGGGGTCACGTGGTGGCACGTGACGGTTAAGCAGCAACCAGAAGACAGAGCGCAAAAAGAAAGAGGAAGGCTCGTTCCAAGGGGGTCAAGTGCCCACACGTGACCAAGGGTCACGTGGCCACACGTGACCGACTTCAAAGCCCATTTGTTAACTGAATTAAATTCTGAGAAAAGACCTCTTAAATCTTTCCAAAGCAATCGATTGAATTAAAGATTTAAAGGTGATTAAATACCATCTATCTATGGGAAAATCTCGAATTTGGAAAGATTTCCCCTTAAAATCTAACCGAAATAACAAAGGAGAATCTCTGGATTTAAAATCCAATGGTGAATAAAATTCACCTAACAATCCAAAGGTCCGAAACGAATGATGGATGCAAATCAAATCTCCCAATGGAAGATTCATCAAAAACTAATTGACTCGGCTGCTTCTCCTATAAATAGAAGCCAAGAGACACACAAAAGAAAAAAGAGAGAGAGATACGCAGAGGGAAGAAACGAGAGAGATATACGCAGAGGGAAGAAAAGAGAGAGAGCCTTGATACTTTAGAGGAATTTGGATCTTCTGCAAAAGAAAACCCTAGGTAAGAAAGGGAAGGTTTCATTGAAAGAAAAGAGAATTTAATTCTCAACAGAGTTTAACTCTGATATAAAACAGAAGGACATATTTCTTCTCTCTTTGATGGAGGATCTGTAAAGTGCACATCTCCCCTTGAGTTGAGAATTTAATTCTCAATGGGTTGAGATCATGCCATGCAGATCCAAAGCATAGAGAGGGAATGGAAGCACGAGAATTTAATTCTCACAGAACTATAGGAATTTAATTCCTTCAAAATAAAATTAGGGTTTGACCCTGTGTTATGGGAATTTAATTCCTTCAGAATGAAAAGAATCAGGGTTTAACCCTAGTTAAGAACTTAGTTCTGTTAAAACAACAAGAATCTAATTCCCTTAATCTTATTCCCCAGAATAATTCTCTAACAGAGAGTGGGGGTTTAATTCCTTAAAGCTTTTATTAGGGTTTAACCCTATTCAGTTCTTCGCATATATGAGGAATTTAATTCTCATAGAAAATTCAGAGTTCAACTCTTCAAAAGGAACTAGGAATTTAATTCCTCTGAAATTATTGTCAGGGTTCAACCCTACGAGGAATTTAATTCCTGAAAGGGATTAACAAATCTTCTAAACAACTACAGAAAAGCAGGGTCACGTGTCACCACGTGACCCCCCAAAAACATCTACAGAAAGCCCTTTGAGGCAGTGCCTCACGTGACCCTTGGCAGAGGCTTTAACATACTCCATTCAAACACCCATCACGTGATGACACGTGATGCTCCAAAAGATGCGATCTTCTCAGCAGAACAAGCGAAGGGAGGGCGCCCTCACGTGCTACCACGTGACCCCTCTTGCCTCAGCGTCTAACGCTAAATTGGAACCCCTGAGCCCAGTGTTAAACACTGTTTTGCCTTAGTGTTCAACACTAATTAAAGAGCTTTCTTGCAGTGTTTAACACTGAATTTCTTAGTGTTTAAAACTAAATTAAATCTCTGTTGACAGAGTTTAACATTAATTTTCTTAGTGTTTAACACTAATTTGAAGCCTCTGCTGCTAGTGTTTGACACTGATTTGCTCTAAGTGTTTAGCACTAATTTGAACCCCCTGTTGCTGGTGTTTAACACCAACTGTCTTTTAGTGTTAAAACACTAACTTGATCCCAGTGTTCAACACTGCTGAATTAACGTTAGCCCAATTGGCTAAATGGCCAGAGGCAAAGCCTCTCCTTCAAAGGACCAACAGGAGGGCCGATGTCCCAGACATGATTGGACTTAGCCCAAGCTGGCCATAAGTCCTCAATTCGTAATCAACTGGGCTAATGGGCTCAAAACGTAATTAATTGGTCTTGATCCCAAATTGGGCCAAAGACTATTTAATCCACTCCGGTTCCAGGGTACATCTCTTCACTCCTTTGATACTTGGCTTTGTAATCCCTCAACGTCTTCAAAGAGGTGACGGGTCCCGATGACCACACATTGATACGGACTGTGGGGTCCTTAAACCCATGGACCACGACGTCCTTAACCTTGACCGAGATGTCTTAAAACTAACAATGGACTGTGGGGTCCTTAAACCCATGGACTACAACGTCCTTAACCTTGACCGAGATGTCTTAAAACTAACAATGGACTGTGGGTTCCTTAAACCCATGGACTACGACGTCCTTAACCTTGACCGAGATGTCTTAAAACTAACAATGGACTGTGGGGTCCTTAAACCCATGGACTACGACGTCCTTAACCTTGACCGAGATGTCTTAAAACTAACAATGGACTGTGGGGTCCTTAAACCCATGGACTACGACGTCCTTAACCTTGACCGAGATGTCTTAAAATTAACATTGGACCGCAATGTCCTTAAACTACCCATGGACCGCAATGTCCTTAAACTAGAGATGGACCACTATGTCCCTAAACTGGAACAATAGAGCCCAAACGCTCTTTTGTCGGATCTAAAGGATCCCGTTTAAGTTGATTTTAGCTTCAAATACGGCTAATGTATCCTTAAACCTTTCAAACAGACTTTAGTCCCAAACTGGACTATATATCCCCCCCAATTAACTCTGGTCCAAGGGTACATCTCTGAACTCCTCTGACATCTGTCGTTGTAATCCTTCAACGTCGTCAGAGAGGTGACGGGTCCCGATGGCCATACATTAAATGGACCACTATGTCCCTAAACAGGAACAATGGAGCCCAAATGCTCTTTTGTCGGATCTAAACGATCCCGTTAAGTTGATCTTAGTCTCAGGTTAGACTAACATATCCTTAACAAACGTTTGAGTTGATCTTGGCCTCAAATATGGCTAACGTATCCTCAAACCAAACCCCCAAACCCAAATCTAAGATAATACGGATTTGGACTAGTCCACGCCCTACGGGCGACGACATAACTCGGTCTCCGTAAACAATCCACGGGCAACAAAACATAAAATAAACACACACGACACGAAGTGACCATCGGGAGAAGGAGAAAGTTGTTACCGCGACGCGGTAGCGTAATTAACTGCAGGGGCTTGCGCCTGCAGGGAAGAGCGTCCCCACAATCAAAAAACCCCTCAAGCGAGGGGGAATCTGACGAAGTCTGCTACATCGGACGCATCCGTTCAGACCTTCGATGTACGGTGCCATAAATCAACTTGGCATCTTCGGAGAGGTGGACGGATAGCACCAATTAGCATCTGACCCGAATCTCAGGTAAGACGTCAGTCGCGCCGCCATTCGGAGGGGAACAGATTCTGGCACGCCCGGTGGGACCTTTTCCTCTTTCCACTCCACACTTCGTGTGTCGTGATTCGCGAACCAATCGCGGTTCGCTAATGGTTGCCCTTGGGTTTCAAGATACTAAGAATTGGCGTCTTTCTTACCCTAGAAAGCAAAGAATCGATGGCTTCTACTTCTGCGAAATGCTCCAACTGCTCGGACTGCAATTGCGACCAACGCTCTGCCTCGCCAGGTGGTATAGCCTACGGACCCCAAGCTGCTTCGTTATTCACAATACCGGTGGACCAGGTGACTCAGGCCGCTACCGGATTGTTCTTTAGGACTATGTTCCCACCAACAAGCTTCACGGCGCCGGTTCGGACAAAGGAAGCTCACAAGAAGTCGGTCTTTGATCGTCTTACCCCTGCCGCGGCTCCTCTCAACGGGTCGCCCAACATCAGCGCCTCGGTCTTCTCTAGATTGGGCCAGAAATCCTGTGGACCCATCATGGGGCCTACAATCCCAGAGAAGGCTGTTTCTAAGAAAGTGGCCGGTCCTGCTCCCGAAATCGCCAAGGCGACTTCCCCTGCCACAAAGTCGGTCTTTACAAGATTGACGGCTCCAGCTCCCGCTCCTGCTACCCAAAGGACATCGGTCTTTGACAGGCTAACATCAGCAGCGACCCCCCACCTATACAGGGGGCAAGACGAAGCCATTCTCACCGCTGAACCAACGCCGTCCGCTCGACACGCTCGACGTCGCCACTGGCGCCGAGTAAGGAAAGCTGGGGGCAACTCCCCCTCTGGGCTAACTCCATCAGCCCCGATGGCAGAAGTTAATGCTGCTGTTCCAACGGGGAACAACTTCGAGATGCTAAATAAGGTACGAAGGAATTCTCCTACTGCGGTGCTAAAGAGGTCTCCTCCCCCACTAAAAAAGGTTGTGGAAATAAAGTCAGAACAGCCCCGATCCCCTCAACGGCTATCTTCCAAAATCTACAAGGTTTGGCGGCAGGCCCGAGACTCGATGATCGATCCAAACTTCTCTCGCCAGCACAAGAAGCTGAAAATCCAATCGGAAGCCGGTCACCAGGCTAAACCACGAAAGGCTGTCTGGACGCCCACCTCAACGGCCCCCTCAACCTCCACTGCTCATAAAAGGAGGAAGCCAGAGAAGATCCCCCAGCCTGCAACGACAGCTAAAAGCACTGAGCCCAGACGCCCTAAGTCTGGGGGCATGATGGTCCACACCGTATACATGGCGTCAGGAAAAGAAGACAGCCGTGCGTCTACAGGTCATAGACCGCTCACACGGTCGGTGACCAAAGCTCAGGAGCAACAGCAAAAGCTCCAGGAAATGATGAATGCTATGGTCGCACTTACCGGGCCAAAAGAAAACCCAGAAACGTCCTCAGACGAACGCCAGGAGGAAGAAACTGATGCCGAATTCCTTCGCCGGATACTGGAGAAGAAGGACAAAGAGGCTGCTGAACAAGCTGCCAACATACAGCGTATGAGCCTTCTCTTCCAAGATATGATAGGAATGATGATCCAGCAGGACCCACCCGCCGAGGATCCCCCAATCGTTCTTGAAGACGACCGAGGAGAAACGTCAAATCCACCACCGGCCCTCTCAACGGCCAAAGAGGAGACAATCTCTAAGGCTGATTTGGTCGACTATATAGCCCAACAAATCCGGGTTCATCATGCGACTGAGGCAGCTGGTCAAGTCATAAATACGGGCCGGCCGTATCCAAGCTGGTACGACCAAATCAAATACCCGCCGGGTTATACAATACCAAAATTCCACGTGTATAAGGGGATCGGCAATCCCCATCAACATGTTGCCCAGTTCAGGGCCCTTTGCGGTAACACCGGCGGTGATGATAAACTGTTGCTTCGCCAGTTCGTGGGCAGCTTATCAGAAACAGCGTTCGAATGGTATTCAGAACTCCCGAACGATTCTATCAAGACGTTCGCTGAAATGGAGCTGCTATTCACTCAGCGATTCGCAAGCGCCAGCGAACGCACTCCAATAACGGCACTGATTAACGCCAGGGTAAAACCAGGCGAAACCTGGGTCCAGTATGCTATACGCTGGCGGAATTTGTGGTCGAGATGCGAGCAACGCATTGAGGAAGCACCCGCAGTGGGCATGTTCGTGGGAACCCTAGACCCTCACGCAACTATCTCCCAGTTTATGATGTTCTTTAAGCCAACCACATTCCAAGCTTTAATCGACAAGCTGGCTCAGATGGGTCATAGACCACCTCCCCCGAAGTCGGAACCTCGGAATGACAAGGGTAAAGGAAGGGCAACCTTCGTCGCGAATGCCCAGCAGCAACCTAACGCCCCGAAGCCGGCAGATCAATTGGAAGAAAGACACCGGTATTATAATGAGAAGATGAAGCGTCCCTACTCGTTCCCACGAGACAAGACGAAACGGTTATTCGAGCTGGCAGTACGCAACAGACTTATAAACCTACCAAATTCAAGGCGACCGCCGCAACCCACTGAGGTGAATAACCCTAACTATTGCCCTTACCATCAAACGGTAAGTCATCCGATTGAGGATTGCTTCGTCTTCAAAGGATGGATTGAAGATCAATACCTCTAGGGGAAGTTTGCACTGTCCGAAAAGTGGAAGGTGAACCCACCACAACCGCATACTCCTAAGAAAGCAGATACACCGGGGGCAACCTGTTCCTTTATTGAAGAAGCTCCATGGGAGGTCGTGCTATCAACTAAAACCAAGAGAATGCTAAGAGACCTTCATGCGTGCCCTACGATCGAATGGAAGGACCCTCTTGAACCTCAAATTATTGAAGGGATGTTGAAGCCCCGCCCAACTACGAAGACTCGTGATAGTGGCCCAAATACTCACGCCCAACCGTCAAAATCTTCGAAGAAAAAGAAGAAGAGATCCAAGAAGCCCGTGAAGCCTGGAGACGAGCACACGAACTTGCAGAAGCAAATCGACGCGCTGGAAGAGTACAATCAAAAGGCGCGAACTCCTGTCACACTGCAAGAGTTCCTCAACCACATCTTTCAAGAGGGAGATGATAGAGAGAGTTCGTCGGATGAATCCGAGAGATATGTGGCGAGTTGTAACGTTATCTCCCACTCGTTTACCGATGATGAAAAGACTCCTGGCACTAGGAAGCTGGGGACAGAGCTTGAACCAGAGCGTGCGTGGCTAACAGATGAAATGATCAACGCCTTTCTAGACGAGATTCGTCTAAAGAGTAAAGCGGATCAGGAGAGTGAGATGGCCGCATCGGAAGGAGCCAAATGCAGACGACCGAACGAAAGAGTTGAAGTGCTCCCGCCAGATCGAAAAGCATCCGAGGCAGACAAGAAGATATTCAAGACGAGAAAAATATTTGCCAAAGCCATGTCAATGGGAATGAAGCTACCACCCTCGGAAGAAAACACGCTCAATGGGGTGGAGAGGCACCCTGATTATTGCGCATATCACCGGAAAATTTCACACCCCACGGAGGAGTGCGGCGCCTTTAAGATATGGTGGCAAGGATATGTTGCTCATCGGCAACATTTTAAGCGCATGAAACGCAAAACTCGTCGGGAACGAAGAAGTACTATCGACGGGCACAACAAAACTACTCGAAGCTGTTACATGGTTAACGCCGGGGGGTCACAAGTTCTCACCTTTGGGAGCGACTCTGATGAAGAAATGGCTCTGGACCTCTCTTTAAAGAATCCGTTTTAGGGAAAGAGGAGAAATCGGAGGCCTGCGAGAACATTCAGCTGCGCAATCGCACACTCCCAGAAAAGAATCTCGGGCCCGCAAGTAGAAAAGATAAGGGAAAGGAAAAGGTCACTGAGGATATCACTTTAGATGACCAGGTCATGAAAGAACTGACTACCAAAGACCCTCCCAGGAAGGGTAAGGTGGACTACAATATCCTAGCGCACCTAAGGAAGTTACCTTCCCAGCTTAGCATTCTCGATGCCCTCCTATTATCAAAAGAAGTGCGAGATTCACTAATTAAGGCGCTACAAGAACCTGAGCAATTCCAAGCCTTCCTCGCCACTGAAAGGATGAAGGATGAACTGGAGGAAGTGCATACGACCGACATCACTTTCGGTGACGAAGACCTCCTTCTCGGGACGTGCGACCATAACCGTCCCCTATATGTCTCTGGATACTGCCATGATATCAAGATAGGCAAGATCCTGGTGGATAATGGATCCTCCGTCAATCTCCTTAATGTTCGGGTGTTGAAGGAAATCTGCATGAGTGTGCAACACCTCGCTCGTGACAAAATTACTATCTCCGGTTTCGATTCACAATCGTCACGGACTCTCAGATCCGTGATACTAACATTACGCTTTGGACTCCTCGTCACAGACATCAAATTCCATGTCATTGACGCCAAGACCTGCTACAACGCCTTGCTCGGTCGTCCTTGGCTACACGAGTACAACATCATCCCTTCTACACAACATCAGTGTATGAAGTACTTTAAGGATGGTTTCGAGTATACCGTAATAGGTGAGTTGAACCCATTTTCCGTGAACGAAGTCCGCAAATACGAAGATGCGAAGTACTTTTTGCCAGATTTCGAGGATACAGAAAGGTGTCGCAAGCCGGAGAACAAAGCCGCCGCCACCATCCCTATTTTCGGGAGCGATACCGAAGAAGAAGAAGAGATAGTTTATGCCGGGCCGTCTCAACGCAACAAGCCGGGGACGTCCGCCCCCATGTTGGTCTTCGGAAGTGACTCGGAAGATGAGGTCAATGCCGTGTTCTCCAATCGGCTGTCAATACAAGCACCCCCTAGCGATGATCAGAGTTTGCAAATCACCATGGTATCGCGAGAACACTACAAGGATCTCGACACACTTCAAGCTCACAATGTGCAAGACCTGCAAACGTTTTACGTCCCTCCCAGGCAAAAGGGTGAGAAGGTGATCCTATTCTACCGATCCTCAGAGTCAAAAATAGAGAAAGAGATCTGGCATGGCGCGGATGCTACACTCGACAGGCTCCAACCCATCCGTTTGCCCAGATACTACACAAATGGACTAAAGAGGCTATTGAAGCGCCAAGGAGTACCCTTAAAACAGACTGTTCGACAAGCTCAGTTCTACAACAGGATTTGGGATGTCCCTGGGACTCAACGCAAATTGCCCAACGGGAAAATGGAAACACTTGGTCTTGGATACGCGAGAACCGGAAAACGGGAACGGGCCCACAGTAGCTACGCCATATATACTTTTGATGAAGAAGAGGACGCCCCGTCAGGAAATGCCAACCCCTCATCAAAACTAGATCCCGCGATTGAAATGCCGAGTCCGTCGTTTGAAGAACGAATGGACAAGCCTATCAGGAAAGTGGGTCAGAAAGCTCGGGAAGACCACAACCATGAGATGGCCATCTACGAGAAGGCCAGGACGTAACGTCTGTTTCAACAGGCTGCAAAAGACAAAGATGCCCATCCTTGTCAACCCGTTGTACGCAAGGCCCGACGCAGAGACGGAAATAAATCAAGAAGCGGAAAGAGGAGCCGACAACAACGACGCAGGATTAGGGGGTTACGTGATCGGGTATTGCGCGGCTCGGATTTGTCCCTCATGAAGAAGATGAGTCGAGCGTACTCCTTCCCCCGAGACAAGATGGAGAGGTTACTCAAGCTCGCTATAAAACATCAAATGATCGCGCTTCCAGAGTCTAGACACCCTGAGCAAGCTAACAAGGCTTCTCATCTGAGCTATTGCTCTTATCACCGAGCCATTGGACATCCTACCGAAGACTGCTTCACCTTCAAGGACTGGGTCGAGGACCAGTACCAACAGGGCAGATCGCTTTATCCAACGGTTGGAAGGTAACGCCGCCACAAAAGCACGAACCCAAAGCCGCAAAAGCAAAACCAGATCCACCTCAGTCCTGGAAGCGGATTCGCACCTGTTATACGATTACGTTATTAAAAGAAGAGCCCTAGAACGTGGATGACCTTCCCCGGTGCTTTGAGAACAGCGATGATGAGGTGGTCTCAGAATTTTCGCCAGCTCCAAAAGAACTGGAAGACGGCATACATACTACTGCAGATAACCTCAAGAAGATTGAGTTGGGATCGGCAGATGACCCGCAACCGACATTTTTCAGCGAGCTGCTATCTGAAGAAAGGGTGGCCGCGTTAAAGAACGTGCTTCTACGGCATAAAGACTGCTTCGCGTGGAACTACTCCGAGATGCTAGGATTAGATCCGGAGATTGCTGTGCATAAATTAGCAATATCCCCAGTTATCAAGCCGGTCAAACAGGCGCCAAGAAGGATGCGACTCGAGCTTGAGATGAGCATCAACGCCAAAGTCAAGAAGCTGATCGATTCTGGATTTATCCAAGAAGTCCAATATCCCGACTGGATCGCCAATATCGTCCCGGTAATGAAGAAGAATGGGACGGTACGCATATGCGTGGATTTCAGGGATCTCAATAAAGCCTGTCCAAAGGACGATTTCCCAGTACCAGTAACCGAGCTAACGATAGATAACACGTCCACTCACGAGGTTTTCTCCTTTATGGATGGTTCATCAGGATATAATCAGATAAAGATGCATCCCGAAGACCAGAAGCACACCGCTTTCCGGACCCCTTTGGGTATATTCTGCTATAGGGTTATGCCCTTTGGTCTAAAGAACGCCGGCGCTACCTATCAAAGGGCCATGACAAAAATCTTCGACGACCTCATACAGGACATCGTCGAGTGCTATATCGATGACCTTGTAATAAAGAGCATGTCATACGAAGAGCATTTAAAGCATCTGGAGACTGTATTTCAACGCCTTCGGCAATACAATTTGAAGATGAATCCCCTCAAATGCGCGTTTGGAGTTTCCTCGGGTAAATTCCTGGGATTCATCATCCGACATCGAGGTATCGAAATAGATCCATCTAAGATCAAGGCGATCATGGAAATGCCTCCGCCAAGAACCCTCAAACAGTTGCGGTCTCTCCAAGGGAAGCTCGCATACATCCGACGGTTTATCGCCAATCTTTCAGGCAAGTGCCGTCCTTACAGCCACGTGATGAAGAAAGGAACTCCATTCATTTGGGATCACAAATGCCAAGGTGCACTAGACGAGATCAAGCAGTACCTGCAGAACCCTCCGGTGTTGGCCGCGCCGGTCAAGGGAAAACCCCTCATTCTTTATACAACCGCCCTCGAAGGTTCCTTAGGCGCATTATGGGCACAAGAGAATGATCAAGGGAAAGAGATAGCACTCTACTACTTAAGTCGAGTTCTGCTGGGGGCAGAAAGCAACTACTCTCCCATTGAAAAACATTGCTTGGCGTTAATCTTCGCGATAACAAAGCTCAGGCACTATGCGTTGGCACATGAAGTCCGTCTCATCTCGAAGGTGGACCCTCTTAAATATTTGATGTTGATCAGTCGAAAATATTGTATAATTTAGCCGGTAATTTCCTCATCATTTGCATCCATATAGAAGTGTTCGGCATTCATATTTTACATATTAGCAAAACTGTCGCAAAATATCAAATTACATGTATTAGACTCTAAAACCGACATTATAAAGGAAATTGACTACATTTCATGGCATCGCATCATCCCTACATTTGCGCAACACTTGTTTTGAGATCTGTGCAGGAAAAATCCAGAAGAAAGGCTAAAATTTACAGGGTACAGCTAAAACGTTACGCCAACTCAATGATTACAGTTCTGGTATCAATCCAAAGGGACAAACAAAAATCAACATATCAAAGAAAGGCCAAAATATCATCAAAAGACCACAGAAGAAATATCAAAGCCCAAGGAGCCAACATGGCCGCGGAACCGCGGCCGGAGCCTGCTTGCGCCGCGGTTCCGCGGCCTTCTTGCCACGTCATCCACAAATCTTTGCTGCAAAATTCTCATCTCTGGGTCTAGACTTCAAAATGACATGTCAACTTCCAGAAGACTCCAGAGACTTCTGCCAGATCAGCAAACCCTTGTTCCAACACTAAACTAGCCTTGTATTCTAGAAACTTCTACCTAAACCCTAGCTTAAACCCTAAGCTAAGCCTAACAAACTCTTTCTAGAAGTCTTTCAACAAACTTTTGGAGGGAACTCAAAGGCTTAGGGTTTGGGTGCTCTATAAATAAGACCCTAGGCTCACTTGTATATATATATAATTCATGATCTTGGAATCAACCCAATTCTAGTTCATTTGAGAGCCATTCTATCTCTCTCTTCATCTTCTTCTTCCACAAGTCTAGTGAGAGGATTTGTGTGAAACCCTAACCCTAATTCCATTCAAAAGCCAAGATCCCGAGTACCCATTCAAGCAAGAAGCCTTGCAACCTTTTAGGAGCCGAGTCGGTCTTCAACGGAGCAAGTGGTCCAAGCCGATTCGCGATTCACGGAGCCGAGCGAAGCCAAGTCGACAATTTAATTCTTCCACTTGTAGTTCTTGAGCGACTGTAATCAAATTGTTGATATAAATAAAAGGTGAAATTCTTTTATCTTGTTTTCTTTAAATTCTTGCATCATGAGTCAATCTAAATTTCTAGTTATAATTCTTGTTGTGATGTTTGAGTAATACTCCGCTCGTCGAGGAGTCGAGACGATCAATAGAATGATGATGTAATATATCTTAAATCGATTCTTGATTCCTACGAGTTTTGTAAACCCTAGCAAATTCAAGAACCGACAACCCATTTCGTTGCGATGCTTTCTTGATTGATATCGCTCGAAATTGGGGAGTTACGATCGTTTCTTGAAATTGCTAGAGGCTAGAATGTGAATGAAATCAACGAAAGAACAAGGGTTAAACGATGAAACCCTAGTTTCAATCAAGAAAGCCCTAACTCTCGTCGATCATCATCGATCTAGTATCAATCCTTCGAAGGACAAGAACACGAAATCTTGAGGTTACATCACATCTATAGATCCGATCGATTCCTACGAGCCTCATTTAGATTCTTGACATTTTGTTTGGAAATATTATCGAAGCCCAATTCATGATTGTTTATCAGTTTCTTGATTCTTGATTAAACTCGTGACACTTGAATCAATTGATAAATTCTTGAATCATGTTTTCTTTTCTTTTCAATTAACTTTTCGATTCAAACAAAGCAAATATAAAAACGAATCGCACAATCCCTGTGGATGATCCGCACTCACTTACAATCTACATCCGACACCGTAGTTGATTGCGGTCAAATATAATTCTTTGATTGTGATTCTATTCATTTTCTAAAACGACATACAAAGAAACGATCAATCAAATGGCGCCGTTGCCGGGGACTATTTGAATCGATACTTTTTACTTCTACACAGTCTTGAATTTTAGGATCAATCAGATGTCAAAGGCTATATTGACGGGTCGACTCGCTAAATGGGCTCTACTCCTGATGGAGTTCTCAATAACGTATCGACCTCTTAAGGCAGTAAAAGGCCAGGCCATTGCCGACTTCCTCGCTGAGCATCCAGTACCTGCCGGTTCTCCTCTAAACTGTGATTTTCCGGACGAGCATGCATTTGATGCGATCGGCGGTGGTAGTACCCGGTGGGAACTCTATTTCGATGGAGCGTCCTCCGTGAAGAAGCGGAAACAAGGTATCCCAATGATCAAATCGGGGATAGGCCTCATCTTCGTAACTCCACAAGGAGGGATAATGCGCTTCGCCTTCTCCTTAACAGAGCCGAGGACAAACAATGAAGCTGAATATGAAGCTCTGGTAGAAGGCCTCGAGATCGCCATCGACATGGGAATTGAAAATCTCCTCGTGTATGGGGACTCCCAACTGGTCGTTAGTCAAGTAAACGGCGACTACCAGACATGCAAACCCGAATTGGTGAAATACGGCGAAAAGGTGCAACAACTGTTGACCCAAATTCCCTCCTATACTTTGGAAAGTATACCACGTGCGGAAAATAGCAAAGCAGACGCGTTAGCTAAGCTCGCTAAAGAACTGGCTGACGAGAACCTCGATGACGTCAGAATCGTGGTACAAAGCCGTCGAGTGCTCATCCCAACGGAAATATCTCCGGAATCATACGAAGAAAAGGGAGCGACTGAGCAGACGACCCTACAAATAAAAGACCGTGAGAAGGCCGAGGACTGGAGGGAAGTCTTCATAGACTACTTTAGGTCCCACCGAATGCCCGAAGAAGCGTCCTCAAGACATCAGCTCATGAAACGAGCTCTATCTTTCGCTTTCGTCAACGATACTCTATACAAGAGATCGTTTGATTCTCTATGGCTGAGATGCTTAGGACCTGATGAAGCAGAAAGAGTCATTCAGGAAGTTCACGACGGACTCTGCGGTTCTCACCAAGCAGGCCCAAAGATGAAGTGAAAAATTAAACGGATGGGTTACTACTGGCCCACGATGATCCAGGACTGCCTTGAGTATGCGAAGCAATGCCACTCGTGCCAGATTCATGGAGACTTTATCCACCAACACCCGAATCCACTACACCCAACGGTGGCTAGCTGGCCATTCGAAATGTGGGGGACTGACATAGTCGGCCCCATCGAGCCAGCATCGTCCCGAGGACATCGTTTCATCCTGGCGACAACTGATTACTTCTCCAAATGGGCAAAAGCAATACCACTGAGGGAAGTGAAGACGGAGAATATCCTCCACTTCTTCAAGACGCACGTCATTTATCGGTTTGGAACCCCACGGCGGATTATCTCCGATAATGGGCCAGCCTACAGAAACCATAAGATTAGCCGCTTCGCGCAGCAGCACAATATAGACTGGAGATATTCTTCAGTTTACAATCCACGAGCTAACGGTCTGGCTGAGGCCTTCAATAAGACCTTGACGAAATCATAAAAAAGATGGTGTCCCGGAATAAGAGAGACTGGCACGAGAGGCTGCAAGAGGCCCTTTGGGCCTATCGAACTACATTCAAGACGGCCACGAACACAAAGCCGTACTCGTTGGTATTTGGGACGGAAGCAGTGCTCCCCCTCGAGATAGAGTTACCCTCTCTACGAGTGGTAGTCCACTACGAGCTGACGGACGAAGAAAATGCTCACCTTCGGCTCGAGGAGCTTGATGCCCTTGATGAAACCCGACTCATAGCGCAACAAAACCTAGAGGCCTACAAAGCAAAGATGACGCGCTCGTATGAAAGATTGACCAGGCCGAGGACATTCCGCTAAGGCGAACTCGTACTAGTGGTCAAAAGACCTATGATCCCCAATCACGCCAAGCGGGGAAAATTTGAGCCGAACTATGAAGGCCCGTACATCATAGACAAGGTTTACCAGGGTGGAGCCTATCTACTCATGGACATGCACGGTGAGAAGCCTTTCAGGCCAATAAACGGCCGCTTCTTAAAGAAATACTATGCTTAGCGAGCCACAGCCTGGGTCAATGATAGATGACGACGACTATGTCCGCTTGCTATCTTCCTAAGCTCAGACCTCATAAGCAGTAGCCGACCTTCCCCTTAACGACGGACCGAAATGTCCTTAAACTAATAACGGACCGAAATGTCCTTAAACTAACGACGGACCGAAACGTCCTTAAACTATCGACGGACCGAAACGTCTTTAAACTAACGATGGACCGAAACGTCCTTAAACTAACAACTGACCGAAATGTCCTTAAACTAACGACGGACCGAAACGTCCCTAAACTACTACCGCAGCATCCTTAGGCTGACGAGATGAATAAAAAAAAGGAAAAAAGGGAAAATAAAAAAAAAGGAATAAAAAAAACGGTATGTCCATAAGCAAAAGGGGCACGGATGAAAACCCGAAAGGGCTCCGTGAGTAAAAACAGCAGGACTACCGGCGAGTGTTTGTGAAAACCTGAAAGGGCGCAACCTCGTTAAAAGACACTTACAGAGTCCTCTCGACCTTGTAAGGAGAAACCACCTGCGTGAGATCCTTACGACTCACAAAGGAGCAACACACTTAGGGATCCTCACAATTCCTAAGGAGAAAATGCACTTGCGAGATCCTTACGACTCGTAAGGAGAATTCTCTTATGGGACCCTCACGGCTCATAAGACTTGAAAGTCTTAAGTTACAGAAACCTAAACCTGTTCTTAAGCAAATCCCCCACAACCTTTGATATTGCCCTACAGGAGGCTCAATACTGACCCTTGTATACAATCCACGGGCACGAACAAACATTTCCCCAGCAAAGTCACACCCGTGATTAGGGACATGTCCATATGGTGAACAACCCTTGTAATTCCTCTCGACTTATAAGGAGAAAACCCTCTTGTAGGATCCTTATGACTTACAGAGGAACATACACTTAGGGATCCTCACGATCCCTAAGGAGAAAATACACCTGCAAGATCCTCACGACTTGTAGGGAGAAATACCTTTGTGAGACCCTTACGGCTCATGAAGTCAAAAGCCTTGGTCGACAGGACCCTTAACCCTGTTTACTAAGCCCCCTTTGTTCAATATCGACAGAGGCAAATGATGATTCGCTCCTGGCAACATCCCAGTTGTAGCGGTGCTGATGCCGAAATCGGTATCTAGAATCCAAGCTTGCGGCGAAAAAGCTAGCAAGCCACCCATGCATACGAAATAGCCGAAATGATGGGGCAACTTGCAATAAAAAGCAGCAAATAAAAATGTATGCATAAAAAATAGCCAAAATGATGGGGCAATTCGCAATAAAAAGCAGCGAGTAGAAAATAAATAAATAGCCGAAATAATTGGGCACCGCGAAAAATAGACGAAATGATGGGGCAATCGCGACCTTCGCGATATAAAAGCTGAAATGATAGAGCATCGCGGAAAATGAAATAAAAGATAAAAATAAAGGTTTCAATTTATGCCCTACAGGTGATGTTCCATCACACCCTGTACACAATCCAAGGGCGTAAACAAAAAGGGAACATACCTCCCTCTCAGGTTTCACCAAAGAAAGAAGCTAAATCTCGACGGGCCACAAGCGACCTAGAGATCATCCCAACATTCGTCTCGTAACGACGGACACAACTTCAAGCTAAGCGGAACATCGGCAACTCCCAGTTCCATGGCTCGGTGGTATACATATCGCCAACAGTCAAACCTCCATCCCGTGAAATGCGGATACAATCAGCAAAATTCCTGGTTACGTGGAACGCGGATAACGTCACTCTTTGACCCCGTGGAAAACGTCCAGAGCGGATCCTGGTCCTCGCAGAGCACGTCAGTGAACCCGTGTGAAGCATCCAGAGCGGAGCCTAGTCCTCGCCGAGCACGGCAGTGAACCCGTGTGAAGCATTTAGTGCAAAATTCCTGGTTACGTGGAACGCGGATAACGTCACTCTTTGACCCCGTGGAAAACGTCCAGAGCGGATCCTGGTCCTCGCAGAGCACGGCAGTGAACCCGTGTGAAGCATCCAGAGCGTAGCCTAGTCCTCGCCGAGCACGGCAGTGAACCCGTGTGAAGCATCTAGTGCAAAATTCCTGGTTACGTGGAACGCGGATAACGTCACTCTTTGACCCCGTGGAAAACGTCCAGAGCGGATCCTGGTCCTCGCAGAGCACGGCAGTGAACCCGTGTGAAGCATCCAGAGCGGAGCCTAGTCCTCGCCGAGCACGGCAGTGAACCCGTGTGAAGCATCTAGTGCAAAATTCCTGGTTACGTGGAACGCGGATAACGTCACTCTTTGACCCCGTGGAAAACGTCCAGAGCGGATCCTGGTCCTCGCAGAGCACGTCAGTGAACCCGTGTGAAGCATCCAGAGCGGAGCCTAGTCCTCGCCGAGCACGGCAGTGAACCCATGTGAAGCATCTAGTGCAAAATTCCTGGTTACGTGGAACGCGGATAACGTCACTCTTTGACCCCGTGGAAAACGTCCAGAGCGGATCCTGGTCCTCGCAGAGCACGACAGTGAACCCGTGTGAAGTATCCAGAGTGGAGCCTAGTCCTCGCCGAGCACGGCAGTGAACCCGTGTGAAGCATCTAGTGTAAAATTCCTGGTTACGTGGAACGTGGATAACGTCACTCTTTGACCCCGCGGAAAACGCCCAGAGCGGAGCCTGGTCCTCGCCAAGCACGGCAGTGAACCCGTGTGAAGCATCCAGAGCAAATACCGGACTGTGGAGTCCTTAAAATCCATGGACTATGATGTCCTTAACCTCGACCGTGATGTCTTAAAACTAACGATCAACCACCCCGATTCCCTACGGATTCTGCCTTGGTTTAAGGGTACATCTCTTCACTCCTTTGATACCTGGCGTTGTAATTCCTCAACGTCTTCAAAGAGGTGACGGGTCCCTGCAACCAAACATCGGACTGTGGAGTCCCTAAATCCACGGACTATGAGGTCCTTAACCTTGACCGTGATGTCTTAAAACTAACATCGGACTGTGGAGTCCCTAAATCCACGGACTATGAGGTCCTTAACCTTGACCGTGATGTCTTAAAACTAACATCGGACTGTGGAGTCCTTAAATCCACGGACTATGAGGTCCTTAACCTTGACCGCGATGTCTTTAAACTACGATACCTGGAGCAGCCCCCTGTCCCCGTGAAACACGGACAAGGGCGACCACATCCAGCACTTGCAGGCCCTCACGACCCGTAAGGAAGAAAAAACTCTCTTGTGAGATCCTTACGACTCTCAAGGGAAAACCCGCCTAAGAATCCTTACGATTCTTAAGAAGAACTTACACCTATGGGATCCTCTCGACCTATAGGGAGAAAAACTCTTTATGAGACCCTCATGACTCATAAAATACAAAAGTCTTAGGAGGCAGATCTTAACCCTGAATCCTGAGCCATCGCTGTCCTGCAAGGAGATCAAGATAGAATATCCGCAGAATACTTTCAATAAAAAGGGGGACACACCATTGAGAAGAAAAATGTATCTTTTATTCATGAACCAAAATGGATACAAAGTACAATTCATGAAAGAAACAAAAAATAAAGATACTCTCATCCATGAGTATGTACAAAAAAAGGGAAAAGATATAAGTCCTCAAGACGGCGGGCGGTGCAGTAATTTTACCAGCTCATCGTTCTGTTGCTGAGCCACGGCTTCATGACGCAAGATCTCCAGAAGACGAGCCTCCGCCTGAGCTTGCTGAGCCTGATACGAAGCAAGTCGAGCTTCGAGCTCTTTCTCGGTGGCTTTATGAGCCTCGACCCTCTTGCGAGTGAACGTGGCAGCTTTATCGAGAGCCACCACCTCTTTTATGGACTCCTGAAGCACCCGCCAGAGTTCGTATGCTTTGTTGGCTTTGGCTGTGAAGCTAGCCTGAAGGTCGCCCAGCGCCTTAGAAACCAGCTCCCTCTCCGAGAATTTACGGCCGAACCCCTTTTCTCGCACGACAATATGTTCGCCACGCGTTGCCCTATCAGGCCATGTAGGCTCACTCTCGCGACCGTAACCTTGGAAACAAGACATTTACAAGACCGTATAAATGAGCTTCCGGTCGACAGGAATAATCGATCTAAAACGCGCTCACATCACCTGACATGAAAGGCAACAAGAAAGATTTCCGACATATTTCAAGCATGCATTCGCAATCATATGAGTATTCAAAAAATAATAATAGCATTTGCAATCGTATGAACATTCATAATGCCCAAAAAGGTCTGATACGCAGGAAAGTGATGATAGCATTTGCAATTAAAGAAAGTTCTCATGAGAAGAATACAAAGTTTATTTATGCAAGCGGAAACATACATACTAGTACCAAGCCTACATGGAAGTTCGGCATAAAACATAAGGAAAAGGAGGGACTAATTTAAAAAATGCTACGCTAATGGAAAAAGGTCACCAAACACGGGATCAATGGCACAAGTGTTAACAAAACAAAGAACAAGGTTCTCCATCTCTCTCTCTGCTCTCTCCAGCACGTCAAAGCGACGGTTCTCGTGAGGAGTCGCTCCCCATCGATTGGTGCCATGTTCGTCCGCGAAAGCAAACATAATAGCTCGCCGGGCCTTTATCTGGCTCAGCAGATGAATTGAGTAATCCTTCAAAGCCTGAGTAATCAGGCACGCTTCATGAAAGCCCTCGAACTTTTCTTCCGCCGCGTCAAGCATCGCCAGGGTCATCTCCTCCGGGTGAGGAGGGATGTCGGTAAGCACGGCCGTGAGAATCATCCGGAGCCAGAGGGAACCCATCAGGAGGGGGGACCCCCTACGGATCAAGAGTTCATACATGGCTGAGTCGCATTCGTTGTCGGTAAGGAGGGGATCCACCAACCGAGCAGCAAAGCGGGGGATCATCTCCTCAATAGGAACTTCCCATGGCTGTCGACGAGCATGAGGGCGATTGCAGGCCATGGCGCTCGTTTGTTTCTCAAGACAAGTTACACCAAAATAAAAAAATAATATAAATCTCTCGGTGAAGGGAAAAGAAAGCTATAGCCTCATATATAAAGAAGTGCATTAAGTGCTGTGCGCGGAAAATCTTGCATGGTGAAGCTATTTCCAAGGCCCAAAAAAGGAAAGGCATCGAAAATCAAGGAGATGGAACTATTTCCAAGGCCCTTTTTCTGCATTTGATATTGTGCACTGAAAATATGGTATGGGAAAATTTTGTGAATAGCCCCATCAAGGGACCCCACGTGCAGAACACGTGAGGCCTAAACCTGATGTACACTAAAAAAAAATGGAGTAGCACCCTGCATATTGAAAGCACCAACAACAACAGTAGCAAAATGATAAAATCCCAGAGAAAGGCATGCAAACATGGAAAGACATAATAAAACTTGTCACTGAATCTTTCAAGAAGTTCATACAAAATAAAGAGGACACGTTTACAATGGTAAGACTTCAGACGCGGGGCATGGGTTGAGAAACTCAAGTTTAACTTTGTCCAAGATTCTCCAAGCATTTCGAACCTCCCGAGTATGCTTCCTCTCGCGGTCGCAAGCGTCGGGATCCTCACGAATATCCTCCACCCTCCGATAGGCGGGAAGTATGGCTGACTGCTGAAAGGCTTGGTTCAAGAGATCGATGAGGTGATCTCGCCTCCTCTTTGAGATCAAGCCCATCAGGTACACCGAATGTACCTTATCCTGAGCAGTGTCCAAGACCCTGAGCGGTATACCGGTGCAAAAGAGAGGAAGTGCCTCCCGGATCGCCAGCACGATCAGCCTCAGAAGAGAAGAGCGACGGGGGAGTAGCCGATGGTTGTACTCGTCAAAGCGGCTCATGATCTCGGCACACTGAGCATCGGTGAACTCCTGGCTCTGACTGCGGCCCAGTGCACGAATATTCCCATAGGAAATGATCTCGTCAAGACCATACAGATGGGCATCCATGATACCTGAAATAAAGGTCATGAGAATCATTAGAAAGCTCCAATTGCATTGATTGCAGAAGGACAACCTCGGGTCGAGAGCCCCCAAGAAGCCTCTGTGTGAAGAAACTGAGTTCTTCATTGGAATTAAATTCCTTATTAAGAAAAGGGAATTAAATTCCCAGAAACATTTTTGGATGGAATTAAATTCCATGGAGTTGAAACGCCATCATCATCTCCCCAAAGATCATCTAAACCCTAAGAGATCTACAGTTCGAAGGTTAGGCGGTTTCATGTTCTTATGGAAAAACTTGAAGAAAAATGGGTTCCTTGTTAAAAAAGAGTAAAAACCCTTGTTTTGGATTTAAAATCCAAAGGAATGTGGAAGTTCGCTGTTTGTCCAAGAACATTACCTGAGGAAAAAGGGTCACCTGAACAGAGTTAAACTCTGAAGATTGTTTCAAGACAGAGAACTAAGCTCTGGAAGCGAGAATTAAATTCTCAAGGGAAAAGTTCTCAGAAGAAGAAGATGAGCAAAGTGAAGGCTCTTCTGAAGAAACATGAGTATTTATGGGAGGTGATGGAAATGTTTCATCTCCACAAATCCCTAGAGGAATCCAACGGTCACAAAAGGTGACAGCGTTGCACTCACGTGCGGACACGTGAGAACAACGCTGTGGGGGCATTTGTTTCCTGATTTAAAATCAGAAAAGCTTATGGAAAAGGCTTCAGAAAAAGGTCACGTGCTTACACGTGACCAGCAGTCACGTGTTGGCACGTGACATCTAAAAGCATCAGCAAGGCAAATTCAGCTTCCCGACAACATAAAAAAAGGGCTTCAGAAGAGGTCACGAGCTCCCACGTGACCAGGGTCACGTGTTGGCACGTGATACTCAAAAGCAGCAGACTTGTTCTCCGGTTAAATCAAGAAAAAGAGTCCAGACGAGGGTCACGTGCTCACACGTGACCAGGGGTCACGTGGTGGCACGTGACGGTTAAGCAGCAACCAGAAGACAGAGCGCAAAAGGAAAGAGGAAGGCTTGTTCCAAGGTGGTCACGTGCCCACACGTGACCAAGGGTCACGTGGCCACACGTGACCGACTTCAAAGCCCATTTGTTAACAGAATTAAATTCTGAGAAAAGACCTCTTAAATCTTTCCAAAGCAACCGATTGAATTAAAGATTTAAAGGTGATTAAATATCATCTATCTATGGGAAAATCTCAAATTTGGAAAGATTTCCCCTTAAAATCTAACCGAAATAACAAAGGAGAATCTCTGGATTTAAAATCCAATGGTGAATAAAATTCACCTAACAATCCAAAGGTCCGAAACGAATGATGGATGCAAATCAAATCTCCCAATGGAAGATTCATCAAAAACTAATTGACTCGGCTGCTTCTCCTATAAATAGAAGCCAAGAGACACACAAAAGAAAAAAGAGAGAGAGATACGCAGAGGGAAGAAAAGAGAGAGATATACGCAGAGGGAAGAAAAGAGAGAGAGCCTTGATACTTTAGAGGAATTTGGATCTTCTGCAAAAGAAAACCCTAGGTAAGAAAGGGAAGGTTTCATTGAAAGAAAAGAGAATTTAATTCTCAACAGAGTTTAACTCTGATATAAAACAGAAGGACATATTTCTTCTCTCTTTGATGGAGGATCTGTAAAGTGTACATCTCCCCTTGAGTTGAGAATTTAATTCTCAATGGGTTGAGATCATGCCATGCAGATCCAAAGCATAGAGAGGGAATGGAAGCACGAGAATTTAATTCTCACAGAACTATAGGAATTTAATTCCTTCAAAATAAAATTAGGGTTTGACCCTGTGTTATGGGAATTTAATTCCTTCAGAATGAAAAGAATCAGGGTTTAACCTTAGTTAAGAACTTAGTTCTATTAAAACAACAAGAATCTAATTCCCTTAATCTTATTCCCCAGAATAATTCTCTAACAGAGAGTGGGGGTTTAATTCCTTAAAGCTTTTATTAGGGTTTAACCCTATTCAGTTCTTCGCATATATGAGGAATTTAATTCCCATAGAAAATTCAGAGTTCAACTCTTCAAAAGGAACTAGGAATTTAATTCCTCTGAAATTATTGTCAGGGTTCAACCCTACGAGGAATTTAATTCCTGAAAGGGATTAACAGATCTTCTAAACAACTACAGAAAAGCAGGGTCACGTGTCACCACGTGACCCCCCAAAAAGATCTACTGAAAGCCCTTTGAGGCAGTGCCTCACGTGACCCACGTGACCCTTGGCAGAGGCTTTAACATACTCCATTCAAACACCCGTCAAGTGATGACACGTGATGCTCCAAAAGATGCGATCTTCTCAGCAGAACAAACGAAGGGAGGGCGCCCTCACGTGCTATCACGTGACCCCTCTTGCCTCAGCGTCTAACGCTAAATTGGAACCCCTGAGCCCAGTGTTAAACACTGTTTTGCCTTAGTGTTCAACACTAATTAAAGAGCTTTCTTGAAGTGTTTAACGCTGAATTTCTTAGTGTTTAACACTAAATTAAATCTCTGTTGACAGAGTTTAACATTAATTTTCTTAGTGTTTAACACTAATTTGAAGCCTCTGCTGCTAGTGTTTGACACTGATTTGCTCTAAGTGTTTAGCACTAATTTGAACCCCCTGTTGCTGTATTTAACACCAACTGTCTTTTAGTGTTAAAACACTAACTTGATCCCAGTGTTCAACACTGCTGAATTAACGTTAGCCCAATTGGCTAAATGGCCAGAGGCAAAGCCTCTCCTTCAAGGGACCAACAGGAGGGCCGATGTCCCAGACATGATTGGACTTAGCCCAAGCTGGCCATAAGTCCTCAATTCGTAATCAACTGGGCTAATGGGCTCATAACGTAATTAATTGGTCTTGATCCCAAATTGGGCCAAAGACTATTTAATCCACTCTGGTTCCAGAGTACATCTCTTCACTCCTTTGATACTTGGCGTTGTAATCCCTCAACGTCTTCAAAGAGGTGACGGGTCCCGATGACCACACATTGATATGGACTGTGGGGTCCTTAAACCCATGGACCACGACGTCCTTAACCTTGACCGAGATGTCTTAAAACTAACAATGGACTGTGGGGTCCTTAAACCCATGGACTACGACGTCCTTAACCTTGACCGAGATGTCTTAAAACTAACAATGGACTGTGGGGTCCTTAAACCCATGGACTACGACGTCCTTAACCTTGACCGAGATGTCTTAAAACTAACAATGGACTGCTATGGGGTCCTTAAACCCATGGACTATGGCGTCCTTAACCTTGACCGAGATGTCTTAAAACTAACATTGGACCGCAATGTCCTTAAACTACCCATGGACCGCAATGTCCTTAAACTAGCGATGGACCACTATGTCCCTAAACTGGAACAATAGAGCCCAAACACTCTTTTTTCGGATCTAAACGATCCCGTTTAAGTTGATCTTAGCTTCAAATAGGGCTAACGTATCCTTAATCCTTTCAAACAGACTTTAGTCCCAAACTGGACTATAGATCCCCCCTATTAACTCTGGTCCAAGGGTACATCTTTGAACTCCTCTGACATCTGTCGTTGTAATCCTTCAACGTCGTCAGAGAGGTGACGGGTCCCGATGGCCATACATTAAATGGACCACTATGTCCCTAAACTGGAACAATGGAGCCCAAATGCTCTTTTGTCGGATCTAAACGATCCCGTTAAGTTGATCTTAGTCTCAGGTTAGACTAACATATCCTTAACAAACGTTTGAATTGATCTTGGCCTCAAATATGGCTAACGTATCCTCAAACCAAACCCCCAAACCCAAATCTAAGATAATACGGATTTGGACTAGTCCACGCCCTACGGGCAACGACATAACTCGGTCTTCGTAAACAATCCACGGGCAACAAAACATAAAATAAACACACACGACACGAAGTGATCATCTGGAGAAGGAGAAAGTTGTTACCGCGACGCGGTAGCGTAATTAACTGCAGGGGCTTGCGCCTGCAGGGAAGTGCGTCCCCACAATCAAAAAACCCCTCAAGCGAGGGGGAATCTGATGAAGTCTGCTACATCGGACGCATCCATTCAGACCTTCGATGTACGGTGCCATAAATCAACTTGGCATCTTCGGAGAGGTGGACGGATAGCACCAATTAGCATCTGCCCCGAATCTCAGGCAAGACGTCAGTCGCGCCGCCATTCGGAGGGGAACAAGCTGCATATCTTTTGAACTAGGTACCTACTAAGTCAGTGCCTACCACACCATATCAGATGTGGAGTTGGAAGAAACCCTGTCTTAAACACCTTAAGACATGGGGATGTCCAGCTTTTGTTAAAAAGCAGCATGTGGACAAGCTTGAGGCACGCTCAGTACAGTGTAAGTTTGTGGGATACCCAAAGAACTCCAAGGGGTATGTTTTCTATTGCGCAGAGGAGCAAAAGGTCATTGTTTCTCGTCATGCCCGCTTCTTGGAAATTGAATTTTTAGAAAATCAGATAAGTGGGAGCGCAATAGAACTGGAAGAAATTCCAGAACCACAAGCTATTACTGAAAGTTTGGTAGAACCAGGAGTTTCAGGAGAACCGGACATCCCAGCGCCACTCCGCAGGAGTAGTAGGCGGTCTCATCCGCCCGAGAGATACTACGGTTTTCTCATAGACGGGGATCGAGAGGATTGCATCATTGAAAATGATGAGCCTACTAGCTTCCAGCAAGCCATTCAGAGCGGTGACTCAGTAAAATGGCTGGATGCAATGCGGACCGAGATGGAGTCCATGTACACCAACAAAGTTTGGACTTTGGATATTGCTCCAGAAGGGGTAAAACCCATAGGCTGCAAATGGATCTTCAGAAAGAAGATTGGTGTAGATGGGCAGGTTGAAACCTATAAAGCTAGACTTGTTGCAAAGGGTTTTCGTCAAAGACCTAGTTTGGACTATGACGAAACCTTTTCTCCAGTGGCTATGCTCAAATCCATTCGGATCCTTCTTGCTATTGCTGCCTTCCACGATTATGAGATCTGGCAGATGGACGTAAAAACGGCTTTTCTAAATGGAAATTTGGAAGAGTGCGTCTATATAGATCAGCCGGAGGGTTTCATTCAGAGTGGGAGCAGTGGTAAAGTGTGCAAGTTGCTTAAGTCCATTTATGGACTAAAGCAGGCATCGCGGAGTTGGAACATCTGCTTTGATGATACTGTCAAAGAATTCGACTTTATCAAAAATCCAGATGAACCATGCATATATAGTAAGATTGTAGGGAGAACTGTTGTATTCCTCGTCTTGTACATGGATGCCATTCTCTTGATAGGAAATGACATTCCTACCCTACAGTCAGTCAAAAGATTCTTGTCACAGAGGTTCTCCAGGAAGGACTTGGGCGATGCCAACTACATTCTGGGGATCCAGATCTATCGTGATAGATCTAAGAGGATGTTGGGACTTTTACAGTCTAGGTACATCGACACCATACTAAAACGATTCAGTATGGAAGATTCAAAGCGCGGTAATCTGCCGGCTTGTCACGGAATCACCCTCTCCAAAGAGATGTCTCCCAAGAATGATTTGGAAAGGGCTCGCATGTTATCTATACCCTATGCATCCGCGGTAGGCTCTATAATGTATGCGATGTTGTGTACCAGACCATATGTAGTATACGCATTGAGCGTTGTAAGCCGGTATCAGTCGGACCCAGGGGAGAAGCAATGGATAGCAGTAAAGAACATTCTCAAGTACCTGAAAAGGACTAAGGAGATGTTCTTGGTGTATGGCGGAAAAGACCTACAGATCGAGGCCTTTGCTGACTCCAGCTTCCAGAGTGACAAGGATGACTCCAAGTCCATGTCGGGTTATGTCTTTACCCTCAATAGAGGGGCGGTTTGCTGGAAGAGCTCCAAACAGGAAACCGTTGCTGACTCAACGATGGAAGCGGAGTACATAGCTGCTTGCGATGCCGCAAAGGAAGCTGTCTGGATGAAAAAGTTCTTCACGGAGCTTCAGGTGGTTCCTACCATTGTTGATCTAATACCGCTGTATTGCGACAACAACGGCACTATAGCTTTAGCGAAGGAACCCGGGTCCCATCAGAAGTCCAGACACATTTTGAGGCGGTACCACCTGATCAGGGAGATCGTAGATCGTCGGGAGATCGAGGTGAAGAGAGTAGATTCGGAGAATAACACTGCAGATCCACTCATGAAGGCCATACCCCAGACTCAGTTCGAGCGGCGGATCGAGATGATATGTCTTCGATACGCCAGTACATGGCCCTAGTGCAAGTGGGAGATTGTTATTGTATATTCCTTAGAGGCCATTACTGTATCATACTAGTTTGTATATTACTTAATGGAAGCTTGGGATATTCACAGTTGTATAGACAGACTTGCTCAAAATGGTAGTATGCTATTTGGTTTGTTTCTACTTCAATATGTGCATATGTTTCTTTTAGTATATTGCTTATTCATATCAGTGGAGCCCTTAGGATCTTTGTTTGATTACCAGCGTTGTGATGGCAGTCACACTAATGGGGGCTGGGTAATCTATAAGCACATCCTTGTACAAGTCCCTAGTCGTAGGATTATCGAGACGGGGCATCGATACTCCGGAGTAGACTAGCGTATACGCTTCTCATCCCAGCATGGGAGATGCTCTGTCCCACAACCATTAGTACATCGTACTGGAGATAGTATGCGGGTGCTCGTTAGGTTACGAGTACACTGGACATGACTCATCGGGAACTGTTGGTTGGTACTATACCTATCGTCAGATAAAAGTTCCCAGGTGACAGGAGTACAGCTTAGTCCGTCGACTTGACATTGCTACTTCGCCTCGAGTGTGTTCCCACTGTACTTTGATTACTACCCTACCATGGCTCAAAGGAGTCGTGCAAACTGGTAGTAGTTGGGTGCAGTCCCGAAGCACTTGGAGGCAGTAGCAGTTACATAGGATTCGTCTCTCCCGGTATTGGGGGTTGATATCGCGCTGTGTCTAGGAGAGCCATTACACAAAGTCCCTGGCCAGGGCAAGCGAGAATTACTGGTAGTGTTTCCAGTTGTTTCTCAGGGTGTTCTGGGTTACACTCCGGCATGACTTTTACCGCTATTAGGGGTCTGACGTTTGCCGCCCCTAGGCCCGACATGCGATACTCATAGACGAACAGACCGGACAGTACGGAGATTGTCACATTCAGCCTCAGTAGGAGTTCAGATGGGTGTACCTCATCGGACTTCTTATCGACATCTACCTGGGGACCATTACGTACAGCTAGTGCCGCTTGCGGTCTGTGGTTAAACCCACTGCCAGCGTAGTGTCGAGTCTTTAGAGTCCTACACAGAGAGTTTCCCTGCACTGAGCAAAAGGTGTAGAGGCCGCATGGTTTTACGGCAGGGCTACGATCACTTACGTACACTTGTGCGCGTATGATGTTCAGGTGGATAATACTAGTGGGCTTTGGTTTAAGCCGGATCCTAGTATTGTATAGATGGATTAGTTTTGTCTTTTGTGCATTCGTATTCTACGGAATGCGGATGCGGATATGTATGCATGATTGTGAGGAGCGAAGAAGGAGGTGCCTTATTAGGGCTTTTGTCACAACCCAAAGTTTGGCCCGTGACCGGCACTTAACCACGTAACGTCTACAGGCGTAACGCGACCAAGTGAACCAAAAACCCAGAAACCAAACCAGTAAAAGTATAGAGTGTTTTAAGTAAACAATCACTAAGATAGCAATATACGACGCCATAGAGAAGATCAAGAGTAACAAATGGAAACATCACAGATAGAATAAACTGCAAAGTACAGTCGGCTCACAACGAGCTCGACACCAGAATACAAATAATATACATCATCGTCCTCATACTGTCTCTAAGTCAAGTAGATATATGGTAGATGGAGAATACTAGATACAACAATGTACATAACTGAAAGATAAACAGATACCGCATAAAACCCACCTATCAGCAAAAGAGCTAGTACACCAACTGAGGGGGTATCTGTGTCAAAAGGTATAAGAAAGCAGCCTGCCGCGACTACTCTGAAGGGCAACCTGCAAACACTGTGGCACAACGGGGGTGAGTTGCCAACTCGTGAATAGAGATAACATATAAAGGTAATCGCGAGCATGCACGTACTGCGCTATTCTAACAATATGCCAGCAGATGATATCAATGTGTGATAAGCAGTATGTGCAATAATCATGCGAGTGCTCTATCAGGTAATATAACTACAGGATGAGATGCAATAATGAATGCTGAGTATGGGAATATAACATCTACACGGAATGTCAACGTGGAATATAGGTAATCGGTGTCCATCAATGCACCGCAAATCCCAACAACCCAGATGCCGGCACTCCCCTTGGCCCTCAAATCCTGTACATCACTGAAAATCACGAGTACCCAACATCGGCACCCAAATATCATAAATACTCGTGTCTAGCATCGACACGCAAATCCTCCTATATCGGGCATCCGTCAGTCCGGGTCAGCCCTCTCTCTCCTACATATTGGGCATCCGTCAGTCCGAGTCAGCCCTCTCTCAATATATCGGGCATCCGTCAGTCCGGGTCAGCCCTCTCTCTCCTACATATCGGGCATCCATCAGTCCGGGTCAGCCCTCTCTCAATATATCGGGCATCCGTCAGTCCGGGTCAGCCCTCTCTCAATATATCGGGCATCCGTCAGTCCGGGTCAGCCCTCTCGCTCAATATATCGGGCATCCGTCAGTCCGGGTCAGCCCTCTCTTAATATATCGCTCTAGCACCGAGAAAACACATGGTGGGCGCACCGAAATATCATATCAAGGGAACCGGGTTTTTAAATGATTACATATTTGAAATAGCCACGGTTCCCAAATCCAGAAATCACATGTAATCCCAACCAATATGCAAGTCAATATGAACCGGGTTTTTAAATGATTACATATTTGAAATAGCCACGGTTCCCAAATCCAGAAATCACATGTAATCCTAACCAATATGCAAGTCAATATGATGTGATATGTGCATCAAGTATGAATATCATGTCAAGTCACATAAAATATGAGCTACAGCATAATGATCCGATGTGATATATGCATCAAGTATGAATATCATGGCAATTCTAACGGTGTGTGTGTAACATGCAGGATAGTGCTCGTGCAACATGAACTGTCAGTAAGGGTGCGGTGTTCTATCAATTCTAGTTTACATACATATAGCAGGGAATGCGGTATGCACTAAATAGTAGCCATGAACAGTCAATGTATGGAAATGTAGCTATAAGGTCCTATCAGCCCTGATGTAGAACGCCATGCGGGCGATATCCCCGTAGATGTTAAATCTACTCACCGTAGTGTCTCGCTAGGTATAGCCGACGACTTGTTTCCCTCTTCTTCGCGGCGTCCGTCGCACTCGCCTGCGAACCTGGAATTTCACAATATGTCACACATAAGCTCAAAACCATACAACCGCGACTTTTAAAGTCAACTAGAAACCCGTGTCACAAACCAAGCGCGCGTGTGCGTGATACACTAAAACGTGTGATTACGCGCCTGAAGCCACTCCGACGCGTCGTGATACGCAGAAACCCCAACCCATACACACGTATCACGCGTGTCGCGAAGGATTAAAAATACGGGAAATAGGGTATTCTACTCCAGATTTTGATACAGAACAGATATTATGAAAATATATATACCAAAATAACCCACATAACAGCAGACTCCAGTGGCCCAAACCCCAATCCCCAACTCACCCATCTGGCTGCAATTTGCGGCCATAATGCATTTTCCGGCGGCCGATCTGGGGAATTGGGCCCCCAGGTTTGGTGTGTGCACTCAGTACCCCCTGTGTATGCTACAGTAATTCCAATTTCATTCATAAACAACCCGGGTAGCAGCAGATCTAACAGACCCCTATATCTAGTTAAAAAGCCCAATTTAGCACTAAAACAATACTTTAGGGTATTTTTGTGGAACCTGAAGCAAACCCAGGTCTAAAACCACACTAAAAACTCATTAACAAGCTAATCAAGCCACAACAACATAAATTTTAACATATCCTCACTAAACCCCCCTTACATAGCACAAAACATGCACAAAAATGAGATTTTTAGAAACTAAACATGCAAGTTATGGAAATAGGGTGCTAGGAGTGAGACTAATACCTTCAAATCACCTTATGAACACCAAAATTCCCAGCTCTAGCATTAAGTGTGCAGATTTTCCTCCAAACACCTCAAAAAGCTCACTTTTCCATGGTTTTGTGATGAAAATGTGTTGATTGTGTAAGGTTTTTGTGTAGGGATCAAAGAGAAGTGAAAAGGAGAGGAAAAGATGAAGGAAAGCTAGGGTTTTTCTGCTCTCAATTCTGTAGAATTTAGAAATGAGGAGGAAGAGAAAGAAGAGAGAAGAAAAGGGTCAAAAAAAGTCAAAGTTCATTACCTAACACCATGGCTCATTTTTCTATTGGATTTGAATTATTGAATGGGGCTTTGTTTGATAAAAGGGTGGGAAAAATAACAACCATGCATGAAAGAAAATGGTTAACATGCTAACACTTTTTACCTAGGTCACAAAAATTGTGCTAAGTGTGCATGTGCACTTAACACAAAAATTTCCAATTAGGGTAAACACGACTAAATTATAACTAATAATCCTATGCACACATATAATAACACGCACAATTTCTAATTATCACGGAAAAACATTCCAACGAAATTTCAATGTGTTACAGTTTTGACCATTGATTTGGTCAAAACCATTATGAGGTGAGGAAAATATTTACTAATCTTTTTAATGATAATTGTGTTATGGCTAATTGGTTTGACCATTTGACCATGCTTGACCTTTTGACTTAGTTGACCATTGTTGACTAGGATATTTTTGTGAGCTCTAGACTCTTCTCTTGGCTTGGATTTAACTTGACATGATAATGGTCAAATCAATGGTAACCATCACAATTTATCATGACAAAAGATGGGTAATTATTTTTCTTATGGATGATTATCTCTTGCTCATTCTCTCTCATCAAAAGAGAGCTCCCATGATTCTTTTTCTTCCTCCTCACTAGCATTTCCTAATAGTCTCATGTGTTGAGCAAATTAGGTTCTAAATAGACTAACAAATCCATCTTCCTCTTCTACATCACCTAGGACATCAAGCATAGCAAACTTGTTGCCCTAGTTACCTCGGTTTGAGGTGGAGCTTGGACTATAGACTCTCGGGTGGATCATCTTCGACTCTAGGAGGCCGTTGAAGAAGCCACGATCCGGACCGACCCATGGAGCCTATAGAGACGAGGAGGATAGCGGAGAAGACCCGAAGGACTAGTAGCATGAGGTATAATCTCCTTACATAGTAGATAGAACCTCTTGTAGTTTGTTAGTAATGGTTTTGCAAAGATCCTTAAGCGTTAGTCTATGTTGCTTTGTAAGAAAGTTTAATTTTTTTCTTGTTCCGCCTCCTCGCTAGCTTGCAGGGTGAGCGATATAGACTTACAGACAAAACCGCGTTCACCTATCCTTTCGGCACATTTGCATATCGCCGCATGCCCTTTGGGTTATGCAATGCTCCCGCTACCTTCCAGCGGTGTATGATGGGAATTTTTTCAGACATGGTTGAGAAATTCTTGGAGATATTCATGGATGATTTCTCCATCTTTGGCGATTCCTTTGACGAGTGTCTGCAACATCTCGACGCTGTCCTTACCCGATGTAAGGATAAAAACCTTACGTTAAACTGGGAAAAATGCCACTTCATGTTACGCGAAGGTATTGTCCTAGGACATATCATTTCGCGAAACGAAATTGAGGTTGACAAAGCGAAGATTGAAGTCATTTCCAATCTCCCTCCTCCTAGATGCGTCAGAGATATCCAAGCTTTTCTTGGCCACTCCGGTTTTTACAGACGGTTTATCAAGGACTTTAGCAAGATTTCTAGACCCCTGACTCTTCTGCTGGCCAAGGATACCACATTCGACTTCAACTCGAGCTGTGTGACTGCGTTCGAATCACTGAAAAGCTCATTCACTTCTGCTCCCATTCTTTCTTCACCTGACTTGACGTATCCCTTTGAGATTATGTGCGATGCATCCGACTTTGCTATCGGTGCGGTCCTAGGACGGAACATCGATAAAATGCCGCACGTAATCTACTACGCTAGCCGGACCCTGAATGATGCCCAACCGAATTACACAACAACCGAGAAGGAATTCTTGGCTGTTGTGTTTGCGTTAGAAAAATTCAGGCCTTATTTGATCGGCTCTCTAGTCATTGTCTACACAGACCATTCAGCTCCGCGACATCTTTTTACGAAAAAGGATGCAAAATCTCGGTTAATACGTTGGATTCTCTTACTTCAAGAATTTGACCTTGTCATTAAGGACAAAAGAGAATTTGAAAACGTAGTGGCCGACCATCTTTCACGACTTCCTTCTTCGCCGATGCTCCCTCTCCCAATTAACGATGTTTTTCCTGATGAGCAACTCTTGACAGTATCGTGCGAACCCTGGTTCGCAGATATTGTGAACTATTTGGCGACAGGACTACTACCGAACGAATGGTCAAGTCAGGACAGACTTATATTTTTATCCCAAGTAAAACACTTTTACTAGGACGAACCCTACCTGTTCAAGTACTGTCCCGACCAGATTATTCATCGGTGTGTTCCTGATAATGAGTTAAAGAGTGTGCTGTCGTTTTGCCACGATCAAGCGTGTGGCGGGCATTTTGGCCTAAGAAAGACAGCCGAGAAAGTCTTGCAGTGTGGCTTCTACTGGCCACAACTCTTCAAAGATGCTCATGATTACTGTAAGACTTGCTCCCGGTGCCAACACTTGGGTCTTATTTCCAGGAGAAACGAGATGCCACTCCAACCAATCTTGGTTGTTGAGATTTTCGATGTTTGGGGAATTGATTTCATGGGGCCGTTTCCCAGCTCTTTTGGGAGCCTGTATATTCTTCTAGCTGTTGATTATGCCTCTAAACAGGTCGAGGCAGTGCCAAGCCGGACGAACGATAACAAGGTTGTCGTTAGATTCCTTAAAGAAAACATCTTTTCCCGGTTCGGGCACCCTCCCGCGATCATTAGTGACAATGGGACGCATTTCTGTAATAGGACTTTCGAAGCCTTGATGCGGAAATACTCCATTAATTATAAGCTCTCCACGCCCTACCACCCCCAAACATGTGGGCAAGACGAAGTTTCAAATCGGCAAATTAAGCAGATTTTGGAGAAAACAGTTTCCAAGAACCGTAAGGATTGGTCTTTGAAACTCACTGATGCCCTTTGGGCATTACGCACTGCTTACAAGACTGATCTTGGAATGTCTCCCTATCGGCTTGTGTATGGAAAGGCTTGCCACCTTCCTGTGGAAATCGAGCATCGCGCATTTTGGGCAATCAAAGAGCTGAATCTAACCCTTGAAGATGCAGGCAGCTATCGGAAGCTGCAACTCAACGAGATGGACGAGCTTCGGGATGAAGCTTACGAAAACGCGGTTGGCATTAAGAACCGGACGAAGGTGTTTCATGATAAACACCTTACACGCAAAACTTTCACGCCTGGACAACAGGTACTTCTTTACGACACCCGACTCCATTTCCATTCCAGTAAGCTTCGATCTCGCAGGAAAGGACCCTTTTTTGTGCAGACTGTATACCCGCACGACGCGGTGGATTTGGAGAATCCAGAGGACGGTTCACTATTCAAAGTGAACGGACACAGGGTAAAACCGTTCCTCACCACAGAACCTTCGGAGGAGCTCCTGATGTTGCAGGAGCCGGTTTACATTGACCAATCATCCTCCGCCTACCACCAAACTCGGTTATCCAGCCATAAACAGTGGAAACATTGTTTCAAATAAGTTTAGGGGCATGAATATACCATTTTTTTGTGAGTCGGGATATTTCATGCCTGGTGAAATTCCAATTTGTAATTTAATAAAAATAAAAATAAAAAAATATAAAGGGGGGGTGCTTTTGTAAATATTCAGAACCATAAATAAAATAAAAAATTTATTAAATAAATAAAATTCTTTTTTTTAATTATTCATTTTGGGAGGGCTTTTGTACAAATGTTTGACAGCCCCTATAAATACATCTCACCCCTTTTTCTGCAATACTCGAGCCCTCATTCCAACTCACACAGAAAACCCTAGCCGCCATAGAAAAATACACCAGAGATCTCCCCTTTCCGCCGCCCAACCGCCGCCGATCGCCCCCTTCTGCAGCGCAACCGCCGCCGATCGCCCCCTTCTGCAGCGCAACCGCCGCCTCCTAGCCTCGTCTCCCTCTAAAATTTTCAGAGGAGGTTTGCGTCTCTAAACTCCTCTCTTTAAATTTACTACTTTCTGCACTTTATTTCCATGGCCCCTACATTTTAGTTTGAACGGGATTTTTCCCAATTATTTGCCCATGACATGTATGGTAGCTATTTTGGCGACGAGATCCGAAAACACGGATGGAATTTTCTGTTATTTATCCAACCAAACGCGTTCGCGATTCCGGATCTCGTTGCGCGTTTCTTTGAACGTATGGAGGAGGGATGTTTAGCTAAACACGGGTTCATATGATTATTGTGGGGGGATCGGAAAAATATTATAGATAGGGACTTCATTCACGAAGTCACTTTGATACCTCGAATCCCCATACACGATCAACCCCTCCGCTTTGAGGACTACATGCCATTAATGGGCGAGGATTGTTCTAGGGAGCCTAGGAAGGGCATTCAGGCTCGAACGCTATATGCGAACGTTTTAACCGTGTGCCGTTGGGCACAAAACAACTGTCATGACCCGAAATATTAGCTCGTGACCAGCACTTAAATCACGCAACGTCTAGAGGCGTAACGTAATTCAAGTAAGCTGAAACCCAGAAATCTAAACCCTTTTAAGAAAAATAAAGGAGGTGAAGTTTTGAAATAAAGGTATAATGAAATCAAGTTTTCTTAATGCATAGGAAAGGAACATGAATGATGCAAGTGGAATTTACTAGTTTGAAAATATGTTTTGTCTTTTAAAAATTTGGACAGCACCTCCTTTGTATATTTTGATCCAAAACCACAAATACATAACAAGAATAATGGCATCCCCAAGCGGGAGCTAGCTCTTCGCCAACCGGCGGATCACAACCACGCAAGACAGTATATGTAAGTATACGATGCCCAATGGCGAAGTTCACCACAAAAGATAAAGAAATAAACAAGACATCAAAACCACAAGTAGCGGAAAACCCTGTAGGGTTACTAGGCATTCTCACAAGGTTTTACAAGGCATCAACCATGCCCGATTTAAAATTTAGACGTGCCGAACAACCCTAACCAAGATCTTTAAACTAGAGATTAGGCGAAACAAAGCATGTTAAACACTTTAACATCTAAGAGTTTGGGATTACAACCTTTGTAGTCCGGTCCTTCACTTCTAAAGCTCCGTGTTGAGGTCCCTTCGCTGCGATCATCGAGTTTCCGGACTCTAGAGAGGCTCCACGAAGAGAAAGATGCAAGCTTGCTTCCGATCTTCGATAACAAAGATAATCTACCTTGAAGTTTCTTTAACATAAGCTCTCACTCACTAAATGAAGTGAACACCCTAATCTAAATGGCTAGGATAGATTAGGATGATGAAGTAGGATTTTAGCTCTCATTTATTATCTTAATCTTACTCATTTTCATCACCAAAGAAAAAGCTAGAAAGCTTTTCTTCAAGAACTCAAGGAAGAAGAAGAAGAATCCTTTTGTGATGAATAATGAATAACTCAAGTGTGGTTAGAATTGCAACCATGGGTTAAGTATGAAGACTTAACCCATGTAGAGATTTAACTAGGGTAAAGGGTTGGGTTGGGTTAAGGAAATATCTATGCAAAATATCCAAGTCAAAATCAAAGCTTCAAGAAGCTTCTTGAAAGCTTCATGAAGATTTAACCCTAATCCAAACCCTAACCTCAATTAAACTCCACAAAACATGTTGCATTTATAACCATAACATGTTACAATATTATATATCACATATACAATATTTATTGTAACAAAAGAAAATAATACAATAAACATATATCACATATATATCAATGTATTACCCGAGTGAGAAAAAGAATCTTTTAGTGAGCTTATATCAGTTAATGTAATTTAATATATCAAATACATAATTATACATTAAATTATCGAATCAACACTTGATCCGATAATCCGGCTATTTCACAAATAACCGACTAATATAATCTGTATCAGTTCATCGAATTAACACTTGATCCGATGACCCGGCTATATCACATATACCCGGCCGATATCTCATATCGCGAGAATCTAATACGGTATCACATACACGTATTGTTCTCGGTCCTGCACATATCACATATGTGCTTCTACTCCGTTTTGCCTGAGCCAAGAAACCTCTGTGTAGGACTCTAAAGAATCGTCAATATGCCGGCAGTAGGTGATGATTATATCAAACACCCACAAGCTGAAAGCGGTCGGCTAAACGTAACAGCCACCCAGGTATTGAGTGCTCAGAAGATCAACAAGCAAGCCTGTACATTCTCCTGTGAATCCAGTCAGTAACACTCGCGTACAGTCCGGTCTCTTCGTCTGATATGTCGCATATCTCGCCTAGGGGTGGTAAACGTCAGACCCCAGTAGCTCGATAAGTCGTGTCGATATGAGGTCTATAACAGTTCGAGAAACTACTGATAACACTTACCAGTACATCTCAACAACCCTGGCCAGGGATTTCCAGTTATAGCCAATCGAACACAGCACAATATCAACTCCCTATACCGGGAGAGACGAATCCCCTCCTATCGCTCATTGCCTCCATGTGATTCGAGATTGTACCCAAAAGCCACCTTTTTGCACGCCCTCTTGGACGTGGTATGATGGAAATCAAAGCACAGTGGGAATCACACAAGACTCTATGACGATCTCGGGTCTACAGACTAACCTGTACCAGTGTCACCAGAGAACAGCCATCTGACGTGAGGTATAATACCATCTGGGAGTTCTCGGCGAGTCCGTCCAGTGTACCCAGTCTCCACCGAGCACCCGTACACCATCCTTGATGTCAAACACCGATGGATATAGGATCATCCATCGCCCATCATATGGGTCAAGATGCGTATACGCTAGTCTACTCTGGAGTATCGATGCCCTGTATCGGTACTCCCACGACTAGGAACATTTGAAGGATGTACTTGACGACTACACTGTCCCCACTAGTATGATCCGCATCATAGTCCTGGTAGTCAAGTACTCATCCTAAGGGCTTTATCAACATGTAACATAGAGACAATCAGAGTACATGTTAAGATAAAGAGCAACCAGATAGCGTACTATCATATCGAGCAAGAAAGTCCTCTCTATATATGTCCAAGCATCCACTACAATATACATCGTATGTACAGTAATGGCCTCTAGGGCATACATATATCTAAGAATCTTCCACTTGCACTAGGGCCATCTGTTGTGGTATCACATACCCAACAATTAGCTGTGGTTGAAGTATCTCATACTCAACCATCCCATAAAAGTTTCAACTGGGAAAAAGGCCTTTGTGAGTGGATCCGCGCTGTTTTCCTCTGTGTCTACTCTCCTAACCTCGGTCTCCCTGGAGATCAACTATCTCCATGATCAGGTGATACTGCCTAAGAATTATATCTGGATTTCTGATGGGACGGGGGTTCCTTGGCATATGCCATAACTCCATTGTCACACAATGGTTGGAACGAAGTTCATCTCATGAACTTATATATATCCAGACTGCCTCTTTGGTAGCATCCTTGGTAACGACGTATCTTGCCTTTAATCGTCTAGTAAGTCACGGTATCTAGCTTGGAACTCTTCCAACATACCATCCCTCCACTGAGGGTAAAGACAATGCCTGCGACTGATGTTCAGTCGTCCTTATCACCCTGGAACTTTTCCAGTGATTCTCCCCAGGATCGATTGATACCATCTCACTACACCTAGTGAGAATCCTAATATCCAATTAGATCTATCTCATAGATATAAAACCTAGGATTTAGGTGGTATCACTGTGATCCTATATGGAGAATCCTTGTGATAAGCGGAGATTGACTGAGCGTAGCATAAGAAACTCCTTCTCTATCAAGAGTATGTCATCCACGTACTCCACGAGGATCATCACCATACTCCCTACTACCTTTTTGTATATACAAGGTTCATCTACCATTATGATGAAGTCAAACTCTTTGACTACCACATCAAAACAGGCGTTCCTGTAAGTGCACGGCGGCGCCCCGGCCGTCAACCCGACGGCCGAATGCGGAAACGGTGATAAACTTTAATTTTGCGGACTTAGCAAACCGGCACCACCGCGCACTAAACCCCGGATCAGGCCATTAAACTAGATCTAGCTAACAACAAGACGGGTTAGAGATATACCGAGTGATCCGAGTCCTCCGGTCTTCTCGTCGTCGTCCCGATCTCCTGCGGAAACTCCGGTCGTCGCCTCCTTGCCGGAAGGGCACCACATTGCCTGCGTCTTTTACGGGCTCCCGCCTCTATACCGAGGCAACTCGGGCGCGAAGTTGGCTGCCCGACGCGTCCAAGATTTGCTGTAGAATAGTGCAGCAAGCGGGTCTCTTTGGGGTTTATGAGGAGTTGCCATGATAAAGAAATTGAGCATGCAAAGGAAATGAAAATGGAGCCTCCATCAAAGATTGAGCTCGGCCACTACTGAGAAAGCTCACTGGAAAATAATTAAGCAAGCTCCCTGGGAATAAGTGTGAAGAGTGTATCAATTAATCTCAAGCAAAAGGAAATTAAAACCCTTCACAGCACACACACACACCCAAAGAGGGGGCCCACCAAAAATGCATGAAATGAAGCAAGCTATCTCTTTTGCACAATGTAGCCACATTATTAATTAATCCCAAACTCACAAAAAAAACTCCTGCACATTCAACCTCACAACAGTGGCCGGCCCTCCCATTCCCAAATCACATCAAAACCCATACCCAACACACTAATCATCAACAACCATGATGCTTACAAAGTCAAGCCATCATGAAGTGATCAAGTCAAAAAGGTCAAGGTATGGTGCTCATCATGAAAACCATCATGATGCAACAAGATGCAAAGAACCCCCTCCACTAATGCCTATTTGCAACAATGCAAATAAACCCTCCTCCACCAATCTTCGGCCAATGAACGATACAAAGGAAATCGGCCGAAACTAAAAGCAAACTGGCAACTCCAGAAAACTGGTCCCGTAATAAATTACAGGAAAACGCCAATACTGTGCATACACACCCGCATCTGTATTTCGACCGAAATACAAATGCAATACACTGCACTATACTAGGATCCGGCTTATACTAAAGCCGGCTAGTAATATCCGTTCGATCCTGATCCGTGCAATACCGCACGTATCTGATCGAACCCTGCCATATCTCCATACGGCATCTACAACGTTTCGCCCGAAAGCTTGAGTAACTGAAAGTGTGGTGGACTCTAAAAACTCGTCAATACTATGGCTGTGGATTTAACCACTAGCACGTCAGAGGTATAAGCCAATACGTGACGGGCCACCAGCTATTGACTAAAAGGGACGTCGATGAGCGAACTCATCCTGACGCCCTACTGAGCCTGTCAGTGATAATATCCGTACAGTCCGGTCCGTTCGTCTATGAGCATCGCATGGCGGGCCTAGGGGGTTGGTAAAAGTCAGACCCCCAAAAGCGGTACAAGTCGTGTCGGAGTGTAGCCCAGAACACCCTGAGATACTACTGGAATACCTACCAGTAAATCTCCTTGCCTTGGCCAAGGACTTCGTGTAATGGCTCTCCTCGACACAGCACGACCTCACCCCCAATACCGGGAGAGACGAACCACTGAAGATACGCTCACTGCCTCCATGTGGCTCGGGACTGTACCCAACTAAAACCTGTTTGCACGACTCCTTTGAGCCGTGGTAGGGTAGTAATCAAAGTACAGTGGGAACTCACACGAGACAAATGACGATCCCCAGGTCGATGAACTAACCTGCACACATGTCACCAGGGAACTTCCATCTGACGTCTGGTATATGACCAACTAGCATGTTCCCGGCGAGTCCTGTCCGGTGTACTCATAACCCAATGAGCACCTGTATACATCTTAGGTGATCCAACTGACACCGGTGGCTTGTGAGACCGGCCACCGCCCCTCGTCGAGGTCTCGACTGTATACACTAGTCTACTATGGAGTATCGATGCCCTGTCTCGAAACTCACACGACTAGGGACCATTTAAGGATATGCTTATAGACCCCAGCTCCCACTTATATGATCGCCCTCATACTGCTGGTGGTCTAGCAAGAATCCTAGGGGCTCTATCAACGTGTAATAGCGACTTGTCAGGTCACCTAAAGCAGTACACGATAATAAAGGTAAACCTGATAGCATACTATCATCTCGAGTAAGACTGTCCTACCGGGATAGGTCCTCCCTCAATCATTGCAATCACGTGCCTGTGATCCAATAATTGACTCTGAGGGCACTATCTCCAACAATCTCCCACTTGCACTCAAGGCTAATTATTGCGATGTCGCATACTCACAGCCCGTATGATACCGAACACCCAACTCCTCTACTAGTCAGTCTCACAAAGCTCGTTTGCGAAACTATTGCGTTCGAAGAACAGCCTCAGTGAGTGGATCCGCTTTGTTGTTTCTTTCTATGTCTCTCTAAATCTCAAGTTCGCGGAGAAACCCATCTCCCGAAATGAGCAATACCTGTCTTAGAATGTGTCTGGATGTCTGATGGGACATAGCTCATAAATGAACTCCAAATCCAAACTTCTTAGACTGTATCGATAACTGAACTTAATCAGTATCATGCGCCTTGCCTCCCTCAGTATTGCCTTGGACCACCTGTCCAAAATACTGCCCCTCGTCAGAAGGAAAAACTATAACTCTGACAACCTCCCTGTCGTCCATGTCACCTTGGAAGCCTGGAATGATAACTGTCTCCTTCATGAGGCTGTCGTTATCATATCCCTAGAACATCCACTTATGTTCTAAAACTGCTTCCGACTGTTTCTCCAGGATCAGGTCAATATCAACTTATTGCATCTAGTGCAAGAACAACATCTGGTGTGGTACTTGACATCTCATGATTGACTCAATTGCCTGAGCAAGTGATCTGCCAATCATGCACGTCCCTCTCCCCTTTAGTCTGTAAGACACCTTTAGAGAGGGTGACTCCATTACCTGCTGGTACACTACCGTGCATGGAGTCGTCCATTCTAAACACTCTTAGAATGCTGTCAAGTGCCCTGATTGGGAAACCACCCAAATCTAGATCTAAAACCATAGATCTAGTAACCAGTATGTCTGATATGAAATCCATTTCCTTTGTGGAGAAACCACTGTGTGACGACCAAAGTATAACCGATTGTAGTGTAGGAATATCACTTCCTACTCTGTGTATGTCATCCAAATACCATGACATCACACCCTACTACCTTCTCAACAGATCCATCCCCTATTCTGATGAAGTCAAACCCATGACTGTCACGTCAGAAATGGATGATCTATCTCCGCTACATCTGCTTTAGTCTATAAATAGACATAAGCTACCTGTCCACCAATGCTTCCGCTGCTCCCACTGACTACGACAACCCTCTGGCAGAGTCATATAGACGTACACTTCTAAAGAAAGTTTAGAACGACGCTATACTCATCCTCCCGCCGGGTCTCGCACCCTGGAACAACAGCAATGGTAATTGTGGGTAAACAAGAACTTCCCTGTCACCGTCCTTGAGGCTACCGTAGTACCTCTCGGGTGCCTGAAGTTACCCACCTTATCTGCGGAGTGGCCAATGGAATGTCAATCCAGATTGAATCTTTAGGTTCCTTATCAAATCTTCAGTAATCGTTTGTGGTTCTGGAATTACTTCCAGTTCTACCATACTCCCACTACTGTTTTCTGAAAAAATCCATTTTTAATAAAACTGTGGCGAGTCTAGAACAATACTGCTATTGTTCATCCAGATGGTAGAAAATCAACCCTCGTCATAGCCTGGGTCAACCCACAAACAGCCATTACAGAAACGTGCCTTGAGTTATCCAGAGTCTGGTTTTAATCATAAGCTGGACAACTCCCCGTACCTTAACAACGTTAAGATACGAACTGTTCTATATCCCATATAGGACCAGAGGCACTGATTTAACTGAACCAGATCCAAATCATGCAACTGTCTCCAGTGCATGTCAACTAAATGGAAGAAGGCCGATCAGCGCTACTCAACTTAGGAATGCTTCCAATTATGAGTAACCTGAAAGAGAAGCAAGATCTCTTTATCATTACTATCAACTGAATACCATACACAAGTATCTACATCTTCGATTGCTTTGAAGAATCCCGATACTTGCTACACCTGGTTCTCTACTCTATTCAAATACCCATAACTTCTCAAAATTCGGACCCTGTGTTTCCACGAAACACCTGTCTAAAAACCAGAGAAGTCATAAGTAAACCGAATATAGTACGAGGACCAACCCCTCTGTCCTGATGGACCCTGGACAACATACAATACTCTGTATAAGTCCCTTGAGTCTGATAACTCATTCACTGTGTCGTAGGTTGAAAACTGTACTTATGGTTAAGAAGAATTACACCGATGTTTAATGCTCCTTACCTAACCATCCACTGATATAGGTAAATGTCGTAGACATAATTTCAGAAAGGTATATCTCACTCTATGAAAATAGACGTACAGATATATCGATTTGAAATTGGTGCATAACAACGGATATTCAAAACCAAATATTTGCCGACCGACAAACAGCCCAGGTGATTTCCTCAAATATCACCGATTACAACGAATCCCGATATAATGAGGATGATCACCCAATTCCCAATAACTTACTCCCACTCATCATCTGTAAAACTATACAGATGTGAGAATCATACCTGGTAAATACATACCCTGGAGCAAGTATCTAATCTGGAAATCATTTTTCTTTTAACATTACACAGTGAATTTGAAACATTGAAATGTTTCGATGAGGTATCCTGGTATTCCTAGTAATGCCTCTTCCATTATCCAGATTCACAACTGTAGCCGTGTAATTCTTTGCCACCTCTCCAAATCCCTTCATATGTCTTTAGTCATTACCTTCTGCACACCCTTTTAGGCCAAATGGTTTTCTTCCTTCCCTACCGTTCGGCACCAGCCTATGGTTTGGAAGAAGACTATCCAATAAGCATAATAGGTGTACTGTCCTAATCCTAGGAACACTCGCAAAGCGAGAGAAGGTGAAGATAAAAGACAACCGAATACACCTTATTCCTATTTCTCCTGAACCAGAATCCATCCCCGAACTGGAACATATTCCTTTCGAGTTCGTATATAACCATACGATGGAGTATCCAATAAACTGTGGATCTTCGTAGTGATACGGAGTGTTCTGGAGAAATACAAAGGTGATTTAGGATTGGCGAAGGAATACTTGGTTTGGTCGTGAATATCTGTTGCAATTTACTTTGCCCTCTTACTAATCCCTTACTTTGTCTTAACTCAATACCTTCTGTACACCATCGTTAGGCTAATTGGTTTTCTTCCTTCCCTACCGGTTGGCACCAGCCTATGGTTTGGAAGAAGACTATCCAATTTGCGTAATAGGTGTACTACTCCTAAACCAAGGAGTACTCGCAACCTGAGAGAGGGTGAAAAGAAAATACAACTGAATAGTCCTATCCGTTTTCTCCAGAACCGGAAACCATCCTCGAATAAATCCCTTCGAGTTCGTATCTAACCATACGATGGTTTTGTCCAATGGAAGTGGACGTTCGTAGCAATACGGGGTGTCCTGGAGAAAAGGGTAAAAGTAGGAGTGGCAATGAGGTTTGCAACTCTGACAATCCAAAAGCCAGTGTTAAGAAGGTTCGGTCAACTTGGTCACGGAGTCATTGTCTTAGGGTCGGGTCAATGGTCGCTGCCAAAGAGAGAGAGAAAAGAAACACTCAGCGTGCACTCTAACCTAGATCAGAATGGTTACCAATTTATCTAATCTGGAAACCTCCCACTGTACCTCAAATTCTCCTCCAAACCTGAAAGAAGAATTAGTCGGGGTTACCCGAGGAGTAAACTAACTCATCAGTGGGAATCGGGATCCAACTATCATCGCATGATAACGTGACGGAATCCGCTCACATCATCACACTCCAGAAGGTATGCGCATATCTGGCAAGTTTCAGTACTTTTGAAACTCCCGATGTGATTTCTGCCCCATGCTCTTATGACCTTGGCGTGAGGTCAAAATATCATAAGTCACATGTCAAGTTCTACCCGTCATTATCCAGGTTAATTTGAATCCACCCGTACATACCCTTGACGTAGGCCAAAATAGTAGTACGACTGTCCCAAACCAACGCATCTATCTATGCAACAGATAAATACCCGGCAGCTACCAATCACTATGCCTTGGCGTGAGGTCAAAATACATAGCTTGAATACTACCGAATATTTAACTGAAATGACGGAGGGCTACGAATGGTTTCTGGCGAAAACCTTTAACGTAAAGAACTTGATATCGTCGAAGGAACGGATAGCTTTTTAAAAAATATAGTGACGAAAACCGTTGCTAAAGAGGTCACTCCCGGTGAAGGGATCTCGCTCTTTCCTCGTAGAATGGGGTGCAGGATATTCCAAATGAATACCGCGATGCAAAGCAAAAGTAATCGGCTATAGTGAAGTTAATGCCCTGACGCAAACTTCTGTCCAAGGGGTCACTCCCGGTGAAGGGATCTCGGCCCTTGCCTCGTCGACTGAGGAGCAGGATATTCCAACTGAATACCATGATGCAAAACAAAAGTAAACGTCCTTGCAATAACAGCTTTTTGAAAAGTGTTCCAACAACATCAGATTAGGTTTGTTTTTAACTTGCATTGATCCGAATCAATGCAGTCCCATCAAGTGATCACACCACAAAGAACGAAAATATACTGATGTACGTATATGCCATCCGCATTCGCCACTGGGTCCCGTCATTACCCGTTAGGTTAGCTAACTAACGACAGAGCGGGGACTGGACTAGCGCGGATGTAAAACATATACAACATCTACTAATATATATACCAATATATTATATTTCGCTCAAGGCGTGAAAAGAAATGCAACATCACAGAAAATGTACAGCATCACAGAAACAATACAGATATCTGGGATCCCCGGGTTTCACAGAGCCACTGCTGAAACCCGACGTTCCCCTGGTCGTGTGGATAGCCTGTGCAATGAAATCCTAGACCCCTACGGGCGCGGCAAGTCACCCGCCAAAACCTGAAGCGAGGCAGCCCCCTTCAGTACCGTGAATGGAACACCCAGCACTTCACGGAATCCGGTAACTTGGGCACCCCTCCTGGGTCAACCTGTACCCCCTACGAGTGCGGCGAATAGCCCACCAATTCTAGAGTGAAGCCCCCTCTGTCTCAATGCCATGAGATGCGGGCTTGTTGCCTTCTAGAACCCGGCTATCCGTGCACCCCTCCTGGGGTAATCCTAGTACAGAAAGTAAAATATACATGCACCGGGTACAACGACCGCAACCTGGCCGTGCCCCAAAATAATAATACAATCAGGCAGTGACGGCAGTCCACATGTCGGACGCTCGCCCCGCAATATCAAATGTACATAATACAACCACAACGGTACTAGCATTGCATCCAGGCTATCCCCCACGACCGATCCGCAACATCACAGCAAAAACAGAACATCAACGTGAAAGTCATGTTCGCAAATCCGTCTAACCGGGCTATAGCAGTTAGACCGGATTTACCGATCAAGTGACATTCACGGTCGCAGATATAATGTAAATACTATGAAAAAATGTGTTTAAAATTTTTCGATTGATCAAAAATTAACAAGTGGGCCCCAAAACAATACTGCAGCACTCACAGAAATTATGGGCCCAAATTTAACATTCCAAAACCCCTAAAATCATCCCAGAAGCCCACTGTAAAAAAACCGACCCACTGTATCCTCCATGCTGCGGCGGAACCGCGGCAACAAGCCGGGTTTTGCCGCGGTTCCGCGCTCCCCTAAGGAGATCGGTGTGTCGACTTTTTCCAGAACTCTTAGAATTTCATGTAGATCAATTTTATGCAACCTGAAAAATTTTTGGACACTAAAAATTTCCAACAGAAAACTGATGTGATCAAAATACGGGTTTTGGAACTTTTTGATCGATCGGAAATGCAAACACATTACACAAAGCTAGACTAAGTTAATGGCGAGGCTCTGATACCACTGTAAGTGCACGGCGGCGCCCCGGCCGTCAACCCGACGGCCGAATGCGGAAACGGTGATAAACTTTAATTTTGCGGACTTAGCAAACCGGCACCACCGCGCACTAAACCCCGGATCAGGCCATTAAACTAGATCTAGCTAACAACAAGACGGGTTAGAGATATACCGAGTGATCCGAGTCCTCCGGTCTTCTCGTCGTCGTCCCGATCTCCTGCGGAAACTCCGGTCGTCGCCTCCTCGCCGGAAGGGCACCACATTGCCTGCGTCTTTTACGGGCTCCCGCCTCTATACCGAGGCAACTCGGGCGCGAAGTTGGCTGCCCGACGCGTCCAAGATTTGCTGTAGAATAGTGTAGCAAGCGGGTCTCTTTGGGGTTTATGAGGAGTTGCCATGATGGAGAAATTGAGCATGCAAAGGAAATGAAAATGGAGCCTCCATCAAAGATTGAGCTCGGCCACTACTGAGAAAGCTCACTGGAAAATAATTAAGCAAGCTCCCTGGGAATAAGTGTGAAGAGTGTATCAATTAATCTCAAGCAAAAGGAAATTAAAACCCTTCACAGCACACACACACACCCAAAGAGGGGGCCCACCAAAAATGCATGAAATGAAGCAAGCTATCTTTTTTGCACAATGTAGCCACATTATTAATTAATCCCAAACTCACAAAAAAAACTCCTGCACACTCAACCTCACAACAGTGGCTGGCCCCCCCCATTCCCAAATCACATCAAAACCCATACCCAACACACTAATCATCAACAACCATGATGCTTACAAAGTCAAGCCATCATGAAGTGATCAAGTCAAAAAGGTCAAGGTATGGTGCTCATCATGAAAACCATCATGATGCAACAAGATGCAAAGAACCCCCTCCACTAATGCCTATTTGCAACAATGCAAATAAACCCTCCTCCACCAATCTTCGGCCAATGAACGATACAAAGGAAATCGGCCGAAACTAAAAGCAAACTGGCAACTCCAGAAAACTGGTCCCGTAATAAATTACAGGAAAACCCCAATACTGTGCATACACACCCGCATCTATATTTCGACCGAAATACAAATGCAAAGAGACAAAATCTACACTGCACTATACTAGGATCCGGCTTATACTAAAGCCGGCTAGTAATATCCGTTCGATCCTGATCCGTGCAATACCGCACGTATCTGATCGAACCCTGCCATATCTCCATACGGCATCTACAGCGTTTCGCCCGAAAGCTTGAGTAACTGAAAGTGTGGTGGACTCTAAAAACTCGTCAATACTATGGCTGTGGATTTAACCACTAGCACGTCAGAGGTATAAGCCAATACGTGACGGGCCACCAGCTATTGACTAAAAGGGACGTCGATGAGCGAACTCATCCTGACGCCCTACTGAGCCTGTCAGTGACAATATCCGTACAGTCCGGTCCGTTCGTCTATGAGCATCGCATGGCGGGCCTAGGGGGTTGGTAAAAGTCAGACCCCCAAAAGCGGTACAAGTCGTGTCGGAGTGTAGCCCAGAACACCCTGAGATACTACTGGAATACCTACCAGTAAATCTCCTTGCCTTGGCCAAGGACTTCGTGTAATGGCTCTCCTAGACACAGCACGACCTCACCCCCAATACCGGGAGAGACGAACCCCTGAAGATACGCTCACTGCCTCCATGTGGCTCGGGACTGTACCCAACTAAAACCTGTTTGCACGACTCCTTTGAGCCGTGGTAGGGTAGTAATCAAAGTACAGTGGGAACTCACACGAGACAAATGACGATCCCCAGGTCGATGAACTAACCTGCACACATGTCACCAGGGAACTGCCATCTGACGTCTGGTATATGACCAACTAGCATGTTCCCGGCGAGTCCTGTCCGGTGTACTCATAACCCAATGAGCACCTGTATACATCTTAGGTGATCCAACTGACACCAGTGGCTTGTGAGACCGGCCACCGCCCCTCGTCGGTGTCTCGACTGTATACACTAGTCTACTATGGAGTATCGATGCCCTGTCTCGAAACTCACACGACTAGGGACCATTTAAGGATATGCTTATAGACCCCAGCTCCCACTTATATGATTGCCCTCATACTGCTGGTGATCAAGCAAGAATCCTAGGGGCTCTATCAACGTGTAATAGCGACTTGTCAGGTCACCTAAAGCAGTACACGATAATAAAGATAAACCTGATAGCATACTATCATCTCGAGTAAGACTGTCCTACCGGGATAGGTCCTCCCTCAATCATTGCAATCACGTGCCTGTGATCCAATAATTGACTCTGAGGGCACTATCTCCAACAGTTCCAAGTCCGCGATGCCTGCTTTATCACATAAAACATCTTGCATACGTTTCCGCTGCTCCCACTGTCTACGAAGCCCTCTGGCTATGTACTTATAGACGCTCTCTTCCAAATCAACATTTAGAAAAGCAGTCATGACACCCAACTGCCAGATATCGTAGTTATGGTATGCAGCCGTGGCAAGTAGGATCTGGATGGACTTAAGCATAGCTTTGAAAGTCTCAACTTTTCCATGTACACCAAGTAATCTTCTCAAGATATACTTGCTCCTGATAGGGATTTAACCCTTCAGATAAAGCAACCAAAGTCTATACTTTGTTGGTGTATAAGGATTCCATCTCAGATCGCTAAGCATCCAGCCATTCTTACAGAGTCCCACTCCTGATGACCTGCTCGAAACTAGTTGGGTCATCATCTCATGATGCAATCCTCGCTCCCACTATCATAGAGAAAACCGAAGTATCTCTCAGGTGGGAAAGGAACCTTACTAGATCGGCGGAGAGGCTGAGGTTCGTTGGAAACTATTGATTCCTTTGGTTCTACCAAATCATCAGCTGCAGTTTGTATAGCTGGAGCTTTTTCCAGTTCTACCTCATGACCACTAATTTCTTCATAAGAAATTCCCTTTCACAAAGGTGGCATGCTGAGAAACAAAACATCTTTTGTTCCTCGGTTTGGTAGAAGATATTCCCTTGAGAATGCTTAGGATATCCAACAAACTTCCACAGAACTGACATTGCCTTGAGCTTGTCTGGATTATGCTTTTAGACATAGGCCGGACAACCCCAAATCTTAACTTACTTAAGATATGGGCTCTTCCCATACCATATCACATATGGAGTGGTAGGCATCTGATTTGATTTGAACCCTATTCAATAGGTATGCAGCTTCTCAAGTGCATAACTCCCAAAAGGAAATAGGAAACTCAGTATTACTCATCATAGAGCACACCATATCACATAGGGTGCTATTGCTCCGCCCCGATACACCGACATGCTGTGGTGTATACGGAGGAGTAATGCTGAGAGAGAATCTCATTCTCTTTTAGAATAGTCCAGGAATCCGGTGCTCAAGTATTCTCCTCCCTGATCTCATCAAAGGATATAATACTTATACCCGTTTTGGTTCTCTACTTCTAACTCATATTCATTGAATTTCTCAAAAGGTTCAGACTTGTGTTTCAACAGGAACATATGTCCGAATCTTGAGAGATAAACAGTGAATGTAATGAAGTATAAAGAACCGATCTTGGCATTTGTAGACAGGGGACCTTACATACATCATCATGTATCAATCCTAAGAGTTCACTAACTCTTTCTCTGTTTCCAATAAACAGAGCTGTGGTTATCTTATCTTTGTGACATGACCGGCAAGTTTCACAAGATGTAAATTCAAACTAATTTAAATATGCATCTAAATGTAACTTCAGCTAGTCGGGTCACATTGATATGACCTAGTCTATAATACCTCAAGAAAGATCCGTTCATTTCTGAACTCTTCCTCTTGTGTGTGTTCTGTACGTTAAGAACTGCAGTTTGATTTAGAACGTCTATGCTTTTAGATAACGTGCCTGAACCGATCAACTCTTGATATAGGAAATGTTCAAAACATTATCCAACAACAAAAAATTATATCCTTCTTTACTAATAAAGAGACTGATATGATGTTGTATATCAGGTTCGGTATCTAATAACATTCGTTCAGAATCAATGTATTCTGGTAATACAGGGTGATAACTGCCAACAAACTTGGCTGCAACATTTGCATCTTTTCCATCTCATGAAACTTATCACCCGTTCTCAGTTCTCTACCTATTTGTAGCCCATGTAACAAATTACATTTGCGGGATCCTGATCCGGTATCTCATACCCAGGACGTAAAGAATACCGAGAAACAGTTCTCTGTAATGAACACACCCGAAGAAGATGCATCAGCATGCACTTTCTTCGTTTGGGCGGCACGGGAATTCTGGTAATCCCCAATTTCCTGCTCTGTCTTATAACAATTATAAGTTGGAGCGGTACCAACGTTCCTTAGCGCAGTATAACAAGCGGGTTCGGTCAATACATCCGTATTATTATCTTGATTAAGGCGTGACATGGTCGTAACCAGGAGAGAGAGAGAGAAGAAAACACTCAGCATATGCTCTTGCAAGATTAGATTGGTTATTTAATATATCTAATCAGGATGTCTCCCACTGTTTTAGTCAAATCTTCCTTCAAACCCTAAAAGGAAAGACTAGCCGGGATTAATTACACCCTACAAGTTCGCCAATCTTTCAGCCAGGCCAGTGCCGGTACTTTGAGGGAGGTTCCCCGCGCTTTCGCACGGACCTAATTAAAGTAAACCTCGTTTTCCCAGGCGCGTAACCCCGTTGACACCTTTCTAGACACCTACTTGATCGGCTAATTGCAATGTGTAAAACTTTCCCAGGAGTAACTCTTACTCGCAGCGGGTATCGGGATCCAACTATCTTATAGAAGGTATGCAATCTCATTGCAAATTTCAACTCTTGAAACTCCCAATAATATTTTACCCCTAGCATCCTATGACCTTGACGAATGCCAACAAACCATAGGCTACTAGTCAAGTTCAACCCGTCATTTCCCGATTGAATTGAACCCACCCGTACGACCCTTGACGAAAGCCAACAAAATCGAACGACTACCCTAACTCAATCGCATCATATGCTTATACAGATAAGCATAAATAGCTACCGCACACTACGCCTTGACGAAAGCCAACAAACGTAGTACGAATACTATGAAATACTTATCTGAAATGACGGAGGGCTACGACAGGTTTTAAGAAAACCCTTTGCGTAATGAACTTGATATCGTTGTAGAATCGAGTGATTTTAAATGGAGTGTTTTTGAGGCTTTTCTAGTTTTGCTAAAGAGGTCACTCCCGATGAAGGGATTGTCGGATCTTTCCTTATCGAATAAGGTACGGGATATATTACATATATCACTATGCAAAGCAAAAACTAAAGAGGCAATCAAAAGACAAACCGAGTGTGTAGCATCTTCTAGTTTCGCTAAAGAGGTCACTCCCGGTGAAGGGATCTCGGCTCTTTCCTTATCGAATAAGGTGCTGGATGTTCTTATAACGTTTCAAAATAGTAAAATATTATTTTTGGGAATTTTTATAATTTAATATTTTTTTAATGAATATTTTAATATTCCGGTATAATTAAATACAAATAAATGGGGGAAAATTATGGAAAATTCTAAAATAGGGTATTTTATGGAATTATGCCATTTTTAAGTTTTTATGATTAGTTATGTGCTAATTTAGTGCTAATCGCGATTAAAAATCGCTAATCAGATTTTTGGCATTTTTGTGCAAAAATGTGCATATATCATTTTTCCACACTTGTTACACTTGTTACATGTTTTGGGTGCATGGTTGCTTAGGGTTCACCATGGTGGGAGAAGAAAAGGAAAAGAAAAGAAAAGAAAAGCTAAAGTATGATGATTAGGAGAGAGGTAGGTATGGGGTTTACTTTTTGACTTGTAGAACCATTCCCCATCATTTTCCCCTTCTCATTCACTCTCCTCTCCCTCTCCTTGAGCTGCTGTTGCCCCTCTCCCTCTCTCTCCCTCTTCACAAAAACCCTAGATCCACCATGAAATCCACCCCGAAACCCTATTCCCATTTCACAAAAAGTGTTCCCGAGCTCACTAGCTACACATAGAACCTAGCAAGAATGGATTTGGAGGACTTTGAGCAACTCAAGAATTTTCTTGAGTTGCCAAAGGAGATAATTTCTGCACCCCTAGTTTAGTATTTTAATTCATTGCCTCCATTCTAGTTTCATGTCGATATGGTGTCGTTTTGTGGACTTTGGAGAATTCTAGTTAGGGTTTAGGGTTAGACCTGAAATCAAGTGTGAAATTGAGACTTGTGGTGACCTAAGAACCCCTGTGGTGATGTGTTATTGGACCAAACCTGAATCTAAAACACAGAATACGGATTTATGAGACGATGTCGGGGAAAAACTGTGAATCTGTGATTGTATTTAGGAATCTGCTATCACCCCGAGACCCCTAAAATAAAACTGAGTTGACAGTGAGATGTGCAGGCACCCTGGAACCACCACACCAAACCCTAGCCCCCAACTCCAATTCCCGGCCGCAGATAAATTCCTTCTGGCCGTAATTTGCTGCCAGAGCAGGGGGAAACCATCCCGTTTTTGGTGCATAGCCCTATTTCCAGTAGTCTTAACCCATGGCATGTGCAATTTTGTTTGATTCCATCTAGGGTAAAATCTGGGTTGATTTTACTATGTTGGCGCATGATTTACGACTTGTTTTAGCATGGATTTTGGTATTTGGTGATTCATTCCTGTCGGGTGGCGTTTGGACGTCAACGACAAGTAGATATTGATCGTGTCTACATGCGAGACGATAGGTTTTTACCTATGCGAGTAGCGTGTGCTGTTTTGGCTTTCCGATATGATTTTCATGTGCTTTAGCGTTTGTGATATACGTGCAGGTACCCGACGTGATGTTGAGGCGAAGAAGATGAAGATGGCGACATCGGCATCGGCACAAGAGAAGCAAAGTGAGTAGATTTATATCTACGGGGAGAAGTCGGGTGGATGGCGTATAGCACCCCCGCAGTCCGTGGTGATGTATACGAATACGTATACACACATATATTTATTATGTGTTGTTTAAGATTATTGATGGTAATAATGGTTTATTGATGATAAGGATGTATTGGTTTAGTATAGTGCGAAACCCTAGAGTAGTGGTTGCACCCACACATACACGTACACATATACTTGCATACATTCTTTCTTTTATCTGTGCGCATTTGGAGGTGTGTATATCTACACATGGGTATGGGACTATGTGTTCATATACGGGATTTGAGGCCGTGAGTTTCGGCGATATGACAGAGTTCGTATTTGAGATGCGACATGATGGTTTTAGCGGGCCTTTGGGCATGTGTTTTACCCCGCATTCATATTTATATAGATGGTATCGATGGTACTAGACTTAGAGTTGTACCTTAGATTATGTGATGAGATAATGTGATATTGACCCGTACCCAGCTATTGGGATGCTGTACGACGATTTACCGTACGAGTTTTATATTGATGTTAGATCCCCACTCATGACTCGAGGATGTTATATGATATACTGTATCGTACGTGATACTATCGAGGCGGGATCACCGACTATTGTATATATATGTATATATATTGACTCAGATTTAGGTGGTTTTCACACCCCTCCCGATTGACTTGATAGTTGGGTCTGTAGTTCGCATAGTAGGCGTTAGACTAGACCCGAGTCATACCTATTTCAAAACTAACGAATCGGGGATATTTTAAAGATAGGCAAAAGGGATTTTACGGATATTTTCAAACGGCACATCTTTTCTTAAAACACCATAGCCCTTATTTTACCAAAAACCCTGATTCGTCTTATTTCAAAAGGCAAGGCTGCATGATATATTTATTGAGATTGAGTCTGTACTGTTGCGTTGATTATTCGATTCCGCACACTCATGCTATTTGCATTGCATTGCTTGTGTTTATTGATATATTACAGTCATACCGCTAGGACACCAGCACCAATATCGATGATGCGTATGTTCCACGTACACTTGTTTGCCGGCTCACACACTTCATCATCGATAATTGCCATGTCACTACACTGTAGTACTGTTGCATTCAGGATATGATTCTTGCATGACAGACTGATGTGCTTACATTTCTTTTACATCATGCTTTCTGATTATACGCATTGAGAGTTGCTGTTTCCATGATATTTCTGGATTTTGGGAACCGTGGGTGTTTCAAAAGAGAATATGTTATTGCTTTAAAAACCCATTTACCCTTGATATGATATTTCAGTGCGTCCACCATGTGTTTTCTCGGTGATGAGAGCGACATGTGAAACCCGATTCGAGGAGTGGACGAGCCGATTGCGGGTACATGGTGGACCCAGTATGGTTCCCTTCGGTAAGATGATCGAAGGATTTTGCCGATTGAGCCTGTAGGTGGGCGAGTACCTACCGGTGATTGGTTGGACCTGGCAAGCATCCGGAGGATACCGACCAGAGTCGATAGATGGACATGGGCGTACTGCTGGGGCCGAGGGCCGATTCCGCAGACGGAGCCCGATATATGAGGATTTACGCGCCGATGCTGGGCACAGTTTTCATGATGTTTTCGAGTGTCGATGCTGGACACTCCGGTTCCATGATTTTGACATGTCGCAAGGGACACAGGTGGTTATATCCTCATATTTCCATGCATATGCTGATGATATTTACATGCATGATGGTTATTGTCATTGGGTGACGAGTGGTCGGGATCCACGTACATGCATATTTGATTACATTGATCTTACCTCATATTCATGATATGCTATTACCTGAGGCACTGGCACGAGCACTTGGCATTACACTCATGTATAGAGATTACATTGCCACTTTAGTATGCTTCAGACTTATTCATATTGAGGTTTATTTATCTGATCGTATTGACCTAGGATGGGTCATACATTCGATCTCTGCTTGTAGATATTTTCTATTCACGAGTTGGCAACTCACCCCCGTTGTGCCACAGTTCTTGCAGGTTTTTGCCGTACAGATTCCATAGCGGCTTTTCTGGCACACTGCTTCCATACGGGTTACTTGCTTTGGTAGGTGGGTTCTTTTGTATCAGAACCACCATTGTGCATGTATTATTCATTGTATCTAGAAATTCCATCAACCAAAACTTGTATATTATTTCAGACTTAGACATAGTGATGTATTATTTTGACCTTAGAGTCGCGCTTGTAGTATTATGGTTTTCTGGCTGTTTTGAGTTTCTTTTTGGGTTGATCCTCGCCCTTTGGCGTTGTATAATATTATTACTTGCGTGGTTGTGACCGTCGATTGACGAAGAGCTAGCTCCCGCTTGGGGATGCCTTTTATCATTTCATATATATTATTTTTGTTGTACCCCGTTCGGGGCCAGTTTTTACAAAGGAAACTCTGCTGAAATTTTCCGAAAAGACTACACATTTTAAAAAATGCATTTTCTGCTTAGTTATTTGAAAAACTTTGATTTCAAACATGCTTTCTTTACTTATTAAAAACCAGTTCCTTTATTTACTCCTTAAATGGTTTTAGATTTCTGGGCTTTTGGCTTTACTTGGATCAGATGGAGTCCTATAGACTTCATAGGATTCAAGGGTCAGTCACGTGCTCTTTCGGGTCGTGACAAAGTTGGTATCAAAGCGCTAGGTTAACCTTGGTTCGAGTCTAAGTTTGACTATATGGAGCCTAGGGCGTTTATGTATACGGAACTTAGGCTTAACCTTACGGAACTTAGACTTAGTCGAGGGGGTATTATACCCGAACTTTCGTCGCATAGGATGACCCTTGGTTGATGGAGTAGGTAGCTTGAGTAGAGGAACGTACCGTACGTATGTTCCGCGGCATACTTACGACACGCCACTCCGCTTAAGAAACCTTAGGATGTACATTTCCTTGCACAGTAGTATATTCCTTTCTATGATCTATCCTTATCGATACTGGTTTTGATTTTTCTGCCACGATTGCACGGGCAGAGTGAGCTACGGCTCGAGCTACGTCAGCATGAGCTCGTCGTGGACGAGGACTGACCAGGGAGTGATTCCAGAGACATATGATTACATATAGGGGCTTTGTTTACTGTGTTTTCGCGCCATGAGCGTTTGACTGATTGCTTTTACGAGATTTCTCGGGCGTACCGATCGGTACCAGAGGATTAAGTCACTGATAGAGGCCAGCCATGGATGTGATGACCATTGATATATCGCTTATTCATGATGATTGAGGTGCTGTTCAGCGTACAGACGAATGAGCCAGTTGCTGCTGCGAATGATGAGATATCGTCCAGATGATTGGAGCTACTGCAGCTTGAGCATATACTTAGAGATGTGAGGGTGAGTCGCTAGCCACCGAGGATGAATGACTAGGACATGTGGTTCGTTCTCTTATCCCGATGCGAGGTCATCAGGTAGATTGATTCCAGCTAGAGACGACTTCACGAAGATTCGTTGAGAGTCGATTGAGACGATCGAATGTCAGGAACCCATTTTCCAAGTTTAAAGTATTTAGAAAGACATGCAAGCGATTCTATGGACCCTCTAGAAGAATGAAACCCTAACTCGACATAATGACCGTGTGAAAGCCTTTGAACCTTAGGGTTTGCGGCAGTTCCTCGGCGCCATTAGTGAGGCTTGGGTTTGCCCTTCTACGGCTGGACCACCGATGCTGTGGTATGTACTCGATACTATTAAACTGTACCCAAGGTGTTGAGCCCTTGGGGGATTATGAGATTCTGACGAGTCGATCGGATGGTTCGACATCTTTCGGATATTGTGACGGGACACTTCTTGGGAGACTCCAGATACGAGCATAGCCGTTGGAGCGTAGTCCATGCAGCCACGAGTAGACGAGTCCGAATCAGTTGACATTGGAGCAAGTGGAGTAAATAGTTCGCACGAGATTTCGACGAGATGACGTACCACTCCGCTGACATCAGAGACGCGATATGCATGCCGAGGACATGTTCGGCTAGATATCTTCTACGGAGTGATGAAGATACCGAGTTCGTAATTTCGAGTCCGTGTGAAAGACTTCGGATGGACCGTAGCTGAGGACATTACAGTGCGCAGTTAGAGACGTGACGTCGAAATGGACGATGATACAGACAAGCGGGAGAAGAGGTTCGTGCGTGATGCAGACGAGCTGTTACTACTCCACGTTAAGATTAAAGGTCGGATATGTCTACAGAAGCGTTGGGATGCAACCAGCTTCCGAGTAGATGTTGTACTAAGGACGCGGATGTCCAGAGAGCGAGAAAAGATTATGCCAGAGTACCAGCCTCCGTACAGTTTGGCTTAGGCGAGATCAGAAGAGACCATGAGCAGGAATTCCTTCCAGTACACTGCTGCAATAAGATTTGCACCAGAAGCCGATGTGTGATGTGCATTCAGAGGACCCGAGGTCGGCGCCAGAGATGTGCTGCTTTATGAGCGGTCGTGAGGATTGACCGAGAGATGACCAGAAAAGTGCCAGAATAGAATCGTTCCCGTTAGCACACCTGACCGGGCCGATGAGCCGATGGATTGCGAGATTGGTAATCCACAGGGAAGATAAGGAACCAGAGGCAGAGGACGCCAGCCGCGAGCAAGAGGCAAGTAGATAACTTGCGCCGCTAGCATTGGATGTACCAGCACCTTCTCGACTTCGAAGGAGGATATACCGATGACGGTATTTATGATTTGTGATTTTGTGATTTGACTATCACGTATCCGTCATTTTGGATTTCGGTATTTTGGGCAATCTATTCGCATGATTTAGTCTTGATGACTGGGTTCCATGATATTGATTTTGTGCACCATGGTTGCACATACTGGGTATTCATATTTGTGCAGAGTTATTATTCTTGAGGTATTGATTGTGATTTCCTGCCTACTTTATGACGGTGATTTGATTTACGCTTCCAGCATAGTTTTCAAGCACTTTTAGTGTTTTGATTTGATTTGTGCACGCTGATGCACACGGTGGTGAGATTTTCCATCGCGATACACCTGATTTTGATTGTGCCACATTGTATATCGTCGATTTTGACCCTGATATTGATGATTGATTCTTGCACTCCGTGCTTTTGATTGGACTTACGCATGTTCGGCGTTGCTATTGGATTTCGTGATTCCGTGCATGTTGAGTGCGCAGGGTTTAGATTTTCATTCGTGCACGATGGATGCACCGATTTGGATTTTCACGCATGTTGGGTGCATGTTTTGAGATACGATTTTGGTGCACACCAGATGCACTAAATCGAGATTCTTCGTGCATATCAGATACACCTGATTTGGCTGTCAGGCACACACGTTGCCTATGACAGATGCTTTGTGCACACCCGTTGCACCTAGATATTGTTTTGTGCACCTGTATGGCACATATATGGATTTTGATTTCCGTGCGCACCAGACGCACAGGGTGGTGTTATGTGCATTTTTGGGATTTATTCCTTTTGGAGCAGTACATTTTTATGAAATTTGATATTCGTTTTGTACTGAGCATGACTAGTCAGAGGACAGTACCTGGATATATTTTGCATGCATTGATAGTTATCGAAGGGATTTCCCAAAAAAAAAAAAGCTATAGTCTCAGCATATATATACCTACGTGTCCGATATGACACGAAACGTTTTAAAAACAAGGAAACCCTTCTAAATTGTTTTCAAAACGGCGGAACGTACATAGTAAACAAAGATATATACATATATGGTTATTTTCTTATGAAAAACGTCCGCCACTGTGCAGTGTTACGCGCATCGCACGACGACTTAAAAAGATTTGGCATGCACTTACATCAGCTATTCACATGTATAGATTGGATGTCTACATGTATAGTTCTGATCTATATCATATTGGTTTTGTATTGGATTTGACATTTGTGTCTATACAATGACTCCGATGATTGCGGGATGCTGGACGGAGTATTGCTTTTGAGTTATCTGCTCAGTACTCATGCGCATGCATTGCGCTATGATGTTTTATGTATTGATGATTCGGAGCCCCGACGACTTGGAATTTGTATCGAAATATTTTAGTATTTGGGGGTTTAAATTTAAATTCGGGGACCGAATTTCTTTAAGGAGGGTAGATTGTAACGTTTCAAAATAATAAAATATTATTTTTGGGAATTTTTATAATTTAATATTATTTTAATGAATATTTTAATATTCCGGTATAATTAAATACAAATAAATGGGGAAAAATTATGGAAAATTCTAAAACAGGGTATTTTATGGAATTATGCCATTTTTAAGTTTTTATGATTATTTATGTGATAATTTAGTGCTAATCGTGATTAAAAATCGCTAATCAGATTTTTGGCATTTTTGTGCAAAAATGTGCACATATCATTTTTCCACACTTGTTACACTTGTTACATGTTTTGGGTGCATGGTTGCTTAGGGTTCACCATGGTGGGAGAAGAAAAGGAAAAGAAAAGAAAAGAAAAGCTAAAGTATGATGATTAGGAGAGAGGTAGGTATGGGTTTTACTTTTTGACTTGTAGAACCATTGCCCATCATTTTCCCCTTCTCATTCTCTCTCCTCTCCCTCTCCTTGAGCTGCTGCTGCCCCTCTCCCTCTCACTCTCACTCTCCTTGAGCTACTGCTGCCCCTCTCCCTCTCACTCCCTCTTCACAAAAACCCTAGATCCACCATGAAATCCACCCCGAAACCCTATTCCCATTTCACAAAAAGTGTTCCCGAGCTCACTAGCTACACATAGAACCTAGCAAGAATGGATTGGGAGGACTTTGAGCAACTCAAGAATTTTCTTGAGTTGCCAAAGGAGATAATTTCTGCACCCCTAGTTTAGTATTTTAATTCTCATTGCCTCCATTCTAGTTTCAAGTCGATATGGTGTCGTTTTGTGGACTTTGGAGAATTCTAGTTAGGGTTTAGGGTTAGACCTGAAATCAAGTGTGAAATTGAGACTTGTGGTGACCTAAGAACCCCTGTGGTGATGTGTTATTGGACCAAACCTGAAGCTAAAACACAAAATACGGATTTATGAGACGATGTCGAGGAAAAACTGTGAATCTGTGATTGTATTTAGGAATCTGCTATCACCCCGAGACCCCTAAAATAAAACTGAGTTGACAGTGAGATGTGCAGGCACCTTGGAACCACCACACCAAACCCTAGCCCCCAACTCCAATTCCCGGCCGTAGATAAATTCCTTCTGGCCGCAATTTACGGCCAGAGCAGGGGGAAACCATTTCGTTTTTGGTGCATGGCCCTATTTCCAGTAGTCTTGACCCATGGCATGTGCAATTTTGTCTGATTCCATCTAGGGTAAAATCTGGGTTCATTTTACTATGTTGGCGCATGATTTACGACTTGTTTTAGCATGGATTTTGGTATTTGGTGATTCATTCCTGTCGGGTGGCGTTTGGACGTCAACGACAAGTGGATATTGATCATGTCTACATGCGAGACGATAGGTTTTCACCTATGCGAGTAGCGTGTGCTGTTTTGGCATTTCGATGTGATTTTCATGTGCTTTAGCGTTTGTGATATACGTGTAGGTACCCGACATGATGTAGGGTTCCTAGGCACTCTCAATAGGTCTCACAAGGCATCAACCATGCCAATTTCAAATTTAACGGGTGCCGAGAAACCCTAATACGGATCGTCGGCTAGAAGTTTAGGCGAATCAAGCAACTAGTTAACAAATTAACTTAGTGAACGGAAATACAACCTTTGTAGATCCGGTCCTCCACCTCCACGGCTCCGTAATGAATTCCTCTCCGCTGTCCATATGAAATCCCGGGCTCAAGCGTCGGCTTCATCGGAGAAATGGGCGGGCAAGGTCGTCGGCTTCGTGCCGAAGATGATCTACGTCGAGGCATCACAAGATCAAGCTCCCACTTCACCAAGTCATGAAACTTGAGAAGAAAACACACTCTACTACTTGGCAAGAGGTAGAGGATGAAGAAATAGGAGGTGGGTTCACTTTATATTTGGATTTCTTACTCTTTATCATCAATCACCATTGATGGAAACAAGGTTTTCTTCTTGAAGAAGAAGAAGAAGATGATGAAGTTATGATAAGTATTTATTGTTATGATAACAATAGAATATAAAAATCAATTCTTATCATAATCTAACCATGGTCATGTGTAGAGAGTTAACTAGAGTTAGGTGAATGGTTAGGGTTTGGAGAAGAAGACAAAGTGGTCACTTGGTCAAAGCTTCATGAAGCTTCAACAAGCTTCATGTTTGAAAGCAACCCTTTTGTTTTTCTTTTCTCATTCTTTTTATCCAAAAATAAATAGATAAATGAATGATAGAATGAATAAATAAAACCCTAACCATTTACTTAACCTAGGTTTAATTCTTTACACAAACCATAGCAATCTTGCATCATCAAACATGATACAAACAAGTGAGAAAATCCTTTTAAAGTGAACCGATACTAGTTAATGCAAAGTAATATATCAAATATATAATTATGCATTAAATCATTAAATCAACACTTGATTCAATGATCCGGTCATATCGTATATATAACCGACTAATATCTATAGTAACAACTTATCGAATCAACACTTGATCCGATAACCCGACTATATCGCATATAACCGATCAATGTCACATATCGAGAGAATCGAATACAGTATCACATACTGGTATCATTCTCGGTCCCGCACATATCTCATATGCGCTCCTATTTCGTTTTGCTTGAGCCAGGAAACCTCTGTGTAGGACTCTAAAGACTCGTCAATACGCCGGCAGCAGGTGATGATCATATCAAACACCCACAAGCCGCAAGCGGTCTGCTAAACGTAACGGCCACCCGGGTATTGAGCGATCAGAAGATCGACGAGCAAGCCCGCTCACACTCCAGTGAATCCAACCAGTAACACTACCGTACAGTCCGGTCTGATCGTCTGATATGTCGCATATCTTGCCTAGGGGTGGTAAACGTCAGACCCCAATAGCTCGATAAGTCGGGTCGATATGAGGTCTATAACAATTCGAGAAACTACTGGTAACACTTACCAGTAAATCTCAGCAACCCTGGCCAGGGATTTCCGGTTATACCCAATCGAACACAGCGCAACATCAACTCCCTATACCGGGAGAGACGAATCCCCTCCTATCGCTCATTGCCTCCATGTGACTCGGGACTGTACCCAAAAACCACCGTTTTGCACGCCCTCTTGGACGTGGTAAGGTGGAAATCAAAGCACAGTGGGAACCACACAAGACTCTATGACGATCTTGGGTCAACAGACTACTCTGTACCAGTGCCACCAGAGAACTGCCATCTGACGTAAGGTATAATACCATCTGGGAGTTCTCGGCGAGTCCGTCCAGTGTACCCAGTCTCTACTGAGAACCCGTATATCATCTCCGATGTCAAACACCAATGGATATTGGATCATCCATCGCCCATCTGTATGGGTCGAGAAGGTATACGCTAGTCTACTCTGGTATATCGATGCCCCGTCTCGATATACCCACGACTAGGGACTTTGAAGGATGTACTTATGGACTACCATGTCCCCACTAGTATGATCCGCATCATAGTCCAGGTAGTCAAGTACACATCCTAAGGGCTTTACCAACATGTAATAGAGAGACAATCTGTGTACACGTTAAGGTAAAGAGTAACCAGATAGCATACTATCATGTCGAGCAAGAAAGCATCCACTACAATATACATCATATGTACAGTAATGGCCTCTAGGACATACATATAACTAACAATCTCCCACTTGCACTAGGGCCATCTGATAGCAGTGGTTGCAGTATCTCATACTCAACCATCCCATAAAAGTCTCTCTCTGGGAATAGGCCTTCGTGAATGGATCCGCCGTGTTGTCCTCTGAGTCTACTCTCCCAACCTCGATCCCTTAGAGATCAACCATCTCCATGATCAGGTGATACTGCCTTAGAATATGTCTGGATCACTGATGGGACCGGCGTTCCTTGGCATAAGCCATAACTCCATTTTCACACAATGGTAGGAACGTAGTTCATCTCATGAACCAATATACACCCAAACAGCCTCTTTGGTAGCATCTTAAGTAGCGATGTATCCTGCCTTTATCGTCTAGTTTGCCACGGTATCTAGCTTGGAACTCTTCCAACATACCGTCCCTCGACTGAGGGTAAAGACAATGCCTGGGACTGACATTCAGTCGTCTTTATCACCCTGGAACACTTCCAGTGATTTTCCCCAGGATCAACTGATACCATCTCACTACAGCTAGTGAGTGTCCTAACATCCATTTAGATCTATCTCATAGATCCAAAGTCCAGGATTTAGTAGGTATCACTTTGATCCTGGATGGAGAATCTTTGTGATAAGCGGTGATCGATCGAGCGTAGCATAAGAAACTCCTTTCTTATCAAGAGTATGTCATCCACGTACTCTACGAGGATCACCACCATACTCCCTACTACCTTTTTGTTTATACAAGGTTCATCTACCATTTTGATGATGTCAAAATCTTTGACTAATCCATCAAAACAGATGTTCCAACTCCGCGATGCCTGCTTTAATCCTATAAAGCATCTTGCACACGTTTCCGCTGCTCCCACTGTCTACGAAGCCCTCTGGATGTGTACTTATAGACGCACTCTTCTAAAACATCATTTAGAAAAGCAGTCATGACACCCAACCACCAGATATCGTAGTCATGGTATGTAGCCGTGACAAGTAGGATCTGGATGGACTTAAGCATAGCTACTGGAAAAGGTTTCATCATTATCCACGCCTGGTCGATGACGAAAACCTTTAACAACTCTATCTTTGAAAGTCTCAACTTTTCCATCTACACCAAGTAATCTTCTCAAGATATACTTGCTCCTGATGGGAATTTAACCCTTCAGATATAGCAACCAAAGTCCATACTTTGTTGGTGTATAAGGATTCCATCTCAGATCGCTAAACATCCAGCCATTCTTACAGAGTCTCACTCCTGATGGCTAGCTCGAAACTAGTTGGGTCATCATCTCATGATGTAATCCTCGCTCCCACTGTCATAGAGAAACAGAAGTATCTCTCAGGTGGGTGAGGAACCCTACTAGATCGGCGGAGAGGCTGAGGTTCGTTGGAATCTACTGAATCCTTTGGTTCTATCAAATCATCAGCTGCAGTTTGTATAGCTGGAACCTTTCCAGTTGTACATAACTGACCTTGCCTTGAGCTTGTCCGGATTTTGCTTTTTAGACATAGGCCGGACAACCCCAAATCTTAACCAGCTTAAGACATGGGCTCTTCCCTTTCCATATCACATATGAAATGGTAGGCAACTGATTTGATTGGAACCCTATTCAATAGGTATGCAGCTTCTCAAGCGCATAACTCCCAAAAGGAAAAAGGTAACTCAGTAATACTCATCATAGAGCACACCATATCAAATAGGGTGTGACTGCTACGCCCCGATATACCAACGTGCTTTGGTGTATACGGAGGAGTAATGCTGAGAGAGAATCACATTCTCCTTTAGAATAGTCCAGGATTTTCGTGCTCAAGTATTCTCCTCCTCGATCACATCAAAGGACATAATACTTTTACCCTTATCGGTTCTCTACTTCTAACTTATATTCTGTGAATATCTCAAAAGGTTCGGACTTGTGTTTCAACTGGAACATATGTCTGAATCTTGAGAGATTATCAGAGAATGTAATGAAGTACAAAGAACCGGTCTTGGCATGTGTAGACTGGGGACCTAGCATACATCATCATGTATCAGTCCCAAGAGTTTACTAACTCTTTCTCTGCTTCCAATAAACAGAGCTATGGTCATCTTATCTTTGTGACATGACTGGCAAGTTTCATAAGATGCAAATTCAAACTGATTTAAATATGCATCTAAATGTAACTTAGCTAGTCGGGTCGCATTGATATGACCTAGTCTACAATACCTCAAGAAGGATCCGTTCATTTATGAACTCTTCCTCTTGTGTGTGTTCCGTATACTAAGAACTGTAGTTTGATTTAGAACATCAATGCTTTTAGATAACGTGCCTGAACCGATCAACTTTTGATATAGGAAATGTTCAAAACATTATCCAACAGTACAAAATTATATCCTTTCTTTACTAATAAAGAGACTGATATGATTTTGTATATCAGGTTCGGTATCTAATAACATTCGTTCAGAATCAATGTATTGGTAATACAGGGTGACAGTGACCGACAGACTTGGCTGCAACTCTTGCCCCGTTTTCTGCCTCATGAAACTTATCACCCGTTCTCAGTTTTTCTACCTTTTTTTGCAGCCCTATGTAACAGATTACATATCTGGGATCCTGATCCGGTATCATATACCTAGGATGCGGAGGATACTGAGAAACAGTTCTTTGTAATGAACACACCCGAAGATGATGCATCAGCATGCACTCTCTTCGTTTGGGCGGCACGGGAAATCTGGTATTGCCCAATTTCCTGCTCTGTCTTATAACAATTATAAGTTGGAGCGGGACCAACGTTCCCCAGCTCAGTATAACAAGCGGGTTCGGTCAATAATCCGTATTATTATCTTGATTAAGGCGTGATATGGTCGCTACCAGGAGACGGAGAGAAGAAAACACTCAGCGTGCGCTCTTGCAAGAATAGATTGGTTATTATTTTATCTAATCAGGATGGCTCCCACTGCTTTTTATCAAATCTTCCTTCAAACCCTAAAAGGAAAGACTAACCGGGATTAATTACACACTACAAGTTCGCCAATCTTTCAGCCAGGCCAGTGTCGGTACTTTGAAGGAGGTCCCCCGTGCTTTCGCACGAACCTAATTAATGTAAACCTCGTTTTCCCAGAGGCGTAACCTCGTTAACACCTTTCTATACACCTACTTGATCGGCTAATTGTAATGTGTAAAACTCTCCCAGGAGTAACAATTACTCGCAGCGGGTATCGGGATCCAACTATCTCATAGAAGGTATAAAATCTCATTGCAAATTTCAACACTTGAAATTCCCGATAATATTTTGCCCCTAGTGTTCTATGACTTTGACGAATGCCAAACAACCCATAGTTCACTAGTCAAGTTCAACCCGTAAATTTCTTGATTGAATTAAACCCACCCGCACGACCCTTGACGAATGCCAAACAACGCCGTACGAATACCCTAATCCAATCTGCATCATATGCATAAGCGGATAAATACTAGTTAGCTACCGTACACTACGCCTTGACGAATGCCAAACTACCGCAACACGAATACTAACTAGTACTTATCTGAAATGACGGAGGGCTACGTCAGGTTTTTCTGAAAACCTATTGCGTAATGAACTTGATATCGTTGTAGAATCAAATGATTTTGAAATGGAGTGTTTTTGAGGCTTTTCTAGTTTTGCTAAAGGAGTCACTCCCGGTAAAGGGATCGTCGGTTCTTTTCCTCGTCGAATGAGGTGCTGGATATATCACATATATCACTGTGCAAAGCAAAAAAAACACTTAAAAGCAATCAAAAGACAAACCGAGTGTGTAGCATCCGCCAGTTATCGCTAAAGGAGTCACTTCCGGTGAAGGGATCTCGGTCCTTTCCTTATCGAATAAGGTGCAGGATATATCATATATACCGCTGTGCAAAGCAAGAACTGTAGCTACCTGTTTTATTTTGAAATTCGATTCTACAACATCTTAGGTTTCTTTTATTTCATTAATCTCATTAATGAAGTCCCATCATTTAAGTACCTAAACATCACAGATAAATATGACGTACACTTATGCCATCCGCATTCGCCTCGATGTCCCCTCGTGCACCGTTAGGTTAGGTAACGAACGACAGAGCAGGGCAGGGCTAGTGCGGGTGTAAAACATAAGTAACGTCTATATAATATATCATATATACCATATACTGTATCTATCACAGAACATCACATGATCACATCACAGATATCGCAGCAGAAGAATCATATGAAATATTCGATATACTAGGACGTCCGTGTTTTCAATACGAGCCAGTATAAAACACGGATTCCACGGTCGTGATGAATAGCCAAACCCACACCCCTAGACCCCTACGAGAGCGGCAAGCAGCCCTACCAATTCTAGAGTTAGGAGACCCGGCCTAGACTCCTCGAGTTGGTTTCCCACTGGACTCCAGAACCCGGTTACTTGTGCCCTCCTCCTTGGGTCTATCCTAGCAAACGGTGACATCTTCCGCAACGTGGAAGTGCCCCAATAAAAGAATATTACATACAAGTTTTTTACATGAATGAAAATAAAAAAAAACACTCATCTCACATAAAAAACCCCCGACTATTCAAACACGACGATCCAATATAACATATCCAGCAACACATAACATCACATGTCATCAACGTAAGTAAATATGCGCATCCCAATTGTCGTTGACATATAGCAACGAAACCGGCGATATCACATATTACACTTACGGTCACAGAAAAGAAAGTGTAAAACTACAACAGTTGGAATCCGCAATCTTTTTAGACATCGCATGCCTAATCAAATGAATTACTTAGACATCGCATGCCTAACAATTATAAACCCCGCATTTTAGTCTCATTATCGAAAACTCTTTTCAATATCAAGTCGGGTAATTCAACAAGATTCCCGAAAATCTGATCGAATGCTCGTCGCAAACTTTAGTAGGCAGCCGCACCCCCAATACCGTCGACGAAGTGCACCAAGGCGGAACACCGCTGCCGCGAGCACCCGAACGGATGCTTTCGGTGACGGGGTTCTCCTACAGTCACTTGGTCGGGGCTATGGAGTGAGGCTGTCTATTAAGTTTACCCGGCGAGTATCCGCGTACGCTACGTGATTGCGACAGACTTTTGATCGCATCAAAATTCCGTGGCAACCGATCAAGTGAGACTAAACTGCTATGTTTATAACATTCATTCAGTTATCTCATAACTATTTGTGAATTCCAATTGTTGTATCACATTCCAGATAAACAGAAAATGTTAAACTTTCCGATCGAACAGTCGAACACCCAAGTTTTCCCAAAACAGATCAACACATGAAACAAGTTTAAAAACATCCACTTCGTGCCTCAGTACCAACGGTCCAGCCGTAGAAGGGTCAAGCCAACGCCTCACATGTGGCACGCCGTACTGCCCCAAACCCGAAGGTTCAAAGGGCAGTTCAAGACGGTCACATAATCGAGTTAAGGTTTGTTGCCTTCTAGAGGGTCCATTGCGTTACTTGCACTACTTAGAACGTCGTTAAACTACCGAAAGATCCAACACTTGGAAATTTCCCGACAGGGGAAAAATTAGGTATTTATATCCGGTCGAACTTTTTAACATATTCTAAAAATATCCGGAAAACCAAATAGACAAAGTTAAATAATCCGATCGATTCATCGAGTCCCCAATACAACCCCAGAACACTCAACTCTAGAATCAGTATTAAAAATGCCCAGAAAATATAAACAACAGAGATATGAATTACTATGCAAAGAACCGTCGCTAATGCCATAAATGTACCGCGGAACCGCCGCTAAATGGGGGTCAACGCCGCGGTTCCGCGGTCAAGTAGAGGAATTAGAGGCTCGTTTTTCATGGTAATTCATATAATACCCTGCTGAATTTTTTAAGCATTTTTAATTTGGAAAAATCCCAGATTTTAGAAAAAGTCCAGAGAGCATGAAAAAGTTAGGGTTTCGGGTCGATCGGGTTTCAAACTTCGTCTACTCTTCGCCTAAGGCTCTAGCTAGGCTCTGATACCACTGTAGGGTTCCTAGGCACTCTCAATAGGTTTCACAAGGCATCAACCATGCCAATTTCAAATTTAACGGGTGCCGAGAAACCCTAATACGGATCGTCGGTTAGAAGTTTAGGCGAATCAAGCAACTAGTTAACAAATTAACTAAGTGAACGGAAATACAACCTTTGTAGATCCGGTCCTCCACCTCCACGGCTCCGTAATGAAGTCCTCTCCGCTGTCCATATGAAATCCCGGGCTCAAGCGTCGGCTTCATCGGAGAAATGGGCGGGCAAGGTCGTCGGCTTCGTGCCGAAGATGATCTACGTCGAGGCATCACAAGATCAAGCTCCCACTTCACCAAGTCATGAAACTTGTGAAGAAAACACACTCTACTACTTGGCAAGAGGTAGAGGATGAAAAAATAGGAGGTGGGTTCACTTTAGATTTGGATTTCTCACTCTTTATCATCAATCACCATTGATGGAAACAAGGTTTTCTTCTTGAAGAAAAAGAAGAAGAAGATGATGAAGTTATGATAAGTATTTATTGTTATGATAAGAATAGAATATAAAAATCAATTCTTATCATAATCTAACCATGGTCATGTGTAGAGAGTTAACTAGAGTTAGGTGAATGGTTAGGGTTTGGAGAAGAAGACAAAGTGGTCACTTGGTCAAAGCTTCATGAAGCTTCAACAAGCTTCATGTTTGAAAGCAACCCTTTTGTTTTTCTTTTCTCATTCTTTTTATCCAAAAATAAATAGATAAATGAATGATAGAATGAATAAATAAAACCCTAACCATTTACTTAACCTAGGTTTAATTCTTTACACAAACAATAGCAATCTTGCATCATCAAACATGATACAAACAAGTGAGAAAATCCTTTTAAAGTGAACCGATACTAGTTAATGCAAAGTAATATATCAAATATATAATTATGCATTAAATCATTAAATCAACACTTGATTCAATGATCCGGTAATATCGTATATATAACCGACTAATATCTATAGTAACAACTTATCGAATCAACACTTGATCCGATAACCCGGCTATATCGCATATAACTGATCAATGTCACATATCGCGAGAATCGAATACAGTATCACATACTGGTATCATTCTCGGTCCCGCACATATCTCATATGCGCTCCTATTTCGTTTTGCTTGAGCCAGGAAACCTCTGTGTAGGACTCTAAAGACTTGTCAATATGCCGGCAGCAGGTGATGATCATATCAAACACCCACAAGCCGCAAGCGGTCTGCTAAACGTAACGGCCACCCGGGTATTGAGCGATCAGAAGATTGACGAGCAAGCCCGCTCACACTCCAGTGAATCCAACCAGTAACACTACCGTACAGTCCGGTCTGATCGTCTGATATGTCGCATATCTTGCCTAGGGGTGGTAAACGTCAGACCCCAATAGCTCGATAAGTCGTGTCGATATGAGGTCTATAACAATTCGAGTAACTACTGGCAACACTTACCAGTAAATCTCAGCAACCCTGGCCACGGATTTCCGGTTATAGCCAATCGAACACAGCGCAACATCAACTCCCTATACCGGGAGAGACGAATCCCCTCCTATCGCTCAATGCCTCCATGTGACTCGGGACTGTACCCAAAAACCACCGTTTTGCACGCCCTCTTGGACGTGGTAAGGTGGAAATCAAAGCACAGTGGGAACCACACAAGACTCTATGATGATCTCGGGTCAACAGACTACTCTGTACCAGTGCCACCAGAGAACTGCCATCTGACGTAAGGTATAATACCATCTGGGAGTTCGCGGCGAGACCGTCCAGTGTACCCAGTCTCTACTGAGCACCCGTATATCATCTCCGATGTCAAACACCAATGGATATGGGATCATCCATCGCCCATCTGTATGGGTCGAGAAGGTATACGCTAGTCTACTCTGGTATATCGATGCCCCGTCTCGATATACCCACGACTAGGGACTTTGAAGGATGTACTTATGGACTACCATGTCCCCACTAGTATGATCCGCATCATAGTCCAGGTAGTCAAGTACACATCCTAAGGGCTTTACCAACATGTAATAGAGAGACAATCTGTGTACACGTTAAGATAAAGAGTAACCAGATAGCATACTATCATGTCGAGCAAGAAAGTCCTCCCTATATATGTCCCAGCATCCACTACAATATACATCATATGTACAATAATGGCCTCTAGGGCATACATATAACTAACACGTGATGTTGAGGCGAAGAAGATGAAGATGGCGACATCGGCATCGGCACACGAGAAGCAAAGTGAGTAGATTTATATCTACGGGGAGAAGTCGGGTGGATGGCGTATAGCACCCCCGCAGTCCGTGGTGATGTATACGAATACATATACACACATATATTTATTATGTGTTGTTTAAGATTATTGATGGTAATAATGGTTTATTAATGATAAGGATGTATTGGTTTAGTATAGTGTGAAACCCTAGAGTAATGGTTGCACCCACACATACACGTACACATATACTTGCATACATTCTTTCTTTTATCTGTGCGCATTTGGAGGTGTGTATATCTACACATGGGTATGGGACTATGTGTTCATATACGGGATTTGAGGCCATGAGATTCGGCGATATGACAGAGTTCGTATTTGAGACGCGACATGATGGTTTTAGCGGGCCTTTGGGCATGTGTTTTACCCCGCATTCATATTTATATAGATGGTATCGATGGTACTAGACTTAGAGTTGTACCCTAGATTATGTGATGAGATAATGTGATATTGACCTGTACCCAGCTATTGGGATGCCGTAGGACGATTTACCGTACGAGCTTTATATTGATGTTAGATCCCCACTCATGACTCGAGGATGTTATATGATATACTGTATCGTACGTGATACTATCGAGGCGGGATCACCGACTATTGTATATATATGTGTATATATTGACTCAGATTTAGATGGTTTTCACACCCCTCCCGATTGACTTGATAGTTGGGTCCGTAGTTCGCATAGAAGGCTTTAGACTAGACCCGAGTCATACCTATTTCAAAACTAACGAATCAGAGATATTTTAAAGATAGGCAAAAGGGATTATACGGATATTTTCAAAAGACACATCTTTTCTTAAAACACCGTAGCCCTTATTTTACCAAAAACCCTGATTCGTCTTATTTCAAAAGGCAAGGCTGCATGATATATTTATTGAGATAGAGTCTGTACTGTTGCGTTGATTATTCGATTCCGCACACTCATGCTATTTGCATTGCATTTCTTGTGTTTATTGATATATTACAGTCATGCTGCTAGGACACCAGCACCATTATCGATGATGCGTATGTTCCACGTACACTTATTTGCCGGCTCACACACTTCATCATCGATAATTGCCATGTCACTACACTGTAGTACTGTTGCATTCAGGATATGATTCTTGCATGACAGACTGATGTGCTTACATTTCTTTTACATCATGCTTTCTGATTATACGCATTGAGAGTTGCTGTTTCCATGATATTTCTGGATTTTGGGAACCGTGGGTATTTCAAAAGAGAATATGTTATTGCTTTAAAAACCTGTTTACCCTTGATGTGATATTTCAGTGCGTCCACCATGTGTTTTCTCGGTGATGAGAGCGACATGTGTAACCCGATTCGAGGAGTGGACAAGCCGATTGCGGGTACATGGTGGACCCGGTATGGTTCCCCTCGGCAAGATGATCGAAGGACTTTGTCGATTAAGCCTGGAGGTGGGCGAGTACATACCGGTGATTGGTTGGACCTGGCGGTCATCCGGAGGATACCGACCAGAGTCGATAGATGGACATGGGCGTACTGCTGGGGCCGAGGGCCGATTCCGCAGACGGAGCCCGATATATGAGGATTTACGTGCCGATGCTGGACACAGTTTTCATGATGTTTTCGAGTGTCGATGCTGGACACTCCGGTTCCATGATTTTGACGTGTCGCGAGGGACACAGGTGGTTTATATCCTCATATTTCTATGCATATGCTGATGATATTTACATGCATGATGGTTATTGTCATTGGGTGACGAGTGGACGGGATCCACGTACATGCAGATTTGATTATATTGATCTTACCTTATATTCATGATATGCTATTACCTGAGGCACTGGCACGAGCACTTGGCACTACACTAATGTATAGAGATTACATTGCCACTTTAGTATGCTTCAGATTTATTCATATTGAGGTTTATTTATCTGATCGTATTGACCTAGGATGGGTCATACATTCGATCTCTGCTTGTAGATATTTTCTATTCACGAGTTGGCAACTCACCCCCGTTGTGCCACAGTTCTTGCAGGTTTTTGCCGTACAGATTCCATAGCGGCTTTTCTGGCACACTGCTTCCATACGAGTGACTTGCTTTGGTAGGTGGGTTTTTTTGTATCAGAACCGCCATTGTGCATGTATTATTCATTGTATCTAGAAATTCCATCAACCAAAACTTGTATATTATTTCAGACTTAGACACAGTGATGTATTATTTCGACCTTAGAGTCGCGCTTGTAGTATTATGGTTTTCTGGCTGTTTTGAGTTTCTTTTTGGGTTGATCCTCGCCCTTTAGCGTTGTATATTATTATTGCTTGCGTGGTTGTGACCGTCGATTGACGAAGAGCTAGCTCCCGCTTGGGGATGCCTTTTATCATTTCATATATATTATTCTTGTTGTACCCCATTCGGGGCCAGTTTTTACAAAGGAAACTCTGCCGAAATTTTCAGAAAAGACTACACATTTTTAAAAATGCATTTTCGGCTTAGTTATTTGAAAAACTTTGATTTCAAATATGCTTTCTTTACTTATTAAAAACCAGTTCCTTTATTTACTCCTTAAATGGTTTTAGATTTCTGGGCTTTTGGCTTACTTGGATTAGATGGAGTCCTATAGACTTCATAGGATTCAAGGGCCAGTCACGTGCTCTTTCGGGTCGTGACAGTTCTACAAGGAACACCGCTATGCAAAGCAAGAACTAGGGCTACCAGTTTTTAATCAAGTTTCTACAACATTTTTAGGTTTCATTTATTTTCATTAATCTCATTAATGAAGTCCCATTTTTTTTATGCTTCACAAGTATCACATTTGAAACAAAATCTGCAATATAACATATTTCTCATATATATAATATAAACATTCGTCTCAGGCAGTAATATGATCTCATCACAGAACATTGCAGCAGAAGAACATATATGAATTATTGGATATACTAGGAGGTCCGTGTTTTAATACGAGCCTGTATAAAGCACGGATTCCACGGTCACGATGAATAGCCAAACCCACATCCCTAGACCCCTACGAGAGCGGCAAGCAACACTGCCAATTCTAGGGATAGGAGACCCGGTCTCGACTCCTCGAGATGGTCTCCCACTGGACCCTAGAACTCGGTTACTTGTGCGCCCCGCCTTGGGTCTACCTAATGCATAAAAGTAAATAATATACAATGGTGACATCATCCTCAGCCCAGAAGTGCCCCAATAAAAGAATATTACATACAAATGAATTTTACAAGAATGAAAAAGAAAAAACTCTCATCTCACATAAAACCCTCGGCTATTCAGAACACGACGATCCAATATAACATATCACAGCAACACATAATATCTCATATCATCAACGTAAGCAAGTATGCGTATCCCGATTGTCGTTGATGTATAGCAACGAAGCCGGCGATACACCACATACTACGCTTACGGTCAAAGAAAAGAAAGTGTAAAACTACAACAGTTGGAATCCACAACCTCCTTAGACATCGCATGCCTAACCAAATGAAATCCTTAGACATCGCATGCCTAACAATTATAAACCCCGCATTTTAGTCTCGATCTCGAAAACACTTTTCAATATCTAGTCGGGCAATTCAACAAGATTCCCGACATTCTGATCGAATGCTCGTCATTAACTTTAGTAGACGGCCACACCCCCGGATGCCGTCGACGAAGTGCACTAAGGCGGAACATCGCTGCCGCGAGCACCCGAACGGATGCTTTTGGCGACGGGGTTCTCCTATAGTCACTTGGTCGGGGCTGTCTATTAAGTTTACCCGGCGAGTATCCGCGTACGCTACGTGATTGCAACGGACTTTTGATCGCATCAAAATCCCATGGCAACCGATCATCTGTGACTAAACTGCTATGTTTATAACATTCAAATTAGTTATCTCATAACTACTTGTGGATTCCAAATATTGTATCACATTCCAGATAAATAGACAGTGTTAAACTTTTCGATCGAATAATCAAACACCCAAGTTTTCCCAAATAGTTCTCAACACTTGAAATTAGTTTAAAAACATCCATCACATGCCACAGTACCAATGGTCCAGCCGTAGAAGGGTCAAGCCAACGCCTCACATGTGGCACGCCGTACTGCCCTAAACCCTAAGGTTTAGAGGCGGTTCAGACGGTCACATAATCGAGTTAAGGTTTGTTGTCTTCTAGAGGGTCCACCGCGTTACTTGCACGACTTAGAACGTTCTTAAACTATGGAAAAATCCAACGCTTGGAAATTTTCCGGCAGGGGAAAAAGTGAGTTATTGATATCTGTTCGAACTTTTTAACACGTTCTAAAAATTACCCGGACAAAATAAACGAAGTTATACTTTCCGATCGAATCAACGAGCTCCCAATACAACCCAGAAAACTCAACACTTGAGTAAGATTAAAAATACCCAGAAGAATGTACAAGTACCTAAGGATATTGCTGTACAAAACCCTAACCCTAATTTTACTGTTCCGCCGCGGAACCGCCGCGCAAGCAAGGTATTGCCGCGGTTCCGCGGCTCATTTTTCGAATTAGGATGTCGAATTTTACTGTAATCCTTATAATTCCCTGCTGATTTTTTTGAGTATTTTTAATGCAAAAAAAAGCAACTTTTGAATTTTTTTCCAGAAACTAGGGTTTTACGGGTATTCGGAGTTCGATCGGGCTTTAAACTTCGTCTAGACTTCGCCTAAAGCTCTAGCTTGGCTCTGATACCACTGTAGGGTTACTAGGCACTTTCACAAGGTTCTACAAGGCATCAACCATGCCCGATTTAAAATTTAGACGTGCTGAACAACCCTAACCAAGATCTTTAAACTAGAGATTAGGCGAAACAAAGCCTGTTAAACACTTTAACATCTAAGAGTTTGGGATTACAACCTTTGTGTAGGGTTACTAGGCACTCTAATAAGGTTCCACAAGGCATCAACCATGCCCGTTTAAAATTTTAGCCGTGCCGAATAACCCTAAACAAGATCTTTGCTAGATAATTAGGGTTTCGCATGCAAGTAAATGACATTTACTACAAAGTGAATATGAAATACAACCTTTGTAGATCGGTCCTTCACATCTAAAGCTCCTTGTCGTAGTCCCTTCGCTGCGATCATGGTTCTCCCGGGCTCTTGCATGGCTTCACGAGACGAAAGAAGCGTCCTTGATTGAAGTCTTCAAGGCCGAAGATGATCTACGGCGAGAGAATACCGACTCAAGCTACTACTTCACTTACTAGAGAATTAGTGAAGCAAACACCCTAAACTAAAGTGCTAGTTTAGTAGAGGATGGAGAAATAGGAAGTGGGTTCTCTTTAGAATTTTATTTCTCAAAATGCTTCTCACTTTGGATCAAACTGTAACATTTCAAAAAAATAATAAAATAAAATAAAATATTATTTTTGGGAATTTTTATAATTTAATATTATTTTATTGAATATTTTAATATTTTGGTATTATTAAATACAAATAAATGGGAATTTTTTTTGAAAAATTATAGAAAATTCTAAAATAGGGTATTTTATGGAATTATGCCATTTTAAAGTTTTTATGATTAATTATATGCTAATTTAGAGCTAATCGCGATTAAAAATCGCTAATCGGATTTTGGGGGTGTTTTGTGCAAAACATGCACATATCATTTTTCCACACTTGTTACATGTTTTGGGGTATGGTTGCTTAGGGTTTGCCATTGGGTGAGAAGGAAAAGAAAAAGAAAAGAAAAGAAAAGATAAAGGTATCATGATTATGAGAGAGAGGGTAGAATAGGTCAACTTTCATTGAACCGTGCCTCCCCGATCATTTCATCACCTCATTTCTCTCTCCTTCTCCATGAGAGCTGCTGCTGCTCCTGCTCCTCTTCTCACTTCCTTCCTCTTCAATCCCCAAAAACATCTTGAATCCAACCCCGAAACCCCATTTCCTCTTCACAAAACATGCTCACAAGCTCGAGAGGATCACATTGGACTAAGAAAGAGTGGATCTTGAGGACTTTGAGCAACTCAAGAATTTTCTTGAGTTGCCAAAGAAGGTAATTTCTGCACCTATTAGAGTAGTATCTCATTTCTTGTGCATCTATGCTAGTTTCATATCGATATTGTGTTGTTTGTGGACATTGGAGAATTCAAGTTAGGGTTTAGGGTGGATCTGAAATCAAAAGTGAAATTGAGGCTTGCGGTGACCTTAGAACCCCTGATGTGATATTGTTTTAGACCCAAACCGGGAACTGAAAGCAGAATACGGATTTATGAGACGATGTCGGGGAAAAACTGTGAATCTGTGATCGTATTTAGGAATCTGCTATCGCTCCAAGAACCCTAAAATAAAACTGAGTTGACAGTGAGATGTGCAGGCACCATGGAACCACCACACCAAACCCTAGCCCCCAACTCCTATTCCCGGCCGCCAATTAATTCCTTCTGGCCGTAATTTGCGGCCAGAGCAGGAGGAAACCATCTTGTTTTTGGTGCATGGCCCTATTTCCAGTAGTTTAGACCTTTGGCAAGTGCAAAATTGTCCAATTTGACTTAGGGTAGAATCTGGAGCCTTTTTCTCTAGTTGCTGTTTTGATTCATGTTTCTGTATTTCGTATTTTAAGTTCTGGATATGTGTATTTGTGTTTTACCTCGAATACTTGGCGTTTATACGACGATATCGAGGATTTACTGATGGTTTTGAAGGCGTGCTCGTAGGTTCTAACCTATAGGCCCCTTATCATATCGTTTTGGGTTTCGTGTGCCGTTTTAGCTTTGGTTTGGGTTTAATGCGCATTTGCGATACTTTGATGTGTAGGTACCCTATGAAGATTTCTGGACGACAAGCAAGCGCGTGGCGACGTCGACAAACGAAGAAGCAAGGTGAGTAGATCATATCTACAGGGGGAAGTCGGGTGGATGGTGTATACCACCCCCGCAGTCCGTAGATAGCATACTATATGTGTATATATTATATATATGTTAGTTTATAGTGTGTCGTGGTTCTTGTGTTAGGTATATTATGGATAGTTAGGGTTAGAAGTAAACTAGTGTAGTTCCTAGTCGCGAACCCTAGAATAGGTTTACACCCACACGCACACCCTTGCATATTCACTATTTTTGCACTATGTTGATGATATTGGATGACATTGGAGATGAGTCGATGATATTGGGCTTAGTGCCGTGAGATCGGTGATTTGATATGATTCGTATTTGGGATACGGCATGTGATTCTTTCGGGCTTTGGATGTGTGTTTACCCCCGCATTCCTACTTATATAGATGGTATCGATTTGTACTAGACTTAGATCAGTACCCCAGATTATGTGATATGATGATAATGATACCTGATATTTGATGAGAGGAATGTGATACGGACCCGTACCCAGCTATTGGGATGCCGTACGATGATTTACCGTACGAGCTTGTATTGATGATAGATCCGTACTCATGACTTGAGGATGTCATACGATATACTGTATCGTACGCGATACTATTGTGGCGGGATCACCGACTATTATATCTATATATCGACTCAGAGTTAGGTGGTTTCCTTACCCCCCCCCCCCGTTTGACTTGATACTTAGATCTGTAGTTGCATAGTAGATGTTAGACTAGACCCGAGTCATACCTATTTCAAAAACTGCGAATCAGGAATATCTTAAAGACAAGTAAAGGGATTCTAAGGGTATTTTTCAAAGGATGTATCTTTCTTAAAAACACCGCAGCCCTTATTTTACTAAAAATCCCGATTCGTCTTATTTCAAATGACATAAATGCATGGCATATACATATTGATGTAGATTCTTCACTGTGGTGTTGATTATTTGATTCCGCATATTCATTCTATTCACATTGCTTTGCATATGTTTATTACTATATTACTATCTTGTTGCTAGGACACTAGCACCATTATCGATGATGCGTATGTTCCACGTACACTTACTTGCCGGCTCACACACTTCATCATCGATAATTGCCATGTCACTACACAGTAGTATTATTGCATCAGGATCTGACCCTTGTATGTGCATACTATTATTTCATGTCACATGATATACTGTTATTTTTGCATTTCATTTATATGTCACATACATCATGCTTTCTGATTATGCGCATTGGGATATTCGTTTTCATGATATTTCTGGATTTGGGAACCGTGGATATTTCAAAAGATTATGTTAATGCTTTAAAAACCCGGTTACCCTTGATATGATATTTCAGCTTCCACCATGAGTTTTATCGGTGCCGAAATATATATATATATATATATCTATATATATATATATATACCCCATGCGAGGAGGCATAGAGGCCGTATGAGGGTACATGGTGGGGCCCGAAGGTACCCCGGGGCGAGAACGGATCGCTGGATTTGTTAGACGGTGAGCCTGTCAAGGGAACCATACCGTCCGGTGATTTTACCTTTTACTCGGCGGTTATCTTGGGGATACCGGCCGGAGTTATGTGCGTATGATACGTCGAAATTCGAGGGTCGAAGCTGGGCACTCGGGTTTCGAGGGAGCGTATGATACGTACCTATCAGGGCTAGTCTTGGTGACAGTGCCTGATAGATGAGGATTTACGTGCCGATACTAGGCACAGGTTTCATGATGATTTCCATGATTTTGATTATATCCTCATATTTGCATGCATGATGCTTTCTGTCATTGGGTGACAGGTGGACAGGATCCACATATATACAGACATTGATCACATACAGACTGGATTTACATTTATCATACTTCATTTGTATATATAACAGGGTATGAGGGCGCTGTTATATATAACCTTACACCAATATTAGTGGAATGAGACGCTAATATATGTGTATTGATATCCATTTTGATACTTCATCATATTTACTTCATGCAGACATACCTTATATCTATGACATGTTATTACCTGAGGCACTGGTACGAGTACTTGGCACTACCTACATGTTTAGATGTTACATTGCCACCTTATCATGCTTCAGACTTACTCTTGAGGTTTATATTATACTGATCGTATTGACCTAGGATTATGTCTTGCATTCGGTTTCTGCTTGTAGATATTTTCTATTCACGAGTTGGCAACTCACCCCCGTTGTGCCACAGTTCTTGTAGGTTTTGTCGTACAGGTTCCATAGCGGCATTTCTGGCACACTGCTTTCCTTTGCGGGTGATTTGCTTGGTAGGTGGGTTCCTTGCATCAGAACCACCCTTGTATATGTATTATTCATTATATCTAGAAATTCCATCAACCAAAACTTGTATATTGTTTCAGACTTAGACATTAGTGATGTATTATTTTGACCTTAGAGTCGCGTGTAGTAGTATTACGGTTTTCATGTTATTTTGAGTTTCTTTTTGAGTTTTGATTCTCGCCATTCGGCGTTGTATATTATATTGCTTGTGTGGTTGTGACCGTCGATTGACGAAGAGCTAGCTCCCGCTTGGGGATGCCATTTATCATTGCATATATATATATATATATATATATATATATATATATATATATATATATATATTGTTGTTCTTGTTGTACCCCGTTCGGGGCCATTATTTACAAAGGAAACTCTGCCGAAATTTTCATAAAAGACTATACATTTTAAAAATCCATTTTCGGCTTAGTTATTTACAACCTTGACTTCAAAACATGTTTTCTTCACTTCTTTAAACTAGTTCTCTTTAAAATGGTTTTAGATTTCTGGGCTTTTTGGCTTACTTGGATCAGATGGAGTCCTATAGACTTCATATGATGCAAGGGCCAGTCACGTGCTCTTTCGGGTCGTGACAAAGTTGGTATCAAAGCGCTAGGTTAATCTTGGTTCGAGTCTAAGTTTGACTATGTGGAGCCTAGGGCATCTATATATATACGGAACTTAGGCTTGACCTTACGGAACTTAGACTTAGTCGAGGGGGTATTAGACCCGAACTTTCGTCGCGTAGGATGACCCTTGGTTGATGGAGTAGGTGACTTCAGTAGAGTGACGTACCGTGTGTATGTTCCGCGGCATACTTACGACACGCCACTCCGCTTAAGGTGCCATAGGATGTCCATTTCCTTGCACAGTATTATATTCATTACTGATCTATCTTCATCGATATTGGTTATGTTTTTGCTGCCACGATCACACGGGCAGAGAGAGCTACGGCTAGAGTTGCGTCAGCTTGAGCTCGTCGCAGACGAGGACTGACCAGGGCATGATTCCCAGGACATACGATTGCATTGAGAGGCGTTGTCTTATTGTGTTTTCGCGCCATGAGCGTTTGATGGATCAACTTTACGAGATTTCTCGGACGTGCCGTTTGGTACCAGAGGAGCAGGCTACTGCTAGATGCCAGCCAGGATGTGATGACCATTGATATGTCGCTTATTCAGGATGAGTGAGGCGTTGTTTAGCGTACAGACGAATGAGCCAGTTGCTGCTGCAAATGACGAGATATCGCCCAGATGATTGGAGCTACTGCAACAGGAGTATATACTTAGAGATATGTTGGAAGGTCGCTAGTCACCCGAGGATGAATGACTAGGACATGCGGTTCGTTCGCTTACCCCGATGCGAGGTCATCAGATAGATTGCTTCCAGCTAGAGACGTCACGCAGGTTCGTTGAGAGTCGATAGAGACGATCGAATGTCAGGAGCCCATTTTCCAAGTTTAAAGTATTCGGAAAGACATTCAAGCGATTCTATGGACCCTCTAGAAGAATGAAACCCTAACTCGACTTAATGAACGTGTGAAAGCCTTTGAACCTTAGGGTTTGCGGCAGTTCCGCGGCACCATTAGTGAGGCTTGGGTTTGCCCTTCTACTGCTGGACCACTGATGCTGTGGTATGTACTCGATACTATTAAACTGTACCCATGATGTTGATCTCTTGGGGGATTATGAGGTTCTGACGAGTCGATCGGACGATCCGACATCATTCGGATATCATGTGATGGGACACTGCTTGGGAGACTCCAGATACGAGTATAGCCGTTGGAGCACAGTCCATGCAGTCACGATGAGACGAGTCCGAATCGGTCGATATTGAAGCAGAGTGAAGTAAAGAGTTCGCTAGAGATTTCGACGAGATGACGTTCCCATCCGCTGACATCAGAGATGCGATACGCACACAGAGGCATTGTTATGGATATATCTTCCAAAAAAAGGCGCGACGAGTATGCAGCCGTTCCGGAATAAGAATTTTCTTCAGTAAAGGACGATGACTTCTGGGCAATTCGGCAGGAATGAGATTTGAGAGAGACCTCGACAGGACCTTTCTGGAATACTATACGAGAAGACCAGGACCCAAGGGGGGTCATATTGAGCACACTCAGTAGGCCAGAGCTCGACATCGTCGACGAGGTAGTTGACCAGGTTCGGATAAAGGACCTAATTCAGATGCGTTGCGAGTTGATCGAGGACGGACGAGTATTGAGTATTTATCCGATGGTTGGGACGTGTTCCCGAGGACCTGTTCGGCAAGACATCTTCTATAGAATGATGAAGCTACAGCGTACGTGATTTCGAGTCCGTACGAGAGATTTCGGATTGACCGTGGCCGAGAACAGTTGCAGTGCGTAGATAGCATGGCGTGACGTCATAGTGGACGACGATAAAAGACAAGTGGAACCAGAGGTTCGTGCGAGATGCTGACGAGCTGTCATTACTTCCCGTCGAGACTAGAGACCTGATATACTTACAGAGGCGTTGGGATGCGACCAGTTTCCGAGAAATGCTGTGCTGAGGACAAAGATGTCCATTGAGCGAGAAGAGATTATGCAAGAGTACCAACCTCTGTACAGTTCGGCATAGGCAAGATCGGAAGAGACCTCGAGCGGGATTCCTTCCAGGACACTGCTGCAATGATATTTGCACCCCGGATCGGATGTGTAATGTGCATTCAGAGAGCCAGAGGCCGACGCCAGTGATATGCTGCTTTACGAGGAGTCGTGAGGATTGACCGAGAGATGACCAGAGAAGTGCCAGAACGGAATCGTCCCCGTTAGCACACATGACAGGGCTGATGAGCCGATTGATTGCGAGATCGGTAATCCATAGAGAAGATAAGGACCCAGAGACAGAGGACGCCAGACCGTGAGCAAGAGGTAAGTAGATATCTTGCGCTGCTAGCATTGGATGCACCGACACCTTCTCAACTTTGAAGGAGGAACTACCGACGGTGGTATTTATGATTTGTGATTTTGTGATTCGATTATCACGTATCCGTCATCTTGGATTTCGGTATTTTGGGCGTTCTATTTGCATGATTTAGTTTTGATGCCTGAGTTTCATGATATTTGTTTTCTTGCACCCATCGGGTATTTATATTTTGCGCATAGTTATTACATTTGAGATATTGATTGTGATTTCATGCCTATTTTATGCCAGTGATGTGATTTACGTTTCCAGCATAGTTTTCATGCACCTTCAGTGTTTTGATATACGATTCTGGTGCATGCCAGATGCACTGAATCGGGATTCTTCGTGCATGTCAAATGCACCTGATTTTGTTGTCAGGCACACACGTTGCCTATTACAGATGTTTCGTGCACACCCGCTGCACCTAGATGTTGTTTTGTGCCCATGTATGGCACATATAGGGATTTTGTTTTCCTTGCGCACCAGACGCACAGGATATTCTTATATATATATATATATATATATACTTTTTAGGATTGATTTCTTATAGAGCAGTACATTTTTATGATATTCACTGTGTATTGATGTTTTCGGAGCCCCGACAATTTGGATTTTTACTGAAATGTTTTAGAATTTGGGGGTTTAAATTTAAATTCGGGGACCGAATTTATTTAAGGGGGGAAGATTGTAACATTTCAAAAAAAATAATAAAATAAAATAAAATATTATTTATGGGAATTTTTATAATTTAATATTATTTTATTGCATATTTTAATATTTTGGTATTATTAAATACAAATAAATGAGAAAAATTTTGGAAAAATTATAGAAAATTCTAAAATAGGGTATTTTAAGGAATTATGCCATTTTTAAGTTTTTTTGATTAATTATATGCTAATTCAGTGCTAATCGCGATTAAAAATCGCTAATCGGATTTTGGGGGTGTTTTGTGCAAAACATGCACATATCATTTTTCCACACTTGTTACACTTGTTACATGTTTTGGGGTATGGTTGCTTATGGTTTGCCATTGGGTGAGAAGGAAAAGAAAAAGAAAAGAAAAGATAAAGGTATCATGATTATGAGAGAGAGGGTAGAATAGGTCAACTTTCATTGAACCATGCCTCTCCCATCATTTCATCACCTCATTTCTCTCTCCTTCTCCATGAGTGCTGCTGCTGCTCCTGCTCCTCTTCTCACTTCCCTCCTCTTCAATCCCCAAAAACATCTTGAATCCAACCCCGAAACCCCATTTCCTCTTCACAAAACATGCTCACAAGCTCGAGAGGATCGCATTGGACTAAGAAAGAGTGGATCTTGAGGACTTTGAGCAACTCAAGAATTTTCTTGAGTTGCCAAAGAAGTTAATTTCTGCACCTATTAGAGTAGTATCTCATTTCTTGTGCATCTATGCTAGTTTCATATCGATATTGTGTTGTTTGTGGACTTTGGAGAATTCAAGTTAGGGTTTAGGGTGGATCTGAAATCAAAAGTGAAATTGAGGCTTGTGGTGACCTTAGAACCCCTGGTGTGATGTTGTTTTAGACCCAAACCTGGAACTGAAACTAGAATACGGATTTATGAGACGATGTCGGGGAAAAACTGTGAATCTGTGATCGTATTTAGGAATCTGCTATCGCTCCCAGAACCCTAAAATAAAACTGAGTTGACAGTGAGATTTGCAGGCACCATGGAACCACCACACCAAACCCTAGCCCCCAACTCCTATTCCCGGCCGCCAATTAATTCCTTCTGGCCGTAATTTGCGGCCAGAGCAGGAGGAAACCATCTCGTTTTTGGTGCATGGCCCTATTTCCAGTAGTTTAGACCCCTGGCATGTGCAAAATTGTCCAATTTGACTTAGGGTAGAATCTGGAGCCTTTTTCTCTAGTTGCTGTTTTGATTCATGTTTCTGTATTTCGTATTTTATGTTCTGGATTTGTGTATCTGTGTTTTACCTCGAATACTTGGCGTTTATACGACGATATCGAGGATTTACTGATGGTTTTGAAGGCGTGCCCGTAGGTTCTAACCTATAGGCCCCTTATCATATCGTTTTGGGTTTCGCGTGCCGTTTTAGATTTGGTTTGGTTTTAATGCGCATTTGAGATACTTTGATGTGTAGGTACCCCATGAAGATTTCGGGACGTCAAGCAAGCACGTGGCGACGTCGACAAATGAAGACGCAAGGTGAGTAGATCATATCTACAGGGGGAAGTCGGGTGGATGGCGTATAGCACCCCCGCAGTCCGTAGATAGCATACTATATGTGTATATATTATATATATGTTTGTTTATAGTGTGTCATGGTTCTTGTGTTAGGTATATTATGGATAGTTAGGGTTAGAAGTAAACTAGTATAGTTCCTAGTCGCGAACCCTAGAATAGGTTTACACCCACACGCACACCCTTGCATATTCACAATTTTTGCACTGTGTTGATGATATTGGATGACATTGGAGATGAGTCGATGATATTGGGCTTAGTGCCGTGAGATCGGTGATTTGATATGATTCGTATTTGGGATACGACATGTGATTCTTGCGGGCTTTGGATGTGTGTTTACCCCCGCATTCATACTCATATAGATGGTATCGATTTGTACTAGACTTAGATCAGTACCCCAGATTATGTGATATGATGATAATGATACCTGATATTTGATGAGAGGAATGTGATACTGACCCGTACCCAGCTATTGGGATGCCGTACGATGATTTACCGTACGAGCTTGTATTGATGATAGATCTGCACTCATGACTTGAGGATGTCATATGATATACTGTATCGTACGCGATACTATTGAGGTGGGATCACCGACTATTATATCTATATATCGACTCAGAGTTAGGTGGTTTCCTTACCCCCCCCCCCGTTTGATTTGATACTTAGATCTGTAGTTGCATAGTAGATGTTAGACTAGACCCGAGTCATACCTATTTCAAAAACTGCGAATCAGGAATATCATAAAGACAAATAAAGGGATTCTAAGGGTATTTTTCAAAAGATGTATCTTTCTTAAAAACACCGCAGCCCTTATTTTACTAAAAATCCTGATTCGTCATATTTCAAATGACATAAATGCATGACATATACATATTGATGTAGATTCTTCACTGTGGTGTTGATTATTTGATTCCGCATATTCATTCTATTCACATTGCTTTGCATATATTTATTGCTATATTACTATCTTGTTGCTAGGACACTAGCACCATTATCGATGATGCGTATGTTCCACGTACACTTACTTGCCGGCTCACACACTTCATCATCGATAATTGCCATGTCACTACACAGTAGTATTATTGCATCAGGATCTGACCCTTGTATGTGCATACTATTATTTCATGTCGCATGATATACTGTTATATTTGCATTTCATTTATATGTCACATACATCATGCTTTCTGATTATGCGTATTGGGATATTCGTTTTCATGATATTTCTGGATTTGGGAACCGTGGATATTTCAAAAGATTATGTTAATGCTTTAAAAACCCGGTTACCCTTGATATGATATTTCAGCTTCCACCATGAGTTTTATCTGTGCCGATATATATATATATATATATATATATATATATATATACATATATATACCCCATGCGATGAGGCGTAGAAGCCGTATGAGGGTACATGGTGGGGCCCGGAGGTATCCCGGGGCGAGAACGGATCGCTGGATTTGTTAGACGGTGAGCCTGTCAGGGGAACCATACCGTCCGGTGATTTTACCTTTTACTCGGCGGTTATCTTGGGGATACCGGCCAGAGTTATGTGCGTATGATACGTCGAAATTCGAGGGTCGAAGCTGGGTACTCGGGTTTCGAGAGAGCGTATGTTACGTACCTATCAGGGCTAGTCTTGGTGACAGTGCCTGATAGATGAGGATTTACGTGCCGATTCTCGGCACAGGTTTCATGATGATTTCCATGATTTTGATTATATCCTCATATTTGCATACATGATGCTTACTGTCATTGGGTGACAGGTGGATGGGATCCACATATATACAGACATTGATCACATACAGACTGGATTTACATTGATCATACTTCATTTGTATATATAACAGGGTATGAGGGCGCTGTTATATATACCCTTACACCAATATTAGTGGAATGGGACGCTAATATATGTGTATTGATATCCATTTTGATACTTCATCATATTTACTTCATGCAGACATACCTTATATCTATGACATGTTATTACTTGAGGCACTGGTACGAGTACTTGGCACTACCTACATGTTTAGATATTATATTGCCGCCTTATCATGTTTCAGACTTACTCTTGAGGTTTATATTATATTGATCGTATTGACCTTGGATTATGTCTTGCATTCGGTTTCTGCTTGTAGATATTTTCTATTCACGAGTTGGCAACTCACCCCCGTTGTGCTACAGTTCTTGCAGGTTTTGCCGTACAGGTTCCATAGCGCCATTTCTGGCACACTGCTTTCCTTTGCGGGTGATTTGCTTGGTAGGTGAGTTCCTTGCATCAGAACCACCCTTGTATATGTATTATTCATTGTATCTAGAAATCCCATCAACCAAAACTTGTATATTGTTTCAGACTTAGACATTAGTGATGTATTGTTTTGACCTTAGAGTCGCGTATAGTAGTATTACAGTTTTCATGTTATTTTGAGTTTCTTTTTGCGTTTTGATTCTCGCCATTCGGCGTTGTATATTATATTGCTTGTGTGGTTGTGACCGTCGATTGACGAAGAGCTAGCTCCCGCTTGGGGATGCCATTTATCATTGCATATATATATTGTTGTTCTTGTTGTACCCCGTTCGGGGCCAGAATTTACAAAGGAAACTCTGCCGAAATTTTCATAAAAGACTATACATTTTAAAAATCCATTTTCGGCTTAGTTATTTACAACCTTGACTTCAAAACATGTTTTCTTCACTTCTTTAAACTAGTTCTCTTTAAAATGGTTTTAGATTTCTGGGCTTTTTGGCTTACTTGGATCAGATGGAGTCCTATAGACTTCATATGGTGCAAGGGCTAGTCACGTGCTCTTTCGGGTCGTGACACAAACCTTAGAGAGCTTTTTAGCTCAAGGAAGAAGATGAAGAAATGAAATGAGAAATATAATGATCAAGTGAGTGAGCTAACCATGGTGAATGAGTATCATATATTAACTCATGTAGAGACATTACCATGGCTAATTCTAAATGGTTAGGTTAATAAAAAAATATAAAGTAAAACAAAGTTAGTAGACTTTGTCAAAGCATCCACAAGCTTCTACAAGCTTCATGCTTGTGAAAAATGGTCGACTAATTTGTAATTACCTTAAATAATAATTATTAACCACCATTTAAAATAGAATGGTGTATGTCTAGCACACCCATGCATGATGTATCAACAACCATGATACAAAATGAAAACACTTTTTAATATATATCACATATATATTAAAGTTGTGCACATGTGAGAAAAATCCTTAAGTGAACAAATGTTAGTTAATGTAAATTAGTATATCATATATACCATTATACACTAAATTATTAAATCAACACTTGACTTAATAATCCGGTTATATCTCATATAACCGACTAACATCCAATGTATCGACTTATCGAATCAACACTTGATTCGATAACCCGGCTATATCACATATAACCGACCGATACAAAACGTCGCAAGAATAGAATACGGTATCACATACATGCATTATTCTCGATCCCGCACATATCACATATGCGCTCCTATTTCATTTTTCCTGTGCCAGTAAAACCTCTATGTAGGACTCTGAAGACTCGTCAATACGCCGGCAGTAGGTGATGATCACATCAAGCACCCACAAGCCGTCAGCGGTACCAGCTGGACGTAACAGCTACCCCGGGTATTGAATGATCAGAAGATCAGCAAGCAAGACCGCTCCAACTCCTGTGAAAGCCTAACGGTAACACTTCCCGTACAGTCCGGTCTCCTCGTCTGATATGTCTCATATCAAGTCTAGGGGTGGTAAACGTCAGACCCCAATAACCGATAAGTCATGCCGATATGAGGCTCATAACGGGTCGAGAAACTACTGGTAACACTTACCAGTAAATCTCTAAATCAGCCCTGGCCAGGGACTTCCCTGTTACGGCCAATCGAGCACAGCGCAACATCAACCCCCTAATACCGGGAGAGACGAAACCCCTCCTATCGCTCATTGCCTCCATGTGACTCGGGACTGTACCCAAAAACCACCGTTTTGTACGCCCTCTTGGACGTGGTAAGGTGGAAATCAAAGAACAATAGGAATCACACAAGACTCTATGACGATCTCGGGTCTACAGACTAACCTGCACAAGTGTCACCAGAGAACTGCCATCTGACGTGAGGTATAATACCATCTGGGAGTTCTCGGCGAGTCCGTCCAGTGTACCCAGTCTCCACTGAGCACCCGTATACCATCTCTGATGTCAAACACCAATGGAAATAGGATCATCCATCGCCCATCTCATGGGTCGAGAAGCGTATACGCTAGTCTACTCTGGTATATCGATGCCCTGTCTCGATACACCTACGACTAGGAACATTAAAGGATGTACTTATGGACTACCATAGCCCCACTAGTATGATCTGCATCATAGTCCAGGTAGTCAAGTACACATCCTAAGGGCTTTACCAACATGTAACTATAAGACAGTATCAAGAGACAAGTATACATGTTAAGATATAGAGCAACCAGATAGCATACTATCATATCGAGCAAGAAAGTCCTCTCTCTATATGTCCAAGCATCCAATATAATATACATCATCTGTACAATACTGGCCTCTAGGGCATACATACAACTAACAATCTCTCACTTGCACTAGGGCCAGCTGCTACAGTATCGCATACCAAGCATCCCGAAAAGTCTCTCAAATTGTATCTGGGGAATGGCCTTCGTGAGTGGATCCGCTGCGTTGTTCTTCGTGTCAACCCTCCTGACCTCGATCTCCCGGCGATCAACTATCTCCCGGATCAGGTGATACCGCCTCAGAATATGCCTGGATCGCTGATGAGAGCTGGATTCCTTGGCCAAAGCCATCGCTCCATTGTTATCACAATACAAAGGTATTGGATGCTCAATGGATGGAACCACTCCAAGTTCAGTAATGAACTTCTTGATCCAGACAGCCTCTTTGGCAGCGATGTATTCAGCCTCCATCGTAGAGTCTGCCACGGTTTCCTGCTTGGAACTCTTCCAGCTAACTTCCCCTCCGTAAAGGGTAAAGACAAATCCCGAGTGCGACTTAGAGTCGTCCTTATCACTCTGGAAGCTCGAATCGGTAAAGGACTCCACTTGGAGTTCTCTGTTACCATACACCAAGAGCATCTCTTTAGTCATTCGTAAGTAATTGAGAATGCTCTTCACAGCTGTCCAATGACTCTCTCCAGGATCAGCTTGATACCTACTCACTACACTTAGTGAGTGTGCTACATCGGGTCTGGTACATAGCATCGCATACATGATAGAGCCTACAGCCGAAGCATAGGGTATCCCTTGCATGCGAGCTCTCTCCAAATCAGTCTTGGGAGATATCTCTTTGGAGAGAGTGAGCCCTGAGATTGTAGGTAAAAAACCACGTTTGGACTCTTCCATACTAAACCGCTTTAGTATGGTGTCAATGTACCTGGATTGGGACAATCCCAGTATCCGTTTGGATCTATCTCTATAGTTCTTAATCCCCAAGATGTAGGAGGCATCCCCTAGATCTTTAATTGAGAATCTCTGTGATAAGAAGACCTTGACCGATTGCAGCATATGAATGTCATTTCCTATCAAGAGTATGTCGTCCACGTACAATACGAGGAAGACAACCTTACTCTCTGCCACCTTTTTTTAGATACAAGGTTCATCTACGTTTTTGACGAAATCAAACTCTTTGATAACGACGTCAAAGCAGATGTTCCAACTCCGCGATGCTTGCTTTAATCCATAAATGGATTTAAGCAGCTTGCACACCTTCCCGCTGCTCCCACTAGCTACGAAGCCCTCTGGCTGAGTCATGTACACGCTCTCTTCTAAATCACCGTTTAGAAAAGCGGTCTTAACATCCATTTTCCAGATTTCGTAGTCATGATATGCAGCGATGGCAAGCATGATCCGGATGGATTTAAGCATAGCCACTGGAGAAAAGGTTTCGTCATAGTCCACACCTGGTCTTTGACGAAAACCCTTTGCAACAAGTCTAGCTTTGAAAGTCTCCACTTTCCCATCTACACCAAGTTTTTTCTTGAAGATCCACTTGCTCCCAATGGGTTTTACCCCTTCAGGAGCATCTTCCAAAGTCCATACTTAGTTGGTGTACATGGATTCCATCTCGGACCGCATTGCATCCAGCCATTTCACTGAGTCCCCACTCGTGATGGCCTGCTCGAAGCTAGTTGGGTCATCATCCTCCATGATGCAATCCTCGCTCCCACCATCCATGAGAAAACCGTAGTATCTCTCAGGTGGGTGAGGAACCCTACTAGATCGGCGGAGTGGCTGGGGTTCATCGGGAACTACCGAATCCTCTGGTTCCACTAAATCTTCAGTTTGAGTTTGTGTAGCCGTAATTTCATCCAGTTCTACCTTGTTGCCACTAATTTCTTTTGCAAGAAATTCCTTTTCTAAAAAGGTGGCATGTCGAGAAACAAGCACTTTTTGATCCTCTGTATGGTAGAAAAGATATCCATGTGAATGTTTGAGATATCCCACAAACTTGCATAGAACTGACCGTGCTTCGAGTTTGTCCGGATTTTGCCTCTTGACATAGGCCGGACAACCCCATATCTTAACTCGTTTAAGACATGGTCTCTTCCCACTCCATATCTTATATGGTGTGGTAGGTACAGATTTAGATGGAACTTGATTCAATAGGTATGCTGCTGTCTCCAGCGCATATCCCCAGAAGGAAATAGGTAACTCAGCTGTGCTCATCATAGAGCGCACCATATCTAATAGGGTGCGGTTCCTCCGTTCTGATACACCGTTGTGCTGTGGTGTATATGGAGGAGTCAGCTGAGAGAGAATCCCATTCTCTTTTAGGAAGTCCAGGAATTCATTGCTCAAGTATTCACCTCCTCGATCAGATCGAAGGATTTTAATACCTTTTCCGGTTTGGTTCTCGACTTCTTGTTTATATTCTCTAAATTTCTCAAAAGCTTCTGATTTGTATTTCATCAGGAACACATATCCGAATCTAGAAAGATCGTCAGTGAACGTAACGAAGTATGAAGAACCATCCCTGGCATGTGTAGACATGGGACCGCATACATCACTATATATCAGTCCCAAGAGTTCAGTAACTCTTTCTCCGTGTCCCGTAAACGGAGTTTTGGTCATCTTGCCTTTGAGACATGACTGGCAGGTGTCATAAGATGAAAATTCATACGAATTCAAATATCCATCCTTATGCAACTTAGCTAGTCGTGTCGCATTGATGTGACCCAGTCTACAATGCCACAAGAAGGATTCGTTCAGTTCTGAACTCTTCCTCTTGTGTGTGTTTGTTATGCTCAGAACTGTTGATTGATTTAGAGCATAAATGCCATTGCACAACGTGCCTGATCCAACCAACTTTTGGTTCAGAAAAATGTTCATAACATTATCCTGTAATACAAAATTATATCCCTCTTTACTTAGTAAAGAAACCGATATAATGTTGCATATCAGGTTCGGCATGTAACAGCATTCGTTCAGAATCAATGTATTACCAGTTGGCAATACAAGGTGATATTCCCAGACGGTTTTAGCTGCAACAATTACACCATTTCCAACCCTTATGTCTTTATCACCTTCTCCAAGTTCTCTACCTTTCCTAAGCCCATGTAACTGATTACATATATGGGATCCTGACCCGGTATCTAATACCCAGGACGTAGAGGAAATGGAGAAACAGTTCTCTGTAACGAACACACCCGAAGAAAATGCATCAGCATGTACTTTTTTCATTCGGGTGGCATGGGAATCCTGGTATTCCCCTATATCCTGTCCAGTCTTATAACTTTTATAAGAAAGAACGGAACCAACGTTCCCCAGCACAGTATAACATGCGGGTTCGGTCAATACATCCATTTTATTATCTTGATTAAGGCATGATATGGTCACTACCTGGAGAGAGAGAGAAGAAAACACTTTAGCGTATGCTCTTGCAAGATCAGATTGGTTATTATTTTATCTAATCAGGATGGCTCCCACTGTTTTTTATCAAATCTTCCTTCAAACCCTAAAAGGAAAGACTAGCCGGGATTAGTAATACCCTACAATTTCGCCAATCTTTCAGCCAGGCCAGTGTCGGTACTTTGAGGGAGGTTCCCCGTGCTTTCACACGGACCTAATTAAAGTAAACCTCTTTTTCCCAGAAGCGTAACCCCGTTGACACCTTTCTAGACACCTACTTGATCTGCTAATTGTCCTGTGTAAAACTCTCCCAGGAGTAACAATTACTCGCAGTGGGTATCGGGATCCAACTATCTCATAGAAGGTATGCAATCTCATTGCAAATTTCAACACTTGAAATTCCTGATAATATTTTGTCCCTAACCCCTATGACCTTGACAAAGGCCAACAAATCATAGGATGCTAGTCAAGTTCAACCCGTCATTTCTTGATTGAATCAAACCCACCCGCACGACCCTTGACAAAGGCCAACAAGGTCGTACGACTACCCTAAAACAATCTGCATCATATCCATAAGCAGATAAGCACCATTCAGCTACCGCACACTACGCCTTTACAAAGGCCAATAAACGCAGCACGAATACTAAACAGTTCTTATCTAAAGTGACGGAGGGCTACGACAGGTTTTTCTGAAAACCTATTGCGTAATGAACTTGATATCGTTGTAGAGTCGAGTGAATTTTGAAATGGAGTGATTTTGAGGCTTTCATTAGTTTTGCTAAAGCGGTCACTCCCGGTGAAGGGATCACGGCTCTTTCCTTATGGAATAAGGTGCAGGATATATCATATATATCGCTATGCAAAGCAAAAACTCCAAAAGCAATCAAAAGACAAACCGAGTGTTGTAGCATCTGCCAGTTTTGCTAAAGAGGTCACTCCCGGTGAAGGGATCTCGGCTCTTTCCTCATCGAATAAGGTGCGAGATATATCATATATATCGCTATGCAAGGCAAAAACTGTAGCTACCCTTTTTGAAAAATTTGATTATACTGTATCTTTTAGGTTTCTTTTCTTTCATTAATCATATTAATGAAGTCCCATCATTTAAGTCACCTAAATATCACAGATAAATACGACGTACACTTATGTCATCCGGATTCGCCTCGATGTTCCCTCGTGCACCGTTAGGTTAGGTAACTAACGGCAGAGCGGGGCAGGACTAGCGCGGGTGTAAAACATAAGTAACGTTGTTCACACCACAATATTGTATTATTATATTCCCCATTCTTATTCGTTTTATAAATAAATAGGTGCTTTTGACGCATGTCTGCTACATATTACAGGTTACAGGTTCTTGGAAAGAAAACAGTGAAAACGATGAAAAGACGATGCAAAAGTGGACTTTGACCAACAAACAGAAGACTCTTGATCAAGCCTACATCAAAGATAAAATTCAAAAAGTACAAGGCAACGAAATGTCCAAGATTACAAAGCGAACGGTTAAAAGTCCACCACAATTATTCACTGGAGATCTGAAAGAAACATAGAAGCTATTTTAATAAAAGAACCAAATAATAAGGAAGCCCAAAGACAGAAGAGCCAACAAAGGAAATTTCAAGGCCCAATACTTCCTTTTAAAGAGACAGAGACATAAAATTTTACCAAAGCTTGGAGTCTACTTTGACTAGGTCTTCCTAAGGATATTTTGTTAAATGTAGACATACGAATCAATTGTAACATAGGGTTTCCTATCTTCTATAAATAGGAACTCTAAATCATTGTAAAGGCCATGCCTCCCTATGCCTCCATGCCTCTTTTTATAAATAAAATTCAGAATTCTTTTGGAGAGCATCGATGTCTCTTTTCATATCATCTATTCAGATCTGACAACCCTGTGTAAATGTTTGGAGAGAGCCATCCGTAAAGTAAGTAGGTAATTTTCTATTCTTGCCCTAGATTAAATTTAATTCCTTGCCCTAGTTAGATAGTTAGATCTTTAATTCAATTGCCCTAGATTAATTTAGTTTTTAGATTTAATTAATCCATTCAGTATGGAATTAACTCGTAAGAGCGATTAGGAAATTCACAACATCCCTATGGACCGACCCGTACTCACCGGCTAACTACATGCGACACCGTTCTTGATTGCGGTAATAGATAGTTTTGATATAAATCAAATGGCGCCGTTGCCGGGGATGGCGTGTTATTTTCTTTTTGCAATTTCGGGATAATCTAAAATTATAAAAATTATAAAAATCTGAAAAATCAAAAAAATATATCATCTGTTATTTTTGGGAAGGGTATTTTTGTGTGAATTTTGCAGGATCTAAGAACAAATTCGGATTTGGAAATCTACAGAGATCAAAACAGCAAATATCAAATCCGAACAATTAGAAGATCACAACAACCGAGGAACAGAAGAAATTTGGAGGACCGAGTCTACAAGTCAACCGCGGAGATCTGGTGACAAAAAGAAATGCTGAACCGTCCAACCAGACGCGGAACCGCCGCGGCCTGGTCAATTCAGGGCTTGAAAAAAAAAACAGTTCCGCCACTGCAAATCTCTGTGAGTTTTCTCTCTCCTCCTCTGCAAATCTCCGATATATCTTCTGAAAAATCTCCTGCAGGATTCTTTGCGCTTAAAAAATCTTTTCCTTTCCAAATAACAAATCTTATGCAGGATTCGTTGCGCTATGCTTAAAATTATAATTGATTGCAAGTGATCTTTTCTGATTTTCATATCCTTAATCTTTTTGCTAAAAATATCTTTCCAAATAAAGAGCAAGAGAAAAAAGGAAAATTTTAATTAGAAAACTTGCAAACTTTGAAATTCACAAAAAAGATTTGATTGCAAGTGATTTACCGTTTTGCATATCTTTAATCGGATTTTATGGGGCTTTTGAACAATTCAGATTGGGTGGGGATTTCATCATCCTTCCCAGGACCCCAGAAATCAAATAAGGCATTTGCATTGACCATTTTTAATTAAAAAAATATTAGACTCAGCCCTAAGGACTTCGAGCTCAATAGGACAGAGGACTAGTTAGCATCGACCGTTTTGTTAGTGTATATGCCTTAGAGGCCATTACTGTATCATACTAGTTTGCATATTACTTGATGGAAGCTTGGGATATTCACAGTTGTATATACAATCTTGCTCGAAATGGTAGTATGCTACTTGGTTTGTCTCTGCTTTAATATGTGCATGTGTTTCTTTTAGCATATCGCTGATATACATATTAGTAGAGCCCTTAGGATCTTTGCTTGATTACCAGCGTTGTGATGGCGCTCACACTCGTGGAGGCTGGGTAATCCATAAGCACATCCTTATACAGGTCCCTGGTCGTTGGACTATCGAGACAGGGCATCGATACTCCGGAGTAGACTAGCGTATGCGCTTCTCATCCCAGTGTGGGAGACGGTCTGTCCCACAGCCGTCAGTACGTCGTACTTGAGATAGTATACGGGTGCTCGTTAGGTTACGAGTACACTGGACAGGACTCATTGGGAACTGTTGGTTGGTATTATACCTATCGTCAGTTATCAGTTCCCAGGTGATATGAGTACAGCTTAGTCCGCTGACTTGACACTGTCACTTCGCCTCGAGTGTGTTCCCACTGCACTTTGATTACTACCCTACCACGGCTCAAAGGAGTCGTGCAAACAGGTAGTTTTTGGGTGCAGTCCCGAAGCACTTGGAGGCAGTGACGGTTAGACAGGATTCGTCTCTCCCGGTATTGGGGGTTGACATCGCGCTTTGTCCAGGAGAGCCATTACACAAGTAGTCCCTGGCCAGGGCAAGCGAGATATACTGGTAGGTTTCCAGTGTTATCTCAGGGTGTTCTGGGCTACACTCCGACATGACTTGTATCGCTATTAGGGGACTGACGTTCACCGCCCCCTAGGCCCGCCATGCGATGTATCAGACGAACAGACCGGACTGTACGGAGACTGTCACATACAGGCTCAGTAGGAGTTCAGATGGGGTCACCTCGTCGGTCTTCTTATCGGCATCTACCTGGGGACCGTTACGTACAGCTAGTGCCGCTTGCGGTCTGTGGTTAAACCCACTGCCAGCGTAGTGTCGAGTCTTTAGAGTCCCACATAGAGAGCTATTCGCCTTTAGGCAAAATGAGTAGAGGTCGCATGGTTTTGCGACAGGGTTCGTTCACATCCGTGCACTTGTGCACGTTTGTTGTCCGGACAACTTATACTAGCGGGCTTTGTTTTAAGCCAGATCCTAGTATATGATTTGGGATTGGTTTTTTCTCTTCGTATTCGTGTTTCTCGGATCACGAATACGGGTGCGTATGCACAGTTGCTTGAGACAGAGGGAGAGGACTTTGTTTAGGGTTAATGACCATTGTCATTTTATTAACCCTAATGCTTATGTGTGTATTATGGTTAATTGATATTAGTTTAATATAATTGTGCATGGTTATGGTTGTTGACCATTTGACTATCTTGACTTGTTGACCTTAGTTGACATGTTGACAATCATCATTCCATATAAAAGATGCTCTTTGATCCTTTCAATTAGCATTAAATATGAAATGATAATGGTCATGTCTTGATTAACCATGACAATTATCTAGCTAATTATCAATTTATAATAATTCACACATATATGTGAGAATGCTTCATATTTTCTCTCATTCTATCATTTTACTTTCTCTCTCTTGTTCTTCCTCTTCCTCAAGCTCTCCCCTCTCATGTGTTGAGAAACACTTGAGCTTGAGAAAAACCACTTCTTGATAATCTCTACTCTCATCTAGGGTTCTAGGATTAGCACTTCTAGCACCCTAGTTACTTCTAGCTTGGAGTTGAAGCCAAAGGTTGAGGCTTTCGGGTAGATCCTTCTTTGACGTGAGAAGACGACAAAGGTGATCCCTTTCTACCACTCCAAGGAGAAAGGAGAGAAGGACATAAAGCCCTAGGTATAACCATTCTATCCTTTAGCTAGTTTCTAGTTAGCTTTAGCTTGTTTTTGTTTAGCAAAGATCCTTCTTTGTCTAGTCCATGTTGCCTAAAGTGATAAAAATCCGATTTTTATTCCGTTTTCCGCCTCCCCGCAAGCACCGGGGTGGGCAACGTGGACTTACAGTGGTATCAGAGCCTAACTAAACACAAACTAGCTAGGTAGTAAAGTGTATGGAAGTTTGATCGAAAAAATCGAAAAACCAAAATATCAAAACCATAACTTTCTGTTAAAATTTTTCCTGTTCAAAATAAAATAAATCATACTCCTAAAATCATCTCAGGGTTTTGTGAAGAAAGCCACCAAAAACGATCCAGTGACTCGCTCAAAGCGCCGCGGTTCTGCGGTAATAGCAAGCTATTGCCGCGCAACCGCGGCCGTTTTGGCTCTGTTCTGGGTCGAGTTTGGTGCAGTGTTCTTCTGGCTTGGTTTTGGGATTTTTAAGATGGTTTATATGTGCCCAGGTTTTCCAGAAAAGAAATTTGTTTTTGAGGGTCTATAAATCCGTATTTTTGATCGGACTTCACTACACTTTGACTAAAAGGTTATATCTGTGATGTTTATATGTATTGAACGTCGGCTAATCGCTATATGTCGATTAGTCGGAGTTATACATATCTGTGATCTGTGTTTGATGATGGTATGTGTATATGAATGCGTTGGATTGTCGCGGGTGAATAGCCGGGGTGGATGTGAGATGAGTGTTTCTTTTTCTTTCATTCATTGTAATATGTAAATTGATGTAATATTATTTGTTTGGCCGCACAACCGGGTCGGGGTTGTAGCCATCATTGTATAATTCTTTTTACTGTTTTTGCTCCTAGGATAGACCCATAGAGGGGGTGCACAAACTACCGGGTATCTCGAAGTGCCGAGTGGCCTACTCACGGTGTTGAGGGAGGTTGCTTCGCTTCGGGTACTTGGCGGGTAGTTTGCCGCACCCGTAGGGGTCTTAGGTGGGGTATTTGGCTATTCACCGCAACCGTGTAATACGCTTTTCGTTGCAGGCTCGAACGGATTGCGGATTCCTAGTATATCCAATGTATTCATCTGTGATCTGTAATGTCTATCATTGCTATATATTTATATATGATAACTATTTGGGCGTTGCTTATGTTTTACAGCCGCGCTAGCCCAGCCCCCGCTCTGTCATTAGTTAAGTAACCTAACGGGTGATGACGGGGCCCCGTGGCGAATGCGAATGGCATAAGCGTACGTCATATTTTGGTTGTTTTCTACAATGGTAGGATTAAATGATGGGACGCATTAAAAGAACTAATGCAAGAAAATAAACCAAGTAAAAGTCGATTGGAACACTTTGAAAACCACTCGGTTCTTTTCAAAACTAAACTTTTAAATGCGGAGCTTGAACCACTCATTTTAAAAGCTATCTCGTTCCATCGATCATATCAAGTTCACTACGTTCACGGTTTCGCCAAAACCATTCGTAGCCCTCCGTCATTTCATATGGATATTCAAAAGTATTCAAGCTATGTTTGTTGACCTTCGTCAAGGCATAGTGATTGGTAGCTGTTGGGTGTTCATATGTAGCATAGATAGATGCGTTGGTTTGGGACAGTCGTACTACCTTGTTGACCTTCGTCAAGGGTATGTGCGGGTGGGTTCAAATTAACCTGGATAATGACGGGTAGAACTTGACATGTGACTTATGATTTGTTGACCTTCGTCAAGGTCATAAGAACATGGGGCAAAAATCCACATCGGGAGTTTCATAAGTACTGAAACTTGCTAGCGCTGCATACCATTTGGAGTGTGATGATTCTGGTAGGATTCCTTCGGTTTTATCACGCGATGATATTTGGATCCCGATCCTACTGTGAGTATATGCTACTCCTAGGGAAAACTCTCACTTAACGATCAATTCTATAAACCTAGTAGGTGTCTAGAAAAGTGTTAGCGGTGCTACGCCCCCAGGGAAAAGAGGTTCTTAAATTAAGGAACTTCGCGAAAGCGTTGGAAAACCTCCCTCGAAGTACCGACACTGGCCTGGCTGAACGGTTAAGCAAGTATTGTACGGTGAGAAAGATCCCGACTAATTCTTCCTTTGTGGTTTGAGGAGGGATTCGAGAGACAGTGGGAGCCATCCTGTTTAGATAAATTAAAAACCAATCTAAACTTGCAAGAGCATCATGCTAAGTGTTTTCTTCTCTCTCTCTTAACTGCAGCGTCCCAATGACCGCACCTAGGTTACATCTAGATAATAAAATGACTGAATCTGACTGTTATGACTGGCAAAGGTCTGTCCAGATGTCCATTGCCCAGGACAAGCTGGGACACCTCTTGACTGATCCCACCCCTGCCGTCTCAGGTCCAGTTTCCCCTGTCACGGATATTGATATCCGTAGGACATCGGAAGAAGACTGTGCGAAAGCCAAGTGCCTCGTGTTAGCCTCAGTTGATGGTATATACCAGAGGCAGCACGAGAAGATGGACTCAGCTTCTATCTTCCTCCATAACAAAGTTTTATATGGAGAGCAATCTCGTATCGAAAGATATGAGACCTCGAACGAATTGCTTTCAGCGAGGTTGGCTATCGGGTCATCTGTAGGGGGCAACGTCCTTACAGAGACCAGCTCTTTTGAGCTCTCGGACCTAAAGACCACGTTGAAGAACGGGTCGGATGCTGACATAGTTCAACAGTCTCTACCTACTACCTTGAAGAAAACTAGGGAAGTAGAAAGAAAGAGAAGGGCAGAAGTTTCGGGAATGGATACAGTAAAAGAGGGCTGTTCCTATTGTTACGGGAATGAACATGGACAGAAGGATTGCAAGGCTTGCAAAGCCAGTAGCCAGAATTCGAAGCATGTTGTGGCTTCGACTTCGGGTGTGTTTGTAATAGAGAACTGTATGTCAGTTAACCCTACTTCCTGGGTATTGGATACCGGATCAGGATCTCATATCTGTAATTCGTTACAGGCTCTGAGAAACCGTTGGGTTATCAGGAAAGGTGATATGACTCTCAGGGTTGCTAACGGAATGAACATGTATGCTGAATCCGTAGGGGAATATCATCTAGGACTGACAACTGGGCAGATATTGATTCTGCGTAACTGTTTTTATGTACCAGGTGCGACTTGTAATATCATATCTGTATCCTTTATTTCTAAGGAAGGATATGATTTTACTTTTGTAAGCGATGTAGTTAACATCCACCTAAATCAAGTTCTGATTGGTTCAGGTACATTACAAAACGGTATATACGTATTGAATCAAGCTCAGATCTTCAGTGTCCAGAACACACTTAAAAGAAAGTCTCCGGAAACAAATCAGGCTTTCTTATTGCATTGTAGACTTGGTCACATTAATGAGACACGGTTAACAAAGTTACATAGAGAGGGATACTTGAATCCGTTCGAGTATCAGTCTTATGCCACTTGTGAATCTTGTCTCATGGGAAAGATGACAAAGACTCTGTTCACTGGACACGGAGAAAGAGCAAGCGAGCTCTTGGGACTCATACACAGTGATGTGTGTGGTCCAATGTCTACACATGCGCGAAGTGGTTATTCATACTTCATTACTTTCACAGATGATTTCTCTAGGTATGGGCATGTCTTCTTGATGAAGCACAAATCCGAGGCCTTTGAGAAATTTCAAGAATACAAGAATGAAGTTGAAAAACAAATAGGCAAAAGTATCAAGACACTGAGATCTGATCGAGGTGGTGAATACTTGAGTGCCGAGTTTCTGGGCTACTTAAAAGAGAATGGAATTCTCTCTCAGCTTACTCCTCCATACACACCACAACACAACGGTGTATCGGAAAGGCGGAATCGAACCCTATTGGATATGGTTCGTTCCATGATGAGTAAGGCTGAGTTGCCGCGATCCTTCTGGGGTTATGCGCTAGAAACAGCTGCATATCTCTTGAACAAGGCTCCAACCAAGATTGTGCCTACCACCCCATATCAGATGTGGAGTGGGAAGAAACCCTGTCTCAAGTACCTTAAGACATGGGGATGTCCAGCTTTTGTAAAAAAGCAGCATGCGGACAAGCTCGAGGCACGCTCAGTACTATGTAAGTTTGTGGGATACCCAAAGAACTCCAGGGGGTATCTTTTCTATTCCGCAGAGGAACAAAAGGTTTTTGTTTCTCAGCATGCCCACTTCTTGGAAACTGAATTTTTAGAAAATCAGATAAGTGGGAGCGCAATAGAACCGGAAGAAATTCCAGAACCACAAGCTATTACTGAAAGCTTGGAAGAACCAGAAGTGTCAAGAGAACTGGACATCCCAGCGCCACTCCGCAGGAGTAGTAGGCAGTCTCATCCGCCCGAGAGATACTACGGTTTTCTCATAGACAGGGATAGAGAGGATTGCACCATGGATTATGGTGAGCCTACAAGCTTCCAGCAAGCCATTCAGAGCGGCGACTCGGTAAAATGGCTGGATGCAATGCGGGCCGAGATGGAGTCCATGTACACCAACAAAGTTTGGACTTTGGACTTTGCTCCAGAAGGGGTAAAACCCGTAGGCTGCAAATGGATCTTCAGAAAGAAGATTGGTGTAGATGGGCAGGTTGAGACCTATAAAGCTAGACTTGTTGCAAAGGGTTTTCGTCAAAGACCTGGTTTGGACTATGACGAGACCTTTTCTCCAGTGGCTATGCTAAAATCCATTCGGATCCTTCTTGCCATTGCTGCCTTCCACGATTATGAAATCTGGCAGATGGACGTAAAGACGGCTTTCCTAAATGGAAATTTGGAAGAGTGCGTCTATATGGATCAGCTGGAGGGATTCATTCAGAGTGGGAGCAGCGGTAGAGTGTGCAAGTTGCTAAAGTCCATCTATGGACTTAAGCAAGCATCGCGGAGTGGGAATATCTGCTTTGATGATACTGTCAAAGAATTTGACTTTATCAAAAACCCAGATGAACCATGCATTTATCGTAAGATTGTAGGGAGAACTGTAGTATTTCTCGTCTTGTACGTGGATGACATTCTCCTAATAGGAAATGATATTCCTATGCTACAGTCAGTCAAAGGATTCTTGTCGCAGAGATTCTCCATGAAGGACCTGGGCGATGCCAACTATATTCTGGGGATCCAGATCTATCGTGATAGATCTAAGAGGATGTTGGGACTTTCACAGTCAAGGTACATCGACACCATACTGAAAAGATTCAGTATGGAAGATTCCAAGCACGGTAATCTACCGGCTTGTCACGGGATCACCCTCTCCAAAGAGATGTCTCTCAAGACTGATTTGGAGAGGGATCGCATGTCTATTATACCCTACGCTTCTGCGGTGGGCTCTATAATGTATGCGATGTTGTGTACCAGACCAGATGTAGCATACGCATTGAGCGTTGTAAGCCGGTATCAGTCGAACCCAGGGGAGAAACACTGGATAGCGGTAAAGAACATTCTCAAGTACCTGAGAAGGACTAAGGAGATGTTCTTGGTGTATGGCGGAAAAGACCTCCAGCTTGAGGCCTTTGCTGACTCCGGCTTCCAGAGTGACAAGGATGACTCCAAGTCCATGTCGGGTTATGTCTTTACCCTCAATGGAGGGGCGGTTTGCAGGAAGAGTTCCAAGCAGGAGACCGTTGCTGACTCAACTATGGAAGCGGGTTACATTGCTGCTTGCGATGCCGCAAAGGAAGCTGTCTGGATGAAGAAGTTCCTCACAGAGCTTCAGGTGGTTCCTACCATTGTTGATCCAATACCGCTGTATTGCGACAACAACGGAGCTATAGCTTTAGCGAAGGAACCCAGGTCCCATCAGAAGTCCAGGCACATTTTGAGGCGGTACCACCTGATCAGGGAGATCATAGATCGCCAGGAGATCGAGGTGAAGAGAGTAAATACGGAGAACAACACTGCAGATCCATTCACCAAGGCCTTGCCCCAGACTTAGTTCGAGCGGCTGATCGAGATGATAGGTCTTCGATACACCAGTACATGGCCTTAGTGCAGGTGGGAGATTGTTAGTGTATATGCCTTAGAGGCCATTACTGTATCATACTAGTTTGTATATTACTTGATGGAAGCTTGGGATATTCACAGTTGTATATATAATCTTGCTCGAAATGGTAGTATGCTACTTGGTTTGTCTCTGCTTTAATATGTGCAAGTGTTTCTTTTAGCATATCGCAGATATACATATTAGTAGAGCCCTTAGGATCTTTGCTTGATTACCAGCATTGTGATGGCGCTCACACTCATGGGGGCTGGGTAATCCATAAGCACATCCTTATACAGGTCCCTGGTCGTTGGACTATCGAGACAGGGCATCGATACTCCGGAGTAGACTAGCGTATGGGCTTCTCATCCCAGTGTGGGAGACGGTCTGTCCCACAGCCGTCAGTACGTCGTACTTGAGATAGTATACGGGTGCTCGTTAGGTTACGAGTACACTGGACAGGACTCGTTGGGAACTGTTGGTTGGTATTATACCTATCGTCAGTTATCAGTTCCCAGGTGACATGAGTACAGCTTAGTCCGCTGACTTGACACTGTCACTTCGCCTCGAGTGTGTTCCCACTGCACTTTGATTACTACCCTACCACGGCTCAAAGGAGTCGTGCAAACAGGTAGTTTTTGGGTGCAGTCCAGAAGCACTTGGAGGCAATGACGGTTAGACAGGATTCGTCTCTCCCGGTATTGGGGTTTGACATCGCGCTGTGTCCAGGAGAGCCATTACACAAGTAGACCCTGGCCAGGGCAAGCGAGATATACTGGTAGGTTTCCAGTGTTATCTCAGGGTGTTCTGGGCTACACTCCGACACGACTTGTACCGCTATTAGGGGACTGACGTTCACCGCCCCCTAGGCCCGCCATGCGATGTATCAGACGAACAGACCGGACTGTACGGAGACTGTCACATACAGGCTCAGTAGGAGTTCAGATGGGGTCACCTCGTCAGTCTTCTTATCGGCATCTACCTGGGGACCGTTACGTACAGCTAGTGCCGCTTGCGGTCTGTGGTTAAACCCACTGCCAGCGTAGTGTCGAGTCTTTAGAGTCCCACATAGAGAGCTATTCGCCTTTAGGCAAAATGAGTAGAGGTCGCATGGTTTTGCGACAGGGTTCATTCACATCCGCGCACTTGTGCACGTTTGTTGTCCGGACAGCTTATACTAGCGGGCTTTGGTTTAAGCCAGATCCTAGTATATGATTTGGGATTGGTTTTTTCTCTTTGTATTAGTGTTCCTCGGATCACGAATACGGGTGCGTATGCACAGTTGCTTGAGACAGAGGGAGAGGACTTTGATTAGGGTTAATGACCATTGTCATTTTATTTACCCTAATGCTTATGTGTGTATTATGGTTAATTGATATTAGTTTAATATAATTGTGCATGGTTATGGTTGTTGACCATTTGGCTATCTTGACTTGTTGACCTTAGTTGACATGTTGACCATCATCATTCCATATAAAAGATGCTCTTTGATCCTTGCAATTAGCATTAACTATGAAATGATAATGGTCATGTCTTGATTAACCATGACAATTATCTAGCTAATTATCAATTTATAATAATTCACACATATATGTGAGAATGCTTCATATTTTCTCTCATTCTATCATTTTACTTTCTCTCTCTTGTTGGTCTTCCTCTTCCTCAAGCTCTCCCCTCTCATGTGTTGAGAAACACTTGAGCTTGAGAAAAACCACTTCTTGATAATCTCTACTCTCATCTAGGGTTCTAGGATTAGCACTTCTAGCACCTTAGTTACTTCTAGCTTGGAGTTGAAGCCAAAGGTTGAGGCTTTCGGGTGGATCCTTCTTCGACGTGAGAAGACGACAAAGGTGATCCCTTTCTACTACTCCAAGAAGCAAGGAGAGAAGGACATAAAGCCCTAGGTATAACTATTCTATCCTTTAGCTAGTTTCTAGTTAGCTTTAGCTTGTTTTTGTTTAGCAAAGATCCTTCTTTGTCTAGTCCATGTTGCCTAAAGTGATAAAAATCCGATTTTTATTCCGTTTTCCGCCTCCCCGCAAGCACCGGGGTGGGCAACGTGGACTTACACGTTTATCCTAACCTGACTTTGCGGTGTCTAGGCAAGTGTGTCTAAGGCAAGTGGTTTCTTAATTAGGACCGCTACTTGTAGCGGGGAGCCTCCCACTTACCTGGCACTTACCTGGCCGCAATTGGCAGTGAAGAGGCGGTTTGAGGTCCTATTTCTAGCCCTTTGGAACAGTTAGGAGCTGTCTAGCTGATCTAGGTGACCCTAGATCTAGGCCTGATTATGCATTTTTGGATGATCGAAAGTGTGTCTTAGCCCTTTATCGAAAATCTTTTTTTGCAAAAAGTTCCGAACAAATAAAAAAAAGGGGGGGAAAGAGGAAGAATTTTTTTTAACAACTTGCAAATTTTTGCCGCTAAGAAATCCTTGCACCACCTACCTTCTTTCTCTTCTTTTTCTTCTATCATGGGTACCCCACATCATAAATCTCTTGCCGAACTTTGGTATCCCGAACCTAACTTTGCGTCGTACGTCAATTGTTTCGGTCGATTTAAGGAAGATCCCTCCATGCCCAAAATTTCTTTAAAAGGTCAAATAGAAGCGTCTAGGAGAAACAGTTCGACTTTGCCACCCACTTTGCGTCGACCAGGTCAACTTCTACCACCTTCTTATGTTGATACCACTTTTTCAAGTCCTGCTGTAACTCCTAAACCGATGTCTATTGCAGAGCATATCGCTCAATCTCGTAGCTGATTTTTCACCCCTCTCAACACATCTAGTTCTAAGGATCAACAAGTCCATTCACCTTTTTATCCACATGTTGACCCTACCCCTGTCCAACCACCCACTTCCTATCAGTCCTACCCGACTTTCCCACCGTCACTAGACACTGTTTCTACACAGCCTTTTGGGAGTTTCACATATCCAAACAATTTCGAATCTTTTACCGAAACCCCCTTACCACCTAAGTCTAGTTTGGAAGAGTCGTTGGAGGCTTATATCTTAGCAACAAACAAAATTATTAGGAATTTGGATGCGTCCGTAGCCGCCCTTATACAACCTAGTGAACCGGTGGCTAGTTTTCCACTAGTTTCAAATTTTTCAATGTATGAGGAGGCGGTTGGACAAAGTGAGAATTTGAGAGGAGCGAGTGAGTTCTACACATTTCCAAATCAAACCTACCCTTACCCAATTGAAGCCCACAACTCCGGTTTTCCATCGATTGTCCCAAATAGTTCACCTGTTGAAAATAAAAACGAGTTGTGTGACTTTGTAGTGCTTGATTTGCCAGATTGTGAAGAACCCCTTTCGAGTGAAACCACACTTAATCCTTTCGATCTTTACACCTCCACTATAGAACCTAAATCAATAAATATCCATGCTTTTGATGAGGTGTCAGAAAAAATTGATTTTCACTTGATTGAGAATATAGACGCCGGGAATATTTTAGATGATGAACCTGTCGAGTTGATTGAAATTTTATGTCCAATACATCATCCCGAGTCATTAGATGTTTCTCCCAAACTTCATATGCATCTTGATTTTGATAATAATGGCATGAATGAGTTGAATTTTGAGGAGAATTCTGAGGATAGTATTGAAGAGAGTATTGAGGATAATATTGAGGTTGAACCATTTTTGTTTGATGTGTCGAATTTTCAAATTCATCCTCCCGAACCTTTAACTGTTATATCACCCTCCCTCCTTCCTATCGTTCCGACCACGCACAAGATCATGCTTGATAACTGTGAGCTTGAAAATTTTTCGTTTGAATCTGACACAGTTCTCACAGCAAATAACACTTACGAGTGTTTCACTTTTTCGGACGATGTTGATGCCTCACCGCCCGAGTTTGAGTCATTTGAATTTTCAGATGAATTAGTTGAACCATCAGACTCGGTTGCTTACAGTCGTTTCGAACCATTGATGGAATCTTTCAAGTTCGAGACAGTTTACTACGGTGAGAATGAGACTATCCCTAATTCACTCCCTTTCGTCCTTCCTATCGTTCCGACCGTGCAAGAGACCGTTACGCTTTCATCTCCTATACCAAGTTCGATGTGCCTATGTTTTCTTGCGAATCTTGAGGGATTTGACCCCATTTCTCGACAGGTTGATAGATTAGCACAATCGCTTTTAACACATCGGTCATCAAAAATTGTGCTAATTTATTCACTCGATTTACACCCTCAAGATCGCACTACACTTCTTTCTTTTTTCCGCCATTCTTCTCCCCCACCGAGACCATATTCTCCCTTTCTCTCCACACGGTCTTGTGTGTGTCTCATTTCTTTTCTTTCCAGTCCATTCTTGCACCAACTCTACCATTACCACGATAAGATTTTTGAATGGTTGGTGCTAACCTTTGGCTTGTGTAAGGCCAAGCTTAAGTTTGGGAGGAACCTTGTTGTATATATATATTTGTTTTTCTTTTAACAATAAAACAAAAAAATTTATAAATAAAATAAAAAAAATTTATAAACAAATAAATAGGGGAGTGCCGACATTCTCAACCCTCGTTGTGTAGCATGACAGTGAGGACACTGTCAAGTTTAAGTTTGGGGCAATGCTCGGTACGTCTTCTTTCCTTCGCATTCATTTGTACATATTTTTGCATTTGCATATTTATTTTAAAAATCCATAAAAATTAAAAAAAGTTAAAAAATTATAAAAATTAATGTATTCAATTTTGGCCTTATTTGATTTGAGTTTGACAAATAGGTTAACTAGCTTGGAACAATAGATCTTAGACTTAGTAAATTAAAAGCCCTAAAAATAACCTTCCTTAAAGTTTAACGGTAGAAAGTATATGTCTTTGTAGTTTATTTAGAAATAGGCAAATTTTGAGTTCACTTCTTGGGCTAAGTCAAAACAAAGGAAAAGTATTGATATTTTTATTAGAGTATGAGTTTGAAAAATAATTCTTAGCTAAAGTCTAGATTCTGAAAATATATACCCTACAATTTGCACAATCACGCATCTTGAAACTTGGAATAGTAGAGGAGACCTTGAAATGCTCTTGTCTAAAGTACTTAGTACGAAATAAAAAAATACAAGTGTGAATAAAGAATAAAAAAATGAACACTGGTTTTTGTGATTACTTAAGGCTGTAAAAATAGAAAAATATTTAGCGAGGGTGCTTCATCACCTAGTGCCTTAGACCAACTGGTTTGGGAGTCACTGCTAAAAAGCCTTGGGTGTTACAAGACTAGGAATTACGCTTTAAAGTGCAAACGCATTTTGTAATCGGTCGTTGGTACCTCAAGAAGTATTAACGGTCGCATGAAGGATGTGTAAGCAAAATTCAATTAAAAATTCACCAATTAAGAAGTGCTTTGGACAACGGACAAGGGTATGATTGCTTGATTTGAATTTCCAAGTGTAGGGGTGATTTATACACACACGTAGGGATATGTGATTGGAGTTTAGATGAGAGAAAGGAGTGAAGAATAGAACTTGTATCTTTAGTAGAGTTGATAGAAATTCCTAAGTGGAGATGGAACCCTAGAAGAAAAACTTAAGAAATGCTGAAAGCTAAGTAAATCAATAGAACATACATAATCTTAAGTTAAATGATGAGGAAGTGTGAAGAATATGGGTGGATAATTTACGAGTCGATGATAATAGAATTCTTTGTTAGAAAACCTAAATGGAGAATTAAAGTCGAAAAGCCAAATTGATAGGATTTTGTGGGTAGTATCCGCTGAAAACCCTTAGGAGACAACACTCCTCCTACTAGGGACACCTAGAGGTTTAACGGCTTGTTGCACGAGCTCAGTGCAATCGCGTTTCCCTGCGAAAGTGCGGTTAGGTTTTTTGTAGAGAATAAAAATAAGTTTGCTCGAGAACGAGCAAAACATAAGTTTGGGGGTATTTGTTCATACCATAATATTGTATTATTATATTCCTCATTCTTATTCGTTTTATAAATAAACAGGTGCTTTTGACACATGTCTGCTACATATTACAGGTTACGGGTTCTTGGACAGAAAACAGTGAAAACGATGAAAAGACGATGCAAAAGTGGACTATGACCAACAAACAGAAGGCTCTTGATCAAGCCTACATCAAAGATAAATTTCACAAAGTACAAGGCAATGCAAGGTCCAAGATTACAAAGCGAACGGTTAAAAGTCCACCGCAATTATTCACTGGAGACCTGGAAGAAACATAGAAGCTATTTTAATAAAAGAACCAAATAATAAGGAAGCCCAAAGACAGAAGAGCCAACAAAAGAAATTTCAAGGCCCAATACTTCCTTTTAAAGAGACAGAGACATACAATTTTACCAAAGCTTGGAGTCTACTTTGACTAGGTCTTCCTAAGGATATTTTGGTAAATGTAGACATGCGAATCAATTGTAACCTAGTGTTTCCTATCCTCTATAAATAGGAACTCTAAATCATTGTAAAGGCCATGCCTCCCTATGCCTCCATGCCTCTTTTTATAAATAAAATTCAGAATTCTTTTGGAGAGCATCGATGCCTCTTTTCATATCATCTATTCAGATCTGACAACCCTGTGTAAATGTTTGGAGAGAGCCATCTGTAAAGTAAGTAGGTAATTTTCTATTCTTGCCCTAGTTAGATAGTTAGATCTTTAATTCAATTTCCCTAGATTAATTTAGTTTTTAGATTTAATTAATCCATTCACACCGTTTGGAATTAACTCGTAAGAGCGATTAGGAAATTCACAACATCCCTGTGGACCGACCCGTACTCACCGGCTAGCTACATGCGACGCCGTTCTTGATTGCGGTAATAGATAGTTTTGAGATAAATCAAACGTCTATATAATATATCATATATACTATATACAGTATTTATCACAACATATAAAATGATCACATCACAGATATCGCAGCAGAAGAAACATATGAAACATTGGATATACTAGGACGTCCGTGTTTTATTTTGAGCCTCTATAAAAAACGGATTCCACGGCCGCGATGAATAGCCAAACCCACACCCCTAGACCACTACGAGAGCGGCAAGAAACCCTACCAATTCTAGAGTTAGGAGACCCGGACTCGACTCCTCGAGTTGGTCTCCCACTGGACTCTAGAACCCGGTTACTTGTGCTCTCCTCCTTGGGTCTATCCTAGTGCGGAAAAGTAAATAATATACAAATGGTGACATCGACCTCATCTCGGAAGTGCCTCGATAAAAGAATATTACATACATTTAATTTTACATGAATGAAAATAAAAACTCTTATCTCACATAAAACCCCCGGCTATTCAAAACGCGACGATCTAATATAACATATCCAGCAACACATAACATCACATGTCATCAACGTAAGTAAGTATGCATACACCGATCGTCGTTGATGTATAGCAACGAAAACCGGCAATACAACTACATACTACACTTACGGTCACAGAAAAGAAAATGTAAAGCTACAACATTTGGAATCCACAATCTCTTTAGACATATTAAATCCGAAATATCACATACTTCGCATTTCATGCTTAACTATATGAATTCCATATATTGTATCACATTCCAGATAAATAGACAGTATTAAACTTTCCGAACTGATAATCAAATACCCAAAATTTCCTAAATAACTCAACACTTGAGCGGAGTTCAAAAATTCCAGAATACGTCACAGTAGCAATGGTCCAGCCGTAGAAGGGTCAAGCCAATGCTCACATGTGGCACGTCGTACTGCCCCAAACCCTAAGGTTTAGAGGCGGTTCAGACGGTCATATAATCGAGTTAAGGTTTGTGTTCTTCTAGAGGGTTCATCACATTACATGCACGTTTTTCCGAAAGATTTAAACTCGATAAAAATTCAACACTTGAAAGTTTTTCGTGCCGGGAAAATTAGAGTTAATGATATCCGTTCGAACATTTTAATACTTTCTAAATTATCCGGAAAACATAACGAAATTAATTTTTCTGATCGAATCAACGAATACAAAATAAACCTCAGAACACTCAACACTTGAGGCAGATTAAAAATACCCAGAAAATATAACTAGCAGCTACGGGCATTACTGTGCCAAAAGAAAAGTCAAAGCTCACTGTATGACCGCGGATCCGCGGCCCAAGCAGGGTATTGCCGCGGATCCGTTGCGGTCCGTACGGCTTACGTCATCGTTTTGTACAGTAATGCTTAGAAAACCCTGCTGAATTTTTTAGGTATTTTTAATACTGAAAAATCACAGTTTTTAAAATTTGTCCAGAGAAGGGTATATTTCGTCGATTCAGAGTTCGTTCAGAGTTTTAACTTCGTATACACGTCGCCTAATACTCTAGCTAGTCTCTGATACTACTGCAGGGTTACTAGGCACTCTAATAAGGTTCTACAAGGCATCGACCATGCCCGTTTAAAATTTTAGCCGTGCCGAATAACCCTAAACAAGATCTTTGCTAGATAATTAGGGTTTCACATGCAAGTAAAAGAAATTTACTACTAAGTGAATACGAAATACAACCTTTGTAGATCGGTCCTTCACTTCTAAAGCTCCTTGTCGTAGTCCCTTCGCTGCGATCATGGTTCTCCCGGGCACTTGCATAGCTTCACGAGGCGAAAGATGCGTCCTTGCTTGAAGTCTTCGAGGCCGAAGATGATCTACGTCGAGGGAATACCGACTCAAGCTACTACTTCACTAACTAGAAAATTAGTGAAGCAAACACCCAAAACTAAAGAGCTAGTCTAGTAGAGGATGGAGAAATAGGAAGTGGGTTCTCTTTAGAATTTTATTTCTCACAATGCTTCTCACTTTGGATCAAACCCTAGAGAGCTTTTTAGCTCAAGGAAGAAGATGAAGAAATGAAATGAGAAAGATAATGATCAAGTGAGTGAGCTAACCATGGTGAGTGAGTATCATATACTAACTCAAGTAGAGACATTACCATGGCTAATTCTAAATGGTTAGGTTAATAAAAAATCTAAAGTAAAACAAGGTTAGTGGACTTTGTCAAAGCATCCAAAAGCTTCAAGCTTGTGACAAATGGTCCACTAATTTGTAATTACCTTAAATAATAATTATTAACCACCATTTAAAATAGAATGGTGTATGTCTAGCATACCTATGCATGATGTATCAACAACCATGATACAAAATGAAAACACTTTTTAATATATATCACATATATATTAAAGTTGTGCACATGTGAGAAAAATCCTTAAGTGAACAAATGTTAGTTAATGTAAATTAGCATATCATATATACCATTATACACTAAATTATTAAATCAACACTTGACTTAATAATCCGGTTATATCTCATATAACCGACTAACATCCAATGTATCGACTTATCGAATCAACACTTGATTCGATAACCCGGCTATATCACATATAACCGACCTGTTAGTTATATGTATGCCCTAGAGGCTATTACTGTACATGGGATGTATATTGTAGTGGATGCTGGGGCATATATAGGTAGGACTTTCTTGCTCGACATGATAGTACGCTATCTGGTTGCTTTTTATCTTAACATGTATACTTATTGTCTCTTTGTTACATGTTAATAAATCCCTTAGGATGTGTACTCGACTTGCAGGACTATGATGTAGATCATACTAGTGGGGCCTGGGTAGTCCATGAGTACATCCTTTAATGTTCCTAGTCGTGGGAATATCGAGACGGGGCATCGATATTCCAGAGTAGACTAGTGTATATCTTCTCGACCCATGTGATGGGCGATAGATGATCCCATATCTATTGGTGTTTGACATCAGAGATGGTATGCGGGTGCTCAGTGGTGACTGGGTACACTGAACGGACTCGCCGAGAACTCCCAGATGGTATTATACCTCATGTCAGATGGCAGTTCTCTGGTGACACTGGTACAGCTTAGTCTGTTGACCCGAGATCGTCATAGAGTCTTGTGTGTCTCCCACCGTGCTTTGATTTCCACCCTACCACGGCTCTACTGAGTCATGCAAACAGGTGGTTTTTGGGTACAGTCCCGATTCACATGGAAGCAGTGAACGATAGGAGGGGATTCTTCTCTCCCGGTATTGGGAGTTGATGTTGCGCTATGCTTTACTGGCCATAACTGGAAATCCCTGGCCATGGTTGCACTGATTTACTGATAAGTGTTATCAGTAGTTTCATTTTTGATATGGACCTTACATCGGCATGACTTATCAAGTTGCTGGGGTCTGACGTTTACCATCCCTAGGCGAGATATGCGACATATCAGACGAACAGATCGGACTGTGCGGTAAGTGTTACTGGTTGGATTTGCAGGAGCGTGAGCAGGCTTGCTCGTTGATCTTCTGATCGCTCAATACCCAGGTGGCCGTTACGTTTGGCAGACCGCTTGCGGCTTGTGGGTGATTGATATGATCACCACCTACTGCCGGCGTATTGACGAGTCTTTAGAGTCCTACACAGAGGTTTTCTGGCTCAAGCGAAAAAAATAGGAGCACATATGAGATATGTGCGGGACCGAGAATAATACCAGTATGTGATATTATATTCTATTCTCGCGATTTGTATCATCGGACGGTTATATGAGATATAGCCGGGCTACCGAATCAAATGTTGATTCGATATATTGATACACTTGATATTAGTCGGTTATATGCGATATGACCGGATCATTAAATCAAGTATTGATTTAATGTATAATTATATATTTGATATATTACTTTAGATTAACTAGTATTTGTTCACTTAAGATTGATTTTCTCACTTGATGTGCACAAGTTGTATATGTGATATATGTTTGTGCACTAGTTTGTATTATGATTGATGATACATGCAACCTTGGATGTGTGTATGACTTACACCATATTTAAGTTAATGATTTAGGTTTTTAATTTGTTTTGGTAAAACAAAATGGTGGCCTTCTTTGTCTTTGCTTGAAGCTTCATGAAGCTTTCAAGCATCTTTGACAAAGTCCAACCATTTTGTTTTCCATGACATTTTCATTAACCTAACCATTAACTTAAACTAGGGTTTAGTCTCTACAAAGGTTAACTCACCCATGGTTGCATTATGATAGATTTCACTTGATTATTCATTTTTTTAATTCATTATTCATTCATAATCTTTTCTTCTTCTTCATCTTCTTTTTCAAGAAGAAGAAAGCTTTCTTGAAAAATTTCAAGTGAAGATTTAGAGTGAGAAATCGAAATCTAAAGTAAACGCACTTCCTATTTCTTCATTCTCTACCACTTGCCATGTAGTATAGGGTGTTCTCTTCACAAAGTTCATGACCAAGTGAAGATGGAGCTTGTGTTTGAGTCTCCTTGACGTAGATCATCTTCGGCCTTGAAGTCAACGACCTAAACCGCTCATTTCTCCGAAGAAACCATCGCTAGAGTCCAGGATCCCGATGATCGCAGCGAAGGGACGTCAACGCGGAGCTTTAGAAGTGAAGGAACGGATCTACAAAGGTTGTAATCCCTTTCACTTAGTAGTAAAGTAGTTTACTTGCTTTTAGTTTCGCCTTACCTCTAGTATACGATTTTGCATAGGGTTGTTCGGCACCTAAAAATTTGATTTTGGCATGGTACATGCCTTGTAGAACCTTGTTAGTATGCCTAGGAACCCTACAGTGGTATCAGAGCCTAGCTAGAGCTTTAGGCGAAGTGTAGACGAAGTTAGAAACCCGATCGAACCCCGAAACCCTAATCGATACCCTTCTCTGTACATTTTTTAAAACTGTGGAATTTTCCAAATTAAAAATACTCAAAAAAATTAGCAAGGTTTTCTAGGAATTACTGTGCAGCACGTGACCCTAACTCCATCAAGGCGCCGCGGAACCGCGGTCGCACCCTGGCTTGTGCGGCGGTTCCGCGGCCATACTGTAGCTTCATTGGTCACGGTTTTCACAGTAATGTCCATATTAGTTCCTGTGTTTTCTGGGAATTTTTAATTTATACTCAAGAGTTGATTATTCTGAGTTGTATTGGGGACTCGATGATTCGATCGGAAAGTTTAACTTTGTCTATGTGTTTTTCCAGGTAATTTAGAAAGTGTTAAAAGGTTCGACCGGATATTAATGTCTCACTTTTTCCCCTGCCAGAAAATTTCCAAGAGTTGGATTTTTTCGTAGTTTAAGAACGTTCTAAGTCGTGCAGGTAACGCGATGGACCCTCTAGAAGACAACAAACCTCAACTCGATTATGTGACCGTCTTGAACTGCCTTTTGAACCTTTGGGTTTGGGGTAGTACGGCGTGCCACATGTGAGGCGTTGGCTTGACCCTTCTACAGCTGGACCGTTGGTACTGTGGCATGAAAATGATGTTTTTAAACTTATTTCAAGTGTTGAGCTATTCGGGAAAACTTGGGTGTTTTGATTATTCGATCGGAAAGTTTAACATTGTCTATTTATCTGGAATGTGATACAATATTTGGAATCCACAAGTAGTTATGAGATAACTAATTTGAATGTTATAAATCTAGCAGTTTAGTCTCACTTGATCGGTTGCCACGGAATTTTGATGTGATCAAAAGTCCGTCGCAATCATGTTGCGTACGCGGATACTCGCCGGGTAAACTTAATAGATAGCCACGCCCCATAGCCCCGACTAAGTGACTGTAGGAGGACCCCGTCGCCAAAAGCATCCGTTCGGATGCTCGCGGCAGCGGTGTTCCGCCTTATTGCACTTCGTCGACGGTATCGGGGGTGCGGCCGTCTACTAAAGTTTGCGACGAGCATTCGTTTAGGATGTCGGGAATCTTGTTGAATTTCCCGACTTGATATTGAAAAGAGTTTTCGATAATGAGACTAAAATGCGGGGTTTATAATTGTTAGGCATGCGATGTCTAAGGAGGTTGCAGATTCCAGCTGTTGTAGTTTTACACTTTCTTTTTTCTGTGACTGTAAGTGTAGTATGTAGTTGTATCACCGGTTTTCGTTGCTGTAGGTCGACGACAATCGGTGTATGCATACTTACTTACGTTGATGACATGCGATGTTATGTGTTGCTGGATATGTTATATTGGATCGTCGTGTTTGAATAGCCGGGTTTTTTTTATGTGAGATGAGAGTTTTTCATTTTCATTCATGTAAAATTCATTGTATGTAATATTCTTTTATTGGGGAACTTCCGGGTTGAGGATGATGTCACCATTGTATATTATTTACTTTTCCGCATTAGGATAGACCCAAGGAGGGGAGCACAAGTAACCGGGTTCTGGGGTCCAGCGGGAGACCATCTCGAGGAGTCGAGTCCGGGTCTCCTAACTCTAGAATTGCTAGGGTTGCTTGCCGCTCTCGTAGGGGTCTAGGGGTGTGGGATTGGCTATTCATCACGACCGTGGAATCCGTGTTTTATACAGGCTCAAAATAAAACACGGACGTCCTAGTATATCCAATATTTCATATGATATTTTCTGCTGCGTTATCTGTGATGTTATCATGTAATATATTCAGATAGATACTGTATATAGTATATATGATATATTTTATAGACGTTGCTTATGTTTTACACCCATGCTAGCCCTGCCCCGCTCTGCCGTTAGTTACCTAACCTAACGGTGCAGACGGGACATCGAGGCGAATGCGGATGGCATAAGTGTACGTTGTATTTATCTGTGATGTTTAGGTGGACTTAAATGATGGGACATTCATTAATGTGATTAATGAAAGAAAATAAACCTAAATGATGTTGTGGAATCGAATTTCAAAAATTAGATAGCTCTAGTTGTTTCTTTGCTTAGCGGTGTTCCTTGTAGAATATCCAGCACCTTATTCGATAAGGAAAGAGCCGAGATCCCTTCACCGGGAGTGACCTCTTTAGCAATAATTAGCAGATACTACAACCTTCGGTTTGTCTTTTGACTGCTTTTCTAGTTCTTGCTTTGCATAGTGGTATTGTGAATATCCTGCACCTCATTCGACGAGGAAAGAGCCGAGATCCCTTCACCGGGAGTGACCTCTTTAGCGAAACTAGTAAAAGCCTCAAAAGCACTCCATTTTAAAAACCATTTGATTCCGCAACGAGATCAAGTTCAGAGCGTTAAAGGTTTTCTTAAAAACCATCCGCAACCCTCCCTCATTTTAGGAAGTAGAGTACTTAGTATTCGTGCTAGGTTTGTTGACCATAGTCAAGGCACAGTGTACGGTAGCTAAGTGATGTCTTCCTACACCGCATATGATGCAATTAGTTAGGACAGTCGCGTGACTTTGTTGACTTTAGTTAAGGGTCATGTGGGTGGGTCTAATTAATCACGAAATGACGGGTAGCTTGACTAGTGCTTATGATTTGTTGACCATAGTTAAGGTCATAAGTGCTAGGGGTAAAATCCTTTATCGGGAGTTTCAAGTGTTGAAATTTGCAATGAGATTGCATACCTTCTATGAGATAGTTGGATCCCGATACCCACTGCGAGTAATTGTTACTCCTGGGAGAGTTTTGCACTTTACAATTAGCCGATCAAGTAGGTGTCTAGAAAGGTGTCAACGGGGTTACTCCTCTGGAAAAATGATGTTTATTTTAATTAGGTCCGTGCGAAAGCACGGGGAACCTCCCTCAAAGTACCGGCACTGGCCGCCCGAAAGATTGGAGAACTTGTAGAGTGTAATTAATCCCGGCTAGTCTTTCCTTTTAGGGTTTGAAGGAAGATTTGATAAAAACAGTGGGAGCCATCCTTATTAGATAAAATATATAACCAATCTAATTTTGCAAGAGCGCACGCAGAGTGTATTCTTCTCTCTCTCTCCAGGTAGCGACCATGTCACGCCTTAATCAAGATAATAATATGGATGTATTGACCGAACCCGCTTGTTTTACTGAGCTGGGGAACGTTGGTCCCGCTCCAACTTATAATTGTTATAAGACAGAGTAGGAAATTGGGGATTACCAGAATTCCCGTGCCGCCCAAACGAAGAAAGTGCATGATGATGCATCTCCTTCGGGTGTGTTCATTACATAGAACTGTTTCTCAGTATTCTCTACGTCCTGGGTATTTGATACCGGATCAGGATCCCAGATATGTAATCTGTTACATAGGGCTACAGAAAGGTAGAGAAATGAGAACGGGTGATAAGTTTCAAGTATTGAAAATGGTGCAATTGTTGCAGCCAAGGTATTGGCAGTTATCACCCTGTATTACTAAATACATTGATTCTGAACGAATGTTATTAGATACCGAACCTGATATACAACATCATATCAGTCTCTTTATTTACTAAAGAAGGATATAATTTTTTATTGTTAGATAACGTTTTGCACATTTCCTATATCAAAAGTTTATCGGTTCAGGCACGTTATCTAAAAGCATTGACGTTCTAAATCAAACTACAGTTCCTAGTATATAGAACACACACAAGAGGAAGAGTTCAGAAATGAACGAATCCTTCTTGAGACATTGTAGACTAAGTCATATCAATGCGACCCGACTAGCTAAGTTACATTTAGATGCATATTTAAATCAGTTTGAATTTACATCTTATGAAACTTGCCAGTCATGTCACAAAGATAAGATGACCATAACTCCGTTTACTGGAAACAGAGAAAGAGTTAATAAACTCTTGGGATTGTTACATGATGATGTATGTGGTCCCCAGCCTACATATGCCAGGACTGGTCCTTTGTACTTCCTTACATTCACTGATGACCTCTCAAGATTCGGACACATGTTTCTGTTGAAACACATGTCTGAAGCTTTTGAGAAATTCAATGAATATAAGTTAGAAGTAGAAAACCAAAACTGGGTAGAAGTATTATGTCCTATGATAAGATCAGGGAGGAGAATACTTGTGCATGGAATTCTTGGACTATTCTAAAGGAGAATGAGATTCTCTCTCAGCATTACTCCTCCGTATACACCACAGCACGTAGGTGTATCGGGGCGGAGAAATCGCACCATATTAGATATGGTATGCTCTATGATGAGTATTACTGAGTTACCTATTTCCTTTTGGAAGTTATGCACTTGAGATAGCTGCATACCTATTGAATTGGATTCCAATCAAATCAGTACCTATTACTCCATATGAGATATGGTATGGGAAGAAGCCATCTCTTAAGCAAGTTAAGATTTGGGGTTGTCCGGCCTATGTCAAAAGAAAAATCCGGACAAGATCGAGGCAATGTCAGTTCTGTAGAACTAGAAGGAGTTCCAGCTATACAAACTACAGCTGATGATTTGACAGAACCAAAGGATTCAATAGTCCCCGACGAACCTCAGCCTCTCCACCGATCTAGTAGGGTTCCTCATCCGCCTGAGAGATACTTCGGTTTCTCGATGACAGTGGGAGCGAGGAATGCATCATGAGATGATGACCCAACTAGTTTCGAGCAGGCCATCGAGAGTAGGGACTCTGTAAGAATGGCTGGATGCTTAACGATCTGAGATGGAATCCATGTACACCAACAAAGTATGGAATTTGGTTGCTGTAGCTGAAGGGTTAAATCCCCATCAGGAGCAAGTATATCTTGAGAAGATTACTCGGTGTAGATGGAAAAGTTGATACATTCAAATCTAGACTTGTTAATGGTTTTCGTCATCGACCAGAAGTGGATAATGATGAAACCTTTTCCAGTTACTATGCTTAAGTCCATCCGGATCCTACTTAACATTGCTACATACCATGACTACGATATCTGGTGGTTGGGTGTCATGACTATTTTTCTAAATACTGATTTAGAAGAGAACGTCTATAAGTACACAGCCAGAGGGCTTCGTAAACAGTGGGAGCAGCGGAAACGTGTGCAAGTTGCTTTACAGATTAAAGCAGGCATCGCGAAGTTGGAACGTCTGTTTTGATGTCGTAGTCAAAGAGTTTGACTTCATCAAAATGGTAGATGAACCTTGTATATACAAAAGGGTAGTAGAGAGTAAGGTGGTCATCATCGTATTGTACGTGGACAACATACTCTTGATAGGAAAAGAGTTTCCTATGCTACGATCAGTCAATCTCCTCTTATCACAAGGATTCTCCATATAGGATCTATGTGATACCTCCTAAATCCTAGGTTTTATATCTATGGGATAGATTTAAATGGATATTAGGATTCTCACTAGGTAAAGTGAGATGGTATCAATCGATCCTGGGGAGAATCACTGGAAAAGTTCCAGGGTGATAAGGACGACTGAATGTCAGTCGTAGGTATTGTCTTTACCGTCAGTAGAGGGACGATATGTTGGAAAAGTTCCAAGATAGATACCGTGGCAAACTAGACGATAAAGGCTGGTGACATCGCTATCAAAGATACTACCAAAGAGGCAGTTTGGGTGTATATTAGTTCATGAGATGAACTAGGTTCCTACCATTGTGTGACAATGGAGGTGCGGCTTTGGCCCAGGAACCCTGGTCCCATCAGTTACCCAGACATATTCTGAGGCAACATCACCTGATCATGAAGATAGTTGATCTTCAGGGTGATTGAGGTTAGGAGAGTAGACTCAGAGGACAACACGGCGGATCCACTCACAAAGGCCTTTTCCCAGAGAGAGACTTTTATGGGATGGTTGAGTATGAGATACTGCAACCACTACTACAGATGGCCCTAGTGCAAGTGGGAGATTGTTAGTTATATGTATGTCTTAGAGGCTATTACTGTACATGAGATGTATATTGTAGTGGATGCTGGGACATATATAGGTAGGACTTTCTTGCTCGACATGATAGTACGCTATCTGGTTGCTCTTTATCTTAACAAGTATACTTATTGTCTCTCAATTACATGTTGATAAAGCCCTTAGGATGTGTACTCGACTTGGAGGACTATGATGTAGATCATACTAGTGGGGCCTGGGTAGTCCATGAGTACATCCTTCAATGTTCCTAGTCGTGGGAATATCGTGACGGGGCATCGATATTCCAAAGTAGACTAGCGTGTATCTTCTCGACCCATGTGATGGGCGATAGATGATCCCATATCTATTGGTATTTGACATCAGAGATGGTATGCGGGTGCTCAGTGGTGACTGGGTACACTGAACGGACTCGCCGAGAACTCCCAGATGGTATTATACCTCACGTCAGATGGCAGTTCTCTGGTGACACTGGTACAGCTTAGTCTGTTGACCCGAGATTATCATAGAGTCTTGTGTGTCTCCCACTGTGCTTTAATTTCCACACTACCACGGCTCTACAGAGTCGTGAAAACAGGTGGTTTTTGGGTACAGTCCCGATTCACATGGAGGCAATGAGCGATAGGAGGGGATTCCTCTCTCCCGGTATTGTGGGTTGATGTTGCGCTATGCTCTACTGGCCATAACTGGAAATCCCTGGCCAGGGTTGCACTGATTTACTGGTAAGTGTTATCAGTAGTTTCATTCTTGTTATGGACCTTACATCGGCATGACTTATCAAGCTTCTGGGGTCTGACGTTTACCACCCCTAGGCGAGATATGCGACATATCAGACGAACAGACCGGACTGTGCGGTAAGTGTTACTGGTTGGATTCACAGGAGTGTGAGCATGCTTTCTCGTTGATCTTCTGATCGCTCAATACCCGGGTGGCCGTTACGTTTGGCAGACCGCTTGCGGCTTGTGGGTGATTGATATGATCACCACTTACTGCCGGCATATTGACGAGTCTTTAGAGTCCTACGCAGAGGTTTCCTGGCTCAAGAGAAACGAAATAGGAGAGCAAATGAGATATGTACGGGACCGAGAATAATAACAGTATGTGATACTGTATTCTATTCTCGCGATTTGTATCATCGGACGGTTATATGAGATATAGCCGGGCTACCGAATCAAGTGTTGATTTGATATATTGATACACTTGATATTAGTCGGTTATATGCGATATGACCGGATCATTAAATCAAGTATCAATTTAATGATTTAATGTATAATTATATATTTGATATATTACTTTACATTAACTAGTATTTGTTCACTTAAGATTGATTTTCTCACTTGATGTGCACAAGTTGTATATGTGATATATGTTTGTGCATTAGTTTGTATCATGATTGATGATACATGCAAAATTGGGTGTGTGTGTGACTTACACGATATTTAAGTTAAGGATTTAGGTTTTTAATTTGTTTTGGCAAAACAAAATGGTGGCCTTCTTTGTCTTTGCTTGAAGCTTCATGAAGCTTTCAAGCATCTTAGACAAAGTCCAACCATTTTGTTTTGCATGACATTTTCATCAACCTAACCATTAACTTAAACTAGGGTTTAGTCTCTACAAAGGTTAACTCACCCATGGTTGCATTATGATAGACTTCATTTGATTATTCATTTTGTTAATTCATTATTCATTCATATTCTTTTCTTCTTCTTCATCTTCTTCTTCAAGAGGAAGAAAGCTTTCTAGAAAAATTTCAAGTGAAGATTTAGAGTGAGAAATCCAAATCTAAAGTAAACCCACTTCCTATTTCTTCATCCTCTACCACTTGCCATGTAGTATAGGGTGTTCTCTTCACAAAGTTCATGACCAAGTGAAGATGGAGGTTGAGTTTGAGTCTCCTCGACGTAGATCATCTTCGGCCTCGAAGTCAACGACCTAGCCCGCTCATTTCTTCGAAGAAACCATCGCTAGAGTCCAGGATCCCGATGATCGCAGCGAAGGGATGTCAACACGGAGCTTTAGAAGTGAAGGACCGGATCTACAAAGGTTGTAATACCTTTCACTTAGTAGTAAAGTAGTTTACTTGCTTTTAGTTTTGCCTTACCTCTAGTATACGATCTTGCATAGGGTTGTTCGGCACCTAAAAATTTGATTTTGGCATGGTAAATGCTTTGTAGAACCTTGTTAGTGTGCCTAGGAACCCTACACGACCGATACAAAAATTCACGAGAATAGAATACGGTATCACATACACGCATTATTCTCGGTCCCGCACATATCACATATGCGCTCCTATTTCGTTTTTCCTGAGCCAGTAAAACCTCTATGTAGGACTCTAAAGACTCGTCAATATGCCGGCAGTACGTGATGATCACATCAAGCACCCACAAGCCGTCAGCGGTACTAGCTGGACGTAACGGCTACCCGGGTATTGAACGATCAGAAGATCAGCAAGAAAGACCGCTCCAACGCCTGTGAAAGCCTAACGGCAACACTTCCCGTACAGTCCGGTCTCCTCGTCTGATATGTCGCATATTAAGTCTAGGGGTGGTAAACGTCAGACCCTAATAACCGATAAGTCGTGCCGATGTGAGGCTCATAGCGGGTCGAGAAACTACCGGTAACACTTACCAGTAAATCTCTAAATCAGCCCTGGCCAGGGACTTCCCTGTTATGGCCAATCGAGCACAGCGCAACATCAACCCCAATATCGGGAGAGACGAAACCCCTCCTATCGCTCATTGCCTCCATGTGACTCGGGACTATACCCAAAAACCACCGTTTTGCATGCCCTCTTGGACGTGGTAAGGTGGAAATCAAAGCACTGTAGGAATCACACAAGACTCTGTGACAATCTTGGGTCTACAGACTAACCTGCACAAGTGTCACCAGAGAACTGCCATCTCACGTGAGGTATAATACCATCTGGGAGTTCTCGGCGAGTCCGTCCAGTGTACCCAGTCTCCACTGAGCACCCGTATACCATCTCTGATGTCAAACACCAATGGATATGGGATCATCCTTCGCCCATCTCATGGGTCGAGAAGCGTATACGCTAGTCTACTCTGGTATATCGATGCCCTGTCTCGATACACCTACGACTAAGAACATTAAAGGATGTACTTATGGACTACCATGGCCCCACTAGTATGATCTGCATCATAGTCCAGGTAGTCAAGTACACATCCTAAGGGCTTTACCAACATGTAACTATAAGACAATATCAAGAGACAAGTATACATGTTAAGATAAAGAGCTACCAGATAGCATACTATCATATCGAGCAAGAAAGTCCTCTTTATATATGTCCAAGCATCCAATATAATATACATCATCTGTACAATACTGGCCTCTAGGGCATACATACAACTAACAATTTATAGTCCGGTCCTTCACTTCTAAAGCTCCGTGTTCAGGTCCCTTCGTTGTGATCATCGAGTTTCCGGACTCTAGAGAGGCTCCACGAAGAGAAAGATGCAAGCTTGCTTCCGATCTTCGATAACAAAGATAATCTACCTTGAAGTTTCTTTAACACAAGCTCTCACTCACTAAATGAAGTGAACACCCTAATCTAAATGGCTAAGATAGATTAGGATGATGAGGTAGGATTTTAGCTCTCATTTATTATCTTAATCTCACTCATTTTCATCACCAAAGAAAAAGCTAGAAAGCTTTTCTTCAAGAACTCAAGGAAGAAGAAGAAGAATCCTTTTGTGATGAATAATGAATAACTCAAGTGTGGTTAGAATTGCAACCATGGGTTAAGTATGAAGACTTAACCCAAGTAGAGATTTAACTAGGGTAAAGGGTTGGGTTGGGTTTAGGAAATATCTATGCAAAATATCCAAGTCAAAGTCAAAGCTTCAAGAAGCTTCTTGAAAGCTTCATGAAGACTTAACCCTAATCCAAACCCTAACCTCAATTAAACTCCACAAAACATGTTGCATTTATAATCATAACATGTTACAATATTATATATCATATATACAATATTTATTGTAACAAAAGAAAATAATACAATTAACATATATCGCATATATATCAATGTAACCCGAGTGAGAAAAAGAATCTTTTAGTGAGATTATATCAGTTAATGTAATTTAATATATCAAATACATAATTATACATTAAATTATCGAATCAACACTTGATCCGATAATCCGGCTATTTCACAAATAACCGACTAATATAATCTGTATCAGTTCATCGAATCAACACTTGATCCGATGACCCGGCTATATCACATATACCCGGCCGATATCTCATATCGCGAGAATCTAATACGGTATCACATACACGTATTGTTCTCGGTCCTGCACATATCACATATGTGCTCCTACTCTGTTTTGCCTGAGCCAAGAAACCTTTGTGTAGGACTCTAAAGAATCGTTAATACGCCGGCAGTAGGTGATGATCATATCAAACACCCACAAGCTGCAAGCGGTCAGCTAAAAGTAACAGCCACCCAGGTATTGAGCGCTCAGAAGATCAAAAAGCAAGCCTGTACATTCTCCTGTGAATCCAGTCAGTAACACTCCCGTACAGTCCGATCTCTTCGTCTGATATGTCGCATATCTCGTCTAGGGGTGGTAAACGTCAGACCCCACTAGCTCGATAAGTCATGTCGATATGAGGTCTATAATAGTTCGAGAAACTACTGATAACACTTACCGGTAAATCTCAGCAACCCTGGCCAGAGATTTCCAGTTATAGCCAATCGAACATAGCACAACATCAACTCCCTATACCGGGAGAGACGAATCCCCTCCTATCGCTCATTGCCTCCATGTGATTCGGGACTGTACGCAAAAGCCACCTTTTTGCACGCCCTCTTGGACGTGGTATGATGGAAATCAAAGCACAGTGGGAATCACACAAGACGCTATGACGATCTCGGGTCTACAGACTAACCTGTACCAGTGTCACCAGAGAACTGCCATCTGACGTGAGGTATAATAACATCTGGGAGTTCTCGGCGAGTCCGTCCAGTGTACCCAGTCTCCACTGAGCACCCGTACACCATCCTTGATGTCAAACACCGATGGATATGGGATCATCCATCGCCCATCATATGGGTCAAGATGCGTATACGCTAGTCTACTCTGGAGTATCGATGCCCTGTCTCGGTACTCCCACGACTAGGAACATTTGAAGGATGTACTTGGAGACTACACTGTCCCCACTAGTATGATCCGCATCATAGTCCCGGTAGTCAAGTACTCATCCTAAGGGCTTTATCAACATGTAACATAGAGACAATCATAGTACATGTTAAGATAAAGAGCAACCAGATAGCGTACTATCATGTCGAGCAAGAAAGTCCTCCCTATATATGTCCAAGCATCCACTACAATATACATCGTATGTACAGTAATGGCCACTAGGGAATACATATAAGTAACAAATCCCTCGCTCTAAGTCTTGCAACCACAATCTCACTAAATCTCATTACTTATACAAATTTCAAATTTTGATTGATGGAGTTGACTAGATACAATATGAAATATAAATACAAGAGTGGGTACGATACAAATGCCCCACCTACCAATGCAAAACACCCAAATGACTCTATGTGCCAGCGATGCCGCTACTGATCCGTGCGGTCAACCTGCAAGAACTATGGCACAACGTGGGTGAGTTGCCAACTCGTGAGTAGAAAAACATCTACAAGTAGAATCGAATAAACAACGACTCCTAGGTCAACTATATCATAAGGGTAATACTATGATATCTAGGGTGACCGGGTCATGATATATGCCAACAATATACTCAAAGTCTATAAGTATGCGGATATCATCCAACCATATAATCAATGTATGTATGCATGTGGATCTCGTCCAACCATATAATCAATGTATGTATGCATGTAAGTTTGAGGATATAAATCAACGGTGTCCTTCGCGACACATCAAAATCATGCAACCTGAGTGTCCAACATCGACACCCGAAAACAACATGAAACCCGTGTCCAGCATCGACACGTAAATCCTCATATCTCGGGTTCCATCAGTCCGAATCGGCCAACGGGCTCCGTCAGTCCGGATCGGCCCATATCATCTCTCGACTCCGGTCGGTATCCTCCGGATATCCGCCGAGCCCAAATACTATCATCGATAGGTAGTAGTCCCTCTGCCAGGCTTACCGTCTGCAACACAGCAATCCGTTCTCGCCCCGGGGTACCATACCGGGTCTACCATTTACCCGCAATCAGCCTCATCCAGCTCCTCGAATGTAACATTTTCAAAAATATAAAATATTAATTTTTGGAATTTTTATAATTTAATATTATTTTATTGATTATTTTAATATTAAATCTATTTTTAAATGCAAATAAATGGAGAAAAATTACGGAAAATTATGGAAAATTCTAAAATAAGATAAATTAGTGAATTATGACATTTTTAAGTTGTTGTGATCATTTTGACACTAATTTAGTGCTAATCGTGATTAAAATCGCTAATCGGGTTTTTTGGTAATTTTGTGCAAAACTTGCACATGTCACTTTTTCCTACACTTATGCATTTTTGTTACCATGGATTTCTTTTGGGGTTACTATTCTCATGAGAAGGTTTAGGGATTTAGAGAAAAGGAAAAGAAAAGAAAAGAAAAAGGTAATGATGAGGGTAGGTGAGAGAGAGAGTGGACAATTGACTTTTAACCCTTAGCCATTTCTCTCCCCTCTCATTTCTCCCCCTCTTCCTCTCTCCTTACTGCTGCTGCCCTAGCCCTCTTCTCCCCTCCACTAAATCCCCTCACTTCATCTCTAAAACCACACCAAAATCCTATGTCGGTTTCACAAAAAAGATGCGCAAGCTCGAGATCTTCAAGATGGACCTAGAAAGCTTGGATTGTGACCACTTGGGGCAACTCAAGAAAGTTCTTGAGTTGCCAATTAAGGTAATTTCTGAACCATTGTCTTAGTTTTACCTTTTCATATACCCCTATGCAAGTTTAGAATTGAAATCGGGTGAATTTGTGGACTTGGTGAAAACTAGTTAGGGTTTGAAGGATTTGTGAGTTGTGATGGTTGATTTGAGTTCAGTGGAGATCGTATGAACACCCTAGAGCTAGAAACCCAGCCCAATCCCATTGGAAACCAAGAATACGGAATTTCGGAGAAATTGTGTAATCTGTCACTGTTATTTGGAATCTGCTATCATACGAGGTATCCTAAAATAAAATTGAGTGGACAGTAGCATGTGCAGGCACCCAGGAAACTAACCCCAAAACCCTAGCCCCTATCTCATCCGTACGGCCGCCAAAACCTCCATTCTGGCAGCAAATTGCGGCCAGACCAGTGGGGAAATTCCTCGTTTTGCGTGCCTGGCCCCATTTCATCAATTCTTGGCCCTGGGTACTTCTAGTTTTGACAGATTCTTTCTAGGGTGAAATCTGGGACATATATCCTATGTTGTCGTTTTGGATTCGTGTTTCCGTATTCTGTATTTTTTTGGATTGGAAATGGTGGAATGTGTTTTGCCTCGACTATTGTCGTTTATACGACGATATAGGGGATTATGGATGGTTTTGAAGGCGTGCCATAGGTTCTCACCTATAGGCCCCTTATCGTATCGTTTTGGAGTTTATGCGCCGTTTTAGATTGGATTTGGTTTTAATGCGCATATACGATATTTTGATGTGTAGGTACCCATGAAGACTTCGGACGACAAGCAAATGCATGGTGACGTCCGCAATTGGTGATGCAAGGTGAGTAGATTATATCTACGGGGGAAAGTCGGGTGGATGGCGTATAGCACCCCCGCAGTCCGTAGATAGCTTATTATATAGTATTGTGATATTAGGTGTATTTTGGGTAAGGTAGGGTTAGAAGTGACTAGTGTAGTTCATAGTCGCGAACCCTAGGATAGAGTTACACCTATACACATACCCTTGCTTTTCACATGTACTTACACTGTGGTTGATGATATGTGACGACTTTGGAGATGAGTCGATATTGTGGGCTTGGTGCCCTGGGATCGGTGATTTGATACGATCCATATGTGGGATATGACTTGTGATTCTTGCGAGCTTGGGATGTGTGTTTACCCCCGCATGCATACTTTACCGATGTTACCGTTTGTACTAGAGATAGAGTAGTACATCCAGACTATATGATCTGATGATGGTGATATTTGTTATGTGATGAGACAATGAGATGTTGACCCCTACCCAGCTTTTGGGAATGCCGTACGATGATTTACCGTACGAGCCGATATTGATGATAGATCCGCACTCATAGCTAGAGGATATCTTACGATATGACATTGAGGCGGGATCACCGACTATATATCTACATATATACATTGACTCAGTTTTAGGTGGTTTCCACACCTACCCCTCCTGATTGACAGGATACTTAGATGTAGTTGCATAGTAGATACTTCACTGTGCTGCTGATTACTAGATTTCTGCATATTCATGTTATTCGCATTGCTGGCATATGCTCATTACCATATTATTATCATGCTGTTAGGACACCAGCACCATTATCGATGATGCGTATGTTTCACGTACACTACTTGCCGGCTCACACACTTCATCATCGATAATTGCCATGTCACTACACCGTAGTACTATTGCATTTGTGATATGATGCTTCATTCGACATATGCGCATTCCTATTCCATGTTGCATGATTTCCGATATGATTACTCTCTTTACATGTCGCATATATCATGGATTGATTGCATAGTATATCGCATTGGATTACTGCTGGATGTTGGATTTTCATGTGATTTCTGGTTTTTGAGGACCGTGGGGTTATTTAAGAAAAGAGACACTTTATGAAAACCCGGTACCTCGTGATATGATATTTCGGTGCGTCCACCACGCGTTTTCTCGGTGCTGAGACGTGTACTTGAAACCCGATTCGAGGAGGTGATGTACTGTTTGCGGGTTCGTGGTGGGCCCGGTATGGTTCCCCTCGGCGAGATGATCGATGGGTTATGCCGATTGAGCCTGGAGGCGGGCGAGTACCTACCGGTGATTTTACCTGAGCTCGGCGGATATCCGGGGGATACCGCCTGGAGCCGAGAGATGGGCATACTGTTGGGGCCGACGGGCCGATATCCGCAGACGGAGCCCAGAGATGGACATGGGTTGACTCATACTGCCGGGGCCGAGGGCCGATATCCGCAGACGGAGCCCCATATGGATGAGGATTTACGTGTCGATGCTTGGCACGGGTTTCATGATGGGTTTTCCATGGTTTTATTTATATCCTCACATTGCATACATGATGCTTGCTGTCAGTGGGTGACAGGTGGACGGGTTCCACAGATGTACAGACTGGATTTACACTTATCTTGCACCAATATTAGTGGTATGGGACGCTAATATATGTGTATTGATATTATTGATATTTCTTCATTGATACTTCATGCAGACATACCTTACACTGATGTCATGTTGTTACCTGAGTACCTGGCACTATTTACATGATTAGATGTTACCTTGCCACCTTTTTACGCTCAGATGTACTCTTGTGGATATTTTACTGATCGTTGACTTAGGATTATGTCTTGCATTCGATTTATCCTTGTAGATGTTTCTATTCACGAGTTGGCAACTCACCCCCGTTGTGCCACAGCTCTTGCAGGTTATGCCGTACAGGTTCTATTGCGGCATTTCTGGCACTTTTCCTTCTTGCGGGTGATTTGCTTTGGTAGGTGGATTCTTTCATATCAGGAATCACCTTTGTATTTATTTATTTCATTGTATCTAGAAATTGTCCATCAACCAAAACTTGTATATTCTTTCTGACTCAGAGACAGTGTTGTATTATTCGACCTTAGAGTCGCGCTTAGTAGTATTGCGGTTTTCTTTACTTATTCTTCAAAATGGTTTTAGATTTCTGGGCTTTTGGCTTACTTGGATCAGATGGAGTCCTATAGGCTTCATATGGTTCAAGTGCCAGTCACGTGCTCTTTCGGGGCGTGACAAAGTTGGTATCAGAGCGCTAGGTTGACCTTGGTTCGAGTCTAAGTTTGACTATGTGGAGCCTAGGGAGTTGTATATATACGGAACTTAGGCTTGACCTTACGGAACTTAGACTTGGTTGAGGGGGTGTAAACCCGAACTTTCGTCGTTTTAGGATGACCCTTGGTTGATGGATTAGGTGACTAAAGTAGAGTGACGTACCGTTGGTATGTTCCGCGGCATACTTACGACACGCCACTCCACTTAAGGAACCTTAGGATGGACATTTGTTTTGAGATCAGTGATTCTTTCATATCCTGGATTATACATCCATTTGAGATTCCCGATTCTATTAGTTTCATGATCATACCTCCATTGATACTGTTCCTTCCTATGATCATGTATCCACTTTGGATCTGTTGTTTCCTTTCTTGCCACTGGTGTACTCTTTGATACTCGATTGAGATTCCTGTCACCATGTTTGAGCGCAGTTTGGGCTGCTGCTAGGGTTACGGCCGGTGTGAGCTCGTGTGGTACGAGGGCCGACCTTTGTGTTTTCTGGTGACATGGGAACGTCTCGAGTTAGTGTGGTGATTGTGACCTCTAGTAGAGGCGAGTGCTTGGTTTGCACCGGTTGATCGTGCCTTTGTTAGAGCTGCCAGTTGAGAGAGGACTGTTGATGTACAACATACCTCCGAGATCGTGATGTCGGCTACCGTGCAGACAGATGGACCAGCTGTTGCTGAGATTGACAGGATGTCGCTTTCGGAACTTACGAGCTGAGGTTGCCGGAGCTTTCAGGCAGATATGCGACAGATGATAGCTAGTCTACTCGATTTGAGAGACGAAGGTGATTCGTCCGATTTTGCGCCAGAGCGGGCCCAGATGAGTTGAAGATTTCCAGTGTGGAGAGTCTTACTCAGATCTAGAGCAGGCTGATTCAGAGACGACCGCCATTGTGTTGCCTTTCCTGGAGGATTGAGGCATTGTTCGGCGTACAGGCGTATGAGCCAGTTGTTGCTGCAAATGATGAGGTATCGCCCAGATGATTGGAGCTACTGCAGCATGAGCATGTTCTTAGATAGGTGATAGCGAGTCGCTAGTCACCGAGGATGGATGACTAGGACGTGTGGTGAGTTCGCTTACCCCGAGGCGAGATCATCAGGTGGATTGATTCCAGCTAGAGACGACTTCACGCAGGTTCGTTGAGAGTCGATTGAGACGATCGAATGTCAGGAGCCTATTTTCCAAGTTTAAAGTATACGGAAAGACATGCAGGTGATTCTATGGACCCTCTAGAAGAATGAAACCCTAACTCGACTTAATGACCGTGTGACAGCCTTTGAACCTTAGGGTTTACGGCGGTTCCGCGGCGCCATTAGTGAGGCTTGGGTTTGCCCTTCTACGGCTGGACCACCGACGCTGTGGCATGTACTCGATACTATTAAACTGTACCCGAGATGTGAGCTCTTGGGGGATTATGAGGATCTGACGAGTCGATCGGATGGTTCGACATCTTTCGGATATCGTGATGGGACATTACTTGGGAGACTCCAGATGCGAGCATAGCCGTCGGAGCGCAGTTCGTGTAGCCACGATGAGACGAGTCCGAATCAGTCGACATTTGAGCAGAGTGAAGTAAAGAGTTCGTACGAGATTTCGACGAGATGACGTCCCACTCCGCTGACATTAGAGATGTGATACACACCCCGAGGCGTGGTATATGGATATATCTTCCAGAAAGAAGCGCGATAAGTATGCAGCCGTTCCGGAATAAGCGTGAGCTTCAGCATTAGACGATGACTTCCGGGCATTTCGGCAGGATTGAGATTTGAGAAAGGAACCTCGACAGGACTTTTCTGGAGTACGATACGAGAAGACCTAGACCAGGAGTGGTCGTTTGCGCACACCCAGCAGACCAGGGTTCGGCATTGTCGACGAGGTAGTTGGCCAGGTTCGGATAAAGGAACCTACCCAGATGCGTTGCGAATTGATAAGGACGGACGAGTGATGAGTTTTCCTCCGATGGTTGGGACGTGTTCCCGAGGACCAGTTCGGCCTGACATCTGCTACAGAGTGATGAAGCTACAGAATACGCAATTTCGAGTCCGTGTGAGAGACTTCAGATTGACCGTGGCCGAGACGGTGCAGTGCATAGTAGCTTGGTGTGACGTCATAGTGGACGACGATAGAGACAGTTGGAACAAGAGGTTCGCGTGAGACCCTGACGAGCTGTCATTGCTTTCCGTCGAGACTAGAGACCTGAGATGCTTACAGAGACGTTGCGATGTGACCCGTTTCTGGAGAAATTTTGTGCTGAGGACACAGATGCCCTTTGAGCGAGAAGAGGTTATGCAGGAGAGCTAGCCTCTGTACAGATCGGCATAGGCATGATTGGAAGATACCTTGAGCAGGATTCCTTCCAGGACATAGCTGCCATGATGTTGCACCCAGGATCGGATGTGTGACGTGCTTTCAGAGAGCCAGAGGTCGACGCCAGTGATATGCTGCCTTACGAGTGGTCGTGAGGTTTGACCGAGAGGTGACCAGAGAAGTGCCAGAACGGAATCGTCCCCGTTAGCACACCTGACAGGGCCGATGAGCCGATTGACCGCGTGATAGGTAATCCGCAGAGAAGATAAGGATCCAGAGAGTCAGAAGACGTTAGACCGTAAGCAAGAGGCAGGTAGATATCCTGCGCTGCTAGCTGTGGATTGCACTGACTCCTTCTCGACCTCGAAGGAGGAACTACCGAAGACGGTATTTGTGATTTGTGATTTTGTGATTCGATTATCACGTATCCGTCATTTTGGATTTCGGTATTTTGGGTGCTCTGTTTGCATGATTTAGTTTTGGTGACTGAGTTTCATGATATTGGTTTCATGCACCCACTGGATATTTATATATTTCGCGCAGAGTTTTCATGCATTTTAGTGTTATGCTTTGATTCGTGCACGCTGATGCACACGATTGTGAGATTTTCCTTTGAGGTACACCTGATTTTGGTTTGAGACGCATTTTATCGTTGATTTTGGCCCGGATTTTGATGGTTGGTTTTGCACTCCGTGCTGGTGATGTGCTTTACACCTATTCGATGTTTGTTATTGGATTTCGTGATTCCGTGCATGTTGAGTGCGCAGGGTTTAGATTTTCGTTCGTGCACGATAGATGCACAGATTTGGATTTTCGCGCATGTTGGGCGCATGTTTTTAGATACGATTTTGGTGCGCACCCGATGCACTAAATCGAGATTTCTTCGTGCATGTTAGATGCACCGGACCTTGGCTGTCAGGCACATACGTTGCCCATGACAGAGGTTTCGTGCACACCCGTTGCACCTAGATGTTGTTTTGTGCACCTGTTTAGCACATATTGGATTTTTGATTTCCGTGCGCACCAGACGCACAGGATTGTGTTACGTACATTTTTTGAGATTTATTCCCTTTGGAGCAGTACCCCTTATGATGTTGGGTTTTTGCTTTCATGCTGAGCAGGACTAGTCAGTAGACGATACCTGGATATACTTTTGCATGTTTTACATCAGCTTTTTACGTGTATAGATTGGATGTCTACATGTGTAGTTTCGATCCATATCATATCGGTTTTGTATTGGATTTGACATTGTGTTTTTATATCGACTCCGATGATTGCGGGATGCTTGACGGAGTTTTGTTTTTGAGTTATCTGCTCAGTACCCTTGCGCATGCATTGCGCTGTGACGTTCTTTGTGTTGATATTTTCGGAGCCCCGACAAATTGGATTATTACTGAGATTGTTTTAGTAGTGGGGTTTTAAATTTAAATTCGGGGACCGAATTTCTTTAAGGGGGGTAGATTGTAACATTTTCAAAAATATAAAATATTAATTTTTGGAATTTTTATAATTTAATATTATTTTATTGATTATTTTAATATTAAATCTATTTTTAAATGCAAATAAATGGAGAAAAATTACGGAAAATTATGGAAAATTCTAAAATAAGATAAATTAGTGAATTATGACATTTTTAAGTTGTTGTGATCATTTTGACACTAATTTAGTGCTAATCGTGATTAAAATCGCTAATCGGGTTTTTTGGTAATTTTGTGCAAAACTTGCACATGTCACTTTTCCTACACTTATGCATTTTTGTTACCATCGATTTCTTTTGGGGTTACTATTCTCATGAGAAGGTTTAGGGATTTAGAGAAAAGGAAAAGAAAAGAAAAGAAAAAGGTAATGATGAGGGTAGGTGAGAGAGAGAGTGGACAATTGACTTTTAACCCTTAGCCATTTCTCTCCCCTCTCATTTCTCCCCCTCTTCCTCTCTCCTTACTGCTGCTGCCCTAGCCCTCTTCTCCCCTCCACTAAATCCCCTCACTTCATCTCTAAAACCACACCAAAATCCAATGTCGGTTTCACAAAAAAGATGCGCAAGCTCGAGATCTTCAAGATGGACCTAGAAAGCTTGGATTGTGACCACTTGGGGCAACTCAAGAAAGTTCTTGAGTTGCCAATTAAGGTAATTTCTGAACCATTGTCTTAGTTTTACCTTTTCATATACCCCTATGCAAGTTTAGAATTGAAATCGGGTGAATTTGTGGACTTGGTGAAAACTAGTTAGGGTTTGAAGGATTTGTGAGTTGTGATGGTTGATTTGAGTTCAGTGGAGATCGTATGAACACCCTAGAGCTAGAAACCCAGCCCAATCCCATTGGAAACCAAGAATACGGAATTTCGGAGAAATTGTGTAATCTGTCACTGTTATTTGGAATCTGCTATCATACGAGGTATCCTAAAATAAAATTGAGTGGACAGTAGCATGTGCAGGCACCCAGGAAACTAACCCCAAAACCCTAGCCCCTATCTCATCCGTACGGCCGCCAAAACCTCCATTCTGGCCGCAAATTGCGGCCAGACCAGTGGGGAAATTCCTCGTTTTGCGTGCCTGGCCCCATTTCATCAATTCTTGGCCCTGGGTACTTCTAGTTTTGACAGATTCTTTCTAGGGTGAAATCTGGGACATATATCCTATGTTGTCGTTTTGGATTCGTGTTTCCGTATTCCGTATTTTTTTGGATTGGAAATGGTGGAATGTGTTTTGCCTCGACTATTGTCGTTTATACGACGATATAGGGGATTATGGATGGTTTTGAAGGCGTGCCATAGGTTCTCACCTATAGGCCCCTTATCGTATCGTTTTGGAGTTTATGCGCCGTTTTAGATTGGATTTGGTTTTAATGCGCATATACGATATTTTGATGTGTAGGTACCCATGAAGACTTCGGACGACAAGCAAATGCATGGTGACGTCCGCAATTGGTGATGCAAGGTGAGTAGATTATATCTACGGGGGAAAGTCGGGTGGATGGCGTATAGCACCCCCGCAGTCCGTAGATAGCTTATTATATAGTATTGTGATATTAGGTGTATTTTGGGTAAGGTAGGGTTAGAAGTGACTAGTGTAGTTCATAGTCGCGAATCCTAGGATAGAGTTACACCTATACACATACCCTTGCTTTTCACATGTACTTACACTGTGGTTGATGATATGTGACGACTTTGGAGATGAGTCGATATTGTGGGCTTGGTGCCCTGGGATCGGTGATTTGATACGATCCATATGTGGGATATGACTTGTGATTCTTGCGGGCTTGGGATGTGTGTTTACCCCCGCATGCATACTTTACCGATGTTACCGTTTGTACTAGAGATAGAGTAGTACATCCAGACTATATGATCTGATGATGGTGATATTTGTTATGTGATGAGACAATGAGATGTTGACCCCTACCCAGCTTTTGGGAATGCCGTACGATGATTTACCGTACGAGCCGATATTGATGATAGATCCGCACTCATAGCTAGAGGATATCTTACGATATGACATTGAGGCGGGATCACCGACTATATATCTACATATATACATTGACTCAGTTTTAGGTGGTTTCCACACCTACCCCTCCTGATTGACAGGATACTTAGATGTAGTTGCATAGTAGATACTTCACTGTGCTGCTGATTACTAGATTTCTGCATATTCATGTTATTCGCATTGCTGGCATATGCTCATTACCATATTATTATCATGCTGTTAGGACACCAGCACCATTATCGATGATGCGTATGTTTCACGTACACTACTTGCCGGCTCACACACTTCATCATCGATAATTGCCATGTCACTACACCGTAGTACTATTGCATTTGTGATATGATGCTTCATTCGACATATGCGCATTCCTATTCCATGTTGCATGATTTCCGATATGATTACTCTCTTTACATGTCGCATATATCATGGATTGATTGCATAGTATATCGCATTGGATTACTGCTGGATGTTGGATTTTCATGTGATTTCTGGTTTTTGAGGACCGTGGGGTTATTTAAGAAAAGAGACACTTTATGAAAACCCGGTACCTCGTGATATGATATTTCGGTGCGTCCACCACGCGTTTTCTCGGTGCTGAGACGTGTACTTGAAACCCGATTCGAGGAGGTGATGTACCGTTTGCGGGTTCGTGGTGGGCCCGGTATGGTTCCCCTCGGCGAGATGATCGATGGGTTATGCCGATTGAGCCTGGAGGCGGGCGAGTACCTACCGGTGATTTTACCTGAGCTCGGCGGATATCCGGGGGATACCGCCTGGAGCCGAGAGATGGGCATACTGCTGGGGCCGACGGGCCGATATCCGCAGACGGAGCCCAGAGATGGACATGGGTTGACTCATACTGCCGGGGCCGAGGGCCGATATCCGCAGACGGAGCCCCATATGGATGAGGATTTACGTGTCGATGCTTGGCACGGGTTTCATGATGGGTTTTCCATGATTTTATTTATATCCTCACATTGCATACATGATGCTTGCTGTCAGTGGGTGACAGGTGGATGGGTTCCACAGATGTACAGACTGGATTTACACTTATCTTGCACCAATATTAGTGGTATGGGACGCTAATATATGTGTATTGATATTATTGATATTTCTTCATTGATACTTCATGCAGACATACCTTACACTGATGTCATGTTGTTACCTGAGTACCTGGCACTATTTACATGATTAGATGTTACCTTGCCACCTTTTTACGCTCAGATGTACTCTTGTGGATATTTTACTGATCGTTGACTTAGGATTATGTCTTGCATTCGATTTATCCTTGTAGATGTTTCTATTCACGAGTTGGCTACTCACCCCCGTTGTGCCACAGCTCTTGCAGGTTATGCCGTACAGGTTCTATTGCGGCATTTCTGGCACTTTTCCTTCTTGCGGGTGATTTGCTTTGGTAGGTGGATTCTTTCGTATCAGGAATCACCTTTGTATTTATTTATTTCATTGTATCTAGAAATTGTCCATCAACCAAAACTTGTATATTCTTTCTGACTCAGAGACAGTGTTGTATTATTCGACCTTAGAGTCGCGCTTAGTAGTATTGCGGTTTTCTTTACTTATTCTTCAAAATGGTTTTAGATTTCTGGGCTTTTGGCTTACTTGGATCAGATGGAGTCCTATAGGCTTCATATGGTTCAAGTGCCAGTCACGTGCTCTTTCGGGGCGTGACATCGAATCGGGTTTCACATGTCATACGTCTCAGAACCGAGAAAACGCATGATGGACGCACTGAAATATCATATCAAGAGAAACCGAGTTTTTAAAACAGTACATACTTTCTTTTGAAATAACCACGGTTCTCAAATCCAGAAATCTCATGACAACAGCATATCTCAATGCGTAAAATCATAAGGCATGATGTATGCGATATATGATGGAAATGTAAGCATATACGCATATCATGCAATATGGAACAGTAATATGACATATTAAGGGAAAACCGCCCTTTTAAAATGATTCCAGTTTTTAAATATATCCCGCGGTTCCAAATTTCTCCAAAGTCAAATGCAACATTGTTTATGTATGTGCAATAAGTATGTATGTAGGCATGGATGCAAAAAGATATATGTACGCAAGTATGAGTGTACCGGTGGGTATATACGCAAGCATGAGTGTACAATATATATGTGCGCCAATATGGATGCACAAGTGGTATATACGCAAGCATAAGTGTACAATATGTATATGCGCCAATATGGATGTACAAGTGGAATATACACAAGCAAGAGTGCACAATATGTATGTGTGTCAATATGGATGTACAAGTGGTATATACGCAAGCATGAGTGCACAATATATATGTGTGCCAATATGGATGTACAAGTGGTATATACGCAAGCATGAGTGTACAATATGTATGTGCGCCAATATGGATGTACAAGTGGTATATACACAACCATGAGTGCACAATATGTATGTGTGCCAATATGGATGTACAAGTGGTATATACGCAAGCATGTTATGCGAAGAGTCAAATCATGATGCAGCAATCCTACTGTGTAGTGACATGGAAATTATCGATGATGAATTGTGTGAGCCTACAATCTGTATACGTGTAACATATGCATCATCGATAATGGTGCAGGTGTACTATCACAGGTATAAGTAATGCAATGCGAATAACATGAAGGCAGCATAAGGTAAATCATATGCAAATGCTGACGGGTATACGTATCTAACATGACCGAGTCGGTGAATCTAACAATCGGCATCTAGCCACACCACATCGCGTACGGTACAATCCATCGTACGGCAGCATTAAGCTATCAGGGATCCTATCAACCTATAAGACGAGGAGGGTACGGACCTAACGTCACGTACAACTAAACTCACGATTCACAACATATATAAATATCTCTGTATACCTATGTCCCAGGTCACATCCGCAACAATCTCATATCAGGGGACCGGCAGGGTATAAATCATCTCAATCGACTCGCATCTGTTAGTGTTTATGCCCTAGAAGGCCATTACTGTATCATACTAGTTTGTATATTACTTAATGGAAGCTTAGGATATTCACATGTATATAACAGTCTTGCTAAACATGGTAGTATGCTACTTGGTTTTTCTATCTTAATATGTGAGTGTACGTATTGATAGAGCTCTTAGGATCTTGCTTGTCTACCAGCGTTGTGATGGCAGTCACACTAGTAGGGGCTGGGTAGTCTACAAGCACATCCTTATTCTGGTCCCTGGTCGTTGGATTATCGAGACAGAGCATCGATACTCCGGAGTAGACTGGTATGTACGCTTCTCATCCCAGTTGGGGAGATGGTCTGTCCCACAGCCGTCAGTACGTCGTACTGGAGATAGTATACAGGTGCTCGTTAGGTTACGGGTACACCGGACAGGACTCACAGGGAACTGTTGGTTGGTTTTATACCAGTCGTCAGTGAACAGTTCCCAGGTGACATGAGTACAGCATATTCCGCAGACTTGACACTGCTACTTCGCCTCGAGTGTGTCCCACTGTTCTTAGATTGCTACCCTACCACGGCTCAAAGGAGTCGTGCAAACAGGTAGCAGTTGGGTGCAGTCCCGAGCACTTGGAGGCAGTGGCGGTTAGACAGGATTCGTCCCTCCCGGTATTGGGAGTAGATATCGTGCTATGTCAGAGAGCCATTACGCAAATTCCCTGGCCAGGGCAAGCGAGATTTGCTGGTAGGTTCCAGTAGTTTCTCAGGGTGTAATGGGCTTCCCTCCGACACGACTTATACCGCTATTAGGGGACTGACGCTTGCCGCCCCCCTAGGCCCGATATGCGATAGTCTTGGACGAACGGACCGGACTGTATGGAGATTGTCACATCAGACTTAGTAGGAGATCGGATGGGTTTTCTCATCGGCCTTCTTATCGACAACTACCTGGGGACCGTTACGTACAGCTAGTGCCGCTTACGGTCTGTGGTTAAACCCACTGCCAGCGTAGTAGTCGAGTCTCTAGAGTCCCACACAGAGAGTTTCCTATTCCAGGCGAAACGATATAGAGGTCGTATGGTTTTACGACAAGGGTTCGGACGCATACGTGCGTTTACGCGCGTACGACTTTCGGACAGTTTTTACCAGTCGGCTTTGGTTTAAGCCAGTTACTGGTATCCGGTTATTGGATTTTTACAGTCTAAAGTTTTTCCGTATTTTTGCGGATTGGAGGGGTGTTCTCGTAATTGTACGAGAAGCTTCTAGAAGATGGTGACTAAGGAGGTTTAGATGGCATATACTTTGGATAAGATTTGTGAGTCATGAGAGTGATTCATCATTGTCATTATTGCACCATAAATGATTAATGACACATGCTTAATGAATCACCACTTAACATTTATGAAGCATGCTTATTCATCACATTTATTCATTTATTCTTTAATGAGAATGCTTCATAATATGTTATGATACTCACAATCTCATCTCATAATTTATTCTCACATTCTCTCTCCTCAAGCTCTCATCTTCAAACCCTAATCCTTACACCTCATGTGTTGAGATCAAAGGATTGGAAAGACTAATCAATCCATAACCATCACTCTATTTCATTCTATCTTCTTTGATTAGCAATCCAAGAAGATTAGTTACCTCAAGTTAGAGGTTTAGTTTGGAGTTTTGCTCTCTGGTGGATCGTCTACTACCTAGAGAAGGCCGAGGAGAACAAGGAGATCGTAAAGACGAAGGACTGGTTTCATTAGGTATAATCCCTAAAAACAATAGTTATGAAACACTTTGTGTTTGGTTATTTATAGTTTAGCTTCGATTCAAGCGGTTAGTCGATGTTCGTTCACTAAACAAGTTCGTTTTTGAAAATTCCGCCTCCCCACAAGTATTGGGGTGTACTACATCGACTTACAGCATCCGTATACCAACATATCATCAAATCATCATATCATGTCATATATTCTTTTCATCGCATTTATATCCCACATCAAGTCAATTTTACAAATACATTCTACTTTTACTATAAGCATACGTATTTAATCTAACATACACACCCGAACCATACAAATAGTTTTTGAAAGATGCGAATCGTAGTTTTGATAGTAGGGCTACGGTGTTTTTAAGGAAAAGATATCATTTGAAAATTTTTAATGTCCCTCATGGTATCTGTTTAAAAGATGCATACGATTCTTCAGTTTGGAAATAGGTATGTTTCGGATGACACATCTACGTCGACTATCTAGTCCTATAGTACCCGAAACAGCAATATCATCAAATATCATCCTCAAATCCCGTCATCACATACTAGTCGTATCATATCACTTTTAAGTATCTTTAGTTTCTAATATGGTTCTCTAACTACCTTTTTACTCTATCTATAGTTTTCTATTAAAGGTTTCATTAACCATAATCTATATATAAATCTGTTTCCATCAAAGTGTTCGGGGGTGCTATACGCCATCCACCCGACTTCCCCCGTGGATATAGATCCACTCACCTTGATCCTCGATTACCGAAGTCGATGATGCCACACTCCGTGTCTCGGAATCTACGCGAAGGTACCTACAATAATAACACATATCGCAACGCTATTAAAATCAAGTTCTGAAATCGAAACGGCACACGGATCGCCTATAGGTCAGAACCAATAGCCCACGGATGAAAAACCAACAATTTACCCCTAGTCGTTGATGTACAAACATCCAACAACCAAACACAAATCCAAATACCAAAACCAAGCAATCCAAAATATGGAAAACATATCCCCAAAACACCCCAATGTGATCCCAGATTCTCTCTCAGGTAAAATTAGCCAATTCTTCACACAGGGGGTCTAATTATCAGATAAGTGAACTATATACCAAGAACCAACCCCAAATTCCCTAATGTGGCCGCAATTTGCGGCCACAATGAATAAATCTGCGGCCCAGCAGTTGAATTGGGGTCTCGGGTCTCTAGTGTACACTCACAGTCACCTGCTCATCTCGCTGTCTTTGCTAAATAATTTTCCAGGTCCCCGAGTCACTCCAGATTCCTAAATACTATCACAATTCTCACAATTTTCCGATATCGACGAATCTAAAGTTTGTATATTGGTTTCTAACCCGGGTCTTGGCCAGTAAAAATAGCACTAGGGTCTTATAACAGCAACTTCCATCACCACAACACAATTCCAATCCTAATCCTTCTCTAGGAATTTCTAACTTCACCATTACACACTTAAACCACTTTTAAACCAAACTATAATATAAAGAACTAAAAACTACACTAAATTGAAGAAGATATACCTCATGGATGCAACTCACGAAAAACCCTATTCTACCAATGTTGTCAAAATCCCACTTTTCTTGGTCCAATGTGTAGAGGAGAAGGGGTGGGTTTTGATGGAGTTTTTGAGATAATACCTTGGGGTGAAGGTGGAGGGAAGGTGATGATGAAGAAGATGAAAAGAAATGGGGAGGAAAAGAAATGAGGCAGCCCCTCTCTCTCTCCTCACTTATTCTAACTCTCTCTCTCAATATTTACCCTTATACCCTTTTTCATTTTTCCTTTCCTTTTCTCTTTAAATTTCAAAAACAAATCAAATAATACCCATAAAACAACACAATTGCAACAACATGTAACCAAATGTAACATGACATGGTGCACTAGCCATGGAAAACTGTAGAAACACGGATTTGGCTTAATTGCGATTAACAGTGCACTAATCGGGTTTTTATCCATACTGCATATAATAAACTTTAAAAAATGCCAAATCCTTTAAATATATTATTAAATGAATAAATCATTTTAATTTCCATTTATTTCACAATTATTGGTATATATTTATACCCTTTTTCGAAAACCCCAATTTCGCAAATCGGGCAGTTATTGTTAGTGTTTATGCCCTAGAAGGCCATTACTGTATCATACTAGCTTGTATATTACTTAATGGAAGCTTGGGATATTCACATGTATATAACAGTCTTGCTAAACATGGTAGTATGCTACTTGGTTTTTCTATCTTAATATGTGAGTGTACGTATTGATAGAGCTCTTAGGATCTTGCTTGTCTACCAGCGTTGTGATGGCAGTCACACTAGTGGGGGCTGGGTAGTCTACAAGCACATCCTTATTCAGGTCCCCGGTCGTTGGATTATCGAGACAGAGCATCGATACTCCGGAGTAGACTGGTGTGTACGCTTCTCATCCCAGTTGGGGAGATGGTCTGTCCCACAGCCGTCAGTACGTCGTACTGGAGATAGTATACAGGTGCTCGTTAGGTTACGGGTACACCGGACAGGACTCACAGGGAACTGTTGGTTGGTTTGATACCAGTCGTCAGTGAACAGTTCCCAGGTGACATGAGTACAGCGTAGTCCGCAGACTTGACACTGCTACTTCGCCTCGAGTGTGTCCCACTGTTCTTAGATTGCTACCCTACCGCGGCTCAAAGGAGTCGTGCAAACAGGTAGCAGTTGGGTGCAGTCCCGAGCACTTGGAGGCAGTGGCGGTTAGACAGGATTCGTCCCTCCCGGTATTGGGAGTAGATATCGTGCTGTGTCAGAGAGCCATTACGCAAAGTCCCTGGCCAGGGCAAGCGAGATTTGCTGGTAGGTTCCAGTAGTTTCTCAGGGTGTAATGGGCTTTACTCCGACACGACTTATACCGCTATTAGGGGACTGACGCTTGCCGCCCCCCTAGGCCCGATATGCGATAGTCTTGGACGAACGGACCGGACTGTATGGAGATTGTCACATCAGACTCAGTAGGAGTTCGGATGGGTTTACTCATCGGCCTTCTTATCGACAACTACCTGGGGACCGTTACGTACAGCTAGTGCCGCTTGCGGTCTGTGGTTAAACCCACTGCCAGCGTAGTAGTCGAGTCTCTAGAGTCCCACACAGAGAGTTTCCTACTCCAGGCGAAACGATATAGAGGTTGCATGGTTTTGCGACAAAGGGTTCGGACGCATACGTGCGTTTACGCGCGTACGACTTTCGGACAGTTTTTACCAGTCGGCTTTGGTTTAAGCCAGTTACTGGTATCCGGTTATTGGATTTTTACAGTCTAAAGTTTTTCCGTATTTTTGCGGATTGGAGGGGCGTTCTCGTAATTGTACGAGAAGCTTCTAGAAGATGTGACTAAGGAGGTTTCTTTTGGATAAGAGAGTGAGTCATGGTGGTGATTCATTCATTTCATTAATGCACATTTATTGCTTAATGACTCATGCTAATGAATCACCACTAGATATTTCATGAAGCATGCTTATTCATTTCTTTTATACATTATTCTTAAAAAAGAATGCTTCATAATATATTATGATACACTCTCTCTCCTCTCATTATCTCATCTCACATTCTCTCTCCTCAAGCTCTCATCTTCAAACCCTAATCCTTAATCCTCATGTGTTGAGATCAAAGGATTAGTTAGACTAAACAATCCATAACCTTCACTCTACATCATCCTTTCATCTTTGATTAGCAATCAAAGTTGATTAGTTACCTCAAGTTAGAGGTTTAGCTTGGAGTTTCGCTCTCGGGTGGATCGTCTACTACCTAGAGAAGGTCGAGGAGAACAAAGGAGGACACAAAGACGAAGGACTAGTTTCGATCGGTATAATCCCTTAACACTATAATTTAGTTTAGCTATGTGTTTGGTTATTATTTGTTTAGCTTCGATTCAAGCGGTTAGTCGATGTTCGTTGTTTAAACTTGATCTTTTTTGAAAATTCCGCCTCCCCATAAGTACTGGGGTGTACTACATCGACTTACAGTGGTATCAGAGCCTCGCTAAACAATAAATAACTTAATTGCAAATTTGTACGAATTTCGAACGGAAAAACAAAGCCGCAAAACCCTAATTCTGCCAAGTTTCTGTCGAAGTTAAAATGAAGTCCTAAAATTTTTCTGGTGTGTTCAGAGAGCTTGACATGACCACAGGAGAACACCCAAGAAATTCGAGCACATGATTCGACTAAAGCGCCGCGGAAGGGCGGCGGATCCCACCGATCCGCCGCGCTTCCGCGGCCGAGTTGCCGAGTCATGGGCTCATCTTTCATGGGTGGGTCCTCTCTGGTGTTTGGGGTTTTCTGGAATATTTAATTATTGCTCAGGTTACTGTTTAACAGAGCAGATTTTGGAGCAATATTGAAGTTGTTTATTCGATCGAATTGTACAGTATTTGCGTATTGGATTATATCTGTGATTGTTTAATGTGTTCGTAATCCTCCCCTAACTGCTAGTATGTCGGTTGGCAGGGGGTTGCACATTTCTGAAATGGTTATATCTGTTTGTGCATATAAACTGTATTGGACTGTTGTGGTGTATAGCCGGGGTTAGCAATGGGTTATTGATTAATTCAGTTGTTGTAAATGTAATTTGTTGTAATATTATTTTCGCGGGGCACTTCCAGGTTGCGGTTGTAGCCACCGTTGTATTATTTCATTTTACTGTTTTTGCTCCTAGGACTGACCCAAGGTGGGGTACACAGACTGCCGGGTGGGTAGTTTGCCGTACCCGTAGGGGTCGAGGGTGGGGTAACGGCTATTCATCACAACTGTGTAATCTGTCTTTTCTTGCAGGCTCAAAAGAAATACAGATTGCTTGCAAATCCAATTTTGTTTATCTGTGTTCTGGAATGAATATCATTGCGTCAGACGAATGTAAAATATCTATATTTATGATAGCTATTTAGACGCCACTTATGTTTTACACCCGCGCTAGCCCAGCCCCCGCTCTGTCGTTAGTTAAGTAACCTAACGGGTGATGACGGGACCCCGTGGCGAATGCGGATGGCATAAGAGGACGTTGTATTTTCGTTGTTTTCTGCAATGATAGGTTAATGATGGGACGCATTATCTATAATGCAAAGTAAAACAAACCAAAGTTTAAATCGTTGGAACAATTTAAAAGAAACCACTCGGTTATTTTTAAAACAGATATTTTTTGCGGAGCTTTAACCACTCCTTTTAAAAGCTATCAGGTTCCTTCGGTTATATCAAGTTCACTACATTTACGGTTTCGCCAAAACCAGTCGTAGCCCTCCGTCATTTCATTTGGGTATTCAGTAGTATTCAAGCTATGCATTTTGGCCAAAGTCAAGGCATAGTGTTTGGTAGCTACTGGGTTTTCATTTGTTGCATAAGATAGATGAGTTGGTTTGGGACAGTCGTATTACCATTTGACCAAAGTCAGGGGTATATACGGATGGGTTCAAATTGACAAGATAATGACGGGTAGAACTTGACATGTGACTTATGACATTTTGACCAAAGCCAAGGTCATAAGAGCATGGGGCAAAAACCTTATATCGGGAATTTCTAAAGAAACTGAAATTTGCAAAGAGATGCATACCATTTGGAGTTTGATGAATGTTGGTAGGATTCCTTCAACATTATCATACGATGATATTTGGATCCCGATCCTACTGTGAGTATATGCTACTTATCAGGATATTCGTCGCTTAACGATCAATGCTATAAACCTAGTAGGTGTCCAGAAAAGTGTCAGCGGGGTTACGCCCCCAGAGAAAAGAGGTTATTTAATTAAGGAACTTCGCGAAAGCGTTGGAAAACCTCCCTCGAAGTATCGACACCGGCCTGGCTGAACGGTTAAGCAAGTATTGTACGGTGAGAATAGTCTTGGCTAATTCTTCTTTTATGGTTTGAGGAAGGATTCGAGAAACAGTGGGAGCCATCCAGTTTAGATAAACTAAAAACCATTCTAAACTTGCAAGAGCATCATGCTAAAGAGTTTTCTTCTCTCTCTCCTAATTGCAGCGACCCTGAAAATGACTGGACTTAAGTTACTTTTAGAGAAAAATATACTGACGGGGCCAAACTATAAAGATTGGCTGCGGAATGTCAAGATGGCTTTGACCTATGACAAACTGGGGTACGTCCTCACCGCTACAGCACCTGCTGTCCTTGGTCCCAAATCCAGCAATGCGAATAAGGAAATCCGCAAAACCTGGGATTTAGATTGCGCGAGAGCCAAGTGCATCGTGCTTGCCTCGATGAACAATGAACATCAGAGGAGGCACGAGGATATGTCTCTAGATGGCATATTTCTCCATACAAAGGAACTTTATGGAGAGCAATCTCGTATAGCAAGATACGAGACCTCTAAGAAATTGTTTCGAGCGAGGTTGGCTGTCGGGTCATCAGTAGGTGAACATGTCCTACAGATGATCGGCTATATTGAAGAGCTCGCAGACCTTGGGACGACTTTGGATAATGAGCTCTATACAGACCTTGTTCTCCAGTCCCTTCCTCCCACCTACGCCCAGTTTATCCTCAACTTCAATCTTCAAGGAAAAGAAGTTGAACTTGCGGAACTCCTGAACATGTTAAAGGAGTGCAGAGGGCACCTTGCAGAAGGCAAGGGAAACACCCGCTATGTTTGTTGGCGGTTCATCTTCTTCCGGGTCCAAGGCTAGGGCCAAAGGAAGGAAGAAGAAGGCCGCACCCAGACCTAGAGGAGGTGTTAGTAAGGTGGGAAAGAAGGGAAAGAAAAAGTTTACAGCACCGGTAGTTGGCCTGGATGAGTGCTTCCATTGTCACAGGAAAGGGCACTGGAAGAAGGATTGCAAGGCGAGGAACGCCAAGAACCAGGAACCGAAGCAAGCTGTGGCTTCGACTTCAGGTGTGTTTGTAATTAAGAATTGTCTGTCAATCAACTCTACTTCCTGGGTATTGGATACCGGATCAGGATCTCATATTTGCAATTCATTGCAGGCACTGAGAAACCGTAGAGTGCTGAAGGAAAGTGATATGATCCTCAGGGTTGCTAACGGAGCTAGCGTGGGAGCTGCGTCCGTCGGGGATTTTCACCTAGGATTGACGAGTGGACACATTTTGGTTTTACATAACTGTTATTTTGTACCCAGCTTAACGTGTAATATCATATCAGTTTCCTTGTTATCAAATAAAGGTTATGATTTCACGTTTGTAAGAGATGTTGTCAACATCCACCTTAATCATAGTTTGATTGGGTCCGGTACTCTAAATAACGGCATATATGTGTTAAACCAACTCCAAATTTTCAATGTCCAGAACACACTAAAAAGAAAGTCTCCAGATTTAAATAAAGCTTTCTTATGGCATTGTAGACTGGGTCACATCAATGAGATAAGGTTGACTAAGTTGCATAGAGAAGGATATTTGGACACGTTCGAATATCAAACTTATGACACTTGTCAATCTTGTCTCAAAGGAAAGATGACAAAGACTCCATTCACTGGACAAGGAGTAAGAGCGAGCGAGCTCTTAGGACTCATACACAGTGATGTATGCGGTCCAATGTCTACACATGCGAGAGGTGGTTTTCCTATTTCATTACTTTCACGGATGATTACTCAAGATACGGATTCATTTATCTGATGAAACATAAATCCGAGGCTTTTGAGAAATTCCAAGAGTATAAGAATGAAGTAGAAAACCAAACCGGCAAAAGTATAAAAACACTGAGATCTGATCGAGGTGGAGAATACTTAAGTGCCGAGTTCCTAGGTTACCTAAAAGAAAAAGGAATTCTCTCTCAGCTTACTCCTCCATACACTCCACAGCATAACGGTGTATCGGAGAGACGGAATCGAACCCTATTGGATATGGTACGATCCATGATGAGTAATGCTGAGTTACCGCGATCTTTCTGGGGTTATGCGCTAGAATCAGCGGCATATCTTCTGAACAGAGCTCCTACCAAGACTGTGCCTACCACTCCATATCAGATGTGGACTGGGAAGAAACCCCATCTTCAGCATATGAAGATTTGGGGATGTCCAGCTTTTGTTAAAAAGCAGCATGTGGACAAGCTCGAGGCACGATCAGTAAAATGTATGTTTGTGGGATATCCAAAGAACTCCAAGGGATATTATTTCTATTACGCAGAGGAACAAAAGGTTTTTGTTTCTCGTAATGCCCATTTTCTGGAAAATCAGTTTTTAGAAAAGGAAATAAGTGGGAGCGAAATAGAACTGGAAGAAATTCCAGAACCACAAACTACTACTGAAAGTTTGGTAGAACCAGAGGTTCAAGAAGAACAGAACATTCCCGCACCCCTCCGCAGGAGTAGTAGGCCGTCTCGTCCGCCTGAGAGATACTACGGTTTTCTCATAGACGGGGATAGAGAGGATTGCATCATAGATAATGATGAACCTACTGACTTCCAGCAGGCCATCCAGAGCGGCGACTCGGTACGATGGCTAGATGCAATGCGGACCGAAATGGAGTCCATGTACACCAACAAAGTATGGACTTTGGACTTTGCTCCAGATGGGGTAAAACCCATAGGATGCAAATGGATCTTCAAGAAAAAGATTGGTGTAGATGGACAGGTGGAAACCTATAAGGCTAGACTTGTTGCAAAGGGTTTTCGTCAAAGACCTGGTTTGGACTATGACGAAACTTTTTCTCCAGTGGCTATGCTCAAATCCATTCGGGTCCTTCTTGCTATTGCTGCCTTCCATGATTATGAAATCTGGCAGATGGACGTAAAGACGGCTTTTCTGAATGGAAATTTAGAAGAGAGCGTCTATATGGATCAGCCAGAGGGTTTCAATCAGAGTGGGAGCAGCGGGAAAGTATGCAAGCTGCTTAAGTCCATTTACGGACTAAAGCAGGCATCGCGGAGTTGGAACATCTGTTTTGATGAGACAGTCAAAGAATATGACTTTATCAAAAATCCAGATGAACCGTGCATATATAGTAAAGTTGTGGCCAGAAGTGTCGTATTCCTCGTCTTGTACGTGGATGACATTCTATTGATAGGAAATGACATTCCTATGCTACAATCTGTCAAAGGATTCTTGTCACACAGGTTCTCCATGAAAGACCTGGGTGATGCCTCTTACATTCTGGGGATCCGGATCTATCGTGATAGATCCAAGAGGATGTTGGGACTTTCGCAGTCCAGGTATATCGACACTGTACTGAAAAGATTCAGTATGGAAGATTCTAAGCGCGGTAATCTACCGGCTTGTCACGGAATCACCCTCTCCAAAGAGATGTCTCCCAAGACTGATTTGGAAAGGGAACGCATGTCTATTATACCCTACGCTTCTGCGGTAGGCTCTATAATGTATGCGATGTTGTGTACCAGACCAGATGTAGCTTACGCACTAAGCGTGGTAAGCCGGTATCAGTCAGACCCAGGGGAGAAACACTGGATAGCAGTAAAGAACATTCTCAAGTACCTGAGGAGGACTAAGGAGATGTTCTTGGTTTACGGCGGAAAAGACCTCAGGTTGGAGGCCTTTGCTGATTCCGGCTTCCAGAGTGATAAGGACGATTCCAAGTCCATGTCGGGTTATGTCTTTACCCTCAATGGAGGGGCGGTGTGCTGGAAGAGCTCCAAGCAGGACACCGTTGCTGACTCGACGATGGAAGCGGAGTATATAGCTGCTTGCGATGCCGCAAAAGAAGAAGTCTGGATGAAGAAGTTCCTAACAGAACTTCAGGTGGTTCCTACCATAGTTGATCCAATACCTCTGTATTGCGACAACAACGGAGCTATAGCTTTAGCGAAGGAACCAAGGAACCATCAGAAGTCCAGACACATCTTGAGGCGGTATCACCTGATCAGGGAGATCATTGATCGTCAGGAGATCGAGGTTCGGAGAGTTGCTTCAGAAGAGAACATTGCTGATCCATTGACGAAGGCCCTTCCTCAGATTCAGTTCGAGAGGCTGCTCGAGATCATTGGTCTGCGATATGCCAGTACATGGCCCTAGTGCAAGTGGGAGATTGTTAGTGTTTATGCCCTAGAAGGCCATTACTGTATCATACTAGCTTGTATATTACTTAATGGAAGCTTGGGATATTCACATGTATATAACAGTCTTGCTAAACATGGTAGTATGCTACTTGGTTTTTTTATCTTAATATGTGAGTGTACGTATTGATAGAGCTCTTAGGATCTTGCTTGTCTACCAGCGTTGTGATGGCAGTCACACTAGTGGGGGCTGGGTAGTCTACAAGCACATCCTTATTCAGGTCCCCGGTCGTTGGATTATCGAGACAGAGCATCGATACTCCGGAGTAGACTGGTGTGTACGCTTCTCATCCCAGTTGGGGAGATGGTCTGTCCCACAGCCGTCAGTACGTCGTACTGGAGATAGTATACAGGTGCTCGTTAGGTTACGGGTACACCGGACAGGACTCACAGGGAACTGTTGGTTGGTTTGATACCAGTCGTCAGTGAACAGTTCCCAGGTGACATGAGTACAGCGTAGTCCGCAGACTTGACACTGCTACTTCGCCTCGAGTGTGTCCCACTGTTCTTAGATTGCTACCCTACCGCGGCTCAAAGGAGTCGTGAAAACAGGTAGCAGTTGGGTGCAGTCCCGAGCACTTGGAGGCAGTGGCGGTTAGACAGGATTCGTCCCTCCCGGTATTGGGAGTAGATATCGTGCTGTGTCAGAGAGCCATTACGCAAAGTCCCTGGCCAGGGCAAGCGAGATTTGCTGGTAGGTTCCAGTAGTTTCTCAGGGTGTAATGGGCTTTACTCCGACACGACTTATACCGCTATTAGGGGACTGACGCTTGCCGCCCCCCTAGGCCCGATATGCGATAGTCTTGGACGAACGGACCGGACTGTATGGAGATTGTCACATCAGACTCAGTAGGAGTTCGGATGGGTTTACTCATCGGCCTTCTTATCGACAACTACCTGGGGACCGTTACGTACAGCTAGTGCCGCTTGCGGTCTGTGGTTAAACCCACTGCCAGCGTAGTAGTCGAGTCTCTAGAGTCCCACACAGAGAGTTTCCTACTCCAGGCGAAACGATATAGAGGTTGCATGGTTTTGCGACAAAGGGTTCGGACGCATACGTGCGTTTACGCGCGTACGACTTTCGGACAGTTTTTACCAGTCGGCTTTGGTTTAAGCCAGTTACTGGTATCCGGTTATTGGATTTTTACAGTCTAAAGTTTTTCCGTATTTTTGCGGATTGGAGGGGCGTTCTCGTAATTGTACGAGAAGCTTCTAGAAGATGTGACTAAGGAGGTTTCTTTTGGATAAGAGAGTGAGTCATGGTGGTGATTCATTCATTTCATTAATGCACATTTATTGCTTAATGACTCATGCTAATGAATCACCACTAGATATTTCATGAAGCATGCTTATTCATTTCTTTTATACATTATTCTTAAAAAAGAATGCTTCATAATATATTATGATACACTCTCTCTCCTCTCATTATCTCATCTCACATTCTCTCTCCTCAAGCTCTCATCTTCAAACCCTAATCCTTAATCCTCATGTGTTGAGATCAAAGGATTAGTTAGACTAAACAATCCATAACCTTCACTCTACATCATCCTTTCATCTTTGATTAGCAATCAAAGTTGATTAGTTACCTCAAGTTAGAGGTTTAGCTTGGAGTTTCGCTCTCGGGTGGATCGTCTACTACCTAGAGAAGGTCGAGGAGAACAAAGGAGGACACAAAGACGAAGGACTAGTTTCGATCGGTATAATCCCTTAACACTATAGTTTAGTTTAGCTATGTGTTTGGTTATTATTTGTTTAGCTTCGATTCAAGCGGTTAGTCGATGTTCGTTGTTTAAACTTGATCTTTTTTGAAAATTCCGCCTCCCCATAAGTACTGGGGTGTACTACATCGACTTACAGTTTTCGGGAAATAAATTATTTTAATATTAAATTCCAAAAATAATATTTTATATTTTCTAAAATGTTACAGTCTTCCCCCCTTAAATAAATTCGGTCCCCGAATTTAAATTTAAACCCCCAAAATCTAAAACATTTCAACAATCAGCTCAAATCAACGGGGCTCCGAAATCACGGAAGATGCAGAAACAACACAGCGCGCAAAGTGTGCATGAAAACGAGTACAAAACTCAAAAACTGAACTCCGTCAAGCGTCACGCAAATCATCGGATTTGTACGTATATCCTCGGGGTAACAGTGGAGATACAGATCTCGAAATCCAATACTAAAATCCAATATACACTAGCCAAATACTATACTATGTATATAGTACGCATCATTGGAGGAAAAAAAACCCCCAAAATTTGAATAAACCACATGCAAAATCCTTTCTGAATCGCCGTGTGAATGCGTAACTCATGGCATAAGTGACGGACACTCATTTTAAAATAATAATATACGTCCATATATATTTTCCTAAATACACGTTCCGTCGTTTTCAAAATATCCCAAAAGGTTTTTTTATAAACGTTGGTGTCGCTCACGAACAAGTAGGAAATAGCGAGACTATAGCTTTTTTTCAAAAACTTCTTGGTAAACTTTTAATGCATGCAAAGTACTCAGGTACTGTCCTTGGATCAGTCCTGTTTGGCTACTTCATAATATAGTGCCCATCATGAAAGCAAGGTGCTCAAAAGAAAAATCAGCCTCAAAAGGCATATCCAATAATCGCGTGCGTCTGGTGTGCATGGAAATCAAATTCAAATACAGGTGCCACAATATACACAAAAGTGTGCACGAAAGCATCTGTCCAGTGCAACGGGTGTGCACAACAACAATATCTGGTGCATCTATTATGCATGAAAATCTCAAATCTAGTGCATCAAATGCGCGAAATACAAGTACGGTGCAACCAATGCACGAAAATCACATTAGTAATTCAAATGCGTATAAGAACTACACCGAGTGTACCAAGGTGTATAAATAAAAAATGCATGCAACTATGAGCACAAATCCGTATCAATGCACTAGAAGCACATGTGAGCTATACCGAGTGCAAAAATCACATCATCCATATGAAATCCACGAAATCATAAACGCATGCTACGAAGGTACAAAATTGACATCAAATGCAATGGATATGCACAAATCGCAAATCAACACAATGGTGTATAAAATATATATCGGGTGCGATAACTATGCGAAAACATGTAAATACCCAGTAGGTGCAGCCATGGTGCATGAAAACGATATCATGAAACTCAATCCTCAAAACTCAAATCCAAGTGATATAAGCGTGATACTCAGATCACAAACGCAAATCTCAACAAATGACATTGAGGTACACCTCCTAAAATGTCGAAAAATAAATCGGTGCGCCTAAAACCGGCAGAACAAGGACATCCGCTTGCCTCCTGCACACGGTCTAGTGTCCTCAGTCTCTGGGTCCTTATCTTCTCTGCAGATTCACAAATCTCACAATCCATCGGCTCATCGGCCCTGTCGGGTGTGCTAACGGAAACGATTCCGCTCTGGCACTTCTCTGGTCATCTCTCGGTCAATCATCATGACCACTCGTAAAGCAGCACGTCACTGGCGTTGGCTTCTGGCCCTCTGGTGCGAATCTCATTGCAGAAGTGTCCTGCAAGGAATCCTGCCCAAGGTCTCTTCCGAGCTTGCCTATGCCGAACTGTACGGAGGCTGGTACTCTTACATAATATTTTCTCGTTTTCTGGACATCTGCGCGTTCTGCACACATTTCCTCGGGAACTGGCCATATCCCAATGCCTCTGTATGCATATCAAATCTCAAATCTCGACGGGGAGTAGCAACAGCTCGTCAGCATCTCGCATGAACCTCTGGCTCCACTCGTTTTTATCATCGTCTGCTTCGACGTCACGTCTTGCTGTCTGCGTACTGCTACTGTTCTCGACCACGGTCAATTCAAAGTCTCTCACACGAACTCGAAATCGCATACTCTGTATCTTCTTCACTCTGTCGAAGATATCTGGCCGAACACGTTCTCGAGAACTCGTCCCAACCATCGGAGGAATACTCAATACTCGTCCGTTCTCGATCAACTCACAATGCATCTGGGTGAGGTCCTCTATCCAAAGCTGGTCAGCTTGCTGATCTCTTATCACATGATATCTGGACGACGTCAAAATTTTCGATCGATTCATCGAGGTTCCATAATTTCCTGAAAGCTCAACACCTGAGCACAGTATAAAAATATCTGGTGCATACCACAGTACCTCTGGACCATCCGTAGAGGGCAAACCCAAGCCTCACTGATGGCACCGCTAAACTGCCGCAAACCCTAAGGTTCAAAAGCGGTTTCATGGTCTTCATGTCGAGTTAGGGTTTCATTCTTCTAGAGGGTCCACAGAATCAGTTGCATGTTCCTCTGAACACTTTAAACTTGGGAAAAATGGGTTCCTGACACTCGTTCGAACTTTTTAGCTTCGCCTATACAATATGTGAATACCCTTCGTCCGCTTGCTAAACAATGCCTCAATCCTCCAGGAAAGGCGATACATCGACGGTCATCTCTGGATCGGTCTGCTCTAGGTCTGAGTAAGATTCTCTCCACACTGGAAATCTTCAACTCAACTGGGTCTGCGTTGGCGCATCAATCTGACGAATCACCTTCATCTCTCAACTCGGGGTAGACTAGCTATCGTCTGTCGTATTTCTGCCTGGAAGCTCCAGCGATCTCAGCTCATAAGCTCTGCAAGTGATATCCTATCAATCTCAGCAACAATTGGGTCATATGTCTGCACGGTAGGCGACATCAAAATCTCTGAGGTAGGATGTACATCAACAGTCCTCTCGCAACTCGCAGCTCCAACAATGGCCCGATCATCCGGTGTAAAACCAAGCACTCGCCTCCACAAGAAGTCACAACTTAACACCACATCGAGACGTTCCCATGTCACCAGAAAACACAATGGTCAGCCCTCGTACGAGACGAGCTCGCCCTGACCGCTGTTAGTTGTCTGTATGCCCTAAAGACCATTACTGTACATGAGATGTATATTGTAGTGGATGCTGGGACATATATAGGGAGGACTTTCTTGCTCGACATGATAGTATGCTATCTGGTTGTTCTTTATCTTAACATGTACACTTATTGTCTCTCTGTTACATGTTGATAAAGCCTTTAGGATGTGTACTCGACTTCCAGGATTATGATGTAGATCATACTAGTGGGGCCTAGGTAGTCCATGAGTACATCCTTCAATGTTCCTACTAGTGGGAATATCGAGATGGGGCATCGATATTCCAGAGTAGACTAGAGTATATCTTCTCGACCCATGTGATGGGTGATGGAGGATCCCATATCCATTGGTGTTTGACATCAAATATGGTATATGGGTGCTCAGTGAAGACTGGGTACACTGAACGGACTAGCCGAGAACTCCCAGATGGTATTATACCTCACGTCAGATGGCAGTTCTCTGGTGACACTGGTACAGCTTAGTCTGTTGACCCGAGATCGTCATAGAGTCTTGTGTGTCTCCCACTGTGCTTGGATTTCCACCCTACCACGGCTCTACTGAGTCGTGCAAACAGGTGGTTTTTGGGTACAGTCCCGAGTCACATGGAGGCAATGAGCGATAGGTGGGGATTCGTCTCTCCCGATTTTGGGGGTTGATATTGCGCTATGTTCGATTGGACATAACTGGAAATCCCTGGTCAGGGTTGATGTGATTTACTGGTAAGTGTTATCAGTAGTTTCACGCTCGTTATGGACCTTACATCGGCATGACTTATCTGTAAGTCTACGTTAGCGCCCCGGCCGTCTACAGACGCCAAATGCGGAACAAAAAACTTTTAACTGGCGCTATCGTATACTTTAACCCGGATCTGCCATTATTGCTAAACTAACAAACTGTAAAGAGTGTAGAAAGGTTATACTGAACGATCCGAGTCCTTCGTTCTTTAACCATCATCCCACGCTCCGTTGCGGCTGCTCCGATCTCGTCGATCTCCGATTCTCCTCGTCCAGGTGGCACCACGTCACTGATTCATTAAACGGGCTCCCGCCTCTGACTTGAGGCAACTCGGTCGTCAATTTTGCTAAAAGAGACGACTAAGAATGATGTAGAGAATGAGTAGATGACTTTGTCTCACTTCGTCCAAATCCGTGGACGATCGGTTAATGAAGTTGCAGAGGGAATCAGGTGATGGAATGAAATGAGCTGTGAAATTCCATACACCCCAAAATCTATCATATCTTTTTTCCAAATGAAATCAACAAGTGAGAGAGTGAAGTAGGAGAGAGAGGGCCGGCCATATATATGCAAAGAGGGAGGTGAGTGTAGGAGAGGGGAGAGTAACCTTAAGCAAATATCATATGTGAACACAAACTAAAATATCTTAAGGAAAACAAAACCTCATTGAAATCAAAGCATGAGTCATTAACCTTGTCACCAAATTCTAGAACCTTCTAGAAGCATGACTCACTCTTATCCAAGAAAAGATAAATCCGTCTTTAACCGAATGTTAAAAGACGGCTGATAGAAAACTGGAAACTGGCAACTTCCAAAAGTGATCCTGAAACGACTTTCAGGATAACCCCGTAACTGTATAAATATACCCGCATTTTTATTACTACTGAATACAAATGCAACTGAGACAAAGATATTATATCTACTCAATATAATACTTGGATCCGGCTTAAACCAAAGCCGACAAGTATCAACTGCCCGAAAAATAACACGTGCGTAAACGCACGTGCATTTTCCGAACCCTGCCATAAAACCATACGGCCTCTACAACGTTTCGCCCGAACTTGGGAAACTGTCTGTAGGGAACTCTAATGAATCGTCAGTACCCTGGCAGTGGGTTTAACCATAAACCATCAGCGGCACTAGCAATGCGTAACGGCTGCCCATGGATTGACCTCAAGGGAGGCTGATGAGCGAACTCATCCAGAAACCTTACTGAGCCTAACAGTGACAATGTATATACAGTCCGGTCCGTTCGTCTATGAGTATCGCATATCTGCCTAAGGGGCTAGTAACGTCAGACCCCCAATAGCAGTATAAGTCGTGTCGGAGTGTAGCCCAATAACACCCTGAGATACTACTGGAGTACCTACCAGTAAATCTCCTGCCATGGCCATGGACTATGTGTAATGGCTCTCCTAGACACAGCACGACCTCGCCCCCAATACCGGGAGAGACGAATCCCCTGCCGATCCGCTCACGTGCCTCCATATGGCTCGGGACTGTACCCAAAAACTACCTGTTTGCACGACTCCTTTGAGCCGTGGTAGGGTAGAAATCAAAGCACAGTGGGAACTCACACGAGACAAATGACGACCTCAGGTCGATGAACTAACCTGTACACATGTCACCAGGGAACTGCTATCTGACGGTAGATATAGTACTAACTAGCAGATTCCCGGTGAGTCCTGTCCGGTGTACTCATAACCCAATGAGCACCTGTATACATCTTAGGTGATCCAACTGTCACCAGTGGCTTGTGAGACCGGCCACCGCCCCTCGTCGGGATCTCGACTGTACACACTAGTCTACTCTGGAGTTTCGATGCCCTGTCTCGAAACTCCCACGACTAGGGACCACAATTAAGGATATGCATATAAACTACCCAACTCTCACGTATATGATCGCCATCATACCGTTGGTAGTAAAGCAAGATCCTAAGGGCTCTATCAAAGTGTAACATGTAATCAGTCACCTGAACATGTACACGACTGATAAAGGCAAACCAGATAGCATACTATCATCTTGAGTAAGACTGTCCTACCGGTATAGGTCCTCCGCAATCATTGCAATCACGTACCTGCGATCCAATAATTGACTCTGAGGGCACTATCTCCAACAATCTCCCACTTGCACTCAAGGCTAATTATTGCAATGTCGACTACTCACAGCCCGTGTGAAACCGAACATCCAACTCCTCTACTAATCAGTTTCACAAAGCCAGTTTGTAAAACTATTGTGTTCGAGAAATAGCCTCAGTGAGTGGATCCGCCTAGATGTATCTTTCTATATCTCTCTTAATCTCAAGTTCGCGGAGAAAGCCATCTCCCGAATTGAGTAATACCTGTCTTAGAATATGTCTGGATATCTGATGGGACCTAGTTCATAAATGAACTCCAAATCCAAACTTCTTAGACTGTATCGATCACTGAACCTAATCAGTATCCGGCACCATGCCACCCACAGTATCCTCTTGAACCACCTGTCCATAATACTGTCCTTCTTCGTCAGAGGGAAAAACTATAACTCTGACAATCACTCTGTCATCCATGTCACCTTTGAAGCTTGGAATGATAACCGTCTCCCGAAGGAGGCTGCCATCATCAAATCCGTAGAACATATACTTATGTTCTAAAACTGCTTCCTTATGTTTCTCCAGGATTGGATTAATACAAACTTATTGTTAGTTATATGTATGCCCTAGAGGCCATTACTGTACATAGGATGTATATTGTAGTGGATGCTGGGACATATATAGGGAGGACTTTCTTGCTCGACATGATAGTATGCTATCTGGTTACCCTTTACCTTAACGTGTACACTGATTGTCTCTCTGTTACATGTTGGTAAAGCCCTTAGGATGCGTACTTGACTACCTGGACTATGATGCGGATCATACTAGTAGGGACATGGTAGTCCATAAGTACATCCTTCAAAGTTCTAGTCGTGGGTATATCGAGACGGGGCATCGATATACCAGAGTAGACTAGCGTGTACCTTCTCGACCCATACAGATGGGCGATGGATGATCCCATATCCATTGGTATTTGACATCAGAGATGATATACGGGTGCTCAGTAGAGACTGGGTACACTGGACGGACTCGCCGAGAACTCCCAGATGGTATTATACCTCACGTTAGATGGCAGTTCTCAGGTGACACTGGTACAGAGTAGTCTGTTGACCCGAGATCGTCATAGAGTCTTGTGTGGTTCCCACTGTGCTTTGATTTCTTTCTTACCACGTCCAAGAGGGCGTGCAAAACGGTGGTTTTTGGGTACAGTCCCGAGTCACATGGAGGCAATGAGCGATAGGAGGGGATTCGTCTCTCCCGGTATAGGGAGTTGATGTTGCGCTGTGTTCGCTTGGCTATAACAGGAAATCCCTGGCCAGGGTTGCTGAGATTTACTGCTAAGTGTTACCAGTAGTTTCTCGAATTGTTATAGACCTCATATCGACACGACTTATCGAGCTATTGGGGTCTGACGTTTACCACCCCTAGGTGAGATATGCGACATATCAGACGATCAGACCGGACTGTACGGTAGTGTTACTGGTTGGATTCACTGGAGTGTGAGCGGGCTTGCTCGTCGATCTTCTGATCGCTCAATACCCGGGTGGCCGTTACGTTTAGCAGACCGCTTGTGTCTTGTGGGTGTTTGATATGATCATCACCTGCTGCCGGCGTATTGACGAGTCTTTAGAGTCCTACACAGAGGTTTCCTGGCTCAAGCGAAACGAAATAGGAGCGCATATGAGATATGTGCGGGACCGAGAATAATGCGTGTATGTGATACCGTATTTCATTCTCGCGATCAATGTGTCGAATGGTTGTATGCGATATCACCTAGTTATCGATTCAAGCATTGATTCGATAAGCCGATACATTGTATACTAGTCGGTTGTGTGCGACATGACCGGATCATTGAATCAAGTGTTGATTTAATGATTTAATGCATAATTATATATTTGATATATTACTTTGCATTAACTAGTATTGGTTTACTTTAAATGGATTTTCTCACTTGGATGCACAAGTTGTATATGTGGTATACTTTTTGTGCAAATGATTGTATCATGTTTGATGATACATGTTAACTTGGTTAAGTGTAAAGAATTAAACCATGGTTAAACATATGATTAGGGTTTTATTTTCCATTACTTATTTATTCCTTTATTTATTTGTTTATACATTTTGGAAAATAAATGGAAAAGAGAAAAGAATGGTGGCTTTATTTGTTCTTTAGTTGAAGCTTCATGAAGCTTTGACCTAGTCCACCATTCTTATCTCATCCTTAACCCTAACCATTCCTTTAACCTTGGTCAATTCTCTACACTTAACCATAGTTAGAATTATGATAAGTATTCTTTTTACTTTTCATTTTTGAATAACTTATCATAATAACTTCTTCTTCTTCTTCATATTCTTCCTTGATGAAAGCTTCACTTCATCAATGGTGGATTGATGAAACAAGTGAGAAATCCAATTCTAAAGTCTACCCACTTCCTATTTCTTCATCCTCTACCTCTTGCCAAGTAGTAGAGTGTGTTTCCTTCACAAGTTTTCATGACTTGGTGAAGGTGGAGCTTGATTTAGCGATGCCTCGACGTAGATCATCTTCGGCATGGACATCGACGACCTAGCTCGCCTATTCTCCGATGAAGCCGACGCTAGAGCCCGAGAATTCACTAGGATAGCGAGGGGACTTCGTTGCGGAGCTATGGAGGTGGAGCACCGGATCTACAAAGGTTGTATTTCCGTTAAACTCTTAGTTAAGTGTTAACTAGTTCTTTTTTCGCCTAGTTTTCTAGCAAACGACCCGTAGTCGGGTTTCTCGGCACCTAGATTTTTTGAAATTGGCATGGTTGATGCCTTGTGAGACCTCACTAGAGTGCCTAGGAACCCTACAGTGGTATCAGAGCCTAGCTAGAGACTTAGGCGAAGTCCTGACGGAATTTGAAGTCCGAACGAACCCGAAACCCGATCACAATCATGCTCTCTGGACATTTTGTAAAATCGTGGATTTTTCCAAATTAAAAAGTGCTAAAAAATTCAGCAGGGAAATCTATGAATTACGGCGCAAAATTGGACCCATGATTCATCCAAACCGCGGCGGAACCGCGGCAGAAGCCCAGCTTCTGTGGCGGTTCCGCGGCTAGGTGATGACGTCACCTTCCTATTGTTGCACAGTAATTCATATTTTAATATGCTGGGTTTTCTGGAATTTTTTAAGATTTATTCAAGAGTTGAATTTTCTGCGGTTGTTTTGGGGATTCGGTGTTTCGATCGGGGTTTCAAATTTTGTCTATGTGGCTTTCCGGATAAATTTTAGAATATGTTAAAAAGTTCGACCGGATATAAATACCCAATTTTTCCCCTGTCGGGAAATTTCCAAGTGTTGGATTTTTCCGTAGTTTAAAGACGTTCTAAGTAGTGCAAGTAACTCGATGGACCCTCTAGAAGACAACAAACCTTAACTCGATTATGTGACCGTCTTGAACTGCCCTTTGAACCTTCGGGTTTGGGGCAGTACGGCGTGCCACATGTGAGGCGTTGGCTTGACCCTTCTACGGCTGGACCGTTGGTACTGAGGCACGAACTGAATGTCTTTAGACTTGTTTCATGTGTTGATCTGTATCGGGAAAACTTGGGTGTTCGATTGTTCGATCGGAAAGTTTAACATTTTCTGTTTATCCGGAATGTGATACAATAATTGGAATTCACAAATAGTTATGAGATAACTGAATGAATGTTATAAACATAGTAGTTTAGTCTCACTTGATCGGTTGCCACGGAATTTTGATGTGATCAAAAGTCCATCGCAATCACGTAGCGTACGCGGATACTCGCCGGATAAACTTAATAGACAGCCTCACTCCATAGCCCCGACCAAGTGACTGTAGGAGAACCCCGTCGCTGAAAGCATCCGTTCGGGTGCTCGCGGCAGCGGTGTTCCGCCTTGGTGCACTTCGTCGACGGTATCGGGGGTGCGTCCGCCTACTAAAGTTTGCGACGAGCATTCGATCAGTTTTTCGGGAATCTTGTTGAATTGCCCGACTTGATATTGAAAAGTGTTTTCGATAATGAGACTAAAATGCAGGGTTTATAATTGTTAGGCATGCGATGTCTAAGTAATTCATTTGGTCAGGCATGCGATGTCTGAGGTGGTTGCGGATTCCAACTGTTGTAGTTTTACACTTTCTTTTCTGTGACCGTAAGTGTAATATGTGATATCGCCGGTTTCGTTGCTATATGTCAACGACAATTGGGATGCGCATATTTACTTACGTTGATGACATGTGATGTTATGTGTTGCTGGATATGTTATATTGGATCGTCGTGTTTGAATAGCCGGGGGTTTTTATGTGAGATGAGCGTTTTTCATTTTCATTCATGTAAAAACTTGTATGTAATATTCTTTTATTGGGGCGCTTCCAGGTTGCGGAAGTTGTCACCTTTTGTATATTATTTACTTTTCCGCACTAGGATAGACCCAAGGAGGAGGGCACAAGTAACCGGGTTCTGGAGTCCAGTGGGAGACCAACTCGAGGAGTCGAGTCCGGGTCTCCTAACTCCTGAATTGGTAGGGTTGCTTGCCGCTCTCGTAGGGGTCTAGGGGTGTGGGTTTGTCTATTCATCGCGACCGTGGAATCCGTGTTTTATACTGGCTCGTATTGAAAAACACGGACGTCCTAGTATATCCAATATTTCATATGATTCTTCTGCTGCGATATCTGTGATGTGATCATGTGATGTTCTGTGATAGATACAGTATATAGTATATATGATATATTATATAGCCGTTACTTATGTTTTACACCCGCGCTAGCCCTGCCCCGCTCTGTCGTTAGTTACCTAACCTAACGGTGCACGAGGGGACATCGAGGCGAATGCGGATGGCATAAGTGTACGTCGTATTTATCTGTGATGTTTAGGTACTTAAATGATGGGACTTCATTAATGAGATTAATGAAATTAAAGAAACCTAAGATGTTGTAGAATCGAATTTCAAAATAAAACAGGTAGCTACAGTTCTTGCTTTGCACAGCGGTATATGCGATATATCCTGCACCTTATTCGATGAGGAAAGAACCGAGATCCCTTCACCGGGAGTGACTCCTTTAGCAATAACTGGCAGATGCTACACACTCGGTTTGTCTTTTGATTGCTTTTAAGAGTTTTTGCTTTGCACAGTGATATATATGATATATCCCGCACCTCATTCGACGAGGAAAGGACCGACGATCCCTTCACCGGGAGTGACTCCTTTAGCAAAACTAGAAAAGCCTCAAAAGCGCTCCATTTTAAAATCATTCGATCCTACAACGATATCAAGTTCATTACGCAATAGGTTTTCAGAAAAACCTGTCGTAGCCCTCCGTCATTTCAGATAAGTAGTAGTTAGTATTCGTGCTGCGTTTGTTGGCCTTTGTCAAGGCGTAGTGTGCGGTAGCTGACTGATGCTTATCTGTTTATGCATATAATGCAGATTGAGTTAGGGTAGTCGTGCGACCTTGTTGGCCTTTGTCAAGGGCCGTGCGGGTGGGTTTAATTCAATCAGGAAATGACGGGTTGAACTTGACTAGCATCCTATGGTTTGTTGGCCTTTGTCAAGGTCATAGGAGGTTAGGGGCAAAATATTATCGGGAATTTCAAGTGTTGAAATTTGCAATGAGATTGCATACCTTCTATGAGATAGTTGGATCCCGATACCCGCTGCGAGTAATTGTTACTCCTGGGAGAGTTTTATACATTACAATTAGCCGATCAAGTAGGTGTCTAGAAAGGTGTTAACGAGGTTACGCCTCTGGGAAAACGAGGTTTACATTAATTAGGTTCGTGCGAAAGCACGGGGGACCTCCCTCAAAGTACCGACACTGGCCTGGCTGAAAGATTGGCGAACTTGTAGCGTGTAATTAATCCCGGCTAGTCTTTCCTTTTAGGGTTTGAAGGAAGATTTGATAAAAAGCAGTGGGAGCCATCCTGATTAGATAAAATAATAACCAATCTATTCTTGCAAGAGCGCACGCTGAGTGTTTTCTTCTCTCTCTCTCCTGGTAGCGACCATTTCACGCCTTAATCAAGATAATAATACGGATTATTGACCGAACCCGCTTGTTATACTGAGCTGGGGAATGTTGGTCCCGCTCCAACTTATAATTGTTATAAGACAGAGCAGGAAATTGGGGAATACCTGATTTCCCGTGCCGCCCAAACGAAGAGAGTGCATGCTGATGCATCATCTTCGGTTGTGTTTATTACAAAGAACTATTTTTCAGTATCCTCCGCATCCTTGGTATATGATACCGGATCAGGATCCCAGATATGTAATCTGTTACATAGGGCTACAAAAGGGTAGAAAAACTGAGAACGGGTGATAAGTTTCATGTGGCAGAAAACGGGGCAAGTGTTGCATCCAAGTCTGTTAGTCACTGTCACCCTGTATTATAATACATTGATTCTGAACGAATGTTATTAGATACCGAACCTGATATACAAAATCATATCAGTCTCTTTATTAAAGAAATGATAAAATTTTGTATTGTTGGATAATATTTTGAACATTTCCTATATCAAAAGTTGATCGGTTCAGGCACGTTATCTAAAAGCATTAATGTTCTAAATCAAACTACAGTTCTTAGTATACGGAACACACACAAGAGGAAGAGTTCAGAAATGAACGGATCCTTCTTGAGGTATTGTAGACTAGGTTATATCAATGCGACCCGACTAGCTGGAGTTACATAAAGATGCATATTTAAATTAGTTTGAATTTACATCTTATGAAACTCGCAAGTCATGTCACAAAGATAAGATGACCATAGCTCTGTTTATTGGAAACAGAGAATGAGTTGGTAAAGTTTTGGGATAATACATGTTGATGTATGTTGTCCCCTGTCTACACATACCAAGACCGGTTCTTTGTACTTCATTACATTCTCTGATAATCTCTCAAGATTCAGACATATGTTCCTGTTGAAACACAAGTCCGAACCTTTTGAGATATTCATAGAATATAAGTTAGAAGTAGAGAACCAATACGGGTATAAGTATTATGTCCTTTGATGAGATCAGGGAGGAGAATACTTGAGCATGGAATTCCTGGACTATTCTAAGAATGAGATTCTCTCTCAGCAATACTCCTCCGTATGCACCATAGCACGATGGTATATCGGGGCGGAGCAGATACACCCTATTTGATATGGTGTGCTCTATGATGAGTATTACTGAGTTACCTTTTTCCTTTTGGGAGTTATGCACTTGAGAAGCTGCATACCTATTGAATAGGGTTCAAATCAAATCAGTTGCCTACCACTTCATAGGTGATATGGAAAGGGAAGAGCCTATATCTTAAGTTAGTTAAGATTTGGGGTTGTCCGGCCTATGTCTAAAAGCAAAATCCGGACAAGCTCGAGGCAACGTCTGTTATGTAGAACTGGAAACGTTCCAGCTATGCAAACTGCAGCTGATGATTTGACAGAACCAAAGGATTCAGTAGATTCCAATGAACCTCAGCCTCTCCGCCGATCAAGTAGGGTTCCTCACCCACATGAGAGATACTTCGGTTTCTCTATGACAGTGGGAGCGAGAATTGCATCATGAGATGATGACCCAACTAGTTTCGAGCTGGCCATCAGGAGTGAGACTCTATAAGAATGGCTGGATGCTTAGCGATCTGAGATGGAATCCTTATACACCAACAAAGTATGGACTTTGGTTGCTATATCTGAAGGGTTAAATCCCCATCAGGAGCAAGTATATCTTGAGAAGATTACTTGGTGTACATGGAAAGGTTGAGACTTTCAAAGCTAGACTTGTTAAAGGTTTTCGTCATCGACCAGGCGTGGATAATGATGAAACCTTTTTTCTAAGTAGCTATGCTTAAGTCCATCCAGATTCTGCTTGCCACGGCTACATACCATGACTACGATATCTGGTGGTTGGGTGTCATGACTGCTTTTCTAAATGTTGTTTTAGAAGAGTGCGTCAATAAGTACACAGCCAGAGGGCTTCGTAGACAGTGGGAGCAGCGGAAACGTGTGTAAGATGCTTTATAGATTAAAGCAGGCATCGCGGAGTTGGAACATCTGTTTTGATAGATTGTCAAAGAGTTTGACATCATCAAAATGGTAGATGAACCTTGTATAAACAAAAAGGTAGTAGGGAGTATGATAGTGATCCTCGTAGAGTACGTGGATGACATACTCTTGATAAGAAAGGAGTTTCTTATGCTACGCTCGATCAATCTCCGTTTATCACAAAGATTCTCCGTGTAGGATCAAAGTGATACCTCCTAAATCCTGGGTTTTGGATCTATGAGATAGATCTAAATGGATGTTAGGATTCTCACTAGTTGTAGTGAGATGGTATCAATCGACCCTGGGAAGAATCACTGGAAGTGTTCCAGGGTGATAAAGACGACTGAATGTCAGTTGCAGGCATTGTCTTTACCCTCAGTAAAGGGACGGTATGTTGGAAGAGTTCCAAGCTAGATACCGTGACATACTAGACGATAAAGGCAGCATACATCGCTACTTAAGATGCTACCAAAGAGGCTGTTTGGGTGTATATTGGTTCATGAGATGAACTATGTTCCTCCCATTGTGTGACAATGGAGTTGTGGCTTATGCCATGGAACGCAGGTCCCATCAGTCATCCAGACATATTCTAAGGCAGTATCACCTGATCATGGATATAGTTGATCTCCAGGGTGATCGAGGTTAGGAGAGCAGACTCAGAGGACAACACGGGCGGATACACTCACGAAGGCCTATTCCCAGAGAGAGACTTTTATGGGATGGTTGAGTATAAGATACTACAACCACTGCTACAGATGGCCCTAGTGCAAGTGGGAGATTGTTAGTTATATGTATGCCCTAGAGGCCATTACTGTACATAGGATGTATATTGTAGTGGATGCTGGGACATATATAGGGAGGACTTTCTTGCTCGACATGATAGTATGCTATCTGGTTACCCTTTACCTTAACGTGTACACTGATTGTCTCTCTGTTACATGTTGGTAAAGCCCTTAGGATGCGTACTTGACTACCTGGACTATGATGCGGATCATACTAGTGGGGACATGGTAGTCCATAAGTACATCCTTCAAAGTCCCTAGTCGTGGGTATATCGAGACGGGGCATCGATATACCAGAGTAGACTAGCGTGTACCTTCTCGACCCATATAGATGGGCGATGGATGATCCCATATCCATTGGTGTTTGACATCAGAGATGATATACGGGTGCTCAGTAGAGACTGGGTACACAGGACGGACTCGCCGAGAACTCCCAGATGGTATTATACCTCATGTCAGATGGCAGTTCTCAGGTGACACTGGTACAGAGTAGTCTGTTGACCCGAGATCGTCATAGAGTCTTATGTGGTTCCCACTGTGCTTTGATTTCCATCTTACCACGTCCAAGAGGGCGTGCAAAACGGTGGTTTTTGGGTACAGTCCCGAGTCACATGGAGGCAATGAGCGATAGGAGGGGATTCGTCTCTCCCGGTATAGGGAGTTGATGTTGCGCTGTGTTCGATTGGCTATAACAGGAAATCCCTGGCCATGGTTGCTGAGATTTACTGGTAAGTGTTACCAGTAGTTTCTCGAATTGTTATAGACCTCATATCGACACGACTTATCCAGTTATTGGGGTATGACGTTTACCACCCCTAGGTGAGATATGCGACATATCAGACGATCAGACCGGACTGTACGGTAGTGTTACTGGTTGGATTCACTGGAGTGTGAGCGGGATTGCTCGTCGATCTTCTGATCGCTCAATACCCGGGTGGCCGTTACGTTTAGCAGACCGCTTGCGGCTTGTGGGTGTATAATATGATCATCACCTGCTGCCGGCGTATTGACGAGTCTTTAGAGTCCTACACAGAGGTTTCCTGGCTCAAGCGAAACGAAATAGGAGCGCATATGAGATATGTGCGGGACCGAGAATAATGCGTGTATGTGATACCATATTTCATTCTCGCGATCAATGTGTCGAATGGTTGTATGCGATATAACCTAGTTATCGATTCAAGCGTTGATTCGATAAGCCGATACATTGTATACTAGTCGGTTGTGTGCGACATGACCGGATCATTGAATCAAGTGTTAATTTAATGATTTAATGCATAATTATATATTTGATATATTACTTTGCATTAACTAGTATTGGTTTACTTTAAATGGATTTTCTCACATGGATGCACAAGTTGTATATGTGATATACTTTTTGTGCAAATGATTGTATCATGTTTGATGATACATGTTAACTTGGTTAAGTGTAAAGAATTAAACCATGGTTAAACATATGATTATGGTTTTATTTTCCATTACTTATTTATTCCTTTATTTATTTGTTTATACATTTTGGAAAATAAATGGAAAAGAGAAAAGAATGATGGCTTTATTTGTTCTTTAGTTGAAGCTTCATGAAGCTTTGACCTAGTCCACTATTCTTATCTCATCCTTAACCCTAACCATTCCTTTAACCTTGGTCAATTCTCTACACATAACCATAGTTAGAATTATGATAAGTATTCTTTTTACTTTTCACTTTTGAATAACTTATCATAATAACTTCTTTTTCTTCTTCATCTTCTTCCTTGATGAAAGCTTCACTTCATCAATGGTGGATCGATGAAACAAGTGAGAAATCCAATTCTAAAGTCTACCCACTTCCTATTTCTTCATCCTCTACCTCTTACCAAGTAGTAGAGTGTGTTTCCTTCACAAGTTTTCATGACTTGGTGAAGGTGGAGCTTGATTTAGCGATGCCTCGACGTAGATCATCTTTGGCATGGACATCGACGACCTAGCTCGCCTATTCTCCGATGAAGCCGACGCTAGAGCCCGGGAATTCACTAGGCCAGCGAAGGGACTTCGTTGCGGAGCTATGGAGGTGGAGCACCGGATCTACAAAGGTTGTATTTCCGTTAAACTCTTAGTTAAATGTTAACTAGTTCTTTTTTCGCCTAGCTTTCTAGCAAACGATCCGTAGTCGGGTTTCTCGGCACCTAGATTTTTTGAAATTGGCATGGTTGATGTCTTGTGAGACCTCACTAGAGTGCCTAGGAACCCTACACTTATTGCATCTAGTGCAAAAACAACATCTGGTGTGGTACTTGACATCTCATGATTGGCTCAATTGCCTAAGCAAGTGATCTGCCAATCATGCCCATCCCTCTCCCCTTTAGTCTGTAAGACACCTTTAGAGAGGGTGACTCCATCACCTGCAGGTACACCACCATGCTAGGAGTCAACTATTCCAAAAACCATCAGAATATCTGTCAAAGTACCCACATTGGGAAACTACCCAAATCTAGATCTAAAATCATAGATCCAGAAACCAGAATGTCAAATATTATATCCATATCCTGTCTTGAGAAACAACTGTGTGACGACCACAGTACAACCGATCGTAATATAGGAATTTTACTTCCTACTTTGTGTATGTCATCCAGATACCATGACATCACACCCTACTACCTTCTTAACAGATCCATCCCCTATTCTGATTGAAGTCAAACCCATGACTGTCACATCAAAATTAGATGATCTATCTCCGCTATAACTGCTCAAGTCTATAAATAGATATAAGCATCTTGCCCACTATACTTCCGCTGCTCCCACTGACTACGACAACCCTCCTACCGGGTATCATATCCTGGAACAACAGTAGTGTCAAGTCTGGGTAGATAAGAACCTCCCTGTCACCGTCCTTGAGGCTACCGGAGTACCTCTCGGGTGTCTGAGGTTACTCATCATATCTGCGGAGTGGCTATTGGAATGTCAAACCTGATTGAATATATAGGTCCTATTAAATTTTCCGTAATCGTTCGCGGTTCTGGAATCACTTCCAGTTCTACCATACTCCCACTACTGTTTTCTGAAAAAGATCCATTTTACTAAAACTGTGGAGAGTCAAGAACAATATCACTATTGATCTTCCAAATGGTAGAATATCAACCCTTGTCATAGCCAGGGTCAACCCACAAACAGCCATTACAGAAACGTGCCCTGAGTTATCCAGAGTCTGGTTTTAAGCATAAGCTGGATAACTCCCCGTACCTTAACATCTTTTAAGGTACGATCCATTCTATATCCAATACAGAAACTTTGGCACTTATTTAATTGGAACCAGATTCAAATCATGCAGCTGTCTCCAGTGCATATCAACTTAATGGAAAGAGGCTAATCAGCATTACTCAACTTAGGAATCCATCCAATTATGAGTAATGTGAAAGAGAAACACGTTTCTCAAAACCATCACTATCATCTGAATACCAGTCACAAGAATCTACATCTTCGATCTCTTTGAAGAATCCCGATACTTGTGATACCTGGTTCTCTACTTTATTCTTATACCCACAACCTCTCAAAACTTAGACCTTGTATTTCTACGAAACACTTGTCTAAATACTAGAGAAGTTATAAGTAAACAGAACATAGTACGAGGACCTACCCCTTTGTCCTGATGGACACTTGGACAACATACAATACTCTGTATAAGTCCGCTGAGTTAAACAACTCAAAACCTGTGCGTCGTAGGTTGAAAACTGTACCCTGGCGATTTCCTCAAATATCACCAATTACAACGAATTCCGATGTAATGAGGATAATCACCTAATTCCTAATAACTTACTCCCACTCATCATCTGTAAAACCATACAGATATGAGAATGAAACCTGGTAAATACATACCCTTGGAGTAAGTGTCTAATCGGGAAAACAGTTTTTCTTTAACAATGCACTGAAACATGAAAATGTTTCGTAGGGATATCCTAGTATTCATAGCAATGCCTCTTCCATAATCCAATTCATGACTTCAACCGTATATTTTATTGCCATCTCTCCAAATCCCTTTATTTGTCTTTAGTCGTTACCTTCTGTACACCATCGTTAGGCTAAATGGTTTTCTTCCTTCCCTACCGTTCGGCACCAGCCTATGGTTTGGAAGAAGACTATCCAGTAAGCATAATAGGTGTACCCTCCTAAACCAAGGAGTACTCGCAACTGAGAGAAGGTGATGATAAAAGACAACTGAATAATACCTTATTCCTTTAAAGGTGAAATAGGAGTGGCGATGAAGTACGCGGTTTTGGTCGTGAATGATATCAGTCGCAATTTACTTTGCCCTCTTTCTAATCCCTTTATTTTGTCTTTACATATTACCTTCTGCACACCCTACTTAGGCTAATTGGTTTTCTTCATTCCCTACCTTTCGGCACCGGACTATGGTTTGGAATAAGACTATCCAATAAGCGTAATAGGTGTACTCTCCTAAACCAAGGAGCTCTCGCAACCTGAGAGAAGGTGATAATAAAAGACAACTGAATAAACCAATTCTATTTCTCCTGAACTTGGATCCATCCTCGAAGAAGTCCCTTCGAGTTCGTATATAACCATACGATGGATCTATCCAATGGAAGTGGATATCCGTAGCAATACGGGTGTTTTGAGAAATTCAAAGGGTAAAAGAAGGAGTGGCAATGACTTATGCAACTCAGACAATCCAAAAGCCAGTATTTTAAGAAGGTTCGGTCAACCTGGTCACTGAGTCATAGTCTAGGGTCGGTCAAAGGTCGCTGCCAAAGAGAGAGAGAAAAGAAACACTCTGCGTGCACTCTAACCTAGATCAGAATGGTTATCACTTTATCTAATCCGGAAACCTCCTACTGTCCTGTCAAATTCTCCTCCAAACCTGAAAGAAGAATCAATCGGGATCACCCGAAGAGTACACCAACTCATCAGTGGGAATCGGGATCCAACTCTCATCGCATGATAACGTGATGGAATGCATCCACGTTACTCATACTCCAGAAGGTATGCTCATACTTGGCAAGTTTCAGTTTCTTTAGAAACTCCCGATATAATTTATACCCCATGCTCTTATGACCTTGGCGAAAGTCAACAAATCATAAGTCACATGTCAAGTTCTGCCCGTCATTATCTTGTTAATTTGAACCCACCCGTACATACCCTTGACGAAAGCCAACAAGGTAATACGACTGTCCCAAACCAACTCATCTATCTATGCAACAAATGAATACCCAGCAGCTACCAAACACTATGCCTTGACGAAAGCCAACAAACATAGCTTGAATACTACTGACCATCCATAAGAAACGACGGAGGTCTACGACTGGTTTTTGGCGAAAAACCTTTAGCGTAGTGAACTTGATATCGCTGAAGGAACCTGATAGCTTTTTAAAATCTAGTGGCGAAAACCTTTTGCTAAAGAGGTCACTCCCGGTAAAGGGATCTCGGCTCTTTCCTCGTGGACTGAGGTGCAGAATATTCCACTGAATACCGCTATGCAAAGCAACTTGTAATCGACTATAGTGAAGTTATTACCCTGACGCAAACTTCTGCCCAAGGGGTCAGTCCCGGTGAAGGGATATCGGCCCTTGCCCCGTCGAATGAGGTGCGGGATATTCCACTGAATACCGCTATGCATAACAAAAGGAAACGTCTTTGCAATAACACTTTTTAATTTTGTTCCAACAACTGTAAACAGGTTTGCTTTACTTTGCATTGATCAGAATCAACGCAGTCCCATCAATCGATCACACCAGAAAAGAACGAAAATAAAATGTACGTATATGCCATCCGCATTCGTCACTGGGTCCCGTCATCACCCGTTAGGTTACTTAACTAACGACAGAGCGGGGACTGGACTAGCGCGGGTGTAAAACATATACAACATCTAATAGTATATAAACCAATATACAATAATCGCTCCAGGCGTGATAGTATGCAACATTACAGAAAAGTAATAAGCATTACAGAACAATACAGATAATCTGGGATCCCCGGGTTTCACAGAGCCGCTGCTGAAACCCGACGTTCCCCTATCGTGTGGATAGCCTGTGCAATGAAACCTAGACCCCTACGGGTGCGGCAAGTTACCCGCCAAAACCTGAAGCGAGGCAGCACCCTACAGCATAGTGAATGGACCACCCAGCACTTCACGGAATCCGGTAATCTTGGGCACCCCTCCTTGGGTCAACCTGTACCCCCTACGAGTGCGGCGAATAGTCTGCCAATTCTAGAGTGGGGCCCCTCTTCCTCTCAAAGCCATGAGATGCGGACCCGTTGCCCCTCCAGAACCCGGCTATCCGTGCACTCCGTCGCGGGGCAAAACCTACTACAGTAATGAAAAATAGTACAACAGGTACATCGACCGCAACCTGGTCGTGCCCCAAAAGAATATTATACAACATGCAGTGATGGCAGTCCACAAGTTGGACGCTCACCCCGCAATATCAAATGTACAAATAAACTCAAACTGTACTACCATTGCACACTGCTATCCACCACGACAAATCCGCAACATCACAGCACAACACAGAACATCAACGCGAATGTCACGTTCGCAAACCCGTCTAAAAGAACTATAGCAATCAGACGCGGTTTACCGATCAAATGACATTCCCGGTCGGAGATATAATGTAAGAACTGTAAACTAACATGTTTAAATTTCGATCGACCAAATATCACAAAGTGGGCCCCACGAACATCTGTAGAACAGTAACAAAACCTGGGCCCAAACGATATATACCAAAAACCCCAAATTCCAGAGAAGAATACACTGTGCAAATTTGGGGGCATGATCGCTCAGAACGGCCGCGGATGCGCGGCCAAACCATGGGTTTGGCCGCGTTTCCGCGGCGGTCTTGTCGATTCACGTGCTCAAATTTGTACGGCGTTCTTATAAAACCCTGCACAGTTTTCTGAGATGTGTGGAATATTTTTAGGACACCATTTAAAATCAACAGAAACTGTCAAGTTGGAAAAATGCGATTTTTGATTTCCGTTTCGATCGATGTTTTAAACGCGTTAGCACAAGTTAGTATAGCAAAATGGTGAGGCTCTGAAACCACTGTAAGTCTACGTTAGCGCCCCGGCCGTCTACAGACGCCAAATGCGGAACAAAAAACTTTTAACTGGCGCTATGGTATACTTTAACCCGGATCTGCTATTATTGCTAAACTAACAAACTGTAAAGAGTGTAGAAAGGTTATACCGAACGATCCGAGTCCTTCGTTCTTTAACCATCATCCCACGCTGCGTTGCGGCTGCTCCGATCTCGTCGATCTCCGATTCTCCTCGTCCAGGTGGCACCACGTCACTGATTCTTTAAACGGGCTCCCGCCTCTGACTTGAGGCAACTCGGTCGTCAAGTTTGCTAAAAGAGACGACCAAGAATGATGTAGAGAATGAGTAGATGACTTTGTCTCACTTCGTCCAAATCCGTGGACGATCGGTTAATGAAGTTGCCGAGGGAATCGGGTGATGGAATGAAATGAGCTGTGAAATTCCATACACCCCAAAATCTATCATATCTTTTTTCCAAATGAAATCAACAAGTGAGAGAGTGAAGTAGGAGAGAGAGGGCCGGCCATATATATGGAAAGAGGGAGGTGAGTGTAGGAGAGGGGAGAGTAACCTTAAGCAAATATCATATGTGAACACAAACTAAAATATCTTAAGGAAAACAAAACCTCATTGAAATCAAAGCATGAGTCATTAACCTTGTCACCAAATTCTAGAACCTTCTAGAACCTTCTAGAAGCATGACTCACTCTCAACCAAGAAAAGATAAATCCGTCTTTAACCGAATGTTAAAAGACGGCCGATAGAAAACTGGAAACTGGCAACTTCCAAAAGTGATCCTGAAACGACTTTCAGGATAACCCCGTAACTGTATAAATATACCCGCATTTGTATTACGACCGAATACAAATGCAACTGAGACAAAGATATTATATCTACTCAATATAATACTTGGATCTGGCTTAAACCAAAGCCGACCAGTATCAACTGCCCGAAAAATAACACGTGCGTAAACGCACGTGCATTTTCCGAACCCTGCCATAAAACCATACGGCCTCTACAACGTTTCGCCCGAACTTGGGAAACTGTCTGTGGGGAACTCTAATGACTCGTCAGTACCCTGGCAGTGGGTTTAACCACAAACCGTCAGCGGCACTAGCAATGCGTAACGGCTGCCCATGGACTGACCTCAAGGGAGGCTGATGAGCGAACTCATCCAGAAACCCTACTGAGCCTAACAGTGACAATGTATATACAGTCCGGTCCGTTCGTCTATGAGTATCGCATATCTGCCTAGGGGGCTAGTAACGTCAGACCCCCAATAGCAGTATAAGTCGTGTCGGAGTGTAGCCCAATAACACCCTGAGATACTACTGGAGTACCTACCAGTAAATCTCCTGCCATGGCCATGGACTATGTGTAATGGCTCTCCTAGACACAGCACGACCTCGCCCCCAATACCGGGAGAGATGAATCCCCTGCCGATCCGCTCACGTGCCTCCATATGGCTCGGGACTGTACCCAAAAACTACCTGTTTACACGACTCCTTTGAGCCGTGGTAGGGTAGAAATCAAAGCACAGTGGGAACTCACACGAGATAAATGACGACCTCAGGTCGATGAACTAACCTGTACACATGTCACCAGGGAACTGCTATCTGACGGTAGATATAGTACTAACTAGCAGATTCCTGGCGAGTCCTGTCCGGTGTACTCATAACCCAATGAGCACCTGTATACATCTTAGGTGATCCAACTGTCACCAGTGGCTTGTGAGACCGACCACCGCCCCTCGTCGGGGTCTCGACTGTACACACTAGTCTACTCTGGAGTATCGATGCCCTGTCTCGAAACTCCCACGACTAGTGACCACAATTAAGGATATGCATATAAACTACCCAACTCTCACGTATATGATCGCCATCATACTGTTGATAGTAAAGCAAGATCCTAAGGGCTCTATCAAAGTGTAACATGTAATCAGTCACCTGAACATGAACACGACTGATAAAGGCAAACCAGATAGCATACTATCATCTTGAGTAAGACTGTCCTACCGGTATAGGTCATCCGCAATCATTGCAATCACGTACCTACGATCCAATAATTGACTCTGAGGGCACTATCTCCAACATTATCAAGCTACTGGGGTCTGATGTTTACCAACCCTAGGCGAGATATTCGACATATCAGACGAACAGACCGGACTGTGCGGTAAGTGTTACTTATTGGATTTGCAGGAGTGTGAGCAGGCTTGCTCGTTGATCTTCTGATCGCTCAATACCCGGGTGGCCGTTACGTTTAGCAGACCGCTTGCGGCTTGTGGGTGACTGATATGATCACCACCTACTGCCGGCGTATTGACGAGTCTTTAGAGTCCTACACAGAGGTTTCCTGGCTCAAGCGAAACGAAATAGGAGCACATATGAGATATGTGCGGGACCGAGAATAATACGAGTATGTGATACCGTATTCTATTCTCGTGATTTGTATCATCGGTCGGTTATATGCGATATAGCCGGGTTACCGAATCAAATGTTGATTCGATATATTGATACACTAGATATTAGTCGGTTATATGCGATATGACCGGATCATTGAATCAAGTGTTGATTTAATGATTTAATGTATAATTATATATTTGATATATTACTTTACATTAACTAGTATTGGTTCACTTAAAATAACTTTTCCTCACTTGATGTGCACAAAGTGTATATGTGATATATGTTTGAGTACATGATTGTATCATGCTTGATGATACATGCAAACTTGGGTGTGTGTATGACTTACACCATATTTAAGTTAATGGTAAAGGTTTATATTTATTTTGTAATTCAAAATTAGTGAGCACTTTGTCATGATTGAAGCTTCATGAAGCTTGAAGCATTCTTTGACCAAGTCCACTAACTTTGTCTCACTTAAGATATGTATTAACCAAACCATTAACTTGAACCATGGTTTAGTCTCTACAAAGGTTAGTGGATAAAACTAACTCACCCATGGTTGCAAATGATAATTATCTTCACTTATTATTCTTTTCTTATTTATTCATTCTTTCTTCTTCTTCTTCTTCATCCAAAAGAAGAAAAGCTTGCTAGATTTTTTTAAGTGAAGAAACAAAGTGAGAAATCAAAATCTAAAGTGAACCCATTTCCTATTTCATCATCCTCTACTACTTGCCATTTAGTTTAGGGTGTTCTCTTCACAAAGTTTATGACCAAGTGAAGGGTTAGCTTGGGTTTGAGTCTCCTCGATGTAGATCATCTTCGGCCTCGAAGACTACGAGCAAATCCGTTCATTTCTCCATGGAAATCCATACTAGAGTCTGGGAGCTCGATGATCGCAGCGAAGGGACGTCAACACGGAGCTTTAGAAGTGAAGGACCGGATCTACAAAGGTTGTATTTTCATTCACTTCTCTTTGTAATGTTAGAATACAAGTTTTGTTATCCTAGTTTTCTACTATGATCTTTAGGTTGATTACTTAGCAACCCCCTTTAATTTTTGTTGTGGCATGTGCGATGCTTACAAACCCTAGGCTAGGTGCTAAGGAATTCCAACATGGTATCAGAGCCTAACTAGAAACTTAGACGATGTTAAGACAATACGAAAACGAAAAACTCCGCAAAATACGATTTTGGAAACCCCATGAAAATGCTCTCTGGAATTTTTTAAAAAAAGTGGTCCGAATTTTTTTTAAAAAGTGGTCCGAATTTTTTTTAAAAAGTGGTCTAAATTTTTTTTAAGCGACTGCAGAGCGATCTACTGGAGATTGTAAGAACACAGGTGGAATACGGGGGGGGGAGGGCTCGGACAAAAACCGACGACAGGGGATCAAATTCCGGCGTCGCCGACCCCTTAGGCTCCCCTCCCCCTCGTATGGCACCTGTGATCTTTTACTCCTATTTTGGGTTTTCTGGTATTGTTTATGTAGTCCAGATTTTCATGTGATAATAAATGTGTTATGGACTCTTTGCGGAGTATTTCGTATTTTTTAGCATTGTATTGGTAACCTAGACTATGTTTAACACTTCGAACAAAATTCAAACTTCACCCCATGACCCCCTATGAAATTTTCAAGTGTTGGAACTTTTCTAAGTTAATTATATTCAATGTTCGTGCATGTAACTCTATGGACCCTCTAGAAGAACATAAACCTTAACTCGATTCTGTGCCCTCAGAACTGCGGCTTGAACCTTAGGGTTTGCCGTGGTTCCGCGGTGTCATAGGTGAGGCGTTGGTTTGACCCTTCTACGACTGGATCATAGGTATTGTGGCACGTTTTGGGTACTTTAACTTCGCTCATATGTTGAGCTCATTGGGAGTCGTGGGGATTTGGTGATTCGTTCGAAACGTTTAAACATCGTCTAGTATATTGTGATACAATACTTGGAATCAACAACATTTGAATTTTATAAGTCTAGCAATTTAGTCTCATTTGATTGGTTGCGCGGGATTTTGATGCGATCAAAAGTCCGTCGCAATCACTTTATGTATTCGGATAGTCGCCGGGTAACATTATTAGATAGCCACGCCCCAAAACCCCGACCAAGTGACTACAGGAGAACTCCGTAGCCAAAAAGCATCTGTCCAGGTGCTCGCGGCCGCGGTGTTCCGCCTAAGTGCACTTCGTCGTCGGCATCGGGGGGTGCGGCCGTCTACTAAAGTTTCCGACGAGCATTCGATCGGGATGTCGGGAATCATGTTGAATTGCCCGACTGATTAATGGAAAGCGTTTTCAATATCGAGACTAAAATACGGGGTTTATAATTGTTAGGCATGCGATGTCTAAGGAATTCATTTGGTTAGGCATGAAATCCGCAATATGTGATATTACGGGTTTATGATGTCTAAGGTTGTTGCGGATTCCAACTGCTGTAGTTTTCATTTTCTTTTCTGCAACCGTAAGTGTAATATGTGGGGTATCATCGGTTTCGTTGCTATACGTCAACGACAATTGGGATACGTATATTTACTTACGTTGATGACATGTGATGTTGTGTGTTGCTGGATATGTTATATTGGATCGTCGTAATTGAATAGCCGGGTTTTTTTTATGTGAGATGAGTGTTTTTCATTTTCATTCATGTAAAAAATTGTATTTAATATTCTTTTATTGGGGCACTTCCGTGTTGAGGAAGATGTCACTGTTGATGTATATTATTTACTTTTCCGCATTAGGATAGACCCAAGGAGGAGAGCACAAGTAACCGGGTTCTAGAGTCCAGTGGGAGACCACCTCGAGGAGTTGAGTCTGGGTCTCCTAACTCTAAAAATGGTAGGGTTGCTTTCCGCTCTCGTAGGGGTCTAGGGATGTGGGTTTGGCTATTCATCACGACCGTGGAATTCGTGTTTTATACAGGCTCAAAATAAAACATGGACATTCTAGTATTTCCAATATTTCATATGTTGTTTTTTGCTGCGTTATCTGTGATGTGATCATGTGATATGTTCAGATAGATACTATATATAGTATATATGATATATTATATAGACGTTGCTTATGTTTTACACCCGCGCTAGCCTTGCCCCGCTGTGCCGTTAGTTACCTAACCTAACGGTGCATAACGGGACATCGAGGCGAATGCGGATGGTATAAGCGTACGTTGTATTTATATGTGATGTTTAAGTGACTTAAATGATGGGACATTCATTAATGAGATTAATGAAAGAAAATAAACGTAAAAGATGTTGTGGAATCAATTTTCAAAAATTAGGTAGCTCTAGTTGTTTTTTACATAGCGGTATTCCTTGTAGAATATCCAGCACCTCATTCGATGAGGAAAGAGCCGAGATCCCTTCACCGGGAGTGACCTCTTTAGCAATAACTAGCAGATGCTACAACTTTCGGTTTGTCTTTTGATTGCTTTTCTAGTTCTTGCGTTGCATAGTGGTATTGTGAATATCCTGCACCCCATTCGACGAGGAAAGAGCCGAGATCCCTTCACCGGGAGTGACCTCTTTAGCGAAACTAGCAAAAGCCTCAAAAACACTCCATTTTAAACCATTTGATTCTACAACGAGATCATGTTCAAAGCGTTAAAGGTTTTCTTAAAAACCATCCGCAACCCTCCGTCATTTTAGGAAGTAGAGTACTTAGTATTCGTGCTGCGTATGTTGATCATAGTCAAGGCATATTGTACGGTAGCTAAGTGATGTCTTCCTACATAGCATATGATGCGATTAGTTAGGACAATCATATGATATGTTGATCATAGTCAAGTTCATGTAGGTGGGTCTAATTAATCACGAAATGACGGGTAGAACTTGACTAGTGCTTGTGATATGTTGATCATAGTCAAGGTCATAAGTGTTAGGGGTAAAAACCATTATCGGGAATTTCAAGTGTTGAAACTTGCAATGAGATTGCATACCTTCTATGAGATAGTTGGATCCTGATACCCACGACGAGTAATTGTTACTTCTGGGAGAGTTTTGCACTTTACAATTAGCCGATCAAGTAGGTCTCTAGAAAGGTATAAACGGGGTTACGCCCCTGGGAAAACGAGATTTATTTTAATTAGGTTTGTGCGAAAGCACAGGGAACCTCTCTCAAAGTACCGGCACTGGCCTGGCTGAAAGATTGGCGAACTTGTAGAGAGTAATTAATCCTGGCTAGTCTTTCCTTTTAAGGTTTGAAGGAAGATTGGATAAAAACAGTGGGAGCCATCCTGATTAGATAAAATATATATAACCAATCTAATCTTGCAAGAGCGCACGCAGAGTGTTTTCTTCTCTCTCTCTCCAGGTAGAGACCATGTCACACCTTAATCAAGATAATAATATGGATGTATTGACCGAACCCGCTTGTTATACTGAGCTGGGGGACGTTGGTCCCGCTCCAACTTATAACTGTTACAAGACCGAGCAGGAAATAGGAGAATACCAAGATTCCCTTGCCGCCCAAACGAAGAAAGTGCATGTTGATGCATCTTCTTCGGGTGTGTTCATTACATAGAACTTGTTCCCCTCCGAACGGACACGCGGGACGTGGGGGCCGTCTCGCCTGAAATTCGGGGCAGATGCCAATAGGTGCTATCCGTCCACCTCTCCGAGGATGCCAAGTTGATTCATGGCACCATGTCTCGAAGGTTTAGACGGATGCGGCCGATGTAGCAGACTTCGTCAGATTCCCCCTCGTTTGAGGGGTTTTTGATTGTGGGGACGCTCTTCCCTGCAGGCGCAAGCCCCTGCAGTTAATTACGCTACCGCATCGCGGTAACAACTTTCTCCTTCTCCAGATGGTCACTTCGTGTCATGTATTTTTGTTTTATGTTTTATTGCCCGTGGATCGTTTACGGAGACTGAGTTGTGTCGTCGCCCGTAGGGCATGGACTAGTCCAAATCCGCATTATCTTAAATTTGGGTTTGGGGGTTTGGTTTGAGGACACGTCAGCCATACTTGAGGCTAAGATCAACTCAAACGCTTGTTAAGGATACGTTAGTCTAACTTTGTGACTACGATCAACTTAACGGGATCGTTTAGATCCTACAAAAGAGTGTTTGGACTCTAATGTTCCAGTTTAGGGACGTGGCGGTCCATCGTATATGTGGCCGTCGGGACCCGTCACCTCTCTGACGACGTTGAAGGATTACAACGACGGATGTCAGAGGAGTTCAGAGATGTACCCTCGAGCCAGAGTTAATTAGGGGGATTCATAGTCCAGTCTGCTTGAAGGTTTAAGGACGCGTTAGCCATCTTTAAGGCTAAGATCAACTTAAACAGGACCGTTTAGATCCGACGAAAGAGCATATGGGGCTCTATTGTTCTAGTTTAAGGACGTCGCGGTCCATGGGTAGTTTAAGGACATTGCGGTCCGTGGGTAGTTTTAAGGACATTGCGGTCCGTGGGTAGTTTAAGGACATTGCGGTCCGTGGGTAGTTTAAGGACATTGCGGTCCGTGGGTAGTTTAAGGACATTGCGGTCCGGTATGTGCTCTGGATGCTTCACACGGGTTCACTGCCGTGCTAGGCGAGGACCAGGCTCCGCTCTGGATGCTTCACACGGGTTCACTGCCGTGCTCTGCGAGGACCAGGATCCGCTCTGGACGTTTTCCGCGGGGTCAAAGAGTGACGTTATCCACGTTCCACGTAACTAGGAATTTTGTATTATGCATGGGTTTAAGGACCCCACAGTCCATATCATCAATGGTCTTCGGGACCCGTCACCTCTTTGAAGACATTGAGGGATTACAATGCCAAGTATCAAAGGAGTGAAGAGATGTACCCTAGAACCGGGGTGGATTAAATAGTCCTTGGCCCAATTTGGGTCAAGACTGATCAATTATGTTATGAGCCTATCGGCCCAGTTAATCACAAATTGAGGACTTATGGCCAGCTTGGGCTAAGTCCAGTCAGGTCTGGAATATTGACTCTTTGTTGGTCCATTGAGGGAGAATGTTTGCCTCTATCCCTTTAGCCAATTGGGCCAAAGCCTAGTGTTAAACACTTCAGAGCAATCAGTGTTGAACACTGGGAATAAGGTTGTTGAGTTAGTGTTCAACACTAAGAGATAATTGGTGTTAAACACCAGCAATAAGGCTTTTTCAAATTAGTGTTAAACACTAAAACAGATCAGTGTTGAACCCTGCCAATAAGGCTTTTTTTTTAATCAGCATTGAATGCTAAGGCCCGACAGTGTTTTAACACTGGGCTTGAGAGTTTTAAATTTAGTGTTAAACACTAAGGCGAGAAGGGTCACGTGGCAGCACGTGAGAGCGCCCTCCCTTCTTTTGTTCTGCTGAAATTATCATCTCCTTCAAAGCATCACGTGCCATCACGTGAGGGGCATTCAAATGCCTGTGTATTAGAGTTTCTGCCAAGGTCACGTGGGTCACGTGGGGTGCTGCCTCAAAGGGGGCTTTCTGTAGGGGTTTTGGGGGGTCACGTGATGGCACGTGACCCTACCTCTATGTTTTGAGGATCTGTTACTCCTTTTTTCAGGAATTAAATTCCTCGGACTTTAAATTTCAGAGGAATTAAATTCCTATTTCCTTTTGAAGACTTGTAGAGTTGAACTCTGAATTTTCTGTAGGAATTAAATTCCTCGTTTACGTGGAGAACTGAAGAGGGTTCAACCCTTAATAAAAGCTTTCAAGGAATTATACTTCCCATTTTAAAGAATTATAATTAAGGGAATTAAATTCCTGCTATTTCCACAGAACCACATTCTTAATTAGGGTTCAACCCTGTTTCTTTTGTTTTGAAGGAATTAAATTCCCATGATACAGGGTCGAGCCCTAATTTTACTTTTTGAAGGAATTGAATTCCTATAGTTCTGCGAGAATTAAATTCTCATGCTTGTGTTCCCTCTCTATGTTTTGGATCTGCATGGCAGGATCTTAACCCATTGAGAATTAAATTCTCAACCTAAAGGGGAGATGTGCACTTTGCAGATCCTCTATCAAAGAGAGAAGAAATGTGCTCTTCTGTTTTATGTATCAGAGTTAAACTCTGTTGGGAATTAAATTCCCCCTCTTTCAAAAGGCCTTCCTTTTCTTACCTAGGGTTTTTTGCAGAACATCCAAGTCTTTTCCAAGTATCAAAGCTTTTCTCCTTTTTTCTTTCTCTGCGCGTGTATATTTTTGTGTCTCTTGGCTCCTATTTATAGGAGAAGCAGCTGAATCAATTAGTTTTGGTAGATCCTTCATGGGATATTTGATTTGCATCCATTATTCATTCTGAACCTTTGGATTATTAGGTGAATTTTATTCACCGTTGGATTTCAGATCCAGAGATTCTCCCTTGTTATTTTGGTTAGATTTAAGGGGGAAATCTTTCCAAACCCGAGATTTTCCATAAATAAATGACCTCTGAATCTTTAATTTGATTGGATGCATATAGTTGCGTTCCTTTGGAAAGATTTGCATTTCTCTCAGAATTTAATTCTGTTGACAAAAAGGGTTTTGAAAGCCGGTCACGTGTGACCACGTGATCCATGGTCACGTGTGAGCACGTGACCCCCTTTGGAATGAGCCTTTTCCTTTCTTCTGATTGTTGCTTAAGCGTCACGTGCCACCACGTGACTCTTGGTCACGTGTGAGCACGTGACCTTTGTTTGAACTCTTTTTCCTTGATTCGTCTGGAGAACGAGTCTACTGTTTTGAACGTCACGTGCCAACACGTGACCCTGGTCACGTGGAAGCACGTGACCTCTTCTGAAGCCTTTTTCTTGACTTGATCAGAGAACTTGTGTGTCTTCGACGCTTGTATTTAAATGTCACGTGTCGCCACGTGACCCTGGTCACGTGGGAGCACGTGACTCTTTCTGAAGCCCATTTTCTTCAGCGTAGTCAGGAGACTGAACTCGACTTGATGATGCTTTTAAGGTGTCACGTGCCAACACGTGACCGCTAGTCACGTGTAAGCACGTGACTCTCCTCTGAAGCTTTTCCCAGAAGCTTTCCTGATTTTAAATCAGGAAACAAATGCCCCCACAGCGTTGTTCTCACGTGTCTGCACGTGAGTGCAACGCTGTCACCTCTTATGACCGTTGGATTCCTCTAGGGATCTGGGGAGACGAAACGTTTTCATTGTCTTCTATAAATAGCTGTCTCTTCATAGAAGCCTTCACTTTGTTCATCTTCTTCTCCTGAGAACTTTTTCTTTGAGAATTTAATTCTCGTTTTTCAGAGCTTAGTTCTCTGTCTTGAAACAGTCTGCAGAGTTTAACTCTGTTCGAAAAGGATCCTTTTCCCTCAGGTAATGGTAATCGAAGCACCTTTGTTTTGACAAAACTTTCTGGATTTAAAATCCAGATCGAGGGTTTCACAAAGAACTCATTTTTCTTCAAGTCATTTAACCAAAATATGAGACCACTTGACTTCCCGCAGTAGATCACTTAGGGTTCAGATGATCCCTTAGGGAGACGATGATGGCGGTTCAAACCCATGGAATTTAATTCCATTCAAAATGTTTCTGGGAATTTAATTCCCTTTCCTTAATAAGGAATTAAATTCCAACGAAGAACTCGATTTCTTCACACAGAGAATCTCTGGGGTCTCTTGGCTCGAGGCGGTTCTTCTGCAATTAATGCGATGGGGATTTTGTAATGATGCCTTCTGTGGGAATTTAATTCCCTTGATTTTGTTGGGTTCGCTGTAGCGCCCTAGCCAGATCTTGTTGAGGGGAATATGCATGGTTACCACCTTTTATTAAATGCGGACCTTCCCTTTGTTTTATTGTAGCGTTTTGGCCTTATTATTGATGTGCCGTCATCTGGATTCTGTGGGGCCCATGTGTTTTGTAGCCAATGGTCCCAGGAAGCTTTGTTTTTGCTTTCTTTAACTAGTCTTCATGTTCATGCATGAATGTACGTTGCCGACTTTTCTTCTAACGGTCTTCCTTTATTGGTTTTCAGGTGCGATGGCTTCTGCTCCACGCTTTCCTTTCTCTCGCTCGGAGGCGGCCTTTCCTCAGTCACCGTCTGATGAAGAGGCGATGGCGATGATTAGAGCCCATGACCCGAACTGCGCCAACCTTCTTCAATGGGGACCTTGGTACAGTCAGATTATTCAAGGTCGCAGGAGTTTTCTTTGCGCGGTGCCAACGGAGCCTACTTTCCCATTTTTACCGATGGATCCTCCAAGGACAGCTTTCGTCGTGGAAATGCCCAACTGGACTCCAACGGGGAGACTGGAGCCTTCGACGACCGGCATTCCGAACCATCCGATCCCGGCTATAGACATCTTGGGACGGCGCATTTGCCAGGGTGAGGCCCACCCGTGGGGGCAGATTTATAAGATAGGGCTCACTCCCAGGCATCCTACGGGCTACCTTCTCTGGGCTCGCTACATCCTTTCTGCCCATCGGGCGCGATTGCAGAAAGTCGGGCTTTATCAGGCCGTATACGCGTCGCTATTCCATTACAAGTCCCCGCATGCTTGGTGGGTTAAGGCGTTTCTGAACCAGTGGAATCTTCCCACTAATACTTTTCTTCTGGGAGATCGCGAGGTTTCGATTTCTTTAGCCGAGTTTTATGAAATTTTGGGGTTGCCGATAAGGGGTAACATGTACGAGGAGTTGCTGCCCCCTGACGAGTACATTTTTGAACCTGAGCCCGCCCTAGTTGACGGCTTATCTGCTGAGAATGCTGTTCGACACAAGCGCCCTAGTCTAATTAGGGCCCTAGGCATTTTTGATCGATTATTCACCGAGTCTGAGGAGCAACAAGTTATTCCCCCTCAGCGTATTGTCCTTTCCTCCGGGCAAGGTTAGTGTCATTTGCCATTTTTTATCATAGCATTGTCACTATTTTGTGAAATGACGTTAATGTCTCTTATAGTTTTAGAAGCCGATGATGAGGTCGAGGTCGTTGAAGGGCCAGGGGAACCTTCAACTCCTTCGTGCATGACTGTCGGTGAGTGACATCTTATCAAAGTCCTGTTCATCTTGTGTTTAAAAGTTTTACTAACATCTGCCAAATCTGAACAGCCTTGCCATTCTCCATGGCTTTGGAATCACGCATTGTGATGCCGTCCGGCCCCTACGCTTTGCGGGCTTCAGAGCGCTTGGCCCAATTGAGCCTGGTCTCCTTATCTTCCTTCATCGAGGAGCTTCGTGCTGGTAGTGCAACCACGGCCGAAGCGTTCGCCGCTGAAGCTAACGGCTCCCTTCCTTTTCTCGCCACCTATCACAGTGAGGAGGTGGTGCGGGTCTGGGTGGAGTTCTGTAGGAAGGTGGAGGCTTGTTTGTACGCTCTCGAGTGTTCTCGCCTTTCCTCGGAGGCCGTGGCTGCAAAGGCGGAGTTACGAGGTCTGATAGCACGACATGCGGCCAACATGACGTCGTGCGAGAAGAGACTTGGCCGCAAGTTCTCAGAGAGGGAGCTAGCCTCCAAGGCGTTGAGCGAGCTTCAGACTAGCCTTACAGCTAAGGCCAACAAAGCATATGACCTTTGGCGAGTACTTCAGGAGTCCATCAGGGAGGTGGTAGCTCTTTATAAAGCTGCCATGTTTACTCGCGAGAGGGTTGAGGCTCACAAGGCCACTGAGAAAGAGCTTGAAGTTCGGCTCGCTTCATATCAGGCCCAACAAGCTCAGGCGGAGGCTCGCCTTCTGGAGATCTTGCGTCATGAAGCCGTGGCTCAGCAACAAAACGACGAGCTGCTGAAATTACTACACCGGCCACCGGCTTGAGGACTGTATCTTTTCTCCCTTTTTTGTACATGCTCATGAATAAGAGTATCTTCATTTTTGTTTCTTGAATTGTACCTTGTATCCTTTTTGGTTTATGAATAAAAGATACATTTTTCTTCTCAGTGGTGTGTCTCCTTTTTATTGAATGCATTCTGCAGATGTCCTATCTTGATTTCCTTGCAGGACAGCAATGGCTCAGGTTTCAGGGTTAAGATCTGTTTCCTGAGACTTTTGCATTTTATGAGCCACGAGGATCTCATAAAGAGTTTTTCTCCCAGCCGTGAGGACTTGTAAGCGCCGGATACGGTTACTCTTGTCCGTGTTTTACGGAGTCAGGGGTTTCCCTAGATATTGTAGTTTAAAGACGTCGCGGTCAAGGTTAAGGACCTCATAGTCCGTGGATTTAAGGACTCCACAGTCCGATGTTAGTTTTAAGACATCACGGTCAAGGTTAAGGACCTCATAGTCCGTGGATTTAAGGACTCCACAGTCCGATGTTTGGTTACAGGGACCCGTCACCTCTTTGAAGACGTTGAGGAATTACAACGCCGGGCATCAAAGGAGTGAAGAGATGTACCCTTAAACCGAGGCAAAAAATCTGTGAGGAATAGGGGTGGTTGGTCGTTAGTTTTAAGACATCGCGGTCGAGGTTAAGGACGTCATAGTCCGTGGATTTTAAGGACTCCACAGTCCGGTGTTTGCTCTGCATGCTTCACACGGGTTCACTACCGTGCTTGGCGAGGACCAGGCTCCGCTCTGGGCGTTTTCCGTGGGGTCAAAGAGTGACGTTATCCACGTTCCACGTAACCAGGAATTTTGCACTAGATGCTTCACACGGGTTCACTGCCGCGTTAGGCGAGGACTAGGCTCCGCTCTGGATGCTTCGCACGGGTTCACTGCCATGCTCTGCGAGGACCAGGATCCGCTCTGGACGTTTTCCACGGGGTCAAAGAGTGACATTATCCGCTTTCCACGTAACCAGGAAGTTTGCACTAGATGCTTCACACGGGTTCACTGCCGCGTTAGGCGAGGACTAGGCTCCGCTCTGGATGCTTCACATGGGTTCACTGCCATGCTCTGCGAGGACCAGGATCCGCTCTGGACGTTTTCCACGGGGTCAAAGAGTGACATTATCCGCTTTCCACGTAACCAGGAAGTTTGCACTAGATGCTTCACACGGGTTCACTGCCGCGTTAGGCGAGGACTAGGCTCCGCTCTGGATGCTTCACATGGGTTCACTGCCATGCTCTGCGAGGACCAGGATCCGCTCTGGGCGTTTTCCACGGGGTCAAAAAGTGACGTTATCCGCGTTCCACGTGACCAGGAATTTTGCACTAGATGCTTCACACGGGTTCACTGCCGCGTTAGGCGAGGACTAGGCTCCGCTCTGGATGCTTCACATGGGTTCACTGCCATGCTCTGCGAGGACCAGGATCCGCTCTGGACGTTTTCCACGGGGTCAAAGAGTGACATTATCCGCTTTCCACGTAACCAGGAAGTTTGCACTAGATGCTTCACACGGGTTCACTGCCGCGTTAGGCGAGGACTAGGCTCCGCTCTGGATGCTTCGCACGGGTTCACTGCCATGCTCTGCGAGGACCAGGATCCGCTCTGGACGTTTTCCACGGGGTCAAAGAGTGACATTATCCGCTTTCCACGTAACCAGGAAGTTTGCACTAGATGCTTCACACGGGTTCACTGCCGCGTTAGGCGAGGACTAGGCTCCGCTCTGGATGCTTCGCACGGGTTCACTGCCATGCTCTGCGAGGACCAGGATCCGCTCTGGACGTTTTCCACGGGGTCAAAGAGTGACATTATCCGCTTTCCACGTAACCAGGAAGTTTGCACTAGATGCTTCACACGGGTTCTCTGCCGCGTTAGGCGAGGACTAGGCTCCGCTCTGGATGCTTCACATGGGTTCACTGCCATGCTCTGCGAGGACCAGGATCCGCTCTGGGCGTTTTCCACGGGGTCAAAAAGTGACGTTATCCGCGTTCCACGTGACCAGGAATTTTGCACTAGATGCTTCACACGGGTTCACTGCCGCGTTAGGCGAGGACTAGGCTCCGCTCTGGATGCTTCGCACGGGTTCACTGCCATGCTCTGCGAGGACCAGGATCCGCTTTGGACGTTTTCCACGGGGTCAAAGAGTGACATTATTCGCTTTCCACGTAACCAGGAAATTTGCTGATTGTATCCGCATTTCACGGGATGGGGGTTGACTCTTGGCGATATGTGTCGCCGAGCCATGGAACTTGGGGTTGCCGCTGTTCCGTTTCGCTTGATGTTGTGTCGTCGAGACAATGAAGCTAGGAATTTGGCCTTCGCTTCATTTGCTGGTATCGCGTCTGCTGTATCGAGACGAATGCCACAGTGCTGAACACTAAGTTATCTGTGAACCGCTGAGATTTTGCTTGCTTCCTTTTATTGCAAGTTGTCTCATCATTTCGGCCATTTTGACATGCATGTGTGGCTTGCTAGCCTTTTTTTTTTTTTTTTTTGCGGCAAGCTCGGATTTCTTGGATACGGGTTTCAGCATCAGCACCGCTACAACTGGAATGTTGTCAGGAGCGGATCATCATTTGCCTCTGTCGACGTTTGAACAAAGGTAGCTTAGCAAACAGGGTTAAGGGTCCTGTCGACCAAGGCTTTTGACTTCATGAGCCGTAAGGGTCTCACAAAGGTGTTTCTCCCTCCAAGTCGTGAGGATCTTGCAGGTGTGTTTTCTCCTTAAGAATCGTGGGGATTCTTAAGTGCATGTTCTCTTGTAAGTCGTAAGGATCTTACAAAGAGGATTTTCCCCTTATAAGTCGAGAAGACTTGCAAGGGTTGTTCACCATGTAGATATATCCCCAGTCACGGGTGGGACTTTGTTAGGGAAATGTTTATTCGCGCCCGTGGATTGTATACAAGGGTCAGTCCAAGCCGCTTGTAGGGCAGTATCGGAGGTTGTGGAGGATTCGCTTAAGAACAGGTTTAGGTTTCTGTAACTTAAGACTTTCAAGTCTTATGAGCCGTGAGGGTCTCATAAGAAAATTCTCCTTACAAGTCGTGAGGATCTCGTAAGTGTATTTTCTCCTTAGGAATCGTGAGGATCCCTAAGTGTGTTGCTCCTTTGTGAGTCGTAAGGATCTCACGCAGGTGGTTTCTCCTTACAAGGTCGAGAGGACCCTATAAGTGTCTTTAAGGACGTTTCGGTCTGTCGCTAGTCTAAGGACGTTTCGGTCCGTCGTTAGTCTGAGGACATTTCGATCCACCGTTAGTTTAAAGACGTTTCGGTCTGTTGATAGTTTAAGGACGTTTCGGTCCGTTCATAGTTTAAAGACGTTTCGGTCCCTTGTTAGTTTAAGGACGTTTCGGTCCGTCGCTATGGGAGGGCCAGCTACTGCTTGTAAAGTCTGAGCCTAAGAAGATAGCGAGCGGACATAGTCGTCGTCATCTATCGTTGACCCAGGCTGTGGCTCACTAAGCATAGTATTTCTTCAAGAAGCGGCCATTTATTGGCCTGAAAGGCTTCTCACCGTGCATGTCCACGAGTAGATAGGCTCCACCCTGGTAAACCTGGTCTATGATGTATGGGCCTTCGTAGTTTGGCTCGAATTTTCCCCGCTTGGCACGATTGGGGATCATAGGTCTTTTGACTACCAGCACGAGTTCGCCTTGGCGGAATGCCCTTGGCCTGGTCAATCTTTCGTACGAGCGCATCATCTTTGCTTTGTAGGCTTCTAGATGTTGTTGCGCTATAAGTCGGGTTTCGTCGAGGGTATCGAGCTCCTCGAGTCGAAGGTGAGCATTTTCTTCATCGGTCAGTTCATGGTGGACTGCAACTCGTAGAGAGGGTAACTCTATCTCGAGGGGGAGTACTGCTTCCGTCCCAAATACCAACGCGTATGGCGTTGTATTTGTGGCCGTCTTGAATGTAGTTCGATAAGCCCAAAGGGCTTCTTGCAGCCTTTCGTGCCAGTCTCTCTTATTCCGGGAGACGGTCTTTTTTATGATCTTCGTCAAGGTCTTATTGAAGGCCTCGGCCAGACCGTTGGCTCGTGGGTTGTAAACTGAAGAATACCTCCAGTCTATATTGTGCTGCTGCGCGAAGCGGCTAATCTTATGGCTCCTGTAGGCTGGCCCGTTATCGGAGATAATCCGCCGTGGGGTTCCAAACCGATAGATGACGTGCGTTTTGAAGAAATGGAGGATATTCTCCGTCTTCACTTCCCTCAGTGGTACTGCTTCTGCCCATTTGGAGAAGTAATCAGTTGTCGCCAGGATAAAACGGTGTCCCCGAGATGATGCTGGTTCAATGGGGCCGACTATGTCAGTCCCCCACATCTCGAATGGCCAGCTGGCCACCGTTGGGTGTAGCGGATTTGGATGTTAATGGATAAAGTCTCCATGAATCTGGCACGAGTGGCATTGCTTCGCATACTCGAGGCAGTCCTGGATCATTGTGGGCCAGTAGTAGCCCATTCGTTTAATCTTTAACTTCATCTTTGGGCCTGCTTGGTGAGAACCGCAAAGTCCGTCATGAACTTCCTGAACGACTTTTTCTGCTTTGTCAGGTCCTAAGCATCTCAGCCATAGAGAATCGAGCGATCTCTTGTATAGGGTATGGTTGACGAAAGCGAAAGATAGAGCTCGTTTCATGAGCTGATGTCTTGAAGACGCTTCTTCGGGCATTCGGCGGGACTTAAAGTAGTCTATGAAGACTTCCCTCCAGTCTTCGGCCTTCTCATGGTCCTTTATTTGTAGGGTCATCTGCTCAGTCGCTCCCTTTTCTTTGCATGATTCCGGAGATATTTCTGCCGGGGCGAGCACTCGACGGCTTTGTACCACGATTCTGACGTCATCGAGGTTCTCGTCAGCCAGTTCTTTAGCGAGTTTGGCCAACGCGTCTGCTTTGCTGTTTTCTGCGCGTGGTATGTTCTCCAAAGTGTAGGAGGGAATTCGGGACAATAGTTGTTGCACCCTTTCGCCGTACTTCACCAGCTCCGGTTTGCACGTCTGGTAGTCACCATTTACTTGATTAACGACCAGCTGAGAATCCCCGTATATGAGGAGGTCTTCAATCCCCATGTCAATGGCAAGCTCGAGACCTGCTATCAGGGCTTCGTATTCAGCTTCATTGTTTGTCCTCGGCTCTGTTAAGGAGAAGGCGAAGCGCATTATCCCTCCTTGTGGAGTTGCCAAGATGAGGCCTATCCCTGACTTGATCATTGGGATACCTTGCTTTTGCTTCTTTATAGAGGATGCCCCATCGAAATAGAGATCCCATTGGGTGCTTCCACTGCTAATCGCATCAAATGCATGCTCGTCCGGCAAGTCACAATTCAAAGGAGAATCGGCCGGTATCGGGTGCTCAGTGAGGAAATCGGCAATGGCCTGGCCTTTCACCGCCTTGAGAGGTTGATATGTTATCGAGAACTCCATCAAGAGCAGGGCCCATTTAGCGAGTCGTCCCGTCAATATGGCTTTTGACATCAAGTATTTAAGAGGATCCACTTTCGAGATGAGGCAGACTTCGTGTGCCAACGCATAGTGCCTGAGCTTTGTTATCGCGAAGATTAACGCCAAGCAATGTTTTTCAATGGGAGAGTAATTGCTTTCTGCCCCCAGTAGAACTCGACTTAAGTAGTAGAGTGCTCTTTCTTTCCCCTGATCGTTCTCTTGCGCCCATAGTGCGCCCAAGGAACCTTCGAGGGCGGTTGTATAAAGAATGAGGGGTTTTCCCTTGACCGGCGCGGCCAATACCGGCGGGTTCTGCAGGTACTGCTTGATCTCGTCTAGTGCACCTTGGCATTTTTGATCCCAGACGAATGGGGTTCCCTTCTTCATCAGGTGACTGTAGGGGCGGCATTTGCCTGAAAGATTTGCGATAAATCGCCGGATGTATGCGAGCTTCCCTTGGAGAGACCGCAACTGTTTGAGGGTTCTTGGCGGGGGCATTTCCATGATCGCTTTAATCTTTGACGGATCTATCTCAATACCTCGGTGTCGGATGACGAATCCCAGGAATTTTCCCGAGGAGACTCCAAACGCGCATTTGAGGGGATTCATCTTCAAATTATATTGCCGAAGGCGTTGAAATACAGTCTCTAGGTGCTTTAAGTGATCTTCATAGGACATACTCTTTACTACGAGGTCGTCGATATAGCACTCGACGATGTCATGTATGAGGTCGTCGAAGATCTTTGTCATGGCCCTTTGATAGGTAGCGCCGGTGTTCTTTAGACCGAAGGGCATAACCCTGTAGCAAAATACACCCAAAGGGGTCCGGAAAGCGGTGTGCTTCTGGTCTTCGGGATGCATTTTTATCTGATTGTATCCTGAGGAACCGTCCATAAAGGAGAAGATCTCGTGAGTGGATGTGTTATCTATCATTAGCTCGGTTACCGGTACTGGGAAATCATCCTTTGGACAGGCCTTGTTGAGATCCCTGAAATCCACGCATATACACACCGTCCCATTCTTCTTCATCACCGGGACGATATTGGCGATCCAATCGGGATACTGGACTTCTTGGATAAATCCAGAATCGATCAGTTTCTTGACTTCGGCGTTGATGCTCATCTCAAGCTCGAGTCGCATCCTTCTTGGCGCTTGCTTGACTGGCTTGATATCCGGGGATATTGCTAATTTATGCACGGCAACCTCCGGATCTAATCCTGGCATCTCAGAGTAGTTCCACGCGAAGCAGTCTTTATGCCGTAGAAGCACGTTCTTTAACGCGGCCACCCTTTCTTCAGAGAGTAGCTCGCTGACAAATGTTGGTCGCGGGTCCTCTGCCGATCCCAACTCAATTTTTCTGAGGTTATCTGCGGTAGTATGTATACCGTCTTCCAGTTCTTTCGGAGCGGGCGGGAATTCTGAGATAACCTCATCATCGCTGTTTTCGAAGCACCGGGGAGGGTTGTCTATCGTAATCGTATAACAGGCGCGAATCCATTCCCGGGGCCGAGGCGGATCTGGCTCTGCTCTTGTGGCCTTGGGCTCGTGCCTTCGTGGCGGCGTTACCCTCCAACTGTTGGATAAAGCGAATCTGCCCCGTCGGTACTGGTCCTCGACCCAGTTCTTGAAGGTGAAGCAGTCTTCGGTAGGATGTCCTGCGGCTCGGTGATAAGAGCAATAGCCCGAGCGAGAGGCCTTATTAGCTTGCTTAGGGTGTCTAAACTCCGGAAGCGCGATCATCTGATGTTTTAGGGCGAGCTTGAGTAACCTTTCCGTCTTGTCTCGGGGGAAGGAGTACGCTCGACTCATCTTTTCTATGAAGGACGAATCCGAGCTGTACAATACCCGATTGCGTAACCCTCTAACCCTGCGTCGTTGTTGTTGGCTCTTTTTCCCGCTTCTCGACTTATTTCCATCTCCGCATCGGGCTTTTCGCATGATGGGTTGACAAGGATGAGCATTCTTGCCTTTCGCAGCCTGTTGAAATAGACGTTGCGCCCTGGCCTTCTCGTAGATGGCCATTTCGTGGTTGGGGTCTTCCCGACCCTTCTGACCCACTTTCTTGATAGGCTTGTCCATTCGTTCTAGAAATGACGGACTTGGCGCCTCAATCGCGTGGTCTGGTTTTGATGAGGGGTTGGCATCTCCTGACAGGGCGTCCTCCTCTTCATCAAAGGTATATATAGCGTAGCTGTTATGAGCCCGTTCTCGCTTTCCGGTTCTCGCGTATCCAAGCCCGAGTGTCTCCATTTTCCCATTAGGCAATTTGCGTTGGGTTCCAGGGACATCCCAAATCCTGTTGTAGAACCGAGCCTGTTGAACAGTTTGTTTTAAGGGTACCCCTTGGCGCTTCAATAGCTTCTTTAATCCATTTGTATAGTATCTGGGCAGACGGATGGGCTGGAGTCTATCGCACGTAGCATCTACGCCGTGCCAGATCTCTTTCTCTATTTTCGACTCTGAGGATCGGTAGAATAGGATCACCTTCTCACCCTTTCGCCTGGGGGGGACGCAAAACGTCTGCAGCTCTTGCACACTGTGAGCTTGAAGCGTGTCGAGGTCCTTGTAGTGTTCTCGCGGTACCATGGTGATTTGCAGGTTATGGTCATCGCCCGGAGGTGTTTGCATTGAAAGCCGATTGGAGAATACGGCGTTGACCTCATCTTCCGAATCACTTCCGAAGACCAGTATGGGGGTGGGCGTCCTCCGGTTGTTGCGTTGAGATGGCCCCGTATAAACTATCTCTTCTTCTTCTTCGGTATCGCTTCCGAAAACAGGGATGGTGGCGGCGGCCTTGTTCTCCGAGTCGTGACACCTTTCTGTATCTTCAAAGTCTGGCAAGAAGTATTTCGCATCCTCGTATTTGCGGACTTCGTTCACGGAAAATGGGTTCAGCTCACCCGTTACAGTATACTCGAAACCATCTTTAAAGTACTTCATACACTGGTGTTGTGTAGAAGGGACGATGTTATACTCGTGTAACCAAGGACGGCCGAGCAAGGCGTTGTAACAGGTCTTAGCGTCAATGACATGGAATTTGATGTCTGTGACGAGAAGCCCGAAGCGTAACGTTAATATCACGGACCCGAGAGTCCGTGACGATTGTGAATCGAAACCGGAGATAGTGATTTTGTCACGAGCGAGATGTTGCACACTCATGCAGATTTCCTTCAACACCCGAACATTAAGGAGATTGACAGAGGATCCATTATCCACCAAGATCTTGCCTATCTTGATATCATGGCAGTATCCGGAGACATACAGGGGACGGTTATGGTCGCACGTCCCGAGAAGGAGATCTTCATCACCGAAAGTGACGTCGGCCGTATGCACTTCTTCCAGTTCGTCCTTCATCTTTTCGGTGGCGAGAAAGGCTTGGAATTGCTCAGGTTCTTGTAGTGCCTTAATTAGTGAGTCCCGTGCTTCTTTTGATAATAGGAGGGCGTCGAGAATGCTAAGCTGAGAAGGTAGCTTCCTTAGATGCGCGAGAATGTTATAGTCCACTTTACTCCTCCTAGGAAGGTCTTTAGTCGCCAGTTCCTTTGCGACTTGGTCATCCAAAGTGATATCTTCAGTGACCTTTTCCTTTCCCTTATCTTTTCTGTTCGTAGGCCCGAGATTCTTTTCCGGGAGTGTGCGATTGCGCAGCTGAGTGTTTCCGCAGGCTTCTGATTCCTCATCTTTCCTTAGCGCGGATTCTTCAAAGAGAGGGCCCAGAGTCACTTCTTCGTCAGAGTCGCTCCCAAAGGTGAGGACTTGCGACCCCTCGGGATGAGCTATATAACAGTTTCCAGTAATTCTGTTGGGCCCGTCAACGGCGCTTCTTTGCTCCCGACGGCTCTTGCGTTTCATGCGTTTGAAATGTTGCCGACGAGCAACATATCCTTGCCACCATATCTTAAAGGCGTCGCACTCCTCTGTGGGGTGTGAGACTTTCCGATGATATGCGCAGTAATCGGGGTGTTTCTCCGCCCCATCGTGCGTGTTTCCTTCCGAGGGGGGTAGCCTCATTCCCATTGACATGGCTTTGACGAACCTTTTCCTCGTCTTGAATATCTTCTTGTCCATCTCGGATGCCTTTCATTCTGGCAGGGGTAGTTCAACTCCTTCATTCGGTCGCCCGCATTTGGTTCCTTCTGATGCTGCCATCTCACGCTCCTGATCTGCTTTACTTTTTAGACGAATCTCGTCTAGGAAGGCATTGATCATATCAGTTGTCAGCCTCGCACGCTCTGGTTCGGGCTCCGCCTCTGGCTTCTTGATGTCAGGAGCTTTCTTGCCATCGGTAAGCGAGTGGGAGATTACGTTACAACTTGCCACGTACTCTTCGGATTCATCCGATGAGCTCCCTCCATCATCTTCGTCTTGAAAGGTGTGGTTGAGGAACTCTCGCAGCGTGACAGGAGTTCGTGCCCTTTGATTGTATTCTTCCAGCGCGTCGATTTGCTTCTGCAAGTTCGTGCGCTCGTCTCTAAGCTTCGCGGGCTTCTTGGATTTCTTCTTCTTTTTCTTCGAAGCTTTTGACGGCTGGGCGTGAGTATTTGGATCTTTATCATGAGTCTCCATAGTTGGGCGGGGCCTCAACATCCCTTCAATAATTTAAGGTTCAAAAGGGTCTTTCCATTCAATTGCAAGGCACGCATGAAGGTCTCTCAGCATCCTTTTGGTCTTCGTTGATAGCACGACCTCCCATGGAATTTCTTCGATAAAGGAGCAGGTTGCCCCCGGTGTGTCCGTCTTTTTAGGAGTATGTGGTTGTGGCGGGTTCACCTTCCACTTTTCGGACAGTACAAACTTCCCCTGGAGGTATTGATCTTCGATCCATCCTTTGAAGACGAAGCAATCTTCAATCGGATGGCTTACCGTCTGATGGTAAGGGCAATAGTTGGGGTTATTCACCTCGGTGGGTTGTGGCGGTCGCCTTGGATTCGGGAGGTTAATAAGCCTGTTGCGTATTGCCAGCTCAAATAACCGTCTTGTCTTGTCTCGTGGGAACGAGTAGGGACGCTTCATCTTTTCATTATAATACCGGCGTCTTTCTTCCAGTTGATCTGCCGATTTCGGGGCGTCAGGTTGCTGTTGGGCATTCGCGACAAAGGTTGCTCTTCCTTTACCCTTATCATTCCGAGGTTCCGACTTCGGGGGAGGTGGCCTATGACCCATCTGGTCCATCTGAGCCAACTTGTCGATTAAATCCTGGAATGTGGTTGGCTTAAAGAACATCATAGACTGGGAGATAGTTGCGTGGGGGTCTAGGGTTCCCACGAACATACCCACTGCGGGTGCTTCCTCAATGCGTTGCTCGCATCTCGACCACAAATTCCGCCAGCGTATAGCGTACTGGACCCAGGTTTCGCCTGGCTTTACCCTGGCGTTAATCAAAGCAGTAATTGGAGTGCGCTCGCTGGCACTTGCGAACCGCTGAGTGAACAACAACTCCATTTCAGCGAACGTTTTGATGGAATCGTTCGGAAGTTCTGAATACCATTCGAATGTTGTTTCTGATAAGCTGCCAACGAACTGACGGAGTAACAGTTTATCGTCACCGCCGGTGTTACCGCAGAGGGCCCGGAACTGGGCGACGTGTTGATGAGGATTGCCGGTCCCCTTATACACATGGAATTTCGGTATCGTGTAGCCTTGCGGGTATTTGATTTGATCGTACCAGCTTGGATACGGCCGCCCCGTTTTCACGACTTGACCAGCTGCCTCAGTTGCATGATGGACCCAGATTTGCTGGGCTATATAGTCAGCCAAGTCAGCCTTAGAGATCGTCTCTTCCTTGGCCGTTGAAAGGGCTGGTGGTGGATTTGATGTCTCTCCTCGGTCGTCTTCAAGAATAATCGGAGGATCTTCGGCGGGTAAGTCCTGTTGGATCATCATTCCTATCACATCTTGAAAGAGAAGGCCCATCCGTTGTATGTTGGCCGCTTGTTCAGCAGCCTCTTTGTCCCTTTTCTCCAGTGTCCGGCGAAGGAATTCAGCGTCGGTTTCTTCCTCCCGGCGTGCGTCTGAGGACGCTTCTGGGTTTTCCTTTGGCCCGGTGAGCGCGGCCATAGCATTCATCATTTCTTGGAGCTTTTGTTGCTGCTCCTGGGATTTCGTTACGGATCGGGTTAGCTGTCGGTGACCTGTAGAAGTGCGGCTCTCCTCCTTTCCAGAGGCCATGTATACGGTGTGGACCATCATGCCCCCAGATTTAGGGTGTCCGGGCTTGTTGCTTTTAGCCGTCGTTGCACGTTGAGGGATCTTCTCGGGCTCCCTCCTTTTCTGAGCCATGGAGGTTGAGGGGGCCGTCGAGGTGGGCGTCCAAACAGCCTTTTGGGTTTTCGCCTGGTGACCAGCTTTCGGTTGGATCTTCAGCTTCTTATACTGGCGGGAGAAGTTTGGATCGATGATTGAGTCCCGGGCCCGCCGCCAAACCTTATAGATTTTGGAAGACAGCCGTTGAGGAGATCGGGGCTGTTCTGATTCTATTTCCACCACCTTTTCTGATGGGGGAGGAGACCTCTTCAGCACTGCGGTAGGGGAATTCCTTCGCACCTTATTTAGCATTTCAAAGCTGTTTCCAGTTGGAACAGCAGCATTAACTTCTACCGCCGGGGCTGGTGGAGTCAATCCAGAGGGGGAGTTGCCCCCAGCCTTCCTTATTCGGCGCCAATGACGACGTCGAGCGCGTCGAGCAGACGGCGTAGAGTCAGATATAAGAATGGTTTCATCTTGCCCCCTGTGTGGGTGGGGGGTCATTGTTGGTGTTAGCCTGTCAAAGACCGATGTCCTTTGTACAGCGGGAGCGGGAGTCGAAGCTGTTAATCTCGTGAAGATCGATTTCTTGACTGGGGAAACCGCCTTGGCGATTTCGGAGCAGGAGCGGCCTCCTTCTTAGAAGCAGTCTTCTCTGGGATTGTAGGCCCCATGATGAGTTCGCAAGATTTCTGGCCCAATCTAGAGAAGACCGAGGCGTTAACGTTGGGCGACTCGTTGAGAGGATCCGTGGCAGGGGTGAGACGATCAAAGACCGACTTCCTGAGAGCTTCCTTTGTCAGCACTGGCGCCGTGAAGCTGGATGGTGGGAGTATAGTCCCAAAGAACAATCCGGTAGTGGCCTGAGTCACCTGGTCCGCCGGCATTGTGAACAACGAAGCAGCTTGGGGTCCATAGGCTATACCTCCCGGCGAGGCAAAGCGTTGGTCGCAATTGCAGCTTGAGCAGTTGGAGGATTTCGCGGAGGTAGCAGCCATCGATCCTTTGTTTTCTGCAATAGGCAAGGCGCCAATTCTTAGTATCTTGAAACCCAAGGGCAACTGTTAGCGAACCGCGATTGGTTCGCGAATCACGACACACGAAGTGTGGAGTGGAAAGAGGAAAAGGTCCCACCGGGCGTGCCAGAATCTGTTCCCCTCCGAACGGACACGCGGGACGTGGGGGCCGTCTCGCCTGAAATTCGGGGCAGATGCCAATAGGTGATATCCGTCCACCTCTCCGAGGATGCCAAGTTGATTCATGGCACCATGTCTCGAAGGTTTAGACGGATGCGGCCGATGTAGCAGACTTCGTCAGATTCCCCCTCGTTTGAGGGGTTTTTGATTGTGGGGACGCTCTTCCCTGCAGGCGCAAGCCCCTGCAGTTAATTACGCTACCGCATCGCGGTAACAACTTTCTCCTTCTCCAGATGGTCACTTCGTGTCATGTGTTTTTGTTTTATGTTTTATTGCCTGTGGATCGTTTACGGAGACTGAGTTGTGTCTTCGCCCGTAGGGCATGGACTAGTCCAAATCCGCATTATCTTAAATTTGGGTTTGGGGGTTTGGTTTGAGGACACGTCAGCCATACTTGAGGCTAAGATCAACTCAAACGCTTGTTAAGGATACGTTAGTCTAACTTTGTGACTACGATCAACTTAACGGGATCGTTTAGATCCTACAAAAGAGTGTTTGGACTCTAATGTTCCAGTTTAGGGATGTGGCGGTCCATCGTATATATGGCCGTCGGGACCCGTCACCTCTCTGACGACGTTGAAGGATTACAACGACGGATGTCAGAGGAGTTCAGAGATGTACCCTCGAGCCAGAGTTAATTAGGGGGATTCATAGTCCAGTCTGCTTGAAGGTTTAAGGACGCGTTAGCCATCTTTGAGGCTAAGATCAACTTAAACAGGACCGTTTAGATCCGACGAAAGAGCATATGGGGCTCTATTGTTCTAGTTTAAGGACGTCGCGGTCCATGGGTAGTTTAAGGACATTGCGGTCCGTGGGTAGTTTTAAGGACATTGCGGTCCATGGGTAGTTTAAGGACATTGCGGTCCGTGGGTAGTTTAAGGACATTGCGGTCCGTGGGTAGTTTAAGGACATTGCGGTCCGTGGGTAGTTTAAGGACATTGCGGTCCGGTATGTGCTCTGGATGCTTCACACGGGTTCACTGCCGTGCTAGGCGAGGACCAGGCTCCGCTCTGGATGCTTCACACGGGTTCACTGCCGTGCTCTGCGAGGACCAGGATCCGCTCTGGACGTTTTCCGCGGGGTGAAAGAGTGACGTTATCCACGTTCCACGTAACTAGGAATTTTGTATTATGCATGGGTTTAAGGACCCCACAGTCCATATCATCAATGGTCTTCGGGACCCGTCACCTCTTTGAAGACATTGAGGGATTACAATGCCAAGTATCAAAGGAGTGAAGAGATGTACCCTAGAACCGGGGTGGATTAAATAGTCCTTGGCCCAATTTGGGTCAAGACTGATCAATTATGTTATGAGCCTATCGGCCCAGTTAATCACAAATTGAGGACTTATGGCCAGCTTGGGCTAAGTCCAGTCAGGTCTGGAATATTGACTCTTTGTTGGTCCATTGAGGGAGAATGTTTGCCTCTATCCCTTTAGCCAATTGGGCCAAAGCCTAGTGTTAAACACTTCAGAGCAATCAGTGTTGAACACTGGGAATAAGGTTGTTGAGTTAGTGTTCAACACTAAGAGATAATTGGTGTTAAACACCAGCAATAAGGCTTTTTCAAATTAGTGTTAAACACTAAAACAGATCAGTGTTGAACCCTGCCAATAAGGCTTTTTTTTTAATCAGCATTGAATGCTAAGGCCCGACAGTGTTTTAACACTGGGCTTGAGAGTTTTAAATTTAGTGTTAAACACTAAGGCGAGAAGGGTCACGTGGCAGCACGTGAGAGCGCCCTCCCTTCTTTTGTTCTGCTGAAATTATCATCTCCTTCAAAGCATCACGTGCCATCACGTGAGGGGCATTCAAATGCCTGTGTATTAGAGTTTCTGCCAAGGTCACGTGGGTCACGTGGGGTGCTGCCTCAAAGGGGGCTTTCTGTAGGGGTTTTGGGGGGTCACGTGATGGCACGTGACCCTACCTCTATGTTTTGAGGATCTGTTACTCCTTTTTTCAGGAATTAAATTCCTCGGACTTTAAATTTCAGAGGAATTAAATTCCTATTTCCTTTTGAAGACTTGTAGAGTTGAACTCTGAATTTTCTGTAGGAATTAAATTCCTCGTTTACGTGGAGAACTGAAGAGGGTTCAACCCTTAATAAAAGCTTTCAAGGAATTATACTTCCCATTTTAAAGAATTATAATTAAGGGAATTAAATTCCTGCTATTTCCACAGAACCACATTCTTAATTAGGGTTCAACCCTGTTTCTTTTGTTTTGAAGGAATTAAATTCCCATGATACAGGGTCGAGCCCTAATTTTACTTTTTGAAGGAATTGAATTCCTATAGTTCTGCGAGAATTAAATTCTCATGCTTGCGTTCCCTCTCTATGTTTTGGATCTGCATGGCAGGATCTTAACCCATTGAGAATTAAATTCTCAACCTAAAGGGGAGATGTGCACTTTGCAGATCCTCTATCAAAGAGAGAAGAAATGTGCTCTTCTGTTTTATGTATCAGAGTTAAACTCTGTTGGGAATTAAATTCCCCCTCTTTCAAAAGGCCTTCCCTTTCTTACCTAGGGTTTTTTGCAGAAGATCCAAGTCTTTTCCAAGTATCAAAGCTTTTCTCCTTTTTTCTTTCTCTGCGCGTGTATATTTTTGTGTCTCTTGGCTCCTATTTATAGGAGAAGCAGCTGAATCAATTAGTTTTGGTAGATCCTTCATGGGATATTTGATTTGCATCCATTATTCATTCTGGACCTTTGGATTATTAGGTGAATTTTATTCACCGTTGGATTTCAGATCCAGAGATTCTCCCTTGTTATTTTGGTTAGATTTAAGGGGGAAATCTTTCCAAACCCGAGATTTTCCATAAATAAATGACCTCTGAATCTTTAATTTGATTGGATGCATATAGTTGCGTTCCTTTGGAAAGATTTGCATTTCTCTCAGAATTTAATTCTGTTGACAAAAAGGGTTTTGAAAGCCGGTCATGTGTGACCACGTGATCTATGGTCACATGTGAGCACGTGACCCCCTTTGGAATGAGCCTTTTCCTTTCTTCTGATTGTTGCTTAAGCGTCACGTGCCACCACGTGACTCTTGGTCACGTGTGAGCACGTGACCTTTGTTTGAACTCTTTTTCCTTGATTCGTCTGGAGAACGAGTCTACTGTTTTGAACGTCACGTGCCAACACGTGACCCTGGTCACGTGGAAGCACGTGACCTCTTCTGAAGCCTTTTTCTTGACTTGATCAGAGAACTTGTGTGTCTTCGACGCTTGTATTTAAATGTCACGTGTCGCCACGTGACCCTGGTCACGTGGGAGCACGTGACTCTTTCTGAAGCCCATTTTCTTCAGCGTAGTCAGGAGACTGAACTCGACTTGATGATGCTTTTAAGGTGTCACGTGCCAACACGTGACCGCTAGTCACGTGTAAGCACGTGACTCTCCTCTGAAGCTTTTCCCAGAAGCTTTCCTGATTTTAAATCAGGAAACAGAACTGTTTCTCAGTATCCTCTACGTCCTGGGTATTTGATACCGGATCAGGATCCCATATATGTAATCTGTTACATGGGCTACAGATAGGTAGAACTAAGAACGGGTGATAAGTTTCAAGAGTTGAAAAAGGTGCAATTGTTGCAGCCAAAGTGTTGGCAGTTATCACCCTGTATTACTAAATACATTGATTCTGAACGATTGTTATTAGATACCGAACCTGATATACAACATCATATAAGTCTCTTTATTTACTAAAGAAAGGATATAATTTTGTATTGTTGGATAATGTTTTGAACATTTCCTATATCAAGAGTTGATCGGTTCAGGCACGTTATCTAAAAGCATATACATTCTAAATCAAATCACAGTTCTTAACGTACAGAACACACACAAGAGAAAGAATTCAAAAATGAACGAATCCTTCTTGAGTCATTGTAGACTAGGTCATATCTTTGTGACCCGACTAGCTAAGTTATATTTAGACGCATATTTAAATCAGTTTGAATTTACATCTTATGAAACTTTACAGTCATGTCAAAAGATAAGATGACCATAACTCCGTTTACTTGAAACAGAGAAAGGGTTAGTGAACTCTTGGGACTGATACATGATGATGTATGAAGGTCCCCAGTCTACATATGCCAGGACTGGTTCTTTATACTTCCTTACGTTCACTGATGATCTCTCAAGATTCGGACATATGTTCCTGTTGAAACACATGTCTGATGCTTTCGAGAACTTCAAACAATATAAGATAGAAGTAGAGAACCAATATAGGTGTAAGTATTATGTCCTTTGATGTGATCAGGGAGGAGAATACTTAGGCATTGAGATCCTGGACTATTCTAAAGGAGAATAAGATTCTCTCTCAGCATTACTCCTCCATATACACCATAGCATAATGGTGTATCGGGGAGGGGCAATCGCACCCTATATGCTATGGTGTGCTCTATGATGAGTATTACTGAGTTACCTATTTCCTTTGGGGGTTATGCACTTGAGAAGCTGCATACCTATTGAATTGGGTTCAAATCAAATCAGTGCCTACCACTCCATATGAGATATGGTATGGGAAGAGCCCATGTCTTAAGCAAGTTAAGATTTAAAGTTGTCCGGCCTATGTCAAAAGAAAAATACGGACAAGCTCGAGGCAAGGTCAGTTCTGTAAACTGGAAGGAGTTCCATCTATACAACCTACAGCTGATGATTTGATAGAACCGAAGGATTCAATAGTTCCCGACGAACCTCAGCCTCTCCGCCGATCTGGTAGGGTTCCTCATCCGCCTGAGAGATACTTCGGTTTCTCGATGACAGTGGGAGCGAGGATTGCATCATGGGATGATGACCCAACTAGTTTCGAGCAGGCCATCAAGAGTGGCTACTCTGTAAGAATGGCTGGATGCTTAGCGATCTGAGATGGAATCTATATACACCAACAAAGTATGGACTTTGGTTGCTATATCTGAAGGGTTAAATCCCCATCAGGAGCAAGTATATCTTGAGAAGATTACTTGGTGTAGATGTAAAAGTTGAGAATTTCAAAGCTAGACTTGTTGCAAAAAGGCTTTCTTCATTGACCAGGTATGGATTATGATGAAACCTTTTCTCCAATAGCTATGCTTAAGTCCTTCCGGATCCTACTTGCCAATGCTACATACCACGACTATGATATCTGGTGGTTGGGTGTCATGACTATTTTTCTAAATACTGATTTAGAAGAGAGCATTTTTAAGTACACAGCCAGAGGGCTTCATAGACAGTGGGAGCAGCGGAAACATGTGCAAGTTGCTTTACAGGTTAAAGCAGGTATCGCAGAGTTAGAACATCTGTTTTGATGTGGTAGTCAAAGCGTTTGACTTCATCAAAATGGTAGATGAACCTTGTATATACAAAAAGATAGTAGAGAGTAAGGTGGTCATCCTTGTATTGTATGTGGATGGCATACTCTTGATGGGAAAAGAGTTTCCTATGCTACGCACGGTCAATCTCCTCTTATCACAAGGATTCTCCATATAGGATCAAGGTGATACCTCCTAAATCCTGGGTTTTGGATCTATGAGATAGATCTAAATGGATGTTAGGATTCTCACTAAGTGTAGTGAGATGGTATCAATCGATCTTGGGGAGAATCGCTGGATAGTTTCCAAGGTGGTAAGGTTGACTGAATGTCAGTCACAGGAATTGTCTTTACCCTCAGAGGAGGGACGGTATGTTGGAAGAGTTCTAATCTAGATACCGTGACAAACTAGACGATAAAGGCTGGATACATCGCTATCAAAGAGGTAGTCTGGGTGTATATTTGTTCATGAGATGAACAAGGTTCCTACCATTGTGTGACAATGGAGGTGTGGATTTAGACCAGGAACCCCGGTCCCATCAGTGACCCAGACATATTCTAAGGCAGTATCACCTGTGTAAGTCTACGGTAGCGCCTCGGCCGTCTTTCCGAGGCTAAAATGCGGAAACGAAAACTTTTTCTAAACTAGAAACCGGCGCTATTGCAGACTTTAATCCCGGATCGAACCATTAACCTATAACTAGCAAACTAGAGAGGGGATAGAAAAGCTATACCGATCGATCCGTGTCCTTCGGTCTTTGGCCGCCATCCCAAGCTCCTCGCGGCATCTCCAATCTCGATCTCCTCGTTGGAAAGGGCACCACATCATCGAGTCTTTTTACGGGCTCCCGCTTCATCTGAAGCAACTCGGGCACGAAGTTCGCTAGCCGACGTGTCCAAGGTGAAGTAGAGAATGTGTGTGATCACTTTATCTCAAGCATCCATTGATTCTCAACACATGAGAGTGTATGGATGGAGGTTGGAGATGATGCCATCAATGGAGGTTGTGAGCTAGAGTAAGAAGAAGAAGAAGAAGTCTTTTCTTTCTTGTGTGTTCTATGATCAAAATGAGAGAGTGAGAATAAGAATAATACAAGAGCAAACTCTTTACATGGCTGCCCTCTCTCTCTCCTCTCATCATATCAACCCACAAATCAATCAAAAATGTGACACATGCACAAAGAAAGAGACCATGAGTCACCACTTGTGCATGTGTCACAATTAATGCTCCTAATCATGACTTTTAGCTCATAATTTCCATTTGTAAACATTAACCCAAATGTTTACAACAATAAAAAAATACGGCAACATCTAAAGTAAACTTGTGACGGATCACAAGGATACCCCTCATCTGTGTATACATACCTGCATCCACATTCCGACCGAATGCGAATGCGATAAGACTAAAGTAATCCAACAAATCTAATACTAAGATCCGGTTTAAACCAAAGCCTACTAGTATGATCCGTCCGATCATGATCCGTGCACTACTGCACGTATATGATCGAACCATGCCATAAATCCATATGGCCTCTACAACGTTTCGCCCGAAACTTGAGAAACTGTCTGTGGGGGACTCTAAAGACTCGTCAATAATTTGGCTATGGATTTAACCACTAGCACGTCAGTGGTAGTAGCCGTACATAACGGGCTACCAGGTATTAACCAAAAGGGTGATCGATGAGCGAACTCATCCTGACACCCTACTGAGCCTGTCAGTGACAATATCCGTACAGTCCGGTCCGTTCGTCTATGAGCATCGTATGTCGGGCCTAGGATGTTGGTAAAAGTCAGACCCCCAAAAGCGGTACAAGTCGTGTCGGAGTGTAGCCCAGAACACCCTGAGATACTACTGGAATACCTACCGGTAAATCTCCTGCCTTGGCCAAGGACTTCGTGTAATGGCATTCCTAGGCACAGCGCGATCTCACCCCCAATACTAGGAAAGACGAAACCCCTGCCGATCCGCTCACTGCCTCTATATGGCTCGAGACTGTACCCAACTAAAACCTGTTTGCACGACTCCTTTGAGCCGTGGTAGGGTAGTAATCAAAGCACAGTGGGAACTCACACGAGACAAATGACGATCTCAGGTCGATGAACTAACCTGTACACATGTCACCAGGGAACTGCTATCTGACGTCAGGTATAATACCAACTAGCATGTTCCCAGCGAGTCCTGTCCGGTGTACTCATAACCCAATGAGCACCTGTATACATCTTAGGTGAACCAACTGACACCAATGGCTTGTAAGACGGGTCACCGCCCCTCGTTGGGGTCTCGACTGTATACACTAGTCTACTAATGGAGTATCGATGCCCAGTCTCGAAACTCCTACGACTAGGGACCACTTTAAGGATGTTCTTATAGACCCCAGCTCCCACATATATGATCGCCATCATACTGCTGGCCGTCAAGAAAGAATCCTATGGGCTCTATCAACGTACAATAGTGACCTGTAATGTCACCTAAAGCATGTACACGATGATAAAGATAAACCAGATAGCATACCATCATCTTGAGTAAGACTGTCTTACCGGTATAGGTCCTCCCTCAATCATTGCAATTACGTGCCTGTGATCCAATAATTGACTCTGAGGGCACTATATCCAACAATCTCCCACTTGCACTCAAGGCTAATTATTGTGATGTCGCATACTCACAGCCCGTGTGATACCGAACACCCAACTCCTCTACTAATCAGTCTCACAAAGCCCGTTTGCGAAACTATCGCGTTCGAGGAATAGCCACAGTGAGTGGATCCGCCCTAATGTTTCTTTCTATGTCTCTCTTTATCTGAAGTTTGCGGAGAAAGCCATCTCCCGAAATGAGCAATACATGTCTTAGAATATGTCTGGATATCTGATAGGACCTAGTTCATAAATGAACTCCAAATCCAAACTTCTTAGACTGTATCGTCAACTGAACTTAATCAGTATCCTGCGCCATGCCTCCCTCAGTATCCGCTTGGATCACCTGTCCAAACCACTGCCCCTCGTCAGAGGGAAAACTATAAGTCTGACAGTCACTCTGTCATCCAGGTCACCTTGGAAGTCTGGAATGATAACCGTCTCCTAAAAGAGGCTGTTGTTATCATATCCCTAGAACATCCACTTATGTTCTAAAACTGCTTCCGAACATTTCTCAAGGATAGGATTAATATCAACTTATTGCATCTAGTGCAAAAACAATATCTAGTGTGGTACTTGACATCTCATGATTGACTCAATTGCCTAAGCAAGTGATCTGCCAATCATGCACATCCTGTTAGTTATATGTATGCCCTAGAGGCCATTACTATACATAGGATGTATATTGTAGTGGATGCTTGGACATATATAGGGATGACTTTCTTGCTCGATATGATAGTATGCTATCTGGTTACTCTTTACCTTAACGTGTACACTGATTGTCTCTCAGTTACATGTTGGTAAAGCCCTTAGGATGTGTACTTGACTACCTGGACTATGATGCGGATCATACTAGTGGGGACGTGGTAGTCCATAAGTACATCCTTCAAAGTCCCTAGTCATGGGTGTATCGAGACGGGGCATCGATATACCAGAGTAGACTAGCATGTATCTTCTCGACCCATATAGATGGGCGATGGATGATCCCATATCCATTGGTGTTTGACATCAGAGATGATATACGGGTGCTCAGTAGAGACTGGGTACACTGGACGGACTCGCCGAGAACTCCCAGATGGTATTATACCTTACGTCAGATGGCAGTTCTCTGGTGACACTGGTACAGGTTAGTCTGTAGACCCGAGATCGTCATAGAGTCTTGTGTGATTCCTACTGAGCTTTGATTTCCATCATACCACGTCCAAGAGGGCATGCAAAAAGGTGGCTTTTGGGTACAGTCCCGAATCACATGGAGGCAATGAGCGATAGGAGGGGTTTCGTCTCACCCGGTATAGGGAGTTGATGTTGCGCAGTGCTCGATTGGCTATAACAGGAAGTCCTTGGCCAAGGCTGCTTTAGGGATTTACCGGTAAGTGTTACCAGTAGTTTCTCGACCCGTTATGAGCCTCATATCGACAAGACTTATCGAGTTATTGGGGTCTGACGTTTACCACCCCTAGACGAGATATGCGACATATCAGACGAACAGACCGCTTGCGACTTATGGGTATTTGATATGATCATCACCTACTGCCGGCGTATTGACGAGTCTTTAGAGTCCTACACAGGGGTTTTCTGGCTCAAGCGAAACGAAATAGGAGCGCATATGAGATATGTACATGACCGAGAATAATACCAGTATGTGATACTGTATTCTATTCTCGCGATTTGTGACATTGATCGGTTATATGCGATATAGCCGGGTTATCGGATCAAGTGTTGATTCGATAAGTTGTTACTATTGATATTAGTCGGTTATATGCGATATGACCGGATCATTAAATCAAGTGTTGATTTAATGATTTAATGTATAATTATATATTTGATATATTACTTTACATTAACTAGTATTGGTTCACTTAAGATTGATTTTCTCACTTGAATGTGCATATTGTTTATATGTGATATATGCAAGTGTACATGTTTGTATCATGCTTGATGATACAAACAAGTTATGTGTATGAGACTTGAACCAAATCAAGGTTATATTAGGGTTTACTATTTTCTTAAGCATATAACAAAAGAGTGTGACTTTGGTCAAAGTTATCAAGTTTCATGAAGCTTGATAAACATTGACAAAGTCAACTCTTTTGTCATATGTTTAAAGATATTAGTTAACCAAACCTTTAACCTAATGGATTGGTTAAATCTCTACATGAGTTAAGCATGAGGGCTTAACTCAACCATGGTGCCATTATTCATTTGGATAAGTTTTCATTTGGATGAATAATTCACTTCTTCTTTTTCTTCATCAAGCTCCTTGAAAAGCTTTCTAGCTCTAATGGTGCCTTGAGGAAAAATGTGAGAAAATCAATTTTAAAGTGAGCAACCTTCTTACTTCATCATCCTCTACTACTTTCCATTTAGTAGAGGGTGTTCTCTTCACAAAGTTCTTGACCTAGTGAAGGAATAACTTGAGTTAGTGACTCCCCGACGTAGATCATCTTCGGCCTCGAAGTCATCAAAGCAAGCATGTTCATTTCTTCGTGGAGCCTCTCTAGAGTCCGGGTTTTTCCGATCGCAGCGAAGGGGAATACTACACGGAGCTATTGAATTGAAGGACCGGTCTATAAAGGTTGTATTCGCGCTCTCTTAGAAGTAAAGTTGTTTACTTGTTCATAGTTTTCGCCTATTCTCTAGTTAACGATCTTCATTAGGGTTTCTCGGCACCGGAAAATTTTAATTTGGCATGGTTGATGCCTTGTGGAACCCTTTGAGTGTGCCTAGGAACCCTACAGTGGTATCAGAGCCTAGCTAGAGCCTTAGGCGAAGAGTAGACGATGTTAGAAATCCGATTGAGTCACGAAACCCTAACCAAGACCACTCTCTGTACATTTTCTGAAAATGTGGGTTTTTCCAAATTAAAAATAGCCAGAAAATTCAGCAGGGTTTTGTAGGAATTACTGTGAAATTCAAGGGCCCAATTCCATTAAACCGCCGCGGAACCGCGGCCGTACCCTAGCTTGGGCGGCGGTTCCGCGGCAATACAGTGGCTTTATCCTCCTCTGTTTGCACAGTAATTTCCATATTTAATTCCTCTGTCTTTTGGGTAATTTTAATTTATACTCAACGGTTAAGTTTTCTGGGTTGTATTGGGGACTCGGTGTTTCGATCGGAAAGTTTAACTCCGTCTATGTGATTTCCGGATACTTTTAGAATATGTTAAAAAGTTCGACCGGATATAAATACCCAATTTTTCCCCTGCCGGGAAATTTCCAAGTGTTGGATTTTTCCGTAGTTTAATAACGTTCTAAGTAGTGCAAGTAACGCGATGGACCCACTAGAAGACAACAAACCTTAACTCGATTATGTGACCGTCTTGAACTGCCCTTTGAACCTTAGGGTTTGGGGCAGTACGGCGTGCCACATGTGAGGCGTTGGCTTGACCCTTCTACGGCTGGACCGTTGGTACTGTGGCATGAAGTGGATGTTTTTAAACTTATTTCATGTCTTAAGCTGTTTCGGGAAAACTTGGGTGTTTGATTGTTCGATCGAAAAGTTTAACATTTTCTATTTATCTGGAATGTGATACAATATTTGGAATTCACAAGTAGTTATGAGATAACTAATATGAATGTTATAAACATAGCACTTTAGTCTCACTTGATCGGTTGCCACGGAATTTTGATGCGATCAAAAGTCCGTCGCAATCACGTAGCGTACGCGGATACTCGCCGGGTAAACTTAATAGGAAGCTACACCCCATAGCCCCGACCAAGTGACTGTAGGAGAACCCCGTCGCCGAAAGCATCCGTCCGGGTGCTCACGGCAGCGGTGTTCCGCCTTGGTGCACTTCGTCGACGGCATAGGGGGTACGGCTGTCTACTAAAGTTTGCGACGAGCATTCGATCAACATGCCGGGAATCTTGTTGAATTGCCTGACTTGATATTGAAAAGTGTTTTCGATAATGAGACTAAAATGCGGGGTTTATAATTGTTAGGCATGTGATGTCTAAGGAATTCATTTGATTAGGCATGCGATGTCTAAGGAGGTTGCGGATTCCAACTGTTGTAGTTTTACACTTTCTTTTTTGTGACCGTAAGTGTAATATGTGATATCGCCGGTTTCGTTGCTATATGTCAACGACAATTGGGATGCGCACATTTACTTACGTTGATGACATATGATGTTATGTGTTGCTGGATATGTTATATTGGATCGTCGTGTTTGAATAGCCGGGGTTTTTTATGTGAGATGAGTGTTTTTCATTTTCATTCATGTAAAAACTTGTATGTAATATTCTTTTATTGGGGCACTTGCAGGTTGCGAAAGATGTCACCGTTTGTATATTATTTACTTTTCCGCACTAGGATAGACCCAAGGAGGAGGGCACAAGTAACCGGGTTCTGGAGTCCAATGGGAGACCAACTCGAGGAGTCGAGTCCGGATCTCCTAACTCTTGAATTGGTGGGGTTGCTTGCCGCTCTCGTAGGGGTCTAGGGGTGTGGGTTTGGCTATTCATCGCGACCGTGAAATCCGTGTTTTATACAGGCTCGTATTGAAAACACGGACGTCCTAGTATATCCAATGTTTCATATGTTTCTTCTGCTGCGATATCTGTGATGTTCTGTGATAAATACTGTATATAGTATATATGATATATTATATAGATGTTACTTATGTTTTGCACTCGCGCTAGCCCCGCCCCGCTCTGTCGTTAGTTACCTAACCTAACGGTGCACGAGGGGACATCGAGGCGAAAGCGGATGGCATAAGTGTACGTCGTATTTATCTGTGATGTTTAGGTAACTTAAATGATGGGACTTCATTAATATGATTAATGAAAGAAAAGAAACCTAAGATGTTGTAGAATCGAATTTTCAAAAACAGGTAGCTACAGTTCTTGCTTTGCATCGCGGTGTTCCTTGTAGAACATCCTGCACCTTATTCGATAAAGAAAGGACTGAGTTCCCTTCACCGGGAGTGACTCCTTAAGCAATAACTGGCAGATGCTACAACCCTCGGTTTGTCTTTTGATGGCTTCTATATTTTTTGCTTTGTACAGCGGTATATATTATATATCCTGCACCTTATTCGATGAGGAAAGGGCCGACGATCCCTTCACCGGGAGTGACCCCTTTAGCAAAACTAGAAAGGCCTCAAAAACACTCCATTTTAAAATCATTTGATTCTACAACGATATCAAGTTCATTACGCAAAAGGTTTTCTTAAAAACCTGTCGTAGCCCTCCGTCATTTCAGATAAGTACTACTTAGTATTCGTGCTGCGGTAGTTTGGCATTCGTCAAGGCGTAGTGTACGGCAGCTAACTAGTATTTATCTGCTTATGCATATGATGCAGATTGGATTAGGGTATTCGTACGGCGTTGTTTGGCATTCGTCAAGGGTCGTGCAGGTGGGTTTAATTCAATCAAGAAATGTACGGGTTGAACTTGACTAGTGGACTATGGGTTGTTTGGCATTCGTCAAGGTCATAGAACACTAGGGGTAAAATATTATTGGGTATTTCAAGTGTTGAAATTTGCAATGAGATTGCATACCTTCTATGAGATAGTTGGATCCCGATACCCACTGTGAGTAATTGTTACTCCTGGGAGAGTTTTACACATTACAATTAGCCGATCAAGTAGGTGTCTAGAAAGGTGTCAACGAGGTTACGCCTCTGGGAAAACGAGGTTTACATTAATTAGGTCCGTGCGAAAGCACGGTGAACCTCCCTCAAAGTACCGACACTGGCCTGGCTAAAAGATTGGCGAACTTATAGCGTGTAATTAATCCCGGCTAGTCTTTCCTTTTAGGGTTTGAAGGAAGATTTGATAAAAACAGTGGGAGCCATCCTGATTAGATAAAATAATAACCAATCTGATCTTGCAAGAGCGCACGCAGAGTGTTTTCTTCTCTCTCTCTCCTGGTAGCGACCATGTCACGCCTTAATCAAGATAATAAAACGGATATATTGACCGAACCCGCTTGTTATACTGAGCTGGGGAACGTTGTTCCCGCTTCAACTTATAATTGTTATAAGACAGAGCAGGAAATTGGGGATTACCAGAATTCCCGTACCTCCCAAACGAAGAGAGTGCATGTTGATGCATCATCTTCGGGTGTGTTCATTACAGAGAACTGTTTCTCATTATCCTTTACGTCCTGGGTATGTGATACCAGATCAGGATCCCGCATATGTAATTTGTTACATGGGCTACAGAAAGGTAGAGAACTGAGAACGGGTGATAAGTTTCATGAGGCAGAAAACGGTGCAAGTGTTGCAGCCAAGTCTGTTGGTCACTGTCACCCTGTATTACCTGAATATATTGATTCTGAACAAATGTTATTAGATACCGAACCTGATATACAAAATCATATCAATCTCTTTATTTATTAAAGAAGGATACAATTTTGTATTGTTGGATAATGTTTTGAACATTTCCTAAATCAAGAGTTGATCGGTTCAGGCACGTTATCTAAAAACATTAACGTTCTAAATCAAACTACAGTTCTTAGTATACAGAACACACACAAGAGGAAGAGTTCAGAAATGAACGAATCCTTCTTGATGAATTGTAGACTAGGTCATATCAATGCGACCCGACTAGCTGAAGTTACATTTAGATGCATATTTAAATCTGTTTGAATTTACATCTTGTGAAATTTGCCGGTCATGTCACAGAGATAATATGACCTCAGCTCTGTTTATTGGAAGCAGAGAAAGAGTTAGTGAACTCTTGGGATTGATACATATTGATGTATGAAGGTCCCCTGTCTACACATGCCAAGACCGGTTCTTTATACTTCATTACATTCTCTGATAATCTCTCAAGATTCAGACATATGTTCCTGTTGAAACACAAGTCCGAAATTTTTGAGATATTCACAGAATATAAGTTAGAAGTAGAGAACCAAATTACGGGTAAATGTATTATGTCCTTTGATGTGATCAAAGAGGAGAATACTTGAGCACGGAATTCCTGGATTATTCTAAAGGAGAATGAGATTCTCTCTCAGCATTACTCCTCCGTATACACCATAGCACGATGGTATATCGGGGCGGAGCAATAACATCCTATGTGATATGGTGTGCTCTATGATGAGTACTACTGAGTTTCCTATTTCCTTTTAGGGATTTATGCACTTATGAAGTTGCATACATATTGAATAGGGTTCCGATCAAATCAGAAACCTACCATTTCATATAAGATATGGAAAGGGAAGAGCCCATCTCTTAAGACTGTTAAGATTTGGGGTTGTCCGGCCTATGTCTAAAAAGTATAATCCGGACAAGCTCGAGGCAAAGTCAGATCTGTAGAAGTTTGTTGGATATCCCAAGCATACGCAAGGGAATATCTTCTACCTAACCGAGGAACAAAAGATGTTTTGTTTCTCAACATGCCACCTTTATGAAAGGGAATTTCTTGTGAAGAAATTAGTGGACATGAGGTAGAACTGGAAAGAGTTCCAGCTATACAAACTGCAGCTGATGATTTGGCAGAACCAAAGGATTCAATAGCAACCAACGAACCTCAGCCTCTCCGCCGATCTAGTAGGGTTCCTCACCCACCTGAGAGATACTTCGGTTTCTCTATGACAGTGGGAGCGAGGATTGCATCATGAGATGATGACCCAACTAGTTTCGGGCTGGCCATCAGGAGTAGGACTCTGTAAGAATGGCTGGATGCTTATCGATCTGAGATGGAATCCTTATACACCAACAAAGTATAGACTTTGGTTGCTTTATCTGAAGGGTTAAATCCCCATCAGGAGCAAGTATATCTTGAGAAGATTACTTAGTGTACATGGAAAAGTTGAGACTTTCAAAGCTAGACTTGTTAAAAGTTTGCATCATTGACCAGGTATGGATTTTGATGAAACCTTTTCTAAGTAGCTATGCTTAAGTCCATCCAGATCCTACTTGCCACGGCTACATACCATGACTACGATATCTGGCGGTTGGGTGCCATGACTGCTTTTCTACATAATGATTTAGAAGACAGAGTCTATAAGTACACAGCCAGAGGGCTTCGTAGACTGTGGGAGCAGCGGAAACGTGTGCAAGATGTTTTATGTGATAAAGCAGACATCGCGGAGTTGGAACATCTGTTTTGATGAGATTAGTCAAAGAGTTTGACTTCATCAAAATGGTAGATGAACCTTGTATATACAAAGAGGTAGTAGAGAGTATGGTGGTGATCCTCGTAGAGTACATGGATAACATACTCTTGATAGGGAAGGAGTTTCCTATGCTACGCTCGGTCAATCTCCGCTTATCACAAAAATTCTCCATATAGGATCAAAGTGATACCTACTAAATCCTGGGTTTTGGATCTATGAGATAGATCTAATTGGATGTTAGGATACTCACTAGTTGTAGTGAGAAGGTATCAATTAATCCTGGGGAAAATCACTTGAAAGGTTCCAGGGTGATAAGGACGACTGAATGTCAGTCGCAGGCATTGTCTTTACCCTCACTGGAGGGACGGTATGTTGGAAGAGTTCCAAGCTAGATACCGTGACATACTAGACGATTAAAGGCAAGATACATCATTACCAAAGATGCTACCAAAGAGGCAGTCTGGGTGTATATTAGTTCATGAGATGAACTTCGTTCCTCCCATTGTGTGAAAATGGAGTTGTGGCTTATGCCAAGGAACGCCCGTCCCATCAGTGATCCAGACATATTCTTAGGCAGTATCACCTGATCATAGAGATGGTTGATCTCAAGGGGATCGAAGTTAGGAGAGAAGACTCAGAGGACAACACGGCGGATCCACTCACGAAAGGCCTTTTCCCAGAGAGAGACTTTTATGGGATGGTTGAGTATGAGATACTACAACCACTGCTATCAGATGGCCCTAGTGCAAGTGGGAGATTGTTAGTTATATGTATGCCCTAGAGGCCATTACTATACATAGGATGTATATTGTAGTGGATGCTTGGATATATATAGGGATGACTTTCTTGCTTGATATGATAGTATGCTATCTGGTTACTCTTTACCTTAACGTGTACACTGATTGTCTCTCAGTTACATGTTGGTAAAGCCCTTAGGATGTGTACTTGACTACCTGGACTATGATGCGGATCATACTAGTGGGGACGTGGTAGTCCATAAGTACATCCTTCAAAGTCCCTAGTCATGGGTGTATCGAGACGGGGCATCGATATACCAGAGTAGACTAGCGTGTAGCTTCTCGACCCATATAGATGGGCGATGGATGATCCCATATCCATTGGTGTTTGACATCAGAGATGATATACGGGTGCTCAGTAGAGACTGGGTATACTGGACGGACTCGCCGAGAACTCCCAGATGGTATTATACCTTACGTCAGATGGCAGTTCTCTAGTGACACTGGTACAGGTTAGTCTGTAGACCCGAGATCGTTATAGAGTCTTGTGTGATTCCCACTGTCCTTTGATTTCCATCATACCACGTCCAAGAGGGCATGCAAAAAGGTGGCTTTTGGGTACAGTCCCGAATCACATGGAGGCAATGAGCGATAGAAGGGGTTTCGTCTCTCCCGGTATAGGGAGTTGATGTTGCGCAGTGCTCGATTGGCTATAACAGGAAGTCCTTGGCCAACGCTGCTTTAGGGATTTACTGGTAAGTGTTACCAGTAGTTTCTCGACCCGTTATGAGCCTCATATCGACACGACTTATCGAGTTATTGGGGTCTGACGTTTACCACCCCTAGACGAGATATGCGACATATCAGACGAACAGACCGGACTGTACGGTAGTATTACTCGTTGGATTCACAGGAGTGTGAGCGGGCTTGCTCGTTGATCTTCTGATCGCTCAATACCCGGGTGGCCGTTACGTTTAGCAGACCGCTTGCGGCTTCTGGGTGTTTGATATGATCATCACCTACTGCCGGCGTATTGACGAGTCTTTAGAGTCCTACACAGGGGTTTCCTGGCTCAAGGTAAACGAAATAGGAGCGCATATGAGATATGTGCGGGACCGAGAAAAATACCAGTATGTGATACTGTATTCTATTCTCGCGATTTGTGACATTGATCGGTTATATGCGATATAGCCGGGTTATCGGATCAAGTGTTGATTCGATAAGTTGTTACTATTGATATTAGTCGGTTATATGCGATATGACCGGATCGTTAAATCAAGTGTTGATTTAATGATTTAATGTATAATTATATATTTGATATATTACTTTACATTAACTATTATTGGTTCACTTAAGATTGATTTTCTCAATTTAATGTGTACATTGTTTATATGTGATATATGCAAGTGTACATGTTTGTATCATGCTTGATGATACAAACAAGTTATGTGTATGAGACTTGAACCAAATCAAGGTTAGATTAGGGTTTACTATTTTCTTAAGCATATAACAAAAGAGTGTGACTTTGGTCAAAGTTATCAAGCTTCATGAAGCTTGATAAACATTGACAAAGTCAACTCTTTTGTCATATGTTTAAAGATATTAGTTAACCTAACCTTTAACCTAATGGTTTGGCTAAATCTCTACATGAGTTAAGCATGAGGGCTTAACTCAACCATGGTGCCATTATTCATTTGGATAAGTTTTCATTTGGATGAATAATTCACTTCTTCTTCTTCTTCTTCATCAAGCTCCTTGAAAAGCTTTCTAGCTCTAATGGTGCCTTGAGGAAAAATGTGAGAAAATCAATTTTAAAGTGAGCAACCTTCCTACTTCATCATCCTCTACTACTTGCCATTTAGTAGAGGGTGTTCTCTTCACAAAGTTCTTGACCTAGTGAAGGAATAGCTTGAGTTAGTGTCTCCCCGACGTAGATCATCTTCGGCCTCGAAGTCATCGAAGCAAGCATGTTCATTTCTTCGTGGAGCCTCTCTAGAGTCCGGGTTTTTCCGATCGCAGCGAAGGGGAATACTACACGGAGCTATTGAAGTGAAGGACCGGTCTACAAAGGTTGTATTCCCGCTCTCTTAGAAGTAAAGTTGTTTACTTGTTCATAGTTTTCGCCTATTCTCTAGTTAACGATCTTCATTAGGGTTTCTCGGCACCGGAAAATTTTAATTTGGCATGGTTGATGCCTTGTGGAACCACTTGAGTGTGCCTAGGAACCCTACACATCCCTCTCCCCTTTAGTCTGTAAGACACCTTTAGAGAGGGTGACTCCATCACCCGAAGGTACACCACCATGCCAGGAGTCATCCATTCTAAATACCTTTAGAATGCTGTCTATGTACCCTGATTGGGACACTTCCCAAATCTAGATCTAAAACCATAGATCTAGTAACCAGAATATCTGATATAATATCCTTATCCTATGTAGAGAAACCACTGTGTGACAACCAAAGTATAACCGATCGTAGTATAGGAATTTCACTTCCTACTGTGTGTATGTCATCCAAATACCAGGACATCACACCCTACTACTTTCTTAACAGATCCATCCCCTATTCTGATGAAGTCAAACCTATGACTGTCACATCAGAAATAGATGATCTATCTCCGCTATATCTGATTTAGTCCATAAATAGACATAAGCTACTTGTCCACTATGCTTCCGCTGCTCCCACTGACTACGACAACCCTCTGGCAGAGTCATATACACGCACACCTCTAAAGCTAGTTTAGAACGATGCTATATTCATCCTCCTGCCGGGTCTCACAGTCTGGAACAACAGCAATGGCTAGTCTGGGTAAACAAGAACCTCCCTGTCACCGTCCTTGAGGCTACCGGAGTACCTCTCGGGTGCCTGAGGTTACCCACCATATCTGCAGAGTGGCCAATGGAATGCTAAACCAGATTGAATCTTTAGGTTCTTATCAAATTTTCAGTAATCGTTTGCGGTTCTGGAATCACTTCCAGTTCTACCATACTCCCACTACTGTTTTCAGAAAAAATCCATTTTTATTAAAACTGTGGCGAGTCAAGAACAATATCACTATTGATCTTCCAGATGGTAGAAAGTCAACCCTCGTCATAGCCCGGGTCAACCCACAAACAGCCATTACAGAAACGTGACTTGAGTTGTCCAGATTCTGGTTTTAAGCATAAGCCGGATAACTCCCCGTACCTTAACATTGTTAAGATATGAACTATTCTATATCCAATATAGAAATAGAGGTACTGATTTAATTGAAACCAGATTCAAGTCATGCAGCTGTCTCCAGTGCATGTCAACTAAATGGAGAGAGGCCGATCAGCATTACTCAACTTAGGAGTGCATCCAATTATGAGTAACCTGAAAGAGAAGCAAGTTCTCATAATCATTACTATCAACTGAATACCATACATAAGTATCTACATCTTCGATCACCTTGAAGAATCCTGATACTTGCAATACCTGGTTCTCTACTTTATTCATATACCTATAACTTCTCAAAACTTAGAGGTTGCATTTCTACGAAACATATGTCTAAGAACTAGAGAAGTCATAAGTAAACAGAATTCAGTACGAGTACCAACCCCTCTGTCCTTATGGACACTGAACAACATACAATACTCTGTATAAGTCCCCTGAGTCTAATAACTCATTCCCTGTGTGTCGTAGGTTGAAAATTGTACTTATGGTTATGAAGAGTTACACCGCTGTTTAATGCTCCTTACCTAACCATCCACTGATATAGGTAAATTTCATAGACATAATTTCAAAAATTTATATCTCACTTTATAAAAATAAACGTACAGATATATCAATTTGAAATTGGTGCATTACAACGGATATTCAAAACCAAATATTTGCCGTCCAGCAAACAACCCAGGTGATTTCCTCAAATATCACCAATTACAACGAATTCCGATATAATGAGGATGATCACCCAATTCCCATGACTCACTCCCACTCATCATCTGCAAAACCATACAATGTGAGAATCAAACCTGGTAAATACATACCCTAGAGCAAGGACTAATTGGAAAATCAGTTTTCTTTTAACAATACACAGTGAAACTGAAACATGTAAATGTTTCGAAGGGGTATCCTGGTATTCATAGTAATGCCTCTTCCATTATCTGATTCATAACTGTAACCGTATATTTCTTTGCCATCTCTCCAAATCCCTTTATATGTCTTTAGTCATTACCTTCTGTACACCCACTTAGGCTAAATGGTATTCTTCCTTCCCTACCGTTTGGCACCAGCCTATGGTTTGGAAGAAGACTATCCAATAAGCATAATGGGTGTACTGTCCTAATCCTAGGAACACTCGCAATGCGAGAGAAGGTGAAGATAAAAGACACCTGAATAAACCTTATACCTATTTCTCCTGAACCAGAATCCATCCCCGAACTGGAACAATTTCCTTCGAGTTCGTATATAACCATACGATGGAGTATCCAAATAACTGTGGATCTTCGTAGTGATACGGAGTGTCCCGGAGAAATACAAAGGTGAAGTAGGAGTGGCGATGAAATACTTGGTTTGGTCGTGAATAGCAGTCGCAGTTTAATTTGCCCTCTTACTAATCCCTTTATTTGTCTTTACTTAATACCTTCTGTACTTCTTCGTTAAGCTAATTGGTTTTCTTCATTCCCCACCGTTCGACACCTGCCTATGGTTTGGAAGAAGACTATCCAATTAGCATAATAGGTGTACCGTCCTAATCCATGGAGCACTCGCAACCTGAGAGAAGGTAAAAGGAAAAGACAACTGAATAGTCCTATTCATTTTCTCTAGAACTAGAAATCATCCTCGAATCTGGAACAAGTTCCTTCAAGTTCGTATATAACCATATGATGGTTTTATCCAATGGAAGTGGATGTTCGTAGTAATACGGGGTGTTCTGGAGAAAAGGGTAAAAGTAGGAGTGGCAATGAGGTATGCAACTCTGACAATCCAAAAGCCAGCGGTTTAAGAAAGTTTGGTTAACTTGGTCACTGAGTTATAGTCTAGGGTCGGGTCATGGTCGCTGCCAAAGAGAGAGAGAAAAGAAACACTCAGCGTGCACTTTAACCTAGATCAGAATCAATTTATCTAATCAGGAAACCTCCCACTGTAACCTCAAATTCTCCTCCAAACCTGAAAGAAGAATAAGTCGGGATCAACCGAGGAGTAAACCAACTCATCAGTGGGAATCGGGATCCAACTATCATCGCATGATAACGAGATGGAACCCACTCACGTTATCACACTCCAGAAGGTATGCGCATATCTGGCAAGTTTCAGTTTCTTTAGAAACTCCCGATGTTATTTTTACCCCATGCTCTTAAGACCTTGACTTTGGCCAACAAATCATAAGTCACATGTTAAGTTCTACCCATCATTATCCAGGTTAATTTGAACCCACCCGTACCTACTTGTCTTTGGCCAACAAAGCAGTACGACTGTCCCAAACCAACGCATCTATCTATGCAACAGAAAAGTAACAAATAGCTACAATACACTATGCCTTGACTTTAGCCAACAAACATAGCATGAATACTAAGTGCTACCCGTCTGAAATGACGGAGGGCTACGAATGGTTTTTGGCGAAAAACCTTTAACGTAATGAACTTGATATCGTTGAAGGAACCAGATAGCTTTTTATAAAAATATAGTGGCGAAAACCTTTGCTAAAGAGGTCACTCCCGGTGAAGGGATCTCGGCTTTTTCCCCGTAGAATGAGGTGCAGGATATTCCAACTGAATACCACAATGCAAAGCAAAAAAGACAATCGGCTATAGTAAAGTTGTTACCCTGACGCAAACTTCTGCCCAAGGGGTCACTCCCGGTGAAGGGATCTCGGGCCTTGCCTCGTCGACTGAGGTGCTGGATATTCATAACCGAATACCACTGTGAAAAACAAAAGAAAACGTCCTTGCAATAACAGCTTTTTGAAAAATGTTCCAACAACATCAAACAGGTTTGTTTAGCTTGCACTTATCCGAATCAATGTAGTCCCATCAATTAATCACACCACAAAAGAACGAAAATACGATGTACGTATATGCCATCCGCATTCGCCACTGGGTCCCGTCATCACCCGTTAGGTTACTTAACTAACGACAGAGCGGGGACTGGACTAGCGCGGGTGTAAAACATATACAACATCTACTAGTATATATATCAATATATAATAATCGCTCATGGCGTGATAAAATGCAACATCACGGAAATGTAATAAGCATCACAGAACAATACAGATAATCTGGGATCCCCGGGTTTCATAGAGCCGCTACTGAAACCCGACGTTCCCCTGGTCGTGTGGATAGCCTGTGCAATAAAATCCTAGACCTCTACGGGTGCGGCAAGTTACCCGCCAAAACCTGAAGCGAGGCAGCCCCCTTCAACAAAGTGAATGGACCACCCAGCACTTCACGGAATCCGGTAACTTGAGAATCCCTCCTTGGGTCAACCTATACCCCCTACGAGTGCGGCGAATAGCCCGCCAATTCTAGAGTAAAGCCCCCTCCGTCTCAAAGCCATGAGATGCGGGCCCGTTGCCCTCTAGAACCCGGCTATCCGTGCACCCCACCTTGGGGTAATCCTAGTACAGAAAGTAAAATATATACAACGGGTACATCGACCTCAGCCCGGTCGTGCCCCAAAACAATAATATACAAACAGGCAGTGACGGTAGTCCACATGTCGGACGCTCGCCCTGCAATATCAAATGTACAAATATAACCAAACTTTACTACTATTGCATCCAGGCTATCCACCACGACAAATCCGCAACATCACAGCACAACACAGAATATCAACGAGAATGTCACGTTCGCAAATCCGTCTAAAAGAACTATAGCAATTAGACAAGATTTACCGCTCAAATGACATTCACGGTCACAGATATAAAGTAAGCACTGTGAACTAACAAATTTAAAATTTTCGATCGACAAAATTTCTCGAAGTGGGCCCCAAGCACAATTTCCAGTACTCAAAATAATCTGGGTCAAAAATAAACATTCCAGAAACCCCATTCAAAGTTAGAGACCACTGTAGAAAATTTGGTGGACTGATGCTACAGTAGTGCGGCGGAACCGCGGCCAAAACGTGGGTAAGGCTGCGTTTCCGCGGCGCTACAGTGAGATCTTTCAACGAAATTTCTGCAGTGTTCTAAGAAAAGCCTGCATGATTTTCTGCAATACTCAAAATAATTTTTCAACAACAAAAAAATTTCGACAGAAACTGCTAAAATGGAATCGCGGTTTTGGAAAATTCGGCCGATCGATGTTTTAAATACGTTAGAGCATGCTAGTAAAGGATAATGGCGTGGCTCTGATACCATGTAAGTCTACGGTAGCGCCCCGGCCGTCTTTTCGAGGCCAAAATGCGGAAACGAAAACTTTTTCTAAACTAGAAACCGGCGCTATTGCAGACTTTAATCCCGGATCGAACCATTAACCTATAACTAGCAAACTAGAGAGGGGATAGAAAAGCTATACCGATCGATCCGTGTCCTTCGGTCTTTGGCCGCCATCCCAAGCTCCTCACGGCATCTCCGATCTTGATCTCCTCGTCGGAAAGGGCACCACATCATCGAATCTTTTTACGGGCTCCCGCTTCATCCGAAGCAACTCGGGCACGAAGTTCGCTAGCCGACGTGTCCAAGGTGAAGTAGAGAATGTGTGTGATAACTTTGTCTTAAGCATCTATTGACTCTCAACACATGAGAGTGTATGGATGGAGGTTGGAGATGATGCCATCAATGGAGGTTGTGAGCTAGAGCAAGAAGAAGAAGAAGAAGCCTTTTCTTTCTTGTGTGTTCTATGATCAAAATGAGAGAGTGAGAATAAGAATAATACAAGATCAAACTCTTTACATGGCTGCCCTCTCTCTCTCCTCTCATCATATCAACCAACAAATCAATCAAAAATGTGACACATGCACAAAGAAAGAGACCATGAGTCACCACTTGTGCATGTGTCACAATTAATGCTCCTAATCATGACTTTTAGCTCATAATTTCCATTTGTAAACATTAACCCAAATGTTTACAACAATAAAAAGATACGGCAACATCTAAAGTAAACTCGTGACGGATCACAAGGATACCCCTCATCTGTATATACATACCTGCATCCGCATTCCGACCGAATGCGAATGCGAATGCGATGAGACTAAAGTAATCCAACAAATCTAATACTAGGATCCGGCTTAAACCAAAGCCCACTAGTATGATCCGTCCGATCATGATCCGTGCACTACTGCATGTATATGATCGAACCCTGCCATAAATCCATACGGCCTCTACAACGTTTCGCCCGAAACTTGAGAAACTGTCTGTGGGGGACTCTAAAGACTCGTCAATACTTTGGCTGTGGATTTAACCACTAGCACGTCAGTGGTACTAGCCATACGTAACGGGCTACCAGGTATTGACCAAAAGGGAGGTCGTTGAGCGAACTCATCCTGACACCCTACTGAGCCTGTCAGTGACAATATCCGTACAGTCCGGTCCGTTCGTCTATGAGCATCGCATGTCGGACCTAGGGGTTGGTAAAAGTCAGACCCCCAAAAGCGGTACAAGTCGTGTCGGAGTGTAGCCCAGAACACCCTAAGATACTACTGGAATACCTACCGGTAAATCTCCTGCCTTGGCCAAGGACTTCGTGTAATGGCATTCCTAGGCACAGCGCGATCTCACCCCCAATACTAGGAGAGACGAAACCCCTGCCGATCCGCTCACTGCCTCTATATGGCTCGAGACTGTACCCAACTAAAACCTGTTTGCACGACTCCTTTGAGCCGTGGTAGGGTAGTAACCAAAGCACAGTGGGAACTCACACGAGACAAATGACGATCTCAGGTCGATGAACAAACCTGTACACATGTCACCTGGGAACTGCTATCCGACGTCAGGTATAATACCAACTAGCATGTTCCCGGCGAGTCCTGTCCGGTGTACTCATAACCCAATGAGCACCTGTATACATCTTAGGTGAACCAACTGACACCAATGGCTTGTGAGACCGGCCACCACCCCTCGTCGGGGTCTCGACTGTATACACTAGTCTACTAATGGAGTATCAATGCACAGTCTCGAAACTCCCACGACTAGGGACCACTTTAAGGATGTGCTTATAGACCCCAGCTCCCACGTATATGATCGCCATCATACTGCTGGCCGTCAAGCAAGAATCCTATGGGCTGTATCAACGTGCAATAGTGACCTGTAATGTCAACTAAAGCATGTACATGATGATAAAGATAAACTAGATAGCATACCATAATCTTGAGTAAGACTGTCCTACCGGTATTGGTCATCCCTCAATCATTGCAATCACGTGCATGTGATCCAATAATTGACTCTGAGGGCACTATATCCAACAACCTGATCATGGAGATGGTCGATCTCCAAGGAGATCGAGGTTAGGAGAGGTTACTCAGAGGACAACACGACGGATCCACTCACAAAGGCCTTTTCCCAGAGAGAGACTTTTATGGGATGGTTGAGTATGAGATACTACAATCACTGCTATATGATGGCCTTAGTGAAAGTGGGAGATTATTAGTTGTATGTATGCCCTAGAGGCCATTACTATACATGAGCTGTATATTGTAGTGGATGCTGGGACATATATAGGGAGGACTTTCTTGCTCGACATGATAGTACGCTATCTGGTTGCTCTTTATCTTAACATGTATACTTACTGTCTCTCTGTTACATGTTGATAAAGCCCTTATGATGTGTACTCGACTTCCAAGATTATGATGCAGATCATACTAGTTGGGCCTGGGTAGTCCATGAGTACATACTTCAATGTTCCTAGTCGTGGGAATATCGAGATGAGGCATCGATATTCCAGAGTAGACTAGCGTATATCTTCTCGACCTATATGATGGGCGATGGATGATCCCATATCTATTGGTGTTTGGCATCAAAGATGGTATACGGGTGCTTAGTGGAGACTGGGTACACTGAACAGACTCGCCGAGAACTCTCAGATGGTGTTATACCTCACGTCAGATGGCAGCTCTCTGGTGACACTGGTACAACTTTGTCTGTTGACCCGAGATCATCATAGAGTCTTGTGTGTCTCCCACTGTGCTTTGATTTCCACCCTACCACGGCTCTACTGAGTCATGCAAACAGGTGGTTTTTGGGTACAGCCCCGAGTCACATGGAGGCAATGAGCGATAGGAGAGGATTCGTCTCTCCCGGTAATGGGGGTTGATGTTGCGCTATGTTCGATTGGCCATAACTGGAAATCCCTGGTCAGGGTTGATGTGATTTACTGGTAAGTGTTATCAGTAGTTTCACGCTAGTTATGGACCTTACATCGGCATGATGTAGGGTTTACCTAGCACCTCATGAAGGGTTTGGATGCATCACATGTACCAAAGATTATAATTTTAGGGTGCTAAGTAAGCATACAAAGAATCATTCCTAGAAAAATTAGGGTTTCTAAAACAACACTTCATCGCAAGTAGATTAAGCTAGAGTTTTGAGAGTACAACCTTTGTAGCTCCCTACGATAGACTCCTCGGCTACTTGGGGTTTGGAAAAAGTCTGCTTGAAGTCCTCTAGGTCCACGATGATCCACCCGGAGTCCGCTTTGTCCAAGCTTGCAACTTCACTTTATCAAGAGAATGAAATGAAGCTAACGCTCTAAACAAGTGGGCAAGACTTGTGTAGAATGGTGTTGTGGTGGATTTTCTCACTTCAAAATCCTAACTTGATGAGTAATTTGCTCACTAGATAAATCTAGAGAGCAAAAGATGAAGGAGAAAGAAGATGGTGGCCTTTTAGAATAAGAGAAAAGATAAACTCACTTAAGAAAATAGAAAATATATCTATATATATTTTTTACCTCTCATCTCAAACCATGGTTGAACAATAAGGATATTATTGAACTTGAGTTAAAACCCAAAAGGAAAGTTAATCCATGGTTAAATGGTGGGTGAGCATGGTTAGGTCAAAGAAGAGTGTAGAATGAAACCATGAATTATCCTTTCCTTTTTCTATTTGTTTTAAATCAAATGTAACAATAATTCATATATATAAAACCATGGTGAGTCTTATATTGCCACCATTTTCTTTGTATATACAACCGTGAAGGATGATGTATGTATGTATGTGTCCATGCACATCCATATGTGCATGAATCAAGAAAGAATGCATACATGCATGCATACATCCAAAAAATACAAGAAAGGATTTCTAGTGAGAATCTAATGGTTAAATGATAAATCAACACTTGATTTATCAATCCGGCCATATTATATACGACCCAACCAAAAGCAAGCCGCCCGATTAATGTACGGTATCTCATACGCGCATTTTAACCGGGTCCATGCGCATATCGCATACGCGCACCACAACGTTTCGCCTGGACTAGGTAACTCCTTTGTGGGACTCTAAGACTCGTCAATACGCCGACAGTGGGTGATGATCATATCAAGCACCCCCAAGCCGCAAGCGGTCAGCTAAACGTAACGGCCACCCGGGTATTGAGCGATCAGAAGAAAACAAGCGAACCTTCTATAACTCCCGTCGAGCCAACCGGCAACACTACCCACGCAGTCCGGTCTCCTCGTCTGATATGTCGCATATCAAGTCTAGGGATGGTAAACGTCAGACCCCAATAATTGATAAGTCGTGCCGATGTGAGGCCCATAACGGGTTGAGAAACTACTGGTAACACTTACCAGTAAATCTCTAAAACCGCCCTGGCCAGGGACTTCCCTGTTACGGTCAATCGAGCACAGCGCAACATCAACCCCCAATACCGGGAGAGACGAAACCCTCCTATCGCTCATTGCCTCCATGTGACTCGGGACTGTACCCAAAAACCACCGTTTTGCACGCCCTCATGGACGTGGTAAGGTGGAAATCAAAGCACAGTGGAAATCACACAAGACTTTATGACGATCTCGGGTCTACAGACTAACCTGCACAAGTATCACCTGAGAACTGCCATCTGACGTGAGGTATAATACCATCTGGGAGTTCTCGGTGAGTCTGTCCAGTGTACCCAGTTCCACTGAGCACCCGTATACCATCTCTGATGTCAAACACTAATGGATATGGGATCATCCATCGCCCATCTCATGGGTCGAGAAGCGTATACGCTAGTCTACACTGGTATATCGATGCCCCGTCTCGATACACCCACGACTAGGGACCTTGAAGGATGTACTTATGGACTACCATGTCCCCACCAGTATGATCCGCATCATAGTTCAGGTAGTCAAGTACACATCCTAAGGGCTTTACCAACATGTAACTACGAGACAGTATAAAGAGACAAGTATACATGTTAAGATAAAGAGCAACCAGATAGCATACTATCATATCGAGCAAGAAAGTCATCTCTATATATGTCCAAGCATCCAATATAATATACATCATCTGTACAATACTGGCCTCTAGGGCATACATACAACTAACAATCTCCCACTTGCACTAAGGCCAGCTACTTTAGTATCGCATACCGAGCATCCCGAAGAGTCTCTCAAACTGTATCTGGGGAATGGCCTTCGTGAGTGGATCCGCTGTGTTATTCTTCATGTCAACCCTCCTGACCTCGATCTCCCGGCGATCAACTATCTCCCGGATCAGGTGATATCGCCTCAGAATATGCATGGATCGCTGATGGGACCTGGGTTCCTTGGCCAAAGCCACCGCTCCATTGTTATCACAATACAAAGGTATTGGATGCTCAATGGATGGAACCACTCCAAGTTCAGTAATGAACTTCTTGATCCAGACAGCCTCTTTGGCAGCATCGTTGGCAGCGATGTATTCAGCCTCCATCGTCGAGTCTGCCACGGTTTCCTGCTTGGAACTCTTCCAGCTAACCGCTCCTCCGTAAAGGGTAAAGACAAATCCCGACTGCGACTTAGAGTCGTCCTTATCACTCTGGAAGCTCGAGTCGGTAAAGGACTCCACTTGGAGTTCTCCGTTACCATACACCAAGAGCATTTCTTTAGTCCTTCGCAAGTACTTGAGAATGCTCTTCACAGCTGTCCAGTGACTCTCTCCAGGATCAGCTTGATACTTGCTCACTACACTTAGTGAGTATGCTACATCGGGTCTGGTACATAGCATCGCGTACATGATAGAGCCTACAGCCGAAGCATAGGGTATCCCTTGCATGCGAGCTCTCTCCAAATCAGTCTTGGGAGACATCTCTTTGGAGAGAGTGACTCCAGAGATCGTGGGTAAGTTCCCACGCTTGGATTCTTCCATACTAAACCTCTTTAGTATGGTGTCGATGTACCTGGATTGAGACAGTCCCAATATCTGTTTGGATCTATCTCTATAGATCCTTATTCCTAATATACAGGAGGCATCACCAAGATCTTTTATTGAGAATCTTTGTGATAAGAAGAGCTTGACCGATTGCAGCATAGGAATGTCATTTCCTATCAAGAGTATGTCGTCTACGTACAATACGAGGAAGACAACCTTACTCTCTGCTACCTTCTTGTAGATACAAGGTTCATCTATGTTTTTGACGAAATCAAACTCTTTGATAACGACGTCAAAGCAGATGTTACAACAACGCGATGCTTGCTTTAATCCATAAATGGATTTAAGCAGCTTGCACACCTTCCCGCTGCTCCCACTGTCTACGAAGCCCTTTGGCTGAGTCATGTACACGCACTCTTCTAAATCACCGTTTAGAAAGGCGGTCTTAACATCCATTTGCCAGATTTTGTAATCATGATATGCAGCGATGGAAAGCATGATCTGGATGGATTTAAGCATAGCCACTGGAGAAAAGGTTTCGTCATAGTCCACACCTGGTCTTTGACGAAAACTCTTTGCAACAAGTCTAGCTTTGAAAGTCTCCACTTTCCCATCTACACCAAGTTTTTTCTTGAAGATCCACTTGCTCCCAATGGGTTTTACCCCTTCAGGAGCAACTTCCAAAGTCCATACTTTGTTGGTGTACATGGATTCCATCCCGGACCGCATAGCATCCAGCCATTTCACTGAGTCCCCACTCGTGATGGCCTGCTCGAAGCTAGTTGGGTCATCATCCTCCATGATGCAGTACTCGCTCCCACCATCCATGAGAAAACCGTAGTATCTCTCAGGTGGGTGAGAAACCCTACTAGATCGGCGGAGAGGCTGAGGTTCGTTGGGAGCTACTGAATCCTCTGGTTCCACTATATCTTCAGTCGCGGTATATGTATCTGGAACCTCTTTCAGCTCCACCACTTTGCCATTAATTTCTTTTACAAGAAATTCCTTTTCTAAAAAGGTGGCATGTTGAGCAACAAACAGTTTTTGTTCCTCACTGTGGTAGAAAAAAATACCCATATGAGTTCTTTGGATATCCCACAAACTTGCAAAGAACTGACCGTGCCTCGAGTTTGTCCGGATTTTGTCTTTTGACATAGGCCGGACAACCCCATATCTTAACTCGTTTAAGATATAGCCTCTTCCCACTCCATATCTCATATGGTGTGGTAGGTACAGATTTAGATAGAACTTGATTCAATAGGTATGCTGCTGTCTCCAACGCATATCCCCATAAGAAAATAAGTAACTCAGCTGTGCTCATCATAGAGCGCACCATATCTAATAGGGTGCGGTTCCTCCGTTCCGATACACCGTTGTGCTGTGGTGTATATGGAGAAGTCAGCTGAAAGAGAATCCCATTCTCTTTTAGGAAGTCCAGGAATTCATTGCTCAAGTATTCACCTCCTCGATCTGATCGAAGGATTTTAATACTTTTTCCGGTTTGGTTCTCGACTTCTTGTTTATATTCTCTAAATTTCTCAAAAGCTTCTGATTTGTGTTTCATCAGGAACACATATCCGAATCTAGAGAGATCGTCAGTGAATGTAATGAAGTACGAAGAACCATCCCTGGCATGTGTAGACATGGGACCGCATACATCACTATGTATCAGTCCCAAGAGTTCAGTAACTCTTTCTCCGTGTCCCGTAAACGGAGTTTTGGTCATCTTGCCTTTGAGACATGACTGGCAAGTGTCATAAGATGAAAATTCGAATGGTTTCAAATATCCATCCTTATGCAACTTAGATAGTCGTGTCGCATTGATGTGACCCAGTCTACAATGCCACAAGAAGGATTCGTTCAGTTCTGAACTCTTCCTCTTGTGTGTGTTTGTTATACTCAGAACTGTTGATTGATTTAGAACATAAATGCCATTGCACAACGTGCCTGATCCAACCAACTTTTGGTTATGGAAAATGTTCATAACATTATCCTGTAATACAAAATTATATCCCTCTTTACTCAACAAAGAAACCGATATAATGTTGCATATCAGGTTCGGCATGTAATAACATTCGTTCAGAATCAATGTATTACCAGTTAGCAATACAAGGTGATATTCCCCGACGGTTTTAGCTGCAACAATTGCACCATTTCCAACCCTTATGTCTTCATCACCTTCTCCATGTTCTCTACCTTTCTTAAGCCCATGTAATTGATTACATATATGGGATCCTGATCCAGTATCTAATACCAAGGACGTAGGGCAAATGGAGAAACAGTTCTCTGTAACGAACACACCCGAAGAAAATGCATCAACATGTACTTTCTTCATTCGGGTGGCATATGAATCCTGGTATTCCCCTATGTCCTGTTCAGTCCTATAACTCTTATAAGATAGAACGGAACCAACGTTCCCCAGCACAGTATAACATGTGGGTTCAGTCAACACATCCATATTATTATCTTGATTAAGGCATGACATGGTCGCTACCTGGAGAGAGAGAGAGAAGAAAACACTTTAGCGTATGCTCTTGCAAGATCAGATTGGTTATTATCTTATCTAATCAGGATGGCTCCCACTGTTTTTATCAAATTTTCCTTCAAACCCTAAAAGGAAAGACTAGCCGGGATTAATTACACCCTACAACTTCGCCGATCTTTCAGCCAGGCCAGTGTCGGTACATTGAGGGAGGTCCCCCGTGCTTTCGCACGGACCTAATTAAAGTAAACCTCGTTTTCCCATAGGCGTAACCCCGTTGACACCTTTCTAGACAGCTACTTGATCGGCTAATTGTCCTGTGTAAAACTCTCCCGAGAGTAACAATTACTCGCAGTGGGTATCGGGATCCAACTATCTCATAAAAGGTATGCAATCTCATTGCAAATTTCAACACTTGAAATCCCCGATAATATTTTGCCCCAAACGATCTATGACCTTAACAAGGTCAACAAACCATAGACCGTAAGTCAAGTTCAACCCGTCACTTCTTGATTGAATTAAACCCACCCGTACGACCATTGACAAGGTCAACAAGGCCGTACGACTACCCTAATCCAATCTGCATCATATGCATAAGCAGATAAATACTGGTCAGCTACCGCACACTGCGCCTTGACAAGGTCAACAAACGCAGCACGAATACTAAGCAGGACTTATCTGAAATGACGGAGGGCTACGACAGGTTTTTCTGAAAAACCTATTGCGTAATGAACTTGATATCGTTGTAGAATCATGTGAATTTTGAAATGGAGTGATTTTGAGGCTTTCATTAGTTTTGCTAAAGCGGTCACTCCCGGTGAAGGGATCTCGGCTTTTTCCTCATCGAATAAGGTGCGGGATATATCACATATATCACTGTGCAAAGCAAAACTCCAAAAGCAATCAAAAACCAAACCGAGTTTTTGTAGCATCTGCTAGTTTTGCTAAAGAGGTCACTCCCGGTGAAGGGATCTCAGCTCTTTCCCCATCGAATAAGGTGCACGGTATATCATATATACCGCTATGCAAAGCAAGACTGTAGCTACCCTTTTTGAAAAAAAAATTTGATTCTACAACATATTTTAGGTTTCTTTTCTTTCATTAATCACATTAATGAAGTCCCATCATTTAAGTCACCTAAACATCACAGATAAATACGACGTACACTTATGCCATCCGCATTCGCCTCGATGTCCCCTCGTGCACCGTTAGGTTAGGTAACTAACGGCAGAGCAGGGCAGGGCTAGCGTGGGTGTAAAACATAAGTAACGCCTATATAATATATCATATATACTATATATAGTATTTATCACAGAATATATCTAATGATCACATCACAGATATCGCAGCAGAAACATAGATATAATGTGGGATATACTAGGACGTCCGTATTTAGTATTTAGCCAACAATAGAAAATACGGATTTCACAGTCGTGATGAATAGCTTAGCCCATACCCTGGACCCCTACGAGAGCGGCAAGCGACCCTACCAATTCTGGAGTTTAAGAGACCCGGTCTCGATTCCTCGAGATGGCCTCCCACTGAACCCCAGAACCCGGTCACCTGTGCTCCCCTCCTTGGGTCCATCCTAATGCGGAAAAGTAAATAATATACAACACTGGTGGCATCGACCTCAACCCGGAAGTGCGCCAAATAAATGAATATTACATTACATTTGAATTTACATGAATGAAAATATAAAACTCTCATCTCACATAAAACCCTCCCGGCTATTCAATTGCGACAATCCTGCACATCATATCTCAGCAACACATAATATCATATATCATCAACGTAAGTAAGTATGCGTACCCCAATTGTCGTTGATGTATAGCAACGAAACCGGCGATATCGACATACTACACTTACGGTCACAGAAAAGAAAGTGTAAAACTGCAATATCTGGAATCCACATTCTCTTTAGACATCGTAAATGCGAAATATCACATATTTCGTATTTCATATCTAGCTATTTGAATTCCACACATTGCATCACATTCCAGATAAATAGACGGTATTAAAGTTTTCGAACGAATGATCAAATACTCAAAATTCCCTGAAGCTCAACACTTGAGCGGAGTTCAAAAACCCGGAGTGTGACACAGTAGTAGAGGTCCAGCCGTAGAAGGGTCAAGCCAACGCCTCACATGTGGCACGTCGTACTGCCCCAAACCCTAAGGTTCAAAAGGCAGTTCAAGACGGTCACATAATCGAGTTAAGGTTTGTTGTCTTCTAGAGGGTCCACCACAAACAAACTTGCACGTATTTCCGAAAGATTTAAACCCCGTGAAAGAGTGAGTAAATGATACTTGTTCGAACAATTCAACACTTTCTAAATTACCCGGAAAGAAACACGAAATCAAAATTCCGATCGAATCACCGACGCCAAAACAATCTCCAGAACAAACAACACTAAATTCAGATTAAAAATACCCCAAAAATTATACAAGCAGACAAACTAATTACTGTACAAAAACGACACAGAGATTCATCAGTACGGCTGCGGAACCGCGGCCCAAGCAGGCTATTGCCGCGGTTCCGCGGTGGAAAGTACTGTTCATGGGTTCGTTTTTCACTGTATAGCTTATATTTGCCTGCTGAATTTTTTAAGTATTTTTAATTCTTAAAAACAACATTTTTGAAAAAAAGTCCAGAGAGTGCAAAAAATCCGTATTTTTCTGTTCGATCGGAGTTTTAACTTCGTTAAAGTGTCACCTAATGTTCTAGGTCGGCTCTGATACCAATGTAGGGTTTACCTAGCACCTCATGAAGGGTTTGGAAGCATCACATGTAGCAAAGATTATAATTTTAGGGTGCTAAGTAAGCATACAAAGAATCATTCCTAGAAAAATTAGGGTTTCTAAAACAACACTTCATCACAAGTAGATTAAGCTAGGGTTTTGAGAGTACAACCTTTGTAGCTCCCTACGCTAGACTCCTCGGCTACTTGGGGTTTGGAAAAAGTCCACTTGAACTCCTCTAGGTCCACGACGATCCACCCGGAGTCCGCTTTGTCCAAGCTTGCAACTTCACTTTATCAAGAGAATGAAATGAAGCTAACACTCTAAACAAGTGGGAAAGACTTGTGTAGAATGGTGTTGTTGTGGTGGCTTTTCTCACTTCAAAATCCTAACTTGATGAGTAATTTTCTCACTAGATAAATCTAGAGAGTAAAAGATGAAGGAGGAAGAAGATGGTGGCCTTTTAGAATAAAAGAAAAGATAAACTCACTTAAGAAAATAGAATATATATATATATATATATATATATATATATATATATATATATTTTACCTCTCATCTCAAACTATGGTTGAACAATAAGGATATTATTGAACTTGAGTTAAAACCCAAAACGAAAGTTAATCCATGGTTAAATGGTGGGTGAGCATGGTTAGGTCAAAGTAGAGTGTAGAATGAAACCATGAATTATCCTTTCCTTTTTCTATTTGTTTTAAATCAAATGTAACAATAATTCATATATATATAACCATGGTGCGAGTCTTATATTGCCACCATTTTCTTTGTATATACAACCATGAAGGATGATGTATGCATGTATGTGTGCATGCACATCCATATGTGCATGAATCAAGAAAGAATGCATACATGCATGCATACATCCAAAAAATACAAGAAAGGATTTCTAGTGAGAATCTAATGGTTAAATGATAAATCAACAATTGATTTATCAATCCGGCCATATCATATATGACCCAACCAAAAGCAAGCCGCCCGATTAATGTACGGTATCTCATACGCGCATTTTAACCGGGTCCATGCGCATATCGCATACGCTCACCACAACGTTTCTCCTGGACTAGGTAACTCCTTTGTGGGACTCTAAGACTCGTCAATACGCCGGCAGTGGGTGATGATCATATCAAGCACCCCCAAGCCGCAAGCGGTCAGCTAAACGTAACGGCCACCCGGGTATTGAGCGATCAGAAGAAAACAAGCGGACCTGCTACAACTCCCGTCGAGCCAACCGGCGACACTACCCGCGCAGTCTGGTCTCCTCGTCTGATATGTCGCATATCAAGTCTAGGGGTGGTAAACGTTAGACCCCAATAACTGATAAGTCGTGCCGATGTGAGGCCCATAACGGGTCGAGAAACTACTGGTAACACTTACCGGTAATCTCTAAAACAACCCTGGACAGGGACTTCCCTGTTACGGCCAATCGAGCACAGCGCAACATCAACCCCCAATACCGGGAGAGACGAAACCCCTCCTATCGCTCATTGTCTCCATGTGACTCGGGACTGTACCCAAAAACCACCGTTTTGCACGCCCTCATGGACGTGGTAAGGTGGATATCAAAGCACAGTGGGAATCACACAAGACTCTATGACGATCTCAGGTCTACAGACTAACCTGCACAAGTGTCACCTGAGAACTACCATCTGACGTGAGGTATAATACCATCTGGGAGTTCTCGGCGAGTCCGTCCAGTGTACCCAGTCTCCACTGAGCACCCGTATACCATCTCTGATATCAAACACCAATGGATATGGGATCATCCATCGCCCATCTCATGGGTCGAGAAGCGTATACGCTAGTCTACACTGGTATATCGATGCCCCGTCTCAATACACCCACGACTAAGGACCTTGAAGGATGTACTTATGCACTACCATGTCCCCACTAGTATGATCCGCATCATAGTCCAGGTAGTCAAGTACACATCCTAAGGGCTTTACCAACATGTAACTACGAGACAGTATAAAGAGACAAGTATACATGTTAAGATAAAGAGCAACCATATAGCATACTATCATATCGAGCAAGAAAGTCATCTCTATATATGTCCAAGCATCCAATATAATATACATCATCTGTACAATACTGGCCTCTAAGGCATACATACAACTAACACATGACTTATCAAGCTACTGGGGTCTGACGTTTACCACCCCTAGGCGAGATATGCGACATATCAGACGAACATACCAGACTGTGCGGTAAGTGTTACTGATTGGATTCGCAGGAGTGTGAGCAGGCTTGCTCATTGATCTTCTGATCGCTCAATACCCGGGTGGCCGTTACGTTTAGCAGACCGCTTGCGACTTGTGGGTGACTGATATGATCACCACCTACTGCCGGCGTATTGATGAGTCTTTAGAGTCCTACACAAAGGTTTCCTGGATCAAGCGAAACGAAATAGGAGCACATATGAGATATGTGCAGGACCGAGAAAAAAACGAGTATGTGATACCGTATTCTATTCTCGTGATTTGTATCATCGGTCGGTTATATGCGATATAGCCGGGTTACCGAATCAAGTGTTTATTCGATATATTGATACACTAGATATTAGTCGGTTATATGCGATATGACCGGATCATTGAATCAAGTGAAGAAACAAAGTGAGAAATCAAAATTTAAAGTGAACCCATTTCCTATTTCATCATCATCTACTACTTGCCATTTAGTTTAGGGTGTTCTCTTCACAAAGTTTATGACTAAGTGAAGGGTTAGCTTGGGTTTGAGTCTCCTCGAAGTAGATCATCTTCGGCCTTGTTCATATCATAACATTGCATTATTATATTCCCCATTCTTATGCATTTTACAAAATAAACAGGTTCTTTTGACCCATGTCTGCTACATAGTACAGGTTACAAGTTCTCGGAACAAAAACAGTGAAAAAGACAAAAGTTGATGCAAAAGTGGACCTACGACCAACAAATAGAAGGATTTTGATCAAGCCTACACGAAGATCAGTTCACAAAATACAAGGCATTGCAAGGTTCAAGAGTTCGACACAAAGCGAACGGTTAAAGTCCACTACATTACTCACTGTGAAGATCTGGAAAAGAAATAGAAGCTATTCTGAAGAACCAACCAAAGATACAGGAAGACAAAGAGAAGAAGAACCACCACAAGAACATTCAGCCAGCAAGACTTCTTTTTGGCCGCGGAACCGCGGCCAAACCAGGGCTGCGGCCGCGGTTCCGTGGCCGTATGATACCCGTAGTGGATAAAATTTTACCAAGTCTCTGTGGTGGCGCTGACTAGTCTTCCTATGGGTATTTTTGTAATAGCAGACATGCGGCGATTGTAAACCTAGGGTTTCTATGTCCTATAAATAGAAGCTCAATTTCTTGTATTAGGTTATGCCTCCTTTCATTAATAAAATTCAGATTTCTTTGGAGAGCATCAATTTGTAAGTTCTTAATTTTTTTATCTGCCCTAGGTAATTTCTATTCTTGCCCTAGTTTAGATTTAATTCCTTGCCCTAGATAAATAGTTTAGATCTGTTCTTAAATTCCCTAATAAGCGAGTAGTCTCCTCGCTTATTAGGGCTAGATTTGGGGAAGGCTTGAGAGATGAAGATCTCTCATCCCTTTCTTGCCCATCACATATAATTAATAGGACTCCATGCATACATGCACACACCGCTCCCTACGGCACCCTATCCCACGAGGTATCGGTGATACCGTAGTATAAAGGCCCGGTTGAGCGTGTTTTCCATGGAGGTTAGGGTATGGATTGATAAAGGAAGGACAAGAACCTAGAGGAAGAAACATCTTCCTGAACGGTTCTAATCCCCTCTATTAATAATTACCATAACTCCTAAAAGATCTTAATATGGGTATAGAAAGCGGTGAGATTTATTGACTTACCCTAGCAAGATTTAGATCTAGATTAATTTAGTTTTTAAATTTAATCAATTCGGCACCCATCGAAATTAACTCGTTAGAGCGATTAGGAAATTCACAAAATCCCAATGGACTGACCCGTTCTCATCGGCTAACTACCAAGCGACGCCGTTCTTGATTGCGGTTACTAAATATTTTTGATTCATCTTTTGAAAGCGCATAAGCTAAACAAAATCATACAAATCAAATGGCTCCGTTGCTGGGGATGGCGTGTTATTTTCTTTTTGCGATTTCGGGTTAATCTAAAATTGAAAAAAATCATAAAAACTGAAAAATTAAAAAATATAAAAATTATCATCTTTATATTTTGTGAAGGGTATTGTTGTTTGAATTTTGTAGGATCTACAATCGAGTTCGGATCTGGAACAATCCAGAGATCAAAACAGAAAAAGACAGATCTGAACAGCAGAGGATTTCAACCACAAAGCAACAGAAAAAATCTGGAAAAGTGAACCGAGCAACCCACTGCGATTTCGCCGAAACCGTGCTCTGACCGCGCATCCGCGGCGGCTAGGTGACGTCGCCTTCTGCAAAAATTTGTCGGGAACCGTGCCGTCTTGTCCACCACGGATCCGCCGCATTTACCTCGCTCTGGCCGTGGAAGCGCCGCGGTAAGGTGACGTCAACAGAAAATAAAGGGCTCAGTAAGCTTCCCTCTTTCTCCTCTGCTAATCCCGGTATATCTTTTGTAAAAATCTCCTGCAGGATTCTTTGCGCTTCAAAATCTTCCCCCTTCCAATAATTGATTTTCTGCAGGATTCTTTGCGCCGCTCTAAAAATAAAAATTGATTGCAAGTGATTTTTTCTATTTTGCATATCTTTAATCGGACTTTAAGGGGCTTGAGACTAATCCAGATTGGGTGGGGATTTCATCACCCTTCCCCAGGACCCCAGAAATCACATAAGGCATACGCATTGACCATTATTTAATTAAAAAAATACTAGACTCGGCCCTAAGGACGTCGCGCTCAATAGGATAGAGGACTAGTTGTAGGTATCGGCCGTTGATCCTAACCTGACTTTGCGGTGTCTAGGCAAGTGTGCCTAAGGCGAGTAGTTACTTAATTAGGGCCACTACTTGTAGTGGAGAGCCTCCCACTCACCTGGCACTTACCTGACCGCAATTGGCGGTGAAGAGGCGGTTTGAGGTCCTATTTCTAGCCCTTTAGAACAGTTAGGAGCTGTCTAGCTGACCTAGGTGACCCTAGATCTAGGCCTGATTGTGCATTTGTGGTTGATTGCAATTGTGTCAAAGCCCTTTATCGAAAATCTTTTCTTGCAAAAAGTTCCAAATAAAAAAAAGGGGAAGAAAAAAAAATTTACAAAAAGACTTGCAACTTTTGTCGCTAAGAAATCCGTGCACCCCAACCTTCTTTATCTTCTCCTTCTTACATCATGGGTACCCCACCTCATAAATCTCTTGCCGAACTTTGGTATCCTGAACCTAACTTTGCTTCGTATGTGAATTGTTTCGGTCGATTTAAGGACGATCCCTCCATGCCCAAAATTTCTTTGAAAGATCAAATAGAAGCGTCTAAAAGAAACAGTTCGACGTTGCAATCCACTTTGTGTCAACCATGTCAACCTTCACCTTCGTACGTTGATACCACTTTTTCAAGTCCTGTTGTAACTCCTAAACCGATGTCTATTGCTGAGCATATTGTAAGTGCACGGCGGCGCCCCGGCCGTCAATCCGACGCTGGAATGCGGAAGCGGTGATTTACTTCAACTTTTCAAACCGGCACCACCGCGCACTATAAACCCGGATCGGGCCATTAACTAGTCCTAGCTAACTACAAGATGGGGAAGAGAGATATACCGAGCGATCCGTGTCCTCTGGTCTTTTCGCCGTCGTCCCGATCTCCCGCGGAAAGTCCGGTCTCCACCTCCTTGCCGGAAGGGCACCACGTCGCCTGCTTCTTTTACGGGCTCCCACCTCTATACCGAGGCAACTCGGGCACGAAGTTGGCGAGTCGAGGTGCCCAAGGTTTGCTGTAGAACATAGTGTAGAACCATGTCTCATTTTGGGGTTCATGGAGTTGCTATATGGTGGAGGAAATGATATAAGCTTTTGGAGATGGTGTTGTGGGATTTTTCCAAAGCCAAAAGAGAACAAAATCCCACATATCAAATATTGGACATCCCTCATTAAGCTTGGCCGGCCATGGCTTTGGGAGGAGATAGAGAATGAGAGTGAGTGAGTGAGGAACAATCCTAAGAGATAAGTCATAAGAATAATGCAAGAGAATGGTGATAATCAACCATGATCACAAAACCAACCTCACACTCCAACTATCATCACAACAACCAAAAGTCAAGCAATGATGCACCATCATGAAGTGAGCAAGTCAAATGATGGTGCAACCATCATGACACAAGAAAATGCAAAGAACGCCCTCCACAAATACTTATTTGCACAAATGCAAATAAGCCCTCCTCCACCAATCTTCGGCCAATGAAAGATACAAAGAAATATGGCCGAAACGGAAAGCAAACTGGCCACTCCAGAAAACTGGTCCCGTAATAAATTACAGGAAAACCCCGATACTGTGTATACACACCCGCATCTGTATTCTGACCGAATACAAATGCAATGAGACAAAATCTACACTGTACTATACTAGGATCCGGCTTAAACCAAAGCCGGTTAGTAATATCCGTTCGATCCTGATCTGTGCAATACCGCACATATCTGATCGAACCCTGCCATATATCCATACGGCCTCTAGTACTAACCGTCCGATCCTGATCCGTGCAATACCGCACGTATCTGATCGAACCCTGCCATATCTCCATACGGCCTCTACAGCGTTTCGCCCGAAAACTTAAGCAACTGAATGTGGGGGACTCTAAAGACTCGTCAACAACTTGGTTGTGGATTTAACCACTAGCACTTCAGAGGTATAAGCCAATACGTAACGGTTTACCAGGTATTGACCAAAAGGGACGTCGATGAGCGAACTCATCCTGACACCCTACTGAGCCTGTCAGTGACAATATCCGTACATTCCGGTCCGTTCGTCTATGAGCATCGCATGGCGGGCCTAGGGGGTTGGTAAAAGTCAGACCCCCAAAAGCGGTACAAGTCGTGTCGGAGTGTAGCCCAGAACACCCTTAGATACTACTGGAATACCTACCAGTAAATCTCTTGCCTCGGCCGAGGGCTTCGTGTAATGGCTCTCCTAGACACAGCGCGACCTCACCCCCAATACCGGGAGAGACGAACCCCTGAAGATCCGCTCAATGCCTCCATGTGGCTCGGGACTGTACCCAACTAAAACCTGTTTGCACGTCTCCTTTGAGCATGGTAGGGTAGTAATCAAAGTACAGTGGGAACTCACACGAGACAAATGACGATCCTCAGGTCGATGAACTAACCTGTACATATGTCACCAGGGAACTGCTATCTGACGTCAGGTATAAGACCAACTAGCATGTTCCCGGCAAGTCCTGTCTAGTGTACTCATAACCCAATGAGCACCTGTATACATCTTAGGTGATCCAATTGACACCAGTGGCTTGTGAGACCGGCCACCGCCCCTCGTCGGGGTCTCGAATGTACACACTAGTCTACTCTGAAGTATCGATGCCCTGTCTCGAAACTCCCACGACTAGGGACCTTTTAAGGATGTGCTTATAGACCCCAGCTCCCACTTATATGATCGCCCTCATACTGCTGGTGGTCAAGCAAGAATTCTAGGGGCTCTATCAACGTGTAATAGCGACATGTCAGGTCACCTAAAGCAGTACACGATGATAAAGATATACCAGATAGCATACTATCATCTCGAGTAAGACTGTCCTACTGGGACAGGTCCTCCCTCAATCATTGCAATCACGTGCCTGTAATCCAATAATTGACTCTGAGGGCACTATCTCCAACACATATTGCACAATCTCGTAGCCGATCTTTCACTCCTCTCCACACATCCAGTTCTAGGGATCAACAAGTCCATTCACCTTTTTATACAAATGTTGATCCTCCTCCTGTCCAACCATCCAATTCCTACCAATCCTACCCGACTTTCCCACCTTCACTAGACATTGCTTCGACACAGCCATTTGGGAGTTTCACGTATCCAAACAATTTCGAATTTTTTACCGAAACCCCTTCACAACCCATGTCTATCTTGGAACAGTCGTTGGAAGCTTATATTTTAGCAACAAAAAAACGATGAGGAATGTGGATGCGTCCATGGTCTCCCTTATGCAACCTAGTGAACCGGTTGGTAGTTTCCAACTAGCTCCAAAAATTCCAATGTATGAGGAGGCGGTTGGACAAAGTGAGAATTTGAGAGTAGAGAGTGAGTTCTACACCTTTCCGAATCAAACCTACCCATACCCAATTGAAGCCCACAACTCCGGTTTTCCATCGATTATCCCAAATGATTCACAAGTTGAAAATAAAACATTTAATGAGTTGTGTGAATCTGTAGTGCTTGATTTGCCAGATTGTGAAGAATCCCTTTTGAGTGAAACCACACCTAATCCTTTTGAACTTTACACCTCCACTCTAGAACCTAAATCGATAAATATCCATGCTTTTGATGAGGTGTCAGAAAAAATTGATTTTCACTTGATTGAGGATATAGACGCCGGGAATATTTTGGATGATGAACCCGTAGATTTGATTGAAATTTTATGTCCAATTCATCATCCCGAGTCATTAAATGTTTCTCCTGAACTACATATGCGTCTTGATTTTGATGATAATAGCATGGATAATCTAAATTTTGAGGAGAATATTGAGGAAATTATTGAGGATGAACCAGTTTTGTTTGATGAGTCGGATTTCCCAATTCATCATGTCCCTTCCACTGATTGTGTACACCCTCCTGAATCTTTAACTGATACCCTTCCTCACTCACTTCCCTCCGTCCTCGTTCCGACCTTGCAAGCGACCGTTACGCTTTCATCTCCAATACCAAGTTCGACATACCCATGTTTGCTCACGAATCTTGAGGGACTTAATCTCATTTTTCCGCGGGTTGATAGATTAGCACAATCGCTTTTTACACATCGGTCACTACAAATTGTGCTAATTTATATACTCCATCCCCACCCTCAAGTTCGTATTCCCACTTTCTTTGGTTCTTCTACTCTTCCTTTAATGATACCGAGTGTTGATGAATCACAATCCGATCTTTTACTTTCGATAATTTTCAATTGGACCTTCGACGAAAGTTTCAAAGATATTTTGGCCGACGATCTCGCATTCTTAAACGATACGGATTTTGTGATTAATCAACCTCCACTCGAAGAAGTAGAACCCCTACCATTTCTTTTTCCCCTCCACCATTCTCCTCTGCCGAGACCATATACCATTTCTATCTCCACACGGTCTCGTGTACTTCTCATTTCTTTTTTTCACACTCCATTCTTTCACCAACCCCACCATTATCACGATAGAATTTTTGAATGGTTGGTGCTAACCTTTGGTCTGTGTAAGGCCTTGTTTAGTTTGGGGAGGACCTTGTTGTAAATATGTATATATATTTTTGTTTTTCTTTTAATAATAATAAAAAATGTAAATAAATAAACAGGGGAGTGCCGACATTTTGACCCTCTTGGTGTGGCATGACAGTGAGGACACTGTCAAATTTAAGTTTTGGGGTATGCTCGGTAAGCCTTCTTCCTTCGCATTCATATGTACATTTTGCATTTGCATTACTTATTTTAAAACCCATAAAAAATTGAAAAATTTCAAAAATTATAAAAATTAATGTATTCAATTTTGGCCTAATTGACTTGAGTTTGACAAAAAAGGTTAACTAGCTAGGAACAACTAGATCTTAGACTTAGTGAATTAAAAACCCTAAAAATAACCTTTCTTAAAATTTAATGTAGAAACTATATGTCTTTCTAGTTTATTTAGAAATAGGCAAATTTTGAGTTCCCTTCTTGGGATAAGTTAAAACAAGGGAAGAGTATTGATGTTTTATTAAAGTATTAGTTTGAAAAATAATTTCTAGCTTAAGTCTAAATTCTGAAAATGTATACCCTACAATTTGCACAAACACGCACCTTGAAACTTGGAATAGTAGAAGAGATATTGAAATGCTTTTGTCTAAAGTCCTTAGTACGAAGAAAATAAAATAAAAATTCAAGTGTGAATAATGAGATAAAAAAATGAACACTGGTTTTTGTGATTACTTAAGGCTGCAAAAATAGAAAAATATTTAGCGAGGGTGCTTCATCACCTAGTGCCTTAGACCAACTGGTTTGGGAGTCATTGCTAAAGCCTTAGGTGTTGCAAGACTAGGAATTATGCTTTAATGTGCAAACATGTCTTGTAATCGTTTGTTGGTTCCTCAAGAAGTATTAACGGTCGCATGAAGAATGTGTGAGCAAACTTCATCTAAAAATTCACCAATTAAGAAGTGCTTTGGACAACGGACAAGAGTATGATTGCTTGATTTGAATTTCCAAGTGTAGGGGTGATATATACACACACGTAGGGATATGTGATTGGAGTTTAGATGAGAGATAGGAGTGAAGAATAGAACTTGTATTTTTAGTATAGTTGATAAAAATTCCTAAGTGGAGATAGAACCCTAGAAGGAAAACTTAAGAAATGCCAAAAGCTAAGTAAATTCACAAGAACATATATAATCTTAAGTTAAATGATAAGGAAGCGAGAAGAATACGGGTGGATAATTTATGAGTCGAAGATAATAGAATTCCTTGTTAGAAAACCTAATTGGAGAATAAAAGTCAATGGGCCGAATTGATAGGATTTTGTGGGTAGTATCCGCTGAAAACCCTTAAGAGACAACACTCCTCCAACTAGGGACACCTAGAGGTTTAACGGCTTATTGCACGAGCTCAGTGCAATCGCGATTCCCTGCGAAAGTGAGGTTAGGTTTTTGTCAAGAATAAAAACTAGGTTTGATCGAGGATGAGCAAAAGATAAGTTTGGGGGTATTTGTTCATATCATAATATTGCATTATTATATTCCCCATTCTTATGCATTTTACAAAATAAACAGGTGCTTTTGACCCATGTCTGCTACATAGTACAGGTTACAAGTTCTCGGAACAAAAACAGTGAAAAAGACAAAAGATGATGCAAAAGTGGAACTACGATCAACAAATAGAAGGATCTTGATCAAGCCAACACGAAGATCAGTTCACAAAATACAAGGCATTGCAAGGTTCAAGAGTTCGACACAAAGCGAATGGTTAAAGTCCACTACATTACTCACTGTGAAGATCTGGAAAAGAAATAGAAGCTATTCTAAAGAACCAACCAAAGATACAGGTAGACAAAGAGAAGAAGAACCAGCACAAGAACTTTCAGCCAGCAAGACTTTTTTTTGGCCGCGGAACTGCGGCCTAACCAGGGCTGCGGCCGCGGTTCCGCTGCCGTGTGATACCCGTAATGGATAAAATTTTACCAAGTCTCTGTGGCTGCGCTGACTAGTCTTCCTAGGGGTTTTTTTGTAATAGCAGACATGCGATTGTAAACCTAGGGTTTCTAGGTCCTATAAATAGAAGCCCAATTTCTTGTATTAGGTTATACCTCCTTTCATTAATAAAATTCAGATTTCTTTGGAGAGCATCAATTTATAAGTTCTTAATTTTTTATCTGCCCTAGGTAATTTCTATTCTTGCCCTAGTTTAGATTTAATTCCTTGCCCTAGATAAATAGTTTAGATCTGTTCTTAAATTCCCTAATGAGCGACTAGTCTCCTCGCTTGTTAGGGTTAGATTTGGGGAAGGCTTGAGAGATGAAGATCTCTCACCCCTTTCTTGCTCATCACATATAATTAATAGGACTCCATGTATACATGCACACACCACTCCCTACGTCACCCAATTCCACGAGGTAGCGGTGATACCGTAGTATAAAGGCCCGGTTGAGCGTGTTTTCCATGGAGGTTAGGGTAAGGATTGATAAAGGAAGGACAAGAACCTAGAGGAAGAAACATCTTCCTGAACGGATCTAATCCCCTCTATTAATAATTACCATAACTCCTAAAAGATCTTAATATGGGTATAGAAAGCGGTGCGATTTATTGACTTTCCAAACTTAACCTAAACCTTACCCTAGCAAGATTTAGATCTAGATTAATTTAGTTTTTAAATTTAATCAATTCGGCACCAATCGAAATTAACTCGTTAGAGCGATTAGGAAATTCACAAAATCCCAATGGACTGACCCGTTCTCACCGGCTAGCTACCAAGCGACGCCGTTCTTGATTGCGGTTACTAAATATTTTTGATTCATCTTTTGAAAGCGCATAAGCTAAACAAAATCATACAAATCAGGCTTCGAAGACTACGAGCAAATCCGTTCATTTCTCCGAGGAAATCCATATTAGAGTCCGGGATCTCGGTGATCGCAGCGAAGGGACGTCAACACGGAGCTTTAGAAGTGAAGGACCGGATCTACAAAGGTTGTATTTTCATTCACTTCTCTTTGTAATGTTAGATTACAAGTTTTGTTACCCTAGTTTTCTAGTATGATCTTTAGGTTGATTTCTTAGCACTCTCTTTTAATTTTTGTTATGGCATGTGTGATGCTTGCAAACCCTAGGCTAGTTGCTAAGGAATCCCAACAACCGCAACACTAGCAGCAGCTCAAACTGCTCTCAAACCATGGTGACAGGAACCTCAATCGAGTATCGACGAAAATAGATCAAGGGCATGAAAGGAAACGATAGATCCAGAATAGATACATGATCATAACAAGGAACAACATCAATGAAAGTATGATCATGGAAATGAACAGAATCAAGGATCTCAAATGGATGTATGATCAAGAGAACAAGGAGAATAACAGATCTCAAAATATATACATCCTAAGGTTTCTTAAGTGGAGTATCGTATCATAAATATGCCGCGGAACATACATACGGTACGTCACTCTACTCAAGCTACCTACTCCATCAATCAGGGTCAGCCTATGAAACGAAAGTTCGGGTCTAATACCCTTCCGTTCAAGTCTAAGTTCTGTAAGGTCAAGCCTAGGTTCCGAAATACATACCCGCCCTAGACTCCGCATAGTCAAACATAGTCTCGAACCAAGGTTAAACCTAGCGCTCTGATACCAACTTTATCACGACCCGAAATATTAGCTCGTGACCAGCACTTAAATCACACAATGTCTAGAGGCGTAACGTAATTCAAGTAAGCTGAAACCCAGAAATCTAAACCCATTTAAGAAAAATAAAGGAGGTGAAGTTTTGAAATAAAGGTATAATGAAATCAAGTTTTCTTAATGCATAGGAAAAGAACATGAATGATGCAAGTGAAATTTACTAGTTTGAAAACATGTTTCGTCTTTTAAAAATTTAGGCAGCACCTCCTTTGTATATTTTGATCCAAAACCACAAATACATAACAAGAATAATGGCATCCCAAAGCGGGAGCTAGCTCTTCGCCAACCGGCGGATCACAACCACGCAAGACAGTATATGTAAGTATACGACGCCCAACGGCGAAGTTCACCACAAAAGATTAAGAAATAAGCAAGACATCAAAACCACAAGTAGCGGAAAACCCCTCGCTCTAAGTCTCGCAACCACAATCTCACTAAGTCTCATTACTTATACAAATTTCAAATTTTGATTGATGGTGTTGACTAGATAAAATATGAAATATAAATACAAGAGTGAGTACAATACAAATGCCCTACCTACTAATGCAAAACACCCAAATGAAGCTATGTGCCAGCGATTTTTTTCTGCTACTGATCCGTGTGGTCAACCTGCAAGAACTGTGGCACAACGGGGGTGAGTTTCCAAATCGTGAGTAGAAAAGCATCTACAAGTAGAAATCGAATAAACAACGACTCATAGGTCAACTATATCATAAGGGTAATACTATGATATCTAGGGTGACCGGGTCATGATATATGCCAACATTATACTCAAAGTCTATAAATATGCGGATATCATCCAACCATATAATCAATGTATGTATGCATATGGATCTCGTCCAACCATATAATCAATGTATGTATGTATGTATGTAAGTATGAGGATATAAATCAACGGTGTCCCTCGCGACACATCAAAATCATGGAACCTGGGTGTCCAACATCGACACCCGAAAACATCATGAAACCCGTGTCCATCTTCAACACGTAAATCCTCATATCTCGGGCTCCGTTAGTCCGGATCGGCCCATATCATCTCTCGACTCCGGTCGGTATCCTCCGGATATCCACCGAGCCCAAATACTATCACCGGTAGGTAGTAGTCCCTCTGCCAGGCTCACCGTCTGCAGCACAGCAATCCGTTCACGCCCTGGGGTACCATACCGAGTCCACCATGTACCTGCAATCGGCCTCATCCAGCTCCTCGAATCGGGTTTCACATGTCATACGTCTCTGAACCGAGAAAACGCATGGTGGACGCACTGAAATATCATATCAAGAGAAACCAGGTTTTTAAAACAGTACATACTTTCTTTTGAAATAGCCATGGTTCTCAAATCCAGAAATCTCATGAAAACAGCATATCTCAATGCGTAAAATCATAAGGCATTATGTATGAGACATATGATGGAAATGTAAGCATATACGTATATCATCCAATATGGATGTGCGCCAATATGGATGTACAAGTGGAATATACGCAAGCATGAGTGCACAATATGTATGTGTGTCAATATGGATGTACAAGTGGTATATACGCAAGCATGAGTGCACAATATGTATGTGTGCCAATATGGATGTACAAGTGGTATATACGCAAGCATGTTATGCGAAGAGTCATATCATGATGCAGCAATCCTATTATGTAGTGACATGGCAATTATCGATGATGAAGTGTGTGAGCCTACAATCTGTATATATGTAACATACGCATCATCGATAATGGTGCAGGTGTACTATCACAGGTATAAGTAATGCAATGCGAATAACATGAAGGCAGCATAAGGTAAATCATGTGCAAATGCTGATGGGTATACGTATCTAACATGACCGAGTCGGTGAATCTAACAATCGGCATCTAGCCACACCACATCGCGTATGGTACAATCCATCGTACGACAGCATTAAGCTATCAGGGATCCTATCAACCTATAAGACGAGGAGGGTACGGACCTAACGTCACGTACAACTAAACTCACGATTCACAACACATATAAATATCTCTGTATACCTATATCCCAGGTCACATCCGCAATAATCTCATATCAGGGGACCAGCAAGGTATAAATCATCTCAATCGACTCGCATCCGTATACCAACATATCATCAAATCATCATATCATATCATATATTCTTTTCATCGCATTTATATCCCACATCAAGTCAATTTTACAAATACATTCTACCTTTTCTATAAGCATACGTATTTAATCTAACATACACATCCGAACCATACAAATAGTTTTAGAAAGATGCGAATCGTAGTTTTGAAAGTAGGGCTACGGTGTTTTTAAGGAAAAGATATCATTTGAAAATCCGTAACGTCCCTCAAGGTATCTATTTAAAAGATGCATACGATTCTTCAGTTTTGAAATAGATATGTTTCGGATGACACATCTACGTCGACTATCTAGTCCTATAGTACCCGAAACGGCAATATCATCAAATATCATCCTTAAATCCCGTCATCACATTCTAGTCATATCATATCACTTTTAACTATCCTTAGTTTCTAATATGGTTCTCTAACTACCTCTTTACTCTATCTATAGTTTTCTATTAAAGGTTTCATTAACCATAATCTATATATAAATCGGTTTCCATCAAAGTGTGCGGGGGTGCTATACGCCATCCACCCGACTTCCCCCGTGGATATAGATCCACTCAGCTTGATCCTCGATTACCGAAGTCGATGACGCTACGATCCGTGTCTCGGAATCTACGCGAAGGTACCTACAATAATAACACATATCGCAACGCTATTAAAATCAAGTTCTGAAATCCGAAACGGCACACGGATCACCTATAGGTTAGAACCTATAGCCCACGCATGCAAAACCAATAATTTACCCCTAGTCGTTGATGTACAAACATCCAACAACCAAACAAAAATCCAAATACCAAAACCAAGCAATCCAAAATACGGAAAACATATCCCCAAAACACCCCAATGTGATCCCAGATTCTCTCTCAGGTAAAATTGGCCAATTCTGCACATATAGGGGGTCTAACTATCAGATAAGTGAACTATATACCAAGAACCAACCCGAAATTCCCTAATGTGGTCGCAATTTGCGCCCACAATGAATAAATCTGTGGCCCAGCAGTTGAATTGGGGTCTCGGGTCTCTAGTGTACACTCACAGTCACCTGCTCATCTCACTGTCTTCGCTAAATAATTTTCCAGGTCCCCGAGTCATTCCAGATTCCTAAATACCATCACAATTCTCACAATTTTCCGATATCGATGAATCTAAAGTTCGTATATTGGTTTCTAACCCGGGTCTTGGCCAGTAAAAACAGCACTAGGGTCTTATAACAGCAACTTCCATCACCACAACACAATTCCAACCATAATCCTTCTATATGAATTTCTAACTTCACCATTACACACTTAAACCACTTTTAAACAAAACTAGAATATAAAGAACTAAAAATCTACACTAAATTGAAGAATATATACCTCATGGACGCAACTCAAGAAAAACCCTAGTCTGCAAATGTTGTCAAAATCCCACTTTTCATGGTCCAATGTGTAGAGGAGAAGGTGAAGATCAATTTTAATGAAAGGGGTTTAGAGTTTTGATGGAGTTTTTGAGATAATACAGTTAGTTATATGTATGCCCTAAGGCCATTACTGTAAATATGATGTATATTGTAGTGGATGCTGGGACATATATAGGGAGGACTTTCTTGCTTGACATGATAGTATGCTATCTGGTTACTCTGTACCTTAACGTGTACACTGATTGTCTCTCTGTTACATGTTGGTAAAGCCCTTAGGATGTGTACTTGAATACCTGGACTATGATGCGGATCATATGATCGCACGCTTTTGGCGTGTCGGATGTTCAAAGTTCTAAAGTATAACCGCGATCAGGACGGTGTCGCTATGCAGCTAGCCGGTTGAGCACGGGTCGATCCACAGGGAGATGGTTGTATTTCCGTTCTTGTCTTAGACGAGTCAATAAAGAATGTGTATATGTTTGTTCGATTCTAACCTATGTGTTTTATTTGCAAGTATAAAGTTGTTAAAAAAAAGATACGAGATTATAAGCTAAAGAAATCCGTACTCAAAACCTTTGAGCCGAGTCTTGACCAATTGAAGCTAGAGCAATCGGCAACAACGTGGATTAGGTGATTTAAGCGCGGTATTCGTGGAATACGGCTTATTTACCCTTGCCCTTCTGTTCTTGTCTCTTGCTTTCGCCTCCGGCCAAACCGAACGCAATCGGTCGCGGTTAGGAATCACCGTTACCTTGTTAGGGTAGGGTGCCTAACGGAGCGCTTGCGTATCGTTTGGGCGGAGTTCAATGGAAAATAACGGGAAAAGGAAATGAGCAAAGAAACGTTAACTTACAATATCGTATTGATTCTTAACAACGACAATAATTACAACCATTCACAAAATGAACAAAAAAGAGCAAAAGAAAAGAAAAGATTACAAGTACGTAAGGGCATGGAATTTAAGTGCATGAAAGTAAAGCAAGGTGATAAAAAGCAAGAAAGAAATGAGCAAGAAAAAGAACTAGAAACTAGAACTCAAGACAAGCATGGGATCAATAGCCAACCCTTAAACTTGCAAGCTCAATCAAGAGGTTGCAAGATCAAGAGAAGGGTAAAGAACTCATGTGAAATGAAGCACTAATTCCATAAGAGGATACAACCCTTGAAATCAATAACAAACCCTTAAACTTTCAAGCTCAATGAAGAGGTTGAAAGATCAAGAGAAAGCAAGGATCTCAAGGGGAAGCTAAAACAAAAGAATGATACAAAAACCCTCATCTTCATTTCATCATCCACTCAAAAAGCTCTCACTACAATTTTCATGGAGGAAAGAATGAAGAAGAAGAAGAAGAATAAACTACACTAAAACCTACAAAAGAGGCACAAAGAATGGACCCCCTTGGCTTGGCTCAGAACTGGGGTATTTATAGGCAGGGAACTGGAAACCTAGGGCAAGAATCTGCCCCTAAATGAAGTGACCAAACTGCTTACAAAATACGACACAGAGAGGAGCCTACATGGCCGCGGTTCCGCGGCCATACTAGGGAGTTGGGCCATTTGCTTTTGTGGGGATCCCTGGTTTGTAGTTGTCTGCTGTTTGGTATATGACTTTTCTCAGAATCTCTTCACATTTCTTCCAGAATTTCAGTAGAACAAAAGGTGATGTGATGTGGATCTTTTGCCATGATTTTCTCGAGCTCCGCGTAGATTTCTTGGATCTTGTGTTGTCATTGAGCTTTGTGCATGAAAATGACAATCGATTTGCCATTTTGTCTCTTAAACTGGTGTGTGGCAACATACGGATAGAGAGCGGAGACCCGTGTTTTATCTGTTGTTGGCAGTAATCCGGAATTTGTCGTACTTTTCCATGATATTCACTGTTTAGAGCTGAGACCAGTATCCTGCAATTATGTAGCAAACACTGATTAAAAGCACCTGCCTATAAACAAACGAGCGTAAGAATGGGCGGTATAAAATGCAATATTCTGGTATGAACAAATACCCCCAAACTTAACTTTTGCTCGTCCCGAGCAAAACCAATTATTCACAAAAATAAAATCCTAACTGCACTTTCCCAGGGAACGCGATTGCACTGAGCACATGCAACAAGCCGTTAAACCTCTAGGTGTCTCTAGTAGGAGGAGTGTTGTCTCCTGAGGGTTTTCAGCGGATTACACCCACAAAATCCCGTCAAGCTAGTGTCATAAGTTAACATCGACTCTACTCCTACAGTTTAGTATTTACGTTAGAAACTCTATCATCCTAAGTTAGAAATATCCAACCCTTATTTTTCACAACTCCTATCTATTTAACCTTGGTTCTCCTGAGTTTTCCTTCTAAAGTGCGGCCTCAAATCACGGATTTTTGTCAACTTTACAGAAAACACAAGTCTTATTCTTTATTTCTATCTTTTATCCAAACATCGATTGTATACCCCTACGTGTGTGTATAATTGTACCCCTACACTCAAGAATTCAATTCAAGCTATAATACCCTTGCCCTAATACCTAATACTACTTCTTTTCATTAAGGATGGACGGATTTGGTCACACACCTTTCATGCGACTATTAATGCTTCTTGAGGCACTAACGACCGATTACTGAATATGTGAACTTTAAAGCGTAAATAGCAGTTTCCAGGTCTTGACTTTATTCTATTTTTTCTTTTTCTTTTTATTTTTCTTTTTCTTTTTCAAGACCGGATATATTTTTCAATATGCTCTTTTGGTGTTTAGCTTTAAATACCTTTTTTTCTTTCATACTAGGCTTTCAGGCAAGAGTATTTCTAGGTATCCTCTACTATCCCAAGTTTCAAGGTGCGTGTAAGTGCAGTTTGTAGGATATATACTTTCTAAATTTGAACTCAAGAAAAGAAACTATTTTTCAGACTTATCCTCCAGTAAAGCTTCAATACTTTCCCTTCATCTTGACTTAACTCAAGAACTGAACTCAAAAAACTGTAAAGACGTATCCATACCAAAGTTAGACAGAATGAGGGTTATTTTAAGGATTTACAATTCCTAAGTCTAGAATTTAGTTATTTCTAACATATCAACTAAACTTTCAGAATAAAAATCTAAGTTACCCTATTAGCTAACTTGACGACAAAGTTTTTATTTTTTGGGAAATTTTCAATTTTTGTGGGTTTTTAATAAGGTATGCAAATGCAAAATATACAAATGAATGCGAAGGAAGAAAGCTTACCGAGCACACCCCCAAACTTAAACTTGACAGTGCCCTCACTGTCAGGCTACACCAAGAGGGTCAAAATTGTCGGCGCTCCCTAGAAACAAATTATATACAAAACAAAAAGGAAAACAAAAATATATACAAAAAGGAGTCCCCCCCAAACTTAAGTAAAACAGTGTTTCCACTGTTAAGCGTTGAAGTTCAGGATCAGGGGGGAAAGAAAACAGTAACAAACTATACAAGGCCTTGCACAGGCCAAAAGTGAGCACCAACCATTCAAAGATCTTATCGTGATAAAGCAGTGGCTGGTGAAAGAATGCGGAGAGGTAAGAAATAGAGAATACGCGAGACCGTATTGAGATAGAAGCGGGATACGGTCTCGGTATATGAGAAGAAGAATGGTGGAAGGGAGAAAGAAGTGGAATACGAACTTGAGGGTGGAAATGGATTGAATAAATTAGTTCAATCTGTAATGATCGATGTGAAAAGATGGATTGTACTAATCTATCAATATGACGCGAAATATGGTCAAATCCCTCAAGATTCGTGAGAAACAATGGGTACGCCGAACTTGGTAAACCAGACACAGGAAGTGAAAATGATATGGTTTCTTGCATTGTCTGAACGATGGAAAGGATGGGGGGAAGTGATTGAGGAAGGGTATCGGTTAAGGGTTCTGGAGGGTGTACATAGTTAGTGAAAGGAACAGGATGAATTGGAAAATCCGACTCATCATCTAGAACTGTTTCATCCTCAAAAATATCCTCAAAATCCTCCTCAAAGTTAAGCTCATCCATGCATATTTCATCAAAATCCAGACGCATATGGGGTTCGGGAAAAACATTTAATGACTCGGGATGATGATTTGAAGAGAAAAACTCAGCCAAATCTATGGGTTCATCATCCAAAATATTCCCGGCGTCAATATCCTCAATCAAGTGAAAATCAATATTCTCAGACACCTCATCAAAAGCATGGATTTCAATCAATTCAGGTTCTAAGATGGAGGTGTAGAGGTCAAAAGGATTGGTTGTGGTTTCACTTGGCAAGGTCCCTTCACAATCTGGCAAATCAAACACTACAAAGTCGCACAACTCATTAAACATTCTATCTTCAATAGATAATTCATTTGGGACACTTGATAGACTTTCAACACAGGAGTTGTAGGATTCAAGTTGAAACGGGTAGGTTTGATTTGGAAGGGTATACAGCTCACTCTCTCCACTCAAATTCATAGCCTGTCCTACCGCCTCTTCATACATTGGAAAATTTGGAGCTAGTTGAAAACTAGCTACCGGGTCACTGGGTTGTATGAGGGCGACCATGGACGCATTCAAATCCATCATCTGTTGGCATGACGCTACCCTAAAGTCTTCCAATGATTGTTCCAGACTCGACATGGGTTGTGACGGGGTTTCCGTAAAAGATTCAAAGATGTTTGGATACTAAAAACTCCCAAGTGGCGGTTCAGAAGCAATGTCTAGGGAATGTGCAAAAGTCGGGTAGGGCTGGTAGGAATTGAATGGCTGGACAGGAGTAGGATCAACATTTGGATAAGAAGGTGAATGGAATTGTTGATCCCAAGAATCTGTAGTGGTGAAAAGAGTGAAAGATCGGCTACGAGATTGTGCAATGTGTTCAGCGACGGACAAAGGACGACTTGCTAAAGGGGTATCAAAATAAGAGGGTGGGGGAGGTTGAAAAGGTTGATACAAAGTGGATTGCGGAAGGCAAGTGTTTGTCCTAGACGCGTCTATCCGATCTTTCAAAGAGATTTTGGGCATGGAGGGATCGTTTGACGTTCGGCCAAAGCAAGAACCGTAAGAAGTAATGTCTGGTTGTGGGTACCAAAGTTCGGCAAGAGTTTTGCGAGGTGGGGTACCCATGATATGAAGAGAGAAAGAAAGAAAGGCAGAGGAAAGGAGGGGAAAAATGTGATTTTTTTTTTTTAAAATTTTTTTTAGTTAGCTATTAACAAAAGATTGAAATATACACACAAAAAGAATCTGGACCAAAAAAAAACAATTACGACACAAAAATACAACACACCTAATCGTTCTAGGGTTCACCTAGGTCAACTAGACCTGCTCCCGAACTTGATTGTCGAAGTAAAACTGTGTCGAGAAACGGGTTCAAGATACACTGATCACGAGGCCAGGTAAGTGCAGAGATAAGGGGAGGTTTTCCAACGCTTTCGCGAAGTTCCTTAATTAAATAACCCTTTCTCTTTTGGCGGTTTCGCCGTTAACACTTTCCTAGACACCCCGTAAACAATATATCATTAAGCGAGGTTCTAAACACAGTTAACTTCTCCTAGTGAGCGCGAAGTCCTTAAGGCTTAAAGTCTAGTTTCTTTTAAATTTTGTCCGGGTAAACGTTATGCTCAAGTTCGTGATTTGTGGGCCACGGAAAAGGTGATGAAATCCTTTACTGTATGTTGTGGGGTTCGCTTGCCCTTAAGTCCGTATTAATATATGCAATGCGCAATTCAATAAAAATTCTATAAAGAATTAAACAATCATTTTTTAGTTTAAGAACGACACTCAACAAATACGGGTTAGTCAATTTTTAGCGTTTGCTAGCGAACTTGCAAAGAATCCTGCAAAGAATAGTATATTGGATGCGTCGGATTTGAGAAGAAGGTGTTAGTAAAGTACGTACCGTTAAGTTTTTGGATTAGGAAACCCCCGTTGAATCAAATCCGGTAAGCTTGAAAAGTTCGCTTGCACGGGTCAAACTACCCGGATCTTTGGCACTGTACTTTGCAATCACCTTAGCCTTGAACGTACACTTTGCTCCCCACAATCGCTGTTTGCAAATCCGCAAAAATCTGCACACTTGCCCACAAAAATGATCAAAAATAACAAAAATATTTTTTTTTAAATATATACAAAAAGAATATTAACCCGAATAACAAGAAAGAAAATACGCTACCGTGTCCCCGGCAACGGCGCCATTTGATCGCACGCTTTTGGCGTGTCGGATGTTCAAAGTTCTAAAGTATAACCGCGATCAGGACGGTGTCGCTATGCAGCTAGCCGGTTGAGCACGGGTCGATCCACAGGGAGATGGTTGTATTTCCGTTCTTGTCTTAGACGAGTCAATAAAGAATGTGTATATGTTTGTTCGATTCTAACCTATGTGTTTTATTTGCAAGTATAAAGTTGTTAAGAAAAATATACGAGATTGTAAGCTAAAGAAATCCGTACTCAAAACCTTTGAGCCGAGTCTTGACCAATTGAAGCTAGAGCAATCGGCAACAACGTGGATTAGGAGATTTAAGCGCGGTATTCGTGGAATACGGCTTATTTACCCTTGTCCTTCCGTTCTTGTCTCTTGCTTTCGCCTCCGGCCAAACCGAACGCAATCGGTCGCGGTTAGGAATCACCGTTACCTTGTTAGGGTAGGGTGCCTAACGGAGCGCTTGCGTATCGTTTGGGCGGAGTTCAATGGAAAATAACGGGAAAAGGAAATGAGCAAAGAAACGTTAACTTACAATATCGTATTGATTCTTAACAACGACAATAATTACAACCATTCACAAAAAGAACAAAAAAGAGCAAAAGAAAAGAAAAGATTACAAGTAAGTAAGGGTATGGAATTTAAGTGCATGAAAGTAAAGAAAGGTAATAAAAAGCAAGAAAGAAATAAGCAAGAAAAAGAACTAGAAACTAGAACTCAAGACAAGCATGGGATCAATAGCCAACCCTTAAACTTGCAAGCTCAATCAAGAGGTTGCAAGATCAAGAGAAGGGTAAAGAACTCATATGAAATGAAGCACTAATTCCATAAGAAGATACAACCCTTGAAATCAATAACAAACCCTTAAACTTTCAAGCTCAATGAAGAGGTTGAAAGATCAAGAGAAAGCAAGGATCTCAAGGGGAAGCTAAAACAAAAGAATGATACAAAAACCCTCATCTTCATTTCATCATCCACTCAAAAAGCTTTCACTACAATTTTCATGGAGGAAAGAATGAAGAAGAAGAAGAAGACTAAACTACACTAAAACCTACAAAAGAGGCACAAAGAATGGACCCCCTTGGCTTGGCTCAGAACTGGGGTATTTATAGGCAGGGAACTGGAAACCTAGGGCAAGAATCTGCCCCTAAATGAAGTGACCAAACTGCCCACAAAATACGACACAGAGAGGAGCCTACATGGCCGCGGTTCCGCGGCCTAAGCATGCTTAGGCCGCGGTTCCGCGGCCATACTAGGGAGTTGGGCCATTTGCTTTTGTGGGGATCCCTGGTTTGTAGTTGTCTGCTGTTTGGTATATGACTTTTCTCAGAATCTATTCACATTTCTTCCAGAATTTCAGTAGAACAAAAGGTGATGTGATGTGGATCTTTTGCCATGATTTTCTCGAGCTCCGCGTAGATTTCTCGGATCTTGTGTTGTCATTGAGCTTTGTGCATGAAAATGACAATCGATTTGCCATTTTGTCCCATTAACTGGTATGTGGCAACACACGGATAGAGAGCGGAGACCCGTGTTTTATCTGTTGTTGGCAGTAATCCGGAATTTGTCGTACTTTTCCATGATATTCACTGTTTAGAGCTGAGACCAGTATCCTGCAATTATGTAGCAAACACTGATTAAAAGCACCTGCCTATAAACAAACGAGCGTAAGAATGGGCGGTATAAAATGCAATATTCTGGTATGAACATCATACTAGTGGGGACATGGTAGTCCATAAGTACATCCTTCAAGGTCCCTAGTCGTGGGTGTATCGAGACGGGGCATCGATATACCAGAGTAGACTAGTGTATACCTTCTCGACCCATACAGATGGGCGATGGATGATCCCATATCCATTGGTGTTTGACATCAGAGATGATATACGGGTGCTCAGTAGAGACTGGGTACACTGGACGGACTCCCCGAGAACTCCCAGATGGTATTATACCTTACGTCAGATGGCAGTTCTCTAGTGACACAGGTACAGGTTAGTCTGTAGACCCGAGATCGTCATAGAGTCCTGTGTGATTCCCACTGTGCTTTGATTTCCACCTTACCACGTCTAAGAGGGCGTGCAAAACGGTAGCTTTTGGGTACAGTCCCGAATCACATGGAGGCAATGAGCAATATGAGGGGATTCGTCTCTCCCGGTATAGGGAGTTGATGTTGCGCTGTGTTCGATTGGCTATAACCGAAAATCCCTGGCCAGGGTTGCTGAGATTTACTGGTAAGTGTTACCAGTAGTATCTCGAACTATTATAGACCTAATATCGACACGACTTATCGAGCTACTGTGGTCTGACGTTTACCACCCCTAGGCGAGATATGAGACATATCAGACGAACAGACCGGACTGTACGGTAAGTGTTACTGGTTGGATTCACAGGAGTGTGAGTGGGCTTGCTCGTCGATCTTCTGATCGCTCAATACCCGGGTGGTCGTTACGTTTAGCTGACCGCTTGCGGCTTGTGGGTGTTTGATATGATCATCACCTGCTGCCGGCGTATTGACGAGTCATTAGAGTCCTACACAGAGGTTTCCTGGCTCAAGCGAAACGAAATAGGAGCGCATATGAGATATGTGCGGGACCGAGAATTATACCAGTATGTGATACTGTATTCTATTCTCGCGATTTGTACTATTGGTCGGTTATATGTGATATAGCCGGGTTACCGAATCAAGTGTTGATTCGATACATTGATACACTTGATATTAGTCGGTTATATGCGATATGACCGGATCGTTAAATCAAGTGTTGATTTAATGATTTAATGTATAATTATATATTTGATATATTACTTTACATTAACTAGTATTTGTTCACTTAAGATGGATTTTCTCACTTGATGTGCACATTGTATATATGATATAGTTTTGTGCACTAGTTTGTATCATGTTTGATGATACATGCAAACTTGGGTGTGTATGATTAAACCATGGTTATGTTAATGGTTAGGGTTTTGATTTACTTATTTATTTATTCTCTTAATTCATTTTTGGCAAAAAGATAAATGGTGGCTTGCTTTGTTTTATAGTTGAAGCTTCATGAAGCTTTGAAAAAGTCTACCATTTTTGTTTCATGCTAAACCTAACCATTCACCTAACCTTAGTTTATTCTCTACACTTAACCATGGTTGCTAATATGATAAGAATGACTTATTTTCTATTTTCCAATAATTCTTATCATATTCTTTTTCTTCTTCTTCTTCAAGAAGAAAGAAGCTTGCTAGCTTCAATGGTGACTTGAGAAAAAGAGTGAGAAATCCAATTCTAAAGTGAACCCACTTCCTATTTCTTCATCCTCTAGCACTTGCCAAGTAGTATAGGGTGTTTTCTTCACAAGTTTCATGGCTTGGTGAAGTTGGAGCTTGATCTTGTGTTACCTCGACGTAGATCATCTTCGGCATCGAAGTCGACGACCTAGCCCGCCCATTTCTCCGATGAAGCCGACGCTAGAGCCCGGGATCCGATGATCGCAGCGAGGGGACATCATCACGGAGCTATGGAGGTGGAGGACCGGATCTACAAAGGTTGTATTTTCGGTTCACTCTTAGTTATGTTGTTAACTAGTTGCATGTTTCGCTTAAAATCTAGTCAACGATCGCATTAGGGTTTCTCGGCACCTAGAAAAATTTGAATTTGGCATGGTTGATGCCTTGTGAGACCTCATTAGTGTGCCTAGGAACCCTACAGTGGTATCAGAGCCTAGCTAGAGCCTTAGGCGAAGTATAGACGATGTTAGAAATCCGAACAAAACACGAAACCCTAATTCATACCCATCTTTGTCCAATTTTTGAAAATGTGGATTTTTCTATATTAAAAATATGCAGAAAATTAAGCAGGGTTTTTTATGAATTACTGTGCAAAACGGAGTCCTAACTCCGTCAAACCGCCGCGGAACCGCGGCCGTACCCCACGTGGCGCGGCGGTTCCGCGGCCATATTGTTGATTCTTTGACCACACTTTGCACAGTAATGTTTATAATTGACTCCTGTATTTTCTGGGTAATTTCAATGTATACTCAACAGTTGAGTTTTCTGGGTTGTATTGGGGACTCCGTGTTTCGATCGGGAAGTTTAACTTCGTCTGTGTTTTTCCGGATAATTTTAGAAAATGTTGAAAAGTTCGACCAGATATAAATACCCACTTTTTCCCCTGTCGGGAAATTTCCAAGTGTTGGATCTTTCCGTAGTTTAAAGACGTTCTAAGTAGTGCAAGTAACGCGATGGACCCTCTAGAAGACAACAAACCTTAACTCGATTATGTGACCGTCTTGAAATGCCCTTTGAACCTTAGGGTTTGCGGCAGTACGGCGTGCCACATGTGAGGCGTTGACTTGACCCTTCTACGGCTGGACCGTTGGTACTGAGGCATGAAGTGAATGTTTTTGAACTTATTTCATGTGTTGAGCTGTTTCGGGAAAACTTGGGTGTTTGAATGTTCGATCGGAAAGTTTAACATTTTCTATTTATCTGGAATGGGATACAATATTTGGAATTCACAAATAGTTATGAGATAACTAATATGAATGTTATAAACATAGCACTTTAGTCTCACTTGATCGATTGCCACAGAATTTTGATGCGATCAAAAGTCCGTCGCAATCACGTAGCGTACGCGAATATTCGCCGGTAAACTTAATAGACAGCCACGCTCCATAGCCCCGACCAAGTGACTGTAGGAGAACCCCGTCGCCGAAAGCATCCGTTCGGGTGCTCGCGGCAGCGGTGTTCCGCCTTGGTGCACTTCGTCGACGGCGTCGGGGGTGCGGCCGTCTAATAAAGTTTGCGACGAGCATTCGATCAGGATGTCGGGAATCTTGTTGAATTGCCCGACTTGATATTGAAAATTGTTTTCGATTTTGAGACTAAAATGCGGGGTTTATAATTGTTAGGCATGTGATGTCTAAGAAATTCAGATGGTTAGGCATGTTATGTATAAAGAGTTTGCGGATTCCAACTGTTGTAGTTTTACACTTTCTTTTCTGTGACCGTAAGTGTAATATGTGATATTGCCGGTTTCGTTGCTTTATGTCAACGACAATTGGGATACGCATGTTTACTTACGTTGATGACATGTTGTCACGACCCGCAAGTTACGGAACGCGACCGGCACTTAAGTTACGAAAGGTCTCAAGGCGTCCGTAAAATAAGTAAGCCGAAGCCCAGAATACAAAACCAAATAAGATTTTAGAGTGAAGGAAAAACCAATTAATTTAAGCTTTTACCTCATTACCTAATCAATTTGCCCTTATTCCAAAATTCCAGCAGAATATAAAAGAAATCAGTGCATGAGGAATAACATGTCGACTCAAGTGAGCTCGACCCAGATACATCATAAATAAATCCTCAAGTCTCACAATCTCACATCTAGGTCAATATACAGTCATCCGAATAAAATAGGTACAACTGAACTGATAGTAGCAACAGTAGATACAGTAGAAACGGTAGATATGGTAGCGACAGTAGAAACAGTAGAAACGGTAACGACAGTAGATACCGTAGATAGCAGTAGATATGGTAGATGGAGTACTCTAAATACAATGAGCATATATGAGGTGGTACAAACTGATAACAACCCACCTATGAGCAAAAGCCTCTAGTCCAGGCAAGAAGTACGAATGAAGCAAAGGTATCCGCCGCTACAGTGCTGACAGAATGGGCCTGCAGAAAAGCTGTGGCGCAACGGGGGTGAGTTGCCAGCTCGTGAGTAATAGATAACATTTACTAAGGCTATCGTATGCATGCACACAAGTGTCCTGACATCCCTAAAACAGGTATAGCTACATATACTTGCAGGTGTGTATGCATCAACAGTATACTAGCAAGTATATATGTCACAGGGAGGTGATAGCAGGTATGTATGCCACAAGAAAATACAATCAAGTGTGTATGAGAATTATTCTTCCTTTGTTTTGAAACTCCCCTTTTTTAAACATCAATAATAATATTCAGGAAAACAGTAAAATCTGTGTCTAGCAACGACACCTCAAAACCGTCCAAATCTCATATATCCATGTCCAGTATCTCTGGCCTCAACCATCCGGCTGATCCATATCAAAATCCATATCTCAATCCAGCAGCCACAGTCGGTATCCTCTGGATATCCGCCGTGCCAAAAGAAATCACCGGTAGGTAATTCATCCCCTGCCAGGCTCAACGCCATCATCTGCGATCTTCTTGCCCCGAGGTACCATACCGGGCCCACCATGTACCCGAGACGGTTCATCCACCTCCTCAAAACGGGTCTCAAAAACCACAGCAAACTCATGGTGGACGACACTTTACATCACTAGAAAACCGCAGCTTTTATTTTTAACAAATATCATTTGAAATCTTGCGGCTTTCCCCCAAAATCCAGAAATATCATAAATCTCATGAAATTATCATAAATACATTTGCCGATGATTATGAATGCTTATGGTATCAATTTAAGTACTTATTTCAATGTCACATTTCTAAGCAGTTAACATGTTTCAGATTTAAAGTTATTTAGTGTCGTGACATGGCAATTACCAGGGTGTGTGTGTCCACATGAATAGTGCTCGTGCAACATATAAAACCTGGTAATGGTGCAGGTGTCCTATAATGAATCTGCGTATATGGAACATCATATAGATACTAACTACAGCAATTATCATGCAAGTTTTATCATTATTACTCCAATGTTACCAGTAATACCAAGTCTACTAAATCTATCGGGCGACTCGCGCCATCCAAACGATTGTCCCCCGTAGATGTTAAATCTACTCACCAGTGGTCCTGTGTTAAGTGTGTCCGACCACCTGTTTTCCCTTTTCAGCTGCGCTTGAAGTTCCTGCCGGCGACCCTAGAATTCACATGAGTCACCATATAAGAAGAAATTCTGCAAAACGTGATATATCGACAAAAGGGATACGCGTGCGTGAAACCAAACGCGTGAGCACACGACGCGACGCGACGCGCACAAACCACCAGAACTACGCTGTGTCGCGTGGCGCGCCACAGAACCACGCGTATCACGCGCGTGTCGCACAAGACTTAAAACATCGAAAACACGTAACTAATTCCATATTTTGCCTCAGGGCCAAACTTAAAAAGTTACAGATACCAAAAACCCTAACTATCAAGACCAAACCCACACCCCAAAAACCATCACCCCCACCCCCTTCCTGGCCGCAATTTGCGGCCAGAACTCAATAATTGGCGGCCTCCATTGTGAGGTGGGTCCCCGTGCTTTGGGTGTGTGTTTCTACTCTTCTCACCATGCTACAGTCTTCTCAAAATTATTCTGAAGTGATCGGGTCAACAGCAGATTTCAGAAAGGCTAAAAATCACTAAAACAGCCAAAATACGCCAAGTCGGGTAAATCGGGTGTCGACATGAAATCTGGGGGATTTCTCTGGTTGACTGGCCTCACTAGGACCTAAGAAGGTTATTCTAGCTAACGCAATTCTTATTTTGCTCAAAATCTCCATAAAACACCCAATATCACTTCTAAGCATGAAACGGACACCGATTAAGCTAGATATTCGAAATTTTAGCAAATTAGCCTAACCATCCAATTTTAATGATACTACTTGGCTTTAACAGGTTAGTTAACACCAAATATGGCTCATGAAACCACGAGCACTCCAAAATGGCTAAATCTAGCATTACTGCACAATTCTAGCATGAAAATTCTATTTATCGCAACAACTAGCTAATCAAGCACCTAATCTACATAATATACGAAAAGTTCAACAGTTATACCCTCTAGGATTCTTGCAACAAAGGAAAAGGAGACGAAGAAGAGGGTAGGTGCATCAAAACGTGGCTGGAACGGAGCTGCTGTGCAACTGCTGTTGCTGATGCTGATGAAAAATGTGTTGCTGATGCTGTTGCTGATCTTTATTGTTGCTGTTGCTGTTGTTGTAGTGGGTATGGTGTGGTATAAGGTGTGATGTGAGGTGGTATGAGATGGTGTGAGTTATGGTATAGAGTTGTGTGTGTGTTGTATGGGTTTTGAGGACATGAAGCAGCTGTTGCTGCTGCTGCAGTTCACGTTCTGGCTGAAGCTGAAACTGGTGATGTTCTTTTGCTAGTGTTGCTGTTTTGAAGCAGTAGCAGCAGGTGGAGAAGATGTTGAAGTATTTGTGGTGGAGTGTGGTGGAGTGTGTTGAACTATGGGCTGAAGTAGCAGCTGGTGTGCTGTTTGGAGCAGCCTAAGTAGACTTCTGATGCTAATGGGCTGATTTTGTGCTGCTGAAGTTTGAAAATTGGGTGGCTGATTGGATGAAATTTGGCTGATGTGATAGTTTAGTAGCTGTATAGGGTGGGGGGGCTGATGCTATGAGATCTGATTGCTGAATTTGAGCAGGGGATTGTGCTGTGATAATGATGGGAGCTGCTGGTGCTGATTCTGGCTGGCTGAAATCAGCTGAAAATTGCTGGTGTGTGTGTATATAAGATGAGTTTTGAGAGCCAAACGAGATTTTGAAAAGAAGGAAGTGTGAAACAATAAAGGCCCATCATAACCTCCCCTTAAAACAACCCCAATCTTAAACCAAATTAAAACTACAACCCCTCAATCAACACCAAACAAAACAAGGAAGTTTAGACCACCATGGTTAACTTAGCACAACGACTCACAAGCTCAAGATACGGCATACCCTAATCTTACCCCTGGCTATCGTGCACAAGTGTGGGTGGTTGAGATAAAATTCCACAAAATAACCACAAAACCAGATAGTCTATAAGAAACCCGTTTTTGGTAAACTTTTTGCCAAAAACCCCACATTAACACTTAATCACTACTAACCCTGACCTCAGGTGTTACACATGTGATGTTATGTGTTGCTGGATATGTTATATTGGATCGTCGTGTTTGAATAGCCGGGTTTTTTTTATGTGAGACGAGTGTTTTTCATTTTCATTCATGTAAATATAATTGTATGTAATATTCTTTTATTGGGGCACTTCCAGGTTGCGGAAGATGTCACCGTTTGTATATTATTTACTTTTCCGCACTAGGATAGACCTAAGGAGGAGGGCATAACTAACCGGGTTCTGGAGTCCAGTAGGAGACCAACTCGAGGAGTCGAGTCCGGGTCTCCTAACTCTAGAATTGGTAGGGTTGCTTGCCGCTCTCGTAGGGATCTAGGGGTGTGGGTTTGGCTATTCATCGCGACCGTGGAATCCGTGTTTTATACTGGCTCGTATTGAAAACACGGACGTCCTAGTATATCCAATATTTCATATGTTTCTTCTGCTGCGATATCTGTGATGTGATCATGTGATGTTCTGTGATAGATACAGTATATGGTATATATGATATATTATATAGACGTTACTTATGTTTTACACCCGTGCTAGCCCTGCCCCGCTCTGCCGTTAGTTACCTAACCTAACGGTGCACGAGGGGACATCGAGGCGAATGCGGATGGCATAAGTGTACGTCGTATTTATCTGTGATGTTTAGGTGACTTAAATGATGGGACTTCATTAATATGATTAATGAAAGAAAAGAAACCTAAGATATTGTGGAATCGAATTTTGAAAATAAAAACACGTAGCTACAGTTCTTGCTTTGCATCGCGGTATTCCTTGTAAAACATCATGCACCTTATTCGATAAGGAAAGGGCCGAGATCCCTTCACCGGGAGTGACCCCTTTAGCAATAACTGGCAGATGCTATACACTCGGTTTGTCTTTTGATTGCTTCTATAGTTTCTGCTTTGCATAGTGATATATATAATATATCCCGCACCTCATTCGACGAGGAAAGGGCCGACGATCCCTTCACCGGGAGTGACCCCTTTAGCAAAACTAGAAAAGCCTAAAAAACACTCCATTTTAAAATCATTTGATTTTACAACGATATCAAGTTCATTACGCAATAGGTTTTCAGAAAAACCTGTCGTAGCCCTCCGTCATTTAAGATAAGTACTATTTAGTATTCGTGCTACGGTTGTTTGGCATGCGTCAAGGCGTAGTGTACGGTAGCTAACTAGTGCTTATCTGCTAGCATACGATGTGATTGGATTAGGGTATTCGCACGACGTTGTTTGGCATGCGTCAAGGGTCGTGCGGGTGGGTTTAATTCAATCAAGAAATGTACGGGTTGAACTTGACTAGCGGACTATGGATTGTTTGGCATGCGTCAAGGTCATAGCACGCTAGGGGCAAAATATTATCGGGAATTTCAAGTGTTGAAATTTGCAATGAGATTGCATACCTTCTATGAGATAGTTGGATCCCGATACCCACTGAGAGTAATTGTTACTCCTAGGAGAGTTTTACACATTACAATTAGCCGATCAAGTAGGTGTCAACTGGGTTACGCCTCTGGGAAAACGAGGTTTACATTAATTAGGTTCGTGCGAAAGCACGGGGGACCTCCCTCAAAGTACCGACACTGGCCTGGCTGAAAGATTGGCGAACTTGTAGCGTGTAATTAATCCCGGCTAGTCTTTCCTTTTAGGGTTTGAAGGAAGATTTGATAAAAACAGTGGGAGCCATCCTGATTAGATAAAATAATAACCAATCTGATCTTGCAAGAGCATACGCTGAGTGTTTTCTTCTCTCTCTCTCCAGCTAGCGACCATATCACGCCTTAATCAAGATAATAAAACGGATATATTGACCGAACCCGCTTGTTATACTGAACTGGGGAACGTTGGTCCCGCTCCAACTTATAATTGTTATAAGACCGAGCAGGAAATTGGGGAATACCAGAATTCCCGTGCCGCCCAAACGAAGAAAGTGCATGCTGATGCATCATCTTCGGGTGTGTTCATTACAGAGAACTGTTTCTCAATGTCCTTTACGTCCTGGGTATGTGATACCAGATCAGGATCCCGCATATGTAATATATTACATGGGCTACAGAAAGGTAAAGAACTGAGAACGGGTGATAAGTTTCATGAGACAGAAACCGGGGCAAGTGTTGCAGCCAAGTCTGTTGGTCATTGTCACCCTGTATTCCAAATACATTGATTCTGAACGAATGTTATTAGATACCGAACCTGATATACAAAATCATATCAATCTCTTTATTAGTAAAGAAAGAATATAATTTTGTTTTGTTGGATAATGTTTTGAACATTTCCTATATCAATATTTGATCGGTTCAGGCACGTTATCTAAAAGCATTGATGTTCTAAATCAAACTACAGTTCTTAGTATACAGAACACACACAAGAGGAAGAGTTCAGAAATGAACGGATCCTTCTTGAGGTATTGTAGACTAGGTCATATCAATGCGACCCGACTAGCTAAGTTACATTTTAGATGCATATTTAAATCAGTTTGAATTTACATCTTGTGAAACTTGCCAGTCATGTCACAGAGATAAGATGACCATAGCTCTGTTTACGGGAAACAGAGAAAGAGATAGTGAACTCTTGGGATGATACATGTTGATGTATGTAGGTCCCCTGTCTACACATGCCAAGACCGGTTCTTTGTACTTCATTAAATTCTCTGATGAACATTCGAGATTCAGACCTATGTTCCTGTTGAAACACAAGTCCGAACCTTTTGAGATATTCACAGAATATATGTTAGAAGTAGAGAACCAATACGGGTATAAGTATTATGTCCTTTGATGAGATGAAGGAGGAGAATACTTGAGCACGGAAATCCTGGACTATTCTAAAGGAGAATTAGATTCTCTCTCAGCATTACTCCTCCGTATACACCATAGCACGATGGTATATCAGGGCGGAGCAATCACACCCTATATGATAAGGTGTGCTCTATGATAAGTACTACTGAGTTACCTATTTCCTATTGGGTGTTATGCACTTTTGAAGTTGCATACCTATTGAATAGGGTTCCAATCAAATCAGTTGCCTACCACTTGATATGAGATATGGAAAGGGAAGAGCCCATATCTTAAGTTTGTTAAGATTTGGGGTTGTCCGGTCTATGTCTAAAAGCAAAATCCGGACAAACTCGAGGCAAGGTCTGTTATGTAGAACTGGAAATGTTCCAGCTATACAAACTGCAGGTGATGATTTGGTAAAACCAAAGGATTCAATTGTTACCAACAAACCTCAGCCTCTCCGCCGATCTAGTAGGGTTCCTCACCTACCTGAGAGATACTTTGGTTTCTCTATGACAGTGGGAGCGAGGATTGCATCATGAGATGATGACCCAACTAGTTTCGAGCTGGCCATCAGGAGTGAGACTCTGTAAGAATGGCTGGATGTTTATAGATCTGAGATGGAATCCTTATACACCAACAAAGTATGGACTTTGGTTGCCTTATCTGAAGGGTTAAATCCCCATCAGGAGCAAGTATATCTCGAGAAGATTACTTGGTGTAGATGGAAAAGTTGAGACTTTCAAAGCTAGACATGTTAAAGGTTTTCATCATCGACCAGGAGTGGATAATGATGAAACCTTTTTCAGTGGCTATGCTTAAGTCCATCCAGATCCTATTTGCCACGGCTACATACCATAACTACGATATCTGGCGGTTGGGTGTCTTGACTGCTTTTCTAAATGATGATTTAGAAGAAAGCGTCTATAAGTACACAGCCAGAGGGCTTCGTAGACAGTGGGAGCAGCGGAAACGTGTGCAAGATGTTTTATATGATAAAGCAGGCATCGCGGAGTTGGAACGTCTGTTTGGATGTAGTAGTCAAAGAGTTTTGCTTCATCAAAATGGTAGATGAACCTTGTATATACAAAAAGGTATTAGGGAGTATAGTGGTGATCCTTGTAGAGTACGTGGATGACATACTCTTGATAAGAAAGGAGTTTCTTATGCTGCGCTCAGTCAATCTCCACTTATCACAATGATTCTCCATATAGGATCAAAGTGATACCTCCTAAATCCTGGGTTTTGGATCTATGAGATAGATCTAATTGGATATTAGGATACTCACTAGTTGTAGTGAGATGGTATCAATTGGTCCTGGGGAGAATCACTGGAAGTGTTCCAGGGTAATAAGAACGATTGAAAGTCAGTCACAAGCATTGTCCTTACCCTCAGTAAAGGGACGGTATGTTGGAAGAGTTCCATGTTAGATAACGTGGCATACTAGACGATGAAGGCTGGATACATCGCTACTTAAGATGCTACCAAAGAGACAGTTTGGGAGTATATTGGTTCATGAGATGAACTAGGTTCCTACCATTGTGTGACAATGGAAGTGTGGCTTTAGCCCAGGAACCCCGGTCCCATCAGTGACCCAGACGTATTCTGAGGCAGCATCACCTGATCAGGGAGATAGTTGATCTCCAGGGTGATCGAGGTTAGGAGAGAAGACTCAGAGGATAACACGGCGGATCCACTCACGAAGGCCTATTCCCAGAGAGAGACTTTTATGGGATGGTTGAGTATGAGATACTGCAACCACTGCTACAGATGGCCCTAGTGCAAGTGGGAGATTGTTAGTTACATGTATGCCCTAGAGGCCATTACTGTACATAGGATGTATATTGTAGTGGATGCTGGGACATTTATAGGGAGGACTTTCTTGCTCGACATGATAGTATGCTATCTGGTTACTCTTTACCTTAACGTGTACACTGATTGTCTTTCTGTTACATGTTGGTAAAGCCCTTAGGATGTGTACTTGAATACCTGGACTATGATGCGGATCATACTAGTGGGGACATGGTAGTCCATAAGTACATCCTTCAAGGTCCCTAGTCGTGGGTGTATCGAGACGGGGCATCGATATACCAGAGTAGACAAGCGTATACCTTCTCGACCTATACAGATGGGCGATGGATGATCCCATATCCATTAGTTTTTGACATCAGAGATGATATACTGGTGCTCAGTAGAGACTGGGTACACTGGACGGACTCGCCGAGAACTCCCAAATGGTATTATACCTTACGTTAGATGGCAGTTCTCTGGTGACACTGGTACAGGTTAGTCTGTTGACCCGAGATCGTTATAGAGTCTTGTGTGATTCCCACTGTGCTTTGATTTCCACCTTACCACGTCCAAGAGGGCGTGCAAAACGGTGGCTTTTGGGTACAGTCCCGAATCACATGGAGGCAATGAGCGATAGGAGGGGATTCGTCTCTCCCGGTATAGGGAGTTGATGTTGCGCTGTGTTCGATTGGCTATAACCGGAAATCCCTGGCCAGGGTTGCTGAGATTTACTGGTAAGTGTTACCAGTAGTATCTTGAACTGTTATAGACCTCATATTGACATGACTTATCAAGCTACTGGGGTCTGACGTTTACCACCCCTTGGCGAGATATGCGACATATCAGACGAACAGACCGGACTGTACGGTATGTGTTACTGGTTGGATTTACAGGAGTGTGAGCGGGCTTGCTCGTCGATCTTCTGATCGCTCAATACCCGGGTGGCCATTACGTTTAGCAGACCGCTTGCAGCTTGTGGGTGTTTGATATGATCATCACCTGCTGTCGGCGTATTGACGAGTCTTTAGAGTCCTACACAGAGGTTTCCTGGCTCAAGAGAAACGAAATAGGAGCGCATATGAGATATGTGCGGGACCGAGAATTATACCAGTATGTGATACTGTATTCTATTCTCGCGATTTGTATCATTGGTCAGTTATATGTGATATAGCCGGGTTACCGAATCAAGTGTTGATTCGATACATTGATACACTTGATATTAGTCGGTTATATGCGATATGACCGGATCGTTAAATCAAGTGTTGATTTAATGATTTAATGTATAATTATATATTTGATATATTACTTTACATTAACTAGTATTTGTTCACTTAAGATGGATTTTCTCACTTGATGTGCACATTGTATGTATGATATAGTTTTGTGCACTAGTTTGTATCATGTTTGATGATACATGCAAACTTGGGTGTGTATGATTAAACCATGGTTATGTTAATGGTTAGGGTTTTGATTTACTTATTTATTTATTCTCTTAATTCATTTTTGGCAAAAAGTGAAATGGTGGCTTGCTTTGTTTTATAGTTGAAGCTTCATGAAGCTTTGAAAATGTCTACCATTTTTGTTTCATGCTAAACCTAACCATTCACCTAACCTTAGTTTATTCTCTACACTTAACCATGGTTGCTAATATGATAAGAATGACTTATTTTCTATTTTCCAATAATTCTTATCATATTATTATTTTTCTTCTTCTTCTTCTTCTTTTTCAAGAAGAAAGAAGCTTGATAGCTTCAATGGTGACTTGAGAAAAAGAGTGAGAAATCCAATTCTAAAGTGAACCCACTTCCTATTTCTTTATCCTATACCACTTGCCAAGTAGTATAGGGTGTGTTCTTCACAAGTTTCATGGCTTGGTGAAGTTGGAGCTTGATCTTGTGTTGCCTCGACGTAGATCATCTTCGGCATCGAAGTCGACGACCTAGCCCGCCCATTTCTCCGATGAAGCCGACGCTAGAGCCCGGGATCCGATGATCGCAGCGAGGGGACATCATCACGGAGCTATGGAGGTGGAGGACTGGATCTACAAAGGTTGTATTTTCGGTTCACTCTTAGTTAAGTTGTTAACTAGTTGCATGTTTCTCTTAAAATCTAGTCAACGATCGCATTAGGGTTTCTCGGCACCTAGAAAAATTTGAATTTGGCATGGTTGATGCCTTGTGAGACCTCATTAGTGTGCCTAGGAACCCTACAAATACCTTGGGGTGAAGGTGGAGAGAAGGTGAAGATGAAGAAGATGAAAAGAAATGGGGAGGAAAAGAAATGAGGCAGCCCCCCTCTCTCTCCTTACTTATTCTAACCCTCTCTCTCAATATTTACCCTTATACCCTCTTTCATTTTTCTTTTCTCTTTAAATTTCAAAACCAAATCAAATAATACCCATAAAACAACAAAATTGCAACAACATGTAACCAAATGTAACATGACATGGTGAACTAGCTATGGAAAACTGTAGAAACACAGATTTGGCTTAATTGCGATTAGCAGTGCACTAATCGGGTTTTTATCCAAACTGCATATAATAAACTTTAAAAAATGCCAAATCCTTTAAATATATTATTAAATGAATAAATCATTTTAATTTCCATTTATTTCATAATTATTGGTATATATTTATACCCTTTTTCGAAAACCCCAATTTCGCAAATCGGGTAGTTTTCGGGAAATATACTATTTTAATATTAAATTCCAAAAATAATATTTTAAATAATTCCGGATTTTGCTTTTGACATAGGCTGGACAACCCCAAATCTTAACATCCTTAAGAGATGGGCTCTTCTCATACCATATCACAAATGGAGTGGTAGACACCTGATTTGATTAGAACCCTATTCAATAGGTATGCAGCTTCACAAGTGCATAACCCCCAAAAGGAAATAGGCAACTCAGTAGTACTCATCATAGATCACACCATATCACATAGGGTGCGATTGCTCCGCCCCGATATACCAAAGTGTTGTGGTGTATACGGAGGAGTAATGCTGAGAGAGAATCTCATTCTCCTTTAGAATGGTCCAGGAATTCCGTGCTAAAGTATTCTCCTCCCTGATCTCATCATAGGAAATAATACTTATACCTGTTTTGGTTCTCTACTTCTAACTTATATTCATTGAATTTCTCAAAAGGTTCAGACTTGTGTTTCAACAGGAACATATGTCCAAATCTTGAGAGATAATCATTGAATGTAATGAAGTACAAAGAACCAGTCCTGGCATGTGTAGACAGAGGAACTTACATACATCATCATGTATTAATTCCAAGAGTTCACTAACTCTTTCTCTGTTTCCAATAAACAGAGCTATGGTCATCTTATCTTTGTGACATGACTGGTAAGTTTCACAAGTTGTAAATTCAAACTGATTTAAATATGCATCTGTATGTAACTTCAGCTAGTCGGGTCACATTGATATGAACTAGTCTACAAAACCTCAAGAAGGCTTTGTTCATTTCTGAACTCTTCCTCTTGTGTGTGTTCTGTACGTTTAGAACTGTAGTTTGATTTAGAATGTCTATGCTTTTAGATAACGTTCCTGAACCGATCAACTCTTGATATAGGAAATGTTCAAAACATTGTCCAACAATACAAAATTATATCCTTCTTTACTAAATAAAGATACTGATATGATGTTGTATATCAGGTTCGGTATCTAATAACATTCGTTCAGAATCAATGTATTTGGTAATACAGGGTGATAACTGCCAACAGACTTGGCTGCAACACTTGCACTATTTTAACTCTTAAAACTTATCACCCTTTCTCAGTTCTCTACTTATCTGTAGCCCATGTAATAGATTACATATGTGGGATCCTGATTTGGTATCTCATACCCAAGACGTAAAGGATACTGAGAAACAGTTCTTGGTAATGAACACACCCGAAGAAGATGCATCATCATGCACTTTCTTCGTTTGGGCGGCACGGGAATTCTGGTAATCCCCTATTTCCTGCTCGGTCTTATAACAATTATAAGTTGGAGCGGGACCAACGTTCCTAAGCTCAATATAACAAGCAGGTTCGGTCAATACATCCGTATTATTAACTTGATTAAGGCGTGACATGGTCGCTACCTGGAGAGAGAGAGAGAAGAAAACACTCAGCGTATGCTCTTGCAAGATTAGATTGGTTATTAATATATCTAATCAGGATGGCTCCCACTGTTTTAGTCAAATCTTCCTTCAAACCCTAAAAGGAAAGACTAGTCGGGATTAATTACACCTTACAAATTAGCCAATCTTTCAGCCAGGCCAGTGCCGGTACTTTGAGGGAGGTTCCCCGTGCTATCGCACAGACCTAATTAAAATAAACCTCGTTTTCCGAGGGTCGTAACCCCGTTGACACCTTTCTAGTCACCTACTTGATCGGCTAATTGTAATGCGTAAAACTCTCCCAGGAGTAACTCTTACTCGCAGCGGGTATCGGGATCCAACTATCTCATAGAAGGTATGCAATCTCATTGCAAATTTCAACACTTGAAATTCTTAATAATATTTTACCCCTAGCAACCTATGACCTTGACGAAGGCCAACAAATCATAGGCGGCTAGTCAAGTTCAACCCGTCATTTTCCGATTGAATTAAACCCACCCGCACGACCCTTGATGCAGGCCAACAAAGTCGCACGACGACCCTAACTCAATCACGTCATATGCTTTAGTAGATAAGCATAAATAGCTACCGCACACTATGCCTTGACGCAGGCCAACAAACGTAGCACGAATACTATGAAGTATTTATCTGAAATGACGGAGGGCTACGACAGGTTTTTATGAAAACCTTTTGCGTAATGAACTTGATATCGTTGTAGAATCAAATGATTTAAATGGAGTGTTTTTGAGGCCTTTGCTAGTTTTTCTAAAGAGGTCACTCCCGGTGAAGGGATCTCGGCTCTTTCCTTGTCGAATGAGGTGCAGGATATTTCACAAATACAACTATGCAAAACAAGAACTAGAAAAGCAATCAAAAGAAAAAACCCAGGTTTGTAGCATCTGCCAGTTATTGCTAAAGAGGTCACTCCCAGTGAAGGGATCTCAGTTCTTTCCTTATCGAATAAAGTGGTGGATATTCTATAAGGAACACCGCTATGCAAAGCAACAACTAGAGCTACCTGTTTTTGAAAATTCAATTCCACAACATCTTTAGGTTTCTTTTATTTCATTAATCTCATTAATGAAGTCCCATCATTTAAGTTTACCTAAACATCACAGATAAATACAACATACGCTTATGCTATCCGCATTCGCCTCGATGTCCCCTCGTGCACCGTTAGGTTAGGTAACTAATGGCAGAGCGGGGCAGTGGTAGCGCGGGTGTAAAACATAAGCAACGTCTATATAATATATCACATATACTTTATCCAGTATCTATCTCATCAATATATCAAATGATCACATCACAGATATCGCAGCAGAAGAAACATATGAAATATTGGATATACTAGGAGGTCCGTGTTTTATTGCGAGCCTGTATAAACCACGGATTCCACGGTCGTGATGAATAGCCAATCCCACACCCCTAGACCCCTACGAGAGCGGCAAGCAACCCTACCAATTCTAGCGTTAGGAGACCCAGTCTCGACTCCTCGAGACGGTCTCCCACTGGACCCTAGAACCCGATTACTTGTGCTCCCCTCCTTGGGTCTATCCTAATTCGGAAAAGTAAATAATATACAATGGTGACATCATCCTCAACCCGGAAGTGCCCCAATAAAAGAATATTACATACAATGAATTTTACATGAATGGAAATGAAAAACTCTCATCTCACATAAAACCCCCGTCTATTCAATACACGATGATCCAATATAACATATCCAAGCAACACATAACATCACATGTTATCAACGTAAGTAAATATGCGTATCCCAATTGTCGTTGATGTATAGCAACGAAACTGGTGATACACCACATATTACACTTACGGTCGCAGAAAAGAAAGTGAAAAACTACAACAGTTGGAATCCGAAACCTCTTTAGACATCGCATGCCTAACCAAATGAATTCCTTATACATCGCATGCCTAACAATTATAAACCCCGAATTTTAGTCTCGATCTCGAAAACACTTTTCAATATCTAGTCGGGCAATTCAACAAGATTCCTGACATCCTGATCGAATGCTCGTCGGAAACTTTTGTAGACGGCCGCACCCCCCGATGCCGTCGACGAAGTGCACTAAGGCGGAACACCGCTGCCGCGAGCACCAGAACGGATGCTTTTGGCGACGGGGTTCTCCTACAGTCACTTGGTCGGGCGTGGCTATCTATTAAGTTTACCCGGCGAGTATCCGCATACGCTATGTGATTGCGACGGACTTTTGATCGCATCAAAATCCCGTGGCAACCGATCAACTGAGACTAAACTGCTAGATTTATAACATTCAAATTAGTTATCTCATAACTACATTTGTGGATTCCAAATATTGTATCACATTACAGAAAAAGTTAGACGACGTTAAACATTCCGATCGAATCAACAAACACCCAAAATTTCCCTATTTGCTCAACACTTGAACTTAGTTTAAAAGCATCCATCACATGCCACAGTACCAATGGACCAGCCGTAGAAGGGTCAAACCAATGCCTCACATGTGGCAACGTCGAACTACCACAAACCTTAAGGTTTAGAGACGATTCAGACGGTCACATAATCGAGTTAAGGTTTTCGTTCTTCTAGAGGGTCCACCTCATTACTTGCACGATATTTGAATGTTCTTTAACTAAGGAAAAATCCAACACTTGGAAATTTTCCGACAGGGGAAAAAGTGAGTTATTGATATCCGTTCAAACTTTTTAACACTGTCTAAACAAACCGAAACAAAGCTAGAATTGCGAATACGAAACACTCCGAATTAGTTAATGCAGTAAATTAACATCACATGTAATTTTAGCAAAAATAAACAACACCATAAGTACCAAACCCCAGAACCTGGAGCACACCACAAAACCCAAACCCTAACCCTATAGAAAATCCGGCGTCGCCGGAATCCCTAGCCCAGTCGTCGGCCATTCTCCGAGCAGGGTGGGTGGGTTTTGTGCTATGTTCATATTGCATCAAATACAACATTCTGCAACTGTTAAAATAATTTTTGACTCCAGAAAATTTTTGACAGAAACTAGGGTTTTTCGTCGGGTGTTTCAGAGTTGTTTCGGTTTCGTAATCCTACACTTATCGGTCTAATTTTCTAGCCAACCTCTGATACCACTGTTGGTCAGGCATCCACCCCATCCAATGGGGTTGCCGTGGCACCAACGGGTCCCTCAGCAGCTACTTTTTACGCATGCCCCTCGCGAGGACTACAACCCGCCGGAACACCTTCCGGTCTCGGGACACCCTGGGGGTAAGAGCCTATGCTTCGCCACACCGTCACATAGTGAGAACCCCCTATAGGTCGACATCCAATGCCTAGTATCTCTGATACCACTGTTGGGATACCTACAACGGCAGCAAGGTTTCGGGAGTGTCACGACCCGAAAAGTACGGAACAAGACCGGCACTTAAATTACGAAACGTCTCGAGGCGTACGTAATCTAAGTAAGCTAAAACCCAGAAATCAAAACCAAAGAAGCAGTAGAGTGAAGGAAAAACCAATTTAAAGCAAGTAGTTATAATACATAAGCCGAAGTGTGTATTTTTAAAATCTCAAGTATTTTCTGAAAATTTCGGTAGAGTCTTCTTTGTAAATACTGGCCCCAAACAGGATACAACATGAATAGTATAAGAAATACAAAAAGGCATCCCCAAGCGGGAGCTAGCTCTTCGTCAATCGACGGTCACAACCACGCAAGCAATATAATATACAACTCCAAGGGCGAGGATCAAAACTTAAAGAAAACACAAAATCAACATGAAAACCATAATAATACAATGCGCGACTCTAAGGTCGAAAGAATAACAGGTCTGGTTTTCTATCTTTCTCAAATATACAATCTGGTTGATAGAGTTTCTAGATACAACTGAAATAATAATAACAATGGTGGTCCTGATGCAAAGAACCCACCTGCCAAAGCAATCACCCGGAAAGAAAAGTGTGCCGGCAAAGCCGCAAAGAACCTGTACGGTGAAACCTGCAAGGAACTGTGGCACAACGGGGGTGAGTTGCCAACTCGTGAGTAGAAAACATCTACGAGTAGAAATCTCATGTTTGACGCAATCCTAGGTCATACGATCAATATATAATCCTCAAATGATAAAGTTTGAAGCATGAAAAAGGGGCAAGGGTAAATATCTATACATAAGTGTAATCCTATGGGCTCGTGTCAGTGCCTCAGGTAGCAATATATCATATGAATGAGGTATGAATGCATGAAAACAGAATACAAGTAAATGAAGAAACTGCTTTCATAACTTAGTGAGATTTCTGTATATTTAAAACGAGGTATCATCAAGGAAATCAACATAAACAGCGTCTAGCATCGACACAAAACATAAATCCCAATATCTCAATATCTCAGGCTCCGGCTACCCGGACTGGCCTGTATCATCAAATCTCAATACCTCAATATCTCAAAATCCCAGTGTCTTAAATCTCACTATCTAGGGCGCCGTCAGTCCGGATCGGCCCCTAACATCAATCACACGACCACGACGGTATCCTCCGGATATCCGACGTGTCAGATAAAATCACCGGTAGGCAGTCTTCCCCTGCCGGGCTCATCGTCTACTCGATCTTCTTGCCCCGGGGTACCTTATCGGGTCCACCATGTACCCGCAGACAGTTCATCCAACTCCTCGAATCGGGTCTCGAAATCCATCTCATAACCGAGAAAACATCATGGTGGACGACTCATACATCATGAGAAAACCGCACATTTCATTTTAAAAAGAGAGAGAATTTTATAAATATTCTTGCAGTTTTCTCCCAAACACAGGAAATCTCATGAAAATCCAAAATCCAATCATCAATAGCACGTAAACAGTGAATATAGGCATAAAACTCCATAATACTGCATAACAGTGAATAATAATATGCATGAAATAGCAAGTAATAACTGCAATGTCTAAACTGGCGTATAAGACAAGTACACTAATATCATATCAAAACTATCAGCTAACAAGCTATGTCAATGAAATAGTATTCTCTAAAGTGTATGTGACATGGCAATTACCGATGATGATGTGTGTGAGCCAGCAAGTAAGTGTACGTGGAACATACGCATCATCGGTAATGGTGCTGGTGTCCTGACAGCATGATATCTATAATGGTATATGAAATCACAATATAAGCATGCGATGCGAAGCGAACATCAATAATGTGCGGGAGCTGAATGATAAATACAATGATAACTAATATGCATTTAATATAAATATAAGTCATACAGTGGTGCCATTTGAAATAACACGAATCGTGGTGTTTTGAAAATAAGGGCTACGATGTTTTTAAGAAAAGATACGTCCTTTGAAATATCCGTAGAATCCCTCGTCCTGTCTTTTAAAATACCCACGATTCGTTAGTTTTTGAAATAGGTAGGAATCGAATCTAGTCTAACAACTACACTAAACTATGGGGCTGAGCTAACAGGCTAAACGAAAGGTAAGGAAACCGCCTAACATGTGAGTCGATACATACATACATAGATATATATATATATATATATTTATATATATATATATATAATAGTCGGTGATCCCACCTCAATAGTATCGCATACGATACAATATCTATAATATGACATCCTCAAGTCAAGAGTGCGGATTTATCATCAATATATAGCTCGTACGTAAATCCGTCGTACGGCATCCCAAATCTGGGTACGGGTCAAATATCACATTCATCACATTATTCATCTGGTATCCTCTTTATAAAAGATCATAATCCGGGGTACTGATCTACGTCTAGTACAATACTGATACCAATCTAAGTAAATGCAGGCGTGTATATGAAAACACCATGTTAAAGGACCAGCTAAAATATCATGTCGTACCTCAAATACGAACCCTGTCATATCACCGATCTCACGGCCTCAAATCCAATCTCATCGACTCATCTCCAATCCCAAGTACTATTCTCATAATCCAGTATATGTACACATAGTCCCATACCCATGTGAATACATATACACATATCCACATATACGCACATGTAAAAGAATGAATGTAAGCAAGTGTGTGTGCGTGTGAGGGTGCAACAACTACTCTAGGGTTTCGCAAGTAACACTACAATCCATGAACACATAACCATATCCTTAATATCATCTACGTATCATAAACCACATATATATATATATCCATTATATAATCTATATTACGAACTTCGGGGGTGCTATACACCATCCACCCGACTTCTCCCCGTAGATATAAATCTACTCACCTCGATCTCCGCTTGCCGATACAGATGTCGCCTCGCGCTTGCTTGTCGTCTCGAAGTCTACATGGGGGTACCTACATGTCACGACGTATCATATCGCATAAAAATCAAATCTGAAATCGAAACGGCATACGAAAACCAAATCGGCACGCGTATCACGTATAGGTCAAAACCTATCACCTATGCATGCAAGAATAGCCAAACCAACCCTCGATGTCGATGTACAAACATCAACCCATTGAGAAAAACCCAAACGCACCAATCATGATTTCAAAACTCATTAATTATATAAGAAATAGGGTTTAATTCATCAAAACCATAAAATTAAACAAATTGTTTTATTTCCCAAAAACCTAGTTAGCACAAATTCTCATTTCGGTTCAAAACTTGATGTTTTAACCAATCTACATATTTTAATGATTCAAATGGCCAAAATGCTCATTAAATAACATAATTTGGTCATACAATTCACTTTCGTATTTTAATCCCACATTCTAATTCAATTTCAAAAACCTAGTAAGCATGAAAATAGAAAATTTGCGCAAACATCGCAGATTTGCGACAAAATGGTCACAACATCGCACAATCACCCAATCCACACTACTAGCTAGCTACAACACTCAAATTAACCCACATGAAATGCTTCAATTTCAATTTCTAACATCAACCCTTCTCTTGATTTTTAATAACTAGCAACAACAAACAATTCCACACTTTAAATAACTAATTTAGCATATGCAAGCTACAATTTAACCATTAGATTAGAGTTTTACCTCCCAAGTTTGAAACCCTAGGCTCTCAAGCCTCCAAAGACACCATCTTTCTCCTTGATTCAAACTAATTTGGGTGTGAGAGGTGGTAGAATAGGGATTTGTGTTGAATTTGTGAAGGATTTGTGGATTTTTTTATGGATTTGAGGTGAATTTTTGGAGCAAAAGAGATGGGAATTTGGGGGGGGAAATGGGGGCTGTTGAAGCAGGGATTTTCATCCATGGGAGAGGGATGGGGAAAAGCGAGGGGATGGTGTAAAAAAATCTAAGTCAAAGCCCCCAAAATTACCATAATACCCCCACCCATAAAATTATATATTAAACCCTTTTTAAAACCATTTCATCACATGAAAGAAGACAAAAAGGAGGGGGAAAGTGAGTGGGCTGCTGTTGGTGGTGGTGGGGCCGGCCACATGTGGAGGTGAGTGTGTGTGAGAGAGTGTACAAAAAGATTCCATGCAAAAAGAACCCCTCAAGTTACCAAATTGCAAGTTTTAGTTAAATTATTTAAATTTTAGTTTTCCCCTTAATTATTACCAATTAGAACTTGAAATAAATTGCTAAAAATTTATATTACTAACTAGATTTTAGTTGCCATGGTTCTACAGTGTATAATTAGCCTATTCAAATTTGTATTTATCGCTAATTTAATATATTTTTAACAGCTTAAAATAATATTAAAATAATTAATTTCGGAAAAATTTTCAGAAAATTAGAAATTTTACGAGTAGCTCAAAAAAACACCAAATACTAGCAATTACATAGCTAGAATATGTATATTTAATTTTATATTAAAAGATATTTATATTTTGACTTTTTACCGAAAAACCCCTTATTTTACCGATTTTTCCGAAATTTCAACGAAACGATTTTCAAAACGTTACAGGGAGGCATCATCCATGCCAATTTCAAATTTTGCCATTATAGATAACCCTAAACATAGGAACTTTAACTAGAGAATCAAACAATACATAGCATGTTAACACTTTAACATCTAAGAGTTAGGGATTACAACCTTTGTAGTCCGTTCCTTCGCTTCATAAGCTCCGTGTTGAGGTCCCTTCGCTTCGATCATCAAGTACCCGGACTCTAGAGAGGCTCCATGAAGAGAATAATGCATCCTTGCTTGAAGACTTCACTAATCCAAGATGATATACCTTGAAGAATCTCAAACCCATGCTCTTGCTTCACTAATCAAGTATTAGTAAAGCAAACACCTTAATCTAAGTGGCTAGAATAGATGAGGATGATGAAGTAGGAATTTTGCCCTATTTTTTTTTTCAATTTCTCACTCAAGATCATCACAAACCCAAAAGCTAATGAGGCTTTTTCTAGAAAGGAAGAAGAAGAAGAAAAACCTTTTGTGATGAATAATGAATTATTGTTGAGGTTATAAATGCAACCTAGGGTTAAGCATGACATGCTTAACCCTTGTAGAGACTTTACCATGGGTTAAGATTTGGGTTGGATTAACAAATATCTCTCCAAAATATCAAAGAAAATGGACAAAGTCAAACCTTCATGAAGCTTCCTCAAAGCTCATCCAAACCTAATCCAAAAGCATAACCCTAATCCAAACCCTAACATGGTTAAATCTCAAAATCTTGGTTGCATTTGTATGTTAGATATATGTATGCCCTAAAGGCCATTATATGTATAGTGGATGCTTGGACATGTATATATGTATATAGATGAATTTCTTGCTCGACATGATAGTATGCTATCTGGTTTACTTTATCTTGACATGTAGATTTGATTATGCTTTTATTCACTTGAACATGTTGATAAAGCCCACAGGATATTTTCTTGACTACTGTTACTATGATGCAGATCATACTAGTGGGGCACATGTAGTTTATAAGCAATCCTTTAACTGTTCCTAGTCGTAGGCATATCGAGACGGGGCATCGATATTCTAGAGTAGACTAGCGTATACTATTCTTGTCCCATATGATGGGCGATGGATGATCCCATATCCATCTGGTGAGGTGACACCAAAGATTGTATGCAGGTGCTCAGTGGAGACTGGGTACACTGAACGGACTCGCCGAGAACTCCTATGTGGTATAATATCTATCGTCGGATAGCAGTTCTCATGTGACACTTATACAGGTTAGTCTGTAGACCCAAGATCGTCATAGAGTCTTGTGTGTCCTCCTACTGTACTTTGATCTCCACCCTACCACGGCTCTACCGAGTCATGCAAACAGGTGGTCTTTGGGTACAGTCTCGAGGCGCATGGAGGCGATGAGCGATAGGAGGGCTTTCGTCTCTCCCGGTATTGGGAGTTGATGTTGTGCTATGCTCGATTGGCTATAACAGGAAGTCCCTGGCCAGGGCTGCTGAGATTTACTGATAAGCATTATCAGTAGTTTCTCGATCTGTTATGAGCCATACACCAGCATGACTTATTGAGTTATTGGGGTCGACGATACCATCCCTAGACTTGATATGCAACATATCTGACGAGGAGACCGGACTGTACGGTAAGTGTTTCCAGTTGGCTCGACGGGAGTTTTGACAGCTTCGCTGGTTTTCTTCTAATCGCTCAATACCCGGGTGGCCGTTACGTTTAGCTGACCACTTGTAAGTATTTGATATGATCATCACCTACTGCCGGCGAATTGACGAGTCCTAGAGTCCCACAATGAAGTTTCCTGGTTCAGGCGAAAAGATGTGGTGTGCATATCAGATATGCGCGGGGACCCGATTAAATACGGTTATGTGATACCGTATATTAATCGGGCATTTTCTATTGGTCGGGTCGTATGTGATATGACCGGTTTTCTAAATCAAGTGTTGATTTAACAAATGACTTTTAGATTAATTCTTTAATTAAACCCTTTTCTATTTTTGTATGCATGCATGTATGCACATGATGATGTGCATGGACACATACATACATACATTGTATCATGGTTGTTGATACACAAATGGTGGCAATGCAAGACTCACATGGTTCATTTATATATATAAATATATACTTGTTTTTAGAAAAAGAAAAAGGAAATGAAAATTAAATCATGGTTGATAATTATCCAAACTTGACTATTCTTTGACCTAATTCAAACCATGGTTTAAATTTCATTTGGACTTTAAGTCAACACAATAATATCTAGATATTAGTTAACTATGGTTTGAAGTGAGAAGGATTAATATTGATTATTCATTCTCACTTAATTTATTCATCACAAATACTTTGAGCTCAAGCAAAGCCATCAACTTCTTCTTCCTCTCTTGAAATTTCTCTTGAGTGAGGTTGATAAAAAGATAGGGTTTTGATTATAGAATACAAACCACATCATAATACTACACACATCTAGCCCATTTGTGTAGGGTGTTTGCTCTACTTCATTCATATATCAAGTATAGCAAGGAGCTTTGGGCAAAGGGACTTCGGGTGGATCTTCGTGGACTAGGAAGGCTTCCATCGATCCGTTCCAAACTCTCATAGTACCAAGGAGTCACCAAGGGAGGTCTACAAAGGTTGTAATCTCTACGCTTAGTGATAGTTTTTCATTTGCATATGATGCTTAGTTGCATGAAACCCTAAATTTCTAGTTATGATTCTTATCAAGTTCACTTAGCACCTTTAAAAATTTGATTGTGGCATATATGGTGCTTCCAAAACCTAGATGAGATGCTAGGTAAACCCAACATTGTAACCCTAACATGTTACAATATTATATATCACATATACAATATATAATGTAACAAAATAAAATAATACAATTAACATATATCGCATATACATCAATGTATTATCCAAGTGAGAAAAAGAATCTTTAAGTGAGCTTATATTAGTTAATATAATGTAATATATCAAATATATAATTATACATTAAATTATTGAATCAACACTTGATCCGATAATCTGGTTATTTCACAAATAACCGACTAATATAAAATGTATCAGTTCATCGAATCAACACTTGATCCGATGACCCGGCTATATCACATATAGCCGGCCGATATCACATATCGCGAGAATCTAATACGGTATCACATACACGTATTATTCTCGGTCCCGCACATATCACATATGTGCTCCTACTCCGTTTTGCCTGAGCCAAGAAACCTCTGTGTAGGACTCTAAAGAATCGTCAATACGCCGGCAGTAGGTGATGATCATATCAAACACCCACAAGCTGCAAGCGGTCAGCTAAACGTAACAGCCACCCAGGTATTGAGCGATCATAAGATCAACAAGCAAGCCTGTACATTCTCCTGTGAGTCCAATCAGTAACACTCCCATACAGTCCGGTCTCTTCGTCTGATATGTCGCATATCCAGTCTAGGGGTGGTAAACGTCAGACCCCAGTAACCGATAAGTCGTGTCTATATGAGGTCCATAATAGTTCGAGAAACTATTGATAACACTTACCAGTAAATCTAAGCAACCCTGGCCAGGGATTTCCAGTTATAGCCAATCCAACACAGCGCAGCATCAACTCCCAATACCGGGAGAGACGAAACCCCTCATATCGCTCATTGCCTCCATGTGATTCGGGACTGTACCCAAAAGCCACCGTTTTGCACGTTCTCTTGAACGTGGTAAGGTGGAAATCAAAGCACAATGGGAATCACACAAGACTCTATGACAATCTCGGGTCTACAGACTAACCTGTACCAGTGTCACCAGAGAACTGTCATCTGACGTGAGGTATAATACCATCTGAGAGTTCTCGGCGAGTCCGTCCAGTGTACCCAGTCTCCACTGAGCACCCATATACCATCTCTGATGTCAAACACGAATGGATATGGGATCATCCATCGCCCATCTATATGGGTCGAGAAGCTATATGCTAGTCTACTCTGGTATATCGATGCCCTGTCTCGATACACCTACGACTAGGAACATTTGAAGGATGTACTTAGAGACTACACTGTCCCCACTAGTATGATCTGCATCATAGTCCTGGTAGTCAAGTACTCATCCTATGGGCTTTATCAACATGTAACATAGAGACAATCAGAGTACATGTTAAGATAAAGAGCAACCAGATAGCATACTATCATGTCGAGCAAGAAAGTCCTCACTATATATGTCTAAGCATCCACTGCAATATACATCGTATGTACAGTAATGGCCTCTGGGGCATACATATCACTAACACCAGGCACATCAAGTAATAATATGCAATGAAGTTCATGCACCATCTCTATATATGCATATAAACATGAGACTAATATCATATCATATCTAGCCATGACGCTTAACGCCATACGGGCGATTTCCCCGTAGATGTTAAATCTACTCACCGACAATTTTGAGCTAGGTAAATCCAGTCACCTGCTTTCCTTTCTTCACAGCGTTCGAAGTCCCCGCCTGCGGTCCTATTAACACAAAACATAACAAGTGCAAATCTCAGAAATCGACCAATATCACGTATAAACTACGTTTGACCGACGCACCAACTCCAAACCAACTCTCAAATGTTCGTCTAGTGGCTAACATGTATAGCGACATCCTAAAACCAACCCAGGTGCAGCAGCTATACAAGATCACGAACCGTGTCGGATAACGTAACACGCGTAGTTCAAAACACTAGATTAAAGCAAAGTGATCTCAGATTTTGATACCCAAACAATTAGTGAAAGTTGCAAGTTCCACGAGACCACTTACAACCCTAGAGACCCTACGACCAAGACTCAACACCCCAGTCCCCATTCTGGCCGCAATTTGCGGCCAGAAGTAATAAAATTGCGGCCATGAAGGAGGGGAATGGTCTCAGGTTTTTATGGTGGGTTCTATATCTCAAAACTAGGTCTCTGTGATGGCAACTTCTAAAAAAACAACCTGGTTCTACAGCAGATTTACTCGAGACACAACACTTTACCAAAAATACGATATATCCACAAAACTCTACCTTTAGTGTTCTAAACCACAACTATAAGGCAACACAACAATATAAACATCTAATTATCAGTTAGAGGTCATTACCTAGTCACTCTTGTTCAAAAATCCAATCTTTCCAAGCTCCAAGTCAACTTAGTGGCTAAATCAAGACTTGAGAAGGGTTTTCTTGGTGTTTAATGAAGTTTTGAAAGGTTTAGGTGAAGAGATAGTGAGGGTTTCAGTTTGAGAGTTGAGGAGATGAAGAAATAAGTGAGAAGAGATAAGAATGAGAGAGTGAGGGAAGATAATGATGAGAGGGTGAGTGTAGGGTGAGTATTAGCCTTACACTTACTCTCTCCCTCTCCTCATCAATGCTTGCATTAATGCCCTCCATGACTCACCTAGCCACCTCTCCTCAATCCAAAATAAGAAGATATCTCTCACACAAAATATCTAAGGGCAAGGTTAAATCAAGGCATGGATTAGCTTAAGGTGTCATGGCTACTTAACAAGATTAACATTAACTAACCCCCACATTAACATCCACAAGTATGTGCAAGCCAAAAAAATATATATATATATTAATTAATTGTTATAAAATGTGAGGAACCAATTTGGTAAACTTTTCCTTAAAAACCTGCATTAACGCTTAATTAACACTAATCGCATTCTAGGGTGTTACAATCTCCCCCCTTAAAGAAATTCGTCCCCGAATTTAAAATTCTTACTAAGAGTACCTTCAAAGAGATGAGGAAATTTCTTCCTCCTCTCGCTCTCGGCCTCCCAAGTGATCTCCTCACTAGTCGGGCTACGCCAAAGAACCTTCATAGATGGCAAGACCTTTGATCGAAGTTTCTTCACCTGCCGATCCAATATAACTACCGGCTGCTCGGTGAACGAAAGATCGGGCTCAAGCTGAACGGTTTGGTGCTGAATCATAAGAGAAGGATCATGAAGGTATCTACGAAGCATCGAAACATGGAATACGGGATGAACATCGGGAAAACTGGGCGGGAGTGCCAAACGATAGGCAATGGTACTAACTCGCTCAAGGATCTCGAAAGAACCTACAAATCTGGGACTAAGCTTCCCCTTTTTCCCAAATCTCATAACGCCCTTCATTGGAGAAATCCGTAGGAATACATGATCCCCTACCGTGAACTCAAGTTCGCGACGACGACGGTCGGCATAAGACTTCTGTCTGCACTGGCTGCTCACATCCTGTCCTGAATCAGCTGGATCTTCTCCGTAGTCTTTTAAACTAGCTAGGGTCCCAAAACCCTACTCTCGCTGAGTTAGGTCCAACAGACTGGCGATCGACACTTCCTACCATACAAAGCCTCAAAAGGTGCCATCTGAATAGTCTCCTGAAAGCTGTTGTTGTAGGAGAACTCGATCAACGACAAGTGACGATCCCAACTGCCACCAAAATCAAGCACACACGCATGAAGCTTATCCACCAGAGTATGTATAGTCCGCTCTGACTGACCATCGGTCTGTGGATGGAAAGCGGTGCTAAAACTGCCACGACCCGAAATATTAGCTCATGACCAGCACTGAAATCACGCAACGTCTAAAGGCGTAACGTAATTCAAGTAAGTTGAAACCCAGAAATCTAAACCTTTTTAAGAAAATAAAGGAGGTAATGTTTTGAAATAAAGGTATAATGAAATCAAGTTTTCTAAATGCAAAGAAAAGGAACGTAAAAATGCAAGTGAAATTTGCTAGTTTAAAAACGTGTTTCGTATTTTTAAAAATTTTGGACAGCACCTCCTTTGTATATTTTGATCCAAAACCACAAATACATAACAAGAATAATGGCATCCCCAAGCGGGAGCTAGCTCTTTGCCAACCGGCGGATCATAATCACGCAAAGCAGTATATAAGTATACGACGCCCAACGGCGAAGATCACCACAAAGATAAAGTAAAGCACGACATCAAAACCACAAGTAGCAGAAAAACCCCTCGCTTTAAGTCTCGCAACCACAATCCCACTAAGTCTCATTACTTATACAATTTACTAATTTTGATTGATGGAGTTGACTAGATACAATGTGAAATAGTAAATACAAGAGTGGGTACGATACAAAAGTCCCACCTACCAAGGCAAACACCCAAATGAAGCTATGTGCCAGCGATGCCGCTACGGATCCATGCGGTCAACCTGCAAGAACTGTGGCACAACGGGGGTGAGTTGCCAACTCGTGAGTAGAAAAACATCCACAAGTTGAAATCGAATAAACAACGACTCTTAGGTCAACTATATCATACATGTAATACTATGATATCTAGGGTGACCGGGTCATCATATGTGCCAACAATGAAATCAATACCTATATGTATGTGGATATAATCCAACAATATAATCAATGTAGGTATGCACGTGGACCTCGTCCAACCATATAATCAATGTATGTAAATGTGGATCTCGTCCAACCAGATAATCAGTGTATGTATGTATGTGGATCTCATCCAACCATAATCAATGTATGTATGCATGTGGATCTCGTCCAACCATATAATCAATGTCTGTATGCAAGTAAGTATGAGGATATAAATCAATGGTGTCCCTCGCGGCACATCAAAATCATGGAACCTGGGTGTCCAACATCGACACCCGAAAACATCATGAAACCCGTGTCCAGCATCGACACGTAAATCCTCATATCTCGGGCTCCGTCAGTCCGAATCAACCCACGGGCTCCGTCAGTCCGGATCGGCCCATATCATCTCTCGACTCCGGTCGGTATCCTCTGGATATCTGCCAGGCCCAACCAATCACCGATAGGTAGTGGTCCCTCTGCCAGGCTCACCGGCTGTATACTAAGTATCCCTTTCTTGCCCCGGGGTACCATAACGGGTCCACCATGTACCCGCAATCGGCCTCATCCGCTTCCTCGAATCGGGTTTCACATGTCGCTCTCAGAACCAAGATAACACATGGTGGACGCACTGAAATATCATATCAAGAGAGACCGGGTTTTTAAAACAACACATAATCTCTTTTAAAATGTCCACGGTTCTCAAATCCAGAAATCTCATGAAAACAGCATATCTCAATGCGTAAAATCATAGAGCATGATGTATGCGACATATAATTGAAATGTGAGCATATCCGTGTATCATGCATGCAACATAGAATAGTGATATACACATATCGAGGGAAAACCGCTCTTTTAAATGAATCCAGTTTTAAAATATATCATGCGGTTCCCAAATCTTCAAAATCGAATGCAATACCGTATAAAGGTGTATATGTGTATATACGCAAGTATGGACATACAAATATGTATGTCCGCAAGTATGGTGTACAATATGCATGTACGCAAGTATGGTGTACAATATGGATGTGCGCAAGTATGGTGTACAATATGCATTTACGCAAGTTTGGTGTACAATATGGATGTGCGCAAGTATGGTGTACAATATGCATGTACGCAAGTATGGTGTACAATATGTATGTAAGCAAGTATGGTGTACAATATGGATGTGCGGAAGTATGCTGTACAATATGCATGTACGCAAGTATGGTGTACAATATGGATGTGCGCAAGTATGGTGTACAATATGCATGTACGCAAGTATGGTGTACAATATGGATGTGAGCAAGTATGGTGTACAATATGCATGTGCGCAAGTATGGTGTACAATATGCATGTACGGAAGTATGGTGTACAATATGGATGTGCGCAAGTATGGTGTACAATATGCATGTACGCAAGTATGTTATGCGAAGAGTCATATCATGATGCAGCAATCCTACTGTGTAGTGACATGGTAATTATCGATGATGAAGTGTGTGAGCCTATAATCTGTGTACGTGTAACATACGCATCATCGATAATGGTGCAGGTGTACTATCACAGGTATAAGTAATGCAATGCGAATAACATGAATGCAGTATAAGGTAAATCATATGCAAATGCTGACGGGTATACGTATCTAACATGACCGAGTCGGAGAATCTATCAATCGGCATCCAGCCTAACAACATCGCGTACGGTATAATCTATCATACGACAACCTCTAGTCAAGGGTATAGATCAAACCTCAAGTCAAACTCATCACGTACGGAAAATCATCGTACGGCGACATTAAGCTAACAGGGATCCTATCATCCTATAAGACGAGGAGGGTACGGACCTAACGTCACGTACGGCTAACACTCACGATTCACAACACATACAAATATCTCTATACACCTATGTCCCAGATCACATCCGCAATAATCTCATATCAGGGGACAAGCAGGGTATCAATCATCACAATCGACTCGCATCCGTATACCAACATATCATCAGATCATCATATTCTTCTTATATTCTTTTCATCGCATTTATATCTCACATCAAGTCGAGTTTACATAAACATTCTATCTCTACTATAAGTATAAGTATCTAATCTAACATACACACCCGAACCATACAAGCAGTTTTTAAAAGGTGCAAATCGTAGTTTTGAAAGTAGGGGCAACGGTGTTTTTAAGGAAAAGATATCATTTAAAATCCGTAACATCACTCAAGGTATCAGTTTAAAAGATGCATACGATTCTTCATTTTGGAAATAGGTATGGTTCGGATGACACATCTACGTCGACTATCTAGTCCTATAGTACCCTAAACAGCAATATCAACAAATATCATCCTCAAATCCCGTCATTACATATTAGCCGTATCATATCACTTCTAACAATCATTTAGCTTCTAATATAGTTTCTCTAAGTATCATTTAAGTCTATCTATAGTTTTCCATTAAAGGTTTCATTAACCATAAACTATATATATATATATATATATATATATATATATATATCGGTTTCCATCAAAGTGTGCGGGGGTGCTATACGCCATCCACCTGACTTCCCCCATGGATATAGATCCACTCACCTTGGTCTTCGCTTGCCGAAGTCGATAACGCCATGCTACGTCGCCTCGGAATCCACGTGAAGGTACCTACAATAACACACATCGCAACGCTATTAAAATCAAGTTCTGAAATCCAAAACGGCACCCGCATTGCTCATAGGTTATAACCTATAGCTTACGCGTACAAAATCAATCAAACAACTCTTGTTGTTAATGTATGAACATCCAACAACCAAATACAAATCCAAATATCAAAACTAAACATTTCAAAATACGTAAACATAGCCAAAAACCACACTAAAGTGCTCCCAGATTTTGACTCAGTCCAAATCAAGGTGCACAAACAAGTCTAGGGTGCTGTATATGATGTATTTGAGCTACTGGACCAACCCCGATACCACACCCCACCAAGTGTCCGTCCACCTACCCCTAAAATCCGGCCTCCTCGGCCCCCTGGCTCTTATGGGCTTCGTTTTGTCATGGTGGTCTCCTATGGTCAAAAATGGGTCCCTGGTGTTGTTTGCTAAACTCAGAAATCCCCCGGTTTGCTCCAGATTTCCCTGCACACCCTAATTTCTCATAAAACCGACATGGATCAAATCCTAAATCCGTATTTTGGTTTCCCATACTCATTCACAAGTCTTAAACACTCACTCAACAGCCACTCAAGCATCACCAATCCACAATTTCTCTCAAACCCTCACTAGGGTTTTCCAATTTCCACAAATCACCACCAAACCCTCTCTAAACTAAACTAGAATAGAAAGAAGCTTAAAACTAGCTAAATGGAAGAAGCTATACCTCATTCAAGCCACTCTAGACAGCCCTAGCTCCCCAATGTCATCAAAATTCCACTTTGTTTGGTTCAATGTGTAGAGGAAGAAATGGGGATTAATTTTTGTGAAGGGAGTATAAGGTTTTGGGGATTATTTGGAGATGGATCTATGGATTGAAGTGGAGGGAAGTGGGGTTGAGGAAGATGAAGAAGGAGATGAAAATGATGAGGGAAATAGATCAAGGCAGCAGCCCCCCTCTCACTTATTCACACACTCTCCCTCTCCAATCATACCCTTTTTTTAACCCTTTTTCATTTCTTTTTCTTTTCTCCTTTAAACATTAAAACCAAAACACAAAACACCCATAAAACAACACAAATGTGACAACACGTAACCAAAAGCAACATGACATGGTGCACTTTCCATAGAAAACTGTAGAAACACGGATTTGGCTTAATCGCGATTAGTAGTGCACTAATCGGGTTTTTATCGAAACTGCATATAATAAATTTTAAAAATACCAAATCTTTTAAATATATTATTAAATGAATAAATCATTTTAATTTCCATTTATTTCACAATTATCGGTATATATTTATACCCTTTTTCGAAAACCCCAATTTCACAAATCGGGCAGTTTCGGGAAATATATTATTTTAATATTAAATTCCAAAAATAATATTTTATATTTTCTGAAATGTTACAATCTTCCCCCTTAAAGATATTCGATCCCCGAATTTAAATTTAAACCCCCAAAATCTAAAACATTTCGATAATCAACTCAAATCAACGGGGCTCCGAAATCACGGAAGATGCAGAAACAACACAGCGCGTCAAGTGCGCATGAAAAAGAGCAGTTCTTTTATATGGAGAAATATGGATTCGAGGTCCATATTCTCGTGCCTCCTCTGATGTTCGTTGTCCACAGAGGCAAGTACGAGGCACTTGGCCTTCGCGCTATCAATCTCCCAAGTCTTACGGATTTCCTTATCCGCGACGCTGGAGGTGGGACTTGGGACAGGGGGAGCTTTGGTGGTAAGGAGATACCCCAACTTGTCATAAGTGATTGCCATTTTGACATTCCTGAGCCAATCTTTGTAATTTGGCCCTGTCAGTATATTTTTATCTAGAAGTAACTTAAGTCCAGTCATGTTGATTGGTCGCTGCAATTAGGAGAGAGAAGAAGAAACACTCAACATGATGCTCTTGCAAGTTTAGAGTGGTTTTTAGTTTGTCTAAACAGGATGGCTCCCACTGTCTCTCGAATCCCTCCTCAAACCAAAAAGGAAGAATTAGTCAGGATCAATCTCACCGTACAATTCTTGCTTAACCGTTCGGCCAGGCTGGTGTCGGTACTTCGAGGGAGGTTTTCCAACGCTTTCGCGAAGTTCCTTAATTTAAGAACCTCTTTTCCCTGGGGGCGTAGCCCCGCTAACACCTTTATAGACACCTACTTGGTTTATAGCATTGATCGTTAAGTGAGAAATTTCCCGAGGAGTAGCATATACTCACACTAGGATCGGGATCCAAATATCATCGCGTGACGAAACTGAAGGAATCCTACCAGAATCATCACACTCCAAATGGTATGCAACACTAGCAAGTTTCAGTTCTTTTGAAACTCCCGATGTGGATTTTTGCCCCATGCTCTTATGACCTTGACTTTGGCCAAAATATCATAAGTCACATGTCAAGTTCTACCCGTCATTCTCCAGGTTAATTTGAGCCCATCCGCACATACCCTTGACTTTGGCCAAAATGGTAGTACGACTGCCCCAAACCAACACATCTATCTATGCTGCACATGAATACCCAATAGCTACCAATCACTATGCCTTGACTTTGGCCAACATACATAGCTTGAATACTATTGACCATCCATGTGAAACGACGGAGGGCTACGAATGGTTTTGGCGAATCCGTGAACGTAGTGAACTTGATATAATCGATGGAACGAGATAGCTTTTAAAAGGAGTGGCTTAAGCTCCGCATTTAAAAGTTATTTTGAAATGAAACCGAGTGGATTTTGAAAGTGTTCCAACGACTTTTACTTGGTTTATTTTTCTTTGCATTAGTTCATTTAATGCGTATTTTTCTTGCATTAGTTCTTTTAATGCGTATTTTTCTTGCATTAGTTCTTTTAATGCGTCCCATCATTTAATCCTACCATTGCAGAAAACAACCAAAATATGACGTACGCTTATGCCATTCGCATTCGCCACGGGGCCCCTTCATTACCCGTTAGGTTACTTAACTAACGACAGAGCGGGGGCTGGGCTAGCGCGGCTGCAAAACATAAGCAATGCCTAAATAATATCATATATAGATATATTGCAATGATAGCCATTTCAGATCACAGATGAAAACATTGGATATACTAGGAACCCGCAATTCGTACGAGCCTGTAACGAAAAGCAGATTACACGGTCGCGGTGAATAGCCAATACCCCACCCAAGACCCCTACGGGTGCGGCAAACTACCCGCCAAGTACCCAAAGCGAAGCAACCTCCCTCAACTCCGTGAGTAGGCCACTCGGCACTTCGGTATACCCGGTAGTTTGTGCACCCCCTCCATGGGTCTATCCTAGGAGCAAAAACAATAAAAAGAAATTATACAATGACGGCTACAACCCCGACCCGGTTGTGCGGCCATACAAATAATTATTACATCAATTTACAAATTTACATAAATTGAAAGAAAAGAAAACTCTCGTCTCACAACCCCCAGCTATTCACCCCCGACAATCCAATGAATTCATATACACATTCCAATTCCATTACAGATCACAGATTTGTATAACCCCCACTAATTGACATATAGCGATTAGCAGACGTTCAATACAAATATCACATCACAGAAATAAACCCGTCAGCTTAAGTCTTAAGAAACTCGATCAAAATACGGTTTTTAAAGCCCCAAAAACAAATTTTTCTTTCTGGAAAATCTGGGCTGAAAAAACATATACCAAAATTCCCAAAATACCCCATAGAACAAACTGCAGTGAAGACGATCCAGAGAGGAGCTCAATTGGCCGCGGAACCGCGACAATAGCAAGCTATTGACGCGTTTCCTTGGTGGTTTGGTGAGATCTCTGGACCGTTTTTCTACAGTAGACTATAAAAACCCTGAGTCGATTTTTAAAGCATGATTTATTACTTTTACAGTACTTTGAAAATCGACAGCAAGCTTGAATTTTTGGGTTCATTTCGGGACTTTTTCTCCGATCGAATTTCTAGTTACTATGCTAACATGTTAGATAGAGTTTAACTAGGCTTTGATACCACTGTAAGTCCATGCTACCCTTCCTCGGTACTTACGGGGTTGCGGAATTGGTGAAAAACGATTTTCAAGAGGGTGGTAACATGGACTACCAATACGGATCTTTGTTAAACTACTAGCTAACAACCTAATAAGAGTTTACCTACTCAGTTAGGGGGCTATACCTTTCTTGAACTCCTTCGTCTTCGACTCCTCCCGGTGTACGGATCGGCCTCACCTCGTCGTCTCCTTGCTCCGAAGATGGATCCACCCGAAACCTTCTACTTTTGGCTTCTTCTTCGAACTTTGAAGAAACTAGATCACTTGGCTTGCTAGGCCTTGTGAACTAGAATGAGTAGAGGAATGTTTTGGTGTCTTTTTATCTCTAAGGCAATGAGTCTCAACACATGAGAATGGTTTGCCTTGAGGTAGAGAGAGCAAGAGGAAGAGGGAGAGCTTGAGAATGAGAGAGCTCAAGAGAGAGAAAGCAAATGATAGAATGAACCATACTCATCTCATTCTCACCTCTCATAATCCAAAAGCCATCATCACAAAAATAGTAAACAAGTATTGTGTAAATGGTTTAAGTCAAAATGGCTATATCATTTCATGCACTCATTTTGCATAAATAAACAAGCAAGCAAAAGTCTTTGCCATGGAATGATAGCCATTGTCATGATGATGGTCAACTAGTCCAACCTAGTCAACCGGTCAACAAAGTCAACAAGTCAACAATGTCAACCCCTCAACAACCATGTCACTACAATACTTAATTAATATTAATGTTAATCATATATCTTATTCTCATTAGGGTTAAGCAAAAGTCAATGGTCAACAGTCAACTGTCAACAGTCAACAACCCCAATGAGAATACTCTGCCTCTGTCTCTCTGTCAACTGTGCATACACACCCGTATCCGCGTTCCGAGGAACATGAATACATAGGAGATAAAACCAACCCCAAAACGTACACTAGGATCTGGCTTAAACAAAGCCCGCTAGTGTTAACTGTCCGGACACTGTACGTGCACAAGTGCACGGATGTGACCATGCGACCAGTCGCAAAACCAAGCGACCTGTCGCAAAACCATGCGACCTCTCTACTCTTTTGCCTAAAGGCGAATAGCTTTCTGTGTGGGACTCTAAAGACTCGACACTACGCTGGCAGTGGGTTTAACCACAGACCGCAAGCGGCACTAGCTGTGCGTAACGGTCCCCAGGTAGATGTCGACAAGAAGACTGAAGAGGTGAAACCCATCTGAACTCCTACTGAGTCTGACTGTGACAATCTCCATACAGTCCGGTCTGTTCGTCTGATACATCGCATGGCGGGCCTAGGGGGCGGTAAACGTCAGTCCCCCAATAGCGGTACAAGTCGTGTCGGAGTGAAGCCCAGAACACCCTGAGATAACACTGGAAACCTACCAGTATATCTCGCTTGCCCTGGCCAGGGACTACTCGTGTAATGGCTCTCCTAGACACAGCGCGATGTCAACCCCCAATACCGGGAGAGACGAATCCTGTCTAACCATCACTGCCTCCAAGTGCTTCGGGACTGCACCCAAAAACTACCTGTTTGCACGACTCCTTTGAGCCGTGGTAGGGTAGTAATCAAAGTGCAGTGGGAACACACTCGAGGCGAAGTGACAGTGTCAAGTCAGCGGACTAAGCTGTACTCATGTCACCTGGGAACTGATAGCTGACGATAGGTACAGTACCAACCAACAGTTCCCGATGAGTCCTGTCCAGTGTACTCGTAACCCAACGAGCACCCGCATACTATCTCCAGTACGACGTACTGATGGCTGTGGGACAGACCATCTCCCACACTGGGATGAGAAGTGCATACGCTAGTCTACTCCGGAGTATCGATGCCCTGTCTCGATAGTCCTGCGACTAGGGACCTGCATAAGGATGTGCTTATAGATTACCCAGCCCCCACTAGTGTGACTGCCATCACAACGCTGGTAATCAAGCAAAGATCCTAAGGGCTCCACTAATGTGTATAGGTGATATACTAAAATAAACATATGTACACATTGAAGTAGAAACAAACCAAGTAGCATACTACTATATTGAGCAAGATTGTTTATACAGCTGTGAATATCCCAAGCTTCCATTAAATAATATACAAACTAGTATGATACAGTAATGGCCTCTAGGGCATATACACTAACATTAAGCAATGATATAACAAGAACTACACTAAGTGAAAGAGATTACAACCTTTGTAGACCAAGTCCTTCACTTCTATAGGTCCGGGTAGTAGTCCCTACGATTCCTCTTGGCTCCACTTGAAGAAATGCACGAGCTTGCTTCACGATCTTCGAGGTCGAAGATGATCCACCCGAAGTTTCTCTAGGTCAAGCTACCTCTTCACTAATATACTATTGGTGAAGGAAACAACCTAATCTAAATTGTTAATCTAGAGTAGCTTGATGAAGTAGGGTTTTTAGCTCACTTAGAATTCTCTAAAGCCCTAGGGTTCACAACCCATGTAAGAGATAGGGCTTGGAGGAGGAAGAAGAAGATGAGAGGGAAAAATGAGAGAGTAGAAAATAAGCTCAAGCAAAAAATCAAGTGAAGAATGGCTCATGAGACTTCACTTATTGAAGAATGAAAAAATCTCCAATACTTTATTCATGTTGGCTATAGTGCCCTCAAGTCAATTATTGGAGGTAGGACAGTCTTACTCGAGATGATAGTAACCTATCTGGTTTGTCTTTATCATCGTGTACATGCTTCAGGTGACACTACAGATCACTATTACATGTTGATAGAGCCCATAGGATTCTTGCTTGACTACCAGCAGTATGATAGTGATCATATACGTGAGAGTTGGGTGGTCTATAAGCACATCCTTAAAGTGTCCTTAGTCGTGGGAGTTTCGAGACTGGGCATCGAAACTCCGAGAGTAGACTAGTGTATATGGATCGAGACCCTGACGAGGAGCGGAGGCTAGTCTCACAAGCCATTGGTGTCAGATGGTACACCTAAGATGTATACAGGTGCTCATTGGGTAATGAGTACACCGGACGGACTCGCCGGGATCATGCTAGTTGGTATTATACCTATTATCAGATAGCAGTTCCCAGGTGACATGTGTACAGGTTAGTCTATCGACCTGAGATCGTCATTTGTCTCGTATGAGTTCCCACTGTGCTTTTATTACTACCCTACCACGGCTCAAAGGAGTCATGGAAACATGTTTTAGTTGGGTACAGTCCCGAGCAACATAGAGGCAGTGAGCGGATCTTCATGGGATTCGTCTCTCCCGGTATATTGGGGGTTGATGTCGCGGAGTGCACGGGTGGCCATCACCAGAAATCCTCGGCCGGGGTAGAAGAGAATTACTGATTTGAATCAGTAGTTTCTCAGGTGGTGATAGGTTTCATACCGACACTAAATGTCGCGTTATTAGGAGTCTGACTTTTTCCACCCCCTAGACTCGATATACGATACTCATAGACGAACGGACCGGACTGTACGGATATTGTCACTGTCAGGCTCAGTAGGGTTTCAGGATGAGTTTTCTTGTCGGCCTCCCTTTTGTTCAATATCTGGGCAGCCGTTATATACAGGTAATGCCATTGACGTGCTTGTGGTTAAACCCACTGCCAGCGTATTGACGAGTCTTTAGAGTCCCACACAGAGGGTTTCCCTAGTTCGGGCGAAACGTTGTTGAGGCTATATGGTTTTATGGCAGGGTTCGATCATATACTTGCACTTGTGCACGGATCATGATCGGACGGATAATACTAGTGGGCTTTGGTTTAAGCCGGCCGGCCAGAATGAGAATTCTGGACTTCGTATTTTGGGTGTTATCTGGTCTCTGGAATATTGGTTCAGTGGTAGTGCTAGTTTAACGCAGTTTGGATATGGTTTTATCTAGTTGTTTGGGGCAATTCGGGGTTATTTCGAAGTCGATATTTCTAACATTGTTTAAAGTTTTACAGTACTTACATTACTATCTACGACCGTGAATGTCATTAGAGCCGTACAACTTGTCTAAATGCTATAGTTCTTTTAGACGGGTTTGCGAACGTGACATTCACGTTGATGTTTTGTGTTGTGTTGTGTTGTTGCGGATTCGTCGTGGTGGATAGCTTGGGTGTAATGTTAATACAGTTTAGTTTCATTTGTACATTTGATATCGTGGGGTAAGCGTCCGATATGTAGACTTCCGTCACTGCCTGTTTGTATATTATTTGTTTGGGGCACGAACGGGTTGAGGTCGATGTCACTGTTGTACATATTTTTCTTTTCTGTACTAGGACTAACCCACGGTGGAGTGCACGGATAGCGGGTTCTAGATGTTGGGATGCGGCGGCGCCCCGGCCGTCAAACCGACGCCGGATGCGGAATAAAAACTTTTTACAAAATCGGCCCCACCGCAACCCAAATCCCGGATCGTTCCATTAACCGTAAACTAGCAATCTGTAAAAGGAGTTAGAGATTATACCGATCGATCCGTGTCCTTCGGTCTTTAATCTCCGCACCAATCTCCCCGCTGCTGCGCCGACGAAGTCCGCTCCCCGATCTCGCTCGTCGATGTGGCACCACGTCATTGAATCTTTATTCGGGCTCCCGCCTCGAAACGAGGCAACTCGGACATGAAGTTTGCTAGCCGATGTGTCCAAGAATGATGTAGAGATAGTGTGGAATATATTGTCTCAAGATACCCAAGCTTTTGGGTGGAGATAGATTGGAGTTGCCATTTGGAATGATTTTGTGAGCAAAGAATTTTTAGCAATGAGAAGAAAAATTCAAGTTTGCTCAAAGAGAAGGAGCTCGGCCACTAAGAAAGCTCTCTGGGAATTTCTATTTTTGAATTGGTGAGGTCTCAGAGACAGAATGCAAATGGTGAGTGGATATAAGTTTGGATTAATTTACTCCCCAAAAATAAAACCTTTCACCAAAACATTTATATCCCCACCACAAAACCCCTGCAACATTGCCCTGCGAAATTGCAAGAAGCCCCCTAGCCACAAGGTTCAGCCAACAAGCAAGGGAAAAGAAAAAGAAAGCTTGCCAAGGTTGCAGAAAACCCCTTGGAGCAAAAATCACCCAGCACTCAAACACCATGCTGCTTGCTCACACCCTTACTCGCCATGCTCATTGAATGCATGAAATGGGCAGCCCTACCTACAGTGCATGAATAGTGCAGGCAAGGAATGGTCAAAGGAAGAAAAATGGCCACATCAATCAAGGTGTTTAAAGACCGGAAAAAGAAAACTGGCAACTCCCAAAATAATCCCGTAACGAATTACGAGATTACCCCCCAACTGTAAATACATACCCGCATTTGTATTCTGACCGAATACCAATGCAGTGAGACAAAAATAATCCTACACTATAATACTAGCATCTGACTTAAACCAAAGGCCGCTAGTATTATTCGTCCGATCATGATCTGTGCACAATTGCACGAATATGATCGAACCCCGGCATATATCCATACGGCCTCTACAACGTTTCGCCCGAAATTGGGAAACTGTATGTGGGGAACTCTAATGACTCATCAATACACTGGCACTGAGTATAACCACTAGCACGTCAGAGGTACTAGCTGTACGTAACGGTTGCCCATGTATTGATCGGAAGGGAAGCTGACGAGTGAACTCATCCAGAAACCCTACTGAGCCTGACAGTGACAATATCCGTACAGTTTGGTCTGTTCGTCTAGGAGTATCGCATAACGGGCCTAGGGGGCTGGTAAACGTCAGACCCCCAATAGCTGTATAAGTCGTGTCGGAGAGTAGCCCAGAACACCCTGAGATACTACTGGAATACCTACCAGTAAATCTCGATTAGCCTGGCCAGGGATTTCGTGTAATCGCTCTCCTAAACACAACGCGATCTCACCCCCAATACCGGAAGAGACGAATCCCTGACGATCCACTCACTGCCTCCATATGGCTCGGGACTGTACCTAACTAAAACCTGTTTGCACGACTCCTTTGAGCCGTGGTAGGGTAGTAATCAAAGCACAGTGGGAACTCACATGAGACAAATGACGATCTCAGGTCGACAGACTAACCTGTACACATGTCACCAGGGAACTGCTATCTGACGATATGTATAATACCAACTAGATGTTCCCGGCGAGTCATGTCCGGTGTACTCATAACTCAACGAGCACCTGTATACATCTTAGGTGAACCAACTGACACCAATGGCTTGTGAGACCGGCCACCGCCCCTCGTCGGGGTCTCGACTGTATACACTAGTCTACTCTGGAGTATCGATGCCCTGTCTCGAAACTCCCATGACTAGGGACACTTTAAGGATGTGCTTATAGACCCCAGCTCCCACGTATATGATCGCCATCATACTGCTGGCAGTCAAGAAAGAATCCTATGGGCTCTATCAACATGCAGTAGTGAACTAAAGCATGTACACGATGATAAAGACAAACCAGATATCATACTATCATCTCGAGCAAGACTGTCCTATCGGTATAGGTCCTCCCTCAATCATTGTAATCACATACCTGTGATCCAATAATTGACTTTGAGGGCACTATATCCAACAATCTCCCACTTGCACTCAAGGCTAATTATTGCGATGTCGTGTAATCACAGCTCGTGTGATACCGAACATCCAACTCCTCTACTAATCAGTTCCACAAAGCTCATTTGTAAAACTATTGCTTTTGAGAAATAGCCTCAGTGAGTGGATCCGCCCTGATGTTTCTTTCCATGTCTATCTTTTTCTCAAGTTCGCGGAGAAATCCATCTCCCGAATTGAGTAATACCTGTCTTAGAATATGTCTGGATATCTGATGGGACCTAGCTCACAAGTGAACTCCAAATCCAGCAAACTTCTTAGACTGTATCTTCGACTGAATTTAATCAGTATCCTGCACCATGCCTCCTTCAGTATCCACTTGGACTACCTGTCCAAACTACCGTCCCTCGTCAGAAGGAAAACTATAACTCTGACAGTCACTCTGTCATCCGGATCACCTTGGAAGCCTGGAATGATAACTGTCTCCCGAAAGAGGCTGTCGTTATCAAATCCCTAGAACAACCACTTACGTTCATAAGCTGCTTCCAAACATTTCTAAAGGATTGGAATAACATATCAACCTATTGCTTCTAGTGCAAAAACAACATATGATATTATATTCATATCCTATGTGCAGAAACTACTGTGTGACAACCATGGTATAACCGATCGTTGTGTAGGAATTTCACTTCCTACTATGTGTATGTCATCCAAGTACCAGGACATCACACCCAACTACCTTCTTAACAGATCCATCTCCTATTCTGATGAAGTCAAAACCTATGACTGTCACATAAAAAATAGATGATCTATCTCCGCTATATCTGCTTTAGTCTATAAATAGACATAAGCTTCTCGTTCACTATGCTTCCGCTGCTCCCACTAACTACAACAACCCTCTGGCAGAATAATATACGTGCACTTCTAAAGTAAACTTTAGAACGACGCTATACTCATCCTCATGCCGGATCTCATAGTCTGGAACAACAGTAGTGTCAAGTCTGGGTAAACAAGAACCTCCCTTTCACCGTCCTTGAGGATACCGAAGTACTTCTCGGGCGCCTGAGGTTACCCACCATATCTGCGGAGTGGCTAATGGAATGTCAATCCTGATTGAATCTTTAGGTCCGATTAAATTTTCCGTAATCGTTTGCGGTTCTGGAATCTCTTCCAGTTCTACCATACCCCCACTACTGTTTTTTGAAAAAAAATCCATTTTACTAAAAATGTGGCGAGTCAAGAACAATATCACTATTGATCTTCCAGATGATAGAAAATTAACCCTCGTCAAAGCCCGGGTTAACCCACAAAATGCCATTACAGAAACGTGCCTTGATTTTATCCGGATTCTGGTTTTAAGCACAAGTCGGACAACTCACCGTACCTTAACAACGTTAAGATATGAACCATTCTATATACAATATAGAAATAGAGGCACAGATTTAATTGGAACCAGATTCAAATCATGCATCTGTCTCCAGTGCATGTTCTCTAATTGGAGAGAGGCCGATCAACATTACTCAACTTAGGAGTGTATCCAATTATGAGTAACCTGAAAGAGAAGCAAGTTCTTAAAAAACCATTACTATCAATTGAATACCACCCACAAGTATCTACATCTTCGATCATCTTGAAGAATCCGGATACTTGCAACACATAGTTCTCTACATTATTCCTGTACCTATAACTTCTCAAACTTGGACCTTGTATTTCTATGAAACACTTGTCCAAAACTTGAGAAGTCATAAGTAAAACAGAATACAGTACGAGGACCAACCCCTTTGTCCTAATGGACACTAGACAATATACAATACTTTGTATAAGTCCCCTGAGTTGAATAACTCAAACTCTGTGCACCGTAGGTTGAAAACTGTACCCAGGCGATTTCCTCAAATATCACCAATTACAACGAATTCCGATATAATGAGGATGATCACCTAATTCCCAATAACTTACTCCCACTCATCATCTGTAAAACCATACAGATGTGAGAATCATACCTAGTAAATGCATACCCTGGAGCAAGGGTCCAATTGGGAAATCAGTTTTCAATTAATAATGCACAGTGAAACTGAAACATGAATATGTTTCGAAGGGATATCCGAGTATTCCTAGTAACTCCTCTTCCAATGTCCAGATTCATGACTGTAACCATATATTTCCTTGCTATCTGTCCAAATCCCTTTATTTGTCTTTAGTCGTTACCTTCTGTACACCATCGTTAGGCTTAATGGTTTTCTTCTTTCCCTACCGTTCGGAACCAGCCTATGGTTTGGAAGAAGACTATCTAATAAGCATAATAGGTGTAATGTCCTAATCCTAGGAGCACTCTCAACCTGAGAGAAGGTAAGGATAAAAGACAACTGAATAAATCTTATTCTTATTTCTCCTGAACTAGAATCCATCCTCGAAAAAGTTCCTTCGAGTTCGTATATAACCATACGATGGATAATTGGATATTCGTAGTGATGCGAGGTGTTCTGGAGAAATACAAAGGTGAAGTAGGAGTGGCGTTGAAATACGTGGTTTGGTCGTGAATGTTAACAGTCGCAATTTACCTTGCCCTCTTTCCGATCCCTTTATTTGTCTTTACTTATTACCTTCTGTACACCTGACTTAAGCTAATTGGTTTTCTTCATTCCCTACCTTTCGGCACCTGCCTATGGTTTGAAAGAAGACTATCCAATAAGCGTAATAGGTGTACCCTCTCCTAATCCTAGGAGCCCTCACAACCTGAGAGAAGGTAAAAGGAAAAGGCAACTGAATAGTCCTATTCAATCTCTCGAGAACCTGAATCCATCCTCGAAGAAGTTCCTCCGAGTTCGTATATAACCATACGATGGATTTATCCAATGGAAGTGGATTTTCGTAATAACACGGGGTGTTCCGGAGAAACTCAAAAGGTAAAAGAAATAGTGGCAATGATATATGCAACTCAGATAATCCAAAAGCCAGTGTTATAAGAAAGTTCGGTTAACTTGGTCACTGAGTTATAGTCTAGGGTCGGGTCATGGTCCCAGTCAAAGAGAGAGAGAGAGAGAAGAAACACTCTGCGTGCACTCAAACCTAGATCGGAATGGTTAATCACTTTATCTAATCAGGATGTCTCCCACGGTTATCTCAAATTCTCCTCCAAACCTGAAAGAAGAATTAATCGGGGTCACCCGAGGAGTAAACCAACTCATCAGTGGGAATCGGGATCCAACTATCATCGCATGATAACGTGATGGAAGTCACACACGTCATCACACTCCAGAAGGTATGCGCAAGCTTGGAAAGTTTCCTCTGTGTTTGAAACTCCCGATGTGATTTTACCCTTAACGACCTATAACCTTGACGCTTTCCAATAAGTCATAGGCCACTAGTCAAGTTCAACCCGTCATTGTCCTAGATTAACTCGAACCCACCCGCACAAACCTTTGACGCTTGCCAACAAAGCTGTACGACTGTCCCGATCAATCGCATATCCATGCTACAAATAAGTAATATTTAGCTACCGTACACTATGCCTTGACGGTTGCCAACAAACATAGCACGAATACTAAATAGTACTTATAAGAAATGACGGAGGGCTACGGCTGGTTTTTGACGAAAAACCTTTAGCGTAATGAATTTGATATCGTTGAAGGAACCGGATAATTTTTTATAAATATATAGTAGCGAAAACCTTTGCTAAAGAGGTCACTCTCGGTGAAGGGATCTAGGCTCTTTCCTCGTCGAATGAGGTGCAGGATATTCCAAACTGAATACCACGATGCAAAACAAAAAGTAATCGACTATAGTGAAGTTATTACCCTGATGCAAACCTCTGTCCAAGGGGTCACTCCCGTTGAAGGGATCTCGGCCCTTGCCTCGTCGAATGGGGTGCTGGATATTCATAACCAAATACCACTGTGCAAAACAAAAGAAAACGCCCTAGTAATAACAGTTTTTGAAAAATTGGTTCCAACAACATCATATATAGGTTTGTTTTATCCTTGCATTGATAAGAATCAACGCAGTCCCATCAATTAATCACACCAGAAAAGAACAAAAATATGATGTACGTATATGCCATCCGCATTCGCCACTGGGACCCGTCATCACCCGTTAGGTTACTTAACTAACGACAGAGCGGGGACTGGACTAGCGCGGGTATAAAACATATACAACATTTACTAGTATATATATCAATATATAATAATCGCTCCATGCATGATAATATAAGTCAGCGGCAGCGCCCCGGCCGTCTTGTAGGGTTCCTAAGCACACTCAAGAGGTTCCACAAGGCATCAACCATGCCAAATTCAAATTTTACAAGTGCCGAGAAACCCTAATGCAAGATCGTTAACTAGAAGCAAAGGCGAAACATGCAAATAAACAACTTTATTGCTAAGTGAATGGAAATACAACCTTTGTAGATCCGGTCCTCCACTTCCTTGGCTCCGTGATGACGTCCCTCCGCTGCAAGCATCGGAATCCTGGACTCTCGCGGTGGTTTCATCGGAGAAATGATCGGCCTAGGTCGTTGACTTCGATGCCGAAGATGATCTACGTCGAGGCGACTCTAACTTGAGCTCCATCTTCACCAAGTCATGAAACTTGTGAAGAAAACACCCTATACTACATGGCAAGTGGTAGAGGATGAAAAAATAGGAAGTGGGTTCACTTTGGATTTGGATTTCTCACCAGATTTCAACACTTGAAAATTTTCTGGGGAGAATCAATGGAAAGGTTCCAGAGTGATAAGGACGACTGAATGTCAGTCGCAGGCATTGTCTTTACCCTCGGTGGAGGGACGGTATGTTGGAAGAGTTCCAAGCTAGATACCGTGGCAAACTAGATGATAAAGGCTGGTAACATCGCTATTAAAAATACTACCAAAGAGGCAGTTTGGGTGTATAATCGTTCATAAGATGAACTAGGTTCCTACCATTGTATGACAATGGAAGTGTGGCTTTGGCTCAGGAACCCCGATCCCATCAGTGACCCAGACATATTCTGAGGCAGCATCACCTGATCATGGAGATAGTTGATCTCCAGGGTGATCGAGGTAAGGAGAGTAGACTTAGAGGACAATACGGCGGATCCACTCACGAAGGCCTTTTCCCAAAGAGAGACTTTTATGGGATGGTTGAGTATGTGATACTGCAACCACTGCTACAGATGGCCCTAGTGCAAGTGGGAGATTGTTAGTTATATGTATGCCCTAGAGGCCATTACTGTACATTGGATGTATATTGTAGTGGATGCTGGGACATATCTAGGTAGGACTTTCTTGCTCGACATGATAGTACGCTATCTGGTTGCTCTTTATCTTAACATGTATACTTTCTGTCTCTCTGATTACATGTTGATAAAGCCCTTAGGATGTGTACTCGACTTCCAAGACTATGATGCAGATCATACTAGTGGGGCCTGGGTAGTCAATGAGTACATCCTTCAATGTTCCTAGTCGTGGGAATATCGAGACGGGGCATCGATATTCCAGAGTAGACTAGCGTATATCTTCTCGACCCATGTGATGGGCGATGGATGATCCCATATCCATTGGTGTTTGACATCAGAGATGGTATGCGGGTACTCAGTGGAGACTGGGTACACTGAACGGACTCGCCGAGAACTCCCAGATGGTATTATACCTCACGTCAGATGGCAGTTCTCTGGTGACACTGGTACAGCTTAGTCTGTAGACCCGAGATCGTCATTGAGTCTTATGTGTCTCCCACTGTGCTTTGATTTCCACCCTACCACGGCTCTACTGAGTCGTGCAAATAGGTGGTTTTTGGGTACAGTCCCGATTCACATGGAGGCAATGAGCGATAGGAGGGGATTCGTCTCTCCCGGTATTGGGGGTTGATGTTGCGTTATGCACGACTGGCCATAACAGGAAATCCCTGGCCAGGGTTGCTGTGATATACTGGTAAGAGTTATCAGTAGTTTCACGAATGTTATGGACCCTACGTCGGCATGACTTATCAAGCTATTGGGGTCTGACGTTTACCACCCCTAGGCGAGATATGCGACATATCAGACGAACAGACCGGACTGTACGGTAAGTGTTACTGGTTGGATTCACAGGAGTGTGGGCGGGCTTGCTCGTCGATCTTCTGATCGCTCAATACCCGGGTGGCCGTTACGTTTAGCAGACCGCTTGCGGCTTGTGGGTGTTTGATATGATCATCATCTGCTGCCGGCGTATTGACGAGTCTTTAGAGTCCTACACAGAGGTTTCCTAGCTCAAGCGAAATGAAATAGGAGCGCATATGAGATATGTGCAGGACCGAGAATAATTCGTGTATGTGATACCGTATTCCATTCTCGCAATGAAAGTATCGATTGGTTATATGCGATATAACCTAGTTATCGAATCAAGGATTGATTCGATAAGCCGATACATAGGATACTAGTCGGTTATATGTGATATGACCGGATCGTTAAATCAAGTGTTGATTTAATGATTTAATGTATAATTTTATATTTGATATATTACTTTGCATTAACTAGTATTGGTTCACTTTAAATGGATTTTCTCACTTGAAATGTGCAAGTTGTATATGTGATATAATTTTGTGCACTTGATTGTATCATGTTTGATGATACATGCTTATTTGGTTAAGTGTAAAGAATTAAACCATGGTTAAGTTGTTGTTTAGGGTTTTACTTATTCATTTATCTTATTTGTTTATTCATTTTGAATAAATTGAAAGATAAATGAATGGTGGCTTGATTTGTTTTTAGTTGAAGCTTCATGAAGCTTTGACTAAATGACCTTTTTGTTCTCATCCTTAACCCTAACCATTTAAACTAACCCTAGTCTATTCTATACACTTAACTAAGGTTAGAATATGATAAGAATCAATTCTTTTCAATTATTTTTTAACACTTATCATATTCCTTCTTCATCTTCTTCTTCATGAGCAAGAAAGAAAAGCTTGCCTCATCAATGGCAAGTGATGAAATCATGTGAGAAATCCAATTCCAAAGTGAACCCACTTCCTATTTCTTCATCCTCTACCTCTTGCCAAGTAGTATAGGGTGTTTCCTTCACAAGTTTCATGACTTGGTGAAGTGGGAGCTTGATCTAGTGATGCCTCGACGTAGATCATCTTCGGCATCGAAGCCGACGACCAAGCCTGCCCATTTCTTCGATGAAGCCGATGCTAGAGTCCGGAATCCGATTTGGACAGCAGAGGGACATTATCGCGGAGCCTAGGAAGTGGTGGACCAGATCTACAAAGGTTGTACCCCCTTTCCTTTTAAGTTAAAGTCGTTAACTTGCATCGCATAGCCTACACATCTAGTTAACGATCCGTATTAGGGTTTCTCGGCACTTGTAAAATTTGAATTAGCCATGTTTGATCACTTGTGAGACTTCATTAGTGTGCCTAGGAACCCTACAGTGGTATCAGAGCCTAGCTAGAGCCTTAGGCGATGCGTAGACGGAATTAGAAGTCCGATCGAATCAAAACCCAAACCCAAAAGTGCTCTCTGTACATTTTTGAAATTCGTGGTTTTTTTAGAATTAAAAATATGCAGAAATATCAGCAGGAATATCTAAGAGTTACTGTAAATTTCGATGCCCTAATTCCATCAAGGCGCCGCGGTTCCGCGGCACGAGCATGGCTCGTGCGGCGGTTCCGCGGCCTGTTTGTCGTTTTATGCGTTGAAGTTTGCACAGTAACTCCTACTTAACAGTTCTGGTTTTCCTGGGAATTTTTAATATTTATTCAAGAGTTGAATTTTCTGGGTTGTATTGGGGACTCGGTGTTTCGATCAGATTGTCTAATTTTGTCTGTATGATTTTCCGGATAATTTTGGAATATGTTAAAAAGTTCGACCGGATATAAATACCCACTTTTTCCCCTGTCGGGAAATTTCCAAGTGTTGGATCTTTCCTTGGTTTAATAACGTTCTAAGAGTGCAAGTAACGCAATGGACCCTCTAGAAGACAACAAACCTTAACTCGATTATGTGACCGTCTTGAACTGCCCTTTGAACCTTAGGGTTTGGTGTAGTACGGCGTGCCACATGTGAGACGTTGGCTTGACCCTTCTACGGCTGGACCGTTGGTACTGAGGCACGAACTGAATGTTTTTAGACTTATTTCATGTGTTGAGTTGTATCGGGAAAACTTGGGTGTTCGAATGTTCGATCGGAAAGTTTAACATTTTCTGTTTATCCGGAATGTGATACAACAATTGGAATTCACAAGTAGTTATGAGATAACTGAATGAATGTTATAAACATAGCAGTTTAGTCTCACTTGATCGGTTGCCACGGAATTTTGATGCGATCAAAAGTCCTTTGCAATCACGTAGCGTACGCGGATACTCGCCGGGTAAACTTAATAGACAGCCTCACTCCATAGCCCCGACCAAGTGACTGTAGGAGAACCCCGTCGCCGAAAGCATCCGTTCGGGTGCTCGCGGCAGCGGTGTTCCGCCTTGGTGCACTTTGTCGACGGCGTCGGGGGTGCGGCCGCCTACTGAAGTTTGCGACGAGCATTCGATCAAAGTGTCTGGAATCTTGTTGAATTGCCCGACTTTATATTGAAAAGAGTTTTCGATAAAGAGACTAAAATGCGGGGTTTATAATTGTTAGGCATGCGATGTCTAAGTATTTCATTTGATTAGGCATGCGATGTCTAAACAGGATGCGGATTCCAACTGCTGTAGTTTTACACTTTCTTTTCTGTGACCGTAAGTGTAATATGTGATATCGCCGGTTTCGTTGCTATATGTCAACGACAATTGGGATGCGCGTATTTACTTTCGTTGATGACAAGTGATGTTATGTATTGCTGGATATGTTATATTGGATCGCCGTGTTCGAATAGCCGGGGGGTTTTTATGTGAGATGAGTGTTTTTCATTTTCATTCATGTAAAAACTTGTATGTAATATTCTTTTATTGGGGCACTTCCTGGTTGCGGATGTTGTCACCATTTGTATGTTATTTACTTTTCCGCATTAGGATAGACCCAAGGAGGGGAGCACAAGTAACCGGGTTCTAGGGTCCAGTGGGAGACCAACTCGAGGAGTCGAGTCCGGGTCTCCTAACCATAGAATTGGTAGGGTTGCTTGCCGCTCTCATAGGGGTCTAAGGGTGTGGGATTGGCTATTCATCACGACCGTGGAATCCGTGTTTTATACTGGCTCGTATTGAAAACACGGACGTCCTAGTATATCCAATATTTCATATGATATTTTCTGCTGCGTTATCTGTGATGTTCTGTGATAGATATAATATATAGTATATATGATATATTATATAGACGTTACTTATATTTTACACCCGCGCTAGCCCTGCCCCGCTCTGCCGTTAGTTACCTAACCTAACGGTGCACGAGGGGACATCGAGGCGAATGCGGATGGCATAAGTGTACGTCATATTTATCTGTGATGTTTAGGTAACTTAAATGATGGGATATTCATTAATGAGATTAATGAAAGAAAATAAACCTAATTGATGTTGTGGAATCGAATTTCAAAATAAAACAGGTAGCTACAGTTCTTGCTTTGCATCGCGGTGTTCCTTGTAGAACATCCTGCACCTTATTCGATAAGGAAAGGACCGAGATCCCTTCACCGGGAGTGACTCCTTTAGCAATAACTGGCAGATGCTACAACCCTCGGTTTGTCTTTTGATTTCTTCTATAGTTTCTGCTTTGCACAGTGATATATATGATATATCCCGCGCCTCATTCGACGAGGAAAGGGCCGACGATCCCTTCACCGGGAGTGACCCCTTTAGCAAAACTAGAAAAGCCTCAAAAACATTCCATTTTAAAACCATTTGATTCCGCAACGAGATCAAGTTCAAAGAGTTAAAGGTTTTCACAAAAACCATACGCAACCCTCCGTCATTTTAGGAAGTAGAGTACTTAGTATTCGTGTTGTGTTTGTTGACCATAGTCAAGGCACAGTGTACGGTAGCTAAGTGATGTCTTCCTACACCGCATATGATGCGATTAGTTAGGACAGTTGCGTGACTTTGTTGACCTTAGTTAAGGGTCATGTGGATGGGTCTAATTAATCACGAAATGACGGGTAGAACTTGACTAGTGCTTATGATTTGTTGACCATAGTTAAGGCCATAGGTGCTAGGGGTAAAAACCTTTATCGGGAGTTTCAAGTGTTGAAACTTGCAATGAGATTGCATACCTTCTATATGATAGTTGGATCCCGATACCCATTGCGAGTAATTGTTACTCCTGGGAGAGTTTTGCACTTTGCAATTAGCCGATCAAGTAGGTGTCTAGAAAGGTGTCAACGGGGTTACGCCTCTGGGAAAACAAGGTTTACTGTAATTAGGTCCGTGCGAAAGCACGGGGAACCTCCCTCAAAGTACCGACACTGGCCTGGCTGAATGATTGGCGAACTTGTAGAGTGTAATTAATCCCGGCTAGTCTTTCCTTTTAGGGTTTGAATGAAGATTTGATAAAAACAGTGGGAGCCATCCTGATTAGATAAAATATATAACCAATCTAATCTTGCAAGAGCGCACGCTGAGTGTTTTCTTCTCTCTCTCTCCAGGTAGCGACCATATCACGCCTTAATCAAGATAATAATATGGATGTATTGACCGAACCTGCTTGTTATACTGAGCTGGGGAAAGTTGGTCCCGCTCCAACTTATAATTGTTATAAGACAGAGCAGGAAATAGGGAATACCAGAATTCCTATGCCGCCCAAACGAAGAAAGTGCATATGATGCATCTCCTTCGGGTGTGTTCATTACAAAGAACTGTTTCTCAGTATCCTCTGAATCCTGGGTATTTGATATCGGGTCAGGATCCCAGATATGTAATCTGTTACATAGGGCGACAAAAAGGTAGAAAAACTGAGAACGGTGATAAGTTTCATGAGACAGAAAACGGGGCAAGTGTTGCAGCCAAGTCTGTTGGTCACTGTCACCCTGTATTACCAATACATTGATTCTGAACAAATGCTATTAGATACCAAACCTGATATACAAAATCATATCAGTATCTTTATTACTAAAGAAATGATAAAATTTTGTATTGATGGATAATGTTTTGAACATTTCCTATATCAAAAGTTGATCGGTACAGGCACGTTATCTAAAAGCATTAACGTTATAAATCAAACTACAGTTCCTAGTATACAGAACACACACAAGAGGAAGAGTTCAGAAATGAACGAATCCTTCTTGAGGCATTGTAGACTAGGTCATATCAATGCGACCCGACTGGCTCAAGTTACATTTAAGATGCATATTTAAATCAGTTTGAATTTACATCTTGTGAAACTTTCCAGTCATGTCACAAAGATTAGATGACCATAGCTCCGTTTACTGTAAACAGAGAAAGAGTTAGTAAACTCTTGGGACTGATACATGATGATGTATGTAAGGTCTCATGTCTACACATGCCAGGACTGGTTCTTTATACTTCATTATATTCTCTGATAATCTCTCAAGATTCAGTCATATGTTCTTGTTGAAACATAAGTCCGAACCTTTTGAGGTATTCATAGAATATAAGTTGGAAGTAGAGAACAAAAATACGGGTATAAGTATTATGTCCTATGATGAGATCAGGGAGGAGAATACTTGTGCATGGCATTTCTGAACCATTCTAAAGGAGAATGAGATTCTCTCTCCGTATTACTCCTCTGAATACACCACAGCACAACGGTGTATCAGGGCGGAGCAATTGCACAATATTAGATATGGTGTGCTCTATGATGAGTATTACTGAGTTACCCATTTCCTTTTGGGGTTATGCGCTTGAGAAGCTGCATACCTATTGAATTAGGTTCGAATCAGATCACTGCCTACCATTCCATATGAAATATGGTATGGGAAGAGCCTATCTCTTAAGTAAGTTAAGATTTGGGATTGTCCGGCCTATGTCTAAAGCAAAATCCGGACAAGATCGAGGCAAGGTCAGTTCTGTAGAACTGGAAAGGCTCCAGCTATACAAAATTGCAGTTGATGATTTGACAGAACCAAAGGATTTTATAGTTCCCGACGAACCTTAGCCACTCCGCCGATCTAGTATGGTTCCTCATCCGCCTGAGAGATACCTCGGTTTCTCGATGACAGTGGGAGAGAGGAATGCATCATGAGATGATGACCCATCTAGTATCGAGCAGGCCATCGAGAGTAGGGACTCTGTAAGAATGGCTGGATGCTTAGCGATCTGAGATGGAATCCATATACACCAACAAAGTATGGACTTTGGTTGCGATATCTGAAGGGTTAAATCCCCATCAGGAGCAAGTATATCTTGAGAAGATTACTTGGTGTAGATGGAAAAGTTGAGACTTTCAAAGCTAGACTTGTTAAAGGTTTTCGTTATCGACCAAGAGTGGAAAATGATGAAACCTTTTTCAGGGACTATACTTAAGTCCATCCAGATCCTACTTACCATTGCTACATACCATGACTGCGATATCTGGTGGTTGGGTGTCATGACTGCTTTTCTAAATACTAATTTAGAATAGAAAGTCTATAAGTACACAGCCAGAGGGCTTCGTAAACAGTGGGAGCAGCGGAAACATGTGCAAGTTGCTTTACAGGATAAAGCTGTTTGAGATAGTGCCCTCAGAGTCAATTATTGGATCACAGGCACGTGATTGCAATGATTGAGGGAGGACCTATCCCGGTAGGACAGTCTTACTCGAGATGATAGTATGCTATCTGGTTTATCTTTATCATCGTGTACTGCTTTAAGTGACCTGACATGTCGTTATTACACGTTGATAGAGCCCCTAGGATTCTTGCTTGACTGCCGGCAGTATGATGGCGATCATATACGTAAGAGCTGGTAGTCTATAAGCACATCCTTAAAAGGTCCCTAGTCGTAGGAGTTTCGAGACAGGGCATCGATACTCCATTAGTAGACTAGTGTATACAGTCGAGACCCCGACGAGGGGCGGTGGCCGGTCTCACAAGCCACTGGTGTCAGTTGGTTCACCTAAGATGTATACAGGTGCTCATTGGGTTATGAGTACACCGGACAGGACTCGCCGGGAACCTGCTAGTTGGTCATATACCAGACGTCAGATAGCAGTTCCCAGGTGACATGTGTACAGGTTAGTTCATCGACCTGAGATCGTCATTTGTCTCGTGTGAGTTCCCACTGTGCTTTGATTACTACCCTACCACGGCTTAAAGGAGTCGTGCAAACAGGTTTTAGTTGGGTACAGTCCCGAGCCACATGGAGGCAGTGAGCGGATCTGCAGGGGTTCGTCTCTCCCGGTATTGGGGGTGAGGTCGCGCTGTGTCTAGGAGAGCCATTACACAAAGCCCTCGGCCGAGGCAGGAGATTTACTGGTAGGTATTCCAGTAGTATCTCAGGGTGTTCTGGGCTACGCTCCGACACGACTTGTACCGCTTTTGGGGGTCTGACTTTTACCAACCCCCTAGGCCCACCATGCGATACTCATAGACGAACGGACCGGACTGTACGGATATTGTCACTGACAGGCTCAGTTGGGTGTCGGGATGAGCATCCTCATCGACGTCCCTTTTGGTCAATACCTGGTGGCCCGTCACGTATTGGCTTATACCTCTGACGTGCTAGTGGTTAAATCCACAGCCAAGGTATTGATGAGTCTTTAGAGTCCACCACACTCAGTTACTCAAGTTTCGGGCGAAACGCTGTAGTGGCCGTATGGAGATATGGCAGGGTCCGATCAGATACGTGCGGTATTGCACGGATCAGGATCGGACAGTTTTGTACTAGTAGCCGTATAGTTATATGGCAGGGTTCGATCAGATACGTGCGGTATTGTACGGATCAGGATCGGACGGATATTACTAGCCGGCTTTGGTTTAAGCCGGTCCTAGTTTAGTACAGTGTAGATTTTGTCTCTTTGCATTTGTATCCGGATGGAATACAGATGCGGGTGTGTATGCACAGTATGGGGTTTTCCTGTAATTTATTACGGGACCAGTTTTCTGGAGTTGCCAGTTTGCATTCCGTTCCGGCCGGTTTTCCTTTGTTCTTTCCCGGCCGGACTTTTCCGATGGAGGGGGTTATTTGCAGTTTTGCAAATAACACTTTATGGAGGTTTTTCTTGCAAAAGTATTTATCATGATAACTTATTTAGATACCATTCCTTTCATTCTTCTTTTCATGCTTTATGAAGATTAGAAGTGATGAGATAGGATTTGATCTTTGATTAGAGTTGTGATGATGAGGTTTGGATATGGTCACCTTTCTTTTGCTCCTACACTCACCTCCCTTTGCATTATGTTTCATTCCTCCACCATTCTTCTCACATGATGAAAAATGGTAGAAAGAAAGAAAGAAAGAAAAAGATGAGAGTTCTTCCTTCTTGAGAGTTTCATTCTTCTTGATCTCTTTTTCATGCTAGAAGATTGCAAGCACCATTTTTCTAGTCTTGATTCCTCCATCACCATGGCAACAAACCCCAAAAGAGACAAGCATCTTCTACACTATATTCTACAGCATATCTTGAGCATGTCGAGTTGCCGGCTTCATGCCCGAGTTGCCTCGGTATTGAGGCGGGAGCCCGTAAAAGACGCAGGCGATGTGGTGCCCTTTCCGGCGAGGAGGCGACGATATGGAGACTACACTTTCCGCGGGAGATCGGGACGATGACGAGAAGACCGGAGGACTCGGATCACTCGGTATACTTCTCACCCTATCTCTTGTTTGCTAGCATTAGGTTAATGGTTACGATCCGGGTTTTCTTTGTCCGCGGTAGCGCCGGTTTCCGAGCAAGGAAAAATTTTGATTCCGCATTTTGGCCTCGAGTATGAGGCCGGGGCGCTGCCGTGGCGCAACATGGTATCAGAGCCACGCCATTAACCTTGCCTAGCTTGTTCTAATGTGTTTTTCAATTCCGATCGACCGAAATTCCAAAAACCGTATTTTTCCTTCACATCAGTTTCTGTCGAAATTTTTTGGAGTCTAAAAATTTTTCTGGTGGTCTTAGAATGATGTGCAGGGAGTTCTAAGAATACTGAAAAAATTTGGTAAAGTGATCGTTCCGTACGACCGCGCAAGCGCGGCCTAAGCCCCTCATTGGCCGCGCTTCCGCCGCAAGAAGTAGGCTTCACTTCACCAATTTTTCTCAGTGGTCTTGTGGGCTTAAATTAGGGGTTTTGGAATATTAAAATTGGGCCCAGGTTTTCTGTAAGTGCTACAGTTTTGATTGGGGGCCCACTTGTTAATTTTTGGTCAATCGGAAAATTTTAAACACATTATTTCACAGTATTTACATTATATCTGCGACCGTGAATGTCACTCGATCGGTAAATCCGGTCTAACTGCTATAGCCCTGTTAGACGGATTTGCGAACGTGACTTTCACGTTGATGTTCTATGTTTATGCTGTGTTGTTGCGGATCGGTCGTGGGGGATAGCCTGGATGCAATGCTAGTACAGTTTTGTTGTATTATGTACATTTGATATTGCGGGGCGAGCGTCCGACATGTGGACTTCCGTCACCGCCTGTTTGTATTATTCTTTTGGGGCACGACCTGGTTGCGGTCGATGTACCCGTTGTATGTATATTTTACTTTCTGTACTAGGATTACCCCGCGGAGGGGTGCACGGATAGCCGGGTTCTAGAGGGCAACGGGCCCGCATCTCATGGCATTGAGACGGAGGGGGCTTCACTCTAGGATTGGCGGGCTATTCGCCGCACTCGTAGGGGGTACAGGTTGACCAAGGAGGGGTGCCCAAGTTACCGGATTCCGTGAAGTGCTGGGTGGTCCATTCACGGTGCTGAAGGGGGCTGCCTCGCTTCAGGTTTTGGCGGGTGACTTGCCGCGCCCGTAGGGGTCTAGGATTTCATTGCACTGGCTATCCACACGACCAGGGGAACGTCGGGTTTCAGCAGCGGCTCTGTGAAACCCGGGGATCCCAGATATCTGTATTGTTCTGTGATGCTGTACATTTCTGTGATGTTGCATTTTATCACGCCTTGAGCGAAAATAATATTTTGGTATATATATATTAGTAGATGTTGTATATGTTTTACATCCGCGCTAGTCCAGTCCCCGCTCTGCCGTTAGTTAGCTAACCTAACGGGTGATGACGGGACCCAGTGGCGAATGCGGATGGCATATACATACATCAGTATATTTTCGTTCTTTGTGGTGTGATCAACTGATGGGACTGCGTTGATTCGGATCAACGCAAGTTATAAACAAACCTATTCTGATGTTGTTGGAACATTTTTCAAAAAGCTGTTATTGCAAGGACGTTCACTTTTGTTTTGCATCGTGGTATTCATTTGGAATATCCTGCTCCTCAGTCGACGAGGCAAGGGCCGAGATCCCTTCACCGGGAGTGACCCCTTGGACAGAAGTTTGCGTCAGGGCATTAACTTCACTATAGCCGATTACTTTTGCTTTGCATCGTGGTATTCAGTTGGAATATCCCGCACCTCATTCTACGGGGAAAGAGCCGAGATCCCTTCACCGGGAGTGACCTCTTTAGCAAAGGCTTTCGTCACTATATTTTTATAAAAACTATGCAGTTCCTTCAACGATATCAAGTTCATTACGTTAAAGGTTTTTCGCCAAAAACCAGCCGTAACCCTCCGTCATTTCTTACAAGTATTACTTGGTATTCGTACTGCGTTTGTTGACTGTATCAAGGCGTAGTGTGCGGTAGCTAAGTAGTGTTTGTTTGTAGCATATTAATGGGATTGGTTAGGACAGTCGTGCGGCCTTGTTGACTGTGTCAAGGGCTCGTACGGGTGGGTTTAATGCAATCCAGGATAATGACGGGTTGAACTTGACTAGGACTCTTTGATTTGTTGACTGTGTCAAGGTCACTTGGGTCCTAGGGGTAAAAATCACATCGGGAGTTTCAAAAGAACTGAAACTTGCCGGCATGCGCATACCTTCTGGAGTGTGGTGACGTGAGTGGATTCCGTCACGTTATCATGCGATGATAGTTGGATCTCGATTCCCACTGATGAGTTAGTTTACTCCTCGGGTGACCCCGACTAATTCTTCTTTCAGGTTTGGAGGAGAATTTTGAGGTACAGTGGGAGGTTTCCTGATTAGATAAAGTGATAACCATTCTGATCTAGGTTAGAGTGCACGCTGAGTGTTTCTTTTCTCTCTCTCTTTGGCAGCGACCATTGACCCGACCCTGGACTTTGACTCAGTGACCAAGTTAACCGAACTTTCTTAACACTGGCTTTTGGATTGTCAGAGTTGCAGACCTCATTGCCACTCCTACTTTTACCCTTTTCTCCAGGACACCCCGCATTACTACGAACGTCCACTTCCATTGGACAAAACCATCGTATGGTTATATACGAACTCGAAGGACTTCGAGGATGGTTTCTGGTTCTGGAGAAAACGAATAGGATTATTCAGTTGTCTTTTCTTTTCACCTTCTCTCATTGCGAGTACTCCTTGGTTTAGGAGATAGTACACCTATTACGCAAATTGGATAGTCTTCTTCCAAACCTTAGGCTGGTGCCGAACGGTGGGGAATGAAGAAAACCAATTAGCATAACGACGGTGTGCAGAAGGTATTAAGTTAAGACAAAGCAAGGGATTAGTAGGAGGGCAAAGTAAATTGCGACTGATATTCACGACCAAACCAAGTATTTCTTCGCCAATCCTAAATCACCTTTGTATTTCTCCAGGACACTCCGTATTACTACGAAGATCCCAGTTTATTAGATAATCCATCGTATGGTTATATACGAACTCGAAAGGAACTTGTTCAAGATCGGGGATGGATCATGGTTCAGGAGAAATAGGAATAAAGTACATTCAGGTGTCTTTTATCTTCACCTTCTCTCGCGTTGCGAGTGCTCCTAGGATTAGGACAGTACACCCTTTATGCTTTTTGGATAGTCTTCTTCCAAACCATAGGCTGGTGCCGAACGGTAGGGAAGGAAGAAAACCATTTGGCTTAAAGGGGTGTACAGAAGGTAATGACTAAAGACATATAAAGGGATTTGGAGAGGTGGCAAAGAATTATACGGTTATAGTTATGAATCTGGATGATGGAAGAGGCATTACTAGGAATACCAGGATACCCCAACGAAACATTTTAATGTTTCAGTTTCACTGTGTGATGTTAAAAGAAAACTGATTTCCCGATTAGACACTTGCTCCAGGGTATGTATTTACCAGGTTGGATTCTCACATCTGTATGGTTTTACAGATGGTGAGTGGGAGTAAGTTATTGGGAATTGGGTGATCATCCTCATTATATCGGGATTCGTTGAAATCGGTGATATTTCAGGAGATCATCTGGGCTGTTTGCCGGTCGGCAAATATTTGGTTTTGAATATCCGCTGTTGTGCACCAATTTCAAATTGATATATCTGTACGTCTATTTTCATAGAGTGAGATATACCTTTTGATATTATGTCGATGACATTTACCTATATCAGTGGATGGTTAGGTAAGGAGCATTAAACAGCGGTGTAATTCTTCTTAACCATAAGTACAGTTTTCAACCTACGACACACAGTGAATGAGTTATCAGACTCAAGGGACTTATACAGAGTATTGTATGTTGTCCAGTGTCCATTAGGACGGAGGGGTAGGTCCTCGTACTATATTCTGTTTACTTTTAACTTCTCTAGTTCTTAGACGTGTGTTTCATGGAAACACAGGGTCTAAGTTTTGAGGAGTTATAGGTATTTGAATAGAGTAGAGAACCAGGTGTAGCAAGTATCGGGATTCTTCAAAGTGATCGAAGATGTAGATACTTGTGTATGGTATTCAGTTGATAGTAATGATAAAGAGAAATTGCTTCTCTTTCAGGTTACTCATAATTGGAAGCATTCCTAAGTTGAGTAACGCTGATCGGCCTCCTTCCATTTAGTTGACATGCACTGGAGACAGCTGCATTTGAATCTGGTTCAATTAAATCAGTGCCTCTGGTTCTATATTGGATATAGAACAGTTCATATCTTAACGATGTTAAGGTACGGGGAGTTGTCCGGCTTATGATTAAAACCGGACACTGGACAACTCAAGGCACGTTTCTGTAATGGCTGTTTGTGGGTTGACCCAGGCTATGACGAGGGTTGACTTTCTACCATCTGGATGAACAATAGCAATATTGTTCTAGACTCGCCACAGTTTTTATTAAAAATGGATTTTATCAGAAAAAGTAGTGGGAGTATGGTAGAACTGGAAGTGATTCCAGAACCGCAAACGATTACTGAAGATTTGATAAGCAACCTAAAGATTCAATCTGGTTTGACATTCCATTAGCCACTCCGCAGATACGGTGGGTAACTTCAGGCACCCGAGAGGTACTTCGGTAGCCTCAAGAACGGTGACAGGGAAGTTCTTGTTTACCCACACTTGCCAATGCTGTTGTTCCAGGCTGCGAGACCCGGTGGGAGGATGAGTATAGCGTCGTTCTAAACTAGCTTTAGAAGTGCACGTCTGTATGACTCTGCCAGAGGGTTGTCGTAGTCAATGGGAGCAGCGGAAGCATTGGTGGACATCAGGCTTATGTCTATTTATAGACTAAAGCAGATATAGCGGAGATAGATCATCTATTTCTGATGTGACAGTCACAGGTTTGACGTCATCAAAATAGGGGGTGGATCTGTTGAGAAGGTAGTAGGAAGTGATACTCCTATACTACGATCGGTTATACTTTGGTCGTCACACAGTGTTTTCTCCGTATGGGATTTGGACATTATGTCAGACATACTGGTTACTAGATCTATGGTTTTAGATCTAGATTTGGGTGGTTTCCCAATCTGGGTACCTTGACAGCGTTCTATGAGTATTTAGAATGTACGACTCCTGACACGGTAGTGTACCTAGAGTTGATGGAGTCACCCTCTCTAAAGGTGTCTTATAGACTAAACAGGAGAGGGATACTCATGATTGGAAGATCACTTGCTTAGGCAATTGAGTCAATCATGAGATGTCAAGTACCACACCAGATGTTGTTCTTGCAGTAGATGCAATAAGTTGATATTAATCCAATCCTGGGGAAACGGTCGGAAGCAGTTTTAGAACATAAGTTGATGTTCTAGGGATATGATAACGGCAGCCTCCTTTTAGGAGACGGTTATCATTCCAGGCTTCCAAGGTGACATGGACGACAAGGAGGTTGTCAGAGTTATAGTTTTCCCTTCTGACGAGGGGCAGTATTTTGGACAGGTGGTCCAAGGCAATACTGAGGGCGGCATGGCGCAGGATACTGATTAAGTTCAGTTGTCGATACAGTCTAAGAAGCTTGGATTTGGAGTTCATTTACGAGCTAGGTCCCATCAGACATCCAGACATTCTAAGACAGGTATTGCTCATTTCGGGAGATGGCTTTCTCCGCGAACTTGAGATATAGAGAGATATAGAAAGAAACTTCTCTGCGGATCCACTCACTGAGGCTATTCCTCGAACGCAATAGTTTCGCAAACGAGCTTTGTGAGACAGACTAGTAGAGGAGTTGGGTGTTCGGTATCACACGGGCTGTGAGTATGCGACATCGCAATAATTAGCCTTGAGTGCAAGTGGGAGATTGTTGGAGATAGTGCCCTCAGAGTCAATTATTGGATCACAGGCACGTGATTGCAATGATTGAGGGAGGACCTATCCCGGTAGGACAGTCTTACTCGAGATGATAGTATGCTATCTGGTTTATCTTTATCATCGTGTACTGCTGTAAGTGACCTGACATGTCGCTATTACACGTTGATAGAGCCCCTAAGATTCTTGCTTGACTGCCGGCAGTATGATGGCGATCATATACGTGAGAGCTGGTAGTCTATAAGCACATCCTTAAAAGGTCCCTAGTCGTAGGAGTTTCGAGACAGGGCATCGATACTCCATTAGTAGACTAGTGTATACAGTCGAGACCCCGACGAGGGGCGGTGGCCGGTCTCACAAGCCACTGGTGTCAGTTGGTTCACCTAAGATGTATACAGGTGCTCATTGGGTTATGAGTACACCGGACAGGACTCGCCGGGAACCTGCTAGTTGGTCATATACCAGACGTCAGATAGCAGTTCCCAGGTGACATGTGTACAGGTTAGTTCATCGACCTGAGATCGTCATTTGTCTCGTGTGAGTTCCCACTGTGCTTTGATTACTACCCTACCACGGCTCAAAGGAGTCGTGCAAACAGGTTTTAGTTGGGTACAGTCCCGAGCCATATGGAGGCAGTGAGCGGATCTGCAGGGGTTCGTCTCTCCCGGTATTGGGGGTGAGGTCGCGCTGTGTCTAGGAGAGCCATTACACAAAGCCCTCGGCCGAGGCAGGAGATTTACTGGTAGGTATTCCAGTAGTATCTCAGGGTGTTCTGGGCTACACTCCGACACGACTTGTACCGCTTTTGGGGGTCTGACTTTTACCAACCCCCTAGGCCCGCCATGCGATACTCATAGACGAACGGACCGGACTGTACGGATATTGTCACTGACAGGCTCAGTTGGGTGTCGGGGTGAGCATCCTCATCGACGTCCCTTTTGGTCAATACCTGGTGGCCCGTCACGTATTGGCTTATACCTCTGACGTGATAGTGGTTAAATCCACAGCCAAGGTATTGATGAGTCTTTAGAGTCCACCACACTCAGTTACTCAAGTTTCGGGCGAAACGCTGTAGAGGCCGTATGGAGATATGGCAGGGTCTGATCAGATACGTGCGGTATTGCACGGATCAGGATCGGACAGTTTTGTACTAGTAGCCGTATAGTTATATGGCAGGGTTCGATCAGATACGTGCGGTATTGTACGGATCAGGATCGGACGGATATTACTAGCCGGCTTTGGTTTAAGCCGGTCCTAGTTTAGTACAGTGTAGATTTTGTCTCTTTGCATTTGTATCCGGACGGAATACAGATGCGGGTGTGTATGCACAGTATGGGGTTTTCCTGTAATTTATTACGGGACCAGTTTTCTGGAGTTGCCAGTTTGCATTCCGTTCCGGCCGGTTTTACTTTGTTCTTTCCCGGCCGGACTTTTCCGATGGAGGGGGTTATTTGCAGTTTTGCAAATAACACTTTATGGAGGTTTTTTTTGCAAAAGTATTTATCATGATAACTTATTTAGATACCATTCCTTTCATTCTTCTTTTCATGCTTTATGAAGATTAGAAGTGATGAGATAGGATTTGATCTTTGATTAGAGTTGTGATGATGAGGTTTGGATATGGTCACCTTTCTTTTGCTCCTACACTCACCTCCCTTTGCATTATGTTTCATTCCTCCACCATTCTTCTCACATGATGAAAAATGGTAGAAAGAAAGAAAGAAAGAAAAAGATGAGAGTTCTTCCTTCTTGAGAGTTTCATTCTTCTTGATCTCTTTTTCATGCTAGAAGATTGCAAGCACCATTTTTCTAGTCTTGATTCCTCCATCACCATGGCAACAAACCCCAAAAGAGACAAGCATCTTCTACACTATATTCTACAGCATATCTTGAGCATGTCGAGTTGCCGGCTTCATGCCCGAGTTGCCTCGGTATTGAGGCGGGAGCCCGTAAAAGACGCAGGCGATGTGGTGCCCTTTCCGGCGAGGAGGCGACGATATGGAGACTACACTTTCCGCGGGAGATCGGGACGATGACGAGAAGACCGGAGGACTCGGATCACTCGGTATACTTCTCACCCTATCTCTTGTTTGCTAGCATTAGGTTAATGGTTACGATCCGGGTTTTCTTTGTCCGCGGTAGCGCCGGTTTCCGAGCAAGGAAAAATTTTGATTCCGCATTTTGGCCTCGAGTATGAGGCCGGGGCGCTGCCGTGGCGCAACAAAAGCAGGCATTGCGGAGTTGGAACATCTGTTTTGATGTAGTAGTCAAGGAGTTTGACTTCATCAAAATGGTAGATGAACCTTGTATGTACAAAAGGGTAGTATGGAGTATGGTTATGATCCTCGTAGAGTACGTGGATGACATACTCTTGATAGGAAAGGAATTTCCTATGCTACGATCGGTCGATCTCTTCTTATCACATAGATTCTCCATATAGGATCAAAGTGATACCTCCTAAATCCTGAAATTTGGATCTATGAGATAGATCTAAAGGGATGTTAGGGTTCTCACTAGCTGTAGTAAGAATGTATCAATCGATCCTGGGGAGAATCAATGGAAAGGTTCCAGAGTGATAAGGACGACTGAATGTCAGTCGCAGGCATTGTCTTTACCTTCGGTGGAGGGACGGTATGTTGAAAGAGTTCCAAGCTAGATACCGTGGCAAACTAGATGATAAAGGCTGGTAACATCGCTATTAAAAATACTACCAAAGAGGCAGTTTGGGTGTATAATGGTTCATAAGATGAACTAGGTTCCTACCATTGTATGACAATGGAAGTGTGGCTTTGGCCCAGGAACCCCGATCCCATCAGTGACCCAGACATATTCTGAGGCAGCATCACCTGATCATGGAGATAGTTGATCTCCAGGGTGATCGAGGTAAGGAGAGTAGACTTAGAGGACAATACGGCGGATCCACTCACGAAGGCCTTTTCCCAAAGAGAGACTTTTATGGGATGGTTGAGTATGTGATACTGCAACCACTGCTACAGATGGCCCTAGTGCAAGTGGGAGATTGTTAGTTATATGTATGCCCTAGAGGCCATTACTGTACATTGGATGTATATTGTAGTGGATGCTGGGACATATATAGGTAGGACTTTCTTGCTCGACATGATAGTACGCTATCTGGTTGCTCTTTATCTTAACATGTATACTTTCTTTCTCTCTGATTACATGTTGATAAAGCCCTTAGGATGTGTACTCGACTTCCAGGACTATGATGCAGATCATACTAGTGGGGCCTGGGTAGTCAATGAGTACATCCTTCATTGTTCCTAGTCGTGGGAATATCGAGACGGGGCATCGATATTCCAGAGTAGACTAGCGTATATCTTCTCGACCCATGTGATGGGCGATGGATGATCCCATATCCATTGGTGTTTGACATCAGAGATGGTATGAGGGTGCTCAGTGGAGACTGGGTACACTGAACGGACTCGCCGAGAACTCCCAGATGGTATTATACCTCACGTCAGATGGCAGTTCTCTGGTGACACTGGTACAGCTTAGTCTGTAGACCCGAGATCGTCATAGAGTCTTGTGTGTCTCCCACTGTGCTTTGATTTCCACCCTACCACGGCTCTTCTGAGTCGTGCAAACAGGTGGTTTTTGGGTACAGTCCCGATTCACATGGAGGCAATGAGCGATAGGAGGGGATTCGTCTCTCCCGGTATTGGGGGTTGATGTTGCGCTATGCACGACTGGCCATAACAGGAAATCCCTGGCCAGGGTTGCTGTGATATACTGGTAAGAGTTATTAGTAGTTTCATGAATGTTATGGACCCTACGTCGGCATGACTTATCAAGCTATTGGGGTCTGACGTTTACCACCCCTAGGCGAGATATGCGACATATCAGACGAACAGACCGGACTGTACGGTAAGTGTTACTGGTTGGATTCACAGGAGTGTGAGCGGGCTTGCTCGTCGATCTTCTGATCGCTCAATACCCGGGTGGCCGTTACGTTTAGCAGACTGCTTGCGGCTTGTGGGTGTTTGATATGATCATCATCCGCTGCCGGCGTATTGACGAGTCTTTAGAGTCCTACACAGAGGTTTCCTAGCTCAAGCGAAACGAAATAGGAGCGCATATGAAATATGTGCAGGACCGAGAATAATTCGTGTATGTGATACCGTATTCCATTCTCGCGATGAATGTATCGATTGGTTATATGCGATATAACCTAGTTATCGAATCAAGGATTGATTCGAGAAGCCGATACATATGATACTAGTCAGTTATATGCGATATGACCGGATGGTTAAATCAAGTGTTGATTTAATGATTTAATGTATAATTTTAATATTTGATATATTACTTTGCATTAACTAGTATTGGTTCACTTTAAATGGATTTTCTCACTTGAAATGTGCAAGTTGTATATGTGATATACTTTTGTGCACTTGATTGTATCATGTTTGATGATACATGCTTATTTGGTTAAGTGTAAAGAATTAAACCATGGTTAAGTTGTTGATTAGGGTTTTACTTATTCATTTATCTTATTTGTTTATTCATTTTCAATAAATTGAAAGATAAATGAATGGTGGCTTGATTTGTTTTTAGTTGAAGCTTCATGAAGCTTTGACTAAATGACCTTTTTGTTCTCATCCTTAACCCTAACCATTTAAACTAACCCTAGTCTATTCTCTACACTTAACTAAGGTTAGAATATGATAAGAATCAATTCTTTTCAATTATTTTTTAACACTTATCATATTCCTTCTTCATCTTCTTCTTCATGAGCAAGAAAGAAAAGCTTGCCTCATCAATGGCAAGTGATGAAATCATGTGAGAAATCCAATTCCAAAGTGAACTCACTTCCTATTTCTTCATCCTCTACCTCTTGCCAAGTAGTATAGGGTGTTTCCTTCACAAGGTTCATGACTTGGTGAAGTGGGAGCTTGATCTAGTGATGCCTCGACGTAGATCATCTTCGGCATCGAAGCCGACGACCAAGCCTGCCCATTTCTTCGATGAAGCCGATGCTAGAGTCCGGAATCCGATTTGGACAGCGGAGGGACATCATCGCGGAGCCTAGGAAGTGGTGGACCGGATCTACAAAGGTTGTACCCCCTTTCCTTTTAAGTTAAAGTCGTTAACTTGCATCGCATAGCCTACACATCTAGTTAACGATCCGTATTAGGGTTTCTCGGCACTTGTAAAATTTGAATTAGCCATGTTTGATCACTTGTGAGACTTCATTAGTGTTCCTAGGAACCCTACACCAACTCCGCGATGCCTGCTTTATCACATAAAACATCTTGCACACGTTTCCGCTGCTCCCACTGTCTACGAAGCCCTCTGGCTGTGTACTTATAGACGCTCTCTTCTAAAACATCATTTAGAAAAGCAGTCATGACACCCAACCACCAGATATCGTAGTCGTGGAATGTAGCCGTGGCAAGTAGGATCTGGATAGACTTAAGCATAGCCACTGGAAAAAGGTTTCATCATTATCCACGCCTGGTTGATGAAAACCTTTAACAAGTCTAGCTTTGAAAGTCTCAACTTTTCCATCTACACCAAGTAATCTTCTCAAGATATACTTGCTCCTGATAGGGATGTAACCCTTCAGATATAGTAGCCAAAGTCCATACTTTGTTGGTGTACATGGATTCCATCTCAGATCACTAAGCATCCAGCCATTCTTACAGAGTCCCTACTCTTGATGGCCTGCTCGAAACTAGTTGGGTCATCATCTCATGATGCATTCCTCGCTCCCACTGTCATCGAGAAACCGAAGTATCTCTCAGGCGGATGAGGAACCCTACCAGATCGGCGGAGAGGTTGAGGTTCGTCGGGGACTATTGAATCCTTTGGTTCTGTCAAATCATCAGCCGCAGTTTGTATAACTGGAACCTTTCCAGTTCTACAGAACTGACCTTGCCTCGATCTTGTCCGGATTTTGCTTTTGACATAGGCCGGACAATCCCAAATCTTAACTTACTTAAGAGATGGGTTCTACCCATACCATATCTCATATGGAGTGGTAAGTACTGATTTGATTCGAACCCAATTCAATAGGTATGCATCTTCTCAAGTGCATAACCCCCAAAAGAAAATAGATAACTCAGTAATACTCATCATAGAGCACACCATATCCAATATGGTGCTATTGTTCCGCCCCGATACACCGTTGTGCTGTGGTGTATACGGAGGAGTAACACTGAGAGAGAATCTCATTCTCCTTTAGAATAGTCCAAGAATTCCATGCACAAGTATTCTCTTCCCTGAACTTATCATAGGACATAATACTTTTACCCGTATTTTGGTTCTCAACTTCTAACTTCTATTCTGTGAATATCTCAAAAGGTTCGGACTTATGTTTCAACAGGAACATATGTCTGAATCTTAAGAGATTATCAGAGAATGTAATGAAATACAAAGAACCGGTCTTGGCATGTGTAGACAGGGGACCTACATACATCAACATGTATCATCCCAAGAGTTCACTAACTCTTTCTCTGTTTCCAGTAAACAGAGCTATGGTCATCTTATCTCTGTGACATTACTGGCAAGTTTCACAAGATGTAAATTCAAACTAATTTAAATATGCATCTAAATGTAACTTCAGCCAGTCGGGTCGCATTGATATGACCTAGTCTACAACGCCTCAAGAAGGATCCATTCATTTCTGAACTCTTCATCTTGTGTGTGTTCCGTATACTAAGAACTGTAGTTTGATTTAGAACATCAATGCTTTTAGATAACGTGCCTGAACCGATCAACTTTTGATATAGGAAATGTTCAAAACATTATCCAACAATACAAAATTTTATCATTTCTTTACTAATAAAGAGACTGATATGATTTTGTATATCAGGTTCTGTATCTAATAACATTCGTTCAGAATCAATGTACTTGTCATACAGGGTGATAGTGACCAACAGACTTGGCTGCAACACTTGCACCGATTTCTGTCTCATGAAACTTATCACCCTTTCTCAGTTCTTTACCTATCTGTAGCCCATGTAACAGATTACATATGCAGGATCCTGATCCGGTATCACATACTCAGGACGTAAAGGATACTGAGAAACAGTTCTATGTAACGAACACACCCGAAGATGATGCATCAACATGCACTTTCTTCGTTTGGACGGCACGGGAAATCTGGTATTCCCCAATTTCCTGCTCGGTCTTATAACAATTATAAGTTGGAGCGGGACCAACGTTCCCCAGCTCAGTTTAACAAGCGGGTTCGGTCAATATATCCGTTTATTATCTTGATTAAGGCGTGATATGGTCGCTACCTGGAGAGAGAGAGAAGAAAACACTCAGCGTATGCTCTTGCAAGATCAGATTGGTTATTATTTTATCTAATCAGGATGGCTCCCACTGTTTTTTATCAAATCTTCCTTCAAACCCTAAAAGGAAAGACTAGCCAGGATTAATTACACGCTACAAATTCGCCAATCTTTCAGTCAGGCCAGTGTCGGTACTTTGAGGGAGGTTCCCCGTGCTTTCATACGGATCTAATTAGAGTAAATCTCGTTTTCCTAGAGGCGTAATCCCGTTAACACCTTTCTAGACACCTACTTGATCGGCTAATTGTAATGTGTAAAACTCTCCCAGGAGTAACTCTTACTCGCAGCGGGTATCGGGATCCAACTATCTCATAGAAGGTATGAAATCTCATTGCAAATTTCAACACTTGAAATTCCCGATAATATTTTGCCCCTAGCCTCCTATGACCTTGACAAAGGCCAACAAACCATAGGCTGCTAGTCAAGTTCAACCCGTCATTTCTTGATTGAATTAAACCCACCCGACCGGCCCTTGACAAAGGCCAACAAGGTCGCTCGACTACCCTAATCCGATCTGCATCATATGCATAAGCAGATAAGTACTATTCAGCTACCGCACACTACGCCTTGACAAAGGCCAACAAACGCAGCACGAATACTAAACAGTCCTTATCTGAAATGACGGAGGGCTACGACAGGTTTTTCTGAAAACTTTTTGCGTAATGAACTTGATATCGTTGTAGAATCAAATGATTTTAAAATGGAGTGTTTTTAAGCCTTTTATAGTTTTCCTAAAGGGGTCACTCCCGGTGAAGGGATCGTCGGCCCTTTCCTCATCGAATAAGGTGCAGGATATATCATATATACCGCTGTGCAAAGCAAAAAGCTATAGAAGCAATCAAAAGACAAACCGAGGGGTGTAGCATCTACCAGTTATTGCTAAAGGGGCCACTCCCGGTGAAGGGATCTCGGCCCTTTCCTTATCGAATAAGGTGCAGGATGTTCTACAAGGAACATCGCGATGCAAAGCAAGAACTGTAGCTACCTGTTTTTGAAAATTCGATTCCACAACATCTTTTTGGTTTCTTTTCTTTCATTAATCTCATTAATGAATGTCCCATCATTTAAGTCCACCTAAACATCACAAATAAATATAACGTACGCTTATGCCATCCGCATTCGCCTCGATGTCCCGTCTGCACCGTTAGGTTAGGTAACTAACGCCAGAGCGAGGCAGGGCTAGCGGGGGTGTAAAACATAAGCAACGTCTATATAATATATCATATATACTATATACAATATCTATCTGAACATATCACATGATCACATCATAGATAACGCAGCAGAAAATATCATATGAAATATTGGATATACTAGGACGTCCGTGTTTTATTTTGAGCCTGAATAAAACACGGATTCCACGGTCGTGATGAATAGCCAATCCCACACCCCTAGACCCCTACGAGAGCGGCAAGCAACCCTACCAATTCTAGAGTTAGGAAACCCGGACTCGACTCCTCGAGATGGTCTCCCACTGGACCCTAGAACCCGGTTACTTGTGCTCCCCTCCTTGGGTCTATCCTAATGCGGAAAAGTAAATAATATACATCAACGGTGACATCTTCCGCAACCTGGAAGTGCCCCAATTAAATAATATTACATACAAGTTTTTACATGAATGAAAAAGAAAAACACTCATCTCACATAAAAACCCCCGGCTATTCAAACACGACGATCCAATATAACATATCCAGCAACACATAACATCACATGTCATTAACGTAAGTAAATATGCGCATCCTAATTGTCGTTGACATATAACAACGAAACCGGCAATATCACATATTATACTTACGGTCACAGAAAAGAAAGTGTAAAACTACAACAGTTGGAATCCGCAAACTCTTTAGACATCGCATGCCTAATCAAATGAATCCCTTAGACATCTCATGCCTAACAATTATAAACCCCACATTTTAGTCTCATTATCGAAAACTCTTTTCAATACCAAGTCGGGCAATTCAACAAGATTCCCGACATCCAGAACGAATGCTCGTCGAAAACTTTAGTAGACGGCCGCACCCCCAATACCGTCGACGAAGTGCACTAAGGCGGAACACCGTTACCACGAGCACCCGAACGGATGCTTTCGGCGACGGGGTTCTCCTACAGTCACTTGGTCGGGGCTTTGGGGCGTGGCTATCTATTAAGTTTACCCGGCGAGTATTCGCGTACGCTACGTGATTGCGACGGACTTTTGATCACATCAAAATTCCGTGGCAACCGATCAAGTGAGACTAAACTGCTAGATTTATAACATTCATAATCAGTTATCTCATAACAACTTGTGGATTCCAAATATTGTATCACATTCCAGATAAATAGAAAATGTTAAACTTTCCGATCGAACAATCAAACACCCAAGTTTTCCCGAAACAGCTCAACACTTGAAATAACTTTAAAAAAACATCCATTTAATGCCACAATACCAACGGTCCAGCCGTAGAAGGGTCAAGCCAACGCCTCACATGTGGCACGCCGTACTGCCCCAAACCGTAAGGTTCAAAGGGCAGTTCAAGAAGGTCACATAATCGAGTTAAGGTTTGTTGTCTTCTAGAGGGACCATAGAGTTACTTGCACTACTTAGAACGTCATTAAACTACGGAAAAATCCAACAATTGGAAATTTCCCGGCAGGGGAAAAAGTGGGTATTTATATCCGGTCGAAATTTTTAACATATTCTAAAATATCCGGAAAAACATAAACGAAGTTAAATTATCCGATCGAATTAACGAGTCCCCAATAAAACCCTAGAAAACTCAACACTTGAGTGTAATTAACAAAATTCCCAGAAAAAAATGTCAAGAAAGGACCTAATAATAAATATGTGAAGTTTGATGGACTAATTCACAATTTTAGCCGCGGAACCGCCGCCAAACCGATGTTTTCGCCGCGGTTCCGCGATCCAATTTTTGAGTTAGGGGTCCGTACTTTACAGTAATTCTTAGATTTTCCTGCTTAATTTTCTGAGCATTTTTAATTCACAAAAATCCACAGTTTGGAAAAATGTACAGAGAAGGGTTTTGATCGGGGTTTTGGGTTCGATCGGATCTCTATCTTCGTCCACACTTCGCCTAAAGCTCTAGCTAGGCTCTGATACCACTGTAGGGTTTCTAGGCACACTCAAGAGGTTCCACAAGGTATCAACCATGCCAAATTCAAATTTTACAAGTGCCGAGAAACCCTAATGCAAGATCGTTAACTAGAAGCAAAGGCGAAACATGCAAATAAACAACTTTATTGCTAAGTGAATGGAAATACAACCTTTGAAGATCCGGTCCTCCACCTCCTTGGCTCCGTGATGACGTCCCTCCGCTGCAAGCATCGGAATCCTGGACTCTCGCTGTGGTTTCATCGGAGAAATGATCGGGCTAGGTCGTTAACTTCGATGCCGAAGATGATCTACGTCGAGGCGACTCTAACTCGAGCTCCATCTTCACCAAGTCATGAAACTTGTGAAGAAAACACCCTATACTACATGGCAAGTGGTAGAGGATGAAGAAATAGGAAGTGGGTTCACTTTGGATTTGGATTTCTCACTAGATTTCAACACTTGAAAATTTTCTAGCAATGGTTTTCTTTCTTCTTCAAGAAGAAGAAGAAGAAAGAAAAGAATGAATTAACTAAATAGAAAATTCAAGTGATGCTTATCATTTTTGCAACCATGGGTTAGTGTAACTCATGTAGAGAATAAACTAGGGTTTAGGTAATGGTTAGGTTTTAGAACAAAACAAAAATGGTAAGACTTTTCAAAGTTGCTTGAAGCAACAAGAAACTTCTAGCAAAGATGAAGAAAAGCCACCATTTAGTTTAACAAAATAAATAAAGAAAAGAAAACCCTAACCATTAACTAAACAAAGTTGTAAGTCACCCACCCACCCATGTTTGCATGTATCATCAAATCATGATACAATCAAGTGCACAAAAATATATCATATATACAATGTGCACAAACTAGTGAGAAAATAATCTTATGTGAACCAATACTAGTTAATGTAATGTAATATATCAAATATATAATTATACATTAAATCATTAAATCAACACTTGATTTAACGATCCGGTCATATCGCATATGACCGACTAATATCAAGTGTATCAATGTATCGAATCAACACTTGATTCGGTAACCCGGCTATATCATATATAACCGTCCAATGATACAAATCGCGAGAATAGAATACAGTATCACATACTGGTATTATTCTCGGTCCCGCACATATCTCATATGCGCTCCTATTTCGTTTCGCTTGAGCCAGGAAACCTCTGTATAGGACTTTAAAGACTCGTCAATACGCCGGCAGCAGGTGTTGATCATATCAAACACCCACAAGTCGCAAGCGGTCTGCTAAACGTAACGGCCACCCGGGTATTGAGCGATCAGAAGATCAACGAGCAAGCCCGCTCACACTCCTGTGAATCCAACCAGTAACACTTACCATACAGTCCGGTCTATTCGTCTGATATGTCGCATATCTTGCCTAGGGGTGGTAAACGTCAGACCCCAGTAGCTCGATAAGTCGTGTCGATATGAGGTCTATAATAGTTCGAGAAACTACTGGTAACACTTACCAGTAAATCTCAGCAACCCTGGCCAGGGATTTCCGGTTATAGCCAATCGAACACAGCACAACATCAACTCCCTATACCGGGAGAGACGAATCCCCTCCTATCGCTCATTGCCTCCATGTGATTCGGGACTGTATCCAAAAACCACCGTTTTGCACGCCCTCTTGGACGTGGTAAGGTGGAAATCAAAGCACAGTGGGAATCGCACAGGACTCTATGACGATCTCGGGTCTAAAGACTAACCTGTACCAGTGTCACCAGAGAACTGCCATCCGACGTAAGGTATAATACCATCTGGGAGTTCTCGGCGAGTCCGTCCAGTGTACCCAGTCTCCACTGAGCACCCGTATATCATCTCTGATGTCAAACACCAATGGATATGGGATCATCCATCGCCCATCTATATGGGTCGAGAAGGTATACGCTAGTCTACTCTGGTATATCGATGCCCCGTCTCGATACACCCACGACTAGGGACCTTGAAGGATGTACTTATGGACTACCATGTCCCCACTAGTATGATCCGCATCGTAGTCCAGGTAGTCAAGTACACATCCTAAGGCTTTACCAACATGTAACAGAGAGACAATCAGTGTACACATTAAGATAAAGAGCAACCAGATAGCACACTATCATGTCGAGCAAGAAAGCCGTCCCTATATATATCCAAGCATCCACTACAATATACATCCTATGTAGAGTAATGTCTTCTAGGGCATACATATAACTAACACGTCTAACAGACGCCAATATGCGGAACAAAACTTTTACGACTGGCGCTATCGTGTACTTTAACCCGGATCTGCCATTAAAGCTAAACTAACGAATTGTAAAGAGGGTAGAATTTTTATACCGAACGATCCGAGTCCTTCGGTCTTTAACCATCATCCCCCGCTTTGTTGCGGCGGCTTCGATCTTCTGAAACTCCAGTCTCGTCGTCCAGGTGGCACCACGTCGACGGATCTTTAAACGGGCTCCCGCCTCTGAACCGAGGCAACTCGGTCGTCAAGTTTGCTAAAAGAGACGACCAAGATGAAGTAGAAAATGAGTAGAACACTTTGTCTCGTTACGTCCAAGGCTATGGACGAACGGTCAATGAAGTTGCCAATTGGAATCGGGTAAATGGAAATTGGGCTATGAAATTTCCATATACTAAACTATCATAATCTTTTTTTTTTTGCCAAATTGAATCCATCCCCAAACAAGAGGGGGCTGGCCACTTTAATATAAGAGGGAGGGTGAGTGTAGGAGCAAGGAGGGTGAGTTTAAGGAAAAATATCAAGGATATTTATCATGAAGAAAGAATAAGTGGTATGAACACATTAAATGAATTAAGCCACCTCACTTAACACCTCACCTCACAATTAATGCAAATGATGAGTCACTAATCCTAGTCACCATTTCTAGATCTTCTAGAACCATGACTCACCCAAAAGACGAAAGGAAAAATCCGCATTTAACCGAATGTTAAATATGGCTAATAGAAAACTGGAAACTGGCAACTTCCAAAAGTGATCCTGAAACGAATTTCAGGATAACCCCGTAACAGTATAAACATACCCGCATTTATATTACGACCGAATATAAATGCAACTGAGACAAAGATATTATATCTATACAGTATAATACTGGGATCCGGCTTAAACCAATGCCTACCAGTATTATCTGCCCGAAAAATGACACGTGCGAAAACGCACGTGCATTTTCCGAACCCTGCCATAATACCATACAGCATCTACAACGTTTCGCCCGAACTTGGGAAACTATCTGTGGGGGACTCTAATGACTCAATAATACACTGGCACTAGGTGTAACCACTAGCACGTCAGAGGTACTAGCTGTACGTAACGGTTGCCTATGTATTGATTCGAAGGGAAGCTGACGAGCGAACTCATCTATAAACCCTACTGAGTATGACAGTGACAATATCCGTACAGTCCGGAACATTCGTCTATGAGTATCGCATATTAGGCCTAGGGGGTCGGTAAACGTCAGACCCCCAATAGCTGCATAAGTCGTGTCAGAGAGTAGCCCAGAACACCCTGAGATACTACTGGTATACCTACCAGTATATCTCGATTACCCTGGCCAGGGATTTCATGTAATGGCTCTCCTAATGTAACGTCTTCAAAATAATAAAATATGATTTTTGGGAAATTTTATAATTTAATATTATTTTAATATTCTGGTATAATTAAATACAAATAAATGTGGAAAAATTACGGAAAATTCTAAAATAAGGTATTTTATGGAATTATGCCATTTTAAAGTTTTTAAGATTAGTTATATGCTAATTTAGTGCTAATCGCGATTAAGTATCGCTAATTGGATTTTTAGCATTTTTGTGCAAAAATGTGCACATATCATTTTCCACACTTGTGTTACATTTCTTTTGCCATGGCTATCTTTTGGGTTCACTATTCAAGTGAGAAGAGTTTAGAAAAGAAAAGAAAAGAAAAAGGTAAGTGATGATGAGAGAGAGAGAGTAGGTGGCTTTTGGACCATTGACCTTTTCCTTCATCATTTTCCCATCTCATTTCTCTCTCCCTCTCCCATGGAGCTGCTGCCCTCTCCCCCTATCTCTCCCTCTTCACTAAAACCCTAGATCCACCATGAAATCAAAGCCAAAACCCCATTCCCACTTCACAAAACTTACTCCCAAGCTCACTAGCTTCACATTGAACCTAGCAAGATTGGATTTGGAGGACTTTGAGCAACTCAAGAATTTTCTTGAGTTGCCAAAGGAGGTAATTTCTGCACCTATTAGAGTAGTATTTCAATTCCTTGTGTATCTATTCTAGTTTCATATCGATATTGTGTTGTTTGTGGACTTTTGAGAATTCAAGTTAGGGTTTAGGGTAAAACTGAAATTAAAGATGAAATTGAGGATTGTGGTGACCTTAGAATCCCTTGTGTGATGCTAATTTGAACCCAAACCTGAACTTGAAACCAGAATACGGAATTACGGAATCGATATCGGGGAAAACTGTAAATCTGGAAGTGTTTTGTGGAATCTGCTATTACCCCGAGACCCCAAAAATGAAACTGAGTTGACAGTGAGATGTGCAGGCACTATTGAACCACCACACCAAACCCTAGCTCCCAACTCCTTTGGCAGGCCGCCAATTCTTCCATTCTGGCCGCAATTTGCGGCCAGAGCAGGAGGGAAATGCCTCGTTTTCCGTGCATGCCCCTATTTCCTCTAGTCTTGACCCTGGGTACTTCTAGTTTTGACTGATTCCATTTAGGGTGAAATCTGGGTTGATTTTCCTATGTTGGTGCATGGTTTACGACTAGATTTAGCATGGATTTTGGTATTTGGTGATTCATTCCTGTCGGGTGGCGTTTGGACGTCAACGACAATTGGATATTGAACGTGTTTACATGCGAGTCGATAGGTTTTTACCTATGCGGGTAGCGTGTGCTATTTTGGTTTCCAATGTGATTTTCATGTGCTTTAGCATTGTGATATACTTGTAGGTACCCTACGAGATGTTGAGGCAAAGATGATGAAGATAGCGACATCGGCACCGACACATGAGAAGCAAGGTGAGTAGATTTATATCTACGGGGAGAAGTCGGGTGGATGGCGTATAGCACCCCCGCAGTCTGTGGTGATGTATACGAATACGTATACACACATATATTTATTATGTGTTGTTTAGGGTTATTGATGGTAATAATGGATTATTAGTGATAAGGATGTATTGATTGAGTAGTGCGAAACCCTAGTGTAGTGGTTGCACCCACACTCACACATACACACATACTTGCATACATTCTTTCATATATCTGTGCGCATATGATGGTGGGTATATCTACACATGGGTATGGGACTATGTGTTTATATACGGGTTTTGAGGATGATACGTGGGATTGAGATGAGTCGATGAGATTCGATTGAGGCCGTGAGATTTGGCGACATGACAGAGTTCATATTGGAGATGTGATATGATGGTAGTGATGCCTGTCATGTGATGAGATATGTGATATCTGTTGGAGATAGTGCCCTCAGAGTCAATTATTGGATCACAGGCACGTGATTGCAATGATTGAGGGAGGACCTATCCCGGTAGGACAGTCTTACTCGAGATGATAGTATGCTATCTGGTTTACCTTTATCATCGTGTACTGCTTTAGGTGACCTGACATGTCGCTATTGCACGTTGATAGAGCCCCTAGGATTCTTGCTTGACTGCCAGCAGTATGAGGGCGATCATATAAGTGAGAGCTGGAGTCTATAAGCACATCCTTAAAAGGTCTCTAGTCATAGGAGTTTCGAGACAGGGCATCGATTCTCCAGAGTAGACTAGTGTATACAGTCGAGACTCCGACGAGGGGCGGTGGCCGGTCTCACAAGCCACTGGTGTCTGTTGGTTCACCTAAGATGTATATAGGTGCTCATTGGGTTATGAGTACACCGGACAGGACTCGCCGGGAACATGCTAGTTGGTCTTATACCTTACGTCAGATAGCAGTTCCCAGGTGACATGTGTACAGGTTAGTTCATCGACCTGGGGATCGTCATTTGTCTCGTGTGAGTTCCCACTGTACTTTGATTACTACCCTACCACGGCTCAAAGGAGTCGTGCAAACAGGTTTTAGTTGGGTACAGTCCCGAGCCACATGGAGGCAGTGAGCGGATCTTCAGGGGTTCGTCTCTCCCGGTATTGGGGGTGAGGTCGCGCTGTGTCTAGAAGAGCCATTACACGAAGACCTTGGCCAAGGCAGGAGATTTACTGGTAGGTATTCCAGTAGTATCTCAGGGTGTTCTGGGCTACACTCCGACACGACTTGTACCGCTTTTGGGGGTCTGACTTTTACCAACCCCCTAGGCCCGACATGCGATGCTCATAGACGAACGGACCGGACTGTACGCATATTGTCACTGACAGGCTCAGTAGGGTGTCAGGATGAGTTCGCTCATCGACGTCCCTTTTAGTCAATAACTGGTGGCCCGTCACGTATTGGCTTATACCTCTGACGTGCTAGTGGTTAAATCCACAGCCATTGTATTGACGAGTCTTTAGAGTCCACCACACTTTCAGTTACTCAAGTTTCGGGCGAAACGCTGTAGAGGCCGTATGGAGATATAGCAGGGTTCGATCAGATACGTACGGTATTGCACGGATCGTGATCGGACGGTTTTTACTAGCCGGCTTTGGCTTAAGCCGGATTCTAGTTTTAAATAGTGTAGTTTTGTCTCTTTGCATTTGTATTTCGGTCGGAATACAAATGCGGGTGTGTATGCACAGTATCGGGGTTTTTCCTATAATTTATTACGGGACCAGTTTTCTGGAGTTGCCAGTTTGCATTCCGTTCCGGCCGGTTTTCCTTTGTTCTTTCCCGGCCGGACTTTTCCGATGGAGGGGGTTATTTGCAATTGTGCAAATAACATGTTGTGGAAGGGGGTTTCTTGAAAATATATTATTTATGTTATGGTAGCATCTTTGCTCCATGATGCTTTAATTATGACATGAAAGAGTATGGGTTTGGGAATGTGGCCGGCCACTGTTTGGAGCATGGGAGGGGCTTTTTTGGTGGACTTTTCCTTTAGCATATCATTAATTTATGCATTCTTCCAGGGAGCTCTTTTTTGGAGTGGGCTGTGAGATTTAAAAGCATGGTTTTAATTTATTGATTTTTTCATCCATGTACACCTTTTCCAGAGAGCATTTCATTTTGGGGGTTTTTCTGGCCGAGCTCATTTTGAGATTGCATGCTCATTTTTCTCTTAGCTTCCATCCATGAAAATTCTTGTGCTAAATTCCTCCGTAAATGGCAATCTCCTAAATCCCAAAGAGACAACTATTCTGCACTATTCTACAGCAAATTTTGGACGCGTCGGCCAGCCAACTTCGCGCCTGAGTTGCCTCGGTATTGAGGTGGGAGCCCATAAAAGATGCAGGCGACGTGGTGCCCTTCCGGCGACGAGGTGGAGACCGGACATTCCGCGGGAGATCGGGATGACGACGAGAAGACCGGAAGACTCGGATCACTCGGTATATCTCTAACCCGTCTTGTACTTTGCTAGATCTAGTTTAATGGCCCGATCCGGGGTTTAGCGCGCGGGGGTGCCGGTTTGCTAAGTCCGCAAAATTAAAGTTTATCACCGCTTCCGCATTCCGCCGTCGGGTTGACGGCCGGGGCGCCGCCGTGCACATACAGTGGTATCAGAGCCTCACCATTAAACTAGTCTAGCTTGGTGTAATGTGTTTTTCAGTTTCGATCGATCGAATGTTCCAAAACCCGTATTTCCTTCGCATCAGTTTCTGTTAAAAATTTTTGGTGTCTAAAAATTTTTCAGGTTGTAAAATAGTGATGCACTGGATGTTATAAGCCTACTGTAGAAATTTGACACATTCAGTCGACCAACAGAGCGCGGAACCGCGGCAATACCCCCACTTTGGCCGCGGTTCCGCCGCTGAACAATGTCCTTTCTGTGTGAAATTTCTTCAGTAGCTTGATGGGCTTAAAATTAGGGTTTTGGAATATTAATATTGGGCCCAGAATTTCCTGATCTGCTACAGTAGTACTTGAGGGCCCACTTGTTAAAATTTGATTGATCGGATATTTTAAACACATTATTTCACAGTATTTACATTATATCTGCGACCGTGAATGTCACTCGATCGGTAAATCCTGTTTAACTACTATAGCCCGGTTAGACGGATTTGCGAACGTGACTTTCACGTTGATGTTCTGTTTTTGCTGTGATGTTGCGGATCGGTCGTGGGGATAGCCTGGATGCAATGCTAGTACAGTGTTGTTGTATTATGTACATTTGATATTGCGGGGCGAGCGTCCGACATGTGGACTGTCGTCACTGCCTGATTGTATTATTCTTTTGGGGCACGACCTGGTTGCGGTCGATGTACCCGGTGTATGTATATTTTACTTTCTGTACTAGGATTACCCCGCGGAGGGGTGCACGGATGGCCGGGTTCTAGAGGGCAACAAGCCCGCATCTCATGGCATTGGGACGGAGGGGGCTTCGCTCTAGAATTGGCGGGCTATTCGCCGCACTCGTAGGGGGTACAGGTTGACCCAGGAGGGGTGTCCAAGTTGCCGGATTCCGTGGAGTGCTGGGTGGTCCATTCACGGAGCTGAAAGGGGCTGCCTCGCTTCAGGTTTTGGCGGGCGACTTGCCGCGCCCGTAGGGGTCTAGGATTTCATTGCACAGGCTATCCACACGACCAGGGGAACGTCGGGTTTCAGTAGTGGCTCTGTGAAACCCGGGGATCCCAGATATCTGTATTGTTCTGTGATGCTGTACATTTCTGTGATGTTGCATTTTATTCACGCCTTGAGCGAAATATAATATATTGGTATATATATTAGTAGATGTTGTATATGTTTTACATCCGCGCTAGTCCAGTCCCCGCTCTGCCGTTAGTTAGCTAACCTAACGGGTGATGACGGGACCCAGTGGCGAATGCGGATGGCATATACGTACGTCAGTATATTTTCGTTCTTTGTGGTGTGATCAATTGATGGGACTGCGTTGATTCGGATCAATGCAAGTTAAACAAACCTATTCTGATGTTGTTGAAACACTTTTCAAAAAGCTGTTATTGCAAGGACGTTCACTTTTGTTTTGCATCGTGGTATTCATTTGGAATATCCTGCTCCTCAGTCGACGAGGCAAGGGCCGAGATCCCTTCACCGGGAGTGACCCCTTGGACAGAAGTTTGCGTCAGGGCATTAACTTCACTAAAGCCGATTACTTTTGCTTTGCACCGTGGTATTCAGTTGGAATATCCTGCACCCCATTCTACGGGGAAAGAGCCGAGATCCCTTCACCGGGAGTGACCTCTTTAATAATGGTTTTCGTCACTATATTTTCTAAAAAGCTATCCGTTCCTTCAATGATATCAAGTTCATTACGTTAAAGGTTTTCGCCAGAAACCATTCGTAGCCCTCCGTCGTTTCATATGGGTAGTCAATAGTATTCAAGCTGTGTTTGTTGGCCAAAGTCAAGGCACAGTGTTTGGTAGCTGTTGGTTATTCATATGCAGCATAGATAGATGCGTTGGTTTGGGGCAGTCGTATAGCCTTGTTGGCCAAAGTCAAGGGCTTGTACGGGTGGGCTCAAATTAACCTGGAGAATGACGGGCAGAACTTGACATGTGACTTATGATTTGTTGGCCAAAGTCAAGGTCATAAGAGCATGGGGCAGAAATCACATCGGGAGTTTCAAAAGAACTGAAACTTGCCAGATATGCGCATACCTTCTGGAGTGTGATAGTGTGAGCGGATTCCGTCACGTTGTCATACGATGATAGTTGGATCCCGATTCCCACTGATGAGTTGGTTTACTCCTCGGGTGACCCCGACTAATTCTTCTTTCAGGTTTGGAGGAGAATTTGAGGTACAGTGGGAGGTTTTCCAGATTAGATAAATTGGTAACCATTCTGATCTAGGATAGAGTGCACGCTGAGTGTTTCTTTTCTCTCTCTCTTTGCAGCGACCATTGACCCGACCCTAGACTATGACTCAGTGACCAAGTTGACCGAACCTACTTAACACTGGCTTTTGGATTGTCAGAGTTGCAGACCTTATTGCCACTCCTACTTTTACCCTTTTCTCCGGGACACCCCGTATTACTGCGAACGTCCACTTCCATTGGACAAAACCATCGTATGGTTAGATACGAACTCGAAGGAATTCGAGGATGGTTTCTGGTTCTGGAGAAAACGAATAGGATTATTCAGTTGTCTTTTCTTTTCACCTTCTCTCAGGTTGCGAGTACTCCTTGGTTTAGGAGTAGTACACCTATTACGCAAATTGGATAGTCTTCTTCCAAACCATAGGCTGGTGCCGACCGGTAGGGAATGAAGAGAACCAGTTAGCCTAAACGGTGTACAGAAGGTATTAAGTTCAGACAAAGCAAGGGATTAGTAAGAGGGCAAAGTAAATTGCGACTGATATTCACGACCAAACCAAGTATTTCTTCGCCAATCCTAAATCACCTTTGTATTTCTCCAGGACACTCCGTATCACTACGAAGATCCACAGTTTATTGGATACTCCATCGTATGGTTATATACGAACTCGAAAGGAACTTGTTCCAGTTCGGGGATGGATTCTGGTCCAGGAGAAATAGGAATAAAGTACATTCAGGTGTCTTTTATCTTCACCTTCTCTCGCGTTGCGAGTGCTCCTAGGATTAGGACAGTACACCCATTATGCTTATTGGATAGTCTTCTTCCAAACCATAGGCTGGTGCCGAACGGTAGGGAAGGAAGAAAACCAATTGGCCCAAAGGGGTGTGCAGAAGGTAATGACTAAAGACATATGAAGGGATTTGGAGAGGTGGCAAAGAATTATACGGTTATAGTTGTGAATCTGGATAATGGAAGAGGCATTACTAAGAATACCGGGATACCCCACCGAAACATTTCAATGTTTCAGTTTCACTGTGTAATGTTAAAAGAAAACTGATTTCCCGATTAGATACTTACTCCAGGGTATGTATTTACCAGGTATGATTCTCACATCTGTATGGTTTTACAGATGATGAGTGGGAGTAAGTCATTGGAAATTGGGTGATCATCCTCATTATATCGGGATTCGTTGTAATCGGTGATATTTGAGGAAGTCACCTGGGTTGTTTGCCGGTCGGCAAATATTTGGTTTTGAATATCCGCTGTTGTGCACCAATTTCAAATTGATATATCTGTACGTCTATTTTCATAGAGTGAGATATACCTTTAGATATTATGTCGATGACATTTACCTATATCAGTGGATGGTTAGGTAAGGAGCATTAAACAGCGGTGTAATTCTTCTTAACCATAAGTACTGTTTTCAACCTACGACACACAGTGAAAGAGTTGTTAGACTCGGCGGACTTATACAGAGTATTGTATGTTGTCCAGTGTCCATTAGGACAGAGGGGTTGGTCCTCATACTATATTCTGTTTACTTTTAACTTCTCTAGTTCTTAGACATGTGTTTCGTAGAAACACAGGGTCTAAGTTTTGAGGAGTTATAGGTATTTGAATAGAGTAGAGAACCAAGTGTAGCAAGTATCAGGATTCTTCAAAGTGATCGAAGATGTAGATACTTGTGTATGGTATCCAGTTGATAGTAATGATAAAGAGAAATTGCTTCTCTTTCAGGTTACTCATAATTTGAAGCATTCCTAAGTTGAGTAACGCCGATCGGCCTCTCTCCATTTAGTTCACATGCACTGGAGACAGCTGCATGATTTGAATCTGGTTAAATTAAATCAGTGCTTCTGGTTCTATATTGGATGTAGAACAGTTCATATCTTAACGTTGTTAAGGTACGGGGAGTTGTCCGGCTTATGATTAAAACCAGACTCTGGATAACTCAAGGCACGTTTCTGTAATGGCTGTTTGTGGGTTGACCCAGGCTATGACGTGGGTTGATTTTCTACCATCTAGACTCGCCACAGTTTTACTAAAAATGGATTTTTTCAAAAACAGAAGTGGGAGTATGGTAGAACTGGAAGTGATTCCAGAACCGCAAACGATTACTGAAAATTTGATAAGGAACCTAAAGATTCAATCTGATTTGACATTCCATTGGCCACTCCGCAGATAAGGTGGGTAACTTCAGGCACCCGAGAGGTACTCCGGTAGCCTCAAGGACGGTGACAGGGAAGTTCTTGTTTACCCACACTTGCCATTGTTGTTGTTCCAGGCTGCGAGACCCGGCAGGAGGATGAGTATAGCGTCGTTCTAAACTAGTTTTAGAAGTGCACGTCTATATGACTCTGGCAGAGGGTTGTCGTAGTCAGTGGGAGCAGCGGAAGCATTGGTGGACATCAGGCTTATGTCTATTTATAGACTAAAGCAGATGTAGCGGAGATAGATCATCTATTTCTGATGTGACAGTCATAGGTTTGACGTCATCAGAATAGGGGATGGATCTGTTGAGAAGGTAGTAGGAAGTGATATTCCTATACTTCGATCGGTTATACATTGGTCGTCACACAGAAGTTTCTCCACAAGGGACTTGGACATTATATCAGACATACTGGTTACTAGATCTATAGTTTTAGATCTAGATTTGGGTGGTTTCCCAATCAGGGTACTTTGACAGCATTCTAAGAGTATTTAGAATGGACGACTCCTGGCACGGTAGTATACCTGCAGATAATGGAGTCACCCTCTCTAAAGGTGTCTTATAGACTAAAGTAGAGAGGGATGTGCATGATTGGCAGATCACTTGCTTAGGCAATTGAGTCAATCATGAGATGTCAAGTACCACACCAGATGTTGTTCTTGCACTAGATGCAATAAGTTGATATTGATCCAATCCTGGAGGAACAGTCGAAAGCAGTTTTAGAACATAAGTGGATGTTCTAAGGATATGATAACGACAGTCTCATTCGGGAGGCAGTTATCACTCCAGGCTTCCAAGGTGACATGGACGACAGGGTGATCGTCAGAGTTATAGTTATCCTTCTGACGAGGGGCAGTATTTTGGACAGGTGGTCCAAGGGAATACTGAGGGTGGCATGGCGAAGGATACTGATTAAGTTCAGTTGACGATACAGTCTAAGAAGTTTGGATTTGGAGTTCATTTATGAGCTAGGTCCCATCAGACATCCAGACATTCTAAGACAGGTATTGCTCATTTCGGGAGATGGTTTTCTCCGCGAACTTGAGATATAGAGAGACATAGAAAGAAACATCTAGGCGGATCCACTCACTGAGGCTAATCCTCGACCGCAATAGTTTCGCAAACGAGTTTTGTGAGACTGACAAGTAGAGGAGTTGGGTGTTCGGTATCACACGGGCTGTGAGTATGCGACATCGCAATAATTAGCCTTGAGTGCAAGTGGGAGATTGTTGGAGATAGTGCCCTCAGAGTCAATTATTGGATCACAGGCACGTGATTGCAATGATTGAGGGAGGACCTATCCCGGTAGGACAGTCTTACTCGAGATGATAGTATGCTATCTGGTTTACCTTTATCATCGTGTACTGCTTTAGGTGACCTGACATGTCGCTATTGCACGTTGATAGAGCCCCTAAGATTCTTGCTTGACTGCCAGCAGTATGAGGGCGATCATATAAGTGAGAGCTGGAGTCTATAAGCACATCCTTAAAAGGTCCCTAGTCATAGGAGTTTCGAGACAGGGCATCGATTCTCCAGAGTAGACTAGTGTATACAGTCGAGACTCCGACGAGGGGCGGTGGCCAGTCTCACAAGCCACTGGTGTCTGTTGGTTCACCTAAGATGTATATAGGTGCTCATTGGGTTATGAGTACACCGGACAGGACTCGCCGGGAACATGCTAGTTGGTCTTATACCTTACGTCAGATAGCAGTTCCCAGGTGACATGTGTACAGGTTAGTTCATCGACCTGGGGATCGTCATTTGTCTCGTGTGAGTTCCCACTGTACTTTGATTACTACCCTACCACGGCTCAAAGGAGTCGTGCAAACAGGTTTTAGTTGGGTACAGTCCCGAGCCACATGGAGGCAGTGAGCGGATCTTCAGGGGTTCGTCTCTCCCGGTATTGGGGGTGAGGTCGCGCTGTGTCTAGGAGAGCCATTACACGAAGACCTTGGCCAAGGCAGGAGATTTACTGGTAGGTATTCCAGTAGTATCTCAGGGTGTTCTGGGCTACACTCCGACACGACTTGTACCGCTTTTGGGGGTCTGACTTTTACCAACCCCCTAGGCCCGACATGCGATGCTCATAGACGAACGGACCGGACTGTACGGATATTGTCACTGACAGGCTCAGTAGGGTGTCAGGATGAGTTCGCTCATCGACGTCCCTTTTAGTCAATAACTGGTGGCCCGTCACGTATTGGCTTATACCTCTGACGTGCTAGTGGTTAAATCCACAGCCATTGTATTGACAAGTCTTTAGAGTCCACCACACTTTCAGTTACTCAAGTTTCGGGCGAAACGCTGTAGAGGCCGTATGGAGATATGGCAGGGTTCGATCAGATACGTACGGTATTGCACTGATCGTGATCGGACGGTTTTTACTAGCCGGCTTTGGCTTAAGCCGGATTCTAGTTTTAAATAGTGTAGTTTTGTCTCTTTGCATTTGTATTTCGGTCGGAATACAAATGCGGGTGTGTATGCACAGTATCGGGGTTTTTCCTGTAATTTATTACGGGACCAGTTTTCTGGAGTTGCCAGTTTGCATTCCGTTCCGGCCGGTTTTCCTTTGTTCTTTCCCGGCCGGACTTTTCCGATGGAGGGGGTTATTTGCAATTGTGCAAATAACATGTTGTGGAAGGGGGTTTCTTGAAAATATATTATTTATGTTATGGTAGCATCTTTGCTCCATGATGCTTTAATTATGACATGAAAGAGTATGGGTTTGGGAATGTGGCCGGCCACTGTTTGGAGCATGGGAGGGGCTTTTTTGGTGGACTTTTCCTTTAGCATATCATTAATTTATGCATTCTTCCAGGGAGCTCTTTTTTGGAGTGGGCTGTGAGATTTAAAAGCATGGTTTTAATTTATTGATTTTTTCATCCATGTACACCTTTTCCAGAGAGCATTTCATTTTGGGGGTTTTTCTGGCCGAGCTCATTTTGAGATTGCATGCTCATTTTTCTCTTAGCTTCCATCCATGAAAATTCTTGTGCTAAATTCCTCCATAAATGGCAATCTCCTAAATCCCAAAGAGACAACTATTCTGCACTATTCTACAGCAAATCTTGGACGCGTCGGCCAGCCAACTTCGCGCCCGAGTTGCATCGGTATTGAGGTGGGAGCCCGTAAAAGATGCAGGCGACGTGGTGCCCTTCCGGCGACGAGGTGGAGACCGGACATTCCGCGGGAGATCGGGACGACGACGAGAAGACCGGAGGACTCGGATCACTCGGTATATCTCTAACCCGTCTTGTACTTTGCTAGATCTAGTTTAATGGCCCGATCCGGGGTTTAGCGCGCGGGGGTGCCGGTTTGCTAAGTCCGCAAAATTAAAGTTTATCACCGCTTCCGCATTCCGCCGTCGGGTTGACGGCCGGGGCGCCGCCGTGCACATACAATATCGACTCAGATTTAGGTGGTTTCCATACCCCTCTCTTTTGACTTGACTGTGGGTTCGTAGTTCGCATAGTAGGCGTTAGACTAGACCCGAGTCATACCTATTTCAAAACCAACGAATCGGGGATATTTTAAGGATAAGCAAAAGGGTTTATACGGATATTTAAAAAGGCGCATCTTTTCTTAAAACACCGTAGCCCTTATTTTACCAAAAGCCCTGATTCGTCTTATTTCAAAAGGCAAGGTTGCATGATATAGCTATTGAGGCAGGTTCTCTACTGTTGCGTTGACTACTCGATTCCGCACATTCATGCTGTTTGCATTGCATCGCTTATATTGTTGATATATTTCAGTCATGCTGCTAGGACACTAGCACCATTATCGATGATGCGTATGTTCCACGTACACTGTTGCCGGCTCACACACTTCATCATCGATAATTGCCATGTCACTACACTGTAGTACTGTTGCATTCAGGATATGACCCTTGCATGACATATCGATATTCTTACTTTTCTGCTATATGTCGCATACACGTTGCTTTCTGATTATACGCATTGAGATATGCTGTTTCCATGATATTTCTGGTTTTTGGGAACCGTGGGTGTTTTCAAAGAGGATATATAATTGTTTTGAAAATCCGGTTACCCTTGATATAATATTTCAGTGCGTCCACCATGTGTTTTCTCAGTGCTGAGAGCGACATGTGAAACCCGATTCGAGGAGGCGGATGAGGCCGATTGCGGGTACATGGTGGACCCGGTATGGTACCCCGGGACGAGAACGGTTTCGCTGTGTAGTAGACGGTGAGCCTGACGGAGGGACCACTACCTACCGGTGATTGTATTTGAGCTCGGCGGATATCTAGAGGATACCGACCGGAGTTGAGAGATGGTTATAGGCGTACTGCCGGGGCCGAGGGCCGATACCGCAGACAGAGCCTGTGGGCCGATCCGGACTGACGGAGCCCGATATATGAGGATTTACGTGCCGATGCTGGGCACAGTTTTCATGATGTTTTCGAGTGCCGATGCTGGGCACTCCGGTTCCATGATTTTGACGTGTCGCGAGGGACACAGGTGGTATATATCCTCATATTTCCATGCATATGCTAATGATATTTACATGCATGATGGTTATTGTCATTGGGTGACGAGTGGACGGGATCCACGTACATGCAGATTGATTTCATTGATTGTACCTCACATTTATGATATGCTATTACCTGAGGCACTAGCACGGGTACTTGACACTGCTCTCATGTATAGGGATTACATTGCCAGTTTAGCATGTTTCAGACTTATTCATATTGAGGTTTATATATATATCTGATCGTATTGACCTAGGATGGGTCATGCATTCGATCTCTGCTTGTAGATATTTTCTATTCACGAGTTGGCAACTCACCCCCGTTGTGCCACAGTCCTTGCAGGTTTTTGCCGTACAGATTTCATAGCGGCATTTCTGGCACACTGCTTCCATATGGGTGACTTGCGTTGGTAGGCGGGTTCTTTTGTATCAGAACCGCCATTGTTCTTGTATTATTATTGTATCTAGCCATTCCATCAACCAAAACTTGTATATTGTTTCAGACTTAGAAAACAGTGTTGTATTATTTCGACCTTAGAGTCGCGCTAGTAGTATTACGGTTTTCTGGCTGTTTTGAGTTTCTTTTTGGGTTTTGATCCTCGCCCTTTGGCGTTGTATATTATTATTGCTTGCGTGGTTGTGATCGTCGATTGACGAAGAGCTAGCTCCCGCTTGGGGATGCCTTTTATCATTTCATATATATTATTCTTGTTGTACCCTGTTTAGGGCCAGTTTTTACAAAGGAAACTCTGCCGAAATTTTCAGAAAAGGTTACACATTTTAAAAATACACATTCGGCTTAGTTATTTAAAAACTTGATTTTCGAAACGTGATTTCCTTACTTCTTAAAACCAGTTTTCCTTATTTACTCTTTAAATGGTTTTAGATTTCTGGGCTTTTGGCTTACTTGGATCAGATGGGGTCCTATAGACTTCATATGGGTCAAGGGCCAGTCACGTGCTCTTTCGGGTCGTGACAAAGTTGGTATCAGAGCGCTAGGTTGACTTTGGTTCGAGTCTGAGTTTGACTATGTGGAGCCTAGGGCGTTATTTATATACGGAACTTAGGCTTGACCTTACGGAACTTAGTCTTAGTCGAGGGGTATTAAACCCGAACTTTCGTCGTGTAGGATGAACCTTGGTTGATGGAATAGGTGACTAAAGTAGAGTGACGTACCGTGGGTATGTTCCGCGGCATACTTACGACACGCCACTCCTCTTAAGAAACCTTAGGTTGTACATTTCCTTGCACCGTATTATATTCCTTCCTATGATCTATCTTCATCGATACTGGTTATGGTTTTGCTGCCGCGATTGCACGGGCAGAGTGAGCTACGGCTCGAGTTGTGTCAGCATGAGCTCGTCGGGGACGAGGGATGACCGGGGCGTGATTGCAGAGACATACGGTTGTATTGAGGCTTTGTATTTTGTGTTTCCGCACTATGAGCGTTTGACAGATCGCTGTTGCGAGATTTCCCGGGTGTGCTGATCGGCACCAGAGGATTGAGCCACTGATCGAGGCCAGCCAGGATGTGATGACTGTTGATATATCGCTTATTCAGGACGATTGAGGCGCTGCTTAGCGTACCGATGAATGATCCAGTTGTTGCTGCGAATGATGAGATATCGCCCAGATGGTTGGAGCTACGGCAGCATGAGCATATACTTAGATATATGACGGTGAGTGGCTAGTCACCGAGGATTAATGACTAGGACATGTGGTTCATTCGCTTACCCCGATGCGAGGTCATCAGGTAGATTGATTCCAGCTAGAGACGACTTCACGCAGGTTCGTTAAGAGTCGATTGAGACGATCGAATGTCAGGAACCCATTTTCCAAGTTTAAAGTATTCGGAAAGACATGCAAGTGATTCTATGGACCCTCTAGAAGAATGAAACCCTAACTCGACTTAATGACCGTGTGAAAGCCTTTGAACCTTAGGGTTTGCGGCAGTTCCTCGGCGCCATTAGTGAGGCTTGGGTTTGCCCTTCTACGGCTGGACCACCGATGCTGTGGTATGTACTCGATACTATTAAACTGTACCCGAGATGTTGAGCTCTTGGGGGATTGTGAGGTTCTGACGAGTCGATCGGATGATTCGACATCATTCGGATATCATGTGATGGGACACTGCTTGGGAGACTCCGGATACGAGCTTAGCCGTCGGAGCGCAGTCCGTGTAGCCACGATGAGATGAGTCCGAATCAGTCGATATTGGAGCAAGGTGGAGTAAAGAGTTTGCACGAGATTTCGACGAGATGACGTTTCACTCCGCTGACATCAGAGATGCGATATGCACGCTGAGGACGTGTTCGGCTAGATATCTTCTACTGAGTGATGAAGATACTGAGTTCGTGATTTCGAGTCCGTGTTAGAGACTTCGGGTGGACCGTAGCCAAGGACATTGCAGTGCACAGATAGAGAAGCGACGTCGAATAGTCGATGATACAGACAAGCGGGACAAGAAGTTCGTGCGAGAGGCAGACGAGCGGTTACTACACCCCGTTAAGATCTAAGGCCGGACATGCATACAGAGGCGCAGGGATGCGACCAGCTTCTGAGAAGATGTTGTACTAAGGACGCAGAGGTCCACAGAGCGAGAAAAGATTACGCCAGAGTACCAGCCTCCTTACAATTTGGCTTAGGCAAGATCAGAAGAGACCTTGAGTAGGATTCCTTCCAGTACACTGCTGCAATAAGAGTTGCACCCAGGATCGGATGCGTGATGTGCATTCAGAGGACCCGAGGTCGGCGCCAGAGATGTGCTGCTTTACGAGCGGTCGTGAGGATTGACCGAGAGATGACCAGGAAAGTGCCAGAACGGAATCGTTCCTGTCAGCACACCTCACCGGGCCGATGAGCCGATGGATTGCGAGATTGGTAATCCACAGGAAAGATTAGGAACCAGAGGCAGGGGACGCCAGCCGCGAGCAAGAGGCAAATAGATATCTTGCGCCGCTAGCATCGGATGTTCCGGTACCTTCTCGACCCTGAAGAAGGATATACCGACGACGGTATTTATGATTTGTGATTTTGTGATTTGACTATCACGTATCCGTTGCTTTGGATTTCGGTATTTTGGGCGATCTATTCGCATGATTTAGTCTTGATGACTGAGTTTCATGATATTTGATTTTGTGCACCATGGTTGCACTTACTGGGTATTTATACCTTGCACATAGTTATTACTCTTGAGGTGTTGATTGCGATTTCATGCCTATTTTATGCCGGTGATTTGATTTACGCTTCCAGCATAGTTTCATGTACTTTTAGTGTTTTGATTTGTGCACGCTGATGACGCGGTTGTGAGTTTTCCATCGCGGTACACCTGATTTGATTAAGCCGCGTTGTATATTGTTTCATGCCTTGGCTGCACCTGCTTATGACTTTATAGATTTCATACGGTTGATTTGATGTTGTGCATATGTTACGCACACGATTTGATTTTGCACTCGGTATAGCTTATATGTGCTTGTAGTGCATTGATATGTGTTTTGTGCACGCAGTTGCACACGTTTATGATTTTCTTTATATCTGGGTACACTTAGTGTTGCTGCTTACGCATTTGAGTTATTGCTGGTATTTGTGCATGTGATGCACCAGTTCTATACTTCGTGCGTTTGTCGCACCAGTTTTGTGTTTCTTGCGTTTATCGCATCAGATTTATATTTCGTGCCTTTGTTGCGCCGGATTTATATTTTGTGCATTACGATTGCACCTGACTTCGATTTGATGCCTTTCGGAATGTCGATTTTGATTGTGATATTGATGTGGATTCTTGCACTCCGTGCTTTTGACTGGACTTACGCATGTTCGGCGTTGCTATTGGATTTTTATGATTCCGTGCATATTGAGTGCGCAGGGTTTAGATTTTCATTCGTGCACGACGGATGCACCGATTTGGATTTTCGCGCATGTTGGGCGCATGTTTTGAGATACGATTTTGGTGCACACCAGATGCACTAAATCGAGATTCTTCGTGCATGTCAGATGCATATGTTTGGGCTGTCAGGCACACACGTTGCCTATGACAGATGTTTCGTGCACATCCGTTGCACCTAGATGTTGTTTTGTGCACCTGTATGGCACATATATGGATTTTGATTTCCGTGCGCACCAGACGCACAGGGTGGTGTTATGTGCACTTTTGGGATTTATTCCTTTTGGAGCAGTACATTTCTATGTTATTGGATATTTGTTTTCATACTAAGTAGGACTAGTCAGAGGACAGTACCTGGATATATTTTGCATGCATTGATAGTTCGAAGGGATTTCCAAGAGCGAGCTATAGTCTCGGTGTATATATACCTACGTGTCCGATATGACACGAAACGTTTAAAAACAAGGAAACCCTTCTAAATTGTTTTCAAAACGGCGGAATGTACCTATTAAAAAAAGAATATATATATATATACGTATATAGTTATTTTCTTATGAAAAACGTCCGCCACTGTGCAGTGTTACGCGCATCGCACAGCGACTTAAAAAGATTTGGCATGCATCTACATCAGCTATTCACATGTATAGATTGGATGTCTACATGTATAGTTCTGATTTATATCATATTGATTTTGTATTGGATTTGACATTTGTGTCTTTACCATGACTCCGATGATTGCGGGATGCTTGATGGAGTGTTGCTTTTGAGTTATCTGCTCAGTACTCATGCGCATGCATTGCGCTATGATGTTTTATTTATAGATGATTTCGGAGCCCCGATGACTTAGAATTTGTATTGAAATATTTTAGCATTTGGGGGTTTTAAATTTAAATTCGGGGACCGAATTTCTTTAAGGGGGGTAGATTGTAACGTCTTCAAAATAATAAAATATGATTTTTGGGAAATTTTATAATTTAATATTATTTTAATGAATATTTTAATATTCTGGTATAATTAAATACAAATAAATGGGGAAAAATTACGGAAAATTTTAAAATAAGGTATTTTATGGAATTATGCCATTTTAAAGTTTTTAAGATTATTTATATGCTAATTTAGTGCTAATCGCGATTAAGAATCGCTAATTGGATTTTTAGCATTTTTGTGCAAAAATGTGCACATATCATTTTCCACACTTGTGTTACATTTCTTTTGCCATGGCTTTCTTTTGGGTTCACTATTCAAGTGAGAAGAGTTTAGAAAAGAAAAGAAAAGAAAAAGGTAAGTGATGATGAGAGAGAGAGAGTAGGTGGCTTTTGGACCTTTGACCCTTTCCTTCATCATTTTCCCATCTCATTTCTCTCTCCCTCTCCCATGGAGCTGCTGCCCTCTCCCCCTCTCTCTCCCTCTTCACTAAAACCCTAGATCCACCATGAAATCAAAGCCAAAACCCCATTCCCACTTCACAAAACTTACTCCCAAGCTCACTAGCTTCACATTGAACCTAGCAAGATTGGATTTGGAGGATTTTGAGCAACTCAAGAATTTTCTTGAGTTGCCAAAGGTGGTAATTTTTGCACCTATTAGAGTAGTATTTCAATTCCTTGTGTATCTATTCTAGTTTCATATCGATATTGTGTTGTTTGTGGACTTTGGAGAATTCAAGTTAGGGTTTAGGGTAAAACTGAAATTAAAGATGAAATTGAGGATTGTGGTGACCTTAAAATCCCTTGTTTGATGCTAATTTGAACCCAAACCTGAACTTGAAACCAGAATACGGAATTACGGAATCGATATCGGGGAAAACTGTAAATCTGGAAGTGTTTTGTGGAATCTGCTATTACCCCGAGACCCCAAAAATGAAACTGAGTTGACAGTGAGATGTGCAGGTACTATTGAACCACCACACCAAACCCTAGCTCCCAACTCCTTTGGCAGGCTGCCAATTCTTCCATTCTGGCCGCAATTTGCGGCCAGAGCAGGAGGGAAATGCCTCGTTTTGCGTGCATGCCCCTATTTCCTCTAGTCTTGACCCTGGGTCCTTCTAGTTTTGACTGATTCCATTTAGGGTGAAATCTGGGTTGATTTTCCTATGTTGGTGCATGGTTTACGACTAGATTTAGCATGGATTTTGGTATTTGGTGATTCATTCCTGTCGGGTGGCGTTTGGACGTCAACGACAAGTGGATATTGAACGTGTTTACATGCGAGTCGATAGGTTTTTACCTATGCGGGTAGCGTGTGCTATTTTGGTTTCCAATGTGATTTTCATGTGCTTTAGCATTGTGATATACTTGTAGGTACCCTACGAGATGTTGAGGCAAAGATGATGAAGATAGCGACATCGGCACCGACACATGAGAAGCAAGGTGAGTAGATTTATATCTACGGGGAGAAGTCGGGTGGATGGCGTATAGCACCCCCGCAATCCGTGGTGATGTATACGAATACGTATACACACATATATTTATTATGTGTTGTTTAGGGTTATTGATGGTAATAATGGATTATTGGTGATAAGGATGTATTGATTGAGTAGTGCGAAACCCTAGAGTAGTGGTTGCACCCACACTCACACATACACACATACACACATACTTGCATACATTATTTCATATATCTGTGCGCATATGATGGTGGGTATATCTACACATGGGTATGGGACTATGTGTTTATATACGTGTTTTGAGGATGATACGTGGGATTGAGATGAGTCGATGAGATTCGATTGAGGCCGTGAGATTTGGCTACATGACAGAGTTCATATTGGAGATGTGATATGATGGTAGTGATGCCTGTCATGTGATGAGATATGTGATATCGACTCAGATTTAGGTGGTTTCCATACCCCTCTCTTTTGACTTGACTGTGGGTTCGTAGTTCGGATAGTAGGCGTTAGACTAGACCCGAGTCATACCTATTTCAAAACTAACGAATCGGGGATATTTTAAGGATAAGCAAAAGGGTTTATACGGATATTTAAAAAGGCGCATCTTTTCTTAAAACAACGAAGCCCTTATTTTACCAAAAGCCCTGATTCGTCTTATTTCAAAAGGCAAGGTTGCATGATATAGCTATTGAGGCAGGTTCTCTACTGTTGCGTTGACTACTCGATTCCGCACATTCATGCTGTTTGCATTGCATCGCTTATATTGTTGATATATTTCAGTCATGCTGCTAGGACACCAGCACCATTATCGATGATGCGTATGTTCCACGTACACTGTTGCCGGCTCACACACTTCATCATCGATAATTGCCATGTCACTACACTGTAGTACTGTTGCATTCAGGATATGACCCTTGCATGACATATCGATATTCTTGCTTTTCTGCTATATGTCGCATACATGTTGCTTTCTGATTATACGCATTGAGATATGCTGTTTCCATGATATTTCTGGTTTTTGGGAACCGTGGGTGTTTTCAAAGAGGATATGTAATTTTTTTGAAAACCCGGTTACCCTTGATATGATATTTCAGTGCGTCCACCATATGTTTTCTCGGTGCTGAGAGCGACATGTGAAACCCGATTCGAGGAGGCGGATGAGGCCGATTGCGGGTACATGGTGGACCCGGTATGGTACCCCGGGGCGAGAGCGGTTTCGCTGTGTAGTAGACGGTGAGCCTGACGGAGGGACCACTACCTACCGGTGATTGTATTTGAGCTCGGCGGATATCTGGAGGATACCGACCGGAGTTGAGAGATGGATATAGGCGTACTGCCGGGGCCGAGGGCCGATACCGCAGACAGAGCCTGTGGGCCGATCCGGACTGACGGAGCCCGATATATGAGGATTTACGTGCCGATGCTGGGCACAGTTTTCATGATGTTTTCGAGTGCCGATGCTGGGCACTCCGGTTCCATGATTTTGACGTGTCGCGAGGGACACAGGTGGTATATATCCTCATATTTCCATGCATATGCTGATGATATTTACATGCATGATGGTTATTGTCATTGGGTGACGAGTGGACGGGATCCACGTACATGCAGATTGATTTCATTGACTGTACCTCACATTTATGATATGCTATTACCTGAGGCACTGGCACGAGTACTTGACACTGCACTCATGTATAGGGATTACATTGCCAGTTCAGCATGTTTCAGACTTATTCATATTGAGGTTTATATATATATCTGATCGTATTGACCTAGGATGGGTCATGCATTCGATCTCTGCTTGTAGATATTTTCTATTCACGAGTTGGCAACTCACCCCCATTGTGCCACGGTCCTTGCAGGTTTTTGCCGTACAGATTTCATAGCGGCATTTCTGGCACACTGCTTCCATATGGGTGACTTGCGTTGGTAGGCGGGTTCTTTTGTATCAGAACCGCCATTGTTCATGTATTATTATTGTATCTAGTCATTCCATCAACCAAAACTTGTATATTGTTTCAGACTTAGAAAACAGTGTTGTATTATTTCGACCTTAGAGTCGCGCTAGTAGTATTACGGTTTTCTGGCTGTTTTGAGTTTCTTTTTGGGTTTTGATCCTCGCCCTTTGGTGTTGTATATTATTATTGCTTGCGTGGTTGTGACCGTCGATTGACGAAGAGCTAGCTCCCGCTTGGGGATGCCTTTTATCATTTCATATATATTATTCTTATTGTAACCCGTTTGGGACCAGTTTTTACAAAGGAAACTCTGCCGAAATTTTCAGGAAAGGTTACACATTTTAAAAATACACATTCAGCTTAGTTATTTAAAAACTTGATTTTCGAAACGTGATTTCCTTACTTCTTAAAACCAGTTTTCCTTATTTACTCTTTAAATGGTTTTAGATTTCTGGGCTTTTGGCTTACTTGGATCAGATGGGGTCCTATAGACTTCATATGGTTCAAGGGCCGGTCACGTGCTCTTTCGGGTCATGACAAAGTTGGTATCAGAGCGCTAGGTTGACTTTGGTTCGAGTCTGAGTTTGACTATGTGGAGCCTAGGGCGTTATTTATATACGGAACTTAGGCTTGACCTTATGGAACTTAGTCTTAGTCGAGGGGTATTAAACCAGAACTTTCGTCGTGTAGGATGACCCTTGGTTGATGGAATAGGTGACTAAAGTAGAGTGACGTACCGTGGGTATGTTCCGTGGCATACTTACGACACGCCACTCCTCTTAAGAAACCTTAGGTTGTACATTTCCTTGCACCGTATTATATTCCTTCCTATGATCTATCTTCATCGATACTGGTTATGGTTTTGCTGCCGCGATTGCACGGGCAGAGTGAGCTACGGCTCGAGTTGTGTCAGCATGAGCTCGTCGGGGACGAGGGCTGACCGTGGCGTGATTCCAGAGACATACGGTTGCATTGAGGCTTCGTATTTTGTGTTTCCGCACTATGAGCGTTTGACATATTGCTGTTGCGAGATTTCCCGGGTGTGCTGATCGGCACCAGAGGATTGAGCCACTGATCGAGGCCAGCCAGGATGTGATGACTGTTGATATATCGCTTATTCAGGACGATTGAGGCGCTGCTTAGCGTACCGATGAATGAGCCAGTTGTTGCTGCGAATGATGAGATATCGCCCAGATGGTTGGAGCTACGGCAGCATGAGCATATACTTAGATATATGACGGTGAGTCGCTAGTCACCGAGGATTAATGACAAGGACATGTGGTTCATTCGCTTACCCCGATGCGAGGTCATCAGGTAGATTGATTCCAGCTAGAGACGACTTCACGCAGGTTCGTTGAGAGTCAATTGAGACGATCGAATGTCAGGAACCCATTTTCCAAGTTTAAAGTATTTGGAAAGACATGCAAGCGATTCTATGGACCCTCTAGAAGAATGAAACCCTAACTCGACTTAATGACCGTGTGAAAGCCTTTGAACCTTAGGGTTTGCGGCAGTTCCTCGGCGCCATTAGTGAGGCTTGGGTTTGCCCTTCTACGGCTGGACCACCGATGCTGTGGTATGTACTCGATACTATTAAACTGTACCCGAGATGTTGAGCTCTTGGGGGATTGTGAGGTTCTGACGAGTCGATCGGATGATTCGACATCATTCAGATATCATGTGATGGGACACTGCTTGGGAGACTACGGATACGAGCTTAGCCGTCGGAGCGCAGTCCGTGTAGCCACGATGAGATGAGTCCGAATCAGTCGATATTGGAACAAGGTGGAGTAAAGAGTTTGCACGAGATTTCGACGAGATGACGTTTCACTCCGCTGACATCAGAGATGCGATATGCACGCTGAGGACGTGTTCGGCTAGATATCTTCTACTGAGTGATGAAGATACTGAGTTCGTGATTTCGAGTCCGTGTTAGAGACTTCGGGTGGACCGTAGCCAAGGACATTGCAGTGCGCAGATAGAGACGCGACGTCGAATGTTCGATGATACAGACAAGCGGGACAAGAAGTTCGTGCGAGAGGCAGACGAGCTGTTACTACACCCCGTTAAGATCTAAGGCCGGACATGCATACAGAGGCGCAGGGATGCGACCAGCTTCTGAGAAGATGTTGTACTAAGGACGCAGAGGTCCAGAGAGCGAGAAAAGATTACGCCAGAGTACCAGCCTCCTTACAGTTTGGCTTAGGCAAGATCAGAAGAGACCTTGAGTAGGATTCCTTCCAGTACACTGCTGCAATAAGAGTTGCACCCAGGATCGGATGCGTGATGTGCATTCAGAGGACCCGAGGTCGGCGCCAGAGATGTGCTGCTTTACGAGCGGTCGTGAGGATTGACCGAGAGATGACCAGGAAAGTGCCAGAACGGAATCGTTCCTGTCAGCACACCTGACCGGGCCGATGAGCCGATGGATTGTGAGATTGGTAATCCACAGGAAAGATCAGGAACCAGAGGCAGAGGACGCCAGCCGCGAGCAAGAGGCAAGTAGATATCTTGCGCCGCTAGCATCGGATGTTCCGGTACCTTCTCGACCCTGAAGAAGGATATACCGACGACGGTATTTATGATTTGTGATTTTGTGATTTGACTATCACGTATCCGTTGCTTTGGATTTCGGTATTTTGGGCGATCTATTCGCATGATTTAGTCTTGATGACTGAGTTTCATGATATTTGATTTTGTGCACCATGGTTGCACTTACTGGGTATTTATACCTTGCACATAGTTATTACTCTTGAGGTGTTTATTGCGATTTCATGCCTATTTTATGCCGGTGATTTGATTTACGCTTCCAGCATAGTTTCATGTACTTTTAGTGTTTTGATTTGTGCACGCTGATGCACGCGGTTGTGAGTTTTCCATCGCGGTACACCTGATTTGATTTAGCCGCGTTGTATATTGTTTCGTGCCTTGGCTGCACCTGCTTATGACTTTATGGATTTCATACGGTTGATTTGATGTTGTGCATATGTTACGCACACGATTTGATTTTGCACTCGGTATAGCTTATATGTGCTTGTAGTGCATTGATATGTGTTTTGTGCACGCAGTTGCATACGTTTATGATTTTCTTTATATCTGGGTACACTTAGTGTTGCTGCTTACGCATTTGAGTTATTGCTGGTATTTGTGCATGGGATGCACCAGTTCTATACTTCGTGCGTTTGTCGCACCAGTTTTGTGTTTCTTGCGTTTATCGCATCAGATTTATATTTCGTGCCTTTGTTGCGCCGGATTTATATTTTGTGCATTACGATTGCACCTGACTTCGATTTGATGCCTTTCGGTATGTCGATTTTGATTGTGATATTGATATGGATTCTTGCACTCCGTGCTTTTGACTGGACTTACGCATGTTCGGCGTTGCTATTGGATTTTTGTGATTCCGTGCATATTGAGTGCGCAGGGTTTAGATTTTCATTCGTGCACGACGGATGCACCGATTTGGATTTTCGCGCATGTTGGGCGCATGTTTTGAGATACGATTTTGGTGCACACCAGATGCACTAAATCGAGATTCTTCGTGCATGTCAGATGCATATGTTTGGGCTGTCAGGCACACACGTTGCCTATGACAGATGTTTCGTGCACACCCGTTGCACCTAGATGTTGTTTTGTGCACCTGTATGGCACATATATGGATTTTGATTTCCGTGCGCACCAGACGCACAGGGTGGTGTTATGTGCACTTTTGGGATTTATTCCTTTTGGAGCAGTACATTTCTATGATATTGGATATTTGTTTTCATACTGAGCAGGACTAGTCAGAGGACAGTACCTGGATATATTTTGCATGCATTGATAGTTCGAAGGGATTTCCAAGAGCGAGCTATAGTCTCGGTGTATATATACCTACGTGTCCGATATGACACGAAACGTTTAAAAACAAGGAAACCCTTCTAAATTGTTTTCAAAACGGCGGAACGTACCTATTAAAAAAAGGATATATATATATATATATATATACGTATATAGTTATTTTCTTATGAAAAACGTCCGCCACTGTGCAGTGTTACGCGCATCGCACAGCGACTTAAAAAGATTTGGCATGCATCTACATCAGCTATTCACATGTATAGATTGGATGTCTACATGTATAGTTCTGATTTATATCATATTGATTTTGTATTTGATTTGACATTTGTGTCTTTACTATGACTCCGATGATTGCGAGATGCTTGATAGAGTGTTGCTTTTGAGTTATCTGCTCAGTACTCATGCGCATGCATTGCGTTATGATGTTTTATGTATAGATGATTTCGGAGCCCCGATGACTTAGAATTTGTATTGAAATATTTTAGCATTTGGGGGTTTTAAATTTAAATTCGGGGACCGAATTTCTTTAAGGGGGGTAGATTGTAACGTCTTCAAGATAATAAAATATGATTTTTGGGAAATTTTATAATTTAATATTATTTTAATATTCTGGTATAATTAAATACAAATAAATGGGGAAAAATTACGGAAAATTCTAAAATAAGGTATTTTATGGAATTATGCCATTTTAAAGTTTTTAAGATTAGTTATATGCTAATTTAGTGCTAATCGCGATTAAGAATCGCTAATTGGATTTTTAGTATTTTTGTGCAAAAATGTGCACATATCATTTTCCACACTTGTGTTACATTTCTTTTGCCATGGCTTTCTTTTGGGTTCACTATTCAAGTGAGAAGAGTTTAGAAAAGAAAAGAAAAGAAAAGAAAAAGGTAAGTGATGATGAGAGAGAGAGAGTAGGTGGCTTATGGACCTTTGACCCTTTCCTTCATCATTTTCCCATCTCATTTCTCTCTCCCTCTCCCATGGAGCTGCTGCCCTCTCCCCCTTTCTCCCCCTCTTCACTAAAATCCTAGATCCACCATGAAATCAAAGCCAAAACCCCATTCCCACTTCACAAAACTTACTCCCAAGCTCACTAGCTTCACATTGAACCTAGCAAGATTGGATTTGGAGGACTTTGAGCAACTCAAGAATTTTCTTGAGTTGCCAAAGGAGGTAATTTCTGCACCTATTAGAGTAGTATTTCAATTCCTTGTGTATCTATTCTAGTTTCATACAGATATTGTGTTGTTTGTGGACTTTGGAGAATTCAAGTTAGGGTTTAGGGTAAAACTGAAATTAAAGATGAAATTGAGGATTGTGGTGACCTTAGAATCCCTTGTGTGATGCTAATTTGAACCCAAACCTGAACTTGAAACCAGGATATGTAATTGTTTTGAAAACCCGGTTATCCTTGATATGATATTTTAGTGCGTCCACCATGTGTTTTCTCGGTGCTGAGAGCGACATGTGAAACCCGATTCGAGGAGGCGGATGAGGCCGATTGCGGGTACATGGTGGACCCGGTATGGTACCCCGGGGCGAGAACGGTTTCGCTGTGTAGTAGACGGTGAGCCTGACAGAGGGACCACTACCTACCGATGATTGTATTTGAGCTCGGCGGATATCTGGAGGATACCGACCGGAGTTGAGAGATGGATATAGGCGTACTGCCGGGGCCGAGGGCCGATACCGCAGACAGAGCCTGTGGGCCGATCCGGACTGACGGAGCCCGATATATGAGGATTTACGTGCCGATGCTGGGCACAGTTTTCATGATGTTTTCGAGTGCCGATGCTGGGCACTCCGGTTCCATGATTTTGACGTGTCGCGAGGGACACAGGTAGTATATATCCTCATATTTCCATGCATATGCTGATGATATTTACATGCATGATGGTTATTGTCATTGGGTGACGAGTGGACGGGATCCACGTACATGCAGATTGATTTCATTGATTGTACCTCACATTTATGATATGCTATTACCTGAGGCACTGGCACGAGTACTTGACACTGCACTCATGTATAGGGATTACATTGCTATTTTAGCATGTTTCAGACTTATTCATATTGAGGTTTATATATATATCTGATCGTATTGACCTAGGATGGGTCATGCATTCGATCTCTGCTTGTAGATATTTTCTATTCACGAGTTGGCAACTCACCCCCATTGTGCCACAGTCCTTGCAGGTTTTTGCCGTACAGATTTCATAGTGGCATTTCTGGCACACTGCTTCCATATGGGTGACTTGCATTGGTAGGCGGGTTCTTTTGTATCAGAACCGCCATTGTTCATGTATTATTATTGTATCTAGTCATTCCATCAACCAAAACTTGTATATTGTTTCAGACTTAGAAAACAGTGTTGTATTATTTCGACCTTAGAGTCGCGCTAGTAGTATTACGGTTTTCTGGCTGTTTTGAGTTTCTTTTTGGGTTTTGATCCTCGCCCTTTGGCGTTGTATATTATTATTGCTTGCGTGGTTGTGACCGTCGATTGACGAAGAGCTAGCTCCCGCTTGGGGATGCCTTTTATCATTTCATATATATTATTCTTGTTGTACCCCGTTTAGGGCCAGTTTTTACAAAGGAAACTCTGCCGAAATTTTCAGGAAAGGTTACACATTTTAAAAATACACATTCGGCTTAGTTATTTAAAAACTTGATTTTCGAAACGTGATTTCCTTACTTCTTAAAACCAGTTTTCCTTATTTACTCTTTAAATGGTTTTAGATTTCTGGGCTTTTGGCTTACTTGGATCAGATGGGGTCCTATAGACTTCATATTGTTCAAGGGCCAGTCACGTGCTCTTTCGGGTCGTGACACCTAAACACAGCGCGATCTCACCCCCAATACCGGGAGAGACGGATCCCCGAAGATCCGCTCACTTGCCTCCAATGTGGCTCGGGACTGTACCCAAAATATACCTGTTTGCACGACTCCTTTGACCCATGGTAGGGTATAAATCAAAGCACAGTAGGAACTCACATGAGACAAATGACGACCTCAGGTCGATGAACTAACCTGTACACATGTCACCAGGGAACTGCTATCTGACGATATGTATAATACCAACTAGCATGTTCCCGGCGAGTCCTGTCCGGTGTACTCATAACCTAATGAGCACCTGTATACATCTTAGGTGGTCCAACTGACACCAGTGGCTTGTGAGACCGGCCACCGCCCCTCGTCGGCGTCTCGACTGTATACACTAGTCTACTCTGGAGTATCGATGCCCTCTCTCGAAACTCCTACGACTAGGGACACTTTAAGGATGTGCTTATAGACCCCCAGCTCCCACATATATGATCGCCATCATACTGCTGGTAGTCAAGAAAGAATCCTATGGGCTCTATAATGATGATAAAGACAAACCAGATAGCATAATATCATCTCGAGTAAGACTATTTTATCGGTATAGGTCCTCCCTCAATCATTGCAATCACGTACCTGCGATCCAATAATTGACTTAGAGGGCACTATATCCAACAATCTCCCACTTGAACTTAAGGCTAATTATTGCGATGTCGTGTACTTACAGCTCGTGTGATACCGAGCATCCAACCACTCTACTAATCAGTTTCACAAAGCTCGTTTATAAAACTCTTGTGTTCAAGAAATAGCCTCAGTGAGTGGATCCGCTTCGGTGTCACTTTCTGTATCTCTCTATATCTCAACTTCGCGGAGAAAACTATCTCCCGAATTGGGTAATACCTGTCTTAGAATATGTTTGGATATCTGATGGGACCTAGTTCATAAATGAACTACATATCAAACTTCTTAGACTGTATCAATTACTGAAACTAATCAGTGTCCAGCACCATGCCTCCCACAGTATCCTCTTGGACCACCTGTCCATAATACTGACCCTCGTCAGAGGAAAAACTATAACTCTGACAGTCACTCTGTCATCCATGTCACCTTTGAAGCCTGGAATGATAACTGTCTCCTGAAGGAGGCCGCTGTCATCAAATCCGTAAAACTGCTTGCTTATGTTTCTCCATGATTGGATTAATATAAACTTATCGCATCTAGTGCAATAAGAACATCTAGTGTGGTACTTGACATCTCACGATTGACTCAATTGCCTAAGCAAGTGATCTTCCAATCATGCACATCCCTCTCCCTTTTAGTCTGTAAGGCACCTTTAGAGAGGGTGACTCCATCACCTGCAGGTACACCACCATGCCAGGAGTCAACTATTCTAAAATACTATTAGAATACTGTCAAAGTACCTATATTGGGAAACTACCCAGATCTAGATCTAAAACAATAGATCTTGTATCCAGTATGTCAGATATTACATCCATGTCCTTTGTGGAGAAACAACTGTGTGACGACCACAGTACAACCGATCGTAGTATAGGAATTTTACTTCCTACTCTGTGTATGTCATCCAAATACCAGGACATCACACCCTACTACCTTCTTAACAGATCCATCCCCTATTCTGACGAAGTCAAACCTATGACTGTCACATCAAAAATAGATGATCTATCTCTTCTATTTCTACTCAAGTCTATAAATAGACACTAGCTACTTGTCCACTATGCTTCCGCTGCTCCCACTGACTACGATAACCCTCTGGCAGAATAATATATACGTACACTTCTAAAACTAGTTTAGAACGACGCTACATATATCCTCCTGCCGGGTCTCATAGTCTGGAACAACAGTAGTGTCAAGTCTGGGTAAACAAGAACCTCCCTGTCACCGTCCTTGAGGCTACCGGAGTACCTCTCGGGTGTCTGAGGTTACCCACCATATCTACGGAGTGGCTATTGGAATGTCAAACCTGATTGAATATATAGGTCCTATTAAATTTTCCGTAATCGTTTGCGGTTCTGGAATCACTTCCAGTTCTACCATACTCCCACTACCGTTTTCTGAAAAAATCCATTTTATTAAAACTGTGGTGAGTCAAGAACAATATCATTATTGATCTTCCACATGGTAAAAAATCAACCCTCATCAAAGCTAGGGCCAACCCACAAACTGCCATTACAGAAACGTGCATTGAGTTATCCACTGTCTGGTTTTAAGCATATGCTGGAAAACTCTCCGTACCTTAACATCGTTAAGATATGAAGCAATCTATATCCAATATAGAAACATAGGCACTTATTTAATTGGAACCATATTCAAATTATGCAACTGTCTCCAGTGCATATCAACTTAATGGAGAGAGGCTAATCAGCATTACTCAACTTAGGAATCCATCCATTTATGAGTAATCTGAAAGAGAAACAAGTTTCTCAAAACCATTACTATCAACTGAATACCAATCACAAGTATCTACATCTTCGATTTCTTTAAAGAATCCCGATACTTGCGACACCTGGTTCTCTACTTTATTCTTATACCCACAACTTCTCGAAACTTAGACATTGTATTTCTACGAAACACTTGTCTAAAAACTAGAGAAGTTATAAGTAAACAGAAAATAGTACGAGGACCAACCCATTTGTACTGATGGACACTGGACAACATACAATACTCTGTATAAGTCCGCTGAGTTGAATAACTCTTAACCTATGCATCGTAGGTTGAAAACTGTACCCAGCCGATTTCCTCAAATATCACCAATTACAATGAATTCCGATATAATGAGGATGATCACCTAATTCTCAATAACTCACTCCTACTCAACATCTGTAAAACCATACAGATATGAGAATGAAACATGGTAAATACATACCCTGGAGTAAGTATCCAATCGGGAAATCAGTTTTCTATTAACAATGCACAGTGAATATGGAACATGAAAATGTTTCGTAGGGGTATCCTGGTATTCCTAGTAATGCCTCTTCCATAATCCAAATCATGACTTTAACCGTATATTTCTTTGCCACCTTTCCAAATCCCTTTATTTATCTTTAGTCGTTACCTTCTGTACAGCATCATTAGGCTAAATGGTTTTCTTCCTTCCCTACCATTCGGCACCAGCCTATGGTTTGGAAGAAGAATATCCAGTAAGCATAATAGGTGTACCTTCCTAATTCTAGGAGTACTCACAACTTGAGAGAAGGTGATGATAAAAGACAACTGAATAATACCTTATTCCTATTTCTCCTGAACCAGAATCCATCCTCGAAAAAATGTCCTTCGAGTTCGTATATAACCATACGATGGATTTATCCAATGGAATTGGATGTTCGTAGTGATACAGGTTGTTCTGGAGAAATTAAAGGTGAAGTAGGAGTGGCGATGTAATACGTGGTTTGGTCGTGAATGTTAGTAGTCGCAATTTACTTTGCCCTCTTTCTAATCCCTTTATTTTGTCTTTGGTTATTACCTTCTGTACACCCTACTTAGGCTAATTGGTTTTCTTCATTCCCTACCTTTCGGCACCTGCCTATGGTTTGGAAGAAGACTGTCCAATAAGCATAATAGGTGTACTCTCCTAAACCAAGGAGCCCTCGCAACCTGAGAGATCTATTTCTCCTGAACCTGGATCCATCCTCGAAGAAATCCCTTCGAGTTCGTATATAACCATACGATGGATCTATCCACTGGAAGTGGATATCCGTAGTAATACGGGGTGTTCTGAGAAATACAAAGGGTAAAAGAAGGAGCTGCAATGACTTATGCAACTAAAGACAATCAAAAAGCCAGTAAATTAAGAATGTTCGGTCAACTTGGTCACTGAGTCATAGTCTAGGGTCGGTCAAAAGTCGCTGCTAAAGAGAGAGAGAAAAGAAAAACTCTGCGTGCACTCTAACCTAGACCAGAATAGTCATCACTTTATCCAATTAGAAAATCTCCCACTTTAATCTCAAATTCTCCTCCAAACCAGAAAGAAGAATTAGTCGGGATCACCCGAAGAGTATACCAACTCATCAGTGGGAATCGGGATCCAACTATCATCGTATGATAACTTGATGGAAGCCACTCAAGTTAACACACTCCAGAAGGTATGCGTAAGTCTGGCAAGTTTCTTGTATGTTTGAAACTCCCGATATAATTTTTTATCCCATGCACTTATGACCTTGACGTAGGCCAACAAATCATAAGCCATATGTCAAGTTCTACCCGTCGTTGTCCTGATTAATTTAGGTCATCGTACATGCCCTTGATGTAGGCCAACAAGGCTGTACGTCTGTCCTAAACTAATGCATCTATCTATGCAACAAATGAATACCCAGCAGCTACCAAACACTACGCCTTGACGTAGGCCAACAAACATAGCTTGAATACTACTGACCATTCATAAGAAATGACGGAGGATTACGGCTGGTTTTTGGCGAAAAACCTTTAACGTAATGAACTTGATCTCATTGAAGGAACCTGATAGCTTTATAAAAAATATATAGTAGCGAAAAGCTTTTGCTAAAGAAGTCACTCCCGGTGAAGGGATCTCGGCTCTTTCCTCGTGGAATGAGGTGCAGGATATTCCAACTGAATACCGCTATGCAAAACAAAAGGAAACGTCTTTGTAATAATTTCTTTTTGAATTTGTTCCAACAACATCAAATATAGGTTTGTTTTATCTTGCATTGATAAGAATCAACGCAGTCCCATCAATCAATCACACCAAAAAAGAACGAAAATAAAACGTACGTATATGCCATCCGCATTCGCCACTGGGTCCCGTCATCACTCGTTAGGTTACTTAACTAACGACAGAGCGGGGGCTGGACTAGCGCGAGTGTAAAACATATACAACATCTAATAGTATATATACTAATATACAATAATCGCTCCAGGCGTGATAATATGCAACATTATAGAGAAGTAATAAGCATCACAGAACAATACAGATAATCTGGGATCCTTAGGTTTCACAGAGCCGCTGCTGAAAACCGACGTTCCCCTGGTCGTGTGGATAGCCTGTGCAATGAAACCTAGACCCCTACGTGTGCGGCAAGTTACCCGCCAAAACCTGAAGTGAGGTGGTCCCCACAACATAGTGAATGGAACACCCGGCACTTCACGGAATCCGGTAAATTGAGCACCCCTCCTTGGGTCAACCTGTACCCCCTACGAGTGCGGCGAATAGTCTGCCAATTTTAGAGTGAGGTCCCTTTGCCTCTCAAAGCCATGAGATACGGACCCGTTGCCCTCCAGAACTCGGCTATCCGTGCACTCCTTCGCGGGATAAACCTAGTACAGAAATAAAAACATGTACAACAGGTACATCAACCTCATACCGGTCGTGCCCCAAAAGAATAATATACAAACAGGCAGTGACGGCAGTCCACAGGTCGGACGCTCGCCCCGCAATATCAAATGTACAAATAAATCCAAACAGCACTATCATTGCACCCTGCTATCCACCACGATAAATTCACAACATCACAGCACAACACAGAACATCAACGCGAATGTCACGTTCGCAAACCCGTCTAAAAGAACTATAGCAATCAGACGCGGTTTACCGATCAAATGGCATTCCCAGTCGGAGATATAATGTAAATACTGCAAAACTAACACGTTTAAATTTCGATCGACAAAATTTCCCGAAGTGGGCCCCTCAAGCATCTGCTGTACAGTAACTAAAACTGGGCCCAAAATAACAATACCAGAAACCACAATTCCCTGCATAGAAGCTACTGTAAAAATTTTGTTCACTGTTCCCACTAAACCGCCGCGGATGCGCGGTCAAACCCTAGGTTTGACCGTGGATCCGCAGTGGGTATGTGAGATCACGTGACCAAATTTGTACGTATTGCTTTAAAAAGCCTGCTTGTTTTTCTGAAGTGCTCAAAATGAATTTTAGAACAGATTAAAAATCGACAGAAACTTTAGGTACAGAAAATTGTGATTTCGGAAATTCCGTCCGATCGATCTTTTAAACGCGTTAGCAAAAGTTAGTATAGCTTAATGGTGAGGCTTTGATACCACTGTAAGTCAGCGGCAGCGCCCCAGCCGTCTAACAGACGCCAATATGCGGAACAAAACTTTTATGACTGGCGCTATCGTGTACTTTAACCCGGATCTGCCATTAAAGCTAAACTAACAAATTGTAAAGAGGGTAGAATTGTTATACCGAATGATCCAAGACCTTCGGTCTTTAACCATCATCCCCCGCTTTGTTGCGGCGGCTTCGATCTTCTGAAACTCCAGTCTCGTCGTCCAGGTGGCACCACGTCGACGGATCTTTAAACGGGCTCCCCCTCTGAACCGAGGCAACTCGGTCGTCAAGTTTGCTAAAAGAGACGACCAAGATGAAGTAGAAAATGAGTATAACACTTTGTCTCGTTACGTCCAAGGCTATGGACGAACGGTCAATGAAGTTGCCAATTGGAATCGGGTAAATGGAAATTGGGCTATGAAATTTCCATATACTAAACTATCATAATCTTATTTTTTTGCCAAATTGAATCCATCCCGAAACAAGAGGGTGCCGGCCACTTTAATATAAGAGGGAGGGTGAGTGTAGGAGCAAGGAGGGTGAGTGTAAGGAAAAATATCAAGGATATTTATCATGAAGAAAGAATGAGTGGTATGAACACATTAAATGAATTAAGCCACCTCACTTAACACCTCACCTCACAATTAATGCAAATGATGAGTCACTAATCCTAGTCACCATTTCTAGATCTTTTAGAACCATGACTCACCCAAAAGACGAAAGGAAAAATCTGCATTTAACCGAATGTTAAATACGGCTTATAGAAAACTGGAAACTGGCAACTTCCAAAAGTGATCCTGAAACGAATTTCAGGATAACCCTGTAACAGTATAAACATACCCGTATTTATATTACGACCGAATATAAATGCAACTGAGACCAAGATATTATATCTGCACAGTATAATACTGGGATCCGGCTTAAACCAAAGCCTACCAGTATTATCTGCCCGAAAAATGACACGTGCGAAAACGCACGTGCATTTTCCGAACCCTGCCATCCCATACGGCATCTACAACGTTTCGCCCGAACTTGGGAAACTGTCTGTGGGGGACTCTAATGACTCATCAATACACTGGCACTGGGTGTAACCACTAGCACGTCAGAGGTACAAGCTGTACGTAACGGTTGCCTATGTATTGATTGGAAGGGAAGCTGACGAGCGAACTCATCTATAAACCCTACTGAGCCTGACAGTGACAATATCCGTACAGTCCGGAACATTCGTTTATGAGTATCGCATATTAGGCCTAGGGGGTCGGTAAACGTCAGACCCCCAATAGCTGCATAAGTCGTGTCAGAGAGTAGCCCAGAACACCCTGAGATACTACTGGTATACCTACCAGTATATCTCGATTACCCTGGCCAAGGATTTCGTGTAATGGCTCTCCTAAACACAGCGCGATCTCACCCCCAATACCGGGAGAGACGAATCCCCGAAGATCCGCTCACTTGCCTCCAATGTGGCTCGGGACTGTACCCAAAATATACCTGTTTGCACGACTCCTTTTACCCGTGGTAGGGTATAAATCAAAGCACAGTGGGAACTCACACGAGACAAATGACGACCTCAGGTCGATGAACTAACCTGTACACATGTCACCAGGGAACTGCTATCTGACGATATGTATAATACCAACTAGCATGTTCCCGGCGAGTCCTGTCCGGTGTACTCATAACCCAATGAGCAACTGTATACATCTTAGGTGATCCAACTGACACCAGTGGCTTGTGAGACCGGCCATCGCCCCTCGTCGGGGTCTCGACTGTATACACTAGTCTAATCTGGAGTATCGATGCCCTGTCTCGAAACTCCTACGACTAGGGACACTTTAAGGATGTGCTTATAGACCCCAGCTCCCACATATATGATCGCCATCATACTGTTGGTTTTCAAGCAAGAATCCTATGGGCTCTATCATGATGATAAAGACAAACCAGATAGCAAACTATCATCTCGAGTAAGACTGTTTTATCGGTATAGGTCCTCCCTCAATCATTGCAATCACGTACCTGCGATCCAATAATTGACTTAGAGGGCACTATATCCAACAGATAAATGCAACATCACAGAAAAGTAATGAGCATCGCAGAACAATACAGATAATCTGGGATCCCCGGGTTTCATAGACCCGTAAATGAAACCCGACGTTCCCCTGGTCGTGTGGATAGCCTATGCAATGAAAACCTGTACCCCCTACGAGTGCGGCGAATAGCCCGCCAATTCTAAAGTGAGGCCCCTTCCGTCTCAATGCCATGAGATGCGGACCCGTTGCCCTCCAGAACCCGGCTATCCTTGCACCCCACCGCGGGATAATCCTAGTATAGAAAAGAAAATATATACAACGGATACACCGACCTCATCCCGGTCGTTCCCCAAAAGAATAATATACAAACAAGCAGTGACGGCAGTCCACAAGTCGGACGCTCGCACAGCAATAACAAATGTACAAATAAATCCAAACAGCACTACCATTGCATAGGAACTATCCACCATGACAAATCCGCAACAGCACAGCAAAACACAGAACATCGACGTGAATGTCACGTTCGCAAATCCGTCTAAAAGGACTATAGCGATTAGACAAGATTTACCGATCAAATGACATTCACGGTCATAGATATAATGTAACCACTGTAAACTAACACATTTAAAATTCCGATCGACAAAACTTCCCGAAGTAAGCCCCAAGTACAAATCCAGTACTCAAACAAAATCTGGGCCCAGACAAAATATTCCAGAAACCACAGTTCCAAGTGAAAAACCACCACAAGAAAAACTGTTCACTGAAGCCCCAAACCTGCTGCGGAACTGTTAGTGTATATGCCCTAGGGGCCATTATTGTATCATACTAGTTTGTATATTACTTAATGAAAGCTTGGGATATTCACATGTATATAACAATCTTGCTAAATATGGTAGTATGCTACTTGGTTTTTTCTATCTTAATATGTGAGTATACGTATTGATAGAGCTCTTAGGATCTTGCTTGACTACCAGCGTTGTGATGGCAGTCACACTAGTGGGGGCTGGGTAGTCTACAAGCACATCCTTATTCGGGTCCCTAGTCGTTGGATTATCGAGACAGAGCATCGATACTCCGGAGTAGACTAGTGTGTACGCTTCTCATCCCAGTTGGGGAAATGGTCTGTCCCACAGCCGTCAGTACGTCGTACTGGAGATAGTATGCAGGTGCTCGTTAGGCTACGGGTACACCGGACAGGACTCACAGGGAACTGTTGGTTGGTTTTATACCAGTCGTCAGTGAACAGTTCCCAGGTGACATGAGTACAGCATAGTCCGCAGACTTGACACTGCTACTTCGCCTCGAGTGTGTCCCACTGTTCTTAGATTGCTACCCTACCATGGCTCAAAGGAGTCGTGCAAACAGGTAGCAGTTGGGTGCAGTCCCGAGCACTTGGAGGCCGTGGCGGTTAGACAAGATTCGTCTCTCCCGGTATTGGGGGTTGATATCGCGCTGTGTCAGAGAGCCATTACGCAAAGTCCCTGGCCAGGGCAAGCGAGATTTGCTGGTAGGTTCCAGTAGTTTCTCAGGGTGTAATGGGCTTCCCTCCGACACGACTTATACCGCTATTAGGGGACTGACGCTTGCCGCCCCCCTAGGCCCGATATGCGATAGTCTTGGACGAACGGACCGGACTGTATGGAGATTGTCACATCAGACTCAGTAGGAGTTCGGATGGGTTTCCTCATCGGCTTTCTTATCGACATCTACCTGGGGACCGTTACGTACAGCTAGTGCCGCTTGCGGTCTGTGGTTAAACCCACTGCCAGCGTAGTAGTCGAGTCTCTAGAGTCCCACACAGAGAGTTTCCCTACTACGGGCGAAACGATATAGAGGTCGTATGGTTTTACGACAAGGGTTCGGACGCATACGTGTGTTTACGCACGTACGACTTTCGGACAGTTTTTACCAATCGACTTTGGTTTAAGCCAGTTACTGGTATCCGGTTATTGGATTTATACAGTCTAAAGTTTTTCCGTATTTTTGCGGAAAGGAGGGGCGTTCTCGTAATTGCGCGAGAAGCTTTTAGAAGGTGGTGACTAAGGAGGTTTAGGTGGCATATACAATGAATGTGATTAGTGAGTCATATGGATGATTCATCCATATCATTAAAGCATCATAAATGCTTAATGACTCATGGAGTTGAATTATCACTAGATATTATCAAGCATGGTTGTTAAATTCATTTATATTCTTTTCTTGATAAAAAGAAATGCTTGATATATATTATCATAACTCATTATTCTCACTTCATTATTATTCTCACCTTCTCTCTCCTCAAGCTCTCCCTCTTCAAACCCTAATCCTCCCCTCTCATGTGTTGAGTACAAGGATTAGTTAGACTAATTAAACCATAACCCTCACTCTATATCACCTAGCTTCTTTGATTAGCACTTAAAGAAAGTTAGTTGCCTCAAGTTTAGAGGCTAAGCTTGGAGTAAAGCTCTCGGGTAGATCGTCTGCTACTTCCAGAAGGCCGAGGAGGAGGAGGAGTTCGCAAAGACGAAGGACACGATTCGTTAGGTATAATCCCTAAACATAGTAGTATAGAACTTCTATGTTCCATGTTAGTTATCGTTTAGCTTCGATTCATGCGGTTAGTCGATGTTTAAGCAAAGAACAAGATCGTTTTTCATATTTCCGCCTCCCCGCAAGTCGTGGGGTGTTGCACATCGACTTACAGTGGTATCAGAGCCTCGCTAAACAATAAATAACTTACTTGCAAATTTGTATGAATTTCGAACGGAAAAAAACGAAACCGGAAAAGCCCGAAATCACAAGTTTCTGTCGATTTTTAAATGAAGTCCAAAAATTTTTCAGGGAGGTTCAGAAAGCTTAAAATGACAGTAGAAGAACACCCAAGAAATTTGGGCCCCTGAATCGTCTAAAGAGCCGCGGAACCGCGGCGGATCCCACCGATCCGCCGCGCTTCCACCGCCGAGTTGGCGATTCAGGAACCCAAATTTACTGTGTTGGTTCTATGGGATATTTGGTATTTTCTGGAATTTTTTATTTTTGCTCAGGTTTCAGATTTACAGAGAAGTATTGGAGCAAAATTAAAAGTGTTTAATCGATCGAAATTATACAGTATTTGCTTGTTGGATTATATCTGTGTTTGTATAATGTGTTCGTAAACCTCCCCTAACTGCTAGTATGTCGGTTGGCAGGGGGTTGCATATTTCTGTAATGGATTTTATCTGTTTGTGCATATGAACTGTGTTGGACTGTTGTGATGTATAGCCGGGGTTATGTGATGGGTTATTATTTAATTCATTTGATGTAAATGTAATTTGTTGTAATATTATTTTGCGGGGCACATCCAGGTTGCGGTTGTAGCCACCGTTGTATTATTTCATTTTACTGTTTTTGCTCCTAGGACAGACCCAAGGTGGGGTGCACAAACTGCCGGGCGGGTAGTTTGCCGCACCCGTAGGGGTCTTGGGTGGGGTAATGGCTATTCATCACAACTGTGTAATCCGTCTTTTATTGCAGGCTCAAAACAAACACGGATTGCTTGCAAATCCAATTAAGTTCATCTGTGATCTGGAATGAATATCATTGCGTCAGACGAATGTAAAATATCTATATATATGATAGCTATTTTAGACGTCACTTATGTTTTACACCCGCGCTAGCCCAATCCCCGCTCTATCGTTAGTTAAGTAACCTAACGGGTGATGACGGGACCCAGTGGCGAATGCGGATGGCATAAGAGGACGTCATATTTTCGTTGTTCTCTGCAATGATAGGTTAATGATGGGACGCATTATCAATAATGCAAAGAAAATAAACCAAAGTTTTAATCGTTGGAACAATTTAAAAGAAACCACTAGGTTAATTTTAAAAATAGATATTTTTAAATGCGGAGCTTTAACCACTCCTTTTAAAAGCTATCAGGTTCCTTCGGTTATATCAAGTTCACTACGTTCACAGTTTCGCTAAAACCATTCGTAGCCCTCCGTCATTTCTTATGGATAGTCAGTAGTATTCAAGCTATGTTTGTTGGCTTTCGTCAAGGCATAGTGTTTGGTAGCTACTGGGTATTCATTTGTTGCATAGATAGATGTGTTGGTTTGGGACAGTCGCATTACCTTGTTGGCTTTCGTCAAGGGTATATACGGGTGGGTTCAAATTAACAAGATAATGATGGGCAGAACTTGACATGTGACTTATGATTTGTTGGCTTACGTCAAGGTCATAAGAGCATGGGGCAAAAACTTATATCGGGAATTTCTAAAGAAACTGAAATTTGCAAAGAAATGCATACCATTTTGAGTTTGATGAATGTTGGTAGGATTCCTTCAACATTATCAGACGATGATATTTGGATCCCGATCCTACTGTGAGTATATGCTACTTATCAGGATATTCATCACTTAACGATCAATGCTATAAACCTAGTAGGTGTCAAGAAAGGTGTCAGCGGGGTTACACCCCCAGAGAAAAGAGGTTATTTAATTAAGGAACTTCGCGAAAGCGTTGGAAAACCTCCCTCGAAGTATCGACACTGGCCTGGCTGAACGGTTAAGCAAGAATTGTCCAGTGAGAATAGTCCTGGCTAATTCTTCTTTTATGGTTTGAGGAAGGATTCGAGAAACAGTGGGAGCCATCCAGTTTAGATAAACTAAAAACCACTCTAAACTTGCAAGAGCGTCATGCTAAAGAGTTTTCTTCTCTCTCTCCTAATTGCAGCGACCCTGAAAATGACTGGACTTAAGTTACTTTTAGAGAAAAATATACTGACAGGGCCAAACTATAAAGATTGGCTGCGGAATGTCAAAATGGCTTTGACCTATGACAAATTGGGGTACGTCCTCACCGCTACGGCACCTGTTGTCCCTGGTCCCAAATCCAGCAATGCGGATAAGGAAATCCGCAAAACCTGGGATTTAGATTGCGCGAAAGCCAAGTGCATCGTGCTTGCCTCGATGAACAATGAACATCAGAGGAGGCACGAGGATATGGAACTAGATGCCATATTTCTCCATACAAAGGAACTTTATGGAGAGCAATCTCGTATAGCAAGATACGAGACCTCAAAGAACTTGTTTCGAGCGAGGTTGGCTGTCGGGTCATCGGTAGGACAACATGTCCTTAAGATGATCGGCTATATAGAAGAGCTCGCAGACCTTGGGACGACTTTGGATAATGAGCTCTATACAGACCTTATTCTCCATTCCCTTCCTTCCACCTACGCCCAGTTTATCCTGAACTTCAACATTCAAAGAAAAGAAGTTGAACTTCCGGAACTCCTGAACATGTTAAGGAGTGCAGAGGGCACCTTGCAGAAAGCAAGGGAAACACCCGCTATGTTTGTTGGCGGTGCATCTTCTTCCGGGTCCAAGGCTAGGGCCAAAGGAAGGAAGAAGAAGGCCGTCCCCAGACCTAGAGGAGGTGTTAGTAAGGTGGGAGGAAAGGGAAAGAAAAAGTTTGCGGTAGCGGTAGTTGGCCAGGATGAGTGCTTCCATTGTCACAGGAAAGGGCACTGGAAGAAGGATTGCAAGGCGTGGAACGCTAAGAACCAGGAACCGAAGCAAGCTGTGGCTTCGACTTCAGGTGTGTTTGTAATTGAGAATTGTCTGTCGATCAACTCTACATCCTGGGTATTGGATACCGGATCAGGATCTCATATTTGCAATTCATTGCAGGCACTGAGAAACCGTAGAGTGCTGAAGGAAGGTGATATGACCCTAAAGGTTGCTAACGGAGCTAGCGTGGGAGCTGCGTCCATCGGGGATTATCACCTAGGATTGACGAGTGGACACATTTTGGTTTTACATAACTGTTTTTTTGTACCAAGCTTAACGTGTAATATCATATCAGTTTCCTTGTTATCAAATAAAGGTTATGATTTCACGTTTGTAAGAGATGTTGTTAACATCCACCTTAATCATGGTTTGATTGGGTCAGGTACACTAAATAACGGTATATATGTTTTAAACCAACTCCAAATTTTCAATGTCCAGAACACACTAAAAAGAAAGTCTCCAGATTTAAATAAAGCTTTCTTATGGCATTGTAGACTGGGTCACATCAATGAGAGAAGGTTGACTAAGTTGCATAGAGAAGGATATTTGGACTCGTTCGAATATCAAACTTATGACACTTGTCAATCTTGTCTCAAAGGAAAGATGACAAAAACTCCATTTACTGGACAAGGAGTAAGAGCGAGCGAGCTCTTAGGACTCATACACAGCGATGTATGTGGTCTAATGTCTACACATGCGAGAGGTGGTTATTCCTGCTTCATTACTTTTAAAGATGATTTCTCTAGGTATGGACATATCTTCTTAATGAAGCATAAATCCGAGGCCTTTGAGAAATTTCAGGAATACAAGAGTGAAGTGGAAAACCAAACAGGCAAAAGTATTAAGACACTAAGATCTGATCGAGGTGGAGAATACTTAAGTGCCGAGTTCCTAGGTTACCTAAAAGAGAAAGGAATTCTCTCTCAGCTTACTCTTCCATACACTCCACAGCACAACGGTGTATCGGAGAGAAGGAATCGAACCCTATTGGATATGGTACGATCCATGATGAGTAATGCTGAGTTACCATGATCTTTCTGGGGTTATGCGCTAGAATCAGCGGCATATCTTTTGAACAGAGTTCCAACCAAAACTGTGCCTACCACACCATATCAGATGTGGAGTGGGAAGAAACCTTATCTTCAGTACCTGAAGACATGGGGATGTCCAGCAGCATCCGGACAAGCTCGAAGCACGCTCAGTTGAGTGTAAGTTCGTGGGATATCCAAAGAACACTATGGGATATTGTTTCTATTACGCAGAGGAACAAAAGGTTTTTGTTTCTCGTCATGCCCGCTTCTTAGAAACTGAATTTTTAGAAAATCAGAAGAGTGGGAGCGAAATAGAACTGGAAGAAATTCCAGAACCACAAACTGCTACTGAAAGTTTGGTAGAACCGGAAGTTCAAGAAGAACAAGACATTCCCGCACCCCTCCGCAGGAGTAGTAGGCCGTCTCATCCGCCTGGGAGATACTACGGTTTTCTCATAGATGGGGATAGAGAGGATTGCATCATAGATGATGATGAACCTACTGACTTCCAGCAGGCCATCCAGAGCGGCGACTCGGTACGATGGCTAGATGCAATGCAGACCGAAATGGAGTCTATGTACACCAACAAAGTATGGACTTTGGACTTTGCTCCAGATGGGGTAAAACCCATAGGATGCAAATGGATCTTCAAGAAAAAGATTGGTGTAGATGGACAGGTGGAAACCTATAAGGCTAGACTTGTTGCAAAGGGTTTTCGTCAAAGACCTGGTTTGGACTATGACGAAACTTTTTCTCCAGTGGCTATGCTCAAATCCATTCGGGTCCTTCTTGCTATTGCTGCCTTCCATGATTATGAAATCTGGCAGATGGACGTAAAGACGGCTTTTCTGAATGGAAATTTAGAAGAGTGCGTCTATATGGATCAGCCAGAGGGTTTCAATCAGAGTGGGAGCAGCGGGAAAGTATGCAAGCTGCTTAAGTCCATTTATGGACTAAAGCAGGCATCGCGGAGTTGGAACATCTGTTTTGATGAGACAGTCAAAGAATATGACTTTATCAAAAATCCAGATGAACCATGCATATATAGTAAAGTTGTAGCCAGAAGTGTCGTATTCCTCGTCTTGTACGTGGATGACATTCTATTGATAGGAAATGACATTCCTATGCTACAATCTGTCAAAGGATTCTTGTCACACAGGTTCTCCATGAAAGACCTGGGTGATGCCTCTTACATTTTGGGGATCCGGATCTATCGTGATAGATCCAAGAGGATGTTGGGACTTTCGCAGTCCAGGTATATCGACACTGTACTGAAAAGATTCAGTATGGAAGATTCTAAGCGCGGTAATCTACCGGCTTGTCATGGAATCACCCTCTCCAAAGAGATGTCTCCCAAGACTGATTTGGAAAGGGAACGCATGTCTATTATACCCTACGCTTCTGCGGTAGGCTCTATAATGTATGCGATGTTGTGCACCAGACCAGATGTAGCTTACGCACTGAGCGTGGTAAGCCGGTATCAGTCAGACCCAGGGGAGAAACACTGGATAGCAGTAAAGAACATTCTCAAGTACCTGAGAAGGACTAAGGAGATGTTCTTGGTTTACGGCGCAAAAGACCTCAGGTTGGAGGCCTTTGCTGATTCCGGCTTCCAGAGTGATAAGGACGATTCCAAGTCCATGTCGGGTTATGTCTTTACCCTCAATGGAGGGGCGGTGTGCTGGAAGAGTTCCAAGCAGGACACCGTTGCTGACTCAACGATGGAAGCGGAGTATATAGCTGCTTGCGATGCCGCAAAAGAAGCAGTCTGGATGAAGAAGTTCCTAACAGAACTTCAGGTGGTTCCTACCATAGTTGATCCAATACCTCTGTATTGCGACAACAACGGAGCTATAGCTTTAGCGAAGGAACCAAGGTCCCATCAGAAGTCCAGACACATCTTAAGGCGGTATCACCTGATCAGGGAGATCATTGATCGTCAGGAGATCGAGGTTCGGAGAGTTGCTTCTGAAGAGAACATTGCTGATCCATTCATGAAGGCCCTACCTCAGATTCAGTTCGAGAGGCTACTCGAGATCATTGGTCTTCGATATGCCAGTACATGGCCCTAGTGCAAGTGGGAGATTGTTAGTGTATATGCCATAGGGGCCATTATTGTATCATACTAGTTTGTATATTACTTAATGGAAGCTTGGGATATTCACATGTATATAACAGTCTTGCTCAATATGGTAGTATGCTACTTGGTTTTTTCTATCTTAATATGTGAGTATACGTATTGATAGAGCTCTTAGGATCTTGCTTGACTACCAGCGTTGTGATGGCAGTCACACTAGTGGGGGCTGGGTAGTCTACAAGCACATCCTTATTCAGGTCCCTAGTCGTTGGATTATCGAGACAGAGCATCGATACTCCGGAGTAGACTAGTGTGTACTCTTCTCATCCCAGTTGGGGAAATGGTCTGTCCCACAGCCGTCAGTACGTCGCACTGGAGATAGTATGCAGGTGCTCGTTAGGCTACGGGTACACCGGACAGGACTCACAGGGAACTGTTGGTTGGTTTTATACCAGTCGTCAGTAAACAGTTCCCAGGTGACATGAGTACAGCATAGTCCGCAGACTTGACACTGCTACTTCGCCTCGAGTGTGTCCCAATGTTCTTAGATTGCTACCCTACCACGGCTCAAAGGAGTCGTGCAAACAGGTAGCAGTTGGGTGTAGTCCCGAGCACTTGGAGGCAGTGGCGGTTAGACAGGATTCGTCTCTCCCGGTATTGGGGTTTGATATCGCGCTGTGTCAGAGAGACATTACGCAAAGTCCCTGGCCAAGGCAAGCGAGATTTGCTGGTAGGTTCCAGTAATTTCTCTGGGTGTAATGGGCTTCCCTCCGACACGACTTATACCGCTATTAGGGGACTGACGCTTGCCTCCCCCTAGGCCCGATATGCGATAGTCTTGGACGAACGGACCGGACTGTATGGAGATTGTCACATCAGACTCAGTAGGAGTTCGGATGGGTTTCCTCATCGGCCTTCTTATCGACATCTACCTGGGGACCGTTACGTACAGCTAGTGCCGCTTGCGGTCTGTGGTTAAACCCACTGCCAGCGTAGAAGTCGAGTCTCTAGAGTCCCACACAGAGAGTTTCCCTACTCCGGGCGAAACGATATAGATGTCGTATGGTTTTACGACAAGGGTTCGGACGCATACGTGTGTTTACGCACGTACGACTTTCGGACAGTTTTTACCAGTCGGCTTTGGTTTAAGCCAGTTACTGGTATCCGGTTATTGGATTTATACAGTCTAAAGTTTTTCCGTATTTTTGCAGAAAGGAGGGGCATTCTCGTAATTGCGCGAGAAGCTTCTAGAAGGTGGTGACTAAGGAGGTTTAGGTGGCATATACAATGAATGTGATTAGTGAGTCATATGGATGATTCATCCATGTCATTAAAGCATCATAAATGCTTAATGACTCATGGAGTTGAATCATCACTAGATATTATCAAGCATGGTTGTTAAATTCATTTATATTCTTTTCTTGATAAAAAGAAATGCTTGATATATATTATCATAACTCATTATTCTCACTTCATTATTATTCTCACCTTCTCTCTCCTCAAGCTCTCCCTCTTCAAACCCTAATTCTCCCCTCTCATGTGTTGAGTACAAGGATTAGTTAGACTAATTAAACCACAACCCTCACTCTATATCACCTAGCTTCTTTGATTAGCACTTAAAGAAGGTTAGTTGCCTCAAGTTTAGAGGCTAAGCTTGGAGTAAAGCTCTCGGGTGGATCGTCTGCTACTTCGAGAAGGCGGAGGAGGAGGAGGAGTTTGCAAAGACGAAGGACACGATTCGTTAGGTATAATCCCTAAACATAGTAGTATAGAACTTCTATGTTTCATGTTAATATCGTTTAGCTTCGATTCATGCGGTTAGTCGATGTTTAAGCAAAGAACAAGATCGTTTTTCATATTTCCGCCTCCCCGCAAGTCGTGGGGTGTTGCACATCGACTTACAGGAACCACAGCAAAGCCATGGCTTATGCGGCGGTTCCGCGGTGGTTTCGTGGTTTCAGGTGCCCAAATTTCTTGTGCAGTCTTTAAAAAGCCTGCATGATTTTCTGAAAGACTCAAAATAATTTTTCGACCAATTTACAAATTCGACAGAAACTTAAATTTTGAAATTGCGGTTTCGGAAATTTTGTTCGATCGATATTTTAAACGTGTTAGAACAAGCTAGTATAGGTTAATGGCGTGGCTCTGATACCATGTTGGGATGCGGCGGTGCCCCGGCCGTCAAACCGATGCCCGATGCGGAACAAAAGCATTTTACAAAACCGGCCCACCGCAACCCAAATCCCGGATCGTTCCATTAAACGTAAACTAGCAATCTGTAAAAGGAGTTAGAGATTATACCGATCGATCCGTGTCCTTCGGTCTTTAATCTCTGCACCAGTCTCCCCGCTGCTGCGCCGACGAAGTTCGCTCCCCGATCTCGCTCGTCGATGTGGCACCACATCATTGAATCTTTATACGGGCTCCCGCCTCGAACCAAGGCAACTCGGACATGAAGTTTGCTAGCCGACGTGTCCAAGAATGATGTAGAGATAGTGTGGAATATATTGTCTCAAGATACCCAAGCTTTTGGGTGGAGGTAGATTGGAGTTGCCATTTGGAATGATTTTGTGAGCAAAGAATTTTTAGCAATGAGAAGAAAAATTCAAGTTTGCTCAAAGAGAAGGAGCTCGGCCACTGAGAAAGCTCTCTGGGAATTTCTATTTTTGAATTGGTGAGGTCTCAGAGACAGAATGAAAATGGTGAGTGGATATAAGTTTGGATTAATTTACTCCACAAAAATAAAACCTTTCACCAAAAAATTAATATCCCCACCACAAAAAAAACCCCTGCAACATTGCCCTGCGAAATTGCAAGAAGCCCCCTAGCCACAAGGTTCAACCAACAAGCAAGGGAAAAGAAAAAGAAAGCTTGCCAAGGTTGCAGAAAACCCCTTGGAGCAAAATTCACCCAGCACTCAAACACCATGCTGCTTGCTCACAACCTTACTCACCATGCTCATTGAATGCATGAAATAGGCAGCCCTACCTACAGTGCATGAACAGTGCAGGCAAGGAATGGTCAAAAGAAGAAAAATGGTCACATCAATCCAGGTGTTTAAAGACCGGAAAAAGAAAACTGGCAACTCCCAAAATAATCCCGTAACGAATTACGAGATTACCCCTCAACTGTAAATACATACCCGCATTTGTATTCTGACCGAATACAAATGCAGTGAGACAAAAATAATCCTACACTATAATACTAGCATCTGACTTAAACCAAAACCCGCTAGTATTATTCGTCCGATCATGATCCGTGCACAATTGCACGGATATGATCAAACCCCGACATATATCCATACGGCCTCTACAACGTTTCGCCCGAACTTGGGAAACTGTCTGTGGGGGACTCTAATGACTCATCAATACACTGGCACTGAGTATAACCACTAGCATGTCAGAGGTACTAGCTGTACTTAACGGTTGCCCATGTATTGATTGGAAGGGAAGCTGAAGAGTGAACTCATCTAGAAACCCTACTGAGCCTGACAGTGACAATATCCGTACAGTCCGGTCCATTCGTCTAGGAGTATCGCATATCGGGCCTAGGGGGCTGGTAAACGTCAGACCCCCAATAGCTGTATAAGTTGTGTCGGAGAGTAGCCCAGAACACCTTGAGATACTACTGGAATACCTACCTGTAAATCTTAATTACCCTGGATAGGGATTTCGTGTAATCGCTTTCCTAAACACAACGCGATCTCACCCCCAATACCGGGAGAGAAGAATCCCTGACGATCCGCTCATTGCCTCCATGTAGCTCGGGACTGTACCTAACTAGAACCTGTTTGCACGACTCCTTTGTGCTGTGGTAGGGTAGTAATCAAAGCACAGTAGGAACTCACACGAGACAAATGACGATCTCAGGTCGACAGACTAACCTGTACACATGTTACCAGGGAACTGCTATCTGACGATATGTATAATACCAACTAGCATGTTCCCGGCGAGTCCTGTCCGGTGTACTCATAACTCAACGAGCACCTGTATACATCTTAGGTGAACCAACTGACACCAATGTCTTATGAGACCGGCCACCGCCCCTCGTCGGGGTCTCGACTGTATACACTAGTCTACTCTGGAGTATTGATGCCCTGTCTCAAAACTCCCACGACTAGGGACACTTTAAGGATGTGCTTATAGACCCCAGCTCCCACGTATATGATCGCCATCATACTGCTGGCAGTCAAGCAAGAATCCTATGTGCTCTATCAACATGCAATAGTGAACTAAAGCATGTACACGATGATAAAGACAAACCAGATAGCATACTATCATCTCGAGCAAGACTGTCCTATCGGTATAGGTCATCCTTCAATCATTGCAATCACATACCTGTGATCCAATAATTGACTTTGAGGGCACTATATCCAACAATCTCCCACTTGCACTCAAGGCTAATTATTGTGATGTCGTGTACTCACAGCTCGTGTGATACCGAACATCCAACTCCTCTACTAATCAGTTTCACAAAGCTCGTTTGTAAAACTATTGCTTTTGAGAAATAGCATCTGTGAGTGGATCTGCCCTGATGTTTCTTTCCATGTCTCTCTTTTTCTCAAGTTCGCAGAGAAAGCCATCTCCCGAATTGAGTAATACCTGTCTTAGAATATGTCTGGATATCTGATGGGACCTAGCTCACAAGTGAACTCCAAATCCAGCAAACTTCTTAGACTGTATCGTCGACTGAATTTAATCAGTATCCTGCACCATGCCTCCCTCAGTATCCGCTTAGACTACCTGTCCAAACTACTGCCCCTCGTCAGAGGGAAAACTATAACTCTAACAGTCACTCTGTCATCCGGGTCACCTTGGAAGCCTGGAATGATAACTGTCTCCCGAAGGAGGCTGTCGTTATCAAATCCTTAGGACAACCACTTATGTTCATAAGCTGCTTCCGAACATTTCTCCAGGATTGGAATAACATATCAACCTATTGCATCTAGTGCAAAAACAACATATGATATTATATCCATATCCTATGTGGAGAAACTATTGTGTGACAACCACGGTATAACCGATCGTAGTGTAGGAATTTCACTTCCTACTATGTGTATGTCATCCAAGTACCAGGACATCACACCTTACTACCTTCTTAACAGATCCATCTTCTATTCTGATGAAGTCAAAACCTATGACTGTCACATCAAAAATAGATGATCTATCTCCGCTATATCTGCTTTAGTCTATAAATAGACATAAGCTTCTCGTTCACTACGCTTCCGCTGCTCCCTCTAACTACAACAACCCTCTGGCAGAATAATATATACGTGCACTTCTAAAGTAAACTTTAGAACGACGCTATACTCATCCTCATGCCGGAGGAACAACAGTAGTGTCAAGTCTGGGTAAACAAGAACCTCCCTATCACCGTCCTTGAGGATACCGAAGTACTTCTCGGGTACTTGAGGTTACCCACCATATCTGCGGAGTGGCTAATAGAATGTCAATCCCGATTGAATCTTTAGGTCCTATTAAATTTTCCGTAATCGTTTGCGGTTCTGTAATCTCTTCCAGTTCTACCATACTCCCACTACTGTTTTCTGAAAAAAAATCCATTTTACTAAAAATGTGGCGAGTCAAGAACAATATCACTATTGATCTTCCAGATGATAGAAAATTAACCCTCGTCAAAGCCCGGGTTAACCCACAAACTGCCATTACAGAAACGTGCCTTGAGTTAATCCGGATTCTGGTTTTAAGCATAAGCCGGACAACTCCCCGTACCTTAACAACGTTAAGATATGAACCATTCTATATACAATATAGAAATAGAGGCACAAATTTAATTGGAACCAGATTCAAATCATGCATCTGTCTCCAGTGCATGTTCTTTAAATGGAGAGAGGCCGATCAGCATTACTCAACTTAGGAGTGTATCCAATTATGAGTAACCTGAAAGAGAAGCAAGTTCTCAAAAAACCATTACTATCAACTGAATACCACCCACAAGTATCTACATCTTCGATCACCTTGAAGAATCCTGATACTTGCAAAACATAGTTCTCTACATTATTCCTGTACCTATAACTTCTCAAGCTTGGACCTTGTATTTCTACGAAACACTTGTCCAAAACTTGAGAAGTTATAAGTAAAACAGAATACAGTACGAGGACCAACCCCTTTGTCCTAATGGACATTGGAAAATATACAATACTTTGTATAAGTCCTCTGAGTTGAATAACTCAAACTCTGTGAACCGTAAGTTGAAAACTGTACCCAGGCGATTTCCTCAAATATCACCAATTACAACGAATTCCGATATAATGAGGATGATCACCTAATTCCCAATAACTTACTCCCACTCATCATCTGTAAAACCATACAGATGTGAGAATCATACCTGGTAAATACATATCCTGGAGCAATGGTCCAATTGAGAAATCAGTTTTCAATTAATAATGCACAGTGAAACTGAAACATGAATATGTTTCGAAGGGATATCCGAGTATTCCTAGTAACGCCTCTTCCAATGTCCAGATTCTTGACTGTAACCATATATTTCCTTGCCATTTGTCCAAATCCCTTTATTTGTCTTTAGTCGTTACCTTCTGTACATTATCGTTAGGCTTAATGGTTTTCTTCTTTCCCTACCGTTTCGGAACCAGCCTATGGTTTGGAAGAAGACTATCCAATAAGCATAATAGGTGTACTGTCCTAATCCTAGGAGCACTCTCAACCTGAGAGAAGGTAAGGATAAAAGACAACTGAATAAACCTTATTCTTATTTCTCCTAAAACAGAATCCATCCTTGAAAAAGTTCCTTCGAGTTCGTATAAAACCATACGATGGATTTATCCAATGGAATTGGATGTTCGTAGTGATGCGAGGTGTTCTGGAGAAATACAAAGGTGCAGTAGGAGTGACGTTGAAATACGTGGTTTGTTCATGAATGTTAACAGTCGCAATTTACCTTGCCCTCTTTCTGATCCCTTTTATTTGTCTTTACTTATTACCTTCTGTACACATGACTTAAGCTATTTGGTTTTCTTCATTCCCTACCTTTCGGCACCTGCCTATGGTTTGAAAGAAGACTATCCAATAAGTGTAATAGGTGTACCCTCTCTTAATCCCAGGAGCCCTCACAACCTGAGAGAAGGTAAAAGGAAAAGACAACTGAATAGTCCTATTCAATCTCTCCAGAACCTGAATCCATCCTCGAAGAAGTTCCTCCGAGTTCGTATATAACCATACGATGGATTTATCCAATGGAAGTGGATTTTCATAATAACACGGGGTGTTCTGGAGAAACTCAAAGGGTAAAAGAAAGAGTGGCAATGATGTATGCAACTCAGACAATCCAAAAGCCAGTGTTATAAGAAAGTTCGGTTAACTTGGTCACTGAGTTATAGTCTAGGGTCGGGTCATGGTCGCAGTCAAAGAGAGAGAGAGAGAAGAACCACTCTGCGTGCACTCAAACCTAGATCGGAATGGTTAATCACTTTATCTAATCAGGATGTCTTCCACTGTTATCTCAAATTCTCCTCCAAACCTGAAAGAAGAATTAATTGGGGTCACCCGAGGAGTAAACCAACTCATCAGTGGGAATCGGGTTCCAACTATCTTCACATGATAACGTGATGGAAGCCACACACGTCATCACACTCCAGAAGGTATGCGCAAGCATGGAAAGTTTCCTGTATGTTTGAAACTCCCGATGTGATTTTACCCCTAACGACCTATAACCTTGACGCTTGCCAATAAGTCATAGGCCACTAGTCAAGTTCAACCCGTCATTGTCCTGGATTAACTCGAACCCACCCGCATAAACCTTTGACGCTTGCCAACAAAGCTGTACGACTGTCCCGATCAATCGCATATCCATGCTACAAATAAGTAATATTTAGCTACCGTACACTATTTCTTGACGCTTGCCAACAAACATAGCACGAATACTAAATAGTACTTATAAGAAATAACGGAGGGCTACGGCTGGTTTTTGGCAAAAAACCTTTAGCGTAATGAACTTGATATCGTTGAAGGACCGGATAATTTTTTATAAATATATAGTAACGAAAACCTTTGCTAAAGAGGTCACTCCCGGTGAAGGGATCTCGGCTCTTTCCTCGTCGAATGAGGTGCAGGATATTCCAAATTGAATACCATGATGCAAAGCAAAAAGTAATCGACTATAGTGAAGTTATTACCCTGACTCAAACCTCTGTTCAAGGGGTCACTCCCGGTGAAGGGATATTCATAACCGAATACCACTGTGCAAAACAAAAGAAAACGCCCTAGTAATAACAGCTTTTGAAAAATTGGTTCCAACAACATCATATATAGGTTTCTTTTATCCTTGCATTGATAAGAATCAACGCAGTCCCATCAATTAATCACACCAGAAAAAAAACGAAAATATGATGTACGTATATGCCATCCGCATTCGCCACTGGGTCCCGTCATCACCCAATAGGTTACTTAACTAACGACAGAGCGGGGACTGGACTAGCGCGGGTATACAACATCTACTAATATATATATCAATATATAATAATCGCTCCAGGCATGATAAATTCAACATCACAGAAAAGTAATAAGCATCGCAGAACAATACAGATAATCTGGGATCCCCGGGTTTCATAGAGCCGCAAATGAAACCCGACGTTCCCCTGGTCGTGTGGATAGCCTGTGCAATGAAAACCTGTACCCCCTACGAGTGCGGCGAATAGCTCGACAATTCTAAAGTGAGGCCCCCCCCGTCTCAACGCCATGAGATGCGGACCCGTTTCCCTCCAGAACCCGGCTATCCGTGCACCCCACCGCGGGATAATCCTAGTACAGAAAAGAAAATATATACAACGGGTACACCGACCTCATCTCGGTCGTGTCCCAAAAGAATAATATACAAACAAGCAGTGACGGCAGTCCACATGTCGGACGCTCGCCCCGCAATAACAAATGTACAAATAAATCCAAACAGCACTATCATTGCACAGGAACTATCCACCATGACAAATCCGCAACAGCACAGCAAAACACAAAACATCGACGTGAATGTCACGTTCGCAAATCCGTCTAAAAAAACTATAGCGAATAGACAAGATTTACCGATCAAATGAAATTCACGGTCGCAGATATAATGTAACCACTGTAAACTAACACATTTAAAATTCCGATCGACAAAACTTCTAGAAGTGGGCCCCAAGCACAAATCCAGTACTCAAACAAAATCTGGGCCCAGACAAAATATTCCAGAAACAACAGTTCCAAGTGAAAAACCACCACAAGAAAAACTGTTCATTTAGGGTTCCTAGGCACACCCAAGAGGTTCCACAAGGCATCAACCATGCCAAATTCAAAAATTTATGTGCCGAGAAACCCTATGCAAGATCGTTAACTAGAGGATAGGCGAAACTAAATGCAAGTTAACAACTTTAACCACAAGTGAAAGTGATTACAACCTTTGTAGATCCGGTCCTTCACTTCAATAGCTCCGTGTTAACGTCCCTTCGCTGCGATCATCGGAATCCCGGACTCTAGTGGTGGTTTCGTCGGAGAAATGATCGGGCTAGGTAGTTGATTTCGATGCCGAAGATGATTTACGTCGAGGCGACTCAAACTCAAACTCCATCTTCACTAGGTCATGAAACTTGTGAAGATAACACACTCTACTACATGGCAAGTGGTAGAGGATGAAGAAATAAGAAGTGGGTTCACTTTGGATTTGGATTTCTCACTCTAAATCTCATGGCACCATTAGAGGTAGCAAGCTTTCTTCTTCTTGAAGAAGAAGAAGAAAGAAAAAATGATAAGAATTAATGAATAAAGAATGAAACTTATCCGTTTAATTATGGCACCATGGTTGAGTTAAGCCCTCATGCTTAACTTGTGTAGAGAATTAACCAAAGTATTAGGTTAAGGGTTGGGTTAACTATTATCCTAAGGAAATGACAAAAGAGTTGGTTTTGTCAAAGTTTCTTCAAGCTTGATGAAGCTTGATTACTTTGACCAAAGTCTAATCTCTTTTGTTATTTGTTAGGAAATTAGTAAACCCTAATTTAACCTTAATTTGGTTTAAGTCTCATACACACATCTTGTATGTATCATCAAACAAGATACAAACATGTATACTTGCATATATCACATATAAACAATGTGCACAATCTAGTGAGAAAATCAATCTTAAGTGAACCAATATTAGTTAACGTAAAGTAATATATCAAATATATAATTATACATTAAATCATTAAATCAACACTTGATTTAATGATCCGGTCATACTGCATATAACCGACTAATATCAAGTGTATCAATATATCGAATCAACATTTGATTCGGTAACCCGGCTATATCTTATATAACCGTCCGATGATACAAATCGCGAGAATAGAATTCAGTATCACATGCTGGTATTATTCTCGGTCCCGCACATATCTCATATGCACTCCTATTTCGTTTCGCTTGAGCCAGGAAACCTCTGTGTAGGACTCTAAAGACTCGTCAATACGCCGGCAGCAGGTGATGATCATATCAAACACCCACAAGCCGCAAGCGGTCTGCTAAATGTAACGGACACCCGGGTATTGAGCGATCAGAAGATCAACGAGCAAGCCCTCTCACACTCCTGTGAATCCAATCAGTAACACTTACCGTACAGTCCGGTCTGTTCGTCTGATATTTCGCATATCTCGCCTAGGGGTGGTAAACGTCAGACCCCAATAGTTTGATAAGTCATGCCGATGTAAGGTCCATAACAAGTGTGAAACTATTGATAACTCTTACCAGTATATCACTTCAACCCTGGCCAGGGATTTCAGTTATGGCCAGTCGAGCATAGCGCAACATCAACCCCTAATACCGGGAGAGACAAATCCCCTCCTATCGCTCATTGCCTCCATGTGAATCGGGACTGTACCCAAAAACCACCTGTTTGCACGACTCAGTAGAGCCGTGGTAGGGTGGAAATCAAAGCACAGTGGGAGACACACAAGACTCTATGACGATCTCGGGTCAACAGACTAAGCTTTACCAGTGTCACCAGAGAACTGCCATCTGACGTGAGTTATAATACCATCTGGGAGTTCTCGGCGAGTCCGTTCAGTGTACCCAGTCACCACTGAGCACCCTCATACCATCTCTGATGTCAAACACCAATGGATATGGGATCATCCATCGCCCATCACATGGGTCGTGAAGATATAGCTAGTCTACTCTGGAATATCGATGCCCCGTCTCGATATTCCCATGACTAGGAACATTGAAGGATGTACTCATGGACTACCCAGGCCCCACTAGTATGATCTAAATCATAGTCCTGGAAGTCGAGTACACATCCTAAGGGCTTTATCAACGTGTAACAGAGAGACTGAAAGTATACGTGTTAAGATAAAGAGCAACCAGATAGCGTACTATCATGTCGAGCAAGAAAGTCCTACCTATATATGTCCCAGCATCCACTACAATATACATCCTATGTACAGTAGTGGCCTCTAGGGCATACATATAACTAACAATCTCCCACTTGCACTAGGGCCATCTATAGCAGTGGTTGCAGTATCTAATACTCAACCATCCCATAAAAGTCTCTCTTTGGGAAAAGGCCTTTGTGAGTGGATCCGCCGTGTTGTCCTCTGAGTCTACTCTCTTAACCTCGATCACCCTGGAGATCTACTATCTCCATGATCAGGTGATGCTGCCTCAGAATATGTCTGGGTCACTGATGGGACCGGGGTTCCTGGACCAAAGCCACACCTCTATTGTCATACAATGGTAGGAACCTAGTTCATCTCATGAACCAATATACACCCAAACTGCCTCTTTGGTAGTATCTTTGATAGCGTTGTTACCATCCTTTATCGTCTAGTCTGCCACGGTATCTATCTTGGAACTCTTCCAACGAACCATGCCTCTACTGAGGGTAAAGGCAATGCCTGCGACTGACATTCAGTCGTCCCTATCACCCTGGAACCTTTTCAGTGATTCTCCCCAGGATCTATTGATATCATCTTACTACAACTCGTGAGAATCCTAACATCCATTTAGATCTATCTCATAGATCCAAAACCCAGGATTCAGGAGGTATCATTTTGATCCTATATGGAAAATCCTTGTGATAAGAGGAGATCGACAGTGCGTAGCATAAGAAACTCTTTTCCTATCAAGAGTATGTTGTCCACGTACAATACGAGGATGACCACCTTACTCTCTACTACCGTTTTCTATATACAAGGTTCATCTACCATTTTGATGAAGTCAAACACTTTGACTACCACATCAAAACAGACGTTCCAACTCCGCGATGCCTGCTTTATTCTGTAAAGTAACTTGCACACGTTTCCGCTGCTCCCACCGTTTACGAAGCCCTCTGGCTGTGTTCTTATAGACGTTCTCTTCTAAATCATTATTTAGAAAAGCAGTCATGACACCCAACCACCAGATATCATAGTCATGGTATGTAGCAATGTTAAGTAGGATCCGGATGGACTTAAGCATAGCCACTGTAAAAGGTTTCATCATTATCCACGCCTGGTCAATGAAGAAAACCTTTAACAAGTCTAGCTTTTAAAGTCTCAACTTTTCCATCTACACTAAGTAATCTTCTCAAGATATACTTGCTCGTGATGGGGATTTAACCCTTCAGATATATCAACCAAAGTCCATACTTTGTTGGTGTACATGGATTCCATCTCAGATCGCTAAGCATCCAGCCATTCTTACAGAGTCCCTACTCTCGATGGCCTGCTCGAAACTAGTTGGGTCATCATCTCATGATGCAATCCTCGCTCCCACTGTCATCGAGAAACCGAAGTATCTCTCAGGTAGGTGAGGAACCCTGCTAGATCGGCGGAGAGGCTGAGATTCGTCGGAGACTATTGAATCCTTTGGTTCTGTCAAATTATCAGCTGCAGTTTTGTATAGCTGGAACATTTCCAGTTCTACAGAACTGACCTTGCCTCGATCTTGTCCGGATTTTGCTTTTGACATAGGCCGGACAACCCCAAATCTTAACTTACTTAAGAGATAGGCTCTTCCCATACCATATCTCATATGGAGTGGTAGGCACTGATTTGATTCGAACCTAATTCAATAGGTATGCAGCTTCTCAAGCACATATCCCCAAAAAAGAAACAGGTAACTCAGTAATACTCATCATAGAGTGCTCCATATCTAATATGGTGCGATTGCTCCGCCCCGATACACCGTTGTGCTGTGATATATTCAGAGGAGTAACACCGAGAGAGAATCTCATTCTCCTTTAGAATAGTCCAGGAATTCTATGCACAAGTATTCTCCTCCATGATCTCATCAAAGGACATAGTACTTATACCCGTAATTTGGTTCTCTACTTCTAACTTATATTTTGTGAATATCTCAAAAATTTCGGACTTGTGTTTCAACAGGAACATGTGTCTGAATCTTGAGATTTTATCAGAAAATGTAAAGAAGTACAAAGAAACGGTCCTGGCATGTGTAGATAGGGGACCTTACCTACATCACTATGTATCATTCCCAAGAGTTCACTAACTCTTTCTCTGTTTCCATTAAACAGAGCTATGGTCATCTTATCTTTGTGACATGACTGGCAAGTTTCACAAGATGTAAATTCAAACTAATTTAAATATGCATCTAAATGTAACTTAAGCTAGTCGGGTCACATTGATATGACCTAGTCTACAATACCTCAAGAAGGATCCGTTCATTTCTGAACTCTTCCTCTTGTATGTGTTTTGTATACTATGAACTGTAGTTTGATTTAGAACGTCAATACTTTTAGATAACGTGCCTGAACCGATCAACTTTTGAAATGTTCAAAACAATATTCAACAATACAAAATTATATCCTTTCTTTACTAATAAAGAGATTGATATGATTTTGTATATCAGGTTCGGTATCTAATAGCATTTGTTTAGAATCAATGTACTGGTAATACAGGGTGACAGTGACCAACAGACTTGGCTGCAACACTTGCACCGTTTTCTGTCTCATGAAACTTATCATCCATTCTCAGTTCTCTATCTTTCTGTAGCCCATGTAACGGATTACATTTGCGGGATCCTGATCCGGTATCTAATACCTAGGACGTAGAAGACACTGTGAAACAGTTCTTTATAATGAACACACCCGAAGGAGATGCATCTCATGAACTTTCTTCGTTTGGGCGGCATGGAAATCCTGGCATTCCCCTATTTCCTGCTCGGTCTTATAACAATTATAAGTTGGAGCGGGACCAACGTTCCCCAGCTCAGTATAACAAGCGGGATCGGTCAATACATCCATATTATTATCTTGATTAAGGCGTGACATAGTCGCTACCTGGAGAGAGAGAGAAGAAAACACTCTGCGTGCGCTTTTGCAAGATTAGATTGGTTATATATTTTATCTAATCAGGCGGCTCCCACTGTTTTTTATCAAATCTTCCTTCAAACCCTAAAAGAAAAGACTAGCCGGGAATAATTACACTCTACAAGTTCGCCAATCTTTCAGCCAGGCCAGTGCCGGTACTTTTAGGGAGGTTCCCCGTGCTTTCGGAAGAACCTAATTAAAGTAAACCTCGTTTTTCCAGGGGCTTAACCCCGTTGACAGCTTTCTAAACACCTACTTGATCGGCTAATTGTAAAGTGCAAAACTCTCCCAGGAGTAACAATTACTCGCAGTGGGTATCGGGATCCAACTATCATATAGAAGGTATGCAATCTCATTGCAAATTTCAACACTTGAAACTCCCGATAATGGTTTTTATCCCTAGCATTTATGACCTTAACTATGGTCAACAAATCATAAGCACTAGTCAAATTCTACCCGTCATTTCGTGATTAATTAGACCCACCCACATGACCCTTAACTAAGGTCAACAAAGTCACGCGACTGTCCTAACTAATCGCATCATATGCGGTGTAAGAAGACATCACTTAGCTACCGTACACTGTGCCTTGACTATGGTCAACAAACACAGCACGAATACTAAGTACTCTACTTCCTCAAATGACGGAGGGTTGCGGATGGTTTTTAAGAAAACCTTTAACGCTTTGAACTTGATCTCCTTACGGAATCAAATGGTTTTTAAAATGGAGTGCTTTTGAGGCTTTTCTAGTTTTGTTAAAGGGGTCACTCCCGGTGAAGGGATCGTCGGCCCTTTCCTCATCGAATAAGGTGCAGGATATATCATATATACCGCTGTGCAAAGCAAAAACTATAGAAGCAATCAAAATACAAACCGAGGGTTGTAGCATCTGCCAGTTATTGCTAAAGGGGTCACTCCCGGTGAAGGGATCTCGGCCCTTTCCTTATCGAATAAGGTGCAGGATGTTCTACAAGGAACACCGCGATGCAAAGAAATAACTGTAGCAACCTGTTTTTTTGAAATTCGATTCCACAACATCTTTTAGGTTTATTTTCTTTCATTAATCTCATTAATGAATATCCCATCATTTAAGTCCACCTAAACATCACAGATAAATATACCGTACGCTTATGCCATCCGCATTCGCCTCGATGTCCCGTATGCACCGTTAGGTTAGGTAACTAACGCCAGAGCGAGGCAGGGCTAGCACGGGTGTAAAACATAAGCAACGTCTATATAATATATCATATATACTATATACAATATCTATATGAACATATCATATGATCACATCACAGATAACGCAGCAGAAAATATCATATGAAATATTGGATATACTAGGACGTCCGTGTTTTATATTGAGCCTGTATAAAACACGGATTCCACGGTCGTGATGAATAGCCAATCCCACACCCCTAGACCCCTACGAGAGCGGCAAGCAACCCTACCAATTCTAGAGTTAGGAGACCCGGACTCGACTCCTCGAGATGGTCTCCCACTAGACCCTAGAACCCGGTTACTTATGCTCCCCTTCTTGGGTCTATCCTAATGCGGAAAAGTAAATAATATACAATGGAGACATCATCCTCAACCCGGAGGTGCCCTAAAAAAAATATTACATACAAGTTTTTTTACATGAATGAAAAAGAAAAACACTCATCTCACATAAAAAAAACCCGGCTATTCAAACGCGACGATCCAATATAACATATCCAGCAACACATAACATCACATGTCATCAACGTAAGTAAGTATGCATACACCGATTTTCGTCGACGTATAGCAACGAAAACCGGTGATACAACTACATACTACACTTACGGTCACAGAAAAGAAAGTGTAAAACTGCAACAGTTGGAATCTGCAACCTCCTTAGACATCGCATGCCTAACAAATTATAAACCTCGCATTTTAGTCTCATTATCAAAAACTCTTTTCAATATCAAGTCGGGCAATTCAACAAGATTCTCGACATCCTGATCGAATGCTCGTCGCAAACTTTAGTATATGGCCGCACCCCCGATACCGTCGACGAAGTGCACTAAGGCGGAACACCGCTACCGCGAGCACCCGAACGGATGCTTTCAGCGACGAGGTTCTCCTACAGTCACTTGGTCGGGGCTTTGGGGTGTGGCTGTCTATTAAGTTTACCGCCGAGTATCCGCGTACGCAACGTGATTGCGACGGACTTTGATCACATCAAAATTTCGTGGCAACCGATCAAGTGAGACCAAAGTGCTATGTTTATAACATCCAAATCAGTTATCTCATAACTACTTGTGGATTCCAAATATTGTATCACATTCCAAATAAATAGAAAATGTTAAAGTTTCCGATCGAACAATCAAACACCCAAGTTTTCCCGAAACAGCTCAACACATGAAATAAGTTTAAAAACATTCACTTCATGCCACAGTACCAACGGTCCAGCCGTAGAAGGGTCAAGCCAACGCCTCACATGTGGCACGCCGTACTGTCCTAAACCCTAAGGTTCAAAGGGCAGTTCAAGACGGTCACATAATCGAGTTAAGGTTTGTTGTCTTCTAGAGGGTCCATCGCGTTACTTGCACTACTTAGACGTTCTTAAATTACGGGAAAAATCCAATACTTGGAAATTTTCCGGCAGGGGAAAAATTGGGTATTTATATCCGGTCGAACCTTTTAACATGTTCTAAAATACCCGGAAAAACAAAAACAAAGTTAAACAATCCGATCGAAACATCGAGTCTCCAAAACAACCCAGAAAACTCAACTCTTGAGAATAATTTAAAAATTCCCAGAAAACACAGGAAATTCAGATTAACATTACTGTGCAAACCGTGACAAATAAGGCTACAGTATGGCCGTGGAACCGCCGCTCAAGCCAAGGTGGTGCCGCGGTTCCGTGGCGCATTGATGGAGTTACGGTCACGTGCTTCACAGTAATACCAATAAAACCCTGCTGTATTTTTTGGATATTTTTAATTTGGAAATATCCAATGTTTTCAAAAATGTACAGAGAAGGGTTGCGATTAGGGTTTCGGTGTTCGATCGGGTTTCTAACTTCGTCTACACATCGCCTAAAGCTCTAGCTAGGCTCTGATACCACTGTAGGGTTCCTAGGCACACCCATGAGGTTCCACAAGGCATCAACCATGCCAAATTCAAAAATTTATGTGCCGAGAAACCCTATGCAAGATCGTTAACTAGAGGATAGGCGAAACTAAATGCAAGTTAACAACTTTAACTACAAGTGAAAGTGATTACAACCTTTGTAGATCCGGTCCTTCACTTCAATAGCTCCATGTTGATGTCCCTTCGCTGCGATCATCGGAATCCCGGACTCTAGCGATGGTTTTGTCGGAGAAATGATCGGGCTAGGTCGTTGACTTCGATGCCGAAGATGATCTACGTCGAGGCGACTCAAACTCAAGCTCCATCTTCACTAGGTCATGAAACATGTGAAGATAACACACTCTACTATATGGCAAGTGGTAGAGGATGAAGAAATAGGAAGTGGGTTCACTTTGGATTTGGATTTCTCACTCTAAATCTCATGGCACCATTAGAGGTAGCAAGCTTTCTTCTTCTTGAAGAAGAAAGAAAAAATGATAAGAATTAATGAATAAAGAATGAAACTTATCCTTTTAATTATGGCACCATGGTTGAGTTAAGCCCTCATGCTTAACTTGTGTAGAGAATTAACCAAAGTATTAGGTTAAGGGTTGGGTTAACTATTATCCTAAGGAAATGACAAAAGAGTTGATTTTGTCAAAGTTTCTTCAAGCTTCATGAAGCTTGATAACTTTGACCAAAGTCTAATCTCTTTTGTTATTTGTTAGGAAATTAGTAAACCCTAATTTAACCTTAATTTGGTTTAAGTCTCATACACACATCTTGTATGTATCATCAAACATGATACAAACATGTACACTTGCATATATCACATATAAACAATGTGCACAATCTAGAGAGAAAATCAATCTTAAGTGAACCGATATTAGTTAATGTAAAGTAATATATCAAATATATAATTATACATTAAATCATTAAATCAACACTTGATTTAATGATCCGGTCATACTGCATATAACCGACTAATATCAAGTGTATCAATATATCGAATCAATATTTGATTCGGTAACCCGGCTATATCTTATATAACCGTCCGATGATACAAATCGTGAGAATAGAATTCAGTATCACATACTTGTATTATTCTCGATCCTGCACATATCTCATATGCGCTCCTATTTCGTTTCGCTTGAGCCAGAAACCTCTGTGTAGGACTCTAAAGACCCGTCAATACGCCGGCAGCAGGTGATGATCATATCAAACACCCACAAGCCGCAAGCGGTCTGCTAAACGTAACGGCCACCCGGGTATTGAGCGATCAGAAGATCAACGAGCAAGCCCGCTCACACTCCTGTGAATCCAACCAGTAACACTTACCGTACAGTCCGGTCTGTTCGTCTGATATTTCGCATATCTCGCCTAGGGGTGGTAAACTTCAGACCCCAATAGCTTGATAAGTCTTGTCGATGTAAGGTCCATAACAAGCGTGAAACTACTGATAACTCTTACCAGTATATCACTGCAACCCTGGCCAGGGATTTCCAGTTATGGCCAGTCGAGCATAGCGCAACATCAACCCCCAATACCGGGAGAGACGAATCCCCTCCTATCGCTCATTGCCTCCATGTGAATCGGGACTGTACCCAAAAACCACCTGTTTGCACGACTCAGTAGAGCCGTGGTAGGGTGGAAATCAGAGCACAGTGGGAGACACACAAGACTCTATGACGATCTCGGGTCAACTGACTAAGCTGTACTAGTGTCACTAGAGAACTGCCATCTGACGTGAGGTATAATACCATCTGGGAGTTCTCGGCGAGTCCGTTCAGTGTACCCAGTCACCACTGAGCACTCGCATACCATCTCTGATGTCAAACACCAATGGATATGGGATCATCCATCGCCCATCATATGGGTCGAGAAGATATACGCTATTCTACTCTGGAATATCGATGCCCCGTCTCGATATTCCCACGACTAGGAACATTGAAGGATGTACTCATGGACTACCCAGGCCCCACTAGTATGATCTACATCATAGTCCTGGAAGTCGAGTACACATCCTAAGGGCTTTATCAACATGTAACAGAGAGACTGAAAGTATACATGTTAAGATAAAGAGCAACCAGATAGCGTACTATCATGTCGAGCAAGAAAGACCTACCTATATATGTCCCAGCATCTACTACAATATACATCCTATGTACAGTAATGGCCTCTAGGGCATACATATAACTAACAGTTCACTGAAGCCCCAAACCTGCTGCGGAACCGCGGCAAAGCCATGGCTTATGCGGCGGTTCCGCGGTGGTTTCGTGGGTTCAAGTGCCCAAATTTCTTGTGCAGTCTTTAAAAAGCCTGCATGATTTTCTGAAACACTCAAAATAATTTTTCGACCAATTTACAAATTCGACAGAAACTTAAAGATTTGAAATTGCGGTTTTGGAAATTTTGTTCGATCGATATTTTAAACGTATTAGAACAAGCTAGTATAGGTTAATGGCATGGCTCTGATACCATGTTGGGATGCGGCGGCGCCCCGGCCGTCGAACCGACGCCGGATGCGGAACAAAAACTTTTTACAAAACCGGCCCACCGCAACCCAAATCCCGGATCGTTCCATTAACCGTAAACTAGCAATCTGTAAAAGGAGTTACAGATTATACCGATCGATCCGTGTCCTTCGGTCTTTAATCTCCACACCAATCTCCCCGCTGCTGCGCCGACGAAGTCCGCTCCCCGATCTCGCTCGTCGATGTGGCACCACGTCATTGAATCTTTATACGGGCTCCCGCCTCGAACCGAGGAAACTCGGACATGAAGTTTGCTAGCCGACATGTCCAAGAATGATGTAGAGATTGTGTGGAATATATTGTCTCAAGATACCCAAGCTTTTGGGTGGAGGTAGATTGGAGTTGCCATTTGGAATGATTTTGTGAGCAAAGAATTTTTAGCAATGAGAAGAAAAATTCAAGTTTGCTCAAAGAGAAGGAGCACGTCCACTAAGAAAGCTCTCTGGGAATTTCTATTTTTGAATTGGTGAGGTCTTAGAGACAGAATGAAAATAGTGAGTGGATATATGTTTAGATTAATTTACTCCCTAAAAATAAAACCTTTCACCAAAACATTTATATCCCACCACAAAAAAAAAACCCTACAACATTGCCCTGCGAAATTGCAAGAAGCCCCCTAGTTACAAGGTTCAGCCAACAAGCAAGGGAAAAGAAAAAGAAAGCTTGCTAAGGTTGCAGAAAACCCCTTGGAGCAAAATTCACCCAGCCCTCAAACACCATGCTGCTTACTCACACCCTCACTCACCATGCTCACTGAATGCACGAAATGGGCAGCCCCACCTACAGTGCATGCACAGTGCAGGCAAGGAATGGTCAAAGGAAAAAAAAACGGTCACATCAATCAAGGTGTTTAAAGACCGGAAAAAGAAAACTGGCAACTCCCAAAATAATCCCGTAACGAATTACGAGATTACCCCTCAACTGTAAATACATACCCGCATTTGTATTCAGACCGAATACAAATGCAGTGAGACAAAAATATTCCTACACTATAATACTAGCATCTGACTTAAACCAAAGCCCGCTAGTATTATTCGTCCGATCATGATCCGTGCACAATTGCACGGATATGATCGAACCCCGCCATATATCCATACGGCCTCTACAACGTTTCGCTCGAACTTGGGAAACTGTCTGTGGGGGACTCTAATGACTCATCAATACACTGGCACTGGGTATAACCACTAGCACGTCAGAGGTACTAGCTGTACGTAACGGTTGCTCATGTATTGATCGGAAGGGAAGCTGACGAGTGAACTCATCCAGAAACCCGACTGAGCCTGTCAGTGAGAATATCCGTACAGTCCGGTCTGTTCGTCTATGAGTATCGCATATCGGGCCTAGGGGGCTGGTAAACGTCAGACCCCCAATAACTGTATAAGTCATGTCGGAGAGTAGCCCAGAACACCTTGAGATACTACTGGAATACCTACCAGTAAATCTTGATTACCCTGGACAGGGATTTCTTGTAATGGCTCTCCTAAACACAGCGTGATCTTACCCCCAATACCGGGAGAGACGAATCCCTGACGATCCGCTCACTGCCTCCATGTGGCTCGGGACTGTACCCAACTAAAACCTGTTTGCACGACTTCTTTGAGCCGTGGTAGGGTAGTAATCAAAGCACAGTGGGAACTCACACGAGACAAATGATGATCTCAGGTCGACAGACTAACCTGTATACATGTCACCAGGGAACTGCTATCTGACGATATGTATAATACCAACTAGCATGTTCCTGGCAAGTTTTGTCCGGTGTACTCATAACTCAACGAGCACCTGTCTACATCTTAGGTGAACCAACTGCCACCAATGGCTTGTGAGACCGCCACTGCCCCTTGTCAGGGTCTCTACTGTATACATTAGTCTACTCTGGAGTATCGATGCCCTGTCTCAAAACTCCCACGACTAGGGACACTTTAAGGATGTGCTTATAGACCCCAGCTCCCACGTGTATGATCGCCATCATACTGCTTGCAGTCAAGCAAGAATCCTATGGGCTCTATCAACATGCAATAGTGAACTAAAGCATGTACACGATGATAAAGACAAACCAGATAGCATACTATCATCTCGAGCAAGACTGTCCTATCGGTATAGGTCATCCCTCAATCATTGCAATCACGTACCTGCGATCCAATAATTGACTTTGAGGGCACTATATCCAACACTGGAGGGCAACGGGTCCGCATATCACGGCGTTGAGAAGGAAGGGGCCTCACTCTAGAATTGACAGGCTATTCGCCGCACTCGTAAGGTGTACAGGTTGACCCAAGGTGGGGTGCTTAAGTTACCGGATTCCGTGAAGTGCCGGGTGGCCCATTGACTTTGATGAAGGGGGCTGCCTCACTTCTGGTTTTGGCGGGTATCTTGCCACACTCATAGGGGTCTAGGTTTACATTGCACAGGCTATCCACACGACCCGGGGAACGTCGTGTTTCACTTGCGTCTCAAAGGAAACCCGGGGCTCCCAGATTATCTGTATTGTTCTGTAATGCTTATCGGTTGTCTGTGATGTTGCATTTATCATACCTGGAGCGATTATTATATATTGCTATATATATACTAGTAGATGTTGTATATGTTTTTCACCCGCGCTAGTCCAGTCCCCGCTCTGTCATTAGTTAAGTAACCTAACGGGTGATGACGGGACCCAGTGGCGAATGCGGATGGCATATACGTACATCATATTTTTCGTTCTTTTGTGGTGTGGTTAATTGATGGGACTGCGTTGATTCAGATCAATGCAAGGAAAACAGACATATTTGATGTTGTTGGAACAAATTTTCAAAAGCTGTTATTACAAGGACGTTCTCTTTTGTTTTGCACAGTGGTATTCGGTTATGAATATCCAGCACCTCATTCGACGAGGCAAGGGCCGAGATCCCTTCATCGGGAGTGACCTCTTGGGCAGAAGTTTGTGTCAGGGTAATAAATTCACTATAGTCGATTACTTTTTGCTTTGAATCATGGTATTCAGTGGGAATACCCTGCACCTCATTCTACAAGGAAAGAGCCGAGATCCCTTCACCGGGAGTGAACTCTTTAGCAAAGGTTTTCGCCACTATACATTTGTAAAAAGCTATCCGGTTCCTTCAACGATATCAAGTTCATTACGTTAATGGTTTTTCGCCAAAAACCATTCGTAGTCCTCCGTCATTTCAGACGGATAGCACTTAGTATTCATGCTATGTTTATTGGCCTTCGTCAAGACATAGTGTATGGTAGCTGTTTGTTACCTTTCTGTTGCATAGATAGATGCGTTGGTTTGGGATAGTCGTTGTAACATTTCAGAAAAATAAAAAAAAAATTGGGAATTTTTATAATTAAATAATAAAATATTGAATATTTTAATAGTGCGGTATAATTAAATACTGATAAATGGGGAAAAATTTGAAAAATTATGGAAGTTATTAAAAAGAGAGTGTTTTATGTGATTTAAGCGAATTATGAAAATTTATGAATTATTTAATACTATTTTAGTGCTAATCGCGATTAAAAATCACTAATCGGGCTTTAAGTGTGTTTTGTGCACATGTCTTTTTTTTTAACACTTGGTACATTTTAGCATGGTTTTCCTTCATGATCATTTCATTTTGGGTGTTAATGAAAACTAAAGAGAGATGAAAAGAAAAGGAAAGGAAAAAGAAAAGGAAAATGATTAAGAAAGGGTATGGGCATGAGAGAGAAGAGAGAGTGAGGTGAGGGGTTTTTCTCTCTTCATCTTCTTCATCTTTCTCTCCCTCTTCACTCACCATGGCAGCACCTCCTCCCTCCCCTTCTTCAAGCCACACATCACCATCAAAATCAACCCAAAACCCCATCTCCATTTCACAAAAATTATGTACAAGCCCTCTAGCTATACTTTAGACCAAGAAAGTTTGCATTTTGGCGCTGTAGAGGATTATTGAGTGTCAAATGAGGTAATCTCTTTACAATTAGTGTAGTATTTCATTTGCTTAAGCCTCTATTCAAGTTTGAAATCGATATGGCGAAATTTAGTGAACTTTGATATTCCAAGTGGGAATTAGGGTTTGAATTGAGATAGTGTAATTGGGGCCTAATATTGACCTTAAACCCCTGTGGTGATTGATTGGAGACCTAAACCAGAGACTAGAACACCAATTAGCGAACTTAGAAATCCCCGACATCGTATTTTGTGAATTCTGTGAGTGTATTTTGACATCTGCTATAACCCGGGTGACCTGAAAATTATTTAGCGATCACAGAGAGATGTGCAGGTGATATGGAGCATACCCTAGAGACCCGAGACAAACCCTAACACCAAGGCCGCAAATTTAATCCCCTGGGCCGCAATTTGCCGCCTGGGTACCTCATTTTGGCTTCATTCTTCGTCTGTAGCTCCTATGTCAGTAAAATAGACCCTTTATATGTGCAAAATTGGCTGATTTCATATAGGGTAAAATCTGGGATCTTTTTCATGAATTGAGGCCTTGTTTTACGACTTCGTGTTAATTTGATTTTTGGTATTTGATATTGTGTTTCCGTCGTGTGGCGTTTGAACGTCAACGACTAAGGTTATTGGTCGTGTTTGCATGCGAGGCTATAGGTTTTTACCTATGAGCGTAGCGTGTGCCGTTTTGATTTTTCCGATTGGATTTTAATATGCATTGCGATTGGATTATATATGTAGGTACCCCTACGTGATGTCGAGACATTGAAGATGAAGATGGCGACATCGGCATCGGCACACAAGAAGAAAGGTGAGTAGATATATATCTACGGGGGAAGTCGTATGGATGGCGTATAGCACCCCCGCAGTTCGATGTATAGTATGCTATATATATATTATATATATATGATATCTTTTATGTGAGACATGGATATTCAAGACTTGGTTATGTGTTCATGGTTTAGCTTAGGGTAGTTACAAGTAACTTAGTTTAGCTTCTTAGTCGCGAACCCTAGATTAGAGATTACACCCACACGCGCATACACACATGCATACATCTATTTTACTTGTGTGTATATGGGGATATGTATATACACACACACACACACACACATGGGTATGGGAATATGTATATATATATATGTATACATATACACGGATTATGAGGATAGTACTTAGGATTTGAGATGAGTCGATGAGATTGGGCATGAGGCCGTGAGATCGGTGATGTGATTTGGTTCGTATTCGAGATACAACTTGATGTTTTAGCAGGTCCTTTCGACGTGGTGTTTTAATACACACGCATGCATATACATAGATGGTATCAGTGTTGTACTAGACGTAGATTAGTACCCCGGATCATGATATTTGATAAAGAGGATACCGGATGAAAAATGTGATGAATATGATATTTGACCCGTACCCAGATTTAGGATACCGTACGACGGATTTACGTACGAGCTTTATATTGATGATAGATCCGCACTCTTGACTTGAAGATGTCATATTATAGATATTATATCGTATGGGATACTTTTGAGGTGGGATCACCGACTGTTATATATATATATATATATATATATATATATATATATATATATATATATATATAGACTCAGATGTTAGGCAGTTTCCTTACCTTTCGATCAGCCTTTTAGTTTAGCCCTGCAGTTTACTTGTAAATGATAGATTAGACTCGAGTCATACCTATTTCAAAACTAACGAATCGTGAGTATTGTAATGACAGGCCAAGGGATTCTACGGATATTTCAAAGGACGTATCTTTTCTTAAAAACACCGTAGCCCTTATTTTCAAAACACCACGATTCACACTATTTCAAATGGCAAAACTATACGACTCATATTTAGACATATGCAGATTCGTTATCATGGTATTTGATATTCAGCTCCCGCGTATTCTTGCTGCTCGTATCGCATTGCATGTTTATATTGTGTATTCATATGTTAATATTGAATTCATGCTGTCAGGACACCAGCACTCCACATACACTTGTAAGTCCATGCTACCTCTCCCGGTACTTTCGGGCATGCGGAATTTGGTGAAAAACAATTTTCTAGAGGTGGTAACATGGACTCAAAACCGGATCTTTGTTAAACATCTAACTAACAACCTAACTAGGAGTCGTTAACTACTCGGTTAGGGGGTTATACCTTTCTTTCTTGAACTCCTTCGTCTTCAAGTCTCGATGGTTGTCCGAATCGGCTTCACCCCGTCGTCTCCTTGCGCCGAAGATCGATCCACCTGAAAGCTTCTACCTTTGGCTTCTTCTTCGGTCTTTGAAGAAACTAGTTCACTTGGTTTGCTAAACCTTATGAACTAGAGTGAGTAGAGAAGAGTGTGTTGGGATTTTCTCTATGGTTCTTGGTTCTCAACACATGAGACAAGTGAACCTAGACTAAAGAGAGGGAGAGCAAGAAGAAGAAAATGAGAGCTCAAGAACAACAGAGAGAATGAGAATGATAGAATAATGAGAAAGACTTTTCTCTCTTGGCTCTCATAATCCAAAACCATCATCACAAAAATAGTAATCAAGTATTATGTAAATGGTTTAAGTCAAAATGGCTATATCATTTCATGCACTCATATTGCACAAGAGAACAAGCAAGTGAAAAGTCTTTGCCATGAAATGATAGCCATTGCCATCATGATGGTCAACTAGTCCAACCTAGTCAACCGGTCAACAAAGTCAACCCCTCAACAACCATGTCACCCCAATACTTAATTAATAATATTGTTAATCATATATCATATTCTCATTAGGGTTCAGCAAGAAGTCAACTGTCAACAGTCAACAGTCAACAACCCTAATGAGAATACTCTGCCTCTGTCTCTCCGTCAACTGTGCATACACACCCGCATCCGCGTTCCGAGGAACACGAATACATACTGGATAAAACCAATCCCAAAACATACACTAGGATCTGGCTTAAACCAAAGCCCGCTAGTGTTAACTGTCCGGACACTGTACGTGCACAAGTGCACGGATGTGACCGAACCCTGTCGCAAAACCATGCGACCTCTACTCTTTTGCCTAAAGGCGAATAGATTTCTGTGTGGGACTCTAAAGACTCGACACTACGCTGGCAGTGGGTTTAACCACAGACCGCAAGCGGCACTAGCTGTGCGTGACGGTCCCCAGGTAGATGCCGACAAGAAGACTGACGAGGTGAAACCCATCTGAACTCCTACTGAGCCTGAATGTGACAGTCTCCGTACAGTTCGGTCTGTTCGTCTGATACATCGTATGGCGGGCCTAGGGGGCGGTAAATGTCAGTCCCCTAATAGCGGTACAAGTCGTGTCGGAGTGAAGCCCAAAACACCCTGAAATAACACTGGAAGCCTACCACTATATCTCGATTGCCCTGGCCAGGAACTACTTGTGTAATGGCTCTCCTAGACACAGCGCGATGTCAACCCCCAATACCGGGAGAGACGAATCCTGTCTAACCGTCACTGCCTCCAAGTGCTTCGGGACTGTACCCAACTACTACCTATTTGCATGACTCCTTTGAGCCGTGGTAGGGTAGTAATCAAAGTACAGTAGGAACACACTCGAGGCGAAGTGATAGTGTCAAGTCAGCGGACTAAGCTGTACTCATGTCACCTGGGAACTGATAACTGACGATAGGTATAGTACCAACCGGTCAGTTCCCGACGAGTCCTGTCCAGTGTACTCGTAACCTAACGAGCACCGTATACTATCTCCAGTACGACGTACTGATGGCTGTGGGACAGACCACCTCCCACTCTGGGATGAGAAGCGCATACGCTAGTCTACTCCGGAGTATCGATGCCCTGTCTCGATAGTCCTGCAACCAGGGACCTGTATAAGGATGTGCTTATAGATTACCCAGCCCCCACTAGTGTGACTGCCATCACAACGCTGGTAATCAAGCAAAGATCCTAAGGGCTCCACTAATGTGTATAGGCGATATACTAAAATAAACACATGTACACATTGAAGTAGAAACAAACCATATAGCATACTACTATTTTGAGCAAGATTGTATATACAAGGTGAATATCCCCAGCTTCCATTAAGTAATATACAAACTAGTATGATACAGTAATGGCCTCTAGGGCATATACACTAACAATCTCCCACTTGCACTAGGGCCATGTACTGGCGTATCGAAGACCTATCATCTCGATCAGCCGCTCGAACTGAGTCTGGGGTAAGGCCTTGGTGAATGGATCTGCAGTGTTATCTTTTGAAGCGACCCTCCGAACCTCGATCTCCTGGCGATCTACGATCTCCCTGATCAGGTGATACCGCCTCAAGATGTGTCTGGATCTCTGATGGGACCTGGGTTCCTTCGCTAAAGCTATAGCCCCGTTGTTGTCGCAATACAGAGGTATTGGATCAACAATGGACGGAACCACCTGAAGTTCTTTCAAGAACTTCCTCATCCAGACAGCTTCTTTTGCGGCATCAGATGCAGCGATGTATTCCGCTTCCATCGTCGAGTCTGCAACGGTTTCCTGTTTGGAACTCTTCCAACACACCGCCCCTCTATTGAGGGTAAAGACAAAACCCGACATGGACTTGGAATCATCCTTGTCACTCTGGAAGCTGGAGTCAGCAAAGGCCTCGATCTGGAGGTCTTTTCCGCCATACACCAAGAACATCTCCTTAGTCCTTCTCAGGTACTTGAGAATGTTCTTTACCGCTATCTAGTGTTTCTCCCCTGGGTTTGACTGATACCGGCTTACTACACTCAGTGCATAAGCTACATCCGGTCTGGTACACAACATCGCATACATTATAGAGCCTACCGCAGAAGCGTAGGGTATAATAGACATGCGATCCCTCTCCAAATCAGTCTTGGGAGACATCTCTTTAGAGAGGGTGATCCCGTGACAAGCCGGTAGGTTACAGCACTTGGAATCTTCTATACTGAATCTTTTCAGTTTGGTGTCGATGTACCTGGACTGAGAAAGTCCTAATATCCTCTTGGATCTATCACGATGGATCCGGATCCCCAGGATGTATGAGGCATCACCCAGGTCTTTCATGGAGAACCTGTGTGACAAGAACCCCTTGACAGATTATAACATAGGAATGTCATTTCCTATTAAGAGAATGTCATCCACGTATAAAACGAGGAATACTATAGTTCTCGCTACAAATCTACTATAGATGCATGGTTCATCTGGATTTTTGATAAAGCCAAATTCCTTGACCGTCTCATCAAAACAGATGTTCCAACTCTGCGATGCCTGCTTTAGTCCGTAAATAGACTTAAGCAACTTGCACACCTTTCCGCTGCTCCCACTCTGAATGAAACCCTCTGGCTGGTCCATATAGACACACTCCTCTAAATTTCCATTTAGAAAAGCGGTCTTTACGTCCATCTGCCAAATCTCATAATCGTGGAAGGCAGCAATGGCAAGAAGGATCCGAATGGATTTCAGCATAGCTACTGGAGAAAAGGTCTCGTCATAGTCCAAACCAGGTCTCTGACGAAAACCCTTTGCAACCAGTCTAGCTTTATAGGTCTCAACCTGTCCATCTACACCAATCTTCCTTTTGAAGATCCACTTGCATCCTACGGGTTTTACCCCGTCTGGAGCAATGTCCAACGTCCATACTTTGTTGGTGTACATGGACTCCATTTCGGTCCGCATTGCATCTAGCCATTTTACCGAGTCGACGCTCTGAACGGCTTGCTGGAAGCTAGTAGGCTCATCATAATCTATGATGCAGTCCTCTCTATCCCCGTCTATGAGAAAACCGTAGTATCTCTCGGGCGGATGAGACTGCCTACTACTCCTGCGGAGCGGCGTAGGAATGTCATGTTCTTTTGAACCCTCTGGTTCCACTAAGCTTTCAGTAATAGTCTGTGGTTCTGGAATTTCTTCCAGTTCTATTTCTCTCCCACTTGTTTCATTTTCTAAGAACTGGTGTTCTAGAAAATGGGCATTACGAGAAACAATGATCTTTTGTTCCTCTGCGTAATAGAAGAGATACCCCGTGGAGTTCTTTGGGTATCCCACAAACTTGCATAGTACTGAGCGTGCCTCGAGCTTGTCCGCATGCTGCTTTTTGACAAAAGCCGGACATCCCCAGATCTTCAGATATTGAAGATAGGGTTTCTTCTCACTCTATATCTCATATGGTGTGGTAGGCACAGTCTTAGTTGGAACTCGGTTCAAAAGGTATGCAGCTGATTCTAGCGCATACCCCCAGAATGATCGCGGTAACTCAGTGTTACTCATCATGGACCGTACCATATCCAATAGGGTTCGGTTCCGTCTCTCCGATACACCGTTATGTTGCGGAGTTTATGGAGGAGTAAGCTGAGAGAGAATTCCGTTCTCTTTTAAATAATCCAGGAACTCGGTACTTATGTATTCTCCACCTCGATCCGATCTTAGAATCTTGATACTTTTGTCAGTTTGTTTTTCTACTTCATTCTTATATTCCTGGAATTTTCCAAAGGCTTCGGACTTATGTTTCATTAAGAAGACATAACCGTACCTTGAAAAGTCATCCGTAAAAGTAATGAAGTAAGAATAACCGCTTCACGCATGTATAGACATTGGACCGCACACGTCGCTGTGTACGAGTCCCAAGAGCTCGCTCACTCTTACTCCGTGTCCAGCGAACGGAGTCTTTGTCATCTTTCCTTTGAGACAGGATTGACAAGTGGCATACGATTGATATTCGAACGGATTCAAATATCCTTCTGTATGTAACTTCGTTAACCTTCTCTCATTGATGTGACCTAGTCTACAATGCCATAAGAAAGTCTGATTTATTTCCGGAGACTTTCTTTTGTGTATATTCTGGACATTGAAAATCTGTGGTTGGTTTAATACGTATATACCATTGCTCAATGTACCTGACCCAATCAAAACTTGATTAAGGTGAATGTTTACAACATTACTTACAAACGCAAATTCATAACCATCTTTAGAAACTAAAGATACAGAAAAGATATTACAAGTTGCGTTGGGTACAAAAAAGCAATTACGCAAAACCAAAACATGTCCATCTGACATTCCAAGGTGATAGTACCCCACGGCCTTAGCATCCATGCTAGCTCCGTTTGCAACTTTGAGGGTCATGTCACCTGCCTTCAAAACCCTACGGTTTCTCAACGCCTGCAAAGAATTACAGATATGAGATCCTGATCCGGTATCCAATACCCAGGAAGTAGAGTTTATTGAAAGACAGTTTTCAATAACATACACACCTGAAGATGAAGCCGCAACCTGCTTCAATTCCTGTGTCCTGGCTTTCCAAGCCCTGCAATCATTCTTCCAGTGTCCTTTCTTATGACAATAGAAGAATTCTTCTTTATCCACAAGCTGCCCCGCTTTCTTTGTTGCCTTTGCTTTTCCCTTCGTATCCTCTTTACCAACACCGCCCCTTGGTTTGGCGGGGGCTTTCTTCTTCTTTCCCTTGGCTTTCGCCTTGGACCTAGAAGAGGAAGATCCTCCTACAAACAAAGTGGATGTTTCCCTACCTTTCTGTAGGGTGTCCTCTGCACTCCTCAGCATGTTGAGGAGTTCTGAAAGTTCAACTTTTTTTTCTTGTAAGTTGAAGTTCAGGATAAACTGGGCGTAAGTGGAAGGAAGGGACTGGAGAATCAAGTCCGTATAGTGCTCGTTCTCTAACGTGGTCCCAAGTTCCGCGAGCTCCTCAATGAAGCCAATCATCTTAAGCACGTGTTCCGCTACCGATGATCCGATGGCCAGCCTTGCCGAAAATAACTTCTTCGACACTTCGTATCTTGCGATACGAGATTGCTCTCCATACAGTTCTTTTGTATGGAGAAATATGGATTCGAGGTCCATATTCTCGTGCCTCCTCTGATGTTCGTTGTCCATAGAGGCATGTACGAGGCACTTGGCCTTCGCGCTATCAATCTTCCAAGTCTTACGGATTTCCTTATCCGCGACGCTGGAAGTGGGACCTGGGACAGGAGGAGCTTTGGTGGTAAGAAGATACCCCAGCTTGTCGTAAGTGATTGCCATTTTGACATTCCTAAGCCAATCTTTGTAGTTTGGCCCTGTCAGTATGTTTTTATCTAGAAGTAACTTAAGTCCAGTCATGTCGATTGGTCGCTGCAATTAGGAGAGAGAAGAAGAAACACTCAGCATGATGCTCTTGCAAGTTTAGAGTGGTTTTTAGTTTGTCTAAACAGGATGGCTCCCACTGTTTCTCGAATCCCTCCTTAAAACCAAAAAGGAAGAATTAGTCAGGATCAATCTCACCGTACAATACTTGCTTAACCGTTCGGCCAGTCTGGTATCGGTACTTCGAGGGAGGTTTTCCAACGCTTTCGCGAAGTTCCTTAATTTAAGAACCTCTTTTCCCTGGGGGCGTAGCCCCGATAACACCTTTCTAGACACCTACTTGGTTTATAGCATTGATCGTTAAGTGAGAAATTTCCCGAGGAGTAGCATATACTCACAGTAAGATCGGGATCCAAATATCATCGCGTGACGAAACTGAAGGAATCCTACCAGAATCATCACACTCCAAATAGTATGCAACGCTAGCAAGTTTCAGTACTTATGAAACTCCCGATGTGGATTTTTGCCCCATGCTCTTATGACCTTGGCGTGAGGTCAAAATGTCATAAGTCACATGTCAAGTTCTTCCCATCATTATCCAGGTTAATTTGAACCCACCCGTACATACCCTTGACGTAGGCCAAAATGGCAGTACGACTGTCTCAAACCAACGCATTCTATCTATGCAACAGATAAATATTCGGCTGCTACCAATCACTATGCCTTGGCGTGAGGTCAAAATACATAGCTTGAATACTACCGAATATTTAACTGAAATGATGGAGGGCTACGGATGGTTTTGGCAAAACCGTGAACGTAGTGAACTTGATATAGTCGATGGAACGAGATAGCTTTTAAAAGGAGTGGCTCAAACTCCGCATTTTAAAAGTTGGTTTTGAAAAGAACCGAGTGGTTTTACGAAAGTGTTCCAACGACTTTTACTTGGTTTATTTTCTTGCATTAGTTCTTTTAATGCGTGATATTCTTGCATTAGTTCTTTTAATGCGTCCCATCATTTAATCCTACCATTGCAGAAAACAACCAAAATATGACGTACGCTTATGCCATTCGCATTCGCCACGGGGCCCCGTCATTACCCGTTAGGTTACTTAACTAACGACAGAGCGGGGGCTGGGCTAGCGTGGCTGTAAAACATAAGCAACGCTTAAATAATATCATATATAGATATATATTGCAATGATAGCCATTTCAGATCACAGATGAAAACATTGGATATACTAGGAACCTGCAATTCGTACGAGCCTGTAACGAAAAGCAGATTACACGGTCGCGGTGAATAGCCAAAACCCCACCCAAGACCCCTACGGGTGCGGCAAACTACCCGCCAAGTACCCGAAGCGAAGCAACCTCCCTCAACCCCGTGAGTAGGCCACTCGGCACTTCGGCATACCCGGTAGTTTGTGCACCCCCTCCATGGGTCTATCCTAGAAGCCAAAACAGTAAAAAGAAATTATACAATGACGGCTACAACCCCGACCCGGTTGTGCGGCCATACAAATAATTATTACATCAATTTACAAATTTACATAAATTGAAAGAAAAGAAAACTCTCGTCTCACAACCCCCGGCTATTCACCCGCGACAATCCAATGAGTTCATATACACAATCCAACAACATTACAGATCACAGATTTGTATAACCCCCACTAATCGACATATAGCGATTAGCAGACGTTCAATACAAATATCACATCACAGAAAAACCCGCCAGCTTAAGTCTTTTAGAAGTTCGATCAAAAATACGGATTTTCAGGCCCCAAACACAAAATTTTCGTTCTGGAAAATCTGGGCAGAAAATACATATTCCAAAAATCCCAAAACAACCCCAGAAAAACACTGCACAAAATTTGGACCTCGGCCGAGTCAACTCGGCCGCGGAACCGCGGCGGGAGCGTGCTCCCGCCGTGTTTCCGCGGCGCTTTGACCGGTTCGTGGGACCAAATTTCGTGGGTGTTTAATAAAAACCCTGAGCCGATTTTTAAGATGAAATTTATCATATTTACAAAACTTTAAAAATCGACAGCAACTTTGAATTTCGGGTTTATTTCGGGACTTTTTCTCCGATCGAATTTCTAGCTACTATGCTAACATGTTAGATAGAGTTTAACTAGGCTCTGATACCACTGTAAGTCCATGCTACCTCTCCCGGTACTTTCGGGCATGCGGAATTTAGTGAAAAACAATTTTCTAGAGGTGGTAACATGGACTCAAAACCGGATCTTTGTTAAACATCTAACTAACAACCTAACTAGGAGTCGTTAACTACTCGGTTAAGGGGTTATTCATTTCTTTCTTGATCTCCTTCGTCTTCAAGCCTCGATGGTTGTCCGGATCGGCTTCACCCCGTCGTCTCCTTGCGCCGAAGATCGATCCACCAGAAAGCTTCTACCTTTGGCTTCTTCTTCGGTCTTTGAAGAAACTAGTTCACTTGGTTTGCTAAACCTTATGAACAAGAGTGAGTAGAGAAGAGTGTGTTGGGATTTTCTCTATGGTTCTTGGTTCTCAACACATGAGACAAGTGAACCATAGACTAAAGAGAGGGAGAGCAAGATGAAGAAGATGAGAGCTCAAGAACAAGAGAGAGAATGAGAATGATAGAATAATGAGAAAGACTTTTCTCTCTTGGCTCTCATAATCCAAAACCATCATCAAAAAAATAGTAATCAAGTATTGTGTAAATGGTTTAAGTCAAAATGGCTATATCATTTCATGCACTCATATTGCACAAGAGAACAAGCAAGTGAAAAGTCTTTGCCATAAAATGATAGCCATTGTCATCATTATGGTCACCTAGTCCAACCTAGTCAACCGGTCAACAAAGTCAACAAGTCAACAAAGTCAACCCCTCAACAACCATGTCACCACAATACTTAATTAATATTATTGTTAATCATATATCATATTCTCATTAGGGTTTAGCAAGAAGTCAATGGTCAACAGTCAACAGTCAACAACCCTAATGAGAATCCTCTGCCTCTGTCTCTCCGTCAACTGTGCATACACACCCGCATCCGCGTTCCGAGAAACACGAATACATACTGGATAAAACCAATCCCAAAACGTACACTAGGATCTGGCTTAAACCAAAGCCCGCTAGTGTTAACTGTCCGGACGCTGTACGTGCACAAGTGCACGGATGTGACCGAACCCTGTCGCAAAACCATGCGACCTGTCGCAAAACCATGCGACCACTACTCTTTTGCCTAAAGGCGAATAACTTTCTGTGTGGGACTCTAAAGACTCGACACTACGCTGGCAGTGGGTTTAATCACAGACCGCAAGCGGCACTAGCTGTGCGTGACAGTCCCCAGGTAGATGCCGACAAGAAGACTGACGAGGTGAAACCCATCTGAACTCCTACTGAGCCTGAATGTGACAGTCTCCGTACAGTCCGGTCTGTTCGTCTGATACATCGCATGGCGGGCCTAGGGGGGCGGTAAATGTCAGTCCCCTAATAGCGGTACAAGTCGTGTCGGAGTGAAGCCCAAAACACCCTGAGATAACACTGGAAGCCTACCAGTATATCTCGATTGCCCTGGCCAGGGACTACTCGTGTAATGGCTCTCCTAGATACAACGCGATGTCGACCCCCAATACCGGGAGAGACGAATCCTCTAACCGTCACTGCCTCCAAGTGCTTCGGGACTGTACCCAACTACTACCTGTTTGGACGACTCCTTTGAGCCGTGGTAGGGTAGTAATCAAAGTACAGAGGGAACACACTCGAGGCGAAGTGACAGTGTCAAGTCAGCGGACTAAGCTGTACTCATGTCACCTGGGAACTGATAACTGACGATAGGTATAGTACCAACCGGTCAGTTCCCGACGAGTCCTGTCCAGTGTACTCGTAACCTAACGAGCACCCGTATACTATCTCCAGTACGACGTACTGATGGCTGTGGGACAGACCACCTCCCACTCTGGGATGAGAAGCGCATACGCTAGTCTACTCCGGAGTATCGATGCCCTGTCTCGATAGTCCTGCGACTAGGGACCTGTATAAGGATGTGCTTATAGATTACCCAGCCCCCACTAGTGTGACTGCCATCACAACGCTGGTAATCAAGCAAAGATCCTAAAGGCTCCACTAATGTGTATAGGCGATATACTAAAATAAACACATGTACACATTGAAGTAGAAACAAACCAAGTAGCATACTACTATTTTGAGCAAGATTGTATATACAAGGTGAATATCCCCAGCTTCCATTAAGTAATATACAAACTAGTATGATACAGTAATGGCCTCTAGGGCATATACACTAACAACACTTACTTGCCGGATCACACACATCATCATTAGTAATTGCCATATCACGTACACTTTAGAGAATATTACTCATTGACATAGCTTGTTAACTGATAGTTCAACATGGTATTAGCGTACTTGTCTTTATATGCTAGTTTAGATATTGTAGTTATTACTTGCTACTTCATGAATATTATTATTCACTGTTATTCAGTATTATGTAGTTTTATGCCGATATTCACTGTTTAGTTTCTATTGATGATTTGATTTCGGATTTTCATGAGATTTCCTGGATTTGGGAGAAAACCGCAAGTATATATATAAACTTCTCTCTCTCTTTAAAATGAAAAGTGCGGTTTTCTCGTGATGTATGAGTCGTCCACCATGACGTTTTCTCGGTTCTGACATGGTTTTCGTGACCCGATTCTAGGAGTTGGATGAACCGTCTGCGGGTACATGGTGGACCCGGTATGGTACCCCAGGGCAAGAAGCTCGAGTTGTATTCGATGAGCCTGGCAGGGGAGCACTACCTACCGGTGATATTATTTGGACTCGTCGGTTATCCGGAGGATACCGACCGGAGTCATGAGATGGATATAGGCTGATCCGTTCTGCCGGAGCCCGCGGGCCGATCCCGCAGATGATACAGATGCCTGAGATATTGAGATTTGAGACACTGAGATTTTTAGATTTGATGATACAGGCCAGTCCGGGTAGCCGGAGCCTGAGATATTGAGATATTGGGATTTATGTTTTGTGTCGATGCTTGACACGGATTTCTCTATTGATTTCATTGAGGATACTCGAATTATATACATACAGAAATTCCATTAAATAAAGAAAACAGTTGTCTCACTCATTTCATTACATTACATTCATACCTCATATATATGATACATTGCTACCTGAGGCACTGACACGAGCACATGGGATTACACTTATGTATGGATGTTTACCCTTGCCAACTTTCCATGCTTCAGACTTATCATTTTGAGATTATATATATTTGATCGTATTGACCTAGGATTGTGTCATATATACGATTTTTGTTCGGTGATGTTTTCTACTCATGAGTTGGCAACTCACCCCCGTTGTGCCACAGTTTCTTGCAGGTTTTGCCGTACAGGTTTCGTTACGGCTTTGCTGGCACACTGCTCCCTTTCCGGGTGATTTGCTTAGTAGGTGTGTTCACTTGTATCGTGACCACCATTGTATTTTATTTTATTCATTGTATCTAGTAAACTCCATCAACCAGACATGTATATTTATTTCAGACTTAGAGACCAGTTCTATATTCTTTCGACCTAGAGTCGCGCGTTGTATTATTACGGGTTTTCATGTTGACTTGAGTTCCTTTTGAGTTTTTATCCTTGCCCTTCGGCGTTGTATATTATTATTGCTTGCATGGTTGTGACCGTCGTTTGATGAAGAGCTAGCTCCCGTTTGGGGATGCCTTTTATCATTCATGTATATATTTATCTTGTTGTACCCCGTTCGGGGCCAGTATTTACAAAGGAAACTCTGCCGAAATTTTCAGAAAGGACTTGATGTTTTAAAAACGCATATTCGGCTTATTTTATCAAACACTTTCTTCAAATTGGCTTTAGATTTCTGGGCTTTTGGCTTACTTGGATTAGATGGGGTCCTATAGACTTCATAGGATTCAAGGACCCCATCTAATTCAAGTAAGCCAAAAGCCCAGAAATCTAAAACCATTTTGAAGAAATGTTTTATTAAAATAAGCCGAATATGCATTTTAAAGTCACAAGCCTTTTCTGAAAATTTCAGCAGAGTTTCCTTTGTAAATACTGGCCCCGAACGGGGTACAACATGATAAATATATACATCAATGATAAAAGGCATCTCCAAGCGGGAGCTAGCTCTTCGTTAATCGACGGTCACAATCACGTAAGCAATATAATATACAACGCCGAAGGGCGAGGATCAAAACTGAAAAGGAAACTCAAAACAGCATGAAATCCATAATAATACAGCGCGCGACTCTAAGGTCGAAAAAATATACAAAATGGTCTCTAGTCTGAAATAAATATACAAGTCTGGTTGATGGAGTTTACTAGATACAATGAATAAAATAAAGTATAATGGTGGTCACAATACAAGTGAACCCACCTACCAAGAAAATCACCCGGAATGGAAGCAGTGTGCCAGCAAAGCCGTAACGAAACCTGTACGGCAAAACCTGCAAGAAACTGTGGCACAACGGGGGTGAGTTGCCAACTCGTTAATAGAAAACATCACCGAGCAGAAATCGTATGTATGACACAATCTTATGTCAATACGATCAATAATATAAATAACCTCAAAATGATAAGTCTGTAGCATGAAAAGGTGGCAAGGGTAAACATTTATACATCAGTGTAATCCCATGTGCTCGTGTCAGTGCCTCAGGTAGCAATATATCATAATGTATGAGGTATGAATGTAATGTAATGAAATGAATGAGACAACTGCTTTCTTTATTTAATAAGATATCTGTATGTATATAATCTGAGTATCATCAATAAAATCAACAGAGAGATCCATGCCAAGCATCGACACAAAACAAAAATCCCAATATCTTAATATCTCAGGCTCCAGCTACCCGGACTGGCCTGTAATCTCAAATCTCAGTGTCTCAATACCTCGGGCACCGTCAGTCCGGATCGGCCCGTATAATAAATCACACGACCATAAACGGTATCCTCCGGATATCCGACGCGCCAAACAATCACTGGTAGGCAGTCCGCCCCTGCCGGGCTCATCATCCTCCATGAAATCACTCTTGCCCCGGGGTACCATACCGAGTCCACCATGTACCCGAGACGGTTCATACGTATCCTCGAATCGGGTCTCGAAATCCCTCTCATAACCGAGAAAACATCATGGTGGACGACTCATACATCACGAGAAAACCGCACTTTTCATTTTAAAAAGAGAGGGAGAGAGAGAGAGAGAGAAGTTTATATATATTCTTGCGGTTTTCCCCCAAATACAACAATCTCATGAAAATCCGAAATCCAAGAATCGACAGTAAATAAACAGTGAATATCGGCATAAAACTCCATAATACTGCATAACAGTGAATAATAATATGTATGAACTTGCAAGTAATAAGTGCAATGTCTAACCTGGCATATAAAGTAAGTACACTAATATCATGTCGAAACTATCAGCTAACAAGCTATGTCAATGAAATAATATTCTTTAAAGTGTACGTGACATGGCAATTACCGATGATGATGTGTGTAAGCCGGCAAGTAAGTGTATGTGGAACATATGCATCATCGGTAATGGTGCTGGTGTCCTGACAGCATGATCTCAATAATGGCATATAAAAACACAATCTAAGCATGAAATGCGATGCGAGCAACAATAATATGCAGGAGCTGAATAATAAACACAATGATAACGAATCTGCATTTATATAAATATGAGTCATACAGTTTTGCCATTTGAAATAACACGAATCGTGATGTTTTGAAAATAGGGATTACGGTGGTTTTAAGAAAAGATACGTCCTTGGAAATATCCGTAGAATCCCTTGGCCTGTCTTTAAAATACTCACGATTCGTTAGTTTTGAAATAGGTATGACTCGAGTCTAATCTATCATTTACAAGTAACTACAGGCAGATCGAAAGGTAAAGAAACCGCCTAACATCTGAGTCGACACACACACACACATATAACAGTCGGTGATTCCGCCTCAATAGTATCCCATACGATACAATATCTATAATATGATATCCTCAAGTCAAGAGTGTGGATCTATCATCAATATAGCTTGTACGGTAAATCCGTCGTACGGCATCCCAAATCTGGGTACGGGTCAATGTCACATCTATCACATTATTCATATGGTATCCTCTTTATCAAATATCATGATCGGGGTTACTGATCTACGTCTAGTACAATACTGATACCACATATGTATATGCATGCGTGTGTATGAAAACACCATGTCGAAAGGACCCGCTAAAACATCATGTCGTATCTCAAATACGAATCATGTCACATCACCGATCTCACGGCCTCATGCCCAATCTCATCGACTCATCTCCAATCCTAAGTACTATCCTCATCATCCAGTATACGTATATGTACATATATATACATAGTCCCATACCTATGTGTGTGTGTGTGTCTATATATACATACATACATACATACATACATATCCCCATATACGCACAAGTAAAATAAATGTATGCATATGTGTGTGTGCGTATGGGTGTAATCTCTAATCTAGGGTTCGCGACTAAGAAGCTAAACTAAGTTATTTCTAACTACCCTAAGCTAAACCATGAACACATAACCAAAACTTGAATATCCATGTCCCACATAAAAGATATAATATATATATATATATATAGTATATTTATAGCATACTATACATCGAACTACGGGGGTGCTATACGCCATCCACCCGACTTCCCCCGTAGATATATATCTACTCACTTTGCTTCTTGTGTGCCGATGCCGATGTCGCCATATTCATCTTCAACATCTCGACATCACGTGGGGTACCTACACATATAATCCAGTCGCAATGCGTATTAAAATCCAATCAGAAAAACCAAAACGGCACACGCTACGCTCATAGGTAAAAACATATAGCCTCGCATGCAAACACGACCAATAACCCTAGTCGTTGACGTTCAAATGCCACACGACGGAAACACAATATCAAATACCAAAAATCAAGTTAGCACGAAGTCGTAAAACAATGCATCAACTCATGAAAATGGTCCCAGATTTTACCCTAGCTGAAATTAGCCAATTTTGTTGGAGATAGTGCCCTCAGAGTCAATTATTGGATCACAGGCACGTGATTGCAATGATTGAGGGAGGACCAATCCCGGTAGGACAGTCTTATTCGAGATGATAGTATGCTATCTGGTTTATCTTTATCATCGTGTACTGCTTTAGGTGACCTGACATGTCGCTATTACACGCTGATAGAGCCCCTAGGATTCTTGCTTGACTACCAGCAGTATGATGGCGATCATATACGTGGGAGCTGGTAGTCTATAAGCACATCCTTAAAAGTTCCCTAGTCGTAGGAGTTTCGAGACAGGGCATCGATACTCCATTAGTAGACTAGTGTATACAGTCGAGACCCCGACGAGGGGCGGTGGCCGGTCTCACAAGCCACTGGTGTCAGTTGGTTCACCTAAGATGTATACAGGTGCTCATTGGGTTATGAGTACACCGGACAGGACTCGCCGGGAACCTGCTAGTTGGTCTTATACCAGATGTCAGATAGCAGTTCCCTGGTGACATGTGTACAGGTTAGTTCATCGACCTGAGATCGTCATTTGTCTCGTGTGAGTTCCCACTGTGCTTTGATTACTACCCTACCACGGCTCAAAGGAGTTGTGCAAACAGGTTTTAGTTGGGTACAGTCCCGAGCCACATGGAGGCAGTGAGCGGATCTTCAGGGGTTCGTCTCTCCCGGTATTGGGGGTGAGGTCGCGCTGTGTCTAGGAGAGCCATTACGCAAAGCCTTCGGCCGAGGCAGGAGATTTACTGGTAGGTATTCCAGTAGTATCTCAGGGCGTTCTGGGCTACACTCCGACACGACTTGTACAGCTTTTGGGGGTCTGACTTTTACCAACCCCCTAGGCCCGACATGTGATACTCATAGACGAACGGACCGGACTGTACGGATATTGTCACTGACAGGCTCAGTAGGGTGTCAGGATGAGTTCGCTCATCGACGTCCCTTTTGGTCAATAGCTGGTGGCCCGTCACGTATTGGCTAATACCTCTGACGTGCTAGTGGTTAAATCCACAACCATAGTATTGATGAGTCTTTAGAGTCCACCACACTTTCAGTTACTCAAGCTTTCGGGCGAAACGCTGTAGAGGCCGTATGGAGATATGGCAGGGTCCGATCAGATACGTGCGGTATTGCACGGATCAGGATCGGACAGTTTGTACTAGAGGCCGTATGGTTATATGGCAGGGTTCGATCAGATACGTGCAGTATTGCACGGATCAGGATCGGACGGATATTACTAGCCGGCTTTGGTTTAAGCCGGATCCTAGTTTAGTACAGTGTAGATTTTGTCTCATTGCATTTGTATCCAGTCGGAATACAGATGCGGGTGTGTATGCACAGTATCGGGGTTTTCCTGTAATTTATTACGGGACCAATTTTCTGGAGTTGCCAGTTTGCATTCCGTTCCGGCCGGTTTTCCTTTGTTCTTTCCCGGCCGGACTTTTCCGATGGAGGGTGTTATTTGCAAGTTTGCAAATAACATGTTGTGGAGGGTTTTCTTGCATATGTATTCATTATGATGGCATCTTTTCTTTTCAACCATCATTTGATTCTCTTTAAATCACTAAAAGGTGATTTGAGTTTGATGTGAGTTGGTTATGATGATGTTTGGTTATGGTCCCCCTTTCTCTTTTCCTACACTCACCTCCCTCTTGCTTATGTTGGTTTTTCCTCCACCATTTTCTCACAAGATAAAAGAAGCCACACTTGAGAGAAGAAGAAGAGAGAGTTTCATTTTGAGCTTGAGGGATTTTTCTTGATCTCATTTTCATGCTAGGAAAAATGCAAGCACCATTTTTCCTTATCTAGTTTCCTCCATCATCTTCAAATGGCAACAAAACCCCAAATGAGACATAGCCTCTACACTACACATTCTACAGCAAATCTTGGGCACGTCGACTTGCCAGCTTCGTGCCCGAGTTGCCTCGGTATTGAGGTGGGAGCCCGTAAAAGATGCAGGCGCCGTGGTGCCCTTCCCGCGAGGAGGCGACGACATGGAGACAGGACTTTCCGCAGGAGATCGGGACGATGAAGAGAAGACCGGAGGACTCGGATCACTTGGTATACTTCTCTTCCCATCTCTTGTTAGCTAGCATTAGGTTAATGGTTACGATCTGGGATTTCATTGTCCGCGGTAGCGCCAGTTTCCAAGTAAGGAAAATTTTTGATTCCGTATTTTGGCCTCGGATAGACGGCCGGGGCACTGTCGTGGCGCAACAAATTTTGCATACATAAAGGGTCTATTTTACTGACATAGGAGCTACCGACGAAGCACGAACCCAAAATGAGGTACCCAGGCCGCAAATTGCGGCCCAGGGGATTAAATTTGCGGCCTTGGTGTTAAGGTTTGGTCTCAGGTCTCTAGGGTATGCTCCAAATATTTTGCACATCCCTCTGTGATCGCTAAATAATTTTCAGGTCATCCGGGTGTTAGCAGATTTCAAATTCCCTACAGAATTCCACAAAATACGGATATCGGGGATTTCTAAGTTCGCTAATAGGGGTATAAGTCTCTATTTTAGTCCTAAAATGTTATCACTAAGAGGGTTTTAAGGTCACTACAAGCCTCAATTACACATCACAACTCAAGAGTTCACTAAACCCTAACTAGAAATTTCCAAACCTCACTAAACGACACTAAATCGGTTCTAATCAAACATGGATGTAAAAGCAATGGAAATACTATGTTAATGGTTCAGAAATTACCTCACTTGGCACTCATGAATCCCCGAGAGCACAAAAATGCAAACTTTCTTGGTCCAAAGTGTAGCTTGTGAGCTTGTGCCTGCTTTTTGTGAAAAGGAGATGGACTTTTGAGTAGTTTTTGGTAATGAATTGAGGGTTTGAAGTGGAGGGGAAAGGGGTGCTGTCATGAGAGAGGAGGAGGCAAAGATGATGAAGGAAATGAGAAGAGAAGGAATGGCCATGACCTAGGTTTGACCCCTCACCCTCTCTTTCTCTCATGCCCATGCTTCATATAATATTGTTTTTCCTTTTTCTTTTTCCTTTTCATTTCTTCTCTTTTCCCCTCTCAATTAAAACAACAACCATGATATAAAACATGAAGAAAAACCATGATAAAATGTAACAAGTGTTAAAAAGACATGTGCATGTCATGTGCACAAAACACGCTTAATCCGCGATTAGCGATATTTAATCGCGATTAGCATTAAAATAGTGTCAAATAAATCATAAAATGTCATGATTTGCTTAACTCACATAAAGCACCCTCTTTTTAGTAATTTCCATAATTTTCAAAAAATTTCCCAATTTATCGGTATTTAATTATACCAAAATATTAAAATATTCATTATATTTAATATTTAATTATAAAAATTCCCAAAAATAATATTTTATTTTTCTAAAATGTTACAATCTTCCTCCCTTAAAGAAATTCGGTCCCTGAATTTAAATTTAAACCCCTCAATACCTAAAACATATCAGTAAAAGCCTAAGCCGTCGGGGCTCCGAAATCATAAATGCACAAAACACATCGCAGCGCAATACATGCGCATAAACAATGAGCAGATAACTCAAAATCAAAACTCCGTCAAGCATCCTGCAATCATCGGAGTCATGGTGAAGACACCAATGTCAAATCCAATACGAAACCCAACATGATATATATCAAAACTATACATGTAAACATCAATTTTATACATGTAAATATCTGAAGGAAATGCATGCCAAACCGTTTTAAATCGCTGTACGATGCGCATATCACGGCACAGTGGCGGACGTCTATTATAAGAAAATAACTATATATATATAATATATACAAATCCTTTGTTTAAATATGTACGTCCCGCCATTTTGAAAACAATTTAGAACGGTTTCCTTTTCGTAAAAGTTTCGTGTCATCTCAGACACGTAGGTAAATACTGAGACTATAGCTCTATCTTTGGAAATCCCTTCGATATCTATCAATGCATGCAAAATATATCCAGGTACTGTCCTCTAACTAGTCATGCTCAGCTACTATATCAAGTAGTAAATATTATAAAAATGTACTGCCCCATAAGAAATCAATCCCAAAATGTGCATAAGAATGCCGCGTGTGTCTGGTGCGCATGGAAATCAAATCCATGAACGTGCCATACATGTGCACAGAAACAACATCTAAGTGCATCGAGTGTGCACGAAACATCTGTCAAGGGCAACTGGTGTGCCTAGCAGCAATATCAGGTGCATCTGAATGCACAAAGAATCCCTATTTAGTGCATCTGGTGTGCACCAAAATCGCATCTCAAATCATGCGCCCAATATGCGCAAAAATCTAAATCAGGTGCATCCATCATGTATGAATAAAATCTAAATCATGTGCATCCAACATGCACGAAATCACGAAATCCAAAATCAAGCGCCGAACATGCACAAAATCCACTCCAAGCGCGTCAAATATGCGCAAGAGTCCAATCAGGTGCACAAGGTGCACAAAATAAATATCGTGTATCACAATCAAAATCGACAGTATACAACAAATCTCTATCCAAATCAGGTATACCGTGGTATATAATCTCACCACCAAGTGCATCAGCGTGCACAAAAGCAAATCAAAATACTAAAAGTGCATGAAATCTATGCCGAAAGCATAAGTCAAATCATATGCATGCCCTAGGCATGAAATCAAAATCCATATCTCAAATGATATCAAATCGTAGTCCAGTGCAACTGCGGTGTACAAATACGTATCAATGCACTGCAAGCATATGTGAACTATACCGAGTGCAAAAACCAAATCGTATGCGTACCATGTACACAAAATCAACCCAACTGTATGAAATCCAAGAATCATAAACATGTGGAGCTAAGGCACAAAACGGTATCAAGTGCAATAACTGTGCACAAACTATAAATACCAAGTAGGTGCAACTATGGTGCACGAAAACAAATATCATAAAACACAGTCATCAAAACTCAATCATGCGAATAGATCGCCCAAAATACCAAAATCAAGTATGGCGGGATAGTCCCGCTCAAGCACATCCACTAAAAATCTCTGGCCAACTGTCGTGGTCACTCGTAACATGTCTCGTCGACGATGCCGAACTCTGGCCTGCTGGGTGTGCACAATATGATCACTCCTGGATCCAAGTCTTCTCATAATTTATTCCAGAAGGTCATGTCAAGGTCTCTCCCAAATCTCGTTTCTGCCGAAATGCCCAGAAGTTATAACCCTTTTCCATATTTGTTTCCTGTTCTGGAACAGCTGCATACTCATCGCGATTCCTTCTGGAAGATAAATCCAAAAACAACGCCTCTGCATGCGTTTCATATCTCTATTTTCGGCGGAGAGGAACGTCATCTCATCTAGATCTTGTACGGACCTCTTACTCCACTTTTCTCTACTGTCGACTGCTTCAGACTCTTCTCTTCGTGGCTGCATGGACTGCGCTCTAACGGCTATACTCGTATCTGGAGTCTCCCAAGCAATACCTCCCATCACATGATATCCGAAAGATGTAGAACCATCCGATCGACTCGTCAAAACCTCATAATACCCCAAGAGATCAACATCTTGGGTACAGTTTAATAATATCGAGTACATGCCACAGTACCTATGGGCCAACCGTAGAAGGGCAAACCCAAGCCTCATTAATGTGACCGCGGAACTGCCGCAAACCCTAACGTTCAAAGGCTTTCACATGGTCATTATGTCGAGTTAGGGATTCATTCTTCTAGAGGGTCCGTAGAGTTACTTGCATGTTTTTCTTCAAATACCTTAAACTTAGAAAATGGGTTTCTGACATTCGATCGTCTCTATCGACTCCCAACGTATCCGTGTGAAGTCTCCCCAAGCTGGAATCAGTCACTCTGATGACCTCGCATCGGGGTAAGCGAACGAACCATATGTCCTAGTTATTCATCCTCGGATGACTAGCAACCGTCTATCATATCTCTGAGTGCAACTCATACTGCAATAGCTCCAACATCTGGGGCGATATCTCGTCGTTTGCAGCAACTACTGGCTCATTCTTCTGCACGCTGAACAGTGTCTCAATCATCATGAATAAGCGATACATCAATGGTCATCACATTCTGACTGTCCTCTATCAGTGGCTCAATCCTATGTTGCTGATCTGCACGTCCGAGTAATCTCGTAAAAGCGATCCATCAAACGCTTATGGCGCAAAAACACAAGAAAACGACGCCTCTCTATGCAATCATATATCCCTGGAATCACGTCCTGGTTAGTCCTCGTCCTGATGAGCTCGTGCTGACCGCAACTCTAGCTCTCTCTCTCTCTCTCTCTCTGCCCGTGTAATCGTGGCAGCAAAACTATATACCAATATCGATGAGGATAGATCATGAATGAATATAATGCTGTGCAAGGAATGTACATCCTAAAGCTTCTTAAGCGGAGTAGCGTATCGTAAGTATGCTGCGGAACATACACACGGTACGTCACTCTCCTTAAGTCACCTACTACATCAACCAAGGTCAACCTATGCGACGAAAGTTCGGGTCTAATAACCCCTCGACTAAGTCTAAGTTCCGTAAGATCAAGCCTAGATTCCGTATATATACAAACGCCCTAGGCTCCGCATAGTCAAACCTAGACTCGAACCAAGGTTAACCTAGCACTCTGATACCAACTTTGTCACGACCCAAAAATGGCACGTGACGGGCCCTTGAATCATATGAAGTCTATAGGACCCCATCTAATTCAAGTAAGCCAAAAGCCCAGAAATCTAAAACCATTTTGAAGAAAAGTTTTATTAAAATAAGCCGAATATGCATTTTAAAGACATAAGTCTTTTCTGAAAATTTCGGCAGAGTTTCCTTTGTAAATACTGGCCCCGAACGGGGCACAACATGATGAATATATACATCAATGATAAAAGGCATCCCTAAGCGGGAGCTAGCTCTTCGTCAATCGACGGCCACAACCACGCAAGCAATATAATATACAACGCCGAAGGGCGAGGATCAAAACTGAAAAGGAAACTCAAAACAGCATGAAATCCATCATAATACAGCGCGCGACTCTAAGGTCGAAAGAATATACAAAATGGTCTCTAGTCTGAAATAAATATACAAGTCTGGTTGATGGAGTTTACTAGATACAATGAATAAAATAAAGTACAATGGTGGTCACGATACAAGTGAACCCACCTACCAAGCAAATCACCCGGAATGGAAGCAGTGTGCCAGCAAAGCCGTAACGAAACCTGTACGGCAAAACCTGCAAGAAACTGTGGCATAACGGGGGTGAGTTGCCAACTCATGAGTAGAAAACATCACCGAGCAAAAATCGTATGTATGACACAATCCTATGTCAATACGATCAATAATATAAATAACCTCAAAATGATAAGTCTGAAGCATGAAAAGGTGGCAAGGGTAAACATCTATACATCAGTGTAATCTCATGTGCTCGTGTCAGTGCCTCATGTAGCAATATATCATAATGTATGAGGTATGAATGTAATGTAATGAAATGAGTGAGACAACTGCTTTCTTTATTTAATGAGATATCTGTATGTATATAATCCGAGTATCATCAATGAAATCAACAGAGAGATCCGTGCCAAGCATCGATACAAAACATAAATCACAATATCTCAATATCTTAGGCTCCGGCTACCTGGACTGGCCCGTATCCTCAAATCTCAGTGTTTCAATACCTCGGGCTCCGTCAGTCCGGATCGGCCCATATCATAAATCACACGACCACGAACGGTATCCTTCGGATATCCGACGTGCCAAACAATCACCGGTAGGCAGTCTGCCCCTGCCGGGCTCATCATCCTCCATGAAATCACTCTTTCCCCGGGGTACCATACCGGGTTCACCATGTACCCGAGACGGTTCATACATCTCCTCGAATCGGGTCTCAAAATCCATCTCATAACCAAGAAAACATCATGGTGGACGACTCATACATCACGAGAAAACAACACTTTTCATTTTAAAAAGAGAGGGAGAGAGAGAGAAGTTTATATATATTCTTGCGGTTTTCCCCCAAAAACAGGAATCTCATGAAAATCCGAAATCCAAGAATCGACAGTAAATAAACAGTGAATATCGGCATAAAACTCCATAATACTGCATAACAGTGAATAATTATATGTATGAACTTGTAAGTAATAAGTGCAATGTCTAACCTGGCATATAAAGCAAGTACACTAATATCATGTCGAAACTATTAGCTAACAAGCTAAGTCAATGAAATAATATTCTCTAAAGTGTACGTGACATGGAAATTACCGATGATGATGTGTGTGAGCCGGCAAGTAAGTGTATGTGGAACATACGCATCATCGGTAATGGTGCTGGTGTCCTGACAGCATGATCTGAATAATGGCATATGAAAACACAATATAAGCATGAAATGCGATGCGATCAGCAATAATATGCGGGAGCTGAATAATAAATACAATGATAACGAATCTGCATTTATATAAATATGAGTCATACAGTTTTGCCATTTGAAATAACACGAATCGTGGTGTTTTGAAAATAGGGACTACGGTGTTTTTCAGAAAAGATACGTCCTTGGAAATATCCGTAGAATCCCTTGGCCTGTCTTTAAAATACTCACGATTCATTAGTTTTGAAATAGGTATGACTCCAGTCTAATCTATTATTTACAAGTAACTACAGGCTGATCGAAAGGTAAGGAAACCGCCTAACATCTGTGTCGATACACACACACACACACACACATATATATATATATAATATAACAGTCGGTGATTCCGCCTCAATAGTATCCATAAGATACAATATCTATAATATGACATTCTCAAGTCAAGAGTGCGGATCTATCATCAATATAGCTCGTACGGTAAATCCGTTGTACGGCATCCCAAATCTGGGTACGGGTCAATGTCGCATCTATCACATTATTTATCTGGTATCCTCTTTATCAAATATCATGATCGGGGGTACTGATCTACGTCTAGTACAATACTGATACCACATATGTATATACATGCCTGTGTATGAAAACACCATGTCGAAAGGACTCGCTAAAACATCATGTCGTATCTCAAATACGAACCATGTCACATCACCGATCTCATGGCCTCAAGCCCAATCTCATCGACTCATCTTAAATCCCAAGTACTATCCTCATCATCCAGTATACGTATATGTGTATATATATATATACATAGTCCCATACCCATGTGTGTGTGTGTGTGGGTATATACATATCCCCATATACGCATTGTTAGTTATATGTATGCCCTAGAGGCCATTACTGTACATAGGATGTTTATTGTAGTGGATGCTGGGACATATATAGAGAGGACTTTCTTGCTCGACATGATAGTATGCTATCTGGTTACTCTTTACCTTAACATGCACAATGATTGTCTCTCTGTTACATGTTGGTAAAGCCCTTAGGATGCGTACTTGACTACCTGGACTATGATGCGGATCATACTAGTGGGGACATGATAGTCCATAAGTACATCATTCAAGGTCCCTAGTCGTGGGTGTATCGAGACGGGGCATCGATATACCAGAGTAGACTAGAGTATACCTTCTCGACCCATACAGATGGGCGATGGATGATCCCATATCCATTGGTGTTTGACATCAGAGATGATATACGGGTGCTCAGTGGAGACTGGGTACACTGGACGGACTCGCCGAGAACTCCCAGTTGGTATTATACCTTACGTCAGATGGCAGTTCTCTGGTGACACTGGTACAGGTTAGTCTGTAGATCCGAGATCGTCATAGAGTCTTATGTGATTCCCACTGTGCTTTGATTTCCACCTTACCACGTCCAAGAAGGCGTGCAAAACGGTGGTTTTTGGGTACAGTCCTGAATCACATGGAGGAAATGAGCGATAGGAGGGGATTCGTCTCTCCCGGTATAGGGAGTTGATGTTGCGCAGTGTTCGATTGGCTATAACCAGAAATCCCTGGCCAGGGTTGCTGAGATTTACTGGTAAGTGTTATTAGTAGTATCTCGAACTGTTATAAACCACATATCGACACGACTTATCAAGCTACTGGGGTCTGACGTTTACTACCCCTAGGCGAGATATGCGACATATCAGACGAACAGACCGGACTCTACGGTAAGTGTTACTGGTTGGACTCACAGGAGTGTGAGCGGGCTTACTCGTTGATCTTCTGATCGCTCAATACCCGGATGGCCATTACGTTTAGCAGACCGCTTGCGGCTTGTGGGTGTTTGATATGATCATTTCCTACTGCCGGCGTATTGACGAGTCTTTAGAGTCCTACACAGAGGTTTCCTGGCTCAAGCGAAACGAAATAGGAGCGCATATGAGATATGTGCGGGACCGAGAATAATACCAGTATGTGATACTGAATTATGTTCTCGTGATTTGTATCATCGGACGGTTATATAAGATATAGCCGGGATACCGAATCATATGTTGATTCGATATATTGATACACATGATATTAGTCGGTTTTGACCGGATCGTTAAATCAAATGTTGATTTAATGATTCAATGTATAATTATATATTTGATATATTACTTTACGTTAACTAGTATTTGTTCACTTAAGATTGATTTTCTCACTTGATGTGCACAAGTTGTATATGTGATATATTTTATGCACCAGTTTGTATCATGTTTGATGATACATGCAAACTTGGGTGTGTGTATGTAACACCTTAGGATAAGGGTTAGTGAATAATTATAATTAAATAATGGTTTTTAATAAAAAGTTTACCAAATTGTGTTTTAAATATTTTTCCTAATCTAATAAATATTTTTCCAAAATTTTCCTAGGCTTGCACACATATGTGCATGTAAACTAGGGTTTTTAAATTAAGTAAATACAATAATTATTAACCATGGTGGGTTAATTTTAGGATTAAGTCCTTTGGGTTTAAAGTAAGTTTAATTAGCTAATTAAAAAGTTTGCTTTAATTTGAATTTTAGATTTAGTGTTGACTTGTGTGAGAGAGAGAGAATGCATCATGGCTTTAGGCCATGCTTGCATTAAATGAAGTGAGAGAGAGGGGGGGTGACTTTTGTGTGATGATTGTAGCCTCTCATTTTCCTTGTATTTTCTCTCAAACTCTCACACTCACTCACACACACCCACACACTTACCTTCAGCCCAGAACCCCAGCTCCTGAAGCAGCAGCAGCAAGCACTCAGCAGCAGCAGGAGAAGAAGCAACAGCAGCAGCAGAAAGAAGCAGCAACAGCAGCAGCAAAGTTCAGCAGCAGCAGCAGTGAGCACCAACAGCAAGTGCAGCCTCTTCCCTCCACTTCTCCACCTTCCTCCAGCTTCCTAGGGTTAAGTATGAGGTATATTTCCTAACTTAGTCCCTAGTTAGCTTGGTTAGTGTAGATTTGCATCGGTTAATGGATATTGGTGCGTTTTAGTGCGATATGGGATGTTTAATAGGAACTTTGTGCTTATAGGATGTAAGTTGGTTCCAGTAGGATGATTGAGGTCTGTTGAGGCCATTGTAACCTAGTCCAACCCCGATTACACTAAAATACCACCAGTTTCATATTTGATGCAAATGTCGTATTTGGGCAAAATGTGAGTTTTCTGGAACTGCTATTGACCCGGTGAGTGCAGAATGATTTTGGGAAGACTGTAGTGTAGTGGAGTAGAGCTGATACCACAGGTGAAACCCGACCCCCATACTGCTACAGTAGGCCGCCAATTTCCTCATTCTGGCCGCCAATTGCGGCCAGATGGGTAGGGTTTGGGTTAGGGTTTGGTCCAGTGGGTGTCTGCCATTGTGTGTAGTGTTTTGGTATATATATTTTTGGGAGTTTGGTTCTGTAGAAAAATCTGGGACCAAATACCTATTTTGCCGTTTTCTAAACCTTCGCGACACGCGCGATACGTGAGTAGGTTTGGGTTTCTGCGTATCGCGGCGCGTCGGGGTAGTTTCGTGGCGCGTGATTACACGTTTTAGCGTATCGCGCACACGCGCGATTGGTTTGCGACATGGGTTTCTTGTTGGATTATAGTGTTGCGTTTTTGTAAATTAAGCTTATGTGTGATATGTGTATGTGATTCTAGGTTCGCAGGCCAGTGAGACGGACGCTGCGAAGAAGGGCAAGCAAGTGGTTGGATACACTTAGCGCAAGACACTGTGGGTAGATTTCACATCTACGGGGATATCGCCCGCATGGCGTTATGCGTCAGGGCTGATAGGACTTTATTATTATATGTTGCATGCACCCCATAGATTGTCATCGCATATTGCATTCTCTGCTGTGTTGATATATATATTGCTTAGAACTGATAGAACACCGCACCATTACTAACGGTTTATGCTGCACGGGCACTATTTACATGCTACACACACACCGTTAGTAACTGCCATGCCACACTCACTGTAGAGCTGCCATGATTATATTGCTAGAGTTCGCTTCATGTGTGATTTGATATGATTTTCATGTATATTGGGAGCCGCATGACATCTTTTAAAACCGGAAATGAAACTACTTTAAAAAGCGGTTTTCCCCCTTATACCCATACCATGGATTGATGTATATTGTACCTCGCATTGGATTTACTATTGGTATTGGATTTTCATGTGATTTCTGTTTTGAGGACCGTGGAATTATTTAAGGAAAGATATGCTATTTGAAAAACCCGGTACCTCGTGATATGATATTTTGGTGTGTCCACCACGCGTTTTCTCGGTGCTGAGACGTGTGCTTGAAACCCGATTCGAGGAGTGGATGTTCCGTTTACGGGTTCGTGGTGGGCCCGGTATGGTTCCCCTCGGCGAGATGATCGATGGGATTTGCCGATTGAGCCTGGAGGCGGGCGAGTACCTACCGGTGATTGGTTGGACCTGGCAGTTGTCCGGAGGATACTGACCAGAGTCGAGTGATGGATGCGGGATGATCCGTGCTGCCGGGGCTGAGGGCCGATACCGCAGACAGACCCCGTGGGGCCGGTCCGGATTGACGGCGCCCGATATTCGAGGATTTACGTGTCGATGCTGGACACGAGTATTTTATGATGTTTTGGGTGCCGATGTTGGGCACTCGTGATTCCTCCGAGATATACAGGATTTGAGGGCCGATGGGTGTGCCGGCGCCTGAGTATATGTGGAATTTGGGTGCAGTTTGAGGCACCGATCATTGTTTTCCATGTTGACATGGTCCATGTAGATATTATTTATCCCATACTCAGTATTGATTACTATACATCTCATCCTGTAGCATTTACCTGTTAGAGTACATGCATTACTATTGTATCCACTGTTGACATGCATTGATATCATCTGCTGGCATTAGTAGAGCCACGCTATATGTGCATGCTTGCGATCACCTTTATATGTTATCTCTATTCACGAGTTGGCAACTCACCCCCGTTGTGCCACAGTGTTTGCAGGTTGCCCTTGGGAGTAGTCACGGCTGGCTGTTATCGCATCTTTTGGCACAGATACCCCTTTTGAGCAGAGATAGCCTTTTTGCTGTTTAGGTGGGTTTCGTATGGTATCTGTTATCTTTCAGTTGTATATTGATGTATCTAGTATTCTCCATCTACTTTCTGTATTGACTTAGAGACAGTTGTGAGGACGATATGTATGGTTTTATATTCTGGTGTCGAGCTCGCATGTGAGCCGACTTTACTTTATGCAGTCTCATCTTTTATGATATTGTCCTTGTTTTACTGTGTATTCTTCGCTACGGCGCCGTATATCATATTGTGATGCTTTATTCATGTCACTTATTATTTCTGCTACACCTTGCTTTTACCCGACTTTCGGGGCTAATGTTTTAAAAAGGGAAATGTTACCAAAATTATAAAACTTATAACTATTGAACTTAAAAAGGATTTCTACTAAATAAATGGAAGTTTTTCGGACATGTACGATTGTTTTTTTTACAAAATGTTTTAAATCACTCTATATTTATTGGTTTTGATTTCTGGGTTCGGCTTACTTAGCCGCGTTGCGCCTGTAGACGTTGCGTGGTTAAGTGCCGGTCACGAGTCGAATTCTCGGGTCGTGACAAAGTTGGTATCAGAGCGTAGGTTTTACCTTCGGAGTGTAGGATGACCCTGGTATGATGGAGTAGGTAGCTGCAGCAGGGTAGCGTAGCGTGCGTATGTTCCGCGGCATACTCACGACACGGTACTCCGCCTACGCGACCTTAGGACTTATTGATTTGATCCCTCCTTATATTCTTGTGATTCGATTTCCGTGTTCTTATCGAATCCAAATTTTCTTTCAGCCATTATGCCGCCTATGACTACGAGGGCACAGAGAGCGGCCGCGAGGGCCGAGATTCGTGTTGACTCGTCCGAGACGAGGACTGATCCGGGCAGTACGCCGGTTGTACCCGAGCAGGCTGTTCCTGCCGTGACAGAGCAGATCGCCTCGTTAGGGGCTGGTATGCAGGAGATGCGCCAGATGATAGGATCGCTAGTTGAGACGCTTCGAGCGCAGCGACCAGAGGTAGCTCCACCAGTTCCAGAGACCGCGATGGTGCCTACCGCACAGCCAGTTGCCCCTGCAGCCACGGAGGTGATTACAGTATCGCTATCAGAGTTCATGAGGCTGAAGCCTCCAGTTTTCACAGGCACCGATACAGCCGAGGACCCACAGTCTTTCATCGACAGGATGGCCAGGATATGCCGTTCCCTCAGATGTGCAGATGCGAGATGGGTTGAGTTCGCGAGCTTTCGCCTGGAAGGTCTTGCGCAAAAATGGTGTGATTCAGTGGAGAAGGGCAGAGCAGCAGGTCTTCCTCCTATGACCTGGACGGAGTTCGTGACCATATTTCTAGCCCGTTTTCTTCCCCGGAGTGTTAGAGATGCCCGAGCACGCAGGTTTGAGTCTTTGCGCCAGACGCCAGGGATGACAGTGGCAGAGTATGCCGTACTGTTTACAGAGCTAGCAGTCTACGCCCCACATTTAGTGGCCACCGAGGAGTTGCGAGTCCGGAGATTTGTTCGAGGCTTGCTTTCACCATTGTTCCTCGCGATCAGCGCGCAGCACTACGAGACCTATGCAGCAGCTGTAAACGCAGCCCTAGTGGTCGAGGAGCACCTTGTTGAGACTTCGGTACTTCCAGAGCCGAAGAGAGTTCGTACCAGTATTTCCGCACGGAGGCAGTCATTCAGACGCCGCGACAGGTATCGTTCCGGTACGAGGGGTAGCAGAGATTCGGGACGAGGTCGGATGTTTAGTTCGTATCCCCAGGAAGGTCATCAGTCGCGGCGGGGTTGCTACAGGTGTGGCAGCCTACTTCACCTCGTTCGAGATTGTCCAGAGACACACCGGAGGGAGGCGGCAGCACCGCATATTACCTTACCACCTTCACCACCCCAGAGGGCGTTGCCCGTTGCGCCTACCGTTGCTCCGCGCCAGACTTATGCACCGAGAGGTCGTGGGCGTGGAGGAGTTGCTCAGAGAGGACGTGATGACCGAGGCAGAGGTCAGTCAGTTACAGGTGGTGGACAGGCGAGGGTCTTTGCTTTGACACATCAGGACGCGCAGGCGTCCAATGCAGTGGTTTCAGGTATCCTCCCTGTATGTTCGGTTGATGCACATGTATTGTTCGATCCCGGATCCACACACTCGTACGTATCCACACACTTTGTGCCGAGTTTGGGTAGAGAGTCCGGCTTGCTTGATCAGCCGCTTGTGGTGACTACTCCTGTGGGAGAGTCGTTTGTGGCTAGGCACGTGTTTCGATCCTGTATCGTCTGTATTGGCGAGAGAGAGTTGCCTGTCGACTTGATCCTTCTGGAGATGTTGGACTTCGATGTTCTTTTGGGCATGGATTGGTTAGCCACGTGCTATGCTTCTGTGGACTGCCGTGAGAAGACAGTTAGATTCTGCTTTCCCGGTGAGTCGGTTTTTGTTGTGTTGGGGGACCGTAGTGCCACCCCTCACAGTGTGATTTCTTCTTTTCGCGCTGGACAGCTTATGAGGAAGGGATGTCAGGGGTTTCTCGCATATGTTCGCGATGCTCGCGCTACAGAGGTTCCATTGGATCAGGTTCCGGTTGTTAGCGAGTTTCCTGATGTGTTCCCTGACGAGCTTCCTGGGTTGCCGCCAGAGCGCGACATTTCTTTCTGTATTGATTTGGTTCCTGGTTCGGGGCCTATTTCTATACCGCCTTATCGGATGGCCCCGGCGGAACTTCGTGAGCTGAAGGGTCAGTTACAGGATTTGCTGGACAAGGGACTTATTCGACCCAGTGTTTCTCCTTGGGGTGCTCCAGTCCTGTTCGTCAAGAAGAAGGATGGCAGTTTGCGTCTTTGTATCGACTACCGCCAGTTGAACAGGGTGACAGTGCGGAACATGTATCCTTTGCCGCGTATCGACGATTTGTTCGACCAGCTTCAGGGGGAAGGGTACTTTTCGAGGATCGATTTACGATCGGGCTATCATCAGTTGCGGGTTCGACAGGAAGACATTCCCCGGACAGCCTTCCGTACGCGCTACGGCCATTACGAGTTTTTGGTGATGTCGTTCGGACTCACCAATGCGCCAGCAGCCTTCATGGATTTGATGAACCGTATTTTCCGGCCTTATTTGGATCTGTTCATCATAGTCTTCATCGACGATATCTTGGTGTATTCCCGGAGTAGTGATGAGCACGAGCAGCACCTGCGGATTACATTGCAGACATTGAGGGAGCACCAGCTTTATGCGAAATTCTCCAAGTGTGCTTTTTGGCTGGACAGCGTAGATTTCTTGGGTCACGTGATTTCACTAGACGGTATATGCGTTGACCCGAGGAAGATCGAGGCCGTTCAGCGTTGGCCCAGACCCACATCAGTGACGGAGATTCGCAGTTTTTTGGGATTGGCCGGTTATTACAGGCGTTTTGTGCAGGACTTCTCACGTATTGCTACACCGTTGACCGGGTTGACCCGGAAAGGAGTTCCCTTCGATTGGACGGAGGAGTGCGAGCACAGTTTTCAGCAGTTACGGACACGGCTGACGACGGCACCGGTGTTATCTTTACCTTCCGGACCGGGCGGATTTGTGGTCTTTTGTGATGCTTCTCGAGTGGGATTGGGATGCGTTCTGATGCAGCATGATAGGGTGATCGCGTATGCCTCGCGACAATTGAAGAAACACGAGCAGAACTACCCCACTCATGATTTGGAGATGGCAGCAGTGGTCTTCGCACTTAAGATCTGGCGACACTACCTATACGGCGAGTCGTGCCAGATATTTACGGATCACAAGAGTCTGAAATACATATTCCAGCAGCGGGACCTGAACCTTCGACAGCGTCGATGGATGGAGTTAGTGAAGGATTATGACTGCGAGATCTTATATCACCCGGGCAAGGCAAATGTGGTGGCGGATGCTTTGAGCAGGAGGCCCGGGAGTAGTTTATCTTGTTTGAGCGCAGTACAGGAGCAGTCATCCGCAGATTGGCAGATATTATGCGACAGTCGAGTACAGTTCGAGTTCACGTCGATTGGAGGACAGATAGCGCATGTCCGTGCACGCCCACAGTTGATCGATCGTATACGTGAGGCGCAGCTCAGTGATGACCGATGTTCAGAGATCATGGCACAGATGGGACAGGACCGATTTTCCGAGTTCGTGATCGATGATCAGGGGATACTACGGTTTGGAGTCAGACTGTGCGAACCTGATGCTGAGGGACTGAGGCGTGAGATTCTTGAGGAGGCACATCGATCGGTGTATAGCGTCCATCCCGGTTCCACCAAGATGTATCATGATATGAGAGATGTTTACTGGTGGGACGGAATGAAGAGGGACATTGCAGATTTTGTGTCGAGATGCCTGACTTGTCAGCAAGTCAAGGCTGAGCACCAGAGGCCCGCGGGAGAGCTACAGCCGTTACCCATTCCGGAGTGGAAATGAGAACAGATTTCGATGGATTTCGTGGTGGGTCTACCCATGACTAGTAGGGGGTATGACTCCATCTGGGTGATCGTGGATCGTTTGACGAAAGCAGCTCACTTCTTACCGGTGAAGACGACTTTCGGATTTACTCAGTATGCCCAGATCTATATTGACGAGATAGTGCGACTACACGGAGTCCCGACGTGCATTGTGTCCGACAGAGGCACCCAGTTTACCATTAGACTATGGCAGAGGCTTTAGGAGGCTTTGGGCACTCGCTTGAGTTTTAGCACGGCATTTCATCCGCAGACCGACGGACAGTCAGAGCGGACCATCCAGACTCTCGAGGACATGCTCAGAGCTTGTGTACTAGATTTCGGAGGTAGCTGGGATCATCATTTGCCCTTAGTAGAGTTCTCCTACAATAACGGCTACCAGGAGACTATTGAGATGGCACCTTTTGTGGCTCTTTATGGGAGGAGATGCAGGCCACCTACTTGTTGGACAGAGCTCAGTGAGAGCAGTATCTTAGGACCGCAGATCGTTGAGGAGACGACAGCGAAGATCCACTTGATTCGCGATAGGATGAGAGCAGCGCAGAGTAGGCAGAGGGCTTATGCAGACCGTCGACGACGCAGACTTGAGTTTTCTGTTGGTGATCATGTTTTCTTGAGGGTCTCCCCAATGAAAGGTGTGATGAGGTTTGGGAAGAAGGGGAAGCTCAGTCCCAGGTATGTGGGCCCTTTCGAGATCCTCGAGCGTGTCGGTGCAGTAGCTTACCGGTTAGCCCTTCCGCCCAGCTTTCCAGACGTGCACCCCGTATTCCATGTTTCGATGCTCCGCAGATATCTACATGATCCTTCGCATGCGATTCAGCATCCGACGATCCAGCTTGAGCGTGACCTTTCCTATGCAGAGCAGCCGGTGATGATCTTGGATCGACAAGTGAAGAAACTAAGATCGAAGGACATTCCATCAGTTAAGGTACTTTGGCGTGGTCAGAACCGTGAAGAGGTCACTTGGGAGACCGAAAGCGAAATGATGAAGACGTATCCCCATCTTTTTGAAGGTAACCTTAGTTAGATTTTTGAAATTCGGGGACGAATTTCTTTAAGGGGGAGAGATTGTAACACCTTAGGATAAGGGTTAGTGAATAATTATAATTAAATAATGGTTTTTAATAAAAAGTTTACCAAATTGTGTTTTAAATATTTTTCCTAATCTAATAAATATTTTTCCAAAATTTTCCTAGGCTTGAACACATATGTGCATGTAAACTAGGGTTTTTAAATTAAGTAAATACAATAATTATTAACCATGGTGGGTTAATTTTAGGATTAAGTCCTTTGGGTTTAAAGTAAGTTTAATTAGCTAATTAAAAAGGTTGCTTTAATTTGAATTTTAGATTTAGTGTTGACTTGTGAGAGAGAGAGAGAATGCATCATGGCTTTAGGCCATGCTTGCATTAAATGAAGTGAGAGAGAGAGGGGGGGTGACTTTTGTGTGATGATTGTAGCCTCTCATTTTCCTTGTATTTTCTCTCAAACTCTCACACTCACTCACACACACCCACACACTTACCTTCAGCCCAGAACCCCAGCTCCTGAAGCAGCAGCAGCAAGCACTCAGCAGCAGCAGGAGAAGAAGCAACAGCAGCAGCAGAAAGAAGCAGCAACAGCAGCAGCAAAGTTCAGCAGCAGCAGCAGTGAGCACCAACAGCAAGTGCAGCCTCTTCCCTCCACTTCTCCACCTTCCTCCAGCTTCCTAGGGTTAAGTATGAGGTATATTTCCTAACTTAGTCCCTAGTTAGCTTGGTTAGTGTAGATTTGCATCGGTTAATGGATATTGGTGCGTTTTAGTGCGATATGGGATGTTTAATAGGAACTTTGTGCTTATAGGATGTAAGTTGGTTCCAGTAGGATGATTGAGGTCTGTTGAGGCCATTGTAACCTAGTCCAACCCCGATTACACTAAAATACCACCAGTTTCATATTTGATGCAAATATCGTATTTGGGCAAAATGTGAGTTTTCTGGAACTGCTATTGACCCGGTGAGTGCAGAATGATTTTGGGAAGACTGTAGTGTAGTGGAGTAGAGCTGATACCACAGGTGAAACCCGACCACCATACTGCTATAGTAGGCCGCCAATTTCCTCATTCTGGCCGCCAATTGCGGCCAGATGGGTAGGGTTTGGGTTAGGGTTTGGTCCAGTGGGTGTCTGCCATTGTGTGTAGTGTTTTGGTATATATATTTTTGGGAGTTTGGTTCTGTAGAAAAATCTGGGACCAAATACCTATTTTGCCGTTTTCTAAACCTTCGCGACACGCGCGATACGTGAGTAGGTTTGGGTTTCTGCGTATCGCGGCGCGTCGGGGTAGTTTCGTGGCGCGTGATTACACGTTTTAGCGTATCGCGCACACGCGCGATTGGTTTGCGACATGGGTTTCTTGTTGGATTATAGTGTTGCGTTTTTGTAAACTAAGCTTATGTGTGATATGTGTATGTGATTCTAGGTTCGCAGGCCAGTGAGACGGACGCTGCGAAGAAGGGCAAGCAAGTGGTTGGATACACTTAGCGCAAGACACTGTGGGTAGATTTCACATCTACGGGGATATCGCCCGCATGGCGTTATGCGTCAGGGCTGATAGGACTTTATTATTATATGTTGCATGCACCCCATAGATTGTCATCGCATATTGCATTCTCTGCTGTGTTGATATATATATTGCTTAGAACTGATAGAACACCGCACCATTACTAACGGTTTATGCTGCACGGGCACTATTTACATGCTACACACACACCGTTAGTAACTGCCATGCCACACTCACTGTAGAGCTGCCATGATTATATTGCTAGAGTTCGCTTCATGTGTGATTTGATATGATTTTCATGTATATTGGGAGCCGCATGACATCTTTTAAAACCGGAAATGAAACTACTTTAAAAAGCGGTTTTCCCCCTTATACCCATACCATGGATTGATGTATATTGTACCTCGCATTGGATTTACTATTGGTATTGGATTTTCATGTGATTTCTGTTTTGAGGACCGTGGAATTATTTAAGGAAAGATATGCTATTTGAAAAACCCGGTACCTCGTGATATGATATTTTGGTGTCTCGACCACGCGTTTTCTCGGTGCTGAGACGTGTGCTTGAAACCCGATTCGAGGAGTGGATGTTCCGTTTACGGGTTCGTGGTGGGCCCGGTATGGTTCCCCTCGGCGAGATGATCGATGGGATTTGCCGATTGAGCCTGGAGGCGGGCGAGTACCTACCGGTGATTGGTTGGACCTGGCCGTTGTCCGGAGGATACTGACCAGAGTCGAGTGATGGATGCGGGATGATCCGTGCTGCCGGGGCCGAGGGCCGATACCGCAGACAGACCCCGTGGGGCCGGTCCGGATTGACGGCGCCCGATATTCGAGGATTTACGTGTCGATGCTGGACACGAGTATTTTATGATGTTTTGGGTGCCGATGTTGGGCACTCGTGATTCCTCCGAGATATACAGGATTTGAGGGCCGATGGGTGTGCCGGCGCCTGAGTATATGTGGAATTTGGGTGCAGTTTGAGGCACCGATCATTGTTTTCCATGTTGACATGGTCCATGTAGATATTATTTATCCCATACTCAGTATTGATTACTATACATCTCATCCTGTAGCATTTACCTGTTAGAATACATGCATTACTATTGTATCCACTGTTGACATGCATTGATATCATCTGCTGGCATTAGTAGAGCCACGCTATATGTGCATGCTTGCGATCACCTTTATATGTTATCTCTATTCACGAGTTGGCAACTCACCCCCGTTGTGCCACAGTGTTTGCAGGTTGCCCTTGGGAGTAGTCACGGCTGGCTGTTATCGCATCTTTTGGCACAGATACCCCTTTTGAGCAGAGATAGCCTTTTTGCTATTTAGGTGGGTTTCGTATGGTATCTGTTATCTTTCAGTTGTATATTGATGTATCTAGTATTCTCCATCTACTTTCTGTATTGACTTAGAGACAGTTGTGAGGACGATATGTATGGTTTTATATTCTGGTGTCGAGCTCGCATGTGAGCCGACTTTACTTTATGCAGTCTCATCTTTTATGATATTGTCCTTGTTTTACTGTGTATTCTTCGCTACGGCGCCGTATATCATATTGTGATGCTTTATTCATGTCACTTATTATTTCTGCTACACCTTGCTTTTACCCGACTTTCGGGGCTAATATTTTAAAAAGGGAAATGTTACCAAAATTATAAAACTTATAACTATTGAACTTAAAAAGGATTTCTACTAAATAAATGGAAGTTTTTCGGACATGTACGATTGTTTTTTTTACAAAATGTTTTAAATCACTCTATATTTATTGGTTTTGATTTCTGGGTTCGGCTTACTTAGCCGCGTTGCGCCTGTAGACGTTGCGTGGTTAAGTGCCGGTCACGAGTCGAATTCTCGGGTCGTGACAGTGTATACTTTAAACTATGTTTAGGTTAATGGTTAGGGTTTTAACTTATTTATTTATTTTATTTATTTATTTTGGCAAGAAATAAAATGGTGGCTTTCTTTGGTTTTTACTTGAAACTTCATGAAGCTTTGAAAAGTCTAGCCATTTTGTTTTATACCTTAACCTAACCATTATACCTAAATCCTAGTTTATTCTCTACATGTGTTACTTCACCCATGGTTGCATGATGATAAAGATTCACTTGATTTATTATTTTTTGAAGAGAATTCTTTTTCCTTCTTCTTCATCATCTTCTTCAAGTGAAGAAGAAAGCTTTCTTGAAAATTTCTAAGTAATGAAATCAAGTGAGAAATCCAAATCCAAAGTGAACCCACTTCCTATTTCTTCATCCTCTACCACTTGCCATGTAGTTGAGTGTGTTATCTTCACAAGTTTCATGACCAAGTGAAGATGGAGTTTGAGTTAGAGTTGCCTCGACGTAGATCATCTTCGGCATCGAAGTCAACGACCTAGCCCGCTTATTTCTCCGACGAAACCATCGCTAGAGTCCGGGATCCCGGTGATCGCAGCAAAGGGACGTCATCACGGAGCTAAAGAAGTGGAGGACTGGATCTACAAAGGTTGTATTTCCATTCACTTAGTAGCAAAGTAGTTTGCTTGCTTGTTTGTTTCACCTATCCTCTAGTTAACGATCTATATTAGGGTTTCTCGGCACATAAAATTTGAATTTGGCATGGTACATGCCTTGTGGAACCTCTTGAGTGTGCCTAGGAACCCTACAGTGGTATCAGAGCCTAGCTAGAGTTTTAGGTGAAGTGTAGACGATGCTAGAAATCCGACCGAACCCCGAAACCCTAACTCAAACCCTTCTCTGTACATTTTCTGAAAATGTGGAATTTTGTGAATTAAAAATATGCAGAAAAATAAGAAGGGTTTTATAGGAATTACTGTGGAGCACATGACCCTAAGTCGACTAAAGCGCCGCGGAACCGCGGCCCCACCCTGTCTTGCGCGGCGGTTCCGCGGCCATACTGAAGCTTCTTTAGTCACGGTTTGCACAGTAATACCCGTCTGTAATGCCTGTGTTTTCTGGGTGTTTTTAATATATACTCAACAGTTGAGTTTTCTGGGTTGTTTTGGGGAATCGATGATTCGATCGGATTGTTTAGCTTTGTCTATGTGTTTTTCCGGGGATATTTAGAACATGTTAAAAAGTTCGACCGGATATAAATACCCAATTTTTCCCCTGCCGGGAAATTTCCAAGTGTTGGATTTTTCCGGAGTTTGAAAACGTTCTAAGTAGTGCAAGTAACGTGATGGACCCTCTAGAAGACAACAAACCTTAACTCGATTACGTGACCGTCTTGAACTGCCCTTTGAACCTTAGGGTTTGAGGCAGTACGGCGTGCCACATGTGAGGCGTTGGCTTGACCCTTCTATGGCTGAACCGTTGGTACTGTGGCATGAAGTGCATGTTTTTAAACATTATTTCATGTGTTGAGCTGTTTTGGGAAAACTTGGTTGTTTGAATGTTCGATCGGAAAGTTTAACATTTTCTATTTATCTGGAATGTGATACAATATTTGGAATCCACAAGTAGTTATGAGATAACTGATTTGAATGATAAACATAGCAGTTTAGTCTCACTTGATCGGTTGCCATGGAATTTTGATGCGATCAAAAGTCGGTTGCAATCACGTAGCGTACGCGGATACTCGCCGGGTAAACTTAATAGGCAGCTACACCCCATAGCCCCGACCAAGTGACTGTAGGAGAACCCCGTCGTCGAAAGCATCCGTTCGAGTGCTCGCGGCGGCGGTGTTCCGCCTTGGTGCACTTCGTCGACGGCATCGGGGGTGCGGCCGTCTACTGAAGTTTGCGACGAGCATTCGATCAGGATGTCGGGAATCTTGTTCAATTGCCCGACTTGATATTGAAAAGAATTTTCGATAATGAGACTAAAATGCGGGGTTTATAATTATTAGACATGCGATGTCTAAGGAATTCATTTGGTTAGACATGCGATGTCTAAAGAGTTTGCGGATTCCAACTGTTGTAGTTTTACACTTTCTTTTCTGTGATCGTAAGTGTAGTATGTAGTTGTATCACCGGTTTCGTTGCTATACGTCAACGACAATCGGTGTATGCATACTTACTTACGTTGATGACATATGATGTTATGTGTTGCTGGATATGTTATATTGGATCGTCGTGCATGAATAGCCGGGGGTTTTTATGTGAGATGAGTGTTTTTATTTTTCATTCATGTAAAAACTTGTATGTAATATTCTTTTATTGGGGCACTTCCAGGTTGCGGAAGATGTCACCATTGATGTATATTATTTCCTTTTCCGCATTAGGATAGACCCAAGGAGGGGAGCACAAGTAACCGGGTTCTAGGGTCCAGTGGGAGACCATCTCGAGGAGTCGAGTCCGGGTCTCCTAACTCTAGAATTGGTTGGGTTGCTTGCCGCTCTCGTAGGGGTCTAGGGGTGTGGGATTGGCTATTCATCACGACCGTGGAATCCGTGTTTTATACAGGCTCAAAATAAAATACGGACGTCCTAGTATATCCAATATTTCATATGATATTTTCTGCTGCGTTATCTGTGATGTGATCATGTGATATGTTCAGATAGATATTGTATATATTATATATGATATTTTATATAGACGTTGCTTATGTTTTACACCCGCGCTAACCCTGTCTCGCTCTGGCGTTAGTTACCTAACCTAACGGTGCAGACGGGACATCGAGGCGAATGCAGATGGCATAAGCGTACGTTATATTTATCTGTGATGTTTAGGTGATTTAAATGATGGGACTTCATTAAAGTGATTAATGAAAGAAAAGAAACCTAAGATGTTGTGGAATCGAATTTTTCAAAAACATGTAGCTACAGTTCTTGCTTTGCATCGCGGTGTTCCTTGTAGAACATCCTGCACCTTATTCGATAAGGAAAGGGCCGAGATCCCTTCACCGGGAGTGACCCCTTTAGCAATAACTGGCAGATGCTACACCCTTCGGTTTGTTTTTTGATTGCTTTTGGAGTTTTTGCTTTGCACAGCGGTATATATGATATATCCTACACCTTATTCGATGAGGAAAGGGCCGACGATCCCTTCACCGGGAGTGACCCCTTTAGCAAAACTAGAAAAGCCTAAAAAACACTCCATTTTAAAATTCATTCGATCCTACAACGATATCAAGTTCATTACACAATGGGTTTTCAGAAAAACCTGTCGTAGCCCTCCGTCATTTCAGATAAGTAGTAGTTAGTATTCGTGCTGCGTTTGCTGGCCTTTGTCAAGGCGTAGTGTGCGGTAGCTGACTAGTGCTTATCTGCTTATGCATATGATGCAAATTGGGTTAGGGTAGTTGTACGACCTTGTTGGCCTTTGTCAAGGGCCGTGCGGGTGGGTTTAATTCAATCAAGAAATGACGGGTTGAACTTGACTAGCAGCCTATGGTTTGTTGGCCTTTGTCAAGGTCATAGGAGGCTAGGGGTAAAATATTATTGGGAATTTCAAGTGTTGAAATTTGCAATGAGATTGCATACCTTCTATGAGATAGTTGGATCCCGATACCCGCTGCGAGTAATTGTTACTCCTGGGAGAGTTTTACACATTACAATTAGCCGATCAAGTAGGTGTCTAGAAAAGTGTCAACGGGGTTACGCATCTGGGAAAACGAGGTTTACTTTAATTAGGTCCGTGCGAAAGCACGGGGAACCTCCCTCAAAGTACCGACACTGGCCTGACCGAAAGATTGGCGAACTTGTAGCGTGTAATTAATCCCGGCTAGTCTTTCCTTTTAGGGTTTGAAGGAAGATTTGATAAAAACAGTGGGATCCATCCTGATTAGATAAAATAATAACCAATCTGATCTTGCAAGAGCGCACGCAGAGTGTTTTCTTCTCACTCTTTCCAGGTAGCGACCATGTCACGCCTTAATCAAGATAATAAAACGGATATATTGACCGAACCCGCTTGTTATACTGAGCTGGGGAACGTTGGTCCCGCTCCAACTTATAATTGTTATAAGACCGAACAGGAAATAGAGGAATAACAGGATTCCCATGCCGCCCAAACGAAGAAAGTGCATGAGATGCATCTCCTTCGGGTGTGTTCATTATAAAGAACTGTTTCTCGGTGTCCTCTACGTCCCAGGTATTAGATACCAGATCAGGATCCCGCAAATGTAATCCATTACATAGGCTACAGGAAGGTAGAGAACTGAGAACGGGTGATAAGTTTCATGAGACAGAAAACGGTGCAAGTGTTGCAGCCAAGTCTGTTTGTCACTGTCACCCTGTGTTGCCAATACATTGATTCTGAACAAATGCTATTAGATACCGAACCTGATGTATAAAATCATATCAGTCTCTTTATTAGTAAAGAAAGGATATAATTTTGTATTGTTGGATAATGTTTTAAACATTTCCTATATCAAGAGTTGATCGGTTCAGGTACGTTATCTAAAAGCATTGACGTTCTAAATCAAACTACAGTTCTTAGTATACAGAACATACAAGAGAGGAAGAGTTCAGAAATGAACAAATCCTTCTTGAGGCATTGTAGACTAGTTCATATCAATGCGACCCGACTAGATGAAGTTACATTAAGATGCATATTTAAATCAGTTTGAATTTACATCTTGTGAAACTTGCCAGTCATGTCACAAAGATAAGATGACCATAGCTCCGTTTACTGGAAACAGAGAAAGAGTTAATTAACCCTTGGGATAATACATGTTGATGTATGAAGGTCCCCTGTCTACACATGCCAAGACCGGTTCTTTATACTTCATTACATTCTCTGATGATCTCTCAAGATTCAGTCATATGTTCCTGTTGAAACATAAGTCCGAACCTTTTGAGATATTCACAGAATATAAGTTAGAAGTAGAGAACCAAAATACGGGTATAAGTATTATGTCCTATGATAAGATCAGGGAGGAGAATACTTGTGCATGAAATTCTTGGACTATTCTAAAGGAGAATGAGATTCGCTCTCAGTGTTACTCTTCCGTATACACCACAGCACAACGGTGTATTGGGGCGGAGCAATCGCACCATATTGGATATGGTGTGCTCTATGATGAGTATTACTGAGTTACCTATTTTCTTTTGGGGGTTATGCACTTAAGAAGCTGCATACCTATTGAATTGGGTTCGAATCAAATCAGTGCCTACCACTCCATATGAGATATGGTATGGGTAGAACCCATCTCTTAAGTAAGTTAAGATTTGGGATTGTCCGGCCTTTGTCAAAAGCAAAATCCGGACAAGATCAAGGCAAGGTCAGTTCTGTAGAACTGGAAAGATTCCAGCTATACAAACTGCAGCTGATGATTTGACAGAACCAAAGGATTCAATAGTCCCCGACGAACCTCAGCCTCTCCGCCGATCTGGTAGGGTTCCTCACCTGCCTGAGAGATACTTCGGTTTCTCGATGACAGTGGGAGCGAGGATTGCATCATGAGATGATGACCCAACTAGTTTCGAGCAGGCCATCGAGAGTAGGGACTCTGTAAGAATGGCTGGATGCTTAGTGATCTGAGATGGAATCCATGTACACCAACAAAGTATGGACTTTGGCTGTTATATCTGAAGGGTTAAATCCCCCATCAGGAGCAAGTATATCTTGAGAAGATTACTTGGTGTAGATGGAAAAGTTGAGACTTTCAAAGCTAGACCTGTTAAAGGTTTTCGTCATCAACCAGGCGTGGATAATGATGAAACCTTTTCTAAGAAGCTATGCTTAAGTCCATCCAGATCCTACTTACCACGGCTACATACCATGACTACGATATCTGGTGGTTGGGTGTCATGACTTCTTTTCTAAATGATGTTTTAGTAGAAAGCGTCTATAAGTACACAGCCAGAAGGCTTCGTAGACAGTGGGAGCAGCGGAAACGTGTGCAAGATGTTTTATGTGATAAAGCAGGCATCGCGGAGTTGGAACATCTGTTTTGATGAGTTAGTCAAAGAGTTTGACATCATCAAAATGGTAGATGAACTTCGTATATACAAAAAGGTAGTAAGGAGTATGGTGGTGATCCTCGTAGAGTACATGGATGACATACTCTTGATAGGGAAGGAGTTTCCTATGATATGCTCGGTCAATCTCCACTTATCACAAGGATTCTCCAAATAGGATCAAAGCGATACCTCCTAAATCCTGGGTTTTGGATCTATGAGATAGATCTAAATGGATGTTAGGATTCTCACTAGGTGTAGTAAGATGGTATCAATGGATCCTGGGGAGAATCACTGGAAAGGTTCCAGGGTGATAAGAACGACTGAATGTCAGTCGCAGGCATTGTCTTTACCCTCAGTGGAGGGATGGTATGTTGGAAGAGTTCCAAGCTAGATACCGTGGCAAACTAGACGATAAAGGCTGGTGACATCGCTATCAAGGATACTACCAAAGAGGCAGTTTGGGTGTATATTGGTTCATGAGATGAACTAGGTTCCTACCATTGTGTGACAATGGAAGTGTGGCTTTGGCCCAGGAACCCCGGTCCCATCAGTGACCCAGACATATTCTGAGGAAGCATCACCTGATCATGGAGATAGTCGATCTCCAGGGTGATCGAGGTTAGGAGAGTAGACTCAGAGGACAACACGGCGGATCCACTCACAAAGGCCTTTTCCCAGAGAGAGACTTTTATGGGATGGTTGAGTATGAGATACTGCAACCACTGCTATAGATGGCCTTAGTGCAAGTGGGAGATTGTTAGTTATATGTATGCCCTAGAGGCCATTACTGTACATAGGATGTTTATTGTAGTGGATGCTTGGACATATATAGAGAGGACTTTCTTGCTCGACATGATAGTATGCTATCTGGTTACTCTTTACCTTAACGTGCACACTGATTGTCTCTCTGTTACATGTTGGTAAAGCCCTTAGGATGCGTACTTGACTACCTGGACGATGATGCGGATCATACTAGTGGGGACATGGTAGTCCATAAGTACATCCTTCAAGGTCCCTAGTCATGGGTGTATCTAAACGGGGCATCGATATACCAGAGTAGACTAGCGTATACCTTCTCGACCCATACAGATGGGCGATGGATGATCCCATATCCATTGGTGTTTGACATCAGAGATGATATACGGGTGCTCAGTGGAGACTGGGTACACTGGACGAACTCGCCGAGAACTCCCAGAAGGTATTATACCTTACGTCAGATGGCAGTTCTCTGGTGACACTTGTACAGATTAGTCTGTAGACCCGAGATCGTCATAGAGTCTTGTGTGATTCCCACTGTGCTTTGATTTCCACCTTACCAGGTCCAAGAAGGCGTGCAAAACGGTGGTTTTTGGGTACAATCCCGAATCACATGGAGGCAATGAGCGATAGGAGGGGATTCGTCTCTCCCGGTATAGGGAGTTGATATTGCGCAGTGTTCGATTGGCTATAACCGGAAATCCCTGGCCAGGGTTGCTGAGATTTACTGGTAAGTGTTATCAGTAGTATCTCGAACTGTTATAGACCACATATCAACACGACTTATCAAGCTACTGGGGTCTGACGTTTACCACCCCTAGGCGAGATATGCGACATATCAGACGAACAGACCGGACTCTACGGTAAGTGTTACTGGTTGGATTCACAGGAGTGTGAGCGGGCTTCCTCGTTGATCTTCTGATCGCTCAATACCCGGGTGGCCGTTACGTTTAGCAGACCGCTTGCGGCTTGTGGGTGTTTGATATGATCATCACCTACTGCCGGCGTATTGACGAGTCTTTAGAGTCCTACACAGAGGTTTCCTGGCTCAAGCGAAACGAAATAGGAGTGCATATGAGCTATGTTCGGGACCGAGAATAATTCCAGTATGTGATACTGAATTCTGTTCTCACAATTTGTATCATCGGACGGTTATATAAGATATAGCAGGGATACCGAATCAAATGTTGATTCGATATATTGATACACATGATATTAGTCGGTTATGACCGGATCGTTAAATCAAGTGTTTATTTAATGATTTAATGTATAATTATATATTTGATATATTACTTTACATTAACTAGTATTTTTTCACTTAAGATTGATTTTCTCACTTGATGTGCACAAGTTGTAAATGTGATATATTTTTGTGCACTAGTTTGTATCATGTTTGATGATACATACAAACTTGGGTGTGTGTATACTTTAAACCATGTTTAGGTTAATGGTTAGGGTTTTAACTTATTTATTTATTTTATTTATTTATTTTGGCAAGAAATAAAATGGTGGCTTTCTTTGGTTTTTACTTGAAGCTTCATGAAGCTTTGAAAAGTCTAGCCATTTTGTTTTATACCTTAACCTAACCATTATACCTAAATCCTAGTTTATTCTCTACATGTGTTACTTCACCCATGGTTGCATGATGATAAAGATTCACTTGATTTATTATTTTTTGAAGAGAATTCTTTTTCCTTCTTCTTCATCTTCTTCTTCATCATCTTCTTCAAGTGAAGAAGAAAGCTTTCTTGAAAAATTCTAAGTGATGAAATCAAGTGAGAAATACAAATCCAAAGTGAACCCACTTCCTATTTCTTCATCCTCTACCACTTGCCATGTAGTAGAGTGTGTTATCTTCACAAGTTTCATGACCAAGTGAAGATAGAGCTTGAGTTAGAGTTTCCTCGATGTAGATCATCTTCGGCATCGAAGTCAACGACCTAGCCCGCTTATTTCTCCGACGAAACCATCGCTAGAGTCCGGGATCCCGGTGATCGCAGCAAAGGGACTTCATCACGGAGCTAAAGAAGTGGAGGACCGGATCTACAAAGGTTGTATTTCCATTCACTTAGTAGCAAAGTAGTTTGCTTGCTTGTTTGTTTCGCCTATCCTCTAGTTAACGATCTATATTAGGGTTTCTCGGCACATAAAATCTGAATTTGGCATGGTAGATGCCTTGTGGAACCTCTTGAGTGTGCCTAGGAACCCTACACGCATAAGTAAAATAAATGTATGCATGTGTGTGCGCGCGCGTGTGGGTGTAATCTCTAATCTAGGGTTCACGACTAAGAAGCTAAACTAAGTTATTTCTAACTACCCTAAGCTAAACCATGAACACATAACCAAAACTTGAATATCCATGTCCCACATAAAAGATATCATATATATATATAGTATATTTATAGCATACTATACATCGAACTGCGGGGGTGTTATACGCCATCCACCCGACTTCCCCCGTAGATATATATCTACTCACCTTGCTTCTTGTGTGCCGATGCCGATGTCGCCATCTTCATCTTCAACGTCTCAACATTACATGGGGTACCTACACATATAATCCAGTCGCAATGCGTATTAAAATCCAATCGGAAAAACCAAAACGGCACACGCTACGCTCATAGGTAAAAACCTATAGCCTCGCATTCAAACACGACCAATAACCCTAGCCGTTGACGTTCAAATGCCACACGACGGAAACACAATATCAAATACCAAAAATCAAGTTAACACGAAGTCGTAAAACAATGCATCAAGTCATGAAAATGGTCCCAGATTTTACCCTAGCTGAAATTAGCCAATTTTCATAAGTAAAGGGTCTATTTTAGTGACATAGGAGCTACCGACGAAGCACGAACCCAAAATGAGGTACCCAGGCCGCAAATTGCGGCCCGGGGGATTAAATTTTTGGCCTTGGTGTTAGGGTTTGGTCTCAGGTCTCTAGGGTATGCTCCAAATCACCTGCACATCCATCTATGATCGCTAAATAATTTTCAGGTCACCCGGGTGTTGGCAGATTTCAAATTCCCTACAGAATTCCACAAAATACGGATATCGGGGATTTCTAAGTTTGCTAATAGGGGTATAAGTCTCTGTTTTAGTCCCAAAATGTAATCACTAAGGGGGTTTTAATGTCACTACAAGGCTCAATTACACATCACAACTCAAGAGTTCCCCAAACCCTAACTAGAAATTTCCAAACCTCAATAAACGACACTAAATTGGTTCTAATCAAACATGGATGTAAAAGCAATTGAAATACTATGCTAATGGTTCAGAAATTAGCTCCCTTGGCACTCATGAATCCCCTAGAGCACCAAAATCCAAACTTTCTTGGTCCAAAGTGTAGCTTGTGAGCTTGTGCATGCTTTTTGAGAAAAGGAGATGGACTTTTGAGTTGTTTTTGGTGATGAATTAAGGGTTTGAAGTGGAGGGGAAAATGGGTGCTGTCATGAGAGAGGAGGAGGCAAAGATGATGAAGGAATGAGAAGAGAAGGAATGGCCAAGACCTAGGTTTGACCCCTCACCCCCCCTCTCTCTCTCTCATGCCCATGCTTCATATAATATTGTTTTTCCTTTTTCTTTTCTTCTCTTTTCCCCTCTCAATTAAAACAACAACCATGATATAAAACATGAAGAAAAACCATGATAAAATGTAACAAGTGTTAAAAATGACATGTGCATATCATGTGCACAAAACACGCTTAATCCGCGATTAGCGATATTAAATCACGATTAGCATTAAAATAGTGTCAAATAAAATCATAAAATGTCATGATTTGCTTAACTCACATAAAGCATCCTCTTTTTAGTAATTTCCATAATTTTCAAAAATTTTCCCAATTTATCGGTATTTAATTATACCACAATATTAAAATATTCAATATATTTAATATTTAATTATAAAAATTCCCAAAAATAATATTTTATTTTTCTGAAATGTTACATTTATATATATCATTTTATCGAATCAACACTTGATCCAATAACCCGGCTATATCACATATAACCGGCTGATATCATATATCGTGAGAATAGAATACGGTATCACATATCGTATTAATCTCGGTCCCCGCACATATCACATATGTGCCCCTACTCTGTTTCGCCTGAGCCAGGAAACCTCTGTGTAGGACTCTAAAGACTCGTCAATACGCCGGCAGTAGGTGATGATCATATCAAACACCCACAAGCTGCAAGCGGTCAGCTAAACGTAACAGCCACCCGGGTATTGAGCGACCAGAAGATCAACAAGCAAGCCTGTACATACACCTGCGAATCCAATCAGTAACACTATCATATAGTCCGGTCCCTTCATCTGATATGTCGCATATCCAGTCTAGGGGTGATAAAACGTCAGACCCCAATAACCGATAAGTTGTGTCGATGTGAGGCTCATAACGGGTCGAGAAACTACTGATAACTCTTACCGGTAAATCTCCATCTTAGCCATGGCCAGGGACTTCCAGTTATAGCCAATCGAATACAGTGAAACATCAACTCCCAATACTGGGAGAGACGAAACCCCTCCTATCGGTCATTGCCTCCATGTGATTCGGGACTGTACCCAAAAGCCACCGTTTTGCACGTTCTCGTGAACGTGGTAAGATGGAAATCAAAGCACAGTGGGAATCACACAAGACTCTATGACGATCTCTGGTCTACAGACTAACCTATACCAGTGTCACCAGAGAATTGCTATCTGACGATAAGTATAATACCATCTAGGAGTTCTCAGCGAGTTCGTTCAGTGTACCCAGTCTCCACTGAGCACCCGTACACCATCTTTGATGTCCAACTCCAATGGATATGGGATCATCCATCATCCAGCATATGGGTCAAGATGCGTATACGCTAGTCTACTCTGGAGTATCGATGCCCTGTCTCGATACACTCTCGACTAGGAATAGTTATAGGATGTACTCATGGACTACCCTATCCCCACTAGTATGATCTCATTATAGTCCTAGTAGTCGAGTACAGATCCTAAGGGCTTTATCAACATGTGAGAACAAGACAATAAACTAATACAAGTCAACATGTTAAGACAAAGTGAAACCAGATATCATACTATCATGTCGAGCAAGAAAGTCCTCTCTATATATATCCAAGCATCCATTATAATATACATCATATGTACAACAATGGCCTCTAGGGCATATACATAACTAACAATCTCCCACTTGTACTAAGGCCAGCTGTTGTAGTATCTCATACCCAACATCCCGAAGAGTCTCTCAAAATGTATCTGGGGAATGGCCTTTGTTAGTGGATCCGCAATGTTGTCCTTCGTATCAACTTTCTTGACCTCGATCTCTCGGCAATCAACTATCTCCCGGATCAGGTGATACCGCCTCAGAATATTCCTGGATCTCTGATGGGACCAGGGTTCCTTGGCCAAAGCCACAGCTCCATTGTTATCACAATACAGAGGTATTGGATGCTCAATGGACGGAACCACACCAAGTTCAGTGATGAACTTCTTTATCCAGACAGCCTCTTTGGCAGAATCGTTGGCAGCGATGTATTGAGCCTCCATCGTCGAGTCTGCCACGGTTTCCTGTTTGCAACTCTTCCAACAAACCGCCCCACCATTTAGGGTAAAAACAAATCCCGAGTGTGACTTAGAGTCATCCTTACCACTTTGGAAGCTCGAATCAGTAAATGACTCCACTTGAAGATCTCCGTTAGCATACACCAAGACATCTCTTTAGTCCTTCTCAAGTACTTGAGAATGTTCTTCACAGCTGTCCAGCAATTCTCTCCAGGATCTTCTTGATACCTACTCACTACACTTAGTGAGTATGCTACATCGGGTCTGGTACATAGCATCACATACATGATAGAGCCTACCGCCGAGGCATAGGGTATCCCTTGCATGCGAGCTCTCTCCAAATCAGTCTTAGGAGACATCTCTTTGGAGAGAGTGAGTCCAGAGATCGTGGGTAAATTCCCACGCTTGGATTCTTCCATACTAAACTTCTTCAGTATGGTGTCAATGTACCTGGATTGGGACAATCCCAATATCCGTCTAGATCTATCTCTATAGATCTTAATCCCCAAAATGCAGAAGGCATCACCTAGATCTTTCATTGATAATCTTTGTGATAAGAAGAGCTTGACCGAGTGCAGCATAGGAACGTCATTTCCTATCAAGAGTATGTCATCCACGTACAATACGAGGAATACAACCTTACTCTCTGCAACCTTCTTGTATATACAAGGTTCATATATGTTTTTGTTAAAGTCAAACTCTTTGACTACTACATCAAAACAGATGTTCCAACTCCGTGATGCCTGCTTTAACCCGTAGATGGATTTAAGTAGCTTGCACACCTTTCCGCTGCTCCCACTGTCTATGAAGCCCTCTGGCTGAGTCATGTACACGCACTCTTCCAAATCACCATTTAGAAAGGCGGTCTTAACATCCATTTGCCAGATTTCGTAGTCATGGTATGCAGCAATGGCAAGTAGGATCCGGATGAACTTAAGCATAGCCACTGGAGAAAAGGTTTCGTCATAATCCACACCTGTTCGTTGATGAAAACCCTCGCAACAAGTCTAGCTTTGTAAGTCTCAACTATTCCATCTACACCAAGTTTCTTCTTAAAGATCCATTTGCTCCCAATGGGTCTTACCTTTTCAGGAGCAACTTCAAAAGTCCATACTTTGTTGGTGTACATGGATTCCATCTCAGATCGCATTGCATCCAGCCATTTCACAGAATCCCCACTCGTGATGTCCTGTTCGAAGCTAGTCGGGTCATCATCTTCCATGATGCAATCCTCGCTCCCACCATCAATGAGAAAACCGTAGTATCTCTCAGGTGGATGAGGAACCCTACTAGATCGGCGGAGAGGCTGGGGCTCGTCGGGAACTACTGAATCCTCTGGTTCCACCAAATCTTCTGTTGCAGTTTGTGTAACTGGAACTTCTTCCAGTTCTACCTCCTTGCCACTAATTTCCTTTGCAAGAAATTCCTTTTCTAAAAAGGTGGCATGCTGAGAAACAAACACCTTTTGTTCCTCAGGGTGGTAGAAGATATGTCCTCGCGAATGCTTGGGATATCCTACAAACTTGCACAAAAACGATCTTGCCTCGAGCTTGTCCGGATTTTGCTTTTTAACATAGGTCGGGCAACCCCATATCTTAACGAAATTAAGACACGGTCTCTTCCCCTCCCATATCTCATATGGAGTGGTAGGAACTGATTTGGTTGGAACTCTATTCAATAGGTATATGGTTGTTTCAAGCGCATACCCCCAAAAGGAAATAGGCAACTCAGCAGTGCTCATCATAGAGCGCACCATATCTAATAGGGTGCGATTCCTCCGTTCCGATACACCGTTGTGTTGTGGTGTATACGATGGAGTAAGCTGAGAGAGAACCCCATTCTCTTTTAAATAGTCCAGGAACTCATTGCTCAAGTATTCTCCTCCTCGATCAGATTGAAGTATCTTAATACTTTTACCTGTTTGGTTCTTTACTTCGTGTTTATATTCTTTGAATTTCTCAAAAGCTTCAGACTTGTGTTTCAACAGGAACGCATGTCCGTATCTTGAGAGATCGTCAGTGAATTTAATGAAGTACGAAGAACCATTCCTGGTAAGTGTAGATATAGTACCACATACATCACAATGTATCAGTCCCAAGAGTTCTGTAACTCTTTCTCCGTTTCCACTAAACGGAGTTTTGATCATTTTGATTTTGAGACATGAATGGAAAGTTTCATAAGATGATAATTCGAATGCATTTAAATAACCATCTTTATGTAACTTAGCTAGTCGTGTCGCATTGATATGACCAAGTCTATAATGCCACAAGAAGGATTCGTTCATTTCTGAACTTTTCCTCTTGTGTGTGTTATGTATATTAAGAACTGTGTTTTGATTTAGAACATATATGCCATTATATAACGAGCCCGATCCAATCAACTTTTGATTGAGGAAAATGTTCATAACATTTTCCTGTACTTATATCCTTCTTTGCTCAGTAAAGAAACTGATATAACATTGCATATCAGGGTCGGTATGTAATAGCATTCGTTCAGAATCAATGTATTGCCATTTGGTAATACAAGGTGATATTCGCCAACTACTTTGGCTGCAACATCTGTACCATTCCCCACTCTTACGGAATGGTCACCCATTCCCAGTTCCCTACGTTTCCGTAGCCCATGTAACATATTACATATGTGGGATCCTGATCCGGTAGCTAATACCCAGGACGTAGAGTGAACTGAGAAAAAGTTCTCGCTAACTAACACATCCGAAGAAGATGCATCATCATGCTTATTCTTCGTTTGGGCGGCGTGAGTATCCGAATATGTCTCTATTCCCTGCTCAGTCTTATAACATTTATAAGAAAGAACGGGTTCATCGTTCCTCTGCTCAGTAAAATAAGTGGGTTCGGTCAATACATCTAAATTATTATCTTGATTAAATCCTGACATGGTCGCTACCTGGAGAGAGAGAGAGAGAATAAAACACTTTAGCGTGCGCTCTTTCAAAATTAGATTCATTATTATCTTATCTAATCAGGATGGCTCCCACTGTTTTGATCAAATCTTCCTTCAAACCCTTAAAGTTAAGATTAGCCGAGATTAATTACACCTTACAAGTTCGCCAATCTTTCAGCCAGATCAGTGTTGGTACTTTGAGAGAGGTTCCCCGTGCTTTCGCATGGACCTAATTAAAATAAACCTCATTTTCCCAGAGGCATAACCCCGTTAACACCTTTCTAGACACCTACTTGATCGGCTTGTTTTTCATGTGTAAAACTCTCCCAGGAGTAATTCTTACTCGCACTGGGTATCGGGATCCATCTATCTCATAGAAGGTATGCAATCTCATTGCAAATTTCAACACTTGAAATTCCCGATAATATCTTTTACCCCTAGCGTCCTATGACCTTGACGGAGGTCAACAAACCATAGGCTACTAGTCAAGTTCAACCCGTCATTTCCTGATTGAATTAAACCCACCTGCACGACCGTTGACGGAGGTCAACAAGGTCGTACAACTACCCTAAAACAATCGCATCACATGCTGCAGATAAATACTAGTCAGCTACCGCACACTACACCTTGACGGAGGTCAACAAACGTAGCACGAATACTAAGTAGGACTTATCTGAAATGACGGAGGGCTACGCAGGTTTTTCTGAAAACCATGAGCGTAATGAACTTGATATCGTTGTAGAAACAAGTGTTTTCGAAAAGGAATGTTTTTGAGGCTTTTACTAGTTCCGCTAAAGTGGTCACTCCCGGTGAAGGGATCTCGGCTCTTTCCTCATCGAATAAGGTGCTGGATATTCTACAAGGAATACCTCTATGCAAAGCAAGAACTATAGAAGCAATCAAAAACAAAACCGAGTGAATTGTAGCATCTGCTAGTTTCGCTAAAGAGATCACTCCCGGTGAAGGGATCTCGGCACTTTCCTTATCTGGATATTCTACAAGGAATACCGCTATGCAAAGCAAAAAACTAGAGCTACCCTTTTTATAAAATTTGATTCTATAACATCTTTTAGGTTTCTTTTCTTTCATTAATCTCATTAATGAAATCCCATCATTTAAGCTTTCTAAGCATCACAGAAGAAACGAAAGCTGTAATATTTATATATCATATATAGTATAAGCATTCGTCTCAGGCAGTAATATGATCTCATCACAGAACATTGCAGCAGAAGTCTACATATGAAATATTGGATATACTAGGACGTCCGTGCTTTATTTTGAGCCTTTATAAAACACGGATTCCATGGTCGCTATGATTAGTTAAACCCACATCCCTAGACCCCTACGAGAGCGGGTAGTAACCCTGCCAATTCTAAGGTTAGGAGACCCGGTCTCAACTCCTCGAGATGGCCTCCCACTGGACCCTAGAACCCGGTTACTTGTGATCTCCGCCTTGGGTCTATCCTAATGCGGAAAAATAAATAATATACAATGGTGACATCATCCTCAACCCGGAAGTGCCCCAATAAAAGAATATTACAGACAATGAATTTTACATGAATGAAAAAGAAAACTCTCATCTCACATAAAACCCCCGGCTATTCAAAACAAGACGATCCAATATAACATATCACAACAACATATAACAACACATGTCATCAACGTAAGAAAATATGCCTATCACAATTGTTGTCGATCTATAGCGACGAAAACGGCGATATACCATATATTACACTTACGGTCACAGAAAAGAAAATGTAAAACTACAACATTTGGAATCCACAATCTCTTTAGACATCGTAAACCCGAAATATCACATATTACGGATTTCATGCCTAACTAAATGAATTCCACATATTGTATCACTACACAGATATCTAGGCGAAGTTACACAATTCGTTCGATTCAACGAATTCCCAAAATACCCCAGTGAGCTGAACACTTGAGCAGAAAATAAAAATTCCCAGAAGCATGCCCTATCACCTATGGACCGTCGTTGAAGAGCCCGTCCCAAGCCTCCATAGTGGTGCCGCTGAACCGCTGCCAAAACCAAATTTTGGCCGCAGTTGTGCGATCACTGTAGCGAGTTAGGGACTCATTCTTCAAGTGGGTCCATAGAATTCCCTGCATGATTTTCTAAATATTTTTAATATGAAAATTTTCAACTTTTGAAAAAATTTCTAGAAAGGGGGTTTCGTTTGGGTTTTCGGGGTTCGATCGGACTTTAAACTTCGTCTAGAATTCTCATAATGCTCTAGCTTGACTCTGATACCACTGTAGGGTTGCGTAACACCACCACGAAGTTTAGGAAGGCATCACACAAGCCATATTGAAAAATTTTGGGGTGCTATGAAAACCTAACCAAGATCTTAACTAGAGAATTAGGGTTAACTTTGCATGTAAACAACTTTACATCTAAGAGATAGGGATTACAACCTTTGTAGTCCTTTCCTTCGCTTCAAAAGCTCCGAGTAGTGGTCCCTTCGCTACGATCCATGAACTCCCGGACTCTGGAGTGGCTCCGCACGATGTAGGATGCATCTTGCTTAAAGTCTTCGAAATCTAAGATGATCTACTTCGAGGACACACGAACTCAAGTTATGACTTCGCATATATGAAATTAGTGAAGCCAACACACTAATCTATATGGCTAGTATAGAAGAGGATGATGAAGTAGGAATTTTGCTCACTTTATTATTTATTTTCTCACTATTTTCTTCTCTTTTCTCAAAAGCTAGAGAGCAAAAATGAGATGAGGAAGAAGATGAATAATCAAAGAGATGAGGTTAGAAATGCAACCCTAGGTTAGTGTATGTCATCCACTAAACCTTGTAGAGAGCTAACCATGGCTATGTGTCATGGTTGAGTTTAGAAATATCTTAAGCAAAACAAAAAGAGAAGACTTTGTCAAAGTTTATCCACGAGCTTCATGAAGCTTCACCATGACTCATTTCTTCAATTTTGAATTACTTAAGAATTTAAACTCAAACATTACATGTAGCATGGTATAATTCTCATACATACTTGTTGCATATATAACCTAGCATGTCACAATATTATATATCACATATATAATATTTATGCAACAAAAGAAAACAATACAATAAACATATATCATATATATGTTAAATGTATTATAAGTGAGAATAATAAATACTTAAGTGAGCATATAATATATAAATATAAATATATATATATACATCATTTTATCGAATCAACACTTGATCCAATAACCCGGCTATATCACATATAACCGGCCGATATCATATATCGCGAGAATAGAATACGGTATCACATATCGTATTAATCTCGGTCCCCGCACAGATCACATATGTACTCCTACTCCGTTTCACCTGAGCCAGAAAACCTCTGTGTAGGACTCTAAAAACTCGTCAATACGTCGGCAGTAGGTGATGATGATATCAAACACCCACAAACGGCAAGCGGTCAGCTAAACGTAACAGCCACCCGGGTATTGAGCAACCAGAAGATCAACAAGAAAGCCTGTACATACTCCTGTGAATCCAATCAGTAACACTACCATACAGTCCGGTCTCTTCGTCTGATATGTCGCATATCCAGTCTAGGGGTGGTAAAACGTCAGACCCCAATAACAGATAAGTCGTGTCGATGTGAGGCTCATAACGGGTCGAGAAACTACTGATAACTCTTACCAGTAAATCTCCATCTCAGCCTTGGCCAGGGACTTCCAGTTATAGCCAATCGAACACAGCGCAACATCAACTCCCAATACCGGGAGAGACGAAACCCCTCCTATCGCTCATTGCCGCCATGTGATTCGGGACTGTACCCAAAAGACACCGTTTTGCACGTTCTCGTGAACGTGGTAAGGTGGAAATCAAAGCACAGTGGAAATCAAAGCACAGTGGGAATCACACAAGACTCTGTGACGATCTCGGGTCTACAGACTAACCTGTACCATTGTCACCGGAGAACTGCTATCTGACGATAAGTATAATACCATCTAGGAGTTCTCAGCGAGTCCGTTCAGTGTACCCAGTCTCCACTGAGCACCCGTACACCATCTTTGATGTCCAACACCAATGGATATGGGATCATCCATCATCCAGCATATGGGTCTGTTGGGTTCCTAGGCACACTCATGAGGTTCCACAAGGCATCAACCATGCCAAAATCAAATTTTTACATGTGCCGAGAAACCCTAATTGAGATCGTTAACTAGAGGTAAGGCGAAAGCAAGCAAGTTAACTACTTTAACTACAAGTGAAAGGGACTACAACCTTTGTAGATCCGGTCCTCCACTTCCAAAGCTCCGTGACGACGTCCCTTCACTGCGATCATCGGGATCCCGGACTCTAGCGATGGTTTCGTCAGAGAAATAAGCGGTCTAGGTCGTTGATTTCGATGCCGAAGATGATCTACGTCGAGGCGACTCAAACTCAAGCTCCATCTTCACTAGGTCATGAACTTTGTGAAGATAACACACGCTACTACATGGCAAGTGGTAGAGGATGAAGAAATAGGAAGTGGGTTCACTTTGGATTTAGATTTCTCACTTAGTTTCTTCACTTGAAATTTTCTAGAAAACTTTCTTCACTTCATCAAGAAGAAGAAGATGAAAGAAATGAAAAAGAATTATCCAAAATAATAAATCAAGTGAAGTCTATCATATTGCAACCATGGGTGAGTAAACTCTTATAGAGAGTAAACTAGAGTTTAGGTAATGGTTAGGTCAAAGCATAAAACAAAATGGTTAGACTTTTCAAAGATGCTTAAAAAGCTTCATGAAGCTTCAAGCATAAAAACAAAGAAAGCCACCATTTTATTTTTGCCAAAAATAAATAAATAAAATAAATAAAACCTAACCATTAACCTAAACAAGGTGTAAAGCATACACACACCCAAGTTTTCATGTATCATAAATCATGATACAAACTAGTGCACAAACATATATCACTTATACAACTTGTGTACATCAAGTGAGAAAATCAAACTTAAGTGAACAATACTAGTCAATGTAAAGTAATATATCCAATATATAATTATACATTAAATCATTAAATCAACTCTTGATTTAATGATCCGGTCATACGACATATAACCGACTAATATCAAGTGTATCAATATATCGAATCAACATTTGATTCGGTAACCCGGCTATATCTTATATAACCGTCCGATGATACAAATCGCGAGAATAGAATTCAATATCATATACTGGTATTATTCTCGGTCCCGCACATATCTCATATGCGCTCCTATTTCGTTTCGCTTAGCCAGGAAACCTCTGTGTAAGACTCTAAAGACTCGTCAATACGCCGGCAGTAGGTGATGATCATATCAAACACCCACAAGCCGCAAGCGGTCTGCTAAACGTAACGGCCACCCGGGTATTCAGCGATCAGAAGATCAACGAGCAAGCCCTCTCACACTCCTGTGAATCCAACCAGTAACACTTACCGTACAGTCCGGTCTGTTCGTCTGATATGTCGCATATCTCGCCTAAGGGTGGTAAACGTCAGACCCCAGTAGCTTGATAAGTCATGCCGATATAAGGTCCATAAAAAGCGTGAAACTACTGATAACTCTTACCAGTAAATCACTGCAACCCTGGCCAGGGATTTCCAGCTATGGCCAGTTGAGCATAGCGCAACATCAACCCCCAATACCGGGAGAGACGAATCCCCTCCTATCGCTCATTGCCTCCATGTGAATCGGGACTGTACCCAAAAACCACCTATTTGCACGACTCAGTAGAGCCGTGGTAGGGTGGAAATCAAAGCACAGCGGGAGACACACAAGACTCTATGACGATCTCGGGTCAACAGACTAAGCTGTACCAGTGTCACCGGAGAACTGCCATCTGACGTGAGGTATAATACCATCTGGGAGTTCTCGGCGAGTCCGTTCAGTGTACCTAGTCACCACTGAGCACCCGCATACCATCTCTGATGTCGAACACCAATGGATACGGGATCATCCATCGCCCATCACATGGGTCTAGAATATATACGCTAGTCTACTCTGGAATATCGATGCCCTGTCTCGATATTCCCACGACTAGGAACATTGAAGGATGTACTCATTGACTACCCAGGCCCCACTAGTATGATCTACATCACAGTCCTGGAAGTCGAGCACATATCCTAAGGGCTTTATCAACATGTAATAGAGAGACAACAAGTATACATGTTAAGATAAAGATCAACCAGATAGCGTACTATCATGTCGAGCAAGAAAGTCCTACCTATATATGTCCCAGCATCCACTACAATATACATCCTATGTACAGTAATGGCCTCTAGGTCATATATATAACTAACAATCTCCCACTTGCACTAGGGCCATCTATAGCAGTGGTTGCAGTATCTCATACTCAACCATCCCATAAAAGTCTCTCTCTGGGAAAAGGCCTTTGTGAGTGGATCCGCCGTGTTGTCCTCTGAGTCTACTCTCCTAACCTCGATCACCCTGGAGATCAACTATCTCCATGATCAGGTGATGCTGCCTCAGAATATGTTTGGGTCTCTGATGGGACCGGGGTTCCTGGGCCAAAGTCACACTTCCATTGTCATACAATGGTAGGATCCTAGTTCATCTTAAGAACCAATATACACCCAAACTTCCTCTTTGGTAGTATCTTTGATAGCGATGTTACCAGCCTTTATCGTCTAGTCTGCCACGGTATCTAGCTTGGAACTCTTCCAACATACCGTCCCTCCACTGAGGGTAAATACAATGCCTGCGACTGACATTCAGTCGTCCTTATCACCCTGGAACCTTTCCAGTGATTCTCCCCAGGATCTAGTAGGTATCATTTTGATCATATATGGAGAATCCATGTGATAAGAGGAGATTGACCGTGCGTAGCATAAGAAACTCTTTTCCTATCAAGAGTATGTTGTCCACGTACAATACGAGGATGACCACCTTACACTCTACTACCGTTTTGTATATACAAGGTTCATCTACCATTTTTATGAAGTCAAACACTTTGACTATTGCATCAAAACAGACATTCCAACTCCGCGATGCCTGCTTTATTCTGTAAAGCAGCTTGCACACGTTTCCGCTGCTCCCACTGTTTACAAAGCCCTATGGCTGTGTACTTATAGACGTTATCTTCTAAATCTATATTTAGAAAAGCAGTCATAACACCCAACCGCCAGATATCGTAGTCATGGTATATAGCAATGGATCTGGATGGACTTAAGCATACCCACTGGAAATGGTTTCATCATTATCCAAGCCTGGTTGAAAACGAAAACCTTTAACAAGTCTAGCTTTGAAAGTCTCAACTTTTCCATCTACACCAAGTAATCTTCTTAAGATATACTTGCTTCTGATGGGGATTTAACCCTTCAGATATAGCATCCAAAGTCCATACTTTGTTGGTGTACATGGATTCCATCTCAGATCGCTAAGCATCCAGTCATTCTTACAGAGTCCCTACTCTTGATGGCCTGCTCGAATCTAGTTGGGTCATCATCTCATGATGCAATCCTCGCTCTCACTGTCATCGAGAAACCGAAGTATCTCTATGGCGGATGAGGAACCCTGCTAGATCGGCGGAGATGCTGAGGTTCGTCGGGGACTATTGAATCCTTTGGTTCTGTCAAATCATCAGCTGCAGTTTTGTATATCTGAAACCTTTCCAGTTCTACAGAACTGACCTTGCCTTGATCTTGTCCAGATTTTTCTTTTGACATAGGCCGGAAAATCCCAAATCTTAACTTACTTAAGAGATGGGCTCTTCCCATACCATATCTCATATGGAGTGGTAGGCATTGATTTGATTGGAATCTAATTCAATAGGCATGCATCTTCTCAAGTGAACAACCCCCAAAAGGAAACAGGTAACTCAGCAGTACTCATCATAGAACGCATCATATCATATAGGGTGTGATTGCTCCACCCCGATACACCGTTGTGCTGTGGTGTATACAAAGGAGTAACACTGAGAGAGAATCTCATTCTCCTTTAGAATAGTCCAAGAATTCCATGCACAAGTATTCTCCTCCCTGATCTCATCATAGGACATAATACTTATACATGTATTGGTTCTCTACTTCTGACTTATATTCTTTGAATTTCTCAAAAGCTTCAGACATGTGTTTCAACAAGAGCATGTGTCCGAATCTTAAGAGATCATCAGTGAATGTACGGAAGTACAAAGAACCAGTCTTGGTAGATGTAGACTGGGGACCTTTATACATCACTATGTATCAGTCCCAAGAGTTCACTAACTCTCTCTCTTTCGAGTATACAGAGCTATGGTCATCTTATCTTTGTGACATGACGGGCAAGTTTCACAAGATGTAAATTCAAACTGATTTAAATATGCATCTAAAGGTAACTTTAGCGAGTCGGGTCACATTGATATGACCTAGTCTACAATACCTCAAGAAGGAATCGTTCATTTCTGAACTCTTCCTCTCGTGTGTGTTCTGTATACTAGGAACTGTAGTTTGATTTAGAACGTTAATGCTTTTAGATAACGTGCCTGAACCGATCAACTTTTGATATAGGAAAAGTTTAAAACATTATCCAACAATACAAAAATTTATCATTTCTTTACTAATAAAGAGATTGATATGATTTTGTATATCAGGTTCGGTATCTAATAGCATTTGTTCAGAATCAATGTATTTGGAAATACAGGGTGACAGTGACCAACAGACTTGGCTGCAACACTTGCACCGTTTTCTGTCTCATGAAACTTATCATCCGTTCTCAGTTCTCTACCTTTCTGTAGCCCATGTAACGTATTACATTTGCGGGATCCTGATCCGGTATCTAATACCTAGGACGTAGAGAACACTGAGAAACAGTTCTTTATAATGAACACACCCGAAGATGATGCATCTCATGCACTTTCTTCGTTTGGGCGGCATGGGAATCTTGGTATTCCCCTATTTCCTGCTCGGTCTTATAACAATTATAAGTTGGAGCGGGACCAACGTTCCCCAGCTCAGTATAACAAGCGGGTTCGGTCAATACATCCATATTATTATCTTGATTAAGGCATGATATGGTCGCTACCTGGAGAGAGAGAGAGAGAGAGAGAGAAGAAAACACTCTGCGTGCGCTCTTGCAAGATTAGATTGGTTATATATTTTATCTAATCAGGATAGCTCCCACTGTTTTTATCAAATCTTCCTTTAAACCTTAAAAGGAAAGACTAGCCGGGATTAATTACACTCTTCAAGTTCGCCAATCTTTCATCCAGGCCAGTGTCGGTACTTTGAGGGAGGTTCCCCGTGCTTTCGCACGGACCTAATTAAAGTAAACCTCGTTTTCCCAGGGGCGTAACCCCGTTGACACCTTTCTAGAAACCTACTTGATCGGCTAGTTGTAAAGTGCAAAACTCTCCCAGGAGTAACAATTACTCGCAGTGGGTATCGGGATCCAACTATCATATAGAAGGTATGCAATCTCATTGCAAATTTCAACACTTGAAACTCCCGATAATGGTTTTTACCCCTAGCACCTATGACCTTGGCTAAGGTCAACAAATCATAAGCACTAGTCAAGTTCTACCCATAATTTCGTGATTAATTAGACCCACCCACATGACCCTTGGCTAAGGTCAACAAAGCCACATGACTGTCCTAACTAATCGCATCATATGCGGTGTAGGAAGACATTACTTAGCTACCGTACACTGTGCCTTGACTATGGTCAACAAACACAGCACGAATACTAAGTACTCTACTTCCTAAAATTACGGAGGGTTGCGGATGGTTTTTAAGAAAACCTTTAACGCTTTGAACTTGATCTCGTTGCGGAATCAAATGGTTTTTAAGTGGAGTGTTTTTTAGACTTTTCCAGTTTTGCTAAAGGGGTCACTCCCGGTGAAGGGATCGTCGGCCCTTTCCTTATCGAATAAGGTGAAGGATATATCATATATACCGCTGTGCAAAGCAAAAACTATAAAAGCAATCAAAAGACAAACCGAGGGTTGTAGCATCTGCCAGTTATTACTAAATGGGTCACTCCCGGTGAAGGGATCTCGGCCCTTTCATTATCGAATAAGGTGCGGGATGTTCTACAAGGAACACCGCGATGCAAAGCAAGAACTGTAGCTACCTGTTTTTGAAATTCGATTCCACAACATCTTTTAGGTTTATTTTCTTTCATTAATCTCATTAATGAATGTCCCATCATTTAAGTCCACCTAAACATCACAGAAAAATATAACGTACGCTTATGCCATCCGCATTCGCCTCGATGCCCCGTCTGCACCGTTAGTTTAGGTAACTAACGCCAGAGCGAGGCAGGGCTAGCACGGGTGTAAAACATAAGCAACGTCTATATAATATATCATATATACTATATACAATATCTATCTGAACATATCACATGATCACATCACAGATAACGCAGCAGAAAATATCATATGAAATATTGGATATACTAGGACGTCCGTGTTTTATTTTGAGCCTGTATAAAACGCGGTTTCCACGGTCGTGATGAATAGCCAATCCCACACCCCTAGACCCCTACGAGAGCGGCAAGCAACCCTACCAATTCTAGAGTTAGGAGACCCGGACTCGACTCCTCGATATGGTCTCCCACTGGACCGTAGAACCCGGTTACTTGTGCTCCCCTCCTTGGGTCTATCCTAATGCGAAAAGTAAATAATATACAATGGTGACATCATCCTCAACCCGGAAGTGCCCCAATAAAAGAATATCACATACAAGTTTTTACATGAATGAAAAATGAAAAACACTCATCTCACATAAAAACCCCCGGCTATTCAAACACGACGATCCAATATAACATATCCAGCAACACATAACATCACATGTCATCAACGTAAGTAAGTATGCATACACTGTTTGTCGTCAATGTATAGCAACGAAAAACGGTGATACAACTACATACTACACTTACGGTCACAGAAAAGAAAGTGTAAAACTACAACAGTTGGAATTCGCAAACTCTTTAGACATCGCATGCCTAACCAATTATAAACCCCGCATGTTAGTCTCATTATCGAAAACTCTTTTCAATATCAAGTCGGGCAATTCAGCAAGATTCCCGACATCCTGAACGAATGCTCGTCGTAAACTTTAGTAGATGGCCGCACCCCCGATACCGTCGACGAAGTGCACTAAGGAGGAACACCGCTGCCGCGAGCACCCGAACGGATGCTTTTTTGGCGACGGGGTTCTCCTACAGTCACTTGGTCGGGGCTATGGGGTGTAGCTGTCTATTAAGTTTACCCGGCGAGTATCCGCATACGCAACGTGATTGCAACGGACTTTTGATCACATCAAAATCCCGTGGCAACCGATCAAGTGAGACTAAACTGCTAGATTTATAACGTTCAAATATTCTTGATTCCAATTATTGTATCACATTCCAGATAAACAGACAATGTTAAACTTTCCGATCGAATAATCAAACACCCAAGTTTTCCCGAAACAGCTCAACACTTGAAATAAGTTTAAAAACAACCATTTCATGCCACAGTACCAATGGTCCAGCCGTAGAAGGGTTAAGCCAACGCCTCACATGTGGCACGTCGTACTGCCCCAAACCCTAAGGTTCAAATGGCAGTTCAAGACGGTCACATAATCGAGTTAAGGTTTGTTGTCTTCTAGAGGGTCCATCGCGTTACTTGCACTACTTAGAACGTTTTTAAACTACGGAAAAATCCAACACTTGGAAATTTCCCGGCAGGGGAAAAAGTGGGTATTTATATCCGGTCGAACTTTTTAACATGTTCTAAATCATCCAGAAAAACACATAGATGAAGTTAAACTTTCCGATCGAAACATCGATTCCCTAATACAACCCAGAAAACTCAACTCTTGAGTATACATTAAAAATTCCCAGAAAACACAGGAAACTGCTACGGGCATTACTGTAGGAATATGGACCCCAAATCAGTACATACGGCCGCGAAACCGCCGCCAAAAGCAGGGTAAGGCCGCGGTTCCGCGGCGCTAGAGTAGAGTTAGGGCTTCGTTTTCTACAGTTAACCTTATATTTCCCTGCACTATTTTCTGAGCATTTTTAATTCACAAAAATCCACAGTTTCAAAAATTGTACAGAGAAGGGTATCGATTGGGGTTTCGGGGTTCGATCGGGTTTCTAACTTCCTCTACACATCGCCTAAAACTCTAGCTAGGCTCTGATACCACTATAGGGTTCCTAGGCACACTCATGAGGTTCCACAAGGCATCAACCATGCCAAAATCAAATTTTTACATGTGCCGAGAAACCCTAATTAAGATCGTTAACTAGAGGTAAGGCGAAAGCAAGCAAGTTAACTACTTTAACTACAAGTGAAAGAGACTACAACCTTTGTAGATCCGGTCCTCCACTTCCAAAGCTCCGTGACGACGTCCCTTCGCTGCGATCATCGGGATCCCGGACTCTAGCGATGGTTTCGTCGGAGAAATAAGCGGGCTAGGTCGTTGACTTCGATGCCGAAGATGATCTACGTCGAGGCGACTCAAACTCAAGCTCCATCTTCACTAGGTCATGAACTTTGTGAAGATAAAACACTCTACTACATGGAAAGTGGTAGAGGATGAAGAAATATGAAGTGGGTTCACTTTGGATTTGGATTTCTTACTTAGTTTCCTCACTTGAAATTTTCTAGAAAACTTTCTTCACTTCATCAAGAAGAAGAAGAAGAAGAAAGAAATGAAAAAGAATTATCCAAAATAATAAATCAAGTGAAGTCTATCATATTGCAACCATGGGTGAGTAAACTCTTGTAGAGAAAAAACTAGAGTTTAGGTAATGGTTAGGTCAAAGCATAAAACAAAATGGTTAGACTTTTCAAAGATGCTTAAAAAGCTTCATGAAGCTTCAAGCATAAAAACAAAGAAAGCCACCATTTTATTTTTGCCAAAAATAAATAAATAAAATAAATAAAACCTAACCATTAACCTAAACAAGGTGTAAAGCATACACACACCCAAGTTTGCATGTATCATCAATCTTGATACAAACTAGTGCACAAACATATATCACATATACATCTTGTGCACATCAAGTGAGAAAATCAATCTTAAGTGAACAATACTAGTCAATGTAAAGTAATATATCCAATATATAATTATACAATAAATCATTAAATCAACACTTGATTTAATGATCCGGTCATACTGCATATAACCGACTAATATCAAGTGTATCAATATATCGAATCAACATTTGATTCGGTAACCCGGCTATATCTTATATAACCGTCTGATGATACAAATCGCGAGAATAGAATTCAGTATCACATACTGGTATTATTCTCGGTCCCGCACATATCTCATATGCGCTCCTATTTCGTTTCGCTTGATCTAGGAATCCTCTGTGTAGGACTCTAAAGACTCGTCAATACGCCGGCAGTAGGTGATGATCATATCAAACACCCACAAGCCGCAAGCGGTCTGCTAAACGTAACGGCCACCCGGATATTGAGCGATCAGAAGATCAACGAGCAAGCCCGCTCACACTCCTGTGAATCCAACCAGTAACACTTACCGTACAGTCCGATCTGTTCGTCTGATATGTCGCATATCTCGCCTAGGGGTGGTAAACGTCAGACCCCAGTAGCTTGATAAGTCATGCCGATATAAGGTCCATAACAAGCGTGAAACTACTGATAACTCTTACCTGTAAATCACTGCAACCCTGGCCAGGGATTTCCAGTTATGGCCAGTCGAGCATAGCGCAACATGAACCCCCAATACCGGGAGAGACGAATCCCCTCCTATCGCTCATTGCAAAGCGGGACTGTACCCAAAAATCACCTGTTTGCACGACTCAGTAGAGCCGTGGTAGGGTGGAAATCAAAGCACAGTGGGAGACACACAAGACTCTATGACGATCTCGGGTCAACAGACTAAGCTGTACCAGTGTCACCAGAGATTAACAGCCATCCGACGTGAGGTATAATACCATCTGGGAGTTCTCGGTGAGTCCGTTCAGTGTACCCAGTCTCCATTGAGCATCCGCATACCATCTCTGATGTCAAACACCAATGGATATGGAATCATCCATCGCCCATCACATGGGTCGAGAAGCTATACGCTAGTCTACTCTGGAATATCGATGCCCCGTCTCGATATTCCCACGACTAGGAACATTGAAGGATGTACTCATTGACTACCCAGGCCCCACTAGTATGATCTACATCACAGTCCTTGAAGTCGAGCACATATCCTAAGGGCTTTATCAACATGTAATAGAGAGACATCAAGTATACATGTTAAGATAAAGATCAACCAGATGGCGTACTATCATGTCGAGCAAGAAAGTCCTACCTATATATGTCCCAGCATCCACTACAATATACATCCTATGTACAGTAATGGCCTCCAGGGCATATATATAACTAACAGGTTCAAGATGCGTATACGCTAGTCTACTCTGGAGTATCGATGCCCTGTCTCGAAACACCCTCGACTAGGAACAGTTATAGGATGTACTCGTAGATTACCTTGGCCCCACTAGTATGATCTCATCATAGTCCTAGTGGTCGAGTACAGATCCTAAGAGCTTTATCAACATGTGAGAGCAAGACAGTAAACTAATACAAGTCAACATGTTAAGACAAAGTGAAACTAGATAGCATATTATCATGTCGAGCAAGAAAGTCCTCTCTATATATATCCAAGCATCCATTATAATATACATCATATGTACAACAATGGCCTCTAGGGCTTATACATAACTAACAAACTTGAGATGTGACTTATGATCTGTTGGCCTTCGTCAAGGCGGTAAGCGCATGGGGTAATAATCACATCGGGAGTTTCTAACATACAGGAAACTTTCCAGGTATGCGCATACCTTCTGGAGTGTGATAACTTGAGTGGATTCGATCAGGTTATCATGCGATGATAGTTGGATCCTGGTACCCACTGATGAGTTGGTTTACTCCTCGGGTGATTTTAAATGATCCCGACTAATTCTTCTTTCAGGTTTGGAGGAGAATTTGAGGATACAGCGGGAGACATCCTGATTAGATAAAGTGTTTAACCATTCTGATCTAGGTTAGAGTGCACACCGAGTGTTTCTTTTCTCTCTCTTTTTGGCAGCGACCATGTCCCGACCCTAGACTAGAACTCATGAACCAAGTTAACCAGAACTTCTTAAAACACTGGCCTTTGAATTGTCAAAGTTTCATACATCATTGCCACTCCTACTTTTACCCTTTGCATTTCTCCGGAACATTCCGTACCACTATGAAGATCCACAGTTATTGGATATGACCATCGTACAGTTACATACGAACTCGAAGAAACTTGTTTCAGATTCGAGGATGGTTTCCGGTTCTGGAGAAATTGAATAGGACTATTCTGTTGTCTTTTCCTTTTACCTTCTCTCACGTTGTGAGGGCTCCCAGTATTAGGAGAGGGTACACCTATTGCGTTTATTGGATAGTCTTCTTCCAAACCATAGGCAGGTGCCGAAAGGTAGCGAAGGAAGAAAACCAATTAACCTAAGTGTTCTGTACAGAAGGTAATAAGTAAAAACAAATAAAGGGATTAGAAAGAGGGAAAAGTAAATTGCGACTGCTATCATTCATTACGAAACCGCGTATATCATCGCCACTCCTACTTCACCTTTGAATTTCTCCAGAATACCCCGTATCACTACGAAGATCCACAGTTATTGGATAATCCGTCATATAGTTACATACGAACTCGAAGGAACTTGTTCCAGTTCGAGGATCGATTCTGGTTCAGGAGAAATAGAATAAGGTTTATTCAGTTGTCTTTTGTCTTTACCTTCTTTTAGGTTGCGAGTGCTCCTAGGATTAGGAGAGTACACCTATTACTCTTATTGGACAGTCTTTTTCCAAACCATAGGCTGGTTCTGAACGGTAGAGAAGGAAGAAAACCATTTAGCCTAATGGTGGTGTACAGAAGGTAATGAGTAATGAAGAATAAAGGGATTTGGAGAGATGGTAAGGAAATATACTGTTACAGCCATGAATCTGGATAATGGAAGAGGCATTACTAGGAATACCCGGATACCCCTTCGAAACATTTTCATGTATCAGTTTCACTATGCGTTGTTAAATGAAAACTGATTTCCCAATTAGATCCTTACTCCAGGGTATATATTTACCATAAATGATTCTCACATCTGTATGGTTGTACAGATGATTAGTGGGAGTAAGTTATTGGGAATCAGGTGATTATATTCTCATTATATCGGAATTCGTTGTAATTGGTGATATTTGAGGAAATCGCCTGAGTTTTTCCTGATGGCAGATATTTGGTTTTGAATATCCGTTGTTATAGACCAATTTCAAACTGATATATATATATATATATGATTATTTTATAAAGTGAGATATAACTTTTTGAAATTATGTCCATGACATTTACCTATATCAGTTGATGGTTAGGTAAGGGGCATTAAACATCGGTGTAATTCTTCTTAACCATAGTACAGTTTTCAACCTACAACCCACAGAGTATGAGTTATTAAACACAGGGGACTTATACAAAGTATTTTATGTTGCCCAGTGTCTATTAGGACAAAGGGGTAGGTCCTCGTACTATATTCTGTTTACTTGTGACTTCTCCAGTTTTAGACAAGTATTTCGTAGAAATACAAGGTCCAAATTTTGAGAAGTTATAGGTATATGAATAAAGTAGAGAACCATGTGTTGCAAGTATCAGGATTCTTCAAGGTGATCGAAGATATAGATACTTATGTTTGGTATTCATTTGATAGTAATGGTTTAGAGAACTTGCTTCTCTTTCAGGTTACTCATATATGGATGTACTCCTAAGTTGAGTAATGCTGATAGGCCTCTCTCCATTTAGTTTACATGCACTGGAGACAACTGCATGATTTGAATCTGGTTCCAATTCAGTGCCTCTATTTCTATATATATATAGAATGGTTCAAATCTTAACGATGTTAAGGTATATGGAGTTGTCCGGCTTATGCTTAAAACCAGACTTTGGATAACTCAAGGCACGTTTCTGTAATGACAGTTTGTGGGTTATCCCGGGCTATGACGAGGGTCAACTTTCTACCATCTGGAAGATCAATAGTGATATTGTTCTTGACTCACCACAATTTTAGTAAAATGGACTTTTTCAGAAAACAGTTGTGGGAGTATGGTAGAACTGGAAGTGATTCCAGAACCACAGACGATTTCTGAAAATTTAAATAGAACCTAAAGATTCAATCGGGTTTGACATTCCATTAGCCACTCCGCAGATATGGTGGGTAACCTTAGGCGCCCGAGAGGTATTTCGATATCCTCAAAGACGGTGACAGGGAGGTTCTTGTTTTCCCAGACTTGCTATTAATGCTGTTCTAGACCATGAGAACCGGCATGAGGATGTGTATAGCGTCATTCTAAACTAGCTTTAGAAGTGTACGTATATATGACTCTGCCAGAGGGTTGTTGTAGTCAGTGGGAGCAGCGGAAGAATAGTGGACAAGTTGCTTATGTCTATTTATAGACTAAAGCAGGTATAGCGGAAATAGATCATCTATTTTTGATGTGACAGTCATAGGCTTTGACTTCATCAGAATAGGAGATGGATCTATTAAGAAGGTAGTAGGGTGGTATGTCCTGGTATTTGGATGACATACACTTTGTAGGAAGTGAAATTCCTATACTACAATCGGTTATACTGTGGTTTTCATACAGTGGTTTCTCCATATAGGATATGGATATTATATCAGGCATTCTAGTTACTAGATCTAAGGTTTTAGATCTAGATTTGGGTAATTTCCCAATCTGGGTACTTAGACAGTATTCTAAAGGTGTTTTAGAATGGACGACTCCTAGCAAGGTGGTGTACCTGCAGGTGATGGAGTCACCCTCTCTAAAAGGTGTCTTACAGACTAAAGGGGAGAGAGATGTGCATGATTGGCATATAACTTGCTTAGACAATTGAGTGAATCATGAGATATCAAGTGTAAGTTATATGTGTGCCCTAGAGGCCATTACTGTACATACGATGTATATTGTAATGGATGCTTGGACATATATAGGGAGGACTTTCTTGCTCGACATGATAGTATGCTATCTGGTTGCACTTTATCTTAACATGTACTCTGGTTGTCCCTATGTTACATGTTGATAAAGCCCTTAGGATATGTACTCGACTACTGAGACTATGATGAGATCATACTAGTGGGGCCACAGTAGTCGACGAGTACATCCTATAACTGTTCCTAGTCGAGGGTGTATCGAGACAGGGCATCGATACACCAGAGTAGACTAGCGTATACGCATCTTGACCCATATGATGGGCGATGGATGATCCCAGATCCATCGGTGTTTGACATCAAGGATGGTGTACGGGTGCTCAGTAGAGACTGGGTACACTGGACGGACTCGCCGAGAACTCCCAGATGGTATTATACCTCACGTCATATGGCAGTTCTCCGGTGACACTGGTACAGAGTAGTCTGTTGACCCGAGATCTTCATACAGTCTTGTGTGATTCCCACTGTGCTTTGATTTCCATCATACCACGTCCAAGAGGGCGTGCAAAAAGGTGGCTATTGGGTACAGTCCCGAATCACATGGAGGCAATGAGCGATAGGAGGGGATTCGTCTCTCCCGGTATAGGGAGTTGATGTTGCGCTGTGTTCGATTGGCTATAACTGGAAATCCCTGGCCAGGGTTGCCGAGATTTACTGGTAAGTGTTATCAGTAGTTTCCCGAACTGTTATAGACCTCATATCGACACGACTTATCAAGCTACTGGGGTCTGACGTATACCACCCCTAGGCGAGATATGCGACATATCAGACGACGAGACCGGACTGTACGGGAGTGTTACTGATTGGATTCACAGGAGAATGTACAGGCTTGCTTGTTGATCTTCTGAGCGCTTAATACCTGGGTGGCTGTTATGTTTAGCTGACCGCTTGCAGCTTGTGGGTGTTTGATATGATCATCACCTACTGCCGGCGTATTGACGATTCTTTAGAGTCCTACACAGAGGTTTCTTGACTCAGGCAAAACGAAATAGGATCACATATATGATATGTCCAGGACCTAGGATAATGCGATATGTGATACCGTATTGGATTCTCGCGATATGAGATATCGGCCGGGTATATGTGATATAGCCGGGTCATCGTATTAGTCGGTTATATGCGATATAGCCGGATTGTCGGATCAAGTGTTGATTCGATAATTTAATGTATAATAATATATATGATATATTAAATTACATTAACTAATATTAGCTCACTAAAATATTCTTTTTCTCACTCGGGTAATACATTGATATATATGCAATATATGTTAAATGTATTATTTTATTTTGTTACAATAAATATTATATATGTGATATATAATATTGTAACATGATATGATTACTAATGCAACATGTTTAGTGGAGATTAAACACGATTAGGGTTTGATTTGGGTTAGTGCATTCATGAACTTTCTAGAAGGTTTTTTCTTTTGTCATGAATGAGATATTATGCTTGATATTTTTGTGTTACTCACTCTTAACCCAACCCAAACCCTAGCCCTAGATAAATCTCTACATGAGTCACCCTTGATCATGGTTGCATTATTCATCATGTTTATCTTTTCATTATTCATCACAAATGAAAAGGGATCATTCTTCTTCTTCTTCCTTCTCTTTTCATGGAAAAGCTTTCTTGCTTTTGATTTTGTGATGAAAGTGAGTGAGAATAAGAAAACAAATGAGAGAAAAAATCCTACTTCATCATCCTCATCTACCCTTTCCCTTTAAATGAGGGTGTTCACTTCATTTAGTGAGTGTTAGCTTGTGTTAATGAAACTTCAAGGTAGATCATCTATGTTATCGAAGATCGGAAGCAAGACTGCATCTTTCTCTTTGTAGAGCCTCTCGAGAGTCCGAAACACGATGATCGCAGCGAAGGGACCTCAACACGGAGCTTAAGAAATGAAGGACCGGATCTACAAAGGTTGTAATCTCTCTCACTTAGTGTTAAAGTGTTTAACATGCTTGTTTTCGCATAAACTCTAGTTTAAAGATCCGGCTTTGGGTTGTTCGGCACGGCTAAATTTTAAATCGGGCATGGTTGATGCCTCATAGGCCCTTGTGCGTGTGCATTGCATCCCTACAGTGGTATCAGAGCCAAGCTAGAGCTTCAGGAGAAGTCTGGGCGAAGTTTAAAGTCCGATCGAACCCGGAAACCCCGACGAATACCCTTCTCTGGATATTTTTCAAAAATGTGATTTTTTATGAATTAAAAATGGTCAGAAAAACAAGTAGGAAAAACTAAGAATTACTGTGAAGTAAGGTCCACTAAGTCGCTCACGTGACCGCGGAACCGCGGCCAAACCAAGGGTTAGGCGGCGGTTCCGCGGCCGAAATTTTGACTTAGTCCCTCATATTTCATATATTTATTCTTAGGTCCTTTCTTGTCATTTTGTTCTGGGAAATTTTTAATTCCACTCAAGTGTTGAGTTTTATAGGGTTGTATTGGGGACTCGTTGATTCAATCAGATAATTTAACTTTGTTTAATTTTTCCGGATAATTTTAGAAACTGTTAAAAAGTTCGAACGGATATCAATAACTCACATTTTCCCCTGTTGGAAATTTTTTCAAAAGTTGGATTTTTTTCTCGAGTTTAAGAACGTTCTAAGTCGTGCAAGTAACGCGGTAGACCCTCTAGAAGACAACAAACCTTAACTCGATTATGTGACCGTCTTGAACTGCCTCTAAACCTTAGGGTTTGGGGCAGTACGACGTGCCACATGTGAGGCGTTGGCTTGGCCCTTCTACGGCTGGACCATTGGTACTGTGGCATGTGATGGATGTTTTTAAACTGATTTTAAGTTGAGATATATTGGGGAAATGTTGGGTGTTTGATTATTCGATCAGAAAGTTTAACACTGTCTTTTTATCTGGAATGTGATACAATATTGGAATCCACAGGTAGTTATGAGATAACTAATTTGAATGTTATAAATCTAGCAGTTTAGTCTCAGTGATCGGTTGCCACGGAATTTTGATGTGATCAAAAGTACGTCGCAATCATGTAGCGTACGCAGATACTCGCCGGGTAAACTTAATAGACAGCCACACCCCAAAGCCCCTACCAAATGACTGTAGGAGAACCCCGTCGCCAAAAGCATCCGTTCGGGTGCTCGCGGCAGCGGTGTTCCGCCTTAGTGCACTTCGTTAATGGCATCCGGGGGTGCGGCCGTCTACTAAAGTTTGCGACGAGCATTCGATCAGGATGTCAGGAATCTTGTTGAATTGCCCGACTTGATATTGAAAAGAGTTTTCGATAATGAGACTAAAATGCGGGGTTTATAATTGTTAGGCATGCGATGTCTAAGGAATTCATTTGGTTAGGCATGCGATGTCTAAGGAGGTTGCGGATTCCAACTGTTGTAGTTTTACACTTTCTTTTCTGTGATCGTAAGCGAAGTATGTGGTGTATCGCCGGCTTCGTTGCTATACATCAACGACAATCGGGATACGCATACTTGCTTACGCTGATGATATGAGATATTATGTGTTACTGTGATATGTTATATTGGATCGTCGTGTTCTGGATAGCCGGGGGTTTTATGTGAGATGAGAGTTTTTCTTTTTCATTTATATAAAATTCATTTGTATGTAATATTCTTTTATTGGGGCACTTCCGGGGTGAGGATGATATCACCATTGTATATTATTTACTTTTCCGCATTAGGTAGACCCAAGGTGGGGAGCACAAGTAACCGGGTTCTAGGGTCCAGTGGGAGACCATCTCGAGGAGTCGAGACCAGGTCTCCTAACCCTAGAATTGGCAGTGTTGCTTGCCGCTCTCGTAGGGGTCTAGGGATGTGGGTTTGGCTATTCATTGTGACCGTGGAATCCGTGTTTTATACAGGCTCGTATTAAAAACACAGACGTCCTAGTATATGCAATATTTCATATATGTTCTTCTACTACAATGTTCTGTGATGAGATCATATTACTACCTGAGACGAATGTTTATATTATATATATGAGATATATATTATATATTGTTGATTTTGTTTCATATCTAATGCTTGTGAAGAATAATAAAATGGGACTTCATTAATGAGATTAATGAAAATAAAAGAAACCTAAAGATATTGTAGAAACTTTTTTAAAAACTGGTAGCTCTAGTTCTTGCTTTGCATAGCGGTGTTCTTTGTAGAACATCCAGCACCTTATTCGATAAGGAAAGAGCCGAGATCCCTTCACCGGGAATGACCTCTTTAGTGAAACTAACAGATGCTGCATACTCGGTTTTTCTTTTGATTGCTTCTATAGTTTTTGCTTTGCATAGTGGTATATATGATATACCCTGCACATTATTCGATGAGGAAAGGGCCGATGATCCCTTCACCGGGAGTGACCCCTTTAGCAAAACTAGAAAAGCCTAAAAAACACTCCATTTAAAAATCACTCGATTCTACAACGATATCAAGTTCATTACGCAAAAGGTTTTTCATAAAAAAACCTGTCGTAGCCCTCCGTCATTTCAGATAAGTCCTACTTAGTATTCGTGCTACGTTTGTTGGCCTGCATCAAGGCGTAGTGTGCGGTAGCTAACTGGTATTTATTTGTTTATGCATATGATGAAGATTGGATTAGGGTAGTCGTGCGACTTTGTTGGTCTGCGACAAGGGTCGTGCGGGTGGGTTTAATTCAATCAAGAAATGACGGGTTGAACTTGATTAGCGCACTGTGGTTTGTTGGCCTGCGTCAAGGTCATGGGACGCTAGGGGTAAAATATTATTGGGAATTTCAAGTGTTGAAATTTGCAATGAGATTGCATACTTTCTATGAGATAGTTGGATCCCGATACCCGCCACGAGTAAGAGTTACTCCTGGGAGAGTTTTACAAATTACAATTAGCCGATCAAGTAGGTGTCTAGAAAGGTGTTAACGGGGTTACGCCCCTAGGAAAACGAGGTTTACTTTAATTTGGTCCGTGCGAAAGCACAGGGAACCTCCCTCAAAGTACCGACACTGGCCTGGCTGAAAGATTGGCGAACTTGTAGAGTGTAATTAATCCCGGCTAGTCTTTCCTTTTAGGGTTTGAAGGAAGATTTGACTAAAACAGTGGGAGACATCCTGATTAGATATATTAGATAACTAATCTAATCTTGCAATAGTATACGCTGAGTGTTTTCTTCTCTCTCTCTCTCCAGGTAGCGACCATATCACGCCTTAATCAAGATAATAATACGGATGTATTGACCGAACCCGCTTGTTATACTGCGCTAAGGAACGTTAGTCCCGCTCCAACTTATAATTGTTATAAGATAGAGCAGGAAATTGGGGAATACCAGATTTCCCGTGCCGCCCAAACGAAGAAAGTGCATGTTGATGCATCTTCTTCGGGTATATTCATTACAGAGAACTGTTTCTCAGTATCCTTTACGTCCTGGGTATTTGATACCGGATCAGAATCCCTCATATGTAATTTGTTACATAGGCTACAAATAGGTAGAGAACTGAGAACGAGTGATAAGTTTCATGAGATAGAAACGGTGCAAGTGTTGCAGCCAAGTCTGTTGGTCACTATCACCCTGTATTACCAGAATACATTAATTCTGAACGAATGTTATTAGATACCGAACCTGATATACAACATCATATCAGTCTCTTTATTAGTAAAGAAAGGATATAATTTTGTATTGTTGGATAATGTTTTGAACATTTCCTATATCAAGAGTTGATCGGTTCAGGCACGTTATCTAAAAGCATAGACGTTCTAAATCAAACTACAGTTCTTAGTATACAGAACACACACAAGAGGAAGAGTTCAGAAATGAATGAATCCTTCTTGAGGCGTTGTAGACTAGGTCATATCAATACGATCCGACTAGCTGAAGTTACATAAAGATGCATATTTAAATTAGTTTGAATTTACATCTTGTGAAACTTGACGGTCATGTCACAAAGATAAGATGACCATAGCTCTGTTTATTGGAAATAGAGAAAGAGTTAGTGAACTCTTGGGATTGATACATGCTGATGTATGAAAGTCCCCTGTCTACATATGCCAGGACCGGTTCTTTATACTTCATTACATTCTCTGATGATCTCTCAAGATCTGGACATATGTTCCTGTTGAAACACAAGTCTGGAACTTTTGAGAAATTCAATGAATATAAGTCAGAAGTAGAGAACCAAAAACGGGTATAAGTATCATGTCCTTTGATGAGATCAAGGAGGAGAATACTTGAGCACGGAATTCCTGGACTATTCTAAAGGTGAATGAGATTCTCTCTCAGCATTACTCCTCCGTATACACCATAACACAATGGTGTATCGGGGCGGAGCAATAGCACCCTATGTGATATGGTGTGCTCTATGATGAGTACTACTGAGTTCCCTATTTCCTTTTGGGAGTTATGCACTTGAGAAGCTGCATACCTATTGAATAGGGTTCCAATCAAATCAGTTGCCTACCACTTCATATATGATATGGAAAGGGAAGAGCCCATATCTTAAGTTTTGTTAAGATTTGGGGTTGTCCGTCCTATGTCTAAAAGGAAAAATCCGGACAAACTCGAGGCAAAGTCAGATCTGTGGAAGTTTGTTGGATATCCCAACCATACACAAGGGAATATCTTCTACCAAACCGAGGAATAAAAATGTTTTGTTTCTCAACATGCCAACTTTTTGAAAAGGAATTTCTTATGAAGAAATTATTTGTCATGAGGTAGAACTGGAAAGAGTTCCAGCTATACAAACTACAGCAGATGATTTGGTAGAACCAAAGGATTCAATAGTTTCCAACGAACCGCAGCCTCTCTGTCGATCTAGTAGGGTTCCTCACCCACCTGAGAGATACTTCGGTTTCTCTATGACAGTGGGAGCGAGGATTGCATCATGAGATGATGACCCAACTAGTTTCGAGCTGGCCATCAGGAGTGAGACTTTGTAAGAATGACTGGATGCTTATCGATGTGAGATGGAATCCTTATACACCAACAAAGTATGGACTTTGGTTGCTTTATCTGAAGGGTTAAATCCCCATCAGGAGGAAGTATATCTTGAGAAGATTACTTGGTGTACATGGAAAAGTTGAGACTTTCAAAGCTATGCTTAAGTCCATCCAGATCCTACTTGCCACGGCTACATACCATGACTACGATATCTGGCGGTTGGGTGTCATGACTGCTTTTCTAAATGTTGATTTGGAAGAGAGCGTCTATAAGTACACAACCAGAGGGCTTCGTAGACAGTGGGAGCAGCGGAAACGTGTGCAAGATGTTTTATGTGATAAAGCAGGCATCGAGGAGTTGGAACGTCTGTTTTGATGTGGTAGTCAAAGAGTTTGACTTCATCAAAATGGTAGATGAACCTTGTATATACAAAAAGGTAGTAGAAAGTATGGTGGTGATCCTCGTAGAGTACGTGGATGACATACTCTTGATAGGGAAGGAGTTTCCTATGCTATGCTCGGTCAATCTCCGCTTATCACAAGGATTCTCCATATAGGATCAAATATGATATCTCCTAAATCCTGGGTTTTGGATCTATGAGATAGTTCTAATTGGATGTTGGGATTCTCACTAGTTGTAGTGAGATGGTATCAATCGATCCTGGGGAGAATCACTGGAAAGGTTCCAGGGTGATAAGGACGACTGAATGTCAGTCGCAGGCATTGTCTTTACCCTCAGTGGAGGAACGGTATGTTGGAAGAGTTCCAAGCTAGATACCGGGACATACTAGACGATTAAAGGCAAGATACATCGTTACCAAGGATGCTACCAAAGAGGCAGTCTGGATACATATAAGTTCATAAGATGAACTTCGTTCCTACCATTGTGTGACAATGGAGTTGTGGCTTATGCCAAGGAAACCCCGTCCCATCAGAAATCCATATACAATTCTTAGGCAGTATCACCTGATCATGGAGATGGTTGATCTCCAGGGAGATCGAGGTTAGGATAGTAGGCACATAGTACAACGGGGCGGATCCACTCATAAAGGCTTTTTTCCCAGTAGAGACTTTTATAGGATGGTTGAGTATGAGATACTTCAACCACAGCTAATTATTAGGTATGCGATACCACAACAGATGGCCCTAGTGCAAGTGGGAGATTGTTAGTTATATGTGTGCCCTAGAGGCCATTACTGTACATACGATGTATATTGTAATAGATGCTTGGACATATATAGAGAGAACTTTCTTGCTCGACATGATAGTATGCTATCTGGTTACACTTTATCTTAACATGTACTCTGGTTGTCTCTATGTTACATGTTGATAAAGCCCTTAGGATATGTACTCGACTACTGGGACTATGATGAGATCATACTAGTGGGGCCACAGTAGTCGATGAGTACATCCTATAACTGTTCCTAGTCGAGGGTGTATCAAGATAGGGCATCGATACACCATAGTAGACTAGCGTATACGCATCTTGACCCATATGATGGGAGATGGATGATCCCATATCCATCAGTGTTTGACATCAAGTATGGTGTATGGGTGCTCAGTAAAGACTGGGTACACTGGACGGACTCGCTGAGAACTCCCAGATGCTATTATACCTCACGTCAGATGGCAGTTCTCCGGTGACACTGGTACAGAGTAGTCTGTTGACCCGAGATCGTCATAGAGTCTTGTGTGATTCCCACTGTGCTTTGATGTCCAACATACCAAGTCCAAGAGGGCGTGCAAAAAGGTGGCTTTTGGGTACAGTCCCGAATCACATGGAGGCAATGAGCGATAGGAGGGGATTCGTCTCTCCCGGTATAGGGAGTTGATGTTGCGTTGTGTTCGATTGGCTATAATTGGAAATCCCTGGCCAGGGTTGCCGAGATTTACTGGTAAGTGTTATCAGTAGTTTCTCGAACTGTTATAGACGTCATATAGACACGACTTATCTGTAGGGTTACTAGGCACACTCAAGAGGTTCCACAAGGCATCAACCATGCCAAATTCAAATTTTTATATGCTGAGGATCCCTAATGAAGATCGTTAACTAGAGATTAAGCGAAACAACCGGCTAGCAAACTACTTTGCTACTAAGTGAATGGAAATACAACCTTTGTAGATCCGGTCCTCCACTTCTATAGCTCCGTGTTGACGTCCCTCCGCTGCGATCATTGGGATCCCGGACTCTAGCGATGGTTTTGTCGGAGAAATGAGCGGGCTAGGTCGTTGACTTCGAGGCCAAAGATGATCTACGTCGGGGAGACTCAAACTCAAGTTATTCCTTCACTTGGTCAAAAACTTTGTGAAGAGAACACCCTATACTACATGGCAAGTGGTAGAGGATGAAGAAATAGGAGGTGGGTTCACTTTAGAATTGGATTTCTCACTCTTTTTCTCATGGCACCATTGGAGCTAGCAAGCTTTTGTGAGCTTGATGAAGATGATGAAGAAGAAAAGAATCATATGAATCATTATCAAAAATGAAATTTATCCAATAAATAATGGCACCATGGTTGAGTTATGCCCTCATGCTTAACTCTTGTAGAGAATTAACCAAAGAATTAGATTAAGGGTTGGGTTAACTAATATCTTATACAAATGACAAAAGAGTTGACTTTGTCAATGTTTATAAAGCTTCATGAAGCTTGATAACTTTGACCAAAGTCACACTCTTTTGTTATATGCTAGGAAAATAGTAAACCCTAATTTAATCTTGATTTGGTTCAAGTCTCATACACTCAACTTGTTTGTATCATCAAGCATGATACAAACATGTACACTTGCATATATCACATATAAACAATGTGCACATTCAAGTGAGAAAATCAATCTTAAGTGAACCAATACTAGTTAATGTAAAGTAATATATCAAATATATAAATATACATTAAATTATTAAATCAACACTTGATTTAATGATCTGGTCATATCGCATATAACCGACTAATATCAAGTGTATCAATGTATCGAATCAACACTTGATTCGGTAACCCGGCTATATCACATATAACCGACCAATGATACGAATCACGAGAATAGAATACAGTATCACATACTGGTATTATTCTCGGTCCCGCACATATCTCATATGCGCTCCTATTTCATTTCGCTTGAGCCAGGAAACCCCTGTGTAGGACTCTAAAGACTCGTCAATACGCCGACAGCAGGTGATGATCATATCAAACACCCACAAGCCGCAAGCGGTCTGCTAAACGTAACGGCCACCCGGGTATTGAGCGATAAGAAGATCAACAACAAAGCCTGCTCACACTCCTGTGAATCCAATCAGTAACACTACCGTACAGTCCGGTCTGTTCGTCTAATATGTCGCATATCTCGTCTAGGGGTGGTAAACGTCAGACCCCAATAACTCGATCATTCATGTCGATATGAGGCTCATAACGGGTCGAGAAACTACTGGTAACACTTACCAGTAAATCCCTAAAGCAGCCTTGGCCAAGAACTTCCTGTTATAGCCAATCGAGCACAGCGCAACATCAACTCCCTATACCGGGAGAGACGAAACCCCTCCTATCGCTCATTGCCTCCATGTGATTCGGGACTGTACCCAAAAGCCACCTTTTTTCACGCCCACTTGGACGTGGTATGATGGAAATCAAAGCACAGTGGGAATCACACAAGACTCTATGACGATCTCGGGTTTACAGACTAACCTGTACCAGTGTCTCCAGAGAACTGCCATCTGACGTAAGGTATAATACCAGCTGGGAGTTCTCGGCGAGTCCGTCCAGTGTACCCAGTCTCCACTGAGCACCCGTATATCATCTCTGATGTCAAACACCAATGTATATGGGATCATCCATCGCCCATCTATATGGGTCGAGAAGGTATACGCTAGTCTACTCTGGTATATCGATGCCCCGTCTCGATACACCCACGACTAGGGACTTTGAAGGATGTACTTATGGACTACCATGTCCCTACTAGTATGATCTGCATCATAGTCCAGGTAGTCAAGTACACATCCTAAGGGCTTTACCAACATGTAACAGAGAGACAATCAGTGTACGCGTTAAGGTAAAGAGTAACCAGATAGCATACTATCATATCGCGCAAGAAAGCCGTCCCTATATATATCCAAGCATCCACTACAATATACATCATATGTATAGTAATGGCCTCTAGGGCATACATATAACTAACAATCTCCCACTTGCACTAGGGCCATCTGATAGCAGTGGTTGTAGTATCTCATACTCAACCAACCCATAAAAGTCTCTCTCTAGGAAAAGGCCTTTATGAGTGGATCCGCCGTGTTGTCCTCTGAGTCTACTCTCCTAACCTCAATCCCCTGGAGATCAACCATCTCCTCAATCAGGTGATACTGCCTAAGAATATGTCTGGATTACTGATGGGACGGGCGTTCCTTGGCATAAGCCACAACTCCATTGTCACACAATGGGAGGAACGAAGTTCATCTCATGAACTAATATACACCCAGACTTCCTCTTTGGTAGCATCTTTGGTAACGATGTATCTTGCCTTTAATCGTCTAGTATGCCACGGTATCTAGCTTGGAACTCTTCCAACATACCGTCCCTTTACTGAGGGTAAAGACAATGCCTGTGACTGACTTTCAGTCGTCCTTATCACCCTGGAACCTTTCAAGTGAATCTCCCCAGGATCAATTGATACCATCTCACTACGACTACTGAGTATCCTAACATCCAATTAGATCTATCTCATAGATCCAAACTTAGGTTTTAGGAGGTGTCACTTTGATCCTCAATGGAGAATCCTTGTGATAAGCGGAAATTGACCGAGCGTAGCATAGGAAACTCCTTCCCTATCAAGAGTATGTCATCCACGTACTCTACGAGGATCACCACAATACTCCCTACTACCTTTTTGTATATACAAGGTTCATCTACCATTTTGATGATGTCAAACTCTTTGACTAACTCATCAAAACAGATGTTCCAACTCCGCGATGCCTGCTTTATCACATAAAACATCTTGCACACGTTTCCGCTGCTCCCACTGTTTACGAAGCCCTCTGGCTGTGTACTTATAGACACTTTCTTCTAAAACATCATTTAGAAAAGCAGTCAGGACACCCAACCGCCAGATATCCGTCACGACCCAAAAATGGCCCGTGACGGCCCTAGTACTAAGCAACGCCTAAAGACGCAACGTAGTAAAAGAAAGCCAAACCCAGAAATCTAAACCATGAGAAATACGGAAAAGATAATATAAGTTTTGAAAACAATTGAAATCGCAACCCAAATTCTTTAAAAGTCTTCCTTTCCTTCTTTAAAATTTTAGCAACACCCCATTTATTTATAAAGACTAGTCAATATGAGTACAACAGAAGAATAAGGACAGTAGAGAAAAGCTGCATATATAAAGACATCAAATCCACCATAATACATCTAACGTCCTCACCAAGTCTCTATGTCAATAATACAATAGCTGATGGAGAGTACAAAATACAACGAATATACAATATGTAATACAGATAACCATCTAACCCACCTAAGCAAAAAGGTACTGTGAGCTGATGCGGTATCTGTAGCAAAAGGTAATAGCTGGATAGCTGAATAGAGGAATAGCCTGCCTCGACTACTCTGGGGAAAACCTGAAACACCTGTGGCACAACGGGGGTGAGTTGCCAACTCGTGAATAGTATAAAACATATACAGGTAATCGCAGGAATGCACGTACAGCATGAATCTAAGATATGCGATTACAATAATAATATATCATGCAATGCTGAAATAGGGAGAGTACACTAGCAGGTACAATCAATATGTGAAGCAATGATGGCATGATAGTAGTATGCAATGTCTATGCAATAGAGATATGAGAAAGCAAATATGCAACTATCATAAGGGTACACTACAAGTACTACCAATATATGAATCTGTGCATAAGATAGGTAATGGTGAGGTGTAGGGTGGAATATGTCATTTTCCACGGAAACCTGACGTCGTGGCAGGATCACAATCCACCAAGATACTCCAATCCTAAATCCTCAAACCAGGCCCCACATTGGGCACTCACATCAAATAAGTCTCACATCTCCTCAATGTACAATGTCGAGTAATCTCCTATATCCCGAATGTACAAGTCACCAATCACATAGGTATATCCAATGTCCAAATCCCAATGAATCACCTAGTATCCCAAGTCCAATCTCAAGTAAGTTTCTAGCATCCTAAAGGTAAATATATGTACAGAAATAAATATGATGGGGGCAATACACATATATTAGCGTCCCATTCCCTTAATATTGGTGTAAGGGTATATATAACAACGGCTAAGTCCCCTGTTATATATACAAAAAGGGGGTTAAAGAAATATCATGAAACCATGTGCCAAGTATCGGTACAGAAATCCTCGTATATGGGGCTCCGTCAGTCCGGATCAGCCCACGGGGTCCGTCTGCAGTGTCGGCCCTCGGCCTCGACAGTACAGGTCATCCCGCATCCAACTCTCTACTCTGGCCAGTAGCCTCCAGACAACTGCCAGGTCCAAACAATCACCGGTAGGTACTCGCCCGCCTCCAGGCTCAATCGGCAAACCCATCGATCTTCTTGCCGAGGGGAACCATACCGGGCCCCACCATGTACTCTCATACGGCAACCACACATCGTATGGAGCATAGAATCAGCACCGATAAAACTCATGGGGGACGCTCGAAATATCATATCAAGGAAACCGGGTTGTTACATGTATGCATAATTTCATGAACTCCCGCGGTTCCCAAATCCCGAAAACATTATATGAAATCCAGATAAACAATGCATAAATACAGGAATAGATGTATGCGATATATCTGAATGCGAGCAGGTAAACACAAGTATATAGCTGAACCAGATGTATGCGAAATCATGATAAGGTACAGCTAGGTAACATCAGTAAATGTGAATATGCGACAACAACTGGATATGTATCTAACATACAGGTATAGCAAAGTATAGGTATCTACCTATAGGAACTGATGTCGTATACCCCCCTGGGTATAGTAACATATGTAGGAAATCCCTCCCGGTAAAGGTAAAATATGTAGGAGGTATACCTGTAGCTGTATCGCAAAGTGAAAATATACCTATCACTAAAGGTATGATACACTATAGGTATACCGATAAACTAGATGTCAAGTGTGGTAAGCAATGGTAGCTATAAGGGGTAGTGTGTGACATGGCAATTATTGACGGTGTGTGTGTAGCATGCAATCCGTGCTCGTGCAACATGAACCGTCAATAATGTGTGAAGTTTCCTACGGCTGCTAGTCACAGTATATAGCTATATCTAGGAAATGCAGTAAGGCGCAATTCTACAATGACGTAGAATGTGCGACAGGAAATTGAATCCTAGCCCAGACGCATAACGCCATGCGGGTGATTCCCCTGTAGATGTTATATCTACTCACCTAAACTCCACGCTGGGTGAATCCTATCACCTGCTCCCCCTGTAGCCGTGTCCGTAGCCCCTGTCTGCAAACCTGCAAATACGACATGGAAATCACATATAAGCCAAAAATCCCGCGAAACGCGATATCGAATCGAAACGAGAAACTCGCGTCGCGAACTAAACGCGCGTGTGCACGATACGCTGAATCGTGTGTGTACGCGTCTAGAACCATCGCGACACGCCGCGATACGCTGGATCACAGAACCCACTCACGTATCGCGCGTATCGCGCAAATACAACGGACACCAAAAACGATATATTGTCCCAGATTTTCCTACAGGTAGAATATTACAAAACTAGACATACCAACACACTACACAACACTGCAGACTACCCCAGACAAAACCCCAACACCCAAACCCCTAACCTGGCCGCAAATTGCGGCCAGAATCCCAAAATTGGCGGCCGAGAATGAGAGTGGGGGTCTCGTTTTCTGGTGGTGTTATCTAAACCTAGCAAGCATGCTCCAGTTTCCTCAATTTTTACCTGAAGGCATCGGGTCAATAGCAGATTCCAGATGTCCAAAATATCACTTAAAACGACAATTTGCACCAAATAGAAACCTTATGGTATTTTAGTGTAATCCGGGGTTAAACTTAGTTAAGTGACCCTAACAACACTAAATTAACCTAAGGTAGCTAACACAATTAACAATTTACCACAATATCACACAAATCACTAAAACTAGCACTAAACTAGCTAATTAACACTAATCGACACCAACCTACGCACAAGCTAGCAAATTAGTAAATTGGGTTAAGGAAATATACCCAAAAGGATCACAAGAAGCAGGAGAAGGAGTGTGAGGAGCTGCTCCAAGTTGCTGGAGCTCAAGCTGCTGCTGCTGTTGCCTCTGAAGCTGCTGCTGCTTGCTTTGCTGCTGCTGCTATTGGTGTGCTGCTGCTTTTGCTGCAGAGGATAATGATGGCTGCTGTCACTGTTGTTGTTGTTGTTATTGTTGTCTCCTCCTTGTGCTGGGGCTGCTGATGCTATTGTTGTTGTGGTTGCTTGCTTTGCTGCTACTGATGCTGCTGCCTCTTCTGCTGCTGCTGTGAGAGTGCTGTGTGTGTGTGTGAGAGAGAGAGTGTGAGAGAAAGAAAATGAGGAGAGAAAATGAGAGAAAGGCCAACCCCTCTCTTCCTTTCTCTTCCCACAATAAATGAGCATGGCATGAGCCATGTTGCCCCATGCTTTCCCTCTCTCTCTCTCCCCAAAGTCAACAATTCAACCAAAGAAAATAAAACCCTTATTAAAATTCATTTTCATTAAAACAACCATGCACTTAAACAACCCAAAACACCTAAACCAAACTTAACACTAGATTAAGCAATGGTTAAACCTCAATTTACATCCTAGTTTACATGCACAAGTGTGTGTGCGCCTAATAAAATTCTAATAAAATACACAATAATTAGGATAAAATATTTAAAACTTAATTTGTTAAACTTTTTATTAAAAACCACATTTTAAAATATAATTAGCTACAAAACACATTCTAAGGTGTTACAATATCGTAGTCATGGTATGTAGCCGTGGTAAGTAGGATCTGGATGGACTTAAGCATAGCTACTTAGAAAATGTTTCATTATAATCCATACCTGGTCAATGATGCAAACTTTTAACAAGTCTAGCTTTGAAAGTCTTAACTTTTCCATATACACCAAGTAATCTTCTCAAGATATACTTGCTCCTGATGGGGATTTAACCCTTCGGATAAAGCAACCAAAGTCCATACTTTGTTGGTGTATAAGGATTCCATCTCAGATCGCTAAGCATCCAACCATTCTTACAGAGTCCTACTCCTGATAGCCAGCTCGAAACTAGTTAGGTCATCATCTCATGATGCAATTCTCGCTCCCACTGTCATAGAGAAACCAAAGTATCTCTCAGGTGGGTGAGGAACCCTGATAGATCGGCGGAGAGGCTGAGGTTCGTTGGTGGCTATTGAATCTTTTGGTTCTACCAAATCATCAGCTGCAGTTTGTTTAGCTGGAACTGTTTCCAGTTCCACCTCATGACCAAAAATTTCTTCACAAGAAATTCCCTTTCACAAAGGTGGCATGCTGAGTAACAAAACATTTTTGTTCCTCGGTAAGGTAGAAGATATTCCCTTGCGAATGCTTGGGATATCCAACAAACTTCTACAGTCCTGATATTGCCTCGAGCTTGTCCGGATTTTGCATTTTAGACATAGGCCGGACAACCCCAAATCTTAACCGACTTAAGAGATGGGCTCTTCCCTTTCCATATCATATATGAAGTGGTGGGCAACTGATTTGATCGGAACCCTATTCAATAGGTATGCAACTTCATAAGTGCATAACTCCCTAAAAGGAAATAGGAAACTCAGTAGTACTCATCATAGAGCACACCATATCACATAGGGTGCTATTGCTCCGCCCCGATGCACCGAGGTGCTGAGGTGTATACGGAGGAGTAATGCTGAGAGAGAATCTCATTCTTAGAGTAGTCCAGGAATCACGTGCTCAAGTATTCTCCTCCTTGATCACATCAAAGGACATAATACTTATACCCATTGTTGGTTCTCTACTTCTAACTTATAATCTGTGAATATCTCAAAAGGTTCGGACTTGTATTTCAACAGGAACATATGTCTGAATCTCGAGAGATTATCAGAGAATTTAATGAAGTACAAAGAACCGGTCTTGGCATTTGTAGACAGGGGACCTTCATACATCAACATGTATCATCCCAAGAGTACACTAACTCTTTCTCTGCTTCTAATAAACAGAGCTATGGTCATCTTATCTTTGTGAAATGACTGGCAAGTTTCACAAGATGTAAATTCAAATTAATTTAAATATGCATCTAAATGTAACTTCAGCCAGTCGGGTCGCATTGATATGACCTAGTCTACAATGCCTCAAGAAGGATCCGTTCATTTCTGAACTTTTCCTCTTGAGTGTGTTCTGTATACTAAGAACTGTAGTTTGATTTAGAACGTTAATGCTTTTAGATAACGTGCCTGAACCGATCAACTCTTGATTTAGGAAATGTTCAAAACATTATCCAACAATACAAAATTATATTCTTCTTTATCTAAATAAAGCAACTCATATGATTTTGTATATCAGGTTCGGTATCTAATAACATTTGTTCAGAATCAATGTATTCAGGTAATACAGGGTGACAGTGACCAACAGACTTGGCTGCAACACTTGCATCGTTTTTTGCCTCATGAAACTTATCACCCGTTCTCAGTTCACTACCTTTCTGTAGCCCATGTAATATATTACATATGTGGGATCCTGATCCGGTATCATATACCCAGGACGTAAAGAACATTTGAGAAACAGTTCTTTGTAATGAACGCACCCGAAGGTGATGCATCAACATGCACTTTCTTCGTTTGGGTGGCACGGGAATTCTGGTAATCCCCAATTTGCTGCTCTGTCTTATAACATTTATAAGTTGGAGCGGGACCAACGTTCCCCAGCTCAGTATAACAAGCGGGTTCGGTCAAAAAATCCGTATTATTATCTTGATTAAGGCGTGACATGGTCTCTACCTGGAGAGAGAGAGAAGAAAACACTCTGCGTGCGCTCTTGCAAGATCAGATTGGTTATTATTTTATCTAATCAGGATGGATCCCACTGTTTTTATCAAATCTTCCTTCAAACCCTAAAAGGAAAGACTAGCCGGGATTAATTACACGCTACAAGTTCGCCAATCTTTCGGTCAGGCCAGTGTCGGTACTTTGAGGGAGGTTCCCCATGCTTTCGCACGGACCTAATTAAAGTAAACCTCATTTTCCCAGAGGCGTAACCCCGTTGACACCTTTCTAGACACCTACTTGATCGGCTAATTGTAATGTGTAAAACTCTCCCAGGAGTAACAATTACTTGCAGCGGGTATCGGGATCCAACTATCTCATAAAAGGTATGCAATCTCATTGCAAATTTCAACACTTGAAATTCCCAATAATATTTTGCCCCAAGCGATCTATGACCTTGACTGAGTCAACAAACCATAGACCGTAAGTAAAGTTCAACCCGTCATTTCCCGATTGAATTAAACCCACCCGCACGACCCTTGACTGAGTCAACAAGGCCGCACGACTATCCTAATACAATCGCATCATATGCTTTGCAGATAAGCACTAATCAGCTACCGCACACTACGCCTTGACTGAGTCAACAAACGCAGCACGAATACTAACTATTACTTATCTGAAATGACGGAGGGCTACGACAGGTTTTTAAGAAAACCCTTTGCGTAATGAACTTTATATCGTTGTAGGATCGAATGAATTTTGAAATGGAGTGTTTTTTAGGCTTTTCTAGTTTTGCTAAAGGGGTCACTCCCGGTGAAGGGATCGTCGGCCCTTTCCTTATCGAATAAGGTGCAGGATATATCCTATATACCGCTGTGCAAAGCAAGAACTATAGGAGCAATCAAAAGACAAACCGAGGGTTATAGCATCTTCCAGTTATTGCTAAAGGGGTCACTCCCGGTGAAGGGATCTCGGCCCTTTCCTTATCGAATAAGGTGCAGGATGTTCTATAAGGAACACCGCGATGCAAAACAAGAACTGTAGCTACCTGTTTTTGAAAATTCGATTCTACAACATCTTTTAGGTTTCTTTTTCTTTCATTAATCATATTAATGAAGTCCCATCATTTAAATCACCTAAACATCACAGATAAATACGATGTACACTTATGCCATCCACATTCGCCTCGATGTCCCCTCGTGCACCGTTAGGTTAGGTAACTAACGACAGAGCGGGGCAGGGCTAGCGCGAGTGCAAAACATAAGTAACGTCTATATAATATATCATATATACTATATACAGTATCTATCTCAACATATGAAATGATCACATCACAGATATCGCAGCACAACAAACATATGAAATATTGGATATACTAGGACGTCCGTGTTTTCAATACGAGCCAGTATAAAACACGGATTCCACGGTCCTAATGAATAGCCAAACCCACACCCCTAGACCCCTACGAGAGCGACAAGCAACCCTACCAATTCTAGAGTTAGGAGATCCGGACTCGACTCCTCGAGTTGGTCTCCCACTGGACTCCAGAACCCGGTTACTTGTGCTCTCCTCCTTGGGTCTATCCTAGTGCGGAAAAGTAAATAATATACAACGGTGACATCTTCCGCAACCTGGAAGTGCCCCAATAAAAAAATATTACATACAATAAATTTTGCATGAATGAAAATAAAAACTCACATCTCACATAAAACCCCCGGCTATTCAAAACGCGACGATCCAATATAACATATCCAGCAACACATAACATCACATGTCATCAACGTAAGTAAATATGCGCATCCCAATTGTTGTTGACATATAGCAACGAAACCGGCGATATCACATATTACACTTACGGTCACAGAAAAGAAAGTGTAAAACTACAACAGTTGGAATCTGCAACCTCCTTAGACATCGCATGCCTAACAGTTATAAACCCCGCATTTTAGTCTCTATATCGAAAACTCTTTTCAATATCGAGTTGGGCAATTCAACAAGATTCCCGATATGCTGATCGAATGCTCGTCGCAAATTTTAGTAAACGGACGCACCCCCGATACCGTCGACGAAGTGCACTAAGGCGGAACACCGCTGCCACGAGCACCCAAACGGATGCTTTTTGGCGACGGGGTTCTCCTACAGTCACTTGGTCGGGGCTATAGCGTGTAGCTGTCTATTAAGTTTACCGGCGAGTATCCGCGTACGCTACGTGATTGCGAAGGACTTTTGATCGCATCAAAATTCCGTGGCAACCGATCATTTGAGACTAAACTGCTATATTTATAACATTCAAATCAGTTATCTCATAACTACTTGTGGATTCCAAATATTGTATCACATTCCAGATAAATAGACAATGTTAAACTTTCCGATCGAACCATCAAACACCCAGGTTTTCCCGAAACAACTCAACACATGAAATAAGTTTAAAAACATTCACTTCATGCCACAGTACCAACAGTCCAGCCGTAGAAGGGTCAAGCCAACGCCTCACATGTGGCACGCCGTACTGCCCCAAACCCTAAGGTTCAAAGCAGTTCAAGACGGTCACATAATCGAGTTAAGGTTTGTTGTCTTCTAGAGGGACCATCGCGTTACTTGCACTACTTAGAACGTTATTAAACTACGGAAAAATCCAACACTTGGAAATTTTCCGGCAGGGGAAAAATTGGGTATTTATATTCGGTCGAACTTTTTAACATATTCTAAATTATCCGGAAAAACACAGATAAAGTTAAAGATTCCGATCGAATCGTCGAACTCCCAATACAACCCAGAAAACTCAACACTTGAGTATAAATTAAAAAATACCCAGAAAACACAGGAATCAAATAAGGAGTTACTGTGCAAAATACCATGAATAAAGTGACCGTACGGCCGCAGAACCGCCGCACGAGCCATGCTTATGCCGCGGTTCCGCGGTGCTTTAGTCGAATTAGACTCACGTGCTTCACAGTATCTCCTAGAAAACCCTGCTGAATTTTTTGGATATTTTTAATCTGGAAAAATCCACATTTTCAGAAAATGTACAGAGAGGGTTAAAAGTTGGGGTTTCGGAGTTCGATCGGATTTCTAACATCGTCTACACATCGCCTAAAGCTCTAGCTAGGCTCTGATACCACTGTAGGGTTACTAGGCACACTCAAGAGGTTCGACAAGGCATCAACCATGCCAAATTCAAATTTTTATGTGCCGAGGAACCCTAATGAAGATCGTTAACTAGAGATTAAGCAAAACAACCGGCTAGCAAACTACTTTGCTACTAAGTGAATGGAAATACAACCTTTGTAGATCCGGTCCTCCACTTCTATAGCTCCGTGTTGACGTCCCTCCGCTGCGATCATCGGGATCCCGGACTCTAGCGATGGTTTCGTCGGAGAAATGAGCGGGCTAGGTCGTTGACTTCGAGGCCGAAGATGATCTACGTCGGGGAGACTCAAACTCAAGCTATTCCTTCACTTGGTCAAAAAATTTGAGAAGAGAACACCCTATACTACATGGAAAGTGGTAAAGGATGAAGAAATAGGAAGTGGGTTCACTTTAGAATTGGATTTCTCACTCTTTTTCTCATTGCACCATTGGAGCTAGCAAGCTTTTGTGAGCTTGATGAAGATGAAGAAGAAGAAAAGAATCATATGAATCATTATCAAAAATGAAACTTATCCAATAAATAATGGCACCATGGTTGAGTTAAGCACCCATGCTTAACTCATGTAGAGAATTAACCAAAGCATTAGGTTAAGTGTTGGGTTAACTAATATCTTATACAAATGACAAAAGAGTTGACTTTGTCAATGTTTATCAAGCTTCATGAAGCTTGATAACTTTGACCAAAGTCATACTCTTTTGTTATATGCTAGGAAAATAGTAAACCCTAATTTAACCTTGATTTGGTTCAAGTCTCATACACTCAACTTGTTTGTATCATCAAGCATGATACAAACATGTACACTTGCATATATCGCATATAAACAATGTGCACATTCAAGTGAGAAAATCAATCTTAAGTGAACGAATACTAGTTAATATAAAGTAATATATCAAATATATAAATATACATTTAATCATTAAATCAACACTTGATTTAAAGATCCGGTCATATCGCATATAACCGACTAATATCAAGTGTATCAATGTATCGAATCAACACTTGATTCGGTAACCCGGCTATATCACATATAACCGACCAATGATACGAATCACGAGAATAGAATACAGTATCACATACTGGTATTATTCTCGGTCCCGTACATATCTCATATGCGCTCCTATTTCGTTTTGCTTGAGCCAGGGAACCCCTGTGTAGGACTCTAAAGACTCGTCAATACGCCGGCAGCAGGTGATGATCATATCAAACACCTACAAGCCGCAAGCGGTCTGCTAAATGTAACGGCCACCCGGGTATTGAGCGATCAGAAGATCAACAAGCAAGCCTGCTCACACTCCTGTGAATCCAATCAGTAACACTACCGTACAGTCCGGTCTGTTCGTCTGATATGTCGCATATCTCGTCTAGCGGTGGTAAACGTCAGACCCCAATAACTCGATAAGTCATGTCGATATGAGGCTCATAACGGGTCGAGAAACTACTGGGAACACTTACCAGTAAATCCCTAAAGCAGCCTTGGCCAAGGACTTCCTGTTATAGCCAATCGAGCACAGCGCAACATCAACTCCCTATACCGGGAGAGACGAAACCCCTCCTATCGCTCATTGCCTCCATGTGATTCGGGACTGTACCCAAAAGCCACCATTTTGCACGCCCTCTTGGACATGGTATGATGGAAATCAAAGCACAGTGGGAATCACACAAGACTCTATGACGATCTCGGGTCTACAGACTAACCTGTACCAGTGTCACCAGAGAACTGTCATCTGACGTAAGGTATAATACCATCTGGGAGTTCTCGGCGAGTCCGTCCAGTGTTCCCAGTCTCCACTGAGCACCCGTATATCATCTCTGATGTCAAACACCAATGGATATGGGATCATCCATCGCCCATCTATATGGGTCGAGAAGGTATACACTTGTCTACTCTGGTATATCGATGCCTCGTCTCGATACACCCACGACTAGGGACTTTGAAGGATGTACTTATGGACTACCATGTCCCCACTAGTATGATCCGCATCATAGTCCAGGTAGTCAAGTACACATCCTAAGGGCTTTATCAACATGTAACAGAGAGACAATCAGTGTACACGTTAAGGTAAAGAGTAACTAGATAGCATACTATCATATCGAGCAAGAAAGTCGTCCCTATATATGTCCAAGCATCCACTACAATATACATCATATGTATAGTAATGGCCTCTAGGGCATACATATAACTAACATTATCAAGCTACTGGGATCTGACGTATACCACCCCTAGGCGAGATATGCGATATATCAGACGACGAGACCGGACTGTACGGGAGTGTTACTGATTGGATTTACAGGAGAATGTACATGCTTGCTTGTTGATCTTTTGAGCGCTCAATACCTGGGTGGCTGTTACGTTTAGCTGACCGGTTGCAGCTTGTGGTTGTTTGATATGATCAACACCTACTGCCGGCGTATTGACGATTCTTTAGAGTCCTACACAGAGGTTTCTTGACTCATGCAAAACGGAGTACGAGCACATATATGATATGTGCAGGACCGAGGATAATTCGATATGTGATACCGTATTGGATTCTCGCGATATGAGATATCGGCCGGGTATATGTGATATAGCCGGGTCATCGTATTAGTCGGTTATATGCGATATAACCGGATTGTCGGATCAAGTGTTGATTCGATAATTTAATGTATAATAATATATATGATATATTAAATTACATTAACTAATATTAGCTCACTAAAAGATTCTTTTTCTCACTCGGGTAATACATTGATATATATGCGATATATGTTAAATGTATTATTTTATTTTGTTACAATAAATATTATATATGTGATATATAATATTGTAACATGATCTGATTACTAATGCAACATGTTTAGTGGTGATTAAACACGATTAGGGTTTGATTTGGGTTAGTGCATTCATGAACTTTCTAGAAGGTTTTTTCTTTTGTCATGAATGAGATATTATGCTTGATATTTTTGTGTGACTCACTCTTAACCCAGCCCAAACCCTAGCCTTAGTTAAATCTCTACATGAGTCACCCTTGACCATGGTTGCATTATTCATCATGTTTATCTTTTCATTATTCATCACAAATGAAAAGGGACCATTCATTCTTTTTCTTCCTTCTCTTTTCATGGAAAAGCTTTCTTGCTTTTGATTTTGTGATGAAAGTGAGTGGGAATAAGAAAACAAATGAGAGCAAAAATCCTACTTCATCATCCTCATCTACCCTTGCCCTTTAGATGAGGGTCTTCACTTCATTTAGTGAGTGTTATCTTGTGTTAATGAAACTTCAAGGTAGACCATCTATGTTATCGAAGATCGGAAGCAAAACTGCATCTTTCTCTTCGTGGAGCCTCTCGAGAGTCCGGAACACGATGATCGCAGCGAAGGGACCTCAACACGGAGCTTAATAAGTGAAGGACCGCATCTACAATGGTTGTAATCCCTCTCACTTAGTGTTAAAGTGTTTAACATGCTTGTTTTCGCATAAACTCTAGTTTAAAGATCCGACTTTGGGTTGTTCGGCACTGCTAAATTTTAAATCAGGCATGGTTGATGCCTTGTAGACCCTTGTGCGTGTGCCTAGCATCCCTACATCAAGTACCACACCAGATATTGTTTTTGCACTAGTTGCGATAAGTTGATATATTAATCCAATCCTGGAGAAACATTCGGAAGCAATTTATAAACATTAGTGGATGTTCTAGGGATTTGATAACGGCAGCCTCTTTCAGGAGACAGTTATCATTCCAGGCTTCCAAGGTGACCTGGATGACAGAGTGACTGTCAGAATTATAGTTTTCCCTCTTTTGACGGGCAGTAGTTTGGACAGTTGGTCCAAGCGGATACTGAGGGAGGCATGGCGCAGGATACTGTTTAAATTCAGTTGACGATACAGTCTAAGAAGTTTACTGGATTTGGAGTTCATTTGTGAACTAGGTCTCATAAAATATCCAGGAATATTCTAAGACATGTATTGCTCATTTCGGGAGATAGCTTTCTCCGCGAATGAGAGATAAAGAGAGACATAGAAATAAACATTAGAGTGGATCCACTTACTGAGGCTATTTCTCGAACGCAATAGTTTTACAAATGAGCTTTGTCAAACTGATTAGTATAGAAGTTGGGTGTTCGGTATCACACGGGCTGTGAGTATGCGACACCGCAATAATTAGCCATAAGTGCAAGTGGGAGATTGTTGGCTATAGTTCCCTCAAGTCAATTATTGGATCGCAGACACGTGATTGCAATGATTGAGGGATGACCTATACCGGTAGGACAGTCTTACTCGAGATGATAGTATGCTATCTGGTTTGTCTTTATCATCGTGTACATGCTTCAGGTGACACTACAGATCACTATTACATGTTGATAGAGCCCATAGGATTCTAGCTTGACTACCAGTATTATGATGGCGATCATATACGTGAGAGTTGGGTGTTCTATACGCACATCCTTAAAGTGTCCCTAGTCGTAGGAGTTTCGAGACTGGGCATAGATACTCCGAGAGTATACCAGTGTATACGGATCGAGACCCCGACAAGGGGCGGTGGCCGTTCTCACAAGCCATTGGTGTCAGATGGTACACCTAAGATGTATACATATGCTCATTGGGTTATGAGTACACCGGACGGACTCACTAGGAACATGCTAGTTGGTATTATACCTATTGTCAGATAGCAGTTCCCAGGTGACATGTGTATAGGTTAGTCTATCGACCTGAGATTGTCATTTTTCTCGTGTGAGTTCCTACTATGCTTTGATTACTACCCTACCACGGCTCAAAGGAGTCGTGCAAACAGGTTTTAGTTGGGTACAGTCCCGAGCCACATGGAGGCAGTGAGCGGATCGTCAGGGGATTCGTCTCTCTCGGTATATTGGGGGTTGATGTCGCGGTGTGCATGGGTGGCCATCACCAGAAATCCTTGGCCGGGGTAGACGAGAATTACTGATTCGGATCAGTAATTTCTCAGGTGGTGATAGGTTTTATACTGACACTAAATGTCGCGTTATTAGGGGTCTGACTTTTTCCACCCCCTAGACTCGATATGCGATACTCATAGACGAACGGACCGGACTGTACGGATATTGTCACTGTCAGGCTCAGTAGGGTTTCAGGATGAGTTTGCTCGTCGGCTTCCCTTTCGCTCAATACCTGGGCAGCCGTTACGTACAGCTAGTGCCACTGACGTGCTTGTGGTTAAACCCACTTCCAGCGTATTGACGAGTCTTTAGAGTCCCACACAGAGGGTTTCCCGAGTTCGGGCGAAACATTGTAGAGGCCGTTTGGTTTTATGGCAGGGTTCGATCATATACGTGCACTTGTGCACGGATCATGATCGGACGGATAATACTAGTGGGCTTTGGTTTAAGCCGGATCATAGTATTATATTGTTGGATTACTTTCGTCTCGTTGTATTCGTATTCAGTCGGAATGCGGATGCTGGTATGTATATACAGATGAGGGGTATTCTTGTAATTCTTTACTAGATAACTTTAGTTGATACCATTTCTTCTTTTTGGATTAAACATTTTGGTTTAAAATGTTTAATGGTGGAAAGTGTGACTCATTCTTGGTATGGCTAGGCTTTTGTCTTGCCTTAGATATTTGTGTATAGTGTTGTGGGATATTTTGTGAAGGCATGTGAGATATTTCTAGTAGGAAGCAGATTTTTTTTGGGGGGATGCTTTGCTTGTGTAGCCTACACAATATCTCACAACACACACACACACACATAAAAAGAGCAGCCACTTCATTTTCTTACTTCACTTGTTTTTTTCTTTGAGCTTCACACTTTCCTCCATGGGCATCTTCTTCAACCTCCACCCATCCCTCTTATGAGTTGAGAATCCATAGGTGTTTTGAGACAAAGTATTCACACACTATCTCTACTTCATCTTGGGCATCTAGGCTAGAAAACTTGATGTCCGAATTGCTTCAATTTAGAGGCGGGAGCCCGTATAAAGAACCTTCGACGTGGATTTTCTTCGACGAAGGGAGACCGGAGATCGAACTTGATCGGGGAAGCCGCGAGGAGCTTGGGACAGAGGTTGAAGACTGAAGGACACGGATCGATCGGTATAACCTCTCTAAACTCCTTTTGTAGAACTAGTATAGGGTTAATGGTACGATCCGTCGTTTAGGATTCCGTTAGCGCCAAGTTTTAAAAGTTTTTGTTCCACATTTGGCCACAGATTGATGGCCGGGACGCTGGCGTAGCCTTACAATTCAACCATGGTTCAATAGTGTAGCCAAATGAATAAATAAATGAAAAAGCCATGCTTCACACCATGCCTAAAATATCTCTCATTTTCCACCTCTTTATTCTATTTTCTCAAAATAGAAAAACCAAATATATATATATATATACATATATATATATATATATATATATATATATATCACACACATACACACGCACACACACACATATATATATATATATATTAAGAGAATAAAAACTTAAGTGAGCATTAATATTAGTTAATATATAAATATATCAAATATAAATACATATCAAATTATTAGATCAACACTTGATTTAATAATCCGGTTATATCATATATAACCGAGTAATATCATTCATCTTTATATCATATTATCAAATCAACACTTGATTCAATAATCCGATTATATCACATATAACCTAACCGATATCAAATGTTGGCAGATTAGAATACGGTACCACATACTCGTATTTAATCTGGCACCCGCACATATCAGCATATGTGCCCTACTTTGTTTCGCTTGAGCTAGAAAACCTCTGTGTGGGACTCTAAAGACTCGTCAATATGCCAGCAGTAGATAATGATCACATCAGTTACCCACAAGCCGTCAGCGGTACTAGCTGGACAAAACGGCTACCCATGTATTAAGCGATTAGAAGATCAACAAGCAAACTTGTCCAAACTCCCGGGAGGCCTATGTAACATTTCAGGAAAATAAAATATTATTTTCGGAATTTAAATAATTAAAAATAATAAATTTTATGGATATTATAAAAAGTATGGAAATTGGTTAAAGGATATGGTATACTTATATACCGATAATTTGGAAAATATTTGGAAAATTAATATAATTATTGTTTTTGAAGGTGTTAAGTTGATTCGGATATTTTATAAATATTTATACAATTATTTGTATACGAGTTTATTACTAAACTAGATTAATACTTCACTAATTATGTATTAACCTCATTTATGACATGCAACATGTAATGTTTGTAACACTTGTGTCATTTTTTTTTGTTTTGGAAACCATGTCTTCATTTGTCGTTTTAATTGTTATTGTTTTTGTTTAAAAATAAAAGATAAAATAAAAAGAATTTCTGAGATATTTGCATGAAGGAGGGGGCATGGAGGTATGGGCTAGGAGAAGGAGGGGGGGAGAGAGAGGAGGGGTTATCTTCACACCATGGTTTATACTCTCTTCACTTCCTTCATCTTCATCTTCTCCTCCTCCTTCCTCCACCACCTCTACTTCTATGCACCACCCCACAAACCACCACAAAACCTTATACTCTCTTCACAAATTTTGTGCATAAGCTCCCTTAAAACCCTATGGATCTATCAAGTGAAGATTTTGAGCACTTTGGGCAACTCAAGAAATTTCTTGAGTTGCCACATGAGGTATAATTCTGGACTTTTAGTTAAATTATTAGTGTTTAGTATATCCTTTTGTAGTTAGAGAGAAACCGATACTTTTTGGTGATGTTAGAATTTTCCTAGATGAGGGTTAGGGGTTTCTATGAATTTTGAAGGTGTATTTGAGGTGTCGTGAGTGTTTTACATGACCTTAGTGATGTTTACTAGCTTAGATTGGAGAATAGAAACCAATAAACGATCTTAGAATTTTCCCGTGTCGGTATTGTGGAGTTTTGATGATTTACAGGAAATTTGGAGCAACTTGAAATATTATTAAGAAAATCAAACAACTACATTGACCTAATTAGACCACTAGGAGACCACCACAGAAGAACGAGACCAAAATTCCAAAATTGGGCCAGCGACGCCTGTTACTGTAGCACTTCTCGCCGGCCATATTTTAGAGTCTGGTGTTGGGTTTTGGCCTGTAGCACATACTCCTCATAACCTAGCCCCTGTATTGTTAGTTTAGTCCTACTTTACCTGAGAAAAAATCTGGAAGCATTTTGAGTTGATTTTGGCAAAGTTTTTCTGATTTCTAAAACTTAGATTTTGGTATTTGAATTTGGATTTGGTTATTGGACGTTTGTACGTCAACGACGAAGGTTATTTGGTTGTTTTTGCATGCATAGGTTATGGTTCTAACCTATGATCATTTCGCGTGACGTATCGGTTTTCGAATATGATTTTGATGCGATACGATGTGTTTTGATATGTAGGTACCTTCACGTGGACTTCAGGACGACAAGGGAGAACAAGGCGTCATCGACTTCAGCAAGCGAGGATCGACGTGAGTAGATGTATATGTACGAGGGAAGTCGGGTGGATGGCGTATAGCACCCCCATAACCGTAGCTTAGGGTTATTATATAATTTATATATATGTCGACGTGAGTTTTGGATACGTAGCTAGTAGAATTCTAGGAGACTATAGGATAGAGCAAGCGTAGTTGTAGGAAGATGCACGCTTAGTCTTATTTATCTTAGTCATGAACCTTTAGGATATGTGTTGTCACACACGCACACGCACACACTTGGTTTTGTGTGTATATGTGTATATATGTGTGTGTGTGTGTGTGTGTGTGTGTGTGTGTGTGTGGTTGCTTATACACACACACACATGAGATGAGGATATGATGTGTTATATGGATATGAATCGTTATGATCGGGCATGATATTGTGAGAATATGAAAATATGAAATCGAGTCTAAAACATCATTGATGATATGATATATTAAAGGATCGTTGGGCGATATATATATGAACATGCGATAACATGTGACCTGATGATATAATAGAATGTACGTGACCTTAGATCCGTACCAGTAATTATAATATTGTACAATGGATGATACCATACGATTGATGATATATATATGATATTTGACCCGTACCCTCGATTTTGAGGATGTCGTTCGACGGACTATATCGTACGAGATATATTGATGATGATTGATCCGCACTCTTGATTCGAGGATGCCGTACGATGGATTATACCGTACATGATGCTATAAGGCCGGATCGCCGACTATTAGATATATCGACTCAGATATGCATGGTTTATTATTTACTTTCTGCTCTGTTCTTGTTAATTCTATTTCATTGCATATATATACGTGTGTTTTCATTAGCTGTTATGATCTCGTCTTCTAGGACACATGCACCATTATCGATGATGCGTATGTTGCATGTACACTTGCTTTCCGGCTCACACACATCATCATCGGTAATTGCCATGTCACGTACACATTAGAAAAAATTTACTTCACTTGTGTAACCTGCTAGCTTGTAGTTTATTCATATTGTTAGTATTCTTACTCTCACATGCTAGTTAGATATCGCAATTCTTATTTAGATATCATATTGCATTCATATACATACATCCTGGTTATGCACTGTAGATTGGCGTTACGCCGGTACTCACTATTTCATTATATACTCATGATTATGAGATTTTGATTTCATGAGATTTCTGGATTTGGGAAACCGCATGTGAATTTGGAAACTAATGCTCCTTTTAAAAGAAAATTGTGGTTTTTCCCTTAATATGATGTGTGGCGTCAACCATGAAATTTCTCGGTTCTGGAGCATATATGATATATGATTACCCGCCATAAGGAGTGAGGGCGACACCATCTGCGAGTACATGGTGGACCCGGTGCGGTACCCCGGGGTAAGATTGATGTAAATAGAGAGATAGAGACGTTGAGCCAGGCAGGGGAGCACTACTGACCGGTGATAGTTTAGACCCGGCAGTTATCCGGAGGATGCCGACCGGAGTCATGAAATGGATTTGAGGGCCGACCTGAGGATGCGGTGCCTGAGATATATGAGGATATTGTATCACAGATGGACATGATTTCCATGATGTTTTCGAGTGTCGATGCTGGACACTCGGGTTTTATGATGATTTAGTGTGTCGTTGTTGGACACATATTGATTGATGCATTTACACTCATACATACATTTACATATGTCTTGTTACCACTTTGTGACACGGACACGAGTACTTGGCTTTACACATATGCTTGTTTCATCACCTTTACTGCTACTCAATATTACCGTGTTACTATTATTATCTTACTGTATGACCCAGAAGATAATCATACATTCGGTTTCTACTCGGTGATGTCTTATACTCACGAGTTGGCAACTCACCCCCGTTGTGCCACAGTTTTCTTGCAGGTTTGGCCGCACAGGTTCCGTAGCGGCTTCGCTGGCACTCCATTTTCTTCTAGGTGATTTCTTTGGTAGGTGGGATCCACTTGTATCGTGACCACAATTTGTATTTGTATAATTATTCAGTTGTATCTAGTTAAAGCTCTATCAACCAGACTATGTATATATTCATAGACTTAGAAACCTTTATTGTATATTCTTTTGGCCTTAGAGTCACGCTCATGTATTTATTCTTATTTCTGGTTCTTGATGATACCTTGTTTTCTTTGCTTTATTCTTGGTTTTGATCCTCGCCTTTAGCGTTGTATATTTATATCCTGCGTGGTTGTTTCCATCAATTGGCGAAGAGCTAGCTCCCACTTGGAGGATGCCTTTTATTATTATTACTTGTATTATTTTCGTGTAAAATTAAACAAAGGAAGTGCTGCTCAAATTTCAAACGACGAAACATGTTTTCAAGATAGTTACAAACATCGTGTTTTCATATACTATGACTTATGTTTTAAAAGAAGAACCTGATTTCATTAAACCTTTATTTCAAAATTCCACCTCCACTATTTTCCCTAAAAAGGTGTAGATTTCTGGGCTTTTGGCTACCGTCAATTAGGTGGAGTCCTATAGACTTCACATGATTCAAGTGCCAGTCACGTGCCTTTTCCAGGTTATGGTAGCCTATAAGTAACACTTACCGTACAGTCCGGTCTTTTCGTTTGATATATTGCATATCGAGTCTAGGGATGGAATCGTCTGACCCCAGTAACTTGATAAGTCATGCCGATGTGTGGCTCATAACGGTTCGAGAAACTATTGATAACACTTACCAGTAAATCTCATCAGCCCTGGCCAGGGGCTTACTGTTATAGCCAATCGAGCATAGCATAACATCAACTCCCTATACCGGTCGAGAAGAAACCCCTCCTATCGCTCACTTCCTCCATGTGACTCGGGACTGTACCCAAAATCCACCTGTTTGCATGACTCCTTTGAGCCGTGGTAGTGAGGAAATCAAAGCACAGTGGGAACCACACAAGACACTATGACGATCTCGGGTCTACAGACTAACCTGTACAAGTGCTTCCAGAGAACTGCTATCTGACGATAGGTATAATACCATCTAGGAGTTCTTGGCGATTCCTGTTAGTTGTACCCATTCTCTAATGAGCACCTATGTACAATCTTTGATTTCAAACACTAATGGTTATGGGATCAACCATCGCCCCCTACAGGGTCAAGAAACGTACACACTAGTCTACTCAGGAATATCGATGCCCTGTCTCCATATCCTCTCGACTAGGAACTATTAAAGGATATGCTTGTGAACTATCCAGGCCCTACTAGTATGATCTGCATCATAGTCCTGGTAGTCAAGTCCATATCCTAAGGGCTTTATCAACATGTATCAGAGAGGCAGTATAATGATACAAGTGTACATGTTAAAATAAAGTGCAACCAGATAGCATACTATCATGTCGAGCAAGAAAGTCCTCTATATATATGTCCAAGCATCCACTATATCATACAATAATGGCCTCTAGGGCACACATATTCCTATCAATCTCCCACTTTCACTAAGACCAGTTGTTGTAGTATCTGGGGAAGGGCCATCCGCTATGTTGTCCTTCGTATCAACTCTCCAGACCTCGATCTCCCGATGATCAACTGTCTCCCGGATCAGGTGATACCGCCTAAGAATATGTCTGGATCGCTGATGGGACCGAGGTTTCTTGGCCAAAGCCATAGCTCCATTGTTATCACAATACAAAGGTATTGGATGCTCAATGGATGGAATCACAACAAGTTCAGCAATGAACTTCTTCATCCAGACAACCTCTTTGGCAGAATCGTTGGCAGCAATGTATTCAGCCTCCATCGTCGAGTCTGCTACGGTATCTTTCTTGGAACTCTTCCAACATACCTCTCCTCCATTGAGGGTGGGGACAAAACCCGAGATCGACTTACTGTCATCTCTATCACTCTGGAAGCTCGAATCAGTAAAGGACTCCACCTGATGTTCTCATTTACCATACACCAAGAACATTTCTTTAGTCCTTCTCTGGTACTTAAGAATGTTCTTCACAGCTGTCCAGTGCTTTTCCCCAGGATCTGATTGATACCTACTCACTACACCTAGTGCGTAAGATACATCCTGTCTGGTACATAACATCGCACACATAATAGACCCAACTGCAAAAGCATAGGGTATCATTGTCATGCGAGCCCTCTCCAAATAAGTCTTGGGAGACATCTCTTTGGAGAGAGTGATTCCTGAACAAACAGGTAAATTACCACGCTTAGAACCTTTCATGCTAAACCTCTTTGGTATGGTGTCTATGTACCTGGATTGGGACAATCCCAACATCCGCTTAGATCTATCTCTATAGATCTTAATCCCCATGATGTAGGAGGCATCCTCTAGATCTTTCATGGAGAACTTTTGTGATAAGAAGAGCTTGACCGAGTGTAGCATAGGAACATCATTTCCTATCAAGAGTATGTCATCCACGTAAAATACGAGGAAGACAACCTTACACTCTACAACTTTTTTGAATATACATGCTTCATCTACGTTTTTAATGAAATCAAACTATTTAATAGCTTCATCAAAATAGATGTTCCAGCTCTGCGATGTCTGCTTTAATCTGTAGATTGATTTAAGCAGCTTGCACACCTTTCCGCTGCTCCCAGTGTCTACGAAGCCCTCTGGCTGTGTCATGTACACGCTCTCTTCTAAATCACCATTTAGAAAAGCGGTCTTGACGTCCATCTGCCAGATTTCGTAGTCATGGTATGCAGCAATGGCAAGTAGGATCCTGATGGACTTAAGCATAGCCACTGGAGAAAAGGTTTCATCATAATCGACACCAGGTCGTTGATGAAAACCTTTAGCAATAAGTCTAGCTTTGAAGGTCTCAACATTTCTTTCTACACAAATTTTCTTCTTAAAGATCCACTTGCTCCCAATGGGTTTCACTGTCACGACCCATGATTTACCAGGTGACCGGCACTTAAATCACAGAATGTCAAAAGGCGTAACGTAAATCAAGTAAGCCGAAGCCCAGAAAATCTAAACCTTTTTGCGGAAAATAGTGGTGGTGCAGTTTTGAAATAATGTATAATGAAGTCAAGTTTTGTCTTTTAAAATTTGGACAACACCTCCCTCGTATATTTTGATCCAAACACATATACACAATAATATATAGACATCCCCAAGCGGGAGCTAACTCTTCGCCACTCGGCGGAATCACAACCATGCAATAACATATATACGATGCCCAACGGCGAAGAATCAACCCAGAAATAACAATAAACGAGCAAGACATCAAAACTCAAGAAGCGAACATAAACCCATCGCTATAGGTCTCGTACAATACCCAATTCTGACTAGGTCTACCAATATACAATTCTAGTCTCTGATTTGATTGATCTGATGGAGTTTATCTAGATATAACAGAATATATAAAGTACGAGAGTGGGCATGATTTAACATGTGTCCCACCTACCAAAGCAAAGCACCCTGGAAAAAGATGTGTGCCAGCAATACCGCAACTGATCCCAAGTGGTCAAACCTATAAGAACTGTGGCACAACGGGGGTGAGTTGCCAACTCGTGAGTAGAAAACATCAGCAAGTAGAAACCGAATAAAACAACGATTTCCTATATCACTATATCCTGAAGGTAATACTATGATATCTAGGGTGACCAAGTACGCATATGTGTCAACAATCGAGTAAATGCAATGCCATATATAAATAAACATCTGACATCATATGCATGCATGCATGTGGATATCATCCACGTGTCCATCAACGACATAAACAATATCATGGAACCTGAGTGTCCAACACCGACACTCGAAACATCATGAAAACCCGTGTCCAGTATCGACACGTAAATCCTCATATCTCAGGCGCCGCATACTCATATCGGCCCTCATATATATCTCATCTCAGGCGCCGCATCCTCAGATCAGTCCTCATATCCATCTTATATCATAACTCCAAAACGGTATCCTCCGAATATCCGCCGAGCTCTATACAATCACCGGTAGGTAGTGGTTCCCACTGCCAGGCTCATCTTCTACACCACAAAAATCATTTCTTGTCCCGGGGTACCATACCGGGTCCACCATGTACCCGCAAACGGCATCCGCCAACTCCTCGAATCGGGTCTCGAAAACAAGCTCAGAACTGAGAAAATTCATGGTGGACGTCTCGAAATATCATATCAAGAGAAACCGGGTTTTTAAAACAATATACTATTTCCTTTGAAATATACCACGGTTCTCAAATCCAGAGATCTCATAAAAACAGCATCTCAATGCATATAACCATAAAGTACAATGTATGCAACATAGAGTGGTAATATGAGCATATCGGCTATATCATGCAAGCAAGTCAAGTGATAATACTGAACAATGAATGTACTTTTACGGTTAAGAGTAATATCAAGATATAGCAGTTCTACTGTGTAAGTAGCATGGCAATTACCGATAAAGAATGTGTGAGCCGGCAAATCTGTATAAATGTAACATGCTCATCTACGGTAATTGTGCAGGTGTACTAGCAATGATATCATATAACATTAAATACTGGAAACATGATAGGTATCACACGAAGAATAATATCCTACACAACATGAACAATAAATGGGTATATCTACCTACACAAGAATCATACGGTCACTTTTTACACAATACACATTGTCATTTTGAAAATATGTATGGTTCAGGTGGCAATCTTTATATTGGCGATCCCGCCTCATAACGATATGAAAATAATCATCGATCATCATCCTCAAATCACTAGCGCGGATCAATCATCCGGTACATCTCATCGCATACGGTAATCCATCGTACGGGGTCATCAAACAGAATAGGGAATCTATCAACCTATACAATAATGAGGGTACGGATCTAAGGTCTCGTACGGCATATTACTCATTATACTCCTAAATATATACACATATATCTCAAATCACATTTTTATAAACGTCATATCTTATTAATTTCAAACACCTCTATCGCAATCTCGTGTCGTGTTTATCAATCTCGATCTCATATCCTATCATTATCAATCCATACTTGTCATCTTTCAATTCATACTTATCATGATTCACTTCTCATTTCATATTCTCATATATCAACCCGAGGCATCTATATCTATCATCTCAATACCTCTCATCATGTTATCTAATATACCTATATCATATTCTCAAGCCAATATATATTCACTAGTGTCAACTTTATCATACTAAATCCTATAATAAGGTTATCTTAAGCTCGTAGCATATCTTTTATTTGTTTATAATTTATATCACAATCTTCCATATCAATGTTTGCGGGGGTGCTATACGCCATCCACTCGACTTCCCCCGTAGATATAAATTTACTCACCTGCTTAACACCTCGCTTAGCCTAAGTCGATGTGCTTCGTCGTCTCGGAAGTCCACGCGAAGGTATTTACAATCAATACACAATCGCAATATTATTAAAATCAAGTCATAAAACCGATACGGCACACAGATTGCTTATAGGTTAGAACCTATAGCCTACGCACGAAAAAATAACCAAACAACCCTCGTTCGTTGACGTACAAATGTCTAAAGATGAAATCAAATCCAAATATAAAAACCACGCATTCCAAATATAAAAACCAAGAATTCACATATCGGAAAACATAGCCAAAACACTCGCAAACAACTCCCAGATTTTGGCTCAGATAAATAGGAACTAAACAAGCAAATTCAGGGGATAGCTTATATTGAGTATGTGCGACAGGCTAAACCATAACTCCATAGGAGATAGGGGGTCCGGCGACATCATCAAGAAATCCGGTCTCGCCGGCCGTACTAGGGGCAAATGGGTTCAAACTTCTATGGTGGTCTTCTAGTGGTTTATCTAGGTTAATGGACTTGTTTGGTTTTCTTAGAAATTCCCCAGATAGCTCCAGATACCCTGTAGGCCTTTAGGTCTCGCTAAACCGACATGGAACAATTCTAATTTCGTGTATCGGGTTCTAAACTCATTTCCAGGTTAGTAATTCAATCTCTAAGGTCTTTTAAACACTCACTATACCTCAATTGGCCACTTAAAAGCAACTGTAATTTTCCAAGATCACAAACCTAATTAACTCAAATTTTAAACTAAACTATGATATTTAACATGATTACAATCTAAAAATAAAGAGATATACCTCATTAGCAACTAAAGGAAATTCTTGAGTTGCCCAAAGTCTTCAAAATCCAATCTTGAATGGTTCTAAGGGTTTAGAATCGGTCTGTGCATGTTTTATGTGAAGGTTGCATAGGGTTTTGAGAATGGATTGGAGGTGATGCATGGAGTAGTGAGATGAAGGAATGGAGATGAAGAAATGGTGAAGAAGAAATGGGGAATGAGGAATGGGCAGCCAAGTCTATCCCTCTCTCTCTTATTCTCACTCTCTCACACTAAATATCTCCCCCTACACTCACTCTCTCACACTAAATATCTCCCCCTACACTCACTCTCTCACAAAATATCAATTTTGTTTGTTATCCATAACTCTTTTCACACTCAAACTCTTTCTTTCTTTTCCTTTCTATTCTTTTCCTTTCTCTTTTCTATATCTCACAAACTCACAAATCACACACAAAACTCACAAACACAAACACATCACTTAACATGCACAAGACATGGTGCACAAGTCACGAAAAAAATGTAAAAATACGGATTTGGCCAAAAATCCGATAAATATCATTAAAATAAATAAATTATTTTAATCTCCGATTAATTTCCAAATATTGGTATATACTTATACCATTTTACGAAAAACCTTATTCACAAATCGATTAGTTTTCGCGAAATATATTATTTTAATATTAAATTTCCAAAAATAATATTTATATTTCTGAAATGTTACAGTCTTCCCCCATTAAATAAATTCGGTCCCCAAATTTAAATTTTAAATCCCCAAATGCTAAAACATTTCAATAATCAGGTCAAATCAACGGGGTTCCAAAATCACGGAAGATACATAAATACCACAGCGCATCATGTGCATCTGAAAACGAGTGTGAAACTCAAAATCAAACTCCGTCAAGCATAACACAATCATCGGAGTTATAAAGGAAATACGAATATCGAATTCCACCACTGGAATTCAAATGCACTGTAGCCAAAATCATAATACATATATAGCACGCATCTTTGTAAAACCATTTTAAAGACTGAATAAAACACATGCAAAATCTTTCCCAAATCTCTGTGCTATGCGTAGCTCATGGCACAAATGGCGGATGATCATTTGTTAAGTAGTAATATATACTTATGTAGGTTTTGCTCGAATTATACGTTCCGCCTTTTCGAAATACCCCAGAAGGTTTTGTTTATAAAATTTCGTGTCACTCGCGGACACGTAGGAAATAGCGAGAGTATAGCTCCTTTTTGAAAACCTTTGGTAACTTTTGATGCATGCAAAAGTACTCAGGCACTGTCCTCAGACTAGCCTTGCTCGGCTACTATACAATATAGTATCCATTATCAAAAGCAATACTCATAAATAAAATCTTCCTCGAAAGGTGTATCCAACATCACATGTGTCTGGTGCGCACGGAAATCAAATCCAATACAAGTGCCACAATATGTACAAAAGAAAAAACAAAGTGCAATGGGTGTGCACGAAAGTATCTATCCAGTGCAACGGATGTGCACGACAACAATATCAAGTGCATCTATAGTGCACGAAAATCTCAACCCAGTGCAACTAATATGCACGAATGAAAATCCTAATCAAGTGCATTCAACGTTCACGAATAAAAATCTCAATCAAGTGCATCCAACCTGCATAAATATAAATCTCTATCAAGTGCATCCTGGTGTGCACAAAATCTCATATCATGCGCCCATGTGTGCGAAAATCCAAATCGAGTGCGTCTGGTCCGTATTAAAACATCCAGTGCAATAGTATGCACGATAACGAACATCAAGTGCAGACGCGCACGAAAACAAAATCTAGTGCAACAAATGCACGAAATACAAATCCGGTGCAACAAATGCACGAAAACTCATCAATATCCCAAATGCGTATTAAAACAACACCGAGTATACCAAGGTGTAAAGAACCATAAATCTGTGCAACTGTGTGCACAAAACATGAATCAATGCACTACAAGCACATATAAACTATACCGAGTGCATAAGTAAAGGCAAGTGCATACAACATGCATGAAATCAAATCGACAGTATCGAATCCACGAAACCATAAATACGTGCCACAAAGGCACAAATCGATACCTAGTGCAATAGATATGCACAAATCATAAACCTCAATATAGCAGTGTATAAAATATAAATCAAGTGCAATAACTATACACAAAATATAAATCTCCAATAGGTGTAGCCATGGCGCACAAAAACATAATCACGAAACCCAATCATCGAAACTCAAGTCCAAGCGATACAAGTGTGATACTCGGATGACAAAACGGAAATCGCAATAACTAACATTGAGGTACAGCTCCTACAATGTCAAAAAGTATGCCGGTGCACCCAAACTGGCAGAGCAAGATCACCTACTTGCCTTCTGCTCACGGTCTGGCATCTCTGGTCTCTGGGTCCTCGTTTTTTCTGTGGATTACCAATCTCACGATCCTCCCGCTCGTCGACTCGGTTAGGTGTACTAACGGAACAGTCCCACTCTGGAACTCCTCTGATCACCGTTTGGCTAATCAACATGACCACTCTCAATGGCACATTACTGATGGCGGCATCTGACCCTCTGAATACGCACGATATAACTGATCCTGGGTGAAGATCCTGGGTGAAAATCCTTATCGCTGCAGTGTCCTGGAAAGAACCTGTAAGGTTCCTAGGTACACTCATGAGGTTCTACAAGTGATCAAACATAGCCAATTCAAAATTTTCATGTGCCAAAGAAACCCTATGCAAGATCGATAACTAGAGGTAAAGGCGAAACAAGCAAGTTAACAACTTTAACTAAAGGGAAAGTGACTACAACCTTTGTAGATCCGGTCCTCCACTTCTCTAGCTCCGTGTTGACGTCCCTCCGCTGCGATCATCGGATCCCGGACTCTGGCGATGGTTTCGTCGGAGAAATGATCGGGCTAGGTCGTCGGCTTCGATGCCGAAGATGATCTACGTCGAGGCAACACAAGATCAAACTCCAACTTCACCAATTCGTGAAACTTGTGAAGAAAACACCCTATACTACATGGCAAGTGGTAGAGGATGAAGAAATAGGATGTGGGTTTACTTTAGAATTGGATTTCTCACTCTTTTTCTCAAGTCGCCATTGAAGCTAGCAAGTTTCTTTCTCCTTGAAGAAGAAGAAGAAGAAGAAAAAGAATATGATAAGAATAATGAAAATAGAAAATAAAGTGATTCTTATCATATTTGCAACCATGGTTTAGTGTAGAGAATTAACTAGGGTTTGGTTGAATGGTTAGGGTTAAGGCAAAAGACAAAATGGCTAGACTTTTTAAAGCTTCAAGAAGCTTCAAGTATCAAACAAAGAAAGCCACCATGTTATATTTTTCCAAAAATAAATAAAAAGAATAAATAAACAAGTAAAAACCCTAAACCATCAACTAAACATGGTTTAAGTCTTACACACACCCATGTTTGCATGTATCACCAAACATGATACAAACAAGTGCACAAAAATATATCACATATACAACTTGTGCACATCAAGTGAGAAAATCCATCTAAAGTGAACCAATATTAGTTAATGCAAAGTAATATATCAAATATATAATTATAAATTAAATCATTAAATCAACACTTGATTTAACGATCCGGTCATATCGCATATGACCGACTAATATCCGATGTATCGACTTATCGAATCAATCCTCGATTCGATAACTAGGTTATATCGCATACAACCAATCGATATATTCATCGCGAGAATAGAATACGGTATCACATACTCACATTATTCTCGGTCCCGCACATATCTCATATGCGCTCCTATTTCGTTTCGCTTGAGCCAGGAAACCTCTGTGTAGGACTCTAAAGACTCATCAATACGCCGGCATCAGGTGATAATCATATCAAACACCCACAAGCCGCAAGCGGTCTGCTAAACGTAACGGCCACCCGGGTATTGAGAAATCAGATGATCGACGAGCAAGCCCGCTCACACTCCTATGAATCCAACCAGTAACACTTACCGTACAGTCCGGTCTGTTCGTCTGATATGTCGCATATCTCCCCTAGGGGTGGTAAACGTCAGACCCCAATAGCTCGATAAGTCATGCCGACGTGAGGTCCATAACAATCGTGAAACTACTGATAACTCTTACCAGTATATCACTGCAACCCTGGCCAGGGATTTCCTGTTATGGCCAATCGAGCATAGCGCAACATCAACCCCCAATACCGGGAGAGACAAATCCCCTCCTATCGCTCATTGCCTCCATGTGAATCCGGACTGTGCCCAAAAACCACCTGTTTGCACGACTCAGTAGAGCCGTGGTAGGGAGGAAATCAAAGCACAGTGGGAGACACACAAGACCCTATGACGATCTCGGGTCAACAGACTAAGCTGTACCAGTGTCACCAGAGAACTGTCATCTGACGTGAGGTATAATACCATCTGGGAGTTCTCGGCGAGTCCGTTCATTGTACCCAGTCTCCACTGAGCACCCGCATACCATCTCTGATGTCAAACACCAATGGATATGGGATCATCCATCGCACATCACATGGGTCGAGAAGATATGCGCTAGTTTACTCTGGAATATCGATGCCCCGTCTCGATATTCCCACGACTAGGAACATTGAAGGATGTACTCATGGACTACCCAGACCCCACTAGTATGATCTGCATCATAGTCCTGGAAGTCGAGTACACATCCTAAGGGCTTTATCAACATGTAACAGAGAGACTGAAAGTATACATGTTAAGATAAAGAGCAACCGGATAGCGTACTATCATGTCGAGCAAGAAAGCCCTACCTATATATGTCCCAGCATCCACTACAATATACATCCAATGTACAGTAATGGCCTCTAGGGCATACATATAACTAACAATCTCCCACTTGCACTAGGGCCATCTGTAGCAGTGGTAGCAATATCTAATACTCAACCATCCCATATAAGTCTCTCTCTAGGAAAAAGCCTTTGTGAGTGGATCCACCGTGTTGTCCTCTGAGTCTACTCTCCTAACCTCGATCACCCTGGAGATCATCTATCTCCATGATCAGGTGATGTTGCCTCAGAATATGTCTGGGTCACTGATGGGACCAGGGTTCCTGGGCCAAAGCCACACTTCCATTGTTATACAATGGTAAGAACCTAGTTCATCTTATGAACCAATATACACCCAAACTGCCTCTTTGGTAGTATCTTTAATAGCGATGTTACCAGCCTTTATCGTCTAGTTTGCCACGGTATCTAGCTTGGAACTCTTCCAACATACCGTCCCTCCACTGAGGGTAAAGACAATGCCTGCGACTGACACTCAGTCGTGCTTATCAGTCTGGAACTTTTCCAGTGATTCTCCCCAGGATCGATTGATACAATCTCACTATACCTAGTGAGAACCCTAACATCCCTTTAGATCTATCTCATAGATCCAAATCTTAAGATTTAGGAGGTATCACCTTTATCCTATTGGAGAATCCATGTGATAAGAGGAGATCGACCGATCGTAGTATAGGAAACTCTTTTCCTATCAAGAGTATGCTGTCCATGTACAATACGAGGATGACCACCTAACTCTCTACTACCTTTTTGTACATACAAGGTTCATCTACCATTTTGATGAAGTCAAACACTTCGACTACCACATCAAAACAGACGTTCCAACTCCACGATACCTGCTTTATTCTGTAAAGCAACTTGCACACGTTTCCGCTGCTCCCACTGTTTACGAAGCTCTCTGGCTGTGTTCTTATAGACGTTCTCTTCTAAATCATCATTTTAGAAAAGCAGTCATTGCACCCAACCACCAGATATCGTAGTCATGGTATGTAGCAATGGCAAGTAGGATCTGGATGGACTTAAGCATAGTCCCCGGAAAAGGTTTCATCATTATCCATGCCTGGTTGATGAAGAAAACCTTTAACAAGTCCAGCTTTGAAAGTCTCAACTTTTCCATCTACACCAAGTAATCTTCTCAAGATATACTTGCTCCTGATGGGGATTTAACCCTTCAGATATAGCAACCAAAGTCCATACTTTGTTGGTGTACATGGATTCCATCTTAGATCGGTAAGCATCCAGCCATTCTTACAGAGTCCCCACTCTCGATGACCTGCTCGAATCTAGTTGGGTCATCATCTCATGATGCAATCCTCGCTCCCACTGTCATCGAAAAATCGAAGTATCTCTCAGGCAGGTGAGGAACCCTACCAGATCGGCGGAGAGGCTGAGGTTTGTCGGGGACTTATTGAATCCTTTGGTTCTGTCAAATCATCAGCTGCAGTTTTGTATAGCTGGAACCTTTCCAGTTCTACAGAACTGACCTTGCCTCGATCTTTTCCGGATTTTGCTTTTGACATAGGCCGGACAATCCCAAATCTTAACTTGCTTAAGAGATGGGTTCTTCCTATACCATATCTTATATGGAGTGGTAGGCGCTGATTTGAATCGAACCCTATTCAATTGGTATGCAACTTCATAAGTGCATAACTCCCTAAAAGAAACAGGTAACTCAGTAATACTCATCATAGAGTACACCATATCATATAGGGTGCTATTGCTCCGCCCTGATACATCGTTGTGCTATGGTATATTCAGAGGAGTAATACGGAGAGAGAATCTCATTCTCCTTTAGAATAATCCAGGAATTCTATGCACAAGTATTCTCCTCCCTGATCTTATCATAGGACATAATACTTATACCCAGTTTTTGGTTCTCTATTTCTAACTTATATTCTGTGAATATCTCAAAAGGTTCGGACTTGTATTTCAACAAGAACATATGTCTGAATCTTGAGAGATTATCAGAGAATGTAATGAAATACAAAGAACCGGTCTTAGCATGTGTAGACAGGGGATCTTACATATATCATCATGAATCAATCCCAAAGGTTTACTAACTCTTTCTCTGTTTCCAATAAACAGTGCTATGGTCATCTAATCTTTATGACATGACTGGCAAGTTTCACAAGATGTAAATTCAAACTGATTTAAATATGCATCTAAATGTAACTTCAGCTAGCCGGGTCGCAATGATATGACCTAGTCTACAATGCCTCAAGAAGGATTCGTTCATTTCTGAACTCTTCCTCTTGTGTGTGTTCTGTATACTAGGAACTGTAGTTTGATTTAGAACATCAATGCTTTTAGATAACGTGCCTGAACCGATCAACTTTTGATATAGAAAATGTTCAAAACAATATCCAACAATACAAAATTATATCCTTCTTTACTAATAAAGAGACTGATATGATTTTGTATATCAGGTTCGGTATCTAATAACATTCATTCAGAATCAATGTACTGGTAATACAGGGTGACAGTGACCAACAGACTTGGCTGCAATACTTGCCCTATTTTCTGTCTCATGAAACTTATCACCCGTTCTCAGTTTTCTACCTTTCGGTAGCCCTATATAACAGATTACATATCTGGGATCCTGATCCGGTATCAAATACCCAGGATGCAGAGGATACTGAGAAACAGTTCTTTGTACACCCGAAGGAGATGCATCTCATGCACTTTCTTCGTTTGGGCGGCATAGGAATTCTGGTATTCCCATATTTCCTGCTCGGTCTTATAACAATTATAAGTTGGAGCAGGACCAACGTTCCCCAGCTCAGTATAATAAGCGGGTTCGGTCAATACATCCATATTATTATCTTGATTAAGGCATGATATGGTCGCTACCTGGAGAGAGAGAGAAGAAAACACTCTGCGTGTGCTCTTGCAAGATTAGATTGGTTATTGATTTTATCTAATCAGGATGGCTCCCACTGTTTTTATCAAATCTTCCTTCAAACCCTAAAAGGAAAGACTAGCCGGGATTAATTACACTCTACAAGTTTGCCAATCTTTCTGCCAGGCCAGTGTCGGTACTTTGAGGGAGGTTCCCCGTGCTTTCGCACGGACCTAATTACAGTAAACCTCGTTTTCCCAGAGGCGTAACCCTGTTGACACCTTTCTAGACACCTACTTGATCGGCTAATTGTAAAGTGCAAAACTCTCCCAGGAGTAACAATTACTCGCAGTGGGTATCGGGATCCAACTATCACATAGAAGGTATGCAATCTCATTGCAAATTTCAACACTTGAAACTCCCGATACAGATTTTTACCCCTAGCACTTATGACCTTAACTATGGTCAACAAATCATAAGGACTAGTCAAGTTCTACCCGTCATTTCGTGATTAATTAGACCCACCACATGACCCTTAACTAAGGTCAACAAAGTCACGCGACTGTCCTAACTAATCGCATCATATGCGGTGTAGGAAGACATCACTTTGCTACCGTACACTGTGCCTTGACTATGGTCAACAAACACAACACGAATACTAAGTACTCTACTTCCTAAAATGACGGAGGGTTGCGGATGGTTTTTATGAAAACCTTTAACGCTCTGAACATGATCTCGTTGCGGAATCAAATGGTTTTTAAATGGAGTGTTTTTTAGGCTTTTCTAGTTTTGCTAAAGGGGTCACTCCCGGTGAAGGGATCGTCGGCCCTTTCCTCATCGAATAAGGTGCAGGATATATCATATATACCGCTGTGCAAAGCGAAAACTATAGAAGCAATCAAAAGACAAACCGAGAGTTGTAGCATCTGCCAGTTATTGCTAAAGGAGTCACTCCCGGTGAAGGGATCTCGGTCCTTTCCTTATCGAATAAGGTGCAGGATGTTCTACAAGGAACACCGCGATGCAAAGCAAGAACTGTAGCTACCTGTTTTATTTTTGAAATTCGATTCCACAACATCTTTTAGGTTTATTTTCTTTCATTAATCTCATTAATGAATGCTCCATCATTTAAGTCCACCTAAACATCACAGATAAATATAACGTACGCTTATGCCATCCGCATTCGCCTCAATGTCCCGTCTGCACCGTTAGGTTAGGTAACTAACGGCAGAGCGGGGCAGGGCTAGCGCGGGTGTAAAACATAAGCAACGTCTATATAATATATCATATATACTATATACTATATCTATCTGAACAAATCACATGATCACATCACAGATAACGCAGCAGAAAATATCATATGAAATATTGGATATACTAGGACGTCCGTGTTTTCAATACGAGCCAGTATAAAACACGGATTCCACGGTCGTGATGAATAGCCAATCCCACACCCCTAGACCCCTACGAGAGCGGCAAGCAACCCTACTAATTCTAGGGTTAGGAGACCCGGACTCGACTCCTCGAGATGGTCTCCCACTGGACCCCAGAACCCGGTTACTTGTGCTCCCCTCCTTGGGTCTATCCTAATGCGGAAAAGTAAATAATATACAAATGGTGACATCATCCGCAACCTGGAAGTGCCCCAATAAAAGAATATTACATACAAGTTTTTACATGAATGAAAAATGAAAAACACCCGTCTCACATAAAAAAAACCCGGCCATTCAAACCCGACAATTCAATATAACATATCCAGCAACACATAACATCACATGTCCTCAACATAAGTAAATATGCGCATCCCAATTGTCGTTGACATATAGCAACGAAACCGGCGATATCACATATTACACTTACGGTCACAGAAAAGAAAGTGTAAAATTACAACAGTTGGAATCCGCAAACTCTTTAGACATTGCATGCCTAATCAAATGAATCCCTTAGACATCGCATGCCTAACAATTATAAACCCCGCATTTTAGTCTCAATATCAAAAACTCTTTTCAATATTAAGTCGGGCAATTCAACAGGATTCCCGGCATCCTGATCGAATGCTCGTCGCAAACTTTAGTAGACGGCTGCACCCCCGACGCCGTCGACGAAGTGCACCAAGGCGGAACACCGCTGCCGCGAGCACCCGAACAGATGCTTTCGGCGACGGGGTTCTCCTATAGTCACTTGGTCGGGGCTATGGGGTGAGGCTGTCTATTAAGTTTACCCGGCGAGTATCCGCGTACGCTACGTGATTACGACAGACTTTTGATCGCATCAAAATTCCGTGGCAACCGATCATTTGAGACTAAACTGCTATGTTTATAACATTCATTCAGTTATCTCATAACTACTTGTGGATTCCAAATATTGTATCACGTTCCGGATAAATAGAAAATGTTAAACTTTCCGATCGAACAATCGAACACCCAAGTTTTTCCCGAAACAGCTCAACACATGAAATAAGTTTAAGAACATTCACTTCGTGCCTCAGTACCAACGGTCCATCCGTAGAAGGGTCAAGCCAATGCCTCACATGTGGCATGCCGTACTGCCCCAAACCCTAAGGTTCAAAGGGCAGTTCAAGACGGTCACATAATCGAGTTAAAGTTTGTTGTCTTCTAGAGGGACCATCGCGTTACTTGCACTACTTAGAACGTGATTAAACTACGGAAAAATCCAACAATTGGAAATTTCCCGGCAGGGGAAAAAGAGGGTATTTATATCCGGTCGAACTTTTTAACATATTCTAAAATTACCCGGAAAAACACATAAACAAAGTTTGATAATCCGATCGAATCTACGAACTCCCAATACAACCCAGAAAACTCAACTCTTTAGTAAACATTAAAAATTCCCAGAAAACTCAGCAATGAAAGAAAAAAGTTACTGTGCAAACATTAATGCAAAAGGTGACCATACGGCCGCGGAACCGCCGCACGAGCCATGCTCGTGCCGCGGTTCCGCGGCGCTTTAATCGATTCAGGGAATAATTTTGCACCGTATTTCTTAGAAAACCCTGCTTAGTTTTCTGCATATTTTTAATATAGAAAATCTCACTGTTTTAAAAATTGTACAGAGAAGGGGTCGGATTAGGGTTTCGTGTTTCGATCGGACGTAAAACATCGTCTACACATCGCTTAAGGCTCTAGCTAGGCTCTGATACCACTGTAGGGTTCCTAGGCACACTCATGAGGTTCTACAAGTGATCAAACATGGCCAATTCAAAATTTTCATGTGCCGGAGAAATGATCGGGTTAGGTCGTCGGCTTCGATGCCGAAGATGATCTACGTCGAGGCAACATAAGATCAAACTCCAACTTCACCAAGTCGTGAAACGTGTGAACAAATCACCCTGTACTACATGGCAAGTGGTAGAGGATGAAGAAATAGTAAGTGGGTTCACTTTAGAATTGGATTTCTCACTCTTTTTCTCAAGTCACCATTGAAGCTAGCAAGCTTCTTTCTCCTTGAAGAAGAAGAAGAAGAAAAAGAATATGATAAGAATAATGAAAATAGAAAATAAAGTGATTCTTATCATATTTGCAACCATGGTTTAGTGTAGAGAATTATCTAGGGTTTAGTTGAATGGTTAGGGTTAAGGCAAAAGACAAAATGGCTAGACTTTTCAAAGCTTCAAGAAGCTTCAAGTATCAAACAAAGAAAGCCACCATGTTATATTTTGCCAAAAATAAATAAAAAGAATAAATAAACAAGTAAAAACCCTAAACCATCAACTAAACATGGTTTAAGTCTTACACACACCCATGTTTGCATGTATCATCAAACATGATACAAACAATTGCATAAAAATATATCACATATACAACTTGTGCACATCAAGTGAGAAAATCCATCTAAAGTGAACCAATATTAGTTAATTCAAATTAATATATCAAATATATAATTATACATTAAATCATTAAATCAACACTTGATTTAACGATCCGGTCATATCGCATATGACCGACTAATAACCGATGTATCGACTTATCGAATCAATCCTCGATTCGATAACTAGGTTATATCGCATACAACTAATCGATACATTCATCGCGAGAATAGAATACGGTATCACATACTCACATTATTCTTGGTCCCGCACATATCTCATATGCGCTCCTATTTCGTTTCACTTGAGCCAGGAAACCTCTGTGTAGGACTCTAAAGACTCGTCAATACGCCGGCAGCAGTTGATGATTATATCAAACACCCACAAGCCGCAAGCGGTCTGCTAAACGTAACGGCCATCCAGATATTGAGCAATCAGAAGATCGACGAGCAAGCCCGCTCACACTCCTGTGAATCCAACCAGTGACACTTACCGTACAGTCCGGTCTGTTCGTCTGATATGTCGCATATCTCGCCTAGGGGTGGTAAACGTCAGATCCCAATAGCTCGATAAGTCATGCCGACGTGAGGTCCATAACAATCGTGAAACTACTGATAACTCTTACCAGTATATCACTGCAACCCTAGCCATGGATTTCCTGTTATGGCCAGTCGAGCATAGCGCAACATCAACCCCCAATACCGGGAGAGACGAATCCCCTCCTATCGCTCATTGCCTCCATGTGAATCGGGACTGTACCCAAAAACCACCTGTTTGCACGACTCAGTAGAGCCGTGGTAGGGTGGAAATCAAAGCATAGTGGGAGACACACAAGACTCTATGACGATCTCGGGTCAACAGACTAAGCTGTACCAGTGTCACCAGAGAACTGCCATCTGACGTGAAGTATAATACCATCTGGGAGTTCTCGGCGAGTCCGTTCAGTGTACCCAGTCTCCACTGAGCACCCGCATACCATCTCTGATGTCAAACACCAATGGATATGGGATCATCCATCGCCCATCACATGGGTCGAGAAGATATGCGCTAGTCTACTCTGGAATATCGATGCCCCGTCTCGATATTCCCACGACCGTCTCGATATTCCCACGACTAGGAACATTGAAGGATGTACTCATGGACTACCCAGGCCCCACTAGTATGATCTGCATCATAGTCCTGGAAGTCGAGTACACATCCTAAGGGCTTTATCAACATGTAACAGAGAGACTGAAAGTATACATGTTAAGATAAAGAGCAACCAGATAGCGTACTATCATGTCGAGCAAGAAAGTCCTACCTATATATGTCCCAGCATCCACTACAATATACATCCAATGTACAGTAATGGCCTCTAGGGCATACATATAACTAACAGAACCTGCTCATGGCTTCTTCTGATCTCACCTATGCCGAACTATACGAAGGTAGGCACTCTTTCTTAACTCTTTTCTCATAACAGGAAAGATGTGTCCTCAGCACGGCTTTCCTCTTAAATTTGGCTGTATCTAATGCCTCTGCACACATATCAATCCTCTAGCATTAACGGAGAGTAACAACCGCTCATTAACATCTCGCACGAACCTCTTGTTCCACTTGTCTTTATTATCGTCCACTTCGACGCCATCTCTTACTGTCTGCATATTACGATTCATTATCGGCTACGGTCAATCTGGAGTCTCTCACACGAACTAGACATTAAGAACTCGGTATCTTCACCATTCTGTAGAAGATATCTAGCCGAACACATTCTCGTAAACTCGTCCAATTCATCGGAGGAATACACTTTATTCGTTCGTTCTCGATCAACACACAACACATCTGGGTGAGGTCCTTCTATCTAAAACTGGTCAACTTACCGATCTCACATCGAAGCATCCAACGAACAACGTCCTCTCTTGATCGATCTACTCTAGATCTGAGTAAGATCCTTCAACTGGAATTCTTCAACTCAACTGAGCCTGCATTGGTACATCAAATCTGACGAATCATAATAGTCGCTCCACTCGAGATAGACTAGCTACCTCCTGTCACATCTCTGCCTGAAAACTCCAGCGGTTTCAGCTCATAAGCTCTGGAAACGACATCCTATCAATCTCAGCAACAGCTGGTCATCTGTCTCCATAGTAGGCAACATCACGATCTCTGAGGTATGCTGTATATCAACAGTCCTCTCAATCTGGCAGCCTCTATCATTGGCCCGATCATCCGGTGCAAAATAGAACACTCGCCTCAAACGAGAGATTACAACACAACACTATACATACACGTCCTTATGTCACCAGAAAACAACATGGTCAGTCCTCGCCCATGACGAGCTCGCTCTGATCGCAACACTAGCAGCAGCTCAATCTGTGCTCAAACCATGGTGACAGGAACCTCAAGAAGGTATCGAAGAAGATAGATCAATGAATGAAAGAATCAACAGATTCCAAATGGATATATGATCAAAGGAACGAATAGTATCACAGATCACAAGATATGAACATCCTAAGGTTTTTTAAGTGGAGTACCGTATCGTAAATATGCCGTGAAACATACGTACGGTACGTCACTCTACCCAAGCTACCTACTCCATCAATCAAGGTCAACCTATGAAACGAAAGTTTGGGTCTAATACCCCCCCCCCCCGTCAAGTCTAAGTTCCGTAAGGTCAAGCCTTGGTTCCAAAATATAAACCCCCTAGACTCCGCATAGTCATACCCAGACTCAAACCAAGGTTAAACCTAACGCTCTGATACCAACTTTGTCACGACCCGTAATTTAGCACGTGACCGGCACTTAAATCATGCAACGCCAAAAGGCGTAACGTAAATCAAGTAAGCCGAAGCCCAGAAAATCTAAACCATTTTGCGGAAAATAATGGGGGTGCAGTTTTGAAATAAGGTATAATGAAGTCAAGTTTTGTCTTTTAAAATTTGGACAACACCTCCCTCGTATATTTTTATCCAAACAAATATACACAATAATATATAGGCATCCCCAAGCGGGAGCTAGCTCTTCGCCAATCGGCGGAATCACAACCACGCAATAACATATATACAACACCCAACGGCAAAGAATCTACCCAGAAAGAACAATAAACTAGCAAGACATCAAAACTCAAGAAGCGGACATAAACCCATCGCTATAAGTCTCGCACAATACCCAAGTCTGACTAGGTCTACCAATATACAATTCTTGTCTCTGATTTGATTGATTTGATGGAGTTTATCTAGATACAACGGAATATATAAAGTACGAGAGTGGGCATGATCCAACATGTATCACACCTACCAAAGCAAAGCACCCAGCAAAAAGCTGTGTGCCAGCAATACCGCAACTGATCCCAAGCAGTCAAACCTGCAAGAACTGTGGCACAACGGGGGTGAGTTGCCAACTCGTGAGTAGAAAACGTCAGCAAGTAGAAACCGAATAAAACAATGATTTCATAGGTCACTATATCCTGAAGGTAATACTATGATATCTAGGGTGACCAAGTACGCATATGTGTCAACAATCGAGTAAATGCAATGACATATATAAATAAACATCTGACATCATATGCATGTATGCATGTGGATATCATCCATGTGTCCATCAACGACACAAACAATATCATGGAACCTGAGTGTCCAACACCGACACTCGAAACATCATGAAAACCCATGTCCAGCATCGACACGTAAATCCTCATATCTCAGGCGCCGCATGCTCATATCGACCCTCATATATATCTCATCTCATGCGCTGCATCCTCAGATCGGTCCTCATATCAATCTCATATCATAACTCCAAAATAGTATACTCCAGATATCCGTCGAGCTCTATAAAATCACCGGTAGGTAGGTGTTTCCACTGCCAGGTTCATCGTCTACACCAAAAAAATCATTTCTTGCCCCGGGGTATCATACCGGGTCCACCATGTACCCGTAATCGGCATCCGCCAACTCCTCGAATCGGGTCTCGAAAACAAGCTCGGAACTGAGAATACTCATGGTGGACGTCTCGAAATATCATATCAAGAGAAACCGGGTTTTTAGAACAATATACCATTTCCTTTGAAATATACCACGGTTCTCAAATCCAGAGATGTCATAAAAACAGCATCTCAATGCATATAACCATAAAGTACAATGTATGCAACATAGAGTGGTAATATGAGTATATCGGGTATATCATGTAAGCATGTCAAGTGTTAATACTGAACAATGAATGTACTTTTACGGTTAAGAGTAATATCATGATATGGCAGTTCTACTGTGTAAGTAGAATAGCAATTATCGAGGATGGATGTGTGTGAGACGGCAAATCTGTATAAGTGTAACATGCTCATCAACGGTAATTGTGCAGGTGTACTAGCAATGATATCATATAGCATTAAATACTGGAAACATGATAGGTGTCACACGAAGAATAATATCCTACACAACATGAACAATAAATGGGTATATCTACCTACACAAGAATCATACGGTCACTTTTTACACGATACACATCGTCTTTTTGAAAATAGGTATGGTTCAGGTGGCAATTTTTAAGTCGGCGATCCTGCCTCATAATATCCGATATGACAATAATCATCGATCATCATCATCAAATCACTAGCGCAAATCAATCATCCGGTACATCTCATCGCGTACGGTAATCCATCGTACGGGGTCATCAAATAGAATAGGGAATCTATCGACCTATACAATAATGAGGGTACGGATCTAAAGTCTCGTACGACATATAACTCATTATACTCCTAAATATATACACATATATCTCAAATCACATTTGTATAAACGTTATATCTTATTAATTTCACAACACCTCTATCTCAATCTCGTGTCGTGTTTATCGATCTCGATCTCATATCCTATCATTATCAACCCATACTTTTCATCTTTCAATTCATACTTATCATGATTCACTTCTCATTTCATATTCTCATATATCAAATCGAGTCATCTATATCTATCATCTCAATATCTCACATCATGTTATCTTATATACTTATATCCTATTCTCAAGCCAATATATATTCACTAGTGTCAACTTTATCATACTAAATCTTACTAAATCCTATAATAAGGTTATCTTAAGCTCGTAGCATTTCTTTTATTTGATTATAATTTATATCACAATCTTCCATATCAATGTTTGCGGGGGTGCTATACGCCATCCACCCGACTTCCTCCGTAAATATAAATCTACTCACCTTCTAAACTCCTCGCTTAGCCGAAGGTGATGTGCTTCGTCGTTTCGGAAGTCCACGCGAAGGTACCTACAATCAATACACAATCGCAATACTATTAAAATCAAGTCAGAAAACCGATACGGCATACGGATTTCTTATAAGTTAGAACCTATAGCCTACGCACGCAAAAATAACCAAACAACTCTCGTCCGTTGACGTATAAACGTCCAACGACGGAATCAAATCCAAATATAAAAACCACGCATTCCAAATATAAAAACCAAGAATTCACATATCGGAAAACATAGCCAAAACACTCGCAAACAACTCTCAGATTTTGGCTCAGGTAAATAGGAACTAAACAAGCAAATTCAGGGGATAGCTTATATTGAGTATGTGCTACAGGCCAAACCACAACTCCATAGGAGATAGGGGCTCCGGGGACATCATCAAGAAATCCGGTCTCGCCGGCCGTACTAGGGGCAAATGGGTACATGCTTCTGTGGTGGTCTTCTAGTGGTTTATCTAGGTTAATGGACTTGTTTGATTTTCTTAGAAATTCCCCAGATAGCTCCAGATACCCTGTAGGCCTTTAGGTCTCACAAAACCGACACGGAACAATTCTAACTTCGTGTATAGGGTTCTAAACTCTTTTCCAGATAAGTAATTCAATCTCTAAGGTCTTTTAAACACTCAATAAACCCCAATTAGCCACTTAACAACAACTGTAATTTTCCAAGATCACAAACCTAATTAACTCAAATTCTAAACTAAACTACGATATTTAACACGATTACAATATAAAAGTGAAGCGATATACCTCATTAGCAATTAAAGGAAATTCTTGAGTTGCCCAAAGTCTTCAAATTCAAACTTGAATGGTTCTAAGGGTTTAGAATAGGTTTGTGCATGTTTTATGTGAAGGTTGCATAGGGTTTTGAGAATGGATTGGAGGTGATGCATGGAGTAGTGAGATGAAGGAATGGAGATGAAGAAATGGTGAAGAAGAAATGGGGAATGACGAATGGGCAGCCAAGTCTATCCATCTCTCTCTTGTTCTCACTCTCTCACACTAAATATCTCCCCCTGCACTCGCTCTCTCACAAAATATAAATTTTGTTTCTTATCTATAACTCTTTTCACACTTAAACTCTTTCTTTCTTTTCCTTTCTATTCTTTTCCTTTCTCTTTTCTATATCTCACAAACTCACAAATCACACACACAACTCACAAACACAACTCACAAACACAAACACATCACTTAACATGCACAAGACATGGTGCACAAGTCACGAAAAAATGTAAAAATACGGATTTGGCCAAAAATCCGATAAATATCATTAAAATAAATAAATCATTTTAATCTCCGATTAATTTCCAAATATTGGTATATACTTATACCATTTTACGAAAAACCCCTATTCGCAAATCGATTAGTTTTCACGAAATATATTATTTTAATATTAAATTTCCAAAAATAATATTTTATATTTCTGAAATGTTACATTTACCCCTTAAGGAGCAACTTCCAAAGTCCATACTTTTTTGATGTACATGGATTCCATATCAGATCGTATAGCATCCAACCATTTCACAGAGTCCCCAGTTATGATGGCCTGCTCAAAACTAGTTGGGTCATCATCTTCCATGATGCAATCCTCGCTCCCACCGTCTATGAGAAAACCGTAGTATCTCTCAGGTGGATGAGAAACCCTACTAGATCTACGGAGTGGCTGAGATTCGTCGGGGACTACTGAATTCTCCGGTTCCACCAAATCGTCAGTTACAGTTTGTGTAGTTGGAACTTCTTCCAATTCTACCTCATTACCACTAATTTCTTTCACAAGAATTCCTTTTCTAAAAAGGTGGCATGTCGAGATACAAACAGCTTTTGTTCCTCATTGTGGTAAAAGATATACCTTCGCGAATGTTTGGGATTTCCTACAAACTTGCACATAACCCATCTTGCCTCGAGCTTGTCCAGATTTTGCGTTTTAACATAAGCCAGACTACCCCATATATTAATAAAATTAAGACACGGTCTCTTCCCTTTCCATATCTCATATGGAGTGGATTTGGTTGTAACCTATTCAATAGGTATGTAGCTGTATCAAGTGCATAACCCCAAAAGGATATAGGTAACTCAGCAACACTCATTATAGAGCGCACCATATCTAATATGGTGCGATTCCTTTTCTCCGATACACCGTTGTGCTGTGTATACGGAGGAGTAAGCTAAGAGAGATGTTGGGTCCCGGCAGCGCCCCGGCCTTCGAAACGCGGCTAAAATGCGGAAAAAAAATTTCTAAAACCGGCACTCCCGCAACCCGATTCCCGGATCGACCTTAAACCCTAAACTAGAAAACTAACTAAGAGTTAGAATCGTTATACCGAGTTGATCCGTGTCCTTCGGTCTTCATTCTAAGCTCCTAGCGGTTCCGTGATGTGGTTTGGTCGCCGGTCTTCCTCCATCTCCGATGATCCACCCGAGGGAAACGGCGCAAGCTCCAACCTCGTCGAACGAGGCAATCGACGCTCCAAAGTCGCTAGCGATGGAGAGTGGGGGTGTATGAAAATGTCACTACAATTTTCTCTCAACTTATTTTGCTCAATGAGCAAGCATAGAAGATGAATGAGGAGGTAAGGAAATCTTTTTGCATGAACAAAATGGTTAAGTGTTTTGTTGGTCAACTTGAGAGAATGAGAGAGGGGGCTAATGTGTGTAATAAAAATTCCAAATCAAAAAATGTATCCCTCTCAATAGTGGCCGGCCCCTCTTCTCTCTTCCACTCAAAAAAAAATTCATTTTCTTTTTCAATTGCATTAAACAAATGCACCATACCTAAAACCCATGCCATGTCCATGTTAATGCTTTGACCCATACCTTCTTTCCACCACATTTTCTAAATGATTTTCAATAAAGAAAATAATTAATGAGGTGGCACATTCTAGAAGCCATTCCGTATAAAATACGGAATACTTCTGGTACATGTATCGAAATACATATACGCGTATTCGTACAAAAATACGAATAGCCGAGAGAGAAAATAAATAGCGAACAATAATACTAGAATACATATATATAAATACATATGTAAATTATTAAATCAAAACATGATTTAATAATCTGGCTTAATCCTAAGCCGCTAGTATTATCAACCGTCCGATTAAACTCTGTGCAGCATGTGCACATATTTAACAGGACACCTGTATGTACCAACATACCTCGTGTACACCATATCGCCTAAACCGTGAAAACCCTCTGTGTGGGACTCTAAAGACTCGTCAATACGCTGGCAGTGGGTTTAACCAAAAACATGTCAGCGGCACTGGCTGTACGTAACGGCTACCCAGGTATTGAGCGAAAGGGAGGCTGACGAGCAAACTCATCCTGAACCCCTACTGAGCCTGACAGTGACAATATCCGTACAGTCCAGTCTGTTCGTCTAAGAGTATCGCATATCGAGTCTAGGGGGTGGATAAAGTTAGACCCCTAACAACGCAATATTTAGTGTCGGCATGTAACCCATCACCACCTGAGAAACTATCGATCCTGGATCGGTAATTCTCGTTCACCATGGCCATGGATTTCTGGTGATGGCCACCCATAAACAATGCGACATCAACCCCTAATACCGGGAGACACGAATCCCCGACGATCTGATCACTGCCTCCTTGTGGCTCGGGACTGTACCCAACTAAAAGCTGTTTGCATGATTCCTTTGAGCCGTGGTAGGATAGTAATCAAAGCACAGTGGGAACTCACACGAGACAAATGACGATCTCAGGTCGACAGACTAACCTGTACACATGTCACCTGGGAACTGCTATCTGACAATAGGTATAATACCAACAAGCAGGTTCCCGGCGAGTCCGTCCAGTGTACTCATAACCCAATGAGCACCTGCATACTATCTTAGGTGAACAAACTAACACCAATGGCTTGTGAGACCTGGCCACCGCCCCTCGTCGGGGTCTCGATCAGTATACACTAGTCTACACTGGAGTATCGATGCCCGGTCTTGATACTCCTACGACTAGGGACATTTAAGGATGTGCTTATAGACCCCAGCTCCCATATATATGATCGACATCATAATGCTGGCAGTCAAGCAAAAATCCTATGGGCTCTATCAACATGATGATAAAGACAAACCAGATAGCATACTATCATCTTGAGTAAGACTGTTTTATCGGTATAGGTCCTGCCTCAATCATCATAATCATCTGTCCGCGACTATGATAATTGCCTTGAGAGCACTATAGCCAACAATCTCCCACTTGCACTTAAGGCCAATTATTGCGATGTCGCATACTCACAGCCTGTGTGATACCGAACACCTAACTTCTCTACTAATCAATTTCGCAAAGCCCGTTTGTGAAAATGATTGCGTTCGAGAAATAGCCTCAGTGAGTGGATCCGCTCCATTGTTTCTTTCTGTATCTCTCTGTATCTCAGCTTCGCGGAGAAAACTATCTCCCGAAATGAGCAATACCTGTCTTAGAATTTGTCTGGATATCTGATGGGACCCAGTTCACAAATGAACTCCAAATCCAGCAAACTACTTAGACTATATCGTCCACTGAATTTAATCAGTATCCTGTGCCATGCCTTTCTTCGGTATCCGCTTGGACCACCTGTCCAACATATTGTCCCTCAAAAGAGGGAAAAACTATAACTCTGACAGTCACTCTGTCATCCAGGTCACCTTGGAAGCCTGAAATGATAACCATCTCCTGAAGGAGGCTGCCGTAATAATTTCCCTAGAACATTCACTTATGTTCAATAACTGCTTCCCAATGTTTCTCCGGGATTGGATTAATATATCTGCATATTGCATCTAGTGCAAAAGCAATATCTGGTGTGGTACTTGACATTTTATGATTAACTCAATTTCCTAAGCAAGTGATATGCTAATCATGCAGACCCCTCACTTCTTTAGTCTGTAAGACACCTTTAGAAAGGGTGACTCCATCACCTGCAGATACACCACCATGCCTGGAGTCGTCCATTCTAAAATACCTTTAGAATAATGTCAAAGTACCCAGATTAGGATACTTCCCAAATCTAGATCTAAAACCATAGATCTAGTAACCAGAAAACCTGTTATTATATCCATATCCTATGTGGAGAAACAACTTTATGACAAGCACAGTATAACCGATTGTAGTATAGGAATATATCTTCCTAATAAGTGCATGTCATCAAAATACCTGGACATCACTCTCTACTACCTTCTTACCAGATCCATCTCCTATTCTGATGAGGTCAAGACCTATGACTGTCACATCAAAAATAGATGATCTTTTTCCGCTATACCTGCTTTAGTCTATAAATAGACATAAGCTACTTGCCCACTATGCTTCCGCTGCTCCCACTGACTATAACAACCCTCTGGCAGAGTCATATATACGTGCACTTCCAAAGCTAGTTTAGAACGACGCTATATTCATCCTCCGGCCGGGTCTTATAGTCTAGAACAACAGAAATGGCAAGTCTGGGGTAAACAAAAACCTCCCTGTCACCGTATCTGAGAAGACCGAAGTACCTCTCGGGTGCCTGAGGATACCCACCATATCTGCGGAGTGGCTAATGGAATGTCGAAATAAACTGAATCCTTAGGTTCTATTAAATTTTCAGTGATCGTTTGTGGTTCTGGAATCACTTCCAGTTCTACCATACTCCCACTTCCGTTTTTCTGAAAAAATCCATTTTACTAAAAATGTGGCGAGTCAAGAACAATATAAATATTGATCTTCCTAATGGTAGAAAGTTAACCCTCGTCAAAGCCCGGGATAACCCACAAACTGCCATTTCTGAAACGTGCCTAGAGTTTATCCGGATTCTGGTTTTAAGTATCAGCCGGACAACTCCCTATACCTTAACATCGTTAAGATATAAATTGATTCTATATAATTCTAATATAGAAACAAAAGCACTAATTTAATTGGAACGAGATTCAAAATCATGCAGCTGTCTCCAGTGCATATCAACCAAATGGAAGGAGGCCATCAGCATTACACATCTAGGAGTGCATCCATATATGAGTAACTTGAAAGAGAAACAAGTTCTCAGAACCATTACTATCAATGGAATACCAAACACAAGTATCTACATCTTCGACTTCATCGAAGAATCTTGATACTTCCAACAAATGGTTTTGTACTTTATTCTTATACTTATAACTTCCCAATATCTAGACCTTGCATTTCAACGAAATACATGTCTAGAACTTAGAGAAGTTATGAGTAAACAGAATATAGTACAAGTACCAACCCCTTTGTCCTAATGGACAATGGACAACATACAATACTTTTGTATAAGACCTCTGAGTTCAACAACTCAAACCCTGTGCGTCGTAGGTTGAAAAACTGTGGTATGGTTAAGAAGAATTACACCGCTGTTGAATGCACCTTACCTAATCACCAACTGATATAGGTAAATGTCACAGACATAATATCAAAAAGTTATAACTCACTTTATAAAATAAATGTACAGATATATCAGTTTGAAATTGGTGCATAACAACGGATATTCAAAACCAAATATTTGCCATCCGGCAAAATCCAGATGATTTCATCAAATATCACCAATTACAACGAATTCCAATATAATAAGGATCTAATCACCCAATTCCCAATATCTTACTCCCACTCACTGTCCGTAATAACATGTAGATGTGAGAAACTGATCTGGTAAATACATACTCTGGAGTTAGATTCCAACTGGGAAAACAATTATCAATTAACATCGCACAGTGAAACTGAAACATGAAAATGTTTCGAAAGGGTTAACTAGTATTCCTAGTAACGCCTCTTCCATTATCCTGAATCATGACAGTAACCATATACTTACCTTCCCTCACTGCAATCCCTTTATTATGTCTTTACTTATTACCTTCTGTACACCTCCTTTACGCTAATTTGTTTTCTTCATTCCCTACCCTTCGGCTCCAGCCTAAGGTTTGGAAGAATACTATCCAATAAGCATAATAGGTGTACTCTCCTAATCCTAGGAGCCCTCGCTGTAAGTCGATGTACAACACCCTAGTACTTGTGGGGAGGCGGAATTTTCAAAAACGAACTAGTTTAGTGAACAAACATCGACTAACCGCTTGAATCGAAACTAAACGATAACTAACAAGAAACATAGAGTTTCTATGCTACTATGTTTAGGGATTATACCTAACGAATCGTGTCCTTCGTCTTTGCGAACTCCACCTCCTCCTCGGCCTTCTCGAAGTAGTAGACGATCCACCCGAGAGCTTTACTCCAAGCTTAGCCTCTAAACTTGAGGCAACTAAACTTCTCTAAGTGCTAATCAAAGAAGCTAGGTGTAATATAGAGAGGGTTATGGATTAAGTAGTCTAACTAATCCTTGTACTCAACACATGAGAGGGGAGGATTAGGGTTTGAAGAGGGAGAGCTTGAGGAGAGAGAAGGTGAGGATAATAATGAAGTGAGAATAATGAGTTATCATAATATATATCAAGCATTTCTATTATCAAGAAAAGAATAAGAAATGAATTTAGCAACCATGCTTGATAATATCTAGTGATGATTCACTCCATGAGTCATTATGCATTTATCATGCATTAATGACATGGATGAATCATCCATATGACTCACTAATCACATTCATTGCTTATGCCACCTTAACCTCCTTAGTCACCACCTTCTAGAAGCTTCTCGCGCAATTACGAGAACGCCCCTCCTTTCCGCAAAAATACGGAAAAACTTTAGACTGTATAAATCCAATAACCGGATACCAGTAACTGGCTTAGACCAAAGCCAACTGGTAAAAACTGTCCGAAAGTCGTACGTGTGTAAACACACGTATGCGTCCGAACCCTTGTCGTAAAACCATACGACCTCTATATCGTTTCGCCTGGAGTAGGGAAACTCTCTGTGTGGGGCTCTAGAGACTCGACTACTACGCTGGCAGTGGGTTTAACCACAGACCGCAAGCGGCACTAGCTGTACGTAACGGTCCCCAGGTAGATGTCGATAAGAAGGCCGATGAGGAAACCCATCCGAACTCCTACTGAGTCTGATGTGACAATCTCCATACAGTCCGGTCCGTTCGTCCAAGACTATCGCATATCGGGCCTAGGGGGCGGCAAGCGTCAGTCCCCTAATAGCGGTATAAGTCATGTCGGAGGGAAGCCCATTACACCCTGAGAAACTACTGGAACCTACCAGCAAATCTTGCTTTCCCTGGCCAGGGACTTTGCGTAATGGCTCTCTGACACAGCGCGATATCAACTCCCAATACCGGGAGAGACGAATCCTGTCTAACCGCCACTGCCTCCAAGTGCTCGGGACTGCACCCAACTGCTACCTGTGTTGCACGACTCCTTTGAGCCGTGGTAGGGTAGCAATCTAAGAACAGTGGGACACACTCGAGGCGAAGTAGCAGTGTCAAGTCTGCGGACTATGCTGTACTCATGTCACCTGGGAACTGTTCACTGACGACTGGTATAAAACCAACCAACAGTTCCCTGTGAGTCCTATCCGGTGTACCCGTAACCCAACGAGCACCTGTATACTATCTCCTGTACGACGTACTGACGGCTGTGGGACAGACCATCTCCCCAACTGGGATGAGAAGCGTACACACTAGTCTACTCCGGAGTATCGATGCTTTGTCTCGATAATCCAACGACCAGGGACCTGAATAAGGATGTGCTTGTAGACTACCCAGCCCCCACTAGTGTGACTGCCATCACAACACTGGTAGTCAAGCAAGATCCTAAGAGCTCTATCAATACGTACACTCACATATTAAGATAGAAAAACCAAGTAGCATACTACCATGTTTAGCAAGACTGTTATATACATGTGAATATCCCAAGCTTCCATTAAGTAATATACAAACTAGTATGATACAGTAATGGCCTTCTAGGGCATAAACACTAACAATCTCCCACTTGCACTAGGGCCATGTACTGGCATATCGAAGACCAATGATCTCGAGTAGCCTCTCGAACTGAATTTGAGGTAGGGCCTTCGTGAATGGATCAGCAATGTTCTCTTCAGAAGCAACTCTCCAAACCTCGATCTCCCGACGATCAATGATCTTCCTGATCAGGTGATACCGCCTCAAGATGTGTCTGGACTTCTGATGGGACCTTGGTTCCTTCGCTAAAGCTATAGCTCCGTTGTTGTCACAATACAGAGGTATTGGATCAACTATGGTAGGAACCACCTGAAGTTCTGTTAGGAACTTCTTCATCCAGACTGCTTCTTTTGCGGCATCGCAAGCAGCTATATACTCCGCTTCCATCGTTGAGTCAGCAACGGTGTCCTGCTTGGAGCTCTTCCAGCACACCGCCCCTCCATTGAGGGTAAAGACATAACCCGACATGGACTTGGAATCGTCCTTATCACTCTGGAAGCCGGAATCAGCAAAGGCCTCCAACCTGAGGTCTTTTCCGCCGTAAACCAAGAACATCTCCTTAGTCCTCCTCAGGTACTTGAGAATGTTCTTTACTGCTATCCAGTGCTTCTCCCTTGGGTCTGACTGATACCGGCTTACCACGCTTAGTGCGTAAGCTACATCTGGTCTGGTACACAACATCGCATACATTATAGAGCCTACCGCAGAAGCGTAGGGTATAATAGACATGCGTTCCCTTTCCAAATCAGTCTTGGGAGACATCTCTTTGGAGAGGGTGATTTCGTGACAAGCCGGTAGATTACCGCGCTTAGAATCTTCCATACTGAATCTTTTCAGTACAGTGTCGATATACCTGGACTGCGAAAGTCCCAACATCCTCTTGGATCTATCACGATAGATCCGGATCCCCAGAATGTAAGAGGCATCACCCAGGTCTTTCATGGAGAACCTGTGTGACAAGAATCCTTTGACAGATTGTAGCATAGGAATGTCATTTCCTATCAATAGAATGTCATCCACGTACAAGACGAGGAATACGACACTTCTGTCTACAACTTTACTATATATGCACGGTTCATCTGGATTTTTGATAAAGTCATATTCTTTGACTGTCTCATCAAAACAGATGTTCCAACTCCGCGATGCCTGCTTTAGTCCATAAATGGACTTAAGCAGCTTGCATACTTTCCCGCTGCTCCCACTCTGATTGAAACCCTCTGGCTGATCCATATAGACGCTCTCTTCTAAATTTCCATTCAGAAAAGCTGTCTTTACGTCCATCTGCCAGATTTCATAATCATGGAAGGCAGCAATAGCAAGAAGGACCCGAATGGATTTGAGCATAGCCACTGGAGAAAAAGTTTTGTCATAGTCCAAACCAGGTCTTTGACGAAAACCCTTTGCAACAAGTCTAGCCTTATAGGTTTCCACCTATCCATCTACACCAATCTTTTTCTTGAAGATCCATTTGCATCCTATGGGTTTTACCCCATCTGGAGCAAAGTCCAAAGTCCATACTTTGTTGGTGTACATGGACTTCATTTCGGTCCGCATTGCATCTATCCATCGTACCGAGTCGCCGCTCTGGATGGCCTGCTGGAAGTCAGTAGGTTCATCATCATCTATGATGCAATCCTCTCTATCCCCATCTATGAGAAAACCGTAGTATCTCTCAGGCGCATGAGACGGCCTACTACTCTTGCGGAGGGGTGCGGGAATGTCCTGTTCCTCTTGAACTTCCGGTTCTACCAAACTTTCAGTATTAGTTTGTGGTTCTGGAATTTCTTCCAGTTCTATTTCGCTCCCACTTGATTCCTTTTCTAAAAACTGATGTTCTAGAAAATGGGCATTACGAGAAACAAATACCTTTTGTTCCTCTGCGTAATAGAATAGATATCCCCTGGAGTTCTTTGGATATCCCACAAACTTACACTTTACTGATCATGCCTCGAGCTTGTCCACATGCTGCTTTTTAACAAAAGCTGGACATCCCTAAATCTTTATATACTGTAGATGGGGTTTCTTCCCGCTCCACATCTGATATGGAGTGGTAGGCACAGTCTTGGTAGGTACCATGTTCAAAAGATATGCTGCTGATTCTAGCGCATAACCCCAGAAAGATCGCGGTAACTCAGCATTACTCATCATGGATCGTACCATATCTAATAGGGTTCGATTCCGTCTCTCCGATACACCGTTATGCTGTGGAGTGTATGGAGGAGGAAGCTGAGAGAGAATTCCTTTCTCTTTTAGGTAACCTAGGAACTCGGCACTCAAGTATTCACCACCTCGATCAGATCTTAGTGTCTTGATACTTTTGCCGGTTTGGTTTTCTACTTCATTCTTATACTCTTGGAATTTCACAAAAGCCTCGGATTTATGTTTCATCAGATAAATGAATCCGTATCTTGAGTAATCATCCGTGAAAGTAATGAAATAGGAAAAACCACCTCTTGCATGTGTAGACATTGGACCGCATACATCGCTGTGTATGAGTCCTAAGAGCTCGCTCGCTCTTACTCCTTGTCCAGTAAATGGAGTCTTTGTCATCTTTCCTTTGAGACAAGATTGACAAGTGTCATAAGTTTGATATTCGAACGAGTCCAAATATCCTTCTCTATGCAACTTAGTCAACCTTCTCTCATTGATGTGACCCAGTCTACAATGCTATAAGAAAGCTTTATTTAAATCTGGAGACTTTCTTTTTAGTGTGTTCTGGACATTGAAAATTTGGAGTTGGTTTAAAACATATATATCGCTATTTAGTGTACCGGACCCAATCAAACCATGATTAAGGTGGATGTTGACAACATCTCTTACAAACGTGAAATCATAACCTTTATTTGATAACAAGGAAACTGATATGATATTACACGTTAAGCTTGGTACAAAATAACAGTTATGTAAAACCAAAATGTGTCCAATCGTCAATCCTAGGTGATAATCCCCGACGGATGCAGCTCCCACGCTAGCTCCGTTAGCAACCTTTAGGGTCATATCACATTCCTTCAGCACTCTACGGTTTCTCAGTGCCTGCAATGAATTGCAAATATGAGATCCTGATCCGGTATCCAATACCCAGGAAGTAGAGTTGATCGACAGACAATTCTCAATTACAAACACACCTGAAGTCGAAGCCACAGTTTGCTTCGGTTCCTGGTTCTTGGCGTTCCACGCCTTGCAATCCTTCTTCCAGTGCCCTTTCCTGTGACAATGGAAGCACTCATCCTGGCCAACTACCGGTACCGCAAACTTTTTCTTTCCCTTCCCTCCCACCTTACTTACACCTCCTCTAGGTCTGGGTGCGGCCTTCTTCTTCCTTCCTTTGGCCCTAGCCTTGGACCCGGAAGAAGATGAACCGCCAACAAACATAGCGGGTGTTTCCCTTGCTTTCTGCAAGGTGCCCTCTGCACTCCTTAACATGTTTAGGAGTTCCGGAAGTTCAACTTCTTTTCTTTGAATGTTGAAGTTCAGGATAAACTGGGCGTAGGTGGAAGGAAGGGACTGGAGAATAAGGTCTATATAGAGCTCATTATCCAAAGTCGTCCCAAGGTCTGCGAGCTCTTCTATATAGCCGACCATCTTTAGGACATGTTCTCCTACCGATGACCCGACAGCCAACCTCGCTCGAAACAAGTTCTTAGAGGTCTCGTATCTTGCTATACGAGATTGCTCTCCATAAAGTTCCTTTGTATGGAGAAATATGCCATCAAGGTCCATATCCTCGTGCCTCCTCTGATGTTCATTGTTCATCGAGGCAAGCACGATGCACTTGGCTTTCGCGCAATCTAAATCCCAGGTTTTGCGGATTTCCTTATCCGCATTACTGGATTTGGGACCAGGGACAGCAGGTGCCGTAGCGGTGAGGACGTACCCCAATTTGTCATAGGTCAAAGCCATTTTGACATTCCTCAGCCAATCTTTATAGTTTGGCCCTGTCAGTATATTTTTCTCTAAAAGTAACTTAAGTCCAGTCATTTTCAGGGTCGCTGCAATTAGGAGAGAGAGAAGAAAACTCTTTAGCATGATGCTCTTGCAAGTTTAGAGTGGTTTTTAGTTTATCTAAACTGGATGGCTCCCACTGTTTCTCGTATCCTTCCTCAAACCATAAAAGAAGAATTAGCCTGGACTATTTTCACCGTACAATACTTGCTTAACTGTTCAGCCAGGCAAGTGTCGATACTTCGAGGGAGGTTTTCCAACGCTTTCGCGAAGTTCCTTAATTAAATAACCTCTTTTCTCTGGGGGCGTAACCCCGCTGACACTTTTCTGGACACCTACTTGGTTTATAGCATTGATCGTTAAGTGATGAATATCCTGATAAGTAGCATATACTCACAGTAGGATCGGGATCCAAATATCATCGTCTGATAATGTTGTAGGAATGCTACCAACATTCATCAAACTCAAAATGGTATGCATCTCTTTGCAAATTTCAGTTTCTTTAGAAATTCCCGATATAAGTTTTTGTCCCATGCTCTTATGACCTTGGCGTTAGGTCAAAATGTCATAAGTCACATGTCAAGTTCTACCGATCATTATCTTGTCAATTTGAACCCATCCGTATATATCCTTGACGTTCGGCCAAAATTATAATACGACTGTCCCAAACCAACTCATCTATCTATGCAACAAATGAATATCCAGTAGCTACCAAACACTATGCCTTGGCGTTAGGTCAAAATACATAGCTTGAATACTACTAAATACCCAGATGAAATGACGGAGGGCTACGAATGGTTTTGGCGAAACCGTGAACGTAGTGAACTTAATATAACCGAAAGAACCTGATAGCTTTTAAAAGGAGTGGTTAAAGCTCCGCATTTAAAAATATCTGTTTTTAAAATTAACCGAGTGGTTTCTTTTAAATTGTTCCAACGATTAAAACATTGGTTTATTTTCTTTGCATTATAGATAATGCGTCCCATCATTAACCTATCATTGCAGAAAACAACGAAAATACAACGTCCTCTTATGCCATCCGCATTCGCCACGGGGTCCCGTCATTACCCGTTAGGTTACTTAACTAACGACAGAGCGGGGGCTGGGCTAGCGCGGGTGTAAAACATAAGTGACGTCAAAATAGCTATCATATATATAGATATTTTACATTCGTCTGACGCAATGATATTCATTCCAGATCACAGATGAACTTAATTGGATTTGCAAGCAATCCGTGTTTTTTTTGAGCCTGCAACAAAATACGGATTACACAGTTGTGATGAATAGCCATTACCCCACCCACGACCCCTACGGGTGCGGCAAACTACCCGCCCGGCAGTTTGTGCACCCCACCTTGGGTCTGTCCTAGGAGCAAAAACAGTAAAATGAAATAATACAACGGTGGCTACAACCGCAACCTGGATGTGCCCCGCAAAATAATATTACAACAAATTACATTTACATCAAATGAATTAAATAATAACCCATCACATAACCCCGGCTATACATCACAACAGTCCAACACAGTTCATATGCACAAACAGATAAAATCCATTTCAGAAATGTGCAACCCCCTGCCAACTGACATACTAGCAGTTAGGGGAGGTTTACGAACACATTATACAATCACAGATATAATCCAACAAGCAAATACTGTATAATTTCGAACGATTAAACACTTTTAATTTTGCTCCAATACTGCTCTGCAAATCTGAAACCTGAGCAAAAATTAAATATTCCAGAAAATACCAAATCACACAGAGGACCCACACAGGAAAATTGGGTTCCTGAATCGCCAACTCGGCGGCGGAAGCGCGGCGGATAGGTGGGATCCGCCGCGGTTCCGCGGCGCTTTAGGCGATTCAGGAGCCCAATTTTCTTGGGTGTTCTTCTGGTGTCTTTTCAAGCTTTCTGAGCATCCCTGAAAAATTTTTGGACTTCATTTAAAAATCGACAGAAACTGAAGTTTTCGGGCTTTTCCGGTTTCGTTTTTTTCCGTTCGAAATTCATACAAATTTGCAAGTAAGTTAATTATTGTTTAGCGAGGCTCTGATACCACTGTAAGTCGATGTACAACACCCCAGTACTTGTGGGGAGGCGGAATTTTCAAAAACGAACTAGTTTAGTGAACAAACATCGACTAACCGCTTGAATCGAAGCTAAACGATAACTAACAACAAACATAGAGTTTCTATGCTACTATGTTTAGGGATTATACCTAACGAATCGTGTCCTTCGTCTTTGCGAACTCCACCTCCTCCTCGGCCTTCTCGAAGTAGTAGACGATCCACCCGAGAGCTTTACTCCAAGCTTAGCCTCTAAACTTGAGGTAACTAAACTTCTCTAAGTGCTAATCAAAGAAGCTAGGTGTAATATAGAGAGGGTTATGGATTAAGTAGTCTAACTAATCCTTGTACTCAACACATGAGAGGGGAGGATTAGGGTTTGAAGAGGGAGAGCTTGAGGAGAGAGAAGGTGAGGATAATAATGAAGTGAGAATAATGAGTTATCATAATATATATCAAGCATTTCTATTATCAAGAAAAGAATAAGAAATGAATTTAGCAACCATGCTTGATAATATCTACTGATGATTCACTCCATGAGTCATTAAGCATTTATCATGCATTAATGACATGGATGAATCATCCATATGACTCACTAATCACATTCATTGCTTATGCCACCTTAACCTCCTTAGTCACCACCTTCTAGAAGCTTATCGCGCAATTACGAGAACGCCCCTCCTTTCTGCGAAAATACGGAAAAACTTTAGACAGTATAAATCCAATAACCGGATACCAGTAACTGGCTTAAACCAAAGCCAACTGGTAAAAACTGTCCGAAAGTCGTACGTGTGAAAACACACGTATGCGTCCGAACCCTTGTCGTAAAACCATACGACCTCTATATCGTTTCTCCTGGAGTAGGGAAACTCTCTGTGTGGGGCTCTAGAGACTCGACTACTACGCTGGCAGTGGGTTTAACCATAGACCGCAAGCGGCACTAACTGTACGTAACGGTCCCCAGGTAGATGTCGATAAGAAGGCCGATGAGGAAACCCATCCGAACTCCTACTGAGTCTGATGTGACAATCTCCATACAGTCCGGTCCGTTCGTCCAAGACTATCGCATATCGGGCCTAGGGGGCGGCAAGCGTCAGTCCCCTAATAGCGGTATAAGTCGTGTCGGAAGGAAGCCCATTACACCCTGAGAAACTACTGGAACCTACCAGCAAATCTCGCTTGCCCTGGCCAGGGACTTTGCGTAATGGCTCTCTGACACAGCGCGATATCAACTCCTAATAACAGGAGAGACGAATCCTGTCTAACCGCCACTGCCTCCAAGTGCTCGGGACTGCACCCAACTGCTACCTGTTTGCACGACTCCTTTGAGCCGTCTTAGGGTAGCAATCTAAGAACAGTGGGACACACTCGAGGCGAAGTAGCAGTGTCAAGTCTGCGGACTATGCTGTACTCATGTCACCTAGGAACTGTTCACTGACGACTGGTATAAAACCAACCAACAGTTCCCTGTGAGTCCTGTCCGGTGTACCCGTAACCCGACGAGCACCTGTATACTATCTCCAGTACGACGTACTGACGGCTGTGGGACAGACCATCTCCCCAACTGGGATGAGAAGCGTACACACTAGTCTACTCCGGAGTATCGATGCTCTGTCTCGATAATCCAACGACCAGGGACCTGAATAAGGATGTGCTTGTAGACTACCCAGCCCCCACTAGTGTGACTGCCATCACAACGCTGGTAGTCAAGCAAGATCCTAAGAGCTCTATCAATACGTACACTCACATATTAAGATAGAAAAACCAAGTAGCATACTACCATGTTTAGCAAGACTGTTATATACATGTGAATATCCCAAGCTTCCATTAAGTAATATACAAACTAGTATGATACAGTAATGGCCTTCTAGGGCATAAACACTAACAATCGCAACCTGAGAGAAGGTAATGGTAAAAGACATCTGAATAATCCTATCCAATCTCTCCAGAACCAGAATCCATCCTCGAAAAAGTTCCTTCGAGTTCGTATATAACCATACGATGGATTTATCCAATAGAAGTGGATAACCGTAGTGATACGAAATGTCCCAGAGAAAAGCAAAATGGATGTAGGAGTGGCAGGGGTATACACGGTTTTTGTCGTGAATGATGGTGGTCGCAATTTCCTTTGCCATTATTCTTATCCCTTTTTATGTCTTTACTTATTAACTTCTGTACACCACACTTAAGCTTAATTGGTTTTCTTCATTCCCTACCGTTCGGCATCTGCCTATGGTTTGGAAGAAGACTATCCAATAAGCTCAATAGGTGTAACCCTATCTTAATCCTTGGATCCCTCACAACCTGAGAGAAGGTAAAGGGAAAAGACAACCGAATAATCCTATTCAATCTCTCCAGAACCAGAATCCATCCTCGAAAAAGTTCCTTCAAGTTCGTATATAACCATATGATAGATTTATCAAATGGATGTGGATGTTCGTAACAATATGGGGTGTTCTGGAGAAATGCAAAAAGGTGATATAGAAGTGGCAATGATGTATGCGACACCGTGACATTCCAAAAGCCAAAGTGTTTTAAGAAGGTTCAGTCAACTTGGTTTCATGAGTTTTAGTCAAAGGTCGGGTCATAGTCGCAGCCAGAGAGAGAGAAGAAACACTCAGCGTGCACTCTAACCTAGATCAGAATGGTTAATCATTTTATCTAATCTGGATGGCTCCCACTGTATCCTCGAATTCTCCTCCAAACCCAAAAGGAGAATTGGTCGGAATCAACCGAGGAGTAATCCTACTCATCAGTGGGAATCAGGATCCAACTATCATCGCATGATAACTTGATGGAAGCCACTCAAGTCACCATACTCTAGAAGGTATGCGCAAGCCTGGAAAGTTTCTTGTATGTTTGAAACTCCCGATGTGATTTTTACCCCTAGGACCCAAGTGACCTTGACTAAAGATCAAAATGTCAAAAGGTCCTAGTCAAGTTCTACCCGTCATTATCTTGACTGCATTAGACCGACCCATACAAGCCTTGACTAAAGATCAAAATGATCCTACGACTGTCCTAACCAATCGCATTATCTATGCAACAGAAAAGCACCACATAGCTACCGAACACTACGCCTCGGCTAATGCACGACATACGTAGCACGAATACTAAGCAATACTAGTCTGAAATGACGGAGGGCTATGGCTGGTTTTTGGCGAAAAACTTTTAACGTAATGAACTTGATCTCGTTGAAGGAATCCAAGTGGTTTTACAAAAAAATATAGCGGCGAAAACTTTTGCTAAAGAGGTCACTCCCGGTGAAGGGATCTCGGCTCTTTCCCCGTAGAATGAGGTGCAGGATATTCCAAACTGAATACCATGATGCAAAGCAAATGGAAATGAGTATAGTAAAGTTATTACGTTGACGCAAACTTTTACTCAAGGGGTCACTCCCGATGAAGGGATCTCGGCCCTTGCCTCGTCGAATGAGGTGCAGGATATTCCAAATGAATATCGCGATGCAAAGCAAAAGAAAACGTCTGTAATGACAGTTTTTAAAAACTTGGTTCCAACAACATCATAAATAGGTTTTTTTATCCTTACATTGATAAGAATCAATGCAGCCCCATCAGTTAATCACACCAGTAAAGAACGAAAATAAAATGTTCATATATGCCTCCCGCATTCGCCACTGGGTCCCGTCATCACCCGTTAGGTTACTTAACTAACGACAGAGCGAGGACTGGGCTAGCGCGGGTACAAAACATATACAACATCTACTAGTATATATAAATATATATATATATATATATATATATATAACATTCGTCCCAGGCATGATATAAAGCAACATCACAGATGCATCACAGAAATAACACAGAATGGTGGATAAACTGGAGCCCCGGGTTTCACTTGAGCCGCAAATGAGACCCGACGTTCCCTGTCGTGTGGATAGCCTATGCAATGAAACCTAGACCCCTACGAGCACGGCAAGTTACCCGGCAAAACCAAAAGTGAGGCATCCCCCTTCAACGATGTGAATGGGCCACCCAGCACTTCACGGAATCCGGTAATTTGGGCACCCCTCCTGGGTCAACCTATACCCCCTACGAGTGTGGCGAATATCCCTCCAATTCTAAAGTAAGGTCCCCTCCGTCCCAACGCCATGAGATGCAGACCAGTTGTCCTCTAGAACCCGGCTATTCGTGCACTCCACCATGGGGTAATCCTAGTACAGAAAATAAAATAATATATAAGGGTGACATCGACCTCAGCCCGGTCGTGCCCCAAAAGAATAATATACAAACTGGCAGTGACGGCAGTCCACATGTCGGACGCTCGCCCCGCAATATCAAATGTACAAATAAAATAAACTGTAATAGCATTGCACTATTGCTATCCACCACGACGATCCAACCAACATCACAGCACAACACAGAACATCAACGTGAATGTCACGTTCGCAAACCCGTCTAAAAGAATATATAGCAGTTAGACAAGTTTATCGATCAAATGACGGTCGCAGATTGAAATGTATGTACTGTAAAACGCCCACTTAAAATATCGATCGACTAAATTTCCAAATTGGCCCCAATAGCAATAACATCACTGCACAGAAAACTGGGCCAAAACAGAATATCACAAAAATCACAATTCTAAGTCAGGGGGCTATAGAAAAAATTTGGAAGCCCGTCGCCGCTAAACGACCGCGGAACCGCCTCCAATACGGGGTAAGTGCGGCGGTTCCACGGCGGTTTAGTGGCTTCAGGGGCTCAAATTTTTTCTGTACCCTTAAAAACGCCTGCACGGATTTTTAAGATGCCTGAAATAATTTTCTAACCACTTTTGAAAATCGACAGCAAACGCAAAAATGAAATCGTGATTTTGGTAATTTCCGTCGATCGATCTTTCAAGCGCGTTTAAACAAGCTAGTAAGGGGTATAAAGGGCGGCTCTGATACCATGTTGGGTCCCGCCAGCGTCCCGACCGTCGAAACGGGGCCAAAATGCGGAACAAAAATTTCTAAAACCGGCGCTACCGCAACCCAATTCCCAGATCGACCTTAAACCCTAAACTAGCAAACTAACTAAGAGTTAGAATCGTTATACCGAGTTGATCCGTGTCCTTCGGTCTTCATTCCAAGCTCCTAGCGGTTCCTTGATGTAGTTTGGTCGCCGGTCTTCCTCCATCTCCGATAATCCACCCGAGGGAAACGGCGCAAGCTCTAACCTCGTCGAACGAGGCAACTGACGCTCCAAAGTCGCTAGCGATGGAGAGTGGGGGTTTATGAAAATATCGGTACAATTTTCTCTCAACTTATTTTGCTCAATGAGCAAGCATAGAAGATGAATGAGGAGGTGAGGAAATCTTTTTGCATGAACAAAATGGTTAAGTGTTTTGTTCGTCAACTTGAGAGAATGAGAGAGAGGGCTAATGTATGTAATAAAAATTCCAAATCAAAAAATGTATCCCTCTCAATAGTAGCCGGCCCTTCCTCTCTCATCCACTCAAAAAAAATCATTTTCTTTTTCAATTGCATTAAACAAATGCACCATACCTAAATCCCATACCATGTCCATGTTCATGCTTTGACCCATACCTCCTTTCCACCTCATTTTCCAAATGATTTTCAATAAAGAAAATCATTAATGAGGTGGCACATTCTAGAAGCTATTCCGTATAAAATAAGGAATAATTCCGGTACATGTATCGAAATACATATACGCGTATTCGTATAAAAATACGAATAGCCGAGAGAGAAAATAAATAGCGAACAATAATACTAGAATACATATATATAAATACATATGTAAATTATTAAATCAAAACCTTATTTAATAATTTGGCTTAATCCTAAGCCGCTAGTATTATCAACCGTCTGATTAAAGTCTGTGCAGCATGTGCACATATTTAACCGGACACCTGTATGTACCAACATACCTCATGTACACCATATCGCCTGAACCGTGAAAACCCTCTGTGTGGGACTCTAAAGACTCGTCAATCCGCTGGCAGTGGGTTTAACCACAAGCACGTCAGCGGCACTAGCTGTACGTAACGGCTACCCAGGTATTGAGCGAAAAGGAGGCCAACGAGCAAACTCATCCTGAACCCCTACTGAGCCTGACAGTGACAATATCCGTACAGTCCGGTCTGTTTGTCTAAGTGTGTCGCATATCGAGTCTAGAGGGGTGGATAAATTCAGACCCCTAACAACACGATATTTAGTGTCGGCATGTAACCCATCACCATCTGAGAAACTATCGATCCTGGATCGGTAATTCTCGTTCACCATGGCCATGGATTTCTGGTGATGGCCACCCATACACAATGCGACATCAACCCCCAATACCGGGAGAGACAAATCCCTGATGATCCGATCACTGCCTCCATATGGCTCGGGACTGTACCCAACTAAAACCTATTTGCACGACTCCTTTGAGCCATGGTAGGGTAGTAATCAAAGCACTGTAGGAACTCACACAAGAAAAATGACGATCTCAGGTCGACAGACTAACCTGTACACATGTCACCTGGGAACTGCTATCTGACAATAGGTATAATACCAACTAGCAGGTTCCCGGCGTTGTCCGTCCAGTGTACTCATAATCCAATGAGCACCTGCATACTATCTTAGGTGAACAAACTAACACCAATGGCTTGTGAGACCTGGCCACTGCCCCTCGTCGGGGTCTCGATCAGTATACACTAGTTTACACTGGAGTATCGATGCCCGGTCTCGATACTCCTATGACTAGGGACATTTAAGGATGTGCTTATAAACCCCAGCTCCCACATATATGATCGCCATCATAATGCTGGAAGTCAAGCAAAAATCCTATGGGCTCTATCAACATGATGATAAAGACAAACCAGATAGTATACTATCATCTTGAGTAACACTGTTTTATCGGTATAGGTCCTGCCTCAATTATCATAAACATCTGTCCGCGACTATGATAATTGCCTTAAGGGCACTATAGCCAACAAGAGAATCCCATTCTCTTTTAAATAGTCTCGGAATTCCGTGCTTAAGTATTCTCCTCCCCGATCAGATCGTAGGATTTTAATACTTTTACCCATTTGGTTCTCTACTTCGCACTTATATTCCTTGAATTTCTCAAAAGCTTCAAATTTGTGTTTCAACAAGAACACATATCCGAATCTTGAGAGATTATCGGTGAATGTAATGAAGTATAAAGAACCATTCCTGGCATGTGTAGACATAGGACCGCATAAATCACTATGTATCAGTCCCAAGAGTTCAGTAGCTCTTTCTCCGTGTCCAGTAAACGGAGTTTTGGTCATCTTGCCTTTGAGACATGACTGGCAAGTTTCATAAGATGAAAATTCAAACGGATTCAAATATCCATCTTTATGCAACTTAGCTAGTCTTATCGCATTGATATGACCTAGTCTATAATGCCACAAGAAGGCTTCGTTCATTTCTGAACTTTTCCTCTTCTATGTGTTCTGTATGTTTAGAACTGTAATTTGATTTAGAACGTATATACCATTACATAATATACCAAACCCAATCAACAGTTGATTTAGGAAAATGTTCATAAAATGTTCCTTAAACATCATAAACCCGGAATATCACATATTCCGAATTTCATGCCTAACCCTATAAACCTTGCATTATAGTATCGAATTGAAAACACTTTTCAATAACCAGTCGAGTAATTCAACAATATTCCCGATTAAATGATCGAATACTCATCGGGAACTTTAGTAGATGGCCACACCCCCGATGCCGTCGACGAAATGCACTTAGGCGGAACACCGTGGCCGCAAGCACCCGAATGGATGCTTTTGGCAACGAGGTTATCCTATAGTCACTTGGTCGAGGCATTGGGGTAAATATAGTGTTATCCGGCGAGTGTTCGCGTACTATACGCGATTGCAACGGAGTTTTGATCCGAATCAAAACTCCGTGGCAATCGATGAACCGAGACTAAAACGCTAGATTTACCAATTATAAACCAGTTTTCACAAAACTAATTTAATATGGATTCCAACTATTGTATCACATATCAAAATTAAACCCGAAACGATGTTAAAATTGCGACTATGAAACACTCTGAATTGCCCTAACAGAAAATATAACATCACATGCAATCTGGGCAAAATCAAATAATACCTAAAACCCTAAAACCAACACTCCAGAACACCAAAGAAACACGAGCCCAAAACACTTGAAGAGGACCGGCTAGGCCGATCAAAATCAACATGTGGTCGGCCAGTTTTTGGAGCTTGGGCCTCGAATTTCTCTGGTGTTCTAGTTACATCACATGTAACATTCTGCACTTGTTTATAAAATTTTCGGACTACTTTTTAAAAACAACAGAAACTAGGGTTTTGGGTTTACAGTTTTCGGAGTTGTTTCGGTTTCGTAATTTCTATACATCGTCTAACGTTCTAGCTTGGCTCTGATTCATTGAAAGTGTTTCTTAGCACCACCACTGGGTTTTTACCGGCATCAAGCATGCAATTTTAAAAAATCTTGGGTGCTAAGCTACACTAACCTAGAATCTAACTAGATTATTAGGGTTTAAGCAATGATATAACAAGAACTACACTAAGTGAAAGAGATTACAAACTTTGTAGACCAAGTCCTTCACTTCTATAGCTCCGGGTAGTAGTCACTACGACTCCTCTTGGCTCCACTTGAAGAAATGCACAGCTTGCTTCGCGATCTTCGAGGCTGAAGATGATCCATCCGAAGTTTCTCTAGGTCAAGCTACCTCTTCACTAATCTACTATTAGTGAAGGAAACAACCTAATCTAAATTGCTAATCTAGAGTAGCTTGATGAAGTAGGGTTTTTTGCTCACTTAGAATTCTCTAAAGCCCTAGGATTCACAACCCATGTGAGGGTTAGGGCTTGGAGGAGGAAGAAGAAGATGAGAGGGGAAAATGAGAGAGTAGAAAATAAGCTCATGCAAAAAATCAAGTGAAGAATGGCTCATGAGATTTCACTTATTGAACCATGAAAAAATCTCCAATGCTTAATTCAACCATGCTTCAATAGTGTAGCCAAATGAATAAATAAATGAAAAAGCCATGCTTCACACCATGCCTAAAATATCTCTCATTTTCCACCTCTTTATTCAATTTTCTCAAAATAGAAAAACCATATATATATATATATATAACACACACACACACACACACATATATATATAGAGAGAATAAAAACTTAAGTGAGCATTAATATTAGTTAATATATAAATACATATCAAATTATTAGATCAACACTTGATTTAATAATCTACTTATATCATATATAACTGACTAATATCATTTATCTGTATATCATATTATCAAATCAACACTTGATTCAATAATCCGGTTATATCACATATAACCTAATCGATATCAAATGTCGCCAGATTAGAATACGGTGTCACATACTCGTATTTAATCAGGCGCCCGCACATATCAGCATATGTGCCCTACTTTGTTTCTTATGAGCTAGGAAACCTCTGTGTGGTGTTGGGTTACATTAACGCCATGGCCATCATCCGTGGCTGTTTGCGGAACAAATTTTTTTCTACGATTAAAAATAGCGCTAGAATAACCCGTTAACCGGATCTACCATAAACCTAACTAGCAAGCAAAGGAGTTCTATCTACTATGATAGAAGTTTATACCTAAAGGCTCAAGTCCTTCAGGTCTTCACTCCTCTCCTTTAGCTCCTCGAAGAGTGTACGGATCGCGCTTGATCGTCGGCCTCCTCGTGTCAAAGATGATCCATCCGAGAGTGTACTTTGAGCTTCTACCTCTAAACCGAGGTAATTAGTGTACTTAGTATGCAAATCTAAGTATCCTAGAAGATGTAGCGAGTGATTATGGATTGATTAGTCTGAAGAACCCTAGGTTTCTCAACTCATTAGACAATTAGGGTTTGAGGAAGAAGAAAAGAAGTCTTGAGGTCAAGAGAGAGTGTTGTGATGATAGAATGAATAATGGCTAAGTGTTGTGAATCATTGAAGCATATCAATAATTCACCAAACAATGAATCAAGCATACTACAATAGTAAACCATGAGTCACTAAGTGAGTCACCAAGTAGCCATGCTTCATTAAATGTATAATCAACACCTCATACCTCCACCTCATTAACCATTTAAGAAAAATGGTTAAACAAATAATGAGTTGTCTTCTTCTAGAAGCACCCTTATAAAATTACAAGAATACCCCTCACCATATATACATACCTGTATCTGTATTCTGAAAAATACGAATACAAAGAGACGAAAATAATCCAACAATATAATACTAGGATCCGGCTTTAAACCAAAGCCCACTAGTATTATCCGTCCGAATCATGATTCATGTAGCTAGTACACGTATATGATCGAACCCCTGCCGTAAAACCATACGGCCTCGCATCATTTCGCCCGAAGCAGGAAAACCCTCTGTGTAGGACTTTAAAGACTCGATAGTACGCTGGCAGTGGGTTTAACCACAAACATGTCAGCGGTATTAGCTGCACGTAATGGCTATCCAGGTACCTGTCGAAAAGAAGGCCGACGAGCAAACTCGTCCGAACTCCTACTGAGCCTATCCGTGACAATCTCCGTACAGTCCGGTCTCTTCGTCTAAGAGTATCGCATACCGGGTCTAGGGGGTGGTAAACATCAGACCCTAATAACCTGATAATTCATGCTGATACGGCTCAGGACCAATCCGGGAAACTACTGATCTACCTATCTGTAAATCCCAACTGCCTTGGCCAAGGTCTTATGGTCTTGGCCAATCGAACACAGTGCGATATTGCCTCCCAATACCGGGAGAGACGAATCCCTGACAATCACTCACTGCCTCCATGTGTCTCGGGACTGCACCCAACCAAAACCTATTTGCACGACTCAGTAGAGCCATGGTAGGGTAGTGATCAAAGCACAGTGGGAACTTACACGAGACAAATGGCGACCTCAGGTACTAAGACTAACCTGTACACATGTCACCTGAGAACCGCTATCTGACGATAGGTATAATACCATCTAGAGGTTCTCGGCGAGTCCGTACAGCGTACTTACCCCCAATGAGCACCCGTATGCAATATTAGGTGATCACACCAATGGTTGTGGGACCAACCACCGCCCCTCGTCGGGGTCTAGAAACGTATATGCAAGTCTACTCTGGAGTATCGATGCCCGATCTCGATACTCCTGCGACTTGGGGCCTTTAAGGATGTGCTTATGGACTATCCAGCTCCTACAAGTATGATCGCCATCATAACGCTGGTAAGCAAGATTCTACGGGCTTTATCAACATGTAACTCCCATATGTAATAACGAGTATAACATATGCACATATTAAGATAAAGTCAAACTATAATAGTATACTACTGTATCAAGTCTTTATCAATATGTGCAAGCAACATAAAGCATCATAAAAAAGAAATACACATATCATGATAAAGACAACTCAAATAATATACTATATAACTTGGCAGATTGTTCTGTACATACATATCCCTAGCATCCACATGTATACATATACAATAATGCCCTCTAGGGCATACATATCCAACAATCTCCCACTTGCACTAAGGCCATATACTGGCGTACCGAGTACCCAACGTCTGCTCAAGGGATAGCTGTTGGCGTATCGCATACCCAACATCTCAAAAAGTCGCTCGAACTACGCTTGAGGGAGCGTCTTTGTGAATGGATCCGTCGTGTTGTCTTTTGTGTCCACTCTTCGCACCTTGATCTCCTGGCGATCAACGATCTCCCTGATTAGTGATACTGCCTCAAGATGTGTCTGGATTTCTGATGGGACCGTGGTTCCTTCACTAAAGCTATAGCCCTATTGTTATCGCTATACAAAAGTATTGGATCAACAATGGACGGAACTACCTGAAGTTCAGTAATGAACTTCTTCATCCATACCGCTTCTTTTGCGGCATCGTTCGCAGCAATGTATTCAGCCTCCATCGTTGAGTCTGTGACGGTGTTCTGTTTGGAGCTCCTCTAACACATGGCCCTTCCATTGAGGGTAAACACAAAACCTAAGACAGACTTGCTGTCATCATTGTCACTCTGAAAGCTTGAATCGGTAAAGGACTCGACCTTAAGGTCTCCATTACAGTATACTAAGAACATCTCCTTAGTCCTTCTCAGGTACTTGAGAATGTTCTTCACAGTCGTCTAATGATTCTCACCAGGGTTTGACTGATACCGGCTCACCATGCTAAGCGCGTATGCTACATCTAGTCTGGTACACAGCATCTCATACATTATAGATCCTACCGCTGAAGCCTAGGGTATAGTGCTCATGCGAATCCTCTCCTCATCAGTCTTTGAAGACATCTCTTTGGAGAGAGTGATTTCGTGCAATGCGGGTATGTTACCGTGCTTGGAATATTCCATACTAAATATTTTTAGTACGGTCTCTATGTATCTGGACTGTGAAAGTCCCAATATTCTCTTAGATCTATCTCTGTAGATCTTAATCCCCAGAATGTACGAGGCATCATCTAGGTCCTTCATGGAGAACCTTTGTGACAAGAACAGCTTGACCGATTGTAGCATAGGAATATCATTTCCTATCAAAAGAATGTCATCCACGTACAAGACTAGGAATACGACAGTTCGTCCTACAATCTTCTTATATATACAAGGCTCATCCTCGTTCTTGATGAAGTCAAAGTCCTTAACTGTTTCATCAAAACAGATGTTCCAGCTCCGCGATGCCTACTTTAATCCATAAATGGATTTAAGCAACTTGCACACCTTCCCGCTGCTCCCACTGTCTACAAAACTTTCTGGCTAATCTATATAAAGCACTCTTTTAAACCTCCGTTTAGAAAAGCCGTTTTTACTTCCATCTGCTAAATTTCATAGTCATGGAAGGCATTAATGGAAAGTATGATGGGTTCGTTTAGCACCCTCGACGGGTTTCGGCAAGCATCAAGTATGCTATTTTAAAAAATTTAGGGTGCCGAGCGAGCCCGACCAAGGATCTAACTAGAGAATTAGGGTTTAACTAAGCAAGTAAACAACTTTACTCTAAGTGAACAAGAAATACAACCTTTGTAGACCAGTCCTTCACTTCTAAAGCTCCATGTAGTAGTCCCTTAGCTCTAAGTAGTGGTCTCCCGGACTCTCGTTAGGCTCCACTAGGCGAAAGGAACGAGCTTGCTTAAAGATCTTCGAGGCCGAAGATGATCTACGTCGAGGAATCTCTAACTCAAGCTACCTCTTCACTAATTGAGAATTAGTGAAAGAAAAAAACCTATACTAAATGGCTTGTTTGGTATAGATTGGTGAAATAGGAATTTTGCTCACTTTAGAATTATTTTTCTCTCTTTCTTTTCTTCACTCAAGAAAACCTAGTGAGCTCCAATGAGATGAAGAAGAAGAAGAAGAAGAAGTGATCAACCATTGCAACCATGGGTGAGAAAATATCATATATAAACTCTTGTAGAGACTTAACCATGGCTAAACATAATGGTTAGGTTAATAAATATCTAGAGTAAAACAAAATTAGTGGACTAAGTCAAGGTTTCCACAAGTTTCTACAAGCATCATTACCATGCCAATTTCCACCTAATTTTGTTTTTCCCTTAATAATTAAATCCCCAAATTATCTTAAGTATGGTATGAGTCTTATACACCCATGTCCAATGTATCATCAAGCATGACACAACAAATACATAAAAATATATCACATATATATTAAATGTATAAGTAGAAAAGAATTTCTTAAGTGAGCTAATATTAGTTAATATATATTGATATATCAAATATATAAATATATATTGAATTATTAAATCAACACTTGATTTAATAATCTAACTATATCACATATAACCGACTAATATCATTTATCGCGAGATTAGAATACGGTATCACATACATGTATTAATCTCGGTCCCGCACATATCACATATGTGCCCTACTTCGTTTCGCTTGAGCCAGGAAATCTCTGTGTATGACTCTAAAGACTCTTCAATACACCGGCAGTAGGTGATGATCATATCAGTCACCCACAAGCCGTCAGCGGTACGAGCTGGACGTAACGGCTACCCGGGTATTGAGCGATCATAAAATCAACAAGCAAGCTTGTTCATACTCTTATGAATCCAATACGTAACATTACCGTACAGTCCGGTCTTTTCGTCTGATTTGTCGCATATCGAGTATGGGGGTAGTAAACGCCAGACCCCAATAACTTGATAAGTCATGCTGATATGAGGCTCATAACAGGTCGAGAAACTACTGATAACACTTACCAGTAAATCTCAGTATCAGCCCTGGCCAGGGACTTCCTGTTATGGCCAATCGAGCACAGCGCAACATCAACCCCCAATATCGGGAGAGACGAAACCCCTCCTATCGCTCATTGCCTCCATGTGACTCGGGACTGTACCCAAAAACCACCTGTTTGCACGCTCTCTTGAACGTGGTAGGGTGGAAATCAAAGCACAGTGGGAATCACACAAGACTCTATGACGATCTCGAGTCTACCGACTAACCTGTACCAGTGTCACCAGAGAACTGCTATCTGACGTTAGGTATAATACCATCTGGGAGTTCACGGCGAGTCTTTTTCAGTGTGCCTAGTCTCCACTGAGCACCCGTATACAATCTTTGATGTCAAACACCAGTGGATGTGGGATCATCCATCGCCCAACAAATGGGTCAAGAAACATATACACTTGTCTACTCTGGAATATCGTGCCCCGTCTCGATACACCCACGACTAGGAAAAATTAAAGGATGAACTTTTAGACTACCCTGTTCCCACTGGTATGATCTGCATCATAATCCTGGTAGTCAGGTTTACATCCTAAGGGCTTTACCAACATGTGAGAGCAAGACAGTATCATAATACTAGTCTACATGTTAAGATAAAGAGCAACTAGATAGCATACTATCATGTTGAGCAAGAAAGTCCTCTCTATATATGTCCAAGCATCCATTATAATATACAATCATGTACAATAATGGCCTCTAGGGCATACATACAACTAACAATCTCCCACTTGCACTAAGGCCAGATGTTGTAGGATCTCATACCCAACATCCCAAAATCTCTCAAATTGTATCTGGGATATGGCCTTCGTGAGTGGATCCGCCATGTTTTTCTTCGTATCAACTCTCCCGAGCTCGATCTCCCAGAGATCAACCATCTTCCTGATCAGGTGATACCGCCTAAGAATATGTCTGGATCATTGATGGGACCAGGGTTCCTAGGCTAAAGCCGCAGTTCCAGTGTCATCATAATGGTAGGAACCACACCAAGTTCATCTCATAAACATCTTCATCCAGACAGCCTCTTTGGCATCATCGTTGGTAGCGATGTATTCAGCCTTCATCATCGAGTTTGCTACGGTATTTAGCTTGGAACTCTTCCAACCTACCATCCCTCCACTGAGGGTAAAGACAAAACCCGAGACTGTCTTACAGTCGACCTTATCACTCTGGAAGCTCAAATCGGTAAATGACTCCATCTGTAGTTCACTGTTACCATACACCAAGAACAATTCTTTAGTGCTTCTCAAGTACTTAAGAATGTTCTTCACAGCTGTCCAGTGATTCTCCCCAGGATGTAAGAGGCATCACCCAAATCCTTCATGGAGAAGCATTGTGATAAGAAGAGTTTGACCGAGTGTAGCATAGGAACATCATTTCCTATCAAGAGTATGCCATCTACGTACAATACGAGGAAGACAACCTTACTCTCTACAACTTTCTTGTATATATAAGGTTCATCTACGTTTTTGATGAAGTCAAACTCTTTGACTGCCATATCAAAATAGATGTTTCAACTCCGTGATGCCTGCTTTAATCCGTAGATTAATGTAAGCAGCTTACACACCTTTCCGTTGCTCCCACTGTCTAGAAGCCCTCTGGCAGTGTCATGTACGCGCTCTCTTCTAAATCACCATTTAGAAAAGCGGTCTTGATGTTCATCTGCCAGATTTCGCAGTCATGGTATGCAGCAATGGCAAGTAGGATCTTGATGGACTTAAGCATACCCACTGGAGAAAATGTTTCATCATAATCCACACCTGGTCGTTGACGAAAACCTTTTTCTACAAGTCTAGCTTTGAAATTCTTAACTTTTCCATCTACACCAATGATCTTCTCAAGATCCACCTTCTCCCGATGGGTTTTACCCCTTTAGGAGCAACTTCCAAAGTCCATACGTTGTTGGTGTACATGGATTCCATCTCAGATCGCATTGCATCCAGCCATTTCACAGAGTCCCTACTCGTGATGTCCTTCTCGAAACTAGTTGGGTCATCATCTTCCATGATGCAATCCTCGCTCCTTCTGTCATTGAGAAAACCGTAGCATCTCTCAAGAGGATGATGAACCCTACTAGATCTGCGGAGAGGCTAAGATTCGTCGGGAACTATTGACTCCGGCTCCACCAAATCATCGGCTGTAGTTAGTGTTGCTGGAACTTCTTCTAGTTCTACCTTATGACCACTAATTTCTTTTTCAAGAAATTCCTTTTCTAAAATGGTGGCATGTAGAGAAACAAACACCTTTTGTTCCTCGCAATGGTAGAAGATATACCCTCGTGAATGTTTGGGATATCCAACAAACATACACAGAACTGATCTTGCCTCGAGCTTGTCCGGATTTTACCTTTCAACATTGGCCGGACAACCCCATATGTTAACTCATTAAGACATGGTCTCTACCCATACCATATCGCATATGGAGTGGTAGGCGCTGATTTGGTCGGATTTTGCCTTTCAACATTGGCCAGACAACCCCATATCTTGATACTTTTTCCAGTCTAGTTCTCTACTTCATTTCTGAATTCTTTGAATTTCTCAAAAGGTTCAGATTTTTGTTTCATAAGATACACATATCCGAACCTACAGAGATCGTCAGTGAATGTGATGAAGTACGAGAACCCACCCCTTGCATGTATTGACATCGGACCACACACATCACTATGTATGAGTCCCAAGAGCTCTGCTGCTCTTTCTCCATGTCCGGTGAACGGAGATTTGGTCATCTTTCCCTTGAGACACGAGTGACAAGTTTCATAAGATGAAAATTCGATCGTATTCAAATATCCATCTTTATGCAATTTACGAAGTCTTTTCTCTCCGATATGACCAAGTCTAAAATGCCACAAGTAGGATTCATTAACTTCGACGGCTGGTTCGTCGAATTTAACTTTGAAAATGATTGGAAAAGTGTATGACTTTCGTTCTCTTCTGAACACTTTCTCTTACGTGTGTTTTTTATATTGAAAACTGCATTTTTATTTAGAACATAGATACCATTAAACAGTGTACCTTCTGCAACCAATACCTTATCAAGGTAAATGTTCATGATATTTCTATCAAGAACAAAGTTACATCCATCTTTATCAAGTAAAAAACTGATATGATGTTGCAAACCATGGAAGGTACATAGTAGCAATTGTTCAAAATCATAATATTGCCATTTGGCAACACTAAGTGATATTCACCGACGGCAACAGCATCAACTTGTGCTCCGTTCTCCACTCTGAGGGACATATCACCAGATCCAACTATCCTACTTTTTCTCAGTCCCTGCAATAAATTACAGATATGAGACCCCGATCCGGTATCTAGTACCCAGGAGGTAGGACTGACCGAAAAACAGTTCTCAATAACAAGAACACCTGAAGAAGACGCAATAGTATTCTTCTTCTTCATTGAGGTCATCAAGGAATTCATGCAATCCTCTTTCCCTTGCTCATACTCATAACTGTTGTCATAAGTTAGAGCCAAACCGACGTTCCCCAGCCCCGAATAAGAATTCGGGTCGGTCAAGCGATACATTTTATTATCTTGATTAGGGCATGAAATTGTTGCTACCTGGAAAGAGAAAAAAGAAACACTCAGCGCGCACTCTTGCAGGATTAGATTGGTTATTAGTTTATCTAATTAGGATGGCTCCTACCGTTTCCTCGAATTCTCCATCAAACCTTAAAAGGAGAACTAGTCAGGATTGATCGCACGTTACAATACTTGCTTAACATTTCGGCCAGGCAAGTGCCGGTACTTCGAGAGAGGTTTTCCAACGCTTTCACGAATTTCCTTCATTATATAATCTCTTTTCCGTGGAGGCGTAGCCCCGCTAACACCATTCTAGACACCTACTTAGTTTATAGCATTGATTGTTAAGTGAAATAATCTTCCAAGAGTAATCCTACTCATCAGTGGGATCGGGATCCAACTATCGTTGTGTGATAACCTAGATGGAAGCCACTCTAGTCACCACACTCCAGAAGGTATGCAACAGTAGCAAGTTTCCTGTATATTTAAAACTCCCGATGTGGTTTTTGCCCATAGGTCCCAAGTGACCTTGACTAAAGATCAAAATGTCGAAAGGTCCTAGTCAAGTTCTACCCGTTATTATCTTGATGGCTCTGATACCACTGCAGGGTTGTCTAGCACAGCAGCAAGGTTTCGGGAGGCATCGTCCATGCCAATTTCAAAAATTTTCCGTCCTAGCTGACCCTAACTTTAGAAGCGTTACTAGAAAATCCGACGAAACGATATGTAAACAAATTTACATCTAAGTGAATGAGGAATACATCCTTTGTAGACCGGTCCTTCACTTCTAATGCTCCGCGTAGTAGTCCCTTCGCTACTAGTAGTAATCTCCCAAACTCTAGTATGGGTTCTCTTGGAGAAATTAACAAGCTTGTACGAAGTCTTCGAGACCGAAGATGATCTATGTCGAGGAGACACTAACCGAAGCTACCTCTTCACTAATTGTAGAATTAGTGAAGCAAACACCCTATACTAAATGACTAGTAGTAGAGGATGATGAAGTAGGAATTTTGCTCATTTTAGAAATAATTTTCTCACTCATTTTCATCATCTCCCAAAATCTAGAGAGCTTGAGGAAGGAGATGAAGAAATGCAACCATGGAAAAATTGCAAGTAGAGAATGGCAACCAGGGGTGAGTTAACATCATATGCTAACCCTTGTAGATACTTAACCATGGCTAGCTATAATGGTTGGGTTTATAAATATCTCAAGTAAAACAAAACTTGTGGACTTAGTCGAAGAACACTACAAGCTTCTACAAGCTTCAACCATGACTAATTCCATCAATTTTGAATTACTTAAATAATTAAAAACCCAATATTATAGCAAGCATGGTGTAAGTCATACACACACCCATGAAGCATGTATCATCAAGCATGACACAAAACTATGTACACTAATATATATCACATATATACTATGTGCACAAACAAGTGAGAAAAAGAAATCTTAATGTGAGCTAATATAAGTTAATGCACATTAATATATCAAATTTATAATTATACATTAGATTATTAAATCAACACTTGATTTAATAATCCGGCTATATCACATATAACCGACTAATATCATATGTATCAACTTATCGAATCAACACTTGATTCGATAACTCGGTTATATCACATATAACCGACCGATGACACAAATCGCGAGAATAGAATACGGTATCACATATCGTATTTATCTCGGTCCCGCACATATCACATATGTGCTCCTACTCCGTTTCACTTGAGCCAGGAAACCTTTGTGTAGGACTCTAAAGACTCGTCAATACGCCGGCTGTAGGTGATGATCATATCAAACACCCACAAGCTGCAAGCGGTCTGCTAAATGTAACGCCATCCGGGTATTGAGCGATCAGAAAATCAACAAGAAAGCTTGCTCATACTCCTGCGAATCCAATCAGTAACACTACTGTACAGTCCGGTCTCTTCGTCTAATATGTCGCATATCTCGTCTACGGGTGGTAAACGTCAGACCCCAGTAACTCGATAAGTCGTGCCGATATGAGACTCATGACGGGTCGAGAAACTACTGATAACACTTACCAGTATATCTCAAAAGCATCCCTGGCCAGGGACTTCCTGTTATAGCCAATCGTGCACAACGCAACATCAACTCCCTATATCGGGAGAGACAAATCCCCTCCTATCGCTCATTGCCTCTATGTGACTCGGGACTGTACCTAGAAACCACCTTTTTACACGATCTCCTGACCGTGGTATGGTGGAAATCAAAGCACAGTGGGAATCACACAAGACTCTATGACGATCTCGGGTCGACGGACCAACCTGATCAGTGTCACCAGAGAACTGCCATCTGACGTGAGGTATAATACCATATGGGAGTTCTCGACGAGTTCGTCCAGTGTATCAGTCTCTATTGAGCACCTGTATATCATTTCTAATGTCAAACACCAATGGATATGGGATCATCTATCGCCCATCAACTTGGGTCGAGAAGGTATACGGTAGTCTACTCTGGTATATTGATTCCCTGTATCGATACACCCACGACTAGGGACATTAAAGGATGTACTCGCGGACTACCTTTGCCCCACTAGTATGATCCGCATCATAATCCAGGTAGTCAAGTAAACATCCTAAGGGCTTTATCAACATGTAACAGAGAGACAATCAGTGTACATGTTAAGATAAAGAGTAACCAGATAGCACACTATCATGTAGAGCAAGAAAGTCCTTCCTATGTATGTCCAAGCATCCACTATAATATACATCATATGTACAATAATGGCCTCTAGGGAATACATATAACTAATAATCTCCCACTTGCACTAGGGCCATCATTTAGCAGTGGTTGTAGTATCCCATACTCAACCATCCCATAATTGTCTCTCTTGGGAAAAGGCCTTTATGAGTGGATCCGACGTGTTGTCCTCTGAGTCTACTCTCCTAACCTCGATCTTCCTGGAGATCAACCATCTCCATGATCAGGTGATACTGCCTTAGAATATGCCTGGATCACTGATGGGATGGGGGTTCCTAGGCATAAGCCACAACTCCATTGTCACACAAATGTAGGAACGACGTTCATCTCATGAACTAATATACACCCAGAATGCCTCTTTGGTAGCATCGTTGGTAGCGATGTATCCAGCCTTTATCGTCCAGTTTGCCACGGTATCTAGCTTGGAACTCTTCTAACATACCATCCCTCCACTGAGGGTAAAGACAATGCCTGTGACTGACATTCAGTCGAGCTTACCACCCTGGAAGCTATCCAGTGATTCTCCCCAGGATCGATTGATACCATTTCACTACACCTAGTGAGAATCCTAACATCCATTTAAATTTATCTTATAGATCCAAAACCCAGGATTTAGGAGGTATCACATTGATCCTATATGGAGAATCTTTGTAATAAGAGGAGATTGACCGAGTGTAGCATATAAAACTCCTTTCCTATCAAGAGTATGTCATCTACGTACAATACGAGGATGACCACCTTACTCTCTACAACCTTTTTGTATATACAAGGTTCATCTACCATTTTGATGAATTCAAACGCTTTGACTACCAGATCAAAACAGATATTCCAACTCCGCGATGCCTGCTTAACTTGTAAAGCAACTTGCACATGTTTCGGCTGCTCCCACTGTCTACGAAGCCCTCTGGCTGTGTACTTATAAACGCTCTCTTCTAAATCACTATTTAGAAAAACAGTCATCACATCCAACTGCCAGATATCGTAGTCATGGTATGTAGCAATGGCAAGTAGGATCCGGATGGACTTAAGCATAGCCACTGGAGAAAAGGTTTCATCATAATCCACACCTGGTCGATGACGAAAACCTTTTACAACATGTCTAGCTTTTAAAGTCTCAACTTTTCCATCTACACCAAGTAATCTTCTCAAGATATACTTGCTTCATATGGGGTTTTAACCCTTCAGATATAGCAACCAAAGTCCATACTTTGTTGGTGTATATAGATTCTATCTCATATCGTTTAGCATCCAGCCATTCTTACAGAGTCCCCACTCTTGATGGCCTGCTCGAAACTTAGTTGGGTCATCATCTCATGATGCAATCCTCGCTCCCACTGTCATTGAGAAAATCGAAGTATCTCTCAGGCGGATGAGGAACCCTACCAGATCGGCGGAGAGGCTGAGATTCGTCGGGTGCTGTTGAATTCTCCGGTTCTACCAAATCATCAGTTGTAGTTTGTATAGCTGGAACTTATTCCATTTCTACCTCATGACCACTAATTTCTTCGATAAAAAAATTCCTTTTCTAAAAAAGTGGCATGCCGAGAAATAAAACACCTTTTGTTCCTCGGTGCGGTAGAAGATATTCCCTTGCGAATGCTTGGGATATCCAACAAACATCCATAGAACTGACCTTACCTCGAGCTTGTCCGGATTTTTCTTTTTGGACATAGGCCGGACAACCCCAAATCTTAACTTACTTAAGACATGGGCTCTTCCCATACCATATCACATATGGAGTGGTAGGCACCCGATTTGGTTAGAACTCAATTCAATAGGTATGCAGCTTCCTCAAGCGCATAACTCCAAAGGAAATAGGCAACTCAGTAATACTCATCATAGAGCGCACCATATCTAATAGGGCGTGATTGCTCCGCCCTGATACACCGTTGTGCTGTGGTGTATACGGAGGAGTAATGCTGAGAGAGAATCACATTCTCCTTTAGAATAGTCCAGGAACTCTGTGCTTAAGTATTCTCCTCCCTGATCACATCAAAGGACATAATACTTATACCCGTTTTGGTTCTCTACTTCTGACTTATATTCTTTGAATTTCTCAAAATCTTCAGACTTGTGTTTCAACAGGAACATATGTCCAAATCTTAAGAGATCATCAGTGAATGTAATGAAGTACAAAGAACCGGTCCTGGAATGTGTAGACAGGGGACCATCATACATCATCATGTATCAGTCCTAAGAGTTCCCTAACTCTTTCTCTGTTTCAAGTAAACGGAGCTATGGTCATCGTATCTTTGTGACATGACTGGCAAGTTTCATAAGATGTAAATTCAAACTGATTTAAATATTCATCTTAATGTAACTTCGCTAGTCGGGTCGCATTGATATGACCTTATCTACAATGCCTCAAGAAGGATTCGTTCATTTCTGAACTCTTCCTCTTGTGTGTGTTCGATACGTTAAGAACTGTAGTTTGATTTAGAAAGTATATGCTTTTAGATAACGTGCCTGAACCGATCAACTCTTGATATAGGAAATGTTCAGAACATTATCCAACAATACAAAATTATATCATTCTTTACTAAATAAATAGGCTGATTTAATGTTGTATATCAGGTTCTGTTCCTAATAACATTCGTTCAGAATCAATGTATTTGGTAATATAGGGTGATAACTGCCAACACCTTGGTTGCAACAATTGCACCGTTTCCAACTCTTAAAACTTTATCACCCATTCCCAGTTCTCAACCTGTCTGTTAGCCCATGTAACATATTGCATTTGTGGGATCCTGATCCGGTATCTAATACCCAGGACGTAGAGGATACTCAGAAATAGTTCTCTGTAATGAACACACCTGAAGAAGATGTATCAACATGCACTTCTTCGTTTGGGCGGATCGGGAATCCTTGTAATCCCCTATTTCCTGCTCGGTCTTATAACAATTATAAGGTAGAGCGAGACCTGTTAGTGTATATGCCCTAGGGGCCATTATTGTATCATACTAGTTTGTATATAACTTAATGGAAGCTTGGGATATTCACATGTATATAACAGTCTTGCTAAATATGGTAGTATGCTACTTGGTTTTTTCTATCATAATATGTGAGTATACGTATTGATAGAGCTCTTAGGATCTTGCTTGACTACCAGCGTTGTGATGGCAGTCACACTAGTGGGGGCTGGGTAGTCTACAAGTACATCCTTATTCAGGTCCCTAGTCGTTGGATTATCCAGACAGAGCATCGATACTCCGGAGTAGACTAGTGTGTACGCTTCTCATCCCAGTTGGGGAAATGGTCTGTCCCACAGCCGTCAGTACGTCGTACTGGAGATAGTATGCAGGTGCTCGTTAGGTTACGGGTATACCGGACAGGACTCACAGGGAACTGTTGGTTGGTTTTATACCAGTCGTCAGTGAACAGTTCCCAGATGACATGAGTACAGCAAAGTCCGTAGACTTGACACTGCTACTTCGCCTCGAGTGTGTCCCACTGTTCTTAGATTGCTACCCTACCACGGCTCAAAGGAGTCGTGCAAACAGGTAGCAGTTGGGTGCAGTCCCGAGCACTTGGAGGCCGTGGCGGTTAGACAGGATTCGTCTCTCCCGGTATTGGGGGTTGATATCGCGCTGTGTCAGAGAGCCATTACGCAAAGTCCCTGGCCAGGGCAAGCGAGATTTGCTGGTAGGTTCCAGTAGTTTCTCAGGGTGTAATGGGCTTCCCTCCGACACGACTTATACCGCTATTAGGGGACTGACGCTTGCCGCCCCCTAGGCCCGATATGCGATAGTCTTGGACGAATGGACCGGACTGTATGGAGATTGCCACAGCAGGCTCAGTAGGAGTTCGGATGGGTTTCCTCATCGGCCTTCTTATCGACATCTACCTGGGGACCGTTACGTACAGCTAGTGCCGCTTGCGGTCTGTGGTTAAACCCACTGCCAGCGTAGTAGTCGAGTCTCTAGAGTCCCACACAGAGAGTTTCCCTACTCCGGGCGAAACGATATAGAGGTCGTATGGTTTTACGACAAGGGTTCGGACGCATACGTGTGTTTACGCACGTACGACTTTCGGACAGATTTTACCAGTAGGCTTTGGTTTAAGGCAGTTACTGGTATCCGGTTATTTGATTTATAAAGTCTAAAGTTTTTCCGTATTTTTGCGGAAAGGAGGGGCGTTCTCGTAATTGTGCGAGAAGCTTCTAGAAGGTGGTGACTAAGGAGGTTTAGGTGGCATATACAATGAATGTGATTAGTGAGTCATATGGATGATTCATCCATGTCATTAATGCATGATAAATGCTTAATGACTCATGGAGTGAATCATCACTAGATATTATCAAGAATGGTTGCTAAATTGTTTTATTTTTCTTTTCTTGATAAAAAGAAATGCTTGATATATATTATCATAACTCATTATTCTCACTTCATTATTATTCTCATCTTCTCTCTCCTCAAGCTCTCTCTCTTCAAACCCTAATCCTCCCCTCTCATGTGTTGAGTACAAGGATTAGCTAGACTAATTAAACCATAACCCTTACTCTATATCACCTAGCTTCTTTGATTAGCACTTAAAGAAGGTTAGTTGCCTCAAGTTTAGAGGCTAAGCTTGGAGTAAAGCTCGGGTGGATCGTCTACTACTTCGAGAAGGCCGAGGAGGAGGAGGAGTTCGAAAAGACGAAGGACACGATTCGTTAGGTATAATCCCTAAACATAGTAGTATAGAACTTCTATGTTTCATGTTAGTTATCGTTTAGCTTCGATTCATGCGGTTAGTCGATGTTTAAGCAAAGAACAAGATCGTTTTTCAAATTTCCGCCTCCCCGCAAGTCGTGGGATGTTGTACATCGACTTACAGTGGTATCAGAGCCTCGCTAAACAATAAATAACTTACTTGCAAATTTGTATGAATTTCGAACGGAAAAAACGAAACCGGAAAATCCCGAAATCACAAGTTTCTGTCGATTTTTAAATGAAGTCCAAAAATTTTTCAGGGAGGTTCAGAAAGCTTGAAATGACAGTAGAAGAACACCCAAGAAATTTGGGCCCCTGAATCGTCTAAAGAGCCGCGGAACCGCGGCGGATCCCACCGATCCGCCGCACTTCCGCCGCCGAGTTGGCGATTCAGGAACCCAATTTTACTGGGTTGGTTCTATGGGATATTTGGTTTTTTCTGGAATTTTTTATTTTTGCTCAGGTTTCAGATTTACAGAGAAGTATTGGAGCAAAATTAAAAGTGTTTAATCGATCGAAATTATACAGTATTTGCTTGTTGGATTATATCTGTGTTTGTATAATGTGTTCGTAAACCTCCCCTAACTGCTAGTATGTCAGTTGGCAGGGGGTTGCACATTTCTATAATGGATTTTATCTGTTTGTGCATATGAACTGTGTTGGACTGTTGTGATGTATAGCCGGAGTTATGTGATGGGTTATTATTTAATTCATTTGATGTAAATGTAATTTGTTGTAATATTATTTTGCGGGGCACATCCAGGTTGCGGTTGTAGCCACCGTTGTATTATTTCATTTTACTGTTTTTGCTCCTAGGACAGACCCAAGGTGGGGTGCACAAACTGCCGGGCGGGTAGTTTGCCGCACCCGTAGGGGTCTTGGGTGGGGTAATGGCTATTCATCACAACTGTGTAATCCGTCTTTTGTTACAGGCTCAAAACAAACACGGATTGCTTGCAAATCCAATTAAGTTCATCTGTGATCTGGAATGAATATCATTGCGTCAGACGAATGTAAAATATATATATTTATGATAGCTATTTTAGTCATCACTTATGTTTTACACCCTCGCTAGCCCAGTCCCCGCTCTGTCGTTAGTTAAGTAACCTAACGAGTAATGACGGGATCCAGTGGCGAATGCGGATGGCATAAGAGGACGTCATATTTTCGTTGTTCTCTGCAATGATAGGTTAATGATGGGACGCATTATCTATAATGAAAAGAAAATAAACCAAAGTTTTAATCGTTGGAACAATTTAAAAGAAACCATTCGGTTAATTTTAAAACAGATATTTTTAAATGCGGAGCTTTAACCACTCCTTTTAAAAGCTATCAGGTTCCTTCGGTTATATCAAGTTCACTACGTTCACGGTTTCGCCAAAACCATTCGTAGCCCTCCGTCATTTCATTTGGGTATTCAGTAGTATTCAAGCTATGCATTTTGGCCAAAGTCAAGGCATAATGTTTGGTAGCTGCTGGGTTTTCATTTGTTGCATAAGATAGATGAGTTGGTTTGGGACAGTCGTATTATCATCTAACCAAAGTCAGGGGTATATACGGATGGGTTCAAATTGACAAGATAATGACGGGTAGAACTTGACATGTGACTTATGACATTTTGACCAAAGCCAAGGTCATAAGAGCATGGGGCAAAAACTTATATCGGGAATTTCTAAAGAAACTGAAATTTGCAAAGAGATGCATACCATTTGGAGTTTGATGAATGTTGGTAGCATTCCTTCAACATTATCATACGATGATATTTGGATCCCGATCCTACTGTGAGTATATGCTACTCATCAGGATATTCGTCACTTAACGATCAATGCTATAAACCAAGTAGGTGTCAAGAAAGGTGTCAGCGGGGTTACGCCCCCAGAGAAAAGAGGTTATTTAATTAAGGAACTTCGCGAAAGCGTTGGAAAACCTCCCTCGAAGTACCGACACCAGCCTGGCTGAACGGTTAAGCAAGTATTGTACAGTGAGAATAGTCCTGGCTAATTCTTCTTTTATGGTTTGAGGAAGGATTCGAGAAACAGTGGGAGCCATCCAGTTTAGATAAACTAAAAACCACTCTAAACTTGCAAGAGCATCATGCTAAAGAGTTTTCTTCTCTCTCTCCTAATTGCAGCGACCCTGAAAATGACTGGACTTAAGTTACTTTTAGAGAAAAATATACTGACAGGGCCAAACTATAAAGATTGGCTGCGGAATGTCAAAATGGCTTTGACCTATGACAAATTGGGGTACGTCCTCACCGCTACGGCACCTGCTGTCCCTGGTCCCAAATCCAGTAATGCGGATAAGGAAATCCGCAAAACCTGGGATTTAGATTGCGCGAAAGACAAGTGCATCGTACTTGCCTCGATGAACAATGAACATCAGAGGAGGCACGAGGATATGGAACTAGACGCCATATTTCTCCATACAAAGGAACTTTATGGAGAGCAATCTCGTATAGCAAGATACGAGACCTCAAAGAACTTGTTTCGAGCGAGGTTGGCTGTCGGGTCATCGGTAGGAGAACATGTCCTAAAGATGATCGGCTATATAGAAGAGCTCGCAGACCTTGGGACGACTTTGGATAATGAGCTCTATACAGACCTTATTCTCCAGTCCCTTCCTTCCACCTACGCCCAGTTTATCCTGAACTTCAACATTCAAAAAAAAGAAGTTGAACTTCCGGAACTCCTGAACATGTTAAGGAGTGCAGAGGGCACCTTGCAGAAGGCAAGGGAAACACCCGCTATGTTTGTTGGCGGTGCATCTTCTTCCGGGTCCAAGGCTAGGGCCAAAGGAAGGAAGAAGAAGGCCGTCCCCAGACCTAGAGGAGGTGTAAGTAAGGTGGGAGGGAAGGGAAAGAAAAATTTTGCGGTACCGGTAGTTGGCCAGGATGAGTGCTTCCATTGTCACAGGAAAGGGCACTGGAAGAAGGATTGCAAGGCTTGGAACGCCAAGAACCAGGAACCAAAGCAAGCTGTGGCTTCGACTTCAGGTGTGTTTGTAATTGAGAATTGTCTGTCGATCAACTCTACTTCCTGGGTATTGGATACCGGATCAGGATCTCATATTTGCAATTCATTGCAGGCACTGAGAAACCGTAGAGTGCTGAAGGAAGGTGATATGACCCTAAAGGTTGCTAACGGAGCTAGCGTGGGAGCTGCGTCCGTCGGGGATTATCACCTAGGATTGACGAGTGGACACATTTTGGTTTTACATAACTGTTTTTTTGTACCAAGCTTAACGTGTAATATCATATCAGTTTCCTTGTTATCAAATAAAGGTTATGATTTCATGTTTGTAAGAGATGTTGTTAACATCCACCTTAATCATGGTTTGATTGGGTCAGGTACACTAAATAACGGTATATATGTTTTAAACCAACTCCAAATTTTCAATGTCCAGAACACACTAAAAAGAAAGTCTCCGGATTTAAATAAAGCTTTCTTATGGCATTGTAGACTGGGTCACATCAATGAGAGAAGGTTGACTAAGTTGCATAGAGAAGGATATTTGGACTCGTTCGAATATCAAACTTATGACACTTGTCAATCTTGTCTCAAAGGAAAGATGACAAAGACTCCATTTACTGGACAAGGAGTAAGAGCGAGCGAGCTCTTAGGACTCATACACAGCGATGTATGTGGTCCAATGTCTACACATGCAAGAGGTGGTTTCTCCTATTTCATTACTTTCGCGGATGATTACTCAAGATACGGATTCATTTATCTGATGAAACATAAATCCGAGGCTTTTGAGAAATTCCAAGAGTATAAGAATGAAGTAGAAAACCAAACCGGCAAAAGTATCAAGACACTTAGATCTGATCGAGGTGGTGAATACTTGAGTGCCGAGTTCCTAGGTTACCTAAAAGAGAAAGGAATTCTCTTTCAGCTTACTCCTCCATACACTCCACAGCATAACGGTGTATCGGAGAGACGGAATCGAACCTTATTGGATATGGTACGATCCATGATGAGTAATGCTGAGTTACCGCGATCTTTTTGGGGTTATGCGCTAGAATCAGCAGCATATCTTCTGAACAGGGCTCCTACCAAGACTGTGCCTACCACTCCATATCAGATGTGGACTGGGAAGAAACCCCATTTTCAGCATACGAAGATTTGGGGATGTCCAGCTTTTGTTAAAAAGCAGCATGTGGACAAGCTCGAGGCACGATCAGTAAAATGTATGTTTGTGGGATATCCAAAGAACTCCAAGGGATATTATTTCTATTACGCAGAGGAACAAAAGGTCTTTGTTTCTCGTAATGCCCATTTTCTGGAACATCTGTTTTTAGAAAAGGAAATAAGTGGGAGCGAAATAGAACTGGAAGAAATTCCAGAACCACAAACTGCTGCTGAAAGTTTGGTAGAACCGGAAGTTCAAGGAGTACAGGACATTCCCGCACCCTTCCGCAGGAGTAGTAGGCCGTCTCATCCGCCTGAGAGATACTACGGTTTTCTCATAGATGGGGATAGAGAGGATTGCATCATAGATGATGATGAACCTACTGACTTCCAACAGGCCATCCAGAGCGGCGACTCAGTACGATGGCTAGATGCAATGAGGACCGAAATGGAGTCCATGTACACCAACAAAGTATGGACTTTGGACTTTGCTCCAGATGGGGTAAAACCCATAGGATGCAAATGGATCTTCAAGAAAAAGATTGGTGTAGATGGACAGGTGGAAACCTATAAGGCTAGACTTGTTGCAAAGGGTTTTCGTCAAAGACCTGGTTTGGACTATGACGAAACTTTTTCTCCAGTGGCTATGCTCAAATCCATTAGGGTCCTTCTTGCTATTGCTGCCTTCCATGATTATGAAATCTGGCAGATGGACGTAAAGACGGCTTTTCTGAATGGAAATTTAGAAGAGTGCGTCTATATGGATCAGCCAGAGGGTTTCAATCAGAGTGGGAGCAGCGGGAAAGTATGCAAGCTGCTTAAGTCCATTTATGGACTAAAGCAGGCATCGCGGAGTTGGAACATCTGTTTTGATGAGACAGTCAAAGAATATGACTTTATCAAAAATCCAGATGAACCGTGCATATATAGTAAAGTTGTAGCCAGAAGTGTCGTATTCCTCGTCTTGTACGTGGATGACATTCTATTAATAGGAAATGACATTCCTATGCTACAATCTTTCAAAGGATTCTTGTCACACAGGTTCTCCATGAAAGACCTGGGTGATGCCTCTTACATTCTGGGGATCCGGATCTATCATGATAGATCCAAGAGGATGTTGGGACTTTCGCAGTCCAGGTATATCGACACTGTACTGAAAAGATTCAGTATGGATGATTCTAAGCGCGGTAATCTACCGGCTTGTCACGGAATCACCCTCTCCAAAGAGATGTCTCCCAAGACTGATTTGGAAAGGGAACGCATGTCTATTATACCCTACGCTTCTGCGGTAGGCTCTATAATGTATGCGATGTTGTGCACCAGACCAGATGTAGCTTACGCACTGAGCGTGGTAAGCCGGTATCAATCAGACCCAGGGGAGAAACACTGGATAGCAGTAAAGAACATTCTCAAGTACCTGAGAAGGACTAAGGAGATGTTCTTGGTTTACGGCGGAAAAGACCTCAGGTTGGAGGCCTTTGCTGATTCCGGCTTCCAGAGTGATAAGGACGATTCCAAGTCCATGTCGGGTTATGTCTTTACCCTCAATGGAGGGGCGGTGTGCTGGAAGAGCTCCAAGCAGGACACCATTGCTGACTCGACGATGGAAGCGGAGTATATAGCTGCTTGCGATGCCGCAAAAGAAGCAGTCTGGATGAAGAAGTTCCTAACAGAACTTCAGGTGGTTCCTACCATAGTTGATCCAATACCTATGTATTGCGACAACAACGGAGCTATAGCTTTAGCGAAGGAACCAAGGTCCCATCAGAAGTCTAGACACATCTTAAGGCGGTATCACCTGATCAGGGAGATCATTGATCGTCAGGAGATCGAGGTTCGGAGAGTTGCTTCTGAAGAGAACATTGCTGATCCATTCACGAAGGCCCTACCTCAGATTCAGTTTGAGAGGATACTCGAGATCATCGGTCTTCGATATGCCAGTACATGGCCTTAGTGCAAGTGGGAGATTGTTAGTGTATATGCCCTAGGGGCCATTATTGTATCATACTAGTTTGTATATTACTTAATGGAAGCTTGGGATATTCACATGTATATAACAGTCTTGCTAAATATGGTAGTATGCTACTTGGTTTTTTCTATCTTAATATATGAGTATACGTATTGATAGAGCTCTTAGGATCTTGCTTGACTACCAGCGTTGTGATGGCAGTCACACTAGTGGGGGCTGGGTAGTCTACAAGCACATCCTTATTCAGGTCCCTAGTCGTTGGATTATCGAGACAGAGCATCGATACTCCGGAGTAGACTAGTGTGTACGCTTCTCATCCCAGTTGGGGAAATGGTCTGTCCCACAGCCGTCAATACGTCGTACTGGAGATAGTATGCAGGTGCTCGTTAGGTTACGGTTACACCGGACAGGACTCACAGGGAACTGTTGGTTGGTTTTATACCAGTCGTCAGTGAACAGTTTTCAGGTGACATGAGTACAGCATAGTCCGCAGACTTGACACTGCTACTTCTCCTCGAGTGTGTCCCACTGTTCTTAGATTGCTACCCTACCACGGCTCAAAGGAGTCGTGCAAACAGGTAGTAGTTGGGTGCAGTCCCGAGCACTTGGAGGCAGTGGCGGTTAGACAGGATTCGTCTCTCCCGGTATTAGGGGTTGATATCGCGCTGTGTCAGAGAGCCATTACGCAAAGTCCCTGGCCAGGGCAAGCGAGATTTGCTGGTAGGTTCCCGTAGTTTCTCAGGGTGTAATGGGCTTCCCTCCGACACGACTTATACCGCTATTAGGGGACTGACGCTTGCCGCCACCCTAGGCCCGATATGCGATAGTCTTGGACGAACGGACCGGACTGTATGGAGATTGCCACAGCAGGCTCAGTAGGAGTTCAAATGGGTTTCCTCATCGGCCTTTTTATCGACATCTACCTGGGGACCGTTACGTACAGCTAGTGCCGCTTGCGGTCTGTGGTTAAACCCACTGCCAGCGTAGTAGTCGAGTCTCTAGAGTCCCACACAGAGAGTTTCCCTACTCCGGGCGAAACGATATAGAGGTCGTATGATTTTACGACAAGGGTTCGGACGCATACGTGTGTTTACGCACGTACGACTTTCGGACAGTTTTTACCAGTCGGCTTTGGTTTAAGCCAGTTACTGGTATCCGGTTATTTAATTTATACAGTCTAAAGTTTTTCCGTATTTTTGCGGAAAGGAGGGGCGTTCTCGTAATTGTGCGAGAAGCTTCTAGAAGGTGGTGACTAAGGAGGTTTAGGTGGCATATACAATGAATGTGATTAGTGAGTCATATGGATGATTCATCCATGTCATTAATGCATGATAAATGCTTAATGACTCATGGAGTGAATCATCACTAGATATTATCAAGCATGGTTGCTAAATTGTTTTATTTTTCTTTTCTTGATAAAAAGAAATGCTTGATATATATTATCATAACTCATTATTCTCACTTCATTATTATTCTCATCTTCTCTCTCCTCAAGCTCTCCCTCTTCAAACCCTAATCCTCCCCTCTCATGTGTTGAGTACAAGGATTAGCTAGACTAATTAAACCATAACCCTTACTCTACATCACCTAGCTTCTTTGATTAGCACTTAAAGAAGGTTAGTTGCCTCAAGTTTAGAGGCTAAGCTTGGAGTAAAGCTCTCGGGTGGATCGTCTACTACTTCGAGAAGGCCGAGGAGGAGGAGGAGTTCGCAAAGACGAAGGACACGATTCGTTAGGTATAATCCCTAAACATAGTAGTATAGAACTTCTATGTTTCATGTTAGTTATCGTTTAGCTTCGATTCATGCGGTTAGTCGATGTTTAAGAAAAGAACAAGATCGTTTTTCAAATTTCCGCCTCCCCGCAAGTCGTGGGGTGTTGTACATCGACTTACAAGACCAACGTTCCCCAGCTCAGTATGACAAGCGGGTTCGGTCAATACGTCCATATTATTATCTTGATTAAGGCGTAACATGGTCTCTACCTGGAGAGAGAGAGAGAGAGAGAGAGAAGAAAACACTCTGCGTGCACTCTTGCATGATCAGATTGGTTATTATGTTATCTAATTAGGTTGGCTCCCACTGTTTTTATTAAATCTTCCGTCAAACACTAAAAGGTAATACTAGCCGGGATTAATTACACCCTATAAGTTCGCCAATATTTCGGCCAGGCCAGTGTCGGTACTTTGAGGGAGGTTTCCCGTGCTTTCGCACGGACCTAATTAAAATAAACCTCTTTTTCCCAGGGGCGTAATCCCGTTAACACCTTTCTAGACACTTACTTGATCGACTAATTGTAATGTGTAAAACTCTCCCAGGATTAACTGTTATTCGCAGTGGGTATCGGGATCCAACTATCTCATAGAAGGTATGCAATCTCATTGCAAATTTCAACACTTGAAATTCCCGATAATATTTTACCCCTAGTGACTTATGACCTTAACTATGGTCAACAAATCATAAGCACTAGTCAAGTTCTACCCGTCATTTCCTGATTAATTAGACCCACCCACATGACCCTTAACTATGGTCAATAAAGTCACATGACTGTCCTAATTAATCGCATCATATGCTGTGTAGGAAGACATCACTTAGCTACCGCACACTACGCCTTAACTATGGTCAACAAACGTAGCACGAATACTAAGTACTTTACTTCCTAAAATGACGGAGGGTTACGACAGGTTTTTAATAAAACCTTTTGCATAATGAACTTGATCTCGTTGTAGAATCGAGTGATTTGGAAAAGGAGTGTTTTTGATGATTTTACTAGTTTTGCTAAAGAGGTCACTCCCAGTGAAGGGATCTCGGCTCTTTCCTCATCAAATGAGGTGCAGGATATTTCACAAATACCACTATGCAAAGCAAAAACTATAGAAGCAATCAAAAGACAAACCGAGTGGGTTGTAGCATCTGCCAGTTTCGCTAAAGAGGTCACTCCCGGTGAAGGGATCTCGGCTCTTTCCGTATCGAATAAGCTGCTGGATATTCTACAAGGAATACCGCTATGCAAAGCAAGAACTTGAGCTACCAGTTTTTAAAACAAGTTTCTACAACATCTTTAGGTTTATTTTCTTTCATTAATCTCATTAATGAAGTCCCGTCATTTAAGTTACCTAAGCATCACAGATAAATACAACGTACGCTTATGCCATCCGCATTCGCCTCGATGTCCCGTCATGCACCGTTAGGTTAGGTAACTAACGGCAGAGCGGGGCAGGGCTAGCACGGGTGTAAAACATAAGGAACATCTATATAATATATCACATATACTATATACAGTATCTATCTCATTATACAAAGTGATCACATCATAGAATAACGCAGCAGAAATCAACATATGAAATATTGGATATACTAGGATTTCCGGGTTTTAAATTATGCCAGTATAAAATACGGATTCCACGGTCGTGATGAATAGCCAAACCCACATCCCTAGACCCCTACGAGAGCGGCAAGCAACCCTACCAATTCTAGAGTTAGGAGACCCGTGCTAGGATTTTGAAAGGAGAGTGAAAGATTGTGAGAAATAAAATTCTAAAGAGAACCCACATCCTATTTCTCCATCCTCTACTAGACTAGCACTTTAGTATAGGGTGTTTGCTTCACTAATTCTCTAGTTAGTGAAGTAGTGGCTTGAGTTGATATTCCCTCGACGTAGATCATCTTCGGCCTCGAAGACTTCAAGGAAGGACGCTTCTTTCGCCTCGTGAAGCCATGCCAGAGCCCGGGAGAACCATGATCGCAGCGAAGGGACTACAACAAGGAGCTTTAGAAGTGAAGGACCGATCTACAAAGGTTGTATTTCGTATTCACTTAGTGGTAAATGTTATTTACTTGCATGTGTAACCCTAATTATCTAGCAAAGATCTTGTTTAGGGTTATTCGGCACGGCTAAAATTGTAAACGGGCATGGTTGATACCTTCTTGACCCTTATTAGAGTGCCTAGCTAGAGCATTAGGCGACGTGTATACGAAGTTACGAACGAACCCCGAAACCTCAAAATCAACCCCTCTCTGGTCTTTTTTTTAAAACTGTGTTTTTTTCTGAGTTAAAAATACCTAAAAAAAATCAGCAGGTAATTTTAAGCATTACTGTGCAAAACGAGCACCTAATCCGTACGGACCGCCGTGGAACCGCGGCCATACCTCTCTTGGGCCGCGGATCCGCGGCCGTACTGTAGCAATGGGCTTTTGTTTTTGTACAGTAATATTTATTTCTGTTAGTGCTATTTTCTGGGCAAAAGGGCAAAAGGGAGACCGAAGAAAACATGGATGGAGGTGATACGAAACGATATGGTTGCCAAAGGACTCAATGAAAGTATATTGTTCGATAGAAGTGAGTGGAGACAGAGGATTCATGTGCTGGACCCGGCGTGATTCTCATGTTGGTTCATGTAGCCTACCCCATATGCTTGGGATAAAAGGCTCAGTTGTTGTTGTTGTTGTTGTAGTGCTATTTTCTGGGTATTTTTTTATCTGACTCAAGTGTTGAGTAATCTGGGGTTTATTTTGTATTCGTTGATTCGATCGGAAAATTTAATTTCGTTATGTTTTCCGGATATTTAGAAATTGTTAAAATGTTCGAACGGATATCATTAACTCATTTTTTCCCGGCACGAAAACTTTCAAGTGTTGAATTTTTCTTGAGTTTAAATCTTTCGGAAAAACGTGCATGTAACGCGATGGACCCTCTAGAAGAACACAAACCTTAACTCGATTATGTGACTGTCTGAACTGCCTCTAAACCTTAGGGTTTGGGGCGGTACGGCGTGCCGCACGTGAGGTGTTGTCTTGACCCTCCTACGGTTGGACCGTTGGTACTGTGACGTATTCTGGAATTTTTGAACTCCGCTCAAGTGTTGAGCTATTTAGGAAATCTTGGGTATTTGATTATTCGATCGGAAAGTTTAATAGTGTCTATTTATCTGAAATGTGATACAATATCTGGAATTCATATAGTTAGGCATAAAATGTGAAGTATGTGATATTTCGGATTTACGATGTCTAAAGAGATTGTGGATTCCAAATGTTGTAGTTTTATACTTTCTTTTCTCAGACCGTAAGTGTAATATGTGATATCGCCGGTTTCGTTGCTATATGTCAACGACAATTGGGATGCGCATATTTACTTACGTTGATGACATGTGATGTTATGTGTTGCTGGAAATGTTATATTGGATCGTCGCGTTTCTGAATAGCCGGGGGTTTTATGTGAGATGAGGGTTTTTATTTTCAATCATGTAAAATTAAATGTATGTAATATTCTTTTTTTGGGGCACTTCCGGGATGAGGTTGATGTCACCATTTGTATATTATTTACTTTTCCGCACTAGGATAGACCCAAGGAGGAGAGCACAAGTAACCGGGTTCTATAGTCCAGTGGGAGACCAACTCGAGGAGTCGAGTCCGGGTCTCCTAACTCTAGAATTGGTAGGGTTACTTGCCGCTCTCGTAGGGGTCTAGGGGTGTGGGTTTAGCTATTCATCGCGACCGTGAAATCCATGTTTTATAGAGGCTCAAAATAAAACACGGGCGTCCTAGTATATCCAATGTTTCATATGTTTCTTCTGCGGCGATATCTGTGATGTGATCATTTGATATGTTGTGATAGATACTGTATATAGTATATATGATATATTATATAGATGTTACTTATGTTTTACACCCGCGCTAGCCCTTCCCCGCTCTGCCGTTAGTTACCTAACCTAACGGTGCACGAGGGGACATCGAGGCGAATGCGAATGGTATAAGTGTACGTCGTATTTATCTGTGATGTTTAGGTGACTTAAATGATGGGACTTCATTAATGTGATTAATGAAAGAAAAGAAACCTAAAATATGTTGTAGAATCAAATTTTCAAAAAGGGTAGCTACAGTTTTTGCTTTGCATAGCGATATATATGATATATCCTGCACCTTATTCGATAAGGAAAGAGCCGAGATCCCTTCACCGGGAGTGACCTCTTTAGCAAAACTGGCAGATGCTACAGCACTCGGTTTGTTTTTGATTGCTTTTGGAGTGTTTGCTTTGCATAGCGATATATATGATATATCCTGCATCTTATTCCATAAGGAAATAGCCGAGATCCCTTCACCGGGAGTGACCTCTTTAGCAAAACTAATGAAAGCCTCAAAAACACTCCATTTCAAAATTCACTCAATTCTACAACAATATCAAGTTCATTACGCAATAGGTTTTCAGAAAAACCTGTCGTAGCCCTCCGTCATTTCAGATAAGTCGTACTTAGTATTCGTGCTACGTTTGTTGACCTCCGTCAAGGCGTAGTGTGCGGTAGCTAACTAGTATTTATCTGCTTATGCATATGATGCAGATTGGATTAGGGTAGTCGTACGACCTTGTTGACCTCGGTCAAGGGTCGTGCGGGTGGGTTTGATTCAATCAAGAAATGACGGGTTGAACTTGACTTGCACCCTGTGGTTTGTTGACCTCCGTCAAGGTCTTGGGATGCTTGGGGCAAAATATTATCGGGAATTTCAAGTGTTGAAATTTGCAATGAGATTGCATACCTTCTATGAGATAGTTGGATCCCGATACCCACTGCGAGTAATTGTTACTCCTGGGAGAGTTTTACACAGGACAATTAGCCGATCAAGTAGGTGTCTAGAAAGGTGTCAAACGGGGTTACGCCTCTGGGAAAACGAGGTTTACTTTAATTAGGTCCGTGCGAAAGCACGGGGAACCTCCTTCAAAGTACCGACACTGGCCTGGCTGAATGATTGGCGAAATTGTAGGGAGTAATTAATCCCGGCTAGTCTTTCCTTTTAAGGTTTGAAGGAAAATTTGATAAAAACAGTGGAAGCCATCCTGATTAGATAAAATAATAACCAATCTGATCTTGCAAGAGCATACTCTAAAGTGTTTTCTTCTCTCTCTCTCCAGGTAGCGACCATATCATGCCTTAATAAAGATAATAATATGGATGTATTGACCGAACCAGCATGTTATACTGTGCTGGGGAACGTTGGGTTCGTTCTTTCTTATAAGAGTTATAGGACTGAACAGGATATAGGGGAATACCAGGATTCCTATGCCACCCGAATGAAGAAAGTACATATTGATGCATTTTCTTCGGGTGTGTTCGTTACAGAGAACTGTTTATCCATTTACTCTACGTCCTGGGTATTAGATACCGGGTCAGGATCCCATATATGTAATCAGTTACATGGGCTTAAGAAAGGTAGAGAACTTGGAGAAGGTGATAAAGACATAAGGGTTGGAAATGGTGCAATTGTTGCAGCTAAAACCGTCGGGGAATATCACCTTGTATTGCCAACTGGTAATATATTGATTCTGAACGAATGCTATTACATGCCGAACCTGATATGCAACATTATATCGGTTTCTTTGTTGAGTAAAGAGGGATATAATTTTGTATTACAGGATAATGTTATGAAAATTTTCCTGAACCAAAAGTTGGTTGGATCAGGCACGTTGTGCAATGGCATTTATGTTCTAAATCAATCAATAGTTCTGAGCATAGCAAACACACACAAGTGGAAGAGTTCAGAAATGAACGAATCCTTCTTGTGGCATTGTAGACTGGGTCACATCAATACGACACGACTAGCTAAGTTGCATAAAGATGGATATTTGAATCCATTCGAATTTTCATCTTATGACACTTGCCAGTCGTGTCTCAAAAGCAAGATGACCAAAACTCCGTTTACGGGACACGGAGAAAGAGTTACTGAACTCTTGGGACCGATACATAGTGATGTATGCGGTCCCATGTCTACACATGCCAGGGATGGTTCTTCGTACTTTATTACATTCATTGACGATCTCTCTAGATTCGGATATGTGTTCCTGATGAAACACAAATCAGAAGCTTTTGAGAAATTTAGAGAATATAAATAAGAAGTCGAGAACCAAACCGGGAAAAGTATTAAAATCCTTCGATCTGATCGAGGAGGTGAATACTTGGGCAATGAATTCCTAGACTTCCTAAAAGAGAATGGGATTCTCTCTCAGCTAACTCCTCCATATACACCACAGCACAATGGTGTATCTGAACGGAGGAACCGCACCCTATTAGATATGGTGCGCTCTATGATGAGTATAGCTGAGTTACATATTTCCTTCCGGGGATATGCACTGGAGACAGCAGCATACCTACTGAATAGGGTTCCTACCAAATCTGTGCCTACCACCCCATATGAGATATGGGAGGGGAAGAGACCATATCTTAATTTTATTAAGATATGGGGTTGCCCGGCCTATGTCAAAAGACAAAAACTGGACAAACTCGAGGCAAGGTCTGTTTTGTGTAAGTTTGTTGGATATCCCAAGCATTCGCGAGGGTATATCTTCTACCACAGTGAGGAACAAAGGGTGTTTGTTGCTCAACACGCCACCTTTTTAGAAAATGAATTTCTTGCAAAAGAGATTAGTGGCTCTGAGGTAGAACTGGAAGAGGTTCCAGCTGTACAAACCACAACAGAAGATTTGGTGGAACCAGAGGATTCGGTAGTTCCCGATGAACCCTAGCCACTCTGCAGATCTAGTAGGGTTCCTCACCCACCTGAGAGATACTACGGTTTTCTCATAGATGGTGGAAGTGAGGATTGCATCATGGAGGATGATGACCCAACTAGGTTCGAGCAGGCCATCACGAGTGGAGACTCAGTGAATAGCTGGATGCAATGCGGTCCGAGATGGAATCCATGTACACTAACAAAGTATGGACTTTGGAAGATGCTCCTGAAGGGGTAAAACCCATTGGGAGCAAGTGGATCTTCAAGAAAAAACTTGGTGTAGATGGGAAAGTGGAGACTTTCAAAGCTAGACTTGTTGCAAAGGGTTTTCGTCAATGACCAGGTGTGGACTCTGACGAAACCTTTTCTCCAGTGGCTATGCTTAAATCCATCAGGATCATGCTTGCCATCGCTGCATATCATGACTACGAAATCTGGCAAATGGATGTTAAGACCGCTTTTCTAAACGGTGATTTAGAAGAGAGCGTGTACATGACTCAGCCAGAGGGCTTCGTAGCTAGTGGGAGCAGCGGAAAGGTGTGCAAGCTGCTTAAATCCATTTATGGATTAAAGAAAGTATCGCGGAGTTGGAACATCTACTTCGACGTCGTTATCAAAGAGTTTGATTTCGTCAAAAACGTAGATGAACCTTGTATCTATAAGAAGGTGGCAGAAAGTAAGGTTGTCTTCCTCGTATTGTACGTGGACGACATACTCTTGATAGGAAATGACATTCCTATGCTGCAATCGGTCAAGCTCTTCTTATCACAAAGATTCTCAATGAAAGATCTAGGGGATGCCTCCTACATATTGGGGATTAAGATCTATAGAGATAGATCCAAACGGATACTGGGATTGTCCCCATCCAGGTATATTGACACCAAACTAAAGCGGTTTAGTATGGAAGAGTCCAAGCGTGGGTTTTTACCCACGATCTCAGGGCTCACTCTCTCCAAAGAGATGTCTCCCAAGACTGATTTAGAGAGAGCTCGCATGCAAGGGATACCCTATGCTTCGGCGGTAGGCTCTATCATGTATGCGATGCTATGTACCAGACCCGATGTAGCACACTCACTAAGTGTAGTGAGTAGGTATCAAGCTGATCCTGGAGAGAGTCACTGAACAGCTGTGAAGAGCATTCTCAAGTACTTACGAAGGACTAAAGAGATGCTCTTGGTGTATGGTAACGGAGAACTCCAAGTGGAGTCCTTTACCGATTCGAGCTTCCAGAGTGATAAGAACGACTCTAAGTCGCACTCGGGATTTGTCTTTACCCTTTACGGAGGGGCGGTTAGCTGGAAGAGTTCCAAGCAGGAAACCGTGGCAGACTCGACGATGGAGGCTGAATACATCGCTACCAACGATGCTTCCAAAGAGGCTGTCTGGATCAAGAAGTTCATTACTGAACTTGGTGTGGTTCCATCCATTGAGCATCCAATACCTTTGTATTGTGATAACAATGTAGATGTGGCTTTGGTTAAGGAACCCAGGTCCCATCAGCGATCCAGGCATATTCTGAGGTGGTATCACCTGATCCGGGAGATAGTAGATCGCCGGGAGATCGAGGTAAAGAGGGTTGACATGAAGAACAACACTGCGGATCCACTCACGAAGGTCATTCCCCAGATACAGTTTGAGAGATTCTTCGGGATGCTTGGTATGCGATACTACAGCAGCTGGCCCTAGTGTAAGTGGGAGATTGTTAGTTGTATGTATACCCTAGAGGCCAGTATTGTACAGATGAGGTATATTATATTGGATGCTTGGACATATATAGAGAGGACTTTCTTGCTCGATATGATAGTATGCTATCTGGTTGCTCTTTATCTTAACATGCATACTTGTCTCTTGATACTGTCTTATAGTTACATGTTGGTAAAGCCCTTAGTATGTGTACTTGACTACCTGGACTATGATGGAGATCATACTAGTGGGGACAGAGTAGTCCATAAGTACATCCTTTAATGTTCCTAGTCGTAAGTGTATTGAGACAGGGCATCGATATACCAGAGTAGACTAGCGTATACGCTTCTCGACCCATGAGATGGGCGATGGATGATCCCATATCCATTAGTGTTTGACATCAGAGATGGTATATGGGTGCTTAGTGGAGACTGGGTACACTAGACGGACTCCCCGAGAACTCCGAGATGGTATTATACCTCACGTCAGATGGCAGTTCTCTGGTGACACTTATGCAGGTTAGTCTGTAGACCCGAGATCGTCATAGAGTCTTGTGTGATTCCCACTGTGCTTTGATTTCCACCTTACCACGTCCAAGAGGGTGTGCAAAACGGTGGTTTTTGGGTACAGTCCCAAGTCACATGGAGGCGATGAGCGATAAGAGGGGTTTCTTCTCTCCCGGTATTGGGGGTTGATGTTGCGCTGTGCTCGATTGGCCATAACAGGGAAGTCCCTGGCCAGGGCTGATTTAGAGATTTACTGGTAAGTGTTACCAGTAGTTTCTCGACCCGTTATAAGCCTCACATCGGCACGACTTATCGGTTATTGGGGTCTGACGTTTACCACCCCTAAACTTGATATGCGACATATCAGACGAGGAGACCGGACTGTACGGGAAGTGTTACCGTTAGGCTTTTAAAAGAGTTGGAGCGGGCTTGCTTGCTGATCTTCTGATCACTCAATACCCGTGTAGCCGTTACGTCCAGCTAGTACCGCTGACGGCTTGTGGGTGCTTGATGTGATCATCACCTACTGCCGGCGTATTGACGAGTCTTTAGAGTCCTATATAGAGGTTTTACTGGCTCAGGCAAAACGAAATAGGAGCACGTATGTGATATGTGCGAAACCGAGAATAATGCGTGTATGTGATACCGTATTCTATTCTCGCGACTTTTTGTATCGGTCGGTTGTATGAGATATAGCCGGGTTATCGAATCAAGTGTTGATTCGATAAATCGATACATTGGATGTTAGTCGGTTATATATGAAATGACCGGATTATTAAGTCAAGTGTTGGTTTAATAATTTAGTGTATAATTGTATATATGCTATACTAATTTACATTAACTAATATTTGTTCACTTAAGGATTTTTCTCACATGTGCACAACTTTAATATGTATGTGATATATATTAAAATGTGTTTTCTTTTTGTATCATGGTTGTTGATACATCGTGCATGGGTGTGCAAGACATACACCATTCTATTTTAAATGGTGGTTAATAAATATTTAAGGTAATTACAAATTAGTGGACCTTTTGTCACAAGCATGAAGCTTGTGGATGCTTTGACAAAATCCACTAACTTTGTTTTACTTTAGATTTTTATTAACCTAACCATTTAGGATTAGCCATGGTAATATCTCTACATGAGTTGGTATATGATACTCACTCACCATGGTTAGTTCACTCACTTGATCATTATCCTCATCCTTTTCTTTTGTTCATCTTCTTCTTCTTTGAGCAAAAAGTAAAAGCTTGCTAGGATTTTAAAAAGAGAGTGAAAGATTGTGAGAAATAAAATTCTAAAGAGAACCCACTTCCTATTTCTCCATCCTCTACTAGACTAGCACTTTAGTATAGGGTGTTTGCTTCACTAATTCTCTAGTTAGTGAAGTAGTAGCTTGAGTTGATATTCTCTCGACGTAGATCATCTTCGGCCTCGAAGACTTCAAGCAAGGACGCTTCTTTCGCCTCGTGAAGCCATGCCAGAGCCTGGGAGAACCATGATCGCAGCGAAGGGACTGCAACAAGGAGCTTTAGAAGTGAAGGACCGATCTACAAAGGTTGTATTTCGTATTCACTTAGTGGTAAATGTTATTTACTTGCATGTGTAACCCTAATTATCTAGCAAAGATCTTGTTTAGGGTTATTCAGCACGGCTAAAATTGTAAACGGGCATGGTTGATGCTTTCTTGACCCTTATTAAAGTGCCTAGTAACCCTACAACCCGGACTCGATGCCTCGAAGTGGTCTCGCACTGGATTCTAGAACCCGGTTACTTGTGCTCCCCTCCTTGGGTCTATCATAATGCAGAAAAGTAAATAATATACATCAACGGTGACATCTTCCTCAACTCGGAAGTGCCCCAATAAAAGAATATTACATACAAGTTTTTACATGAACGAAAATGAAAAACTCTCATCTCACATAAAAAAAACCTCAGCTATTCAAACACGACGATCCAATATAACATATCCCAGCAACACATAACATCACATGTCATCAACGTAAGTAAATATGCGTATCCCAATTGTCGTTGGCATATAGCAACTAAACAGGCGATACACCACATATTACACTTACGGTCGCAGAAAAGAAAGTAAAAACTACAACAATTGGAATCCGCAATCACCTTAGACATCATAAACCTAAAATATCTCATACTCCGGATTTCATGCCTAACCAAATGAATTCCTTAGACATCGCATGCCTAACAATTATAAAACCCGCATTTTGGTTTCGATATCGAAAACACTTTTCAATATCAAGTCGGGCAATTCAACAAGATTCTAGTCATCCTGATCGAATGCTCGTCAGAAACTTTAGTAGATGGCCGCAACCCCGATACCGTCGACGAAGTGCACTTAGGCGGAACACCGTGGCCGCGAGCACCCGAACGGATGCTTTTGTCAACGGGGTTCTCTTAAAGTCACTTGGTCAGGGCTATGGGGCGTGGCTATCTTATAAGGTTACCCGGTGAGTATCCGCGTACGCTACGTGATTGCGACGGGCTTTTGATCACATCAAAATCCCCTGGCAACCGATCAAATGAGACTAAATTGCTAGATTTATAAAATTCAAAATAGTTTTCTTGTGCATTCCAAGTATTGTATCCTATCACATGATATCCGGACGACGTTAAACTTTTCGATTGATTCATCAAAGTCTCACAATTTCCCGAGAGCTCAACACTTGAGCACAGTTTAAAAATACCCAGAACATGCCACAGTACCTATGGACCAACAGTAGAAGGGAAGACCCAAGCCTCATTAATGGTACCGCGGAACTGCCGCAAACCCTAAGGTTCGTAAGAGGTTCCATGGTCATTATGTCGAGTTAGGGTTTCATTCTTCTAGAGGGTCCACAGAATTACTTGCATGTTTTTTTGAATATCTTAAACTTGGAAAAATGGGTTTTTGATATTCGTTCGAACTTTTTAACTTCGCCTAGAAAACATATGAATACCCGAAACAATGTTAAAACTAAGAATACGAAACACTCCGAATTTCCTATACAGTAAGATCATATCGCATGCAAACTTAGAAAAAACAAGGAACACCTGAAACACCAAAACCCAGAGACTGGAACACCATGAAAATTTCAAGTCAAAACTCCAAAAATGACCCGAGGTGGCCTGTTTTTCCTCCATTGTGGCCGGCCCAAATACGATGAAACTGCTTGAAATTTTCACTGTGTTCATGTTATATCTCTTACAACAATCTGCAATTGTTTAAAAAAAAATTATAGGCCTTTTTAAATTTGACAGAAACTGGGTTGCAACGTTTCAAGTTTCGGAGTAGTTACGGTTTCGTAATCTAACAAACATCGTCTAATTTTCTAGCATGGCTCTGATACCACTGCAGGGTTGTCTAGCATGGCAGCATGGTTTCGGGAGGCATCGTCCATGCCAATTTCAAAAATTTACCGTCCTAGCTAACCCTAACTCTAGAATCTTTACTAGAAAATCCGACAAAACGATATGTAAACAACTTTACATCTAAGTGAATGAGGAATACAACCTTTGTAGACCGGTCCTTCACTTCTAATACTCCGCGTAGTAGTCCCTTCGCTATGAGTAGTAATCTCCCGAACTCTAGTATGGGTTCCCTTGGAGAAATGAACAAGCTTGCACGAAGTTTTCGAGGCCGAAGATGATCTACGTCAAGGAGACACTAACCCAAGCTACCTCTTCACTAATTGTGGAATTAGTAAAGCAAACACCCTATACTAAATGGCTAGTAGTAGAGGATGATGAAGTAGAAATTTTGCTCATTTTAGAAATAATTTTCTCACTCATTTTCATCATCTCCCAAAAGCTAGTGAGCTTGAGGAAAGAGATGAAGAAATGCAACCATGGAAAAATTGCAAGTAGAGAATGGAAACCAAGGGTGAGTTAACATCATATGCTAACCCTTGTAGAGACTTAACCATGGCTAGCTATAATGGTTGAGTTTATAAATATCTCAAGTAAAACAAAACATGTGGACTTAGTCGAAGAACACTACAAGCTTCTACAAGCTTCAACAATGACTAATTCCATCAATTTTGAATTACTTAAATAATAAAAAAAACCAATATTATAGCAAGAATGGTGTAAGTCATACACACACCAATGAAGCATGTATCATCAAGCATGACACAAAACTATATACACTAATATATATCACATATATACTATGTGCACAAACAAGTGTGAAAAAGAAAACTTAATGTGAGCTAATATTAGTTAATACACATTAATATATCAAATATAAAATTATACATTAGATTATAAAATCAACACTTGATTTAATAATCCGGCTATATAACATATAACCGACTAATATCATATGTATCGACTTATCGAATCAACACTTGATTCGATAACCCGGTTATATCATATATAACCGACCGATGACACAAATCACGAGAATAGAATACGGTATCACATATCGTATTAATCTTGGTCCCGCACATATCACATATGTGCTCCTACTCTGTTTCGCTTGAGCCAGAAAACCTCTGTGTAGGACTCTAAAGACTCGTCAATACGCCGGCAGTAGGTGATAATTATATCAAACACCCACAAGCCGCAAGCGGTCTGCTAAACGTAACGGCCACCCGGGTATTGAGCGATCAGAATATCAACAAGCAAGCCAGCTCATACTCCTACGAATCCAATCAGTAACACTACCGTACAGTCCGGTCTCTTCGTCTGATATGTCGCATATCTCGTCTGGGGGTGGTAAACGTCAGACCCCAGTAACTCAATAAGTCGTGCCGATATGAGGCTCATAACGGGTCGAGAAACTACTGATAACACTTACCAGTATATCTCAGAAGCAGCCCTGGCCAGGGACTTCCTGTTATAACCAATCTTGCACAGCGCAACATCAACTCCCTATACAGGGAGAGACGAATCCCCTCCTATCGCTCATTGCCTCCATGTGACTCGGGACTGTTCCCAGAAACCACCTTTTTGCATGATCTCTTGACCGCGGTATAGTGGAAATCGAAGCACAGTGGGAATCACACAAGTCTCTATGACGATCTCGGGTCGACGGACTAACCTAATCGGTGTCACCAGAGAACTGCCATCTGACGTAAGGTATAATACCATCTGGGAGTTCTCAGCGAGTCCGTCCAGTGTACCCAGTCTCCACTGAGCACCCGTATATCATCTCTGATGTCAAACACCAATGGATATGGAATCATCCATCGCCCATCAACATGGGTCGAGAAGGTAAACGCTAGTCTACTCTGGTATATCGATGCCCCGTCTCGATACACCCACGACTAGGGACATTAAAGGATGTACTCGCAGACTACCTTTGTCCCACTACTATGATCCGCATCATAATCCAGGCAGTCAAGTAAACATCCTAACGGATTTATCAACATGTAACAGAGAGACAATCGGTGTACATGTTAAGATAAAAAGTAACCAGATAGCATACTATCATATCGAGCAAGAAAGTCCTCCATATGTATGTCCAAGCATCCACTATAATATACATCATATGTATAATAATGGCCTCTAGGGAATACATATAACTAACACGTATATGCCATCCGCATTCGCCACAGGGCCCCGTCATGCACCATTAGGTTACTTAACTAACGGCAAAGCGGGGGCTGGACTAGCGCGGATGCAAACCATATACAACATCTACTAGTATATATATAAATATATATAACATTCTGTTAGTTATATATATGCCCTAGAGGCTATTGTTGTACATATGATGTATATTATAGTGGATGCTTAGATATATATAGAGAGGACTTTCTTGCTCGATATGATAGTATGCTATCTGGTTTCACTTTGTCTTAACATGTTGACTTGTATTGGTTTACCGTCTTGCTCTCACATGTTGATAAAGCCCTTAGGATATATACTCAACTACTAGTACTATGATGCAGATCATACTAGTAGGGCCAGTGTAGTCAACGAGTACATCCTATAACTATTCCTAGTCGAGGGTGTATCGAGACAGGGCATCGATACACCAGAGTAGACTAGCGTATACGCATCTTGACCCATATGATGGGCGATGGATGATCCCATATCCATCGGTGTTTGACATTAAAGATAGTGTATGAGTGCTCAGTGGAGACTGGATACACTAAACGGACTCTCCGAGAACTCCTAGATGGTATTATACCTATCGTCAGATAGCAGTTCTCTGGTGACACTAGTACAGGTTAGTCTCTAGACCCAATATCGTCATAGAGTCTTGTGTGATTCCCACTGTGCTTTGATTTCCACCTTACCACGTCCAAGAGGGCATGCAAAACGATGGCTTTTGGGTATAGTCCCGAATCACATGGAGGCAATGAGCGATAGGAGGGGTTTCGTCTCTCCCTGTATAGGGACTTGATGTTGTGATGTGTTCGATTAGCTATAACTGGAAGTCCCTGGCCAGGGCTGATATGGAGTGCTACTGGTAAGAGTTATCAGTAGTTTCTTGACCTGTTATGAGCCTCACATCGACACGACTTATCGGTTACTGTGGTCTGACGTTTACCACCCCTAGACTGGATATGCGATATATCAGATGAAGAGACCGGACTGTACGGGAGTGTTACTGATTGGATTCACAGGAGAATGTACAGGCTTTCTTGTTGATCTTCTGATCGCTCAATACCTGGGTGGCTGTTACGTTTAGCTGACCGCTTGCAGCTTGTGGTTGTTTGATGTGATCATCACCTACTACCGGCGTATTGACGATTCTTTAGTGTCCTAAACAGAGGTTTCCTGGCTCAGGAAAAACGGAGTAGGAGCACATATGTGATATGTGCAGGACCGAGAATAATACGCTATGAGATACCGTATTATATTCTCACGATATGAGATATCGGCCAGGTATATGTGATATAGCCGGGTCATCGGATCAAGTGTTGATTTGATGAAATGGTACATATTATATTAGTAGGTTATATGCAATATAGCCGGATTGTCGGATCAAGTGTTGATTCGATAATTTAATGTATAATTATATATGTGATATATTACATTATGTTAACTAATATAAGCTCGCTTTATTGATTCATTTTCTCACCGGATAATACATTGATGTATATGCGATATATGTTAATTGTATTATTTTCTTTTGTTACAAAATATAATGTATATGTTGTTGGCTATAGTGCCCTCAAGGCAATTATCATAGTCGCGGACTTGTGATTTTGATGATTGAGTGAGGACCTATACCGATAAAACAGTCTTACTCAAGATGATAGTATGCTATCTGGTTTGTCTTTATCATCATGTACATATTGATAGAGCCCTTAGGATTCTTGCTTGACTGCCAGCATTATGATGGCGATCATATATGTGGGAGCTGGGGTCTATAAGCACTTCCTTAAATGTCCCTAGTCGTAGGAGTATCAAGACCGGGCATCGATACTCCAGTGTAGACTAGTGTATACTTATCGAGACCCCGACGAGGGGCGGTGGCCAGGTCTCACAAGCCATTGATGTTAGTTTGTTCACCTAAGATAGTATACATGTGCTCATTGAGTTATGAGTACATTGGACGGACTCGCTGGGAACCTGCTAGTTGGTATTATACATATTGTCAGATAGCAGTTCCTAGGTGACATGTGTACAGGTTAGTCTGTCGACCTGAGATCGTCATTTGTCTCGTGTGAGTTCACACTGTGCTTTGATTACTACCCTACCACGGCTCAAAGGAGTCATGCAAACATGTTTTAGTTGGGTACAGTCCCGAGCCACATGGAGGCAGTGATCGGATCGTCGGGGATTCGTCTCTCCCGGTATTGGGGGTTGATATCGCGTTGTGTACGGATAGCCATCACCATAAATCCGTGGCCACGATGGACGAGAACTATCGATCCAGGATCGATAGTTTCTCAGGTGGTGATGGGTTTCATCCCGATACTAAATGTCGCGTTGTTAGGGGTCTGACTTTATCCACCCCTTTAGACTCGATATGCGATACTCTTAGACGAACAGACTGGACTGTACGGATATTGTCACTGTCAGGCTCAGTAGGGGTTCTGCATGAGTTTGCTCGTCGGTCTCCCTTTCGCTCAATACCTTGGTAGCCGTTACGTACAGCTAGTGCCGCTGACGTGCTTGTGTTTAAACCCACTGCCGGCGTATTGACGAGTCTTTAGAGTCTCACACAGAGGGTTTTCACGGTTCAGGCGATATGGTGTACATGAAGTATGTTGGTACATACAGGTGTCCGATTAAATACGTGCACTTGCTGCGCAGACTTTAATCGGACGGTTGATAATACTGGCGGCTTAGGATTAAGCCGGATTATTAAATCGGGTTTTGATTTAATAATTTATATATGTATTTGTATATACGTATTCTAGCATTATTGTTCACTATTCATTTTCTCTCTTGGCTATTCGTATTTTTGTACGAATACGCGTATATGTATTTCGATACATGTACCGGGAAGTATTCCGTATTTTGTACGGAATAGCTTCTAGAAGATGATGCCACCTCATTTATATGATTTTCCTTTTTGGAAAATCATTTGTTTTATAAATGAGGTGGAAAGGAGGTATGGGTCAAAGCATGGACCTAGTGTAGGTTTCCTAGGCACACTAATGAGGTCTCACAAGTGATCAAACATGGCCAATTAAAATTTTACAAGTGCCGAGAAACCATAATACGGATCGTTAACTAGATGTATAGGCGATGCAATGCAAATAAACGAATTTATAGCTAAATGAAAGGGGCTACAACCTTTGTAGATCCGGTCCTCCACCTCCATGGCTCCGTGATGAAGACCCCTCGCTGTCCATATCGGATCCCGGACTCTAGCATCGGCTTCATCGGAGAAATGGGCGGGCTAGGTCGTCGGCTTCGATGCCGAAGATGATCTACGTCGAGGCAACACAAGATCAATCTCCAACTTCACCAAGCCATGAAACTTGTGAAGAAAACACCCTATACTACTTGGCAAAAGGTAGAGGATGAAGAAATAGGAAGTGGGTTCACTTTGGAATTGGATTTCTCACTCATTTTCACAAGTTTCCATTGATGGAGGCAAGCTTTCTTCATTGTTGAAGATGAAGAAGAAGAAGAAAGAATATGATAAGTATATCCAAAATAGAAAATAAAAATGAATACTTATCATATACCAACCATGGCCAAGTGTAGAGAGTAAACTAGGGTTAGGTGAATGGTTAGGTTAAGGGAAGCAAACAAAAATGGTCAAGCTTTCAACTCTTCATGAAGCTTTATGAAAGAAACAAAGAAAGCCACCATTTCTATTTATCTCTTCCAAAATAAATAAACAAAATAAATAAATGAATAAGTAAACAAAATCCTAACCATTCATATAACCATGGTTTAATCTTTACACAAACTCAAGTTAGCATGTATCATCAAACATGATACAATCAAGTGCACACAAAAATATATCACATATACAATGTGCATATCAAGTGAGAAAATCCTTTTAAAGTGAACCAATACTAGTTAATGTAAGGTAATATATCAAATATATAATTATGCATTAAATCATTAAATCAATACTTGATTTAACGATCCGGTCATATCGCATATAAACGACTAATATCCAATGTATCGGCTTATCGAATCAATCTTCGATTCGATAACTAGGTTATATCGCATACAACCAATCGATACATTCATCGCGAGAATGGAATACGGTATCACATACTCGCATTATTCTCGGTCACGCACATATCTCATATGCGCTCCTATTTCATTTCGCTTGAGCCAGGAAACCTCTGTGTAGGATTCTAAAGACTCGTCAATACGCCGGCAGCAGATGATGATCATATCAAACACCCACAAGCCGCAAGCGGTCTGCTAAACGTAACGGCCACCCAGGTATTGAGCGATCAGAAGATCGACGAGCAAGCCCGCTCACATTCCTGTGAATCCAATCAGTAACACTTACCGTACAGTCCGGTCTGTTCATCTGATATGTCGCATATCTCACCTAGGGGTGGTAAATGTCAGACCCCAATAGCTTGATAAGTCATGCTGACATGAGGTCCATAACAATCGTGAAACTACTGATAACTCTTACCAGTATATCACTGCAACCCTGGCCAGGGATTTCCTGTTATGTCCAGTCGAGCATAGCGCAACATCAACCCCCAATACCGGGAGAGACGAATCCCCTCCTATCGCTCATTGCTTCCATGTGAATCGGGACTGTACCCAAAAACCACATGTTTGCACGACTCAGTAGAGCCGTGGTAGGGTGGAAATCATAGCACAGTGGGAGACACACAAGACTCTATGACGATCTCGGGTCTTCAGACTAAGCTGCACCAGTGCCACCAGAGAACTGCCATCTGACGTGAGGTATAATACCATCTGGGAGTTCTCGGCGAGTCCGTTCAGTGTACCCAGTCTCCACTGAGCACCCGCATACCATCTCTGATGTCAAACACCAATGGATATGGGATCATCCATCGCCCATCACATGGGTCGAGAAGATATGCGCTAGTCTACTCTGGAATATCGATGCCCCGTCTCGATATTCCCACGACTAGGAACATTGAAGGATGTACTCATGGACTATCCAGGCCCCACTAGTATGATCTACATCATAGTCCTGGAAATTGAGTACACATCCTAAGGGCTTTATCAACATGTAACAGAGAGACTGAAAGTATACATGTTAAGATAAAGAGCAACCAGATAGCGCACTATCATGTCGAGCAAGAAAGTCCTACCTATATATGTCCCAGCATCCACTACAATATACATCCAATGTACAGTAATGGCCTCTAGGGCATACATTTAACTAACAATCTCCCACTTGCACTTGGGCCATCTGTAGCAGTAGTTGTAGTATCTAATACTCAACCATCCCCTAAAAGTCTCTCTTTGGGAAAAGGCCTTCGTGAGTGGATCCGCCGTGTTGTCCTGTGAGTCTACTCTCCTAACCTCGATCACCCTGGAGATCAACTATCTCCATGATCAGGTGATGCTACCTCAGAATATGTCTGGGTCACTGATGGGACCAGGGTTCACGGGCCAAAGCCACACTTCCATTGTCACACAATGGTAGGAACCTAGTTCATCTTATGAACCAATATACACCCAAACTGCCTCTTTGGTAGTGTCTTTAATAGCGATGTTACCAGCCTTTATCGTCTAGTTTGCCACGGTATCTAGTCTGGAACTCTTCCAACATACCGTCCCTTTACTGAGGGTAAAGACAATGCCTGCGACTGACATTCAGTCGTGCTTATCAGTGTGGAACTTTTCTAGTGATTCTCCTTAGGATCGATTGATATAATATCACTATACCTAGTGAGAACCCTAACATCCCTTTAGATCTATCTCATAGATCCAAATCTCAGGTTTTAGGAGGTATCATCTTTATCCTATTGGAGAATCCATGTGATAAGAGGAGATCGACCGATCGTAGTATAAGAAACTCTTTTCCTATCAAGAGTATGTTGTCCACGTACAATACGAGGATGACCACCTTTCTCTATACTACGGTTTTGTATATACAAGGTTCATATACCATTTTGATGAAGTCAAACACTTTGACTACCACATCAAAACAGAAGTTCCAACTCCGCGATGCCTGCTTTATTCTATAAAGAAACTTGAACACGTTTCCGCTGCTACCACTGTTTACGAAGCCCTCTGGCTGTGTTCTTATAGACGTTCTCTTCTAAATCACTATTTAGAAAAGTAGTCATGGCACCCAACCACCAGATATCGTAGTCATGGTATGTAGCAATGGCAAGTAGGATCTGGATGGACTTAAGCATAGTCCCCTGAAAAGATTTCATCATTATCCACGCCTGGTCGATGACGAAAACCTTTAACAAGTCTAGCTTTGAAAGTTTCAACTTTTCCATCTACACCAAGTAATCTTCTCAAGATATACTTGCTCCTGATGGGGATTTAACCCTTCAGATATAGCAACCAAAGTCCATACTTTGTTGGTGTATATGGATTCCATCTCAGAACGCTAAGCATCCAGCCATTCTTACAGAGTCCCTACTCTCGATGGCCTGCTCGAAACTGGTTGGGTCATCATCTCATGATACATTCCTCGCTCCCACTGTCATCGAGAAACCGAAGTATCTCTCACGCAGGTGAGGAACCCTACTAGATCGGCGGAGAGGCTGAGGTTCGTCGGGAACTATTGAATCCTTTGGTTCTGTCAAATCATCAGCTGCAGTTTTGTATAGCTGGAACCTTTCCAGTTTTACAGAACTGACCTTGCCTCGATCTTGTCCGGATTTTGCTTTAAACATAGGCCGGACAATCCAAAACCTTAACTTATTTAAAAGATAGGCTCTTCCCATACCATATCTTATATGGAGTGGTAGGCACTGATTTGATTCGAACCTAATTCAATAGGTATGCAGCTTCTCAAGTGCACAACCCCTAAAAGGAAATAGGTAACTCAGTAATACTCATCATAGAGCACACCATATCTAATATTGTGCGATTGCTCCGTCCCGATACACCGTTGTGCTGTGGTGTATTCAGAGGAGTAATACTGAGAGACAATCTCATTTTCTTTTAGAATAGTCCAGGAATGTCATGCACAAGTATTCTCCTCCCTGATCTTATCATAGGACATAATACTTATACCCGTATTGGTTCTCTACTTCTAGCTTATATTCTGTGAATATCTCAAAAGGTTCGGACTTGTGTTTCAACAGGAACACGTGATTGAATCTTGAGAGATCATCAGAGAACGTAATGAAGTATAAAGAACCAGTCCTGGCATGTGTAGACAGGGGACCTTACATACATCATCATGTATCAGTCCCAAGAGTTTACTAACTCTTTCTCTGTTTCCAATAAACAGAGCTATGGTCATCTAATCTTTGTGACATGACTGGCCAGTTTCACAAGATGTAAATTCAAACTGATTTAAATATGCATCTAAAATGTAACTTCAGCCAGTCGGGTCGCATTGATGTGACCTAGTCTACAATGCCTCAAGAAGGATCCGTTCATTTCTGAACTCTTCCTCTTGTGTGTGTTCTGTATACTAGGAATTGTAGTTTGATTTAGAACGTCAAAGCTTTTAGATAACGTGCCTGAGCCGATCAACTTTTGATATAGGAAATGTTCAAAACATTATCCATCAATACAAAATTTTATCATTTCTTTACTAATAAAGAGACTGATATGATTTTGTATATCAGGTTCGGTATCTAATAGCATTTGTTCAAAATCAATGTATTGGTATTACAGAGTGACAGTGACCAACCGACTTGGCTGCAACACTTGCCCCGTTTTCTGTCTCATGAAACTTATCACCCGTTCTCAGTTTTTCTACCTTTTTGTAGCCCTATGTAACAGATTACATATCTGGGATCCTGATCCGGTATCAAATACCCAGGATGCAGAGGGTACTGAGAAACAGTTCTGTGTAACCAACACACTCGAAGAAGATGCATCATATGCACTTTCTTCGTTTGGGCGGCATAGGAATTATGGTATTCCCCTATTTCCTGCTCTGTCTTATAACAATTATAAGTTGGAGCGGGACCAACGTTCCCCAGCTCAGTATAACAAGCGGGTTCGGTCAAAACATCCATATTATTATCTTGATTAAGGCGTGATATGGTCGCTACCTGGAGAGAGAGAGAAGAAAACACTCTGCGTGCACTCTTGCAAGATTAGATTGGTTATATATTTTATCTAATCAGGATGGCTCCCACTGTTTTTATCAAATCTTCCTTCAAACCTTAAAAGGAAAGACTAGCCGGGATTAATTACACTCTACAAGTTCGCCAATCTTTCAGCTAGGCCAGTGTCGGTACTTTGAGGGAGGTTCCCCGTGCTTTCGCACGGACCTTATTACAGTAAACCTCGTTTTCCCAGAGGCGTAACCCTGTTGACACCTTTCTAGACACCTACTTGATCGGCTAATTGTAAAGTGCAAAACTCTCCTAGGAGTAACAATTACTCGCAGTGGGTATCGGGATCCAACTATCACATAGAAGGTATGCAATCTCATTGCAAATTTCAACGCTTGAAACTCCTGATAAAGGTTTTTACCCCTAGCACTTATGACATTAACTATGGTCAACAAATCATAAGCACTAGTCAAGTTCTACCCGTCATTTCATGATTAATTAGACCCACCCACATGACCCTTAACTAAGGTCAACAAAGTCACGCGACTGTCCTAACTAATCGCATAATATGCGGGGTAGGAAGACATCACTTAGCTACCGTACACTGTGCCTTGACTATGGTCAACAAACACAGCACGAATACTAAGTACTCTACTTCCTAAAATGACGGAAGGTTGCGAATGGTTTTTGTTAAAACCTTTAACGCTTTGAACTTGATCTCGTTGCAGAATCAAATGGTTTTTAAATGGAATGTTTTTGAAGCTTTTCTAGTTTTGCTAAAGGGGTTACTCCCGGTGAAGGGATCGTCGGCCTTTTCCTCGTCGAATGAGGTGCGGGATATATCATATATATCACTGTGCAAAGCGGAAACTATAGAAGCGATCAAAAGACAAACCGAGTGTGTAGCATCTGCCAGTTATTGCTAAAGGAGTCACTCCCAGTGAAGGGATCTCGGTCCTTTCCTCATCGAATAAGGTGCAGGATGTTCTATAATGAACACCGCGATGCAATGCAAGAACTGTAGCTACCTGTTTTATTTTGAAATTCGATTCCACAACATCAATTAGGTTTATTTTCTTTCATGAATCTCATTAATGAATATCCCATCATTTAAGTCCACCTAAACATCACAGATAAATATAACGTACGCTTATGCCATCCGCATTCGCCTCGATGTCCTGTCTGCACCGTTAGGTTAGGTAACTAACGCCAGAACGAGGCAGGGCTAGCGCGGGTGTAAAACATAAGCAACGTCTATATAATATATCATATATACTATATACTATATCTATCTGAACAAATCACTTGATCACATCACAGATAACGCAGCAGAAAATATCATATGAAATATTGGATATACTAGGACGTCCGTGTTTTCAACACGAGCCAGTATAAAACACGGATTCCACGGTCGTGATGAATAGCCAATCCCACACCCCTAGACCCCTACGAGAGCGGAAAGCAACCCTACCAATTCTAGGGTTAGGAAACCCGGACTCGACTCCTCGAGTTGGTCTCCCACTGGACCCCAGAACCCGGTTACTTGTGCTCCCCTCCATGGGTCTATCCTAATGCGGAAAAGTAAATAATATACAAATGGTGACAACATCCGCAACCTGGAAGTGCCCCAATAAAAGAATATTACATACAAGTTTTTACATGAATGAAAATGGAAAAACACTCATCTCACATAAAAACCCCCGGCTATTTAACCACGACGATCCAATATAACATATCCAGCAACACATAACATCACATGTCATCAACGTAAGTAAATATGCGCATCCCAATTGTCGTTGACATATAGCAACGAAACCGGCGATATCACATATTACACTTACGGTCACAGAAAAGAAAGTGTAAAACTATAACAGTTGGAATCCGCAACCTCTTTAGACATCGCATGCCTAATCAAATGAAATACTTAGACATCGCATGCCTAACATTTATAAACCCCGCATTTTAGTCTCATTATCGAAAACACTTTTCAATATCAAGTCAGGGAATTCAACAGGATTCCCGACATTTTGATCGAATGCTCGTCGCAAACTTTAGTAGGCGGCTGCACCCCCGATGCCGTCGACAAAGTGCACCAAGGCGGAACACCGCTGCAGCGAGCACCCGAACGGATGCTTTCGGCGACGGGGTTCTCCTACAGTCACTTGGTCAGGGCTATGGGGTGAGGCTGTCTATTAAGTTTACCCGGCGAGTATCCTTGTACTCTACGTGATTGCGACGGACTTTTGATCACATCAAAATTCCGTGGCAACCAATCAAGTGAGACTAAACTGCTATGTTTATAACATTCATTCAGTTATCTCATAACTACTTGTGAATTCCAAATGTTGTATCACATTCCGGATAAATAGAAAAATGTTAAACTTTCCGATCGAACAATCGAACACCCAAGTTTTCCCGATACAGCTCAACACATGAAATATGTTTAAAAACATTCATTTTGTGCCTCAGTACCAACGGTCCAGCCGTAGAAGGGTCTTACATGTGGCACGCCGTACTGCCCCAAACCCTAGGGTTCAAAGGGCAGTTCAAGACGGTCACATAATCGAGTTAAGGTTTATTGTCTTCTAGAGGGACCATCGCGTTACTTGCACTACTTAGAACGTCGTTAAACTACAGAAATATCCAACAATTGGAAATTTCCCGGCAGGGGAAAAAGTGGGTATTTATATCCGGTCGATACTTTTAACATATTCTAAAATATCCGGAAAACACATAGACACAGTTTGATAATCCGATCGAATCTACGAACTCCCAATACAACCCAGAAAACTCAACTCTTGAGTTCAGATTAAAAATTCCCAGGAAAACCAGCACTGCACAATTGGAATTACTGTGCAAAATTCAACGCAAGAAGAGATTAAACGGCCGCGGAACCGCCGCATTAGCCATGCTAATGCCGCGGTTCCGCCGCGCTTTGGCGGATTCAGGAGTACGGGCTTCTCAGTAATTCTTAGAATCTCCTGCTGGTTTTTCTGCATATTTTTAATCCGCAAAAATACCCGATTTCAAAAAATGTACAGAAAGCATTTTTGAGTTAGGGTTTCGGTTCGATCGGACTCCTAACTCCGTCTACGCATCGCCTAAGGCTCTAGCTTGGCTCTGATACCACTATAGGTTTCCTAGGCACACTAATGAGGTCTCACAAGTGATCAAACATGGCCAATTAAAATTTTACAAGTGCCGAGAAACCCTAATACGGATCGTTAACTAGATGTATAGGCGATGCAATGCAAATAAACGAATTTATAGCTAAAAGGAAGGGGCTACAACCTTTGTAGATCCGGTCCTCCACCTCCATGGCTCCGTGATGAAGTCCCCTCGCTTTCCATATCGGATCCCGGACTCTAGCATCGGCTTCATCGGAGAAATGGGCGGGCTAGGTCCTCGGCTTCGATGCCGAAGATGATCTACGTCGAGGCAACACAAGATCAAGCTCCAACTTCACGAAGCCATGAAACTTGTGAAGAAAACACCCTATACTACTTGGCAAGAGGTAGAGGATGAAGAAATAGGAAGTGGGTTCACTTTGGAATTGGATTTCTCACTCATTTTCACAAGTTGCCATTGATGGAGGCAAGCTTTCTTCATTGTTGAAGATGAAGAAGAAGAAGAAAGAATATGATAAGTATATCCAAAATAGAAAATAAAAATGAATACTTATCATATACAAACCATGGTCAAGTGTAGAGAGTAAACTAGGGTTAGGTGAATGGTTAGGTTAAGGGAAGCAAACAAAAATGGTCAAGCTTTCAACTCTTCATGAAGCTTCATGAAAGAAACAAAGAAAGCCACCATTTCTATTTATCTCTTCCAAAATAAATAAACAAAATAAATAAATGAATAAGTAAACAAAACCCTAACCATTCATATAACCATGGTTTAATCTTTACACAAACTCAAGTTAGCATGTATCATCAAACATGATACAATCAAGTGCACACAAAAATATATCACATATACAATGTGCATATCAAGTGAGAAAATCCTTTTAAAGTGAACCAATACTAGTTAATGCAAGGTAATATATCAAATATATAATTATGCATTAAATCATTAAATCATTAAATCAATACTTGATTTAACGATCCGGTCATATCGCATATAAACGACTAATATCCAATGTATCGGCTTATCGAATCAATCTTCGATTCGATAACTAGGTTATATCGCATACAACCAATCGATACATTCATCGCGAGAATGGAACATGGTATCACATACTCGCCTTATTCTCGGTCCCGCACATATCACATATGCGCTCCTATTTCATTTCGCTTAAGCCAGGAAACCTCTGTGTAGGACTCTAAAGACTCGTCAATACGCCGGCAGCAGATGATGATCATATCAAACACCCACAAGCCGCAAGCGGTCTGCTAAACGTAACGGCCACCCGGGTATTGAGCGATTAGAAGATCGACGAGCAAGCCCGCTTACACTCCTGTGAATCCAATCAGTAACACTTACCGTACAGTCCGGTCTGTTCGTCTGATATGTCGCATATCTCACCTAGGGGTGGTAAATTTCAGACCCCAATAGCTTGATAAGTCATGCTGACATGAGGTCCATAACAATCGTGAAACTACTGATAACTCTTACCAGTATATCACTGCAACCCTGGCCAGGGATTTTCTGTTATGGCCAGTCGAGCATAGCGCAACATCAACCCCCAATACCGGGAGAGACGAATCCCCTCCTATCGCTCATTGCCTCCATGTGAATCGGGACTGTACCCAAAAACCACCTGTTTGCACGACTCAGTAGAGCCGTGGTAGGGTGGAAATCAAGGCACAGTGGGAGACACACAAGACTCTATAACGATCTCGGGTCTTCAGAGTAAGCTGCACCAGTGTCACCAGAGAACTGCCATCTGACGTGTGGTATAATACCATCTGGGAGTTCTCGGCGAGTCCGTTCAGTGTACCCAGTCTCCACTGAGCACCCGCATACCATCTCTGATGTCAAAAACCAATGGATATAGGATCATCCATCGCCCATCACATGGGTCGAGAAGATATACGCTAGTCTACTCTGGAATATCGATGCCCCGTCTCGATATTCCCACGACTAGGAATATTGAAGGATGTACTCATGGACTATCCAGGCCCCACTAGTATGATCTACATCATAGTCCTGGAAATCAAGTACACATCCTAAGGGCTTTATCAACATGTAACAGAGAGACTGAAAGTATACATGTTAAGATAAAGAGCAACCAGATAGCGTACTATCATGTCGAGCAAGAAAGTCCTACCTATATATGTCCCAGCATCCACTACAATATACATCCAATGTACAGTAATGGCCTCTAGGCCATACATATAACTAACAATTAGGTATGGTTGTATTTGTTTAATGAAATTAAACAAAGGAAATGAGATTTTTTCATGATGGGAATGAGAGATGGGGGGACGGCCACTTATCATGGTGGGATTCATTTCGTTTGTGATTTTTTTACATCACTCCCTCACTCTCTCATGCTCTCAAAGAAAAACACTTATCCATTTTGTTCATGCAAAAGATCACCTCCTTCATCTTCTTCTTGCATTACTCATTTGAGTTTTGGGTTGAGAGAAAATTGTAGTGACATTTACATACACCCCCACTCTCCATCGCTAGCGACTTTGGAGCGTCGGTTACCTCGTTCGACGAGGTTGGAGCTTGCGTCGTTTCCCTCGGGTGGATCATCAAAGATGGAGGAAGTCCGGCAACCAAACTTCGTCAAAGAACCGCTAGGAGCTTGGAATGAAGACCGAAAGACTTCGATCAACAAAGTATAACAATTCTAACTCTTAGTTAGTTTGCTAGTTTAGGGTTTAAGGTCGATCCGGGAATCGGGTAGCGGTAGCGCCGGTTTAATAAATTTTTGTTCCGCATTTTGGCCGTGTTTCGACGGCCGGGGCGCTGCCGTGAACCCTTCATATGTGATATATAATATTGTAACATGTTAGGGTTACAAATGCAACATGGATTTAGAGTTTAAACCTAGTTAGGGTATGGATTAGGGTTAAGCTTTGGATGAGCTTCATGAAGGTTTGACTTTTGTCTTCATCCTTTGATATTTTGTGAAGATATTTGTTAACTCAACCCAAACCCTTAACCTATGGTTTATTCTCTACAAGGGTTAAGCCTTTCATTCTTAACCTATGGTTGCAATTATAACCACAACAATAATTCATTATTCATCACAAAAGGTTTAGCTTCTTCTTCTTCTTGCAATTGAAAAAGCTTCACTAGGTTTTAAGTTTGTGATGATTAAGTGTGAGAAATTGAAAACAAAAGAGAGAAAAATTCCCACTTCATCATCCTCATCTATTCTAGCCACTTAGATTAGGGTGTTCACTTCTCTAATAAGTTCATTAGTGAAGTGTAAGCTTGGGTTAGAGATTCTTCAAGGTAGATCATCTTAGATCAAGAAGACTTCAAGCAAGATGCATCATTCACCTCTTGGAGCCTCACGAGAATCGGAGTTCTTGATGATCGCAGCGAAGGGACCTCAACACGGAGCTTATGAAGCGAAGGAACGGACTACAAAGGTTGTAATCCTAATCTCTTTAGTTCTTTGTACGTGATACAAACTTGTTACCCTAGAATTTCTAGTAAAGATTCATAGTTTGCTTGCTATGCACCTCTAAATTTTAAAGTGGCATGAGTGCTACTACCAAACCCTAGACTAGGTGCAAGGGACGCCCAACAGTGGTATTAGAGCCAAACTAGAATTCTAGATACGGTGTTAAAACAATTACGAAAACGAAATTGACTCTGAAATACGATATATTGAAACCCCCATTTTGCTCTCTGGAAATTTTCCAAAAAGTCCTTTAAAAATTTTTCAAACATGTGCAGAATGATATTTGGGACATCCTAAGAACATGGGTGAAATACGGAGAGAGGGGCTCGGATTTTGGCCGAGCCCCAGGTCATAATTTCCGGCCTGGCCAGCCCCCTCACCTCCTCTGCTCCCCGTATTCCACCTGTGCTCTGGTATCTTCATTTTGGGTTTCCTAGTATTGTTTATTTAGCCCAATTTTCATGTGATGATTAGTTTGACATGGGGCTAATTCGTAGTGCTTCATAGTCATCAAATTTAACACTGTATTGGTAACCTTGACTATTTTTAGCAGTTCGATCGAACTTCGCACACCACATTTTGTACCCCGCTGAAATTTCTAAGTGTTGTAATTTTCCGAAGTTGATTATATTCGTAAAATCGTGAAAGTACCCCTATGGACCCCCTAGAAGAATATAATAACCTTAACTTGATTCTATGCCCACGGAACCGCGTTCGAACCTTCGGGTTTGCCGTAGTTCCGTGGTGTCATAGGTGAGGCGTTGGTTAACTCCTTCTACGGCTGGTCCATGGACACTGTGGCATGGTTTTTGAGTGTTTTGACTTTGCTTAAGTGTTGAGCTCACGGGGGTAATTTGTGAGTGTATGTTGATTCGATCGAAACGTTAAACATCGTCATGATATTCTGTGATTGTGATACAATATTTGGAATTCATATAGTTAGGCATGAAATCCTTAATATGTGATATTTCAGGTTTACGATGTCTAAGGCGATTGCGGATTCCAAATGTTGTAGATTTTTCACTTTTCTTTTCTGCGACCGTAAGTATAGTATGTGGGGTATTGCCGGCTTCGTTTCTATACATCAACCACAATCGGGATACGCATACTTTCTTACGTTGATGATATGAGATATTATGTGTTGCTGTGATATATTATATTGGATTGCCGTGTTCTGAATAGCCGGGGGTTTTATATGAGATGAGGGTTTTTATTTTCATTCATGTAAAATTCAATGTATGTAATATTCTTTTATTGGGGCACTTCCTAGTTGAGAATGATGTCACCATTGTATATTATTTACTTTTCCGCATTAGGATAAACCCAAGGAGGGGAGCACAAGTAACCGGGTTCTAGGGTCCAGTGGGAGGCTATCTCGAGGAGTCGAGACCGGGTCTCTGTTCATATCATAATTTTGCATTATTATATTCCCCATTCTTATAAATTTTACAAATAAATAGGTGATTTTGACCCGTGTCTGCTACATAGTTGCAGGTTATAGGTTCTCGGAACAAAAACAGTGAAATTGATAAAAAAAAATGATACAAAAGTGAGACTACGACCGATAAATGGTGGAATCTTGATCATGCCACATTTTGAGGGACAATGAAGATCAATGAACAAGTTCACAAAGTACAAAGGCAGCGTAAGGTTCAAGACTTCGACACGAAGCGAATGATAAAAGTCCACTACATTACTCACTGTGGAGATCTGGAAGAGAACTAGAAGACATTCTGAAGAATCAAAAGAAGAAACAAGAAGACAAAGTCAACCAGAAGAGGACCAGAAAAATTAAAGACACAAGCTCTCCACTTGGCCGCGGAACCGCGGCCAAACCTTACTTTTGGCCGCGGAACCGCGGCCGTGTATTGCCCGTATCGGTGGAAAATTCTGGAAGCGGCTGGCGACGCGTTGACTAGTCTTCCTAGGGGTATATTTGTAAAAGCAGATGTGCGTCGATTGTAACCCTAGGGTTTTCTATGCTCTATAAATAGAAGCCCTAAAACTTGTTTTAGGTCATGCCTCTTCTTGTGCCTCATTTCATTTTATCAAAATTCAGATCTGTAAATTTCTGCAATGTATGAAGAGAGCATCAAATAAAGTAAGTAGTTTTTATTTCCATGCCCTAGGTAATTTCTTATCTACCCTAGTATAATTTTCCTTTCTGCCCTAGTTTAGATTTTATTCTCTGCCCTAGTTAGATAGTTAGAACATGTTAATCAATTCCCTAATGAGTAAGTATTCTCCTCGCTTGTTAGGGTTAGATTTGGGGAAGGCTTGAGAGATGAAGTTCTCTCACCCCTTTCTTGCCCATCATACATTTTTATAGGACTCCATGCATAGATGCACACACCGCTCCCTACGGCACCCTATCCCACGAGGTACCGGTGATACCGTAGTATAAACGACCGATTGCGCATGTTTTCCATGAAGGTTAGGGTAAGGATTAAGAAAGGAAGGACAAGAACCTAGAGGAAGAAACATCGTTTCTTCCCGATGGTACTAATCCACTTTATTAATTATTACCATAACACCTCATAGATCTTAAATAGGGCATAGAAATTGGTGAGGAATATTGACTTTCCAAATTTAACCTGAACCTAACCCTAGCAAGATCCTAGTCTAGATCAACCTTAGTTTTTAGATTTAATCAATCCGACAACAATCGGAATTAACTCGTTAGAACAATTAGGAAATACACAAAATCCCTGTGGACCGACCCGTACTCACCGGCTAGCTACCAAGCGACGACGTTCTGGATTGCGGTTAACTAAAATATTTTTGATCACAAAACTTCGCACAAATCAGTCTCCTAACCCTAGAATTGGCAGTGTTACTTACCGCACTCATAGGGGTCTAGGGATGTAGGTTTGGTTATTCATCACGACTGTGGAATCCGTATTTTATACAGGCTCGCAATAAAACATGGACCTCCTAATATATCCAATATTTCATATGTTTCTTCTGCTGCTGATATACTATGATGTGATCATATTATATGCGTGAGACGAATGCTTTAGTATTGTATATATGATATATAATAAACGTTGCTTATGTTTTACACCCGCGCTAGTCCCGTCCTGGTATGCCGTTAGTTAAGTAACCTAACAGTGCATAACGGAACATTGTGGCGAATGCAGATGGTATAAGCGTACGTTGTATTTTCGTTTCTTCTGTGATGCTTAGGAAGCATATATGATGGGATTTATTAATGAGATTAATAAAAGAAAAGAAACCTAAAAGATGTTGTAGAATCAAATTTTCAAAAAGGGTAGCTACAGTTTTTGCTTTGCATAGTGGTATATGTGATATACCCTGCACCTTATTCGATGAGGAAAGAGCCGAGATTCCTTTACCGAGAGTGACCTCTTTAGAAAAACTGGCAGATGCTACAAACCCAAGGTTTAGTTTTTGATTGCTTGTATAGTTCTTGCTTTGCACAGCGGTATTTATGAAATATCCTGCACCTTATTCGATAAGGAAAGAGCCGAGATCCCTTCACCGGGAGTGACCTCTTTAGCGAAACTAGAAAAGCCTCAAAAACACTCCTTTTCAAAATCACTTGTTTCTACAACGATATCAAGTTCATTACGCAATAGGTATTCTGAAAAACCTGCGTAGCCCTCCGTCATTTCAGATAAGTAATATTTAGTATTCGTGCTGCGGTAGTTTGGCATGCGTCAAGGCGTAGTGTACGGTAGCTGATTACTACTTATCTGTAGCATGAGATGCGATTGGATTAGGGTATTCATACGACGTTGTTTGGCATGCGTCAAGGGTCGTACGGGTGGGTTTAATTCAATCATGAAATGTACAGGTTGAACTTGACTAGCGGACTATGGGTTGTTTGGCATGCGTCAAGGTCATAGCACGCTAGGGGTAAAAGCATTATCGGGAATTTCAAGTGTTGAAATTTGCAATGAGTTGCATACCTCCTATGAGATAGTTGGATCCTGATACCCACTGCGAGTCAGAGTTACTCCTGGGAGAGTTTTATACATGACAATTAGCCGATCAAGTAGGTGTCTAGAAAGGTGTTTACGGGGTTATGCCTCTGGGAAAACGAGGTTTACTTTAATTAGGTGCGTGCGAAAGCATGGGGAACCTCCTACAAAGTACCAACACTGGCCTGGCCGAAAGATTGGCGAACTTGTAAGGTGTAATTAATCCCGGCTAGTCTTATATTTTAGGGTTTGAAGGAAGATTTGATAAAAAGAAGTGTGAGCCATCCTGATTAGATAAGAAAATAACCAATCTAATCTTGCAAGAGCATACGCTAAAGTGTTTTCTTCTCTCTTTCCAAGTAGTGACCTTGTCAGGCCTTAATCAAGATAATAATATGGATGTATTGACTAAACTCGCTTATTATACTGAGCAGGGGAACGTTGGTCCCGCTCCAACTTATAATTGTTATAAGTCCGAGCAGGGAATAGGAGAATATCTGGATTCTCACGCCACCTAAACGAAGAATAAGCATAATTCTTCAGGTGTGTTAGTTATCGAGATCTGTTTCTCAGTTCACTCTACGTCCTAGGTATTAGATACTGGATCAGGATCCCACATATGTAATATGTTACATGGGCTACGAAAAGGTAGGGAATTGGGAGAGTGTGATCATTCCGTAAGAGTAGGGAATGGTGCAAATGTCGCAGCCAAAGCAGTTGGCGAATATCATATTGTGTTACCAAATGGCAATACATTTGTTCTGAACGATTGTTATTACATTCCGACCCTGATATCCAATCTTATATAAGTTTCTTTATTGAGCAATGAAGGATATAATTTTGTATTACGGGATAATGTTATGAACATATTCCTGAATCAAAAGTTGATTGGATCAGGATCGTTAAATAATGGTATATACATTCTTAACCAAACTACAGTACTTAATGTACAAGACACACACAAGAGGAAGAGTTCAGAAATGAACGAATTCTTCTTGTGGCATTGTAGACTAGTTCATATCAATGTGACACGGCTAGCTAAGTTACATAAGGATGAATATTTGAATCCGTTCAAATTTTCGTCTTATGATACTTGCCAGTCATGTCTCAAAGGCAAGATGACCAAAACTCTGTTTAGTGGACACGGAGAAAGAGTTACAGAACTCTTAGGACTGATACATAGTGATGTATGTGGTCATATGTCTACACATGCCAGGAACAGTTCTTCCTACTTCATTACATTCACTGACGATCTTTCAAGATACGGACATGTGTTCCTATTGAAACACAATTCTGAGGCTTTTGAGAAATTCAGAGAATATAAGAACGAAGTAGAGAACCAAACGGGCAAAAGTATTAAGATCCTTCGATCTGATCGAGGAGGAGAATACTTGAGCAATGAGTTCCTCGATTATCTAAAAGAGTATGGGATTCTCTCTCGGCTTACTCCTCCTTATACACCACAACACAACGGTGTATCGGAGCGGAGGAATCGCACCCTATTAGATATGGTGCACTCTATGATTAGCACTGCTGAGTTGCCTATTTCCTTCTGGGGGTATGCGCTTGAGACAGCCATAGACCTATTGAATAGGGTTCCCACCAAGTCTGTGCCAACCACTCCATATGAGATATGGAAAGGAAAGAGACCACATCTTAATTACATTAAGATATGGGGTTGTCCGGCATATGTAAAAACACAAAATCCGGACAAGCTCGAGGTAAGGTCAGTTCTGTGCAAGTTTATTGGATATCCCAAGTATTCGCAAGGGTATATTTTCTACCACTCCGAGGAACAAAAAGTGTTTGTTTCTCGACATGCCACCTTCTTAGAAAAGGGTTTTCTTATGAAACAAGTTAGTAGTAATGAGGTAGAACTGGAAGAAGTTCCAGCAACACAAACTACGAAAGAAGATTTGGTGGAATCAGAGGATTCAAAAATCCTCGACAAACCCCAGCCTCTCCGCCGATCTAGCAGGGTTCCTCATCCACCTGAGAGATACTAAGGTTTTCTCGTAGATGGTGGGAGCGAGGATTGCATCATAGAAGATGATGACCCGACTAGCTTCGAGCAGACCATCTGTGAAGTGGCTGGATGCAATGCGATCTGAGATGGAATCCATGTATACCAACAAAGTATGGACTTTGGAAGTTGCTCCTGAAGGGGTAAAACCCATTGGGAGCAAATGGATCTTTATGAAGAAATTTGGTGTGGATGGAAAAGTGGAGACTTTCAAAGCTAGACTTGTTGCAAAGGGTTTTCGTCAACGACCAGGTGTGGATTATGACGAAACCTTTTCTCCAGTGGCTATGCTTAAGTCCATCTGGATCTTACTTGTCATTGCTGCATACCATGACTACGAAATCTGGCAGATGGATGTTAAGACTACCTTTCTAAATGGTGATTTAGAGTAGTGCATGTACATGACTCAGCCAGAGGGCTTCGTAGATAGTGGGAGCAGCGGAAAGGTGTGCAAGCTGCTTAAATCCATCTACGGGTTAAAGCAGGCATCGTGGAGTTGGAACATCTTCTCTTATATGGTAGTCAAAGAGTTTGGCTTCATCAAGAACGTAGATGAACCTTGTATCTACAAGAAAGTTGCAGAGAGTAAAGTTGTCTTTCTTGTATTATATGTGGATGACATACTCTTGATAGGAAATGATATTCCTATGCTGCACTCGATCAAGCTCTTCTTATCACATAGATTCTCAATGAAAGATCTAGGTGATGCCTCCTGCATTTTGGGAATTAAGATCTATAGAGATAGATCTAAACGAATACTGGGATTGTCCCAATCCAGGTTCATTGACACCATACTAAAGAGGTTTAGTATGGAAGAATCCAAACGTGGGAACCAACCCACGATCTCTGGACTCACTCTCTCCAAAGAGATGTCTCCTAAGACTGATTTGGAGAGAGCTCTCATGCAAGGGATACCATATGCTTCGGCAGTAGGCACTATCATGTACGCGATGCTATGTACCAGACCCGATGTAGCATACTCACTAAGTGTAGTGAGTAGGTATCAAGCAGATCCAGGAGAGAATCACTGGACAGCTGTGAAGAACATTCTCAAGTACTTGAGAAGGACTAAGGAGATGTTCTTAGTGTTGTAATGTTTTAGAAATCGTTATGGGAATTTTTTCGTTTTAGGGTAAAATAGTCGGTATTTTCCGTTTTAACCCGATTGTGATCAAACTTCCGTATAAACTTTCCGTCACCTAGTTTAGCTAGAATAAAGCTAGTGCGCGGGTTTTTAGGGTCAATAGGAAGTTTTGGTTCACATAGAATTTTTCCCTAATTAAATATTATTTTAATGTGTTATTTATGCACTTAATTAGTGGAAATTACTTTTTGTGTGGGTTAATTAGTTCTAATTGGGATCATTGCTAATCTAATCACTAGAATTAGTTTAGAACCTTCTTTTATAATATCTAGATATTTTTTTGATGACTAATGGTTCATTTTTTTAAAAAGAAAAGAAAAGAAATGAATGAAATGGAGGCATTTGCATTTAATGTAGCAATTAATGTTTTATGCAAGATATTTCCTTGCAATTACACAAAACACCCCACCCCCTACTTCAATGGCCGAGCACCCCAAATTCTGCCCCCCTTCTTTGTTAAGCTCATTTCTTCTTCTTCTTGCTCACTAAATTCATCCAAATCCTAAAATAAATCCACAAAATTCCTAAACAGAAAAATTAAACCATCATCCTTCTTCACTAACTAGCTTAGATCTTCAAGAAAAGGCATCTTTTTGGAGGAAAATTTTGATGGAGCTAGTTGTTTTTGTGAGTTCTCGAAGAGGTATAATTTCTTACCTTAATCCTTAATTATTATGTTTAAATCTTAAGTTAGTTAATTAAATGGTTATTATAGCTTTAAACTCTTGATTAATTCATTCATCATAATTTTTAAGAAATTCAAGTTAGGGTTTAAACTTGTTGAAGTGTTGAATGTTAATTGAAGTTTAAGAAAACTTAACCTAGTAGAATATGATAATTATTGTTAATCACTATTTTGTCTAATTAAGATTTTTAGCTTACTAGATTTTTACTAAAGCTTTATTAGGCAAGTTTAAAAATATGGAGGTGGTTTCGATAACTTAGTTAAGCTATTTTAAGATGCTTGAAATCGCTAGAATTGTGTTAGTTTTAGACTTACACAAATTATGCGATAAGTTGGTTACTAGGTTTCGGTATATTTTGGACGTGGGTTCGATTGGTAGTTGCGAGGTTATCTATATTAACTTCCTCGTATTTAATTGTGTTGTGTTTGCGCGATCGGGACGATCGGAGTCTGGACTTGGTGTTGCGTAGTTAGCGACCCTAATTAGGATTTTTGGCGATGTCGTGCGCGTTTAGTACGCTAAGTGCGCAGTGTAATTTTTCGGGCGTTATCCTTGCGTTTCGTTATCTTTGCGTCGGCGTAGGATATTTAGCTTATGTTATGTGTTTGTGAAATTTTAGGATCACAAGCGGGAACTTCGGACGCTGCGAACAAGGGGAAGCAGGTGGTCGGATTTTCATAGCTCGAGACCATCGGTGAGTAGATTTAACATCTACGGGGAAATTGCCTGTATGGCGTTATGCGTCGGGGCTGATATGATATGATAGCTGCATATTACTGCATATTAGTTGATTACATATGAACGTCCTTGCATAGTATTATCTGTTGTACTTTGACTTGTACCTTTTGGACACAACACCATTACTGACGGTTCATGTTGCACGAGCACTAATTTGTATGCTACACCCACACCGTCAGTAATTTCCATGACACGCACAACCCAGATACATACGTGATATTGTATTGGACAGAGATTGTTGAGATAATGACTCTTATTCCATTTCACGTATACCTTACTATAGCTATTTGCACATCATGCATATATATTGACATGTACACCCATATATTTTGCTATAGTTGCATATACCCTAAGTGGTATTGTTTTGACATGTGATATTGAGACGTTGACTATTGCGCTTGTAAAATGCATTATACATACTTGCTTACATGTAGATACTTAAACCTTGCTACAATTACATGTACACATCATATGATGTTGCACTTGTTTTCGGAGGATTTGGGAACCGCATGATATATTTTAAAGCTGGATTTATGTAAAAGAGCGGTTTTTCCCTTGATATGCTCATATTTCTGTTTTATGTTGCATATATCAGTTTTCATGTGATTTATGGATTTAAGAACCGTGGGGGTATTTCAAGAAACTTTGTATTGTTTGAAAACCTGGTTTCTCTTGATATGATATTTCGATGTGTCATCCATGAGATTTCTCGGTTCTGAGATTGTGATATATACCCGATGCGAGGAGTGAGTGGGCCGTGTGCGGGTACATGGTGGAGCCCGATAAGGTACCCCGGGGCAAGAAAGGTATGTCGATGGATTAGCCAATGAGCCTGGCAGGGGATGTGTAATGCCTACCTGTGATAGTATTTGGACTCGGCGGTTATCTGGAGGATACCGATCGGAGTCTTGAGATGGATTTAGGCCGACCGTTCTACCGGAGCCTGCGGGTCGATCCCGCAAACGGAGCCTATTATACGAGGATTTACGTGTCGATGCTAGATATGTGTTTCATGATGTTTCGAGTGTCGGTGTTAGACACTCAGGTTTCCATGATTTTTACGTATCGTCGATGGACATACGTGATTGATATCCTCGTACACACACACAGATATATATATATATATATATATATATATATACATACAAGTTTATGTTTTCATGAGTTTTCGGGTGTCGATGTTCGACACTCAGGTTTCATGAGACAGACGGGATATGAGGGCCGATCTGAGGATGCGGTACCTGAGGATTTGGGATTTGATGTGTCAGTGAGGGACACTGGTGTTTTTCCATGCTGATGGTGTTTGCATGAGGTTTTATTATATCATCCCATACTCAGGATTATTTTGATATGCATTGCTTCATGTAGTTGTAGTACCCTGATGATGTACCTTTACATGACTGTTGCATATTCATATTGCCATACTTATGATATCAGATTACATGTAATTGATTTATCGATGTTCGTGCATACTTATGATTACAGTATGATGTTAATTACTATTCACGAGTTGGCAACTCACCCCCGTTGTGCCACAGTGTTTTGCAGGACATACCCTCAGAGTAGTCGCGGCTGGGCATCTCATCATCTCTACTTTTGCGGATACCGTTACGGTTGGCTGTGAGGCCTTTGCTTTTAGATGGGTTTGCGGTTTTCCATTTGTACATTGTATATCTTTTTATTGGATCTAGTATTCTCCATCTACCACTTCTTGTATTTGACTTAGAGATGAGTGTGAGGTTTCAGTGTTGTATATATTCTTTTTGGTGACTTTTGGGTGCCGTGCTCGTAGGAGCCGGTCTTGTTATATAATTTTACTTCTTTATGCAGTTTTCCTTTATATTTCTTCACTACGGCGTCGTATATATGCTTGTGGTGGTTGTCTCCGCCGTTGGGCGTGATTTGCTCCCATTTGGGATGCTTTATATTTATTCTATGTTGTACCCGTTTTCGGGGCTAGTTTTTACAAAGGAGGTGCTGCCGAATTTTTCACGAAAGAAAACTAAAGTTAAAGATTTTACTTGAGATTTTCCAAATGATTTAAACTATGTTTTTCTCCGCTTATCCAGTTTTGGGTGGTTTAGATTTCTGGGTTTCAGCTTACTTAAGTTGCGTACGCCTGTAGACGTTACGTAGTTTAAGTGCCGGTTACGGGCCTAATTTTTGGGTCGTGACAAAGTTGTTATCAGAGCGCTAGGTTTTACTTTTCGGAGTGTAGGATGACCTTGGTATGATGGAGTAGGTAACTTAAGCAGAGTAACGTAGCGTGTGTATGTTTCGGGGCATACTTACGACACGGTACTCTGCCTAAGTGACCTTAGGACTTGTTGATTCAAATTCTTTCCGTGATTTTACACATCCTTGTGATTCTATTTCCGTATCCTTATCGAATCTTGTTTCAATTTCTAGCCTATATGCCGTCAAAGACTACGAGGGCACAGAGAGCGGCCGCGAGGGCTGAGGTCAGAGTCGACTCATCCGAGACGAGGACTGACCAGGGTAGTACGCCTATTGTACCGGAGCACATTGCTATGTTTGGGGCTGGTATGCAGGACATGCGCCAGATGATGGGGACTTTAGTTGGGGCCATTCGAGCGCAGGGGCAGGTAGTTGTTCCACCCGTTGCAGGGACCACAATGGTACCTACTGCTTCGGGAGTCACAGTTACAGCTCCGAAGGTTATTACCATGTCACTGACAGAGTTCATGAGGCTGAGGCCTCCGGTGTTCACTGGCACAAATGAAGCTGAGAATCCGCAGTCGTTTATCGACAGGATGGCCAGGATTTGTCGTTCGCTCTGATGCTCCTATGAGAGATGGGTGGAGTTCGCAAGCTTCCGTTTGAAGGGTCCGGCCCAGAAGTGGTGTGAGTGCTTGGAGAGGGGTAGAGCCGCAAGTCTTGCTCCTATGACCTGGGCTGAGTTTGTGACGGTGTTTCTCGCCCGTTTTCTTCCACCGAGCGTCAGGGATGCGCAAGCGCGCATATTTGAGTCATTACGCCAGACTCCGGGGATGACGGTGTCTGAGTACGATGTACTGTTTTCCGAGCTGTCTGTGTATGCTCCGTACTTGGTAGCAACTAAGGAGATGAGGGTGAAGAGGTTTGTTCGAGGCCTGCTTACCCAGTTGTTCCTCGCCATCAGTATTCAGCATTGTGACACGTATGCGGCAGCGGTGGATGCAGCCCTATTGGTAGAGGAGCGTCTTTCTGAGTCGTCGGTTGTTCCGGAACCGAAGAGGGCTCATACTGGTGTGCCAGCACAGAGACATACTTTTAGACGCCATGATAGATTCCGTACAGGTACTGAGGGTAGTGGAGGCTCGAGACCAGGCCAGTTATTTAGCTCTTATCCCCAGGAGGCTCAGCGGTCTTCATCTGGATGTTACCGGTGTGGGAGTTTATATCATTGGGTTCGAGGTTGTACTGAGACACTTGAGGGCAGGGCAGCTGTACCCCAGGTTACCTTACCACCTTCTCCGCCTCATAGAGCGTTGCCTCTTATGCCTGTTGTTGCGCTGCTTCAGACTTCCACTCAGAGAGGTCGTGGTCATGGTGGTTTTGTGCCGAGAGGACGAGGCGGCCGAGGCAGAGGTCAGCCCGTTGCCAGTAAAGGGCAGGCTCGGGCATTTGCCTTGACTCATCAGGACGCGCATGCGTCCAATGTCGTGGTTTCAGGTACCCTTTCTGAATGTTCTTATGAAGCACATGTTCATTTTGATCCGGGATCTACGCATTCGTATGTTTCTACGCACTTCGTGCCGAGGTTAGACCGAGAGTCGTGTTTGCTTGATCAGCCGCTTGTCATGACTACTCCTGTTAGAGAGTCGTTTGTTGCACGACACATGTTTCGGTCGTGTGCTGTCCGTTTAGGAGATAGAGATTTGTCCGTCGACTTGATCCTTCTTGAGATGTTGGACTTCGACGTTCTGCTGGGCATGGACTGGTTAGCTACTTGCTATGCTTCTGTGGACTGCCGTGAGAAGACAGTTAGGTTTTGTTTTCCCGGCGAGTCAGTGTTTGTTGTGCAGGGCGACCGTGGTGTCGCCCCTCACAGTTTGATTTCTGTCCTTTACGCTAGTCGGCTTTTGAGGAGAGGATGTCGGGGATTCTTGGCTTTCATTCATGATACTAGAGCTACAGTGGATTCGTTGGACCAGGTTCCTACCGTGCGAGTGTTTCCCGACGTTTTTCCAGATGAGTTACCTGGGATGCCGCCAGAGCGCGATATTGAGTTTTGCATTGATCTGATTCCTGGCACGGAGCCTATTTCTATACCGCCATATCGGATGGCTTCGGCAGAGCTTAAAGAGCTTAAAGATCAATTGCAAGATTTGCTTGATAGGGGACTTGTGCGTCCGAGTGTTTCACCGTGGGAAGCTCTTGTCTGTTCGTCAAGAAGAAGGACGGCAGTTTGAGGTTGTGTGTGGATTATCGTCAATTGAACCGAGTTATGGTGCGGAATAGGTATCATTTACCTCGCATTGACGATTTATTTGATTATCTCCAGGGTGCGAAATTTTTTTCTAAGATTGATTTGCGTTCGGGTTATCATCAGTTGCGGGTTCGGAATGATGACATTCCGAAGACTGCTTTTCGTACGCGCTATGGGCATTATGAGTTTCTGGTGATGTCGTTCAGACTCACCAATGCGCCAGCAGCGTTCATGTATCTGATGAACCGGATTTTCAGGCCGTTCGTCGACCAGTTTATTATTGTGTTTATTGATGACATACGGGTCTACTCTAGGAGTCGTGAGGAGCATGCAACACTTGAGGATTGCTTTGCAGATTTTGAGAGAGTACCAGCTGTATGCTAAATTCTCAAAGTGCGTATTTTGTCTTGATAAGGTTGACTTCCTGGGTCATGTGGTGACCGGTGATATTATTCTTGTGGACCCGAGGAAGATCGAGGCTGTGCAGCTTTGGCCCAGACCTGTATCGGTGACTGAGGACCGCAACTTTTTTGGCTTAGCTGGTTATTATCGCCGTTTTGTGCAGGATTTCTCGAGTATCGCTGCACCGCTGACTGGACTGACCCGGAAGGGGGTTCCTTTTCTTTGGACTGATGCGTGCGAGCAGAGTTTTCAGCAGTTGAAGACTCGGTTGACGACAGCACCAGTTCTATCTTTGCCTTCTGGATCGGGCGGCTATGTTGTTTACTGTGATGTTTCTCGAGTAGGGCTCGGTTGTGTTTTGATGCAGCATGATAGAGTGACTGCTTATACTTCTAGGCAGCTGAAGAAGCACGAGCAGAATTACCCCACTCACGATCTTGAGATGGCCGCGGTGGTCTTTACGTTGAAGATTTGGAGACATTACTTGTACAGGGAGTCGTGTCATATCTTCACGGATCACAAGAGCTTGTAGTACATCTTCCAGCAGTGGGATCGGAATCTGAGACAGCGCCGTTTGATGGAGCTAGTGAAGGATTATGATTGTGAGATCCTTTATCACCCGGGCAAGGCGAATGTGGTAGCTGATACTTTGAGTCGTAGGCCCGGGGGTAGCTTGTCCCAGTTGAGCGCTGTTCAGCGACAGTCTTCTGCAGATTAGCAGCTCTTGTGTGATAGTAGAGTGCAGTTCGAGTTCACTTCCATTGGGGGACATCTTGCTCATGTCCGCGCCCATCCACTACGTTTTGATCGTATCCGTGAGGTACAGCCCAGTGATGACCGTTTGTCTGAGATTCTTGAGCTTGTTCGGCAGGGTAGAGTTTCGGAGTTCATGATTGATGACCAGGGTGTGCTAGGATGCGGGACTTGCTTGTGTGTACCAGATGCTGATGGGTTGAGATGAGAGATCCTAGAGCAGGCACAACAGTCGGCCTTTAGCGTTCATCCAGGTTCCACCAAGATGTACCGTGACTTGAGAGACTTTTACTGGTGGGAAGGGATGAAGTACGATATTTCGGACTTCGTTTCGAGGTGCCTGACTTGTCAGCAAGTCAAGGCTGAGCATCAGAGACCGGCTGGAGAGTTGCAGCCTTTACCCATTCCGGAGTGGAAATGGAAGCAGATTTCCATGGACTACATTATGGGTCTACCCAGGACCAGTCGAGGGTATGACTCCATTTGGGTGATTGTTGACCGGTTGACGAAAGCCGCCCACTTCCTTCCAATGAAGACCACTTTCGGTTATGCTCAGTGCTCAGTTGTACATAGATGAGATTGTGCGTTTGCACGGTGTTCCCACATGCTTAGTATCCGACAGAGGCACCTAATTTACTAGCCGTCTTTGGCAGAAGCTTCAGGAAGCTTTGGGTACCCGGTTGAGTTTAGCACCGCTTTTCATCCACAGACTGATGGTCAGTCGGAGCGGACTATACAGACTCTTGAGGTTATGCTCCATGCATGTGTGCTTGATTTTGGTGGCAGTTAGGATCGTCACTTGCCGTTGATTGAGTTCTCCTACAACAACAGCTTTCAGGAGAATATTTAGATGGCACCTTTTGAGGCTTTGTACGGTAGGAAGTGTCGATCGCCAGTCTGTTGGACCGAACTCAGTGAGAGTGGGGTTTTGTGACCCCAGCTAGTTCAAGAGACTACGGAGAAGATCCAGCTGATTCAGGACAGGATGAGAGCAGCCCAGTGCAGGCAGAAGTCTTATGCCGACCGTCGTCGTCGCAGACTTGAGTTCGCACTGGGGAATCATGTATTCCTGAAGATTTCTCTGATGAAGGGCGTTATGCGATTTAGAAAGAGGGGGAAGCTCAGTCCCAGATTTGTAGGTCCTTTTGAGATCCTAGAGTGAGTGGGTTCTGTTGCTTATCGTTTTGCGCTCTGATTGTTAGGGTTTCTGCGTGTTCAAGTTTAGTTAATTACCGCAATCAAAATGGTTTCGCTTGTAGCTAGCCGGTTGAGTACGGGTCGTCCGCAGGGAGATGGGAATCTTTTTCTATGTGCTTTAACGAGTTAAGTCCAATTTTCCAGATTTGTTTGTGATTAACAAAGTGTTAAAAAGATATGTAAAGAGAGCTTGTTAGGGTTAGGATTAGGTTAGTTTGAGTTAGGAGTCGCTCACTTCTTTCGTTGCCACTCTTAATATCGGTGTTACGGTAATCGGCAACAACGGGGATTAGCACGACTAGGAAGGAACTTGCGAGTATAAGCTAGGCTTTCCAACGCTTAAGTTCTTCCTTTTGGTGCTTGTCCGTCCGTTCTTGGCTCTTAGCCATAACCTCCGGTTAATTCAACCACAACCGGTCTCACTACGGAATCACCGCTATCATGTAGGATAGGGTGCCGTAGGGAGCGGATTGTGGTTCAATTAACGGGAGTCGATTTAAGATGTTGGGCAAGGAAAGAGTGAGAGAGATTTCCTTCTCTCAAACTTCCCTTATCCTACCCTAACAAGTATGGAAATTACTCACCCATTACAAGAAGGAAAAAAATAAAACAAAGGAGGAAGATAGAAAGAAAGAGATTAGAAGATAACAACTAGCTATTTGCGACCTCACCTTGGCAAGGATCAAGCGTAAGCATCATGGTTGTTTAAGGATAAAGGAAAAGAGAAAAGAAAGAAACAACAATAAATAACAACAACTAAATTATCAATTAAAGATTACAAGCAATTAACATAACAAGAGCAAGACAAGTATAATAACAAAAAGAACTTCTTTATTCATCATTTTTCACTCACAAAAGCTCACTACAAGTTTTTCGATGGAGAAGAGATGAGAAGAGGAAGAAGAACAACAAGTATTCTAAAACCTAAAAAACAAGATTAAGCACCCTTGGCTTTGGCAAGTTCTGGACTATTTATAGGCAGGGAGATGAAAACCTAGGGCAAAATTCTGACTCTCCATAAAAAGACCCAAATACCCCTGAAGTTTGACGTTCTGCGGAGTCCGTACGGCCGTGGTTCCGCGGCCTAAGCATGCTTAGGACACGGTTCCGCGGCCATATAGGGAACTTAGGTCTTCAAGTTTTATGGTTTCTCCTGGATTGCATCGTCCTTCAGTCTGGTATATGTTTTTTCTCATAATGTCTTCACGATTTTTCCAGAATTTTAGCAAGTCAAAAGGTGATTTGATGTGGATCTTTTTGTCATGATTTCTTCGAGCTCCGCGTAGATTTCTTGGATCTTGTGCTGCCATTGAGCCTTGTGCATGAAAATGACATTGATTTGCTATTTTGTCTCTTAAACTGGTGTGTGGCAACAGACGGATAAAGAGCGGAGACCCGTGTTTTATCTGTGGTTGGCAGGAACCTGGATTTTGTCGTGCTTTTCCATGAGTTTCACCGTTTAGAGCCGAGAACCTGTATCCTGCAATTGACTAGCAAACACGGCTCAAGAATACCTACCGATAAGCAATATGATAAAAATTGGGCGGTATAAAAATGCAAAAAACTGATATGAACAAATACCCCCAAACTTATCATTTGCTCGTCCCGAGCAAAGCCAATTTATTCACAAAAAATCCTATCCTCACTTTCGCAGGGAACGCGATTGCACTGAGCATGTGCAACAAGCCGTTAAACCTCTAGGTGTCCCTAGTAGGAGGAGTGTTGTCTCCTGAGGATTTTCAGCGGATACTACCCACAAAATCCGGTCGAGCTAGTTTTGCAAAATAACTATGATTCAAAACCTAAAGTTTTGTTTCAGAAAATAACAATTCTATGATCCTAAGTCTAGACTATCGAACCCTTATTTTTCACACCTCGCTTCTTATTTAACTAAAGATTTTATAAGTCTTTACGTGCAGTGCAAATAGTGTCGTGAAGTTCCAGAAGGATCGATTAAAGTCATCATGTCATATAATAAAGCCCAGATAAAAATCTTAAAAAGGATCACATAAGTTTTATAAAGAGTTAAGCATTTTTCAAGTTTCGTTTTCCAGTAAGGTTTCAACTTCAGAATTTCTATTTTCCTTAACAGGAAACTAGGTCTTATTTTTCACTCCACCTTCTTCTTGTTTTCATTTCATACACACCTCTGTGAACGTGCAATAGTCTTTATCATAGAATAAAACCCCCATATCTCCGCTAAAGTTTTTATAAAAGCCTATCTTTTATCAAGATTATTCTCACACAAAGAACCGTTAGGAATTTTAACTCGGAGAGAACACTTGCTTGACTTTGTTTTAATCTGGACTTTCTAGGCTTCTTAGCGAGCTTTGGGCCAATGCACCCAAACCAGTTGGCTTTAGGGCATTAGGTGTAGAGACACCCCAGCGGACTTAATTACTCAAGTTACCTAGGCCCAAAAACAAAAGACAATTTAGCGTGAAAATCATGATGATTTAATGCGAACGAAGATATAACCGGCAGTTCAATTATTTTTTTGGATAAAAGACGTGTTTAGTGGGTTCGGTGTGTAATCATTCCAATCAAGTTCCAGATGGGTTATTTTTCAGACTTAGTTCCAATTAAGGCATCAATAACATTCCTTCATATTCACTTCACTTCATAAACTAATCTTGATATTACTTATTTCAGAATAACCAATTTGATCCTCAGAAAATCATTGATCCATTTAAAAGTTTTTAGACATAGAAGACTTATCATCTAATTTCCAAAACTCATGACACGTGTAGTGTGATGTAAAGACGTATATCAGCTATAGTTAACTTCAAAGGAGAGTTATCTTTCAGGTTTTCAAAATCTAAACATAAGATTTAGTTATTCTTATTTTATCAAACAAAACCGTCGAAATGTTGAATCAGATTTCTCCCACTAGCTAACTTGACAGAAAAGTGTTTATGTTTTTAGAAAATTTTCAGATTTTTATGGATTTAAGGGATTTTAATATGCAGATGCAAAATATAAATATGAATGCGAAGGTTAGAAATGCGTACTGAGCGTACCCCCAAACTTAAACTGGACAGTGTCCTCACTGTCATCGCATGAAGAGATCATTTGAAGGGTCAAAATTGTCGGTTAGCTATACACAATTTTTTTTTGTATTTGTTTTTAAAGAAAAGAAAAATAGCAAAAATGGAAAAGAATATCCACAAAAATGTACAAAATGGTATATACATACCCCCAAACTTATTTGGAACAGTGTCCACTGTTCTTGGCTGGATAACCGAAGTTTAGTGGTAGGCAGAGGAAGATTATGCAGGGTAAACCGGCTCCTGTAAGACCAGGAGCTCCTCTGTTGGTTCGGCGCTAAGGTACGGTTTTAGTCGGTGTCCATTTACTTTGAAAAATGAACCGTCCTTTGGATTCTCCAAATCCACAGCGCCATGTGGATAGACATTCCGCACAAAATACGGCCCTTTCCAGCGAGATCTGAGCTTTCCTGGATGGAAGTGTAGCCGGGTGTCGTAAAGCAGTACCTGTTGACCAGGTACGAAAGTTTTGCGCAAAAGGTGTTTATCGTGAAACACCTTCGTTCGGTTCTTAACGACAACCGCGTTATCGTAAGCCTCATCCCTAAGCTCGCTCAGTTCGTTCAACTGCAGCTTCCGATGGCTGCCCGCATCTTCGAGAGACAGATTCAGCTCCTTTATCGCCCAAAATGCGCGATGCTCTATTTCGACAGGTAGGTGGCAAGCCTTTCCGTACACAAGCCGATAGGGAGACATGCCAAGATCGGTCTTATAAGCGGTTCGAAATGCTCAAAGGGCATCAGTGAGTTTCAGCGACCAATCCTTACGGTTCTTGGAAACCGTCTTCTCCAGTATCTGCTTGATTTGCCGATTTGAAACTTCGGCCTGCCCACAGGTTTGGGGATGGTAGGGCGTAGATAGCTTATGATTAATGGAATATTTCCGCATCAAGGCCTCGAAAGTCTTATTGCAGAAATGAGTTCCATTGTCGCTAATGATCGCTCGGGGGTGCCAAAACCGGGAGAAAATGTTTTCTTTAAGAAACCTAACGACAACCTTGTTGTCGTTAGTCCGGCTGGGCACAGCCTCGACCCACTTAGAGACGTAATCAACAGCGAGAAGGATGTACAAGTTCCCGAAAGAGCTGGGAAACGGCCCCATGAAATATATCCCCCAAACATCGAAAATCTCCACAACCAAGATTGGTTGGAGCGGCATCTCGTTCCTCCGGGATATCCGGCCCATGTGTTGGCACAGGGATCAAGTTTTGCAATAGTCATGAGCGTCTGTGAAGAGTTGTGGCCAGTAGAAACCACATTGCAAGATCTTCTCAGCTGTCTTTCTGGGGCCAAAATGCCCGCCACATGCTTGATCGTGGCAAAATGACATCACACTCTTGAATTCCTCGTCAGGGACACACCGACGAATAATCTGGTCGGGACAGTACTTGAACAGATAGGGTTCGTCCCAGTAAAAGTGTTTTACTTGGGATAAGAATCAAAGTCTGTCCTGACTTGACCATTCAGTCGGTAGTAATCCTGTGGCCAAATAATTCACAATATCTGCGAACCAGGGTTCGCAAGATACTGTCGAGAGCTGTTCATCCGGGAAAACGTCGTTGATCGGAATTGGAAGCGAAGGCGAAGAAGGAAGTCGTGAGAGATGGTCGGTAACTACGTTTTCACATCCTCGTTTGTCCTTAAAGACAAGGTCAAACTCTTGAAGCAAGAGGATCCAACGTATTAGCCAAGATTTTGCATCTTTCTTCGCAAAAAGATGGCGCAGAGCAGAATGGTCAGTGTGGACAATGACTGGAGAGCCGATGAGGTAGGGCCTGAACTTTTCTAAAGCAAATACAACAGCCAAGAATTCCTTCTCAGTTGTTGTATAATTAAGTTGGGCGTCGTTCAGGGTTCGGCTAGCGTAATAGATTACGTGCGACATCTTGTTGATGTGTTGTCCAAGGACAGCACCAATGGCAAAGTCAGATGCATCGCACATAATCTCAAATGGGTGCGTCCAGTCAGGTGAAGAAAGAACGGGAGCAGAAGTGAGTGAGCTTTTTAATGACTCGAACGCAGTCACACAACTCGAGTTGAAGTCGAATGGCGTGTCCTTGGCCAGCAAAAAAGTCAAGGGCCTAGCAATCTTGCTAAAGTCCTTGATGAACCGTCTATAGAAACCGGCATGGCCAAGGAAGGCTCGGATGTCTCAGAGGCATCTAGGAGGAGGGAGATTGGAAATGACCTCAATCTTCGCTTTGTCAACCTCTATGCCATTTTGCGAGATGATATGTCCTAAGATAATACCTTCACGCACCATGAAGTGGTACTTCTCCCAATTCAAAGTGAGGTTCTTTTCCTTACATCGGGTAAGGACAGCGTCGAGATGCAGCAAATACTCGTTGAAGGAATCGCCGAAGATGGAAAAATCGTCCATGAAGATCTCCAGAAATTTTTCCACCATATCTGAGAAGATTCCCATCATACACCGCTGGAAGGTAGCGGGCGCATTGCATAACCCAAAGGGCATGCGACGATATGCAAACGTGCCGAAAGGACAAGTGAATGGGGTCTTGTCCTGGTCTTTTTCGGCGATGGGAATCTGATTATAGCCGGAGTAGCCATCAAGAAAGCAGTAGTACTCGTGTCCGGCCAATCATTCAAGCATTTGGTCAATGAAAGGTAGCGGAAAGTGGTCCTTCCACGTTGCGGCGTTGAGTTTTCTGTAATCGATGCATACTCGCCACCCAGTTTGGGTGCGAGTAGGGATTAACTCGTTCGCCTCGTTAGTAATGACCGTTATGCCTGATTTCTTGGGGACAATGTGAATGGGGCTAACCCACTGGCTATCAGAGATAGGGTAAATGATACCACTATCTAGACATTTTACGATCTCCTTCTTCACAGCCTCTTTCATGACTGGGTTGAGACGTCTTTGTGGATCCCTGGCTGGTTTGGCATCATCCATCAGATGAATGTGATGTTCAACGATCAGGGGACTAATCCCCTTGATGTCCGCCATGGACCAGCCAAAATCTTGCCTATTGCTGTGCAAGACCGCAAGAAGGGGTTTCTCTTACTCGGGAGCTAGAGAAGCCGAGATGATAACCGGGATGGTCTCGTTCTCATCCAAGTAAGCGTACTTAAGGTGAGACGGCAAAGGCTTGAGTTCGAGCGTTGGAGGTGAAACGATGGAAGGCAAGATTGGTGAAGAGGTCTCGAACTCAAAGGACTCCAGCAAAGGTTCAAAACGAGTGTAAGCGACCGAGTTGGATGGTTCAGGTAACTCATCCGGAAATTCGAAGGATTCAAACTCGGGTGGTGAGTGGCTAAGATCGTTCGAGAAAGTGAAACACTCGTAGTCATTGTCGGGCGCAGAAACAGCAGCAGGTTCGAGGAGGAACGCACTAGTGGCGTTAAAGTTATCGTGATCGAACAGAAACTCCTCGAATTCACTCTTTTGGAGTGATCTCCTGGATCGAGCAAACGTCCAGTATATGAGCATTAGGTTCGGAGGGCTGATTCCCCAACCTAAAAATGTTGAGTTCAATTGTCATGTTTCCAAAAGAGAGGTTCATCGAACCATTGCGACAATTGATCACAGCATTTGAGGTTGCAAGAAATGGGCGACCGAGTATCACCGGAATTTGATTCCGGGGGTTAGCTACAGGCTGTGTGTCTAATACAATGAAGTCAACGGGGAATATGAAGTCCCCGACTTTGATTAACACATCCTCTAGCTCACCCCTAGGATGGGTGATCGATCGGTCAGCCATTTGGAGAGTACAGTGTGTGGGTTTCTGCTCTCCTACGCCAAATTGCTCGTATACTAAGTACGGAAGCAGGTTAACACTGGCACCAAGATCTAATAGTGCGCGGTTGATGTTCTTATCCCCAATAGTAATAGAAATCGTAGGACAGCCAGGGTCCTTCCGTTTTTGTGGTAAAGATTAGGTAAGAGCATCACTCACAGCACTAGCCAAGAAAACTTTCTTTGGTACCTGAGACTTCCTCTTTTTCGTGCACAAGTCCTTTAAGATTTTCGCGTAGGACGGGACTTGTTGGACAACATCTAAAAGAGGAATGTTAATGTTAACCTGCTTAAATAACTCCAGAATCTTCTCCATTTATGGATTTTGTTTATTAGACCTCAACCGGTTTGGAAATGAAACGTTTTTAAAATTAGTTGAGTCCAATACTTGTGGAGGAGATTGTGGAGCTGGAGCGGATCCCAGAACTTGTGTTTTCGTGGAGTGAGAAGTGGGTCCGTTCAGAGCAGAAGAAGAGGAAGAGCCTTTTGAAGAATGGAGAATAGGCTCAGAAGACGAAGACGAAGAAGAAGAAGTGGCCGGGGTGTCATCGTTGATCCATGTGCCAATGTTGTTTTGTAGCATCCTTCCCGATCTCAATGTGGTCACGGTACTCACATTATGGTTCTGTTGTTCAAGAGCAACATGTACATTATGTGGGTGACCGGGATTTGGGAGTGGCTGGGACGGGAGCTTCCCCTTCTCTCGCTCGCTTAAGGCCGCATTCAGTTATGCTATCTGGGCTTCGATGGTTTTGATGCTTTGCCCGTGAGCGGCAGTGTGTTGCACCAAGGACTGAATGGAAGACTGGATGTTGGCGGTGGATTGTGTCGATTGTTTAACGAACGCCTCCAGACTTCGTTCGAGCGAGGAAACCTTATCGTTGTTTGACGGAACAAAGTTGTTTTGCGGAAAAGAATTGTTGGGTACAAAGTTGTTCGTCTGATTTTGAAAAGGTTGGGGTTGGAAGGGCTGCTGAAACTGACGTTGAGTTTGTTGTTGCGCTTGTTGTTGCGGAGGAGGGGGCCTCTGGAAATTGTTGCCTTGGAATTGATGCTGATTCTGATTCCAGGCGAAATTGGGGTGGTTCCTCCAACCGGGATTGTAGGTGGAAGAGTATGGATCATTTCTCGGTCTTTGCTGAAATGCAGCATTAACCTGATCCTGTCCTTGAGATGGTGAATTGTAAGGACACTCTTCTGTTAAGTGAGAAGGATCAGAACAACAAGCACAAATGGTACGAAGGGGAAGAACAGGGGCAGGAGCAGGAGAAGAAAATTTGCTCTCTATCGCTTCAAGCTTTCTCGTTATTGCAGCCATTTCAGCTTTCATTGCAATAGAGACATCGAGTTGGTGAATTCCTACCCTAGACTGACGGTAGAAGTGGAGGTATAAGAAGAAGAAGTCGGTTTGGTGCTCTCCCATTGTAGCGTTTGTTCAGCAAGGTCGTCGAAGAATTGCCACGCTTCCTCGTCAGATTTCGATAGGAAGTGGCCCTGACAAATGGTTTCCAACAACTGCTTGGTTGCTGGGTTCAGGCCCTCGTATAAGGTTTGGCAAAGTTGCCATTTCTCGATACCATGGTGAGGTCACTGAACAAGAAGGTCTTTATACAGGTCAAAGCACTTCCAGAAGGGTTCAGAAGGAAGCTGAGAGAATTGGTTGATTTCGTTACGGATCCTTGCGGTTTTATGATTCGGATAGAATTTTTTGAGAAACGCTTTAACAAACTCGTCCCAACTGGTTATGGAGTGGGAAGCGGTGCTATACAGCCATTTTTCAGCAAGATCGCATAAAGTGAACGGAATGACCCATAGCCGTATAGCATCGTCCGACAACTGGGTGGTTTTCATCATGGCACAAACGTTTTGAAATTTGTTGATGAAGATATAGGCATCTTCAGATTCAAGCCCATGAAATCGCGGAAGCATGTTAATGAAGTGGGGCTTAATTTCAATATTATCCCCATTCGCCGGTGGAAGAGAAAGACAGGTGGGAAGTGCAGAACGGGTGGGATAGAAACGATCCTGGAGCGCGATTCGCTGCGGCGCTACAACAGGCGGTGGTGGTGGGTTATTTGCCTCCATAGGAGGTGGAGTCAATCCTGGGGTAGTCAAAGATATGTTTGGATTAAATCCTGACATCGCGGAAGAAGAGGTTGGTGATGGTGAAAGTGAAGATGTATGAACAGAATTCCGGTCAACGTCGGTGTTGCCCGGCAAAGGTAAGGGTGAAAGAGGCATGGACGGAGTTTCGACGTCTGAGTCGATCGCGTAGTCGGTAATGACTAACGTAACGCGGACTAGGCGGGCGCTAGTGTCCCGAGTCCAAGCGGACATACACTAAACGAGTTTAGTATAGTCAAAGCGGAGAAGGTGAGGGTAAGAAAACGTCAATGGAGAAATACGATGGGTGGTGGGTGAAAAATGGATTTTTGGCGACAAAGGGCAAGTTTTTATAAAAGTTTTTGATTTTTTCCTTTTTTTTAGAAAGAGCTGTACAAAAATATGTACGGATTTACGGCTTCAAGCAATCACAAACAAGATATGCACAATCACACCTAGATCTAGGGTCACCTAGGTCAGCTAGACAGCTCCTAACTGTTCCAAAGGGCTAGAAACAGGCCTCAAACCGCCTCTTCTCTTTCAATTGCGGCCAGGTAAGTGCCAGGTAAGTGGGAGGCTCCCCACTACGTAAGTAGTGGTCCTAATTAAGTAACCACTTGCCTTCGACACACTTGCCTAGACACTGCAAAAGTCAGGATAGGATAAACGGCCGATGCCTGTAACTAGTCCTCTGTCCTATTGAGCGCGAAGTCCTTAGGGCTGAGTCTAGTATTTTTTAATTAACAATGGTCAATGCATATGCTTTTTGTGATTTCTGGGGTCCTGGGAAGGGTGATGAATTCCCCATCCAATCTGGATTGGTTTCAAGCCCTTTAAAGTCCGTATTAATAAATGCAAAGCAGTAACAAATCAACTGCAATCAATTTTTATTTTTTTAGCGCGGCGCAAAGAATCCTGCACAAAAACAATTTATTGGAAGGGGAAGAGAATTTGCGCAAAGAATGCTGCAGAAAACACAGTTCAGTGGAGTCTAGAGGAGTGGGGAGGAGAAGAGAAGAACTCACAAAAAATTTGGCACCCTGAAGGCTCCAAATGGCCACGGTTCCGCGGCCAAACACGTGCTAAGGCCGCGGTTCCGCGGCAAGATGGTGGGCTTGGGCCTTCAATTTTTTTGTGTGTGCTGCTGTGGTTGTCCTCTGCTTGTCTGGATTTGCTGAATCTTGATTTGCTCACTGTATCTGCTCCAGATTTTTACAGTAGACCGTTTGCTTCATTTTGATCCGTCGCGGTGTAGCCGCGAGATGTGGGTCTAACTTCCCACGTCTTTGGCACTGAACTTGAACTTCGTTTTATCCTGCACACTTGCACAAAAAACTAATCAAAAAAAAATAACAAGATGATTTTTCTACAATGTATACATTTTTTGTTTTGTTTTTCGGTTATATTTATATTCACAAATTAACCCGAATTCACACAAAGAAATAAACTACTGACTCCCCGGCAACAACGCCATTTGATTGTTAAAGTTTCTGCGTGTTCAAGTTTAGTTAATTAACGCAATCAAAACGGTTTCGCTTGTAGCTAGCCGGTTGAGTACGGGTCGTCCGCAGGGAGATGGGAATCTTTTTCTATGTGCTTTAACGAGTTAAGTCCAATTTTCCAGATTTGTTTGTGATTAACAAAGTGTTAAAAAGATATGTAAAGAGAGCTTGTTAGGGTTAGGATTAGGTTAGTTTGAGTTAGGAGTCGCTCACTTCTTTCGTTGCCACTCTTAATATCGGTGTTACGGTAATCGGCAACAACGGGGATTAGCACGACTAGGAAGGAACTTGCGAGTATAAGCTAGGCTTTCCAACGCTTAAGTTCTTCCTTTTGGTGCTTGTTCGTCCGTTCTTGGCTCTTAGCCATAACCTCCGGTTAATTCAACTACAACCGGTCTCACTACGGAATCACCGCTATCATGTAGGATAGGGTGCCGTAGGGAGCGGATTGTGGTTCAATTAACGGGAGTCGATTTAAGATGTTGGGCAAGGAAAGAGTGAGAGAGATTTCCTTCTCTCAAACTTCCCTTATCCTACCCCAACAAGTTTGGAAATTACTCACCCATTACAAGAAGAACGAAAAACAAAACAATGGAGGAAGATAGAAAGAAAGAGATTAGAAGATAACAACTAGCTATTTGCGACCTCACCTTGGCAAGGATCAAGCGTAAGCATCATGGTTGTTTAAGGATAAAGGAAAAGAGAAAATAAAGAAACAACAATAAATAACAACAACTAAACTATCAATTAAAGATTACAAGCAATTAACATAACAAGAGCAAGACAAGTATAATAACAAAAAGAACTTCTTTATTCATCATTCTTCACTCACAAAAGCTCACTACAAGTTTTTCAATGGAGAAGAGATGAGAAGAGGAAGAAGAACAACAAGTATTCTAAAACCTAAAATACAAGATTAAGCACCCTTGGCTTTGGAAAGTTCTGGACTATTTATAGGCAGGGAGATGAAAACCTAGGGCAAAATTCTGACTCTCCATAAAAAGACCCAAGTACCCCTGAAGTTTGACCTTCTGCGGAGTCCGTACGGCCGCGGTTCCACGGCCATATAGGGGACTTAGGTCTTCAAGTTTTGTGGTTTCTCCTGGATTGCATTGTCCTTCAGTCTGGCATATGTTTTTTCTCATAATGTCTTCACGATTTTTCCAGAATTTTAGCAAGTCAAAAGGTGATTTGATGTGGATCTTTTTGTCATGATTTCTTCGAGCTCCGCGTAGATTTCTTGGATCTTGTGCTGCCATTGAGCCTTGTGCATGAAAATGACATTGATTTGCCATTTTGTCTCTTAAACTGGTGTGTGGCAACAGACGGATAAAGAGCGGAGACCCGTGTTTTATCTGTGGTTGGCAGGAACCCGGATTTTGTCGTGCTTTTCCATGAATTTCATCGTTTAGAGCCGAGAACCTGTATCCTGCAATTGACTAGCAAACATGGCTCAAGAGTACCTACCGATAAGCAATATGATAAAAATTAGGCGGTATAAAAATGCAAAAAACTGATATGAACACGCTCCCGCCTAGTTTTCCGGATCTTCACCCCGTTTTTCATGTGTCGATGCTTCGTAGATACCTTCTTGATCCATCTCACTTAATTCAGCACCAAACCGTTCAGCTTGAGCGCGATCTTTCGTTCACCGAGCAGCCGATAGTTATTTTGGATCGGCAAGTGAAGAAACTTCAGTCAAGGGTCTTTCCATCTGCGAAAATTCTTTGGGGTAGCCCTACTAGTGAGGAGATCACTTGGGAGGCCGAGAGCGAGATGCGGAAGAAATTCCCTCATCTCTTCGAAGGTACGCGTAGTTAAATTTTAATTCGGTGACCGAATTTCTATAAGGGGGAGATTGTAACGTTTTAGAAATCGCTATGGGAATTTTTCCGTTTTAGGGTAAAATAGTCGATATTTTCCGTTTTAACCCGATTATGATCAAACTTCCGTATAAACTTGCCGGCACCTAGTTTAGCTAGAATAAAGCTAGTGCGCGGGCTTTGGGGGTCAATAGGAAGTTTTGGTTCACATAGAATTTTTCCCTAATTAAATATTATTTTAATATGTTATTTTATGCACTTAATTAGTGGAAATTACTTTTTGTGTGGGTTAATTAGTTCTAATTGGGATCGTTGCTAATCTAATCACTAGAATTAGTTTAGAACCTTCTTTTCTAATATCTATATATCTTTTTGATGACTAATGGTTTATTTTTTAAAAAGAAAAGAAATGAATTAAATGGTGGCATTTGCATTTAATGTAGCAATTAATGTTTTGTGCTAGATATTTCCTTGCAATTACACAAAACACCCCCCCCCCCACTTCAATGGCCGAGCTCCCCAAATTCTGCCCCCCTTCTTTGTTAAGCTCATTTCTTCTTCTTCTTGCTCACTAAATTCATCCAAATCCTAAAATAAATCCACAAAATTCCTAAACAAAAAAATTAAACCATCATCCTTCTTCACTAACTAGCTTAGATCTTGAAGAAAAGGCATCTTTTTGGAGGAAAATTTTGATGGAGCCAGTTGTTTTTGTGAGTTCTTGAAGAGGTATAATTTCTTACCTTATCCTTAATTATTATGTTTAAATCTTAAGTTAGTTAATTAAATGGTTATTATAGCTTTAAACTCTTGATTAATTCATTCATCATAATTTTTAAGAAATTCAAGTTAGGGTTTAAACTTGTTGAAGTGTTGAATGTTAATTGAAATTTAAGAAAACTTAACCAAGTAGAATATGATAATTATTGTTAATTACTACTTTGTATAATTAAGAGTTTTAGCTTACTAGATTTTACTAAAACTTAATTAGGCAAGTTTAAAAATATGGAGGTGGTTTCGATAACTTAGTTAAGCTATTTTAAGATGATTGAAATTACTAGAATTGTGTTAGCTTTAGACTTGTGCAAATTATGCGCTAAGTTGCTTACTAGGTTTCAGTATATTTTGGATGTGGGTTCGATTGGTGATTGCGAGGTTATCTATATTATCTTCCTCATATTTAATTGTGTTGTGTTTGCGCGATCGGGACGATCGGAGCCTAGACTTGGTGTTGCGTAATTAGCGACCCTAATTAGGATTTTTGGCGATGTCGTGCGCGTTTAGTGCGCTAGGTGCGCAGTGTAATTTTCTGGGCGTTATCCTTGCGTTTCGTTATCTTTGCGTCAGCGTAGGATATTTAGCTTATGTGATGTGTTTGTGAAATTTTAGGATCGCAAGCGGGAACTTCGGACGCTGCGAACAAGGGAAAGCAGGTGGTCGGATTTTCATAGCTCGAGACCATCGATGAGTAAATTTAACATCTACGGGGAAATCGCCCGTATGGCGTTATGCGTCGGGGCTGATATTATATGATAGCTGCATATTACTGCATATTGGTTGATTGCATATGAACGTCCTTGCATAGTATTACCTGTTATATTTTGACTTGTACCTTTTGGACACAACACCATTACTGACGGTTCATGTTGCACGAGCACTAAGTTGTATGCTACACCCACACCGTCAGTAATTGCCATGACACGCACAACCCACATACATACGTGATATTGTATTGGACAGGGATAGTTGAGATAGTGACTCTTATTCCATTTCACGTATACCTTGCTATAGCTACTTGTACATCATGCATATATATTAACATGTACACCCACATATTTTGCTATAGTTGCATATACCCTAAGTGATATTGTTTTGACATGTGATATTAAGACGTTGACTATTGCGCTTATGAAATGCATCATACATACTTGCTTACATGTAGATACTTAAACCTTGCTACAATTACATGTACACCTCATATGATGCTGCACTTGTTTTCGGAGGATTTGGGAACTGCATGATATATTTTAAAGCTGGATTTATTTAAAAGAGCCGTTTTCCCCTTGATATGCTCGTATTTCTGTTTTATGTTGCATATATCAGTTTTCATGTGATTTTTGAGAACCGTGGGGGTATTTCAAGAAACTTTGTATTGTTTGAAAACCCGGTTTCTCTTGATATGATATTTCGATGCGTCCACCATGAGATTTCTCGGTTCTGAGATTATGATATATACCAGATGCGAGGAGTGAGTGGGCCATGTGCGGGTACATGGTGGAGCCCGGTATGGTAGCCCGGGGAAAGAAAGGTATGTCGATGGATTAGCCGATGAGCCTAGCAGGGGATGTGTACTACCTACCGGTGACAGTATTTGGACTCGGCGGTTATCTGGAGGATATCGACCGGAGTCATGAGATGGATTTAGGCCGACCGTTCTGCCGAAGCCCGCAGGCCGATCCTGCAGATGGAGCCTATTATACGAGGATTTATGTGTCGATGCTAGACACGGGTTTCATGATGTTTCGAGTGTCGGTGTTAGACACTCAGGTTTCCATGATTTTTACGTATCGTCGATGGACATACGTTGTTGATATCCTCGTACACACACACACACACACACATATATATATACATACAGGTTTATGTTTTCATGAGTTTTCGGGTGTCGATGTTCGACACTCAGGTTTCTTGAGACTGACGGGATATGAGGGCCGATCTGAGGATGCGGTACCTGAGGATTTGGGATTTGATGTGTCAGTAAGGGACACTGGTGTTTTTCCATGCTGATGATATTTGCATGAGGTTTTATTATTTCATCCCATACTCAGGATTATTTTGATATGCATTGCTTCATGTAGTTATAGTACCCTGATGATGTACCTTTACATGACTGTTGCATATTCATATTACCATACTTATGCTATCAGATTACATGTTATTGATTTATCGTTGTTCGTGCATACTTGCGATTATAGTATGATGTTAATTACTATTCACGAGTTGGCAACTCACCCCCGTTGTGCCACAGTGTTTTGCAGGATTGCCCTCAGAATAGTCGCGGCAAGGCGTCTTATCATCTCTACTTTTGTGGATACCACTTCGGTTGGCTGTGAGGCCTTTGCTTTTAGGTAGGTTTGCGGTTATCCATTTGTACATTGTATATCTTTTTGCTGGATCTAGTATTCGCCATCTACCACTTCTTGTATTTGACTTAGAGACGAGTGTGATGTTTCGGTATTGTATATATTCTTTTTGGTGACTTTTGGGTGCCGTGCTCGTAGGAGCCGGTCTTGTTATATAGTTTTACTTCTTTATGCAGTTTTCCTTTATATTTCTTCTCTACGGCATCGTATATATTCTTGTGGTGGTTGTCTCCGCTGTTGGGCGTGAGTTTCTCCCGTTTGGGATGCTTTATATTTATTCTATGTTGTACCCGTTTTCGGGGATAGTTTTTACAAAGGAGGTGCTGCCGAATTTTTCAAGAAAGAAAAGTAAAGTTAAAGATTTTACTTGAGATTTTCCGAATGATTTAAACTATGTTTTTCTCCGCTTATCCAGTTTTAGGTGGTTTAGATTTCTGGGTTTCGGCTTACTTAAGTTGCGTACACCTGTAGACGTTACGTAGTTTAAGTGCCGGTTACGGGCCTAATTTTTGGGTCGTGACAGGTGTATGGTAACGGAGAACTCCAGGTGGATTCCTTTACCGATTCAAGCTTCCAAAGTGATAAGGACGACTCTAAGTCGCACTCGGGATTTGTCTTTACCCTAAATGCAGGGGAGGTTTGTTGGAAGAGTTCCAAGCAAGAAACCGTGGCAGACTCGACGATGGAGGCTGAATACATCGCTGCCAACGATGTTGCCAAAGAGGCTGTCTGGATGAAGAAGTTCATCACTGAACTTAGTGTGGTTCCATCCATTGAGCATCCAATACCTTTGTATTGTGATGACAATGGAACTGTGGTTTTGTCCAGGAACCCAGGTCCCATCAGAAATCCAGACATATTTTGAGGCGGTATCACCTGATCCGGGAGAAAGTTGATCGCCGCGATATCGATGTCAGGAGAGTTGACCCGAAGGAAAACACAGCGGATCCACTCACGAAGGCCATTCCCTAGAAACAATTTGAGAGACTCTTTGGGATGTTGGGTATGAGATACTACAACAGCTGGCCTTAGTGCAAGTGGGAGATTGTTAGTTATATATATGCCCTAGAGGCCATTGTTGTACATATGATGTATACTATAGTAGATGCTTGGATATATATAGAGAGGACTTTCTTGCTCGATATGATAGTATGTTATCTGGTTTCACTTTGTCTTAACATATTGACTTGTATTGGTTTACTGTCTTGCTCTCACATGTTGATAAAGCCCTTAGGATATGTACTCGACTACTAGGACTATGATGCAGATCATACTAGTGGGGCCAGGGTAGTCAACGAGTACATCCTATAACTGTTCCTAGTCGAGGGTGTATCGAGACAGGGCATCGATACACCAGAGTAGACTAGCGTATACGCATCTTGACCCATATGATGGGCGATGGATGATCCCATATCCATCGGTGTTTGATATCAAAGATGGTGTACGGGTGCTCAGTGGAGACTACGTACACTGAACGGACTCGCCGAAAACTCCTAGATGGTATTATACCTATCGTTAGATACCAGTTCTCCGGTGACACCGGTACAGGTTAGTCTGTAGACCCAAGATCGTCATAGAGTCTTGTGTGATTCCCACTTTGATTTCCACCTTACCACGTCCAAGAGGGCGTGTAAAACGGTGGCTTTTGGGTACAGTCCCGAATCACATGGAGGCAATGAGCGATAGGAGGGGTTTCTTCTCTCCCGGTATAGGGAGTTAATGTTGTGATGTGTTCGATTGGCTATAACTGGAAGTCCCTGGCTAGGGCTGATATGGAGTGCTACTGGTAAGAGTTATCAGTAGTTTCTCGACCTATTATGAGCCTCACATCGACACGACTTATCGGTTACTGGGGTCTGACGTTTACCACCCTTAGACTGGATATGTCACATATCAGACGAAGAGACCGGACTGTACGGGAGTGTTACTGATTGGATTCACAGGAGAATGTACAGGCTTGCTTGTTGATTTTCTGATCGCTCAATACCTGGGTGGTTGTTATGTTTAGCTGACCGCTTGCAGCTTGTGGGTGTTTGATATGATCATCACCTACTGCCGGTGTATTGAAGATTCATTAGAGTCCTACACAGAGGTTTCCTAGCTCAGGAAAAACGGAGTAGGAGCACATCTGTGATATGTGCTGGACCGAGAATAATACGATATGAGATACCGTATTCTATTCTCGCGATATGAGATATCGGCCGGGTATATGTGATATAGCCGGGTCATCGAATCAAGTGTTGATTCGATGAAATGGTACATGTTATATTAGTCGGTTATATGCAATATAGCTGGATTGTCGGATCAAGTGTTGATTCGATAATTTAATGTATAATTATATATGTGATATATTACATTACGTTAACTAATGTAAGCTCGCTTTATTGATTCATTTTCTCACTGGATAATACATTGATGTATATGCGATATATGTTAATTGTATTATTTTCTTTTGTTACAAATATATTGTATATGTGATATATAATATTGTAACAAGTTAGGGTTACAAATGCAACATGGTTTTAGAGTTTAAACCTAGTTAGGGTTTGGATTAGGGTTAAGCTTTGGATGAGCTTTCATGAAGCTTCATGAAGGTTTGACTTTTGTCTTCATCCTTTGATATTTTGTGAAGATATTTGTTAACCCAACCCAAACCCTTAACCTATGGTTTATTCTTTACAAGGGTTAAGCCTTTCATTCTTAACCTATGGTTGCAATTGTAACCACAACAATAATTCATTATTCATCACAAAAGGTTTAGCTTCTTCTTCTTCTTCTTGCTCTTGAAAAAGCTTCACTAGGTTTTATGTTTGTGATGATTAAGTGTGAGAAATTGAAAACAAAAGAGAGAAAAATTCCTACTTTATCATCCTCATCTATTCTAGCCACTTAGATTAGGGTGTTCAATTCTCTAATAAGTTCATTAGTGAAGTGTAACCTTGGGTTAGAGATTCTTCAAGATAGATCATCTTAGATCAAGAAGACTTCAAGCAAGATGCATCATTCACCTCTTGGAGCCTCACGAGAGTCGGAGTTCTTGATGATCGCAGCGAAGGGACCTCAACACGGAGCTTATGAAGCGAAGGAACGGATTACAAAGGTTGTAATCCTAATCTCTTTAGTTCTTTGTATGTGATACGAACTTGTTACCCTAGAATCTCTAGTAAAGATTCATAGTTTTCTTGCTTTGCACCTCTCTAAATTTTAAAGTGGCATGAGTGATGCTACCAAACCTTAAACTAGGTGCAAGGGAAGCCCAACACATTCGTCCCAGGTATGATATAAGCAACATTACAGAATCTCAGCAAGCAATACAGAATGGTGGATAATCTTGGAGCCTCGGGTTTCATTTGAGCCGCAAATAAAACCCGGCATTCCCGGTCATGTGGATATCCCGTGCAATGCAAACCTGGACCCTTACGAGCGCGAAAAGTTAGCCGCCAATCCCAGAAGTGAGGCACCCCCAATCAACAAAGTGAATGGGCCACCCAGCACTTCAGGGGATCCGGTAACTTGAGCGTCCCTCCGTGGGTCATACTATACCCCCTACGAGTGCGGCGAATAGCCCGCCAATTCTAGAGTGAGGCCCCCTCCATCTCAACGCCGTGAGATGCGCGCCCTTTGCCCTCTAGAATCTGGCTATTCGAGCACTCCACCGTGGGGTAATCCTAGTACAGAAAATAAAAAATATATGTACAATGGTGACATCGACCTCTACCCGGTCGTGCCCCAATCAAATAATATAAATCACGGCAGAAACGGAGGTCCACATGTCGAACACTCGTCCCACAATATGAATATAAAAATGAATTTGAACTGTACTACTACCATTGTGCCACCGGCTATCCACCACGACAATCCAACCACAATACCAGCACAATCACAGAACATTAACTTGAATGTCATGTTCGCGAACCCGTCTAATAGAACATATAGCAGATAGACGGGTTATACCGCTCAATGACATTCACGGTCGCAGATAGTAATGTATGCACTGAAACACACGTATTTAAAATTTCGATCGACTAAACTTTTCCATATAGGCCCCAAGTGCTAACCAGTACTCAAACAAATATGGACCAAAAGTATACATCCCAAAAATCACAATTCCATACAGTAGAGCACCTGAAGAAATTTTGAGCACAGTGGCCCCACTCCAACCGCGGAACCACCGCAAACAAGTATGTTTCACGGCGCTTCCGCAGCGGAATGAAGGGTTCATGTACTCAAATTTCTTGTGGCTCTCTTAAATACCCTGCTTGTATTTTTAAGGCACTCTAAATAATTTTTTGAACACTTTTAAAATTCGACAGAAAGTATAAAAATGGAATTGCGGTTTTGAAATTTTTTGTCGATCGTTCTTTTAAACACGTCTAAAATAGCTAGTATGGGTTTATGGGGTGGCTCTAATACCTTGTGGGTTACACTGATGCCATGGCCATCATCCGTGGCCGTTTGCGGAACAAATTTTTTTCTGCGATTAAAACCAGCTCTACAATAACCCGTTAACCGGATCTACCATAAACCTAACTAGCAAGCAAAGAAGTTCTATCTACTATGATAGAAGTTTATACCTGAAGGCTCAAGTCTTTCGGGTCTTCACTCCTCTCCTTTATATCCACGAAGAGTGTACGGATCACGCTTGATCGCCGGCCTCATCGCGTCAAAGATGATCCACCCGAGAGTGTGTAATTTGAGCTCCTACCTCTAAACCGAGGTAACTAGGGTACTTAGTATGCTAATCTAAGTAGCTTAGAAGATGTAGAGAGTGATTATGGATTGATTAGTCTTAAGAACCCTAGGTTTCTCAACTCATGAGAAATTAGGGTTTGAGGAAAAAGAAGAGAAGTCTTGAGGTAAAGAGAGAATGTTGTGATGATAGAATGAATAATGGCTAAGTGTTGTGAATCATTGAATCATATCAATAATTCATCAAACAATGAATCAAGCATACTACAATAGTAAACCATGAGTCACTAAGTGAGTAACCAAGTAGCCATGCTTCATTAAATGCATAATCAACACCTCATACCTCTATCTCATTAACCATTTATGAAAAATGGTTAAACAAATAATGAGGTGTCTTCTTCTAGAAGCACCCTTATAAAATTACAAGAATACCCCTCACCGTATATATATACTCGTATCTGTATTCAGAAAAATACTAATTCAAAGAGACAAAAATAATCCAATAATATAATACTAGGATCCGACTTAAACCAAAGCCCACTAGTATTATCCGTCTGAATCATGATCCGTGTAGCTAGTACACGTATATGATCGAACCCATGCCGTAAAACCATACGGTCTCTACATCATTTCGCCCTAAGCTGGGAAACCCTCTGTGTAGGACTCTAAAGACTCGACAGTATGCTGGCAGTGGGTTTAACCATAAGCACGTCAGTGGTACTAGCTGCACGTAATGGTTACCCAGATACCTGTCGAAAAGAAGGCCGACGAGCAAACTCGTCCGAACGCCTACTGAGCCTATCCGTGACAATCTCCATATAGTCTGGTCTTTTCGTCTAAGAGTATCGCATACCAGGTCTAGGGGTTGGTAAAGGTCAGACCCTAATAACCCAATAATTCATGTTGATGCGGCTCAGGACCAATCCGAGAAACTACTGATCAACCTATCAGTAAATCCCAACTGCCTAGGACAAGGTCTTATGGTTCTGGCCAATTGAACACAGTGCGATATCGACTCCCAATACCGGGAGAGACGAATCCCTGACAATCACTCACTGCCTCCATGTGGCTCGGGACTGCACCCAACCAAAACATGTTTTCACTACTCAGTAGAGCCGTGGTAGGGCAGTGATCAAAGCACAGTGGGAACTTACACGAGACAAATGACGACCTCAGGTCTTAAGACTAACATGTACACATGTCACCTGAGAACCGCTATCTGACGATAGGTATAATACCATCTAGAGGTTCTCAGCGAGTCCATCCAGTGTACTCACCCCCAATAAGCACCCATATACAATCTTTGGTGATCACACCAATGGTTGTGGGACCAACCACCGCCCCATGTCGTGGTCTAGAAACATATACGCAAGTCTACTCTGGAGTATCGATGCCCGATCTCGATACTCCTGCGACTTGGGACCTTTAAGGATGTGCTTATGGACTACCCAGCTCCCACAAGTATGATAGCCATCATAACGCTGGTAGTCAAGCAAGATCCTATGGGCTTTATCAACATGTAACTGCCATATGTAATAACGAGTATAACGTATGCACATGTTAAGATAAAGTCAAACCATAGTAGTATACTACTGTATCATGTCTTTATCAATATGTGCAAGCAACATAAAGCATCATAAAAAAAGAAATACATATATCATGATAAAGACAACCCAAATAATATACTATATAGCTAGGCAAGATTGTCCTATACATACATATCCCTAGCATCCACATGTATACATATACAATAATGGCCTCTAGGGCATACATATCCAACATGTGGGACTAGACTCGTCAATACGCCAGCAGTAGGTAATGATCACATCAGTTACCCATAAGCCGTCAGCGGTACTAGATGGACGTAACGGCTACCCAGGTATTAAGCGATTAGATGAGCAACAAGCAAACTTGTCCAAACTCTCGTGAATCCTATAAGTAACACTTACCGTACAGTCTGGTCACTTCATCTGATATGTCGCATATCGAGTCTAGGGGTGGAATCGTCAGACCCCAGTAACTTGATAAGTCATGCCGATGTGTGGTTCATAACGGTTCGAGAAACTACTGATAACACTTACTAGTAAATCTTATCAACCCTAGTCAGGGACTTACTGTTATAGTCAATCGAGCATAGCGCAATATCGACTCTTTATACTAAGAGAGATGAAACCCCTCCTATCGCTCACCGACTCCATATGACTTGGGACTGTACCCAAAATCCACATGTTTGCAAGACTCATTTGAGCCGTGGTAGGAAGGAAATCAAAGCATAGTGGGAACCACAAAAGACACTATGATGATCTCGGGTCTACAGACTAACCTGTACTAGTGTCACCAGAGAACTGCTATCTGACGATAGATATAGTACCATCTAGGAGTTCTCGGCGAGTCCTGTTTGGTGTACCCATTCTCTAATGAGCACCTGTGTATAATCTTTGATGTCAAACACCAATGGTTATGGGATTAACCATCGCCCCCTACAGGGTCAAGAAATGTACACACTAGTCTACTCTAGAATATCGATGCCCTGTCTCGATATCCCTTCGAATAGGAACTATTAAAGGATGTGCTTGTGGACTATCCAGGCCTCACTATTATGATCTGCATCATAGTCCTGGTAGTCAAGTCAACATCCTAAAGGCTTTATCAACATGTATCAGAGATGCAGTATAATGATACAAGTGTACATGTTAAAATAAAGTGTAACCAGATAGAATACTATCATGTCGAGCAAGAAAGTCATTTATATATATGTCCAAGCATCCACTATATCATACAATAATGGCCTATAGGGTATACATATTCCTAACGGCTCTAGTGAAACACGAGATTCCTAGTATATCCGACCATTTTATATTTTGTGATGTTTACTACATGCTTGTGATGTGATTACTTGCCTGTGATGTCTTGATATATATTATAAATGTTTTTATATACTTTACAATTATAAAAGTCCTGTGTCCTCCATGTTGTTAGTTAACTAACCTAACAGTGAGGACCCGATGCCCCGTAGAGATTGCAATTGGCATTTAAAAATATTTTATCTGTGTTTGGTGTGATAAGAAATTAAATGATGGGACTACATTAATATGATTAATGTAAAGAAAATAAACCTAATTTGATGTTGTAAGAACCAATTCGATTTTCTAAACAACTTAGTTTTTAAATGACTTGGTTCCTTCAACAATATCAAGTTCATGACATTAAAGGTGTAAGGATAGCTTAGCACCTTAACAAGGTTTTGGCAAGCATCAAACATGCTACTTTAAAATTTTTGGGGTGCTAAACAAACCCTAACAAAGATCTTAACTAGAGTTTTAGGGTTAACAAAGTATGTAAACAACTTTACATCTAAGAGAAAGGGATTACAACCTTTGTAGTCCGTTCCTTCGCTTCATAGGCTCCGAGTAGTAGTCCCTTCGCCGCGATCCATGAACTTCCGAACTCTAGAGAGGCTCCACAAGCCGAATGATCCGTGCTTGCTTGAAATCTTCCTTTTCGAAGATGATCTACCTTGAAGAATCTTTAACTCAAGCTCTCACTTCTCTAATCAAGTATTAGAGAGGTGAACACCCTAATCTAAGTGGCTAGAATAGATGATGATGATGAAGTAGAAATTTAGCTCTCTTTTGTTTTCAAATTCTCACACTTAATCATCTAATCACAAAAAGCTAGTAAGCTTTTTTTTTTAAGGAGGAAGAAGAAGATGAAACCTTTTATGATGAATAGTGAAATTGTGTTATCTTTACAAATCCAACCATGGGTCAAGTAAGAAAGGCTTAACCATTGTAGAGAATAAACCATGGTAAAGAGTTTGGGTTGGGTTAAGAAATATCTCCAAAATATCAACACAAAATATCTTTGCTTAAAACAAAAATAAAGCTTCTAGAACCTTCATGAAAAAGCTAATCCAAATGCTAACCCAAATCAAACCCTAACTTGTTTAATCTCCACAAATCATGTTGTATTTGTAATCATAACTTGATACTATATTATATATCACATATATAATATATTTTTGTAACAAAAGAAAATAATACAATTAACATATATCGCATATATATATCAATGTATTACCCGGTGAGAAAATGAATCAATAAAGCGAGCTTATATTAGTTAACGTAATTTAATATATCACATATATAATTATACATTAAATTATTGAATCAACTCTTGATCCGACAATCCGGCTATATAGCATATAACCGACTAATATAACATGTACCGATTCATCGAATCAACACTTGATCCTATGACCCGGCTATATCATATATCGCGAGAATAGAATACGGTATCTCATATCGTATTGTTCTCGGTCCTGCACATATCACATATGTGCTCCTACTCCGTTTTGCCTGAGTCATGAAACCTCTGTGTAGGACTCTAAAGAATCGTCAATACGTCGGCAGTAGGTGATGATCATATCAAACACCAACAAGCTGCAAGCGGTCAGCTAAACATAACAGCCACCCAGGTATTGAGCGATCAGAAGATCAACAAGCAAGCCTGTACATTCTCCTGCGAATCCAATCAGTAAACACTACCGTACAGTCCGGTCTCTTCGTCTGATATGTTGCATATCTAGTCTAGGGGTGGTAAACGTCAGACCCCAGCAACCGATAAGTCGTGTCGATGTAAGGCTCATAACAGGTCGAGAAACTACTGATAACGCTTACCAGTAAATCTCCATATCAGCCCTGACCAGGGACTTCCAGTTATAGCCAATCGAACACAACACAACATCAACTCCCTATACCGGGAGACATGAAACCCCTCCTATCGCTCATTTCCTCCATGTGATTCGGGACTGTACCTAAAAGCCACCGTTTTTCACGCCCTCTTGCACATGGTAAGGTAGAAATCAAAGCACAGTGGGAATCACACAAGACTCTATGACGATCTCGGGTCTACAGACTAACCTGTACCAGTGTCACCGGAGAACTGCTATCTGACGATAGGTATAATACCATCCAGGAGTTCTCGGCGAGTCCGTTCAGTGTACCCGGTCTCCACTGAGCACCCGTACACCATCTTTGATGTCCAACACCAATGGACATAGGATCATCCATCGCCCATCATATGGGTCAAGATGCGTGTACGCTAGTCTACTCTGGAGTATCGATGCCCTGTCTCGATACACCCTCGACTAGGAACAGTTATAGGATGTACTCGTTGACTACCTTGGCTCCACTAGTATGATCTCATCATAGTCCTAGTAGTCGAGTACATATCCTAAGGGATTTATCAACGCGTGATCACAAAACAGTATTCGTTAACATGTTTAGATAAAGTGAAACCAGATAGCATACTATCATATCGAGCAAGAAAGTCCTCTCTATATATATCCAAGCATCCATTATAATATACATCATATGTACAACAATGGCCTCTAGGGCATACATATAACTAACAAAAGGTTTTCTTCAAAAGCAGTCGTAGCCCTCGGTCATTTCAGATAAGTAGAGTACTTAGTATTCGTGCTACGTTTGTTGGCTTCCGTCAAGGCGTAGTGTGCGGTAGCTAAGTGATACTTGTTTACCTCATATGAGATTAGTTAGGATAGTGGCACAACTTTGTTGGCCTCCATCAAGAGCTTGTGCGGGTGGGTCTGAATATATCACGTAATGACAGGTAGAACTTGACTAATGGCTTATGGTTTGTTAGCCTCCGTCAAGATCATAAGTCGTTAGGGGTAAAAACTATATCAGAAGTTCAATTGTTGAAACTTGTTATGTGATCGCATACCTTCTATGGAGTGTGGTGATTTATTTACCTCTGTCAAGGTTGCCACGCCATGATATTGGATCCAGATTCCTACTGTGAATAAAAGTTATTCTTGGGAGAATCCAGCCTTCATAATAATTTAACTCAGTAGGTGTCTAGAAAGGTGTTTATGGGGTTACGCCTCTAAGGAATAGGGTTTATTTAATTAGGTCTGTGTGAAAGCACGAAGAGCCTCCCTCTTAGTACTTACACTGGCCTGACCGACCGGCTAGTGAACTTTGTGGGTTGTTAATGATTCTGGCTAATTCTCTTTTTAAGGTTTGAAGAAGGATTTGACGAAACTGTGAGAGCCATCCTGATTAGATAAATTAATAAACCAATATAATCTTGCAAGAATACACGCTGAGTGTTTCTTTTCTCTCTCTTGGCAGCGACCATAACTGACCTTAAACTAAAACTAAGTTAACCGAACCTTATTATAATGGATGGCTTTATAATGTCAAGATTGCCCTAATTTACAACAGGTCGTATATGCCCTTACCACTCCTACTTCCCCTTCACCTACTCTAGAATCCTCTTTATTACATCCAGAGATCCATGTTGAATAGAATCGAGATTGTGTGTTGTCCTAGTGCCTCGTGTTAGCCTCCATAAGCAAAGAGTTGCAGAGGCAGCACGAGAGGATGGACATTTAGTCTATTCTTCTCCATACAAACAGGTTGTATGGAGAGCCATCTCATATGGATAAATATGAAACCTCAAAGAAATTTTTTCTATCAAGGATGGACACTGATTTTGTTACGAAGAATGAATTATATATTGATATAATTCTACAGTCTCTCCGCTTCAACTTCTCTCAAGTTGAGAGCTCCTTCAATAAGGATAATACACTGGTTATGCTTGTTGGATAGTCTTCTTTCAAACCCAAGGTTAAAGTTAAAAGGAAGGGAAATAAGAAAACCAAACAATCTAAGGGTGGTGTATATAAGGCAAGACGTAGAGACATTAAAAGGGGTCGCAGTTGAAGCGAAAGGATACTGCAATTAGTATCGTGATCTTGGTCATTGGAAGAGGCATTACAGGGAATACCTAACCACCCCCTTGAAGCATAAAGATACTTCATCGTTTAATCTGTTTTTAATTGAAAACATTTTTCTCAATTAACTCTACTTCCTGGGGATATAATACCGGATTAGGATCTCACATCTGTAAAGTGTTACAGATGCTGAGAAGAAGCAGAGTATACGAAAACGGTGATTTGATCCTCAAAGTCGGAAATTGGAGCAAATGTTGCTATTCGAGAAAATCACATGTTTTTGCCTAGCGGCAAACTTTTGGTTTTGAATAACTATTGTCATGCACTAACTTAACTTTTAAAATTTATATCTGTCTCTTTATTAGATAAAAAAGAATATAAACATGTTTTGAAAATTATGTTGTGAACATTTAGCTTGATGAAATATTGATTGGATATAGTGCATTGAATAACGGTATAGATATTCTTAACCAAAACACAGTTCTCAACTTACAACACACGGAGTAAGAGTTAGCGAATGCTTAGGACTTATACATAGTGATGTATATGGTCCGATACCTACACATGCAAGGGTGGATACTCATACTTCATTTCATTCACCGATAAGCTCTCTAGTTTTGGACACGTGTTCTAGTTGAAACGCAAAGTCCGAAATTAGAAGCTCATAGAGTATAAAAAAGAAGTAGAGAACCATACAAGCCGAAGTATCAAGATTCTTCGATATGATGGAAGAAGTGAATACTTAAGCTCGGTATTCCATGATTGTTTAAAAGAGAATTTGATTCTCTCAGCGTACTCCTCCGCATATACCATAGCACTATAGAGTATTGGAGAGGAGGACTCGCACCCAATGGCGAAATAATTCTTAGAGGGGGGGTGAATAGGAATATGCGACTGGTATGCCTAAATTAAAAATTCTATCCAACACTTGCTAAGCAAACTATAATTGTGAGCAATGAATAAAAAGAAAGAAAAACTATCAAGAATAAGCAAAGATCATAAGTATGAGCATATAGAGCAAGAGATATTGAACATGCAAAAGCTAATAAGCAAAAGAGAGATAAGGAATTTGCAAACTCAAACATGGGAGATTTTAGAGTGGTTCGGGAGATCCCCTAGTCCACTTTCTTGAGGTGCACGAGCTCGTTCCACTAATCATGTCTCCACAGAGACTTTCACGTTGCGCACCCGCAACTTCTTACACCACGTCTCCACCAAGACCACCTCGTTGCACACTTACAACCTCTCACAATCACGTCTCCACCAAGACTTCAAGTTCTCCTTCCTCACAAAGACACCTTTGCACTCAAAGATCCTCACTCAAAGAAAGAAAAACATCTTTCTATAAGGTTCGGTGCTAGGGTCACAACTCTTGCGAACCACGGTGGAATGGAAAAATCAAAATTTGATAAAACTTAGCCACCGATTCCATAGAACAAGATCTTAACATTTACTAGAAATTGAAAAACCAAAATATTTAGAGGAGAGTTTAGTAAAGGCTACAACCTTTGTAGTGTGTCCAGCTAATACCGGAAGACCCCATCTATACTCCTACAATGTCCAAGACACTTTTGCAAACCGGTCTCCTCGCCAAAAATGATCCACATCGAGAAAACCCCGCAACAAGCTTCATCTCCACCAAAGTCTAAACTTGTGACGAAACTTGGGCCTCTTGAGTTGCTAATTCACGAGGGAAAGTGGTGTAGTGATCACTATAATTTTCTCACATGAAAAAAGGTCTCATTTCATTTCTTAGGAAAAAGAAAAAGAAGAAGAAGAAAAAGAATATGCATATGAGAGTTGTCATGCTAGAATAGTTAGATGAGTGTAGAGAATGGTTGTGTTGTTTTAATTAAAACATTTTCTTTTTAAGATATACACAACCATACTTCTACACTATTCTTGCATGACACCTAATCTCATTCTTTTTTTTCTTTAGTGAGAAATGAGGTGTATTTATTCTAGATGTTTGTATAATTTATCATATAAATAATAAAACATCTAAAATACATCAAGTATATGTATCCAATACATATACTCATATTTGTATCAAATACAAATACCGAATGAGAGAGAGAAATAATGTGAATATAATACTAGAATAAATGCCAATCAACGACAAGTAAAACTCATGTACTTCCTTAGGCATTGTCCCTTGGATCAGTCCTATCTTTTTCTTTCTTACATCGTTCGGTATCCTTCGGATAACCGCTATGTCCAATATTATCATCGGTCGGTATTCAGCCTCGCTAGGCTCACCTCGCCTTATTATACGAGCTTCTTTCCTCTCGGTACCACACCGGGTCCACCATGTATCTGAAATCGGTGTAAGCCTGCCCCTGCCTCGAAATCGGATAATCTCAACATAAAATCCATAGAAAACTCATGGTGGACTCCCAAATCATCATATCAAGAGAAAACCGTGCTTTTGCAAATACAAGCAAGTTTTATAATTGTTTTGCGGCTTCTCGAAATCCATGGAAAACATCAATTCATCATGTATCTATTTAGCAGTTGGTAATTATCGTATACGAATCTATATCGCAATGTGATTCGTATATCGAAATCATGGAAAGCAACCATTTATACTAGCATGGATGTCACTAAATTACAATTAGCATGGTAGTTCTAAGTGTCATGGCAATACTAATGATGTGTAGTGTAGCATACGCATCTATGATTGTGCCTCATGTTAATCATTAACAATTGTGCTTGTGTTCTATCAAGTGTATGCATGTAGGCACGTCAATTCTATCAATGAGTACATATAATCATGCGTTTATAAATTGATACGAAGTTTTGTAAAATTCTTGTAGTTGGCGGTGCTAAACGTCATTCGTCCAATTTCCCACTTGTAGATACTCATCTACTCACCAAGTATGGCTCGATCTAGTCGAAGCCAACGACATTCTTTCCTTTTCTTATCGTGTCGGAAGTCTCCGCGATCGAATATATAATCAAAACAATAACGAAATTGTATAAATATATAAACCATAAACTATATTAGCGAACTAAATGTTTAAAGGTTAAAACCAAAGATTAACGTGTGCTAACTACGTAGAACTACCCCCGGTGTCGTCGTCTAAATCCAAAAAGATCAAATCGAAGTTTAGAAACCGTTTTTAAACTAAAACTCAAGACTGTCAAAAGTTCTGAAAGGCAGACGTCTGCACCTATAAGAGGTAAGACGTCTAACAAATGGTTATTGTTACCCAGAGAAGAAATCAGATGTCTGAAGAAGGGTGTCCCATTTGTATGAAGGCTAAAAAAAAGATTTACAATATGAAAGGCAGACGTCTGGATACTTGAGGTTCAGACATCTGTCGATCACAAACAAAATACTAACAGACCCATGACAGACATCTGCAGTTTATGCATAGACGTGTGAAGAAGAAATCTGCTGATACGAAAATTTTCAAAACTTGATATTTCTAAAACCTTAAAAATCCATTTTTTACACCAAAATACCCTCAACTTCCCAAAACACTATACTAATATTCACCAATACTAGTGGTTCACTTAACAACTCAATTTTTAAAGAACAAACCCATCAAAATGTAACTTTTTAGCTTGAAACACAAAGATAATATGGCAAGACTTATAAACTTAATAAAAATAGGATATTTACCTATTTTGGTGTGAGATAAGAGTGATCCAAGCTCTAGAGATGTCCACTTGAAGCTCTTGGAATTTGTGATGGCTTCTCTTGAAATCTAAATGGATTTAGATAAAGTATTTTGTAGGATCAATAGGTTCTGGTGGATGAAAGCTAGGATTTTTCATTTAGGTGAGGAGTTAGGGTTTGGTTTGGGATATTTTGAGAGGAGAAATTTTTGGGATAAATGAGGAGAGAGAAATGCAGGTGAGAATGAGTAATGAGGAGAGAGGATGTGAGGGTTAGTGTAGGTACATAGCTCTCTCTACAATTAACTTAACCCACTAACACCCAACCATGGTAAAATCCCACCATTTGTAAAATGATAATATATAATTTTGCTTGCCATTTAAAATATTAGTTATTTTTCAAACTATACGGATATATTCATAGAGTATTTTGTGATAGGCAAATACGACTCATTTTATAAAATAATGAAATTCCAGAATAACATTAAAATTTCGAAATGTTACAAAGGTAAAGCATGTTTTGAAGGGTTGCTAGGCACACGCACAAGGGTCTAACGAGGCATCAAACATGCCCGATTTAAAAAATAGTTGTGCCGAACAACCCGAAGCCGGATCTTTAAACTAGGGTTTAGCGAAAACAAGCATGTTAACTCTTTAACACTGAGTGAGAGGGATTACAACCTTTGTAGATCCGGTCCTTCACTTCTTAAGCTCCGTGTTGAGGTCCCTTCGCTGCGATTATTGTGTTCCGGACTCTCGAGAGGCTTCACGAAGAGAAAGATGCAGTCTTGCTTCCGATCTTCGATACAAAGATGATCTACCTTGAAGTTTCGTTAACACAAGCTAACACTCATAATATGAAGTGAACACTCTCATCTAAGGGTAAGGATAGATGAGAATGATGATGTAGGATTTTTGCTCTCATTTATTTTCATTTTCTCACATATTTTCATCACATGGAAAAAAGCTAGAAAGCTTTTTCCATGAAGAAGAAGAAGAATAGTAATCCATTTCATTTGTGATGAATAATGAAAGGATTAATATGATGAATAATGCAACCATGGTTGACTAAACCATTGTAGAGAATTAACCAAGGGCTAGGGTTTGGGTTGGGTTAAGTATGAGTCATGGATAAATATCAACACAAATATCTTTATCATGACAAAAAGAAACCTTCTAGAATTTACTAGAAGTCTTAACCCTTATCCAAACCTTAATCATGTTTAAACTCCACTAAACATGTTGCAATTAGTTATCATATCATGTTACAATATTATATATCACATATATAATATTTATCGTAACAAAAAAAAATAATACAATTAACATATATCGCATATATATCAATGTATTACCCGAGTAAGAAAAAGATCTTTTAGCAAGCTAATATTAGTTAATGTAATTTAATATATCATATATATTATTATACATTAAATTATCGAATCAACACTTGATCCGACAATCCGGCTATATCGCATATAACCGACTAATATTTATCCGTACCGATTCATCGAATCAACACTTGATCTGATGACCTGGCAGATATCAAATATCGCGAGAATAGAATACGGTATCTCATATCGCATTATCCTCGGTCCCGCACATATCACATACGTGCCCCTAATCCGTTTTGCCTGAGTCAAGAAACCTCTTTGTAGTACTCTAAAGAATCGTCAATACGCCGGCAGTAGGTGATGATCATATCAAACACCCATAAGCTGCAAGTGGTCAGCTAAAGCTAACAGCCACCCAGGTATTGAGCACTCAGAAGATCAACAAGCAAGCTGCACATTCTCCTGTGAATCCAAACAGTAACACTCCCGTACAGTCCGGTCTCGTCGTCTGATATGTCGCATATCTCGCCTAGGGGTGGTAAACGTCAGACCCAGTAGCTCGATAAGTCGTGTCGATATGAGGTTTATAACAGTTCGAGAAACTACTTATTGTAAGTGCACGACGGCGCCTCGGCCGTCAATCCTACGCCGGAACGCGGAAACGAAAAACTTTTCAAACAAGAAAACCGCACCACCAGCGCACAAAAATCCGGATCGGGCCATTAACCTAACTACTAGCAAACTAAAAGATGGGTAGAGAGATTATATACCAAGCGATCTGTGTCCTTCTGTCTTCGCCTCCACTCCGGTCTCCTCGCAAAATCTCCGGTTGTCGCCTCCTTGTCGAAATGGGCACCACAACGCCGGGTTCTTTTACGGGCTCCCACCTCTGGACCGAGGCAACTCGAGCACGAAGTTAGCGCCGACGTGCCCAAGGAATGCTGTAGATGAAATATAGAATCGTATGTCTCAATTGGGGTTGTGAAGTTGCCTTGGTGTTGGAGGAATGAGCAATGGACTTTGGAGTGAGGTTGATGAATTTGTGTAGCATGCAAAAATGAGATGATCAAATTTCCCTCATCAAAAATGAAAACCCTCTCCCATCCAAATTGTAGCCGGCCCCTCTATATGGAAAATGAGGAGGAGAAAAACTCAAGCATGAAGGGAGGTGAGTGTAGGGAAGGAAAATGGTGACCACACCCAAAAGCAAGCATCACATCATATCTAATCCATATCCTATCTCATTAATGCAAAAGAATGGATGGAAAAAGAATCTCATCATGCTATATCAATCATGAAGCCACAAATTACAAATAACACCTCCACAATATGCTAATTTTCAAACTTGCAAATTAGCCCCTCCAACAGAAAAGTCCGGCTGGGAAGGAACAAAGGAAAATAGGCCGGAACGGAATGCAAACTGGCAAATTCAGAAAACTGATCCCGTAATAAATTACAGGAAAACCCCGCGACTGCATATACATGTCTGCATTTGTATTCCCACTGAATACAAATGCAAAGAGACAAAATCTACACTGTACAATACCAGGATCCGGCTAAAACCAAAGCCCGCTAGTATTATCCGTCCGATCATGATCCGTGCAATACCGCACGTATCTGATCGAACCCTTCCATATCTCCATACGGCCTCTACAGCGTTTTGCCCGAAACTTGAGAAACTGGTCTGTGGGGGACTCTAAAGACTCGTCAACACCTTGGTTGTGGATTTAACCACTAGCACGTCAGAGGTATTAGCCTATACGTAACGGGCTACCAGGTATTGACCAAAAAGGACGTCTGTGAGCGAACTCATGCTGACACCCTACTGAGCCTGTCAGTGACAATATCCGTACAGTCCGGTCCGTTCGTCTATGAGCATCGCATGGTGGGCCAAAGGGGTTGGTAAAAATCAGACCCCCAAAAGCGGTACAAGTCGTGTCGGAGTGTAGCCCAGAACACCCTGAGATACTACTGGAATACCTACCAGTAAATCTCGTGCCTTGGCCAAGGACTTCGTGTAAGGGCTCTCCTAGACACAGCGCGACCTCACCCCCAATACCGGGAGAGACAAACCCCTGAAGATCCGCTCACTGCCTCCATGTGGCTCGGGACTGTACCCAACTAAAACCTGTTTGCACGTCTCCTTTGAGCGTGGTAGGGTAGTAATCAAAGTACAGTGGGAACTCACACGAGACAAATGACAATCCTCAGGTCGATGAACTAACCTGTACACTTGTCACCAGGGAACTGCTATCGGACGTCAGGTATAAGACCAACTAGCATGTTCCCAGCGAGTCCTGTCCGGTGTACTCATAACCCAATGAGCACCTGTATACATCTTAGGTGAACCAACTGACACCAGTGGCTTGTGAGACCGGCCACCGCCCCTCGTCGGGGTCTCGACTGTATACACTAGTCTACTCTGGAATATCGATGCCCTGTCTCGAAACTCCCACGACTAGGAACCTTTTAAGGATGTGCTTATAGACCCCAGCTCCCACGTATATGATCGCCCTCATACACCTGGCAGTCAAGCAAGAATCCTAGGGGCTCTATCAACGTGTAATAGCGACCTGTAAGGTCACCTAAAGCAGTACATGATGATAAAGTTAAACCAGATAGCATACTATCATCTGGAGTAAGACTGTCCTACCGGCATAGGTCCTCCCTCAATCATTGCAATCACGTGCCTATGATCCAATAATTGACTCTAAGGGCACTATATCCAACAATCTCCCACTTGCACTCAAGGCTAATTATTGCGATCCAACTCCTCTACTAGTCAGTCTCACAAAGCTCGTTTGCGAAACTATTGCGTTCGAGAAATAGCCTCAGTGAGTGGATTCGCTGTGATGTTTCTTTCTATGTCTCTCTTTATCTCAAGTTCGCAGAGAAACCCATCTCCCGAAATGAGCAATACCTGTCTTAGAATATGTTTGGATGTCTGATGGGACCTAGCTCATAAATGAACTCCAAATCCAAACTTCTTAGACTGTATCGTCAACTGAACTTAATCAGTATCCTACACCATACCTCCCTCAGCATCCGCCTGGACTACCTCTCCAAACTACTGCCCCTCGTCAGAGGGAAAACTATAACTCTGACAACCACTCTGCCATCCAGGTCACCTTGGAAGCCTGGAATGATAACCGTCTCCCGAAGGAGGCTACCGTTATCATATCCCTAGAACATCCACTTATGTTCTAAAACTGCTTCCGAATGTTTCTCCAGGATTGGATTAATATCAACTCATTGCACCTACTGCAAAAACAACATCTGGTGTGGTACTTGACATCTCATGATTGACTCAATTGCCTAAGCAAGTGATCTGCCAATCATGCACATCCCTCTCCCCTTTAGTCTGTAAGACACCTTTAGAGAGGGTCCATTACCTGCAGGTACACCACCATACCAGGAGTCGTCCATTCTAAATTCTCTTAGAATGCTGTCTAAGTACCCTGATTGGGAAACCACCCAAATCTAGATCTAAAACCATAGATCTAGTAACCAGAATGTACGATATAAGATCCAATTCCTATGTGGAGAAACTACTGTGTGACAACCAAAGTATAACCGATCGTAGTATAGGAATATCACTTCCTACTCTGTGTATGTCATCAAATACCAGGACATCACACCCTACTACCTTCTTAACAGATCCATCCCCTATTCCGATGAAGTCAAATCTATGACTGTTATATCAGAAATAGATGATCTATCTCCGCTATATCTGCTTTAGTCTATAAATAGATATAAGCTACTTGTCCACTATGCTTCTGCTGCTCCCACTGACTACGACAACTCTCTGGCAGAGTCATATAAACGTACACTTCTAAAGCTAGTTTAGAACGACGCTATACTCATCCTCCTGCCGGGTTTCACAGCCTGGAGCAACAGCAATGGCAAGTCTGGGTAAACAAGAACCTCCCTGTCACCGTCCTTGAGGCTACCAGAGTACCTCTCGGGTGCCTGAGGTTACCCACCATATCTGTGGAGTGGCCAATGGAATGTCAAACCAGATTGAATCTTTAGGTTCTTATCAAATCTTTAGTAATCGTTTGCGGTTCTGGAATCACTTCCAGTTCTACCATACTCCCACTACTGTTTTCTGAAAAAATCCATTTTTATTAAAACTGTGGTGAGTCAAGAACAATATCACTATTGATCTTCCAGATGGTAGAAAATCAACCCTCGTCATAGCCCGGGTCAACCCATAAACAGCCATTACAGAAACGTGCCTTGAATTATCCGGAGTCTGGTTTTAAGCATAAGCCGGACAACTCCCCGTATCTTAACAATGTCAAGATATGAACAGTTCTATATCCAATACAGAAACAGAGGCACTGATTTAATTGAACCAGATTCAAATCATGCAGCTGTCTCCAGTGCATGTCAAGTAAATGGAAGGAGGCCGATCAGCGTTACTCAACTCAGGAATACTTCCAATTATGAGTAACCTGAAAGAGAAGCAAGTTCTCTTAATCATTACTATCAACTGAATACCATGCACAAGTATCTACATCTTCGATCACCTTGAAGAATCCCGATACTTGCAATACCTGGTTCTCTACTTTACTCTTATACCTATAACTTCTCAAAACTTAGACCCTGTGTTTCTACGAAACACTTGTCTAAAAACTAGAGAAGTCATAAGTAAACCGAATATAGTACGAGGACCAACCCCTCTGTCCTAATGGACACTGGACAATATACAATACTCTGTATAAGTCCCCTGAGTCTAGTGACTCATTCCCTGTGTGTCGTAGGTTGAAAACTGTACTTATGGTTAAGAAGAATTACACCGCCATTTAATGCTCCTTACCTAACCATCCACTGATATAGGTAAATGTCATAAACATAATTTCAAAAATGTATATCTCACTCTATAAAAATAGACGTACAGATATATCAATTTGAAATTGGTGCATAACAACGGATATTCAAAACCAAATATTTGCCGTCTGGCAAACAGCCCAGGCGATTTCCTCAAATATCACCAATTACAACGAATTCTGATATAATGAGGATAATCACCTAATTCCCAATAACTTACTCCCACTCATCATCTGTAAGACCATACAGATGTGAGAAGCAAATCTGGTAAATACATACCCTGGAGCAAGTGTCTAAGTGGGAAATCAGTTTTCTTTTAACAGTACACAGTGAAACTGAAACATCGAAATGTTTCGATGGGGTATCCCGGTATTCCTAGTAATGCCTCTTCCATTATCCAGATTCACAACTGTAACCGTATAATTCTTTGTCATCTCTCCAAATCCCTTTATATGTCTTTAGTCATTACCTTCTGTACACCCCTTTAGGCCAAATGGTTTTCTTCCTTCCCTACCGTTCGGTACCAGCCTATGGTTTGGAAGAAGACTATCCAATAAGCATAATGGGTGTACTATCCTAATCCTAGGAGCACTCGCAATGCGAGAGAAGGTGAAGATAAAAGAAAACCGAATAAACCTTATTCATATTTCTCCTGAACCAGAATCCATCTCCGAACTGGAACAAGTTCCTTTCGAGTTCGTATATAACCATACGATGGAGTATCCAATAAACTGTGGATCTTCGTAGTGATACGGGGTGTCCTGGAGAAATACAAAGGTGATTTAGGATTGGCGAAGAAATACTTGGTTTGGTCGTGAATAGCAGTCGCAATTTACTTTGCCCTCTTACTAATCCCTTTTTTTGTCTTAACTTAATACCTTCTGCACACCATCGTTATGCTAATTGGTTTTCTTCATTCCCCACCGTTCGGCACCAACCTAAGGTTTGGAAGAAGACTATCCAATTTGCGTAATAGGTGTACTATCTCCTAAATCAAGGAGTACTCGCAACCTGAGAGAAGGTAAAAGGAAAAGACAACTGAATAGTCCTATTCGTTTTCTCCAGAACCGGAAACCATCCTCGAATAAATTCCTTCGAGTTCGTATATAACCATACGATGGTTTTGTCCAATGGAAGTGGACGTTCGTAGTAATACGGGGTGTCCTAGAGAAAAGGGTAAAAGTAGGAGTTGCAATGAGGTATGCAACTCTGACAATCCAAAAGCCAGTCTTATAAGAAGGTTCGGTTAATCTTGGTTACTGAGTCATAGTCTAGGGTCGGGACATGGTCGCTGCCAAAGAGAGAGAGAGAAAAGAAACACTCAGCGTGCACTCTAACCTAGATCAGAATGGTTATCACTTTCTCTAATTAGGAAACCTCCCACTGTAACGTCAAATTCTTCCCCAAACCTGAAAGAAGAATTAGTCGGGTTCACCCGAGGAGTAAACCAACTCATCAGTGGGAATCGGGATCCAACTATCATCGCATGATAACGTGACGGAATCCGCTCACGTTATCACACTCCAGAAGGTATGCGCATATCTGGCAAGTTTCAGTTTCTTTAGAAACTCCCGATGTGATTTTTGCCCCATGCTCTTATGACCTTGACTTTGGCCAACAAATCATAAGTCACATGTCAAGTTCTACCCGTCATTCTCCAGGTTAATTTGAACCCACCCGTACAAGCCCTTGACTTTGGCCAACAAGGCTATACGACTGTCCCAAACCAACGCATCTATCTATGCTGCATATGAATACCCAACAGCTATCAAATATTCTGCCTTGACTTTGGCCAACAAACACAGCTTGAATACTATTGACTACCAATATGAAATGACGTAGGGCTACGAATATTTTCTTGCGAAAAACCATTAACGTAATGAACTTGATATCGTTGAAGGAACCGGATAGCTTTAAAAAAATATAGTGACGAAAACCTTTGCTAAAGAGGTCACTCCCGGTGAAGGGATCTCGGTTCTTTCCCCGTAGAATGAGGTGCAGGATATTCCAACTGAATACCACGATGCAAAGCAAAAGTAAACGACTATAGTGAAGGTATTGCCCTGACGCAAACTTCTATCCAAGGGATCACTCCCGGTGAAGGGATCTCGGCCCTTGCCTCGTCGACTGAGGTGCTGGATATTCATAACCGAATACCACTGTGCAAAACAAAAGAGAACGCCCTTGCAATAACAGCTTTTTGAAAAATGTTCCAACAACATCAGAATAGGTTTGTTTATCTTGCATTGATCCGAATCAACGCAGTCCCATCAATTGATCACACCACAAAATAACGAAAATAATGATGTACGTATATGCCTTCCGCATTCGCCACTGGTTCCCGTCATCACCCGTTAGGTTACTTAACTAACGACAGAGCGGGGACTGGACTAGCGCGGATGCAAAACATATACAACGTCTACTAGTATATATATCAATATATAATATTCGCTCAAGGCGTGATAAAATGCAACATCACAGAAATGTAATAAGTATCACAAAACAATACAGATATCTGGGATCCCCGGGTTTCACAGAGCCGCTACTGAAACCCGACGTTCCCCTGGTCGTGTGGATAGCCTGTGCAATGAAAACCTAGACCCCTACGGGCGTGGCAAGTTACCCGCCAAAACTTGAAGCGAGGCAGCCCCCTTCAGCAACGTGAATGGACCACCCAGCACTTCACGGAATCCGTTAACTTGGTCACCCCTCCTGGGTCAACCTATACCCCCAACGAGTGCGGCGAATAGCCCGCCAATTCTAGAGTGAAGCCCCTTTCGTCTCAACGCCATGAGATGCGGGCTCGTTGGCCTCTAGAACCCGGCTATCCGTGCACCCCTCCGCGGGATAATCCGAGTACAGAAAGTAAAATATACATACAACGGGTACATCGACCTCACCCCGGTCGTGCCCCAAAAGAATAATATACAAACAGGCAGTGACGGCAGTCCACATGTCGGACGGTCGCCCCGCAATATCAAATGTACAAATACAAACAAACTGTACTAACATTGCATCCAGGCTATCCCCCCACGACTAATCCGCAACATCACAGCACAACACAGAACATCAACGTGAATGTCACGTTCGCAAATCCGTCTAAAAGGGCTATAGCAGTTAGACAGGATTTACCGATCAAATGACATTCACGGTCACAGATATAATGTAAATACTGTGAACTAACATGTTTAAAATTTTCGATCAATCAAATATACCTAAGTGGGCCCCAAGCACTACTGTAGCACTCACAGAAAATCTGGGCCCAAAAAGAATGTTCCAAAAACCCCATTTCACAGTCTAAGACCTACTGAAAAAATTTGGTGCAACAAGGACTTATTATGGCCGCGGAACCGCGGCCAATGCATGGGTTTGGCCGTGGTTCTGCGGTGGAACAGTCGATTCATGTCACCAAATTTTCTCAGAAGTCTTAGAATTCCCTGCATGTTATTCTGCAACAACCTGAAAAATTTTTAGAGCCCAAAAAAATTTCGACAGAAACTCATGCAATGGAAATCGGGTTTTCGGAAATTTGTTCGATCGAACTTGTAAACACAATAGAGCAAGCTAGACTAGGTTAATGGCATGGCTCTGATACCAATGTAAGTGCACGGCGGCGCCCCGGCCGTCAATCCGAAGCCGGAACGCGGAAACGAAAAACTTTTCAAACAAGAAAACCGGCACCACCGCGCACAAAAATCCCAGATCGGGCCATTAACCTAACTACTAGCAAACTAAAAGATGGGTAGAGAGATTATACCAAGCGATCTGTATCCTTCGGTCTCCGGTTGTCGCCTCCTTGTCGAAACGGGCACCACAACGCCGGGTTCTTTTACGGGCTCCCACCTCTGGACCGAGGCAACTCGAGCACGAAGTTGGCGAGCCGACGTGCCCAAGGAATGCTGTAGATGAAGTGTAGAATCGTATGTCTCAATTGGGGTTGTGAAGTTGCCTTGGTGATGGAAGAATGAGTAATGGACTTTGGAGTGAGGTTGATGAATTTGTGTAGCATGCAAAAATGATATGATCAAATTTCCCTCATCAAAAATGAAAACCCTCTCCCATCCAAATTGTGGCGGGCCCCTCTATATGGAAAATGAGGAGGAGAAAAACTCAAGCATAAAGGGAGGTGAGTGTAGGGAAGGAAAATGGTGACCACACCCAAAAGCAAGCCTCACATCATTTCTAATCCATATCCTATCTCATTAATGCAAAAGAATGGATGGAAAAAGAATCTTATCATGCTATATCAATCATGAAGCCACAAATTACAAATAACACCTCCACAATATGCTAATTTGCGAACTTGCAAATTAGCCCCTCCAACGGAAAAGTCCGGCCGGAAAGGAACAAAGGAAAACAGGCCGGAACGGAATGCAAACTGGCAACTTCAGAAAACTGATCCCGTAATAAATTACAGGAAAACCCCGCAACTGCATATACATGCCTGCATTTGTATTCCCACTGAATACAAATGCAAAGAGACAAAATCTACACTGTACAATGTAGGGTTACTAGGCACACTCAAGAGGTTCCACAAGGCATCTACCATGCCAAATTCAAAAATTTAGGTGCCGAGAAACCCTAACCTAGATCGTTAACTAGAGGATAGGCGAAAGTAAAATGCAAGCAAACTACTTTGCTACTAAGTGAAACGGATTACAACCTCCGGTAATACACTTCTTTAGCTCCGTGATGACGTCCCTCCGCTGCGATCATCGGGATCCCGGACTCTAGCGATGGTTTCGTCGGAGAAATGATCGGGCTAGGTCGTTAACTTCGATGCCGAAGATGATCTATGTCGAGGCGACTCAAACTCAAGCTCCATCTTCACTTGGTCATGAACCTTGTGAAGAAAACACCCTATACGACATGGAAGTGGTAGAGGATGAAGAAATAGGAAGTGGGTTCACTTTGGATTTGGATTTCTCACTTGATTTCATCACTTGAAATTTTCTAGCAAGCTTATCTTTTCCTCATGAAGAAGATGAAGGAAAGAATGAAAAAGGAATTCTTAAAATAGAAAATCAAGTGAAGCCTTATCATCTTGCAACCATGGGTGAGTGTTTCTTTTGTAGAGAATAAACTAGGGTTTAGGTGAATGGTTAGGTTAAGGAACAAAACAAAATGGTCAAGACTTTTTCAAAGATGCATGAAGCATCATGAAGCTTCTAACAAAGCAACAAAAAAGCCACCATTTAGTTTTTTATCAAAATAAATAAAAAGAATAAATAAAACCTAACCATTAACCTAAACATGGGTAAAGTGATACACACACCCAAGTTTGCATCTATCATCAAACATGATACAAACTAGTGCACAAAAATATATCACATATACAACTTGTGCACATCAAGTGAGAAAATCAATCTTAAGTGAACAAATACTAGTTAATGTAAAATAATATATCAAATATATAATTATACATTAAATCATTAAATCAACACTTGATTTAATGATCCGGTCATACTACATATAACCGACTAATATCAGATGTATCAATGTATCGAATCAACATTTAATTCGGTAACCCGGCTATATCTTATATAACCGTCCGATGATACGAATCGCGAGAATAGAATTCAGTATCACATACTGGTATTATTCTCGGTCCCGCACATATCTCATATGCGCTCCTATTTCGTTTCGCTTGAGCCAGGAAACCTCTGTGTAGGACTCTAAAGACTCGTCAATACGCCGGCAGCAGGTGATGATCATATCAAACACCCACAAGCCGCAAGCGGTCTGCTAAACGTAACGGCCACCCGGGTATTGAGCGATCAGAAGATCAATGAGCAAGACCGCTCACACTCCTGTGAATCCAACCAGTAACACTTACCGTACAGTCCGGTCTGATCGTCTGATATGTCGCATATCTCGCCTAGGGGTGGTAAACGTCAGACCCCAGTAGCTCGATAAGTCGTGTCGATATGAGGTCTATAACAGTTCGAGAAACTACTGGTAACACTTACCAGAAAATCTCAGCAACCCTGGCCAGGGATTTCCGGTTATAGCCAATCGAACACATCACAATATCAACTCCCTATACCGAGAGAGACGAATCCCCTCCTATCGCTCATTGCCTCCATGTGATTCGGGACTGTACCCAAAAACCACCGTTTTGCACGCCCTCTTGGACGTGGTAAGGTGGAAATCAAAGCACAGTGGGAATCACACAAGACTCTATGACGATCTTGGGTCAACAGACTAACCTGTACCAGTGTCACCAGAGAACTGCCATCTGACGTGAGGTATAATACCATCTAGGAGTTCTCGGCGAGTCCGTCCAGTGTACCCAGTCTCCACTGAGCACCCGTATATCATCTCTGATGTCAAACACCAATGGATATGGGATCATCCATCACCCATATGTATGGGTCGAGAAGGTATACGCTAGTCTACTCTGGTATATCGATGCCCCGTCTCTATACACCCACGACTAGGGACCTTGAAGGATGTACTTATGGACTACCATGTTCCCACTAGTATGATCCGCATCATAGTCCAGGTAGTCAAGTACACATCCTAAGGTCTTTACCAACATGTAACAGAGAGAAAATCAGTATACACGTTAAGGTAAAGAGCAACCAGATAGCATACTATCATGTCGAGCAAGAAAGTCATCCCTATATATGTCCAAGCATCCACTACAATATACATCCTATGTAAAGTAATGGCCTCTAGGGCATACATATAACTAACAATCTCCCACTTGCACTAGGGCCATCTGTAGCAGTGGTTGCAGTATCTCATACTCAACCATCCCATAAAAGTCTGTCTCTGGGAAAAGGCCTACTCAACCATCCCATAAAAGTCTGTCTCTGGGAAAAGGCCTTTGTGAGTGGATCCGTCGTGTTGTCCTCTCAGTCTACTCTCCTAATCTCGATCACCCTGGAGATCTACTCTCTCTATGATCAGGTGATGCAGCCTCATAATATGTCTGGATCATTGATGGGACAGGCGTTCTAGGCATAAGCCACAACTCCATTGTCTCACAATTGTAGGAACGAAGTTCATCTCATGAACTAATAAACACCCAGACTTCCTCTTTGGTAGCATCTTTGGTAATGATGTATCCAGCCTTTATCGTCTAGTTTGCCACGGTATCTAGCTTGGAACTCTTCCAACATACCGTCCCTCTACTGAGGGTAAAGACAATGCCTGCGACTGACATTCAGTCGTCCTTATCACCGTGGAACATTTCCAGTGATTCTCCCCAGGATCCATTGATACCATCTTACTACACCTAGTGAGAATCCTAACATCCATTTAGATCTATCTCATAGATCCAAAACCCAGGATTTAGGAGGTATCATTTTGATCCTCTATGGATAATCCTTGTGATAAGCGGAGATTGACCGAGCGTAGCATAGGAAACTCCTTCCCTATCAAGAGTATGTCATCCATGTACTCTACGAGGATCACCACCATACTCTCTACTACCTTTTTGTATATACAAGGTTCATATACCATTTTGATGAAGTCAAACTCTTTGACCACCACATCAAAACAGACGTTCCAACTCCGCTATGCCTGCTTTATCACATAAAACATCTTGCACACGTTTCCGCTGCTCCCACTGTCTACGAAGCCCTCTGGCTGTGTACTTATAGACGCTCTCTTCTAAAACATCATTTAGAAAAGCAGTCATGACACCCAACCACCAGATATCGTAGTCGTGGAATGTAGCCGTGGCAAGTAGGATCTGGATAGACTTAAGCATAGCCACTGGAAAAAGGTTTCATCATTCACCACGCCTGGTTGATGGCGAAAAGCTTTAACAAGTCTAGCTTTGAAAGTCTCAACTTTTCTATCTACACCAAGTAATCTTCTCAAGATATACTTGCTCCTGATGGGGATTTAACCCTTCAGATATAGCATCCAAAGTCCATACTTTGTTGGTGTACATGGATTCCATCTCAGATCACTAAGCATCCAGCCATTCTTACAGAGTCCCTACTCTTGATGGCCTGCTCGAAACTAGTTGGGTCATCATCTCATGATGCATTCCTCGCTCCCACTGTCATCGAGAAACCGAAGTATCTCTATGAGGAACCCTACCAAATCGGCGGAGAGGCTGAGGTTCGTCGGGGACTATTGAATCCTTTGGTCCTGTCAAATCAGCTGCAGTTTTGTATAGCTGGAACCTTTCCAGTTCTACAGAACTGACCTTACCTCGATCTTGTCCGGATTTTGCTTTTGACATAGGCCGGACAATCCCAAATCTTAACTTACTTAAGAGATAGGCTCTTCCCATACAATATCTTATATGGAGTGGTAGGCATTGATTTGATTCGAATCCAATTCAATAGGTATGCAGCTTTTCAAGTGCATAACCCCCTAAAAGAAACAGGTAACTCAGTAATACTCATCATAGAGCACACCATATCTAATATGGTGCGATTGCTCCGCCCCGATATACCGTTGTGCTGTGGTATATTCAGAGGTGTAATACGGAGAGAGAATCTCATTCTCCTTTAGAATAGTCCTGGAATTCTATGCACAAGTATTCTCCTCCCTGATCTTATCATAGGACATTATACTTATACCCGTAATTTGGTTCTCTACTTCTAATTTATATTCTGTGAATATTTCAAAAGCTTCAGATTTGTGTTTCAACAGGAACATATGTCTGAATCTCGAGAGATCATCAGAGAATGTAATGAAGTACAAAGAACCAGTCTTGGCATGTGTAGACAGGGGACCTACATCATCATGTATTAATCTTAAGAGTTTACTAACTCTTTCTCTGTTTCCAATAAACAGAGCTGAGGTCATCTTATCTTTGTGACATGACCGGCAAGTTTCATAAGATGTAGATTCAAACTAATTTAAATATACATCTAAATATAACTTCAGCCAGTCGGGTCGCATTGATATGACCTAGTCTACAATGCCTCAAGAAGGATTCGTTCATTTCTGAACTCTTCCTCTTGTGTGTGTTCCATATACTAAGAATTCTAGTTTGATTTAGAACATCAATGCTTTTAGATAACGTGCCTGAACCGATCAACTTTTGATATAGGAAATGTTCAAAACATTATCCAACAATACAAAATTTTATCATTTCTTTACTAAATAAAGAGATTGATATGATTTTGTATATCAGGTTCGGTATCTAATAGCATTTGTTCAGAATCAATGTATTGGTAATACAGGGTGACAGTGACCAACAGACTTGGCTGCAACACTTGCACCATTTTCTGTCTCATGAAACTTATCACACGTTCTCAGTTCTCTACCTTTCTGCAACCCATGTAACAAATTACATATGCGGGATCCTGATCAGGTATCTAATACCTAGGACGTAGAGGATTCAGAGAAACAGTTCTGAGTAATGAACACACCCGAAGGAGATGCATCATATGCACTTTCTTCGTTTGGGCAGTATGGGAATCCTGGTATTCCCCTATTTCCTGCTCGGTCTTATAACAATTATAAATTGGAGCGGGACCAACGTTCCCCAGCTCAGTATAACAAGTGGGTTCGGTTAATACATCCATATTATTATCTTGATTAAGGCGTGATATGGTCGCTACCTGGGGAGAGAGAGAAGAAAACACTCTGTGTGCGCTCTTGCAAGATTAGATTGGTTATTTATTTTATCTAATCGGGATGGCTCCCACTGTTTTTATCAAATATTCCTTCAAACCGTAAAAGGAAAGACTAGCCGGGATTAATTACACGCTACAAGTTCGCCAATCTTTCAGCCAGGCCAGTGTCGGTACTTTGAGGGAGGTTCCCCGTGCTTTCACACGGACCTAATTACAGTAAACCTCGTTTTCCCAGAGGCGTAACCCCATTGACACCTTTCTAGACACCTACTAGATCGGCTAATTGTAATGTGTAAAACTCTCCCAGGCGTAACAATTACTCGCAGTGGGTATCGGGATCCAACTATCTCATAGAAGGTATTCAATCTCATTGCAAATTTCAACACATGAAATTCCCGATAATTTTGCCCCTAACTTGCTATGACCTTGACGAAAGCCAACAAACCATAGCCCGCTAGTCAAGTTCAACCCGTACATTTCTTGATTGAATTAAACCCACCCGCACGACCCTTGACGAAAGCCAACAAAGCCGTACGACTACCCTAATCCAATCGCATCATATGCAGCAAATAAGCAGCATATAGCTACCGCACACTGCACCTTGATGAAAGCCAACAAATGCAGCACGAATACTATATACAACTTATCTGAAATGACGGAGGGCTACGACAGGTTTTTTTGAAAACCTATTGCGTAATGAACTTGATATCGTTGTAGAATCAAATGATTTTAAAATGGAGTGCTCTTGAGGATTTTCTAGTTTTGCTAAAGGGGTCACTCCCGGTGCAGGGATCGTCGACCCTTTCCTCATCGAATAAGGTGCAGGATATATCATATATACCACTGTGCAAAGCAAAAACTATAGAAGCAATCAAAAGACAAACTGAGAGGTGTAGCATCTGCCAGTTATTGCTAAAGGGGTCACTCCCGGTGAAGGGATCTCGGCCCTTTCCTTATCGAATAAGGTGCAGGATGTTCTACAAGGAACACCGCGATGCAAAGCAAGAACTGTAGCTACCTGTTTTTGAAAATTCGATTCCACAACATCTTTTAGGTTTCTTTTCTTTCATTAATCACATTAATGATGTCCCATCATTTAAGTCACCTAAACATCATAGATAAATACGACGTACACTTATGCCGTCCGCATTCGCCTCGATGTCCCCTCGTGCACCGTTAGGTTAGGTAACTAACGGCAGAGCGGGGCACGGCTAGCGCGGGTGTAAAACATAAGTAACGTCTATATAATATATCATATATACTATATACAGTATCCATCACAGCATATCAAATGATTACATCACAGATATCGCAGCAGAAGAAACATATGAAACATTGGATATACTAGGACGTCCGTGTTTTCAATACGAGCCAGTATAAAACACGGATTCCACGGTCGCGATGAATAGCCAAACCTACATCCCAAGACCCCTACGAGAGCGTCAAGCAACCCTACCAATTCTAGAGTTAGGAGACCCAGACTCGACTCCTCGAGTTGGTCTCCCACTAGACTCTAGAACCCGGTTACTTATGCTCCCCTCCTTGGGTCTATCCTAGTGCGAAAAAGTAAATAATATACATCAACGGTGACATCTTCCGCAACCTGGAAGTGTCCCAATAAAAGAATATTACATACAAGTTTTTACATGAATGAAAAAGAAAAACACTCATCTCACATAAAAAAAACCCGGCTATTCAAACACGACGATCCAATATAACATATCCTGCAACACATAACATCACATGTCATCAACGTAAGTAAACATGCGTATCCCAATTGTAGTTGACATATAGAAACGAAACCGGCGATATCACATATTACACTTACGGTCACAGAAAAGAAAGTGTAAAACTACAACAGTTGGAATCCGCAACCTCCTTAGACATCGCATGCCTGATTTTGTATATCAAAAACTATTTCTAAACCGCAATCAAGAACGGCGTCGCATGAAGCTAGCCGGTGAGTACGGGTAGGTCCACAGGGATTTTGTGAATCTCCTAGTCGCGCTAACGAGTTAATTCCGAAGGGTGTTCGGATTGGTTATTAAATCTAAAAACCTAAATTATCCTAGGGCAATTATCTAGATCTATTCTTGCTAGGGCGGTTTAAGGATGGTTTGGAAATGCAGGTAAATCTCAACGCTTTCTATATCTGGATGAAGATCTATGAGGAGTTATGGTAATTATCAATAAAGGGATTAGATCCATTCGGAAAGGTGTTCCTTCCTCTAGGTTCTTGTCCTTCCTTTAGAGAACCTTACCCTAACCTCCATGGAAAACGCGCGCAACCGGGCCTTTACACTACGGTGTCATCGTTACCTCGAGGGGTAGGATGCCGTAGGGCGCGGTGTGTGTGTGTATGCATGGAGTCCTATTGTAAATATTTGGTGGGTAAGAAAGGGATGAGAGATCTCATCTCTCAAAATCCTTCCCCAAAGCTAAACCCTAAACAAGTTCCTAGGGCATGAAATTAAATCTACCTAGGGCAAAGAATTGAAATCTAATCTAGAGCAATGAAATAAAACTACTTACAGATGGCTCTCTCCAAACATCAACGCAGGGTTGTCAGATCTGGATTCATGAATTGAAAAGAGGCACCGATGCTCTCCAAAAGAATTCTGGAATTTATTATTGAAAGGAGGCTTAAAAAATTACAATGATTAGAGTTCCTATTTATAAAGAATAGGAAACCCTAGGGTTACATTTTGATCCGCATGTCTAAAATTACAAATATAGCCCTAGGTTGACTTAGTCAGCGCCGCCACAAGAATTAGGTAAATTTTCTGCCCATGATTCATCAACACCGCCGCGGAACCGCGGCCCGAGGTATGGTTTGGCCGCGGTTCCGCGGCCAAAAGGAAGGTTTGGGCTTTTAAAATTCTGTTGTGGGCTCCTGGTGTCTTGTGCTCCCTTTTTCTGCAGGTCTTTTCTCACATTGACTTTTAGGTTCCTTCCAGATCTTCCAGTGAACAATTGTGGTGAACTTTAACCGTGACTTCGCGATCTTGGACCTTGCATTGCCTTGTATTGATCTTTTGTGTAGACTTGATTAAGATCCTTCTATTTGTTGGTCAAATTCCACTTTTGCATCGTCTTTTCATCGTTTTCACTGTTTTAGCTCCACGAACATGTAACCTGTAACATGTAGCAGACATGCGTCAGAAGCACCTGTTTATTTATAAAAAGAATAAGAATGGGGAATATAATAATGCAATATTATGGTGTGAACAAATACCCCCAAACTTATATTTTGCTCGTCCTCGAGCAAACTTATTTTTTATTCTCTAAAATCCTAACCACACTTTCGCAGGGAAATGCGATTGCACTGAGCACGTGCAACAAGCCGTTAAACCTCTAGGTGTCCCTAGTAGGAGGAGTGTTGTCTCCTGAGGATTTTCAGCGGATTACACCCACAAAATCCTATCAATTCAGCCCATTAACTTTTGTTCTCCAATTAAGTTTTCCCAACAAGGAATTCTATTATCTTATACTCGTAAATTATCCACCCACATTCTTCACACTTCCTTATCATCTAACTTAAGATTATATATGTTATGCAGACTTACTTAGCTTTCGGCATTTCTTAAGTTTTCCTTCTAGGGTTCCATCTCCACTTAGGAATTTTTATCAACTCTTACTAAAGATACAAGTTCTATTCTTCACTCCTTTATCTTATCTAAATCCCAATCACATACCCCTACGTGTGTGTATAAATCACCCTTACACTTGGAAATTCAAATCAAGCAATCATGCTCTTGTCTGTTGTCCAAAGCACTTTTTAATCGGTGAAATTTTAATTGAATTTTGCTTACACATCCTTCATGCGACCGTTAATACTTCTTGAGATACCAACAACCGATTACAAGATGTGTTTGCACATTAAAGCGTACTTCCTAGTCTTGCAACACCCAAGGCTTTAGCAGTGACTCCCAAACCAGTTGGTCTAAGGCACTAGGTGATGAAGCACCCTCGCTAAATATTTTTCTATTTTTGCAGCTTTAAGTAATCACAAAAACCAGTGTCCATTTTTTTTATTCTTCATTCAGATTTTTTCTTTTATTTTCATCGTACTAAGGACTTTAGACAAGAGCACTTCAAGGTCTCTTCTACTATTCCAAGTTTCAAGGCGCGTGATTGTGCAAATTGTAGGGTATACGTTTTCAGAATCTAGACTTAAGCTAGGAACTATTTTTCAAACTTATACTCTAATAAGAACATCAATACTCTTCCCTTGTTTTGACTTAGCCCAAGAAGTGAACTCAAAATTTGCCTATTTCTAAATAGACTACAAAGACATATACTTTCTACCGTTAAACTTTAAAGAAGGTTATATTTAGGGTTTTTAATTTACTAAGCCTAAGATCTAGTTGTTCCTAGCCAGTTAACCTATTTTTCAAACTCAAGTCAATTAGCCAAAATTGAATACAATAATTTTTCAATTTTTATGGGTTTTCAAATAAGTATGCAAATGCAAAAACATGTACAAATGAATGCGAAGGAAGAAGACGTACCGAGCATACCCCCAAACTTGAACTTGACAATGTCCTCACTGTTATGCTAAACCAAGAGGGTCAAAATACTGGCACTCCCCTGTTTATTTATTTATATTTATATATATTTTTTATTTTTTATAATTTTTTTATAGAAAAAGAAAAGAAAAATATAAATACATATATACAACAAGATTCCCCCCAAACTTAAGCTTGGCCTTACACAAACCAAAGGTTAGCACCAACCATTCAAAAATGTTATCGTGGTAATGGCCGAGTTGGTGAAATAATGGGGTGTAAAGAAGGGAAATGAGAAGCACGCGAGACCGTGTGGGAAGAAGGGTAGAATATGGTCTCGGTGGAGGAGAAGAATGGCGGAAAGGAGAAAGAAGGGTCGCGTGATCTTGAGGGTGTAAATCGAGTGAATAAATTAGCACAATTTGTGATGACCGATGTGTTAGAAGCGATTGCGCTAACCTATCAACCCGTCGAGAAATGGGGTCAAATCCCTCAAGATTAGCAAGAAAACATAGGTACGCCGAACTTGGTATCGGAGATGAAAGCGTAACGGTCTCTTGTACGGTCGGAACGATAGGAAGGACGAAAGGGAGTGAATTAGGGATAGTATCATTCTCACCGTAGGAAATTGTCTCGAACTTGAAAGATTCCATTAATGGTTCGAAACTACTGTAAGCAACTGAGCCTGATGGTTCAACTAACTCATCTGAAAATGTAAAGGACTCAAACTCGGGCGGTGAGTCATCAATATCGTCCGAAAAAGTGAAACACTCGTAAGTGTTATCGGTTATGAGAACTGTGTCAGATGCAAAGGAAAATTTTTCAAGCTCACAGTCTTCAAGCGTGGTCGGAACGATGGAAAGGAAGGAGGGTGATTTAGTTAAATGTTCAAGAGGATGAATTGGAAAATCAGACATATCAAACAAAAATAGTTCAACCTCAATACTATCCTCAAAACTCTCCTCAATACTATCCTTATAATTCTCCTCAAGATTCAACTCATCCATGCCATTATCATCAAAGTCAAGACGAATATGAGATTCGGGAGAAACATTTAATAACTCGGGATGATGATTTGAACATAAAATCTCAATTAAATCGACAGGTTCATCATCCGAAATATTCCCAGCGTCTATATCCTCAATCAAGTGAAAATCAATTTTCTTAGACATCTCATCAAAAGCATGGATATTTATCGATTTAGGTTCTAGAGTGGAGGTGTAAAGATCAAAAGGATTAGGTGCGGTTTCACTCGAAAGGGGTTCCTCACAATTTGGCAAATCAAACACTACAAAATCACACAACTCGTTTTTATTTTCAACTGGTGAATCATTTGGAACAATCGATAGAAACCGGAGTTGTGGGCTTCAATTGGGTAGGGGTAGGTTTGATTTGGAAATCCTCTCACATTCTCATTCTGTCCAACCGCCTCCTCATACATTGAAAATTTAGAGCTAGCGGAAAACTAGCTACCGGTTCACTAGGTTGCATAAGGGCGGCTACGGACGCTTCCACATTCATAGTCATTTTGTTTGTTGCTAAGATATAAGCCTCCAACGACTCTTCCAAACTAGACTTGGGTGGTAAGGGGGTTTCGGTAACAGATTCAAAGTTGTGCGGATACGTGAAACTCCCAAAAGGCTGTGTAGAGACAGTGTCTAGTGAAGGTGGGAAGGTCGGGTAGGACTGGTAGGAAGTGGGTGGTTGGGAAAAGGTAGAGTCAACATGTGGATAAAAAGGTGAATAATCGTGCGGATCCCTAGAACTAGATGAGTGGAGGGTGAAAGATCGGCTGTGAGATTGAGCAATATGCTCAGCAATGGACATCGTCTTAGGAGTGACAGAAGGACTTGAAAAAGTGGTGTCAACATACGAAGGTGGTAAAAGTTGACTTGGTTGACACAAAGTGGGTTGAAAAGTCGAACTGTTTCTCCTAGACGCTTCTATTTGATCTTTCAAAGATTTTTTAGGCATGGAAGGATCGTCTTTAAATCGACCGAAACAATTGACGAACGACGCAAAGTTAGGTTCGGGATACCAAAGTTCAGCAAGAGATTTATGATGTGGGGTACCCATGATAGAAAATGAGAAAAGAAAGAAGGTAGGTGGTGCAAATGGGGTGCAAGAATTTCTTAGCGAAAATAATTTTTTTTTTTGCAAGTTTTTATAAAAATTTTCCTTTTTTCCTTTTTCTCTTTATTTGAGACTGTTTGCAGAAAAAAAATTCGATAAAGGGCTTAGACACAAATGTAATCAACCAGAAATGCACAATCAGACCTAGATCTAGGGTCACCTAGGTCAGCTAGACAGCTCCTAACTGTTCCAAAGGGCTAGAAATAGGACCTCAAACCGCCTCTTCATGCCAATTGCGGCCAGGTAAGTGCCAGGTAAGTGGGAAGGAACCACACTGTGGGCCTAATTAAAAACCACTAGCCTTGACACACTTGCCTAGGAACCGCAAAGTCAGGTTAGGATAAACGATCGATGCCTATACTAGTCCTCTGTCCTATTGAGCGCGACGTCCTTAGAGCTGAGTCTAGTATTTTTTAATTAAGATATGGTCAATGCAAATGCCTTATGTGATTTCTGGGGTCCTGGGAAGGGTGATGAAATCCCCACCCAATCTGAATTGGTCAAAAAGCCCCTTAAAGTCCAATTAAAGATATGCAAAACAGTAAATCAGTTGCAATCAAATATTTTTATTTTATGCGCGGCGCAAAGAATCCTGCACAAGATTTGTTATTTAGAAGGGGGAAGATTTTTTTAAGCGCAAAGAATCCTGCAGGAGATTTAACAAAAGATATATCGAAAGATTCAGAGGAGAGATCAGAAGACTTACAGAGGTTTTTTTTTTTAAACTGAAGAGGAAGTTTTGGGATCTGATCCGCTGGTATGACCGCGGAACCGCCGCGTATTGCAGCCTCCGACCGCGGATCCACCGCGGTTTGGTGGCTTCAGCCGGTTTTTTTTTTGCACACCAGATCACCTCGGTTGACTTATAGACTCGGTCCTCCAAATTTCTTCTGTTCCTCGGTTGTTGTGATCTTCTGTTGTTCCGATCTGTATTTTTTCTGTTTAGCTTTCTGTAGATTTCCAGATCCGAAATTGTGCGTAGATCCTGCAAAATTCTTACAAAAATACCCTTTCCAAAAATAACAGATGATATATTTTTATATCTTTTGTGATTTTTCAGATTTTTCTGATTTTTTTAATTTTAGATTAACCCGAAATTGCAAAAAGAAAATAGCACGCCATCCCCGGCAACGGCGCCATTTGATTTTGTATGTCAAAAACTATTTCTAAACCGCAATCAAGAACGGCGTCGCATGAAGCTAGCCGGTGAGTACGGGTCGGTCCATAGGGATTTTGTGAATCTCCTAGTCGCGCTAACGAGTTAATTCCGATGGGTGTTCGGATTGGTTATTAAATCTAAAAACCTAAATTATCCTAGGTAAATTATCTAGATCTATTCTTGCTAGGTCTAGGTTTAGGGATGGTTTTGAAATGCAGGTAAATCTCAACGCTTTCTATACCCGGATGAAGATCTATGAGGAGTTATGGTAATTATCAATAAAGGGGATTAGATCCATTCGGAAAGGTGTTCGTTCCTCTAGGTTCTTGTCCTTCCTTTAGAGATCCTTACCCTAACCTCCATGGAAAACGCGCGCAACCAGGCCTTTACACTACGGTGTCATCGTTACCTCGAGGGGTAGGATGCCGTAGGGCGCGGTGTGTGCGTGTATGCATGGAGTCCTATTGTAAATATTTGGTGGGTAAGAAAGGGATGAGAGATCTCATCTCTCAAAATCCTTCCCCAAAGCTAAACCCTAAACAAGTTCCTAGGGCATGAAATTAAATATACCTAGGGCAAAGAATTGAAATCTAATCTAGAGCAATGAAATAAAACTACTTACAGATGGCTCTCTCCAAACATCAACGCAAGGTTGTCAGATCTGGATTCATGAATTGAAAAGAGACACCGATGCTCTCCAAAGGAATTCTGGAATTTATTATTGAAAGGAGGCATAAAAAATTACAATGATTAGAGTTCCTATTTATAAAGAATAGGAAACCCTAGGGTTACATTTTGATCCGCATGTCTAAAATTACAAATATAGCCCTAGGTTGACTTAGTCAGCGCCGCCACAAGAATTAAGTAAATTTTCTGCCCATGATTCATCAACACCGCCGCGGAACCGCGGCCCGAGGAATGGTTTGGCCGCGGTTCCGCGTCCAAAAGGAAGGTTTGGGCTTCTAAAATTCTGTTGTGGGCTCCTGGTGTCTTGTGCTCCCTTTTTCTGCAGGTCTTTTCTCACATTGACTTTTAGGTTCCTTCCAGATCATCGAGCGAACAATTGTGGTGAACTTTAACCGTGACTTCGCGATCTTGGACCTTGCATTGCCTTGTATTGATCTTTTGTGTAGGCTTGATTAAGATCCTTCTATTTGTTGGTCAAATTCCACTTTTGCATCGTCTTTTCATCGTTTTCACTGTTTTAGATCCACGAACCTGTAACCTGTAACATGTAGTAGACATGCGTCAAAAGCACCTGTTTATTTATAAAAAGATTAAGAATGGGGAATATAATAATGCAATATTATGGTGTGAACAATGCCTAACTAAATGAATTCCTTAGACATCGCATGCCTAACAATTATAAACCCCGCATTTTAGTCTCATTATCGAAAACACTTTTCAATATCTAGTCGGGCAATTCAATAAGATTCCCGATATATTGATCGAATACTCGTCGCAAACTTTAGTAGACGGCCGCACCTTCCGATACCGTCGACGAAGTGCACCAAGGCGGAACACCGCTGCCGCGAGCACCCGGACGGATGCTTTTGGCGACGGGGTTCTCCTACAGTCACTTGGTCGGGGCTATGGGGCGTGGCTGTCCATTAAGTTTATCCGGCGAGTATTCGCGTACGCTACGTGATTCCGACGGACTTTTGATCACATCAAAATTCCGCGGCAACCGTTCAAGTGAGACTAAAGTGCTATGTTTATAACATCCAAATCAGTTATCTCATAACTACTTGTGGATTCCAAATATTGTATCACATTCCAGATAAATAGTAAATGTTAAACTTTCCGATCGAACAATCAAACACCAAAGTTTTCCCGAAACAGCTCAACACATGAAATAAGTTTTAAAACATCCATTTCATGCCACAGTACCAACGGTCCAGCCGTAGAAGGGTCAAGCCAACGCCTCACATGTGGCATGCCGTACCGCCCCAAACCCTAAGGTTCAAAGGGCAGTTCAAGACGGTCACATAATCGAGTTAAGGTTTGTTTTCTTCTAGAGGGTCCATCGCGTTACTTGCACTACTCAGAACGTTCTCAAACTACGGAAAAATCCAACAGTTGGAAATTTCCCGGCAGGGGAAAAATTGGGTATTTATATTCGGTCGAACTTTTTAACATATTCTAAAATTATCAGGAAAAACACATAGACGGAGTTAAACTTTCCGATCGAAATACCGAGTCCCCAATACAACCCATAAAACTCAACTGTTGAGTATAAATTAAAATTACCCAAAAGACAGAGGACTACCATGTGGACATTACTGTTGAAACAGTGGAGCAAGAAGCCACTTTCTTGCCGCGGAACCGCCGCCCAACCAGGGGTTAGGCCGCGGTTCCGCGGCTAAGTGATGGAATCAGGGCTACATGCTTCACTGTAATTCCTAGAAAACCCTGCTGAATTTTTTGAGTATTTTTAATTTACAAAAATCCACGATTTCAAAAAATGTACAGAGAGGGGTATTCGATTAGGGTTTCGGGTTCGATCGGACTTCTAATTTCGTCTACACTTCGCCTAAAGCTCTAGCTAGGCTCTGATACCACTGTAGGGCTACTAGGCACACTCAAGAGGTTCCACAAGGCATCTACCATGCTAAATTCAAAAATTTAGGTGCCGAGAAACCCTAACCTAGATCGTTAACTAGAGGATAGGCGAAAGTAAAATGCAAGCAAACTACTTTGCTACTAAGTGAAACGGATTACAACCTTTGTAGATCCGGTAATCCACTTCTTTAGCTCCATGATGACGTCCTTCCGCTGCGATCATCGGGATCAGCGATGGTTTCATCGGAGAAATGATCGGGCTAGGTCGTTGACTTCGATGCCGAAGATGATCTACGTCGAGGAGACTCAAACTCAAGCTCCATCTTCACTTGGTCATCAACCTTGTGAAGAAAACACCCTATACAACATGGCAAGTGGTAGAGGATGAAGAAATAGGATGTGGGTTCACTTTGGATTTGGATTTCTTACTTGATTTCGTCACTTGAAATTTTCTAGCAAGCTTTTCTTTTCTTCATGAAGAAGATGAAGAAAAGAATGAAAAAGGAATTCTTAAAATAGAAAATCAAGTGAAGCCTTATCATCTTGTAACCATGGGTGAGTGTTTCTTTTGTAGAGAATAAACTATGGTTTAGGTGAATGGTTAGGTTAAGGAACAAAACAAAATGGTCAAGACTTTTTCAAAGATGCATGAAGCATCATGAAGCTTCTAACAAAGCAACAAAAAAAGCCACCATTTAGTTTTTTATCAAAATAAATAAAAAGAATAAATAAAACCTAACCATTAACCTAAACATGGGTAAAGTGATACACAAACCCAAGTTTCCATGTATCATCAAACATGATATAAACTAGTGCACAAAAATATATCACATATACAACTTGTGCACATCAAGTGAGAAAATCAATCTTAAGTGAACAAATACTAGTTAATGTAAAGTAATATATCAAATATATAATTATACATTAAATCATTAAATCAACACTTGATTTAATGATCTGGTCATACTACATATAACCGACTAATATCAGGTGTATCAATGTATCGAATCAACATTTGATTCGGTAACCCGACTATATCTTATATAACCGTCCGATGATACGAATCGCGAGAATAGAATTCAGTATCACAGACTGGTATTATCCCGGTCCCGCACATATCTCATATGTGCTCCTATTTCGTTTCGCTTGAGCCAGGAAACCTCTGTGTAGGACTCTAAAGACTCGTCAATACGCCGGCAACAGGTGATGATCATATCAAACACCCATAAGCCGCAAGCGGTCTGCTAAACGTAACGGCCACCCGGGTATTGAGCGATCAGAAGATCAACGAGCAAGCCCGCTCACACTCCTATGAATCCAACCAGTAACACTTACCGTACAGTCCGGTCTGATCGTCTGATATGTCGCATATCTCGCCTAGGGGTGGTAAACGTCAGACCCCAGTAGCTCGATAAGTCGTGTCGATATGAGGTATATAACAGTTCGAGAAACTACTGGTAACACTTACCAGTAAATCTCAGCAACCCTGGCCAGGGATTTCCGGTTATATCCAATCGAACACAGCGCAACATCAACTCCCTATACCGGGAGAGACGAATCCCCTCCTATCGCTCATTGCCTCCATGTGATTCGGGACTGTACCCAAAAACCACCGTTTTGCACGCCCTCTTGGACGTGGTAAGGTGGAAATCAAAGCACAGTGGGAATCACACAAGACTCTATGACGATCTCGGGTCAACAGACTAACCTGTACCAGTGTCACCGGCGAACTGCCATCTGACGTGAGGTATAATACCATCTAGGAGTTCTCGGCGAGTCCGTCCAGTGTACCCAGTCTCCACTGAGCACCCGTATATCATCTCTGATGTCAAACACCAATGGATATGGGATCATCCATCGCCCATCTGTATGGGTCGAGAAGGTATACACTAGTCTACTCTGGTATATCGATGCCCCGTCTCGATACACCCACGACTAGGGACCTTGAAGGATGTACTTATGGACTTCCATGTTCCCACTAGTATGATCTGCATCATAGTCCAGGTAGTCAAGTACACATCCTAAGGGCTTTACCAACATGTAACAGAGAGACAATCAGTATACACGTTAAGGTAAAGAGCAACCAGATAGCATACTATCATGTCGAGCAAGAAAGTTCTCCCTATATATGTCTAAGCATCCACTACAATATACATCCTATGTATAGTAATAGCCTCTAGGGCATACATATAACTAACATATAATACTAGGATCCGGCTTAAACCAAAGCCCGCTAGTATTATCCGTCCGATCTTGATCCGTTCAATACCGCACGTATCTGATCGAACCCAGCCATATCTCCATACGGCCTCTACAGCGTTTCGCACGAAACTTGAGAAACTGGTCTGTGGGGGACTCTAAAGACTCGTCAAAACCTTGGTTATGGATTTAACCACTAGCACGTCAGATGTATTAGCCTCTACGTAACGGGCTACCAGGTATTTACCAAAAGGGACGTCTGTGAGCGAACTCTTGCTGACACCCTACTGAGCCTGTCAGTGACAATATTCGTACAGTCCGGTCCGTTCGTCTATGAGCATCGCATGGCGGGCCTAGGGGGTTGGTAAAAGTCAGACCCCCAAAATCGGTACAAGTCGTGTCGGAGTGTAGCCCAGAACACCCTGAGATACTACTGGAATACCTACCAGTAAATCTCCTGCCTTAGCTAAGGACTTCGTGTAAGGGCTCTCCTAGACACAGCGCGACCTCACCCCCAATACCGGGAGAGACGAACCCCTGAAGATCCGCTCACTGCCTCCATGTGGCTCGAGACTGTACCCAACTAAAACCTATTTGCACGTCTCCTTTGAGCGTGGTAGGGTAGTAATCAAAGTATAGTGGGAACTCACACGAGACAAATGACGATCCTCAGGTCGATGAACTAACCTGTACACATGTCACCAGGGAACGACTATCTGACGTCAGGTATAAGACCAACTAGCATGTTCCCGGCGAGTCCTGTCCGGTGTACTCATAACCCAATGAGCACCTGTATACATCTTAGGTGAACCAACTGACAGCAGTGGCTTGTGAGACCGGCCACCACCCCTTGTCGGGGTCTCGACTGTATACACTAGTCTACTCCGGAGTATCGATGCCCTGTCTCGAAACTCCCACGACTAGGGACCTTTTAAGGATGTGCTTATAGACCCCAGCTCCCACGTATATGATCGCCCTCATACTCCTGGCAGTCAAGCAAGAATCCTAGGGGCTCTATCAACATGTAATAGCGACCTGTAAGGTCACCTAAAGCAGTACCCGATGATAAAGATAAACCAGATAACATACTATCATCTCGAGTAAGACTGTCCTACAGGCATATGTCCTCCCTCAATCATTGCAATCACGTACCTGTGATCCAATAATTGACTCTGAGGGCACTATATCCAACACTGATAACACTTACCAGTAAATCTCAGCAACCCTGGCCAGGGATTACCGGTTATAGCCAATCGAACACAGCACAACATCAACTCCCTATACCGGGAGAGACGAATCCCCTCCTATCGCTCATTGCTTCCATGTGATTCGGGACTGTACCCAAAAGCCACCTTTTTGCACGCCCTCTTGGACGTGGTATGATGGAAATCAAAGCACAGTGGGAATCACACAAGACTCTATGACGATCTCGGGTCAACAGACTACTCTGTACCAGAGTCACCGGAGAACTGCCATCTGACGTGAGGTATAATACCATCTGGGAGTTCTCGGCGAGTCCATCCAGTGTACCCAGTCTCCACCGAGCACCCGTACACCATCCTTGATGTCAAAAACCGATGGATATGGGATCATCCATCGCCCATCATATGGGTCAAGATGCGTATCCGCTAGTCTACTCTGGTGTATCGATGCCCTGTCTCGATACACCCTCGACTAGGAACAGTTATAGGATGTACTCGTCGACTACCGTGGCCCCACTAGTATGATCTCATCATAGTCCCAGTAGTCGAGTACATATCCTAAGGGCTTTATCAACATGTAACATAGAGACAATCAGAGTACATGTTAAGATAAAGTACAACCAGATAGCATACTTCATGTCGAGCAAGAAAGTCCTCCCTATATATGTCCAAGCATCCATTACAATATACATCGTATGTACAGTAATGGCCTCTAGGGCATACATATAACTAACAATCTCCCACTTGCACTAGGGTCATCTGTTGTGGTATCACATACCCAACAATTAGCTATGGTTAAAGTATCTCATACTCAACCATCCCATAAAAGTCTCTACTGGGTTAAAGGCCTTTGTGAGTGGATCCGCGCTATCGTCCTCTGTGTCTACTCTCCTAACCTCGATCTCCCTGGAGATCAACCATCTCCATGATCAGGTGATACTGCCTAAGAATTATATCTGGATTTCTGTTGGGACGGGGGGTTCCTTGGCAAAAGCCACAACTCCATTGTCACACAATGGTAGGAACGAAGTTCATCTCATGAACTTATATATATCAAGACTGCTTCTTTGGTAGTATCCTTGGTAACAATGTATCTTGCCTTTAATCGTCTAGTAAGTCACGGTATCTAGCTTGGAACTCTTCCAACATACCGTCCCTACACTGAAGGTAAAGACAATGCCTGCGACTGACATTCAGTCGTCCTTATCACCCTGGAACCTTTCAAGTGATTCTCCCCAGGATCGATTGATACCATCTCACTACAACTAGTGAGTATCCTAACATCCAATTAGATCTATCTCATAGATCCAAAACCCAGGATTTAGGAGGTATCACTTTGATCCTATATGGAGAATCCTTGTGATAAGCGGAGATTGACAGAGCGTAGCATAGGAAACTCCTTCCTTATCAAGAGTATATCATCCACGTACTCTACGAGGATCACCACCATACTCTCTACTACCTTTTTGTATATACAAGGTTCATCTACCATTTTGATGAAGTCAAACTCTTTGACTACCACATCAAAACAGATGTTCCAACTCCGCGATGCCTACTTTATCCTATAAAGCATCTTGCACACGTTTCCGCTGCTCCCACTGTCTACGAAGCCCTCTGGCTGTGTACTTATAGACGCTATCTTCTAAAACATCATTTAGAAAAGCAGTCATGACACCCAACCACCAGATATCGTAGTCATGGTATGTAGCCGTGGCAAGTAGGATCTTGATGGACTTATGCATAGCTTTGAAAGTCTCAACTTTTCCATGTACACCAAGTAATCTTCTCAAGATATACTTACTCCTGATGGGGATTTAACCCTTCAGATAAAGCAACCAAAGTCCATACTTTGTTGGTGTATAAGGAATCCATCTCAGATCACTAAGCATCCAGCCATTCTTACAGAGTCACACTCCTGATGGCCTGCTCGAAACTAGTTGGGTCATCATCTCATGATGCAATCCTCGCTCCCACTGTCACAGAGAAACCGAAGCATCTCTCAGGTGGGTGAGGAACCCTACTAGATCGGCGGAGAGGCTGAGGTTCGTTGGAAACTACTGAATCCTTTGGTTCTACCAAATCATCACCTGCAGTTTGTATAGCTGGAACTACTTCCAGTTTTACAGAGCTAACCTTGCCTCGAGCTTGTCCAGATTTTGCTTTTAGACATAGGCCGGACAACCCCAAATCTTAACAAGCTTAAGATATGGGCTCTTCCCTTTACATATCACATATGAAGTGGTAGGCAACTGATTTGATTTGAACCCTATTAAATAGGTATGCAGCTTCTCAAGTGCATAACTCCCAAAAGGAAATAGGAAACTCAGTAGTACTCATCATAGAGCACACCATATCACATAGGGTGCTATTGCTCCACCCCGATATACCATCGTGTTATGGTGTATACGGAGGAGTAATGCTGAAAGAGAATCTCATTCTTTTTTAGAATAGTCCAGGAATCTCCGTGCTCAAGTATTCTCCTCCTTGATCTCATCAAAGGACATAAAACTTATACCCGTTTTTGGTTCTCTACTTCTAACTTATATTCTGTGAATATCTCAAAAGGTTCAGACTTGTGTTTCAATAGGAACATATGTCCGAATCTTGAGAGATCATCAGAGAATGTAATGAAGTACAAAGAACCGGTCTTGGCATGTGTAGAAAGGGGACCTTCATACATCAGCATGTATCAATCCCAAGAGTTCACTAACTCTTTCTCTGTTTCCAATAAACGGAGCTGCGGTCATCTTATCTCTGTGACATGACCGACAAGTTCACAAGATGTAAATTCAAACTAATTTAAATATGCATCTTTATGTAACTTCAGCTAGTCGGGTCGCATTGATATGACCTAGTCTACAATGCCTCAAGAAGGATTCGTTCATTTCTAAACTCTTCCTCTTGTGTGTGTTCTGTATATTAAGAACTGTAGTTTGATTTAGAACGTCTATGCTTTTAGATAACGTGCCTGAACCGATCAACTCTTGATATAGGAAATGTTCAAAACATTATCCAACAATACAAAATTATATCCTTTCTTTACTAATAAAGAGACTGATATGATGTTGTACATCAGGTTTCGTATCTAATAACATTCGTTCAGAATCAATGTATTCTGGTAACACAGGGTGATAGTGACCAACAGACTTGGTTGCAACACTTGCACCGTTTTCTATCTCATGAAACTTATCACCCGTTCTCAGTTCTCTACCTATCTGTAGCCCATGTAACAGATTACATATGTGGGATCCTGATCCGGTATCTTATACCCAGGACGTAAAGGATACTGAGAAACAGTTCTCTGTAATGAACACACCCGAAGATGATGCATCAATATGCACTTTCTTTGTTTGGGCGGCACGGGAATTTTGGTAATCCCCTAATTCCTGCTCTGTCTTATAACAATTATAAGTTGGAGCGGGACCAACGTTCCCCAGCTTAGTATAACAAGCGGGTTCGGTCAATATATCCGTATTTTTATCTTGATTAAGGCGTGATATGGTTGCTACCTGGAGAGAGAGAGAAGAAAACACTCAGCGTATGCTCTTGCAAGATTAGATTGGTTATCTAATATATCTAATCAGGATGTCTCCCACTGTTTTAATCAAATCTTCCTTCAAATCTTGAAAGGAAAGACTAGCCGGGATTAATTACACGCTACAAATTCGCCAATCTTTCAGCCAGGCCAGTGTCGGTACTTTGTGGGAGGTCCCCCGTGCTTTCGCACGAACCTAATTAAAGTAAATCTCGTTTTCCCAGAGGCGTAATCCCGTTAACACCTTTCTAGACACCTACTTGATCGGCTAATTGTAATGTGTAAAACTCTCCCAGGAGTAACTCTTACTCGCAGCGGGTATCGGGATTCAACTATCTCATAAAAGGTATGCAATCTCATTGCAAATTTCAACACTTGAAATTCCCGATAATATTTTGCCCCAAGCGATCTATGACCTTGACAAGGTCAACAAACCATAGACCGCAAGTCAAGTTCAACCCGTCATTTCCCGATTGAATTAAACCCACCTGCACGACCCTTGACAAGGTCAACAAAGTCTTACGACTACCCTAATACAATCGCATCATATGCTTATACAGATAAGCAGTAATCAGCTAACGCACACTACGTCTTGACAAGGTTAACAAACACAGCACGAATACTAACTATTACTTATCTGAAATGACGGAGGGCTACGACAGGTTTTTAAGAAAACTCTTTGCGTAATGAACTTGATATCGTTGTAGAATCGAGTGATTTTAAATGGAATGTTTTTGAGGCTTTTCTAGTTTTGCTAAAGGGGTCACTCCCGGTGAAGGGATCGTCGGCCCTTTCCTCATCGAATAAGGTACAGGATATTTCACAAATATCACTATGCAAAGAAAGAACTATAGAAGCAATCAAAATACAAACCGAGTTTGTAGCATCTGCTAGTTTCACTAAAGAGGTCACTCCCGGTGAAGGGATCTCGGCTCTTTCCTTATCGAATAAGGTGCTGGATGTTCTACAAGGAACACCGCTATGCAAAGCAAGAACTAGAGCTACCAGTTTTTAAACAAGTTTCTACAACATCTTAGGTTTCTTTTATTTCATTAATCTCATTAATGAAGTCCCATTTTAATATGCTTCACAAGGATCACTTTTGAAACGAAATCTGCAATATAACATATATCTCATATATATAATATAAACACTCATCTCAGGCAGTAATATGATCTCATCACAGAATATTGCAGCAGAAGAACATATATGAAATATTGGATATACCAGGACGTCCGTGTTTTAATACGAGCCTGTATAAAACACGGATTCCACGGTCGTAATGAATAGCCAAACCCACATCCCTAGACCCCTACGAGAGCAGCAAGCAACACTGCCAATTCTAGGGTTAGGAGACCCGGTCTCGACTCCTCGAGATGGTCTCCCACTGGACCCTAGAACCCGGTTACTTGTGCTCCCCGCCTTGGGTCTACCTAATGCGGAAAAGTAAATAATATACAATGGTGACATCATCCTCAGCCCGGAAGTGCCCCAATAAAAGAATATTACATACAAAAGAATTTTACATGAATGAAAAAGAAAAACACTCATCTCACATAAAACCCCCGGCTATTCAAAACGTGACGATCCAAATAACATATCACAGCAACACATAATATCTCATATCATCAACGTAAGTAAGTATGCATACACCGATCGTCGTTGATGTATAGCAACGAAAACCGGCAATACAACTACATACTACACTTACGGTCACAGAAAAGAAAGTGTAAAACTACAACAGTTGGAATCCGCAAACATCTTAGACATCGCATGCCTAACCAAATGAATTCCTTAGACATCGCATGCCTAATAATTATAAATCCCGCATTTTAGTCTCATTATCGAAAACTCTTTTCAATATCAAGTCGGACAATTCAACAAGATTTTCGACATCCTGATCGAATGCTCGTCGCATACTTTAGTAGACGGCCGCACCCCGGATGCCGTCGACGAAGTGCACTAAGGTGGAACACCGCTGCCGCGAGCACCCGAACGGATGCTTTCGGCGACATGGTTCTCCTACAGTCACTTGGTCGGGGCTTTGGGACGTGGCTGTCTATTAAGTTTACCCGGCGAGTATCCGCGTACGCCACGTGATTGCGACAGACTTTTGATCACATCAAAATTCCGTGGCAACCAATCATCTGAGACTAAACTGCTATATTTATAATATTCAAATTAGTTATCTCATAACTATATATGGATTCCAAATATTGTATCGCATTCCAGATAAACAGACACTGTTAAACTTTCCGATCGAATAATCAAACACTCAAGATTTCCCCAATTTATCTCAACACTTGAAATCTGTTTTAAAACATCTATCATATGCTACAGTACCGATGGTCCAGCCATAGAAGGGTCAAGCCAACGCCTCACATGTGGCATGCCGTACTGCCCCAAACCCTAAGATTTAGAGGCAGTTCAAGACGGTCACATAATCGAGTTAAGGTTTGTTGTCTTCTAAAGGGTCCACCGCGTTACTTGCATGACTTAGAAAGTTTCAAACTCGAGAAAAATCCAACTTTTGAAAAATTTTCCGACTGGGGAAAAAGTGAGTTATTGATATCCGCCCGAACTTTTTAACAGTTTCTATAAATTACCCGGACAAACTAAACAAAGTTAAATTATCCGATCGAATCAACGAGTCCCCAATACAACCCTAGAAAACTCAACACTTGAGTGGAATTAAAACATTCCCAGAAAAAAATAACAATAAAGGACCTAAGAATAATTACATGAAATTCCAGGGACTAAGTCACAATTTTGGCCACGGAACCGCCACCAAACCCTTGGTTTGGCCACGGTTCCGCGGCCAAATAATTGACTTAGAGGACTGTACTTCAAAGTAATTCTTATTTTTTCCTGCTTGTTTTTCTGAGCATTTTTAATTCAGAAAAAACCACATTTTTGAAAAATGTACAGAGAAGGATTCGTGTCGGGGTTTTCGGGTTCGATCGGACTTTAAAATTCTTCTAGACTTCGCCTAAAGCTCTAGCTTGGCTCTAATACCACAGAAGGGTTGCTAGGCACACGCACAAGGGTCTATGAGGCATCAAATATGCCCGATTTAAAAAATAGCTGTGCCGAACAACCCGAAGCCGGATCTTTAAACTAGGGTTTAGGCGAAAACAAGCATGTTAAACTCTTTAACACTGAGTGAGAGGGATTACAACCTTTGTAGATCCGGTCCTTCACTTCTTAAGCTCCGTGTTGAGGTCCTTTCGCTGCGATCATCGTGTTCCGGACTCTCGAGAGGCTTCACGAAGAGAAAGATGCAGTCTTGCTTCCGATCTTCGATACAAAGATGATCTACCTTGAAGTTTCGTTAACACAAGCTAACACTCATAATATGAAGTGAACACTCTCATCTAAAGGGCAAGGATAGATGAGAATGATGATGTAGGATTTTCTCTCTCTTTTATTTTCATTTTCTCACATATTTTCATCACATGGAAAAAAGCTAGAAAGCTTTTTCCATGGAAGAAAAAGAAGATTAGTAGTCCATTTCATTTGTGATGAATAATGAAAGGATTAATATGATGAATAATGCAACCATGGTTGACTAAACCATTGTAGAGAATTAACCAAGGGCTAGGGTTTGGGTTGGGTTAAGTATGAGTCATGGATAAATATCAACACAAATATCTTTATCATGACAAAAAGAAACCTTCTAGAATCTACTAGAAATCTTAACCCTAATCCAAACCCTAATCATGTTTAAACTCCACTAAACATGTTGTATTAGTTATCATAACATGTTACAATATTATATATCACATATAGAATATTTATCGTAACAAAAAAAATACAATTAACATATATCGCATATATATCAATGTATTACCCGAGTGAGAAAAATAATCTTTTAGTGAGCTAATATTAGTTAATGTAATTTAATATATCATATATATTATTATACATTAAATTATCGAATCAACACTTGATCCGACAATCCGGCTATATCGCATATAACCGATTAATATTTATCCGTACCGATTCATCGAATCAACACTTGATCCGATGACCCGGCAGATATCAAATATTGCGAGAATAGAATACGGTATCTCATATCGCATTATCCTCGGTCCCGCACATATCACATACGTGCCCCTACTCCGTTTTGCCTGAGTCAAGAAACCTCTGTGTAGGACTCTAAAGAATCGTCAATACGCCGGCAGTAGGTGATGATCATATCAAACACCCACAAGCTGCAAGCGGTCAGCTAAACGTAACAGCCACCCAGGTATTGAGCGCTCAGAAGATCAACAAGTAAGCCTACACATTCTCCTGTGAATCCAAACAGTAACACTCCCGTACAGTCCGGTCTCGTCGTCTAATATGTCGCATATCTCGCCTAGGGGTGGTAAACATCAGACCCTAGTAGCTCGATAAGTCATGTCGATATGACGTTTATAACAGTTCGAGAAACTACTGATAACACTTACCAGTAAATCTCAGCAACCCTGGCCAGGGATTTCCGGTTATAGCCAGTCGAACACAGCACAACATCAACTCCCTATACCGGGAGAGAAGAATCCCCTCCTATCGCTCATTACCTCCATGTGTTTCGGGACTGTACCCAAAAGCCACCTTTTTGCACGCCCTCTTGGACGTGGTATGATGGAAACCAAAGCACAGTGGGAATCACACAAGACTCTATGACGATCTCGGGTCAACAGACTACTCTGAACCAGTGTCACCGGAGAACTGCCATCTGACGTGAGGTATAATACCATCTGGGACTTCTCGGCGAGTCCGTACAGTGTACCCAGTCTCCACTGAGCACCCGTACACCATTCCTTGATGTCAAACACCGATGGATATGGGATCATCCATCGCCCATCATATGGGTCAAGATGCGTATACGCTAGTCTACTCTGGTGTATCGATGCCCTATCTCGATACACCCTCGACTAGGAGCAGTTATAGGATGTACTCGTCGACAACCGTGGCCCCCCTAGTATGATCTCATCATAGTCCCAGTAGTCGAGTACATATCCTATGGGATTTATCAACATGTTACATAGAGACAATCAGAGTACATGTTAAGATAAAGTACAACCAGATAGCATACTATCATGTCGAGCAAGAAAGTCCTCCCTATATATGTCCAAGCATCCATTACAATATATATCGTATGTACAGTAATGGCCTCTAGGGCATACATATAACTAACATGTTTTCGGAAGGATCATTGTGTTGCGCCTCCTCCGGATCCCGCAGAGCTTCGCCGCTTGCTTGCTAAAGAACTTTAGAGTCGTTCTTTAATTTTTGAAATTAGCTCTAAGCTATTTAATTTCGGGATGAGAAGAAATGAGGGCTCTAGGGATCTATTTATAGTATATGGGGTCAAATCAAGTGAAATCTAGCTGTTTCAGGCTGTTACAGCCAAATTGGTCTCCATGCATTAGGTCATCTAACGCATGGACACTTGTTCCGCCAATTTCGTTGGGTTTTGCTGAAAATTTTGTTGAAAACGCTGAAATTTGGTGTATCAAGTCTCCATGCGTTGGATCCCTCTACGCATAGACACTTGTTCCACAAAAACTGTTCTTTTAGTTGCAGAAGATTGTTGAAAATAGCCGAGAAATGTGTTGTAGGTCTCCATGTGTTTGGTGATGCCATGCATGGACAACTGTTCCTTTGAAAAAATAGTTTAAAAGTTGGCAACACTATTTGTTTGTTGGAAAAAATCGTTGCAGGTGTTTATGCGTTGGGTGATCCCATGCATGGACAACTGTTCATCTGAAGATTAGATTCAATCGAATTCTAAGCAATTTTACTATTTAAAATAGTATTTTATTGTTACAAATCTCCATGCGTGTGGGGGCTCAACGTATGGACACTATTTACTAGAAAACTTCTAGAAACCATCAAAACTTGACTTTTAGGGTTTTAAAATTGTAACAGTTCTCCATGCGTGTGGTGACCCAACGCATAGACAACAGTTACTTTGTTTTTTTTTTATCAAAATACCCTAATAAATTCAAATAAATCCCAAAAAATGTTTTAAAATATGTTTTTCGCTCTTTTTCTTATAAATTGGGTTTTTGGGCACTCAAAATGATTTTCAAACCCAAAAAGCACTAATTTTCCTATACTATATAGTATGTAAAACACCCCGATTTGGTTGAGTTTCGTGTATCAACGGCTAGGTCGGTGCTCGCCTGTCTGCCCCCATATCCTAGCCCTTTCTCGGCCGAGATTTTTGATGAGGTCATAGGATGCTTCAGCCAACTTCGACAGCTCGGGGTTCTGTTTTCTCAAACCGAGGATCACTTAATACACGTTCTTCGGGAAAAGTCGGTTCGAAGGGAACTGTTGTCACGCTACTTGATTGATTTGCTAGGTTTAGAAGGTTCCCGGACTTGGCTCGATGAGCTGCAACACATGGTTGACAGTGTTTCCCGACGTCATGAAGAATGCACCGACTCGGTCCATAAGCTAATTGATCGCATAATTCGTCTTATGGACAATCGGAATCGAATTTTCCGTGAACAACCAACTAATCGGCGAGATGCCCTCTTTCGAAGAGTGCCTAGGATACACCTCCCAAGCCCTGGATGGGGCCTAGGACGAGAAGGCCCGCTAGGAACGAGCCCTGGAGCATGATTTCAATCTTCCTGCCATGCTGCACCTCGAGCTATATAGATTTCAACGGAAGGTTCAATTCTTGGGAGAGATCTTGATGATGCTCATAATCGGGAACTCCCCAGATCATGACACGTGGAAGATGACGTGTCCCGAAGCATACGGAAACAGGGCATGAACCAAGCATTGGAGGCATCCCCCGGGCTATCGTCCTGCTACTTGGACCCGACCTCCGAGGATGCCCTGAACGTTCCTTCGCTCGCCATGTATACGGCCTTTGGCTCGACTCCGAGCCCTCCTGAAAGCCGAGCTTCTCGGCCCTTCGCCTCTGAGCTCACAGAACCGAACTGGCTCGGCCTCCCGCCCTCTTTTAGGCCTCTCGCGGAGCTAGGGCTCTTCGATTCTATCGGGCGACCTAGAATGCGGGTCGCAAGCGCCTCCGCCACGGCTCCGCGAATCTCGCCAGGCGCGAGATATCCGCCGCCCCCGATCCCGCATTCCACACCGTCGGATCCCCCTATTAATGAGCGTATCTCTTCATTAATGGGGGATCCCGCTATTCACGCGGGCGTAACGCCAGGGGCGTAACGGCCGGCGAGGATCTCACGCCAGCTAACCCATAACAGCCGCTATATAAACCCCTCTCTCAGACGACTCAGGTAAGGCAATTTTACCCCAATAGGCCGTGTTCAGTCGAAAATATCTCACTTTTGATATGACATTTTCCTTACTTTTCTTAAATATCTAAAGGTGTTTATTATAAATATGCCACATATGAGGGTTTATCTGTACAAATACTATTTACCATATGTTTATATATTATAATTAACATTATAAAGGAAAATATATGCATATAATATTTATATAATATTTTGATAATATAAATATGCATATCATATCAAATATCCTTAATCAATATTCTTAAAATATATCATATAAAATGGTTAGGATAATATCTCAAAAATACCAAATATTACTAACATTATTCATTGAGATATGGTGCAAGTTTTAGCTCAGGTCAGGAGATCGAGATATTGAGATGTCAGGAATCAGAAATTTGCCGATGAAGTTAAATAAAATCGAAGAATAATTACTGGCAGAGATTCAGGAAATATTTTCAAGTTCCAGACATCAAACAAATCTCCATGTGTCACATTGAAGCAGCCCCAGAATTTTGAACCAATGATCACACCAACACGCGGCGCTTCTGCGGCCAAAATAGCGTCAATGCGGTGGATCCGCGGCCGATTCACTGAGTTGGGATGTGGGATTTTGTGGTTTTGATCTTCACAACAAACCCTAATTCTGGGGATCTTTTGTTTCTGACTTTGGGGCTATATAAAGGACCGAGGGCTAAAGCTAGACATCATCAACCTTTTACACGAAGCAAATCACCGTTAAAGAACAAGTGATCCAAGACAGGTCCGCGATTCGACGTGAGATTCGACGGAGCATCTACTTCCTACAAGGCAGAGATCGAGACCAACTTCTTCTTCCTCTTGTAATCTAAACTTGAAGGTTTTGTATTTGCGAAGTTGATTAATAAAGATAGATCATTAGATTAATTTTACATTAAGAATTCCTTTTTCTATCCGTTCTTCTTCTATCTCCATCATGCGCGAGTAATTCTCCGCTTGATAGGGTTCGTAGGATTAGGGTAGAACAATGGATGAGAAAATATTTTAACTTCTTTTAATTCTTATGAAGTTTATAAACTTTAGCAAAAGAATCGTTAACATCCTTATCGGGCACGCTACCAATTTATTGCTAGTCTCGACCGCAATTTGAGATCAGATTAACAGTTGTTTCATTAAGGGCTAGACATGAATAGAGATCAATGAAATGACAAGGGTCAATAGTGTGGAAACACAAGTTTCTTCCAAGAACCCTAATCCTCATTCATCACTATCTATATAGTATTAAATCTATCAATAGATAAAATGAGTAATCTTTATTAGTCATCCATGACTACTAAATCCGAACGAACCCTACAAGCATTCTTCTTATAAAATCTATATCCGTAATTAAACTAGATATATTTTCTACGTCCATTTTTGACGTAGATCTAGAAACTAATCTCCACTATTCTCTATTCTTCCTCTTTTTCAACACGTCTAAAGTAAGATTGAAAGATTCCACATATCCCTAAGGACGACCCGTACTCATCTCGGTCTAGCTACACGCGACACCGTTATTGATTGCGGTCACTACTACACACATCTTTAGAATCAATCAAATGGCGTCGTTGCCGGGGATCCGTGTGTAATTTTTTATTCTTACTATTCGTGTTGAATACTTATTCGATCTATATCATAAAATAAAACAAAACCACATCTTGCATATTTAACGATTCGTGTGCGATTTTTGCGAGGATGTCTGGAATCACTGTAGCAAGGAGATAAAGATTCAGAGACATTCATCAAGACCAAAGGAGCAAGGAAAGCCACCGTAGCAAAAAGGTTTCAAAGAACTCTCAACTCTGTGGCGGAACCGCGGCAAGAAGTGCGTTTTGGCGGTGGAACCGCGGCGGTGTTGGTGAGTTAGGGCTTTAATTTTCTCTGGTATCTTTTCTATCTCTTTCTCTCTCCTCTGAAAAATGCAATAATATATTTTCTGCGGGATTCTTTGCAAAATATCGTCGCTCAAAAATCTTTTTGCGTGTTTTGTTTTGCTGTTTGTTTTTTCATATTTTTTATATGGACTTTAAGGGGCAAGACTACAATTCAAATTAGGTGGGGATTTCATCACCCTTCATAGGCCCCACAAATCACTAAACGAGCATCCGTATCATCCTATTTTAATTAAAAAATATCTAGACCAAGACTCTAAGGACCGTCGAGCCCAATAAGGACAGAGGAAGGTCGTAGGTAATCTATCGCTTATCCGCATTTCTTTTGTGGTGTCTAGGTAAGTGGTTACTTAATTAGGCCCGCTATTTTCGGTGATTCGTATAGTGGATACCTCTCACTTATCTGGAACTTACCTGGCCACAAGAGCGATAAAGAGGTGTTAGAGGATTGATCCTGCGGCTTGTCCTTTGGAAGTCTAGGGCGGTCTAGAGACTTGACCTAGGTGACCTTAGTTCTAGGGTTGATTGTACATTTTTTTTGTGATTTGTCTCAAGTCCGACACTTTTCAAAACAAACCCCTTTTAATAGTTCTCACACACGCTGCCACATGCGCTAAACCCGCTTAGTGCATGCTCGGCTGGACATGGGATTCTAGTGCCCGTTTTGTACGCATTTCGGCTATCGACTCTAAAGTCGGTACTTCTTCATTTCCTTTTTCCCCTCCACCCACTGTTGGCTATAGTGCCCTCAAGTCAATTATTGGATCACATGCACGTGATTGCAATAATTGAGGGAGGACCTATACCGGTAGAATAGTCTTACTCAAGATGATAGTATGCTATCTGGTTTGTCTTTATCATCGTGTACATGCTTCAGGTGACATTACAGATCACTATTACATTTTGATAGAGCCCATAGGATTCTTGCTTGACTACCAGCATTATGATGGCAATCATATACATGGGAGCTGGGTAGTCTATAAGCACATCCTTAAAATGTCCCTGGTCGTGGGAGTTTTGAGACTGGGCATCGATACTCCGATAGTAGACTAGTGTATACCGATCAAGACCCCGACGAGGGACTGTGGCCGGTCTCACAAGCCATTGGTGTGAGTTTGTTCACTTAAGATGTATACAGGTGCTCATTGGGTTATGAGTATACCGGACGGACTCGCCGGGAACATGCTAGTTGGTATTATACCTATTGTCAAATAGCAGTTCCCTGGTAACATATGTACAGGTTAGTCTATCGACCTGAGATCGTCATTTATCTCGTGTGAGTTCCAACTGTGCTTTGATTACTACCCTACCACGGCTCAAAGGAGTCGTGCAAACAAGTTTTAGTTGGGTACAGTCCCGAGCCACATGGAGGCAGTGAGCGAATCGTCGGGGGATTCGTCTCTCCCGGTATTGGGGGTTGATGTCACGATTGTGCATGGGTGGCCATCACCAAAAATCCTTGGCCAAGGTAGTCGAGAATTATTGATCTAGGATCGGTAGTTTCTCAGGTGGTGATGGGCTTCATACCGACACTAAATGTCGTGTTATTATAGGTCTGACTTTATCCACTCCCTAGACTCGATATGCAATACTCAAAGACGAACGGACCGGATTGTACAGATATTGTCACTGCCAGGCTCAATAGGGGTTTTAGGATGATTTTGCTCGTCGGCCTCCCTTTCGCTCAATACCTGGGTAGCCGTTACGTACAGCTAGTGCCGCTGACGTGCTTGTGGTTAAACCTAATGCCAGCATATTGACGAGTCTTTAGAGTCTCACACAGAGGGTTTCCCTGCTTCGGGTGAAACGTTGTGGAGGCCGTATGGTTTTACGGCAGGGTTCGATCACATACGTGTACTTTTGCACGGATGATATTCGGACGGATAATACTAGTGGGCTTTGGTTTAAGCTGGATCCTAGTATTATATTGTTGGATTATTTTCATCTCATTGTATTCATATTCTTCGGAATACGGAGGCGGGTATTGTAAGACTACGGTAGCGCCCCGGCCGTCTTTCCGAGGCCAATATGCGGAACGAAAATTTTTCTTAACTTTAAACCGGCGCTATCGTATGCTTAAAACCCGGATCAAACCATTAACCTATAACAAGCTATCAAGAGAGAGGGTTGGAAAGCTATACCGATCGATCCATGTCCTTCGGTCTTTGGCCACCATCCCAAGCTCCTCGCGGCATCTCCAGTCTTGATCTCCTCGTCGGAAAGAGCACCACATCTACGAGTCTTTTTATGGGCTCCCGCTTCATCCGAAGCAACTCGGGCATGAAGTGTACAAGCCGACGTGTCCAAGATGATGTAGAGAATGTTTGTGATCACTTTTTCCTTTGCATCCATGAGATGGATGGAGGTTAGAGATGATGCCATTAATGGAGAATGTAAGCTAGAGGAAGAAGAAGAAGAAGAGAAGGCTTTCTCTTCTTTTCATTTCTTGTGATTGAATAATGAGAGTGAGAGAGTGTAAGAAAATGAAATACAAGAGCTCACTATAACCCTTGGCTGCCCCTCTCTCTCCTCTCATCAAATCAACTCACTAATCAATCACATATATTTGCACAAGAAATGATACCATGACTCACCCATGAAGTACATGTATCATTTAATGCACAAAATGATGGTTTCTAGCTCATAATTTCGATTTGTAAACATTAACCCAAATGTTTACAATAATAAAAAGATACGGCAACATCTAAAGTATACTCAAGACGGATCACAAGGATACCCCTCACCTGTATATACATACCTGCATCCGCATTCTGACTGAATGCGAATGCGAGGAGACTAAAGTAATCCAACAAATCTAATACTAGGATCCGGCTTAAACCAAAGCCCATTAGTATGATCCGCCCGATCATAATCCGTGCAATACGCACGTATATTATCGGACCCTGCCATATATCATACGGCCTCTACAACGTTTCGCCCGAAACTTGAGAAACTTTCTGTGGGTGACTCTAAAGACTCGTCAATACTTTGGCTGTGGATTTAACCACTAGCATGTCGAAGGTACTAGCTATACGTAACGGGCTACCAGGTATTGATAAAAAAGGAGGTCGATGAGCGAACTCATCCTGACACCCTACTGAGCCTGAGGTGACAATATCCGTACAGTCCGGTCCGTTCGTCTATGAGCTTCGCATGGCGAGCCTAGGGGGCTGGTAAAAGTCAAACCCCCAAAAGCGGTACAAGTCGTGTCGGAGTGTAGCCCAGAACACCCTGAGATACTACTGGATTACCTACCAGTAAATCTCCTGCCTCGGCCGAGGGCTTCGTGTAATGGCTCTCCTAGACACAGCGCGATCTCACCCCCAATACCGGGAGAGACGAAACCCCTGCCGATCTGCTCACTTGCCTCCATGTGGCTCGGGACTGTACCCAACTAAAACCTGTTTGCACGACTCCTTTGAGCCGTGGTAGGGTAGTAATCAAAGTGCAGTAGGAACTCACACAAGACAAATGACGATCTCAGGTCGATGAACTAACCTGTACACATGTCACCAGGGAACTGCTATCTGACGTCAGGTATAATACCAACTAACATGTTCCCGGCGAGTCATGTCCAGTGTACTCATAACCCAATGAGCACCTGTATACATCTTAGGTGAACTAACTGACACCAATGGCTTGTGAGACCGGCCACCACCCCTCGTCGGGGTCTCGACTGTATACACTAGTCAACTGATGGAGTATCGATGCCCAGTCTCTAAACTCCTACGACTAGGGACCTTTTAAGGATGTTCTTATAGACCTCAGCTTCCACGTATATGATCGCCATCATATTGCTGGCAGTCAAGCAAGAATCCTAAGGGCTCTATCAACGTGTAATAGCGACCTGTAAGGTCACCTAAAGCAGTACACAATGATAAAGATAAACCAGATAGCATACTATCATCTTGAGTAAGACTGTCCTACCGGCATAGATCCTCCCTCAATCATTGCAATCACGTGCCTATGATCCAATAATTGACTCTGAGGGCACTATATCCAACAATCTCCCACTTGAACTCAAGGCTAATTATTGTGATGTCGCATACTCACAGCCCGTGTGATACCGAACACCCAACTCCTATATTGATCAGTCTCACAAAGCCCGTTTGCGAAGCTATTGCGTTTGAGGAATAGCCTCAGTGAGTAGATCTGCCCTGATGTTTCTTTCTATGTCTCTTTTTATCTCAAGTTCGCGGAGAAAGCCATCTCCCGAAAATGAGCAATACCTGTCTTAGAATATGTCTGGATATCTGATGGGACCTAGTTCATAAATGAACTCCAAATTCAAACTTCTTAGACTGTATCGTCAACTGAACTTAATCAGTATCCGCTTGGACCATCTGTCCAAAATACTGCCCCTCGTCAGAGGGAAAACTATAACTCTGGCAGTCACTCTGTCATCCAGGTCACCTTGGAAGCCTGGAATGATAACAGTCTCCTAAAAGAGGCTGTTCTTATCATATCCCTAGAACATCCACTTATGTTCTAAAACTGCTTCCGATCGTTTCTCTAGGATTGGATTAATATCAACTTATTGCATCTCGTGCAAAAACAACATCTGGTGCGGTACTTGACATCTCATGATTGACTCAATTGCCTAAGCAAGTGATCTGTCAATCATGCACATCCCTCTCCCCTTTAGTCTGTAAGACACCTTTAGAGAGTATGACTCCATCACCTGCAGGTATACTACCATGCCAGGAGTCGTTCATTCTAAAACCTTTAGAATGCTGTCTAAGTACCCAGATTGGGAAATTACCCAAATCCAGATCTAAAACCATAGATCCAGTAACCAGAATATCTGATATAATATCCATATCCTATGTAGAGAAACCAATGTGTGACAACCAAAGTATAACCGATCGTAGTATAGGAATTTCACTTCCTACTCTGTGTGTGTCATCCAAATACCAGGACATCACACCCTACTACTTTCTTAACAGATCCATCCCCTATTCTGATGAAGTCAAACCTATGACTGTCATATCAGAAATAGATGATCTATCTCCGCTATAACTGCTTTAGTCCATAAATAGACATAAGCTACTTGTCCACTATGCTTCCGCTGCTCCCACTGACTACGAAAACCCTCTGGCAGAGTCATATACATGTACACTTCTAAAGCTTGTTTAGAACGACGCAATACTCATCCTCCTACCGGGTCTCATAGTCTGGAACAACAGTAGTGTCAAGTCTGGGTAAACAAGAACATCCCTATCACCGTCCTTGAGGCTACCGGATTACCTCTCGGGTGCCTGAGGTTACCCACCATATCTGCGGAGTAGCCAATAGATGTCAATGCAGATTGAATCTTTAGGTCCTTATCAAATTTTCAGTAATCGTTTGCGGTTCTAGAATCACTTCCAGTTCTACCATACTCCCACTGCTGTTTTCTGAAAAAATCCATTTTTATTAAAACTGTGGCGAGTCAAGAACAATATCACTATTGATCTTCCAGATGGTAGAAAACCAACCCTCGTCATAGCCCGGGTCAACCCACAAACAGCCATTACAGAAACGTGCCTTGAGTTATCCAGAGTCTGGTTTTAAGCATAAGCTGGACAACTCCCCATACCTTAACATCGTTAAGATATGAACCGTTCTATATCCAATATAGAAACAGAGGCACTGATTTAATTGAAACCAGATTCAAATCATGCAGCTGTCTCCAGTGCATGTAAACTAAATGGAAGGAGGCCGATCAGCATTACTCAACTTAGGAGTGCTTCCAATTATGAGTAACCTGAAAGAGAAGCAAGTTCTCTTAATCATTACTATCAACTGAATACCATACACAAGTATCTACATCTTCGATCACCTTGAAGAATACTGATACTTGCAACACCTGGTTCTCTACTTTATTCTTATACCTATAACTTCTCAAAACTTGGACCTTGCATTTCTACGAAACACATGTCAAAGAACTAGAGAAGTCACAAGTAAACAAAATATAGTACGAGTACCAACCCACTGTCCTCATGGACAGTGGACAACATACAATACTCTGTATAAGTCCACTGAGTCTAATAACTCATTCCCTGTGTGTCGTAGGTTGAGAACTGTACTTATGGTTAAGAAGAATTACACCGCTGGTTAATGCTCCTTACCCAACCATCCACTGATATAGGTAAATGTCATAGAAATAATTTCAAAAGGTTATATCTCACTCTAGAAAAAATAGACGTACAGATATATCAATTTGAAATTGGTGCATAACAACAGATATTCAAAGCCAAATATTTGCCGTCCGGCAAACAACCCAGGCGATTTCCTCAAATATCACTAATTACAATGAATCCCGATATAATGAGGAAGAAAACCCAATTCCCAATAACTTACTCCCACTCAACATCTGTAAAACCATACAGATGTGAGAATCAAACCTGGTAAATACATACCCTGGAGCAAGGGCTAATTGGGAAATCAGTTTTCTTTTAATAATACACAGTGAAACTGAAACATGTAAATGTTTCGAAGGGGTATCCGGGTATTCCTAGTAATGCCTCTTCCATTATCCAGATTCATGACTGTAACCGTACATTTCATTTCCATCTCGCCAAATCCCTTTATATTTCTTTAGTCATTACCTTCTGTACACCCTTTTAGGCCAAATGGTTTTCTTCCTTCCCTACCGTTCGGCACCAGCCTATGGTTTGGAAGAAGACTATCCAATAAGCATAATAGGTGTACTCTCCTAATCCTAGCAGTACTCGTAGCCTGAGAGAAGGTGAAGATAAAAGACAACTGAATAAATCTTATTCCTATTTCTCCTGAACCAGAATCCATCCCCGAACTGGAACAAGTTCCTTCGAGTTCGTATATAACCATAAGATGGAATATCCAAATAACTGTAGATCTTCGTAGTGATACGGAGTGTCCTGGAGAAATACAAAGGTGAAGTAGGAGTGGTGATGAAATACTTGGTTTGGTCATGAATAGCAGTCGCAATTTACTTTGCTCTCTTTCTAATCCCTTTATTTGTCTTTACTTATTACCTTCTGTATACCTTCGTTAGGCTAATTGGTTTTCTTCATTCCCTACCGTTCGGCACCTGCCTATGGTTTGGAACACTATCCAATTAGCGTAATAAGTGTACCGTCCTAATCCAAGGAGCACTCGTAACCTGAGAGAAGGTAAAAGGAAAAGACAACTGAATAGTCCTATTCGTTTTCTCCAGAACCTGAAACCATCCTCGAATAAGTTCCTTCGAGTTCGTATATAACCATACGATGGTTTTATCCAATGGAAGTTGATGTTCGTAGTAATACGGGGTGTTCTGGAGAAAAGGGTAAGAGTAGGAGTGGCAATGAGGTATGCAACTCAGACAATCCAAAAGCCAGTGTTTTAAGAAAGTTCGGTTAATCTTGGTCACTGAGTCATAGTCAAGGGTCGGGCCATGGTCGCTGCCAAAGAGAGAGAGAAAAGAAACACTCAGCGTGCACTCTAACCTAGATCAGAATGGTTATCACTTTATCTAATCAGAAAACCTCCCACTGCATCCTCAAATTCTCCTCCAAACCTGAAAGAAGAATTAGTCGGGATTACCCGAGGAGTATACCAACTCATCAGTGGGAATCGGGATCCAACTATCATCACATGATAACGTGACGGAATCCACTCACGTTATCACACTCCAGAAGGTATGTGCATGCCTGGCAAGTTTCAGTTTATTTAGAAACTCCCGATGTGATTTTTTACCCCAAGCGGCTTATGACCTTGACTAGGTCAACAAACCATAAACCGCTAGTCAAGTTCAACCCGTCATTATTTGGACTGTATTAAACCCACCTGTACGTGCCCTTGACTAGGTCAACAAGGCCGCACGACTGTCCTACCAATCCCATTTATGCAACAAACAAGCACCACTTAGCTACCGAACACTACGTCTTGACTGGGTCAACAAACGCAGCAAGAATACTAAATAATACCCGTAAGAAATGACGGAGGGCTACGGTTGGTTTTTGGCGAAAAACCTTTAACGTAATGAACTTGATATCATTGAAGGAACTGCATAGCGTTTTATAAAAAATATAGTGGCGAAAACCTTCGCTAAAGAGGTCACTCCCGGTGAAGGGATCTCGGCTCTTTCCCCATAGAATGAGGTGCAGGATATTCCAACGGAGTACCACGATGCAAAGCAAAAGGCAATCGACTATAATGAAGTTATTACCCTGACGCAAACTTCTGTCCATGGGGTCACTCCCGGTGAAGGGATCTCGGCCCTTGCCTCGTCGACTGAGGTGCTGGATATTCATAACCGAATACCACTGTGCAAAACAAAAGAGAACGTCCTTGCAATAACAACTTTTTTTTTAAAATGTTCCAACAACATCAGAATAGGCTTGTTTAGCTTGCATTGATCCGAATCAATGCAGTTCCATCAATTAATCACACCACAAAAGAACGAAAATATGATGTACGTATATGCCATCCGCATTCGCCACTTGGTCCCGTCATCACCCGTTAGGTTACTTAACTAACGACAGAGCGGGGACTGGACTAGCGCGGGTGTAAAACATATACAACATCTACTAGTATATATATCAATATATAATATTCGCTCAAGGCGTGATAAAATGCAACATCACAGAGAGTAATAATCATCACAGAACAATACAGATAATCTGGGATCCCCGGGTTTCGTAGAGCCGCTACTGAAACCCGACGTTCCCCTGGTCGTGTGGATAGCCTGTGCAATGAAATCCTAGACCCCTACGGGCGCGGCAAGTTACCCGCCAAAACCTGAAGCGAAGCAGCCCCCTTCAACAACGTGAATGGACCACCCAGCACTTCACGGAATCCGGTAACTTTAGCACCCCTCCTTGGGTCAAACTGTACCCCCTACGAGTACGGAGAATAGCCCGCCAATTCTAGAGTAAAGCCCCTTCCTTCTCAAAGCCATGAGATGCAGGCCCGTTGCCTTCTAGAACCCAGCTACCCATGCACCCCTCTGCGGGGTAATCCTAGTACAAAAAGTAAAATATACAATGGGTACATCGACCTCAGCCCGGCCGTGCCCCAAAAGAATAATATACAAACAGGCAGTGACGGCATTCCACATGTCGGACGCTCGTCCCGCAATATCAAATGTACAAATACAACCAAACTGTACTAACATTGCATCCAGGCTATCCACCACGACAAATCCGCAATATCACAGCACAACACAGAACATCAATGTGAATGTCACGTTCGCAAATCCATCTAAAAGGGCTATAGCAATTAGACAAGATTTACCGATCAAATGACATTCATGGTCGCAGATATAATGTAAATACTGTGAACTAACATATTTAAATTTTCGATCGACAAAATTTCCCGAAGTGGGCCCCAAGCACAAATCCTAGTACTCAAACAAATCTGGGCCCAAACAAAAATTACCAGAAACCCCTTTTCCAAGTCAGAGACCTACTATAGAAATTTGGTGCAGTGAAGCCTCAGAGTGGCGGCGGAACCGCGGCCAAACGGGGGGTATGGCCGCGGTTCGGCGGCGATACTGTTGGATCATGGTACCAAATTTCTACAGTGCTCCTAAAAAACCCTGCCTGATTTTCTGACATGCCCAAAAAAATTTTTAGAGCACAAAAAAAATTCAACAGAAACTGAACAATTCGAAACGCGGTTTTTGGAAATTTTGTCCGATCGAAGTTCTAAACAAGTTAGAGCAAGCTAGAAGAGATTAATGGCGTGGCTCTGATACCATGTAAGACTACGGTAGCGCCCCGGCCGTCTTTCCGAGGCCAAAATACGGAACAAAAATTTTTCTTAACTTTAAACCGGCGCTATCGTATGCTTAAAACCCGGATCGAACCATTAACCTATAACAAGCTATCAAGAGAGAGGGTTGGAAAGCTATACCGATTGATCCATGTCTTTTGGTCTTTGGCCACCATCCCAAGCTCCTCGCGGCATCTCCGGTCTTGATCTCCTCGTCGGAAAGGGCACCACATCTACAGTCTTTTTATGGGCTCCCGCTTCATCCGAAGCAACTCGGGCACGAAGTGTGCTAGCCGACGTGTCCAAGATGATGTAGAGAATGTTTGTGATCACTTTGTCTCTTGCATCCATGAGATGGATGGAGGTTAGAGATGATGCCATTAATGGAGAATGTAAGCTAGAGGAAGAAGAAGAAGAAGAGAAGGCTTTCTCGTCTTTTCTTTTCTTATGATTGAATAATGAGAGTGAAAGAGTGTAAGAAAAAGAAATACAAGAGCTCTCTATAACCCTTGGCTGCCCCTCTCTCTCCTCTCATCAAATCAACTCACTAATCAATCACATAATGTGATATTTGCACAAGAAATGATACCATGACTCACCCATGAAGTACATGTATCATTTAATGCACAAAATGATGGTTTCTAGCTCATAATTTCCATTTGTAAACATTAACCCAAATGTTTACATCAATAAAAATATACGGCAGCATCTAAAGTAAACTCGTGACGGATCACAAGGATACCCCTCACCTGTATATACATACCTGCATCCGCATTCCGACTGAATGCAAATGCGATGAGACTAAAGTAATCCAACAAATCTAATACTACGATCCGGCTTAAACCAAAGCCCACTAGTATGATCCGCCCGATCATGATCCGTGCAATACCGCACGTATTTGATCGGACCCTGCCATATATCATACGGCCTCTACAACGTTTCGCCCGAAACTTGAGAAACTGTCTGTGGGGGACTCTAAAGACTCGTCAATACTTTGGCTGTAGATTTAACCACTAGCACGTCAAAGGTACTAGCTGTACGTAACGGGCTACCAGGTATTGACCAAAAGGGAGGCCGATGAGCGAACTCATCCTGACACCCTACTGAGCCTGTCAGTGACAATATCCGTACAGTCCGGTCCGTTCGTCTATGAGCTTCGCATGGCGGGCCTAGGGGGCTGGTAAAAGTCAGACCCCCAATAGCGGTACAAGTCGTGTCGGAGTGTAGCCCAGAACACCCCGAGATACTAATGGAATACCTACCAGTAAATCTCCTGCCTCGGTCGAGGGCTTCGTGTAATGGATCTCATAGACACAGCGCGATCTCACCCCCAATACCGGGAGAGACGAAACCCCTGCCGATCTGCTCACTTGCCTTCATGTGGCTCGGGACTGTACCCAACGAAAACCTGTTTGCACGACTCCTTTGAGCCGTGGTAGGGTAGTAATCAAAGTACAGTGGGAACTCACACGAGACAAATGACGATCTAAGGTCGATGAACTAACCTATGCACATGTCACCAGGGAACTGCTATCTGACGTCAGGTATAATACCAACTAGCATGTTCCCGGCGAGTTCTGTCCGGTGTACTCATAACCCAATGAGCACCTGTATACATCTTAGGTGAACCAACTGACACCAATGGCTTGTGAGACCGGCCACCGCCCCTCATCGGGGTCTCGACTGTATACACTAGTCTACTGATGGAGTATCGATGCCCAGTCTTGAAACTCCCACGACTAGGGACCTTTTAAGGATGTTCTTATAGACCTCAGCTCCCACGTATATGATCGCCATCATACTGCTGGCAGTCAAGCAAGAATCCTAAGGGCTCTATCAACGTGTAATAGCGACCTGTAAGGTCACCTAAAGCAGTACACAATGATAAAGATAAACCAGATATCATACTATCATCTTGAGTAAGACTGTCCTACCGGCATAGGTCATCCCTCAATCATTGCAATCACGTGCCTGTGATCCAATAATTGACTCTGAGGGCACTATATCCAACAGGTATGTATATACAGTTGAGGGGTATTCTTGTAATTTCTTACAAGATTACTTTTAAAAGATTACACCTCAACATGGTTTAGACCTTTTTGGATTAAAAGGATATTGAGGTATAGGATGAGGTGTTTATTGCATTTTTGTGGCATGGCTAATTAGTGACCCATGGTTACTATTCTAGCATGCTTAGGGTTTTTGTTTGTTGTGAGATTATCTTGACTTGAGATATTTTTGTTGACTCTAGATATTTTGGAGACTTGATATATTTATTGTGATAGCTCCATTATTTCTTATTAACACTCACAACACACAAAACATTATGCCATTCATTCATTTACTTTCTCTCTCTTGAGTTGCTCTCAACTCCTTATTCTCATGGCATCTTCTTCTTCCTCTAGCTCCACCAAAACCCACTCATGAGTTGAGAATCCTTGGGTGTCTTGAGAAAAATTAATCCTCCATCACTCTCTACTTCATCTACGATATCTGGAGTAGCGATCTAGATGCCCTAGTTGCCTCGGATATGAGGTTGGAGCTCGTTGCATAGACTCTCGGGTGGATCATCTTCGATGAAGGGAGACCGGAGATCATGCTTGATCAAGGAAGCCCCTAGGAGCTTGGGATGATGGTTGAATACCGAAGTACACGGATCTATTCAGTATAACCATTCTAACTCCTTTGCATGTTTTGTTATCTAGGGCTTATGGGTCGATCCGGGTTATCGGGTTGTTCTAGCGCCGGTTTTTTGAAATTTTTGTTCCGCAATGGCCACGGTTTGATGGCAGGGGCACTTGCATAACCCAACATGGTATCAGAGATACTCCATAAGCCTTATTTAACCCATTGCGACATTAGAAATCCGCCGTTTTTGTCGTGCAAAAACTGCCGACAAAACAGTTCCGAAAACTGAAAGTTTGAGATTTTTGCACACCCCGCGGGCTAACGGTTTGAACTGAGAAGCCATGGGGTGGTGCATGGGCATCCCGGGGGGCCTAACGGCTGGGCCCACTCCCCAAGACCACCACAAGGTGGTCTTGGCAGTGGGGACCCGAAACTGCCCCACCTTGGGCAGTTTTGGGTCTGCCTCACCCCCTAGAGACCTCGTGGTGGCCTCGGGGGTGGGGTACCCCCTCTAGGCCCCCCGATTCGAAGTTAATTTCATGCTCTAACTCCCCGTGAAGGTTCGGGCACGTTTTGTTTTGATTCGGACATCCGAATTGGCATTAAACGGTCGGTTTTTGGAACATTAGCTCACAGTTTTTTTCATGGTTTTGGAAATTGGTTTAGTTTGCTAATTGCGTGCGGAATTCTAATGTCGTAGTTTTCAGTACATACATTACTATCTGCGACCATGAATTTCATTAGATCGGTACAACTCGTCTAATTTCTATATGCTCTTTTAGACGGGTTTGCGAACGTGACATTCACGTTGATGTTCTATGTTGTGCTGTGGTTGTGGCGGGATCGTCGTGGTGGATAGCTTGGGTGTAATAGTAGTACAGTTTCGATTTATTTGTACATTTGATATTGCGGGGCGAGCGCCCGATATATGGACTTCCGTCACTGACAGTTTGTATATTATTTATTTGGGACAGGACCTGGTTGAGGCCGATGTCACCGTTGTACATATTTCTCTTTTCTGTACTAGGATTACCCAGCGATGGAGTGCATGGATAGACAGGTTCTAGAGGGAAACGGGCTCTCATCTCATGGTGTTGATACGGAGGGGGACTCACTCTAGAATTGGCGGGCTATTCTCCGCACTCGTTGGGGGTATAGGTTGACCCACGGAGGAGTACTCAAGTTACCAGATTCCGTGAAGTGTTGGGTGGCCCATTCACGTTGATGATTGGGGTTGCCTCACTTCTGGGATTGGAGGGTAACTTTCCGTACTCGTAGGGGTCTAGGTTTTCATTGCACAGGCTATCCACCCGACCAGGAGAACGTTGGGTTTCACTTGCGGCTCAAAGGAAACCCGGGGCTCCCATATCATCAGTATTGTTCTGTGAGGCTTATCGCTTATCTGTGATGTTGCATTTATCATGCCTGGAACGATTATTATATATTTTTATATATATAATAGTAGATATTGTATATGTTTTACACCCGCGCTAGTCCAGCCCCCGCTCTGTCGTTAGTTAAGTAACCTAACGGAAGATGATGGGGCCCAGTGGAGAATGCGGATGGCATATACGTATATCATATTTTTATTCTTTTCTGGTGTGATTAATTGATGAGACCATGTTGATTCTGATCAATGCAAGGAAAACAGACCTATTCGATGTTGTTGGAACAATTTTCAAAAGCTGTTATTACAAGGATGTTTTCTTTTGTTTTGCACAGCGGTATTCGGTTATGAATATCCAGCACCTCATTCGACGAGGCAAACGCCGAGATCCCTTCACCGGGAGTGACCACTTGGGCATAAGTTTGCATCAGGGTAATAACTTCACTATAGTCGATTACTATTTTGCTTTTCATCGAGGTATTCAGTTGGAATATCCTGCACCTCATTCCACGAGGAAAGAGACGAGATCCCTTCACCGGGAGTGACCTCTTTAGCAAAAGTTTTCACCACTATATATTTGTAAAGCTATCCGGTTCCTTCAACGATATCAAGTTCATTACGTTAAAGATTTTTCGCCAAAAACCATTCGTAGCTGTTCAGTTGATAAAACTGCACATTTAATATGACATTTTTCCTACTATTATTATATAATAAAAGGTGTTTATTATAATATATGATACATATGAGGGTTTATCTGTAAAAATACTATTTTCATGTGTTTATATATTATAAATAACATTTTGTAGGAAAAAGTAAGCATATAATATCCATGTAACATTTGGCCCATTTAAATATGCTTACCTTATTAATACCTTTGACCAATTCTTAATGGTTAAGGTAATATCTCAATAAAACAAACTCTACTAATATTGTTTGTTGAGTTATTGTGCAGAATTTTCAGGGCTGAAATCAAGGAAATCAAAGTTGGCAAATCAAATCTACCAAAGATATTCAAGAAACTAATTCTGGTAGAAATGTAGAAAAGATTTTCAAAGTCTAGATATTCAAAAGATTACCAAGTGTTACAGATATGAAGCTACAAAAATTAGAGGCCATGATCTCACCAAAAGGGGGCGGATCCGCGGCCAAACCTATCCAATGGCCGCGGTTCCGCCGCGGATTTGAAGAGTTGAGATATGGGATTGTGGTGGTTAGGATCCTAACAACTAGTTTCCATATTAGGAAACTAGGGTTCTGGCTCTGTGACTATAAATAAGGACCGAGAGCCTCTTGGAAAAATCATCAAGCCGAAGAGATCACGAAGTCCAAGACGGCTCACGCATCCAGGCTGATCATCAACGGTTCATCTACCTCCTTGGAAGAGATCGAGAAGCAAACTAGTATTTGTAATCATTTTCTAAGGGATCAAAGTGTAATGAATATTGTTGATTAATAAAGGTAGCTCTTTTTCCTATTCTATTTCTTTGTAGTTTAATTACGCATTTTCTCTCTATCTCTTTTTCTCCCAACATGCGCGATTAATTCTCCGCTTGTTAGGGTTCGTAGGATTAAGGTAGGCTAATGGACGATGAAAATAATTAAACCCTTTTTAAGTCCTATAAAGTTTAGGAACTTTATCAAAAGAATCATTAACATCCTAATCGGGCACGCTAGCAATTCTTTGCTAGTTCCGACCGCGATTAGAGATTAGATTAAGGATTGTTTTGGTAAATGCTAGATATGAACGGAGTTCCGTGTCGAGATAAGGGTTAAGAGTGGGATTTCTTTTCCCTCCAGAAACCCTAATCTACACGCATCACCGTCGTTCTAGTTCTAAATCTATTAATGGATAAAAAAGGTAACTTTTAATTAATCGTCCATAACTACTAAATCCTAACAAACCCTACAAGCCTTCTTATTATATTTACTACATCTTTAAAATAATCTAGATCTATATTTTACATTCTTGTTTAACGTAGATCTAGAAACCATTATATAAAATTCTTTATCCCTCCTCTCCTTCTCAACACATCTAAAGTAAGAGTAAAAGGTTCCACGTTTCCTTGAGGACGACCCGTACTCATCTCGGTCTAGCTACGCGCGACACCGTTATTGATTGCGGTTATTCTACAAAAACACTCTTTCGTAACAATCAAATGGCGCCGTTGCCGGGGATACGTGCGTAATATTTTATTTTTACTATTTGTGTTGAATTCTTAGACGAGCCATATCATTATTAAAACAAAACTGCAAATTGCATATTTAACGATTTGTGCGTGGATTTTTGCAAGGAGATCTGGAGTCACAGAATTGAGGAAAACAGGAAACAAAGACATTTTTAGAGATCCAGAGGAGCACAAAAGGCCATAGAAAAAATTTCATCAACTGTTCCTTCTGCCACGCGGCGGAACCGCGGCAAAAGCACCCATTCTGCGGCGGAACCGCGGCAAGTTGGAGGAATTAGGGAATAAATCTTCTCTGGTATCTTTCTCAACTCCTTCTCTCTCTCCTCAAATCCAATAAAATCTATTTTCTGCAGGATTCTTTGCAAAATCGCGCCGCTAAAAAATCTTTTTGCAAAAGTTTTGTGATTGGTTTTGTTTTGCATATTTTAATACGGATTCTAAGGGGCAAAGACCAAATCAAGATTAGGTGGGGATTTCATCACCCTTCCTAAGCCCCAAAAATCACAAACCAAGCATATAGATCAACCCTTCATTAATTTAAAAAATATCTAGACCAGACTCTAAGGACTGTCGCGCTCAATAAGGACAGAGGAAGGTCGAGGGTAATCAATCGTTTAACCGCATTATTTTTGTAGTGCCTAGGCAAGTGTGTCGAAGGCTAGTGGTTTTTAATTAGGCCCACGACGTGGTTCCTTCCCACTTACCTGGCACTTACCTAGCTACAAGGGTAGTACGGAGGCGGTAGAGGATTTATCCTGCGGCTTGTCCTTTGGAAGTCTAGGAGCGGTCTAGAGACTGGACCTAAATAACCATAGTTCTAGGGTTGTACATTTTTGTGATTTGTCTAAATCCGTCTTTTTTTAAAAAAAAAACAAATTACTTTCTCTCCTTTTTACCCCTTCCCCTTCTTCTCTTCTTATAATGGGTGACCTAAACTGAAGAACACTTGCCGAGCTTTGCTGTCCACAACCAGATATCTCTTGTTTTCGAAATCCCTTCGGTATACCGTCCGGCTCTTCCATGTCCTTAAGAGATCATATAGAACAAGCAGGAAGAAACAGTTGGCCACCTCAGTCTAGGTCTTATCAACCGTATCCTAATCCTACACCTGTTTCAGTTCATACCCAGAGTGAGGAAGCCCCTAGACGAATGTCCATTGCTGAGCACATAGCTAGGTCTAGAGGCCAAAGTTTCAACCCGGACCAATATCAACCATCACCACCACTGTCCGAAGAAGAGTTTGATATGTGGTTTGTATATAGCCAACCAACCAACCCATATCAATATTCTTCTTATCATAATATTGATCCTACTCCTACCCAAGTTCAGCAACCATTCTGTTCCTATCAATCCAATCCGACTTTTCCACCTACTCTAGACAGTTCTTCTAATCAGTCATTTGGGAGTTTTAATTATCCACAGGAATTTCAATCTTATACTGAAACCCCTTATCAACCCAAGACTAGTCTGGAGCAGACATTAGAAAAATTTATGGAACCGACGAATCAAATTATGAAGGATTTGCGTAGTAAGACAGAACTGTACACCCTTCCTAATCAAACCTCCCTATTCCAAACTGAACTCCACAACTCCAGTTTCATAGATTCATCAAGTACAATGTCTGATAAGTTGTGTGACTTTGTAGTGTTTGATTTACCCAACTGTGAAGGGTCCCTTTCAAGTGAAACCATACCCAACCCTTGTGATCTCTACACCTCCACTCTTGAACCAAAACTGATTGAAAACCACACTTTTGATGAGGAGTTTGAGAATTTTAACCTTCACTTGAATGAGGTGATTGACGTTGGGGATATTTTGATTGATGAACCCGAAATTTTGGATGATTTTATCCCACCAATTCATCGATTCTTTTCACTTCCTTATGGTCATCATCTTGAGCCTTTAATTCTTCCCGAATCCCAAATATGTCTTGAAATTGATGATAAAGGTATACCCGAAGATCAGATCGAAATACAGCCTCCATCTTCCACATCTGGTTCAGCAACACTCGACACACCAATTTTTTTACCCATTTCACCTTCTACTTTCTCCGGTTCTTCTTCTGTTCCTATAGTTTCGGTGAGTTTTGATAAATCACAATCCGTTAATTCAAGTTCAGTAATACCAGAAATTCAACTTGATTTGGTTATTTTTGAAAAAGAGGTAGATGAGTTTTTCGGGCCCTCTACCTCAGTGATTTTTTATGAATCAAGTAGAATAAATTCTGGCATAAAACTCTTTGACAGCAAAATGTTCAATCACACTATTGAGAAAAGTTTTGAAGAACTTTTTGCTGACGAACTTGAATTTTTAAACAATACGGATTTTGTGATTGATCAATCTCCACTTATAGAGGTTGAACCGTCACCATTCCTTCTTCCTAATCATTCACATTCCTCCTCATTCTTTCTTTTCTCTAAATTCAAACCCTTTCCTGACCACCTCTTATCCCTTCCCCACTTTTTCTTGACTCGATACAACACATTCTTCCACCAACCTATACGCTATACTGATAAAATCTTTGAATGGTTGGTGTTAAATTTTGGACTTTGTAAAGCTTTATTTTGATCAAAAGACTCACCCACTCTTAAAATGCTTCGTATTGTCTAACTCATGTTTGAGGGGGGGTATATTTTTGGCTCTTGAACATAACTTTTGTCCTCAAATTTGTGAGCCAAAAATAAATTTGGGGGGGCATTTTCACTTTCATATATTCTTGCCCCCATTAATAATTTCCTCCCAAGTCTACAGGTTTTTGAGCTTAACGGATGACATCAGTGAGGACACTACTGTAAACAGGTTTGGGGGAGGTTGTGCTTATTTACACATCAATTTGCATCATATTTTGCATAAGCACAACATTTTCAAAAATTAAAAAAAAAATTTTGATAATAAAAGAATAGAAAGTGAAAAATTATATATGAAAGATAGGAATAGTTTAAGAAAACCAAGAAAATTAGAAGTTTTCTTAAACGAACTAGTAATAAGTAGTTATGAGCTGTTGTCCCAAGGGTTTGTAAGATGAAGGAAATCACTAATCTAGGGATAAAAATAATTCTGAAAAATAGTTTCTATTCTGGAAGCCAAACATTTGAATGTTGATACCCTACTATATGCACTTACACACGTCTTGAAACTCGGGATAGTAGAGGATACCTTGAAATGCTCTTGTCTAAAAGCCAAAGTATGAAGGAAATGAAAAAAAAATGAAGAAAATATAAAAATGGTGAAAAGAAAAATGAACACTAGTTTTGTTATCGCCAAGGCAGCAATAAAAAAATATAGCGAGGGTGCTTCATCACCTAGTGCCTTAGACCAACTGGTTTGGGAGTCACTGCTAAGTCTTAGGTGGTGTAAGACGGGGAAAATACTATCACCTAATCAGCAAGCACATGAGTAATCGGTAGGTTAGTACCTCAAGAAGTATTAACGGTCGCATGAAAATGTGTGAGCAAATCTAAATATTCATCAAGTTAAAAAGTACTGAGGTAGATGGACAAGAGTATGATAGCTTGAATTGAATTCTCCGAGTGTAGGGATGTCCATTTCACACACGTAGGGGTATATGATCGATGTTTGGATGAAAGGTAGGAATGAAGAATAAAGACGATGTTTTATTGAGAGATGATGTGATTTCTAACATTTTTTCATGACTATTAAGATAGAGCTCATGACAACTGAAAAGCTAGTGTAGTTGGAAACTCTTATTTTCAAAGTCTTTCTTTTATGGTTCTTATCTTTATATGTAAATTTCACCATCTCTCTTTTGTTATTGGATTTTGTGGGTGTAATCCGCTGAAAACCCTCAGGAGACAACACTCCTCCTACTAGGGACACCTAGAGGTTTAACGGCTTGTTGCACGTGCTCAGTGCAATCGTGTTGCCTACGAAAGTGTGCTTAGCTTTCTCCTTTCTTTTTCTCCTTCTCATTAATAAACTAGTTTGCTCGGGACGATCAAAGATAAGTTTGGGGGTATTTGTTCAGTTGATAAAACTGCACATTTAATATGACATTTTTCTACTATTATTATATAATAAAAGGTGTTTATTATAATATATGATACATATGAGGGTTTATCTGTAAAAATACTATTTTCATGTGTTTATATATTATAAATAACATTTTGTAGGAAAAAGTAAGCATATAATATCCATGTAACATTTGGCCCATTTAAATATGCTTACCTTATTAATACATTTGACCAATTCTTAATAGTTAAGTTAATATCTCAATAAAACAAACTCTACTAATATTGTTTGTTGAGTTATTGTGCAGAATTTTCAGGGCTGAAATCAAGGAAATCAAAGTTGGCAAATCAAATCTACCAAAGATATTCAAGAAACTAATTCTGGTAGAAATGTAGAAAAGATTTTCAAAGTCTAGATATTCAAAAGATTACCAAGTGTTACAGATATGAAGCTACAAAAATTAGAGGCCATGATCTCACCAAAAGGGGGCGGATCCGCGGCCAAACCTATCCAATGGCCGCGGTTCCGCCGCGGATTTGAAGAGTTGAGATATGGGATTGTGGTGGTTAGGATCCTAACAACTAGTTTCCATATTAGGAAACTAGGGTTCTGGCTCTGTGACTATAAATAAGGACCGAGAGCCTCTTGGAAAAATCATCAAGCCGAAGAGATCACGAAGTCCAAGACGGCTCACGCATCCAGGCTGATCATCAACGGTTCATCTACCTCCTTGGAAGAGATCGAGAAGCAAACTAGTATTTGTAATCATTTTCTAAGGGATCAAAGTGTAATGAATATTGTTGATTAATAAAGGTAGCTCTTTTTCCTATTCTATTTCTTTGTAGTTTAATTACGCATTTTCTCTCCATCTCTTTTTCTCCCAACATGCGCGATTAATTCTCCGCTTGTTAGGGTTCGTAGGATTAAGGTAGGCTAATGGACGATGAAAATAATTAAACCCTTTTTAAGTCCTATAAAGATTAGGAACTTTATCAAAAGAATCATTAACATCCTAATCGGGCACGCTAGCAATTCTTTGCTAGTTCCGACCGCGATTAGAGATTAGATTAATGATTGTTTTGGTAAATGCTAGATATGAACGGAGTTCCGTGTCGAGATAAGGGTTAAGAGTGGGATTCCTTTTCCCTCCAGAAACCCTAATCCACACGCATCACCGTCGTTCTAGTTCTAAATCTATTAATGGATAAAAAAGGTAACTTTTAATTAATCGTCTATAACTACTAAATCCTAACGAACCCTACAAGCCTTCTTATTATATTTACTACATCTTTAAAATAATCTAGATCTATATTTTACATTCTTGTTTAACGTAGATCTAGAAACCATTCTATAAAATTCTTTATCCCTCCTCTCCTTCTCAACACATCTAAAGTAAGAGTAAAAGGTTCCACGTTTCCCTGAGGACGACCCGTACTCATCTCGGTCTAGCTACGCGCGACACCGTTATTGATTGCGGTTATTCTACAAAAACACTCTTTCGTAACAATCAGTAGCCCTCCGTCATTTCAGATGGGTAGCATTTAGTATTCATGCTATGTTTGTTGGCCTTCGTCAAGGCATAGTGTATGGTAGCTATTTCTTACTTTTCTGTTGCATAGATAGATGCGTTGGTTTGGGACAGTCGTACTACTATGTTGGCCTTCGTCAAGGGTATGTACGGGTGGGTTCAAATTAACCTGGACAATGACGGGTAGAACTTGAAATGTGACTTATGATATGTTGGCCTCCGTCAAAGTCATAAGAGCATTGGGTAAAAGTCACATCGGGAGTTTTAAACATATAAGAAACTTGCCAGGCATGCGCATACCTTCTGGAGTGTGATAACTTAAGTGGATTCCATCATGTTATCATGCGATGATAGTTGGATCCCGATTCCCACAGATGAGTTAGTTTACTCCTCGGGTGATTTTAGATGATACCGACTAATTCTTCTTTCAGATTTGGAGAAGAACTTGAGGATACAGTGGGAGAGATCCTGATTAGATAAAGTGATTAACCATTCTGATCTGGATTAGAGTGCACGCTGAGTATTTATTTTCTCTCTCTCTTTGGCAGCGACCATGGTCCGACCTTAGACTAGAACTCATGAACCAAGTTAACCGAACCTTCTTAAAACACACTGGCTTTTGGATTGTCAGAATTGCATACTTCATTGCCACTCCTACTTTTACACTTTGCTTTTCTCCGGAACATTCTGTATCACTACGAAGATCCACAGTTATTGGATATGACCATCGTATAGTTACATACAAACTCGAAGAAACTTATTTCAGATTCGAGAATGGTTTCCGGTTCTGGAGAAATTGAATAGGACTATTCAGTTGTCTTTTCCTTTTACCTTCTCTCAGGTTGTGATGGCTCCTAGGATTAGGAGAGGGTACACCTATTGCGCTTATTGGATAGTCTTCTTCCAAACCTTAGGCTGGTGCCGAAGGATAGGGAAGGAAGAAAACCATTTAGCCTAAGTAGGGTGTACAGAAGGTAATAAGTAAAGACAAATAAAAGGATTAGAAAGAGGGCAATGTAAAATGCAACTGCTGTCATTCACGACGAAACCGCGTATATCATCGCCACTCCTACTTCACCTTTGCATTTCTTCGGAACATTTCGTATCACTACGAAGATCAACATTTATTAGATGCGCCATCGTATAGTTATATACGAACTCGAAGAACTTGTTCCATTTCGAGGATGGTTTCTGGTTCAGGAGAAATAGAATAAGGATTATTCAGTTGTCTTTTTCCTTTTACCTTCTCTCAGGTTGCGAGGGCTCCTAGGATTAGGAGGGTACACCTATTATGCTTATTGGATAGTCTTCTTCCAAACCTTAGACTGGTGCCAAAAGGTGGGGAAGGAAGAATACCATTTAGCCTAAGTATGGTGTACAGAAGGTAAAAAGTAAAGATAAATAAAGGGATTGGAGAGATGGCAATGAAATATACGGTTACAGTCATGAATCTGGATAGTGGAAGAGCCATTACTAAGAATACCCGGATACCCCTTCGAAACATTTTCATGTTTCAGTTTCACTGTAAGTTGTTAATTGAAAACCGATTTCCCAATTAGATTCTTACTCCAGGGTATGTATTTACCAGGTTTGATTCTCACATATGTATTGTATTACAGATGATGAGCGGGAGTAAGATATTGGGAATTAGGAGATTATATCCTCATTATATCGGAATTCGTTGTAATTGGTGTTATTTGAGGAAATCACCTGGGTTTTTGCCGGACGGCAAATATTTGGTTTTGAATATCCGTAGTTATGCACCAGTTTTAAATTGATATATCTGTACGTTTACTTTATAAAGTGAGATATAACTTTTTGAAATTATGTCTATGACATTTACCTATATCAGTTGATGGTTAGGTAAGGAGCATTCAACAACGGTGTAAATCTTTTTAACCATTGTACGGTTTTCAACCTACGACGCATAGGGTTTGAGTTATTGAACTCAGGAGACTTATACAAAGTATTGTATGTTGTCCAGTGTCCATTAGGACATAGAGGTTGGTGCCCGTGCTATGTTCTGTTTACTTGTGACTTCTCCAGTTTTAGACGAGTATTTCGTATAAATACAAGGTCCAAGTTTTGAGAAGTTATAGGTACAAGAATAAAGTAGAGAACCATATGTTGCAAGTATCGGGATTCTTCAAGGTGATCGAAGATGTAGATACTTGTGTTTGGTATTCCATTGATAGTAATGGTTTTGAGAACTTGCTTCTCTTTCAGGTTACTCATATCTGGATGCACTCCTAGTTGAGTAATGTTGATCGGCCTCTCTCCATTTAGTTGACATGCACTGGAGACAGCTGCATGATTTGAATCTGGTTCCAATTAAATTAGTGCCTCTGTTTCTATATTGTATATAGAATGGTTCATATCTTAACGATGTTAAGGTATATGGAGTTGTCCGGCTTATGCTTAAAACCAGACACTGGACATACTCAAGGCACGTTTCAGTAATGGCAGTTTGTGGGTTATTCCGGGCTATGACGAGGGATAACTTTCTACCATCTGGAAGATCAATAGTGATATTGTTCTTGACTCGCCACAGTTTTAGCAAAATGGACTTTTTCAGAAAACAGTAATGGGAGTATGTAGAACTGGAAGTGATTCCAGAACCACAAACGATTACTGAAAATTTAATAGAACCTAAAGATTCGATCAGGTTTGACATTCCATTAGCCACTCCGCAGATATGGTGTGTAATCTCAGGCGTCCGAAAGGTACTTCGGTATCCTCAAAGACGGTGACAGGGAAGTTCTTGTTTACCCAGACTTTCCATTACTGTTGTTCTAGACTATGAGACCCGGCAGGAGAATGAGTATAGCGTCGTTGTAAACTATCTTTAGAAGTGAACGTGTATATGACTCTGCCAGAGGGTTGTTATAGTCAGTGGGAGCAGCGGAAGCATAGTGGACATGTAGCTTGTGTCTATTTATAGACTAAAGAAGGTATAGCGGAGATAGATCATCTATTTTTAATGTGACAGTCATAGGCTTTGACTTCATCAGAATAGGAGATGGATCTGTTCAGAAGGTAGTAGGGTATGATGTCCTGGTATTTGGATGACATGCACTTTATAGGAAGTGAAATTACTTTACTACGATCGGTTATACTGTGGTCGTCACACAGTGCTTTCTCCACATTGGATATGGATAATATATCAGGCATTCTGGTAACTAGATCTATGGTTTTGGATCTAGATTTGGGTAGTTTCCCAATCTGGGTACTTTGATACTATTTTAAAAGTGTTTTAGAATGGACGACTCCTGGCATGGTGGTGTACCTGCAGGTGATAGATTCACCCTCTCTAAAGGTGTCTTACAGACTAAAGGGGAGAGGGATGTGCATGATTGGCATATCACTTGCTTAGGAAATTGAGTCAATCATGAGATGTCAAATACCACACCAGATGTTGTTTTTGCACAACTGCAATAAGTATACATTAATCAAATCCTGGAGAAATGTTCGGAAGCAGTTTATGAACATAAGTGAATGTTCTAAGGATTTGGTAACGGCAGCCTCCTTCGGGAGACGGTTATCATTCCAGGCTTCCACGGTGACCTGGATGACATAGTGACTGTTAGAGTTATATTTTTCCCTTTATCGAGGGGCAGTAGTTTGGATAGGTGGTCCAAGCAGATAATGAGGGAGGCATCGCGCAGGATACTGATTAAATTCAGTTGACGATACAGTATAAGAAGTTTGCTGGATTTGAAGTTCATTTGTGAACTGGGTCCCATCAGATATCCAGACATATTCTAAGACAGGTATTGCTCATTTCGGGAGATGGCTTTCTCCACGAACTTGAGATAAATAGAGACATAGAAAGAAACATTGGAGTGGATCCACTCACTGACGCTATTTCTCGAACTCAATGGTTTTACAAACAAGCTTTTTGAAACTGATTAGTAGAGAAGTTGGGTGTTTGGTATCACACGGGCTATGAGTATGAGACACCGCAATAATTGGCCTTAAGTGAAAGTGGGATATTGTTGGCTATAGTTCCCTCAAGTCAATTATTGGATCGCAGGCACGTGATTACAATGATTGAGGGGGGACCTATACCGGTAGAACAGTCTTACTCAAGATGATAATATGCTATCTGGTTTGTCTTTATCATCGTGTACATGCTTCGGGTGACATTACAGATCACTATTACATGTTGATAGAGCCCATAGGATTCTTTCTTGACTACCAGCATTATGATGGCGATCATATACGTGGGAGTTGGGTAGACTATAAGCACATCCTTAAAATGTCCCTAGTCGTAGGAGTTTCGAGACTGGGCATCGATACTCCGAGAGTAGACTAGTGTATACTGATCGAGACCCCGACGAGGGGCGGTGGCCGGTCTCACAAGCCATTGGTGTTAGTTTGTTCACTTAAGATGTCTACAGGTACTCATTGAGTTATGAGTATACCGGACGGACTCGCCGGGAACATGCTAGTTGGTATTATACCTATTGTCAGATAGCAGTTCCCTGGTGATATGTGTATAGGTTAGTCTATCGACCTGAGATCATCATTTGTCTCGTGTGAGTTCCCACTGTGGTTTGATTACTACCCTACCACGGCTCAAAGGAATCGTGCAAACAGGTTTTAGTTGCGTACAGTCCCGAGCCACATGGAGGCAGTGAGCGGATCGTCGGGGGATTCGTCTCTCCCGATATTGGGGGTTGATGTCGCGGTTGTGCATGGGTGCCATCACCAGAAATCCTTGGCCAAGGTAGTGGAGAATTACTGATCTAGGTTCGGTAGTTTCTCAGGTGGTGATGGGCTTCATACCGACACTAAGTGCCGTGTTATTAGGGGTCTGACTTTATCCATCCCGTAGACTCGATATGCGATATTCATAGACGAACGGACCGGACTATAAGGATATTGTCACTATCAGGCTCAGTAGGGGTTTCAGGATGAGTTTGCTCGTCAGCCTCCCTTTCGCTCAATACCTGGGTAGTCGTTACGTACAGCTAGTGCTGCTGACGTGCTTATGGTTAAACCCACTGTCAGCGTATTGACGGTTCTTTAGAGTCCCACACAGAGGGTTTCCCTGCTTCGGGCGAAACGTTGTAGAGGTCGTATGGTTTTACGGCAGGGTTCAATCACATACGTGTACATGTGCACGGATGATGTTCGGACGGATAATACTAGTGGGCTTTGGTTTAAGCCGGATCCTAGTATTATATTGTTGGATTATTTTCGTCTCATTGTATTCGTATTCTTCGGAATACGGATGCGGGTATGTATATACAGTAAGGGGTATTCTTGTAATTTATTACAAGATTACTTTTAGAAGATTACACCTCAACATGGTTTAGACCTTTCTGGATTAAAAGGATATTGAGGTATAGGATGAGGTGTTTATTGCATTTTTATGGCATGGCTAATTAGTGACCAATGGTTACTATTCTAGCATGCTTAGGGTTTTTATTTGTTGTGAGATTGTGTTGACTTGAGATATTTTTGTTGACTCTAGATATTTTGGAGAATTGACATATTTATTGTGATGGCTCCATTATTTCTTATTAACACTCACAACACACAAAACATTAAGCCATTCATTCATTCATTCACTTTCTCTCTCTTGAGTTGCTCTCAACACCTCATTCTCATGGCATCTTCTTCTTCCTCTAGCTCCACCCAAACCCTCTCATGAGTTGAGAATCCTTGGGTGTCTTGAGACAAATTAATCCTTCATCACTCTCTACATCATCTACGGTATCTAGAGTAGCGATCTCGGTGCCCTAGTTGCCTCGGATATGAGGTTGGAGCTTGTTGCATAGACTCTCGGTGGATCATCTTCGATGAAGGGATACCGGAGATCAAGCTTGATCAAGGAAGCCCCTAAGAGATTGGGATGATGGTTGAATACCGAAGGACACGGATCTATTCGGTATAACCATTCTAACTCCTTTGCATGTTTTGTTATCTAGGGCTTATGGGTCGATCTGGGTTATCGGGTTGTTCTAGCGCCGGTTTTTTGAAATTTTTGTTCCGCAATGGCCACGGTTTGATGGCCGGGGCGCTTGCATAACCCAACACCCACCACATCCGCGATGGACGATTCTCCATCAGATTTTACCACCACTACCCTGCCACCACCCGTAGGTGCGCAGAATCCACCTCGCATTTCTCTCCAAGAGAGATGCTACCCTGTGCGTGGACCCCTTCCTACCTGTCTGTCTATTCCACCAGCCAATGGGGATAATTTTGAAATTAAACCCCACTTCATCAAACTATTACCTAAATTTCACGGGCTTGAATCCGAAGACGCATACGTTTTTATAAACAAATTCGAAAATGTATGCGCAATGATTGGCACATCACAACTTTCTGTGGATGCTATGAGATTACGTCTTCTCCTTTTTACTTTGTGCGATCTAGCAGAAAAATGGATTTATAGCACAGCCGCACATTCCATCGCAAAATGGGACGAATTCATTGTAGCATTCCTTAAAAAAAATTATCCCAATCATAAGGCCGCCCGCGTTCAAAGCGAAATTAACCAGTTTACCCAACTTCCCGATGAACCATTTTGGAAATGCTTTGAACGGTTTAAGGATCTTCTTCTATAATGCCCTCATCACGGAATCAATAGATGGGACCTTCGTCGCATTATATATGAGGGTGTTGAACCTGCAACAAAACAGATGCTTGAAACCATGTGTCAATGTCATTTCCTGTCTAAAGATGATAGTGAAGCTTGGCAATTTTTGGAAAATATCGCCGAACAAACTTTACAGTGGGAAAGCATTAAACCTACATCGTCTAGGGGAGGTATCCATCAGCTCGATATTTCTATCACAGTGAAAGCCGAAATGGCCACGGTACAAAGGAAACTCGATACTATAGAAAACAAAGTCTCTTCAGCCCCCCTAAACCAATTTACGCTCCCCAAAACCATGTGAGGTTGATGTTCCAACCCATCACATTTGACGGAAGAATGTCCTTTGAATCCACCGTTTCAAGGTCAAGAACAAATTAATGCTACTTTTCAGCAGCGACCTAGAAACGATCCTTATTCTTCCATATATAATCAAGGATGGAGGAATCGTCCTAATTTTGCTTGGAACCAAAACCAAACCCAAAATCAAAACCAGTTCCAAAGTAATTATCAAAGACTTCCACCACAGAAACAGCAACCACCACAACCGAGTCAGCACCCCTTTCAACCGCAACCCTTGCAAAACCCGGCCAACAACTTTGATCCTTCTTTTGCCGGTACCGATAAACCCTCTGCACTGGAACGAAGCGTGGATATGTTTATTAAACATTCCATGAAATCGACGCATGAAATAAATTCTTCTATCCGAGCATTAACACAGACCACCACCTCCCACGGTGAAAGTATAAAATCGATAGAAGCACAACTTACACAAATAAATGCCGCGATGAGTGCGAGAGAGAAAGGAAAACTCCCATCTCAACCTATACCTAATCCTGGCCACTCACAAAGTTATAATGTGAGTATCGTTACCATGTTGAGATCGGGGAGAGTGCTGGATAACCAAGTGGGTGAACATGTTGATGAAGAGGAATCAATTGAAACCCCGGCTTCTACTTCTTCTCCTATTTCGTCTAGTACACCTTCTTCCGAGCCTATTCTCCGTTTTCCCCAAGGATCGAACACTCAGCCCACTTCCTCGAGTTTACCTAAAACGATCCTAACTCCAATTCTGGGATCCATTCCATCCCCGCAATCCTCTCCAATGTTGGACCCAACCCTTATTGATAAAGCACCTTATCCAAACAGGTTAAAGGGCAATAGACCAAGTCCACAAATGGAGAAGATTGTGGAAATTTTTAAGCAAGTTAACATGAACATTCCTCTCCTAGATTTTATTCAACAATTTCCGTCTTATGCAAAAATTCTAAAGGACTTGTGCACTAGGAAGAGAAAAACTCAAGTGCCGAAAAAGGTATTCTTAGCGAGTAATGTAAGCACGGCTTTTATCCAACAGTTACCTAAGAAACGAAAGGACCTCGAAAGTCCTACAATATCTATTTCTATTGGGGGTAAAACTATCAATCGTGCTCTACTCGATTTAGGCGCTAGTATTAACTTGCTTCCGTATTCTGTGTATGAGCAATTAAGGATCAGAGAGTTAAAACCGTTGCACTGCACTCTTCAGATGGCCGATCGATCTATCACCCAACCTAGGGGTGAGCTAGAGGACGTGTTAATCAAAGTCGGGGAATTTATATTCCCTGTAGACTTTATCGTTATAGATACACAGCCTGTGGCGAACCCACGAAACCAAATCCCGGTGATTTTAGGTCGACCTTTTCTTACGACTTCCAACGCAATAATCAATTGTCGAAATGACTCTATGACCCTATCCTTCGGGAAGATATCAATTGAGCTTAACATTTATAAGTTGGGAAGTGAACCCTCCGAACCCTATGCTCAAGTATGTTCTGTTGAAGCGATAAATTTTGATAGCAGCGAAATTGAACAGCTTCACGATACTGATCTCAACTCCGCTATTACGTTGTTGTTTGAACCTGCTTTTTATTTTACACATACGGACCCTTCTATCGAGCTGTCCAGGTCAACATCTAACGCTAATTATGAACCTTTTTATGGAGTCCGGGTATCATCCCGATCTTTCTGATGAGATTATTATTTGGGATATCGATGAAAGTTTTGAAGAAATCTTCGCTGAAGAACTCGCATTCTTAGAAGACATGGGAGTTGTGATGAATCAACCCCAAAACAAAGAAGTTGAACCACCACCCTTCTTCTTATCAATAACGAGAATGCGAGTAATCTACTATCACTGTTTCGTCTTTATGAACCAAGACGTAAACTCATTCTATTCCACCTCTTATCCCCTCCTTACTTCTTCGCGTCGATAGGTGACATGATCTTCTACCAATCAGTGCGTTACATCGATAAAATATTTGAATGGTTGATGATGACCTTTGGTCTTTGTAAGGCTTTACTTTGACCAATAACTTTAACCCCCCCATAATTCTAAATGCTTAATAAGGTTTTACTTAAGTTCGGGGGGGATATATTTTGGCTCTTGAACGAAAAGAAAATTTTTACAAAATTATGAGCCAAAAATAAGTTTCGGGGAGAATTTCACTTTCATTATTCATGTCCCTGTTACTAACTTTTCCTCCCAGGTCTACAATTTTTAAGCTTAAACAGATGACATCAGTGAGAATACTACTGCAAACAGGTTTGGGGGAGGTTTGTGCTTATTCACGCATCATTGCATTATACTATATATAAGCACAAAAAATTTTTGATAATGAAAGTTTGAAAGTGAAAATTTACATATGAAAGATAGGAATAGTTTAAGAAATGCAAGAAAGTTAGATGTTTTCTTAAACGAAACTAGTAATAAGTAGTTATGAGCCGTTGTCCCAAGGGTTAGTAAGATGAAGGAAATTACTAATCTGAGGATAAAAATAAGTCTGAAAAATAGTCCCTATTCTTGAGGCCAAACATTTGAACATTGATCCCTACTATACGCACTTACACACATCTTGAAACTTGGGATAGTAGAGGATACCTTGAAATGCTCTTGTCTAAAAGCCTTGGTATGAAGATAAAAAATATATATAAAAAAGTGGTGAAGAAAAAAATGAACACTGGTTTTGTAATTACTTAAGGCAGCACAAAAAAAATATAGCGAGTGTGCTTTATCACCTAGTGCCTTAGACCAACTGGTTTGGGAGCCACTGCTAAGCTTTAAGTGTTGCAAGACGAGGAATTACACCTAAATGCGCGAGCACATTTAGTAATCGGTCGATTAGTACGTCAAGAAGTATTAACGGTCGCATGAAGGATGTGTGAGCAATTCCATCTAAAATTTTCACCGACTATAAGGTACTTTAGAAGATGAATAAGAGTATGATAGCTTGAATTGAATTATCTAAGTATAGGGATATATTTTACACACACGTAGGGCTATATGATCGATGTTTGGAAGAAAGATAGGGAGGAAGAATAAAGACGATGTTTTATTGAGGGATAATGTGATTTCTAACATTTTTTCATGACCATTAAGATAGGGCTCATAGCAACTGAAAAGCTGGTATAGTTAGAAACTCTTATTTTCAAGTTCATTCTTTTATAATTCTTATCTTCGTACGTAACTTTCATCTTCTTTCTTTTATTATAGGATTTTGTGGGTGTAATCCGCTGAAAACCCTCAGGAGACAACACTCCTCCTACTAGGGACACCTAGAGGTTTAACGGCTTGTTGCACGTGCTCAGTGCTATCGTGTTGCCTGTGAAAGTGTGCTACTTAGGTTTTCTTTTTCTTATTCTTTCATTCTCCCTTTCATGAATAATTATTTTGCTCGGGACGATCAAAGTTAAGTTTGGGTGTATTTGTTCGGTCGAAAATATCTCACTTTTGATATGACATTTTCCTTACTTTTCTTAAATATCTAAAGGTGTTTATTATAAATATGACACATATGAAGGTTTATCTGTAAAAATACTATTTACCATATGTTTATATATTATAATTAACATTATAAAGGAAAATGTATGCATATAATATTTATATAATATTTTGATAATTTAAATATGCATATCATATCAAATATCCTTAATCAATATTCTTAAAATATATCATATAAAATGGTTAGGATAATATCTCAAAAATACCAAATATTACTAACATTTTTCATTGAGATATGGTGCAAGATTTAGCTCAGGTCAGGAGATCGAGATATTGAGATGTCGGGAATCAGAAATCTGCCGATGAAGGTAAATAAAATCGAAGAATCAATACTGCCAGAGATTCAGGAAATATTTTCAAGTTCCAGACATCAAATAAATTTCCATGTGTCACATTGAAGCAGCCCCAGAATTTTGAACCAATGACCACACCAACACGCGGCGCTTCCACGGCCAAACTAGCATCAATGCAGTGGATCCACGGTCGATTCACTGAGTTAGGATATGGGATTTTGTGGTTTTGATATTCACAACAAACCCTAATTCTGGGGATCTTTGGTTTCTGACTTTGGGGCTATATAAAGGACCGAGGGCTAAAGCTAGACATCATCAACCTTTTACACGAAGCAAATCACCGTTAAAGAACAAGTGATCCAAGACAGGTCCGCGATTCGACGTGATAAGGCGACGTGAGATTCGACGGAGCATCTACTTCCTACAAGGCAGAGATCGAGAGCAACTTCTTCTTCCTCTTATAATCTAAACTTGAAGGTTTTGTAATTGCGAAGTTGATTAATAAAGGTAGATCATTAGATTAATTTTACATTATGAATTCCTTTTCTATCCTTTTTTCTTCTATCTCTATCATGCGCGAGTAATTCTCCGCTTGATAGGGTTCGTAGGATTATGGTAGAACAATGGATGAGAAAATATTTTAACTTCTTTTAAGTCTTATGAAGTTTATAAATTTTAGCAAAAGAATCGTTAACATCCTTATCGGGCGCGCTACCAATTTATTGCTAGTCTCGACCACGATTTGAGATTAGATTAATAGTTGTTTTGTTAAGGGCTAGACATAAATAGAGATCAATAAAAGGACGAGGGTCAATAGTGTGGAAACACTAGTTTCTTCCAAGAACCCTAATCCTTATTCATCACTATCTATCTAGTATTAAATCTATCAATAGATAAAAGGAATAATCTTTATTAGTCATCCATGACTACTAAATCCAAACGAACCCTACAAGCATTCTTCTTATAAAATCTATATCCGTAATTAAACTAGATCTATTTTCTACATCTGTGTTTGACGTAGATCTAGAAACAAATCTCCACTATTCTTTATTCTTCCTCTTTTTTAAGACGTCTAAAGTAAGATTGAAAGATTCCACATATCCCTAAGGACGACCCGTACTCATCTCGGTCTAACTACACGCGACACCATTATTGATTGCGGTTACTACTATATACATCTTTAGAATCAATCAAATGCTTGGCGGTTACTTCTACACATTAGACGGTGAGCATTTGATTGATTCTAAAGATGTGTGTTGTAGTAACCGCAATCAATACTGGTGTCGCGCGTAGCTAGACCGAGATGAGTATGGGGCGTCCTCTGGGATATGTAGAATCTTTCAATCTTACATTAGATGTGTTGAAAAAGAGGAAGAATAGAGAATAGTGGAGATTAGTTTCTAGATCTACGTCAAACACGGATGTAGAAAATAGATCTAGTTTAATTACGGATATAGATTTTATAAGAAGAATGCTTGTAGGGTTCGTTCGGATTTAGTAGTCATAGATGACTAATAAAGATTACTCCTTTTATCTATTGATAGATTTAATACTAGATAGATAGTGATGAATGAGGATTAGGGTTCTTGGAAGAAACTAGTGTTTCCACACTATTGACCCTTGTCCTTTCGTTGATCTCTATTCATGTCTAGCCTTTAAAAAAACAATTGTTAATCTGATCTCAAATCGCGGTCGAGACTAGCAATAAATTGGTAGCGCGCCCGATAAGGATGTTAACGATTCTTTTGCTAAAGTTTATAAACTTCATAAGACATAAAAGTAGTTAAAATATTTTCTCATCCATTGTTCTACCCTAATCCTACGAACCCTATCAAGCGGAGAATTACTCGCGCATGATGGAGATAGAAGAAGAACGGATAGAAAAGGAATTCATAATGTAAAATTAATCTAATGATCTACCTTTATTAATCAACTTCGCAATTAAAAAATCTTCAAGTTTAGATTACAAGAGGAAGAAGAAGTTGCTCTCGATCTCTGCCTTATAGGAAGTAGATGCTTCGTCGAATCTCACGTCGCCTTATCACGTCTCACGTACCTGTCTTGGATCGCTTGATCTTTAACGGTGATTATCTTCGTGAAAAAGGTTGATGATGTTTAGCTTTAGCCGTCGGTCCTTTATATAGCCCTAAAGTCAGAAACCAAAGATCCACATGTTCCCTTATAAAAATAAATAAATAATGAACCAAAAAGCGATGGAAAAATTCCCCAAATAGAGCATCACGTGCCCGCACGTGATGCGCCTTGGAGCAAAAATTATAGCCAGTGCGCTCAACAAATAAGGCTGAAATTGAGCCTCACATGCAGGCACGTGAGCATCTATTTACAAAGTAAATAGGCGCCTTCCTAAAATAAATAACAGTCCAGAAGGCGCATCACGTGCCCACACGTGATGCTTTTCTCTGGGACTGCTGCATATAAGCAAACCGGCCTAGTGCTATGGGTCACGTGCTACACGCGAGGGTTCCTAATACCTTCTGAGCCGATAGAATTAAATTCTAAATAAGAGGAATCAGAACCCTATTTGGAAAATATTTCCCCCAATCTTTCTAAACAAGAAAGAGTGTGCTCTGTAAAAAAGAGCACCGTTGGATTAAAGATCCAATAGTGATTAAAAATCACCAAGCTACAGAATAAGCTTTGTATGGGAAAATATTTTCCCAATCTTTCTAAACAAGAAAGATTGTGCTCTGTAAATCAGAGCACCATTGGATTAAAGATCCAATGGTGATTAAAAATCACCAAGATACAGAATAAGCTCTGTATGGGAAAATATTTTCCCAATCTTGTTAAAAATAAGAAAAATGTCTTCTGTAAAACAGATGTCCCTAGATCAAAGATCCAACGGTGGATAAAATCCCCGAATCAATCAAAAATCTCTCAATGAGAGATTTCCTTAACAAGATCAACAAATTTTCCTCTACTATATAAAGGACTCGAGACTAAAGAGAGAAACAGAGGAGACCCCCCATAAGATTCGAAAAAACAAAAAAGAAGAGGAGTTCTCTTTAAAGAAAAAAAAACCCTAGGTGAGCAAAAAGTCTTAGAGATCTTTTCATCTCCTTTTACAAGAGTTTAACTCTTCCAAAAAAAAAGAACTTAGTTCTTCCTCTGGTTGAGGTCTGCAGAAGCAGAGTCCCCACAAGTTGAGAATTTAATTCTCATTGGGGAGATTCTGTTATGCAGTTCCAAAACTTAGAGGCAAGAACTAGGTTTGAAAATTTTAATTCTTCCAAAGACATGGGAATTTAATTCCTCTGATAAAACTAGGGTTTAACCCTGCATAAGAATTTAATTCTTATAAAACAAAGGACTTGAAATTATCAAGACTAAGATCAAAAGCCCCATGCATATTAGCGTTCAATGCTATAACGACAGATCACGTGTTCCCAAGTGAGCACCTCTGAGGAACAAAATGGTACAGCTGAGATCGAGTCATGTGATCCCACGTGACCTCCAATAGTGTTTAGCACTTAGAAAAGAATAGGATGATAAATTCAAAGGAGGCAGTGCCCAACTTGGTGGCGCCTCACGTGTCTACACATGATGGTTACAAGATTTAAGTGTTTAACACTTACATGTATAGAACGAGGGAATAAGCCCAAAGAAACAGTGCCCAATATTCAGGTGCCTCACGTGCCACACATGAGCGATCCGAATTTCAGTGTTTAACACTGCTTAAGAGCCTCACGTGGGAGCACATGAGCCCCAAACATTTATCAATGTTTAACATTGTGAGAGGCTAACCTTAGCCCAAATTAGCCAAGTCTCCCGAGGCTTAAAACCTTTTGACCATCAATCAACCGAGCCTTCCTATACTCAGGCCCCCCCAAATTGATCTTAGTTCCAGAGATGGCCAATGATCTCCTGACACGTGGCATCTAAAATAATGTTCGTTCCACCATGATCTCTCCCTTCAATCTGGAGTTCGGTTCAAGAGTGCATCTCTCCACACCTCTGATATATGTCGTTGTGATTCTTCAACGATATCAGAGAGGTGAAGGGTCTCGACAACCAACAGCTCTTGGATGCACTCTCAAACCCATGAGCATATCCCAATGGACCGTAATGTCCTTAAACTAGCTGTGGACCGCAACGTCCTTAAACTAAACCATCATACCAAAAATGGCGATCTAAGGACCGAACGTCCTTAAACTAAAGCGATGGAGCCCAAATGCTCTTTTGTTGGGTTTGAATGATCCCAAAAATCCTGCTGAGTAGATCTTAGTCTAAAATTAGACTAACATATCCTCAACAAACATTTAAGTTGATCTTAATTCCAAACGAGATTAACAACCCTTAAATCAAACCGAAAATACGGATTTGGACTAATCCACGCCCTACGGGCGACAACACAAATTAGTCTCCGTATACAATCTACGGGTAACCAAAAATAAAAACAAATACACACAACATGAAGTGACCTTCTGGAGCAGGAGAAAGTGGTTACCGTGATGCGGTAAAGTATTTAACTGCTGGGGCTTGCGCCTGCAGGGAAGAGCGTCCCCACAATCAAAAACCCCTCACAACGAGGGGGAATCTGATGAAGTCTTCTACAATGGCCGCATCCGTCCAGACCTCCGATACACGGTGACATAAATCAACTTGGCATCTTCAGAGGGGTGGACAGATAAAACCAAATAGCATCTGCCCCCAAATTCAGGCAAGACAACCTACGCGGTTTCATCTATGTTTTCGGTGGTAAACAGATTCTGGCACGCCCGGTGGGACCTTTTCCTCTTTCTACTCCACACTTCGTGTGTCGTGTTCATAAACGGATCGCGGTTTAATATGGTTGCCCCTGGATTCGAGGTACTAAGATTTGGTTTCTTGCTCCATGCAGAAGAGAAGATGACGTCGATGGCTTCCAACTGCACCAATTGCAACAACAACTACCACTCTTTCCTTGTTGGAGGAGTGACTTATGGGCCTTAAGAGACCTCCATCTTTGCGATGCCAGTGGAGCAGGTAACTCAGGCCACCACTGGACAGTTCTTCGGGACCATGCTCCCTCCAATGAGCTTCAATGCTTCAATGCCATCACAGGAGGCTCCAAAGAAGTCGGTCTTCGATCGGCTTGCATCTACCACGGCCCCTCTCAACGGGTCGTCCAATTCCAACGCCTCATTATTTAACATACTGGGCCAAGGCTCCAGTGGGCCCGTAAAGAGGCCTCCAATACATGAAGGAGTTATCCCGAAGCGGATAGCTATTCCAGCTCCGGTAGAAGAAGTCGTCAAAAGGGGTTCTCCCGCTAAGGGATCGGTCTACGCAAGACTGGTCGTTCCAACTCCTGCTACGGGTGAGGTTGTTACAATTGCTTCCCCTATTTGAAAGTCATTCTTCAACAGGTTAGACGTTCCCCCTCAACGGACATCAGTCTTCGACAAGTTGGCATCACCAACATCCTCTCGTCAAAGAAAGGGGCATGACGAGGTCGCTTCTACAACTGAACCATTCCCATCTACACGACACGCTCGACGTCGCCACTGGAGCCGAGTAAGGAAAGCTGGGGGCAACTCTCCTTCTGGACTTACCCCACCAGCTCCAACGGTGGAAACTGACGCTGATGTTCCAACTGGGAACAGCTTCGAGCTACTCAGGAGGGTGCGCAAGAACTCTTCACCCGCCATACTGAAGAAGTCTCATTCGCCTGTCGAAAACACAATACAGATGAAGCCGAAACAGCCTCCTCAGCGGTTGTCCTCTAAGATCCACAGAGTTTGGCGGAAAGTCCAATACTCTGTAAAGGACAAAGATTACTCACGCCGGCTGAAGAAGACGAAGGCTCGGCAATAGGAAGACCATCCAACCGCCATACCATAAAAGGTATCATCTGCATGGGTGCCTACCGCAACGGCCCCCTCAACCTCAACCTCCCACAAAAAGAGAAGGCTTGAGAACCTCCTACTACTGGCGGCAAATATCAAAGGCAGTGGACTCAAACGCCCCAAGTCTGGGGGCATGGTTGTGCATACCATCTACATGGCATCCGGAAAAGAAAATAGGCGTGCTTCCGTGAGTCATCGACCACTTACGCGGTTTGTGACGAAAGCTCAGGAGCAACAACAAAAGCTCCAGGAGATGTTGACAAGGATGGTCGCACTTACTGGGCAGATAGAAAGCCCGGAAGCATCGTTGGAACAACGCCCGAAGCAGGAGACCGACACTGAATTCCTACGGAGGGTTCTTGAAAAGAAAGACAAAGAGGCCGTGGAAAAAGCAACTAATATAAAATAAATGGCGCTTTTGTTCAAGACATGGTGGGGATGATGATCCAACCGGATCCTCCGGGCGAAGACCCTCCAATAATCATTGAAGACAACAGAGGAGAAACATCAAACCCTCATCCGGATTTATCAGCAGCCAGGGAGGAGACGATCTCCAAAGCCACCCTTGATGACTACATAGCTCAGCAGATACGAGCTCATCAAGCGAACAAAGCGGCAGGACAAGTCGTCAGAACTGAGCGACCTTATCCAGGCTGGTACGACCAAATTAAATACCCGCCAGGATATACGATCCCAAAATTCCATGTGTATAAGGGGACGGGCAATCCGCACCAACACGTTACTCAATTCAGAGCTCTATGCAGCAATACTGGAGGCGATGACAAACTATTGCTTCGCCAATTTTTCGGCAGCTTGGCGGAGACGGCATTTGAATGGTACTCCGAGCTCCCAAATGACTCTGTCAAGACATTTACGGAGATGGAACTACTGTTCACACAGCGGTTCGCAAGCGCAAGCTAGCGCACTCCAATCACGGCATTAATCAACGCCAGAGTGAAACCGGGAGAGACCTAGGTTCAATACGCAATTCGGTGGCGTAACTTATAGTCAAAGTGTGAATAGCGCATAGAAGAAGCTCCTACTGTGGGCATGTTCGTGGGGACCCTTGATCCTCAAGCAACTATAGCCCAATTTATGATGTTCTTCAAGCCAACCACCTTCCAGGCCTTGATCGACAAACTGGCCCAAATGGACCAGATGGGCCATAGGCCGTCCTCTTCAAAGACAGATCTTCGGAATGAAAAGGGCAAAGGGAAAGCGACCTTCGTCGCCAACGCTCAACAAAAATCAAGTGACCCGAAACCGGTTATTCGCCAAAATAGAAGACCGCGAGCTCTCGAAGAGAAGTTGAGACGTCCTTACTCATTTCCCCGGGATAAAATGAGGAGACTATTCGAACTAGCAGTGCGCAACAGGCTCATCACTCTGCCGGATCCGAGACGCCCACTGCAATCGGGCGACGTCAACAATCCCAATTACTGCCCCTACCACCGAATAGTGGGCCACCCAATCGAAGATTGATACGTCTTTAAAAATTGGGTTGAAGACCAGTACCAGCAGGTCAAGTTCGCGTTGTCCAAAAACTGGAAGGTGAACCCGCCGCAGCAGCACGCTCCTAAAAAGGTGGACACGCTGGGGTCATCATTCTCATTTATAAAAGAAACCCCGCGGGAATTGGTCCTTTCAGCTAAAACTAAAAGAATGCTGATGAATCTCAAGCATGTCTGGCAATTAGGTGGAAAAGCCCGCTGGAGCCTGAAATATTGATGGAAAGCTGAAGCCGCGCCCAACGCTGAAAGTTGGTAACGATGGGCAAAACCTCCAGGCCAAGCCTCGGAAATCTTTAAAGAAAAAGAAGAAGGCCAAGAAGCCCGTGCAGTTCGACGGCAATCGTATGGGTCTGCAAAAGTACATCGACGCGATGGAGGAATACAACCAAAAAGCGCGGACCCCAGTCACACTGGAAGAATTCCTCAAGCATATTCTCGAAAACAGAAACAATGACATTTATGAAGGAGATGACTCATCAGAAGAACCCGAGGAGTATGTGGCGAGCTGCCACATGATCTCTCACTCGTCGATAAACGGCAAAGAAGCTCCCAACATAGAGAAACTGGGGGCAGATCCGGAACCAATACCCATGGAACCGTCGGATGACCTCATCGATAAGCTGCTGAACGAAGCTCTTCAAAAGAGCAAAGCTGATCGTGGGCGTGAAGCGGCCATATACGAAAAGTCCAAGCGTCGGCGTCAAGCTGAAGAATCCCCGGTAATGAGAAGTCATAAAGTACACCAACCGGATCGAAGCGTACCTGCCACCAGCAAGAGCAGAATCAAGGTAGGGAAGCAGTTCGCCAAAGCTCTGTCAATGGGAATGAAGCTGCCTCCTTTCGAAGGAAATACTCCCGGGAGTACGTGCCTTAACGAACCGGATGTCCATCCGAAATACTGCTTGTATCATCGGAAGATCACGCACCCTACCGAAGAATGCAATGCCTTCAAGAAGTGGTGGTAGGGATGCGTTGCCCACCAACAACAATTCAAGCGAATGAAGCACAAAGCCCATCGGGAATAGAGAAGCACGACAGACGAGCATGAAGGAACAACCGGTAACTGTCACATGGTTGATGTCATCCCGACAAGAGCAAAACCTCAAGTTCTTACCTTCGGGAGCGATTCTGACGAAGAAATAGCCCTCGGCGGCCCTCTCTTCAAGGAATCTACCTCTGAAAAGGAAGAGGAAATGAAGAACTGTGAGAACATTCAGCTACGTAACCGTACGTTTCCTGAAAAGAATCTCGGACCTTCAGACAAAGGTTCGGGAAAAAAGGACAAAGGTAAGGAAAACGTCCCTGAGGATATTGTCCTCGATGATAGAGTCGTTGAAGAGCTCACAGCCAAGGACCCGCCCAAGAAGAACAAGGTGGATTATAATGTCCCGACACATCTGAGGAAGATACCTTCACAATTGAGTATTTTGGATGCCCTTCTCCTGTCTAAAGAAGCACGAGATTCCTTGATCAAGGCGTTACAAGAGCCCGACCAGTTTCAAGCCTTCCTAGCGGAAGAAAAGATGAAGGACGAGCTGGAAGAAGTCCACACGACTGATATCACCTTCAGCAATGAAGACCTCCTTCTCGGAACGTGCGAGCACAACCGTCCGCTGTATGTAACCAGGTATTGCTACGACATCAAGATAGGGAAGATCCTGGTCGACAACGGGTCCTCCGTCAACCTTCTCAATATGAGAGTGTTGAAGAAGATCTGCATGAACGTTCAACACCTGGCGCGGGAAAAAATTACTATCTCCGGGTTCGACTCGCAATCATCACAAATGCTCAGATCTGTAATACTGACATTACGCTTTGGGCTGCTCGTCACTGACATCAAGTTCCATGTTATCGATGCCAAGACTTGCGACAACGCTTTGCTCGGCAGGCCGTGGTTACATGAGTAAAACATCATCCCTTCTACACAACATCAGTATATGAAGTACTTCAAGGATGGCCTCGAGTACACAGTTACAGGGGAGCTGAACCTATTCTCCGTAAATGAAGTCCGCAAATATGAAGATGCTAAGCACTTCTTACCAGTATTCGAAGACATGGAAAGATGTCGCAATAAGCAAAAAGCCATCGCCACTATCCCGATATTTGGGAGCGATACCGAAGAGGATGAAGATATGGTCTACTTGGGACAACCCCAAGGCAACAAGCCAGATCATCCACTCCTATTTTGGTCTTTAGCAGTGACTCTGAGGACGAGGCTAACGCAGTACTCTCCGTCCGCCCGTCAATACAGGCCTTTGCTGGAGCTGACCAGAGTGTACAGATTACCCTGGTCCCGCAGCGGCATTACAAAGAACTTGATGCACTTGGTACGTACAGCGTGCAAGAGTTGCAGACCTTCTACGTCCCTCCTAAGCAAAGAGGTGAGAAGGCGATCATTTTCTACCAATCCACGGAGATTAAAGTGGAGAAAGAAGTATGGCACGATGTCGAACCTGCGCTCGACAGGCTTCAACCAATCCGTCTACCCAGGTATTACGCAGAGGGACTGAAAAGGCTATTGAGATGCCAAGGTGTACCCTTTAAACAGACTGCTCGACAAGCCCAGTTCTAGAACAAGATTTGGAACGTTCCCGGGACTCAGCGAAAGATGCCCAATGGGAGAATGGAGACGACTGGCATTGGATACGTCCGGTCCAAGAAATGGGAGCGATTCCGTGGCTGCCATGTCATAAATAACTCCGGTGGAGAAACGAATACATTTCCAGATAGCGTTGATGTCGAACCAGGGCAAGATTCCGCCATATGAATATCAAGTCCATCATTCGAAGAGCAAATTGATAAACTAATAAGAGAAGCGGGTCAAAGGGTTCAGGATGACCACAGCCGCGAAATGGCCATTTACGAAAAAGCCAGGATGCAGCGTATCATTCAGCAGGCTACGGAGGATGACGATCCCCTTCACCCTCAACCCGCTGTGCACTCTTGTGGCAAAAAGAAAGCCCGACGTAGAAGCAACAATAAGGTAAAGACCGGGAATGACGTTCGAAAAGAGCAAGGCGGATCTCAGAAGTCGCGCGATCAAGGAAAAGTCAGCTGGAATCCATCTTTAATGAAAAAGATGGGTCGGGAGTACTCTTTCCATCAAGACAAGACAAGGAAAATCTTCGACCTTGTCATAAAACATCAAATGATGGTGCTCCCGGAGTCTCAGCGCCCCGAAAAAACAGACGAGGGCCATCACCCGGATTATTGCTCCTACCACCGATTAGTGGGACATCCTCTTGAATACTGCTTCACCTTTAAATACTGGGTTGAAGATCAGTATCAGGTAGGTAGGTTTGCTCTATCCGACAGTTGTAGGGTAGCCCCGTCACAAAAGCATGAGCCGAAAGCAACCTACACTGCGAGGGAAAGTCTAGATCAATATCGAGCTTGGAAACGAGCTCGTACCTGCCATATGATAACATTCTCAAAGGAAGGAGAGTGCGAGAATACGAATGACCTCCCCCAGTGCTTCGCAAATGAAGATGAGAACGATGTGATCTAAGAATTTCCACCGGCGCTAAAAGAGCTGGAAGATGGGATACACACCACAGCAGACAACCTGAGAAAAATCGACTTGGGGACGGTAAACGAGCCAAGGCCAACGTTCGTCGGTGAGCTGCTGTCTGAGAAACAGGTAGCCATGTTAAAGGACGTGCTTATGCAGTATAAAGACTGTTTCGCATGGAACTATTCCGAGATGCCGGGATTAGATCCAGAGATAGTTGTGCATGAACTGGCGATATCGCCGGACGTCAAGCTAATCAAACAGGCGCCAAGAAGAATGCAGCTCGAGCTTGAGATGAGTATCAATGCTGAAGTCAAGAAGCTAATCGACTCCGGCTTCATCCAAGAAGTTCAATATCCTGATTGGATCGCCAATATCATTCCGGTAATGAAGAAAAATGGGACAGTACGCATCTGCGTAGACTTTCGGGATCTCAACAAAGCTTGTCCGAAAGATGACTTCACAGTGCCTGTCACCGAGTAGATGATCGATAACACATCCACCCATGAAGTCTTCTCCATCATTGAAGGATCCTCAGGGTACAACCAAATCAAGATGCACCCTGAAGACCAAAAGCACACTGCTTTTCGGACTCCGCTGGGCATATTCTGCTACAAAGTGATGCCATTCGGTCTGAAGAATGCTGGCGCCACCTACCAGAGGGCCATGACAAAGATCTTCGATGACCTCGTACATGAGATTGTTGAATGTTATATCGACGACCTCATGGTGAAAAGCAAATCATATAAGGAATACTGGGAGTATTTGAAAATAGTGTTCCAGCATGTTCGGAAATATAATCTGAAGATGAACCCTCTGAAATGCGCATTTGGAGTTTCCTCAGGCAAGTTCCTAGGATTCATCGTACGACACCGAGGCATCGAAATAGACCCGTCGAAGATCAAAGCGATTATGGAAATGCCTTCACCAAGAACTCTCAAGCAATTGCGGTCTCTCCAAGGAAAGCTCGCGTATATCCGGTGGTTCATAGCTAACCTCTCCGGCAAATGCCGCCCTTACAGTCATCTAATGAAGAAAGGGATCCCGTTCATTTGGGATCGTAAATGCCAAAGCGCACTGGACGAAATCAAGCAATATCTGCAGAACCCACCGGTACTGACCGCGCTGGTCAAGGGAAAGCCCCTCATTTTGTACACAACAGCCCTTGAAGGTTCTTTAGGCGCGTTATGGGCACAAGAGAACGACCAGGGGAAGGAGAGAGGTCTCTATTATTTGAGTCGAGTTCTCCTTGGGGCAGAAAATAACTACTCCCCCATCGAAAAGCATTGCCTGGCACTGATCTTCGCAGTAACAAAGCTCCGACATTACGCCTTGGTAAATGAGGTCCATCTCATATCAAAGGTGGATCCTCTCAAGTATTTGATGTCAAGAGCCATGCTAACAGGAAGGCTTGCCAAATAGGCACTCCTCTTGATGGAGTTATCGATAGTATATCGACCCCTCAAGGCAATAAAAAGCCAGGCCATCGTCGATTTTCTCGCTGAGCATCTGATACCTGCCGACTCTCCCTTGAACTGCGAGTTGCCGGACGAACACGCGTTTGACGCAATTGACAAGGAGAAAGAAGGGAATGATACCCGATGGGAACTCTACTTCGATGGAGCGTCCTCCTTGAAGAAGAGAAAGAAAAATGCCCCCATGATTAAAGCCGGGGTGAGCCTTATCTTCATGACTCCACAGCGAGGGATTATGCGTTTTGCCCTTTCCTTAACGGAGCCAAGAACAAACAATGAAGCTGAATATGAAACTTTGATAGCAGGTCTTGAGATTGCTGTCGACATGAGCATTGAAAACCTCCTGATATATGGAGACTCCCAGCTGGTCGTTAGCCAAGTAAATGGCGACTACCAGGCGTGCAAGCCAGAACTGATCAGGTGTGGTGAAAGAGTGCAGCAATTGCTGACGCAAATCCCCTCCTGCACCCTGAAAAGCATACCGCGTGCAGAAAATAGCCAGGCAGATGCGTTAGCCAAGCTCACTAAAGAACTGGCCGACGAAAACCTCGATGACGTAAAGATCGTTGTGCAAAGTCACCGAATTCTCGCACCAAGAGAAATTTCTCCGAAGACGTCTAAAGGAGAGGAAGCAACCGAACAAGAGGCCTTCCAATTGGAGGATGAAGAAAGGGCAAAGGATTGGAGAGAAGTCTTCATAGACTACTTCAAATCCCATCGAACGCCCGAGGACGCGTCGTCAAGACATCAGCTCATGAAGCAGGCCCTGTCTTTCGCCTTCGTCAATGGTACTCTTTATAAGAGATCATTCGATTGTCTATGACTGAGATGCCTAGGACCAGAAGAAGCAAAAAGGGTCGTCCAAGAAACTCATGACGGCCTTTGCGGTTCCCATCAAGTTGGGCCAAAGATGAAGCTGAAGATCAAAAGAATGGGCTACTATTGGCCCAAAATGAGTCAGGACTGCATCGAATATGCGTAGCAGTGTCACTCGTGCCAAATTCACGGGGACTTCATCCATCAGCATCCAAATCCGCTACATCCGACATTGGCTAGTTGGCCGTTCGAAATGTGGGGAACCGATATAATCGGGCCCATCTGTAATATTTCAGAAATATAAAAATATTATTTTTGGAATTTAATAGTAAAATAATATATTTCGCGAAAACTATTCAATTTGCGAATAGGGATTTTTCGTAAAATGGTATAAGTATATACCAATATTTGGAAATTAATCGGAGATTGAAATGATTTATTTATTTTAGTGATATTTATCAGATTTTGGATAAAATCCGTGTTTTTACATTTTTCATGATTTTGCACCATGTCATGTGCAGTGTGCATGTGTGTGTTTGTGAGTTAGTGAGAATGAGAAAAGAATAGAAAGGAAAACAAAAGAGAAAGGAAAGGAAAAGAAAAGAAACGAAAGAAAGAAAGAGTTAGAGTGTGAAAAGGATTTATGAAAAGAGAAACAAAATTTAGATATTTTGAGAGAGAGGTGAGTGTAGGGGAGATATTATGAGTAGAGAGTGTGCCTAAGAGTGAAAGTGGCTGCCCCTTTTCCCTCCTTCTCCATCTCTTTTCTTCATTTCACTCATCTCCCTCAATTCCTCACTACTCCAATGCACCATCTCCAATTCATATCCAAAACCCTATGCAACCTTCACCAAAAACATGCACACACCCATTCTAAACCATTAGAACCAAGTAATTTCGGATTTTGAAGACTTGGGCAACTCAAGAAAGTTCTTTAGTTGCAAATAAGGTATATCTTTTCACTTTAGTTTAGTTTTTGCGTTAAATATCGTATTTTTAGTTAGAAATTGAGTTAATTAGGTTTTTGATTTTAGAAAATTACAAGTTGCTGTCTAGTGGCCATTTGAGGTGTAGTGAGTATTTACAAGACCTTAGAGATTGATTTCATGGCCTGGAAATAAGTTTAGAATCCAAAATACGAAGTTTGAATTTTCCATGTCGGTTTTGTGAAACCTTATAGCCTACAGGTAATCTGGAGCTACCTGTGATTTTTCCAAGAAAATCAAACTAGACCATTAACCTAGATAGACCACTAGAAGACCACCACAGAAGTACGAGCACGTTTGGGGCTCATTTGGCCGGTGAGACCGGATTTGGAGGGTGTGTCGCCGGTTTTCCCATAGGCATTGGTGACGGGGTTTTTCCTGTAGCTCACTTACCCTATAACCTATTCCCTATACTTGCTTGTTTTGTCCTAGTTTACCTGAGTCAAAATCTGGGATAGTTTTCCTGAGTTGCTTCTTAAGGTTTTGCGATATGTGAAATCTTGGTTTTTGGTTTTTATATTTGAATTCATGATTTTGGTATTTGAGATTAAGATTGCGTCGTTGGATGTTTATACGTCAACGGACGAGGGTTTTTTGGTTGTGTTTTTGGCATGCTAAGCTATAGGTTTTAACCTATGAGTGAAACGTGTGCCGTATCGGTTTTCGGATATTAATGGTGTTTGTGTTTCGATTTGTACTGATTGTAGGTACTTCGCGTGGACTTCCGATACGACGAAGCACATCGATTCCGGCTAAGCGAGGAGAATTTCGGGTGAGTAGATTTATATCTATGGGGGAAGGCGGGTGGATGGCGTAGAGCGGCCCCGCAAATCATAAATGAAAACCAATATATTTATTAGGGTTGTAGAAAACCTATATAGGATTCACGGATAGGATAGCTAATGATGATTGATATGATAAAGTGAATCATGATAAGTATGAATCGAAAGAGAACAAGGGTGAGTTAATAGTGGCTTAATATGAGATCGAGATCGATACGACTCGAGATTTATAAGATGTGACGTATATGAGACGAATGAGTGATGTGACGTACGAGACTTTAGATCCATACCCTTTATGTTACATAGGATGATAGATTCCCTATCCCGTTTGTTGTTATCGTACCATAAATTATCGTACGAGATATGTTGTATAGGATGATAGATTCCCTACTCTGTTGATGTCGTCGTACGATGGATTGCCTTACGAGATGTGTTTTTCCGGATGATTGATCCGTGCTTGTGATTTGAGAATATTGATAGAGGATTATTGCCATATCGGATGTTATGAGGCATGATCGGCAATGTAGAGATAATACCTGAACCAGACCTAATTCCGAACCGACGAATCGTATGCATCTTTAAATGGAAAGCTCAAGGGACATTACGGATTTTCAAATGATATTCTTTTCTTAAAATACCGTAGCCCCCACTTTCAAACTACGATTCGTATCCTTAAGTGACTGTATAGTTCATAAGTAGTTAGATATCCCCATTGATTGTTCATGTTAGGTAGGATAGTATCCCTAGTGATGTATACACCTTATTTAGTAATTAATGCTATATGATACCATTTGCTAGTACACCTGCACCATTACCGTTGATGCGCATGTTACACTTACACAGATTGGCGGCTCACACGCATTCTTCATCGGTAATTGCTATGTCACTTACACTGTAGAACTGCCACATCATGATATGATTTGTAACTATGTAGTATATTCATTGTTTTGTACCATCACTTGACATGCTTTCATGATATACCGATATGCTTATATTATTACTCTATGTTTCATACAATGTGCCTTATGGTTATATGCTTGCATGATATACCGATATGCTCATATTATTACTCTATGTTGCAAACAGTGTACTTTATAGTTATATGCATTGAGATGCAGTTTTCATGAGATTTCCGGATTTGAGAACCGTGGTTTAATTTCAAAGGAAATTATGTATTGTTTTAAAAACCCGGTTTCTCATGATATGATATTTTGATGCGTCCACCATGAGTTTTCTCAGTTCTGAGAATGGTTTTCGAGACACGATTCGAGGAGATGGATGATCCGTTTGCGGGTACATAGTGGACTCAGTATGGTACCCCGAGGCAAGAAATGATTGTCATGGAGTAGCTGATGAGCCTGGCAGAGGGAACAATACCTACCGGTGATTGTATAGAACTCGGCGGATATCTGGAGGATACCGACCGGAGTCGTGAGATGGATATGAGGGCCGATCTGAGTATGCGGCGCCTGAGATAAGATATATATGAGGACCGATCTAAGTATGCGGTGCCTGAGATATGAGGATTTACGTGTCGATGTTGGACACGAGTTTTCATGATATTTCGAATGTCGATGTTGGACACTCAGGTTCCATGATTTCGATGTGTCGTTGTTGGACACACGTAGTTGATATCCTCATACATACATACATATATACTATGTTTTCATGATGTTTCGAGTGTCGATATTGGACACTCATGTTCCATGATATTGAGTTGTGTCATTGATGGACACGTGGATGTTATCCACAGATATTACAGGCATATGATGTTGGATGTTTATTTATGTATGCTGTGGGCATTGACTTGATTGTTGACATATATGCATTTATGGTCACCCTAGATATCATAGTATTACCTTTAGGATATAGTGACCTAGAAAATCGTTATTTTATTTGATTTCTACTTGTTGATGTTTACTACTCACGAGTTGGTAACTCACCCCCTTGTGCCACAGTTCTTGCAGGTTTGACCGCTTGGGATCATTAGCGGTATTACTGGCACACAGTTTCTTCTGGGTGTTGGCTTTGGTAGGTGGGACACTTATTTGATCATGCCCACTCTTGTACCGTTATATTCTTGTCACGACCTGAAAGTACGGAACATGACCGGCACTTAAACTACGAACGTCTCGAGACGTACGTAATCTAAGTAAACCGAAAACCCAGAAATCCAAACCAATAAAAGTAGTAGAGTGCAGGAAAAACCAACTTAAAGCAAGTAATTTCAATAGCATAAGCCGAATTATGCGGTTTTTAAAACATCAAAAATTTACTGAAAATTTCGGCAGAGTCTCCTTTGTAAAAACTGGCCCCCAAACGGGATACAACATGAATAGTATACGAAATCAAGAAAAAGGCATCCCCAAGCGGGAGCTAGCTCTTCGTCAATCGACGGTCACAACCACACAAGCAATATAATATACAACGCCAACGGCGAGGATCAAAACTCAAAAGGAAACTCAAAACCACCAGAAATATAACGAGCGACTCTAAGGTCGAAAGAATAAACAACACTGGTCTCTATCTCACTAAATACATGTTTGGTTGATGGAATTTACTAGGTACAACGGAATAATATTATACAAGGTAATATGATGGGTACGATACAAGAAAAACCCACCTACTAGAAAGTCACCCGAATGAAACTGAGCCCGCAAAGCCGTAATGAAACCTGCACGGCAAACCTGCAAGAAACTGGGGCACAACGGGGGTGAGTTGCCAACTCGTGAATAGAAAAACATCTACGCACAGAAATCGCATAAATAACAGTAAATGATCATAATATATCCTCAAATATATGAATAACACGTAGCCTATAACAAGGCTAGGGTAAATATCTAACCCGAGTGTAAACTCATGTGCCCGTGTCAGTGCCTCAGGTAGCAATATATCATATGAGTGAGGTATGAATGCATGAAAACAGAATACATGCAAATGAAGAAACTGTTTTCATAAATTAGTGTGATTTCTATACTTTTAAAGTGAGGTATCATAAATGAAATCAGTATCAACCGTGTCTAGCATCGACACAAAACATAAATCTCACTGTCTCGAAATATCAATGTCTCAATCTCAATATCTAGGGCGCCGTCAGTCCAGACCGGCCCCTACCATCCATCTCAAGACCACGACGGTATCCTCCGGATATCCGACGCGTCGGGTAATATCACCGGTAGGTAGTGCTCCCCAGCCAGGCTCAACGTCAACACCACATTCCTCTTGCCCCGGGGTATCATACCGGGCCCACCATGTACCCGTAACGGTTCCTCCACTCCTCGACACGGATCTCCAAAACCACAGCAAACTCATGGTGGACGACACTTTACATCACTAGAAAACCGCAACATTTTATATTTTAAAAGATCATAAGTTGTAAATTTTGCGGCTTTCCCCGAAATCCAGAAATATCATAAATCTCAAGAAATCATCACAAGTGCATATGTCAATGATAATGAACTAGGCATGAACAACTGAATAACAGTATGCATGAAGTGGTAGGTAATAACTACAATGTCTAATATGGCATATAAAGGAAGTACACTAATATCATGTCAAAACTACCAGCTAACAATCTAAGTCAAGCAATTATATTCTCTAAAGTGTACGTGACATGGCAATTACCGATGAAGATGTGTGTGAGCCGGCAAGTAGGTGTACGTGGTACATACGCATCATCCGTAATAGTGCTGGTGTCCTAACGGCATGATATCAATAATAGAATATGCAGCAAAATAAATATGCGAGGCAGAGCGAACAGCAATAATGTGCGGGAGCTGAATACTGGACACAACGATAACTAATCTGCAATAATCTAATATAAGTCCTACGAATGGTGCCTTTTGAAATAACACGAATCATGGGGTATTGAAAATAGGGGCTACGGTGTTTTTATGAAAAGATACGTCATTTTTTGAAATATCCGTAGATTCCCTTGAGCTGTCTTTAAAAATGCCCACGATTCGTTAGTTTTTGAAATAGGTAAGAAGTCTAATCTAATCTAACAACTACACTAAACTATACGGCTGAACTAACAAGCTGAACTACAGGTAAGGAAACCGCCTATCATCTGAGTCGATACATATACATACCTGTATATGTATAGTCGGTGATCCCACCACAATAATATCATATCCGATACCATATCTATAATCAGGTATCCCAAGTCAAGAGTGCGGATCAATCATCAATATAGCTTGTACGTAAATCCGTCGTACGGCATCCCAATCTGGGTACGGGTCAATATCACATTCATCATACTATTCACCTGGTATCCTCTTTATCAAAAATCATGATCGGGGTACTGATCTACGTCTAGTACCATATTGATACCGCCTACGTATTCATGGACGTGTGTGAAACACTACGTCAAGGACCCGCTACAACGTCATGTCGTATCTCAAATACGAACCCTGCTAGGTCACCGAATTCACAACCTCAATACAAATCTCATCGACTCATCTCAAACCCAAATATCATCCTCAAATACGTATGTGAACAAATAGTCCCATACCCATGTGAACACGTAACTATATTTTCCGTAAAGCACAAAAGAAGGAAGAAAGTATGCAAGTATGGGTTGGTGTGTGCATGTGTGGTGCGACCACTACTTTAGGGTTTCACGACACTAAATCATCCAAGAACACTAAATATCCATATTATCATCAATATACTCAAACAATATATAAACAATATATATCTGTGTGTATACGTATTCGTATACATCACCACGAATTGCGGGGGTGCTATACGCCATCCACCCGACTTCTCCCCGTAGATATAAATCTACTCACCTGGTCCTCGCCCGCCGGTGCCGACGTCGCCATGCGCTTGCTTGTCGTCTCGAAGTCCACATGGGGTTACCTACATATCATAACGCACCATATCGCATTAAAACTAAATTCAAAATCGAAACGGCATGCGAAAATCAAATCGGCACGCGTATCACGCATAGGTCCAAACCTATCGCCTACGCATGCAAGAATAGTCAAACCAACCCTCGATGTCGATGTACAAACGTCAAACCATCGAGAAAAATCCAATCACACTCATTTGCACATTCACGAACACTAATTTTAATATAAAACAGGTTAAAACTCACAAAAACCCCAATTTCACTTAAAAAGTCATTTTTCCGAAAATCTAGCAAGCACAATTCGCCGTTTTTGTACAAAACATGACTTTTAAATGAATGTAGCGGCCAATATACTTATTAAATATCTTAAATAAGTCATATAAACAATTCCCGGAATTTAATCTCATTAAATTCCAAAAACCCTAATATTCTAGTTTACAAAATACCTAAAATTTAACAATTTCAAAGCAAAAATGCACAAACTACAATCTAGGTTGGATTTCCATGATCTAAAGCATTAAACCACACATAATAAAGTTAATGAAGTCATGAAAAACCTAAACACATTTTTAATCCCAAGTATTTAACCAATTTCAAAAACCTAGTAAGCAAATTAGCAATTTAACACAATTTTAAACTAACCATTAACACAAGCTACTAATCTTGTATTAACATGACAAAAGCCTAAATATAACACACAACCATACACTGATTTTACAAAACCCTAACTTGCATTCAAATTCATAACTTGAATTTCAAAACTTGCAATTAAACTCACATATCCAAATTAACACTTAATTAAATTAGCTTAAGACATTAGTAACAAATTAAGCAACAAAAATGTTTAGAATTATACCCAAAACATATGAAGATCCACAAGCACACACCTAGCCTCCCAAATTGGAATCTTGTTCCCTAGATCCATGCAATTTTGGCTAAGCTAAAATGGGTAGGAGTCGGATTTGGGTTTTGGGATTTTTTTGATGGATTTTGGGGCAATTTTTGAAGAAGTTTTGAAGAGAAAAGAGAAGGGAAAGGGGGGGCTGTTGCTGCAGTAGGAGAGGGGAGGGCTGTTGGAATTGGAGTGGGAGAGGAGGGAGAGGGAGGTAGAGAAAGTGGGGGAAGAAGTCAAAGTCAACCAAAGTCAAAAGTCCACCTAATTCACCCATTTTCTTTTCTTTTCTTTCATATCTTTTCCTTTGAAAATCAAGTGGGGAAAAATATGGGGGCTGCTGAATTCAGCCATGGGGTGGAGTAAGTGGGGGTGTGTGGGTGTGGGCACGGGTGTGGGGTGATGAAAAATGATAAATACAATACCCCAAACATCCATTTACGCTAAAAAAAAGCTTTTTTCTTTCAATAATTTCTATACCGTTTTGACAAATAATTTCGTTCCAAAAACCACATGATAAAATTTTATTTAATGTTTTATGATGCACAAAATTTGTTTCAACTCATTCCAATTTGTAATTTTCCCTAATTAAATGTATTAGTGACGGCTTAAATAATAATAAAATAATATTTTTTTCAGAAAATTTGAAATTTCACCAGCGGCTCAATAAACACCAAATAATAGCAATTACATAGCTAGAATATGTATATTTAATTTTTATAATAAGATATTTGTATTTTGACTTTTTACAGAAAACCCCCTTATTTTACCGATTTTTCGAAATTTCACCGAAACGATTTTCAAAACGTTACAATCTTCCCCCCTTAAAGAAATTCGGTCCCCGAATTTAAATTCAAACTCCCCCAAATACTAAAACATCTAAGAAAACCATCAAGTCGTCGGGGCTGCGAAATTGTAAATACATAAAAAAAAAAAATCGTAGCGCAGCGCATGCGCTTGAAAAATGAGTATATAACTCAAATCAAAACTCCGTCAAGCATCCCGCAATCATCGGAGTCATGGAGAAGACATCAATGCCAAATCTAAATCAAACCAATATGATATAACTCGAAACTATACATGTAAACATCGAATCTATATCTGTAAGTATCTGAAGGAAATGCATGCCAAATCTCTTTAAGTCGCTGTGCAACGCGTATAACACTGCACAGTGGCGGACGTCTATCATAAGAAAATAACTATATACATATATACCTTTGTTTGAAATGTACGTTCCGCCGTTTTGGAAACAATTTAGAAGGGTCTCCTTGTTTTAAACATTTCGTGTCATATCAGACACGTAGGTAAATACTGAGGCTATAGCTCGCTTTTTGGAAATCCCTTCAATAACTATCAATGCATGCAAAAATATATTCAGGTACTGTCCTCTGACTAGTCCTGCTCAGTACGAAAACACATAGCAATATCATAAAAACGTACTGCTCTATACGAAATCAATCCCAAAATATGCACATGAATGCTACGTGCGTCTGGTGCGCACGGAAATCAAAATCCATGAATGTGCCATACATGCGCACAGAAACAACATCTAAGTGCATCGGGTGTGCATGAAACATCTGTCGTAGGCAACATGTGTGCCTGACTGCAAAATCAGGTGCATCTAACATGCACGAAGAATCTCGATTTAGTGCATCTGGTGTGCACCAAAATCGTATCTCAAAACCCGCGCTCAATCATGCGCGAAAACCCAAAACCAGGGGCATCCATCATGCACGAAATCATGAAATCCAATATCAAGCGCCGAACATGCGTAAAATCAAATCAGGTGCACAAGGTGCATAAAACAAACATCGAGTATCACAATCGAAATCGAAGTCCAGTGCATCTAAGTTCACAAAATGCGTATCACTGCACTGCAAGCATATGTGAACTATACTGAGTGCAAAAACCAATTCGTATGCGTACATACGCACAAAATCAACTCAAATGTCTAAAACCGTAAAATCACAAACATGTGAAACTAAAGCACGAAAACGATATCAAGTGCAACACTGTGCAAATATCGTAAATCCTCAATCATCAAAATCAAATCATACGAATAAATCACCCAAAATATCGAAATCAATAATGGCGGAACAGTACCGCTCAAGTGCATCCTCTAAGAATCTCGGGCCAACTGTCGCGGTCACTAGTGGGACGTCTCGTCGATGATCATGAACTCTGGCCTGCTGGTGTGCCTAACATGACCACTCCTGGGTCCAAGTCTTCTCCGTGGATTACCAATCTCACAATTCATCGGCTCATCGACCCTGTCAAGGCAGCATATCACTGGCGTCGGCCTCTGGCTCTCTGAATGCACGTGACACATCTGATCCTGGGTGAAAATATCATTGCATCAGTGGCCTGGAAGGAATCCTACTCACGGTCTATTCCATGCCTCGTCTCTGCCAACTGTCCGGAAGTCGTTGTCCTTTCCTATATCTGCATCTTGCTCTGGAACGACTGCATACTCATCGCGACTCCTTCTGGAAGGTATATCCAAGTACAATGCCTCGGCATGCGCATCGCATCTCTGATGTCGGCGGAGTGGAACGTCATCATATCCAGGTATGTACGAACCTCTTACTCCACTTTTTCTCTAATGTCGACTGCTTCGGACTCGTCCCGTCGTGGCTGCATGGACTGAGCTCCAACGGCTATCCTCGTATCTGGAATCTCCCCAGAAATGCATCTCACCACCTAGCATCCGAATTAAGTCGAGCCATCCAATCGATTCGTCAAAACCTCATAATCCCCCAAGAGCTCAACATCTTGGGTACAGTTTAATAGTATCGAGTACATACCACAGCATCGGTGGTCCAGCCGTAGAAGGGCAAACCCAAGCCTCACTAATGGCGCCGTAGAACTGCCGCAAACCCGAAGGTTCAAAGGCTTTCACACGGTCATTAAGTCGAGTTAGGCTTTCATTCTTCTAGAGGGACCATAGAATTGCCTGCATGTCTTTCCGACTACTTTAAACTTGGAATAATAGGTTTCTGACATTCGATCGTCTCTGTCGACTCCCAACGTCTCCGCGTGAAGTCGTCTCTAGCTGGAATCAATCTATCTGATGACCTCTCATCGGGTAGGCGAACGAATCACATGTCTCAGTCATTCATCCGTGGGTGACTAGCGACCTTCTATCATTGGCTCAATCCTCTGGTGCTGATCTGTCTGTCCGAGTAATCTCATACAGTGATCGATCAACGCTCGTGGTGCGAAAACACAATCAAAAGACACCTCCCTGCAGTCGTGTGTTGCCGGAATTTCTCCCTGGTCAGTCCTCGTTCGTGACGAGCTTGTGCTGACCGCAACTCTAGCCGTAGCTCTCCCTGCCCGTAACCGTAGCAGCAAAACCAAACTGGTACCGATGAGGCTAGATCAGGAAGGAATATAATACTGAACAAGGAAATGTCCATCCTAAGGCTTCATAAGTGGAGTGGCGTGTCGTAAATATGTCGCGGAACATACCAACGGTACGTCACTCTACTTTAGTCACCTATTCCATCAACCAAGGGTCATCCTACACTCCGAAGGTAAAACCTAACGCTCTGATACCAACTTTGTCACGACCCGAAAGTACGGAACATGACCGGCACTTAAACTACGAACGTCTCGAGACGTACGTAATCTAAGTAAACCGAAAACCCAAAAATCCAAACCAAGAAAAGTAGTAGAGTGCAGGAAAAACCAACTTAAAGCAAGTAATTTCAATAGCATAAGCCGAATTATGCGGTTTTTAAAACATCAAAAATTTACTGAAAATTTCGGCAGATTCTCCTTTGTAAAAACTGGCCCCCAAACGGGATACAACATGAATAGTATACGAAATCAAGAAAAAGGCATCCCCAAGCGGGAGCTAGCTCTTCGTCAATCGACGGTCACAACCACACAAGCAATATAATATACAACGCCAACGGCGAGGATCAAAACTCAAAAGGAAACTCAAAACCACCAGAAATATAACGAGCGACTCTAAGGTCGAAAGAATAAACAACACTGGTCTCTATCTCACTAAATACATGTTTGGTTGATGGAATTTACTAGGTACAACGGAATAATATTATACAAGGTAATATGATGGGTACGATACAAGAAAAATCCACCTACTAGAAAGTCACCCGAATGAAACTGAGCCCGCAAAGCCGTAATGAAACCTGCACGGCAAACCTGCAAGAAACTGGGGCACAACGGGGGTGAGTTGCCAACTCGTGAATAGAAAAACATCTACGCACAGAAATCGCATAAATAACAGTCAATGATCATAATATATCCTCAAATATATGAATAACACGTAGCCTATAACAAGGCTAGGGTAAATATCTAACCCGAGTGTAAACTCATGTGCCCGTGTCAGTGCCTCAGGTAGCAATATATCATATGAGTGAGGTATGAATGCATGAAAACAGAATACATGCAAATGAAGAAACTGTTTTCATAAATTAGTGAGATTTCTATACTTTTAAAGTGAGGTATCATAAATGAAATCAGTATCAACCGTGTCTAGCATCGACACAAAACATAAATCTCACTGTCTCGAAATATCAATGTCTCAATCTCAATATCTAGGGCGCCGTCAGTCCAGACCGGCCCCTACCATCCATCTCAAGACCACGACGGTATCCTCCGGATATCCGACGAATCGGGTAATATCACCGGTAGGTAGTGCTCCCCAGCCAGGCTCAACATCAACACCATATTCTTCTTGCCCCGGGGTACCATACCGGGCCCACCATGTACCCGTGACGGTCCCTCCACTCCTCGACACGGATCTCCAAAACCACAGCAAACTCATGGTGGACGACACTTTACATCACTAGAAAACCGCAACATTTTATATTTTAAAAGATCATAAGTTGTAAATTTTGCGGCTTTCCCCGAAATCCAGAAATATCATAAATCTCAAGAAATCATCACAAGTGCATATGTCAAAGATAATGAACTAGGCATGAACAACTGAATAACAGTATGCATGAAGTGGTAGGTAACAACTACAATGTCTAATATGGCATATAAAGGAAGTACACTAATATCATGTCAAAACTACCAGCTAACAATCTAAGTCAAGCAATTATATTCTCTAAAGTGTACGTGACATGGCAATTACCGATGAAGATGTGTGTGAGCCGGCAAGTAAGTGTACGTGGTACATACGCATCATCGGTAATAGTGCTGGTGTCCTAACGACATGATATCAATAATGGAATATGCGGCAAAATAAATATGCGAGGCAGAGCGAACAACAATAATGTGCGGGAGCTGAATACTGGACACAACGATAACTAATCTGCAATAATCTAATATAAGTCCTACGAATGGTGCCTTTTGAAATAACACGAATCATGGGGTTTTGAAAATAGGGGCTACGGTGTTTTTATGAAAAGATACGTCGTTTTTTTGAAATATCCGTAGATTCCCTTGAGCTGTCTTTAAAAATGCCCACGATTCGTTAGTTTTTGAAATAGGTAAGAAGTCTAATCTAATCTAACAACTACACTAAACTATACGGCTGAACTAACAAGCTGAACTACAGGTAAGAAAACCGCCTATCATCTGAGTCGATACATACCTGTATATGTATAGTCGGTGATCACGCCTCAATAATATCATATCCGATACCATATCTATAATCAGGTATCCCAAGTCAAGAGTGCGGATCAATCATCAATATAGCTCGTATGTAAATCCGTCGTACGGCATCCCAATCTGGGTACGGGTCAATATCACATTCATCATACTATTCACCTGGTATCCTATTTATCAAAAATCATGATCGGGGTACTGATCTACGTCTAGTACCATACTGATACCGCCTACGTATGCATGGACGTGTGTGATACACTACGTCAAGGACCCGCTACAACGTCATGTCGTATCTCAAATACGAACCCTGCTAGGTCACCGAATTCACAACCTCAATACAAATCTCATCGACTCATCTCAAACCCAAATATCATCCTCAAATCCGTATGTGAACACATAGTCCCTTACCCATGTGAACACGTAACTATATTTTCCGTAAAGCACAAAAGAAGGAAGAAAGTATGCAAGTATGGGTTGGTGTGTGCATGTGTGGTGCGACCACTACTTTAGGGTTTTACGACACTAAATCATCCAAGAACACTAAATATCCATATTATCATCAATATACTCAAACAATATATAAACAATATATATCTGTGTGTATACGTATTCGTATACATCACCACGAATTGCGGGGGTGCTATACGCCATCCACCCGACTTCTCCCCGTAGATATAAATCTACTCACCTTGTCCTCGCCCGCCGGTGCCGACGTCGCCACGCGCTTGCTTGTCGTCTCGAATTCCACATGGGGTTACCTACATATCATAACGCACCATATCGCATTAAAACTAAATTCGAAATCGAAACGGCATGCGAAAATCAAATCGGCACGCGTATCACGCATAGGTCCAAACCTATCGCCTACGCATGCAAGAATAGTCAAACCAACCCTCGATGTCGATGTACAAACGTCAAACCATCGAGAAAAATCCAATCACACTCATTTGCACATTCACGAACACTAATTTTAATATAAACCAGGTTAAAACTCACAAAAACCCCAATTTCACTTAAAAAGTCATTTTTCCGAAAATCTAGCAAGCACAATTCGCCGTTTTTGTACAAAACATGACTTTTAAATGAATGTAGCGGCCAATATACTTATTAAATATCTTAAATAAGTCATATAAACAATTCCCGGAATTTAATCTCTTTAAATTCCAAAAACCCTAATATTCTAGTTTACAAAATACCTAAAATTTAACAATTTCAAAGCAAAAATGCACAAACTACAATCTAGGTTGGATTTCCATGATCTAAAGCATTAAACCACACTTAATAAAGTTAATGAAGTCATGAAAAACCTAAACATATTTTTAATCCCAATTATTTAACCAATTTCAAAAACCTAGTAAGCAAATTAGCAATTTAACACAATTTTAAACTAACCATTAACACAAGCTACTAATCTTGTATTAACATGACAAAAGCCTAAATATAACACACAACCATACACTAATTTTACAAAACCCTAACTTGCATTCAAATTCATAACTTGAATTTCAAAACTTGCAATTAAACTCACATATCCAAATTAACACTTAATTAAATTAGCTTAAGACATTAGTAACAAATTAAGCAACAAAAATGTTTAGAATTATACCCAAAACATATGAAGATCCACAAGCACACACATAGCCTCCCAAATTGGAATCTTGTTCCCTAGATCCATGCAATTTTGGCTAAGCGAAAATGGGTAGGAGTCGGATTTGGGTTTTGGGATTTTTTTGATGGATTTTGGGGCAATTTTTGAAGAAGTTTTGAAGAGAAAAGAGAAGGGAAAGGGGGGGGGCTGTTGCTGCAGTAGGAGAGGGGAGGGCTGCTGGAATTGGAGTGGGAGAGGAGAGAGAGGGAGGTAGAGAAAGTGGGGGAAGAAGTCAAAGTCAACCAAAGTCAAAAGTCCACCTAATTCACCCATTTTCTTTTCTTTTCTTTCATATCTTTTCCTTTGAAAATCAAGTGGGGAAAAATATGGGGGCTGCTGAATTCAGCCATGGGGAGGAGTAAGTGGGGGTGTGTGGGTGTGGGCACGGGTGTGGGGTGATGAAAAATGATAAATACAATACCCCAAACATCCATTTACGCTAAAAAAGCCTTTTTTTCTTCAATAATTTCTATACCGTTTTGGCAAATAATTTTGTTCCAAAAACCATATGATAAAATTTTATTTAATGTTTTATGATGCACAAAATTTGTTTCAACTCATTCCAATTTGTAATTTTCCCTAATTAAATGTATTAGTGACGGCTTAAATAATAATAAAATAATATTTTTTTTCAGAAAATTTGAAATTTCACCAGCGGCTCAATAAACAACAAATAATAGCAATTACATAGCTAGAATATGTATATTTAATTTTTATAATAAGATATTTGTATTTTGACTTTTTACAGAAAACCCCCTTATTTTACCGATTTTTCGAAATTTCACCAAAACGATTTTCAAAAAGTTACAATTCTATTGTATCTAGATAAACTCTATCACATCACATTACATCAGATCAGAAACTAGAATTGTATATTGGTAGACTTAGAAAGACTTGGGTTTTGTGCAAGACTTATAGCGATGGGTTGTGTTCGCTTCTTGAGTTTAATGTCTTGCTTTATTGTTCTTTATGGGTTGATCTTCGCTATTGGGCGTCGTATATATATTACTTGCGTGGTTGTGTTCCCGCCAGTTGGCGAAGAGCTAGCTCCCGCTTGGGGATGCCTATATATTGGTGTATATCTGTTTTTGGATCAAAATATACAAGGGAGGTATTTCCCGAATCTTTAAAAGAAAAAACATAATTATTTTACCTTATTTCAAAACTGCACCCCACTATAAAAAAAAGGGTTTAGATTTTCTGGGTTTCGGCTTACTTGATTTACGTCATGCCTTTAGACGTTGCATAATTTAAGTGCTGATCACGTGCTAAATTACGGGTCGTGACAAAGTTGGTATCAGAGCGTTAGGTTTAACCTTGGTTTGAGTCTGAGTTTGACTATGCGGAGTCTAGGGCGTATATATTCTGGAACCTAGACTTGACCTTATGGAACTTAGACTTGACGGGGGGGTATTAGACCCGAACTTTCATTTCATAGGTTGACCTTGATTGATGGAGTAGGTAGCTTGAGTAGAGTGACGTACCGTACGTATGTTCCGCGGCATATTTATGATACGATACTCTACTTAAGAAACCTTAGGATGTACATATCTTGAGATCTATGATACTATTCGTTCCCTTGATCATATATCCATTTGGGATATGATGACTTCTTTCTTTCATGTGATTTATCTTCATCGATACCTGCTTGAGGTTCCTGTCACCATGGTTTGAGCACAGATTGAGCCGCTGCTAGTGTTTCGGTCAGGGCGAGCTCGTCATGGACCAGGTCTGACCACTGTTGTTTTCTGGTGACATAGGGACGTGTAGGTATAGTGTTGATGTTGTGACCTCTCGTTTGAGGCGAGTGTTCGATTTTTCACCGGATGATCGGGCCATTGATAGAGGTTGCCGGATTGAGAGGACTATTGATGTACATCATACCTCAAAGATCGTGATGTTGTCTACTGTGCATACAGATGACCCAGCAGTTGCTGAGATTGATGGGATGTCGTTTCCAGAGTTTATGAGCTGAAACCGCTGGAGCTTTCAGGCAGAGGTGTGGCAGGAGATAGCTAGTCTATCTCGAGTGGAGCGACTGTTATGATTCGTCATATTTGATGTGCCGATGCAGGCTCAGTTGAGTTGAAGAATTCCAGTTGAAGGATCTTGCTCAGATCTAGAGTAGATCGATTAAGAGAGGACGTTGTTCGTTGGATGCTCCGATGTGAGATCAGTAAGTTGACCAGTTTCGAATCGAAGGATCTCACCCAGATGCGTTGTGAGTTGATCGAGAACGGATGAATAAAGTGTATTCCTTCGATGATTGGACGAGTTCCCGAGGATGTGTTCGGCTAGATATCTTCCACAGAGTGATGAAGGTACTGAGTTCGTAATTTCGAGTTCATGTGAGAGACTCCAGATTGACCGTAGCCGAGATGAATTGCAATATGCAGACAGCAAGAGATGACGTCGAAGTAGACGATAATAAAGACGAATGGAACCAGAGGTTCGTGCGAGATGTTAGCGAGCGGTTGTTACGCTCCGTTGATGCCAGAGGATTGTTATGTGTGCTGAGGCGATAGATACAGCCAAATTTCATAGGAAAGCCGTGCTGAGGACACAGTTGTACCGTTATGAGAAAAGAGTTAAGCAAGAGTGCCAACCTTCGTATAGTTCGGCATAGGTGATATCGGAAGAAGCCGTGAGCAGATTCTTTCCAGGACACCGCAGCGATAGAGATTTGCACCCAGGATCTATTATAGCGTGCGTATTCAGAGGGCCAGATGCTGCCGTTAGTAATGTGCCGTTTGAGAGTGGTCATGTTGATTGGCCAAACGATGATCAAAGGAGTTCCAGAGCGGGACTGTTCCGTTAGTATACCTGACTAGGCCGACGAGCAGAAAGATTGCGAGATTGATAGTTCAGAGAGAAACAGAGAACCCAGAGACCGGAGATGCCAGACTGTGAGCAGGAGGCAAGTAGATGATCTTGCTCTGCCGAGTTTGGGCACACCGGCATATTTTTCGACATTATAGGAGGTGTACCTCGATGTCAGTTATTGCGATTTGTGTTTCGTGATCCGAGTATCACACTTTTATCGATTGGATTAGAGTTTTGATGATTGGGTTTCATGATTTATGTGTTGGTGCACCTTGGTTGCACCTATTGAGGATTTATATTGTGCACAGTTATTGCACTTGACTTATGTTTTATACACCGCTACATTGAGATTTATGATTTGTGCATATCCATTGCACTTGATATCGATTTGTGCCTTCGTTGCACGTACTCATGATTTCGTGGATTTCGATGCCCTCGATTTGATTTTTGTGCGTGAGGTACGCACTCGATTTTATTTTTTCACTCGGTATAGCTTATATGTGCTTGCAGTGCATTGATTCATGTTTTGTGCACACAGTTGCACACGTTTATGATTTTAAATACCATGGTATACTCGGTGTTGTTTTTGTAATCATTTGAAATATTGATGCGTTTTCGTGCATTGATTGCACCGGAGTTGTATTTCGTGCGTTGTTGCACCAGATTGATATTTTCGTGAGCGTCTGCACTTGATGTTCGTTATTGTGCATACTATTGCACTGGATGTTTTATACGGACCAGGCGCACTTGATTTAGATTTTTCGCGTATATTGGGCGCAGGATGTGAGATTTTATGCACACCGGATGCACATGATTGAGATTTTATTCGTGAATGTTGGATACACTTTGATGAGATTTTTATTCGTGTATGTTGGATGCACATGATTGAGATTTTATTCGCGCATGTTGGATGCACTTGATAGAGACTTCATTCGTGCATGGTTGTTGCGCTTGATTTGAGATTTTCATGCACTATAGATACATTTGATGTTGTGGTCGTGCACACCAGTTGCATTGGACAGATGCTTTCGTGCACACCCATTGCACTTAGTTTTTCTTTTGAGCATATTGTGGCATTTGTGTTGGATTGGATTTCCGTGCGCACCAGACGCATGTGATGTTCGATACGCCTTTTTAGGCTGATTTTATTTATGAGTTTTGCATTTTGATGGTGGATACTATATTATATAGTAGCCGAGCAGAACTGGTCTGAGGACAGTGCCTGAGTACTTTTGCATACATAAAAGTTACCAAAAGTTTTCAAAAAGGAGCTATATTCTCGCTATTTCTTACGTGTCCGCAAGTGACACGAAATATTACAAGGAAAACCTTTAGGGATTTTTCAAAAAGGTGGGACGTATAAATTGAGAAAAAACATATATAAGTATATAATTATTACTTTACAAATGAAAGTCATCCACTTGTACCTGACCTACGCATAGCACGGGGATTTAAGAAAGATTTGGCATGAGTTATTCCATTTTTTTTAAAAACGGTTTTACAAAGATGCGTGCTATATACATATTATGATTTGACTAGTACATTTGGATTCCAGTAGTGGAATTCGAGATTCGTATTTCCATTTTAACTCCGATGATTGTGTCATGCTTGACGGAGTTTGATTCTGAGTTTGGTACTCGTTTTCAGACGTACATGATGCGTTGGCTTTGGTAGGTGGGACACTTATTTGATCATGCCCACTATCGTACCGTTATATTCTATTGTATCTAGATAAACTCCATCACATCACATTACATCAGATCAGAAACTAGAATTGTATATTAGTAGACTTAGAAAGACATGGGTTTTGTGCGAGACTTATAGCGATGGGTTGTGTTCGCTTCTTGACTTCAATGTCTTTCTTTATTGTTCTTTCTGGGTTGATCTTCGCCGTTGGGCGTCGTATATGTATTACTTACATGGTTGTGTTTTCGCCAGTTGGTTCCGCCAGTTGGCAAAGAGCTAGTTCCCGCTTGGGGATGCCTATATATTGTTGTATATCTGTTTTTGGATCAAAAATATACAAGGGAGGTGATGCCCGAATCTTTAAAAGACAAAACATAATTATTTTACCTTATTTCAAAACTGCACCCCTCTATAAAAAAAAGGTTTTATATTTTCTGGGCTTCGGCTTACTTGATTTACGTCACGCCTTTAGACGTTGCCTAATTTAAGTGCCGGTCACATGCTAAATTACGGGTCATGACACCATCGAGCCAGCATCGTCCAGGGGACATCGGTTCATATTGGCAACAGCCGATTACTTCTCTAAGTGGACAGAAGCAATACCGCTAAGAGAGATGAAGATGGAGAACATCCTCCATTTCTTTAAGACACACGTCCTCTACCGGTTCGACACTCCGCGACGGATTTGAAAGGTTCCTAGGCACTTTAGTGAGGTCTCACAAGGCATCGAACATGCCAATTTAAAAAAAATGGTGCCGAGAAACCCTAGACTACGGATCTTAGACTAGATGTTTAGGCGAAAAGATAATCTAGTTAACAAATTAACTAAAAGTTAGGATGCTACAACCTTTGTAGATCCGGATACCCACTTCCTTAGCTCCACGAGGGCGTCCTCTCGCTGTCCATCTTGAACCTTGGACTCTCGTGACGGCTTCATCGGAGAAACGTGCGGAATAGGTCGTCGGCTTCGTGTCAAAGACGATCTACGTCGAGGTTGCACAAGCTCAAGCTCCGACTTCACAAAGTTGTGAAACTTGTGAAGAAAACACCCAAAACAACTTGGCAAGAGGTAGAGGGTGAAGAAATAGGAGGTGGGTTCACTTTGGAATTGGATTTCTCTCACTAGAACTCAAGTTGCCATTAAAGTAGCAAGCTTTTTCTTTTTAGAAGAAGAAGATGATGAAGCTAGTTATGATAAGTTCTATCTTTAAAAATGAAAAGAAAATACAAACTTATCATAACTATAACTAGGGTTAAGTGTAGAGAATAAACCATGGTCATTTGAGTGGGTTAGGGTTAAGCATGAAGACAAGAATGGTTAGCAAAGTCAAAGCTTCATGAAGCTTTAATATGAAACAAAAATTGCCACCATTTTCATCTTAAAGTTTATCCAAATAAATGAATAAACAAATAAATGAATAAATGCATAATCAAAACCCTAATCTCAAGTTAACTATGGTTTAATTCTATACACTTAACCATATGATCAAGTATCATCAAACATGATACAAATATGCGCACAAAAGTATATCACATATACAATGTGTTAATCAAGTGAGAAAAATCCGTTTAAAATGAACCAATACTAGTTAATGCAAAGTAATATATCAAATATATAATTATACATTAAATCATTAAATCAACACTTGATTCAATGATCCGGTCATGTCGCACTTAACCGACTAGTATTCAATGCATCGATTTATCGAATCAATGATTCGATAACTAGGTCATATCTCATACAACCAATCGAAACATTAATCGCGAGAATAAAATACGGTATCACATACACGCATTATTCTTGGTCCCGCACATATCTCATATGCACTCCTATTTCGTTTCGCTTGAGCTAGGAAACCTCTGTGTAGGACTCTAAAGACTCGTCAATACGCCGGTAGCAGATGATGATCATATCAAGCACCCACAAGCCGCAAGCGGTATGCTAAATGTAACGGCCACCCGGGTATTGAGCGATCAGAAGATCGACGAGCTAGCCCGCTCACACTCCTGTGAATCCAACCAGTAACACTTACCGTACAGTCCGATCTGTTCGTCTGATACGTCGCATATCAAGTCTAGGGGTGGTAAACGTCAGACCCCAATACTCGATAAGTCGTGCCGATGTGAGGCTCATAACGGGTCGAGAAACTACTGGTAACACTTACCAGCAAATCTCTGATCAGCCCTGGCCAGGGACTTCCCTGTTACGGCCAATCGAGCACAGTGCAACATTAACCCCCAATACCGGGAGAGACGAAACCCCTCCTATCGCTCATTGCCTCCATGTGACTCGGGACTGTACCCAAAGACCACCATTTTGCACGCCCTCATGGACGTGGTAAGGTGGAGATCAAAGCACAGTGGGAATCACACAAGACTCTATGACGATCTCGGGTCTACAGACTAACCTGCACAAGTGTCACCTGAGAACTGCCATCTGACGTGAGGTATAATACCATCTGGGAGTTCTCGGCGAGTCCGTCCAGTGTACCCAGTCTCCACTGAGCACCCGTATACCATCTCTGATGTCAAACACCAATGGATATGGGATCATCCATCGCCCATCTCATGGGTCGAGAAGCGTATACGCTAGTCTACTCTGGTATATCGATGCCCCATCTCGATACACCCACGACTAGGGACCTTGAAGGATGTACTTATGGACTACCATGTCCCCACTAGTATGATCTGCATCATAGTCCAGGTAGTCAAGTAGACATCCTAAGGGCTTTACCAACATGTAACTACAAGACAGTATAAAGAGACCAGTGTACATGTTAAGATAAAGAGTAACCAGATAGCATACTATCATATCGAGCAAGAAAGTCATCTCTATATATGTCCAAGCATCCAATATAATATACAACATCTATACAATACTGGCCTCTAGGGCATACATACAACTAACAATCTCCCACTTGCACTAGGGCCAGCTGCTGTAGTATCGCATACCGAGCATCCCGAAGAGTCTCTCAAACTGTGTCTGGGGAATGGCCTTCGTGAGTGGATCCGCCGTGTTGTTCTTCGTGTCAACCCTCCTGACCTCGATCTCCCGGCGATCAACTATCTCCCGGATCAGGTGATACCGCCTCAGAATATGCCTGGATCGCTGATGGGACCGGGGTTCCTTGGCCAAAGCCACCGCTCCATTGTTATCGCAATACAAAGGTATTGGATGCTCAATGGATGGAACCACTCCAAGTTCAGTAATGAACTTCTGGATCCAGACAGCCTCTTTGGCAGCATCGTTGGCAGCGATGTATTCAGCCTCCATTGTCGAGTCTGCCACGGTTTCCTGCTTGGAACTCTTCCAGCTAACCGCCCCTCCGTAAAGGGTAAAGACAAAGCCCGACTGCAACTTAGAGTCGTCCTTATCACTCTGGAAGCTCGAATCGGTAAAGGACTCCACTTGGAGTTCTCCGTTACCATACACCAAGAACATATCTCTAGTCCTTCGCAAGTACTTGAGAATGCTCTTCACAGCTGTCCAGTGACTCTCTCCAGGATCAGCTTGATACCTGTTCACTATACTTAGTGAGTATGCTACATCGGGTCTGGTACATAGCATCGCATACATGATAGAGCCTACTGCCGAAGCATAGGGTATCCCTTTCATGCGAGCTCTCTCCAAATCAGTCTTGGGAGACATCTCTTTGGAGAGAGTGACTCCAGAGATCGTAGGCATGTTCCCACGCTTGGACTCTTCCATACTAAACCTCTTTAGTATGGTGTCAATGTACCTGGATTGGGACAATCCCAAAATCCGTTTGGATCTATCTCTATAGATCCTGATTCCCAATATGCAGGAGGCATCACCAAGATCTTTCATTGAGAATCTTTGTGATAAGAAGAGCTTGACCGATTGCAGCATAGGAATATCATTCCCTATCAAGAGTATGTCGTCCACGTACAATACGAGGAAAACAACCTTACTCTCTGCCACCTTCTTGTAGATACAAGGTTCATCTGGATTTTTGACGAAATCAAACTCTTTGATAACGACGTCAAAGCAGATGTTCCAACTCCGCGATGCTTGCTTTAATCCATAAATGGATTTAAGCAGCTTGCACACCTTCCCGCTGCTCCCACTGTCTACGAAGCCCTCTGGCTGAGTCATGTACACGCACTCTTCTAAATCACCGTTTAGAAAGGCGGTCTTAACATCCATTTGCCAGATTTCGTAATCATGATATGCAGCGATGGCAAGCATGATCCGGATGGATTTAAGCATAGCCACTGGAGAAAAGGTCTCGTCATAGTCCACACCTGGTCTTTGACGAAAACCCTTTGCTACAAGTCTAGCTTTGAAAGTCTCCACTTTCCCATCTACACAAAGTTTCTTCTTGAAGATCCACTAGCTCCCAATGGGTTTTACCCCTTCAGGAGCAACGTCCAAAGTCCATACTTTGTTGGTGTACATGGATTCCATCTCGGACCGCATAGCATCCAGCCATTTCACTGAGTCCCCACTCGTGATGGCCTGCTCGAAGCTAGTTGGGTCATCATCCTCCATGATGCAATCCTCGCTCCCACCGTCCATGAGAAAACCGTAGTATCTCTCAGGTTGGCGAGGAACCCTACTAGATCGGCGGAGTGGTTGGGGTTCATCGGGAACTACGGAATCCTCTGGTTCTACCATGTCTTGTGTTATAGTTTGTTCCGCTGGAGCCTCTTCCAGTTCTACCTCAATGCCACTTGTCTGTTTCATAAGAAAACTCTTTTCTAAGAAAGTGGCATGTTGAGAAACAAACACTTTTTGTTCCTCGGGATGGTAGAAGATATACCCATGTGAATTCTTGGGATATCCTACAAACTTACATAAGACTGATCTTGCCTCGAGTTTGTCCGGATTCTGTCTTTTGACATAGGCTGGACAACCCCATATCTTAATGTAATTAAGATGTGGTCTCTTCCCTTTCCATATCTCATATGGAGTGGTAGGCACTGATTTAGTAGGAACTCTATTCAATAGGTCCATGGCTGTCTCAAGCGCATATCCCCAGAAGGAAATAGGTAACTCAGCTGTGCTCATCATAGAGCGCACCATATCTAATAGGGTGCGGTTCCTCCGTTCTGATACACCGTTGTGCTATGGTGTATATGGAGGAGTCAGCTGAGAGAGAATCCCATTCTCTTTTAGGAAGTCCAGGAATTCATTGCTCAAGTATTCCCCTCCTCGATCAGATCGTAGGATTTTAATACTTTTTCCGGTTTGGTTCTCAACTTCTTGTTTATATTCCCTAAATTTCTCAAAAGCTTCTGATTTGTGTTTCATCAGGAACACATACCCGAACCTAGAGAGATCGTCAGTGAATGTAATGGAGTATGAAGAACCATCCCTGGCATGTGTAGACATGGGACCACATACATCACTATGTATAAGTCCCAAGAGTTCGGTAACTCTTTCTCCGTGTCCCGTAAACGGAGTCTTGGTCATCTTGCCTTTGAGACATGACTGGCAAGTGTCATAAGATGAAAATTCAAACGGATTTAAATATCCATCTTTATGCAACTTAGCTAGTCGTGTCGCATTGATGTGACCCAGTCTACAATGCCACAAGAAGGATTCATTGAGTTCAGAACTCTTCCTCTTGTGTGTGTTTGTTATGCTCAGAACTGTTGATTGATTTAGAACATAAATGCCATTGCACAACGTGCCTGATCCAACCAACTTTTGGTTACGGAAAATGTTCATAACATTGTCCTGTAATACAAAATTATATCCTTCTTTACTTAATAAAGAAACCGATATAATGTTGCATATCAGGTTCGGCATGTAATAGCATTCGTTCAGAACCAATGTATTACCAGTTGGTAATACAAAGTGATATTCCCCGACAGTCTTAGCTGCAACAATTGCACCATTTCCAACTCTAATGTCTTTATCACCTTCTCCAAGTTCTCTACCTTTCCTAAGCCCATGTAACTGATTACATATATGGGATCCTGACCCGGTATCTAATACCCAGGACGTAGAGCAAATGGAGAAACAGTTCTCAGTAACGAACACACCCGAAGAAAATGCATCAACATGTACTTTCTTCATTCGGGTGGCATGGGAATCCTGGCATTCCCCTATATCCTGTTCATTCCTATAACTCTTATAAGAAAGAACGGAACCAACGTTCCCCAGCACAGTATAACATGCGGGTTCGGTCAATACATCCATATTATTATCTTCATTAGGGCATGAAATGGTCGCTACCTGGAGAGAGAGAGAAGAAAACACTTTAGCGTATGCTCGTGCAAGATCAGATTGGTTATTATCTTATCTAATCAGGATGGCTCCCACTGCTTTTTATCAAATCTTCCTTCAAACCCTAAAAGGAAAGACTAGCCGGGATTAATTACACACTACAAGTTCGCCAATCTTTCAGCCAGGCCAGTGTCGGTACTTTGAGGGAGGTCCCCCGTGCTTTCGCACGAACCTAATTAATGTAAACCTCGTTTTCCCAGAGGCATAACCTCGTTAACACCTTTCTAGACACCTACTTGATCAGCTAATTGCAATATGTAAAACTCTCCCAGGAGTAACTCTTACTCGCAGTGGATATCGGGATCCAACTATCTCATAGAAGGTATGCAATCTCATTGCAAATTTCAACACTTGAAATTCCCGATAATGCTTTTGCCCCTAGCGTGCTATGACCTTGACGCATGCCAAACAACCCATAGTCCGCTAGTCAAGTTCAACCCGTACAATTCGTGATCGAATTAAACCCACCCGTACGACCCTTGACGCATGCCAAACAACGCCGTACGAATACCTTAATCCAATCGCATCTCATGCTGCAGATAAGTAATAATCAGCTACCGTACACTACACCTTGACGCATGCCAAACAACCGTAGCACGAATACTGAATATTACATATCTGAATTGACGGAGGGCTACGCAGGTTTTTTCTGAAAACCATGAGCGTAATGAACTTGATATCGTTGTAGAATCAAATGAAGTTTTGAAATGGAGTGATTTTGAGTCTTTTCTTGTTTTGCTAAAGGAGTCACACCCGGCGAAGGGATCTCGGTCCTTTCCTCGTCGAATGAGGTGCGGGATATATCATATATATCGCTGTGCAAAGCAAAAACCCAAAAGCAGTCAAAAGCAAACCGAGTGTGTAGCATCTGCCAGTTATTGCTAAAGGAGTCACTCCCGGTGAAGGGATCTCGGTCCTTTCCTTATCGAATAAGGTGCGGGATATATCATATATATCGCTGTCCAAAGCAAGAACTGTAGCTACCCTTTTTATTTAAAATTTTGATTCCACAACATCTTAGGTTTCTTTTCTTTCATTAATCACATTAATGAAGTCCCATCATTTAAGTACCTAAACATCACAGATAGATATGACGTACACTTATGCCATCCGCATTCGCCTCGATGTCCCCTCGTGCACCGTTAGGTTAGGTAACTAACGACAGAGCAGGGCAGGGCTAGCGCGGGTGTAAAACATAAGTAACGTCTATATAATATATCATATATACTATATACTATATCCATCACAGAATCACAACACAGATATCACAGCAGAATAAACATATGAAATATTGGATATACTAGGACGTCCGTGTTTTCAATACGAGCCAGTATAAAACACGGATTCCACGGTCGTGACGAATAGCCAATCCCACACCCCTAGACCCCTACGAGAGCGGCAAGCAACCCTGCCAATTCTAGGGTTAGGAGACCCGGACTCGACTCCTCGAGTTGGTCTCCCACTGGACCCCAGAACCCGGTTACTTGTGCTCCCCTCCTTGGGTCTATCCTAATGCGGAAAAGTAAATAATATACAAAAGGTGACATCTTCCGCTACCTGGAAGTGCCCCAATTAAAAGAATATTACATACAAGTTTTTACATGAATGAAAATGAAAAACACTCATCTCACATAAAAACCCCCGGCTATTCGAACACGACGATCCAATATAACATATCCAGCAACACATAACATCACATGTCATCAACGTAAGTAAGTATGCATTCCCCAATTGTCGTTGACGTATAGCAACGAAACCGGCGATATGAACATACTACACTTACGGTCACAGAAAAGAAAGTGTAAAACTACAACAATTGGAATCCGCAACTTCTTTAGACATCACATGCCTAATAAAATGAAATACTTAGACATCACATGCCTAACAGATATAAATCCCGCATTTTAGTCTCATTATCGAAAACTCTTTTCAATATCATATGGGACTAAACAGAAAATGTTTGCTAAATTTATAACATTCATTCAGTTATCTCATAACTGTTTGTGAATTCCAATTATTGTATCACATTCCAGATAAACAGAAAATGTTAAACTTTCCGATCAAACAGTCGAATACCCAAGTTTTCCCGATACAGTCCAACACATGAAATAAGTCTAGCAACATTCAGTTCGTGCCTCAGTACCAACGGTCCAGCCGTAGAAGGGTCAAGCCAACGCCTCACATGTGGCACGCCGTACTGCCCCAAACCCGAAGGTTCAAAGGGCAGTTCAAGACGGTCACATAATCGAGTTAAGGTTTGTTGTCTTCTAGAGGGTCCATCGCGTTACTTGCACTACTTAGAACGTCGTTAAACTACGGAAAAATCCAACACTTGGAAATTTCCCGACAGGGGAAAAAATGGGTATTTATATCCGGTCGAACTTTTTAACATATTCTGAAAAATTATCCGGAAATACACAAAAGACGAAATTTGATAATCCGATCGAAATACCGAATCCCCAAAACAACCCCAGAAAATTCAACTCTTGAATGAATATTAAAAATTCACAGGAAAACCACCACAGAAAAATGAGAATTACTGTGAAAATTAAAATGCACAAAGGAACAGTAAGGCCGCGGAACCGCCGCATCATGCATAGCACGTGCCGCGGTTCCGCGGTGGAAAAGTTGATTCAGGCCCTTGTATTTCACAGTAATTCAAATAACACCCTGCTTGATTTTCTGAATATTTTTAATTGACAAAAATGCACAGTTTTGAAAAAAGGACAGAGAGCATGTTAGAAATGGGTTTTCGGGTTCGTTCGGACTTCAAACTCCGTCTGTACTTCTCCTAAGGCTCTAGCTAGGCTCTGATACCAGTGAAAGGTTCCTAGGCACTTTAGTGAGGTCTCACAAGGCATCGAACATGCCAATTTAAAAAAAATGGTGCCGAGAAACCCTAGACTACGGATCATAGACTAGATGTTTAGGCGAAAAGATAATCTAGTTAACAAATTAACTAAAAGTTAGGATGCTACAACCTTTGTAGATCCGGATACCCACTTCCTTAGCTCCACGAGGGCGTCCTCTCGCTGTCCATCTTGAACCTTGGACTCTCGTGACGGCTTCATCGGAGAAACGTGCGGAATAGGTCGTCGGCTTCGTGTCAAAGACGATCTACGTCGAGGTTGCACAAGCTCAAGCTCCGACTTCACAAAGTTGTGAAACTTATGAAGAAAACACCCAAAACAACTTGGCAAGAGGTAGAGGGTGAAGAAATAGGAGGTGGGTTCACTTTGGAATTGGATTTCTCTCACTAGAACTCAAGTTGCCATTAAAGTAGCAAGCTTTTTCTTTTTAGAAGAAGAAGATGATGAAGCTAGTTATGATAAGTTCTATCTTTAAAAATGAAAAGAAAATACAAACTTATCATAACTATAACTAGGGTTAAGTGTAGAGAATAAACCATGGTCATTTGAGTGGGTTAGGGTTAAGCATGAAGACAAGAATGGTTAGCAAAGTCAAAGCTTCATGAAGCTTCAATATGAAACAAACATTGCCACCATTTTCATCTTAAAGTTTATCCAAATAAATGAATAAACAAATAAATGAATAAATGCATAATCAAAACCCTAATCTCAAGTTAACTATGGTTTAATTCTATACACTTAACCATATGATCAAGTATCATCAAACATGATACAAATATGCGCACAAAAGTATATCACATATACAATGTGTAAATCAAGTGAGAAAAATCCGTTTAAAATGAACCAATACTAGTTAATGCAAAGTAATATATCAAATATATAATTATACATTAAATCATTAAATCAACACTTGATTCAATGATCCGGTCATGTCGCACTTAACCGACTAGTATTCAATGCATCGATTTATCGAATCAATGATTCGATAACTAGGTCATATCTCATACAACCAATCGAAACATTAATCGCGAGAATCAAATACGGTATCACATACACGCATTATTCTCGGTCCCGCACATATCTCATATGCACTCCTATTTCATTTCGCTTGAGCTAGGAAACCTCTGTGTAGGACTCTAAAGACTCGTCAATACGCCGATAGCAGATGATGATCATATCAAGCACCCACAAGCCGCAAGCGGTCTGCTAAACGTAACGGCCACCCGGGTATTGAGCGATCAGAAGATCGACGAGCTAGCCCGCTCACACTCCTGTGAATCCAACCAGTAACACTTACCGTACAGTCCGATCTATTCGTCTGATACGTCGCATATCAAGTCTAGGGGTGGTAAACGTCAGACCCCAATACTCGATAAGTCATGCCGATGTGAGGCTCATAACGGGTCGAGAAACTACTGGTAACACTTACCAGCAAATCTCTGATCAGCCCTGGCCAGGGACTTCCCTGTTACGGCCAATCGAGCACAGTGCAACATCAACCCCCAATACCGGGAGAGACGAAACCCCTCCTATCGCTCATTGCCTCCATGTGACTCGGGACTGTACCCAAAGACCACCGTTTTGCACATCCTCATGGACGTGGTAAGGTGGAGATCAAAGCACAGTGGGAATCACACAAGACTCTATGACGATGTCGGGTCTACAGACTAACCTGCACAAGTGTCACCTGAGAACTGCCATCTGACGTGAGGTATAATACCATCTGGGAGTTCTCGGCGAGTCCGTCCAGTGTACCCAGTCTCCACTGAGCACCCGTATACCATCTCTGATGTCAAACACCAATGGATATGGGATTATCCATCCCCCATCTCATGGGTCGAGAAGCGTATACGCTAGTCTACTCTGGTATATCGATGCCCCATCTCGATACACCCACGACTAGGGACCTTGAAGGATGTACTTATGGACTACCATGTCCCCACTAGTATGATCTGCATCATAGTCCAGGTAGTCAAGTAGACATCCTAAGGGCTTTACCAACATGTAACTACAAGACAGTATAAAGAGACCAGTGTACATGTTAAGATAAAGAGTAACCAGATAGCATACTATCATATCGAGAAAGAAAGTCATCTCTATATATGTCCAAGCATCCAATATAATATACAACATCTGTACAATACTGTCCTCTAGGGCATACATATAACTAACAGGATTATCTCTGATAACGGGCCAGCCTACAGAAGCCATAAGATCAGCCGCTTCGCACAGCAGCATAAAATAGATTGGAGATATTCTTCAGTTTATAATCCCCGAGCTAACGGTCTAGCTGAGGCTTTCAATAAGACCTTGACAAAGATCATAAAGAAAACGGTGTCCCGAAATAAAAAAGACTGGCACGAGAGATTATATGAAGCTCTCTGGGCCTATCGGACTACGTTCAAGACGGCCACGAACACAACGCCATTTGCGTTAGTATTCGGCACGGAAGTGGTACTTCCCATGGAGATAGAGCTACCCTCTCTACGAGTAGCGGTTCGGTACGAACTAACGGACAAAGAGAATGCCTATCTTCTACTTGAGGAGCTCGATGCCCTCAATGAAACTCGTCTCATGGCACAGCAAAACCTAGAAGCTTACAAAGCAAGGATGACACGCTCATACGAAAGATTGACTGGGCCGAAAACATTCCGCCAAGGCGAACTCATGCTAGTCGTAAAAAGACCTATGATCCCCAATCATGCTAAACGAGGGAAATTCGAGCCGAACTATGAAGGCCCGTACATCATAGACAATGTCTACCAAGGTGGAGCCTACTTGCTCATGGATATGCATGGCGAAAGACCTTTCCGGCCAATAAATGGCCTGTTCCTTAAGAAATACTACGCTTGACAAGTCACGACTCAGGTTAATGATGGATGACGACGCTCGTGTCTGCTCGCTATCTCCCTGTGTCCAAACTCTATAAGTAGCATTCAGCGAAACCTCTCCTCAAAAGTACCACGGACTGTAACGTCCTTAAACTAGGTATAGATCGTAACGTCCTTAAAACTAACAACAGACCGCAACGTCCTTAAACTAGCTACGGACCGTAACGTCCTTAAACTAGCTACGGAGCGTAACGTCCTTAAACTAGCTATGGATCGTAACGTCCTTAAAACTAACGGACCGCAACGTCCTTAAACTAGCTATGGACCGTAACGTCCTGAAACTAGCTATGGACCGTAACATCCTTAAAACTAACAACGGACCGCAACGTCCTTAAACTAGCTATGGACCGTAACGTCCTTAAACTAGCTATGGACCGTAACGTCCTTAAAACTAACAACGGACCACAACGTCCTTAAACTAGCTACGGACCGTAACGTCCTTAAACTAGCTATGGACCGAGATGCCCTTAAACTAGCTACGGACCGAGATGTCCTTAAACTAGCTACGGACCGAGATGTCCTTAAAACTAGCTACGGACCGAGATGTCATTAAACTAGCTGTGGACCGAGATATCTTTAAACTAACAACGGACTGAGATGTTCCTAAACTAACAACACCGCCTCTAACACGGCGATAGTGAAATGCAAGTCCACAAGTCCCAGCGGTGAGGACTGCAACTCAAATCCCACCGGCAAATGGATGAATCACATGCGGCGAAACTATTCTCGAGAGCTTCCTCTCCAAAAAAAAAGGTACGTCCACAAGAGAAATGGGCACGGATGAAAACTCGAAAGGGCGCCGTAAGTAAAAACAGCAGGACTACCGGCGAGTTTGTGAAAACCCGAAAGGGCGCAATCTCGTTAAAATAAAGACACCTGCAAGGTCCTCTCGACCTTGTGAGGAGAAAATACCTGTGTGCGATCCTTACGACTCACAAGGGAGCAACACACTTAGGGATCCCCACGATTCCTAAGGAGAAATTACACTTACGAGATCCTCACGACTCGTAAGGAGAATCCCCCTATTAGACTCTCACGGCGTATAGGATTCAAAAGCCTTAATCTACAGGGATCTGAACCTCTTCTTAAGCCATCACATTCCCCAAGTTGCCCTACAAGCAGTTCAATATTGATCCTTGTATACAATCCACGGGCACAAATAAACGTCTCCCCCACCAAGTTCCACCAATGGCGTGAAATTTCCCTATATGGTGAACGACACTTATAAGTCCTCTCGACTTATAAGGAGAAAACACTCTTGTAAGGTCCTTACGACTTATAAGAGAATACACACTTAAGAATCCTCACGGTTCCTAAGGAGAAAACACACCTACGAGATCCTCACGACTCATTGGGAGAAACACCTTTATGAGACCCTTACGGCTCATGAAATCAAAATCCTTAGTCGATAGGATCTTAACCCTGTTCGCTAAGCCACCTTTGTTCGAATCAACAGAGGCAAATGATGTTTCGCTCCTGGCAATGTCCCAGTGGTGGCGATGTTGATGCCTAAATCGGTATCAAATTCCAAGTCCTTTCACGGCAAATGATGATTCGCTCCTGGCAATATTCCAGTCGCAGCGATGCTGATGCTAAGATTGGTATCAGGTCTTGAGTCCCATACTCGCAGAAAAAATCAGCGAGCCAAAAAAATGCAAGAAAAATAGCCGAAATGACAGGGCAACTCGTAACAAAAATCAGCGAGTAAAATATATGTATATAAAAATAGCCGAAATGATTGGGCAACTCGCAATAAAAAGCAGCGAGTAATGAAAAAGAAAAACAGCCGAAATGATTAGGCACCGCGAAAAATAGCCGAAATGATTGGCCAATCGCGACTTTCGCGATATAAAATGCTGAAATGATAGAGCATCGCGGAAAGAAATAAAAAATGAAATGAAATTTCTACCCTACAGGTGAGATCACATTGACCCCTGTATACAATCCATAGGCACAAACAGAAAGGGAACCATATCATCCCACCAGGCTCCGTCAAAGGGAAGCCAGATCTCTATGGCTACATCTACAGCCTAGAAATCAACAACAGCGTTCTTCTTCTCGTTCCATCCAGAAGCGGATACGACGTCAGCAAAAAGGAGCCATGGCAAATTCCCCTAGTTCCAAATCTCGACGATTCATAGACAGCCTAGAGACTACCTCGGAGCCATGGCAAAGTCCCCTAGTTCCAAATCTCGACGGTTCACAGACAGCCTAGAGACTACCTCGGAGCCACGGCAAAGTCCCCTAGTTCCAAATCTCGACGGTTCACAGACAGCCTAGAGACTACCTCGGAGCCACGGCAAAGTCCCCTAGTTCCAAATCTCGACGGTTCACAGAAAACCTAGAGACTACTTTGGAACCATGGCAAAGTCCCTAATTCCAAGTCTCGACGGCAGCATCCATAGCTTAGAGATCAACCAATAGCGTTCTTCCTCCCTCTAGTAGGATACAGACGCGACATCAACAAACGGAGCCATGGCAAAGTCCCCTAGTTCCAAATCTCGGTAGTTCACACATAAGCCAGAGACAACCTCGACAGTCATCGCAATATTGCAGACACAATATCAACAAATGAAGCCAAGGAAAATCCCTCACTTCAGGGTCTTGACGGCAACTCAAATGAGACCTGAAAAGACTATCGGAGATCATCCTACACCAGCGCGGAGTGGTCATGACTCATCGGGGCTCCCAACTGAGCCTAACCTCAAGTAAAAAGTGACATGGAATATCCTTAATGCTTGCTCTTTCGACGGTAATATCACCTGGAAGATTACTTGAAGATGTCTTGTCCAGCCCTCGAAGGGATCAGAGACACCACAGTCGTAGGGCTACCCGAACATCAAGATTGCATATCGGGGAATATATCGGCCAATGCGACGGTGCGACGGGTAAAAAACCCTAGTACCACAGACCCTAACGGACTTATATTAGTAGAAGTTAACTGTGACGTTAGGAAACCCTTGCGAGAACTTCTCGATTCGTCTCGACTCGTGAGGAAATTAGTGTCCTTGCGAGAACTTCTCGATTCGTCTCGACTTGTAGGGAAAGCCTTAGGCAATGGAGATAAGGACCTATTTCCTAAGCACTGGGGCCCTGCAAGTCAGTCCAAGATGGACTATTGCATACTATTCACGGGCCACACTCTTCAAAGTCGAATATCGACAAGGAGGGAAACAACCACTTACGAGTACTCTCGACTTGTAAGGGGGGAAAATTCTCTTGTGAGATCCTTACGACTCTCGAGAGAAAACACACACTTAGGAGTCCTCACAACTCCTAAGGAGAAAATACACCTACGGGATCCTCTCGACTCATAGGGAGAAAAGTCTTTATGAGACCCTCATGGTTCACAAAGTTGAAAAGTCTTAGGTGGCAGATCCGAACCTGTTTCCTAAGCCATCGCTGCCCTGCAAGAAGATCAAGATAGACTATGTACAAGACGCATTTGCTAAAAGGGACACGCCATATGAAATAAAATATGTCTTTTATTCATGAATCCAAATGAATACAAGGTACATTTCATAAAAGAATCAAAAGATACTCTCATTCAGGAGTAAATACAAAAAAGGGGAAGAATATAAAAAAAATCTTCAAGCCGGCGGATTGTGCAATAAGCTCGTCAGTTCATCGTTCTTCCGCTGGGCCTCGGCTTCAAGGTTTGTTATTGCCACAAGACGGGTCTCCGCTTGAGACTGTTGAGTCTGATACGAGGTGACCCGACTCTCAAGCTTCTTTTCAGCAACTTTATGAGCTTCAACCATCTCGTGGGTAAAGATAACAACTTTATCAAGAGCTACCACCTCTGTGATAGCTTCTTGAAGCACCCTCCAAATTTCGTACGCACGGGTGGTCTTAGTAGTGAGTTGAGCCTGGAGTTCCCCCAAAGCATTTGAAGCTAGCTCTCTCTCTGAAAATTTCCGGTTAAGCCTCTTCTCGCAAGACTGTAGATTAGCGGCGCACCGCTCAATCCACCCCCGCAGGCTCACCTTTGCAGTTAAGAGCTCGGAAGGAAGGCGTATACACTCGAGATTATGTAAGCAAGCCTCCACTCGGCAACAATACTCAACCCAAACATGCACCAATGTTTCGTCATGATAAGTGGCAAGGAAGGGCAAAGAAGTATTGTCTTCGGCAGCAAATTCTTCGACCGTAACAAAACTACCAGTACGAAGATCATCAATGAGGGCCAACAAAGAGTGAATGCTTTGTCTCGCCATCCTTTCATACGCACGTCGGGCATATGGGCCTGGTGGCAAAAAGATTCAGGACTCTAACGGAGCCGGAGCTGGCAAAGTTGTCAAAGTTTATGACTAGTCAGCGAGACTGGGAAACATGGAATAAACAAAACAATACCAAGGGTAAAGTTTTACTTACCCATAGCCATGCAATGGGGGTTTGAAAGATCCCTAGGCCCATCAAGGATCTCCACTTCATCATCAGCTTCCAGAACTGCAAAGGGCATGTTAGCATCATCGTAAAAAGTGATAATAAAGCGAAGGGGTCAAATAATACCAACCTTGCCTGGAAGAAAGGACGATGCTTTGCGAGGATATCGCCCGTAGGACAGCCATGTCAAGTAAGCGCTATAAGGACTTCCAGGGAGATAGGTCCACTATAGAAGCCGCCAATTCCCGTAGTTCTGAAAGAAAGAAGAGTTCAGATAATGAGGGGATCATTAAAAATAAAATGTAAGAGGTTACCTTCGACGCTCCGCTCGCCTTGAACTAGAGGTATAGCAGCTTCGGCAGCCTCCTCCGTGCCCTCAGGCACATCACCGGGGATATTTGCTGGTGTAGCAGCGTCCAGTTGCGGAGCAGCAACCGCCACTTCAGGCTCCAAAGAGGGAACAGTGGCCTTAGTGGTCCTTACTATAATCTTCAAGACGCCACCAGAAAGATCCATCGGGTCTACGACCGGCGAGGTTGCCTCTGTAGAAAGTATAGACGCCGAAGAGACGGAGATCGTCACCGGGAGCTCCAAGATAGAACTAACAACTTCGGCAATCTTTTCTACACCCTTCGGTGCATCACTAGAGACATCCATAGGGTCTGTGGCTAATGGGGTCACCTCTGCTCGAGGAATGGACACCGAAGGAACAAGAGCCACCACCGAAGGCTCCGCAACAGGAGCGGTGGCCGTAATGATCCCCTTTGCACCTGCCGATGCATCATGGGAGACATCTATATAATCTGCGGTCATGGCACGACCTGGGCTCAAATTCTCTTTCGTTGTTGAAGTCCCTGCAAAGTTTTCGCAAAGATAAGAAGATATAAAAAGCGATACAAATTACTTGCCAAAAAGAAAAATACGAAAAACATGCATACCGATACGCCAAGATGCTTCTCGTATGGCATTTTCAAGTCGTCGTTCCTTCCTGAGGAAATATGCTCGCCGGGCTTCAAATGCAGATTCATGCCCACCAGTCTTCAGTGCTAGCTCATCTTCAGAAGCAGCCGAGATAGGTTGCTTGAAGGCTTTTTCATCCTCCCTTCGCAGAGGACCCATATGTACTCTCCGTAGTGAAGGGGGATCTTCGTAGAAGATAACCGGAGGGTAGGGCTTTTTGGGATGTGTACATTTTCGGTCTCATCCTGCGAACGCCTTAAAGCTTCGGCTAATTGCGTGGCTTCCTCAGCTGACGAGCCAGGGTAAATAAGACCGCGATCCGGCTCTTGCTGTAAGTGCACGGCGGCGCCCCGGCCGTCAATCCGACGGCCAAATGCGGAAGCGGTGATAAACTTTAATTTTGCGAACTTAGCAAACCGACACCACCGCGCACTAAACACCCGGATCGAACCATTAACTAGTCTAAGCTAACTACAAGAAGGGGGAGGGATATACCGAGTGATCCGAGTCCTCCGGTCTTCTCCTCGTCGTCCCGATCTCCTGCGGAAACTCCGGTCGTCGCCTCCTCGCCGGAAGGGCACCACATCGCCTGTATCTTTTACGGGCTCCCACCTCAATACCGAAGCAACTCGGGCGCAAAGTAGGCTAGCCGACGCGTCCAAGATTTGCTGTAGAATGTGTAGTATAGAGGCTATGTCTCATTTGGGTTTGTTGCCATTTGAAGATGATGGAAGAATCAAGATAAGAAAAATGGTGCTTGCATTTTTCTAGCAAGAAAATGAGATCAAGAATGCCACTCTCTCGAGAATGAAAACCTCTTCTTCTCTTTTCTCAAAATGAAACCTTATTATGTTAGAAAATGGTGGAGGAAAGAATATGAAGCATGAAGGGAGGTGATGGTAGGAGAAAGCAAGAGGTGACCACAACCAAATATCATGATAACAAATCCACAAATCAATCCTAATCCTTTCTCATCTCATTAAAGCAAAGGAAAAGACTAAGAAAGAATCAAATGATGGTTGAAAAGAAAAGATGCCATCATAATCAATACATTTGCAAGAAACCCCTCCACAATGTACTTGCAAATAACCCCCTCCATCGGAAAAGTCCGGCCGGGAAAGAACAAAGGAAAACCGGCCGGAACGGAATGCAAACTGGCAACTCCAGAAAACTGGTCCCGTAATAAATTACAGGAAAACCCCGATACTGTGCATACACACCCGCATCTGTATTCCGACCGGATACAAATGCAATGAGACAAAATCTACAGTGTACTATACTAGGATCCGGCTTAAACCAAAGCCGGCTAGTAATATCTGTCCGATCCTGATCCATGCAATACCGCACGTATCTGATCGAACCCTGCCATATAACCATACGGCCACTAGTACAAACTGTTCGATCCTGATCCGTGCAATACCGCACGTATCTGATCGGACCCTGCCATATCTCTATACGGCCTCTACAGCGTTTCGCCCGAAACTTTAGTAACTGTAAGTGTGGTGGACTCTAAAGACTCGTCAATACTATGGCTGTGGATTTAACCACTAGCACGTCAGAGGTATAAGCCAATACGTGACGGGCCACCAGCTATTGACCAAAAGGGACGTCGATGAGCGAACTCATCCTGACACCCTACTGAGCCTGTCAGTGACAATATCCGTACAGTCCGGTCCGTTCGTCTATGAGCATCGCATGTCGGGCCTAGGGGGTTGGTAAAAGTCAGACCCCCAAAAGCGGTACAAGTCGTGTTGGAGTGTAGCCCAGAACACCCTGAGATACTACTGGAATACCTACCAGTAAATCTCCTGCCTTGGCCAAGGACTTCGTGTAATGGCTCTCCTAGACACAGCGCGACCTCACCCCCAATACCGGGAGAGACGAACCCCCGAAGATCCGCTCACTGCCTCCATGTGGCTCGGGACTGTACCCAACTAAAACCTGTTTGCACAACTCCTTTGAGCCATGGTAGGGTAGTAATCAAAGCACAGTGGGAACTCACACGAGACAAATGACGATCCCCAGGTCGATGAACTAACCTGTACACATGTCACCTGGGAACTGCTATCTGACGTCAGGTATAAGACCAACTAGCATGTTCCCGGCGAGTCCTGTCCGGTGTACTCATAACCCAATGAGCACCTGTATACATTTTAGGTGAACCAACTGACACCAGTGGCTTGTGAGACCGGCCACCGCCCCTCGTCGGGGTCTCGACTGTATACACTAGTTTACTCTGGAGTATCGATGCCCTGTCTCGAAACTCCCACGACTAGGGACCTTTTAAGGATGTGCTTATAGACTACCAGCTCCCACGTATATGATCGCCCTCATACTGCCGGTAGTCAAGCAAGAATCCTAGGGGCTCTATCAACGTGCAATAGTGACCTGTCATGTCACCTAAAGCAGTACACGATGATAAAGGTAAACCAGATAGCATACTATCATCTCGAGTAAGACTGTCCTACCGGGATAGGTCCTCCCTCAATCATTGCAATCACGTGCCTGTGATCCAATAATTGACTCTGAGGGCACTATCTCCAACACTTGCATGGAGATGGGCTCATCTTGAACAATAGGCTCAGATTCCAGCAGGAGGTCAAGCAAGCCAGCAGCTGTTTTCTTCCTCCTTTTCGAGTTGGAGCAAACACTGGAAGAGGATCGCTTCCTTCCCCTCGACGCTTTAGTGCGACGTTGGCCAACCTCGCTTCCGGTATCCCCTTTTGGCGATACCACCATGGATGACACCTCCACTGATGGTACTGTCACTGGCGCTTCATCGGAGGCCTTTGCTCGAGCTCTAGTGCGCACTGGCATCCCAATAATGCGAGGAGTCGATTCTGTTTCTGCAGTTTTCGGGCTGAGAACCACACCGCCATCCCTCAATGGAGGGCGAACCACTTTCCGCGGCCGCAACGGAATACCAGTGGTTTGGGCCAAAACCGACAATCGACACTCAAAAAGTACCCGCCTCTCCTTGACGATGACGGGACCGACTCGATGATGATACCAACCAGTGAAGGACCCCACACACCTTGGAATATAGTCAGCCTCGGGGATAACGAAACGGGAGCCGGTGTTCAGCCGCATAAAGTGATGGGTGACGTCACACGTGACTTCCAGAGACAGGGTAGGTTCAACCAAGAACGCCTCGAAAGGAACTCCCTGGTTATAGCCCAACTGTTGGGCAAAGCGATGCGGATTATACCGCATAAAAAGGGCCGCATTATTATACCGAAACACCAAGTAGCCCGGCCTAATCGAGTACAGGTGCATGATTTCCTTAGGCTTTAAAGGCGACACTCCACCTTTCGACAAATCAAACAGCTGCTGGATAGGCCCCGCGGGAGCAGAGAGGACTCGGTCGCTAAAAAACATCCCGCCCTCGTTGGAGTACGGATTAAGCAGCAAACAGAGGGCTCCTAGTAGAGTTGGATCGGGAGCAGAAGCATCCACCAACCTCATAACCCGTGGGAAGGTGTAGAAATCATAGAAATATGGCCTCCGATGAGCTGCGAACTCTCCCAATACATGCATCTCTATCCACGACGTGAAGTAGTGGAGGGAGGAATTCACGACGTCTGTACCTGGGGTCGAAGTGTTGGCTGCAACACTTAACCCATGATAAAGATGCGACAGTCCCGCGATGCCAACGGCCAACCGTGCCCCTTCGGCTACGCGATGGGCAGGGTAGAAGACGGAAGCTCTCATGAAGCGTCGATTCATCGGCATGGTAAACCAACTGAGCCAAAGACTGATGAAGCCAAGGAAGAAGGTCTCTTCGTCCATGGAAGGGGCCGCAATTGCATCGAAAGGCACGGCCGACGAGGCCGAAATGTAAAACTTCGGCAAGTCCTCCTCTTTGGCCGACAGCTTATTCAGCCCAAACCCAAAAGGGTCGTTAATGTTCACAAATTTTGGAGCCTCTTTTGATAAGACATCTTCACGAAGAAAACAGGCGATGAAGCTCTTAAAGGTGACGCCCTGTCCTTCTGACTCCGCAAACAGCTTCTCGAAAATACCTAGAGTCTTGATTAGACTGGGGTACTTATGACGGATGACGTTCTCGGTCGTCAAGCCGTCAAGCGTAGCAGGCACGGTCGTGAATACATACTCATCGGGAGGCAGCAACTCTTCATAGTGCTCTCCCCTGATCGTCAATCCGGAGATCTCACGGAACTCTTCCAGTGAAATCGAGACTTCACGATCCTCTAGCAAGAAGGTGTTGGTGGGAAGATTCCATTGGTTTAGGAAAGCTTTAACCCACCAGACGTGAGGAGCCGGGTAATGAAAAAGAGACGTGTACACCGCTTGATATAACCCAACCTTCTGCAACCGTGCACGGTGGGCAGAGAGGAAATATCGAGCCCAAGGAAGATAGCCGATTAGATGACGAGGGGTAAGCCCTACCTTATAGACTTGTCCCCATGGTTGGGCTTCACCTTGACAGATGCGGCACCCCAAGATATCTATAGCCGGCAAGGGCTGGTTGGGTATCCCGGTTGTTGATGGCTCAAGCCGGCATGTAGGAGTCCAATTAGCCACCTCCACAGCATAAGCGGTCGGCGGACGCTCCATCAGCGATATTGGGCACAGAGGCTCTGTTGGCATCTCACAAGTAAAGCTGAGGCGGCCCCGGATAATGTGCCCATACCAAACACCCCATAAGAGCAAACTACTGCAATCCCTGTCAAGGGCTCGGATCATCGCCATGGCCTCCTCATCCGACGGCGATTGCAGAAAAGTGGTGTCTGAGCGAGTAAAAGGAAAGCAAAGAAGAGAAGCCATTGTTCCTGAAAAAGAAGAAAGAAAGGCCATTAATGAAACTTATATATATATATATATATATATATATATATATATGTATATGTATATGTATAATAATAGAGGGAAAAGACGGAAAGTTTGTTCCATAGGACCACTGATTGCAAAACTAATGGACCCCAGAAAATCAATATGGCGGCTCACCAATGATAAGACAGGACAATTATTATGAGAATCTAAAAAGATTCTCATTAAACGGACACAGGAGTTTAAACAACTCTTGACATCCACATAGAGAAAGCAAGTTCTGTTAAAATACCCAACAAATTTGAATTTATGCAAGTAAGGAGAAACCCTGTGAAAATGTTCTCGATACCACCAGGGGATGAAACTCCTGAAGGGACCTTTTAATCTTTCAGAGCAAAGCTCTTTGATGAGGAATTAAATTCCTTTTATGCGATGGAATTAAATTCCAGAAACCCCCCATGAAGAGGAAATGAAAAATAAAATTCCATGAATCCTTAAAGGCCAGAGGAGGAATGCCCAAGGCATTAAGGGCTACTACTCAAAGATCACGTCTTTGGATCTCTGAGAGATGGGTTTCAGAAGAGAGCAAAGCTCTCATGGTGGATTTAAAATCCAGAATTTTTCTTTAAGAAAAGGGTTTCTCTGATGTTCAAGATCTTTACCTAAAAAAAGGTTTCTATTTCTGACAGAGTTTAACTCTAGAATTGCAATGGAAAGAGAACTAAGCTCTTAGGAGGAGAATTAAATTCTCGAAGAAGACAAGGAAGGAAGAAGATGAAAGAACAGTGGCTTCCCAACGGCCAAACTCTTGCATTTATAAGACATGACAAGGGCGGCTCACCTCCCCGTTCCCCAAGGCAATCCAATGGCTGTAAAGGTGACAGCGTTGCACTCACGTGAAAGCCACGTGAGAACAACGCTATGGGGGCATTTGTTCCCTTATAAAAAATAAATTATAATGAACCAAAAAGCGATGGAAAAATTCCCCAAATGGAGCATCACGTGCCCGTACGTGATGCGCCATGGAAAAAAATTATAGGCAGTACGCTTAACAAATAAGGCTGAAATTGAGCCTCACGTGCAGGCACGTGAGCATCTATACACAAAGTATATAAGCGCCTTCCTAAAACAAATAGCAGGCCAGAAGGCGCATCACGTGCCAACACGTGATGCTTTTCTCTGGGACTGCTACATATAAGCAAACCGGCCTAGTGCTATGGGTCACGTGCTACACGTGAGGGTTCCTAATACCTTCTGAGCCGATAGAATTAAATTCTAAATAAGAAAGATCAGAACCCTATTTGGAAAATATTTCCCCCAATCTTTCTAAATAAGAAAGATTGTGCTCTGTAAAAAAGAGCATCTTTGGATTAAAGATCTAATGGTGATTAAAAATCACCAAGCTACAGAATAAGCTCTGTATAGGAAAACATTTTCCCAATCTTTCTAAACAAGAAAGATTGTGCTCTGTAAATCAGAGCACCGTTGGATTAAAGATCCAATGGTGATTAAAAATCACCAAGCTACAGAATAAGCTTTGTATGGGAAAATATTTTCCCAATCTTTCTAAATAAGAAAGATTGTGCTCTGTAAATCAGAGCACCGTTGGATTAAAGATCCAATGGTGATTAAAAATCACCAAGATACAGAATAAGCTCTGTATGGGAAAATATTTTCCCAATCTTGTTAAAAACAAGAAAAATGTCTTCTGTGAAACAGGAGTCCCTAGATCAAAGATCCAACTGTGGATAAAATCCCCGAATCAATCAAAAATCTCTCAATGAGAGATTTCCTTAACAAGATCAACAAATTTGCCTCTACTTATAAAGGACTCGAGACTGAAGAGAGAAACAGAAGAGACCCCCCTCCCCCATAAGATTCGAAAAAACAAAAAAGAAGAGGAGTTCTCTTTAAAAAAAATAAGAAACCCTAGGTGAGGAAAAAGACTTAGAGATCATGTCATCTCCTTTTACAAGAGTTTAACTCTTCCAATAAAAAAGAACTTAGTTTTTCCTTTTGTTGAGGTCTGCAGAAGCAGATCTCCCCACAAGTTGAGAATGTAATTCTTATCGGGAAGATTCTGTGCAGTTCCAAAACTTAGAGGAATGAACTAGGTTTGAAGAATTTAATTCTTCCAAAGACATAGGAATTTAATTCCTCTGATAAAACTAGGGTTTAACACTGCATAAGAATTTAATTCTTATAAAACAAAAGACTTGAAATTCTCAAGACTATGATCAAGAGCCCCATGCATATTAGAGTTCAATGCTATAACGACAGATCACATGTTCCCATGTGAGCACCTCTGAGGAACAAAAAGGAACAACTGAGATTGAGTCACGTGATCCCACGTGACCTCCAATAGTGTTTAGCACATAGAAAAGAATAGGAAGATAAATTCAAAGGAGGCAGTGCACAACTTGGTGGTGCCTCACGTGTCTACACGTGATGGTTACAAGATTTAAGTGTTTAACACTTACATGTATAGAACGAGGGAATAAGCCCAAAGAAACAGTGCCCAATATTCAGGTGTCTCGCGTGCCACATGTGAGCGCTACGAATTTTAGTGTTTAACACTGCTAAGGAGCCTCACGTGAGAGCACATGAGCGCCAAACATTTATCAGTGTTTAACACTGTGAGAGGCCAACCATAGCCCAAATTAGCCAAGTCTCCTGAGGCCAAAAACCTTTTAACCATCAATCAACCGAGCCTTCCTATACTCAGGTCCCCCCAATTCGATCTTAGTTCCAAAGATGGACAATGATCTCCTGACACGTGGCATCTAAAATAATGTTCGTTCCACCATGATCTCCTCCTTCAACCTGGAGTTCGGTTCAAGGGTACATCTCTCCACACCTCTGATATATGTCGTTGTGATTCTTCAACGATATCAGAGAGGTGGAGGGTCCCGACAACCAACAGCTCTTGGATACACTCTCAAACCCATGAGCATATCCCAATGGACCGTAATGTCCTTAAACTAGCTGTGGACCGCAACGTCCTTAAACTAAACCCTCATACCAAAAATGTCGATCTAAGGACTGTAACGTCCTTAAACTAAAGCGATGGAGCCCAAATGCTCTTTTGTAGGGTTTGAATGATCCCAAAAATTCTGTTGAGTAGATCTTAGTCTAAAATTAGACTAACGTATCCGTAGCAAACATTTAAGTTGATCTTAATCCCAAATGAGATTAACGGCCCTTAAATCAAACCGAAAATACGGATTTAGACTAATCCACGCCCTACGGGCGACAACACAAATTAGTCTCCGTATACAATCCACGAGCAACCAAAAATAAAACAAACACACATGACATGAAATGACCTTCTGGAGTAGGAGAAAGTGGTTACCGTGATGCGGTAACGTAATTAACTGCAGTGGCTTGCACCTGCAGGGAAGAGCGTCCCCACAATCAAAAACCCCTCACAACGAGGGGGAATCTGACGAAGTCTGCTACAACGGCCGCATCCGTCCAGACCTCCGATACACGTTGCCATAAATCAACTTGGCATATTCGGAGAGGTGGACAGATAAAACCAAATAGCATATGCCCTCAAATTCATGTAAGTCCATGTCACGCACCCCACGAACTTGCGGGGAGGCGAAATATATGAAAAACGATTATCAAAGCTTCATAACACGGACTTGAGCGCATGAATCGTTATCTAAACCATTGCTAACTACAACTTGAGGTTTAACTACTCGGTTCCGATGTTATACCTCATGTTACATGTCCTTCGGGTCTTCATCGCTGTCCTCCACTCCTCGTAGGCTCCTTGGAACATCGGCACCTCAATGACCTCCTCGAATCAAAAACGATCCACCCGAAAGCTTCTACGCCAAGCTTAATCTCAAACTTGAGATAACTAGGTTGCTTAAAGTGCTAATCTAAGCTACCTAGGGGATATAGAGTGAGGTTATGGATGTATTAGTCTAGCTAACCCTTGATCTCAACTCATGAGAGGTTAGGGTTAGGGTTTGAAGAGAGAGTGAGCTTGAGGAGAGAGAAGGTGAAGATGAGAATGAAAATGAGATAATGATCTATCATAATATTTATGAAGCATTATTATTTTATCAAATAAGTAGATAAATGATTAATCATCCATGCTTCATAAATGCATTTGAGCGATTCATCTTCATGAGTCATTAAGCATTTATGATGCATTAATGACTTGGATGAATCACACAAATGAGTCACTAATCTCATTTAATGCAATGCCACCTTACCCCCTTAGTCACCACTCTTCTAGAAGCTTCCCGACAAATTACGAGAACGCCCCTCCAATCCGTGAAACACGGAAAAACTTTAGACTGTATAAATCCAATAACCCGATACTAGAATCTGGCTTAAACCAAAGCCGGCTAGTAAAAAACTGTCCGAAAAGTCGTACGTGCGTAAACACACGTATGCGTCCGAACCCTTGTCGTAAAACCATACGACCTCTATATCGTTTCGCCTGGAGCAGGGAAACTCTCTGTGTTGGACTCTAAAGACTCGACACTACGCTGGCAGTGGGTTTAACCACAGACCGCAAGCGGCACTAGCTGTACGTAACGGTCCCCAGGTACATGTCGATAAGTAGGCCGATGAGGAAAACCATCCGAACCCCTACTGAGCCTGATGTGACAATCTCCGTACAGTCCGGTCTGTTCATCTAAGACTATCGCATATCAAGCCTAGGGGGCGGCAAGCGTCAGTCCCTTAATAGCTGTATAAGTCGTGTCGGAGCGAAGCCCATTACACCCAGAGAAGCTACTGGAACCTACCAGTATATCTCGCTTGCCCTGGCCAGGGACTTTGCGTAATGGCTCTCTGATACAGTGCGATATCAACTCCCAATACCGGGAGAGACGAATCCTATCTAACTGCCACTTCCTCCAAGTGCTCGGGACTACACCCAACTGCTACCTGTTTGGACGACTCCTTTGAGCCGTGGTAGGGTAGCAATCTAAGAACAGTGGGACACACCCGAGGCGAAGTAGCAGTGTCAAGTCTGCGGACTATGTTGTACTCATGTCACCTGGGAACTGTTAACTGACGATGGGTATAATGCCAACCAATCAGTTCCTCTACGAGTCCTGTCCGGTGTACCCGTAACCTAACGAGCACATGTGTACTATCTCCAGTACGACGTACCGATGGCAATGGGACAAACCATCTCCCCAACTGGGATGAGAAGCGTACACACTAGTCTACTCTGGAGTATCGATGCCCTGCCTCGATAATCCTACGACTAGGGATAAGTATAGGATGTTGCTTATAGACTACTCAGCCCCCACTAGTGTGACTGCCATCACAACGCTGGTAATCAAGCAAAGAACCTATGGGCTCTACTAATATGTATAAGTGATACGTCACAAGAAACATATGCACATATTAAAGTAGACTCAAACCAAGTAGCATACTACCATTTTTAGCAAGACTGTATATACAAATGTGAATATCCCAAGCTTCCATTAAGTAATATACAATCTAGTATGATACAATAATGACCCCTAGGGCATATACACTAACAATTTCCCACTTGCACTAGGGCCATGAGTTGGCATATCGTAGACCTATCATCTCGAATAGCCTCTCAAACTGCGTCTGAGGAATGGCTTTTGTGAATGGATCAGCAATGTTATCCTCCGTCTTTACTCTCTTCACCTTGATCTCCCGGCGATCGACGATCTCCCTAATCAGGTGATACCGCCTTAAGATGTGTCTGGACTTCTGATGGGACCTGGGTTCCTTCGCTAAAGCTATAGCGTCGTTGTTGTCTCAATACAAAGGTATTGGATCAACACTGGTAGGAACCACCTGAAGTTCTGTGAGGAACTTCTTCATCCAGACAGCTTCTTTTGCGGCATCGTAAGCAGCTATGTACTCCGCTTCCATCGTTGAGTCAGCAACGGTCTCCTGTTTGGAACTCTTCCAACAGACCGCCCCTCCATTGAGGGTAAAGACATAACCCGACATGGATTTGGCGTCATCTTTGTCACTCTGGAAGCCGGAGTCGGCAAAGGCCTCCATCTGGAGGTCTTTTCCGCCATATACTAAGAACATCTCCTTAGTCCTCTTCAGGTACTTGAGAATGTTCTTTACCGCTCTCCAGTGATTCTTCCCTGGGTTTGCTTGATACCGGCTTACTACGCTCAATGCGTATGCTATATCTGGTCTGGTACATAACATCACATACATTATAGAGCCTACCGCAGAAGCGTAGGGTATAATCGACATGCGATCCCTTTCCAAATCAGTCTTGGGAGACATCTCTTTGGAGAGGGTGATTCCGTGACAAGCCGGTAGGTTACCGCGCTTAGAATCATCCATACTGAATCTCTTCACTATGGTGTCTATGTACGTAGACTGTGAAAGTCCCAACATCTTCTTTGATCTATCACGATAGATCCGGATCCCCAGAATGTAGGTGGCATCACCCAGGTCTTTCATGGAGAATTTATGTGACAAGAATCTTTTGACTGACTGTAACATAGGAATATCATTTCCTATTAGGAGAATGTCATCCACGTACAAGACGAGGAATACTACATCTCTCCCTACAATCTTACTGTATATGCATGGTTCATCTGGATTTTTGATAGAATCAAATTCTTTGACAGCATCATCAAAACAGATGTTCCAACTCCGTGATGCCTGCTTTAGTCCATAAATGGACTTAAGCAGCTTGCATACTTTACTGCTGCTCCCACTCTGAATGAATCCCTCTGGCTGATCCATATAGACGCTCTCTTCCAAATTTCCATTTAGAAAAGCCGTCTTTACTTCCATCTGCCAGATCTCATAATCGTGGAAGGCAGCAATAGCAAGAAGGACCCTAATGGATTTTAGCATAGCTACTGGAGAAAAGGTTTCGTCATAGTCCAAACTAGGTCTTTGACGGAAACCCTTTGCAACAAGTCTAGCCTTATAGGTTTCAACCTGTCCATCTACACCAATCTTCTTTCTGAAGATCCATTTGCATCATACGGGTTTTACCCCATCTGGAGCAAAGTCTAAAGTCCATACTTTGTTAGTGTACATGGACTCCATTTCGGTCCGCATTGCATCCAGCCATTTTACTGAGTCACCGCTCTGAATGGCTTGCTGGAAGCTAGTAGGCTCATCATAGTCTATAGTGCAATCCTCTATATCCCCGTCTATGAGAAAACCGTAGTATCTCTCGGGCGGATAAGATTGCCTACTACTTCTGCGGATTGGCGCTGGTATGTCCCTTTCTTCTTGAACCTCTGGTTCTACCATACTTTCAGTTGTAGTTTGCGGTTCTGGAATTTCTTCCAGTTCTATTTCGCTCCCACTTTTTTCCTTTTCTAAAAACTGATGTTCTAGAAAATGGGCATTACGAGAAACAAAAACCTTTTGTTCCTCTGCGTAATAGAATAGATATCCCCTGGAGTTCTTTGGATATCCCACAAACTTACACTGTACTGATCATGCCTCGAGCTTGTCCGCATGCTGTTTTTTTACAAAAGCTGGACATCCCCATGTCTTCAGGTACTAAAGACAGGGTTTCTTCCCACTCCACATCTGATATGGTGTGGTAGGCACAGTTTTGGTTAGAACCTTGTTCAAAAGATATGCAGCTGATTCTAGTGCATAACCCCAGAAAGATCGCGGTAACTCAGCTTTACTCATCATGGAACGAACCATATCCAATAGGGTTCGATTCCTCCTTTCTGATACACCGTTGTGTTGTGGTGTGTATGGAGGAGTAAGCTGAGAGAGAATTCCATTCTCTTTTAAGTAACCCAGGAACTCGGCACTTAAGTATTCACCACCTCGATCAGATCTCAGTGTCTTGATACTTTTGCCTGTTTGTTTTTCCACTTCATTCTTGTATTCCTGGAATTTCTCAAATGCCTCGAATTTATGCTTCATCAAGAAGATATGTCCATGCCTAGAGAAATCATCTGTAAAAGTAATGAAGTAGGAATAACCACCTCGCGCATGTGTAGACATTGGACCACACACGTCACTGTGTATGAGTCCTAAGAGCTCGCTTGCTCTTACCCCGTGTCCAGTAAACGGAGTCTTTGTCATCTTTCCTATGAGACAAGATTCACAAGTAGCATAAGATTGATATTCGAACGGATTCAAATATCCTTCTCTATGTAACTTAGTCAACCTCCTCTCATTGATGTGACCTAGTCTACAATGCCATAAGAAAGCCTGATTTAATTCCGGAGACTTTCTTTTAAGTGTGTTCTGGACACTGAAAATCTGAACTTGATTTAATATGTATATTCCGTTTTCTAATGTACCTGACCCAATCAAATCTTGATTTAGGTGGATGTGAACCACATCTCTTGTAAAAGTAAAATCATATCCTTCCTTAGAAAGTAAGGGTACTGATATGATATTACAGGTCGTACCTGGTACATAAAAACAGTTATGTAGAATCAATATCTGTCCAGTTGTCAGTCCAAGATGATATTCCCCTACGGATTCAGCATTCATGCTCATTCCGTTAGCAACTGTGAGGGTCATATCACCTATCCCGATAACCCTACGGTTTCTCAGAGCCTGTAATGAATTACAGATGTGAGATCCTGACCCGGTATCCAATACCCAGGAAGTAGGGTTAACTGACATACAGTTCTCTATTACAAACACACCCGAAGCTGAAGCCACAACATGCTTCGAATCCTGGCTACTGGCTTCTAAAGCCCTGCAATCATTCTGCCAATGCCCAATCCCATAACAATAGGAATATCCCTCAATAGGGTGGTCCAGCTTGTTATAGGCAATGGACATCTGGACAGACTTTTGCCAGTCAGATTCAGTCAATTTATTATCTAGATGTAACATATGTGTGGTCACAAGGTCGCTGCAATTAAGAGAGAGAGAAGAAAACATTTTAGCATGATGTTGTTGCAAGTTTAGATTGGTTTTAAGTTTATCTAAACAGGATGGCTCCCACTGTTTCTCGAATCCCTCCTCAAACCAAAAAGGAAGAACTAGCCAGGACTTTTCTCACCGTACAATACTTGCTTAACCGTTCAGCCAGGTCAGTGTCGATACTTCGAGGGAGGTTTTCCAACGCTTTCGCGAAGTTCCTTAATTAAAGAACCTCTTTTCTCTGGGGGCGTAGCCCCGCTGACACCTTTCTAGGCACCTACTTGGTTTATAGCATTGATCGTTAAGTGACGAATCTCCTGATAAGTAGCATGTACTCACAGTAGGATCGGGATCCAAAATATCATCGTAAGATAATGTTGAAGGAATCCTACCAACATTCATCAAACTCCAAAATGGTATGCTTCTTTCTGCAAATTTCAGTTTCTTTAGAAATTCCCGATGTGGATTTTTGCCCCATGCTCTTATGACCTTGACGAAGGCCAACATATCATAAGTCACATGTCAAGTTCTACCCGTCATTATCCAAGTTAATTTGAACCCGCCCGTACATACCCTTGACGAAGGCCAAAATAGTAGTACGACTGTCCCAAACCAACGCATCTATCTATGCTACAGATAAATATCCAGCAGCTACCAATCATTATGCCTTGGCGAAGGTCAAAATACATAGCTTGAATACTACTGAATATCTAACTGAAATGATGGAGGGCTACGACTAGTTTTGGCAAAACCGTGAACGTAGTGAACTTGATATAATCGAAGGAACCCGATACTTTTTAAAAGGAGTGGTTAAAGCTCCGCAATTTAAAAATTCTTCTCTTTTTAAAAATAACCGAGTGGTTTCTTTTAAATTTGTTCCAACGATTAAACTTTGGTTTATTTTCCTTGCATTATAATAATGCGTCCCATCATTAATCTTATCATTGCAGAAAACAACGAAAATACCACGTCCTCTTATGCCATCTGCATTCGCCACGGGGTCCCGTCATCACCCGTTAGGTTACTTAACTAACGACAGAGCGCGGGCTGGGCTAGTGCGGGTGTAAAACATAAGTGACGTCTAATAGCTATTTATATATAGATATTGTACATTCGTCAGACGCAATAATAAGCATTCCAGATCACAGATGAACTTTATTGGATATTCTAGCAATCCGCATTTTGCTTTGAGCCTGCAATAAAAGACGGATTCACAGTTGTGATAAATAGCCATTACCCCACCCCAGACCCCTACAAGTACGGCAAACTACCCGCCAAGTACCAGAAGTGAAGCAGTCTGCCTCAACACTTCAAAGTACCCGGTAGTTTGTGCACCCCACCTTGGGTCTATCCTAGGAGCAAAAATAGTAAAAAGAAATAATACAACGGTGGCTACAACCGCAACCTGGATGTGCCCCGCAAAATAATATTACAACTTATTACATTTACATCGAATGAATGAATTTAAAACGCATCTCAAACCCCGGCTAATCATCACAACATCCAAATCAAGTTCATATACACAAACAGTAAACATTTCAGAAATGTGCAACCCCCTGCCAACCGACATACTAGCAGTTAGGGGAGGTTTACGAACACATTAAACATTACAGATAAAGATCCAATTAGCAAATAGTTTAGAACATCGATCGATAACCATATTCCGTGTTTACCCCAAAAGCAAATCAGCAAAGAAGCAACCTGGGTAGAAACAGAACATACAAGAAAACAAAAAACCAGAAATAATCAATTACTGTGAAAATCCGAGTCAACTCGGTGTTGACTCGGCGGCGGATCCACGGCAGAAGCTCTCTATTACCGCGGATCCGCGGCCGTTTTGCCGAGTTACAAACTCGTATTTTCCCAGTATTCATTAATTTCCCTGCTGTGAATTTTAAGGTATGTCAAATAATTTTTTTGACAGATTTAAAATTAACAGAAACTAGGAATATTCAGGGTTTTGTTTTCGTGTTTTCCGTCGATCGAATTTCTAATCAGTTGCTAACAAGCTAGTAATGGTTTAACCTGGCTTTGATACCACTGTAAGTCCATGTCACGCACCCCACGAACTTGCGGGGAGGCGGAATATATGAAAAACGATCATCAAAGCTTCGTAACACGGACTTGAGCGCATGAATCGTTATCTAAACCATTGCTAACTACAACTAGAGGTTTAACTACTCGGTTCCGATGTTATACCTCACGTTACATGTCCTTCGGGTCTTCATCGCTGTCCTCCACTCCTCGTAGGCTCCTTGGAACATCGGCACCTCAATGACCTCCTCGAATCAAAAACGATCCACCAGAAAGCTTCTACGCCAAGCTTAATCTCAAACTTGAGATAACTAGGTTGCTTAAAGTGCTAATCTAAGCTACCTAGGGGATATAGAGTGAGGTTATGGATGTATTAGTCTAGCTAACCCTTGATCTCAACTCATGAGAGGTTAGGGTTAGGGTTTGAAGAGAGAGTGAGCTTGAGGAGAGAGAAGGTGAAGATGAGAATGAAAATGAGATAATGATCTATCATAATATTTATGAAGTATTATTATTTTATCAAATAAGTAAATAAATGATTAATCATCCATGCTTCATAAATGCATTTGAGCGATTCATCTCCATGAGTCATTAAGCATTTATGATGCATTAATAACTTGGATGAATCACACAAATGAGTCACTAATCTCATTTAATGCAATGCCACCTTACCCCCTTAGTCACCACTCTTCTAGAAGCTTCCCGACAAATTACGAGAACGCCCCTCCAATCCGTGAAAACACGGAAAAACTTTAGACTGTATAAATCCAATAACCCGATACTAGAATCTGGCTTAAACCAAAGCCGGCTAGTAAAAAACTGTCCGAAAAGTCGTACGTGCGTAAACACACGTATGCGTCCGAACCCTTGTCGTAAAACCATACGACCTCTATATCGTTTCGCCTGGAGCAAGGAAACTCTCTGTGTGGGACTCTAAAGACTCGACATTACGCTGGAAGTGGGTTTAACCACAGACCGCAAGCGGCACTAGCTGTACGTAATGGTCCCCAGGTAGATGTCGATAAGAAGGCCGATGAGGAAAACCATCCGAACCCCTACTGATCCTGATGTGACAATCTCCGTACAGTCCGGTCTGTTCGTCTAAGACTATCGCATATTAATCCTAGGGGGCGGCAAGCGTCAGTCCCCTAATAGCTGTATAAGTCGTGTCGGAGCGAAGCCTATTACACCCTGAGAAGCTACTGGAACCTGCCAATATATCTCGCTTGCCCTGGCCAGGGACTTTGCGTAATGGCTCTCTGACACAGTGCGATATCAACTCCCAATACCGGGAGAGACGAATCCTATCTAACTGCCACTGCCTCCAAGTTCTCGGGACTGCACCCAACTGCTACCTGTTTGCACGACTCCTTTGAGCCATGGTAGGGTAGCAATCTAAGAACAGTGGGACACGCTCGAGGCGAAGTAGCAGTGTCAAGTCTGCGGACTATGCTGTACTCATGTCACCTGGGAACTGTTAACTGACGATGGGTATAATACCAACCAATCAGTTCCTCTGTGAGTCCTGTCCGGTGTACCCGTAACCTAACGAGCACCTGTGTACTATCTCCAGTACGACGTACTGATGGCAATGGGACAAACCATCTCCCCAACTGGGATGAGAAGCGTACACACTAGTCTACTCTGGAGTATCGATGCCCTGCCTCGATAATCCTACGACTAGGGATAAGTATAGGATGTTGCTTATAGACTACCCAGCCCCCACTAGTGTGACTGCCATCACAACGCTGGTAATCAAGCAAGGAACATATGGGCTCTACTAATATGTATAAGTGATACGTCATAAGAAACATATGCACATATTAAAGTAGACTCAAACCAAGTAGCATACTACCATTTTTAGCAAGACTGTATATACAAATGTGAATATCCCAAGCTTCCATTAAGTAATATACAATCTAGTATGATACAATAATGGCCCCTAGGGCATATACACTAACAATTCAGGCAAGACGACCTACGCGGTTTCGTCTTTGTTTTCGGCGGTAAACACCCCAGAATTAGGTTTTGTTGTGAAGATCAAAACCACAAAATCTCACATCCCAACTCAGTGAATCGGCCGCAGATCCGCCGCATTGATGCTCGTTTGGCCGCGGAAGTGTCGCGTGTTGGTGTGATCATTGGTTCAAAATTCTGGGGCTGCTTCAATGTGACACATTGAGATTTATTTGATGTCTGGAACTTGAAAATATTTCCTGAATCTCTGCCAGTATTGATTCTTCGATTTTATTTAACTTCATCGGCAGATTTCTGATTTCCGACATCTCAATATCTCGATCTCCTGACCTGAGCTAAAGCTTACACCATATCTCAATGAATAATGTTAGTAATATTTGGTATTTTTGAGATATTATCCTAACCATTTTATATGATATATTTTAAGAATATTGATTAAGGATATTTGATATGATATGCATATTTAAATTATAAAAATATTATATAAATATTATATGCATACATTTTCCTTTATAATGTTAATTTTAAGATATAAACATATGGTAAATAGTATTTTTACAGATAAACCCTCATATGTGTCATATTTATAATAAACACCTTTAGATATTTAAGAAAAGTAAGGAAAATGTCATATCAAAAGTGCAATATTTTCGACTGAACAGGCCACTACTCTGCTCAAATACCTCGACTAACTTGATCGTCGGAGGGTCCACGATGGTACAACCACCCCGGGACTTCTTTGCAGGTAGCTCGGCTTCATTCTAAATCAAGCCTACTGAGATCCACACGCTTCAGGAGGCAACCTTCAAACCCAATCTCAGCCATTCATCAAAACTCGCGACCGATCGACGGAAGACAACATCTGAAGGAGATCCTGACCTCCATCAGTTGGCGCCGTCTGTGGGAAACGAAAATTCCACTCATCGAAATTTGATCTTCCGATCTCGAACTGATGGCGAGTGATCATCGCGACGATCCCAGCACAAGCCGCCGCCCTCCCCATAATGGAGGCGCGGACGAATCCTCTTCTCCTCCTAACGTCGTTCACGCCCTGCCTGCACGGATCGACAGGATCACATCCATCGTGGATGCCCTTGTCCATGTCCAAACAGCGGGACAAGCCCCCCAGGTTGTCGTTCACCCATCTCGGGATCGCGACCTCCGTAGAGGGGAAGATGACACTGCCCATGCTGGCACAACTGAACAACGTCTCGCTATCTTCGGCGGCCACAGTGTTAGTTATATGTATACCCTAGAGGCCATTATTATACATATGATGTATATTATAGTGGATGCTTGGACATATATAGAGAGGACTTTCTTGCTCGACATGATAGTATGCTATCTGGTTGCCTTTATCTTAATGTGTAGACTGGTATTTATATTGTCTGTCTCTTACATATTGATAAAGCCCTTAGGATATGTACTTGACTACCGGGACTATGATGAGATCAAACTAGTGGGGCCACGGTGGTCCAAAAGTACATCCTTTAATTGTTCCTAATTGAGGGTATATTGTCACGACCCGAAATTGGCACGTGACGGCCATTAAACTACGCAAAGTCTACAGGCGTAACGCAATTTAAGTAAGCTGAAAACCTAGCAATCTAAATCATCAAAAGTAGTAAGTGATAATAGCATTTTCAAAACCTTTGAAATCTCAACCCAAATTCTTTAAAGTCCCAACTTTATTTCCTTTAAAATTTTGGCGGCACCTCCTTTGTAAAAACCAGCCCCAAAAATGGGTACAACATAAATATAAGTAAAGCATCCCCAAACGGGAGCAAAAACACGCCCAAAGGCGGAAAACAACCACCACAATAGATATACGACGCCGTAGCGAAGAAATAAAAGACGATATAAATAAAACTGCATAAACACCTCCAAGTCACAAAATAATATACAATATCGTCCTCACATCAAGTCTTTAAGTCATACAAGATAATGGTAGATGGAGAGTACAGGATACAACGAATATACAATAAGCAACATCAGATAACCGCAAAACCCACCTATAGCAAAACTGCACACTATGAGCCGAAGCGGTATCCGCTGCAAAAGATGATATAATAAATGAATAGCATGCCTCGACTACTCTGGGGAACAACCTGCAAAACACTATGGTACAACGGGGGTGAGTTGCCAACTCGTGAATAGTAAATAACATATGCAGGTAATCGCAAGTATGCACGTACAGCGCGAATCTAACATATGCAAGCTGATAGCAATAAAAGGTCATATGAATGCAGGTGCAACTAATACATGAAGCAATAATATGACAATCTGTATGCAACAATCATGTAAAGTACTCTATCAGGTACTAATAATACATGAAGCAATGATATGACAATGTATATATGCAACAGTCATGAAAGGTACTGTAGCAGGTACTACTAATATATGAAGAATTGCATATAAAATAAAATTATGTAAATGCAACAGTCATGGAAGGTACTCTATCAGGTACTACTAATACATGAAGCAGTGCATAAACAATAAATATGGAGTATGGGATAAAACATGTCATTCCCACGGAATCCTGACCTCGTGGTAGGACCAAAGTCTATCAAGACAATCCAAATCCCAATTTCCTCAAATCAGCCCCCAAATTGGCTCTCATATCATGTAGGTCTCATATATCCTGAATGTACAATATCAAGTAAATCTCATATATCCTGATTGTACAATATCAAGTCAATCTCATATATATCTTGTATCCAATATCAAGTGAATCTCATATATCCTAAGTATATTTTCATGAATAATTATGATGATGTATATAAATTGATGTGTATACATATATATTAGCGTCCCATTCCACTAATATATATATATATATATATATATATATATATATATAACAACGTCGCATTCCACTGTTATATATACATAGGAGTAAAAATATCATGAAACCAATGTGTCAAGTATCGACACAAAAATACTGATCTATCAGGTGCTGTCACCACGACTGGCCCCCTGATAGGTACGTATCATACGCTATCCCGAAAACTCAAGTGCCTAGCTCCAACCTTCGCCTTTCGACGTATCCATACATACATGACTCCTGTCGGTATCCCCACGATAACCGCCGAGTCATAGGTACTGTCACTGGTAGGTACTTGCCTACCTTCCAGGCTCAATCGGCATGGACCGTCGATCGTTTTGCCGAGGGGAACCGTACCAGGCCCCACCATGTACCCTCACACGGCCCACGACGCTCCTCGCATGGGGTATATATATCAGAACCAATAAATCTCATTGTGGCTGCTGAAATATCATATCAAGAGAAACCGGGTTTTTCAAATAATGCATAATTTCATGAAACTACCACGGTCCTCAAATCCAGAAAACATCATGAAAAATCCATATCTCAATGCGAAAATCCATGAATATAATATATGCAACATAAAACTGCAATGTGAGCATATAAAGGAAAAGCCGCTATTTAACTGCAACAAATTAATATATATATATCATGCGGTTCCTAATTTCTCCAAGTCTATATAACATCAAATAAAGGTGAACATGTGGCTATAACCAGATATATGTGTAAACATGTAGGTATAGCAAGGTATATGTATCTACCTATCAGTAATGATGTAATATACCCTCCAGGTATAAGTGAAGTATGTATGCAAGATGTACATGTAGCAATGTCTCATGTGTGTGTATACCTATCACTAATGGTACAATACCATATAGGTATACAGGTAACTAGCATGTAAGCATGTCAAGGTATATGTGTAAACATGTAGGTATACATGTATGCTATATATCATATGCAACAAGGAATATGAATCAATGTCTCAATGTCCCTAACCAAACAATATCATATATGTATGTGTGTTGTGCGTATCATGACAATTATTGACGGTGTGTGTGGCATACAATCAGTGCTCGTGCAACATGAGCCGTCAATAATAGTGCAGTGTCCTAAGAGTAAAAGTCCAAGCACAACAAGTAACTAAGCAATAAGGTGTATGCGCAACTCTATATATGCAATAGAATGTGCGAAAATATCATAACATATCTAGCCCAGACGCATAACGCCATGCGGGTGATTCCCCTGTAGATGTTAAATCTACACACCAACGCTCCTGGCTAAGCAATGCCTACCACCTGTTTCCCTTTCTTCGCAGTGCCGAAGTCCCCGCCTGCGAACCTATAACATAAAACAATAACAGGTATATATTAGCAATAGACCCAAAACGTGTACAAAATACATTGACCAACGCGGCAACACAAAACTTACTCTCAAGTGTTCGTATTATGGCTAACGTGCGTAGCGACACAACGAAACCAACCCAAGAGCAAAACCAACACAGAACACGAACCGTATCGGATAACGTAACGCGTGAAACGAAACACAAGAAATACGCAAAGTGGTCCCGGATTTTGCTATACTAACAATCTGTAAAAGTTGCAAGTACCATGAGACCACACACAACCCTAGAGACCCCTACACCAAAACCCAAACCCTAACTCCCTAGTCAGGCCGCAATTTGCGGCCATAAGCAATTAATTTGCGGCCTGAACATGAGGAAATGGGCTTGTATTTTGAGGGTAGGTTCTAGGTCACTACATTAGGTCACTGTGATGGGAACTTTTGCAACAAATACCTGGTTTGATAGCAGATCGTCCGAGACCCAAAACTATACTAAAGATACAATATTTACCCGAAACGAAACTATACGCGATCTAAACTGAAACTAATAAGCTACGCTACAAAATAAACACTTAACTAACAGAAAGAGATCATTACCTAACCAAAAGAACTCAAAGATCCTAGCTTTCCAAGCTCTAAGGCATCCAAGAGGAAAATCAAGGCAAAAGATATGATTTTTGGGAGTTTTGATGAAGTTTTGAGATGGATTTGTGAAGGAAATGCAAGTGTTCAGTTTAGAAAAGAGAGAGATGAAGAAAATGAGAAGGGAAATAAGTGAGAGAGAAATGAGAGAGTGTGAGGATAATGAAAGAGGGAGGTGAGTGAAGGGTGAGAGTGAGGTGAATGTACCCTTTGCATTAAATCACCATTAATGCATTCACACAACTCACCATGCCACCTCTTCTCTCAAACAAAACCCTGGGTAAATATCTCACCCAAAATATCTAGGATTAGGGTTAAGGTAAAGCAAAGAATTAGGAATGGATTAAAGCAAAGGATTAGATTAGGTTAAGTTGTCATGGTCACTAATCTAGATTAGCACAAACAAACCCTCACATAAACATGCACATGTGTGTGCATGCCATAACAAATAATAATAAATTATTAATTAAATGTTATAAAATGTAAGCAACCCAAATTGGTAAACTTTTTACCAAAAACCCGCACTACCGTCTAAACTAACACTAACCGAAATCTAAGGCGTTACATATATCGAGACAGGGTATCGATATTCCAGAGTAGACTAGCGTATATACTTCTTGACCCATATGATAGGAGATGGATGATCCCACATCCATTGGTGTTTGACATTAAAGATGGTATACGGGTGCTCAGTGGAGACTGGGTACACTGAACAGGACTCGCCGATGACACCTATGTGGTAGTATACCTATCGTCAGATAGCAGTCCCCTGGTAACACTGGTACAGGTTAGTCTGTAGACCCGAGATCGTCATAGAGTCTTGTGCTGCTCCCACTATACTTTGATTTCCTCCCTACCACGCTCAAAGGAGACGTGTAAACAGGTGGATTTGGGTACAGTCCCGAGTCGCATAGAGGCAATGAGCGATAGGAGGGGTTTCGTCTCTCCCGATATTGGGGGTTGATGTTGCGCTGTGCTCGATTGGCTATAACTGGAAGTTCCTGGCCAGGGTTGTTTATGAGATTTACTGATAAGTGTTATCAGTAGTTTCTCAAACCTTTATAGGCCAGACATCGGCATGACTTATCACATTACTGGGGACTGACGTTTACCATCCCTAAACATGATATGCGACATATCAGAAGAAGAGACCGGACTGTACGGTAGTGTTACTGATAGGCTTCATGGAGAGTATGGACGAGCTTGCTTGTTGATCTTCATATCGCTTAATACCCGGGTAGCCGTTACATCCAGCTAGTACCGCTGACGGCTTGTAGGTGATTGATGTGATCATCACCGACTGCTGGCATATTAACGAGTCTTTAGGGTCCCACACAGAAGTTTCCTGGTTCAAGCGAAACGAAGTAAGACACATATGTGATGTGTGTGTGGGCCCGATTAAATACGTGTATGTGATACCGTATTATAATCTGGCAGTTATCTGTTATCGGTTCGGTTATATGTGATATAACCAGATTGTCGAATCAAGTATTGATTTGACAATGTGATATACAGATATGTGATATTAGTCGGTCATATGTGATATAACCGGATTATTAAATCAAGTGTTGATTTAATAATGTGATATACATTATATGTGATATAATTATATCTTGTTGGAGATAGTGCCCTCAGAGTCAATTATTGGATCGCAGGTACGTGATTGCAATGATTGCGAAGGACCTATACCGGTAGGACAGTCTTACTCGAGATGATAGTATGCTATCTGGTTTGCCTTTATCAGTCGTGTACATATTCAGGTGACTGATTACATGTTACACTTTGATAGAGCCCTTAGGATCTTGCTTTACCACCAACTGTATGATGGCGATCATATACGTGAGAGTTGGGTGGTTTATACGCATATCCTTAATTGTGGTCCCTAGTCGTGGGAGTTTCGAGACAGGGCATCGATACTCCGGAGTAGACTAGTGTGTACAGTTGAGACCCCGACGAGGGGCGGTGGCCGGTCTCACAAGCCACTGGTGTCAGTTGGATCACCTAAGATGTATACAGGTGCTCATTAGGTTATGAGTACACCGGACAAGACTCGCCGGGAATCTGCTAGTTGGTATTATACATATCGTTAGATAGCAGTTCCCTGGTGACATGTGTACAGGTTAGTTCATCGACCTGAGGTCTTCATTTGTCTCGTGTGAGTTCCCACTGTGCTTTTATTTCTACCCTACCACGGCTCAAAGGAGTCGTGCAAACAGGTAGTTTTTCGGTACAGTCCCGAGCCATATTGAGGCACGTGAGCGGATCGGCAGGGGATTCGTCTCTCCCGGTATTGGGGGCGAGGTCGTGCTGTGTCTAGGAGAGCCATTACACAAAGTCCATGGCCATGGCAGGAGATTTACTGGTAGGTACTCCAGTAGTATCTCAGGGTGTTATTGGGCTACACTCCGACACGACTTATACTGCTATTGGGGGTCTGACGTTACTAGCCCCCTAGGCAGATATGCGATACTCATAGACGAATGGACCGGACTGTATATACATTGTCACTGTTAGGCTCAGTAGGGTTTCCGGATGAGTTCGCTCATCGGCCTCCCTTGAGGTCAGTCCATGGGCAGCCGTTACGCATAGCTAGTGCCGCTGACGGTTTGTGGTTAAAACCACTGCCAGGGTACTGACGAGTCATTAGAGTCCCCCACAGACAGTTTCCCAAGTTCGGGCGAAACTTTGTAGAGGCCGTATGGTTTTATGGCTAGGTTCGGAAAATGCACGTGCGTTTACGCACGTGTTATTTTTCGGGCAGATGATACTGGTCGGCTTTGGTTTAAGCCGGATCCGAGTATTATATTGTGTAGGTATAATATCTTTGTCTCAGTTGCATTTGTATTCGGTCGTAATACAAATGCGGGTATATTTATACAGTTACGGGGTTATCCTAAAAGTCGTTTCAGGATCACTTTTGGAAGTTGCCAGTTTCCAGTTTTCTATCAGCCGTCTTTCAGCATTCGGTTAAAGACGGATTTATCTTTTCTTGGTTGAGGGTGAGTCATGCTTCTAGATGGTTCTAGAAAGGGTGACTTGGCATGGTGAGTCATTAGTGCATTAATGGAGCCATTAATGCAATGGTGACTAGGTTAATGAATCACCATTTGCATTAATGAGGTTTTATTTGCATGAAGGATATTTGTGGTTGATCTTTTCTCTTGTGGTCACTCTCCCCTCTCCTACACTCACCTCCCTCCATCTATATATGGCCGGCCCCTCCCCTCTCTCATTTGCTTGCTTGATTCATTTGTTAAAAGATTATGATAGTATTTGGGGTGCATGGAATTTCACAGCTCATTTCATTCCATCACCTGATTTGAGTGGCAACTTCATTAACCGATCGTCCACGGATTTGGACGAAGTGAGACAAAGTCATCTACTCATTCTCTACATCAATCTTGGTCGTCTCTTTTAGCAAACTTGACGACCGAGTTGCCTCAAGTCAGAGGCGGGAGCCCGTTTAAAGAATCGTTGACGTAGTGCCATTTGGACGAGCAGATCGGAGATCGACGAGATCGGAGAAGCCGCAATGGAGCGTGGGATGATGGTTAAAGAACGAAGGACTCGGATCGTTCGGTATAACCTTTCTACACTCTTTACAGTTTGTTAGTTTAGCAATAATGGCAGATCCGGGTTAAAGTATACGATAGCGCCAGTTAAAAAGTTTTTGTTCCGCATTTGGCGTCTGTAGACGGCCGGGGTGCTACCGTAGACTTACAGTAGTATCAGAGCCTCACCATTTTACTATACTAACTTGTGCTAACGTGTTTAAAACATCGATCGAACCGGAAATCAAAAACCGCATTTTTCAATTTCACAGTTTCTGTAGATTTTAAATGATGTCCTAAAATTATTCTACATATCACAGAAAGTTGTGCAGGGTTGTAGAAGCACACCGACCAAATTTGAGCAAGTGATTCGACTATATTGCCGCGGAATCACGGCCAAACCCATGGTTTGGCCGCGCATCCGCGGCCATTCTATTGAATCATGCTTCCAAATTTGTACAGTGTTTTCTCCTCTGGAATTTGGGGTTTTTGGTATATATCTTTTGGGACCAAATTTTGTTACTGTTCAACAGATGTTCGTGGGGCCCACTTCATGATATTTAGTCGATCGAAATTTAAACATGTTAGTTTACAGTGCTTACATTATATCTCCGACCGGGAATGTCATTTGATCGGTAAACCGCGTCTGATTGCTATAGTTCTTTTAGACGGGTTTGCGAACGTGACATTCGCGTTGATATTCTGTGCTGTGCTGTGATGTTGCGGATTTGTCGTGGTGGATAGCAGTGTGCAATGGTAGTGCAGTTTGGATTTATTTGTACATTTGATATTGCGGGACGAGCGTCCAACATGTGGACTGCCATCACTGCCTGTTGTATAATATTCTTTTGGGGCACGACCAGGTTGCGGTCGATGTACCTGTTGTACTATTTTTCATTACTGTACTAGGTCTTGCCCCGCGACGGAGTGCACGGATAGCCGGGTTCTGGAGGGGCAACGGGTCCGCATCTCATGGCTTTGAGAGGCAGAGGGGCCCCACTCTAGAATTGGCAGACTATTCGCCGCACTCGTAGGGGGTACAGGTTGACCCAAGGAGGGGTGCCCAAGATTACCGGATTCCGTGAAGTGCTGGGTGGTCCATTCACTATACTGTAGGGGGCTGCCTCGCTTCAGGTTTTGGCGGGTAACTTGCCGCACCCGTAGGGGTCTAGGTTTCATTGCACAGGCTATCCACACGACATGGGAACGTCGGGTTTCAGCAGCGGCTCTGTGGAACCCGGGGATCCCAGATTATCTGTATTGTTCTGTGATGCTTATTACTTTTCTGTAATGTTGCATATTATCACGCCTGGAGCGATTATTGTATATTGGTTTATATACTATTAGATGTTGTATATGTTTTACACCCGTGCTAGTCCAGTCCCCGCTCTGTCATTAGTTAAGTAACCTAACGGGTGATGACGGGACCCAGTGACGAATGCGGATGGCATATACGTACATTTTATTTTCGTTCTTTTCTGGTGTGATCGATTGATGGGACTGCGTTGATTCTGATCAATGCAAAGTAAAGCAAACCTGTTTACAGTTGTTGGAACAAATTTAAAATGTGTTATTGCAAAGACGTTTCCTTTTGTTATGCATAGCGGTATTCAGTGAAATATCCTGCACCTCATTCGACGGGGCAAGGGCCGATATCCCTTCACCGGGACTAACCCCTTGGGCAGAAGTTTGCGTCAGGGTAATAACTTCACTATAGTCGATTACAAGTTGCTTTGCATCGCGGTATTCAGTGGAATATCCAGCACCTCATTCCACGAGGAAAGAGCCGAGATCCCTTCATCGGGAGTGACCTCTTTAGCAAAAGGTTTTCGCCACTATATTTTAAAAGCTATCAGGTTCCTTCAGCGATATCAAGTTCACTACGTTAAAGGTTTTTCGCCAAAAACCAGCCGTAGCCCTCCGTCACTTCTTTTGGGTATTCAGTAGTATTCAAGCTATGTATTTTGACCTAACGCCAAGGCATAGTGTTTGGTAGCTGCTGGGTATTCAATTGTTACATAGATAGATGAGTTGGTTTGGGACAACCGTTCTGCCATTTTGACCTAACGCCAAGGGCATGTGCGGGTGGGTTCAAATTAACAAGATAGTGACGGGTAGAACTTGGCAGGTGACTTATGACATTTTGACCTAACGCCAAGGTTATTAGAGCTTGGGGCAAAAATCATATCGGGAGTTTCTAAAGAAACTGAAACTTGCCAAGTATGCGCATACCTTCTGGAGTATGAGTAACGTGGATGCATTCCATCACGTTATCATGCGATGAGAGTTGGATCCCGATTCCCACTGATGAGTTGGTGTACTCTTCGGGTGATCCCGATTGATTCTTCTTTCAGGTTTGGAGGAGAATTTGACAGGACAGTGGGAGGTTTCCGGATTAGATAAAGTGATAACCATTCTGATCTAGGTTATAGTGCACGCAGAGTGTTTCTTTTCTCTCTCTCTTTGGCAGCGACCTTTGACCGACCCTAGACTATGACTCAGTGACCAAGTTGACCGAACCTTCTTAAAATACTAGCTTTTGGATTGTCTATGTTGCATAAGTCATTGCCACTCCTTCTTTTACCCTTTGAATTTCTCAGAACACCCGTATTACTACGGACATCCACTTCCATTGGATAGATCCATCGTATGGTTATATACGAACTCGGAGGGACTTCTTCGAGGATGGATCTAGGTTCAGGAGAAATAGAATTGGTTTATTCAGTTGTCTTTTATTATCACCTTCTCTCAGGTTGCGAGAGCTCCTTGGTTTAGGAGAGTACACCTATTACGCTTATTGGATAGTCTTATTCCAAACCATAGGCAGGTGCCGAAAGGTAGGGAATGAAGAAAACCAATTAGCCTAAGTAGGGTGTGCAGAAGGTAATATGTAAAGACAAAATAAAGGGATTAGAAAGAGGGCAAAGTAAATTGCGACTGATATCATTCACGACCAAAACCGCGTACTTCATCGCCACTCCTATTTCACCTTTAAAAGGAATAAGGTATTATTCAGTTGTCTTTTATCATCACCTTCTCTCAAGATATGAGTACTCCTTGGTTTATGAGGGTACACCTATTATGCTTACTGGATAGTCTTCTTCCAAACCATAGGCTGGTGCCGAACGGTAGGGAAGGAAGAAAACCATTTAGCCTAACGACGGTGTACAGAAGGTAACGACTAAAGACAAATAAAGGGATTTGGAGAGATGGCAGTAAAATATACGGTTGAAGTCATGAATTGGATTATGGAAGAGGCATTACTAGGAATACCAGGATACCCCTACGAAACATTTTCGTGTTTCAGTGCATTGTTAAAGGAAAACTGTTTTCCCGATTAGATACTTACTCCAAGGGTATGTATTTACCAGGTTTCATTCTCATAATCTGTATGGTTTTACAGATGATGAGTGGGAGTAAGTTATTGGGAATTAGGTAATTATCCTCATTATATCGGAATTCGTTGTAATTGGTGATATTTGAGGAAATAGCCAGGGTACAGTTTTCAACCTACGACGCACAGGTTTTGAGTTGTTTAAACTCAGCGGACTTATACAGAGTATTGTATGTTGTCCAAGTGTCCATCAGGACAAAGGGTTAGATCCTCGTACTATGTTCTGTTTACTTATGACTTCTCTAGTTTTTAAACAAGTGTTTCGTAGAAATACACGATCTAAGTTTTGAGAAGTTGTGGGTATAAGAATAAAGTAGAGAACCAGGTGTCACAAGTATCGGGATTCTTCAAAGAGATCGAAGATGTAGATTCTTGTGATTGGTATTCAGATGATAGTAATTTTTTTGAGAAACTTGTTTCTCTTTCAGGTTGCTCATAATTGGATGGATTCCTAGGTTGAGTAATGCTGATTAGCCTCTTTCCATTAAGTTGATATGCACTGGAGACAGTTGCATGATTTGAATCTGGTTCCAATTAAATTAGTGCCAAAGTTTCTATATTGGATATAGAATAATTCGTACCTTAAAAGATATTAAGGTACGGGGAGTTGTCCAGCTTATGCTTAAAACCAGACTCTGGATAACTCAAGGCACGTTTCTGTAATGGCTGTTTGTGGGTTGACCCTGGCTATGACGAGGGTTGATATTCTACCATTTGGAAGATCAATAGTGATATTGTTCTTGACTCGCCACAGTTTTAGTAAAATAGATTTTTTCAGAAAATAGTAGTGGGAGTATGGTAGAACTGGAAGTGATTCCAGAACCGCAAACGATTACGGAAAATTTAATAGGACCTATATATTCAATCAGGTTTGACATTCCATTAGCCACTCCGCAGATATGGTGGGTAACCTCAGACACCAGAGAGGTACTCCGGTAGCCTCAAGGACGGTGACAGGGAGGTTCTTATCTACCCAGACTTGACACTACTGATGTTCCAGGCTATGAGACTCGGTAGGAGGGTTGTCGTAGTCAGTGGGAGCAGCGGGAGCATAGTGGGCAAGATGCTTATATCTATTTATAGACTTGAGCAGTTATAGCGGAGATAGATCATCTAATTTTGATGTGACAGTCATGGGTTTGACTTCAATCAGGATAGGGGATGGATCTGTTAAGAAGGTAGTAGGGTGTGATGTCATGGTATCTGGATGACATACACAGAGTAGGAAGTAAAATTCCTATACTACGATCGGTTGTACTATGGTCGTCACACAGTTGTTTCTCGAGACAGGATATGGATATAATTTTTGACATTCTAGTTTTTAGATCTATGGTTTTAGATCTGGATTTGGGTAGTTTCCCAATGTGGGTACTTTAACAGTATTCTAATGGTTTTTAGAATAGATGACTCCTGGCATGGTGGTGTACCTGCAGTTGATGGAGTCACCCTCTCTAAAGGTGTCTTACGGACTAAAGGGGAGAGGGATGTGCATGATTGACAGATCACTTGCTTAGGCAATTGAGTCAATCATGAGATGTCAAGTACCACAACAGATGTTGTTTTTGCACTAGATGCAATAAGTTTGTATTAATCCAATCCTGGAGAAACATAAGGAAGCAGTTTTAGAACATAAGTACATGTTCTACGGATTTGATGACGGCAGCCTCCTTCGGGAGACGATTATCATTCCAGGCTTCAAAGGTGACATGGTTGACAGAGTGATTGTCAGAGTTATAGTTTTCCCTCTGATGAGGAACAGTATTATGGACAGGTGGTCCAAGAGGATACTGTGGGTGGCATGGTGCCGGATACTGATTAGGTTCAGTGATCGATACAGTCTAAGAAGTTTGGATTTGGAGTTCATTTATGAACTAGGTCCCATCAGATATCCAGACATATTCTAAGACAGGTATTACTCGATTCAGGAGATGTCTTTCTTCGCGAACTTGAGATTTAGAGAGACATAGAAAGAAACATCTAGGCGGATCCACTCACTGAGGCTATTTCTCGAACACAATAGTTTTACAAACGGGCTTTGTGAAACTGATTAGTAGAGGAGTTGGATGTTCGGTTTCACACGGGCTGTGAGTAATCGACATCGCAATAATTAGCCTTAAGTGCAAGAGGGAGATTGTGGAGATAGTGCCCTCAGGGTCAATTATTTGATCGCAGGTACGTGATTGCAATGATTGCGGAGGACCTATACCGGTAGGACAGTCTTACTCGAGATGATAGTATGCTATCTGGTTTGCCTTTATCAGTCGTGTACATATTCAGGTGACTATTTACATGTTACACTTTGATAGAGCCCTTAGAATCTTGTTTTACCACCAACTGTATGATGGCGATCATGTTAGTGTATATGCCCTAGAGGCCATTACTGTATCATACTAGTTTGTATATTACTTAATGGAAGCTTGGGATATTCACCTTGTATAAACAATCTTGCTCAAAATAGTAGTATGCTACTTGGTTTGTTTCTACTTCAATGTGTACATGTGTTTATTTTAGTATATCGCCTATACACATTAGTGGAGCTCTTAGGATCTTTGCTTGATTACCAGCGTTGTGATGGCAGTCACACTAGTGGGGCTGGGTAATCTATAAGCACATCCTTATGCAGGTCCCTGGTCGCAGGACTATCGAGACAGGGCATCGATACTCCGGAGTAGACTAGCGTGTGCGCTTCTCATCCCAGTGTGGGAGATGGTCTGTCCCACAGCCATCAGTACGTCGTACTTGAGAGAGTATGCGGGTGCTCGTTGGGTTACGAGTACACTGGACAGGACTCGTCGGGAACTGACTAGTAGGTATTATGCCTATCGTCAGTTATCAGTTCCCAGGTGACATGAGTACAGCTTAGTCCGCTGACTTGACACTGTCACTTCGCCTCGAGTGTGTTCCCACTGCACTTTGATTATTACCCTACCACGGCTCAAAGGAGTCGTGCAAACAGGTGGTAGTTGGGTGCAGTCCCGAAGCACTTGGAGGCAGTGACGGTTAGACAGGATTCGTCTCTCTCGGTATTGGGGGTTGACATCGCGCTGTGTCTAGGAGAGCCATTACACGAGTAGTCCCTGGCCAGGACAAACGAGATATACTGGTAGGCTTCCAGTGTTATCTCAGGGTGTTTTGGGCTTCACTCCGACACGACTTGTACCGCTATTGGGGGACTGACGTTTACCGCCCCTAGGCCCACCATGCGATGTATCAGACGAACAGACCGGACTGTACCGAGAATGTCACATTCAGACTCAGTAGGAGTTCAGATGGGTTTCGCCTCGTCGGTCTTCTTGTCGGCATTACCTGGGGACCGTTACGCACAGCTAGTGCCGCTTGCGGTCTGTGGTTAAACCCACTGCCAGCGTAGTGTCGAGTCTTTAGAGTCCCATACAGAAAGCTTTTCGCCTTTAGGCAAAAGAGTAGAGGTCGCATAGTTTTGCGACAGGGTTCGGTCACATCCGTGCACTTGTGCACGTAGAGTGTCCGGACAGTTTGCACTAGCGGGCTTTGGTTTAAGCCAGATCCTAGTGTACGTATTGGGATTGGATTTATCCAGTTTGCATTCGTGTTCCTCGGAACGCGGATGCGGGTGTGTATGCACAGTTGAGGGGGAGACAGAGGCAGCGGATTCTCATTAGGGTTATTGACAGTTGACCGTTGACTATTGACCTTTTTGCTCAACCCTAATGAGAATATGATATATGATTAACAATTATATTAATTAAGTATTATGGTGACATGGTTGTTGACTTGTTGACTTTTGTTGACTTGTTGACTTTGTTGACCGGTTGACTAGGCTTGACTAGTTGACCATCATGATAACCATAACCATCATTTCATGGCAAAGACTTTTGCTTGCTTACTCATTTGTGCAAAATGAGTGCATGAAATGATATGGTTATGGTTGCTTCAACCATCACATAACACTTCATTGATATGATGAGTTATCATTGTTTTGGATTATGATAGGGTGAAAGACAAAAGAAAGGCTCATTCTCACTTGACCATTCTCTCTCTTGTTCTTGAGCTCTCTTGTTTTTGCTCTCACCCTCTTCCTCTTGCTCCCTCTCTTGACTCTATGGTTCTCTTGTCTCATGAGTTGAGAATCAAGAACCATAGATAAAATCCCATACAAACTCTTCTCTACTCACTCTAGTTCACAAGGTTTAGCAAACCGAGTGAACTAGTTTCTTCAAAGTTCGAAGAAAGAGCCAAAGGTTGAAGCTTTCAGGTGGATCTATCTTCGGCGTACGGAGACGACGGGAAAAGCCGATCCGGACCACCATCGGAGTTTGAAGACGAAGGAGTTCAAGACAAGCAAGGTATAACCCCCTAACCGAGTAGTTAGCAACTCGTAGTTAGGTTGTTAATTAGATGTTTAACAAAGATCCGGGTTATAAGTCCATGTTACCACCTCTATAAAAATCGTTTTTTACCAAATTCCGCATGCCCGAAAGTACCGGGAGAGGTAGCATGGACTTACAGTGGTATCAAAGCCTAGTTAAACTCTATCTAACATGTTAGCAAAGTAGCTAGAAGATCGATCAAAGAAAAGTCCCGAAATGAACCCCCAAATTCGAACTTTCTGTCGATTTTAAAAGTGCTGGAAAACTTTTTTGAAATACACCAAAAATCGGCTCAGGCTTTTGTGTGATCACCCACCAAATTTGGTCCAACGATCGAGTCAAAGCGCCGCGGAAACGCGGCGGGAGCACGCTCCCGCCGCGGATCCGCGGCCGAGTTGACTCGGCCGAGGTCCAAGTTTGGTGCAGTGTTATTCTGGGGTTGTTTTGGGATTTTTGGAATATATATTTTCTGCCCAGATTTTCCAGAACGAAAATTTTATTTTTGGGGTCCTGAAAATCCGTATTTTTGATCGAACTTCTAAAAGACTTTAGCTGACGGGTTTTTCTGTAATGTGTTATTTGTATTGAACGTCTGCTAATCGCTATATGTCGATTAGTGGGGGTTATACAAATCTGTGATCTGTAATGTTGCTGGAATGTGTATATGAATTCATTGGATTGTCGCGGGTGAATAGCCGTGGGTTGTGAGATGAGAGTTTTCTTTTCTTTCAATTCATGTAAATTTGTAAATTGATGTAATAATTATTTGTATGGCCGCACAACCAGGTCGGGGTTGTAGCCGTCATTGTATAATTTCTTTTTACTGTTTTTGCTCCTAGGATAGACCCATGGAGGGGGTGCACAAACTACCGGGTATGCCGAAGTGCCGAGTGGCCTACTCACGGGGATGAGGGAGGTTGCTTCGCTTCGGGTACTTGGCGGGTAGTTTGCCGCACCCGTAGGGGTCTTGGGTGGGGTTTTGGCTATTCACCGCGACCGTGTAATCTGCTTTTCGTTACAGGCTCGTACGAATTGCAGGTTCCTAGTATATCCAATGTGTTCATCTGTGATCTGAAATGTTTATCATTGCAGTATATCTATATATGATATTATTTAGGCGTTGCTTATGTTTTACAGCCGCGCTAGCCCAGCCCCCGCTCTGTCGTTAGTTAAGTAACCTAACGGGTAATGACGGGGACCCGTGGCGAATGCGAATGGCATAAGCGTACGTCATATTTTGGTTGTTTTCTGCAATGGTAGGTTTAAATGATGGGACGCATTAAAAGAACTAATGCAAGAATATCACGCATTAAAAGAACTAATGCAAGAAAATAAACCAAGTAAAAGTCGTTGGAACACTTTCGAAAAACCACTCGGTTCTTTTCAAAACAAACTTTTAAAATGCGGAGTTTGAGCCACTCCATTTAAAAGCTATCTCGTTCCATCGACTAAATCAAGTTCACTACGTTCACGGTTTTGCCAAAACCATTCGTAGCCCTCCATCATTTCAGTTAAATATTCGGTAGTATTCAAGCTATGTATTTTGACCTCACGCCAAGGCATAGTGATTGGTAGCTGCCGGATATTTATCTGTTGCATAGATAGAATGCGTTGGTTTGGGACAGCCGTACTACCATTTTGGCCTATGTCAAGGGTAGGTACGGGTGGATTCAAATTAACCTGGATAATGATGGGAAGAACTTGACATGTGACTTATGACATTTTGACCTCACGCCAAGGTCATAAGAGCATGGGGCAAAAATCCACATCGGGAGTTTCAAAAGAACTGAAACTTGCTAGTGTTTCATACCATTTGGAGTGTGTGATGATTTTGGTAGGATTCCTTCAGTTTCGTCACGCGATGATATTTGGATCCCGATCCTACTGTGAGTATATACTACTCCTCGGGAAATTTCTCACTTAACGATCAATGCTATAAACCTAGTAGGTGTCTAGAAAGGTGTTAGCGGGGCTACGCCCCCAGGGAAAAGAGGTTCTTAAATTAAGGAACTTCGCGAAAGCGTTGGAAAACCTCCCTCGAAGTACCGACACCAGCCTGGCCGAACGGTTAAGCAAGTATTGTACGGTGAGATTGATCCTGACTAATTCTTCCTTTTTGATTTTAAGGAGGGATTCGAGAAACAGTGGGAGCCATCCTGTTTAGACAAACTAAAAACCACTCTAAACTTGCAAGAGCATCATGCTAAGTGTTTCTTCTTCTCTCTCCTAATTGCAGCGACCAATTGAAATGACTGGACTTAAGTTACTTCTAGATAAAAACATACTGACAGGGCTAAACTACAAAGATTGGCTCAGGAATGTCAAGATGGCAATCACTTACGACAAGCTGGGGTATCTTCTTACCACCAAAGCTCCCCCTGTCCCTGGTCCCACTTCCAGCGTCGCGGATAAGGAAATCCGTAAGACTTGGGAGATTGATAGCGCGAAGGCCAAGTGCCTCGTACTTGCCTCGATGGACAACGAATATCAGAGGAGGCATGAGAATATGGACCTTGAATCCATATTTCTCCATACAAAAGAACTGTATGGAGAGCAATCTCGTATCGCAAGATACGAAGCGTCGAAAAAGTTATTTTCGGCAAGGATGGCCGTCGGATCATCAGTAGCAGAACACGTGCTTAAGATGATCGGCTACATTGAGGAGCTCGCGGACCTAGGGACCACATTGGAGAGTGAGCTCTATACAGACTTAGTTCTCCAGTCCCTTCCTTCCACTTATGCCCAGTTTATACTGAACTTCAACCTACAAGAAAAGGAGGTTGAACTTTCAGAGCTCCTCAACATGCTGAGGAGCGCAGAGGGCACCCTACAGAAAGGTAGGGAAACATCCACTTTGTTTGTAGGAGGATCATCTTCTTTTAGGTCCAAGGCGAAAGCCAAGGGAAAGAAGAAGAAAGCCCCCGCCAAACCAAAGGGCGGTGTTAGTAAAGTGGATACGAAGGGAAAAGCTAAAGTAACAAAGATAACGGGGAAGCTTGTGGATAAGGAAGAATGCTTCTATTGTCATAAGAAAGGACACTGGAAGAATGATTGCAGGGCCTGGAAGGCCAGAACACAGGAATTGAAGCAGGTTGCAGCTTCAGCTTCAGGTGTGTATGTTATTGAAAACTGTCTTTCAATAAACTCTACTTCCTGGGTATTGGATACCGGATCAGGATCTCATATCTGTAATTCTTTGCAGGCGTTGAAAAACCGTAGGGTTTTGAAGGCAGGTGACATGACCCTCAGAGTTGCGAACGGAGCTAGCATGGATACTAAAGCCGTGGGGGACTATCACCTGGGAATGTCAGATGGACATGTTTTGGTTTTGCGTAATTGCTTTTTTGTACCCAACGCAACTTGTAATATCATTTCTGTATCTTTAGTTTCTAAAGAAGGTTGTGAATTTGCGTTTGTAAGTAATGTTGTAAACATTCACCTTAATCAAGTTTTGATTGGGTCAGGTACATTGAGTAATGGTATATACGTATTAAACCAACCACAGATTTTCAACATCCAGAATACACACAAAAGAAAGTCTCCGGAAATAAATCAAACTTTCTTATGGCATTGTAGACTAGGTCACATCAATGAGAGAAGGTTGACGAAGTTACATACAGAAGGATATTTGAATCCGTTCGAATATCAATCGTATGCCACTTGTCAATCCTGTCTCAAAGGAAAGATGACAAAGACTCCGTTCACTGGACACGGAGTAAGAGCGAGCGAGCTCTTGGGACTCGTACACAGCGACGTGTGCGGTCCAATGTCTACGCATCCGCGAAGCGGTTATTCTTACTTCATCACTTTTACGGATGACTTTTCAAGGTACGGTTATGTATTCTTATTGAAACATAAGTCCGAAGCCTTTGGAAAGTTCCAGGAATATAAGAATGAAGTAGAAAAACAGACCGGCAAAAGTATCAAGATTCTAAGATCGGATCGAGGTGGAGAATACTTAAGTGCCGAGTTCCTGGATTATTTAAAAGAGAACGGAATTCTCTCTCAGCTTACTCCTCCATACACTCCTCAACATAACGGTGTATCGGAGAGAAGGAACCGAACCTTATTGGATATGGTTCGGTCCATGATGAGTAACACTGAGTTACCGCGATCATTCTGGGGGTATGCGCTAGAATCAGCTGCATACCTTTTGAATCGAGTTCCGACTAAGACTGTGCCTACCACACCATATGAAATGTGGAGTGGGAAGAAACCCTATCTTCAATATTTGAAGATCTGGGGATGTCCGGCTTTTGTCAAAAAGCAGCATGCGGACAAGCTCCAGGCACGCTCAGTACTGTGCAAGTTTGTGGGATACCCAAAGAACACCAGGGGGTATCTTTTCTACCACGCAGAGGAACAAAAAGTCCTTGTTTCTCGTAATGCCCACTTTCTAGAACACCAGTTCTTAGAAAAGGAAATAAGTGAGAGCGCAGTAGAACTGGAAGAAATTCCAGAACCACAGACTATTACTGAAAGCTTGGTGGAACCAGAGGGTTCAAAAGAACAGGACATTCCTACGCCGCTCCGCAGAAGTAGTAGGCAGTCTCATCCCCCCGAGAGATACTACGGTTTTCTCATAGACGGGGATAGAAAGGATTGCATCATAGATTATGATGAGCCTAGTAGCTTCCAGCAAGCCGTTCAGAGCGTCGACTCGGTAAAATGGCTGGATGCAATGCGGACCGAAATGGAGTCCATGTACACCAACAAAGTATGGACGTTGGACATTGCTCCGGACGGGGTAAAACCAGTAGGATGCAAGTGGATCTTGAAAAGGAAGATTGGTGTAGATGGACAGGTTGAGACCTATAATGCTAGACTTGTAGCAAAGGGTTTTCGTCAAAGACCTGGTTTGGACTATGACGAAACCTTTTCTCCAGTGGCTATGCTGAAATCCATTCGGATCCTTCTTGCCATTGCTGCCTTCCACGATTATGAGATCTGGCAAATGGAAGTAAAGACCGCTTTTCTAAATGGAAATTTAGAGGAGTGTGTCTATATGGACCAGCCAGAGGGTTTCATTCAGAGTGGGAGCAGCGGAAAGGTGTGCAAGTTGCTTAAGTCCATTTACGGACTAAAGCAGGCATCGCGGAGTTGGCACATCTGTTTTGATGAGACGGTCAAGAAATTTGGCTTTATCAAAAATCCAGATGAACCATGCATCTATAGTAGATTTGTAGCGAGAACTGTAGTATTCCTCATTTTATACGTGGATGACATTCTCTTAATAGGAAATGACATTCCTATGTTACAATCTGTCAAGGGGTTCTTGTCACACAGGTTCTCCATGAAAGACCTGGGTGATGCCTCATACATTTTGGGTATCCGGATCTACCGTGACAGATCCAAGAGGATATTAGGACTTTCACAGTCCATGTACATCGACACCATACTGAAAAGATTCAGTATGGAAGATTCTAAGCACGGTAACCTACCGGCTTGTCACGGGATCACCCTCTCTAAAGAGATGTCTCCCAAGACTGATTTGGAGAGGGATCGCATGTCTATTATACCCTACGCTTCTGCGGTAGGCTCTATAATGTATGCGATGTTGTGTACCCGACCGGATGTAGCTTATGCACTGAGTGTGGTAAGCTGGTATCAGTCAAACCCTGGGGAGAAACACTGGATAGCGGTAAAGAACATTCTCAAGTACCTGAGAAGGACTAAGGAGATGTTCTTGGTTTATGGCGGAAAAGACCTCCAGATCGAGGCCTTTGCTGACTCCAGCTTCCAGAGTGACAAGGATGATTCCAAGTCCATGTCGGGTTTTGTCTTTACCCTCAATGGAGGGGCGGTGTGTTGGAAGAGTTCCAAACAGGAAACCGTTGCAGACTCAACGATGGAAGCGGAATACATCGCTGCATCTGATGCCGTAAAAGAAGCTGTCTGGATAAGGAAGTTCTTGAAAGAGCTTCAGGTGGTTCCGTCCATTGTTGGTCCAATACCTCTGTATTACGACAACAACGGGGCTATAGCTTAAGCGAAGGAACCCAGGTCCCATCAGAGATCCAGACACATCTTGAGGCGGTATCACCTGATCAGGGAGATCGTGGATAGCCAGGAGATCGAGGTTCGGAGAGTCGCTTCAGAAGATAACACTGCAGATCCATTCACCAAGGAAGCTTGGGATATTCACCTTGTATAAACAATCTTGCTCAAAATAGTAGTATGCTACTTGGTTTGTTTCTACTTCAATGTGTACATGTGTTTATTTTAGTATATCGCCTATACACATTAGTGGAGCTCTTAGGATCTTTGCTTGATTACCAGCGTTGTGATGGCAGTCACACTAGTGGGGCTGGGTAATCTATAAGCACATCCTTATGCAGGTCCCTGGTCGCAGGACTATCGAGACAGGGCATCGATACTCCGGAGTAGACTAGCGTGTGCGCTTCTCATCCCTGTGTGGGGGATGGTCTGTCCCACAGCCATCAGTACGTCGTACTTGAGAGAGTATGCGGGTGCTCGTTTGGTTACGAGTACACTGGACAGGACTCGTCGGGAACTGACTAGTTGGTATTATGCCTATCGTCAGTTATCAGTTCCCAGGTGACATGAGTACAGCTTAGTCCGCTGACTTGACACTGTCACTTCGCCTCGAGTGTGTTCCCACTGTACTTTGATTACTACCCTACCACGGCTCAAAGGAGTCGTGCAAACAGGTGGTAGTTGGATGCAGTCTCGAAGCACTTGGAGGCAGTGACGGTTAGACAGGATTCGTCTCTCCCGGTATTGGGGGTTGACATCGCGCTGTGTCTAGGAGAGCCATTACACGAGTAGTCCCTGGCCAGGGCAAACGAGATATACTGGTAGGCTTCCAGTGTTATCTCAGGGTGTTTTGGGCTTCACTCCGACACGACTTGTACCGCTATTGGGGGACTGACGTTTACCGCCCCCTAGGCCCGCCATGCGATGTATCAGACGAACAGACCGGACTGTACCAAGAATGTCACATTCAGACTCAGTGGGAGTTCAGATGGGTTTCGCCTCGTCGGTCTTCTTGTCGGCATTACCTGGGGACCGTTACGCACAGCTAGTGCCGCTTGCGGTCTGTGGTTAAACCCACTGCCAGCGTAGTGTCGAGTCTTTAGAGTCCCACACAGAAATCTTTTCGCCTTTAGGCAAAAGAGTAGAGGTCGCATGGTTTTGCGACAGGTCGCATGGTTTTGCGACAGGGTTCGGTCACATCCGTGCACTTGTGCACGTACAGTGTCCGGACAGTTTGCACTAGCGGGCTTTGGTTTAAGCCAGATCCTAGTGTACGTATTGGGATTGGATTTATCCAGTTTGCATTCGTGTTCCTCGGAACGCGGATGCGGGTGTGTATGCACAGTTGAGGGGGAGACAGAGGCAGCGGATTCTCATTAGGGTTGTTGACAGTTGACCGTTGACTATTGACCTTTTTGCTCAACCTTAATGAGAATATGATATATGATTAACAATTATATTAATTAAGTATTATGGTGACATGGTTGTTGACTTGTTGACTTTTGTTGACTTGTTGACTTTGTTGACCGGTTGACTAGGCTTGACTAGTTGACCATCATGATAACCATAACCATCATTTCATGGCAAAGACTTTTGCTTGCTTGCTCATTTGTACAAAATGAGTGCATGAAATGATATGGTTATGGTTGCTTCAACCATCACATAACACTTCATTGATATGATGAGTTATCATTGTTTTGGATTATGATAGGGTGAAAGACAAAAGAAAGGCTCATTCTCACTTGACCATTCTCTCTCTTGTTCTTGAGCTCTCTTGTTTTTGCTCTCACCCTCTTCCTCTTGCTCCCTCTCTTGACTCAATGGTTCTCTTGTCTCATGAGTTGAGAATCAAGAACCATAGATAAAATCCCATACAAACTCTTCTCTACTCACTCTAGTTCACAAGGTTTAGCAAACCGAGTGAACTAGTTTCTTCAAAGTTCGAAGAAGGAGTCAAAGGTTGGAGCTTTCAGGTGGATCTATCTTCGGCGTACGGAGATGACGGGAAGAAGCCGATCCGGACCACCATCGGAGTTTGAAGACGAAGGAGTTCAAGACAAGCACGATATAACCCTCTAACCGAGTAGTTAGCAACTCGTAGTTAGGTTGTTAGTTAGATGTTTAACAAAGATCCGGGTTATAAGTCCATGTTACCACCTCTATAAAAATCGTTTTTTACCAAATTCCGCATGCCCGAAAGTACCGGGAGAGGTAGCATGGACTTACAGATCATATACGTGAGAGTTGGGTGGTTTATACGCATATCCTTAATTGTGGTCCCTAGTCGTGGGAGTTTCGAGACATGGCATCGATCCTCCGGAGTAGACTAGTGTGTACAGTCGAGACCCCGATGAGGGGCGGTGGCCAGTCTCACAAGCCACTGGTGTCAGTTGGATCACCTAAGATGTATACAGGTGCTCATTAGGTTATGAGTACACCGGACAGGACTCGCCGGGAATCTGCTAGTTGGTATTATACATATCGTCAGATAGCAGTTCCCTGGTGACATGTGTACAGGTTAGTTCATCGACCTGAGGTCGTCATTTGTCTCGTGTGAGTTCCCACTGTGCTTTGATTTCTACCCTACCACGGCTCAAAGGAGTCGTGCAAACAGGTAGTTTTTGGGTACAGTCCCGAGCCATATGGAGGCACGTGAGCCGATCGGCAGGGGATTCGTCTCTCCCGGTATTGGGGGCGAGGTCGTGCTGTGTCTAGGAGAGCCATTACACAAAGTCCATGGCCATGGCAGGAGATTTACTGGTACGTACTCCAGTAGTATCTCAGGGTGTTATTGGGCTACACTCCGACACGACTTATACTGCTATTGGGGGTCTGACGTTACTAGCCCCCTAGGCAGATATGCGTTACTCATAGACGAACGGACCGGACTGTATATACATTGTCACTGTTAGGCTCAGTAGGGTTTCCGGATGAGTTCGCTCATCGGCCTCCCTTGAGGTCAGTCCATGGGCAGCCGTTACGCATAGCTAGTGCCGCTGACGGTTTGTGGTTAAAACCACTGCCAGGGTACTGACGAGTCATTAGAGTCCCCCACAAACAGTTTCCAAAGTTCGGGCGAAGCGTTGTAGAGGCCGTATAGTTTTATGGCAAGGTTCGGAAAATGCACGTGCGTTTACGCACGTGTTATTTTTCGGGCAGATGATACTGGTCGGCTTTGGTTTAAGCCGGATCCGAGTATTATATTGAGTAGGTATAATATCTTTGTCTCAGTTGCATTTGTATTCGGTCGTAATACAAATGCGGGTATATTTATACAGTTACGGGGTTATCCTGAAAGTCGTTTCAGGATCACTTTTGGAAGTTTCCAGTTTCCAGTTTTCTATCAGCCGTCTTTCAACATTCGGTTAAAGATGGATTTATCTTTTCTTGGTTGAGGGTGAGTCATGCTTCTAGATGGTTCTAGAAAGGGTGACTTGGCATGGTGAGTCATTAGTGCATTAATGGAGCCATTAATGCAATGGTGACTAGCTTAATGAATCACCATTTGCATTAATGAGGTTTTGTTTGCATGAAGGATATTTGTGGTTGATCTTTTCTCTTGTTGTCACTCTCCCCTCTTCTACACTCACCTCCCTCCATCTATATATGGCCGGCCCCTCCCCTCTCTCATTTGCTTGCTTGATTCATTTGTTAAAAGATTATGATAGTATTTGGGGTGCATGGAATTTCACAGCTCATTTCATTCCATCACCCGATTTGAGTGGCAACTTCATTAACCGATCGTCCACGGATTTGGACGAAGTGAGACAAAGTCATCTACTCATTCTCTACATCAATCTTGGTCGTCTCTTTTAGCAAACTTGACGACCGAGTTGCCTCAAGTCAGAGGCGGGAGCCCGTTTAAAGAATCGTTGACGTGGTGCCATTTGGACGAGCAGATCGGAGATCGACGAGATCGGAGAAGCCGCAACGGAGCGTGGGATGATGGTTAAAGAACGAAGGACTCGGATCGTTCGGTATAACCTTTCTACACTCTTTACAGTTTGTTAGTTTAGCAATAATGGCATATCCAGGTTAAAGTATACGATAGCGCCAGTTAAAAAGTTTTTGTTCCGCATTTGGCGTCTGTAGACTGCCGGGGCGCTACCGTAGACTTACATATCTTAAGTAATATCATTAGCTCACTAATTATTCTTCATAATATATATATTAATATATATATATATGATATATATATATATATAATGAAGCATGGCACGATTTCTAATTTTGAGAAAAATAGAAAAGAGGTGGAAAATGAGAGCATGGTTGCAAGCATGGGGTTTATTCATCTTGACTCACTATTCAAGCATGGTTGCAATTTTATATTGCAAAATTCCATGCTTGAATGAGTGGGGGTCAAGAGTTTCCATTCATCCTAGTCTCATTCTCAACACTTAGCCATTTTACTTGAGTTGCTCCTATGGTTGCTCTCTAGCTTCATCTTCTTCCTCAATTGCAATGGTTCAAGTTTCAACCCTCACATGAGATGTGAATCATGAAGCTTGAACACAAACTTGTAAGCTTTTAACATCCCCTACTTCATTATCCCACAACAAACTAGCAATTTGGTGTGGTGTGTTTCTACACTAAAGGAGTTTAGTATAGAGTTGGCTTGGGCTAGAGGAACTTCCGGTGGATCGTCTTTGGCGCGAAGATCACGAAGGAGGTTCGTTCAACTCGAAGAGGAGCCTTGTAGAGTCATGTGGACTTCAACCCAAAGCTTTTGAAGAGAAGGACTCGAACTACAAAGGTTGTATGCTCTTTTCTCTTCTCTTGGTTTTAATCACATCACAAAGGAAAACCCTAAAAATCTAGTAATAATCTTGTTAGTCTAACTTAGAACCTAATAAAAATTAGAATGTGGCATGCTTGATGCCTCTAGTACCTCATGGTGGTGTTAAGGTAGACTTTCACACAGGTCCCCCGCAGCGGCCACAGGTCCCCCGCGGTGGCCAATTCAATGACCTACTGGGCGCCTCACGGCTCCACGCCAGGGTTTCGCGAAAGAGCGCCCCGCCTTGAGGCATGTCGCGCTCCTGTCCCTCTCAAGGAGGTTTCGGTCAGCTCGCCTGCTCCCAGGCATGGTCGGCACCCTCTCCCATGACGGGGTCGCGTGGACGGCGCTCACCACGATAACTCACGAACAACCTCACCAAGGGACCTGAAGAACCTCATAGAACAGAACCGGAGTCGCAGCCAGGCGCAGGCCACCAGCGGGAGGGGCCATAACTCCAATATGCCGAATCCTCGAGGTACCACGACCGTCTCAATGCCCTCGAAAAGAAAATCGAGGGTACACATCGAGAGAGTCGTCCTTAAAACGAGGGGGCCAGGTATGCCGTCGACTCACTTATGAAGCCCTTCACTGAAGAACTGCTCGATGTCCATGTCTCCTCCAGAAACAAGCCTCCAAAGGTGGCCTTCTTTGATGGGAAGTCCGACTCGAAAGACCACCTGGACGCGTTCACGGAGGGCATGAGCTTCCAGGACAACTCTGGCGCCGCCCAGTACCAAGCGTTCCCCTCCACTCTCATCCGCACCGGACGAGACTGGTTCCGAGGACTCATGCCACACTCCATCTCTACCTTTGATGACCTGGCCACCCAGTTCCTTGGGCATTTCGTCAGGAACAGACGGCAGAAGCAGACCGTCGATTACCTCTTCACTATAAAGAGCGGGGACAAGGAATCCTTCAAAGGTTACGCCACTCGGTTCTACAACGCTCTTCTTGAGGTTCCTGAGCACCAGGACGAGACTGTCATCACGGCTCTTAGGTTGGGTCTTAGGCATAAGGAGTGGCTCCGCTCCTTTACATTAGCGCAACCTAAGACCATGGCCGAGGTAAAAGCTTGGACCGAGCGAGAAATCTAGCTCGACTCTGAGGTAAACGCGAATCTACCTCGGAGAGACCAGGCTGATCAAAAGAAAAAAGGTATAGAAGAGAAGAAGATGGTTGACCGGCCAAAGCCATACTCCCCGAAGTTCCAGGAGTATACTCCGCTCAACATCTCCCAACTGAACTGTTGGAGGAGGCCAAGGGTGAGCGATTTTTCAAGCTCCCTCCGGTCACCAATAGAGTGGCCAAACGGACACGAGGCCCTTACTGCACCTTCCAAAGGTCGCAGGGATACCCCACCGAGAACTGCAAACAGCTCCGCGACTACATCGAGGAGTTGATTCGCTCGGGCCACCTGGCAAAGTACTTGCGGGAAAAGCAACAAGCAGACCGGGAGCAAGAGAACCATCCCCCTCCCAGCGAATTGACGATCGGCCAAATCCTGGTCGTATCAATGGGGAGTGCGCCTGGAGCCGGTAAGATCCGACGCCTCCTGCCGGTCAAGGGGACTAGCAGCCATCCCCGGAAGAAAAGCAAAGTAGTCGGGCCCATCATTTTCATCGACGAAGACCTCCATGGGATATCCTTGCCACACAACGACCCCGTTATGATTACAGCATGGTTCAACCGCTACGAGGTTCAAAGGATACTGGTCGACTCGGGAAGCTCGGCGGACATCCTTTTCTACGACTGCTTTTTACGTATGAGTCTCGGCGCGTCGGACCTAAGACCAACCTCCCACATTCTGTCGGGTTTTACTAACCACTCCATCCCGGCAGAGGGAGTGGTCACCCTCCTCCTTAACATCGGGGAGGGAGGCCGTACGAGAACCGTACTAGTGGAGTTCATCGTCGCTAGAATTCCATCGACCTACAATATCCTCCTGGGAAGCCTGACGCTAAACTCCCTTCGGGCCCAAATCTCGACCTACCACCTCGCGATAAAGTTTCCACTCAATCAAGGGGGAATAGGCCGGGCCAACGGGAACCAGCAAACCACAAAGATTTGCTTCACAGCAACATCTACCCCTGAGGAACGAAGTGACGACACTGAAAACGCGGGTGATTTCCAGGGGTCCTTGGATAATCGTGATGAAAAAAAATAAATCTGAGGGGCCCCGGTGGAGTCGCTAACGGAGGTCCCTGTCACGGCCCAAAATTTGGCACGTGACCGGCTCTTAAACCACGTAACGTCTACAGGTGTACGTAATTTAAGTAAGCCAAAACTCAGAAATCTAAACCACCCTAAAAGAGATAAAAGGAGAAAAAAACATAGTTTAAAACGTTCGGAAAACCTTAAGTAAAAATCATTAACTTTAGTTTTCTTTCTTGAAAATTTCGGCAGCACCTCCTTTGAAAAAAACTAGCCCCGAAAACGGGTACAACATAGATAATATATAAAGCATCCCAAACGGGAGCAAATCACGCCCAACGGCGAAGAAAACCACCACAAACATATATACGACGCCGAAGCGAAGAAGTATAAAAGAAAACCGCATAAAGAAGAAAAGCTTTTCAACAAAACCGGCTCCAACGAGCACGGCACCCAAGGTTACCAAAATAATAATACAACACCGAATCCTCACAACTCATCTCTAAGTCAAATACAAGAAGTGGTAGATGGAGAATACTAGGTTCAACAAAAAAAATATACAATGTACAAACGGATAACCGCAAACCCACCTAAAAGCGAAGACCTCACAGCCAACCGTAGCAGTATCCGAAAAGGTAGAGGTGATAAGACGCCCTGCCGCGACTACTCAGAGGGTAAGTCCTGCAAAACGCTGTGGCACAACGGGGGTGAGTTTCCATCTCGTGAATAGTAATTAACATCATACTGTAATCGCAAGTATGCATGAATAGCGATTAATCTATCATAAGTAATCTGATAGCATAAGTATGACAATATGAATATGCAACAATCATGTAAAGGTACATCACCAGGGTACTACAACTACATGAAGCAATGCATATCAAAAATAATCCTGAGTGTGGGATGATATAATAAAACCTCATGCAAAATCATCAGCATGGAAAAACGCCAGTGTCCCTCACTGACACATCAAATCCCAACATCCTCAGGCACTGCATCCACTGATCGGCCCTCACATCCTATAAGTCTCATGGAACCTGAGTGTCTAACATCGACACCCAAAACATCATGAAAACATATACCTGTATGTGTGTGTGTGTGTGTATATATATATATATATATATGTAGATATCAACCACGTATGTCCACCGACGATACGTAGAAATCATGGAAAACCTGAGTGTCAAACACCGATACTCGAAACATCATGAAACTCGTGTCTAGCATCGACACGTAAATCCTCATAACTCAGGCGTTGTCACTACGACTGGCCCTGACGATATGTCATACATCACTCCGGTCGGTATCCCCACGATAACCGCCGAGTCCAAATACAATCACCGGTAGGTAGTGGTCCCTCTGCCAGGCTTATCGTCTACACCGCGAAATCACCACTCGCCCCGGGGTACCATACCGGGTCCACCATGTACCTGCAGACGGTGCTTCCCGCTCCTCGAATCGGGTATCACAAGCCAAATCTCAGAATCAAGAAATCACATGGTGGACGCACTGAAATATCATATCAAGAGAAACCGGTTTTTCAAATAATACATAGTTTTCTTGAAATACCCCCACGGTTCTCAAATCCATAAATCACATGAAATCCATATCTCAATGCGTAAATCCATGAAAACTGATATATGCAACATAAAACAACAATATGAGCATATTAAGGGAAAGCCGCTCTTTTAAATGAATCCAGCTTTAAAATATCTCATGCGGTTCCCAAATCCTCCGAAAACAAGTGCAGCATCATATGAGGTGTACATGTAATTGTAGCAAGGTTTAAGTATCTACATGTAAGCAAGTATGTATGATGCATTTCAAAGGCGCAATAATCAACGTCTCAATATCACATATCCAAAACAATACCACTTAGGGTACATGCAACTATAGCAAAAATATGTAGATGTACATGTCAGTATGTATGCATGATGTACAAGTAGCTATAGCAAGGTATGCGTGAAATGGAATAAGGGTTACTACCTCAACTATCCCTGCCCAATGCAATATCACTTATGTATGTGTCTACAGTATTTCATATGCACAATGGAATAAGAGTTACTACCTCAACTATCCCTATCCACTACCATATCACATATGTAGGTGGTTTGTGCGTGTCATGACAATTACTGACAGTGTAGGTGTAGCATACAATTTAGTGCTCGTGCAACATAAACCTTCAGTAATGTGTTATATTTAAAGGTACAAGTCAAGGTACAACAGATAATACTATGCAATGACGTTCATATGAAATTAACTAATATGCAATAACATGCAGCTATCCTATCATATCATCCCCGACGCCATACGGGCGATTTCCCCGTAGATGTTAAATCTACACACCGATGGTCTCGAGCTATGAAAATCCGACCACCTACTTCCCCTTGTTCGCAGCGTCCGAAGTCCCCGCTTGCGATCCTATAATTTCACAAACACATAGACAGTGCAAAAATCTCAGAAATCGACCAATATCACGTAAAACTACGTTTTAAACGATGTACCAACTCCAAACTAACTCGCAAGTGTCCGTCTAGTGGCTAACGTGCGTGGCGACACTACGAAACCAACCCAAGTGCAGCAGCTGCACAAGATCACGATCCGTGTCAGATAACGTAACACGCGGACTCAAAACACTAGATTATAGAAAAACGATCCCAGATTTTGCATACTGTAAATACTAAAAATTTAAACAGTACCAAACACCCCTAAACCATAGCAGACAACCACCCAATAAAACCCAACCCCAAAACCCCCCTCCAAATCCGAGGTCGCCGGATTTCCTCGTCGGGTCGCCGGCCAAAACCGGTGGGGGTGGTCCTCATGTCTCAGGTGGAATCCTAGGGTCTCTAGTACAATACTACCACATTGTTTGATTTTACAGTAAAATTTCCAGGTCACAGCAGATCACAGAGGCTCTAAAAAAGACACTAAAAAAACGTTATTGCACTAAACGATACTTAAAGTGTTCTACACAACAACCAACGAGCTACACATCATAAAAACTCATATTTAACAGTTTATGTATTATACCTATCAACACTTGCTCACAAGATCCGAGCTTTCCAAGCTCCAAGTGATCATCGAGGCAAAAGTAAGACTTGAAGTGTTTTGGTGAGATTATTTAGGGAATTTTTGGAGATAAAATAAGGTTTGAGATGAAGGAAATGAGCAAGGAAAAAGATGGGGGCAGACTTGGGAAGGGCTCGGCCAATAATTAGGAGAGGTGAAGAATTGTGTGGAGTTTTCTAGCAAGAATTTGTAATAAATGCACATAAATGCACATAAATCCATGAATGTCACCTATTTCATTCTTTTTCTTTTCTTTAAAAAATTTAATTCTTTTAGCACAAAAGATCTAGATATTATATGGAGGGTTTTGTTTTACTCAAGCTTGAATAAATTGAAATGATACCATTTAAGAGTAATTACCCAAACCCAATACGTAAATACCACATTAAAATAATATTTAAATAGGGAAAAATTCTATTTGAACAAAAACTTCCCATATACCCCCAAAGCTCGTGCACTAGCTTTATTTTAGCTAAACTAGGTGCCGGCAAGTTTATACGGACGTTTGATCACAATCGGGTTAAAACAGAAAATACCGACTATTTTACCCAAAAACGGAAAAATTTGCATAAAGATTTCTAAAACGTTACAATCCCCCCTTATAGAAATTCGGTCCCCGAATTAAAATTTCATACTAAGCGTACCTTCAAAAAGATGAGGGAATTTCTTCTGTATCTCGCTCTCTGCCTCCCGAGTGATCTCCTCACTAGTAGGGCTACGCCAAAGAACCTTCACAGATGGCAAAACCTTTGACCGAAGTTTCTTCACCTGCCGATCCAAAATAACTACCGGCTACTCGGTGAACGAAAGATCGCGCTCAAGCTGAACGGTCTCGTGCTGAATCATGTGAGATGGATCATGAAGGTATCTACGAAGCATCGATACATGGAAAACGGGGTGAACATCCGGAAAACTAGGCGGGAGCGCCAAACGATAAGAAACAAAACCTACTCGCTCAAGGATCTCGAAAGGACCTACAAATCTGGGACTGAGCTTCCCCCTCTTCCCAAATCGCATAACGCCCTTCATCGGAGAAATCCTCAGGAATACATGATCCCCCACTGCGAACTCAATTCTGCGACGACGACAGTCGGCATAAGACTTCTTCCTGCACTGGGCTGCTCTCATCCTGTCCTGAATCAGCTGGATCTTCTCCGTAGTCTCCTGAACTAGCTGGGGTCCCAAAACTCTACTCTCGCTGAGTTCGGTCCAACAGACTGGCGATCGACACTTCCTACCATATAAAGCCTCAAAAGGTGCCATATGAATACTCTCCTGAAAGCTGTTGTTGTAGGAGAACTCAATCAACGGCAAGTGACGATCCCAACTGCCACCAAAATCAAGCACACATGCATGGAGCATATCCTCCAAAGTCTGTATAGTCCGCTCCGACTGACCATCGGTCTGTGGATGAAAAGCGGTGCTAAAACTCAACCGGGTACCCAAAGCTTCCTGAAGCTTCTGCCAAAGACGGCTAGTAAACTGGGTGCCTCTGTCGGATACTATGCATATGGGAATACCGTGCAAACGCACAATCTCATTTATGTATAACTGAGCATACTGAGAATAACCGAAAGTGGTCTTCACTGGAAGGAAGTGAGCCGCTTTCGTCAACCGGTCAACAATCACCCAAACGGAGTCATACCCTCGACTGGTCCTGGGTAGACCCACAATGAAGTCCATGGAAATCTACTCCCATTTCCACTCCGGAACGGGTAAAGACTGCAACTCTCCAGCCAGTCTCTGATGCTCAGCCTTGACTTACTGACAAGTCAGGCACCTCGAAACGAAGTCTGAAACATCGCGCTTCATCCCTTCCCACCAGTAAAAGTCTCTCAAGTCACGGTACATCTTGGTGGAACCTGAATGAACGCTAAAGGCTGATTGATGTGCCTGCTCTAGGATCTCGCATCTCAACCCATCAGCATCTGGTACACATATGCGAGTCCCGCATCGTAGCACACCCTGGTCATCAATCATGAACTCCGAAACCGTACCCTGTCGAACAAGCTCAAGAATTTTAGACAAACAGGCATCACTGGGTTGCGCCTCACGGATACGATCAAGTAGTAGTGGACGGGTGCGGACATGAGCAAGCTGTCCCCCAGCGGAAGTGAACTCGAATTGCACTCTACCATCATACAAGAGCTTGTTAGTGTATATGCCCTAGAGGCCATTACTGTATCATACTAGTTTGTATATTACTTAATGGAAGCTTGGGATATTCACCTTGTATAAACAATCTTGCTCAATATAGTAGTATGCTACTTGGTTTGTTTCTACTTCAATGTGTACATGTGTTTATTTTAGTATATCACCTATACACATTAGTGGAGCCCTTAGGATCTTTGCTTGATTACCAGCGTTGTGATGGCAGTCACACTAGTGGGGGCTGGGTAATCTATAAGCACATCCTTATACAGGTCCCTAGTCGCAGGACTATCGAGACGGGGCATCGATACTCCGGAGTAGACTAGCGTATGCGCTTCTCATCCCAGAGTGGGAGATGGTCTGTCCCACAGCCATCAGTACGTCGTACCGGAGATAGTATGCGGGTGCTCGTTAGGTTACGAGTACACTGGACAGGACTCGTCGGGAACTGACCGGTTGATATTATACCTATCGTCAGTTATCAGTTCCCAGGTGACATGAGTACAGCTTAGTCCGCTGACTTGACACTGTCACTTCGCCACGAGTGTGTTCCCACTGCACTTTGATTACTACCCTACCACGGCTCAAAGGAGTCGTGCAAACAGGTAGTAGTTGGGTACAGTCCCGAAGCACTTGGAGGCAGTGACGGTTAGACAGGATTCGTCTCTCCCGGTATTGGGGGTTGACATCGCGCTGTGTCTAGGAGAGCCATTACACGAGTAGTCCCTGGCCAGGGCAATCGAGATATACTGGTAGGTTTCCAGTGTTATCTCAGGGTGTTTTGGGCTTCACTCCGACACGACTTGTACCGCTATTAGGGGACTGACGTTTACCGCCCCCCTAGGCCCGCCATGCGATGTATCAGACGAACAGGCCGGACTGTACGGAGACTGTCACATTCAGGCTCGGTAGGAGTTCAGATGGGTTTGACCTCGTCAGTCTTCTTGTCGGCATCTACCTGGGGACCGTTACGCACAGCTAGTGCCGCTTGCGGTCTGTGGTTAAACCCACTGCCAGCGTAGTGTCGAGTCTTTAGAGTCCCACACGGAAAGCTATTCGCCTTTAGGCAAAAGAGTAGAGGTCGCATGGTTTTGCGACAGGTCGCATGGTTTTGCGACAAGGTTCGGTCACATCCGTGCACTTGTGCACGTACAGTGTCCGGACAGTTAACACTAGCGGGCTTTGGTTTAAGCCTGATCCTAGTGTAAGTTTTTGGATTGGTTTTACCCAGTATGTATTCGTGTTCCTCGGAACGCGGATGCGGGTGTGTATGCACAGTGGACGGAGAGACAGAGGCAGAGGATTCTCATTCGGGTTGTTGACCATTGACTGTTGACTATTGACTTTTTGCTCAACCCTAATGAGAATATGATATATGATTAACAATAATATTAATTAAGTATTGTGGTGACATGGTTGTTGAGGGGTTGACTTTGTTGACTTATTGACCGGTTGACTAGGTTGGACTAGTTGACCATCATGATGACAATGGCTATCATTTCATGGCAAAGACTTTTCACTTGCTTGTTCTCTTATGCAATATGAGTGCATGAAATGATATAGCCATTTTGACTTAAACCATTTACACAGTACTTGATTACTATTTTTGTGATGATGGTTTTGGATTATGAGAGCCAAGAGAGAAAAGTCTTTCTCATTCTATCATTCTCATTCTCTCTCTTGTTCTTGAGCTCTCATCTCCTTCCTCTTGCTCTCCCTCTCTTTTGTCTATGGTTCACTTGTCTCATGTGTTGAGAAACAAGAACCATAGAGTAAAATCCCAAACACACTCTTCTCTACTCACTCTAGTTCATAAGGTTTAGCAAACCAAGTGAACTAGTTTCTTCAAAGACCGAAGAAGAAGCCAAAGGTAGAAGCTTTCAGGTGGATCTATCTTCGGCGCAAGGAGACGACGGGGTGAAGCCGATCCGGACCACCATCGAGGCTTGAAGACGAAGGAGTTCAAGAAAGAAAGGTATAACCCCCTAACCGAGTAGTTAACAACTCCTAGTTAGGTTGTTAGTTAGATGTTTAACAAAGATCCGGTTTTGAGTCCATGTTACCACCTCTAGAAAATTGTTTTTCACCAAATTCCGCATGCCCGAAAGTACCGGGAGAGGTAGCATGGACTTACAGTGGTATCAGAGCCTAGTTAAACTCTATCTAACATGTTAGCAAAGTAATTAGAAATTCGATCGGAGAAAAAGTCACGAAATACACCAAAAATTCATGCTTGCTGTCGATTTTCAAAGTACTGTAAATGTAATAAATCATGCTTCAAAAATCGACTCAGGGTTTTTAGAGTACACTGTAGAAAGACGGTCCTCTGATCTCATCAAAGCGCCGCGGAAACGCGACAATAGCTTGCTTCCGTATTGGCTCCTCTCTGGATTTTCTTTGCTACAGTGTATTCAGTGGGGTATTTTGGGATTTTTGGAATATGTATGTTCTGCCCAGATTTTCCAGAATGAAAATTTTGTGTTTGGGGCCTATAAATCCATATTTTTGATCGAACTTCTAAAAGACTTAAGCTGACGGGTTTTTCTGTGATGTGATATTTGTATTGAACGTCTGCTAATCGCTATATGTCGATTAGTGGGGGTTATACAAATCTGTGATCTTTAATGTTATTGGTTTGTGTATATGAATTCATTGGATTGTCGCGGGTGAATAGCCGGGGGTTGTGAGACGAGAGTTTTCTTTTCTTTCAATTCATGTAAATTTGTAAATTGATGTAATAATTATTTGTATGGCCGCACAACCGGGTCGGGGTTGTAGCCGTCATTGTATAATTTCTTTTTACTGTTTTTGCTCCTAGGATAGACCCATGGAGGGGGTGCACAAACTACTGGGTATGCCGAAGTGCCGAGTGGCCTACTCACGGGGATGAGGGAGGTTGCTTCGCTTCGGGTACTTGGCGGGTAGTTTGCCGCACCCGTAGGGGTCTTGGGTGGGGTATTGGCTATTCACCGCGACCGTGTAATCTGCTTTTCGTTACAGGCTCGTACGAATTGCAGGTTCCTAGTATATCCAATGTTTTCATCTGTGATCTGAAATGGCTATCATTGCAATATATCTATATATGATATTATTTAGGCGTTGCTTATGTTTTACAGCCGCGCTAGCCCAGCCCCCGCTCTGTCGTTAGATAAGTAACCTAACGAGTAATGACGGGGCCCCATGGCGAATGTGAATGGCATAAGCGTACGTCATATTTTGGTTGTTTTCTGTAAAGGTAGGATTAAATGATGGGACGCACTAAAAGAACTAATGCAAGAAAATAAACCAAGCGAAAGTCGTTGGAACACTTTCGAAAAACCACTCGGTTCTTTTCAAAACTAACTTTTAAATGCGGAGCTTGAGCCACTCCTTTTAAAAGCTATCTCGTTCCATCGATTATATCAAGTTCTCTACGTTCACGGTTTCGCCAAAACCATTCGTAGCCCTCCGTCGTTTCACATGAATAGTCAATAGTATTCAAGCTATGTTTGTTGGCCAAAGTCAAGGCATAGTGATTGGTAGCTATTGGGTATTCATGTGCAGCATAGATAGATGCGTTGGTTTGGAACAGTCGTACTGCCTTGTTGGCCAAAGTCAAGGGTAGGTACGGGTGGATTCAAATTAACCTGGAGAACGACGGGTAGAACTTGACATGTGACTTATGATTTGTTGGCCAAAGTCAAGGTCATAAGAGCATGGGGCAAAAATCCACATCGGGAGTTTCAAAAGAACTGAAACTTGCTAGTGTTGCATACCATTTGGAGTGTGATGATTCTGGGAGGATTCCTTCAGTTTCGTCACGCAATGATATTTGGATCCCAATCCTACTGTGAGTATATGCTACTCCTCGGGAAATTTCTCACTTAACGATCAATGCTATAAACCTAGTAGGTGTCTAGAAAGGTGTTAGCGGGGCTATGCCCCCAGGGAAAAGAGGTTCTTAAATTAAGAAACTTCGCGAAAGCGTTGGAAAACCTCCCTCGAAGTACCGACACCAGCCTGGCCGAATGGTTAAGCAAGTATTGTACGATGAGATTGATCCTGACTAATTCTTCCTTTTTGGTTTGAGGAGGGATTCGAGAAACAGTGGGAGCCATCCTGTTTAGACAAACTAAAAACCACTCTAAACTTGCAAGAGCATCATGCTTAGTGTTTCTTCTTCTCTCTCCTAATTGCAGCGACCAATCGACATGACTGGACTTAAGTTACTTCTAGATAAAAACATACTGACAGGGCCAAACTACAAAGATTGGCTCAGGAATGTCAAAATGGCAATCACTTACGACAAGCTGGGGTATCTTCTTACCACCAAAGCTCCCCCTGTCCCAGGTCCCACCTCCAGCGTCGCGGATAAGGAAATCCGTAAGACTTGGGAGATTGATAGCGCGAAGGCCAAGTGCCTCGTACTTGCCTCTATGGACAACGAACATAAGAGGAGGCACGAGAATATGGACCTCGAATCCATATTTCTCCATACAAAAGAACTGTATGGAGAGCAATCTCGTATCGCAAGATACGAAGTGTCGAAGAAGTTATTTTCGGCAAGGTTGGCCATCAGATCATCGGTAGCGGAACACGTGCTTAAGATGATTGGCTTCATTGAGGAGCTCGCGGAACTTGGGACCACGTTAGAACGAGCTTTATACGGACTTGATTCTTCAGTCCCTTCCTTCTACTTACGCCCAGTTTATCCTGAACTTCAACTTACAAGAAAAAGAAGTTGAACTTTCAGAACTCCTCAACATGCTGAGGAGCGCAGAGGGCACCCTACAGAAAGGTAGGGAAACATCCACTTTGTTTGTAGGAGGATCTTCCACTTCTAGGTCCAAGGAGAAAGCCAAAGGAAAGAAGAAGAAAGGCCCCGCTAAACCAAGGGCCGGTGTTAGTAAAGTGGATACGAAGGGAAAAGCAAAAGCAACAAAGAAAGCGGGGCAGCTTGTGGATAAAGAAGAATGCTTCTATTGTCATAAGAAAGGACACTGGAAGAATGATTGCAGGGCTTGGAAAGCCAGGACACAGGAATTGAAGCAGGTTGCAGCTTCAGCTTCAGGTGTGTATGTTATTGAAAACTGTCTTTCAATAAACTCTACTTCCTAGGTATTGGATACCGGATCAGAATCTCATATCTGTAATTCTTTGCAGGCGTTGAGAAACCGTAGGGTTTTGAAGGCAGGTGACATGACCCTCAAAGTTGCAAACGGAGCTAGCATGGATGCTAAGGCCGTGGGGGACTATCACCTGGGAATGTCAGATGGGCATGTTTTGGTTTTGCGTAATTGCTTTTTTGTACCCAACGCAACTTGTAATATCATTTCTGTATCTTTGGTTTCTAAAGAAGGTTATGAATTTGCGTTTGTAAGCAATGTTGTAAACATTCACCTTAATCAAGTTCTGATTGGGTCAGGTACATTGAGCAATGGTATATACGTATTAAACCAACCACAGATTTTCAATGTCCAGAATACACACAAAAGAAATTCTCCGGAAATAAATCAGACTTTCTTATGGCATTGTAGACCAGGTCACATCAATGAGAGAAGGTTGATGAAGTTACATACAGAAGGATATTTGAATCCGTTCGAATATCAATCGTATGCCACTTGTCAATCCTGTCTCAAAGGAAAGATGACAAAGACTCCGTTCACTGGACACGGAGTAAGAGCGAGCAAGCTCTTGGGACTCGTACACAGCGACGTGTGCGGTCCAATGTCTACACATCCGCGAAGCGGTTATTCTTACTTCATTACTTTTACAGATGACTTTTTAAGGTACGGTTATGTCTTCTTAATGAAACATAAGTCCGAAGCCTTTGGAAAATTCCAGGAATATAAGAATGAAGTAGAAAAACAAACCGGCAAAAGTATCAAGATTCTAAGATCGGATCGAGGTGGAGAATACTTGAGTGCCGAGTTCCTGGACTATTTAAAAGAGAACAGAATTCTCTCTCAGCTTACTCCTCCATACACTCCGCAACATAACGGTGTATCGGAGAGATGGAACCGAACCCTATTGGATATGGTACGGTCCATGATGAGTAACGCTGAGTTACCGCGATCATTCTGGGGGTATGCGCTAGAATCAGCTGCATACCTTTTGAACCGAGTTCCAACTAAGACTGTGCCTACTACACCATATGAGATGTGGTGTGGGAAGAGACCCTATCTTAAGCACATTAAGACATGGGGATGTCCAGCTTTTGTTAAAAAGCAGCATGCGGACAAGCTCGAGGCACGCTCAGTACAGTGCAAGTTCGTGGGATATCCAAAGAACTCCAAGGGATATTTCTTCTACTACGAAGTGGAACAAAAGGTTTTTGTTTCTCATCATGCCTACTTCTTGGAAACTGAGTTTTTGGAAACCCAGATAAGTGGGAGCACAGTAGAACTGGAAGAAATTCCAGAACCACGAGCTATTACTGAAAGCTTAGTGGAACCAGAGGGTTCAAAAGAACAGGACATTCCTACGCAGCCCCGCAGAAGTAGTAGGCAGTCTCATCCGCCCGAGAGATACTACGGTTTTCTCATAGACGAGGATAGAGAGGATTGCATCATAGATTATGATGAGCCTACTAGCTTCCAGCAAGCCGTTCAGAGCGTCGACTCGGTAAAATGGTTAGATGCAATGCGGACCGAAATGGAGTCCATGTACACCAACAAAGTATGGACGTTGGACGTTGCTCCAGACGGGGTAAAACCCGTAGGATGCAAGTGGATCTTCAAAAGGAAGATTGGTGTAGATGGACAGGTTGAGACCTATAAAGCTAGACTGGTAGAAAAGGGTTTTCGTCAAAAACCTGGTTTGGACTATGACGAGACCTTTTCTCCAGTAGCTATGCTGAAATCCATTCGGATCCTTCTTGCCATTGCTGCCTTCCACGATTATGAGATTTGGCAGATGGACGTAAAGACCGCTTTTCTAAATGGAAATATAGAGGAGTGTGTCTATATGGACCATCCAGAGGGTTTCATTCAGAGTGGGAGCAGCGGAAAGGTGTGCAAGTTGCTTAAGTCCATTTATAGACTAAAGCAGGCATCGCGGAGTTGGATCTGTTTTGATGAGACGGTCAAGGAATTTGGCTTTATCAAAAATCCAGATGAACCATGCATCTATAGTAGATTTGTAGCAAGAACTGTAGTATTCCTCGTTTTATACGTGGATGACATTCTCTTAATAGGAAATGACATTCCTATGCTACAATCTGTCAAGGGGTTCTTGTCACACAGGTTCTCCATGAAAGACCTGGGTGATGCCTCATACATCCTGGGGATCCGGATCCATCGTGATAGATCCAAGAGGATATTAGGACTTTCACAGTCCAGGTACATCGACACCATACTGAAAAGATTCAGTATGGAAGATTCCAAGCGCGGTAATCTACCGGCTTGTCACGGGATCACCCTCTCTAAAGAGATGTCTCCCAAGACTGATTTGGAGAGGAATCGCATGTCTATTATACCCTACGCTTCTGCGGTAGGCTCTATAATGTATGCGATGTTGTGTACCAGACCGGATGTAGCTTATGCACTGAGTGTAGTAAGCCGGTATCAGTCAAACCCTGGGGAGAAACACTGGATAGCGGTAAAGAACATTCTCAAGTACCTGAGAAGGACTAAGGAGATGTTCTTGGTGTATAGCGGAAAAGACCTCCAGATCGAGGCCTTTGCTGACTCCAGCTTCCAGAGTGACAAGGATGATTCCAAGTCCATGTCGGGTTTTGTCTTTACCCTCAATGGAGGGGCGGTGTGTTGGAAGAGTTCCAAACAGGAAACCGTTGCAGACTCGACGATGGAAGCGGAATACATCGCTGCATCTGATGCCGCAAAAGAAGATGTCTGGATGAGGAAGTTCTTGAAAGAACTTCAGGTGGTTCCGTCCATTGTTGATCCGATACCTCTGTATTGCGACAACAACGGGGCTATAGCTTTAGCGAAGGAACCCAGGTCCCATCAGAGATCCAGACACATCTTGAGGCGGTATCACCTGATCAGGGAGATCGTGGATCGCCAGGAGATCGAGGTTCGGAGAGTCGCTTCAGAAGATAACTCTGCAGATCCATTCACCAAGGCCTTGCCCCAGACTCAGTTCAAGCGGCTGATCGAGATGATAGGACTTCGATACGCCAGTACATGGCCTTAGTGCAAGTGGGAGATTGTTAGTGTATATGCCCTAGAGGCCATTACTGTGTCATACTAGTTTGTATATTACTTAATGAAAGCTTGGGATATTCACCTTGTATAAACAATCTTGCTCAATATAGTAGTATGCTACTTGGTTTGTTTCTACATCAATGTGTACATGTGTTTATTTTAGTATATCACCTATACACATTAGTGGAGCCCTTAGGATCTTTGCTTGATTACCAGCGTTGTGATGGCAGTCACACTAGTGGGGGCTGGGTAATCTATAAGCACATCCTTATACAGGTCCCTAGTCGTAGGACTATCGAGACAGGGCATCGATACTCCGGAGTAGACTAGCGTATGCGCTTCTCATCCCAGAGTGGGAGATGGTCTGTCCCACAGCCATCAGTACGTCGTACTGGAGATAGTATGCGGGTGCTCGTTAGGTTACGAGTACACTGGACAGGACTCGTCGGGAACTGACCGGTTGGTATTATACCTATCGTCAGTTATCAGTTCCCAGGTGACATGAGTACAGCTTAGTCCGCTGACTTGACACTGTCACTTCGCCACGAGTGTGTTCCCACTGCACTTTGATTACTACCCTACCACGGCTCAAAGGAGTCGTGCAAACAGGTAGTAGTTGGGTACAGTCCCGAAGCACTTGGAGGCAGTGACGGTTAGACAGGATTCATCTCTCCCGGTATTGGGGGTTGACATCGCGCTGTGTCTAGGAGAGCCATTACACGAGTAGTCCCTGGCCAGGGCAATCGAGATATACTGGTAGGTTTCCAGTGTTATCTCAGGGTGTTTTGGGCTTCACTCCGACACGACTTGTACCACTATTAGGGGACTGACGTTTACCGCCTCCCTAGGCCCGCCATGCGATGTATTAGACGAACAGGCCGGACTGTACGGAGACTGTCACATTCAGGCTCAGTAGGAGTTCAGATGGGTTTCACCTCGTCAGTCTTCTTGTCGGCATCTACCTGGGGACCGTTATGCACAGCTAGTGCCGCTTGCGGTCTGTGGTTAAACCCACTGCCAGCGTAGTGTCGAGTCTTTAGAGTCCCACACGGAAAGCTATTCCCCTTTAGGCAAAAGAGTAGAGGTCGCATGGTTTTGCGACAGGTCGCATGGTTTTGCGACAAGGTTCGGTCACATCCGTGCACTTGTGCACGTACAGTGTCCGGACAGTTAACACTAGCGGGCTTTGGTTTAAGCCAGATCCTAGTGTACGTTTTGGGATTGGTTTTATCCAGTATGTATTCGTGTTCCTCGGAACACGGATGCGGGTGTGTATGCACAGTTGACGGAGAGACAGTGGCAGAGGATTCTCATTCGGGTTGTCGACCATTGACTGTTGACTATTGACTTTTTGCTCAACCCTAATGAGAATATGATATATGATTAACAATAATATTAATTAAGTATTATGGTAACATGGTTGTTGAGGGGTTGACTTTGTTGACTTATTGACCGGTTGACTAGGTTGGACTAGTTGACCATCATGATGACAATGGCTATCATTTCATAGCGAAGACTTTTCACTTGCTTGTTCTCTTATGCAATATGAGTGCATGAAATGATATAGCCATTTTGACTTAAACCATTTACACAATACTTGATTACTATTTTTGTGATGATGGTTTTGGATTATGAGAGCCAAGAGAGAAAAGTCTTTCTCATTCTATCATTCTCATTCTCTCTCTTGTTCTTGAGCTCTCATCTCCTTCCTCTTGCTCTCCCTCTCTTTTGTCTATGGTTCACTTGTCTCATGTGTTGAGAAACAAGAACCATAGAGTAAAATCCCAAACACACTCTTCTCTACTCACTCTAGTTCACAAGGTTTAGCAAACCAAGTGAACTAGTTTCTTCAAAGACCGAAGAAGAAGCCAAAGGTAGAAGCTTTCAGGTGGATCTATCTTCGGCGCAAGGAGACGACGGGGTGAAGCCGATCCGGACCACCATCGAGGCTTGAAGACGAAGGAGTTCAAGAAAGAAAGGTATAACCCCCTAACCGAGTAGTTAACAACTCCTAGTTAGGTTGTTAGTTAGATGTTTAACAAAGATCCGGTTTTGAGTCCATGTTACCACCTCTAGAAAATTGTTTTTCACCAAATTCCGCATGCCCGAAAGTACCGGGAGAGGTAGCATGTACTTACAGAGCTGCCAATCTGCAGAAGACTGACGCTGAACTGTGCTCAACTGGGACAAGCTACCCCCGGGCCTACTACTCAAAGCATCAGCTACCACATTCGCCTTGCCCGGGTGATAAAGGATCTCACAATCATAATCCTTCACTAGCTCCATCCAACAGCGCTGTCTCAGATTCAGGTCCCGCTGCTGGAAGATGTACTTCAAGCTCTTGTGATCCGTGAAGATCCGACACGACTCCCCGTACAAGTAGTATCTCCAAATGTTCAACGCAAAGACCACCGCGACCAACTCAAGATCGTGAGTGGGGTAATTCTGCTCATGCTTCTTCAGCTGCCTAGAAGCGTAAGCAATCACTCTATCGTGTTGCATCAATACACAACCGAGCCCACTCGAGAAGCATCACAGTAAACAACTTAGCCGCCTGATCCAGAAGGCAAAGATAGAACTGGTGTTGTCGTCAACCGAGTCTTCAACTGCTGAAAACTCTGCTCGCACGCATCAGTCCAAAGAAAAGGAACTCCCTTCCGGGTCAGTCCAGTCAGCGGTGCAGCAATACTCAAGAAATCCTGCACAAAACGGTGATAATAGCCAGCTAAGCCCAAAAAGCTGCGGACCTCAGTCACCGATACAGGTCTAGGCCAAAGCTGTACAGCCTCGATCTTCCTCGGGTCCACAAGAATACCGTCACCAGTAACCACATGACCCAGGAAGTCAACTCTATCAAGCTAAAATACGCACTTTGAGAATTTAGCGTGCAGCTGGTGCTCTCTCAAAATCTGCAAAGCAATCCTCAAGTGCTGCTCATGCTCCTCACGACTCCTAGAGTAGACCAGTATGTCATCAATAAACACAGTAATAAACTGGTTGAGGAACGGCCTGAAAATCTGGTTCATCAGACCTATGAACACTGCTGGCGCATTGGTGAGTCCGAACGACATCACCAAAAACTCATAATTCCCATAGCGCGTACGAAAAGCAGTCTTCGGAATGTCATCACTCCGAACTCGCAACTGATGATAACCCGAACGCAAATCAATCTTAGAAAAATGTTTCGCACCCTAGAGCTGATCAAATAGATCATCAATGCGAGATAAAGGATACCTATTCCGCACCATAACTCGGTTCAATTGACGATAATCCACACACGGTCTCAAACTACCGTCCTTCTTCTTGACGAACAGAACAGGAGCTCCCCACGACGAAACACTCGGACGCACAAGTCCCCTATCAAGCAATTCTTGCAATTGATCTTTAAGCTCTTTAAGCTCTGCCGGAGCCATCCGATAAGGCGGTATAGAAATAGGCTCCATGCCAGGAATCAGATCAATGCAGAACTCAATATCGCGCTCTGGCGGCATCCCAGGTAACTCATCGGGAAAGACGTCGGGAAACTCTCGCACGGTAGGAACCCCGTCCAACGACTCCACTGTGGCTCCAGTATCATGAATGAAAGCCAAGAACCCCCGACATCCCCTCCTCAAAACCCGACTAACGCAAAGGACAGAAATCAAACTGTGAGGGGCGGCACCACGGTCCCCCTGCACAACAAACACTGACTCGCCGGGAAAACAAAACCTAACTGTCTTCTCGCGGCAGTCCATGGACGTGTAGCAAGTAGCTAACCAGTCCATGCCTAGCAGAACGTCGAAGTCCAACATCTCAAGAAGGATCAAGTCGACGGAAAGATCTCTGTCTCCTATACGGACGGCACACGACCGGAACACGTGTCGCGCAACAAACGGCTCTCCAACAGGAGTAGTCATGACAAGCGGCTGATCTAGCAAACACGACTCTCGGCTTAACCTCGGCACGAAGTGCGTAGAAACATACGAATGTAGATCCCGGATCGAAAAGAACATGTGCATCATAAGAACATACAGAAAGGGTACCTGATACTACAGCACTGGACGCCTGCGCGTCCTGGTGAGTCAAGGCAAAAACCCAAGCCTGCCCTCTACCGGCTACTGGCTGTCCTCTGCCTCTGCCACCTCATCCTCTCGGCACAAAACCACAGCGACCACGACCTCTCTGAGCAGGAGTCTGACGTGGCGCAACCACAGGAATAACAGGCAACGCTCTCTGAGGCGGAGAAGGTGGTAAAGTAACCTGGGGTACGGCTGGCCCTTTCTGACGTGCCACGGTACAATCCCGAACAAGGTGATGTAGATTGCCACACCCAAAGCACCTATAAAACGGCCGCTGACCCTCCTGGGAGTAAGAGCTGAATAACTGTCCCCGTCCTACGTCTCTGCTACCCCCGAGTCTGAAGGAACTCTGCCTCGGCGTGCAAATCTCCATCTTTGTGCTGATACATCCGTACGAGTCCTCTTCGGTTTCGGAACAACCGATGACTCAGAAAGATGCTCTTCCACCAATACGGCTGCATCCACAGCTGCCGCATACGTGTCGCAATGCTGAATGCTGATGGATAGGAACAACTGGGTAAGCAGGCCTCGAACAAACCTTTTCACCCTCATCTCCTCAGTCGCCACCAAGTACGGAGCATACACAGACAGCTCGGTAAACAGTACATCATACTCAGACACCGTCATCCCCGGAGTCTGACGTAACGACTCAAATCGGCGCGCTCGCGCATCCTTGACGCTCGATGGAAGAAAACAGGCAAGAAATGCCGTCACAAACTCAGCCCAGGTCATAGGAGCAAGACCTGCGGCTCTGTCCCTCTCCATGGACTCACACCACTTCTGGGCCAGACCCTCCAGACGGAAGCTCGCGAACTCCACCCATCTCTTGTCGGAGCATCAGAGCGAACGACAAATCCTGGCCATCCGGTCGATAAACGACTGCGGATCCTCAGTAGCATCTATGCCAGTGAACACCGGAGGCCTCAGCCTCATGAACTCAGTCAGTGACACGGTAATAACCTCCGGAGCTGTAACTACGACTGCCGAAACTATAGGCACCATCGTGGTCCCTGCAACGGGTGGAACAACTGCCTGCCCGTACGCTCGAATGGCCTCTACTAAAGTCCCCATCATCTGGCGCAGGTCCTGCATACCAGCCCCAAACATAGCAATGTGCTCCGGTACAACAGGTGTACCGTCCTGGTCAGTCCTCGCCTCAGACGAGTCAACTCTGACCTCGGCCCTCGCGGGCGCTCTCTGTGCCCTCATAGTCTTCGGCGGCATATAGGCTGGAAATTGAAACAAAATTCGATAAGGACACGGAAATTGAATCACAAGGATGTATATAAATCATGGAAGGAATTTCAATCAATAAGTCCTAAGGTCACTTAGGCGGAGTACCGTGTCGTAAGTATGCCGCGGAAAATACACACGCTACGTTACTCTACTTAAGCTACCTACTCCATCATACCAAGATCACCCTACACTCTGAAAGTTAAAACCTAACGCTCTGATACCAAATTTGTCACGGCACAAAATTTGGCACGTGACCGACTCTTAAACCACGTAACGTCTACAGGCGTACGTAATTTAAGTAAGCCGAAACCCAGAAATCTAAACCACCCCAAAAGGGATAAAAGGAGAAAAAACATAGTTTAAAACGTTCGGAAAACCTTAAGTAAAAATCATTAACTTTAGTTTTCTTTCTTGAAAATTTCAGCAGCACCTCCTTTGTACCTTAATGTATCGATTTAGTGTTAAATTAACTTTTTAACTAGGTTTTGGGTTCTGTGTGATATGCTTGTGACCCGATGGCTTCAGGAGAAAATTGTATTTACTGGTGCATATACACTAGGTTTAGAGAACACACACAAAGCACGGGAGCACCACTCCCTAGGTTAGCCGCCGGAATATTCTTTCTGGCCGCAAATTGCGGCCAGATGGGGGACCTGGGTGTTGGAGTTTGCTCTATCGGTGTCTGCTGCTATTCTAAGACTTATGGTATATGCAATTTTGTAAAATTCTCTCTGTAGGAAAATCTGGAACCATTTACCCTTTTTCCTATACTTTTAACTTTCGCGACACGTGTGACACGTGAGTGGGTTTGGGGTTTTTTGCGTATCGCGACATGTCGAGGTAGCTTCAGGCGTGTAATCACACGTTTTAGCGTATCGCACACACACGCGTTTGGTTCGCGATGCGGGTTTCTCGTTTGGCTTTAATGTCGTGTTTTTGTAGATTTGAGCTTATGTGTATTTCTTGTGAAATTCTAGGTTCGCAGGCAAGTATGACGGACGCCGCGAAGAAGGGGAAACAATTCGTCGGCTACACCTAGCACGAGACTACGGTGAGTAGATTTAACATCTACGGGAAATCGCCCGTATGGCGTTATTCGTCAGGGCTGATAGGACATAGTAGCAGCATATTGCATTTTACATACATTGACTGTTCATGGATACTATTTGTTGCATACTGCATTCCCTGCTATATCTATATGAGCTTAGAATTAATAACACACCGCACTGTTACTAACGGTTCATGTTGCACGAGCACTAATCTGCATGTTACACACACACCGTTAGTAATTGCCATGACACTCACACTATAGAATTGCCATGAATAATATATTGTAGCTCGCCTCTTATATGTTTCGACAGGATTATATTACTTGTGCACTTACTCATTTGCATATCCACACTTTTGCATATTCAAACTGTACCTACCTAGATAAGCTGATTTTCGGTAAAAACTAGAGACTGCATGATACCTTTTAAAAACTGAATCTACTTAAGGAGCGGTTTCTCCTTTTTTCTCATAGTACGACTTATGATGCGTATATTACGTCGCATGGATTTACGCATTGGTTTTGGATTTCATGTGATTGCTGGATTTGAGAACCGTGGTAATTTTTCAAGAAAGCATGCATTGTTTTAAAAACCTGGTTCCTCTTGCTATGATATTTTGGTGCGTCCACCACGCGTTTTCTCGGTTCTGAGACGTGTGTTTGAAACCCGATTCAAGGACTTGGATGATCCGTTTGCGGGTTCGTGGTGGACCCGGTATGGTTCCTCGGGGTGAGAAATGTTTTTCGTGGAGCAGACGATGAGCCTGGCAGGGTGGCTAGTACCTACCGGTGATTGGTTGGACCTGGCGGTTATCCGGAGGATACTGACCAGAGTCGATAGATGGACATGGGATGACCCGTACTGCTGGGGCCGAGGGCCGATTCCGCAGACGGAGCCCGATTATGAGGATTTGTGTGTCGATGCTGGACACGATTATTTCATGATATTTCGAGTGCCGATGATGGGCATTCGCGATTCTCAGAGATTTACAAGATTTGAGGGCTGATGAGGATTACGGCGCCTGGGTTTTATTGGGATTTAGGTGTATTGATGGACACCGATTATTTTTCCACGTTGACATTCCGTGTAGATGCTATTTTATCCCATGCTCAGCATTCATTATTATGCATCTCATCCCGCAGTCATATTACCTGATAGAGTACTTATGCATGATTATTGCACATCTTGCTCATCGCATATAGATATTATCTGCTGGCATATGTTAGAGTAGCGCAGTACGTGCATACCCGTGATTACTTTTATATGTTATCTCCTATTCACGAGTTGGCAACTCACCCCCATTGTGCCACAGTGTTTGCAGGTTGCCCCTCAGAGTAGTCGCGGCAGGCTGTTTTCTTGTATCTTTTTGGCTACGGATACCCCTGCAGTTGGTGCGTGAGCTGTTTTGCCGTTAGGTGGGTTGTGGTATCCGGTTATTTCCATTGTACACAATTTTGTATCTAGTACTCTCCATCTACTTTTATGTATTTGACTTAGGGACCAGTGTGAGGACGATGATGTATATTATTTGTATTCTGGTGTCGAGCTCGTGTGAGTCGACTTTACTTATGCAGTTTTTATCATGTGTAATGTTTTCACTTATTGCTCATTTCTTCGCTACGGCGTCGTATATTACTCTTGTGGTGATTGTTTCCACCGTTGGGCGTGATTGCTCCCGTTTGGGAGGCTTTATTATATTGTTATTATTTTACTCATATCATGTCTTGTACCCAATTTCGGGGTTAGTTTTACAAAGGAAATGCTGCCAAAAGTTTTAAGAAAATAACTTCAACTTTAAAGAATGTTACTAAACTACTTAAGTTTTTCCAAATGTTTTTAACAAATGTTTTCAACACACACTATTTTTAAAGGTTTTGATTTCTGTGTTTCGGCTTACTTAGTCGCGTTACGCCTGTAGACATTACGTGGTTAAGTGCCGGTCACAGGTCGAACATCAGGTCGTGACAAAGTTGGTATCAGAGCGTAGTTTTTACCTTTCGGAGTGTAGGATGACCCTGGTATGATGGAGTAGGTAGCTGAAGCAGAGTAGCGTAGCGTGTGTATGTTCTGCGGCATACTCACGACACGGTATATCGCCTAAGTGACCTTAGGACTTATTAATTAAATTACTTCATGAGTATATACATTCTTGCGATTAGATTTTCGTATCCTTATCGAATCCTATTTTCTTTTCAGCCATTATGCCGCCAAAGACTACGAGGGCACAGAGAGCGGCCGCGAGAGCCGAGATTCGATTTGACTCGTCTGAGATGAGGACCGATCCGGATAGTACACCGGTTGTACCCGAGCAGGCTGTTTCTCCTACGACAGATCAGATCGCCATGCTAGGGGCTGGTATGCAGGAGATGCGCCAGACGATGGGATCCAGTATGCAGGAGATGCGCCAGATGATGGGATCGCTAGTTGAGACACTTCGAGCGCAGCGACCAGAGGTAGTTCCACCCGTTACAGGGACTGTGATGGTACCCGCAGTACATGCAGTTGCCCCTGCAGCTACAGAGGTCATTACGGTATCGCTATCAGAGTTTATGAGGCTGAAGCCTCCGATCTTCACAGGCACCGATGCAGCCGAGGACCCACAGTCTTTCATTGATAGGATGGCCCGGATATGCCGTTCCCTCAGATGCTCAGATGCGAGATGGGTAGAGTTCGCGAGCTTTCTCCTGGAAGGTCTTACGCAGAAATGGTGCGAATCGGTCGAGAAGGGTAGAGCAGCAGGTCTTCCTCCTATGACCTGGACAGAGTTCGTGACGGTGTTCCTTGCCCGCTTCCTTCCACAGAGTGTCAGAGATTCTAGAGAGCGCAGGTTCGAGTCCTTACGTCAGACTCCGGAGATGACAGTGGCAGAGTACGACATGTTGTTCACCGAGTTATCGGTCTATGCCCCATATTTAGTGGCTACTGAGGAGATGCGAGTCAAAAGGTTTGTTCGAGGCTTGCTTACCCTGTTATTTCTTGCGATCAGCGCACAACATTACGAGACCTATACAGCAGCTGTAGATGCAGCCTTATTAGTCGAGGAGAGTCTTGCGGAGATTTCGGTAGTCCCACAGCCGAAGAGAGTTCATACTGGTATATCAGCACGTAGACAGACATTTAGACGCCGGGACAGGTTTCGTTCAGGCACGAGGAGTAGCAGAGATTCGGGACGAGGCCAGATGTTTAGCTCGTATCCACGGGAGGGTCAGCAGTCGTCCCAGGGGTGCTTTAGGTGCGGCAGTCTACTTCACCTCGTTAGAGATTGTCCTGAGATACACCGAGGGGAGACAGCAGTACCGCATGTCACCTTACCACCTTCACCACCCCAGAGGGCGTTGCCTATTGTACCTACTGTTGCTCCGCATCAAACTCAAACACAGAGAGGTCGTGGCCGCGCAGGGTTCGTTCAGAGAGGACGGGGTGACCAAGGCAGAGGACAGTCGGTCGCAGGTGGAGGACAGGCACGGGTTTTTGCTTTGACGCATCAGGACGCGCAGGCGTCCAATGCAGTGGTCTCAGGTAACCTTTCCGTATGTTCTATTGACGCACACGTATTGTTTGATCCCGGATCCACGCACTCGTATGTTTCCACACACTTCGTGCCGAGTTTGGATAGAGATTCCAGTTTGCTTGATCAGCCGCTTGTTGTTACCACCCCTGTGGGAGAGTCGTTTGTTGCTAGACACGTGTTCCGATCCTGTGTTGTCCGCATTGGCGAGAGAGAGTTTCCTGTCGACTTGATCCTTCTCGGTATGTTGGACTTCGACGTTCTTTTGGGCATGGATTGGTTAGCCACGTGCTATGCGTCTGTGGACTGCCGCGAGAAGACAGTTAGATTTTGTTTTCCCGGCGAGTCAGCTTTTGTTGTGCAGGGGGACCGTGGTGTCGCCCCTCACAGTTTGATTTTTTCTTTTCGCGAGGGACAGCTTTTGAGGAAGGGATGTCAGGGATTTCTCGCCTATGTTTGCGATACTAGGGCTACAGAGGTTCCGTTGGATCAGGTTCCGATTGTTAGCGAGTTCCCTGATGTGTTTCCTGACGAGCTTCCTGGGCTACCGCCTGAGCGCGATATTTCTTTCTGTATTGATTTGATTCCCGGCACGGGGCCTATTTCTATACCGCCTTATCGGATGGCCCCGATGGAACTTAGAGAGTTGAAGGGTCAGTTGCAAGATTTGCTGGATAAGGGACTTATTCGACCCAGTGTTTCTCCTTGGGGTGCTCTGGTCCAGTTTGTCAAGAAGAAGGACGGCAGTTTGCGTTTGTGTATCGACTACCGCCAGCTGAACAGGGTTACCGTACGGAATAGATATCCTTTGCCACGCATCGACGACTTGTTCGAACAGCTTCAGGGGGAAGGATATTTTTCGAGGATCGACTTGCGATCAGGATACCATCAGCTACGGGTTCGACAGGAGGATATATCGAGGACAGCTTTCCGCACGCGCTACGGCCATTATGAGTTTTTGGTGATTTCGTTCGGACTCGCCAATGCCCCAGCAGCATTCATAGACTTGATGAACCGTATTTTCCGGTCGTATCTTGATCTGTTCATCATCGTATTCACTGACGATATCTTGGTGTATTCCCGGAGCAGAGAGGAGCACGAGCAGCACCTGCAGATTACACTACAGACCTTGAGGGAGCACCAGCTTTTCGCAAAATTCTCCAAGTGCGCATTCTGGATGGACAGCGTAGACTTCTTGGGTCACGTGATTACACGCGATGGTATATGTGTAGACCCGAGGAAGATCGAGGCCGTTCAGGGTTGGCCCAGACCCACATCAGTTACGGAGATCCGCAGCTTTCTAAGACTGGCCGGCTACTACAGGCGATTTATGCAGGACTTCTCCCGTATTGCTACACCTTTGACCGGGTTGACCCGGAAGGGAGTTCCTTTCAATTTGACGGAGGAGTGCGAGCACAGTTTTCAGCAGCTACGGACTCGACTGACTACGGCACCGGTGTTATCATTGCCTTCAAGATCAGGCGGATTTATGGTCTTTTATGATGCTTCTCGAGTGGGGCTAGGGTGCATATTGATGCAGCATGACAGGGTGATCGCGTATGCTTCACCGCAGCTGAAGAAATACGAACAGAACTACCCCACTCACGATTTGGAAATGGATGCAGTGGTCTTTGCACTTAAGATCTGGCGACATTACCTATACGGCGAGTCGTGCCAGATATTCACTGATCACAAGAGCTTAAAGTATATATTTCAGCAGCGGGACCTGAATCTTAGACAGCGTCATTGGATGGAACTAGTAAAGGACTACGATTGTGAGATCTTGTATCAGCCGGGCAGGGCGAATGTAGTAGCGGATGCTTTGAGCAGGAAGCCCGGGGGTAGTCTATCTTGCTTGAGCGCAGTGCAGAGGCAGTCGTCGGCAGATTAGCAGATTTTATGCGACAGCCGAGTGCAGTTCGAGTTTACGCCGATCGGGGGACAGATTGCGCATGTTCGTGCACGCCCATAGTTGCTTGACCGTATACATGAGGCACAGTACAGTGATGACCGTTGTGCAGAGATCATGGCACAGATTGGACAGGGTTTACGCCGATCGGGGGACAAATTGCGCATGTTCGTGCACGCCCATAGTTGCTTGACCGTATACATGAGGCACAGTACAGTGATGACCATTGTGCAGAGATCATGGTACAGATTGGACAGGGCAGATTTTTCGAGTTCATGATCGATGATCAGGGGATACTGCGATTTGGGACTAGACTGTGCGTACCAGATGCTGAGGGACTGCGGCGCGAGATTCTTGAGGAGGCACATCGATTGGTGTACAGTGTTCATCCGGGTTCCACCAAGATGTACCATGATATGAGAGATGTTTACTGGTGGGACAGAATGAAGAGGGACATGGCAGATTTCGTGTCGAGATGCCTGACTTGTCAGCAAGTCAAGGACGAGCACCAGAGGCCCGCGGGAGAGCTACAGCCGTTACCCATTCCGGAGTGGAAATGGGAGCAGATTTCTATGGACTTCATTGTGGGTCTACCCAGAACTAGTCTAGGGTATGACTCCATCTGGGTGATCGTGGATCGTTTGACGAAAGCGGCTCACTTCCTGCCGGTGAAGACGACTTTCGGATTTGCTCAGTATGCCCAGATATACATCGACGAGATTGTACGACTGCATGGAGTCCCGACGTGTATCGTATCTGACACAGGAACCCAGTTTACCGGCCGCCTATGGCAGAGGCTTCAGGAGGCTTTGGGCACTCGCTTGAGTTTCAGCACAGTATTTCATCCGTAGACCGACGACCAGTCAGAGCGGACTATTCAGACTCTCGAGGACATGCTCCGAGCGTGCGTCTTAGACTTCGGAGGTAGCTGGGATCATCATTTACCCTTAGTAGAGTTCTCCTACAACAACAGTTTCCAGGAGACCATTCAGATGGCACCATTCGAGGCTCTATATGGTAGGAGATACAGATCGCCCGTCTGTTGGACAGAGCTCAGCGAGAGTAGTATCTTAGGGCCGCAGATTGTTGAGGAGACGACCGCGAAGATCCAGTTGATTCGCGATAGGATGATAGCAGCCCAGAGTAGGCAGAGATCTTATGCGGACCGTCGTCAGCGCAGACTTGAGTTTTCTGTTGGTGATCATGTTTTCTTGAGGGTCTCCCCAATGAAAGGTGTGATGAGATTTGGGAAGAAGGGGAAGCTTAGTCCCAGGTACGTGGGCCCCTTCGAGATCCTCGAGCGTGTTGGTGCAGTTGCGTATCGGTTAGCCCTTCCTCCCAGTTTCCCAGATGTGCACCCCGTATTTCACGTTTCGATGCTCCGCAAGTAACTTCATGTTCCTTCGCATGCAATTCAGCACCCGACGATCCAGCTGGAGCGCGACCTTTCTTTTGCAGAGCATCCGGTGGTCATTTTGGATCGACAGGTGAAGAAATTGAGATCGAAAGATATACCGTTCGTCAAGGTCCTTTGGCGTGGCCGGAGCAGCGAGGAGGTCACTTGGGAGACCAAGAGCGAGATGAGGAAGAAATATCCCCATCTTTTTGAAGGTACGTGTAGCTAGATTTTTAAATTCGGGGACCGAATTTCTTTAAGGGGGGTATATTGTAACGCTTTGAAATTCGTTTAGGTTAATTTCGCGTTAGTTAGTAAAGATGCGTGTTTTTCATAAAAACCCGTAAATCTTATTTTCCTTTTTAAACTAGTTCTAATTGTGATGAGAAGTGTTTATATATATATATGGGGTTTATTAGTTAAAATTTATCTTGTGTTCACCTTGATTAGAGTTTTTCCTTAATTATTTTCCTAAGTATGGATTAGTGTAACACATGCACACTTATCTTTTTTTTGTAACCATTTTCCTTTCTCCTTGCATGGTTTATATCCCTAAATAAACCAAGTCAACCCTCTTTTTTTTTTAAATAAAAGAATTAGGAAATGGGAGGTATGGGTTGGATTAGGTGAAATGTCTTGACTTTTGACCACCTCTCTCTCTCTCTCTCAATTCTTTCTCCCTCTCATTTTTCTGCTCTCAGCAGAGGAGCAGCAGTTGCAGCATCATCATCATCATTCTCTTCTTCTCTTGCTTCTCTTTGAAATCCATATACAAACCCTACACAAAAACCCCTTTTTACTTCATAAAAACCTTGGAAAAATGGCTTCTTTGTGGACTTTGGTGGCAAGTCAGTGCATTTGAGGGCAAGGGCTGGAAAATTGAGTTCCCTAGGATCTTTTGAAGGTATCAAACTCACCCTTAACACCTTAGATCATAACTTGTAGCCTTGTTTGCTAAATATCATATTTTTGTGCTTTTTTGTGATATTGAAGGGAAATTAGTGAAGCTTGTGATAAGTTAACATTTTTATGGCTTGATTAGCTTAGTTATGTGCTTATAGTGTTGTTTTAACCTAGAGTTTGTTTCAGGTTTCACTAAAATATCTTAATGTATCGATTTAGTGTTAAATTAACTTTTTAACTAGGTTTTGGGTTCTGTGTGATCTGCTTGTGACCCGATGTCTTCAGGAGAAAATTATATTTACTGGTGCATATACACTAGGTTTAGAGAACACACACAAAGCACGGGAGCACCACTCCCTAGGTTGGCCGCCGGAATATTCTTTCTGGCCGCAAATTGCGGCCAGATAGGGGACCTGGGTGTTGGGTTTGCTCTGTTGGTGTCTGCTGCTATTCTAAGACTTATGGTATATGCAATTTTGTAAAATTCTCTCTGTAGGAAAATCTGGAACCATTTACCCTTTTTCCTATACTTTTAACGTTCGCGACACGTGTGACACGTGAGTGGGTTTAGGGTTTTCTGCGTATCGCGACGTGTCGGGGTAGCTTCAGGCGCGTAATCACGTTTTAGCGTATCGCACACACACGCGTTTCGTTCGCGACGCGGGTTTCTCGTTTGGCTTTAATGTCGTTTTTTTGTAGATTTGAGCTTATGTGTATTTCTTGTGAAATTCTAGGTTCGCAGACGAGTACGACGGACGCCGCGAAGAAGGGGAAACAAGTCGTCGGCTACACCTAGCACGAGACTACGGTGAGTAGATTTAACATCTACGGAAAATCGCCCGTATGGCGTTATGCGTCAGGGCTGATAGGACATAGTAGCAGCATATTGCATTTTACATACATTTACTGTTCATGGATACTATTTGTTGCATACCGCATTCTCTGCTATATCTATATGAGCTTAGAATTAATAACACACCGCACTGTTACTAACGGTTCATGTTGCACGAGTACTAATCTGCATGTTACACACACACCGTTAGTAATTGCCATGGCACTCACACTATAGAATTGCCATGAATAATATATTGTAGCTCACCTCCTATATGATTCGACAGGATTATGTTACTTGTGCACTTACTCATTTGCATATCCACACTTTTGCATATTCAAACTGTACCTACCTAGATAAGCTGATTTTCGGTAAAAACTGAGGACCGCATGATACCTTTTAAAAACTGAATCTACTTAAGGAGCGGTTTCTCCCTTTTTCTCATAGTACGACTTATGATGCATATATTACATCGCATGGATTTACGCATTGGTTTTGGATTTCATGTGATTGCTGGATTTGAGAACCATGGTAATTTTTCAAGAAAGCATGCATTGTTTTAAAAACCCGGTTCCTCTTGCTATGATAGTTTTGTGCGTCCACCACGCGTTTTCTCGGTTCTGAGACATGTGTTTGAAACCCGATTCGAGGAGTTGGATGATCCGTTTGAGGGTTCGTGGTGGACCCGGTATGGTTCCCCGGGGCGAGAAATGTTTTTCGTGGAGCAGACGATGAGCCTGGCAGGGTGGCTAGTACCTACCGGTGATTGGTTGGACCTGGCAGTTATCCGGAGGATACTGACCAGAGTCGATAGATGGACATGGGATGACCCGTACTGCTGGGGCCGAGGGTCGATTCCGCAGACGGAGCCCGATTATGAGGATTTACGTGTCGATGCTGGACACGATTATTTCATGATATTTCGAGTGCCGATGATGGGCATTCGCGATTCTCAGAGATTTACAGGATTTGAGGGCCGATGAGGATTACGGCGCCTGAGTTTTATTGGGATTTGGGTGCATTGATGGACACAGATTATTTTTCCACGTTGACATTCCGTGTAGATGCTTATTTATCCCATGCTCAGCATTCATTATTTTGCATCTCATCCCGCAGTCAAATTACCTGATAGAGTACTTATGCATGATAATTGCACATCTTGCTCATCGCATATAGATATTATCTGCTGGCATATATTAGAGTAGCGCAGTACCTGCATACTCGTGATTACCTTTATATGTTATCTCCTATTCATGAGTTGGCAACTCACCCCCATTGTGCCATAGTGTTTGCAGGTTGCCCCTCAGAGTAGTCGCGGCAGGCTGTTTTCTTGTATCTTTTTGGCTACAGATACCCCTGCAGTTGGTGCGTGAGCTGTTTTGCCGTTAGGTGGGTTGTGGTATAAGGTTATTTCCATTGTACACAATTTTGTATCTAGTACTCTCCATCTACTTTTATGTATTTGACTTAGGGACCAGTGTGAGGACGATGATGTATATTATTTATATTCTGGTGTCGAGCTCGCGTGAGTCGACTTTACTTATACAGTTTTTATCATGTGTGATGTTTTTCACTTATTGCTCATTTCTTCGCTACGGCGTCGTATATTACTCTTGTGGTGATTGTTTCCGCCGTTGGGCGTGATTGCTCCCATTTGGGATGCTTTATTATATTGTTATTATTTTACTCATATCATGTCTTGTACCCGATTTCGGGGTTAGTTTTACAAAGGAAATGCTGCCAAAATTTTTAAGAAAATAACTTGAACTTTAAAGAATGTTACTAAACTACTTAAGTTTTTCCAAATGTTTTTAACAAATGTTTTCAACACTCACTATTATTACCCTACCACGGCTCAAAGGAGTCGTGCAAACAGGTTTTAGTTGGGTACAGTCCCGAGCCACATAAAGGCAGTGAGCCGATCGGCAGGGGATTCGTCTCTCCCGGTACTGGGGGTGAGATCGCGCTGTGTCTAGGAGAGCCATTACACAAAGCCCTCGGCCGAGGCAGGAGATTTACTTGTAGGTACTCCAGTAGTATCTCAGGGTGTTCTGGGCTACACTCTGACACGACTTATACCGCTATTGGGGGTCTGACGTTACCAACCCCCTAGGACCGATATGTGATGTTCATAGATGAACGAACCGGACTGTACGGATATTGTCACTGATAGGCTCAGTAGGGTTTCAGGATGAGTTCGCTCATCAGCTTCCCTTTCTGTCAATACATAGGCAGCCGTTACGTACAGCTAGTACCACTGACGGCTTGTGGTTAAACCCACTGTCAGAGTATTGACGAGTCTTTAGAGTCTCCCACAGATTGTTTCCCAAGTTCGGGCGAAACGTTGTAGAGGCCGTATGGTTTTATGGTAAGGTTCGAACATGCACGTACACTTGTGCACGTGTCATGGTTCGGACAGATAATACTGGTGGGCTTTGGTTTAAGCCGGATCCATGTATTATACTGTGTTGAAATATTTTTTGTCTCATTTCATTTTGTATTCGGTCGGAATACAAATGCGAGTATGTATATACTGTTATGGGGTAATCCTGTAATTTGTTACGAGATTGCTTTTTGAAGTTGCCAGTTTTTCTTCGCTTGATTAAACATTAGCTATAATGTTTAATTAATGGCTTTTTTGTTAGCTATTCTTTTGCAGTTGATTTTTTAGTTGAAGTGGTTCTTTGCAAATGTTGGTTTTTAATGGGAGGGCCTTTTTTGTGGTGACAGGGACCCCAGCAGAATCAATGATGGTTCTAGATTTGTGAGGTGTTTATATGAGTCATCTTTTCTTTAAAGTCTTTTGTTTTTGCAAAGATATTTGATGATTGATCTTTTGTGAAGATATCTTCCTTATAATCACCTTGGTTTTCCTTGTGCTCACCCCCACCTCATCATGGCCGAGAGCAATAATTGGGCAGCCCCAATTCTGGTCGAGCCAATTTGGATGGGGATTTTCCTTCATTGCAAATTTGATTCCTCAATTTCATTAACTCCTTAAAAGGCAACTTCAATTTACCTCCACCCAATGGCTTGGGTACCTTGAGACAAAGTATTCTACACACTCTCTACTTCAATCTTGGACATGTCGGTTAGCAAACTTCATTCCGAGTTGCCTCGGTTTAGAGGCGGGAGCCCGTATAAAGATCCGTTGACGTGGTGCCATCTCGACGAGGAGACAGGAGATCAGAGATGCCGCGAGGAGCGTAGGATGATAGCTAAAGACCGAAGGACATGGATCGATCGGTATAGCCATTCTATCATTTTGTAGATTGCTAGTTTAGTGTTAATGGCACGATCCGGGTTACAGTCTATGCTAGTGCCAGTTTATGAAAAAGTTTTTATTCCTCGTTTGGCCTCGGATTGTTGGCCGGGGCGCTACCGTAGACTTACATGGTATCAGAGCCAGGCCATTAATCTTTACTAGCTTGTTCTAACATGTTTAAAATATCGATCGAACGAAATTTCCAAAACCGCGATTCCAAAGTTAAAGTTTCTGTCGATTTTTTGAACTGGTCTAAAAATTATTTTGGGTATGTCAGAAAATCGAGCAGGCTTTTCTAAGACTGCAGAAAAAATTTGGTAGACCGATCCCACAAAACCGCCGCATAACCGCCGCAGAACCCATGGGTTTTCCGCGGTTCCGCCGCCGTTTTGGGGCTTCAGTGCACCATTTTTCTTCTGGATGTCTTTCATGTGGAATTGTGGTTTCTGAAATATTTTGTTTGGGCCCAGTTTTGTTTGAGTACTGGATTTGTATTTGGGGCCCACTTCGGGAAGTTTTGTCGATCGGAATTTTAAATGTGTTAGTTTACAGTACTTACATTATATCTCCGACCGTGAATGTCATTCGAGCGGTAAATCTTGTCTAATTGCTATAGTCCTTTTAGACGAGTTTGCGAACGTGACATTCGTGTTGATGTTCTGTGTTGTGCTGTGATGTTGCGGATTTGTCGTGGTGGATAGCTTGCGTGCAATGATAGTACAGTTTGGATTTATTTGTACATTTGATATCGTGGGGCGAGCGTCCAACATGTGGACTGCTGTCGCTGCCTGTTTGTATATTATTATTTTGGGGCACGACTGGGTTGAGATCGATGTACCCGTTGTACATATTTTCATTTCTGTACTAGGATTACCCCACGACGGAGTGTACGGATAGCCGGGTTCTGGAGAGCAACGGGTCCGCATCTTATGGCTTTAAGACGGAGGGGACCTCACTCTAGGATTGGCAGGCTATTCGCCGCACTCGTAGGGGGTACAGGTTGACCCAAGGTGGGGTGCTCAAGTTACCGGATTCCGTGAAGTGCCGGGTGGTTCATTCACTTTACTGTAGGGGGCTGCCTTGCTTCAGGTTTTGGCAGGTAACTTGCCACACTCGTAGGGGTCTAGGTTTCATTGCATAGGCTATTCACACGACCAGGGGAACGTCGGGTTTCAGTTGCGGCTCTGTGAAACCCGGGGCTCCCAGATTATCTGTATTTTTCTGTGATTCTTATTTCTTTTCTGTAATGTTGCATTTACACGCCTGGAGCGATTATTATATATTGGTATATATACTAGTAGATGTTGTATATGTTTTACACCCGCGCTAGTCAAGTCCCCGCTCTGTCGTTAGTTAAGTAACCTAACGGGTGATGACGGGACCCAGTGGCGAATGTGGATGGCATATACATACATTTTATTTTCGTTCTTTTCTGGTGTGATTAATTGATGGGACTGCATTGATTTTGATCAATGCAAGGAAAACAAACCTGTTTGATGTTGTTGGAACAGTTTTCAAAAAGTTGCTGTTGCAAGGACGTTTTCTTTTGTTTTGTACAGTGGTATTCAGTTGGAATATCCAGCACCTCATTCGACGAGGCAAGGGCCGAGATCCCTTCACCGGGAGTGACCCCTTAGGCAGAAGTTTGCGTCAGGGTAATAACTTCACTATAGTCGATTACTTGTTGCTTTTCATCGCGGTATTCAGTTAGAATATCCTGCACCTCATTCCACGAGGAAAGAGTCGAGATCCCTTACCGGGAGTGACCTCTTTAGCAAAGGTTTTCGCCACTATATATTTGTAAAAAGCTATCAGGTTCCTTCAACGACATCAAGTTCATTATGTTAAAGGTTTTTCTCCAAAAACCAGATGTGGCCCTCCGTCATTTCAGACGGGTAGCACTTAGTATTCATGCTATGTTTGTTGACCTTCGTCAAGGCATAGTGGATGGTAGCTGCTTGTTGCCTTTCTGTTGCATAGATAGATACGTTGGTTTGGGACAGTCGTATTACCTTGTTGGCCTTCGTCAAGGGTATGTACGGGTGGGTTCAAATTAACCTGGACAATGACGGGTAGAACTTGACATGTGACTTAAGATTTGTTGGCCTTCGTCAAGGTCATAAGAGCATGGGGTAAAAATCATATCGGGAGCTTCAAACAAACAGGAAACTTGTCAGGCATGCGCATACCTTCTGGAGTGTGATAACGTGAGTGGATTCCTTCACGTTATCATGTGATGATAGTTGGATTTCAATTCCCACTGATGAGTTGGTTTACTCTTCAGGTGATCCGAACTAATTCTTCTTTCAGGTTTGGAGGAGAATTTGACGATACAGTGGGAGGTTTCCTGATTAAATAAAGTGATAACCATTCTGATCTAGGTTAGAGTGCACCCAGAGTGTTTCTTTTCTCTCTCTTTGGCAGCGACCATTGACCGACCCTAGACTATGACACGGTGACCAAGTTAACCGAACCTTCTTATAAACATACTGGCTTTTGGATTGTCTGAGTTGCATACATCATCGCCACTCCTATTTCACCTTTGCTTTTCTCCAGTTGAGGAGGAATAGAATAAGGTTTATTCAGTTTTCTTTTATCATCACCTTCTCTCAGGTTGCGAGGGCTCCTTGGTTTAGGAGAGTACACCTATTACGCTTATTGGATAGTCTTCTTCCAAACCATAGGCAAGTGCCGAAAGGTAGGGAAAGGAGAAAACCAATTAGCCTAAGTAGGGTGTACATAAGGTAATAAGTAAAGACATATGAAGGGATTAGAAAGAGGGCAAAGTAAAATGCGATAGGTATCATTCACGACCAAACCGCGCACATCATCGCCACTCCTATTTCACCTTTGCTTTTCTCCAGTTGAGGAGGAATAGAATAAGGTTTATTCAGTTGTCTTTTATCATCACCTTCTCTCAGGTTGTGAGTACTCCTAGGATTAGGAGTATACACCTATTACGCTTATTGGATAGTCTTCTTCCAAATCATAGGCCGGTGCCAAACGGTAGGGAAGGAAGAAAACCATTTAGCTTAACGATGGTGTATAGAAAGTAACGACTAAAGACATATATAGGGATTTGGAGAGATGGCAAAGAAATATACGGTTATAGTATTGAATAGAATTATGGAAGAGGCATTACTAGGAATACCAGAATACCCCTACGAAACATTTTCATGTTTCAGTTTCACTGTGCATTGTTAAAGGAAAACTGATTTCCCGATTAGATACTTACTCCAGGGTATGTATTTACCAGGTATGATTCTCACATCTGTATGGTTTTACAGATGATGAGTTGGAGTAAGTTATTGTGAATTAGGTGATCATCCTCATTATATCGGAATTCGTTGTAATTGGTGATATTTGAGGAAATCGCCTGGGTTTTTTCCAGACGGCAAATTTTGGTTTTGAATATACGTTGTTATGAACCAATTTCAAACTAATATATCTGTACGTTTATTTTCATAAAGTGAGATATAACTTTTTGAAATTATGTCGGTGACATTTACCTATTTCAGTTAATGGTTAGGTAAGGAGCATTCAACAGCGGTATAGTTCTTAACCATAGTACAGTTTTCAACCTACGACGCATAGTGTTTGAGTTATTCAACTCAGCGGACTTATACAAAGTATTGTATGTTGTCCAGTGTCCATTAGGACAAAAGGGTTGGTCCTCGAACTATATTCTGTTTACTTGTGACTTCTTTAGTTTTTAGACAAGTGTTTCGTAGAAATACAAGGTCTAAGTTTTGAGAATTTATAGGTACAAGAATAAAGTAGAGAACCAGGTGTCGCAAGTATCGGGATTCTTCAAGGTGATCGAAGATGTAGATACTTGTGTTGGGTATTCGGTCGATAGTAATGATTTTGAGAAACTTGTTTCTCTTTCAGGTTACTCATAATTGGATGCACTCCTAAGTTGAGTAATGCTGATCGGCCTCTTTCCATTAAAATTGACATGCGCTAGAGACAGATGCATGGTTTGAATCTGGTTCCAATTAAATCAATGCCAAAGTTTCTATATTGGATATAGAATGGTTCATATCTTAACGATATTAAGGTACGGGGAGTTGTCCGGCTTATGCTTAAAACCAGACTCTGGATAACTCAAGGCACGTTTCTGTAATGGCAGTTTGTGGGTTGGCCCAAGCTATGACGAGGGTAGACTTTCTACCATCTGGAAGATCAATGGTGATATTGTTCTTGACTTGCCACAGTTTTAGTAAAATGGATTTTTTCAGAAAACAGTAGTGGGGGTATGGTAGAACTCGAAGTGATTCCAGAACCGCAAACGATTACAGAAAATTTAATAAGACCTAAGGATTCAATAAGGTTTGACATTCCATTAGCCACTCCGCACATATGGTGGGTAACCTCAGACACCCGAAAGGTACTCCGGTAGCCTCAAGGACGGTGACAGGGAGGTTCTTGTTTACCCAGACTTGCCATTGCGGTTGTTCCAGACTATGAAACCCGGCAGGAGGATGAGTATAGCGTCGTTCTAAACTAGCTTTAGAAGTGCACGTGTATATGACTCTGGCAGAGGGTTGTCGTAGTCAGTGGGAGCAGCGGAAGCATAGTGGGTAAGTAGCTTATGTCTATTTATAGACTCAAGTAGATATAGCGGAGAGAGATCATCTATTTTTGATGTGACAGTCATGGGTTTGACTTCATCAGAATAGGGGATGGATCTGTTAAGAAGGTAGTAGGGTGTGATGTCCTAGTATTTGGATGACATACACAGAGTAGGAAGTGAAATTCCTACACTACGATTGGTTATACTTTAGTTGTCACACAGTAGTTTCTTCACACAGGATATGGATATAATATCAGACATTCTGGTTACTAGAACTATGGTTTTAGATCTAGATTTGGGTAGTTTCCTAATCTGGGTACTTAGACGGTATTCTAAAAGTGTTTTAGAATGAACGACTCCTGGCATGGTGGTGTACCTGCAGGTGATAGAGTCACCCTCTCTAAAGGTGTCTTACAGACTAAAGGGGAGAGGGGAGTGCATGATTAGCAAATCACTTGCTTAGGCAATTGAGTTGATCATGAGATGTCAAGTACCGCACCAGATGTTGTTTTTGCACTAGATGCAATAGGTTGATATTAATCCAATCCTAGAGAAACGTTCGGAAGCAGTTTTAGAACATAAGTGGATGTTCTACGGATTTGATGACGGCAGCCTCCTTTGGGAGACGGTTATCATTCCAGGCTTCCAAGGTGACATGGATGACAGAGTGATTGTCAGAGTTATAGTTTTCCCTCTAACGAGGGGCAGTAGTTTGGACAGGTGGTCCAGGTGGATACTGAGGAAGGCATGGCGCAGGATACTGATTAGGTTCAGTTGACGATACAGTCTAAGAAGTTTGGATTGGAGTTCATTTATGAACTAGGTCCCATCAGACATCCAGACATATTCTAAGATAGATATTACTCAATTCGGGAGATGGCTTTCTCCGCGGACATGAGATTAAAAGAGACATAGAAAGAAACATCATGGCGGATCCACTCACTGAGGCTATTTCTCGAACACAATAGTTTTACAAACGAGCTTTGTGAAACTGATTAGTAAAGAAGTTGGATGTCCGGTATCACACGGGCTGTGAGTATGCGACATCGCAATAATTAGCCTTAAGTGCAAGTGGGAGATTGTTGGATATAGTTCCCCAAAGTCAATTATTGGATCGCAGGCACGTGATTGCAATGATTGAGGGAGGACCTATACCGGTAGGACAGTCTTACTCGAGATGATAGTATGCTATCTAATTTTCCTTTATTAGTCGTGTACAGCTTTAGGTGACATTACTGTTCACTATTACACGTTGATAGAGCCCTTAGGATTCTTGCTTGACTACCAGCAGTATGATGGCGATCATATACGTGAGAGTTGGGTAGTCTATAAGCACATCCTTAAAAGTGGTCCCTAGTCGTGGGAGTTTCGAGACAGGGCATCGATACTCCGGAGTAGACTAGTGTATACAGTCGAGACCCCGACGAGGAGCGGTGGCTGGTCTCACAAGCCACTGGTGTTAGTTGGTTCACCTAAGATGTATACAAGTGCTCATTGGGTTATGAGTGCACCGAACAGGACTCGCCGGGAACCTGCTAGTTGGTATTATACCTAGCGTCAGATAGCAGTTCCCTGGTGACATGTGTACAGGTTAGTTCATAGACCTGAGATCGTCATTTGTCTCGTGTGAGTTCCCACTGTGCTTTGATTATTACCCTACCACGGCTCAAAGGAGTCGTGCAAACAGGTTTTAGTTGGGTACAGTCCCGAGCCACATAAAGGCAGTGAGCGGATCGGCAGGGGATTCGTCTCTCCCGGTACTGGGGGTGAGATCGCGCTGTGTCTAGGAGAGCCATTACACAAAGCCCTCGGCCGAGGCAGGAGATTTACTAATAGGTACTCCAGTAGTATCTCAGGGTGTTCTAGGCTACACTCTGACACGACTTATACCGCTATTGGGGGTCTGACGTTACCAGCCCCTAAGCCCGATATGCGATGCTCATAGATGAACGAACCGGACTGTACGGATATTTTCACTGATAGGCTCAGTAGGGTTTCAGGATGAGTTCGCTCATCAGCTTCCCTTTCTGTCAATACATGGGCAGCCGTTACGTACAGCTAGTACCACTGACGGCTTGTGGTTAAACCCACTGCCAGAGTATTGACGAGTCTTTAGAATCCCCCATAGATTGTTTCCCAAGTTCGGGCGAAACGTTGTAGAGGCCGTATGGTTTTATGGTAAGGTTCGAACATGCACGTACACTTATGCACGTGTCATGGTTCGGACAGATAATACTAGTGGGCTATGGTTTAAGCCGGATCCATGTATTATACTGTGTTGGAATATTTTTTGTCTCATTGCATTTTGTATTCGGTCGGAATACAAATGCGGGTATGTATATACTGTTATGGGGTATTCCTGTAATTTGTTACGAGATTGCTTTTTGAAGTTGCCAGTTTTTCTCCGCTTGATTAAACATTAGCTATAATGTTTAATTAATGGCTTTTTTGCTAGCTATTCTTTTGCGGCTGATTTTTTAGTTGAAGGGGTTCTTTGCAAATGTTGGTTTTTAATGGGAGGGATTTTTTGTGGTGATAGGGACCCCAGCAGAATCAATGATGGTTCTAGATTTGTGAGGTGTTTATATGAGTCATCTTTGCTTTAAAGTCTTTTGTTTTGGCAAAGATATTTGATGCTTGATCTTTTGTGAAGATATCTTCCTTATAATCACCTTGGTTTTCCTTGTGCTCACCCCCCACCTCATCATGGCCGAGAGCAATAATTGGGCTGCCCCAATTCTGGCCGAGCCAATTTGGAGTGGGGATTTTCCTTCATTGCAAATTTGATTCCTCAATTTCATCAACTCATCAAAAGGAAATTTCAATTTACCTCCACCCAATGGCTTGGGTGCCTTGAGACAAAGTATTCTACACAATCTCTACTTCAATCTTGGACATGTCGGTTAGCAAACTTCATGTCCGAGTTGCCTCGGTTTAGAGGCGGGAGCCCGTATAAAGATCCGTTGACGTGGTACCACCTCGACGAGGAGACAGGAGATCAGAGATACTGCGAGGAGCGTGGGATGATGGCTAAAGAACGAAGGACACGGATCGATCGGTATAGCCATTCTATCATTTTGTAGATTGTTAGTTTAGTGTTAATGGCACGATCCGGGTTACAGTCTATGCTAGCGCCAGTTTATGAAAAAGTTTTTATTCCGCGTTTAGCCTCGGATTGTTGGTCGGGGCGCTACCTTAAACTTACAAAAGCAGTGTGCCAGCAAAGCCGCAACGAAACATGTACGGCAAAACCTGCAAGAATTGTGGCACAATGGGGGTGAGTTGCCAACTCGTGAGTAGAAAACATCACAGAGCAGAAATCGTATGTATGACTCAATCCTGGTCAATAGGATCATAATATATATATCCTCAAAATGATATAGTCTGAAGCATCTAATAATAGCATGGGTAAACATCTATACATGTGTGTAACACCAAGTGCTCGTGTCAGTGCCTCAGGTAGTAACATATCATAAATATGAGGTATAAATGCAATATAATGAAAACATGATACATCATGAATGAGAAAACTGTTTTCTTAATTGAGTGAGATTTCTGTATTTATAAGTTTACGTATCATCAATGAAATCATCAGAAATCAATGTCAAGCATCGACACAAAATATATATCTCAAATCTCAAGCTCCGGCTATCCGGACTGACCTGTATCCTCAAATCTCAATATCTCAGGCTCCGGCTATCCGGACTGGCTTGTATCATAAATCTCAATATCTCAGGCTCCGGCTATCCGGACTGGCCTATACTCAGTGTTGGATATGTATGACCTAGAGGCTATTATTGTATAGTACTAGTTTGTATAATACATTTTGGAGGCTTGGGATATATATATAAGGGTTTACGACAGTCTTGCTCAATATAATAGTATGCTACTTGGTTTGTATCTATCTTAATATGTGTATATGTTTCTTTTAATATATCACTAAAAACATATTGATGGAGCCCTTAGGATTTTTGCTTGACTACCGGCGTTGTGATGGCGATCACACTAGTGGGGTCTGGGTAGTCTATAAGCACATCCTTATTTTGGTCCCTAGTCGTAGGATTATCGAGACAGGGCATCGATACTCCAGATTAGATTGGTGCATACGCTTCTCGTCCCAGGAGGGGAGATGGTCTGTCCCACAGCTATCAGTACGTCGTACTGGAGATAGTATGCAGGTGCTCGTTAGGTTACGAGTATACTGGACAGGACTCGTTGGGAACTGTTGGTTGGTATTATACCTATCGTCAGTTAACAATTCCCAGGTGACATGAGTACAGCTTAGTCCGTTGACTTGACACTGTCACTTCGCCTCAAGTGTGTTCCCACTGTTCTTAGATTACTACCCTACCACGGATCTATTGAGTCGTGAAAACAGGTAGTAGTTGGGTGCAGTCCCGAAGCACTTGGAGGCAGTGACGGTTAGACAGGATTCGTCTCTCCCGGTATTGGGAGTTGATATCGCGCTGTGTCTAGGAGAGCCATTACACATAGTCGTCCCTGGCCAGGGCAAGCGAGATTTGCTGGTAGTGTTACCAGTAGTTTCTCAGGGTGTTCTGGGCTACACTCCGACACGACTTGTACCGCTATTAGGGGTCTGACGTTTGCCACCCCCTAGGCCCGACATGCGATACTCTTCGACGAACAGACCGGACTGTATGGAGATTGTCACGTTCAGGCTCAGTAGGAGTTCGGATGGGTTCACCTCGTCGGTCTTCTTATCGGCATCTACCTGAGGACCATTACGTACAGCTAGTACCGCTTGCGGCTTGTGGTTAAACCCACTGCCAGCGTAGTGTCGAGCCTTTAGAGTCCCACACAGAGGGTTATTCTCATTTGGGCAAAACAGAGTATAGGTCGCATGGTTTTGCGACGGGGTGCGTTCACATCCGCGCACTTGTGCACGTTTAGTGTCCGGGCAGTTATTACTAGCGGGCTTTGGTTTAAGCCAGATCCTAGTATTTGTTTTGGGATTGGTTTTGTCTCATTGTATTCGTGTTCCTCGGAACACGGATGCGGGTGTGTATGCACAGTTGACAGAGGCAGAGAATTCTCATTAGGTTTATTGACCGTTGACTTTTTCCAAACCCTAATGAGAATGAGAGATATGATTAATGATATTAATTGAGGATTATTATGCTATGGTTAGGTTGACCATTTGACTTGGTTGACAGTTTGACTTTGGTTGACCATTTGACTATGGTTGACAGTTTGACTTTGGTTGACCGTTTGACCCATGTTGACCTTTTGACCATCATCATTTCATTTGCAAGATTCTTCTTGATTCTTGCAAATTGCATTTATTATGAAATGATAATGGTCATTCCAAACTAACCATCACACTTTCCTTAATTATTATTATTATTATTATTATTATTATTATTATTATTATTATTATTTTCATATGAGAGAATGGTTGCTATTATTCTCTCATTCTCTCTTGCTCTTTCTCTCTTATGTTCTTGAGCTCTCCCTCTTTCTCTCAAAGCTTTAATCTTTCATGTGTTGAAAATCAAAAGCTCTTGAGACAAAACCACAAAACATCTCTCTACTCTTTCTAGGGTTCTTTGTCTAGCAAACCAAGCACTCTAGTTACCTCTTGGTTGAGGTAGGAGCTCAAGGTAAAGTCCCTCGGGTGGATCTATCTTCGGCAAAGGGAAGACGACGAGAAGGAGCCGTCTACGCCACTATAAGGAGCTAGCAAGAAGGAAAACCACAACAAGAAGGGAAGGAGTTCAAGATCAAGGTATAACCATTCTACATAGTAGCTAGAACTTGTAGATAGTTTGTTAGCTTTTGTTTAGAAAAGATCCTTCATGGATGGTCCATGTTACCTTGTGAGAAAATTTTGATTTTTACTTATTCCGCCACCCCGAAAGAACCGGGGTGGGTAACATGGACCTAACAGTGGTATCAGAGCCTAGCTAAACAACAACTAACTGTTAGCAAAATGTTTAGAACTTCGATCCAGAAAAAATCGCAAAATCCGACTAAAAACTTGTGTTTTCTGTCGATTTATAAAACAGGCCTAAAAATATTTTCACTGACATGAAAAATACAAGCAGGGTTTTTTTAGAAAACTGCGGAAATTTGGGCGCCTGAGTCCCTCAAATGACCGCGGATCCGCGGCCGATCCGAGCGATCCGCCGCGGTTCTGCAGCCGAGTCGACTCGACAGCGTACCAAATTTTTCCAGGAGGTTCTCTGTGTTGGTTTTGTGATTTTTAAGATGTTTTGTTTCTGCCCAGATTTTCCAGAGAACAATGTTATGTTTGGGGTAGTTACAAATTGGTATTTTGATCGAAGTTCTACAAACTTTAGCTATTTGGTTATATCCGCGATGTGTTATATGCACTGAACGTCGGCTAATCGCTATACGTCGATTAGTGGGGATTGTGTATATCTGTGATCTGTAATGTTGTTGGATTATCGCGGATGAATAGTCGGGTTTTTGTGAGATGAGAGTTTCTTTATCTTTCATTTGATGTAATATATAAATTGATGTAATATTATTTTATGGCCGCACATCCGGGATGAGGTTGTAGCCGCCATTGTATATTATTTCTTTTACTGTTTTTGCTCCTAGGATAGACCCAAGGAGGGGTGCACAAACTACCGGGTACCTCGAAGTGCCGAGTGGCCTACTCACGTTGTTGAAGGAGGTTGCTTCAATTCGGGTACTTGGCGGGTAGTTTGCCGCACCCGTAGGGGTCTAGGGTGGGGTTTGGCTATTCATCACGACCGTGTAATCCGTCTTTCATTGCAGGCTCGAACGAAACACGGATTCCTAGCATATCCAATGTATTCATCTGTGATCTGGAATGGCTATCATTGCATCTGACGAATGTATATATCTATATATGATATCTAGTAGGCATTGCTTATGTTTTGCATCCGCGCTAGTCCAACCCCCGCTCTGTCGTTAGTTAAGTAACCTAACGGGTGATGACGGGGCCCCGTGGCGAATGCGGATGGCATAAGCGTACGTCATATTTTCGTTGTTTTCTGCAATGGTAGGATTAACTGATGGGACGCATTATATTAATGCAAAGAAAAACAAACCTAAAAGATGTTGTTGGAACAATTTTCAAAAAGCTGTTATTGCAAGGACGTTCTCTTTTGTTTTGCACAGAGACATTCGGTTATGAATGCCCAGCACCTCATTCGACGAGGCAAGGGCCGAGATCCCTTCATCGGGAGTGACCCCTTGGACAAAAGTTTGCGTCGGGGTAATAACTTCACTATAGTCGATTATTCTTGCTTTGCATCGAGGTATTCAGTTTGGAATATCCTGCACCTCATTCGACGAGGAAAGAGCCGAGATCCCTTCACAGGGAGTGACCTCTTTAGCAAAAGTTTTTCGCCACTATATTTTAAAAGGGTTATCAGGTTCCTTCAACTATATCAAGTTCATTACGTTAACGGGTTTTCGCCAAAACCCAGCCATAGCCATCCGTCATTTCGGATTGGCATTGCTTAGTATTCATGCTACGTATTTCGTGCTCAGCCGAGGCGTAGTGAACGGTAGCTATGTAATATTTTTCTGTAGCATATAATGTGATTGGTTGGGACAGTCGTGCGGTCATTTTGGCTCAGTCAAGGACTCGTACGGGTGGGTCTAATGCAATCAAGATAATGACGGGTTGAACTTGACTAGGATCCTTTGATATGTTGGCTCAGTCAATGTCACTTGGGTCCTAGGGGTAAAAACCATATCGGGAGTTTCTAAAGAAACTGAAACTTGCAGATTTAGCATACCTTCTGGAGTATGGTGACTAGAGTGGATTCCGTCTAGGTCATCACACAATGATAGTTGGATCCCGATCCCACTGATGAGTTGGATTACTCTCGGGAGATTATTTCACTTAACAATCAATGCTATAAACCAAGTAGGTGTCTAGAACGGTGTTAGCGGGGCTACGCCTCCAGGGAAAAGAGGTTATTTAATTAAGGAACTTCGCGAAAGCGTTGGAAAACCTCCCTTGAAGTACCAACACTAGCCTGGATGAAAGGTTAAGCAAGTATTGTGACGTGCAATTAATCCTGACTAGTTCTTCTTTTAAAGGTTTGAAGAAGAATTTGAGGAAACAGTGGGAACCATCCTGATTCACTACTACAATATGGGGTTGCCCCTACGGACTCAGGAATCCGTAGGGGCAAATATTTCTTGCCCCTACGGATTTATCCGTAGGGCCACATCGTTGTCTCTATGGTGCCTTACGTTCTAATTTTTTGTTTGGCCCTACGGAGCCGCAAACGGTGGACCTACGGTTATGTCCGTAGGGGCATCTAAATAGGTTATTAATAAAAAAAAGCACAGAAAAATTATTCATTGTTCCCAAAATTTCTCTCTCTCACTCCCGCGCCTCTCATCGCCTGTTCCCGCGCCTCGTCGCCACCGCGCTCCGCGCCTCGTCGCCACCTTCGTCGGCCGTTCCCACACCTTCATCGACTTCCTGCGCCTCGTCGCCACCTTCGCCGATCGTCGTCGACCACCGATTTCTGTCGTCTCCTCCACCGCGCGCACGGTTAGTAATTAAATCTCAAATTATTTTTAATTTTGATGATGTAGTCTAGGGTTCAGGCCAGGTTCGGGTAGGGGTGAGGGTTTGGCATCGGCGTTGGCGTCGGCATCAGGTTCGGTTAGGGTTAGGGTTAGGGTTCGGTTGTGGGGTTCGGTTGGGGTTGGGGTTGGGGTTGGGGTTAGGGCTGGGGCTGGGGCTGGGCTGGGGCTGGGGCTAGGGTTCGGTTGGGGTGGGGCTGGGCTGGGGCTGGGGCTGGGCTAGGGCTGGGCTAGGGTTCGGTTGGGGTTGGGGCTGGGCTGGGGCTGGGGGATCACAGCCGCGGTAGATGGTGGAGGAGCCAGGGCCGATCTTATGCAGGTCCACAATGTAGTCTATGACGATGTTGCCCCAATTTCCATGGAGACATGAGGAGACATGGGAAGTATTCGTGTCTTTCGTGTTGTAGTTTTTGGTGTCTTTAACCAAAAATAAATAATGATAATCAGAAACTACTGCTCAACAATTACTACATACAGATATTATCTTCAGACCGCAGAGCTATTATATTAATTATGAAAATTGTATTGCAATGTAGGATGCTGTAATAACTCTTTTTTATCCCTCATGCATGAAGTTAGCAAGTTGACACATTGAGTCACAATTATCTATTCTCATAAATTCAGCACAAATTTTAGTTGTACAATAAAAAATAGCTCAATATAATCCCTTATATCTCTTTGTAGATAAATTGCTGCAACTATAGTGCCATCAATCAACAGGAGTAACTATCTTCTAGTAATTGAATTCTCAATTGAATCTATAAATTCTAAATTTTTGCAATAATTTAACCCGAAATCTCAACCCCAACTCAAACCAAATCGAAACCTGTAGGAATTTTCAAATTTGAAAACAATGAAACGAAATTCGAAAAAATTTCTTAGAAAGCCGATAGGTTTTCGTGAACATTGAAAGTGTAAGGACGTTCTTTACCTTCGATAGGGTTCGGTTGGGGTGGGGCTGGGGCTAGCTAGGGCTTGGGCTTCATCACCTGATATAGCGAAATACAAAGCGTACTTCAGTACACCCGACCTCATTGAGTTTCCTATTGAAGTTCCCGGTCAAACGGCATATGCATATTTTTATTCGCCATGAAATCCCAATTATCAAGCTACCGAGGACGAAAAGCCACCTTTGTTAGTCGAGAGTCATAGTAATATACTTGTCATTATAGATCATAGTCAATTGTTTTTCCTATCATTTTCTTGATCCAGATGCTAATCAACTTGTTAATTAGTTATTGTTTTTATGACGTATTTGTCTATATTTGTTGACAGTAGCCTTTCTTTTGGATGAACATGTTTTTTTATGCATGTTTCAGTCATGTGAATTCATATGTTGCGTATAACGCTTTATGATATCAGTATCCTACATTTGTAGTTTTAATTGTTGATTGTTATAGATGAATGCCATTGAAATAATAGTTTTTGGTAGATGAATGCCATTGCAATGTAGGATGATCAGTTCTATCAATCTTGATCTCAATGGTTTAAAATCATGTTACACATACAACACAAATGCACAACAAACGCATCATTAGAGAGTGATTCAAGATGTTCAAGTTAAAACCAATATATGATACTCGATGATAATATGAAACCTTCATATTCTCATCGATACTCATATATGAAACTAAAAGCGCCACTTAGTCCCCGTCTATCAGTTAACATACGTGCGATGTTCGTCGTGACATAGAACTATACGAAGGTTGTTAAATATCGTACGGTATAGCTCGATACTAACAATCGTCGTATAGTCTATGCGACGAGAAGATTCAATCGTATGGTAACCGATAGATTTTTCCCGTGTGGACAAGTTAGGAATGTATAAAGCAAACACCTTCATTCACTTGTGTTTTCATCCGTTTCGAGATATTTCGTCGGTACCTTTCCGCTGGTTCTTCGTGTACAAAGATAGATTAGATGTTCATTTCAATGTTGTTTCACAGCTTTGAAATGATTATCTATTCTATTACAGTGTACTCGGAGAACAGCGAGGAGGTGCTGCCGAAATTTACTCGAAACGGTTGAAAGCACAAGTGATGGGTGTTCGCTCTATACATTCTTAATGGGATAGAAGCCTTACCCCCGACAGCCGGAACACACACATACAACAAGAATACACAACAAATGCATAATTAGAGAGTGATTCGAGATGCTCAAGTTAAAACCAATATATGATACTCGATGATAATATGAAACCTTCATATTCTCATCGATACTTATATATGAAACTAAAAGCGCCACTTAGTCCCTGTCTATCGGTTAACATATGTGCGATGTTCATCGTGACATAGAACTATACGAAGGTTGTTAAATATCGGACGGTATAACTCGATACTAACAACCGCCGTATAGTCTATGCAACGAGAAGATTCAATCGTATGGTAACCGATAGATTTGTCCCGTGTGGACAAGTTAAGAATGTATAAAGCAAACACCTTCATTCACTTGTGTTTTCATCCGTTTCGAGATATTTCGTCACTACCCAGGAGTATTGCGTAAGTGTTAATATTTATTCAACCCCTATTTGAAATTTTAGTTTTGGAAGGTTCAAATTTAAATTTTATACTTATACTTTACTGCTTAATGTGGGTGTAGGAGCGGGTGGTTGAGCAGACCGAGGCATCGGGGATCGATTTTACCGGACAGAGCGATCCGAGGATGCTGACCCCAGTCCTGGACGCCGCACACGGAGGGCACCACGGAGGATGGGAGAGAGGCCGGGGACTGGGCCCTAGCAGGGCCCATATGAGGTTGGACTCCACCCCGGCGATTACTTCCTCCTTCTCCAGTGAGCGGCGTGTCCAGCAGGAACTGGAGAGCTTGAAGGCCACCGTTCAGGAGTTGAAGGAGATGCTGGTATGTATACTACTTAATAGTAAAATATCATGTCATAGTATAGATATCAACATATCCAATATTAGTACGTAGCATGAGCTTATTTGGTTGTAGACTTAGCTTTGATTAATCATACATACAAATCTAATTAAAATAAACTACGGTTTTCCAAACTAGATATCCAAATGGGGTTTCGAAATAACTTAATAACAATACGAATTCAAATAATACACAGTTCTTACACGCTTATTACACACGTTAGGTCCAGACGCGACAGGGTACATCGGCCGAGCCTCCACATGCATCTCCTTCGGCTGCGGCTCCGCAAGCCACTACATCGGCTGCGGTTCCATAGACAGCTCCTATAGCTCCATCGCCCGCTCAGACTCCCGCAGCCGCGGCTCCGCAAGCCACTACTTCGAAGGCGGCTGCGCAGACCACATCGCCAGCTCCACAGCCCGCTCAGACTCCCGCACGCTCCGAATTGCATGGTTTATTGACCGAGGAGCAGGCGCGCCAGATTCTAGAGTTTATCAGAGGTGGAGCTGGACCGAGGTAGGGTAGCTTTTTGATTCTTATTTTTTGAAACATGTATTTATTTATATGATACATATGTACTACATCTTGGTCGATATTGATATTGGTGGTCCTACGGTGTTTATATTTATATCATATTCTGTTTTTTGGTTTCTTTTGTATATTATATGCGTGATATGTGATTATGAATACTGCGATATATGTAGTGTGATGATTAATTTTATATTTGATCGATGTATATATTATTGTGCACAGGGCGAGAAAAAAATAGGCAGCCCTTTTTTTAAAAAAACTGATAATATGTACCTACGGATTAATCCGTAGGTACCAACGTTGCCCCTACGGATTAATCCGTAGGGGCAAAATATCAGGATAACTGATATTTTTCCCTGTGATCTCAGTATCAGGGGGTTGAGCTGGCCCCTACGGATATATCCGTAGGGGCACAAAAATGCCCCTACGGAGTTATCTGTAAGGGCAAATATCAGGATTCCTGATATTTTGCCCCTACGGATATGTACCTACACATGTATCCGTAGGGGCTATTACTTGGCCCTACGGATTCTTCCGTAGGTACAAGTAATCTATTTTAAAAAACCGTAAATAAAATAAATTTTTTGCCCCTACGGCCTACTCCATAGGGAAAACGGGACCTACACATAACTCCGTAGGGGCAAGTTTTTGTCCGTAGGGGCAAGTTCAGGGCTTCAATTTGCACCTACGGCGTTTGTACCTACAGAGTATTTTCTTGTCCCTACGGCTATAGCCGTAAGGGCAGGGGTTTGCCCCTACGGATAAATCCGTAGGGGCAACCCTTATTTGTAGTAGTGATTAGATAAATTAATAAACCAATCTAATCTTGCAAGAGCGCACGCTGAGTGTTTCTTTTCTCTCTCTCTCCAGGTAGCAACCATTTCACTCCCTAATCAAGATAATAAAATGTATTGCTTGACCGATCCGAATTCTTATTCGGGGCTGGGGAACGTGGGTTCGGCTCTAACTTACGACAACATTCATAAGTATGAGCAAGGGAAAGAGGATTGTATGGATTCCAAGGATACCCAGTTGAAGAAGAAGCATAATTTTGCATTTACTTCGGGTGTTCTTGTAATTGAGAACTGTTTTACGGTCAGCCCTACCTCCTGGGTACTTGATACCGGATCAGGATCTCACATCTGTAATTTATTGCAGGGACAGAGAAAAAGTAGGAAAGTTGCACCTGGTGATATGTCGCTCAGGGTAGCGAACGGAGCACAAGTTAATGCTGCAGCCGTCGGTGAATATCACCTAGTGTTTCCAAATGGCAATACTATGATTTTGAACGATTGCTAGTATGTACCTTCCATGGTTTGCAACATCATATCAGTTTCTTTACTCAATAAAGATGGATATAACTTTGTTCATGAAAGAAATTTCATGAACATTTACCTTCATAAGGTACTGGTTGCAGAAGGTACACTGTGCAATGGTATCTATGTTCTAAATCAGAATACAGTTCTCAATGTACAAAACACACGCAAGAGGAAGAGTTCAGATACGAACGAATCCTACTTATGGCATTGTAGACTTGGTCATATCGGAGAGAAAAGACTAAGTAAGTTGCATAAGGATGGACTCTTGGATACGTTCGAGTTTTCATCTTATGAAACTTGTAAGTCTTGTCTCAAAGGAAAGATGACCAAATCTCTGTTCACCGGACATGGAGAAAGAGCAACAGAGCTCTTAGGACTCATACACAGTGGTGTTTGTGTTCCGATGTCTATACATGGAAGGGGTGGGTTCTCATACTTCATCACATTCACTGACGATCTCTCTAGGTTTGGATATGTGTATCTTATGAAACACAAATCTGAAGCTTTTGAGAAATTCAAGGAATTCAGAAACGAAGTAGAGAACCAGACTGGCAAAAGTATCAAGATCCTCCGATCAGATAGGGGAAGGGAGTACTTAAGCACGGAATTCCTAGATTACTTAAAAGAGAATGGAATTCTCTCTCAGCTTACTCCTCCTTATACACCACAGCACAACGGTGTATCGGAGCGGAGGAATCGTACCCTATTGGATATGGTTCGCTCCATGATGTGTAGTGCCGAGTTGCCTCTTTCATTTTGGGGACATGCGCTTTTGACAGTGGCATATCTATTGAATGATGTTTCGTCTAAATCTGTGCCTAAGACACCATTTGAGATATGGAATGGTAAAAGGCCGTATCTTAAACGTATTAAGATATGGGGTTGTCCGGCCTATGTAAAAGTACAAAATCCGGACAAACTTCAGGCACGTTCAGTTCTATGTAAATTTGTGGGATATCCTAAGAACTCTACAGGATATCTGTTCTACCTGTAGGGTTCCTAGGCACTCTTTTGAGGGTTCATAAGGCATCAAACATGCCCGAATAAAATTTTAGACGTGTCGAACAACCCAAAGCCAGGATCTTTGCTAGATTATTAGGGTTTAACATGCAAGTAATATCTTTACTACTAAGTGTGAAGGATTACAATCTTTGTAGTCCGCTCCTTCGCTTCATAAGCTCCGAGTAGAAGTCCCTTCGCCGCGATCCACGATCTCCCGGACTCAAGAGAAGCTCCACGACTCGAACGATCCATGCTAGCTTGTAGTATTCCTTTTCTCCGATGATCTACGTCGAAATTGCAATAACTCAAGCTCTCTCACTCTAATGAGGTGAACACCCTAATCTAATGGGCTAGATTAGATGAGGATGATGGAGTAGTATTTATGCTATCTTTTTATATCAATTTCTCACAAGAAATCATCACAAAATGAATAACTAGTAAGCTTTCTCAAAGCTCAAAAGAGAAGAAGATGATGAATAATGAGTTAATCCTTTTGTGATGAATAATAGAAATGAATATATGATTAATCATGGAACCATGGTCAAGGATGACTAGGATAACCTTTGTAGAGAATAAACTAGGGCTAGGGTTTGGTTAAGTTAAAACAATGAGTCATAAGAAAATATCTATCATAATATCTTCTTCATGACAAAAGGAAAAGTTCTAGAAGGTGCAAGAAAGAACTAACCCTAATCAAACCCTAACCTTGCTTAATATCCACTAAACATATTTCATTATTAATCATATCATGTTACTATAATATATATCATATATATATTATATATTTGTAACAAAAGAAAATAATACAATTAACATATATCGTATATATATCAATGTATTATCCGGTGAGAAAATAAAATAATAAAGCGAGCCAATATTAGATAATGTAATACAATATATCATATATATTATTATACATTAAATCATCGAATCAACACTTAATCCGACAATCCAGCTATATCGAATATAACCGACTAATATATCATGTACTAATTCATCGAATCAACACTTGATCCGATGTCTCAGTTCATATCTAAATATCGTGAGAATATAATACGGTATCTCATATCGCATTATCCTCGGTCCTGCACATATCACATATGTGCTTCTACTCTGTTTTGCCTGAGCCAAGAAACCTCTGTGTAGGACTCTAAAGAATCGTCAATACGCCGGTAGCAGATGATGATCATATCAAACACCCACAAGCTGCAAGTGGTCAGCTAAACGTAACAGCCACCCAGGTATTGAGCGATCAGAAGATCAACAAGCTAGCCTGTATGTTCTCCTGTGAATCCAATCAGTAACACTCCCGAAAAGTCCGGTCTCTTTGTCTGATATGTCGCATATCAAGTCTAGGGGTGGTATACGTCAGACCCAAGTAACCGATAAGTCGTGTCGATGTGTGGCTCATAACGGGTCGAGAAACTACTGGTAACACTTACCAGTAAATCTCTATATCAGCCCTGGCCAGGGACTTCCAGCTATAGCCAATCGAACACAGCACAACATCAACTCCCTATACCGGGAGAGACGAATCCCCTCCTATCGCTCATTGCCTCCATGTGATTCGGGACTGCACCCAAAAGCCACCGTTTTGCACGCCCTCTTGGACGTGGTAAGGTGGAAATCAAAGCACAGTGGGAATCACACAAGACTCTATGACGATCTCGGGTCTACAGACTACCCTGTACCTATGTCACCGGAGAACTACCATCTGACGTGTGGTATATCACCATCTGGGAGTTCTCGGCAACTCCGTCCAATGTACCCAGTCTCTACTGAGCACCCGTACACTATCTCTGATGTCAAACACCGATGGATATGGGATCATCCATCGCCCATCATATGGGTCAAGATGCGTATACGCTAGTCTACTCTGGTGTATCGATGCCCTGTCTCGATACACCCTCGACTAGGAACAGTTATAGGATGTACTCATCGAATACCATGGCCCCACTAGTATGATCTCATCATAGTCCTAGCAATCGAGTACAGATCCTAAGGGCTTTATCAACATGTGAGAGAAAGACAGTAAACCAATACAAGTCAACATGTTAAGATAAAGTGAAACCAAATAGCATACAAGTGGGAGATTGTTAGTTATGTATATGACCGCCTTTCTAAACGGTGGAAACGCAGTGTTGTCCTTCGTATCTACTCTCCTGACCTCGATCTCCCGGCGATCAACTATCTCCCTGATCAGGTGATACCGCCTCAGAATATGTCTGGACTTTTGATGGGACCTGGGTTCCTTGGCCAACGCCACAGCTCCATTGTTATCGCAATACAGAGGTATTGGATGTTCAATAGATGGAACCACACCAAGTTCACTAATGAACTTCTTTATCCAGACAGCCTCTTTGGCAGCATCGTTGGCAGCGATGTATTCAGCCTCCATCGTCGAGTCTGCAACGGTATCCTGTTTGGAACTCTTCCAACATACCGCCCCTCCATTGAGGGTAAAGACAAAACCCGAGTGCGACTTAGAGTCGTCCTTATCACTTTGGAAGCTGGAATCGGTAAAGGACTCCACCCGGAGTTCTCCGTTACCATACACCAAGAACATCTCTCTAGTCCTTCGCCAGTATTTGAGAATGTTCTTCACAGCTGTCCAGTGACTCTCTCCAGGATCTGCTTGATACCGACTCACTACACTTAGTGAGTATGCTACATCGGGTCTCGTACATAGCATCGCATACATGATAGAGCCTACTGCCTAAGCATAAGGTAACCCTTGCATGCGAGCTCTCTCCAAATCAGTCTTGGGAGACATCTCTTTGGAGAGAGTGGGTCCAGAGATCGTGGGTTGGTTCCCACGGTTGGATTCTTCCATACTAAACCTCTTTAGTATAGTGTCAATGTACCTGAATTGGGACAATCCCAGTATCCATTTAGATCTATCTCTATAGATCATGATTCCCAATATGCAGGAGGCATCACCTAGATCTTTCATTGAGAATCTTTGTGATAAGAAGAGCTTGACTGATTGCAGCATAGGAATATCATTTCCTATCAAGAGTATGTCATCCGCGTACAATACGAGGAAGACAACCTTACTCTCTGCTACCTTCTTATAGATACAAGGTTCATCTATATTTTTGATGAAGTCAAACTCTTTGACTACAACATCAAATCAGATGTTCCAACTCCGCGATGCTTTCTTTAACCCATAAATGGATTTAAGCAGCTTGCACACCTTTCCGCTGCTCCCACTATCTATGAAGCCCTCTGGATGAGTCATGTACACGCACTCTTCTAAATCACCGTTTAGAAAGGCGGTCTTAACATCCATTTGCCAGATTTCGTAGTCATGATATGCAGCAATGGCAAGTAAGATCCGGATGGACCTAAGCATAGCCACTGGAGAAAAGGTTTCGCCATAATCCACACCTGGTCGTTGACGAAAACCCTTTCCAACAAGTCTAGCTTTGAAAGTCTCAACTTTTCCATCTACACCAAATTTCTTTTTAAAGATCCACTTGCCCCCAATGGGTTTTACCCCTTCAGGAGCATTTTCCAAAGTCCACACTTTGTTGGTGTACATGGATTCCATCTCAGATCGCATTACATCCAGCCATTTCACAGAGTCACCACTCGTGATGGCCTGCTTGAAACTAGTTGGGTCATCATCTTCCATGATGCAATCCTCGCTTCCACCATCAATGAGAAAACCGTAGTATCTCTCAGGTGGATGAGAAACCCTTCTAGCTCGGCGGAGAGGCTGGGGTTCATCGGGTACTACTGAATCCTCTGGTTCCACTAAATCATCTGTTGTAGTTTGTTCTGCTGGAACTTCTTCCAGTTGTACCTCAGAGCCACTAATTTCTTTTGCAAGAAATTCCTTTTCTAAAAAGGTGGCATGTTGAGCAACAAACACCCTTTGTTCCTCACTGTGGTAGAAAATATACCCTCGCGAATGTTTGGGATATCCAATAAACTTACATAAAACAGATCTTGCCTCGAGTTTGTCCGGTTTTTGTCTTTTGACATAGGCTGGGCAACCCCATATCTTAAAAAAATTAAGATATGGTCTCTTCCCTTCCCATATCTTATATGGGGTGGTAGGCATAGATTTGGTAGGAACTTTATTCAGTATGTATGCAGCTGCCTCCAGTGCATATCCCCAGAAGGAAATAGGCAACTCAGCCTCGCTCATCATAGAGCGCACCATATCTAATAGGGTGCGATTCCTTCGCTCCGATACACCGTTGTGCTGTGGTGTATAAGGAGGAGTAAGCTGAGAGAGAATCCCATTCTCTTTTAGATAATCTAGGAACTCGCTGCTTAAGTATTCACCTCCTCGATCAGATCGAAGAATCTTAATACTTTTGCCCGTTTGGTTCTCTACTTCGTGCTTATATTCTCTGAATTTCTCAAAAGCTTCAGACTTGTGTTTCATCAGGAATATATGTCCGTATCTAGAGAGATCGTCAGTGAATGTAATGAAGTAGGAAGAACCGTTCCTGGCATGCGTAGACATGGGACCACATACATCACTATGTACCAATCCTAAGAGTTCGGTAACTCTTTCTCCGTGTCCACTAAACGGAGCTTTGGTCATTTTGCCTTTGAGACATGAATGGCAAGTATCATAAGATGATAATTCGAACGGATTCAAATATCCATCCTTATGTAACTTAGCTAGTCGTGTCGCATTGATATGACCAAGTCTACAATGCCACAAGAAGGATTCGTTCATTTCTGAACTTTTCCTCTTGTGTGTGTTTTGTATATTGAGGACTGTATTTTGATTGAGAATGAATATGCCATTATGTAACGAGCCTGATGCAATCAACTTTTGATTTAGGAAGATGTTCATAACATTATCCTGTACTACAAAATTATATCCTTCTTTACTTAATAAAGAAACTGATATAATGTTGCACATCATATTCGGTATATAATAGCGCTCATTCAGAATCAGTGTATTACGACTTGGTAATACTAGGTGATATTCGCCAACTGCTTTGGCTGCAATACTTGCACCATTCCCAACTTGAACGGAATGATCACCTTTTCCCAGTTCTCTACCTTTACGTAGCTCATGTAACAATTTACATATGTGGGATCCTGATCCGGTATCTAATACCCAGAACGTAGGGTGAACTGAGAAACAGTTCTCAATAACTAACACACCCGAAGAAGGTGCATCAACATGCATGTTCTGCATTTGGGCGGCATGAGAATCCAGATATTCTACTATTCCTTGTTCAGTCTTATAACTCTTATAAGAAAGAACGGGACCAACGTTCCCCTGCTCAGTATAATAAGCCGGTTCAGTCAATACATCCATATTATTATCTTGATTATGGCATGACATGGTCGCTACCTGGAGAGAGAGAGAAGAAAACACTTTAGCGTATGCTCTTGCAAGATTAAATTGGTTATTATCTTATCTAATCAGGATGTCTCCCACTGTTTTTATCAAATCTCCCTTCAAACCCTAAAAGGTAAGATTAGCCGGGATTTATTACACCCTACAATTTCGTCAATCTTTCAGCCAGATCGGTGTCAGTACTTGAGGGGGGTTCCCCGTGGTTTCGTACGGACCTAATTAAAGTAAGCCTCATTTTCCCAGAGGCGTAACCCCGTTAACACTTTTCTAGACACCTACTTGATCGGCTGATTGTCTTGTGTAAAACTCTCCCAGGAGTAACTCTTACTCGCAGTGGGTATCGGGATCCAACTATCTCATAGGAGGTATGTAATCTCATTGCAAATTTCAACACTTGAAATTCCCGATAATGCTTTTACCCTAGCGTTCTATGACCTTGACGCAGGCCAACAAACCATAGTCCACTAGTCAAGTTCAACCCGTACATTTCTTGATTGAATTAAACCTACCCGCACGACCCTTGACGCAGGCCAACAAAGTCGTACGACTACCCTAATCCAATCTCATCTCATGTTGCAGATAAGTATTAGTTAGCTACCGCACACTACGCCTTGACGCAGGCCAACAAACGTAGCACGAATACTAAGTAATATCTATCTGAAATGAAGGAAGGCTACGCAGGTTTTTCAGAAAAGCTTGAGCGTAATGAACTTGATATCATCGTAGAATCATGTGGTTTTTGAAAAAGGAGTGTTTTTGAGGCTTTTTCTAGTTTCGCTAAAGAGGTCACTCCCGGTGAAGGGATCTCGGCTCTTTCCCCATCGAATAAGGTGCAGGGTATATCATATATACCGCTGTGCAAAGCAAGAACTATAGAAGCTGTCAAAAACTAAACCGTGAGTTCGTAGCATTTGCCAGTTTCGCTAAAAAGGTCACTCCCGGTGAAGGGATCTCGGCTCTTTCCTCATTGAATAAGGTGCAGGGTATATCATATATACCGCTATGCATAGCAAAACTGTAGCTACCCTTTTTATAAAGTTTTGATTCTACAACATCTTTTAGGTTTCTTTTCTTTTATTAACCTCATTAATAAATCCCATCTTTTTATGCTTCCTAAGCATCACAGAAGAAACGAAAGCAGTAATATTTATATATCAGCATATATATAGTATAAGCATTTGTCTCAGACAGTAATATGATCTCATCACAGAACATTGCAGCAGAAGAACATATATGAAATATTGGATATACTAGGATGTCCGTGTTTTCAATACGAGCAGGTATAAAACACGGATTCCACGGTCGCGATGAATAGCCAAACCCACATCCCTAGACCCCTACGAGAGCGGCAAGTAACACTGCCAGTTCTAGGGTTAGGAGACCCGGTCTCGACTCCTCGAGATGGCCTCCCACTGGACCCTAGAACCCGGTTACTTGTGCTCCCCTCCTTGGGTCTACCTAATGCGGAAAAGTAAATAATATACACTGGAGACATCAACCTCATCCCGGAAGTGCCCTAATAAAAGAATATTACATACAAATGAATTTTACATGAATGAAAATAAAAACCCTCATCTCACATAAAACCCCGGGCTATTCAGAACGCGACGATCCAATATAACATATCACAGCAACACATAATATCACATATCATCAACGTAAGTAAGTATGAATACACCAATTGTCGTTGATGTATAGCAACGAAGACCGGCAATACAACTACATACTACACTTACGGTCACAGAAAAGAAATTGTAAAACTACAATATTTGGAATCCACAATCACTTTAGACATCATAAATCCGAAATATCACATACTTCGCATTTCATGCCTAACTAAATGAATTCCACATATTGTATCACATTCCAGATAAATAGACAGTATTAAACTTTCCGAACAGATAATCAAATATCCAAAATTTCCTAAATAGCTCAACACTTGAGCGGAGTTCAAATAATCCCAGAAACTGTCACAGTACTGATGATCCAGCCGTAGAAGGGTCAAGCCAACGCCTCACATGTGGCACGCCGTACTGCCCCAAACCCTAAGGTTTAGAGACAGTTCAGACGGTCACATAATCGAGTTAAGGTTTGTGTTCTTCTAGAGGGACCGCCGCGTTACTTGTACGTTTTTCCGAAAGATTTAAACCCGATAAAAATTCAACACTTGAAAATTTTTCGTGTCGGGAAAAGGTGAGTTAATGATATCCGTTCGAACATTTTAACAGTTTCTAAATATCCGGAAAACATAACAAAATTAAATATTCCGATCGAATCTACGATTACAAAATAAACCCCAGAACACTCAACACTTGAGTCGGATTAAAAATACCCAGAAAATAGAACTTACAGAAATAGAAATTACTGTGCAAAACAATAGGTTAAATGCCACTGTACGGCCGTAGATCCGCGGCACGTCTAAAATTTTCTTCGGGCATGTTTGATGCCTTATGAACCCTCACAAGAGTGCCTAGGAACCCTACAGTGGTATCAGAGCCGGGATCTTTGCTAGATTATTAGGGTTTAACATGTAAGTAAACATCTTTACTACTAAGTGTGAGGGATTACAACCTTTGTAGTCCGCTCCTTCGCTTCATAAGTTTCGAATAGAAGTCCCTTCGCCGCGATCCACTATCTCCCGGACTCAAGAGAGGCTCCACGACTCGAACAATCAATGCTAGCTTGTAGTATTCCTTTTCTCCGATGATTTACGTCGAAGTTGTAATAACTCAAGCTCTCTCACTATAATGAGGTGAACACCCTAATCTAATGGGCTAGATTAGATGAGGATGATGGAGTAGTATTTATGCTATCTTTTTATATCAATTTCTCATAAGAAATCATCATAAAATGAATAACCAGTAAGCTTTCTCAAAGCTCAAAAGAGAAGAAGATGATGAATAATGAGTTAATCCTTTTGTGATGAATAATAGAAATGAATATATGATTAATCATGGAACCATGGTCAAGGATGACTAGGATAACCTTTGTAGAGAATAAACTAGGGCTAGGGTTTGGTTAGGTTAAAACAATGAGTTATAAGAAAATATCTATCATAATATCTTCTTCATGACAAAAGGAAAAGTTCTAGAAGGTGCAAGAAAGAACTAACCCTAATCAAACCCTAACCTTGCTTAATCTCCACTAAACATGTTCCATTATTAATCATATCATATTACTATAATATATATCACATATATATTATATATTTGTAACAAAAGAAAATAATACAATTAACATATATCGCATATATATCAATGTATTATCCGGTGAGAAAATGAAATAATAAAGCGAGCCAATATTAGATAATGTAATACAATATATCATATATATTATTATACATTAAATCATCGAATCAACACTTGATCCGACAATCGGGCTATATCGAATATAACCAACTAATATATCATGTACTGATTCATCGAATCAACACTTGATCCGATGTCCCAGTTCATATCTAAATATCGCGATATTATAATACGGTATCTCATATCGCATTATCCTCGGTCCTGCACATATCACATATGTGCCTCTACTCCATTTTGCCTGAGCCAAGAAACCTCTATGTAGGACTCTAAAGAATCGTCAATACGCCGGTAGCAGGTGATGATCATATCAAACACCCACAAGCTGCAAGTGGTCAGCATAACGTAACAGCCACCCAGGTATTGAGCGATCAGAAGTTCAACAAACAAGTCTGTACGTTCTCCTGTGAATCCAATCAGTAACACTCCCATAAATTTCGGTCTCTTCGTCTGATATGTCGCATATCAAGTTTAGGGGTGGAATACGTCAGACCCCAGTAACCGATAAGTCGTGTCGATGTGTGGCTCATAACGGGTCGAGAAACTACTGGTAACACTTACCGGTAAATCTCTATATCAGCCCTGGCCAGGGACTTCCAGTTATAGCCAATCGAACACAGCACAACATCAACTCCCTATACCGGGAGAGTCGAATCCCCTCCTATCGCTCATTGCCTCCATATGTGTAACATTTCAGAAAATATAAAATATTATTTTTGGGAATTTAATATTAAAATAATATTTTTCCCGAAAACTGCCGAATTGCGAAATTGGGGTTTTCGAAAAAGGGTATAAATATATACAAATAATTATGAAATAAATAGAAATTAAAATGATTTATTCATTTAATAATATAATTAAAGGATTTGGCATTTTTAAAATTTATTATACGCAGTTTCGATAAAAACCCGATTAGTGCACTGCTTATCGCGGTTAAGCCAAATGCCCGTTTTTACAGTTTCCATAGTTAGTGCACCATGACATGTTCATTTTGTTACATGTTTCATTTCATTTGGGCTTTATATTATGGTTTTTGGTAAGAAAGAGAGAGAAAAGGGGGCCATGATGAGTGAGGAGAGAGAAAGGGGCATAATGATGGCTTGGAAAGAGAGAGAGTGTGTGTGAATTATAATGAGAGAGAGGGGGGCTGCTGCCCAAATCATAATCCCTCACCATTTCCCTCATCCTCTTCATCTCCTCAAGCTCCCAACCCTCCTCAAATAATCCCTAGAACCATCTCCTAACAATCCCCAAAACCCTACACACCCTTCACAAATATTAATCCCCTCTTCAAGCTCTATACATGGGGACCAAGAAAAATTCAGTTTTGATGACCTTGGAGGATTCATGGATGCTATATGAGGTAATCCCTTCACTAATTGGGTAGTTTTTCATTTACTTTAGTGTTCACATGTGTTTAGATGTGATATTGTGAAGATTAGTGAGATATTAGGAAACCCTAGAAAAAGGTTGAGTGTTTGTTGAAATTGGTGATGTGTAGTGGCTGCCCACAAGCCTTAGTGGTGTTTTACTGACCTGGAATGGGGGATGAAACCCAAAATACGGATTTGGGATTTGAGTTCATGTCGATTTGTGTGATTTTAGAAGGTATTTTGAAATCTGGAGCAACCAGGGGACCCTAGAAATAAAATTGAGCTGACAGTGAGTTGTGCAGGCATCTAGGAAGCCACCACCAAGACCCGAGCCCCTAACTCAAATCCCCGGCCGCAGATTTAATCATTCTGGCCGCAATTTGCGTCCAGAGTAGGATGGAATGGTTCCAGATTTGGTCCATGGCTCCTTTTGCACTAAATTAGACCCCTCATATATGTAGTTTTGGCTAATTGTCATCTGGGGAAAATCTGAGAGCATTTTGGTGTGTTTTAGGCGATATTTTCCGTATTTTTAAATGCACTTTCTTGATATTTGGATTTGTATTTGGTTGTCGGGTGTTCGTACATCGACAACATGGGTTGTTTGATTGATTTGCACGTTTAGGCTATAGGTTCTAACCTGTGAGCACACTGTGCGTTGTATCGGTTTTCTGCGTCGATTTTAATACGTATTGCGATTGGTTATTATTGTAGGTACCCTCGCATGGATTCCGAGGCGAAGAAGTGTGGCGTCATCGATTTCGGCGAGCGAAGACCAGGTGAGTAGATCTATATCTACCGGGGAAGTCGGGTGGATGGCGTATAGCACCCCCGCAAACTTCTGATGGAAACCGATTTATAGAGTATGGTTAGGAAACCTAGATTAGGAAACTAGGGTTAGAATATAGATAGCTATGTAGTCACATTAGAAACTAGAGATTAGTTAAGTGTGATATGCTACTACTACCCTAGGATGATGTTTAGCGATATTACCGCTTAGGGTTCTGTAGGACTAGATAGTCGATGTAGATGCGTCATCCGAACCATACCTTTTTATAAACTAAAGAAACGTATGTATCTTTTAAATGTATATCTTGAGGGATGTTATGGATTTTCAAATGATGTCTTTGCCTTAAAAACACCGTAACCCCTGTTTTCAAAACTACGATTCACTTCTTTAAAAATCTGATTGTATGGTTCGGAAGTGTTTGTTAGATTAGATACTTATACATAGTAGAGATAGCATGTTTATGTAAATTCGACATGATATGAGATATAAATGCAATGAAAGAATACAAGACGAATTTGATGATATGATGAGATGATGATATGATGTGATGGTATACGGATGCGAGTCGATCGAGATGATTTATACCCTGCCGGTCCCCTGATATGAGATTATTGCAAATGCGATCCGGGACATAGGTATATAGGGTTATATATATATAGAGAGAGAGAGAGAATGTTGTGAATCATGGAAGATAGGCCGTATGTGATATTAGGCCGTACCCTCATTTGTCTTATAGGATGATAGGATCCCTTTTAGTATAATGCCGCCGCACGATGATATTCCGTGCGTGATGAGTTGACTTGATGATTGATCCTTACCCTTGACTAGAGATTGTCGTACGATGGATTATACCGTATGCGATGTTATTGGGCTAGATGCCGATTGATAGATTCACCGACTCGGACATATGATAGTTATGTATACCTTATAGCTGTTAGCTGATGATTATATTGCTACATTCATACTTGTACACATACACATTGTATATTCATATTTTGTGCACACATTCATGGTACATCTATACCTGCGCATATACATATGGTACCTACATAGATAACTGGTTTTATTGGAAAATTGGGAACCGCGTGTTATACTTTAAAAACCGGAATCATTTTAAAAGAACGGTTTTCCCCTTAATATATTATATCACTGTTCCATGTTGCATGATACACGGATATGCTTGCATTCTTTTTATATGTTGCATACATCATGCTTTATTATTTTACGCATTGAGATATGTTGTTTTCATGAGATTTCAGAATTTGAGAACCGTGGAAATTTCAAAAGAGATTATGTGTTGTTTTAAAACCCCGGTTTCTCTTGATATGATATCAGTGCGTCCACCATGTGTTTTCTCGGTTCTGAGAGCGACATGTGAAACCCGATTCGAGGAGGCGGATGAGGCTGGTTGCGGGTACATGGTGGGCCCGGTATGGTACCCCGGGGCGAGAACGGATCGCTGTGTAGTAGACGGTGAGCCTGGCAGAGGGACTACTACCTACCGGTGATAGTATTTGGACTCGGCGGATATCCGGAGGATACCGACCGGAGTCGAGAGATGATATGGGCCGATCCGGACTGACAGAGCCCGTGGGCCGATCCGGACTGACGGAGCCCGATATATGAGGATTTACGTGCCGATGCTGGGCACAGTTTTCATGATGCTTTCGAGTGTCGATGCTAGGCACTCAGGTTCCATGATTTAGATGTGTCGGGAGGGACACCGTTGATATATATATCCTCATACTTTCATGCACACTCTTTTATGATATTTACATGCATGATATTGTTGCGTCAGTGGTTGACGCGTAGACTGGATCCACATACATACAAACATACACCGATTCTACTATCGGAGATTATACACATGCTTATAGACATTGATTCATGGGTGGACGAGATCCACATATCTGCATACCTTGGTTATGGTTGGACGATACCCATATACATGCATTGATTATTACTGTGGGATGTTATCCGCATGCACATAGGTAGTGACGACCTTGTTGGCACATATACGACCCGGTAACCCTAGATATCATAGTATTACCTGTATGATATAGTTGACCTAGGAGTCGTTGTTTATTCGATTTCTACTTGTAGATATATTTCTATTCACGAGTTGGCAACTCACCCCCGTTGTGCTACAGTTCTTGCAGGTTGACCGCTTGGATCAGTAGCGGATTCGCTGGCATACAGCTTTATTTGGGTGTTTTGCATTGGTAGGTGGGACATTGTATCGTACCCACTCTTGTATTATATTTCATATTGTATCTAGTTAACTCCATCAATAAATCAAGTTGTATTTGTATAAGTGATGAGACTTAGTGAGACTTGTAGTTGCGAGATTTGAGCGATGGGTTTTATTTTTCCCTTTGGGGTTATATCTTGCTCTTTTCCTTATCTTTTTATGGTGAACTTCGCCGTTGGGCGTCGTATACTCATTTATATTGCATTGCGTGGTTGTGATCCGCCGTTTGGCGAAGAGCTAGCTCCCGCTTGGGGATGCCATTATTCTTGTTATGTTTTGCGGTTTTGGATCAAAATATACAAAGGAGGTGCTGCCAAAATTTTTCAAAAGACGAAACATGTTTTTTTCAAACTAGAAAATTTCATTTGCATCATTCATGTTTCTTTCTATGCATTAAGCACACTTGATTTTATTATACCTTTGTTTAAAAAACTCCACCTCCTTTATTTTCTTAAAAAGGTTTAGATTTCTGGGTTTCAGCTTACTTGAATTCCGTTACGCCTTTAGACGTGGCGTGATTCAAGTGCTGGTCACGAGCTAATATTTCGGGTCGTGACAAAGTTGGTATCAAAGCGCTAGGTTTAACCTTTGTTCGAGTCTATGTTTGACTATGCGGAGTCTAGGGCGGGTATGTATTTCGGAACCTAGGCTTGACCTTACGGAACTTAGACTTGAACGGGGGGTATTAGACCCGAACTTTCGTTTCATAGGCTGACCCTGATTGATGGAGTAGGTAGCTTGAGTAGAGTAACGTACCGTACGTATATTCCACGGCATATTTACGATATGATACTCCACTTAAGAAACCTTAGAATGTACATATTTTTGAGACCCGTGATTCTCTTCGTATCTATGATTATACATCCATTGGAGATCCTTGATTCTATTTGTTTCCATGATCATACTTTCATTGATGTTGTTCCTTCTTATGATCATGTATCCATACTGGATTTGTCGTTTCCTCTCATGCCGTTGATCTGCTTTATTCGATACTCGATTGAGGTTCCTGTCACCATAGTTGAGCGCAGTTTGAGCTGCTGCTAGCGATGCGGTCGGGCGAGCTCGTCTGGTACAAGGGCCGACCATTGTGTTTTCTGGTGACATGGGAACGTCCCGAGTTAGTATTTTGTTGCGACCTCTTGTCGAGGAGAGTGCTTGGTTTTACACCGGATGATCGGGCCATTGTTAGAGCTGCCAGTTGAGAGAGGATTGTTGATGTAAAGCATACCTCAGAGATTATGATGTCGCCTACCGTGCAGACAGGTGACCCAGCTGTTGCCGAGATGATGGGATGTCGCTTCCAGAGCTTACGGGCTAAGACCGCCGGAGCTACCAAGCAGAAATAGGACAGTTGATAGCTAGTCTACCCCGATTTGAGAGATAAGAGTGATTCGTCCGATTTATGCGCCGAAGCAGGCCCAGTTGAGTTGAAGATTTCTAGTGTGGAGAGCCTTACTCAGATCTAGAGCAGACCGATTTAGAGACGACCGCCAATGTATCGCCTTTCCTGGAGGATTGAGGCGATGTTCAGTGTACAGACGAATGAGCCAGTTGTTGCTGCAAATGACGAGGTATCGCCCAGAGGTTGGAGCTACTACTGCATAAGTATATACTTAGAGATATGATGGAAGGTCGCTAGCCACCCAAGGGTGAAGGACTAGGACATGTGGTTAGTTCGCTACCCGATGCGAGGTCATCAGATAGATTGATTCCAGCTAGAGACGACTTCACGTAGATTTGTTGAGAGTCGATAGAGACGATCGAATGTCAAGAAACCGTATTCCAAGTTTAAAGTATTCGGAAAGACGTGCAAGCAATTCTATGGACCCTCTAGAAGAATGAAATCCTAACTCGACATAATGACCATGTGAAAGCCGGCTGGATCACTGATGCTGTGGCATGTACTCGATACTATTAAACTGTACCCAAGATGTTGATCTCTTGAGGGATTATGAGGTTTTGACATATCGATCGGATGGTTCGACATCATTCGGATATCTTGTGATGGGATACATTGCTTAGGAGACTCCAGATACGAGCATAGCCGTTGGAGCGCAGTCCTTGCAGCCACGAGAAGACGAGTCCGAATCAGTCGACATTGGAGTCGAGTGAAGTAAAGAGTTTGATTAGTTCAAAAATATAAGTTAACCGTAATCAGAAACGGCGTCGCTATGCAGCTAGCCGGTGAATACGGGTCGATCCACAGGGATGTGTAATTTTCTTATATGTTTTTACGAGTTGATTCAAATTGTGGTTTGATTTTTCTCGATTGATTTTAAAAACTAAGTTGTACGATATTAAGGGACTTGCTAGGGTTAGGTCTAAAGTGGGGTTTGATGAGATTGATCTTATCACCTCTTTCAATGCACTCGATTTAAAGCTTTTTAGAAGTCATAACAATTATTAGTAAAAGGGATTAGGATGATTGGGAAGAAACGAAGTTTCTTCCTCTAGATCCTTGTCCGTCCTTTCCTACTAATTGCTATAACCTTCATGGACGTCATGCATGTCCGGTCCTTTATACTACGGTTTCACCGTTACCTCATGGGTAGGGTGCCATAGGGAGCGGATCATGCATGCGTGCATGAAGTTCTACTTATAAGAAATTATTCGCATTGAAAGAGATGAGAGATATTCATCTCTCAATCCCTCCCCTATTCCTAACCCTAACAAGCGAGGAAATTACTCGCTCATTAGGGTGTCTTTTAAAAATAGCATTTTGAAAGCACTTACCGATTGCATTTGAAAGAACTACACTAAATTAACTAGGGCAATTGTATGATTAATCTACGGCAAGAATTATACTAGAAAGCTAGGGCAACAATTAAATTAACACTAAGGCAGAAAGTAAAAATAAAAACTTACAGAAAATGATGCTCTTTTTCTCCCAACAATTCTGAAATTTTATTGATTGAAAAGAGGCATAGGGTTTACAAATTTGTGATTACAATTTATAAGTAAACAGGGAAAACTAGGGTTACAGATTCTCGCGCATGCGATTTTACAGATATGCCCACGAAAAATCCCAACCCTCGCACCGACGCATCGACACGAGAAAATTGCACCGACACGGGCACTAAACGGCCGCGGAACCGCGGCATTGGTTGGCTTGGGCCGCAGTTTCGCGGCCCTTTGGTGAGCTCGGCTCACCAAACTTCTTGAGCTGCATTCTGGTGTCTTTTAATCTCTATTTCTTCTGTACTTTTCTCTATTTGGATTTTGGATCTTCTCTAGATTTTTCAGTGAAATTTGTAGTGGTCTTTTAACTGTTTTCTTTAACATTTTGGACCATGCATTGCCTTGTGAATTGTTCTTCGTCTAGGCTTGAGTAGGATCCTTCTACTTGCTTGTCAAAAGTCACTCTTTTGTATCAACTTTCGTCTTTTTCACTGTATTTGCTCCAAGAACCTGTATCCTGTAATATGCAGCAGTCATGCGTCAAAAGCACCTGTTTAGTTATAAAACGAATAAGAATTGGGGAATATGAATTGCAATATTATGATATGAACAAATACCCCCAAACTTATTTTTTGCTCGTCCTCGAGCAAACTTATTATTTTATTCTCAATAAAACCTAACCGCACTTTCGCAGGGAAACGCGATTGCACTGAGCACGTGCAACAAGCCGTTAAACCTCTAGGTGTCCCTAGTAGGAGGAGTGTTGTCTCCTGAGGGTTTTCAGCGGATTACACCCACAAAATCCTATCAATTTGGCTCTTTCGACAATAATTCTCCAATTAGGTTTTCTAACACAGAATTCTATTATCATCGACTCATAAATTATCCACCCATATTCTTTACACTTCCTCATCATTTAACTTAAGATTATATATGTTCTATAGAATCACTCAGCTTTCGGCATTTCTTAGGTTTTCCTTTTAGGGTTCCATCTCCACTTAGGAATTTTTCTATCAACTCTACTAAAGATATAAGTTTTATTCTTCATTCCTTTCTTTTATCTAAACTCTAATCACATATCCCCACGTGTGTGTATAGATCACCCTTACACTTGGAAATTCAAATCAAGCAATCATACCCTTGTCCGTTGTCCCAAGTACTTATTAAATGGTGAATTTCGCTTACACATCCTTCATGCGACCGTTAATACTTCTTGAGGTACCAACGACCGATTACAAAATGCGTTAGCGTTTTAAAGCGTAGGTCCTAGTTTTGCAACACCTAAGGCTTTAGCAGTGACTCCCAAACCAGTTGGTCTAAGGCACTAGGTGATGAAGCACCCTCGCTATATATTTTTCTATTTTTAGCCTTAAGTAATCACAAAACCAGTGTTCATTTTTTTTTATTCACTTTTTTTTTCATTGTACTAAGGACTTTAGACAAGAGCATTTCAAGGTCTCTTCTACTAATCCAAGTTTCAAGGTGCGTGACTGTGTATTTTGTAGGGTATACATTTTCAGAATCCATACTTAAGCCAGGAATTATTTTTCAAACTTATACTCTAAAAAGAATATCAATATTTTTCCTTTATTTCAACTTAGCCCAAAAAGTGAACTCAAAATTTGCCTATTTCTAAATAAACTACAAAGACATACTTTCTATCGTTAATCTTTAAAGAAGGTTATTTTTAGGGTTTTTAATTTACCAAGTCTAAGATCTAGTTGTTCGTAGTTAGTTAACCTATTTGTCAAACTCAAGTTAAATGTGGCCAAAATTGAATACAATAATTTTTATAATTTTTTAAAATTTTTTCAATTTTTATGGGTTTTCAAATAATATGCGAATGCAAAAATATGTATAAATGAATGCGAAGGTAGAAGACGTACCGAGCATACCCCCAAACTTAAACTTGACAGTGTCCTCACTGTCATGCTGCACTAAGAGGGTCAAAATGTCGGCGCTCCCCTGTTTATTTATTTATAATTTTTTTTATTTTATTGTTAAAAGAAAAAAAAATATGTACAGAAAGGCCCCCCCAAACTTCAATGAAACAATGTTAGACATTACTGCCAGACTTTGCACAGACCAAACATCAACACCAACCAGTCGAAAAATTCATCTGTAAAGATTGTCGGTTGGTGGAAGAACATGTTGTACCGATCCAAAAAGAATTGGGGAAGATAGGAGTGTTGGTAGGGAAAGTGTGGAAGTGAAAAGATATGATGTGGTGATGAATCAAAATGAGAATGAGAATGAGAATGATTAGCAGTCAGTGGAATATTGGCATTCTCATAGCTTATTAAAAGAAATGGTGGTGGTTCAGCTTCTAAAGGAGGAGGTTGACTCACCACAATACCCCCAAAATGTTTCTGTGGGTCCTTTATTGACTTGGCATCATCCATCAATTGCATATGATATTCAATTATGAGGGAACTAATCCCCTCGATGTCCGCCATAGTCCAACTGAAAGCTTGCCGCCTATCTTGTAAGACCTTTAAAATAGCGTTCTCCTGCTCAAAGGCTAGAGAGGCTGATATTATAATGGGAAAAGTCTTATTCTCACCTATGTAAGCATTTTTAAGGTGAGGCAGCAAGGACATGAGTTCGAGTTTCGGAGGCGAAAGAATCATTGCGGAATCTACCTCGAACTCAAAGGACTCCAACACAGGTTCGAAATCACTGCAAACAACCGATTCGGATGGTTCAATTAACTCATCCACAAATTCAAACGACTCATATTCGGGCTGTGAGTCGTCGTCATCCGAAAAAGTGAAACATTCATAATCAATATCGGTTGTGTCAACTGTGGTAGGCTTAAGGAGGGACGCACTAGTGGCGTCAAAACTGTTCTCATCAAACAAGAAACTTTCAAACTCGCAGTCCTCCTTCGTGATTTCATGAATAGAGCAAACTTCTCGTGTACTAGTATTAGGCACGGGGGGGGCAGACTTCCTGACTTGTAAATATTGAACTCGTTAGACGTCTTCCCGAAGGATAGAGTCATGGAGCCATTGCGACAGTTTATTACAGCATTGGAAGTGGCCAAAAATGGTCGACCGAGGATCACCGGAATTTGGTTCCGTGAGTTAGCAACAGGTTGTGTGTCCATGACAATAAAATCAACGGGGAATATGAACTCCCCAACTTTGATCAACACATCCTCTAGCTCACCCCTTGGATGGGCGATTGATCGATCAGCCATTTGGAGAGTATAGTGAGTGGGCTTAAGCTCTCCAATGCCTAATTGCTCGTACACAGAATAAGGTAGCAAATTGACACTAGCACCAAGATCTAGTAGTGCTCTATTGATGTTCTTGTCCCCAATTGTTATCGAAATGGTAGGACAACCGGGGTCCTTTTGCTTTTGGGGTAAAAAATTGACAAGAGCATCGCTAATAGCACTAGCGACGAAAACTTTCTTTGGTACTTGTGACTTTCTCTTTTTGGTGCATAAGTCCTTTAAGATTTTTGCATATGAAGGAACTTGCTGGATTGCATCCAAAAGAGGTATATTTATGCTCACCTGTTTGAACAGCTCAACAATCTTCTCCATTTGTGGAGTTGGTTTATTGGATCTCAACCGGTTTGGAAAAGGAGCATTTTGAAAGGTTGTTGAGTCCAATTTTTGCGGATCAGATTGTTGAGTTGGAACGGAACCCCGTGTAGATGTGTTCGTGCTGTAAGAAGTGGGTCCGTTCGAGCTAGAAGGAGTAGAGCCTTGTGAATGATGAAGAATAGGCTCTAACGAAGAAGAAGTAGAAGAAGAAGGTGAAGAAGAACGTGAAGAAGATGAAGAAGGGCCACCGGCAGGGGTATCATTGTTAATGCCCACATTGTTTTACAACTCTTTTCCCGATCTCAACGTGGTCACAGCGTTAACGTTATGAGTTTGCTGTTGATTTGCAGCATGTGCGTGATCGGGGTTGGGCAATGGTTGAGATGGGAGCTTTCCTTTTTCGCGCTCGCTCAATACTGCATTGAGTTGTGCAATTTGTGCCTCAATAGATTTGATGCTTTGATCGTGTGAGGCACTGTTTTGCACCAAAGATTGAATAGAAGTCTCTAGTCTTGCTGTAGACTGTGTAGATTGCTTTAGGAACGCATCTAGACTTCTTTCGAGCGATCTAACCTTGTCATTATTAGGTTGAACAAAATTGTTTGGCGGGTAAGATGTGTTAGGCACAAAATTGTTCACCTGATTAGGCTAAGGTTGCTGTTGGAAAGGTTGTTGTTGAAATTGAGTTTGTGAGGGTGCTTGTTGTTGTTGTGGAGGAGGTCCTTGAAAATTGTTATTTCCTTGGGATTGTTGATTTTGGTTGTCACGACCCGAAAGTACGGAACATGACCGGCACTTAAACTACGAACGTCTCGAGGCGTAAGTAATCTAAGTAAACCGAAAACCCAGAAATCCAAACCAAGAAAAGTAGTAGAGTGCAGGAAAACCAATTTAAAACAAGTAGGTTTAATAGCATAAGCCGAATTATGCGGTTTTTAAGAACATCAAAATTTACTGAAAATTTCGGCAGAGTCTCCTTTGTAAAAACTGGCTCCCAAACGGGATACAACATAAATAGTATACGAAATCAATAAAAAGGCATCCCCAAGCGGGAGCTAGCTCTTCGTCAATCGACGGTCACAACCACACAAGCAATATAATATACAACGCCAACGGCGAGGATCAAAACTCAAAAGGAACTCAAAACCACCAGAAATATAACGAGCGACTCTAAGGTCGAAAGAATAAACAGCACTAGTCTCTATCTCAAAATAAATACATGTTTGGTTGATGGAACTTCTAGATACAACAGAATAATGATATACGAGATATATAATGGGGGTATGATACAAGTAAACCCACCTACTAGCAAATCACCCGAATGAAACTGAGCCCGCAAGCCGTAATGAAACCTGTACGGCAAATCTGCAAGAAACTGGGGCACAACGGGGGTGAGTTGCCAACTCGTGAATAGAAAAACATCTACGCACAGAAATCGCATAAATAACGCAACCTAGGTCAATGATCATAATATATCCTCAAATATAAGTATAACAGGCAGCCTATAACAATGACTAGGGTAATATCTAACCCGAGTATAATTTCATGTGCCCGTGTCAGTGCCTCAGGTAGCAATATATCATATGAATGAGGTATGAATGCATGAAAAAGAATACATGTAAATGAAGAAACTGTTTTCATAAATTAGTGAGATTTCCTTCGTATTTTTAAACTGAGGTATCATAATGAAATCAGTATCAACAGTGTCTAGCATCGACACAAAACATAAATCTCACTGTCTCGAAATATCAATGTCTCAAGCTCAATATCTAGGGCGCCGTCAGTCCGGACCGGCCCCTATCATCCATCTCAAGACCACGACGGTATCCTCCGGATATCCGACGCGTCGGGTAATATCACCGGTAGGTAGTGCTCCCCAGCCAGGCTCAACGTCAACACCACATTCCTCTTGCCCCGGGGTACCATACTGGGCCCACCATATACCCGTGACGGTTCCTCCACTCCTCGACACGGATCTCCAAAACCACAGCAAACTCATGGTGGACGACACTTTACATCACTAGAAAACCGCAACATTTTATATTTTAAAAGATCATAAGTTGTAAATTTTGCGGCTTTCCCCGAAATCCAGAAATATCATAAATCTCAAGAAATCATCACAAGTGCATATGTCAATGATAATGAACTAGGCATGAACAACTGAATAACAGTATGCACGAAGTGGTAGGTAATAACTACAATGTCTAAAATGGCATATAAGGGAAGTACACTAATATCATGTCAAAACTACCAGCTAACAATCTAAGTCAAGCAATTATATTCTCTAAAGTGTACGTGACATGGCAATTACCGATGAAGATGTGTGTGAGCCGGCAAGTAGGTGTACGTGGTACATACGCATCATCGGTAATGGTGCTGGTGTCCTAACAGCATGATATCAATAATGGAATATGCAGCAAAATAAATATGCGAGGCAGAGCGAACAGCAATAATGTGCGGGAGCTGAATACTAGACACAACGATAACTAATCTGCAATAATCTAATATAAGTCCTACGAATGGTGCCTTTTGAAATAACACGAATCATGGGGTTTTGAAAATAGGGGCTACGGTGTTTTTATGAAAAGATACGCCGTTTTTGAAATATCCGTAGATTCCCTTGAGCTGTCTTTAAAAATGCCCGCGATTCGTTAGTTTTTGAAATAGGTAAGAAGTCTAATCTAATCTAACAACTACACTAAACTATACGGCTGAACTAACAAGCTGAACTACAGGTAAGGAAACCGCCTATCATCTGAGTCGATACATATACATACATGTATATGTATAGTCGGTGATCCCGCCTCAATAATATCATATCCGATACCATATCTATAATCAGGCATCCCAAGTCAAGAGTGCGGATCAATCATCAATATAGCTCATACGTAAATCCGTCGTACGGCATCCCAATCTGGGTACGGGTCAATATCACATTCATCATACTATTCATCTGGTATCCTCTTTATCAAATATCATGATCGGGGTACTGATCTACGTCTAGTACCATACTGATACCGCCTACGTATGCATGGACGTGTGTGAAACACTACGTCAAGGACCCGCTACAACGGCATGTCGTATCTAAGATACGAACCCTGCTATATCATCGATCTCACGGCCTCAAATCAAATCTCATCGACTCAGCTCAATCCCAAGTATCATCCTCAGTCCGTATGTGAACACATAGTCCCATACCCATGTGAACACATAACTATAAAGAATCCCATGAGCACATATCAATAGGAATGTATGCTAGTATATATGTGTGTATGTGTGTGTAACACTACCCTAGGGTTCGCAACACTAAAGTAATCCAACACACCAATATCCATCCTAAGCATCGTTATTAATCCTAAATAACATATAATAATTGTTGGTGTGTATACGCATCCGTATACACCACCACGGACTGCGGGGGTGCTATACGCCATCCACCCGACTTCTCCCCGTAGATATAAATCTACTCACCTGGTCCTCGCTAGCCGGTGCCGACGTCGCCACGCGCTTTCTTGTCATCTCGAAGTCCACATGGGGGTACCTACATATCATAACGTACCATATCGCATTAAAACTAAATTCGAAATCGAAACGGCATACGAAAATCAAATCGGCACGCGTATCACGCATAGGTCCAAACCTATCGCCCACGCATGCAGGAATAGTCAAACCAACCCTCGATGTCGATGTACGAACGTCAAACCATCGAGAAAATCTAATCACACTCATTTGCACATTCACGAACACTAATTTTAATATAAACTAGGTTAAAACTCACAAAAACGCCAATTTCACTTAAAAAGTTATTTTTCCGAAAATCTAGCAAGCACAATTCGCCGTTTTTGTACAAAACACAATATTTAAATGAATGTAGCGGCCAATATATTTATTAAATATCTTAAATAAATCGTATAAACAATTTCCGGAATTTAATCTCATTAAATTCCAAAAATCCTAATATTCTAGTTTACCAAAAATACCCTTTTTAACAATTTCAAAGCAAAATACACAAACTACAATCTAGCTTAGAATTGCATGATCCAAAGCATTAAACCACACTTAATAAAGTTAATGAAGCCAAGAAAAACCTAATCACACTTTTAATCCCAATTATATAACCAATTTCAAAAGCCTAATTAGCAAATTAGCATAATTAACACAATTTCCTTAAACTAACCATTAACAACTAACTACTAATCTTGTTCTACAATTTTAGTGGCCACAATATTCACCAAATAACTTAATTAGGTCACAAAAATATTAAGTAGATTTTTATTTCATCTAATTACATCTATCCTAAAACCTAGTTTCCAAAATATTTTCATTTGGACAATTACATGTTACAATTGGCAATAAGTAACAAATTTAAGTTGCATAGCTTAAGATGCTAAAAAAAAACAACCATCACACAACCATGAACACATGATCACAACCTAACTTGATCTCAAACTCTTTCCATTACAAACTAAATCCCAATTAGAGTTGCATTCAAACTTAATTGACTTTAATCAAAGAAACTATCCAATAATTAGATTTGGCTTGGGATTTATACCTCACCAAAAACAAGAGACCAAGCTTGAAATCTAGCCTCCCAAAATGGCCTCCAAGCTCCTAGATCCATGCAAGAATAGCTATTGAAAAATGGGTAGGAGTTAGATTTGAGTTTTGGTTTAATTTTGATGGAAATTTGATGGATTTTGAAGACTTTTTTTATGAGGAAAAGAGAGGGGAAGAAGGAGGAGGGGCTGCAGTTTGAGGGAGGATGGGGCTCGGCCAGCAGGTGGGGGAGGGGTGTGGGTGTGGAAAAGAAAGTCCAAGTCAAGGTAAAATACCCCCCCAAGTCAACACCAACTTCTTCTCTCACTAATCTTTTCTTTTCCTTTCATTTCTATGAAATTCAAGTGGGGACAAAAGAGGGGGCTGCTGAATTCAGCCATGGGGATAAGTGAATGGTGGTGTGTGGGTGTGGGTACGGGTGTGGGGTGATGAAAAATGATAAATACAATACCCCAAACATCCATTTACGCTAAAAAAAGCCTTTTTTTTCAATAATTTCCAAACCGTTATGGCAAAGGATTTCGTTCCAAAAACCACATGATAAAATTTTATTTAATGTTTTATGATGCACAAAATTTGTTTCAACTCATTCCAATTTGTAATTTTCCCTAATTAAATGTATTAGTGACGGCTTAAATAATAATAAAATAATATTTTTTTCAGAAAATTTGAAATTTCACCAGCGGCTCAATAAACACCAAATAATAGCAATTACATAGCTAGAATATGTATATTTAATTTTTATAATAAGATATTTGCCTTTTGACTTTTTACAGAAAACCCCCTTATTTTACCGATTTTTTTTGAAATTTCACCGAAACGATTTTCAAAGCGTTACATTGGTTCCAAGTGAAATTTGGGTGACTCCTCCACCCCGGATTGTATGTCGAAGAGTATGGATCGTTTCTCTGTCGTTGCTGAAAGGCAGCATTGACTTGATCCTGTCCTTGAGTAGATGCATTGTAAGGAAACTCTTTGGTGAGATGTGAAGGACTCGAGCAACAAGCACAAACAGTTCGTGGAGGCACAACAGGGGCAGGAGAAGACGATGAGATTTTAGTCTCAATCGCTTCTAGCTTTTTCGTAAGAGCGGCCATCCCGGCCTTCATAGCAATCGACATCTCTACTTGATGTATGCCTGCCCTAGATTGACCACTAGAAGAAGATGATGTGGTCTTGGTACTCTCCCACTGAATTGTTTGCTCACTAAGATCCTCAAGAAACTGCCAAGCTTCGTCACTAGACTTGGAGAGAAAATGACCTTGACATATGGTTTCTAGCAACTGCTTCGTTGCCGAGTTCAATCCCTCGTATAATGTTTGGCAAAGTTGCCAACTTTCGATCCCATGATGAGGGCATTGAACGAGTAGGTCTTTAAATCTCTCGAAGCACTTCCAAAATGGTTCGGAAGGAAGTTGTGAAAATTGTATAATCTCATTGCGGATTCTAGCAGTTTTGTGATGAGGATAGAACTTTTTAAGAAAAGCTTTCACAAACTCGTCCCAATTTCTAATGGAATGTGATGCGGTGCTGTATAGCCACTTCTCGGCTAGGTCACATAAGGTAAAAGGAATGACCCTTAGCCTTATAGCGTCATCACTTAATTGGGTCGTTTTCATCATAGCGCATACATTTTGGAATTTATTGATAAAGATATAAGCATCTTCAGATTCCAAACCATGAAATTTTGGCAGCATATTGATGAAATGTGGTTTTATTTCAAAATTGTCCCCATTTGCCGGTGGGGGTGAAAGACAGGTAGGTAAAGAAGTGCGGACGGGGTAGAAGAGATCCTGGAGCGCGACTCGTGCGGGCGCTTCAATAGGCGGTTGATTCGGGTTATTCGTACCTAACGGAGGTGGAATCATTCCCGTTGGTAAGGTATTGTTGGGGTTGAATCCCGACATGCCTTCGGAAGAAGAATTTGAAGGTGTGGGTAAGAAAGTGGACGGAATGTCGACTTCGGTGTCGAAGGGTTCGTCGGTCGGTACCAACGAAACACGAACTAATCGGGCGTTAGTATCCCTAGTCCAAAGTGACATACACTAAAAGGGTAGTGCAGTCAGAAAAAAGAAGAAAGACAGAATGTGGAGGTAAGATAACGTCAATGAAGGGAAGTGGTGGAAGTGAGTTGCAAGTTTTCTTTAGCGACAAGTTGCAAGTTTTGAAAAGATTTTTCTTTTTTTTTTATGTGAGAATGTTTGCAAAGAAGTTTTTGGAAAGAGACTCGTGACACAAATGTATCAACCACACATGCACAATCAGGCCTAGATCTAGGGTCACCTAGGTCTGCTAGACAGCTCCTAACTAGGGCTAGAAATAGGACCTCAAACCGCCTCTTCACCGACAATTTCGGCCAGGTAAGTGGGAAGGAACCACAGTAGTGGGCCTAATTAATAACCACTAGCCTAGACACACTTGCCTAGACACCGCAAGGTCAGGTTAGGATAAACGGTCGATGACTATACGAGTCCTTTTCCTATTGAGCTCGATGTCCTTAGGGCTGAGTCTAATATTTTTTAATTAATGGTGGTCAATGCAAATGCTTTAAGTGTTTTCTGGGGTCCTGGGAAGGGTGATGAAATCCCCACCCAATCTGAGTTTGGTCAATTAGCCCCTTAAAGTCCGATTAAATTATGCAAAACACAAAATTCACTTGCAATCAATTTTTTAGCGCCGCGCAAAGAAACCTGCAGAAAATCTGTTATTTAGAAGGGGAGAGAAGATTTTTAGCGCAAAGAATTCCTGCAGAAAGTTTTTACAGTGGATATAGTGTAGGCTACAGAGGGGAGAATGAGAGATCGTACCATGCAATTTTCATGCAGAGAGGAGGTAATACCGCCGCGGCTCCGCGGTTTTAGCACCCAATGGCCGCGGTTTCGCGGTCAGGTGACAAGATCAGCTCCTGAAAAAAATTGTACTGCTCTGTTGGTTCAATCTACCTCTGTTGTGATGTGCACTTTACTGATTTGCCTTCTGTAAAATTCCAGATCCGTGATTCTTCGCTGTTCCTGCAAAATTCAAACAACAAAACCCTTCAAACAGATAAAAATTGATAAAAAAAATTTTGTAATTTTTATATTTTCCGATTTTTATAATTTTTAAAATTTATATCAACCCGAAATCACACAAAAGAAATTTTACGCCATCCCCGGCAACGGCGCCATTTGATTAGTTCAAAAATATAAGTTAACCGTAATCAGAAACGGCGTCGCTATGCAGCTAGCCGGTGAATACGGGTCGATCCACAGGGATGTGTAATTTTCTTATATGTTTTTACGAGTTGATTCAAATTGTGGTTTGATTTTTCTCGATTGATTTTAAAAACTAAGTTGTACGATATTAAGGGACTTGCTAGGGTTAGGTCTAAAGTGGGGTTTGATGAGATTGATCTTATCACCTCTTTCAATGCACTCGATTTAAAGCTTTTTAGAAGTCATAACAATTATTAGTAAAAGGGATTAGGATGATTGGGAAGAAACGAAGTTTCTTCCTCTAGATCCTTGTCCGTCCTTTCCTACTAATTGCTATAACCTTCATGGACGTCATGCATGTCCGGTCCTTTATACTACGGCTTCACCGTTACCTCATGGGTAGGGTGCCATAGGGAGCGGATCATGCATGCGTGCATGAAGTTCTACTTATAAGAAATTATTCGCATTGAAAGAGATGAGAGATATTCATCTCTCAATCCCTCCCCTATTCCTAACCCTAACAAGCGAGGAAATTACTCGCTCATTAGGGTGTCTTTTAAAAATAGCATTTTGAAAGCACTTACCGATTGCATTTGAAAGAACTACACTAAATTAAATAGGGCAATTGTATGATTAATCTACGGCAAGAATTATACTAGAAAGCTAGGGCAACAATTAAATTAACACTAAGGCAGAAAGTAAAAATAAAAACTTACAGAAAATGATGCTCTTTTTCTCCCAACAATTCTGAAATTTTATTGATTGAAAAGAGGCATAGGGTTTACAAATTTGTGATTACAATTTATAAGTAAACAGGGAAAACTAGGGTTACAGACTCTCGCGCATGCGATTTTACAGATATGCCCACGAAAAATCCCAACCCTCGCACCGACGCATCGACACGAGAAAATTGCACCGACACGGGCACTAAACGGCCGCGGAACCGCGGCATTGGTTGGCTTGGACCGCAGTTCCGCGGTCCTTTGGTGAGCTCGGCTCACCAAACTTCTTGAGCTGCATTCTGGTGTCTTTTAATCTCTATTTCTTCTGTACTTTTTTCTATTTGGATTCTGGATCTTCTTTAGATTTTTCAGTGAAATTTGTAGTGGTCTTTTAACTGTTTCCTTTAACATTTCGGACCATGCATTGCCTTGTGAATTGTTCTTCGTCTAGGCTTGAGTAGGATCCTTCTACTTGCTTGTCAAAAGTCACTCTTTTGTATCAACTTTCATCTTTTTCACTGTATTTGCTCAAAGAACCTGTATCCTGTAATATGCAGCAGTCATGCGTCAAAAGCACCTGTTTAGTTATAAAACGAATAAGAATTGGGGAATATGAATTGCAATATTATGATATGAACAGAGTTCGCACGAGAATTCGATGAGGTGACGTTCCACTCCGCTGATATCAGAGATATGATACGCGTGTAGAGGCGTAGTATATGGATATATCTTCCAGAAGGAGTCGCGAGGAGTATGCAGCCGTTCCGGAATAAGAAACAGATATAGAAAAGATAATAACTTCCGGGCAATTCGGCAGAAATGAGATTTGAGAGAGACCTCGACAGGACCTTTCTGAAACACTATACGAGAAGACCTGGACCAGGAGTGGTCATTTTGCGCACACCCAGAAGGCCAGCGTTCGGCATCGTCGACGAGATAGTTGACCAGGTTCGGATAGAAGACCTCACCCAGATCCGTTGTGAGTTGATCGAGGACGGACGAACATTGAGTATTTCTCCGATGGTTGGGACGAGTTCCGAGGACGTGTTCGGCCAGATATCTTCTACCGAGTGTTGAAGATACCGAGTTCGTGACTTCGAGTCCGTGTGAGAGACTTCGGATTGACCGTGGCCGAGAACAGTTGTAGTGCGCAGATAGTATGGTGTGACGTCATAGTGGACGATGATACGGGTGAATGGAACCAGAAGTTCGTGCGAGACGCTGACGAGCTATTGTTACTCTCCGTCGAGATCAGAGACCTGATATGCTTATAGAGGCATTGGGATACGGCCAGTTTCCCAGGAAATATATGCAGCACATGCAGATGTCCAGAAAAACGAGAAAAGATTATATAAGAGTACCAGCCTCCGTACAATTCGGCATAGGCGAGATCGGAAGAAACCTTGAGCAGGATTCCTTCTAGGACACTGCTGCAATGAGATTTGCACCCAGGAACAGAGGTGTCACGTGTATTCAGAGAACCAGAGGCCGACGCCAGCAACGTGCTGCTTTATGAGTGGTCATGATGATCGACCGAGAGATGACCAGAGAAGTGCTAGAGCGGAATCGTCCCCGTTAGCACACCTGACAGGGCCGATGAGCCAATAGATTGCGAGATCGGTAATCCACAGAGAAGATAAGGACCCAGAGACCGAGGATGCCAGACCGTGAGCAGGAGGCAAGCGGATGTTTTTGTTCTGCCAGTTTCTAGGCGCACCGAATTATTTCTCGACATTGTAGGAGGTGTACCTCGATGTCCTTTGTCGCGATTTGCGTTTGTGATCTGAGTATCACGCTTATATCGCTTAGATTTGAGTTTTGATGACGAGTTTCCTGATATTGATTTCATGAACCATAGTTGCACCTACTGAGTATTTACATTTCGTGCATAATTATTGCACTTGGGATATGTTTTTATACACCATAGTATTGGTTTTTGATTTGTGCATGTTTATCGCACTTGATATCGGTTTTGTGCCTTGGTTGCACATGTTTATGAGTTCATGGATTTCATACGGTTGATTTGATTTTGTGCGTATGGTACGCACTCTATTTGATGTTTGCACTCGGTATAGCTTATATGTGCTTGTAGTGCATTAATATACGTTTTGTGCACGCAGTTGCACACGTTTACGATTTTATACACCTTGGTGTACTCGGCGTTGCTGTTTATGCATTTGAGTTTTTGATCGGTATTTTTGTGCACAGGATGCATCGTATTTGTATTTCGTGCACTGGATGCACTGTATTTGTATTTCGTGCACTAGATGCACTGTATTTGTATTTTATGCACTAGATTGCATTCTGCATTTGTTGCACCGGACGGGTATTTATGCGTTGTCGCATTGGATTTATACCCCGTACCTTGGTTGCACCCGATTTATATCCTTGAGCATTCGTTTTACCAGAGTGGTATTTCCATGCACATTGGATGCACAGGGTTGAGATTTTTGCGCACAATAGATGCACCCGATATTGCTGTCGTGCATACCCGTTGCAGTGGACAGATGCTTTCGTGCACACTTGTTGCACGTAGTTTTGGGTTTTTGTGCGTATTATGGCACCTGTATTTGGATTTTGTTCCCATGCGCACCAGACGCATGTGATTTTTGGATACGCCTTTTGAGGCTGATTTTGCTTTTGAGTACATTGTTTTCATGTTGGGCACTACATTGTGTGGTAGCCAAACAGGACTGATCTGAGGATAGTACCTGAGTACTTTGCATGCATTAAAGGATTACCAAAGGGTTTTCAAGCGGAGCTATACTCTCGCTATTTTCTTAAGTGTCCGCGAGCGACACGAATGTGTATAAAGGAAAACCTTTTGGGATGTTTTGAAAACGACGGAACGTGTATTTAAGAAAACATATATGGACATATATTATTATTTTAAAATGAGCGTCCGTCAGTTATGCCGTTAGTTACGCATCCACGCGGCGATTTAGAAAAGATTTTGCATGTATTTCATTCAGATTTTTGAGTTTTCAAAGATGCCTACTATACACGTATTATAGTATTTGACTAGTGTATATTGGATTTCAGTAGTGGATTTCGAGATCTGTATCTCTATTCGTAACTCTGAGGATATGCGTGCAAATCAGATGATTTGCGTAACGCTTGACGGAGTTCGATTTTGAGTTTTGTACTCGTTTTTATCCGCACTTCACGCGCTGTGATATTTCTGCGATTTCCATGATTTCGGAGCCCCGTTGTTTTGAGCTGATTATTGAAAAGTTTTAGATTTTGGGGGTTTAAATTTAAATTCGGGGACCGAATTTATTTAAGGGGGGAAGATTGTAACATTTCAGAAAATATAAAATATTATTTTTGGGAATTTAATATTAAAATAATATTTTTCCCGAAAACTGCCGATTTGCGAAATTGTGGTTTTCGAAAAAGGGTATAAATATATACCAATAAGTATGAAATAAATAGAAATTAAAATGATTTATTCATTAAATAATATAATTAAAAGATTAGGCATTTTTAAAATTTATTATACGCAGTTTCGATAAAAACCCGATTAGTGCACTGCTAATCGCGATTAAGCCAAATCCGCGTTTTTACAGTTTCCAAGGTTAGTGCACCATGACATGTTCATTTTGTTACATGTTTCATTTCATTTGGGCTTTATATTATGGTTTTTGGTAAGAAAGAGAGAGAAAAGGGGGTCATGATGAGTGAGGAGAGAGAAAGGGACATAATGATGGCTTGGAAAGAGAGAGAGTGTGTGAATTATAATGAGAGAGGGGGGGCTGCTGCCCAAATCATAATCTCTCACCATTTCCCTCATCCTCTTCATCTCCTCAAGCTCCCAACCCTTCTCAAATAATCCCTAGATCCATCTCCTAACAATCCCCAAAACCCTACACACCCTTCACAAATATTAATCCCCTCTTCAAGCTCTATACATGGGACCAAGAAAAATTCAGTTTTGATGACCTTGGAGGATTCATGGATGCTATATGAGGTAACCCCTTCACTAATTGGGTAGTTTTTCATTTACTTTAGTGTTCACATGTGTTTAGATGTGATATTGTGAAGATTAGTGAGATATTGGGAATCCCTAGAAAGAGGTTGAGTGTTTGTTGAAATTGGTGATGTGTAGTGGCTGCCCACAAGCCTTAGTGGTGTTTTACTGACTTGGAATGGGGGATGAAACCCAAAATACGGATTTGGGATTTGAGTTCATGTCGATTTGTGTGATTTTAGAGGGTATTTTGAAATCTGGAGCAACCCGGGGACCCTAGAAATAAAATTGAGCTGACAGTGAGTCGTGCAGGCACCTAGGAAGCCACCACCAAGACCCGAGCCCCTAACTCAAATCCCCGGCCGCAGATTTAATCATTCTGGCCGCAATTTGCGGCCAGAGTAGGATGGAATGGTTCCAGATTTGGTCCATGGCTCCTTTTGCACTAAATTAGACCCCTCCTATATGTAGTTTAGGCTAATTGTCATCTGGGGAAAATCTGGGAGCATTTTGGTGTATTTTAGGCGATATTTTCCGTATTTTTAAATGCACTTTCTTGATATTTGGATTTGTATTTGGTTGTCGGGTGTTCGTACATCGACAACAGGGGTTGTCTGATTGATTTGCACGTTTAGGCCATAGGTTCTAACCTGTGAGCACACTGTGCGTTGTATCGGTTTTCTACGTCGATTTTAATACGTATTGCGATTGGTTATTATTGTAGGCACCCTCGCATGGATTCCGAGGCGAAGAAGCGCGGCGTCATCGATTTCGGCGAGCGAAGACCAGGTGAGTAGATCTATATCTACCGGGGAAGTCGGGTGGATGGCGTATAGCACCCCCGCAAACTTCTGATGGAAACCGATTTATAGAGTATGGTTAGGAAACCTAGATTAGGAAACTAGGGTTAGAATATAGATAGCTATGTAGTCACATTAGAAACTAGAGGTTAGTTAAGTGTGATATGCTACTACTACCCTAGGATGATATTTAGCGATATTACCGCTTAGGGTTCTGTAGGACTAGATAGTCGATGTAGATGCGCCATCCGAACCATACCTTTTTTTAAACTAAAGAATCGTATGTATCTTTTAAATGTATATCTTGAGGGATGTTACGGATTTTCAAATGATGTCTTTGCCTTATAAACACCGTAACCCCTGTTTTCAAAACTACGATTCACTTCTTTAAAAATCTGATTGTATGGTTCGGAAGTGTTTGTTAGATTAGATACTTACACATAGTAGAGATAGCATGTTTATGTAAATTAGACATGATATGAGATATAAATGCGATGAAAGAATACAAGACGAATTTGATGATATGATGAGATGATGATATGATGTGATGGTATACGAATGCGAGTCGATCGAGATGATTTATACCCTGCCGGTCCCCTGATATGAGATTATTGCAGATGCGATCCGGGACATAGGTATATAGGGTTTTATATATATATATAGAATGTTGTGAATCATGGATGATAGGCCGTATGTGATATTAGGCCGTACCCGCATTTGTCTTTTAGGATAATAGGATCCCTTTTAGTATAATGCCGCCGCACGATGATATTCCGTGCGTGATGAGTTGACTTGATGATTGATCCTTACCCTTAACTAGAGATTGTCGTACGATGGATTATACCGTACGCGATGTTATTGGGCTAGATGCCGATTGATAGATTCACCGACTCGGACATATGATAGTTATGTATACCTTATAGCTGTTAGCTGATGATTATATTGCTGCATTCATACTTGTACACATACACATTGTATATTCATATTTTGTGCACACATTCATGGTACATCTATACCTGCGCATATACATATGGTACCTACATAGATAACTGGTTTTATTGGAAAATTGGGAACCGCATGTTATACTTTAAAAACCGGAATCATTTTAAAAGAGCGGTTTTCCCCTTAATATGTTATACCACTGTTCCATGTTGCATGATACACGGATATGCTCGCATTCTTTTTATATGTTGCATACATCATGCTCTATTATTTTACGCATTGAGATATGCTGTTTTCATGAGATTTCTGGATTTGAGAACCATGGAAATTTCAAAAGAGATTATGTGTTGTTTTAAAAACCCGGTTTCTCTTGATATGATATTTGAGTGCATCCACTATGTGTTTTCTCGGTTCTGAGAGCGACATGTGAAACCCGATTCGAGGAGGCGGATGAGGCCGATTGCGGGTACATGGTGGGCCCGGTATGGTACCCAGGGCGAGTACGGATCGCCGTGTAGTAGACGGTGAGCCTGGCAGAGGGACTACTACCTACCGGTGATAGTATTTGGATTCGGCAGATATCCGGAGGATACCGACCGAAGTCGAGAGATGATATGGGCCGATCCGGACTGACAGAGCCCGTGGGCCGATCTGGACTGACGGAGCCCGATATATGAGGATTTACGTGTCGATGCTGGGCACAGTTTTCATGATGCTTTCGAGTGTCGATGCTAGACACTCAGGTTCTATGATTTAGATGTGTCGGGAGGGACACCGTTGATATATACATCCTCATACTTTCATGCACACTCTTTTATGATATTTACATGCATGATATTGGTGCGTCAGTGGTTGACGCGTGGACTGGATCCACATACATACATACATACATACATACATACATACATACATACATACACCGATTCTACTATCGGAGATTATACACATGCTTATAGACATTGATTCATGGGTGGACGAGATCCACATATCTGAATACCTTGGTTATGGTTGGACGATACCCATATACATGCATTGATTATTACTGTGGGATGTTATCCGCATGCACATAGGTAGTGACGACCTTGTTGGCACATATACGACCCGGTCACCCTAGATATCATAGTATTACCTGTATGATATAGTTGACCTAGGAGTCGTTGTTTATTCGATTTCTACTTGTAGATATATTTCTATTCACGAGTTGGCAACTCACCCCCGTTGTGCCACAGTTCTTGCAGGTTGACCGCTTGGATCAGTAGCGGATTCGCTGGCACACAGCTTTATTTGGGTGTTTTGCATTGGTAGGTGGGACATTGTATTGTACCCACTCTTGTATTATATTTTATATTGTATCTAGTTAACTCCATCAATCAATCAAGTTGTATTTGTATAAGTGATGAGACTTAGTGAGACTTGTAGTTACGAGATTTGAGCTATTGGTTTTATTTTTCCCTTTGGGGTTATATCTTGCTCTTTTCTTTATCTTTTTGTGGTGAACTTCGCCATTGGGCGTCGTATACTCATTTATATTGCATTGCGTGGTTGTGATCCGCCGTTTAGCGAAGGGCTAGCTCCCGCTTGGGGATGCCATTATTCTTGTTATGTTTTGCGGTTTTGGATCAAAATATACAAAGGAGGTGCTGCCAAAATTTTTCAAAAGACGAAACATGTTTTTTTCAAACTAGAAAATTTCATTTGCATCATTCATGTTTCTTTCTATGCATTAAGCACACTTGATTTTATTATACCTTTGATTCAAAAACTCCACCTCCTTTATTTTCTTAAAAAGGTTTAGATTTCTGGGTTTCAGCTTACTTGAATTCCGTTACGCCTTTAGACGTGGCGTGATTCAAGTGCTGGTCACGAGCTAATATTTCGGGTCATGACAATGTGATTCGGGACTACACCCAAAAGCCACCGTTTTGCACGCCCTCTTGGACGTGGTAAGGTGGAAATCAAAGCACAGTAGGAATCACACAAGACTCTATGACGATCTCGGGTCTACAGACTACCCTGTACCAGTGTCACCGGAGAACTGCCATTTGACGTGTGGTATATCACCATCTGGGAGTTCTCGGTGAGTCCGTCTAGTGTACCCAGTCTCCACTGAGCACCCGTACACCATCTCTGATGTCAAACACCGATGGATATGGGATCATCCATCGCCCATCATATGGGTCAAGATGCGTATACGCTAGTCTACTCTGGTGTATCGATGCCCTGTCTCGATACACCCTCGACTAGGAACAGTTATAGGATGTACTCATCGACTACCGTGGCCCTACTAGTATGATCTCATCATAGTCCTAGCAGTCGAGTACAGATCCTAAGGGCTTTATCAACATGTGACAACAGAATCGAACAAATATTAATCCTTGCTCTGGAGACCATCTCGGCGTTACAATTCCCCGAAGAACGAAAGAAAATAAGTCAAACAGAGTTCAAAGACAGTAAACCAAAACAAGTCAACATGTTAAGATAAAGTGAAACCAAATAGCATACTATCATGATGAGCAAGAAAGTCCTCTATATATATATATCCAAGCATCCATTATAATATACATCATATGTACAACAATGGCCTCTAGGGCATATACATAACTAACACTACCACACCGAGGAACAGAAGGTGTTTGTTTCTCGCCACGCCACCTTTTTAGAGTGGAAATTTCTTGCAAAAGAAACTAGTAGGAGTTCGTGTCACGACCCAAAGTTTGGCCCGTGACCGGCACTTAACCACGTAACGTCTACAGGCGTAACGCGATCAAGTGAACCGAAAACCCAGAAATCAAACCAGTGAAAGTATAGAGTGTTATAAGTTTTTAAATGAAAGCACTTACTAACATGATAAGAAATCTAAGTAAATCAATCACCAAGATAGAAATATACGAAGCCGTAGCGAAGATCAAGATCCATAAGTGGGAACATCACAGATAGGATAAACTGCAAGTACAGTCGGCTCACAACGAGCTCGACACCATAATACAAATAAAATACATCATCGTCCTCACACTGTCTCTAAGTCAAATACATACATGGTAGATGGAGAATACTAGATACAACAATGTACATAACTGAAAGATAAACAGACACCGCACAAAACCCACCTATCAGCAAAAGAGCTAGTACACCAACTATGGGGGTATCTGTGTCAAAAGATGCAAACGCAGCCTGCCGCGACTACTCCGAAGGGCAACCTGCAAACACTGTGCACAACGGGGGTGAGTTGCCAACTCGTGAATAGAGATAACATATAAAGGTAATCGCGAGCATGCACGTACTGCGCTACTCTATCATATGCCAACAGATGATATCAATATGTGATAAGCAGTATGTGCAATAATCATGCAAGTGCTCTATCAGGTAATGTAACTACAGGATGAGGTACAATAATAAATGCTGAGCATGGGCAATATAAAATCTACACGGAATGTCAACGTGGAATATATAATCGGTGTCCATCAATGCACCCAGATCCCCCAAATAGCTCAGGCGCCGGCACTCTCATCGGCCCTCAAATCCTGTACATCTCTGAGAATCCCGAGTGCCCAACATCGGCACCCAAATATCATAAATACTCATGTCCATCATCGACACGCAAATCCTCATCCATCGGGCCCCGTCAGTCCGGGTCAGCCCACGAGCTCCGTCTGCGGTATCGGCCCTCGGCCCCGGCAGTACGGATCACCCCGCATCCATCTATCGACTCTGATCAGTACCCTCCGGATAACTGTCAGGTCCAACCAATCACCGGTAGGTAGTAGTCTCTCTGCCAGGCTCACCGTCTACTACACGGCGAAACCGTTCTCGCCCCGGGGTACCATACCGGGTCCACCATGTACCCGTAATCGGCCTCAACCAGCTCCTCGATTCGGGTTCACATATATCACTCTAGCATCGAGGAAACACATGGTGGACACACCGAAATATCATATCAAGGGAACCGGGTTTTTAAATGATTATATATATTTGAAATAGCCATGGTTCCCAAATTCAGAAATCACATGTAATCCAAACCAATATGCAAGTCAATGATCCGATATGATATGTGCATCAAATATGAATATCATGCCAAGTCACATATAGATGAGCTACAATATAATAATCCGATGTGATATATACATCAAGTATGAATAGCATGTCAAGTCACATATAGATGAGCTACAATATAACGATCCGATGTAAATTCTACAGTGTGAGTGTCATGGCAATTACTAACGGTGTGTGTGTAACATGCAGGATAGTGCTCGTGCAACATGGACCGTTAGTAATAGTGCGGTGTTCTATCAATTCTAGTTATGTCCAAATAGCAGAGAATGCAGTATGCACTAAATTGTAGCCATGAATAGTCAATGTATGCAAAGGAAACTATAAGGTCCTATCAGCCCTGACATAGAACGCCATGCGGGCGATATCCCCGTAGATGTGAAATCTACTCACCATAGTCTCTCGCTAGGTATAGCCAACAACTTGTTTCCCCTTCTGCGCGGCGTCCGTCGTACTCGCCTGCGAACCTAGAATTACACAATACATCATACATAAGCTTGAAGTCACACAAACACGTCATTAAGGCCGAACAAGTAACTCGTGTCGCGAACCAAGAGCGCGTGTGCGCGATACGCTAAAACGTGTGATTACGCGCCTGAAGCCACTCCGACGCGTCACGATACGCAGAAACCCCAAACCCACACACACGTATCACGCGTGTCGCGAAAGATTGAAAATACGGGAAAATAGGTAATCACTTCCATATTTTGATACAGAAAAGATATTGTAAAACTATATATACCAAAATAACCCACATAGCAGTAGACACCCACACCCCAAACCCCAACCCAAAGCACCCCCATCTGGCCGCAATTTGCGGCCAGAATGCATATTTCGGTGGCCTGAGTAGGGAATTGGGCTCCCCGGTTTTGTGTGTGCACTCTATACCCCCCATACATGCTACAGTAACATCTAGTTTCACTCTGAAATATCTCGGGTAGCAGCAGATCCTACAGGGCCTTATTTCTAGTTAAAATCCACACTTTTGCACTAAAATGGAACTTTAGGGTATTTTTGTGCAAACCTGAAGTACAACCTGGTTAAAATAGCTCTAATAACACTTAAAGGAGTTAACTAAACTATGAAAACACCAATCTAACATATACTTCACAAATATCCTTTAATATCACTAAAAATGCACAAAAATGAGATTTTTACTAAAGAATACAACAAGTTTAAGGAAAAGGAGTGCTAATATGAGTTAATACCTTCTAAGAACCTTGTAAAACCCAAAAAGTCTCAGCTTTTCCCTCTAGTGTGCAGATTTGCTTCAAACACCTCAAAAAGCTCACTTTTCCTAAGGTTTTGTGAAGGAAATGTGTGGTTTTTGTGTAGGATTTGTGTAGAGATCAAAGAGACATGAAGAGGAGAAGAAAAGATGAAGAAAATGGGAGGGTTTTTCTGCTGGAACTGCAGAAATTCTGAGATGGGGAAAGAGAGAGAGAAGAGAGGGAAAAATGGGTCAAAAGTCAAGCTCTTTACCTAACCCCCATGCCTCATTTGTTTATTATGATTTTTAAATTATGAAAAGGGTTATGAAAAGATTAAAATGATGGGAAAATAAGTTTGCAACAAAAGAATTTGGCTAACACTTAAACCTATGTCTCAAAAATGGCTAAGTGTGCAAGTGTGCACTAACACAAGAAAATTTCCAATATGCAAACACTACTAAATATAACTAATAATCCTAGGAACACATATATATAATAACACGTACGATCACTAATTATCACGAAAGACATTCAAACGGAAATTCAAAGTGTTACAATCTACCCCCCTTAAAGAAATTCGGTCCCCGAATTTAAAAATCTAACTATACGCACCTTCAAAAAGATAGGGATACATCTTCCTCATCTCGCTCTCGGTCTCCCAAGTGACTTCCTCGCCGCTCTGGCCACGCCAAAGTACTTTTACGGACGGTATCTCTTTCGACCTCAATTTCTTCACTTGCCGATCCAAGATCATCACCGGCTGCTCTGCATAGGAAAGGTCGCGCTCAAGCTGGATCGTCGGGTGCTGAATCGCATGCGAAGGATCATGAAGATATCTGCGGAGCATCGAAACGTGAAATACGGGGTGTACGTCTGGAAAACTGGGCAGAAGGGCTAATCGATACGCAACCGCACCAACACGCTCGAGGATCTCGAAGGGGCCCACATATCTGGGACTAAGCTTCCCCTTCTTCCCAAATCTCATCACGCCTTTCATTGGGGAGACCCTCAAGAAAACATGATCACCAACAGAAAACTCAAGTCTGAGCCGACGACGGTCCGCATAAGACCTCTGCCTACTCTGGGCTGCTCTCATCCTATCGCGAATCAACCGGATCTTCGCGGTCGTCTCCTCCACAATCTGCGGTCCTAAGATATTGCTCCCACTGAGCTCCGTCCAACAGGTGGGCGATCTGCATCTCCTCCCATAAAGAGCCTCAAACGGTGCTATCTGAATGGTCTCCTTGTAGCTGTTGTTGTAGGAGAACTCTACTAAGGGCAAATGATGATCCCAGCTACCTCCGAAGTCTAATACGCATGCCCTGAGCATGTCCTCGAGAGTCTGAATAGTCCGCTCTGACTGTCCGTCGGTCTGCGGATGGAATGCTGTGCTGAAACTCAAGCGAGTGCCCAAAGCCTCCTGAAGCCTCTGCCATAACCGGCTGGTAAACTGGGTGCCTCTATCGGACACGATGCATGTCGGAACTCCGTGCAGTCGTACAATCTCATCAATGTAAATCTGGGCATACTGAGCAAATCTGAAAGTCGCCTTCACCGGTAGGAAGTGAGCCGCTTTCGTCAAACGATCCACGATCACCCAGATGGAGTCATACCCTCGACTAGTCCTGGGTAGACCCACAATGAAATCCATAGATATCTGTTCCCATTTCCACTCTGGAATGGGAAATGGCTGTAGCTCTCCCGCGGGCCTCTGGTGCTCAGCCTTGACTTGCTGACAAGTCAGGCATCTCGACACAAAATCTGCAATGTCCCTCTTCATACCGTCCCACCAGTAAACATCTCTCATATCGTGGTACATCTTGGTGGAACCGGGATGAACACTATATACCGACCGATGTGCCTCCTCAAGAATCTCGCGCCGCAATCCCTCAGCATCTGGTACGCACAGTCTAGCTCCAAATCGTAGTATCCCCTGATCATCGATCACGAACTCGGAAAATCTGCCATGTCCCATCTGTGTCCTGATCTCTGAACAGCGGTCATCACTGTGTTGTGCCTCATGTATACGGTCAAGCAACTGTGGGCGTGCACGAACATGCGCAACCTGTCCTCCGATCGGCGTAAACTCGAACTGTACCCGGCTGTCACATAAGATCTGCCAATCCGCCGACGACTGCCTCTGTACTGCGCTCAAATAGGATAGACTACCCCCGGGCCTCCTGCTCAAAGCATCCGCCACTCAATTCGCCCTGCTCGGGTGATACAAGATCTCACAATCGTAGTCCTTCACTAACTCCATCCATCGGCGCTGTCTAAAGTTCAGGTCTCGCTGCTGAAATATATACTTTAAGCTCTTGTGGTCAGTGAATATCTAGCACGACTCTCCATACAGATAATGTCGCCAGATCTTGAGTGCAAAGACCACTGCAGCCATCTCCAGATCATGAGTGGGGTAATTCTGTTCATGTTTCTTTAATTGCTGCGAAGCATACGCGATCACCCTGTCATGCTGCATCAAAACGCACCCTAGCCCCACTCGTGAAGCATCACAGTAGACCATAAATCCGCCTGATCCTGAAGGCAATGATAACACTGGTGTCGTAGTCAGTAGAGCCCGTAGCCGCTGGAAACTGTGCTCACACTCCTCCGTCCAATCGAAGCGAACTCCCTTCCGGGTCAACCCGGTCAAAGGTGTAGCAATGCGAGAGAAGTCCTGCACAAATCGCCTGTAATAGCCTGCCAGCCCTAGAAAGCTGCGAACCTCCGTCACTGACGTGGGTCTAGGCCAACTCCGAACTGCCTCGATCTTCCTCGGGTCGACACATATACCATCTTGTGTAATCACATGCCCCAAGAAGTCTACGTTATCTAGCCAGAAAGCACACTTGGAGAATTTGGCGAAAAGCCGATGCTCCCTCAAGGTCTGCAGTGTAATCCGCAGGTGCTGCTCGTGCTCCTCTCTACTCCGAGAATACACCAAGATATCGTCAATGAACACTATGATGAACAGATCAAGATACGGCAGGAAAATGCGGTTCATCAAGTCCATGAATGTTGCTGGCGCGTTGGTGAGTCCAAACGACATCACCAAAAACTCATAATGGCCGTAACGTGTGAGGAAGGCTGTCCTAGGAATGTCCTCCTGTCGAACCCGCAGCTGATGGTAGCCCGATCGCAAATCGATCCTCGAAAAGTATCCTGCCCCCTGAAGCTGGTCGAACAAATCGTCGATGCGTGGCAAAGGATATCTGTTCCGCATTGTCACCATGTTCAGCTGGCGGTAGTCGATACACAAACGCATACTGCCGTCCTTCTTCTTAACAAACAGGACTGGAGCACCCCAAGGAGAAACACTGGCCCTTCAATTCTCTAAGTTTCGCTGGGGCCATCCGATAAGGCGGTACAGAAATAGGCCCCGTGCCAGGAACCAAGTCAATACAGAAAGAAATATCACGCTCGGGCGGTAGCCCAGGAAGCTCATCAGGGAACACATCAGGGAACTCGCTAACAACCGGAACCTGATCCAGAAGAACCTCTGTAGCTCTAGTATCGCAAACATAGGCGAGAAATCCCTGACATCCCTTCCGCAAAAGTTGTCCAGCGCGAAAAGAAGAAATCACACTGTGAGGGGTGGCACCACGGTCCCCCAACACAACAACAACCGACTCGCCGGGAAAACAAAATCGAACTGTCTTCTCGCGGCAGTCAACAGAAGCATAGCACGTGGCTAACCAATCCATGCCCAAAAGAAGGTCGAAGTCCAACATCTCAAGAAGGATCAAATCGACCGGCAACTCTCCTTCGCCAATACGGACGGTACAGGATCGGAACACGTGCCTAGCAACAAACGACTCTCCCACAGGAGTAGTCACAACAAGCGGCTGGTCAAGTAAACCGGACTCTCTACCCAAACTCGGCACAAAGTGTGTGGATACGTACGAGTGCGTGGATCCGGGATTGAATAACACGTGTGCATCAACCGAACATACAGGAAGGATACCTGAGACCACCGCATTGGACGCCTGCGCGTCCTGATGCGTCAAAGCGAAAACTCGCGCATGTCCTCCACCTGCAACTAACTGTCCCCTGCCGGCCGCCGGCTGCCCTCTACCTCGGTCACCTCGTCCTCTATGAACAAATCCTCCGCGACCACGACCTCTCTGTGCATGCGTCTGACGCGGAGTAACAGTAGGTACTATCGACAATGCCGTCTGGGGTGGTGAAGGTGGTAATGTAACATGCGGTGCTGCCGCCTCACTCCGGGATACCTCTGGACAATCTCGCACACGATGATAAGAACTCCCGCAACGGTAACATCCCGATGACGGTCGCTGACCCTCCTGGGGATATGAGCTAAACAATCGGCCTCGTCTCGAATCTCTGTCACCTGCAAGGTGCCTGTCACGACGCCGGAAAGGCCGTCTCTGCACTGACGTATCTGCACGAACTCTCTTCGGCTCTGGAACTGCCGAAGTCTCAGCAAGGCGCTCCTCAACTAATAATGCTGCACCTACTACTGCTGCGTATGTCTCGTAATGCTGTGCGCTGATAGCAAGGAATAGTGGTGTAAGCAAGCCTCGGACAAATCTCTTGACTCGCAACTCCTCAGTAGCCACTAGATACGGAGCATAAACTGATAGCTCGGTGAACAGCACATCGTACTCTGCCACTGACATCTCTGGCGTCTGGCGTAAGGACTCGAACCTGCGTGCTCTAGCATCTCTGACACTCAGGGGAAGAAAGCAGGCAAGGAATAGCACCACGAACTCTGTCCAGGTCATAGGAGGAAGACATGCTGCTCTACCCTTCTCGACTGATTCGCACCATTTCTGCGCAAGACCTTCCAGGCGAAAGCTCGCGAACTCAACCCATCTCGCATCTGCGCGTCTAAGTGAACGACATATCCGCGCCATCCTATCAATGAAAGACTGTGGGTCCTCGGCCACATCGGTGCCTGTGAAGACCGGAGGCTTCAGCCTCATAAACTCTGACAGCGATACTGTAATAACCTCTGTAGTCGTAGGTGCAACTACTTGAACTGTGGGTACCACCGCGGTCTCTGCAACGGGTGGAACTACCTCTGGTCGCTGCGCTCGAAGTGTCTCAACTAGAGATCCCATCATCTGGCGCATCTCCTGCATACTGGATCCCATCGTCTGGCGTATCTCCTGCACACCAGCCCCTAACATAGCAATCTGATCTGTCACGGCAGGAACAGCCTGCTCGGGCACAACCGGTATACTACCCGGATCAGTCCTCGTCTCGGACGAGTCAACTCGAATCTCAGCCCTCGCGGCCGCTCTCTGCGCCCTCGTAGTCTTTGGCGGCATATTGGCTGAAAGGAACAATAGGATTCGATAAGGATACGGAAATCGAATCGCAAGAATGCATAGACTCAAGAAGGAATTTAAATCAATAAGTCCTAAGGTCGCGTAGGCGGAGTACCGTGTCGTGAGTATGCCGCGGAACATACACACGCTACGCTACCCTGCTGCAGCTACCTACTCCATCATACCAGGGTCATCCTACACTCCGAAAGGTAAAACCTACGCTCTGATACCAACTTTGTCATGACCCAAAGTTTGGCCCGTGACCGGCACTTAACCATGTAACGTCTACAGGCGTAACGCGATCAAGTGAACCGAAAACCCAGAAATCAAACCAGTGAAAGTATAGAGTGTTATAAGTTTTTAAATGAAAGAACTTACTAACATGATAAGAAATCTAAGTAAATCAATCACCAAGATAGCAATATACGACGCCGTAGCGAAGATCAAGATCCATAAGTGGGAACATCACAGATAGGATAAACTGCAAGTACAGTCGGCTCACAACGAGCTCGACACCATAATACAAATAAAATACATCATCGTCCTCACACTGTCTCTAAGTCAAATACATACATGGTAGATGGAGAATATTAGATACAACAATGTACATAACTGGAAGATAAACAGATACCGCACAAAACCCACCTATCAGCAAAAGAGCTAGTACACCAACTATGGGGGTATCTGTGTCAAAAGAGGCAAACGCAGCCTGCCGTGACTACTCCGAAGGGCAACCTGCAAACACTGTGGCACAACGGGGGTGAGTAGCCAACTCGTGAATAGAGATAACATATAAAGGTAATCGCGAGCATGCACGTACTGCGCTACTCTATCATATGCCAACAGATGATATCAATATTGTTGGAGGTAGTGCCCTCAGATTCAATTATTCGATCACAGGCACGTGATTACAATGATTGATGGAGGACCTATCCCGATAGGACAGTCTTACTCGTGATGATAGTATGCTATCTGGTTTACCTTTATCATTGTGTATTACTTTAGGTGACCTGACAAGTCGCTATTACACGTTGATAGAGCCCCTAGGATTCTTGCTTGACCACCAGCAGTATGAGGGCGATCATATACGTGGGAGCTGGTAGTCTATAAGCACGTCCTTAAATGGTCCCTAGTCGTGGGAGTTTCGAGATAGGGCATCGATACTCCAGAGTAGACTAGTGTGTACATTCGAGACCCCGACGAGGGGCGGTGGCCGGTCTTACAAGCCACTGGTGTCAGTTCATTCACCTAAGATGTATACAGGTGCTCATTGGGTTATGAGTACACCGGACAGGACTCGCCGGGAACATGCTAGTTGGTCATATACCAGACGTCAGATGGCAGTTCCCTGGTGACATGTGTACAGGTTAGTTCATCGACCTGGGGATCGTCATTTGTCTTGTGTGAGTTCCCACTGTACTTTGATTACTACCCTACCACGGCTCAAAGGAGTCGTGCAAACAGGTTTTAGTTGGGTACAGTCCCGAGCCACATGGAGGCAATGAGCGTATCTTCAGGGGTTCGTCTCTCCCGGTATTGGGGGTGAGGTCGTGCTGTGTCTAGGAGAGCCATTACACGAAGCCCTCGGCCGAGGCAAGGAGATTTACTGGTAGGTATTCCAGTAGTATCTCAGGGTGTTCTGGGCTACACTCCGACACGACTTGTACCGCTTTTGGGGGTCTGACTTTTACCAACCCCCTAGGCCCGCCATGCGATGCTCATAGACGAACGGACCGGACTGTACGGATATTGTCACTGACAGGCTCAGTAGGGTTGTCAGGCTGAGTTCGCTCACAGACGTCCCTTTTAGTCAATACCTGGTAGCCCGTTACGTATTGGCTTATACCTCTGACGTGCTAGTGGTTAAATCCACAACCAAGGTGTTGACGAGTCTTTAGAGTCCCCCACATTCAGTTACTCAGCTTTCGGGCGAAAAGTTGTAGAGGCCGTATGGAGATATGGCAAGGTCCGATCAGATACGTGCGGTATTGCACGGATCAGGATCGTACAGTTTGTACTACTGGCCGTATGGTTATATGGCAGGGTTCGATCAGATACGTGCGGTATTGCACGGATCAGGATCGAACGAATATTACTAGCCGGCTTTGGTTTAAGCCGGATCCTAGTATAGTACAGTGTAGATTTTGTCTCATTGCATTTGTATTTCGGTCGGAATACAAATGCGGGTGTGTATGCACAGTATCGGGGTTTTCCTATAATTTATTACGGGACCAGTTTTCTGGAGTTGCCAGTTTGCTTTCCGTTTCGGCCAATTTTCTTTGTATCGTTCATTGGCCGAAGATTGGTGGAGGAGGGCTTATTTGCATTGTTGCAAATAAGCATTTGTGGAGGGGGTCTTTACATATTGTTTTATCATGACAACTCTTCTTTGACCTTTTGACTTCATGATGGTTCATGATGGGTGGACCATACCTTGACTTTGTGTTGATGATTTGGTTGTTGAGTGAGGACTTTGACTTGTAATCATTTCTTGATATCATGAGCTTTTCTCTCTCCCTTGTATTATGGTTGTGATTGATTCATTTTTGATGGGGATTCTCTCACTCTCCCCATTCACAAAAGAGGCCGGCCACCATGAGGAGGGGGGCTGTCCAAACATTTTAGTGTGGGTTTTTGGCTCATTTCATGTTGCAAAAATCCCACAAGTTCCATCTCTAAACTCCATAGTTCATCCCTCCACCAAAAGGCAATTCCTACAACCCCAAAATGAGACTTCTTTACTACACATTCTACAGCAAATCTTGGGCACGTCGACTAGCCAGCTTCGTGCCCGAGTTGCCTCGGCATTGAGGTGGGAGCCCGTAAAAGAAGTAGGCGATGTGGTGCACTTCCGGCGACGAGGTGGAGACCGGAGCTTCCGCAGGAGATTGGGACGACGACGAGAAGACCGGAGGACATGGATCAGTCGGTATATCTCTCTTTCCCATCTTGTAGTTAGCTAGGACTAATTAATGGTTCGATCCGGGTATTAGTGCGCGGCGGTTTGCCAGTTCATGTAAAATTTAAAGTTTATCACCGCTTCCGCATTTGGCCGTCGGATTGACGGCCAGGGTGCCGCTGTGCACTTACAGTGGTATCAGAGCCTCGCCATTAACTTAGTCTAGCTTGGTTTAATGTGTTTTGCATTTCCGATCGACCAAAATTCCAAAATCTACATTTTCACTAGCATCAGTTTCTGTTGAAAATTTTTGGTCTCGAAAAATTTTTCAGGTTGTAAAATATTGATGTACTGGAAAATCTAAGAGCTCTGTAAAAATTCGATGAAGTGACTCCACTGTGGGAGCGCGGAACCGCCGCAAACACCCCCTTCTCGCCGCGGTTCCGCCGCACACTGTGGGGATCCCTGCACCAAATTTCTACAGTATCTTTCTGGGGTGATTTTAGGGGTTTTGGAATATTGACATTGGGCCCAGAATTTCTTGATCTGCTACAGTATTGCTTGGGGGCCCACTTGTTAAAATTTGATTGATCGGATATTTTAAACACATTATTTCACAGTATTTACATTATATCTGCGACCGTGAATGTCACTTGATCGGTAAATCCGGTCTAACTGCTATAGCCCGGTTAGACGGATTTGCGAACGTGATTTTCACGTTGATGTTCTGTTTTTGCTGTGATGTTGCGGATCGGTCGTGGGGGATAGCCTGGATGCAATGCTAGTACAGTTTTGTTGTATTATGTACATTTGATATTGCGGGGCGAGCGTCCGACGTGTGGACTGCCGTCACTGCCTGATTGTATTATTATTTTAGGGCACGACCTGGTTGCGGTCGATGTACCCGTTGTATGTATATTTTACTTTCTGTACTAGGATTACCCCGCGGCGGGGTGCACGGATAGCCGGATTCTAGAAGGCAACAAGCCCGCATCTCATGGCATTAAGACGGAGGGGGCTTCACTCTGGTGTTAGTCCATATTGCGACCCCCGGTGCTTACGGGGAGGCGGAAACGGTATAAAAAACGAATTTTTATCGCAAGAGGCAACATGGACTAAACATGGTCGGGATCGTTGTCTAAACTAAAACTAGTATTCTAGCTAAAGAGAGTTAGCTACTATGGAAGATGGTTATACCTATACTTGAACTCCTTCTTCTTCAAGTCTTGTAGAGGTTGATGGTTCTCTTTACGTCGCCTTCTCCCGTCGAAGATGGATCCACCTCGAAGGTTCGACTTTGGGCTCTTCCTCGATCTTTGAGTGAACTAGGGTTTCCGGTTTGCTAAACCTTCAACCTAGAATGAGTAGAGAGAGTGACTAGGGTTTGCTTTTCTTTTTCAAGAGAAGGATTCTCAACTCATGAGAAGGTTTCTCTTGACTAGAGGAAGAAGAAGATGAAGAGAGGAGAGAGAATGAATATGATAGAATGAGCTATCATATTCTATCTTGCAACCATAATGCAAAAGAAAATAATTATCTAATAATAATAATTGAAAATGAGAATAGTTGATGGTAATTTGGAATGACCACTACCATGCTTCATTTAAAAATGTAAGCATAAATCAAGGAGGACTTTTGAAGGCATGAAAGTGGTCAATGGTCAACAAGTCAACCAAGGTCAACAAGTCAACAAAAACAACCATAACATAATTCTCATTTAATTATTATTATTAATAGATAATATATAAATCCATTAGGGTTTGGAAAATGAAGACTGTCAATTGTGCATACGCACCCGTTCCGAAACCCTAATGAAAAATCTCATTCTCCGCCTCAAGCAACTGTGCATACACACCTGCATTCTCGTTCCGAAAAACAAGAATACCAAGATATAAAAGCAACCCCAAAAACACATACCAGTATCTGGCTCAAACCAGAGCCTGCCAGTATAATCCGTCCGGACTCCAAACGTGCACAAGTGCGCGGATGAGAACGAACCCTGTCGCAAAACCATGCGACCTCTACTCTGTTTTGCCCAGAGGAGAATACCCTCTGTGTGGGACTCTAAAGACTCGACACTACGCTGGCAGTGGGTTTAACCACAGACCGCAAGCGGCACTAGCTGTGCGTAACGGTCCCCAGGTAGATGTCGACAAGAAGGCTGACGAAGTGAAAACCCCATCTGAACTCCTACTGAGTCTGAATGTGACATTCTCCGTACAGTCCGGTCTGTTCGTCTGATACATCGCATGGCGGGCCTAGGGGGCGGTAAACGTCAGTCCCCCAATAGCGGTACAAGTCGTGCCGGAGCGAAGCCCAAAACACCCTGAGATAACACTGGAAACCTACCAGTATATCTCGTTTGCCCTGGCCAGGGACTACTCGTGTAATGGCTCTCCTAGACACAGCGCGATGTCAACCCCCAATACCGGGAGAGACGAATCCTGTCTAACCGTCACTGCCTCCAAGTGCTTCGGGACTGCACCCAACCACCACCTGTTTGCACGACTCCTTTGAGCCGTGGTAGGGTAGTGATCAAAGTGCAGTGGGAACACACTCGAGGCGAAGTGCCAGTGTCAAGTCAGCGGACTAAGCTGTACTCATGTCACCTGGGAACTGACGACTGACGATAGGTATAATACCAACCTGTCAGTTCCCGACGAGTCCTGTCCAGTGTACTCGTAACCCAACGAGCACCCGTATACTATCTCCAGTACGACGTACTGATGGCTGTGGGACAGACCATCTCCCACACTGGGATGAGAAGCGCATACGCTAGTCTACTCCGGAGTATCGATGCCCTATCTCGATAGTCCTGCGACTAGGGACCTGTATAAGGATGTGCTTATAGATTACCCAGCCCCCACTAGTGTGACTGCCATCACAACGCTGGTAATCAAGCAAAGATCCTAAGGGCTCCACTAATGCGTATAAGTGATATAGTAAAATAAACACAAGTACACATTGAAGTAGAGACAAACCAAGTAGCATACTACTATTTTGAGCAAGACTGTATATACAAGGTGAATATCCCAAGCATCCATTAAGTAATATACAAACTAGTATGATACAGTAATGGCCTCTAGGGCATATACACTAACAATCTCCCACTTGCACTAAGGCCATGTACTGGCGTATCGAAGACCTATCATCTCGATCAGCCGCTCGAACTGAGTCTGGGGCAGGGCCTTGGTGAATGGATCTGCAGTGTTGTCTTCTGAAGCTACTCTCCGAACCTCGATCTCCTTGCGATCCACGATCTCCCTGATCAGGTGATACCGCCTCAAGATGTGCCTGGATCTCTGATGGGACCTGGGTTCCTTTGCTAAAGCTATAGCCCCGTTGTTGTCGCAATACAGAGGTACTGGGTCAACAATGGACGGAACCACCTGAAGTTCTTTCAAGAACTTCCTCATCCAGACAGCTTCTTTTGCGGCATCAGATGCAGCGATGTATTCCGCTTCCATCGTCGAGTCTGCAACGGTTTCCTGTTTGGAACTCTTCCAACACACCGCCCCTCCATTGAGGGTAAAGACAAAGCCCGACATGGACTTGGAATCATCCTTGTCACTCTGGAAGCTGGAGTCAGCAAAAGCCTCGATCTGGAGGTCTTTTCCGCCATACACCAAGAACATCTCCTTAGTCCTCCTCAGGTACTTGAGAATGTTCTTTACTGCTATCCAATGTTTCTCCCCAGGGTTTGACTGATACCGGCTTACTACACTCAGTGCATAAGCTACATCCGGTCTGGTACACAACATCGCATACATTATAGAGCCTACCGCAGAAGCGTAGGGTATAATAGACATGCGATCCCTCTCCAAATCAGTCTTGGGAGACATCTCTTTAGAGAGGGTGATCCCGTGACAAGCCGGTAAGTTACCGCGCTTGGAATCTTCCATACTGAATCTTTTCAGTACGGTGTCGATGTACCTGGACTGTGAAAGTCCTAATATCCTCTTGGATCTATCACGATGGATCCGGATCCCCAGGATGTATGAGGCATCACCCAGGTCTTTCATGGAGAACCTTTGTGACAAGAACCCCTTGACAGATTGTAGCATAGGAATGTCATTTCCTATTAAGAGAATGTCATCCACGTATAAAACGAGGAATACTACAGTTCTCGCTACAAATCTACTATAGATGCATGGTTCATCTGGATTTTTGATAAAGCCAAATTCCTTGACCGTCTCATCAAAACAGATGTTCCAACTCCGCGATGCCTGCTTTAGTCCATAGATGGACTTAAGCAACTTGCACACCTTTCCGCTGCTCCCACTCTGAATGAAACCCTCTGGCTGATCCATATAGACACACTCCTCTAAATTTCCATTTAGAAAAGCTGTCTTTACGTCCATTTGCCAGATCTCATAATCGTGGAAGGCAGCGATGGCAAGAAGGATCCGAATGGATTTCAGCATGGCTACTGGAGAAAAGGTTTCGTCATAGTCCAAGCCAGGTCTTTGACGGAAACCCTTTGCTACCAGCCTAGCTTTATAGGTCTCAACCTGTCCATCTACACCAATCTTCCTTTTGAAGATCCACTTGCATCCTACGGGTTTTACCCCGTCTGGAGCAATGTCCAACGTCCATACCTTATTGGTGTACATGGACTCCATTTCGGTCCGCATTGCATCCAGCCATTTCACTGAGTCAACGCTCTGAACGGCCTGCTGGAAGCTAGTAGGCTCATCATAATCTATGATGCAATCCTCTCTATCCCCGTCTATGAGAAAACCGTAGTATCTCTCGGGCGGATGAGACTGCCTACTACTTCTGCGGAGCGGCGTAGGAATGTCCTGTTCTGTTGAACCCTCTGGTTCCACTAAGCTTTCAGTAACAGTCTGTGGTTCTGGAACTTCTTCCAGTTCTATTGTGCTCCCACTTATCTGGGTTTCCAAAAACTCAGTTTCCAAGAAGCGGGCATGCTGAGAAACAAAAACCTTTTGTTCCTCAGCGGAATAGAAAAGATACCCCCTGGAGTTCCTTGGGTATCCCACAAACTTACACTGTACTGAACGTGCCTCAAGCTTGTCCGCATGCTGCCTTTTTACAAAGGCTGGACATCCCCATACTTTAAGATACTTGAGACAGGGTTTCTTCCCAGTCCACATCTCATAAGGGGTGGTAGGCACAGTCTTGGTGGGAGCCTTGTTCAAGAGATACGCAGCTGCTTCTATTGCATATCCCCAGAATGATCGCGGTACTCAGCGTTACTCATCATGGACCGAACCATATCCAATAGGGTTCGGTTCCGTCTCTCCGATACACCGTTATGTTGCGGAGTGTATGGAGGAGTAAGCTGAGAGAGAATACCATTCTCTTTTAAGTAATTCAGGAATTCGGCACTTAAGTATTCTCCACCTCGATCCGATCTTAGAATCTTAATACTTTTGCCGGTCTGTTTCTCTACTTCATTCTTATACTCCTGGAATTTTTCAAAAGCCTCGGACTTATGTTTCATTAAGAAAACATAACCGTACCTTGAGAAGTCATCCGTAAAAGTAATGAAGTAAGAATGTCCGCTTCGGGCATGTGTAGACATTGGACCGCACACGTCACTGTGTACAAGTCCCAAGAGCTCGCTCGCTCTTTCTCCATGTCCAGTAAACGGAGTCTTTGTCATCTTTCCCTTGAGACAGGATTGACAAGTGGCATACGACTGATATTCGAACGCATTCAAATACCCTTCTGTATGTAACTTCGTCAACCTTCTCTCATTGATGTGACCCAATCTACAATGCCATAAGAAAGTCTGGTTTATTTCTGGAGACTTTCTTTTGTGTGTATTCTGGACATTAAAAATCTGTGGTTGGTTCAATACGTATATACCATTACTCAAAGTACCTGACCCAATCAAAACTTGATTAAGGCGAATGTTTACAACATTACTTACAAACGCAAATTCATAACCTTCTTTAGAAACTAAAGATACAGAAATGATATTACAAGTTGCGTTGGGTACAAAAAAGCAATTACGCAAAACCAAAACATGTCCATCTGACATTCCCAGGTGATAGTCCCCCACGGCTTTAGCATCCATGCTCGCTCCGTTTGCAACTCTGAGGGTCATGTCACCTGCTTTCAAAACACTACGGTTTCTCAACGCCTGCAAAGAATTACAGATATGAGATCCTGATCCGGTATCCAATACCCAGGAAGTAGAGTTTATAGAAAGACAGTTTTCAATAACATACACACCTGAAGCTGAAGCTGCAACCTGCTTCAATTCCTGTGTTCTGGCCTTCCAGGCCCTGCAATCATTCTTCCAGTGTCCTTTCTTATGACAAAAGAAGCATTCTTCCTTATCCACAATCTTCCCCGCTATCTTTGTTGCTTTTCCTTTTCCCTTCGTATCCACTTTACTAACACCGCCCCTTGGTTTGGCGGGGGCTTTCTTCTTCTTTCCCTTGGCTTTCGCCTTGGACCTAGAAGAAGATGATCCTCCTACAAACAAAGTGGATGTTTCCCTACCTTTCTGTAGGGTGCCCTCTGCGCTCCTCAGCAGGTTGAGGAGCTCTGAAAGTTCAACCTCCTTTTCTTGTAGGTTGAAATTCATTATAAACTGGGCGTAAGTGGAAGGAAGGGACTGGAGAACTATATCCGTATATAGCTCACTCTCCAATGTGATCCCTAGGTCAGCGAGCTCCTCAATGTAACCGATCATCTTTAGCACGTGCTCGGCTACTGATGATCCGACGGCCATTCTTGTCGAAAACAACTTTTTCGACGCTTCGTATCTTGCGATACGTGATTGCTCCCCATACAGTTCTTTTGTATGAAGCAATATGGACTCCATGTCCATATTCTCATGCCTTCTCTGATGTTCGTTGTCCATCGAGGCAAGCAAGAGGCACTTGGCCTTCGCGCTATCAATCTCCCAAGTCTTGCGGATTTCCTTATCCGCGACGCTGGAAGTTGGACCAGGGACAGGGGGAGCTTTGGTGGTAAGAAGATACCCCAGCTTGTCATAAGTGATTGCTATCTTGACATTCCTGAGCCAATCTTTGTAGTTTGGCCCTGTCAGCTTGTTTTTATCTAGGAGTAACTTAAGTCCAGTCATGTTGATTGGTCGCTGCAATTAGGAGAGAGAAGAAGAAACACTCAGCATGATGCTCTTGCAAGTTTAGAGTGGTTTTTAGTTTGTCTAAACAGGATGGCTCCCACTGTTTCTCGAATCCCTCCTCAAACCATAAAGGAAGAATTAGTCAGGATCAATCCCACCGTACAATACTTGCTTAACCGTTCAGCCAGGCTGGTGTCGGTACTTCGAGGGAGGTTTTCCAACGCTTTCGCGAAGTTCCTTAATTAAAGAACCTCTTTTCCCTGGGGCGTAGCCCCGCTAACACCTTTCTAGGCACCTACTAGGTTTATAGCATTGATCGTTAAGTGAGAAATTTCCCGAGGAGTAGCATATACTCACAGTAGGATCGGGATCCAAATATCATCGCGTGACGAAACTGAAGGAATCCTACCAGAATCACCACACTCCAAATGGTATGCAAATCTAGCAAGTTTCAGTACTTATGAAACTCCCGATGTGGATTTTTGCCCCATGCTCTTATGACCTTGACGAAGGTCAACAAATCATAAGTCACATGTCAAGTTCTGCCCGTCATTATCCAGGTTAATTTGAATCCACCCGCATATACCCTTGACGAAGGTCAACAAGGTAATGTGAGTGTCCCAAACCAACGCATCTATCTATGCTACATATGAATACTTAACAGCTACCAATCACTATGCCTTGACGAAGGTCAACAAACACAGCTTGAATACTATTTGAATATTCATACGAAACGACGGAGGGCTACGAATGGTTTTTGGCAAAACCGTGAACGTAGTGAACTTGATTTGGTCGATGGAACGAGATAGCTTTTAAATGGAGTGGCTCAAACTCCGCATTTTAAAAGTTAGTTTTGAAAAGAACCGAGTGGTTTTTCGAAAGTGTTCCAACGACTTTAACTTGGTTTATTATCTTGCATTAGTTCTTTTAATGCGTGATATTCTTGCATTAGTTCTTTTAATGCGTCCCATCATTTAATCCTACCATTGCAGAAAACAACCAAAATATGACGTACGCTTATGCCATATGCATTCGCCACGGGGCCCCGTCATCACCCGTTAGGTTACTTAACTAACGACAGAGCGGGGGCTGGGCTAGCGCGGCTGTAAAACATAAGCAACGCCTAAATAGAAAGCAATGATAGACATTACAGATCACAGATGAATACATTGGATATACTAGCAATCCGCATTTCTTTCGAGCCTGAAACGAAAAGCGGATAACACGGTCGCGGTGAATAGCAAATACCCCACCCAAGACCCCTACGGGTGCGGCAAACTACCCGCCAAGTTCCCGGTAGTTTGTGCACCCCACCATGGGTCTATCCTAGGAGCATAAACAGTAAAAAGAATTATACAATGACGGCTACAACCCCGACCCGGTTGTGCGGCCAAACAAATAATATAATTACATCAATTTACATTTACAAATGAATGAAAGAAAAACAAAAGCTCATCTCACATCCAACCCCGGCTATTCACCCGCGACAGTCCAACACATTCATATACACATTCCAGCACATTACAGATCATGTATAACCCCGACTAATCGACTTATAGCGATTAGCCGACGTTCAATACATGCAAACAACACAGATATAACCAATATAGCCAAAGTGTAGTGAAGTTCGGAAAAATACGGAATTATAGGACCCCAAAAGGAAATTTCTTTTCTGGAAAATCTGGGTACATATAATATATCTCAAAAATCCCAAAACCAAAACCTACAGACACTGCACGAAAAACGAGGCGCAGAAGACGACAAAGCGCGGCGGTTCCGCGGCACGAGCCTACCTCGTGCCGCGGATGCGCGGCGCTTTGAGCTCCAAACTGGATCGTTTTTCATGTGTGTTTTTAGAAAACCCTGAGATGATTTTACAAATATAAATTTTTTTCATTTCGAGCCAAAAAAATTTCAACAGAAACTCAGGTTTTTGAAAAATACGGTTTTTGGGTTTTTGCGGTTTCGAACTTCGTTACACTTCACTACCAAGCTAGTTTAAGTTTAGTTAGGCTCTGATACCACTGTTAGTCCATATTGCGACCCCCGGTGCTTACGGGGAGGCGGAAACGGTATAAAAAACGAATTTTTATCGCAAGAGGCAACATGGACTAAACATGGTCGGGATCGTTGTCTAAACTAAAACTAGTATTCTAGCTAAAGAGAGTTAGCTACTATGGAAGATGGTTATACCTATACTTGAACTCCTTCTTCTTCAAGTCTTGTAGAGGTTGATGGTTCTCTTTACGTCGCCTTCTCCCGTCGAAGATGGATCCACCTCGAAGGTTCGACTTTGGGCTCTTCCTCGATCTTTGAGTGAACTAGGGTTTCCGGTTTGCTAAACCTTCAACCTAGAATGAGTAGAGAGAGTGACTAGGGTTTGCTTTTCTTTTTCAAGAGAAGGATTCTCAACTCATGAGAAGGTTTCTCTTGACTAGAGGAAGAAGAAGATGAAGAGAGGAGAGAGAATGAATATGATAGAATGAGCTATCATATTCTATCTTGCAACCATAATGCAAAAGAAAATAATTATCTAATAATAATAATTGAAAATGAGAATAGTTGATGGTAATTTGGAATGACCACTACCATGCTTCATTTAAAAATGTAAGCATAAATCAAGGAGGACTTTTGAAGGCATGAAAGTGGTCAATGGTCAACAAGTCAACCAAGGTCAACAAGTCAACAAAAACAACCATAACATAATTCTCATTTAATTATTATTATTAATAGATAATATATAAATCCATTAGGGTTTGGAAAATGAAGACTGTCAATTGTGCATACGCACCCGTTCCGAAACCCTAATGAAAAATCTCATTCTCCGCCTCAAGCAACTGTGCATACACACCTGCATTCTCGTTCCGAAAAACAAGAATACCAAGATATAAAAGCAACCCCAAAAACACATACCAGTATCTGGCTCAAACCAGAGCCTGCCAGTATAATCCGTCCGGACTCCAAACGTGCACAAGTGCGCGGATGAGAACGAACCCTGTCGCAAAACCATGCGACCTCTACTCTGTTTTGCCCAGAGGCGAATACCCTCTGTGTGGGACTCTAAAGACTCGACACTACGCTGGCAGTGGGTTTAACCACAGACCGCAAGCGGCACTAGCTGTGCGTAACGGTCCCCAGGTAGATGTCGACAAGAAGGCTGACGAAGTGAAAACCCCATCTGAACTCCTACTGAGTCTGAATGTGACATTCTCCGTACAGTCCGGTCTGTTCGTCTGATACATCGCATGGCGGGCCTAGGGGGCGGTAAACGTCAGTCCCCCAATAGCGGTACAAGTCGTGCCGGAGCGAAGCCCAAAACACCCTGAGATAACACTGGAAACCTACCAGTATATCTCGTTTGCCCTGGCCAGGGACTACTCGTGTAATGGCTCTCCTAGACACAGCGCGATGTCAACCCCCAATACCGGGACTGTCTAACCGTCACTGCCTCCAAGTGCTTCGGGACTGCACCCAACCACCACCTGTTTGCACGACTCCTTTGAGCCGTGGTAGGGTAGTGGTAGGGTAGTGATCAAAGTGCAGTGGGAACACACTCGAGGCGAAGTGCCAGTGTCAAGTCAGCGGACTAAGCTGTACTCATGTCACCTGGGAACTGACGACTGACGATAGGTATAATACCAACCTGTCAGTTCCCGACGAGTCCTGTCCAGTGTACTCGTAACCCAACGAGCACCCGTATACTATCTCCAGTACGACGTACTGATGGCTGTGGGACAGACCATCTCCCACACTGGGATGAGAAGCGCATACGCTAGTCTACTCCGGAGTATCGATGCCCTATCTCGATAGTCCTGCGACTAGGGACCTGTATAAGGATGTGCTTATAGATTACCCAGCCCCCACTAGTGTGACTGCCATCACAACGCTGGTAATCAAGCAAAGATCCTAAGGGCTCCACTAATGCGTATAAGTGATATAGTAAAATAAACACAAGTACACATTGAAGTAGAGACAAACCAAGTAGCATACTACTATTTTGAGCAAGACTGTATATACAAGGTGAATATCCCAAGCATCCATTAAGTAATATACAAACTAGTATGATACAGTAATGGCCTCTAGGGCATATACACTAACATCTGGAATTGGCGGGCTATTCGCCGCACCCGTAGGGGGTACAGGTTGACCCAGGAGGGGTGCCCAAGTTACCGGATTCCGTGAAGTGCTGGGTGGTCCATTCACGGTACTGAAGGGGGCTGCCTCGCTTCAGGTTTTGGCGGGTGACTTGCCGCGCCCGTAGGGGTCTAGGATTTCATTGCACAGGCTATCCACACGACCAGGGGAACGTCGGGTTTCAGTAGTGGCTCTGTGAAACCCGGGGATCCCAGATATCTGTATTGTTCTGTGATGCTGTACATTTCTGTGATGTTGCATTTTATCACGCCTTGAGCGAAATATAATATATTGGTATATATATTAGTAGATGTTGTATATGTTTTACATCCGCGCTAGTCCAGTCCCCGCTCTGTCGTTAGTTAGCTAACCTAACGGGTAATGACGGGACCCAGTGGCGAATGCGGATGGCATATACGTACATCAGTATATTTTCGTTCTTTGTGGTGTGATCTATTGATGGGACTGCGTTGATTCGGATCAATGCAAGTTTAAAACAAACCTAATCTGATGTTGTTGGAACACTTTTCAAAAAAAGCTGTTATTGCAAGGACGTTCTCTTTTGTTTTGCATTGTGGTATTCAGTTGGAATATCCTGCTCCTCACTCGACGAGGCAAGGGCCGAGATCCCTTCACCGGGAGTGACCCCTTGGACAAAAAGTTTGCGTCAGGGCATTAACTTCACTATAGCCGATTACTTTTGCTTTGCACCGTGGTATTCAGTTGGAATATCCTGCACCTCATTCTACGGGGAAAGAGCCGAGATCCCTTCACCGGGAGTGACCTCTTTAGCAACGGTTTTCGTCACTATATTTTTAAAAAAAAGCTATCTGTTCCTTCAACGATATCAAGTTCATTACGTTAAAGGTTTTCGCCAGAAACCATTCGTAGCCCTCCGTCGTTTCAGACGGGTAGCACGTAGTATCCATGCTATGTTTGTTGACCTTCGTCAAGGCATAGTGTATGGTAGCTGCTTGTTACCTTTCTGCTGCATAGATAGATGCGTTGGTTTGGGACAGTCGTATAGCCTTGTTGACCTTCGTCAAGGGCTTGTACGGGTGGATTCAGACTAACCTTGGACAATAACGGGTAGAACTTGACATGTGACTTATGATTTGTTGACCTTCGTCAAGGTCATAAGAGCATGGGGTAGAAATCACATCGGGAGTTTCAAAAAAACTGAAACTTGCCAGATATGCGCATACCTTCTGGAGTGTGATGACGTGAGCGGATTCCGTCACGTTATCATGCGATGATAGTTGGATCCCGATTCCCACTGATGAGTTGGTATACTCCTCGGGTCATCCCGACTAATTCTTCTTTCAGGTTTGGAGGAGAATTTGACGGAACAGTGGGAGGCTTCCAGATTAGATAAATTGGTAACCATTCTGATCTAGGTTAGAGTGCACGCTGAGTGTTTCTTTTCTCTCTCTCTTTGGCAGCGACCATTGACCCGACCCTAAGACTATGACTCAGTGACCAAGTTGACCGAACCTACTTAACACTGGCTTATGGATTGTCAGAGTTGCAAACCTCATTGCCACTCCTACTTTTACCCTTTTCTCCAGGACACCCCGTACTACTACGAACGTCCACTTCCATTGGAAAAAACCATCGTATGGTTAGATACGAACTCGAAGGGATTTATTCGAGGATGGTTTCCGGTTCTGGAGAAAACGGATAGGATTATTCAGTTGTCTTTTCCTTTTACCTTCTCTCAGGTTGCGAGTACTCCTTGGTTTAGGAGATAGTACACCTATTACGCAAATTGGATAGTCTTCTTCCAAATCTTAGGCTGGTGCCGAACGGTAGGGAATGAAGAAAACCAATTAGCCTAACGATGGTGTACAGAAGGTATTGAGTTAAGACAAAGCAAGGGATTAGTAAGAGGGCAAAGTAAATTGCGACTGATATTCACAACCAAACCAAGTATTTCTTCGCCAATCCCAAAATCACCTTTGTATTTCTCCAGGACACTCCGTATCACTACGAAGATCCACAGTTTATTGGATACTTCATCGTATGGTTATATACGAACTCGAAAGGAACTTGTTCCAGTTCGGGGATGGATTCTGGTTCAGGAGAAAGAGGAATAACATTTATTCAGGTGTCTTTTATCTTCACCTTCTCTCGCATTGCGAGTGTTCATAGGATTAGGACAGTACACCCATTATGCTTATTGGATAATCTTCTTCCAAACCATAGGCTGGTGCCGAACGGTAGGGAAGGAAGAAAACCATTTGGCCTAAGGGGTGTGCAGAAGGTAATGACTAAAGACATATGAAGGGATTTGGAGAGGTGGCGAAGAGATATACGGTTACAGTTGTGAATCTGGATAATGGAAGAGGCATTACAAGGAATACCAGGATACCCCAACGAAAAATTTCAATGTTTCAGTTTCACTGTGTACTGTTAATGGAAAACTGATTTCCCAATTAGTCCTTACTCCAGGGTATGTATTTACCAGGTATGATTCTCACATCTGTATGGTTTTACAGATGATGAGTGGGAGTAAGTTATTAGGAATTGGGTGATCATCCTCATTATATCGGGATTCGTTGTAATCGGTGATATTTGAGGAAATCACCTGGGCTGTTTGCCGGTCGGCAAATATTTGGTTTTGAATATCCGCTGTTATGCACCAATTTCAAATTGATATATCTGTACGTCTATTTTCATAGAGTGAGATATACCTTTCTGAAATTGTGTCTACGACATTTACCTGTATCAGTGGATGGTTAGGTAAGGAGCATTAAACAGCGGTGTAATTCTTCTTAACCATAAGTACAGTTTTCAACCTACGACACACAGTAAATGAGTTATCAAACTCAAGGGACTTATACAGAGTATTGTATGTTGTCCAGGGTCCATCAGGACATAGGGGTTGGTCCTCGTACTATATTCGGTTTACTTATGACTTCTCTAGTTTTTAGACAAGTGTTTCGTGGAAACACAGGGTCCGAATTTTGAGAAGTTATAGGTATTTGAATAGAGTAGAGAACCAGGTATAGCAAGTATCGGGATTCTTCAAAGATATCGAAGATGTAGATACTTTTGTATGGTATTCAGTTGATAGTAATGATAAAGAGATCTTGCTTCTCCTTCAGGTTACTCATAATTGGAAGTATTCCTAAGTTGAGTAACGCTGATCGTCCTTCTTCCATTTAGTGAACATGCACTGGGGACAGCTGCATGATTTGAATCTGGTTCAATTAAATCAGTGCCTCTGTTTCTATATTGGATATAGAACAGTTCATATCTTAACGATGTTAAGGTACGGGGAGTTGTCCGGTTTATGCTTAAAACCAGACACTGGACAACTCAAGGCACGTTTCTGTAATGGCTGTTTGTGGGTTGACCCAGGCTATGACGAGGGTTGATTTTCTACCATCTGGAAGATCAATAGCGATATTGTTCTAGACTCGCCACAGTTTTATTAAAAATGGGTTTTTCAGAAAACAGTAGTGGGAGTATGGTAGAACTGGAAGTGATTCCAGAACCACAAACGATTACTGAAGATTTGATTAGGAACCTAAAGATTCATTCTGGATTGACATTCCATTGGCCACTCCGCAGATAAGATGGGTAACTTCAGACACCCGAGAGGTACTCCGGTAGCCTCAAGGACGGTGGCAGGGAAGTTCTTGTTTACCCACACTTGCCATTGCTGTTGTTCCAGGTTGCGAGACCCGGTGGGAGGATGATTATAGCGTCGTTCTAAACTAGTTTTAGAAGTGTACGTGTATATGACTCTGGGAGAGGGTTGTCGTAGTCAGTGGGAGCAGCGGAAGCATTGGTGGACAATTGGCTTATGTCTATTTATAGACTAAAGCAGGTATAGCGGAGATAGATCATCTATTTCTGACGTGACAGTCATGGGTTTGACTTCATCAGAATAGGGGATGGATCTGTTGAGAAGGTAGTAGGGTGTGATATCCTGGTATTTGGATGACATACACAGAGTAGGAAAAGAAACTCCTATACTACAATCGGTTATACTTTGGTCGTCACACAGTAGTTTCTCCACACATGACTTGGATATTATATCAGACATACTGGTTACTAGATCTATGGTTTTAGATCTAGATTTGGGTGGTTTCCCAATCAGGGTACTCAGACAGCATTCTAAGAGTATTTAGAATGGACGACTCCTGGCACGGTAGTGTACCTGCAGGTGATGGAGTCACCCTCTCTAAAGGTGTCTTACAGACTAAAGTAGAGAGGGATGTGCATGATTGGCAGATCACTTGCTCAGGCAATTGAGTCAATCATGAGATGTCAAGTACCACACCAGATGTTGTTCTTGCAGTAGGTGCAATAACTTGATATTGATCCAATCCTGGAGAAACAATCGGAAGCAGTTTTAGAACATAAGTGGATGTTCTAGGGATATGATAACGACAGCCTCATTCGGGAGACAGTTATCATTCCAGGCTTCCAAGGTGACATGGACGACAAGGAGGTTGTCAGAGTTATAGTTTTCCTTCTGACGAGGGGCAGTATTTTGGACAGGTGGTCCAAGGCAATACTGAGGGTGGCATGGCGCAGGATACTGATTAAGTTCAGTTGACGATACAGTCTAAGAAGTTTGGATTTGGAGTTCATTTATGAGCTAGGTCCCATCAGACATCCAGACACATTCTAAGACAGGTATTGCTCATTTCGGGAGATGGGTTTCTCCACGAACTTGAGATATAGAGAGACATAGAAAGAGACATCAAGGCGGATCCACTCACTAAGGCTATTCCTCGAACGCAATAGTTTCTCAAGCGAGCTTTGTGAGACTGACTAGTAGAGGAGTTGGGTGTTCGGTATCACACGTGCTGTGAGTATGCGACATCGCAATAATTAGCCTTGAGTGCAAGTGGGAGATTGTTGGAGGTAGTGCCCTCAGATTCAATTATTCGATCACAGGCACGTGATTACAATGATTGATGGAGGACCTATCCCGATAGGACAGTCTTACTCGTGATGATAGTATGCTATCTGGTTTACCTTTATCATTGTGTATTGCTTTAGGTGACCTGACAAGTCGCTATTACACGTTGATAGAGCCCCTAGGATTCTTGCTTGACCACCAGCAGTATGAGGGCGATCATATACGTGGGAGCTGGTAGTCTATAAGCACGTCCTTAAATGGTCCCTAGTCGTGGGAGTTTCGAGATAGGGCATCGATACTCCAGAGTAGACTAGTGTGTACATTCGAGACCCCGACGAGGGGCGGTGGCCGGTCTCACAAGCCACTGGTGTCAGTTCGTTCACCTAAGATGTATACAGGTGTTAGTCCATATTGCGACCCCCGGTGCTTACGGGGAGGCGGAAACGGTATAAAAAACGAATTTTTATCGCAAGAGGCAACATGGACTAAACATGGTCGGGATCGTTGTCTAAACTAAAACTAGTATTCTAGCTAAAGAGAGTTAGCTACTATGGAAGATGGTTATACCTATACTTGAACTCCTTCTTCTTCAAGTCTTGTAGAGGTTGATGGTTCTCTTTACGTCGCCTTCTCCCGTCGAAGATGGATCCACCTCGAAGGTTCGACTTTGGGCTCTTCCTCGATCTTTGAGTGAACTAGGGTTTCCGGTTTGCTAAACCTTCAACCTAGAATGAGTAGAGAGAGTGACTAGGGTTTGCTTTTCTTTTTCAAGAGAAGGATTCTCAACTCATGAGAAGGTTTCTCTTGACTAGAGGAAGAAGAAGATGAAGAGAGGAGAGAGAATGAATATGATAGAATGAGCTATCATATTCTATCTTGCAACCATAATGCAAAAGAAAATAATTATCTAATAATAATAATTGAAAATGAGAATAGTTGATGGTAATTTGGAATGACCACTACCATGCTTCATTTAAAAATGTAAGCATAAATCAAGGAGGACTTTTGAAGGCATGAAAGTGGTCAATGGTCAACAAGTCAACCAAGGTCAACAAGTCAACAAAAACAACCATAACATAATTCTCATTTAATTATTATTATTAATAGATAATATATAAATCCATTAGGGTTTGGAAAATGAAGACTGTCAATTGTGCATACGCACCCGTTCCGAAACCCTAATGAAAAATCTCATTCTCCGCCTCAAGCAACTGTGCATACACACCTGCATTCTCGTTCCGAAAAACAAGAATACCAAGATATAAAAGCAACCCCAAAAACACATACCAGTATCTGGCTCAAACCAGAGCCTGCCAGTATAATCCGTCCGGACTCCAAACGTGCACAAGTGCGCGGATGAGAACGAACCCTGTCGCAAAACCATGCGACCTCTACTCTGTTTTGCCCAGAGGCGAATACCCTCTGTGTGGGACTCTAAAGACTCGACACTACGCTGGCAGTGGGTTTAACCACAGACCGCAAGCGGCACTAGCTGTGCGTAACGGTCCCCAGGTAGATGTCGACAAGAAGGCTGACGAAGTGAAAACCCCATCTGAACTCCTACTGAGTCTGAATGTGACATTCTCCGTACAGTCCGGTCTGTTCGTCTGATACATCGCATGGCGGGCCTAGGGGGCGGTAAACGTCAGTCCCCCAATAGCGGTACAAGTCGTGCCGGAGCGAAGCCCAAAACACCCTGAGATAACACTGGAAACCTACCAGTATATCTCGTTTGCCCTGGCCAGGGACTACTCGTGTAATGGCTCTCCTAGACACAGCGCGATGTCAACCCCCAATACCGGGAGAGACGAATCCTGTCTAACCGTCACTGCCTCCAAGTGCTTCGGGACTGCACCCAACCACCACCTGTTTGCACGACTCCTTTGAGCCGTGGTAGGGTAGTGATCAAAGTGCAGTGGGAACACACTCGAGGCGAAGTGCCAGTGTCAAGTCAGCGGACTAAGCTGTACTCATGTCACCTGGGAACTGACGACTGACGATAGGTATAATACCAACCTGTCAGTTCCCGACGAGTCCTGTCCAGTGTACTCGTAACCCAACGAGCACCCGTATACTATCTCCAGTACGACGTACTGATGGCTGTGGGACAGACCATCTCCCACACTGGGATGAGAAGCGCATACGCTAGTCTACTCCGGAGTATCGATGCCCTATCTCGATAGTCCTGCGACTAGGGACCTGTATAAGGATGTGCTTATAGATTACCCAGCCCCCACTAGTGTGACTGCCATCACAACGCTGGTAATCAAGCAAAGATCCTAAGGGCTCCACTAATGCGTATAAGTGATATAGTAAAATAAACACAAGTACACATTGAAGTAGAGACAAACCAAGTAGCATACTACTATTTTGAGCAAGACTGTATATACAAGGTGAATATCCCAAGCATCCATTAAGTAATATACAAACTAGTATGATACAGTAATGGCCTCTAGGGCATATACACTAACAATCTCCCACTTGCACTAAGGCCATGTACTGGCGTATCGAAGACCTATCATCTCGATCAGCCGCTCGAACTGAGTCTGGGGCAGGGCCTTGGTGAATGGATCTGCAGTGTTGTCTTCTGAAGCTACTCTCCGAACCTCGATCTCCTTGCGATCCACGATCTCCCTGATCAGGTGATACCGCCTCAAGATGTGCCTGGATCTCTGATGGGACCTGGGTTCCTTTGCTAAAGCTATAGCCCCGTTGTTGTCGCAATACAGAGGTACTGGGTCAACAATGGACGGAACCACCTGAAGTTCTTTCAAGAACTTCCTCATCCAGACAGCTTCTTTTGCGGCATCAGATGCAGCGATGTATTCCGCTTCCATCGTCGAGTCTGCAACGGTTTCCTGTTTGGAACTCTTCCAACACACCGCCCCTCCATTGAGGGTAAAGACAAAGCCCGACATGGACTTGGAATCATCCTTGTCACTCTGGAAGCTGGAGTCAGCAAAAGCCTCGATCTGGAGGTCTTTTCCGCCATACACCAAGAACATCTCCTTAGTCCTCCTCAGGTACTTGAGAATGTTCTTTACTGCTATCCAATGTTTCTCCCCAGGGTTTGACTGATACCGGCTTACTACACTCAGTGCATAAGCTACATCCGGTCTGGTACACAACATCGCATACATTATAGAGCCTACCGCAGAAGCGTAGGGTATAATAGACATGCGATCCCTCTCCAAATCAGTCTTGGGAGACATCTCTTTAGAGAGGGTGATCCCGTGACAAGCCGGTAAGTTACCGCGCTTGGAATCTTCCATACTGAATCTTTTCAGTACGGTGTCGATGTACCTGGACTGTGAAAGTCCTAATATCCTCTTGGATCTATCACGATGGATCCGGATCCCCAGGATGTATGAGGCATCACCCAGGTCTTTCATGGAGAACCTTTGTGACAAGAACCCCTTGACAGATTGTAGCATAGGAATGTCATTTCCTATTAAGAGAATGTCATCCACGTATAAAACGAGGAATACTACAGTTCTCGCTACAAATCTACTATAGATGCATGGTTCATCTGGATTTTTGATAAAGCCAAATTCCTTGACCGTCTCATCAAAACAGATGTTCCAACTCCGCGATGCCTGCTTTAGTCCATAGATGGACTTAAGCAACTTGCACACCTTTCCGCTGCTCCCACTCTGAATGAAACCCTCTGGCTGATCCATATAGACACACTCCTCTAAATTTCCATTTAGAAAAGCTGTCTTTACGTCCATTTGCCAGATCTCATAATCGTGGAAGGCAGCGATGGCAAGAAGGATCCGAATGGATTTCAGCATGGCTACTGGAGAAAAGGTTTCGTCATAGTCCAAGCCAGGTCTTTGACGGAAACCCTTTGCTACCAGCCTAGCTTTATAGGTCTCAACCTGTCCATCTACACCAATCTTCCTTTTGAAGATCCACTTGCATCCTACGGGTTTTACCCCGTCTGGAGCAATGTCCAACGTCCATACCTTATTGGTGTACATGGACTCCATTTCGGTCCGCATTGCATCCAGCCATTTCACTGAGTCAACGCTCTGAACGGCCTGCTGGAAGCTAGTAGGCTCATCATAATCTATGATGCAATCCTCTCTATCCCCGTCTATGAGAAAACCGTAGTATCTCTCGGGCGGATGAGACTGCCTACTACTTCTGCGGAGCGGCGTAGGAATGTCCTGTTCTGTTGAACCCTCTGGTTCCACTAAGCTTTCAGTAACAGTCTGTGGTTCTGGAACTTCTTCCAGTTCTATTGTGCTCCCACTTATCTGGGTTTCCAAAAACTCAGTTTCCAAGAAGCGGGCATGCTGAGAAACAAAAACCTTTTGTTCCTCAGCGGAATAGAAAAGATACCCCCTGGAGTTCCTTGGGTATCCCACAAACTTACACTGTACTGAACGTGCCTCAAGCTTGTCCGCATGCTGCCTTTTTACAAAGGCTGGACATCCCCATACTTTAAGATACTTGAGACAGGGTTTCTTCCCAGTCCACATCTCATAAGGGGTGGTAGGCACAGTCTTGGTGGGAGCCTTGTTCAAGAGATACGCAGCTGCTTCTATTGCATATCCCCAGAATGATCGCGGTAACTCAGCGTTACTCATCATGGACCGAACCATATCCAATAGGGTTCGGTTCCGTCTCTCCGATACACCGTTATGTTGCGGAGTGTATGGAGGAGTAAGCTGAGAGAGAATACCATTCTCTTTTAAGTAATTCAGGAATTCGGCACTTAAGTATTCTCCACCTCGATCCGATCTTAGAATCTTAATACTTTTGCCGGTCTGTTTCTCTACTTCATTCTTATACTCCTGGAATTTTTCAAAAGCCTCGGACTTATGTTTCATTAAGAAAACATAACCGTACCTTGAGAAGTCATCCGTAAAAGTAATGAAGTAAGAATGTCTGCTTCGGGCATGTGTAGACATTGGACCGCACACGTCACTGTGTACAAGTCCCAAGAGCTCGCTCGCTCTTTCTCCATGTCCAGTAAACGGAGTCTTTGTCATCTTTCCCTTGAGACAGGATTGACAAGTGGCATACGACTGATATTCGAACGCATTCAAATACCCTTCTGTATGTAACTTCGTCAACCTTCTCTCATTGATGTGACCCAATCTACAATGCCATAAGAAAGTCTGGTTTATTTCTGGAGACTTTCTTTTGTGTGTATTCTGGACATTAAAAATCTGTGGTTGGTTCAATACGTATATACCATTACTCAAAGTACCTGACCCAATCAAAACTTGATTAAGGCGAATGTTTACAACATTACTTACAAACGCAAATTCATAACCTTCTTTAGAAACTAAAGATACAGAAATGATATTACAAGTTGCGTTGGGTACAAAAAAGCAATTACGCAAAACCAAAACATGTCCATCTGACATTCCCAGGTGATAGTCCCCCACGGCTTTAGCATCCATGCTCGCTCCGTTTGCAACTCTGAGGGTCATGTCACCTGCTTTCAAAACACTACGGTTTCTCAACGCCTGCAAAGAATTACAGATATGAGATCCTGATCCGGTATCCAATACCCAGGAAGTAGAGTTTATAGAAAGACAGTTTTCAATAACATACACACCTGAAGCTGAAGCTGCAACCTGCTTCAATTCCTGTGTTCTGGCCTTCCAGGCCCTGCAATCATTCTTCCAGTGTCCTTTCTTATGACAAAAGAAGCATTCTTCCTTATCCACAATCTTCCCCGCTATCTTTGTTGCTTTTCCTTTTCCCTTCGTATCCACTTTACTAACACCGCCCCTTGGTTTGGCGGGGGCTTTCTTCTTCTTTCCCTTGGCTTTCGCCTTGGACCTAGAAGAAGATGATCCTCCTACAAACAAAGTGGATGTTTCCCTACCTTTCTGTAGGGTGCCCTCTGCGCTCCTCAGCAGGTTGAGGAGCTCTGAAAGTTCAACCTCCTTTTCTTGTAGGTTGAAATTCATTATAAACTGGGCGTAAGTGGAAGGAAGGGACTGGAGAACTATATCCGTATATAGCTCACTCTCCAATGTGATCCCTAGGTCAGCGAGCTCCTCAATGTAACCGATCATCTTTAGCACGTGCTCGGCTACTGATGATCCGACGGCCATTCTTGTCGAAAACAACTTTTTCGACGCTTCGTATCTTGCGATACGTGATTGCTCCCCATACAGTTCTTTTGTATGAAGCAATATGGACTCCATGTCCATATTCTCATGCCTTCTCTGATGTTCGTTGTCCATCGAGGCAAGCAAGAGGCACTTGGCCTTCGCGCTATCAATCTCCCAAGTCTTGCGGATTTCCTTATCCGCGACGCTGGAAGTTGGACCAGGGACAGGGGGAGCTTTGGTGGTAAGAAGATACCCCAGCTTGTCATAAGTGATTGCTATCTTGACATTCCTGAGCCAATCTTTGTAGTTTGGCCCTGTCAGCTTGTTTTTATCTAGGAGTAACTTAAGTCCAGTCATGTTGATTGGTCGCTGCAATTAGGAGAGAGAAGAAGAAACACTCAGCATGATGCTCTTGCAAGTTTAGAGTGGTTTTTAGTTTGTCTAAACAGGATGGCTCCCACTGTTTCTCGAATCCCTCCTCAAACCATAAAGGAAGAATTAGTCAGGATCAATCCCACCGTACAATACTTGCTTAACCGTTCAGCCAGGCTGGTGTCGGTACTTCGAGGGAGGTTTTCCAACGCTTTCGCGAAGTTCCTTAATTAAAGAACCTCTTTTCCCTGGGGGCGTAGCCCCGCTAACACCTTTCTAGGCACCTACTAGGTTTATAGCATTGATCGTTAAGTGAGAAATTTCCCGAGGAGTAGCATATACTCACAGTAGGATCGGGATCCAAATATCATCGCGTGACGAAACTGAAGGAATCCTACCAGAATCACCACACTCCAAATGGTATGCAAATCTAGCAAGTTTCAGTACTTATGAAACTCCCGATGTGGATTTTTGCCCCATGCTCTTATGACCTTGACGAAGGTCAACAAATCATAAGTCACATGTCAAGTTCTGCCCGTCATTATCCAGGTTAATTTGAATCCACCCGCATATACCCTTGACGAAGGTCAACAAGGTAATGTGAGTGTCCCAAACCAACGCATCTATCTATGCTACATATGAATACTTAACAGCTACCAATCACTATGCCTTGACGAAGGTCAACAAACACAGCTTGAATACTATTTGAATATTCATACGAAACGACGGAGGGCTACGAATGGTTTTTGGCAAAACCGTGAACGTAGTGAACTTGATTTGGTCGATGGAACGAGATAGCTTTTAAATGGAGTGGCTCAAACTCCGCATTTTAAAAGTTAGTTTTGAAAAGAACCGAGTGGTTTTTCGAAAGTGTTCCAACGACTTTAACTTGGTTTATTATCTTGCATTAGTTCTTTTAATGCGTGATATTCTTGCATTAGTTCTTTTAATGCGTCCCATCATTTAATCCTACCATTGCAGAAAACAACCAAAATATGACGTACGCTTATGCCATATGCATTCGCCACGGGGCCCCGTCATCACCCGTTAGGTTACTTAACTAACGACAGAGCGGGGGCTGGGCTAGCGCGGCTGTAAAACATAAGCAACGCCTAAATAGAAAGCAATGATAGACATTACAGATCACAGATGAATACATTGGATATACTAGCAATCCGCATTTCTTTCGAGCCTGAAACGAAAAGCGGATAACACGGTCGCGGTGAATAGCAAATACCCCACCCAAGACCCCTACGGGTGCGGCAAACTACCCGCCAAGTTCCCGGTAGTTTGTGCACCCCACCATGGGTCTATCCTAGGAGCATAAACAGTAAAAAGAATTATACAATGACGGCTACAACCCCGACCCGGTTGTGCGGCCAAACAAATAATATAATTACATCAATTTACATTTACAAATGAATGAAAGAAAAACAAAAGCTCATCTCACATCCAACCCCGGCTATTCACCCGCGACAGTCCAACACATTCATATACACATTCCAGCACATTACAGATCATGTATAACCCCGACTAATCGACTTATAGCGATTAGCCGACGTTCAATACATGCAAACAACACAGATATAACCAATATAGCCAAAGTGTAGTGAAGTTCGGAAAAATACGGAATTATAGGACCCCAAAAGGAAATTTCTTTTCTGGAAAATCTGGGTACATATAATATATCTCAAAAATCCCAAAACCAAAACCTACAGACACTGCACGAAAAACGAGGCGCAGAAGACGACAAAGCGCGGCGGTTCCGCGGCACGAGCCTACCTCGTGCCGCGGATGCGCGGCGCTTTGAGCTCCAAACTGGATCGTTTTTCATGTGTGTTTTTAGAAAACCCTGAGATGATTTTACAAATATAAATTTTTTCATTTCGAGCCAAAAAAATTTCAACAGAAACTCAGGTTTTTGAAAAATACGGTTTTTGGGTTTTTGCGGTTTCGAACTTCGTTACACTTCACTACCAAGCTAGTTTAAGTTTAGTTAGGCTCTGATACCACTGTTAGTCCATATTGCGACCCCCGGTGCTTACGGGGAGGCGGAAACGGTATAAAAAACGAATTTTTATCGCAAGAGGCAACATGGACTAAACATGGTCGGGATCGTTGTCTAAACTAAAACTAGTATTCTAGCTAAAGAGAGTTAGCTACTATGGAAGATGGTTATACCTATACTTGAACTCCTTCTTCTTCAAGTCTTGTAGAGGTTGATGGTTCTCTTTACGTCGCCTTCTCCCGTCGAAGATGGATCCACCTCGAAGGTTCGACTTTGGGCTCTTCCTCGATCTTTGAGTGAACTAGGGTTTCCGGTTTGCTAAACCTTCAACCTAGAATGAGTAGAGAGAGTGACTAGGGTTTGCTTTTCTTTTTCAAGAGAAGGATTCTCAACTCATGAGAAGGTTTCTCTTGACTAGAGGAAGAAGAAGATGAAGAGAGGAGAGAGAATGAATATGATAGAATGAGCTATCATATTCTATCTTGCAACCATAATGCAAAAGAAAATAATTATCTAATAATAATAATTGAAAATGAGAATAGTTGATGGTAATTTGGAATGACCACTACCATGCTTCATTTAAAAATGTAAGCATAAATCAAGGAGGACTTTTGAAGGCATGAAAGTGGTCAATGGTCAACAAGTCAACCAAGGTCAACAAGTCAACAAAAACAACCATAACATAATTCTCATTTAATTATTATTATTAATAGATAATATATAAATCCATTAGGGTTTGGAAAATGAAGACTGTCAATTGTGCATACGCACCCGTTCCGAAACCCTAATGAAAAATCTCATTCTCCGCCTCAAGCAACTGTGCATACACACCTGCATTCTCGTTCCGAAAAACAAGAATACCAAGATATAAAAGCAACCCCAAAAACACATACCAGTATCTGGCTCAAACCAGAGCCTGCCAGTATAATCCGTCCGGACTCCAAACGTGCACAAGTGCGCGGATGAGAACGAACCCTGTCGCAAAACCATGCGACCTCTACTCTGTTTTGCCCAGAGGCGAATACCCTCTGTGTGGGACTCTAAAGACTCGACACTACGCTGGCAGTGGGTTTAACCACAGACCGCAAGCGGCACTAGCTGTGCGTAACGGTCCCCAGGTAGATGTCGACAAGAAGGCTGACGAAGTGAAAACCCCATCTGAACTCCTACTGAGTCTGAATGTGACATTCTCCGTACAGTCCGGTCTGTTCGTCTGATACATCGCATGGCGGGCCTAGGGGGCGGTAAACGTCAGTCCCCCAATAGCGGTACAAGTCGTGCCGGAGCGAAGCCCAAAACACCCTGAGATAACACTGGAAACCTACCAGTATATCTCGTTTGCCCTGGCCAGGGACTACTCGTGTAATGGCTCTCCTAGACACAGCGCGATGTCAACCCCCAATACCGGGAGAGACGAATCCTGTCTAACCGTCACTGCCTCCAAGTGCTTCGGGACTGCACCCAACCACCACCTGTTTGCACGACTCCTTTGAGCCGTGGTAGGGTAGTGATCAAAGTGCAGTGGGAACACACTCGAGGCGAAGTGCCAGTGTCAAGTCAGCGGACTAAGCTGTACTCATGTCACCTGGGAACTGACGACTGACGATAGGTATAATACCAACCTGTCAGTTCCCGACGAGTCCTGTCCAGTGTACTCGTAACCCAACGAGCACCCGTATACTATCTCCAGTACGACGTACTGATGGCTGTGGGACAGACCATCTCCCACACTGGGATGAGAAGCGCATACGCTAGTCTACTCCGGAGTATCGATGCCCTATCTCGATAGTCCTGCGACTAGGGACCTGTATAAGGATGTGCTTATAGATTACCCAGCCCCCACTAGTGTGACTGCCATCACAACGCTGGTAATCAAGCAAAGATCCTAAGGGCTCCACTAATGCGTATAAGTGATATAGTAAAATAAACACAAGTACACATTGAAGTAGAGACAAACCAAGTAGCATACTACTATTTTGAGCAAGACTGTATATACAAGGTGAATATCCCAAGCATCCATTAAGTAATATACAAACTAGTATGATACAGTAATGGCCTCTAGGGCATATACACTAACAACAGGTGCTCATTGGGTTATGAGTACACCGGACAGGACTCGCCGGGAACATGCTAGTTGGTCATATACCAGACGTCAGATGGCAGTTCCCTGGTGACATGTGTACAGGTTAGTTCATCGACCTGGGGATCGTCATTTGTCTTGTGTGAGTTCCCACTGTACTTTGATTACTACCCTACCACGGCTCAAAGGAGTCGTGCAAACAGGTTTTAGTTGGGTACAGTCCCGAGCCACATGGAGGCAATGAGCGTATCTTCAGGGGTTCGTCTCTCCCGGTATTGGGGGTGAGGTCGTGCTGTGTCTAGGAGAGCCATTACACGAAGCCCTCGGCCGAGGCAAGGAGATTTACTGGTAGGTATTCCAGTAGTATCTCAGGGTGTTCTGGGATACACTCCGACACGACTTGTACCGCTTTTGGGGGTCTGACTTTTACCAACCCCCTAGGCCCGCCATGCGATGCTCATAGACGAACGGACCGGACTGTACGGATATTGTCACTGACAGGCTCAGTAGGGTTGTCAGGCTGAGTTCGCTCACAGACGTCCCTTTTAGTCAATACCTGGTAGCCCGTTACGTATTGGCTTATACCTCTGACGTGCTAGTGGTTAAATCCACAACCAAGGTGTTGACGAGTCTTTAGAGTCCCCCACATTCAGTTACTCAGCTTTCGGGCGAAAAGTTGTAGAGGCCGTATGGAGATATGGCAAGGTCCGATCAGATACATGCGGTATTGCACGGATCAGGATCGTACAGTTTGTACTACTGGCCGTATGGTTATATGGCAGGGTTCGATCAGATACGTGCGGTATTGCACGGATCAGGATCGAACGGATATTACAAGCCGGCTTTGGTTTAAGCCGGATCCTAGTATAGTACAGTGTAGATTTTGTCTCATTGCATTTGTATTTCGGTCGGAATACAAATGCGGGTGTGTATGCACAGTATCGGGGTTTTCCTGTAATTTATTACGGGACCAGTTTTCTGGAGTTGCCAGTTTGCTTTCCGTTTCGGCCAATTTTCTTTGTATCGTTCATTGGCCGAAGATTGGTGGAGGAGGGCTTATTTGCATTGTTGCAAATGAGCATTTGTGGAGGGGGTCTTTACATATTGTTTTATCATGACAACTCTTCTTTGACCTTTTGACTTCATGATGGTTCATGATGGGTGGACCATACCTTGACTTTGTGTTGATGATTTGGTTGTTGAGTGAGGACTTTGACTTGTAATCATTTCTTGATATCATGAGCTTTTCTCTCTCCCTTGTATTATGGTTGTGATTGATTCATTTTTGATGGGGATTCTCTCACTCTCCCCATTCACAAAAGAGGCCGGCCACCATGAGGAGGGGGCCTGTCCAAACATTTTAGTGTGGGTTTTTGGCTCATTTCATGTTGCAAAAATCCCACAAGTTCCATCTCTAAACTCCATAGTTCATCCCTCCACCAAAAGGCAATTCCTACAACCCCAAAATGAGACTTCTTTACTACACATTCTACAGCAAATCTTGGGCACGTCGACTAGCCAGCTTCGTGCCCGAGTTGCCTCGGCATTGAGGTGGGAGCCCGTAAAAGAAGTAGGCGATGTGGTGCACTTCCGGCGACGAGGTGGAGACCGGAGCTTCCGCAGGAGATTGGGACGACGACGAGAAGACCGGAGGACATGGATCAGTCGTTATATCTCTCTTTCCCATCTTGTAGTTAGCTAGGACTAATTAATGGTTCGATCCGGGAATTAGTGCGCGGCGGTTTGCCAGTTCAAGTAAAATTTAAAGTTTATCACCGCTTCCGCATTTGGCCGTCGGATTGACGGCCAGGGCGCCGCCGTGCATTTACAAATATGTGATAAGCAGTATGTGCAATAATCATGCAAGTGCTCTATCAGGTAATGTAACTACAGGATGAGGTACAATAATAAATGCTGAGCATGGGAAATATAATATCTACACGGAATGTCAGCGTGGAATATATAATCGGTGTCCATCAATGCACCCAGATCCCCCAAATAGCTCAGGCGCCGGTACTCGCATCGGCCCTCAAATCCTGTACATCTCTGAGAATCCCGAGTGCCCAACATCGGCACCCAAATATCATAAATACTCGTGTCCAGCATCGACACGCAAATCCTCATCCATCGGGCCCCGTCAGTCCGGGTCAGCCCACGGGCTCCGTCTGCGATATTGGCCCTCGGCCCCGGCTGTACGGATCACCACGCATCCATCTATCGACTCTGATCAGTACCCTCCGGATAACTGTCAGGTCCAACCAATCACCGGTAGGTAGTAGTCCCTCTGCCAGGCTCACCGTCTACTACACAGCGAAACCGTTCTCGCCCCGGGTACCATACTGGGTCCACCATGTACCCGTAATCGGCCTCAACCAGCTCCTCGATTCGGGTTCACATATATCACTCTAGCACCGAGGAAACACATGGTGGACGCACCGAAATATCATATCAAGGGAACCGGGTTTTTAAATGATTATATATATTTGAAATAGCCACGGTTCCCAAATCCAGAAATCACATGTAATCCAAACCAATATGCAAGTCAATGATCCGATATGATATGTGCATCAAATATGAATATCATGCCAAGTCACATATAGATGAGCTACAATATAATAATCCGATGTGATATATACATCAAGTATGAATAGCATGTCAAGTCACATATAGATGAGCTACAATATAACGATCCGATGTAAATTCTACAGTGTGAGTGTCATGGCAATTACTAACGGTGTGTGTGTAACATGCAGGATGGTGCTCGTGCAATATGGACCGTTAGTAATGGTGTGGTGTTCTATAAATTCTAGTTATGTCCAAATAGCAGGGAATGCAGTATGCACTAAATAGTAGCCATGAATAGTCAATGTATGCAAAGGAAACTATAAGGTCCTATCAGCCCTGACGTAGAACGCCATGCGGGCGATATCCCCGTAGATGTGAAATCTACTCACCGTAGTCTCTCGCTAGGTATAGCCAACAACTTGTTTCCCCTTCTGCGCGGCGTCCGTCGTACTCGCCTGCGAACCTAGAATTACACAATACATCATACATAAGCTTGAAGTCACACAAACACGTCATTAAGGCCGAACAAGTAACTCGTGTCGTAAACCAAGCGCGCGTGTGCGCGATACGCTAAAACGTGTGATTATGCGCCTGAAGCCACTCCGACACATCACGATACGCAGAAACCCCAAACCCACACACGTATCACGCGTGTCGCGAAAGATTGAAAATACGGGAAAATAGGTAATCACTTCCAGATTTTGATACAGAAAAGATATTGTAAACCTATATATACCAAAATAACCCACATAGCAGCAGACACCCACACCCCAAACCCCAACCCAAAGCACCCCCATCTGGCCGCAATTTGCGGCCAGAATGCATATTTCGGCGGCCTGAGTAGGGAATTGGGCTCCCAGGTTTTGTGTGTGCACTCTATACCCCCCATACATGCTACAGTAACATCTAGTTTCGCTCTGAAATATCTCGGGTAGCAGCAGATCCTACAGGGCCTTATTTCTAGTTAAAATCCACACTTTTGCACTAAAATGGAACTTTAGGGTATTTTTGTGCAAACCTGAAGTGCAACCTGGTTAAAATAGCTCTAATAACACTTAAAGGAGTTAACTAAACTATGAAAACACCAATCTAACATATACTTCACAAATATCCTTTAATATCACTAAAAATGCACAAAAATGAGATTTTTACTAAAGAATACAACAAGTTTAAGGAAAAGGAGTGCTAATATGAGTTAATACCTTCTAAGAATCTTGTAAAACTCCAAAAGTCTCAGCTTTTCCCTCTAGTGTGCAGATTTGCTTCAAACACCTCAAAAAGCTCACTTTTCCTAAGGTTTTGTGAAGGAAATGTGTGGTTTTTGTGTAGGATTTGTGTAGAGATAAAAGAGACATGAAGAGGAGAAGAAAAGATGAAGAAAATGGGAGGGTTTTTCTGCTGGAACTGCAGAAATTCTGAGATGGGGAAAGAGAGAGAGAGAAGAGAGGGAAAAATGGGTCAAAAGTCAAGCTCTTTACCTAACCCCCATGCCTCATTTGTTTATTATGATTTTTAAATTATGAAAAGGGTTATGAAAAGATTAAAATGGTGGGAAAATAAGTTAGCAACCATGCAACAAAAGAATTTGGCTAACACTTAAACCTATGTCTCAAAAATGGCTAAGTGTGCAAGTGTGCACTAACACAAGAAAATTCCCAATATGCAAACACTACTAAATATAACTAATAATCCTAGGAACACATATATATAATAACACGTACGATCACTAATTATCACGAAAGGCATTCAAACGGAAATTCAAAGTGTTACAGTTCGGTAGAACTGGAAGAAATTCATGACCACAAAATGAAACTGAAGATTTGACAGAACCTCGGGATTCAATAACCCCAGACGAACCTCAGCCACTCCGCAGATCTGGTAGGATTTCTCATCCGCCTGAGAGATACTACGGTTTTCTCATAGACAAGGATCGAGAGGATTGCATCTTGGAAGAAGATGACCCTACCAGTTTCAGGCAGGCCATTATTAGTAGGGACTCTGATAAGTGGCTGGATGCTATGCAATCCGAAATGGAGTCCATGTACACCAATAAAGTGTGGACCTTGGATATTGCTCCACCTGGGGTAAAACCCGTTGGATGCAAATGGATCTACAAAAGGAAACTTGGTGTAGATAGGCAGGTGGAAACCTATAAAGCTAGACTCGTTGCAAAAGGTTTTCGTCAAAGACCTGGTGTGGACTATGACAAAACTTTTTCTCCAGTGGCTATGCTCAAATCCATTCGGATCCTACTTGCCATTGCTGCCTTCCATGACTATGAAATCTGGCAGATGGACGTAAAAACGGCTTTTCTAAACGGCTGTTTGGAAGAGTGTGTTTACATGGATCAGCCAGAAGGTTTCGTAGCAAGTGGGAGCAGCGGAAAGGTATGTAAGTTGCTTAAATCCATTTATGGATTAAAGCAGGCATCGCGAAGCTGGAACATCTGTTTTGATGAGGCAATCAAGGAATTTGATTTCATCAAGAACGAAGATGAACCTTGTATCTATAAGAAGATTGTAGGACGAATTGTCGTGTTCCTAGTCTTGTACGTGGATGACATTCTTTTGATAGTAAATGACATTCCTATGATACAATCGGTCAAGCTATTCTTGTCACAACGGTTCTCCATGAAGGACCTGGGTGATGCCTTGTACATTCTGGGGATCAAGATCTACAGAGATAGATCCAAGATATTACTAGGACTTTCGCAGTCCAGGTACATAGAGACCGTACTAAAGAGATTTAGTATGGAAGATTCCAAGCGCGGTAATATACTCGCATTGCACGAAATCACCCTCTCCAAGAAGATGTCTCCTAAGACTGACGAGGAGAGGGTTCGCATGAGCACTATACCCTACGCTTCGGAGGTAGGATCTATAATGTATGCGATGCTATGTACAAGACCAGATGTAACTTACGCGCTGAGCGTGGTGAGCCGGTATCAGTCAGACCCAGGTGAGGACCACTGGACGGCAGTGAAGAACATTCTCAAGTACCTGAGAAGGACTAAGGAGATGTTCCTGGTTTACGGTAAAGAAGACCTCAGGGTCGAGTCCTTTACCGATTCAAGCTTCCAGAGTGACAAATATGACAGCAAGTCTGTCTCGGGTTTTGTGTTTACCCTCAACGGAGGGGCGGTGTGTTGGAGGAGTTCCAAACAGGATACCGTTGCAGACTCGACGATGGAGGATGAATACATTGCTGCAAGCGATGCCGTAAAAGAGGCGGTCTGGATGAAGAAGTTCATTAGTGAACTTCAGGTGGTTCCGTCCATTGTTGACCCAATCCCATTGTATTGCGATAACAATGGGGCTATAGCTTTAGCGAAGGAACCAAGGTCCCATCAGAAATCCAGACACATCTTAAGGCGGTATCACCTGATCAGGGAGATCATTGATCGCCGGGAGATCGAGGTACGAAGAGTGGACACAAAAGACAACACGGCGGATCCATTCACAAAGGCCCTCCCTCAAACACAGTTCGAGCGAATTTTTGAGCTATTGGGTATGCGGTACGCCAGCAGCTGGCCTTAGTGCAGACGTTGGGTATGCGGTACACCATTTACTGGCCTTTAGTGCAAGTGGGAGATTGTTGGATATGTATGCCCTAGAGGCCATTATTGTATAGTACTAGTTTGTATAATACATTTTGGAGTCTTGGGATATATATATATGGGTTTACGACAGTCTTGCTCGATATAGTAGTATGCTACATGGTTTGTATCTATCTTAATATGTGTATATGTTTCTTTTAATATATCACTAAAAACATATTGATGGAGCCCTTAGGATTTTTGCTTGACTACCGGCGTGATGGCGATCACACTAGTAGGGGCTGGGAGTCTATAAGCACATCCTTATTTTGGTCCCTAGTCGTAGGATTATCGAGACAGGGCATCGATACTCCAGGAGGGGAGATGGTCTGTCCCACAGCTATCAGTACGTCGTACTGGAGATAGTATGCAGGTGCTCATTAGGTTACGAGTACACTGGACAGGACTTGTCGGGAACTGTTGGTTGGTATTATACCTATCGTCGGTTAATAGTTCCCAGGTGACATGAGTACAGCTTAGTCCGTTGACTTGACACTGTCACTTCGCCTCAAGTGTGTTCCCACTGTTCTTAGATTACTACCCTACCACGGCTCTATTGAGTCGTGAAAACAGGTAGTAGTTGGGTGCAGTCCCGAAGCACTTGAAAGCAGTGACGGTTAGACAGGATTCGTCTCTCCCGGTATTGGGAGTTGATATCGCGCTGTGTCTAGGAAAGCTATTACACATAGTCGTCCCTGGCCAGGGCAAGCGAAATTTGCTGGTAGTGTTACCAGTAGTTTCTCAGGGTGTTCTGGGATACACTCTAACACGACTTATACCGCTATTAGGGGTCTGACGTTTGCCACCCCCTAGGCCCGACATGCGACACTCTTAGACGAACAGACCGGACTGTACGGAGATTGTCACGTTCAGGCTCCGTAGGAGTTCGGATGGGTTCACCTCGTCGGTCTTCTTATCGGCATCTACCTGGGGACCGTTACGTACAGCTAGTACCGCTTGTGGCCTGTGGTTAAACTCACTGCCAGCGTACTGTCAAGCCTTTAGAGTCCCACACAGAGGGTTATTCGCTTTTGGGCAAAACAGAGTAGAGGTCGCATGGTTTTGCGACGGGGTTCGTTCACATCCGCGCACTTGTGCACGTTTGGTGTCCGGGCAGTTATTACTAGCGGGCTTTGGTTTAAGCCAGATCCTAGTATTTGTTTTGGGATTGGTTTTGTCTCATTGTATTCGTGTTCCTCGGAACACGGATGCGGGTGTGTATGCACAGTTGACAGAGGCAGAGGATTCTCATTAGGGTTATTGACCGTTGACTTTTTCCAAACCTTAATGAGAATGAGAGATATGATTAATGATATTAATTGAGGATTATTATGCTATGGTTAGGTTGACCATTTGACTTGGTTGACAGTTTGACTTTGGTTGACCATTTGACTATGGTTGACAGTTTGACTTTGGTTGACCGTTTGACCCATGTTGACCTTTTGACCATCATCATTTCATTTGCAAGATGCTTCTTGATTCTTGCAAATTGCATTTATTATGAAATGATAATGGTCATTCCAAACTAACCATCACACTTTCCTTAATTATTATTATTATTATTATTATTATTATTATTATTTTCATTTGAGAGAATGGTTGCTATTATTCTCTCATTCTCTCTTGCTCTTTCTCTCTCATGTTCTTGAGCTCTCCCTCTTCCTCTCAAAGCTTTAATCTTTCATGTGTTGAAAATCAAAAGCTCTTGAGACAAAACCACAAAACATCTCTCTACTCTTCTAGGGTTCTTTGTCTAGCAAACCAAGCACTCTAGTTATCTCTTGGTTGAGGTAGGAGCTCAAGGTAGAGGCCCTCGGGTGGATCTATCCTCGGCAAAGGGAAGACGACGAGGAGGAGCCGTCTACGCCACTACAAGGAGCTAGCAACAAGGAGAACCACAACAAGAAGGGAAGGAGTTCAAGATCAAGGTATAACCATTCTACATAGTAGCTAGAACTTGTAGATAGTTTGTTAGTTTTTGTTTAGCAAAGATCCTTCATGGATGGTCCATGTTACCTTGTGAGAAAATTTTGATTTTTACCTATTCTGCCTCCCCAAAAGAACCGGGGTGGGTAACGTAGACCTAACACTCAGATCGGTATCCTCCGGATATCCGTCGAGTCACAATACAATCACCGGTCAGTAGTGCTCCTCTGTCACAGGCTCAACGCCATCATCTGCGACCTTCTCGCCCCGGGGTACTGCACCGGGTCCACCATGCACCCACAGACGGTTCCTCCTCCTCCTCGAATCGGGTGTATGATATCGCTCAAGAGCCGAGAAAACTCATGGTGGACATATCTCAAATCATAAAACCGCACTTTTATCTTTTTAAAAATGATAATGAGGTTATAAAATCTTGCGGTTTCTCCAAATTCAGAAATCTCATGGAAAATCCGAAATCCAAACTGAAAAGTCAATAATGATGAATTCTGGGCTCCGGCAATCCGGACTGGACCTTATAATATTGCATGACAAATGAATATATAATATGCATGAAATATCAAGCAATGAATGCAATAATGAACTAGCATATGAAACAATAACTTATTGGAACTATCAGCTAGCAAACGATATCAATAGAGCAATATTCTTTAAAGTGTACGTGACATGGCAATTACCGATGATGATGTGTGTGAGCCGGCAAGCAGGTATATATGGAGCATACACATCATCGGTAATGGTGCTGGTGTCCTAACAGCATGATTTTAATAATTGTTGGATATATGTATGCCCTAGAGGCCATTATATGATAGTGGATGTATTTATACATGTATATATATTCAGTATACATTCTTGCTCGACATGATAGTATGCTATCTGGTTCTTCTTTATCTGACATGTTGACTTGATCATGCTTTTATTCATTTACACATGTTAATAAAGCCCTGAGGATATTTGCTTGACTACTGTGATTATGATGGAGATCATACTAGTGGGACGTCTGTAGTTTATAAGCATATCCTAAAATGTCCCTAGTCATAGGTGTATCGAGACGGGGCATCAATATACCAGAGCAGACTAGCGTATATGATACTAGACCCATATGATGGGCGATGGATGTTCCCACATCCATTGATGTTTGACATCGAGATCGTATACGGGTGCTCAGTGGTGACTGGATACACTGGACGGACTCGTCGAGAACTCCTATATGGTATTATATCTATCGTCGGATAGCAGTTCTCAGGTGACACTGGTACAGGTTAGTCTGTAGACCCGAGATTGTCATAGAGTCTGGTGTGTTCTCCCACTGTACTTTGATTACCACCCTACCACGGCTCTACTGAGTCGTGCAAACAGGTGGCTTTTGGGTACAGTCCCGAGACACACGAAGACGATGAGCGATAGGAGGGGTTTCATCTCTCCCGGTATTGGGGGTTGATGTTGTGCCTCATAAATCCTGGGTTTTGGATCTATGAGATAGATCTAAGTGGATATCAGGATTCTCACTAGGTGCAGTGAGATGGTATCAATCGATCCTGGGGAGAATCACTGGATAGCTTCCACGGTGGTAAGGATGACTGAATGTCAGTCACAGGCATTGTCTTTACCCTCAGTGGAGGGACGGTATGTTGGAAGAGTTCCAAGCTAGATACCATGGCAGACTAGACGATAAAGGTTGGATACATCGCTACCAAAGATGCTACCAAAGAGGTAGTCTGGGTGTATATTTGTTCATGAGATGAACAAGGTTCCTACCATTGTGTGACAATGGAGGTGTGGCTTTGGCCGAGGAACCCCGGTCCCATCAATGACCCAGACATATTCCAAGGCAGTATCACCTGATCATGGAGATAGTTGATCTCCAGGGAGATCGAGGTTAGGAGAGTAGACTCAGAGGACAACACGGAGGATCCACTCACAAAGGCATTTTCCCAGAGAGAGACTTTTATGGGATGGTTGAGTATAAGATACTACAACCACTGCTATATGATGGCCCTAGTGCAAGTGGGAGATTGTTAGTTATATGTATGCCCTAGAGGCCATTACTGTACATGAGATGTATATTGTAGTGGATGCTGGGACATATATAGGGAGGACTTTCTTGCTCGACGTGATAGTACGCTATCTGGTTGCTCTTTATCTTAACATGTATACTTACTGTCTCTTTGTTACATGTTGATAAAGCCCTTAGGATGTGTACTCGACTTCCAGGATTACGATGCAGATCATACTAATGGGGCCTGGGTAGTCCATGAGTACATCCTTCAATGTTCCTAGTCGTAGGAATATCGAGACGAGGCATCGATATTCCAGAGTAGACTAGCGTATATCTTCTCGACCCATGAGATGGGCGATGGATGATCCCACATCCATTGGTGTTTGACATCAGAGATGGTATACGGGTGCTCAGTGGAGACTGAGTACACTGGACGGACCCGCCGAGAACTCCCAGATGGTATTATACCTCACGTCAGATGGCAGTTCTCTGGTGACACTGGTACAGCTTAGTCTGTCGACCTGAGATCATCATAGAATCTTGTGTGTCTCCCACTGTGCTTTGATTTCCACCTTACCACGGCTCTACTGAGTCGTGCAAACAGGTGGTTTTTGGGTACAGTCCCGATTCACATGGAGGCAATAAGCGATAGGAGGGGATTCGTCTCTCTCGGTATTGGGGGTTGATGTTGCGCTATGCTCGACTGGCCATAACTGGAAATCCCTGGACATGGTTGATGTGATTTACTGGTAAGTGTTATCAGTAGTTTCACGCTCGTTATGGACCATACATCGGCATGACTTATCAAGCTACTGGGGTCTGACGTTTACCACCCCTAGGTGAGATATGCGACATATCAGAAAAACAAACCGGACTGTGCGGTAAGTGTTACTGATTGGAATCACAGGAGTGTGAGCAGGCTTGCTCGTTGATCTTCTGATCGCTCAATACCCGGGTGGCCATTACGTTTAGCAGACCGCTTGCGGCTTGTGGGTGACTGATATGATCACCACCTACTGCCGGCGTATTGACGAGTCTTTAGAGTCCTACACAGAGGTTTCTTGGCTCAAGCGAAATGAAATAGAAGCGTATATGAAATACTGTATTCTATTCTCGCGATTTGTATCATCGGACGGTTATATGCGATATAGCCGGGTTAACGAATCAAGTGTTGATTCGATATTTTGATACACAAGATATTATTCGGTTATATGCGATATGACCGGATCATTAAATCAAGTGTTGATTTAATGATTTAATGTATAATTATATATTTGATATATTACTTTACATTAACTAGTATTGGTTCATTTAAGATTGCTTTTCTCACTTAATGTGCACACAGTATATATGTGATATACAATTGTGTACATGTTTGTATCATGATTGATGATACATGAAAACTTGGGTGTGTGTATGACTTACACCATATTTAAGATAATGGTTAGGGTTTTTATTTATTTTGTAATTCAAAATGGTGGCTTTCTTTGTCTTGGCTTGAAGCTTCATGAAGCTTAAAGCATCTTTGACAAAGTCCACTTACTTTGTTTTACTAAACATATTTATTAACCAAATCATTAGCTTAAACCATGGTTATGTCTCTACAAAGGTTAGTGGATAAAACTAACTCACCCATGGTTGCAAATGAGCATTATCTTCACTTGATTATTCTTTTCTCATTATTTTTTTCTTTCTTCTTCTTCTTCTTCATCAAGAAGAAAAAGCTTGCTAGATTTTTCAAACGTGAAGAAATAAAGTGAGAAATCAAAATCTAAAGTGAACCCATTTCCTATTTCATCATCCTCTACTACTTGCCATTTAGTTTAGGGTGTTCTCTTCACAAAGTTCTTGACCTAGTGAAGATGGAGCTTGAGTTTGAGCCACCTCAACGTAGATCATCTTCGGCCTCGAAGTCAACGAGCTAGCTTGATCATTTCTCCGGGGAAATCCATTCTAGAGTTTGGGACTACGATGATCGCAGCGAAGGGACGTCAACACAGAGCTTTAGAAGTGAAGGACCGGATCTACAAAGGTTGTATTTTCATTCACTTCTCTTTGTAATGTTGGTTTATAAGTTTTGTTACCCTAGTTTTCTAGTATGATCTTTAGGTTGATTGCTTAGCACCCCCTAAAAATTTTGTTGTGGCATGAGTGATGCTTGCAAACCCTAGGCAAGATGCTGAGGAATCCCAATAGAGTTTGCAAACTTTCTAAAAGAGAATGGGATTCTCTCTCAGCTCACTCCTCTTTACACACCACAACACAATGGTGTGTCAGAACGTCGGAATCGGACCCTATTAGATATGGTCCGTTCCATGATGAGTGATGCTGAGTTACCCGTCCCATTTTGGGGGCATGCATTGGAGACTGCATTGTTTCTATTGAACAATGTCCCAACCAAAATCGTGTCTACCACGCCATATGAGATATGGCATGGGAAGAGACCATCTCTTAAACGAATTAAGATTTGGGGTTGTCCGGCCTATGTTAAAAAGCAGAATCCGGACAAACTCGAGACACTGTCGGTCATGTGTAATTTTGTAGGATATCCAAACAATTCTTATGGATATCTTTTCTACCACAAGGAGGAACAAAAGGTGTTTGTTTCTCAGTATGCCACATTTTTAGAAAAAGAATTTTTTACAAATGATATTGATGGCAGTGTGGTAAATCTAGAAGAGGTTCTAGAGACAAACTACAAATGACGACTTGGTTGAACCAGCTGTTGCAACAGAAACTAATGAACCTCGGCCACTCCGTAGGTCTGGTAGGACTTCTTGCCCACCGGAGAGGTACTACGGTTTCCTCATTAATGGTGACAGAGAAGACTGCATCATGGAAGATGGTGATCCTACCAGCTTTCAGCAAGCTATCACGAGTGGAGACTCTGTGAAATGGCTAGATGCCATGAGATCTGAAATGGAGTCTATGTACACCAACAAAGTATGGACTTTGAACGTTGTACCCCCTGGGGTAAAACCTGTGGGGTGCAAATGGATCTTTAAAAGAAAAATTGGTGTAGATGGGCAGGTAGAGACCTATAAGACAAGACTTGTGGCGAAGGGCTTTCGTCAAAGACCAGGTTTGGACTATGACGAAACTTTTTCACCCGTAGCCATGCTTAAATCCATTCGGATCCTACTTGCTATTGCTGCTCACTACGACTATGAAATCTGGTAGATGGACGTTAAAACAGCATTTCTAAATGGAGATTTAGAAGAATGCGTTTATATGGATCAGCTAGAGGGCTTCATTGACAGTGGGAGCAGCGGCAAAGCATGTAGATTGCATAAATCCATTTATGGATTAAAGCAGGCACCACAGAGTTGGAACATCTGTTTCGATGATATTATCAAAGAATTTGATTTCATCAAAAATCCAGATGAACCTTGTGTTTATAAGAAGGCTGTAGGGAGAGCTGTCACATTCCTCATATTGTATGTGGATGACATTCTTCTGATAGGAAATGATATTCCTATGCTACAGTTGGTCAAATCTTTCTTATCACTAAGGTTCTCCATGAAGGGCCTGGGTAATGCCACATAAATTCTGGGCATACGGATCTATAGGGATAGATCCAAAAGGTTATTGGGATTGTCCCAAACCAAGTACATCAACACCATCCTAAAAAGGTTTAGTATGGAAGACTCCAAGCGGGGTGACTTACCCGCTTGCCATGGGGTCACTCTCTCTAAGGACTTTTGCCCAAAGACCGATGAAGAGAGAGCTCCCATGAGCATTATACCTTATGCTTCGGCAGTAGGATCTATAATGTATGCGATGTTATGTACACACCCAGATGTAGCTTATGCACTTAATGTAGTAAGCAGGTATCAATCCAACCTAGGGGAGAATCACTGGATAGCTGTAAAGAACATTATTAAGTACTTGCAAAGGACTAAAGAATTGTTCTTGGTGTATGGTGATGGAGATCTCCAAATGGAGGCCTTTACCGATTCGAGCTTCCAGAGTGATAAGGACGACAGCAAATCTATCTCTGGGTTTATATTTACCCTCAATGGGGGGCGGTAAGTTGGAAGAGTTCCAAACAGGATACTGTTGCAAACTCTACGATGGAAGGTGAGTACATTGCTGCGAATGATGCCGCCAAGGAAGCCGTCTGGATGAAGAAGTTCGTCTCGGAGCTAGGAGTAGTTCCAACTATTATTGATCCAATACCATTGTATTGTGATAATAATGGGGCTATGGCGTTCGCCAAGGAGCACAGGTCCCATCAGCGGTCCAGACACATCCTGAGGCGCTTTCATTTGATCCGGGAGATTGTAGATCGCCGCGAGATCGAGATTAGGAGAGTAGACACAAAGAATAACACTGCGGATCCACTCACCAAGGCCCTCCCTCAGCCGCAGCATGAGCGACTTTTTGAGATGTTGGGTATGAGATACGCCAATAACTGTCCCTAGTGCAAGTAGGAGATTGTTGGATATATGTATGCCCTAGAGGCCATTATATGATAGTGGATGTATTTATACATGTATATATATTCAGTATATATTTTTGCTCGACATGATAGTATGCTATCTGGTTCTTCTTTATCTGACATGTTGACTTGATCATGTTTTTATTCATTTACACATGTTGATAAAACCCTGAGGATATTTGCTTGACTACTGTGATTATGATGGAGATCATACTAGTGGGACGTCTATAGTTTATAAGCATATCCTAAAATATCCCTAGTCGTAGGTGTATCGAGATGGGGCATCGATATACCAGAGTAGACTAGCGTATATGATACTAGACCCATATGATGGGCGATGGATGTTCCCACATCCATTGATGTTTGACATCGAGATCGTATACGGGTGCTCAGTGGTGACTTGGTACACTGGACTGACTCGCCGAGAACTCCTATATGGTATTATATCTATCGTCGGATAGCAGTTCTCAGGTGACACTGGTACAGGTTAGTCTGTAGACCCAAGATCGTCATAGAGTCTTATGTGTTCTCCCACTGTACTTTGATTACCACCCTACCACGGCTCTACTGAGTCGTGCAAATAGGTGGCTTTTGGGTACAGTCCCAAGACACACGAAGAAGATGAGCGATAGGAGGGGTTTCTTCTCTCCCGGTATTGGGGGTTGATGTTGTGCTGTGCACGATTGGCTATATCAGTAAGTCCCTGGCCAGGGCTGTTAGGATTTACTGATAAGAGTTATCAGTAGTTTCTCGATCTGTTATAGACCGTTCATCGGCATGACTTTTTGAGTTATTGGGGTCGACGTTACCATCTCTAGACTCGACATGCAGCATATCTGACGAAGAGACCGGACTGTATGGTAGTGTTTCCAGTTGGCTCGACGGGAGTTGTGACAGGTTCGCTTGTTTTCTTCTGATCGCTCAATACCAGGATGGCTGTTACGTTTAGCTGACCTCTTGCGGCTTGGGGTGCTTGATAAGATCATCACCCACTGCCAGCATATTGACGAGTCTTAGAGTCCCACAATGGAGTTACCTAGTCCAGGCGAAACGATGTGGTGTGCATATATGATATGCGCGGGGACCCGATTAAATGCGCGTATGAGATACCGTATATTAATCGGGCGGTTAGCTATTGGTCAGGTCGTATGTGATATGACCGGTTTGCTAAATCAAGTGTTGATTTATCATTGACCATTAGCTTTTTCACTTTAAACCCTTCTTGTCTTTTGTTGTATCATGCATGTATGCAATTATTCTCATTGATGCACATATGGATGTGCATGCACACAAACATGTATACACTCTTCTATCATGGTTGTTGATACAATGGATGGTGGCAATATAAGACTCACACACTTATAAATATGTTGATATTTCTTTTTGGATAAAAGAAAATGGAAATGGAAATTCTATCATGCTTGATTATTTTATTCACCCATTAACCTTTGCATTAACCTTGAGTTAATTTCCATGGCCATTTTGCATCCAAATGAAATATCTAGATATTTATTAACTAGGGTTAAAGGTGAGAAGAAGAAAATATATATATTTTCTTTTCTCATTTTTATCTCTAAGCTTATCATTATCTTTTGAGCTCTTCATCTTGCCATGTTCTTTCTCCTCACTCTCTTGCTCTCTAGCTTTTAGTAGTGAACAAAAGAGTGATCAAGTTAGGGTTTTGAAGTGAGAAAATAAACCACATCACCATTCTACACTACTCTTGCCCATTAGTTTAGAGTGTTGGCTTCAACTTTTTCTCTTGATCTAGTGAAGCATCTAGCATGGACAAAGAGGACTCCGGGTGGATCGTCGTGGACCTAGAGGATCTCAAGCGAGTTTCTTTCAACTCTCAAGTGTTCAAGGAGTCTAGCGTAGGGAGCTACAAAGGTTGTATTCTCAAACCCTGGCCTTTTACTACTTGTGTTTGTGTTAAAGTTTTGTTACCCTAGCTTTTCTAGTGTGATCCCTAGGTTAGTTTCTTTAGCACCCTATAAAATTTTAATATGGCATGTGTGATACTACCAAACCCTAGGAGTGGTGCTGGAGAAAAACCTTCAATAATAACTGATGAAAACACAATATAAGCATGCGATGCGATGCGAACAGCAAGAATATGCAGAACATGAATAATAATGCAACATGTACGAATATACATAAATGAATAGTAAATGCAACAATAAGGAATCTACATTAATATATATGGGTCATACAGTTTTGCCGTTTCAAATAACATGAATCGTGGTGTTTAGAAAATAGGGCTACGGTGTTTTTAAGGAAAGGTATGTCCTTTGAAATATCCGTAGAATCCCTTGGCCTGTCTTTAAAATACTCACGATTCGTTAGTTTTGAAATAGGTATGACCGAGTCTAGTCTAACATCTACAAGTAAACTACTGGACTAAATTAACAGACTAGTCGAAAGGGTAAGGAAATCCGTCTAAAACTGAGTCGATCTCTATATATATAATAGTCGGTGATCTCGCTTCAATAGTATCGCGTATGATACAATATATATATCATATGACATCCTCGAGTCAAGAGTGCGGATCTATCATCAATATCTAGCTCCTACGGTAAATCCATCGTACGGCATCCCAATCTAGGTACGGGTCAATATCGCATTTATCTCATTATTCAACTGGTATCCTTAACATCATATCATGATCTGGGTACTGATCTAAAGTCTAGTACATACTAATACCATCTACATATATATATGCGTGTGTATGAAAACACATCGCCCAAGGACCCGCTATAATATCATGTCGTGTCTCAAATACAAACCATGTCGCATTACCGACCTCATGGCATCATGCCCAATCTCATCGACTCATCTCCAAATACCGTGTACTATCATCATCATCCATGTCTATGTATACGTATATATATATATACGGTCCCATACCTATGTGTAATTATATATATATACATATCCCCATATACGCACAAGTAATAAAATGTATGCAAGTGTGTGTGTGTGTGGTGTAATCTTATTCTAGGGTTCGCAACTAAGAAACTAACTACGACACTATCATCCAATTACTAAAATTAAACTTATGATCTTCTAAGATCAAACTCGATAATCATATAACCTCATATCACACAAATTTGTATATAATATATATATATATATATATATATATATATTGTATACTACACTACGAACTGCGGGGGTGCTATAAGCCATCCACCCGACTTCCCCCGTAGATATATATCTACTCACCTCGATCTTCGCTTGTCGATGCCGATGTCGCCACGCGCTTGCTTGTCATCTCGAAGTCCATGTGGGGGTACTTACAACCAATACAAAATCGCAAATGCGTATTAAAATCAAGTCGGAAAACCATAACGGCATACGTTTCGCTTATAGGTTAAAACCTATAGCCTCGCATGCAAAACACGACCAATAACCCTAGTCGTTGACGTTCAAACGCCACACGACGGAATACAATATCAAATACCAAATCCCAAATTAAAACAAACTCGCAAAACAATACAGCAACTCAAGAAAATGGTCCCAGATTTTACCCCAAGTCAAATTAGCCAATTTTGCATATATGGAGGGTCTATTTTACTAATAATGGAGCCACAGAACAAACACTGACTAATTTGCCCCTACTCTGGCCGCAAATTGCGGCCAGAGCAATTAAATTTATGGCCTTAGCTTGGGGATTGGGGCTCGGGTCTCTGTGGTAGCTTCCTAAGTTCCTGCATGTATCACTGTGTTCGCAAAATAAATCCGAGGGTCCCCGGGTGATAGCAGATCTCCAATAACATCACAAATTTACACAATTTCGCAATATCGGGGTTTCTATGTTTTGGGGTTTGGGGTTAGTCTCTGGTTTCAGTCTCTAATCATACACTAAAGGGGTTGTATGGTCTCTACTAATCTCAATTTCACTTCAAAATTCAAGAATTCCTCACAAACCCTAACTTGAAATTTTCCAAGCTCACAAAACTATGCAATATCGATTCTAAACATGCATGGATACTAAAGTGAATGAAATACAATTCTAATGGTAAAGGAATTACCTCATTTGGCAACTCAAGAATTTTCTTGAGTTGCCCCAAGTGGTCAAAATCCGATTTTTCTTGGTCCAAAGTGCTTGTGAGAAGCTTGTGCATGTTTTTAATGAAGTGGGGATGATGTTTTGAGGTGTTTTTCTTGGAGTTGTGAGGGTTGTAGTGGAGGAGGGAGATGGGGGCTGCCATGGTTGAAGAAGGAGGAGGGATGATGAAAAGAATAAAGTGAAGAGAATGGCCCAAGTCAACCAAGACCCCTCACCCTCTCTCTCTCTCTCTCTCTCTCTCTCTCTTGCCCATACTTCTTTCTTTATCATTTTCTTTTCTTTTTCTTTTCTTTTGGTTTTCCTTATCTTTTCTTTTCTCTTCTCACTTCATTTAAAAACAAAAATCAATCCAAATAAAAGAATAGCCATGGTAGAAAAATGTAATAAATGTGAAAAATGGCATGGTGCATGTCATGTGCACAAATCAAGCTTAATGCACGATTAGTGATATTTAATCGCGATTAGCATTAAAATGGATTATAACTAATCATAAAGAATCTATAATTTGCTTAAATCATATAAAACACCCTCATTTCAGAAATTTCTATAATTTTCCAAATATTTTCCACTTTATCGGTATTTAATTATACTGCATTAATAAAATATTCATAATATTTATTATTTAATTATAAAAATTCCCAAAAATAATTTTTTTTTTCTGAATGTTACAGTCTTCCCCCCTTAAAGAAATTCGATCCCCGAATTTAAATTTAAACCCCTCAAATACTAAAACATTTCAGTAAAATGATCAAGTCGTCGGGGCTTCGTAATCATAAATACATAAAACACGTCGTAGCGCAATGCATGCGCATGAAAAACGAGTATATAAACCAAAATCAAAACTACGTCAAGCATCCCGCAATCATCGTAGTTATGGTGAAGACACCAATGTCAAAATCCAATACGAAACCAACATGATATACTTAAGACTAAAACATGTACATAGTACGCATCGTGGTAAACTCGTAAAAACATCTGTAAGAAATGCATGCCAAACTCTTTTCCAATCGTTGTGCAATGCGCGTATCGCTGCACAGTGGCAGACGTCTATTGTAGGAAAATAACTATATATATATATATATATATATCCTTTGTTTAACATACACGTCCCGCCGTTTTGAAAATAATTTAGAAGGGTTTCCTTTGTAAAATGTTTCATGTCATCACGGACTCGTAGTTAAATACTGAGACTATGGCTCCTTTTTGAAAATCCCTTCGGTAACTGTTCATATCAGATTTTTGCATTTTTATACCGCCCAATTTTTGTCACATTGCATATCGGTAGATACTCTTGAGCCGTGTTTGCTAGTCAATTGCAGGATACAGGTTCTCGGTTCTAAAACGGTGAAATTCATGGAAAACACGACAAAATCCGGGTTCCTGCCAACCACAGATAAAACACGGTCTCCGCTCTTCATACGTATGTTGCCAGATATCAATAGGAAGACAAAAGGTCAAATCAATGTCACTCTCATGCACAAGGCTCAATGGTAGCACAAAATCCAAGAGATCTACACGGAGCTCGAGGCAATCATAACAAAATCTTGACAAAAAGTCCACCTTTCCCTCAACAGAAATTCTGGAAGAAATGTGGAACTATTTTCAGAAAATATATGAACCAGAGAACAGAGGAAAGCAAACCACGGGACCACAAGAAAACCGACACCCTAACTCCCCAATAGGGGCGCGGATCCGCGGCAAAAGGTGGGTCCAGGCCGCGGATCCGCGGCCGTTTAGGCGCCAAGCCTGCAGAATTTTGGGGGTTATTTTGGTCATTGCATGTGTGGTCTGGTGGTTGCCCTAGGTTTTCATTCTCCAGCCTATAAATAGCCCAGAAGTTTGAGAAGGAAAGGGTCCATTCTTGTATTTTCATTTTGCCTAGTTTTAGTGTTTTTCTCCTTCCTCTTCTCACCTCTTCTCCATTAAACTTGTAGTGAGCTTTTGAGTGAAGAGTGATGAATAAAGAAGACCATTTTATTATCATGCTTGTCTCCTTGCTCTTTCTTTACTTGTTGTAATTTTAATTGTTAAGTAGTTGTTGTTATTTTCTTGTTGTTTCCTTCTTCTCTCTTTTTCTTTATCATTCATACGACAATGATACTTTCGCTCGATCCTCGCCAAGGTGAGGTCGCAAATAGTTAGTCGTATTCTTCTAATCTCCTTCTTTCTATCTTCCTCTTTTGTTTTGTTTTGTTTTTCCTTATCATGAAGTGTGAGTAGTTTTATACTTGTTAGGGTAGGATAAGGGAAGTTTGAGAGAAGGAAATCTCTCTCACTCTTTCCTTGCCCAACAACTTAAATCGACTCCCGTTAATTGAACCACAATCCGCTCCTTACGGCACCCTATCCTACATGATAGCAGTGATTCCGTAGTGAGACCGGTTGTGGTTGAATTAACCGGAGGTTATGGATAAGAGCCAAGAACATACGGACAAGCACCAAAAGGAAGACTTATGCGTTGGAAAGCCTAGCTTATACTCGCAAAGTTCTTCCTAGTCGTGCTAATCCCCGTTGTTGCCGATTACCGTAACACCGATATTAAGAGGGGCAACGAAAGATGTGGAGACTCCTAACTCAAACTAACCTAATCCTAACCCTAACAAGCTCTCTTTAAATATCAACTTAACACTTAGATAACCACAACAAAATCTGAAAACAGGACTTAACTCGTTAAAACACTTTGAAAAAGACTCCCATCTCCCTGCGGACGACCCGTACTCAACCGGCTAGCTACAAGCGAAACCGTCTTGATTGCGGTATTTAAAACTAAACTTGAACACGCACGTATCCTATCAATCAAATGGCGCCGTTGCCGGGGAGACGGTAGTTTATTTCTTTGTGTAATTTCGGGTTAATTTGTAAGTAAAAAAAAAACGAAAAAAATATACATTGTAAAAAAACCATCTTGTTATTCTTGATTAGCTTTTGTGCAAGTGTGCAGGAAAATACGAAGTTCAAGATCGACGCCAAAGACGTCGGATAATACGGAGTTCAAGTACAGTGCCAAAGACGTGGGAAGATAGACCCACATTTCGCAGCTACACCGCGACGGACAAAACGAAGTTAACGGTCTACTGTCAAGATCTGGAGCAGGTACAGTGAGCAAGTAAAAATTCAGAAGATCCAGACAAGCAGAGGACACCAAACAGAACACTCTCAAAAATTTCAGAAGCCCAATCTCTCCTTACTGCCGCGGATCCGCGGCAATAGAGGGCTTAAGCCGCGGATCCGCGGCCACTTGGTGCCTTTGGGCTGCCAACGTTTTTATGGTGAGTCTCTCTCTTCTCCCCTCTCCTCTGAACTCCACTGAATTGTGTTTTCTGCAGCCTTCTTTGCGCAAATTCTTCTCCCCCTTCCAATAAACTGTTCTTGTGCAGGATTCTTTGCGCCGCAAAATAAAATTGTTTGCAGTTGATTTGTTACTGCTTTGCATTTCTTTAATACGGACTTAAGGGGCTTGAAACTAATCCAGATTGGGTGGGGATTTCATCACCCTTCCCAGGACCCCAAAAATCACTAAAGCATATGTATTGTCCATTGTAAATTAAAAAACACTAGACTTCAGCCCTAAGGACTTCGCGCTCATTAGGACAGAGGACTAGTTACAGGCATCGGCCGTTTATCATATCTGACTTTTGCGGTGCCTAGGCAAGTGTGACGAAGGCAAGTGGTTATTTAATTAAGGAACTTCGCGAAAGCGTTGGACAACCTCCCACTTACCTGGCACTTATCTGGCCGCATTAGACGGAGAAGAGGCGGTTTGAGGTCCTTTTTCTAGCCCTCTGGAACAGTTAGGAGCAGGTCTAGTAGACCTAGGCGACCGTAGATCTAGGTGAGATTGTGCATATCTTGGTTGTGATTACTTAAGCCGTATTTCCGTACATATTTCTGTAAAAATCTTTCTAAAAAAAAAGAAAAAATCAAAAACTTTTATAAAAACTTGCCCTTTGTCGCCAAATCCATTTTCACCCACCACCCATCGCCTTTCTCCATTGACGTTTTCTTACCCTCACCTTCTCCGCTTTGACTATACTAAACTCGTTTAGTGTATGTCCGCTTGGACTCGGGACACTAGCGCCCGTCTAGTCCGCGTTACGTTAGTCGCGACCGACTACGCGATCGACTCCGAAGTCGATACTCCGTCCACTCCTCTTTCACCCCTTCCTTTGCCGGCCAACTCCGACGTTGACCGGAATTCTGTTCATACATCTTCACCTTCACCTTCACCTTCACCAACCTCTTCTTCCGCGATGTCGGGATTTAATCCGAACATCTCTTTGACCACCGCTGGATTGGCTCCACCTCCTACGGAGACCAATCTCCCACCACCTCCGCCTGTTGTAGCGCCGCAGCGAATCGCGCTCCAAGATCGTTTCTACCCCACCCGTTCTGCACTTCCCACCTGCCTTTCTCTTCCTCCGGCCAATGGGGACAACTTTGAAATTAAGCCCCATTTCATCAACATGCTTCCACATTTTCATGGGCTCGAATCTGAAGATGCCTATATCTTCATCAATAAATTTCAAAACGTTTGTGCCATGATGAAAACAACCCAGCTGTCGGACGATGCTATACGTCTACGGGTCATTCCGTTCACTTTATGCGATCTCGCTGAAAAATGGCTGTATAGCACCGCTTCCCACTCAATCACCAGCTGGGACGAGTTTGTTAAAGCGTTTCTGAAAAAATTCTATCCAAATCATAAGACCGCAAGAATTCGAAATGAAATCAACCAATTCTCCCAGCTTCCTTCTGAACCCTTCTGGAAGTGCTTTGACCGATACAAAGACCTTCTTGTTCAGTGTCCTCACCACGGTATAGAGAAATGGCAATTCTGCCAAACCTTATACGAGGGACTGAACCCAGCAACGAAGCAGTTGCTGGAAACCATCTGTCAGGGCCACTTCCTATCGAAATCTGACGGGAAGCGTGGCAGTTCTTTGACGACCTTGCGGAGCAAACGCTACAGTGGGAGAGCACCAGACCGACTACTTCTTCTTCTTCTACCTCCACTTCTACCGGTCAGTCTAGGGTAGGAATCCACCAACTCGATGTCTCTATTGCGATGAAAGCTGAAATGGCTGCAATAACACGAAAGCTTGAAGCAATAGAGAGCAAATTTTCTGCTCCTGCTCCTGCCCCTGTTCTCCCCCTTCGTACCATCTGCGCTTGTTGTTCCGATCCTTCTCACTTGACCGAAGAGTGTCCTTACAATCCACCCTCGCAAGGACAGGATCAGGTTAATGCTGCCTTCCAGCAAAGACCGAGGAATGATCCATACTCTTCCACCTACAATCCCGGTTGGAGGAACCACCCCAATTTCGCCTGGAATCAGAATCAGAATCAGTTCCAGGGCAACAATTTCCAAAGGGCCCCTCCACCGCAACAACAAGCGCAACAACAAACTCAGTATCAGCAGCCCTTCCAACCCCAACCTTACCAAAACCAGACGAACAACTTTGCACCGAACAACTCTTTTCCACCAAACAACTTGTTCCGTCAAACAATGATAAGGTTTCCTCGCTCGAACGAAGTCTGGAGGTGTTTGTTAAACAATCGACTCAATCCACCGCCAACATCCAGTCTTCGATTCAATCTTTAGTGCAACACACTGCCGCACACGGGCAAAGCATCAAGACCATCGAGGCCTAGATTGCACAGCTGAACGCGGCCTTGAGCGAGCGAGAGAAGGGGAAGCTCCCATCCCAGCCACTTCCAAATCCCGGTCACCCACATAATGCACATGTTGCTCTTGAACAACAAAACCATAATGTGAGTGCCGTGACCACACTGAGATCGGGAAGGACGCTGCAAAACAACACCGGCACACGAATCAACAATGACACCCCGGCCGCCACTTCTTCTTCTTCTTCTTCGTCTTTCGAGCCTATTCTCCGTTCTTCAACAGGCTCTCCTTCCTCTTCTTCTGCTCTGAACGGACCCACTTCTCACTCCACGAAAACACCTATTCTGGGATCCGTTCCAACTCCAAAATCTCCTCCTCCAGCATTAGACTCAACCAATTTTCAAAATGTTCCATTTCCAAACCGGTTGAGGTCTAACAAACAAAATCCTCAAATGGAGAAGATTCTGGAGTTATTCAAGCAGGTTAACATTAACATTCCTCTTTTAGATGTTGTCCAACAAGTCCCGTCCTATGCGAAAATCTTAAAGGACTTGTGCACGAAAAAGAGGAAGTCTCAGGTACCCAAGAAAGTTTTCTTGGCTAGTGCTGTGAGTGATGCCCTTACCCAATCTTTACCACAAAAACGGAAGGACCCTGGCTGTCCTACGATTTCAATTACCATTGGGGATAAGAACATCAATCGCGCACTATTAGATCTTGGTGCCAGTGTTAACTTGCTTCCGTATTCAGTATACGAGCAATTAGGCATCGGAGAGTTGAAACCCACACACTGCACTCTCCAAATGGCCGACCGATCGATCACCCATCCTAGGGGTGAGCTAGAGGATGTGTTAATCAAAGTCGGGGACTTCATATTCCCCGTCGACTTCATTGTATTAGACACACAGCCTGTAGCTAACCCCCGGAATCAAATTCCGGTGATACTCGGTCGCCCATTTCTCGCAACCTCAAATGTTGTGATCAATTGTCGCAACGGTTCGATGAACCTCTCTTTTGGAAATATGACGATTGAACTCAACATTTTTAGGTTGGGGAATCAGCCCGCCGAACCTAATGCTCATATACTGGACGTCTGCTCGATCCAAGAGATCACACCAGAAGAGTGTGAATTCGAGGAGTTTCTGTTTGATCATGATAATCTTGACGCCACTAGTGTGTTTCTCTTCGAACCTGCTGCTGTTTCTGCGCCCGATAACGAATACGAGTGTTTCACGTTCTCGAACGATCTTAGCCGCGCACAACCCGAGTTTGAATCTTTTGACTTTCCGGATGAGTTACCTGAACCATCCGACTCGGTTGCCTACACTCGTTTTGAACCTTTGCTGGAGTCCTTTGAATTCGAGACCTTTGCACCAGTCTTGCCTTCCATCATTTCACCTCCAACGCTCGAACTCAAGCCGTTGCCGTCTCACCTTAAGTATGCTTACTTAGGTGAGAACGAGACCCTCCCTGTCATCATTTCGGCTTCTCTAGCTCCCGAGCAAGAGAAAGCACTTCTCGTGGTCTTGCACAGCAACAGGCAAGCTTTTGGCTGGTCCATGGCGGACATCAAGGGGATTAGTCCCCTGATCGTTGAGCATCACATTCATCTGATTGATGATGCCAAACCAGCCCGGGATCCACAAAGACGTCTTAATCCAGTCATGAAGGAGGCTGTGAAGAAGGAGATCGTCAAATGTCTAGATAGTGGTATCATTTACCCTATCTCTGATAGCCAGTGGGTTAGCCCCATTCATGTTGTCCCCAAGAAGTCGGGCATCACGGTCATAACCAACGAGGCGAATGAGTTAATCCCTACTCGCACCCAAACTAGGTGGCGAGTTTGCATTGATTACAGAAAACTCAACGCCGCAACGCGGAAAGACCACTTTCCGCTACCTTTCATTGACCAGATGCTGGAACGATTGGCCGGACATGAGTACTATTGTTTTCTTGATGGCTACTCTGGCTATAATCAAATTCCCATCGCCGAAAAAGACCAGGACAAGACCACTTTCACTTGTCCTTTCGGCACGTTTGCATATCGACGCATGCCCTTTGGGTTATGCAATGCGCCCGCTACCTTCCAGCGGTGTATGATGGGAATTTTCTCGGACATGGTGGAAAAATTTCTGGAGATTTTCATGGATGACTTCTCCATCTTCGGCGACTCCTTTGACGAGTGTTTGCTGCATCTTGACGCTGTCCTTACCCGATGTAAGGACAAGAATCTCACTTTGAACTGGGAGAAATGCAACTTCATGGTGCGCGAAGGTATTGTCTTAGGACATATCATCTCGCAAAATGCCATAGAGGTTGACAAAGCAAAGATTGAGGTCATTTCCAATCTGCCCCCTCCCCGATGCGTCAGAGATATCCGAGCCTTCCTTGGCCATGCCGGTTTCTATAGACGGTTTATCAAGGACTTTAGCAAGATTGCTAGGCCCTTGACGCTTTTGCTGGCCAAGGACACGCCTTTCGACTTCAACTCGAGCTGTGTGACTGCATTCGAGTCACTGAAACGCTCACTCACTTCTGCTCCCGTTCTTTCTTCTCCTGACTGGACGCACCCATTCGAGATCATGTGCGATGTATCTGACTTTACCATCGGTGCTGTCCTTGGACAGCACATCAACAAGATGCCGCACGTAATCTATTACGCAAGCCGAACCCTGAACGACGCCCAACTTAACTATACAACAACTGAGAAGGAATTCTTGGCTGTTGTATTTGCTTTAGAAAAGTTCAGGCCATACCTCATCGGCTCTCCAGTCATTGTCTACACGGACCATTCAGCTCTACGCCATCTTTTTGCGAAGAAAGATGCCAAATCTCGGTTAATACGTTGGATCCTCTTGCTTCAAGAGTTTGACCTTGTCATTAAGGACAAACGAGGATGTGAAAACGTAGTTGCCGACCATCTCTCACGGCTTCCTTCTTCGCCTTCGCTTCCAATTCCGATTAACGACGTTTTTCTGGATGAACAACTCTTGACAGTATCATGCGAACCCTGTTCGCAGATATTGTGAACTATTTGGCCACGGGATTACTACCGACCGAATGGTCAAGTCAGGACAGACTTCGCTTTTTATCCCAAGTAAAACACTTTTACTGGGACGAACCCTACTTGTTCAAGTACTGTCCCGACCAGATTATTCGTCGGTGTGTCCCCGATGAGGAATTCAAGAGCGTGCTGTCATTTTGCCACGATCAAGCGTGTAGCGGGCATTTTGGGCCCAGAAAGACAGCTGAGAAGATCTTGCAATGTGGTTTCTACTGGCCACAACTTTTTAAAGACGCTCACGACTATTGCAAGACTTGCTCCCGGTGCCAACACATGGGCCGGATATCCCGGAGGAACGAGATGCCGCTCCAACCGATCTTGGTTGTGGAGATTTTCGATGTTTGGGGGATAGACTTCATGGGGCCGTTTCCCAGCTCTTTTGGGAACTTGTACATCCTTCTAGCTGTTGATTACGTCTCTAAATGGGTCGAGGCTGTGCCCAGCCGAACTAACGACAACAAGGTTGTCGTTAGGTTCCTTAAAGAAAACATTTTCTCACGGTTTGGGCACCCCGAGCGATCATTAGCGACAATGGAAGTCATTTCTGCAATAGGACTTTCGAGGCCTTGATGCGGAAATACTCCATTAATCATAAGCTTTCTACGCCCTACCACCCCCAAACCTGCGGGCAGGCCGAAGTTTCAAATCGGCAAATCAAGCAGATACTGGAGAAGACGATTTCCAAGAACCGTAAGGATTGGTCTCTGAAACTCACTGATGCCCTTTGGGCATTTAGAATCGCTTATAAGACCGACCTTGGCATGTCTCCCTATCGGCTTGTGTACGGAAAAGCCTGCCACCTACCTGTCGAAATCGAGCATCGCGTATTTTGGGCGATAAAGGAGCTGAATCTGTCTCTTGAGGACGCGGGCAGCCATCGGAAGCTGCAGTTGAACGAACTGAACGAGCTTAGGGATGAGGCTTATGATAACGCGGTTGTCATTAAGAATCGAACGAAGGTGTTTCACGATAAACACCTTTTGCTCAAAACCTTCGTACCTGGTCAGCAGGTACTGCTTTACGACACCCGACTTCATTTCCATCCTGGAAAGCTCCGATCTCGCTGGAAAGGGCCGTATTTTGTGCGGAATGTGTATCCGCAGGGCGCTGTGGATTTGGAAAATCCAAAGGACGGTTCACTTTTCAAGGTAAATGGACACCGATGCAAACCGTACCTTAGCGCCGAACCAACAGAGGAGCTCCTGTTCTTACAGGAGCCGGTTTACCCAGAATGATCTTCCTCTGCCTACCTCCAAACTTCGGTTATCCAGCCAAGAACAGCGGACACTGTTCCAAATAAGTTTGGGGGTATGTACAAACCATTTTGTATATAGTTGTGTATATTCTTTTTCTTTTCTTTAAAAACAAAAAAAAAATAAAAATTGTGTATCACTAACCGACAATTTTGAACCTTCCAACTGCTCTCTTCATACTACGACCGTGAGGACACTGTCCAGTTTAAGTTTAGGGGTACGCTCGGTACGCATTTCTTACCTTCGCATTCATATGTATATTTTGCATCTGCATATTAATATCCATAAAATCCATAAAAATTTGAAAAAAAATATAAAAACTTTTTTGTCAAGTTAGCTTGTGGAAGAACTCTGATTCAACATTCGACGGTTTTTGTTTGAAAAAAATAGGAATAACTAAATCTTATGTTTGGATTTTGAAAACCTGAAAGATAACTCTCCTTCGAAATTAACTATAGCTGATATACGTCTTTACATCACACTACACGTGTTGTAAGATTTTGGGAGTTAGATGACAAGTCTTTCATGTTTAAACTTTTAAACAGATAAATGATTTTCTGAGGATCAAATAGGTTTGTTCTGAAATAAGTAATGTCAAGAATAGTTTATGAAGTAAAGCGAATATGAAGGAATGTTATTGATGCCGTAATTGGAGCTAAGTCTGAAAAATAACCCGTCGGAAACTTGATTGGAATGATTACACACCAAACCCACTAAACACGTCTTTTATCCAAAAAAAAATATATATATATTTGAACTGCCGGTTATATCTCCGTTCGTATTAAATCATCTGATTTTCACGCCAAACTGTCTTTTGTTTTTGGACCTAGGTAACTTGAGTAATTAAGTCCGCTGGGGTGTTTCTACACCTAATGCCCTAAAACCAACTGGTTTGGGTGCATTGGCCCAAAGCTCGCTAAGAAGCCTAGAAAGTCCAGTTTTAAAACAAAGTCAAGCAAGTGTTCTCTCCGAGTTAAAATTCCTAACGGTTCTTTGTGTGAGAATAATCTTGATAAAAGACAGGCTTTTATAAAAAAAAATTAGCGGAGATATGAAGGTTTTATTCTATGATAAAGACTATTGCACGTTCACAGAGGTGTGTATGAAATGAAAACAAGAAAAAGGTGGAGTGAAAAATACGACTTAGTTTCCTGTTATGGAAGATAGAAATTCTGAAGTTGAAACCTTACTGGAAAACGAAACTTGAAAAATGCTTAACTCTTTGTAAAACTTATGTGATCCTTTTAAAATTGTTATCTGGGCTTTATTGTGCGACATGATGACTTTATTCGACCTTTCGGGAACTTAACGACACTATTTGCACTGCACGTAAAGACATGTAAAATCTGTAGTTAAATAAGAAGCGAGGTGTGAAAAATAAAGGTTCGATGGTCTAGACTTAGGATTATAGAATTGTTATTTTCTAAAACAAAACTTTAGGGTTTGAAGCTTAGTTATTTTACAAAACCAACTTGACCGGATTTTGTGGGTAGTATCCGCTGAAAACCCTCAGGAGACAACACTCCTCCTACTAGGGACACCTAGAGGTTTAACGGCTTGTTGCACATGCTCGGTGCAATCGCGTTCCCTGCGAAAGTGAGGTTAGGAAATTTTTTGTGAATAAATGGGCTTTGCTCGGGACGAGCAAATGACAAGTTTGGGGGTGTTTGTTCATATCAGATTTTTGCATTTTTATACCGCCCAATTTTTGTCACATTGCATATCGGTAGATACTCTTGAGCCGTGTTTGCTAGTCAATTGCAGGATACAGGTTCTCGGTTCTAAAACGGTGAAATTCATGGAAAACACGACAAAATCCGGGTTCCTGCCAACCACAGATAAAACACGGTCTCCGCTCTTCATCCGTATGTTGCCAGATATCAATAGGAAGACAAAAGGTCAAATCAATGTCACTCTCATGCACAAGGCTTAATGGTAGCACAAAATCCAAGAGATCTACGCGGAGCTCGAGGCAATCATGACAAAATCTTGACAAAAAGTCCACATTTCCCTCAACAGAAATTCTGGAAGAAATGTGGAACTATTTTCAGAAAATATATGAACCAGAGAACAGAGGAAAGCAAACCAGGGGACCACAAGAAAACCGACACCCTAACTCCCCAATAGGGGCACGGATCCGCGGCAAAAGGTGGGTCCAGACCGCGGATCCGCGGCCGTTTAGGCGCCAAGCCTGCAGAATTTTGGGGGTTATTTTGTTCATTGCATGTGTGGTCTGGTGGTTGCCCTAGGTTTTCATTCTCCAGCCTATAAATAGCCCAGAAGTTTGAGAAGGAAAGGGTCCATTCTTGTATTTTCATTTTGCCTAGTTTTAGTGTTTTTCTCCTTCCTCTTCTCACCTCTTCTCCATTAAACTTGTAGTGAGATTTTGAGTGAAGAGTGATGAATAAAGAAGACCATTTTATTACCATGCTTGTCTCCTTGCTCTTTCTTTACTTGTTGTAATTTTAATTGTTAAGTAGTTGTTGTTATTTTCTTGTTATTTCCTTCTTCTCTCTTTTTCTTTATCATTCATACGACAATGATACTTACGCTCGATCCTCGCCAAGGTGAGGTCGCAAATAGTTAGTCGTATTCTTCTAATCTCCTTCTTTCTATCTTCCTCTTTTGTTTTGTTTTGTTTTTCCTTATCATGAAGTGTGAGTAGTTTTATACTTGTTAGGGTAGGATAAGGGAAGTTTGAGAGAAGGAAATCTCTCTCACACTTTCCTTGCCCAACAACTTAAATCGACTCCCGTTAATTGAACCACAATCCGCTCCTTACGGCACCCTATCCTACATGATAGCGGTGATTCCGTAGTGAGACCGGTTGTGGTTGAATTAACCGGAGGTTATGGATAAGAGCCAAGAACGGACGGACAAGCACCAAAAGGAAGACTTATGCGTTGGAAAGCCTAGCTTATACTCGCAAAGTCCTTCCTAGTCGTGCTAATCCCCGTTGTTGCCGATTACCGTAACACCGATATTAAGAGGGGCAACGAAAGATGTGGAGACTCCTAACTCAAACTAACCTAATCCTAACCCTAACAAGCTCTCTTTAAATATCAACTTAACACTTAGATAACCACAACAAAATCTGAAAACAGGACTTAACTCGTTAAAACACTTTGAAAAAGACTCCCATCTCCCTGCGGACGACCCGTATCAACCGGCTAGCTACAAGCGAAACCGTCTTGATTGCGGTATTTAAACTAGAACTTGAACACGCACGTATCCTAACAATCAGTAACTATCAATGCATGTAAAATATATTCAGGTACTGTCCTCAGACTGGTCATGCTCAGCTACTATACCAAATAGTAAATATCATAAAATATACTGCTCCAAAAGAAATCAATCCCCAAAATGGGTATATGAATGCCACGTGTGTCTGGTGCACACGGAAATCGAAATCCATGAATGTGCCATACATGTGCACAGAACAAAATCTAAGTGCAACGGGTGTGCACGAAACACCTGTCAAAGGAAACGGGTGTGCCTGACAGCAATATCAGGTGCATCTGACATGCACGAAGAATCTCGATTTAGTGCATCTGGTGTGCACCAAAATCGCATCAAGCGCGTCAAGTCTGTGCAAGAATCCAAATCAAGTGCACAGGGTGCACGAAATCAACATCAATATCATAATTAAAATCGACGGTATACAACACATTTCAATCAAAATCCAATATCAGGTATACCGTGGTATATAATCTCATATCTATGTGCATCAGTGTGTACAAAATTGAATCAAAATACTAAAAGTGCATGAAAACTATGCCGAAAACACCAGTCAAATCACATGCATACCATAGGTATGAAATCAAAATCAGCATCTCGAATGACATCAAATCGAAGTCAAGTGCAACTGTGGTGCACAAAATCTCAATCAACCAAATAAATCGCCCGAAAATACCGAAATCAAAGATGGAGGAAACAGTCCCGCTCTAGCGCACCCTCCAAAGATCTCTGGCCAACTGTCATGGTCACTCATAACATATCTCGTCGACGATGCCGAACTCTGGCCTACTGGGTGTGCGTACTATGACCGATCCTGGGTCCAAGTCTTCTCGTATTGTATTCCAGAAAGATCTTGTCGGGGTCTCTCCCGAATCTCGTTTCTGCTGAACTGCCCGGAAGTCATCATCCTTTACTAAATCCGTTTCTTGTTCCGGAACGGCTGCATACTCATCACGACTCCTTCTGGAAGATATATCTATGTACAACGCCTCTGCATGCGTATCACATCTCTGATGTCAGCGGAGTGGAACGCCATCTCGTCGAGATCGCGTACGAACCTCTTACTCCACTTTTCTCTAATGTTGACTGATTCGGACTCGTCTCTTCGTGGCTGCATGGACTACGCTCCAACGGCTATACTCGTATCTGGAGTCTCCCAAGCAATGTATCCCATCACATGATATCCGAATGACGTCGAACCGTTCGATCGATTCGTCAAAGTTCCATAATCCCCCAAGAGCTCAACATCTTGAGTACAGTTTAATAGTATCGAGTACATACCACAGCACCTATGGACCAGCCGTAGAAGGGAAAACCCAAGCCTCATTAATGGCACCGCTGAACTGCTGCAAACCCTAAGGTTTCAAAGCGTTCTCATGGTCATTATATCGAGTTAGGGTTTCATTCTTCTAGAGGGTCCACGGAATTACTTGCATGTTTCTCCGAATACTTTAAACTTGGAAAATGGGTTTCTGACATTCGATCATCTTATTTCGACTTCCAACGTACCTGCGTGAAGTCGTCTCTAGCTGGAATCAATCAATCTGATGACCTCGCATCGGGGCAGGCAACGAATCACATGTTCTAGTCATTCCTCCTTAGTGACTGGCGATCTTCTATCATATCTCTAAGTACAACTCGTGCGGCATTAGCTTCAAACATCTGGGCGACATCTCGTCAGTTGCAGCAGCAACTGGCTCATTTGTCCGCACGCTAAACAGTGCCTCAATCATCAAATAAACGGTGCATTGACGGTCATCACATTCTGGCTGGCCTCTAGCAGTGGCCCAATTCTCTGGTGCTGATCTGCACGTCCGAGAAATCTCGTAAAAGCGATCCATCAAACGTTCGTGGCGCGAAAATACAATAGGACGATACATCTATGCAATCGTGTGTCCCTGGAATCACGCCCTGGTCAGTCCTCATCCGTGACGAGCTCGTGCTGACCACAACTCTAGCCGTAGCTCTCTTTGCCCGTGTAATCGTGGCGGCAAAACCATACACCGATATCGATGAGGATAGATCAATGAACGAATATAATACTGTGCAAGGAAATGTACATCCTAAGGCTTCTTAAGCGGAGTAGCGTATCGTAAGTATGTCGCGGAACATACACACGGTACGTCACTCTTCTTAAGTCACATACTCCATCAACCAAGGTCAACCTATGCGACGAAAGTTCGGGTCTAATACCCCCTCGACCAAGTCTAAGTTCCGTAAGGTCAAGCCTAGATTCCGTATATATACAAACGCCCTAGGCTCCGCATAGTCAAACATAGACTCCAACCAAGGTTAACCTAGCGCTCTGATACCAACTTTGTCATGACCCGAAATGGCACGTGACTGGCACTTGAATCATATGAAGTCTATAGGACCCCATCTAATTCAAGTAAGCCAAAACCCAGAAATCTAAACCATTTAAAAGAAGAAGTTGAAGGAAAACAGGTTTTAAAGTTGCATATAATCACTTTGAAAATTCGTTGTAAACATTTTTAAAACATCATATCTTTTCCGAAAATTCGGCAGAGTCTCCTTTGTAAATACTGGCCCCAAAAGGCGTACAACATGAATAATATGAATAAAGGCATCCCCAAGCGGGAGCTAGCTCTTCGTCAATTGACAGTCACAACCACGCAAGAAATATAATATACAACGCCAAGGGCGAGGATCAAAACTCAAAAGGAAACTCAAAATCAACATAAAAACCATAATAATACAACGTGCGACTCTATGGTCGAAATAATATACACTGGTCTTCTAAGTCAAATAAATATACAAGTCTGGTTGATGGAGTTTCTAGATACAACTGAATATAAATAAAAGTACAATGGTGGTCACGATATAAGTGAACCCACCTACCAAAGCAATCACCCGGAATGAAAGCAGTGTGCCAGCAAAGCCGCAACGAAACCTGTACGGCAAAACCTGCAAGAACTGTGGCACGACAGGGGTGAGTTTCCAACTCGTGAGTAGAAAACATCACAGAGCAGAAATCGTATGTATGACTCAATCCTAGATCAATACGATCATAATATATATATCCTCAAAATGATATAGTCTGAAGCATCTAATAATGGCATGGGTAAACATCTATACATGTGTGTAATACCAAGTGCTCGTGTCAGTGATTCAGGTAGCAACATATCATAAATATGAGGTATAAATGCAATATAATGAAAACAGGATACATCATGAATGAGAAAACTATTTTCTTAATTTAGTGAGATTTCTGTATTTATAAGTTTACGTATCATCAATGAAATCATCAGAAATCAGTGTCAAGTATCGACACAAAATATATATCTCAAATCTCAGGCTCCGGCTATCCGGACTGACCTGTATCCCCAAATCTCAATATCTCAGGCTCCGGCTATCCAAACTGGCATGTATCATAAATCTCAATATCTCAGGCTCCGGCTATCCGGACTGGCCTGTACTCAGATATATCCGTCGAGTCACAATACAATCACCGGTCAGTAGTGCTCCCCTGTCACGGGCTCAACGCCATCATCTGCGACCTTCTCGTCCCGGGGTACCGCACCGGGTCTACCATGCACCCACAGACGGTTCCTCCTCCTCAAATCGGGTATATGATATCGCTCATGAGCCGAGAAAACTCATGGTGGAAATATCTCAAATCATAATATGAAAAAACCGCACTTTTATCTTTTTAAAAATGATAATGAGTTTATAAAATCTTGCGGTTTCTCCAAATCCAGAAATCTCATGGAAAATCCGAAGTCCAAACTGAAAGTCAATAATGATGAATACTGGGCTCCGGCAATCCGGACTGGCCCTTATAATATTGCATGACAAATGAATATATAATATGCATGAAATATCAAGCAATGAATGCAATAATGAACTAGCATATGAAACAATAACATATTGGAACTATCAGCTAGCAAACGATATCAATAGAGCAATATTCTTTAAAGTGTACGTGACATGGCAATTAACAATGATGATGTGTGTGAGCCGGCAAGCAGGTGTACGTAGAGCATACACATCATCGGTAATGGTGCTAGTATCCTAACAGCATGATTTTAATAATAACTGATGAAAACACAATATAAGCATGCAATACAATGAGAACAGTAAGAATATGCAGAACATGAATAATAACGCAACATGTATGAATATACATAAATGAATAGTAAATGCAACAATAAGGAATCTACATTAATATATATATGGGTCATACAGTTTTGCCGTTTGAAATAACATGAATCGTGGTGTTTAGAAAATAGGGCTACGGTGTTTTTAAGAAAAGGTATGTCCTTTGAAATATCCATAGAATCGCTTGGCCTGTCTTTAAAATACTCACGATTCGTTAGTTTTGAAATAGGTATGACCGAGTCTAGTCTAACATCTACAAGTAAACTACTGGACTAAACTAACAGACTAGTCGAAAGGGTAAGGAAATCCGTCTAAAACTGAGTCGGTCTCTATATATATAATAGTCGGTGATCTCGCCTCAATAGTATCGTGTACGATACAATATATATATCATATGACATCCTCGAGTCAAGAGTGCAAATCTATCATCAATATCTAGCTCGTACGGTAAATCCATCGTACGACATCCCAATCTAGATACGGGTCAATATCACATTTATCTCATTATTCAACTGGTATCCTTATCATCATATCATGATCTGGGTACTGATCTAAAGTCTAGTACATACTGATACCATCTACATATATGTATGCGTGTGTATGAAAACACATCGCCCAAGGACCCGCTATAATATCATGTTGTATCTCAAATACAAACCATGTCACATCACCGACCTCATGGCATCATGCCCAATCTCATCGACTCATCTCCAAATACCGTGTACTATCATCATCATCCATGTCTATGTATACGTATATATATATATATACATAGTCCCATACATATGTGTAATTATATATATATATATATATATACATATCCCCATATACGCACAAGTAATAAAATGTATGCAAGTGTGTGTGTGTGTGTGTGTGGTGTAATCTTATTCTAGGGTTCGCAACTAAGAAACTAACTACGACACTATCATCCAATTACTAAAATTAAACTTATGATCTTCTAAGATCAAACTCGATAATCATATAGCCTCACATCATACAAATTTATATATAATATGTATATTGTATACTACACTACGAACTGCGGGGGTGCTATACGCCATCCACCCGACTTCCCCCGTAGATATATATCTACTCACTTCGATCTTCTCTTGCCGATGCCGATGTCGCCACGCGCTTTCTTGTCATCTCAAAGTCCACGTGGGGGTACCTACAACCAATACACAATCGCAAATGCGTATTAAAATCAAGTCGGAAAACCAAAACGGCACACGTTTTGCTCATAGGTTAAAACCTATAGCCTCGCATGCAAAACACGACCAATAACCCTAGTCGTTGACGTTCAAACGCCACACGAAGGAATACAATATCAAATACCAAATCCCAAATTAAAACAAAGTCGCAAAACAATACAGCAACTCAAGAAAATGGTCCCAGATTTTACCCTAGGTCAAATTAGCCAATTTTGCATATATGGAGGGTCTATTTTACTGATAATGGAGCCACAGAACAAACACTGACTAATTTGCCCCTACTCTGGCCGCAAATTGCGGCCAGAATGATTAAATTTGCACCCTTAGCTTGGGGGTTGGGGCTCGGGTCTCTGTGGTAGCTTCCTAAGTGCTTGCATGTATCACTGTGTTTGCAAAATAAATCCTAAGGTCCCCGGGTGATAGCAGATCTCCAATAACATCACAAATTTACACAATTTCCCGATATCGGGGTTTCTATGTTTTGGGTTTTGGGGTTAGTATCTGGTTTCAGTCTCTAATCATACAGTAAAGGGGTTGTATGGTCTCTACTAACCTCAATTTCACTTCAAAATTCAAGAATTCCTCACAAACCCTAACTTGAAATTTTCCAAGCTCACAAAACTATGCAATATCGATTCTAAACATGCATGGATACTAAAGTGAATGAAATACAATGCTAATGGTAAAGGAATTACCTCATTTGGCAACTCAAGAATTTTCTTGAGTTGCCCCAAGTGCTCAAAATCCGATTTTTCTTTGTCCAAAATGCTTGTGAGAAGCTTGTGCATGTTTTTAATGAAGTGGGGATGATGTTTTGAGGTGTTTTTCTTGGAGTTGTGAGGGTTGTAGTGGAGGAGGGAGATGGGGGCTGCCATGGTTGAAGAAGGAGGAGGGATGATGAAAAGAATGAAGTGAAGAGAATGGCCCAAGTCAACCAAGACCCCTCACCCTCTCTTTCTCTCTTTCTCATACTTCTTTCTTTATCATTTTCTTTTCTTTTTCTTTTCTTTTGTTTTTCCTTATCTTTTCTTTTCTCTTCTCACTTCATTTAAAAACAAAAATCAATCCAAAGAAAAGAATTGCCATGGTAGAAAAATGTAGTAAATGTGAAAAATGACATGGTGCATGTCATGTGCACAAATCAAGCTTAATGCACGACTAGTGATATTTAATCGCGATTAGCATTAAAATGGATTATAACTAATCATAAAGAATCTATAATTTTCTTAAATCATATAAAACACCCTCATTTTAGAAATTTCTATAATTTTCCAAATATTTTCCAATTTATCGGTACTTAATTATACTACATTAATAAAATATTCATAATATTTTTTATTTAATTAAAAAAATTCCCAAAAATAATATTTTATTTTTCTGAAATGTTACACAACACCATCATCTGCGACCATCTTGCCCCGCGGTACCGCACCGGGTCCACCATGCACCCACAGACGGTTCCTCGTCCTCCTCGAATCGGGTGTATGATATCGCTCAAGAGCCGAGAAAACTCATGGTGGACATATCTCATATCATATCATGAGAAAACCGCAACTTTCATTTGAAAATGATAATCAGTTTATAAAATCTTTGCGGTTTCTCTAAATCCAGAAATCTAATGGAAATCCAAAATCATAAATCACGATGTAAATAAATAATGAATACTGGGCTCCGGCAATCCGGACTGGCCCATATTATTGCATGGCAAATGAATATATGAATATACATGCATGAGATAACACAGTAAATAAATGCAATGTCTAAGCTATCATATAAAAGCAGGCTCACTAGTATCATGTCGAAACTATCAGCTAACAAGCTATATCAATGAATTAATATTCTCTAAAGTGTACGTGACATGGAAATTACCGATGATGATGTGTGTGAGCCGGCAAGCAGGTATACGTGGAGCATACGCATCATCGGTAATGGTACTGGTGTCCTGACAGCATGGGTTTCATAATAATTACGAAAACACAAATAAGCATGCGATGCGACTTATAAGAATATGCGGAAAATGAATGGTAAACGCAGCAATAAAGAATATACATTACTATATATCTGTCATACCGTTTTGCCATTTGAAATAACACGAATCGTGGGGTTTAGAAAATAGGACTGCGGTGTTTTTAAGAAATGGCGCGTCCTTTGAAATATCCGTAGAATCTCTTGTCCTGTCTTTAAAATACTCACGATTCGTTAGTTTTGAAATAGGTATGACTCGAGTCTAGTCTAACATCTATAAGTAAACTACAGGACTAAACTAACAGGCTAATCGAAAAGGTAAGGAAACCACCTAAATCTGAGTCGATATATATATATATATATATATATATATATATATATATAACATATAATAGTCGGTGATCCCTCCTCAATAGTATCACATATGATACAATATATAACATGACATTCTCGAGTCAAGAGTGCGGATCTATCATCAATATCATATCACGTACAGTAAATCCATCGTACGGCAACCCAAATCTAGGTACGGGTCATTATCATATTTATCTCATCATTTATCTGGTATCCTTATCATCATATCATGAACTGGGGTACTGATCTAAAGTCTAGTATATACCGATACCATCTACATATATATATGCGTGTGTATAAAAATACATCGCCTAAGGACCCGCTATACTAATCATGTCGTATCTCATAATACGAACCATGTCATATCACCGATCTCGCGGCATCATGCCCAATCTCATCGACTCATCTCCGAATATCGTATACTATCCTCATCATCCGTGTATATGTATACGTATATATATATACATAGTCACATACCTATGTGTGTGTGTGTATACATATCCCCATATACGCATAAGAAAACACAATGTATGCGTGTGTGTGCGCGTGTATGCAAATCACTACTCTAGGGTTCGCGACTAAGAAACTGACTAAAACATTATCTTACAAGTACGCTCTACTAATCCAAAGTCATCTAAACATTTCTTACTAGGTAAACTCATCTCATATCACATCTGTATATATGTATATTAATAATCATAACGCATTCGCGTTCTATACTACGAAACTGCGGGGGTGCTATACGCCATCCACCCGACTTCTCCCGTAGATATATATCTACTCACCTTGATCCTTACTTGCCGAAGTCGATGTCGCCATCCTCTTCTTCGTCATATGAAATCCCCGTGAAGGTATCTACATATATAGCACATGGCATCGTAAATAGAAATCGCGCACGAAAACCAAATCGGCACGCGTATCTCACATAGGTAAAACACCTATGGTTTAGGCATGCAAGAATAATCAAACAACCCCGTTTATTGACGTACAAACGTCAAGTGATCGCTACAAAACACAAATATCCAAACTTCAAGTCGTTTAAAACCCACATTTCAAAACAGCAACTCAAGAAAATGATCCCAGATTTTGGTTCAGGTGAAATAGGGATGAACAAACAGTACTGGGGTGATATATAGGGGGGTATATGAGCTACTGAAGAAACCTGGGCACTAAATTCCATAGGGTGGCCGGCCACAAGCCCCTAATTTCCGGCCTCCTCGGTTCATAAGGCCTTGGATGGGGTTCATTTTGGCAGGGTGGTCTCGTGGTGGTCCATCTAGGCTATTAGTGTTGTTTGCTTTTCTAGTATTGGTCTCGGGTCACTCCAGATTCCCTGCACCCTCACTTTACACACAAAACTGACATATCGATATCAAACTTGTAATTTGGGTTGGTCGCTGATTTGGTCCAGGTCTTAGCACTAAGGGGGGTTTGTAGTCACCACTTACTCTCAAGTTCACCAACACAACTCAAGGAAAAACCCTAACCCTCTCTAGGAATTTCCAAACACCTCTAAACTACACAATATGGATTCTAAACTAGTATGGATGCTAAAGCAAATGTAATACTACTCTAATGGTGCAAGAATTACCTCATTTGGCAACTCAAGAAAATTCTTGAGTTGCCCCAAGTGCTCAAAATCCATCCTTTCTTGGTCCAAAGTGCTTGTGGTGAGCTTGTGTATGTTTTTTAATGAAGTGGAGATGAAGTTTTGAGTTGTTTTTGGTGTTGTTGTGAGGGTTTAGAGGTGGAGGGGGGGAGAGGGCAGCCATGTGTGAGGATAGGAGAGAAAAGATGAAGATGATGAATGAGAACAAATGGTCTTGGTCAATGAGACCCCTCACCTCACTCACTCTCTCTCTCTCTCTCTCTCTCTCTCTCTTGCCCATGCCTAATTCTTTATCATTTCCTTTCTTTTTCTTTTGTTTTGTTTTCTTTTCTTCTCTTTTGAATTAAAACCATGCATGAAAAGAAGAAAGAAACCATGGTAGAAAATGTAACAAGTATTTGTAAATGTGACATGGTGCATGTCATGTGCACAAAACCGGATTATGCAAGATTAGTGATTTTTAATCGCGATTAGTATTAAAATAAAATATAATTAATCATAAAGAATTTATAATTTGCTTAAATCATATAAAACACCCTCATTTCAGTAATTTCTATAATTTTCCAAATATTTCCCGATTTATCGGTATTTAATTATACCGCACTATTAAAATATTCATAATATTTATTATTTAATTATAAAAATTCCCAAAATAATATTTTATTTTTCTGAAATGTTACAGCCATCATGGAAGAAGTGGGGAAATATGTGGAAGTGTGTGGAAAAATCTAAGTTAAAAACACCATTAAAGCTTAATTACAACACTTATCTTTATACCACCTCAAATCCTTTACTTAAAAACTTCATTAACCTTCAAAATATCTAGATATTTTCCAAGATATTTTGCAAGAAGTCAAAGATGCTTAATCTTGTGATTAAGTTAGCATGGAATCAAATTAGCATAATTAACCCAGTCCAAAATGTAATTACCACTAATTAAGTGCATAATTAAAAGCTTATAATAATATTTTAATTAAGGAAAAATATTTAAGTGAACTAAAATTTACAAGTGACTTACTAAATACCGCAACTAGCAATTTTCTAGTTAAACTAGGTGCAGTTAAGTCTATACAGAAAAAATGAACACATCTAGGTTTTTTACGGAAAACACAATTTATTTTACCTAATATGGGAAAATTCACCTTAACGATTTCTAAAACGTTACAATCTTCCCCCCTTAAAGAAATTCGGTCCCCGAATTTAAAATTTTATCTACGCGTACCTTCGAAGAGATGAGGGAATATCCTCTGCATCTCGTTCGCAGCCTCCAAAGTGGTCTCCTCACTAGACAGACTACACCAAAGAACCTTCACAGATGGCAAGACCTTTGACCGAAGTTTCTCCACCCGCCGATCCACTATAACTATCGACTGCTGGTGAACGAAAGATCGCGTCCTAATTGAATGGTCTGGTGCTAAATTATGTAAGAAGGGTCATGAAGGTATTTGCGAAGTATCGATACAAGGAACACGGGATGAACATCCGAAATCTGGGTGGAAATGCCAACGATAGGCAACGAAACTAACTCGCTCAAGGATCTCAAAAGGACCTACAATCTGGGACTAAGCTTCCCTTCTTCCCAAAACTCAACACGCCATTCATCGGAAAAATCCGTAGGAATACATGATCTCCCACTGCGAACTAAAGTCTGCGACAACAACGGTCGGCATAAGACTTCTGTCTGAACTGGGCTGCTCTCATCCTGTCCTGAATCAACTGGATCATCTCCGAAGCCTCTTGACTAGATGGGGTCCAAAAATACTGTTCTCGTGGAGTCGGTCTAACAGACTGGCGATCGACACAATCTACCATACAAAGCCTAAAAAGTTGCCATCTGAATCGTCTCCTGATAACAGTTATCGTAGGAGAACTCCATCAATGGTAAGTGACAATCCCAATCGCCAACAAAATTAAGCACGCACGTACGAAGCATATCCTCCAGAGTCTGTATAGTGCGCTCTGACTGACCATCGGTCTACGGATGGAAAGCGGTGCTAAAGCTTAACCAGGTACCCAAGGCTTCCTGAAGCTTCTGCCAAAGAAAACTAGTGAACTGGGTGCCTCTATTGGATACAATGCATGAAGGAACTCCGTGCAAACGCACAAACTCATCAATGTACAACTGAGCATAACCGGACGACAATCACCCAAATGGAGTCATACCCTTGACTAGACCTGGGTAGACTCACAACGAAATCCATGGAGATTTGCTCCCATTCCCACTCTGGAATGGTTAAAGGTTGCAACTCTCCTGCCGGTCTCAAATGCTTAACCTTAGCTCGCTAACAAGCCAGGCACTTCAAAACGAAATCTGAAACATCACTCTTCATCCATGCCCACCTGTAATTATCTCTCAAGTCACGTTACATCTTGGTGGAACTTGGGTGAACACTGAAAGCTGACTGATGTGCCTGCTCTAGGATCTCACGTCCCTATCCATCAGTATCTGGTACACACAAGCGCGTCTCGCAACGTAGCACACCCTAGTCATCAATCAAGAACTTTGAATCTCTACCCTGCCGAACATGCTCAAGAATCTCAGACAAATGGGCATCGGCGGGTTGTGCCTCACGAATCGATTAAGTAGAAGTGGACGGACGCAGACGTAAGCAAGCTGTCCCCCAATGGAAGCGAACTCAAACTGTACTCAGTTGTCACACAAGAACTGTAAATCTGCAAAAGACTGTCTCTGAACTGCGCTCAACTGGAATAAGCTAAACCCCGGGCCTACGACTCAAAGCATCAGCTACCATAATCGCCTTGCCCCGGGCAATAAAGGATCTCACAATCATAATCCTTCACAAGCTCCATCCAACGGCGCTGTCTCAAACTCAGATCCCGCTGCAGGAAGATTAAGCTCTGATGGTCTGTGAAAATCTGACACGACTCTCCGTACAAGTAGTGTCTCCAAATCTTCAGCGCAAGACCACCGTGGCCATCTCAAGAATCATAAGTGGGATAATTCTGCCGTACTTCCTTTAACTGTCGGGAAGCATAAGCGATAACTCTATCATGCTGCATCAATACACAATCGAGCCTCACTCGCGAAACATCACAGTAAACGACAAAGTTTCCCGAGCCAGAAAGCAAAGATAGAACTGGTGCAGTCGTCAACCGAGTCTTCAACTGCTGAACACTCAACTCGCATGCCTCAGTCAAAAGAAAAGGAACCCCCCCTTCCTGGTCAGTCCGGTCAGCGGTGCAGCGATACTCGAGAAATCCTGCACGAAACGGCGGTAAAAACCGGCTAAGCCCAAAAGCTGCGGACCTCAGTCACTGAAACAGGTCTGGGCCAAAGCTGTACGGTCTCGATCTCCCTCGAGTCCATACGAATACCTTCTCCCATAACCACATGACTTAGGAATTCAACACTATCAAGCCTGAAGGAACACTTAAAGAATTTAGCAAACAGCCGGTGCTCTCTCAATGTCTGCAAAGAAATCCTCAAGTGCTGCTCATGTTCCTCTCGACTCTTGGCAATAAACCAGTATGTCATCAATAACACAACAATAAACTGGTCGAGGAACCGCCTACAAAATCTGGTTCATCAAATCTATGAATGCTGCTAGGGCATTGGTGAGTCCAAACGACACCACCAAAAACTCATAATGCCCATAGCGCATACGAAAAGCAGTCTTCGGAATGTCATCATTCCAAACCCGCAACTGATGATGACCTGATCTCAAATCAAACTTAGAAAAAATGTCCCGCACCCTGGAGCTGATCAAACAAATCGTCTATGCGAGGTAAAGGATACCTATTCCGCACCGTAACTCGGTTCAATTGACGATCAAACAATACACAATATCAAACTTCCGTCCTTCTTGATGTACAGAACAGGAGCTCCCCAAGGCGAAACACGTGGACGTACAAATCCCCTAATAAGCAACTCTTGCAGCTGATCCTAAAGCTCCCTAAGCTCCGCCGGCTCATCTGTAAAAACGTCGGGAAACTCTCGCACGATAGGAACCCGGTCCAACGAATCTACTGTGGCTCCGGTATCACGAATGGAAGCTAAGAATCCTCGACATCCTCTCCTCAAAAGCCGACTAGCGAAAAAGGCTGAAATCAAGCTGTGAGGGGCAGCACCACGGTCCCCTGCACAATAAGAACTGACTCGCCGGGAAAACAAAACCCGACTGTCATCTCACGGCAGTCCATAGATGCATAGCAAGTAGCTAACCAGTCCATGCCCAGGAAAACATCAAAGTCCAACATATCAAGAAGGATCAAATCGACGGACGAATCTCTATCTCCTATCTGATTGGCACTCGACCGAAACACGTGTCGCGCAACAAAAGAATCGCTAACAGGAGTAATCACAACAAACGGATGATCTAGCATACACGACTCTCGGCCCAACCTCGGAACAAAGTGTGTAGAACAAACGAGTGCATAGATCCCGAATTAAACAAAACATGCGCATCAAAAGGACATACGAAAAAGAATTCCTGAAACCACTACATTGGACGCCTGCGCATCCCGATGAGTAGAAGTAAACGCTCGTGCATGCCCTCTACCTACAACTGGATGTCCTCCTTCTCTGCCATCCTGTTCTCTCTGAACAAACCCTCCGCGACCACGACCTCTCTGAACATAAGTCTGACGCAGATCAACAACAGGTGCAAAAGAAGACTCTCCCTGAGGTGAAGGTGGTAGGGTAACATATGGTACTGCTGCCTTTCTCTGGCGTACCATGGAATAATTCCTGACGAAGTGATGGAAACTCCCGCACCGGAAACATCCATACGGTGGCTGCTGACCCTCCTGGGAATAAGAGCTAAACAACTGAGCTCGTTCCAAGCCTCTGCTACTCTCGCGACCCGAACGAAATCTGTCGCGGCGTCTAAACATCTGTCTCTGGGCTGATACACCCGTACGAGTCCTCCTCGGTTCCGGAACTTCCAAAGTCTCGGGAAGACGCTCCTCATCTAGTAGGGTTGCATCCACTGCTGCTGTATACGTGACACAATGCTGTATGCCGATAGTAAGGAATAACTGGGTAACAGGGGTGGCAACCTCCTGTCGCTGCGCTCGACTGGCCTCAACCAACGATCCCATCATCTGGCGCAAATCCTGCATATCTGTCTTTAGCCTAGCGATACAATCTATTGAAAGCGGATCAATCTGCTTCTGTACAGCGAGCGTACCGTCCTGGTCAGTCCTCGTCTCAGACGAGTCAACTTTGACCTCGGCTCTCGCTGCCTCTCTCTAAGCCCTCGTAGTCTTCGGCAGCATAATGACTAGAAATGGAAACAGGATCCGATACGAACACGGAAATCGAATCACAAGGATATATATAATCATGGAAGGAATTTCAAGCAATAAGTCCTAAGGTCACTTAGGCGGAGTACCGTGTCGTAAGTATGCCGCGGACATACACATGCTACGTCACTCTGCTTAAGCTACCTACTCTATCATACCAAGGTCAACCTACACTCCGAAAGATAAAACCTAGCGCTCTGATACCAACTTTGTCACGACCCGAACTTTGGCACGTGATGGCACTTAAACCACGTAACATCTACAGGCGTAACGCAATTCAAGTAAGCCGAAAACCCAAAAATCTAAACCATCAAAAGTAGTAAGTGATAAGAACATTGTTAAAAACTTTTGGGAATCTCAAATAAAATCTTTAACTTAAGTTACCTTCTTAAAAATTTCGACAGCACCTCCTTTGTAAAAACAAGCCCCGAAATGGGTACAACATAGAATATGAAATAAAGCATCCCCAAACGGGTGCAAATCCACGCCCAAAGGCGGAAACAACCACCACAACAGATATACGACGCCGTAGCGAAGAAAAGGACGATATAAAGTGACAACGACATAAAAGACATCCAGAGTCACAAAATAATACAATATCGATCCTCACAACTCGTCTCTAAGTCAAATACATGAAGGTGGTAGATGGAGAGTACTAGATCCAACAAAAGATATACAAGGTACATAAATGGATAACCGCGAACCCACCTATAGTAAAGGCTCAAGCCAACCGTAGCGGTATCCGCCGGAAAAGATACAATATGATGAAGCCCTGCCGCGACTACTCTGAGGGTCTACCTGCAAAACACTGTGGCACAACGGGGGTGAGTTGCCAACTCGTGAATAGTAAATAACATCATGCAGGTAATCGCAGGTATGCACATACTGCAATAATCTATCACATGCAAGCTGATAGAAATAAATGACAATATGTATATGCAACAGTCATGAAAGGTACTCTATCAAGTACTACTAAAACATGAAGCAATGCATATCAATAAATGCTGAGTATGGGATAAAACATATCATCAACACAGAATCCTCATCGTGGAGAAACTAGTGTCCACCAACGACGCATCTAAATCCCAATACCTCAGGCACCGCATCCTCAGATTGGCCTTCATATCCTGTAAGTCTCATGGAACCTGAGTGTCCAATATCGACACTCGAAAACATCATGAAAACTATGCCTGTGTATATATATATGTGTGTGTGTGTGTGTGTGTGTGTCCCTCAACGACACATCAAAATCATAGAACCTGAGTGGCCAACATCGACACTCGAAACATCATGAAACCCGTGTCCAGGATCGACACGTAAATCCTCATATCTCAGGCACCGTCACCAGGACCGGCCCTCATGTCTATACATATCATATCATAACTCCCGCACGGTATCCTCCGGATAGCCGTCGGGTTCTATACTATCACCGGTAGGTAGTGCTCCCCTGCCAGGCTCACCGCCTAATAATACGAGTCTTCTTGCCCCGGGGTACCTCACCAGGTCCACCATGTACCCGCAGACGGTTCCCCCTCGCTCCTCGAATCGGGTATCTAACATAAGTCTTAGAACCGAGAAAACTCATGGTGGACGCATCGAAATATTATATCAAGAGAAACCGGGTTTTCGAAACAATACATAATTTCTTGAAATATCCCAACGGTTCTCAAATCCATAAATCACATGAAATCCATATCTCAATGCATAAATCCATGAAATCGATATATGCAACATGAAACAGCAATATGAGCATATTAAGGGAAAACCGCTCTTTTAAATGAATCCAGTTTTTAAAATATATCATGCGGTTCCCAATTCCTCCGAAATCAAGTGCAGCATCATATGAGGTGTACATGTAACTATAGCAAGATATTTGTATCTACATATAAGCATGTATGTATGATACATTTCATAAGTGCAATAGCACAATAATCAACGTCTCAATGTCAATGACAATACAATACCACTTAGGGGTATATTTAGCTATAGCAAGGTATGTGGGTATACATGTAAGTATGTTTGCATGATATACATGTAGCTGTAGCAAAGTATGTGGGTGTACATGTAAGTATGTATGCATGATGTACATGTAGCTATAGCAAGGTATGTGGGTATATACCTATCAATAATGATGTAATACCATATGGGTATATGTGTAAACATGTAGGTATAGCAAGATGTTCATATCAGATTTTTGCATTTTTATACCACCCAATTTTTATCATATTGCTTATCGGTAGGTACTCTTGAGCCGTGTTTGCTAGTCAATTGCAGGATACAGGTTCTCGGCTCTAAACGATGAAATTCATGGAAAAGCACGACAAAATTCGGGTTCCTGCCAACCACAAATAAAGCACGGGTCTCCGCTCTCTATCTGTACGTTGCCGCGCACCAGTTTAAGAGACAAAATGGCAAATCGATTGTCATCTTCATGCACAAAGCACAATGGCAACACCAAGTCCAAGAAATCTACGCGGAGCTCAAGAAAATTATGACAAAAAGATCCACATTCATCACCTTTTTGTTCAACAGAAATTCTGGAAAAATCGTGAAGAAAATCTGAGAAAAAACGTATACCAGACTCATGGGCACAGCAGACCAGGGAAGTACAAAAAAGCCCATTCCCTAACTCCACCATAGGACCGCGGATCCGCGGACAATAGAGGGTCACGGCCGCGGATCCGCAGCCGTACAGGCGCCACATCTGTTGAATTTTCAGGGGGTGTTTGGTCTTTTCATATGGGTCCAGAATGTTGCCCTAGAATTTCTGTTTCCTGCCTATAAATAGTCCAAAACTTGCCAAAGCCAAGGGTGCTTAATCTTGTATTTTAGGTTTTAGAATACTTGTTGTTGTTCTTCCTCTTCTCATCTCTTCTCCATTGAAAAACTTGTAGTGAGCTTTTGTGAGTGAAGAATGATGAATAAAGAAGTTTTTTTTGTTATTATACTTGACTTGTTATGTTAATTGCTTGTAATCTTTAATTGATAATTTAGTTGTTGTTATTTATTGTTGTTTCTTTCCTTTCTCTTTTCCTTTATCCTTAAACAACCATGATGCTTACGCTTGATCCTTGCCAAGGTGAGGTCGCAAATAGCTAGTTGTTATCTTCTAATCTCTTTCTTTCTATCTTCCTCCTTTGTTTTATTTTTCGTTCTTCTTGTAATGGGTGAGTAATTTCCATACTTGTTAGGGTAGGATAAGGGAAGTTTGAGAGAAGGAAATCTCTCTCACTCTTTCCTTGCCCAACATCTTAAATCGACTCCCGTTAATTGAACCACAATCCGCTCCCTACGGCACCCTATCCTACATGATAGCGGTGATTCCGTAGTGAGACCGGTTGTGGTTGAATTAACCGGAGGTTATGGCTAAGAGCCAAGAACGGAAGGACAAGCACCAAAAGGAAGAACTTAAGCGTTGGAAAGCCTATCTTATACTCGCAAGTTCCTTCCCAGTCGTGCTAATCCCCGTTGTTGCCGATTACCGTAACACCGATATTAAGAGTGGCAACGAAAGAAGTGAGCGGCTCCTAACTCAAACTAACCTAATCCTAACCCTAACAAGCTCTCTTTACATATCATTTTAACACTTTGTTAATCACAAACAAATCTGGAAAATTGGACTTAACTCGTTAAAGCACATAGAAAAAGATTCCCATCTCCCTGCGGACGACCCGTACTCAACCGGCTAGCTACAAGCGAAACCGTCTTGATTGCGGTAATAAACTTAGCACGCAAAAACTCTACCAATCAAATGGCGCCGTTGCCGGGGAGACGGTAGTTTATTTCTTTGTGTAATTTCGGGTTAATTTGTGAATATAAAGCTAACCGAAAAACAAAGAAAAAAAATATACATTGTAAAAAAAAATCATCTTGTTATTTTTGATTAGTTTTTGTGCAAGTGTGCTGGATAATACGAAGTTCAAGTTCAGTGCCAAAGACGTGGGAAGATAGACCCATATCTCGCGGCTACACCGCGACAGATTCGAGACGGATAAAACGGTCTACTGAAAAATTCTGGAGCAGTTCCAGTGAGCAAATCCAAATTCAGGAGCTCCAGAAGAGAAGAGGACATCCCATACAGCAAACCCAAGAACCAGAGGCCCAATTCCATTATATTGCCGCGGAACCGCAGCATAAGCAAGCTTAGGCCGCAGAACCGCGGCCGTTTGGCTCCTTCAGGGTGCAAAAATCTCTGTAAGTCCTCCTTTTCTCTCCCCCACTCCTCTGGACTCCACTAAACTGTGTTTTCTGCAGCATTCTTTGCGCAAACTCTCTTCCCCCTTCCAATAAACTGTTTTTGTGCAGGATTCTTTGCGCCGCGCTAAAATAAAAATTGTTTGCAGTTGATTTGTTACCGCTTTGCATTCATTAATACGGACTTTAAGGGGCTTGAAACAAATTCAGATTGGGTGGGGATTTCATCACCCTTCCCAGGACCCCAGAAATCACAAAAAGCATATGCATTGACCACTGTTAATTAAACAATACTAGACTCAGCCCTAAGGACTTCGCGCTCAATAGGACAGAGGACTAGTTACAGGCATCGGCCGTTTATCCTATCCTGACTTTTGCGGTGTCTAGGCAAGTGTGTCGAAGGCATGTTGTTACTTAATTAGGACCACTACTTGCGTAGTGGGGAGCCTCCCACTTACATGGCACTTACCTGGCCGCAATTGTTGGAGAAGAGGCGGTTTGAGGTCCTGTTTCTAGCCCTTTGGAACAGTTAGGAGCTGTCTAGCTGACCTAGGTGACCCTAGATCTAGGTGTGATTGTGCATATCTTGTTTGTGATTGCTTGAAGCCGTAAGTCCGTACATATTTCTGTAAAGCTCTTTCTAAAAAAAAGGAAAAAATCAAAAACTTTTATAAAAACTTTCCCTTTGTCGCCAAAATCCATTTTTCACCCACCACCCATCGTATTTCTCCATTGACGTTTTCTTATCCTCACCTTCTCCGCTTTGACTATACTAAACTCGTTTAGTGTATGTCCGCTTGGACTCGGGACACTAACGCCCGCCTAGTCCCCGTTACGTTAGTCGCTACCGACTACGCGATCGACTCAGACGTCGAAACTCCGTCCACGCCTCTTTCACCCTTACCTTTGCCGGCCAACACCGATGTTGACCGGAATTCTGTTCATACATCTTCACCTTCACCATCACCAACCTCTTCTTCCACGATGTCAGGATTTAATCCAAACATCTCTTTGACTCCCCCGGGATTGACTCCACATCCTATGGAGACAAATAACCCACCACCACCGCCTGTTGTAGCGCCACAGCGAATCGCGCTCCAGGATCGTTTCTATCCCACCCGTTCTGCACTTCCCACCTGTCTTTCCCTTCCACCGGCCAATGGGGATAATTTTGAAATTAAGCCCCACTTCATTAACATGCTTCCACGATTTCATGGGCTTGAATCTGAAGATGCCTATATCTTCATCAACAAATTTCAAAACGTTTGTGCCATGATGAAAACCACCCAGCCGTCGGACGATGCTATACGGCTACGGGTCATTCCGTTCACTTTATGCGATCTTGCTGAAAAATGGCAGTATAGCACCGCCTACCACTCCATAACCAGTTGGGACGAGTTTGTTAAAGCGTTTCTCAAAAAATTCTATCCGAATCATAAAACCGCAAGGATCCGTAACGAAATCAACCAATTCTCTCAGCTTCCTTCTGAACCCTTCTAGAAGTGCTTTGACCGGTATAAAGACCTTCTTGTTCAGTGTCCTCACCATGGTATCGAGAGATGGCAACTTTGCCAAACCTTATACGAGGGCCTGAACCCAGCAACCAAGCAGTTGTTGGAAACCATTTGTCAGGGCCACTTCCTATCGAAATCTGACGAGGAAGCGTGGCAATTCTTCGACGACCTTGCGGAACAAACGCTATAATGGGAGAGCACCAGACCGACTTCTTCTTCTTCTACCTCCACTTCTACCGGTCAGTCTAGGGTAGGAATTCACCAACTTGATGTCTCTATTGCGATGAAAGCTGAAATGGCTGCAATAACGAGAAAACTTGAAGCGATAGAGAGCAAATTTTCTTCTCCTGCTCCTGCCCCTGCCCCTGTTCTTCCCCTTCGTACCATTTGTGCTTGTTGTTCCGATCCTTCTCACTTAACCGAAGAGTGTCCTTACAATCCACCATCGCAAGGAAAGGATCGGGTTAATGCTGCATTTCAGCAAAGACCGAGGAATGATCCATACTCTTCCACCTACAATCCCGGTTGGAGGAACCACCCCAATTTCGCCTGGAATCAGAATCAGCATCAATTCCAAGGCAACAATTTCCAGAGGCCCCCTCCTCCGCAACAACAAGCGCAACAACAAACTCAACATCAGTTTCAGCAGCCCTTCTAACCCCAACCTTTTCAAAATCAGACGAACAACTTTGCACCCAACAATTCTTTTCCCCAAAACAACTTTGTTCCGTCAAACAACGATAAGGTTTCCTCGCTCGAACGAAGTCTGGAGGCGTTCGTTAAACAATCAACTCAGTCCACCGCCAACATCCAGTCTTCCATTCAGTCCTTAGTGCAACACACTGCCGCTCACGGGCAAAGCATCAAGACCATCGAAGCCCAGATAGCACAACTGAATGCGGCCTTAAGCGAGCGAGAGAAGGGGAAGCTCCCGTCCCAGCCACTCCCTAATCCCGGTCACCCACATAATGTACATGTTGCTCTTTAACAACATAATCATAATGTGAGTGCCGTGACCACATTGAGATCGGGAAGAATGCTGCAAAACAACATTGGCACACGGATCGACGATGACACCCCGGTCGCTTCTTCTTCTTCTTCTTCTTCTTCTTCTGCTTCTTCGTCTTCTGAGCCTATTCTCCATTCTTCAAAAAGCTCTTCTTCTTCTTCTGCTCTGAACGGACCCACTTCTCACTCCACGAAAACACCAGTTCTGGGATCCGCTCCAGCTCCATAATCTCCTCCACAAGCATTGGACTCAACTAATTTTAAAAACGTTCCATTTCCAAACCGGTTGAGGTCCAATAAAAAAAACCCACAAATGGAGAAGATTCTGGAGTTATTTAAGTAGGTTAACATTAACATTCCTCTTTTAGATGCCGTCCAACAAGTCCCGTCCTACGCGAAAATCTTAAAGGACTTGTGCACGAAAAAGAGGAAGTCTCAGGTACCAAAGAAAGTTTTCTTGGCTAATGCTGTGAGTGATGCTCTTACCCAATCTTTACCACAAAAACGGAAGGACCCTGGCTGTCCTACGATTTCTATTACCATTGGGGATTAGAACATCAACCGCGCACTATTAGATCTTGGTGCCGGTGTTAACCTGCTTCCGTACTTAGTATACGAGCAATTAGGCGTAGGAGAGCTGAAACCCACACACTGTACTCTCCAAATGGCCGACCGATCACCCATCCTAGGGGTGAGCTAGAGGATGTGTTAATCAAAGTCGGGGACTTCATATTCCCCGTTGACTTCATTGTATTAGACACACAGCCTGTAGCTAACCCCCGGAATCAAATTCCGGTGATACTCGGTCGCCCATTCCTTGCAACCTCAAATGCTGTGATCAATTGTCGCAATGGTTCGATGAACCTCTCTTTTGGAAACATGATAATTAAACTCAACATTTTTAGGTTGGGGAATTAGCCCTCCGAACCTAATGCTCATATACTGGACGTTTGCTCAATCCAGGAGATCACCCCTGAAGAGTGTGAATTCGAAGAGTTTTTGTTCGATCACGATAACCTTAACGCCACTAGTGCGTTCCTCTTCGAACCTGCTGCTGTTTCTGCGCCCGACAATGACTATGAGTGTTTCACTTTCTCGAACGATCTTAGCCACTCACCACCCGAGTTTGAATCCTTCGAATTTCCGGATGAGTTACCTGAACCATCCAACTCGGTCGCTTACACTCGTTTTGAACCTTTGCCGGAATCTTTTGAGTTCGAGACCTTTTCACCAATCTTGCCTTCAATCGTTTCACCTCCAACGCTCGAACTCAAGCCTTTGCCGTCTCACCTTAAGTACGCTTACTTAGGTGAGAACGAGACCCTCCCTGTCATCATCTCGGCTTCTATAGCTCCAGAGCAAGAGAAAGCCCTTCTTGCGGTCTTGCACAGCAATAGGCAAGCTTTTGGCTGGTCCATGGCGGACATCAAGGGGATTAGTCCCCTGATCGTTGAACATCACATTCATCTGATGGATGATGCCAAACCAGCCAGGGATCCACAAAGACATCTCAACCCAGTCATGAAAGAGGCTGTGAAGAAGGAGATCGTAAAATGTCTGGATAGTGGTATCATTTACCCTATCTCTGATAGCCAGTGGGTTAGCCCCATTCACGTTGTCCCCAAAAAATCAGGTATAACGGTCATCACTAACGAGGCGAACGAGTTAATCCCTACTCCCACCCAAACTAAGTGGCGAGTATGCATCGATTACAGAAAACTCAACGCCGCAACGCGGAAGGACCACTTTCCGCTACCTTTCATTGACCAAATGCTTGAACGATTGGCCGGACACGAGTACTACTGCTTTCTTGATGGCTACTCCGGCTATAATCAGATTCCCATCGCCGAAAAAGACCAGGACAAGACCACATTCACTTGTCCTTTCGGCACGTTCGCATATCGTCGCATGCCCTTTGGGTTATGCAATGCGCCCGCTACCTTCCAGCGGTGTATGATGGGAATCTTCTCAGACATGGTGGAAAAATTTCTAGAGATCTTCATGGACGATTTCTCCATCTTCAGCGATTCCTTCAACGAGTGTTTGCTGCATCTTGACGTTGTCCTTACCCGATGTAAGGACAAGAACCTCACTTTGAATTGGGAGAAGTGCCACTTCATGGTGCGCGAAGGTATTGTCTTAGGACATATCATTTCGCAAAATGGCATAGAGGTTGACAAAGCGAAGATTGAGGTCATTTCCAATCTCCCTCCTCCCAGATGCGTCAGAGACATCCGAGCCTTCCTTGGCCATGCCGGTTTCTATAGACGGTTCATCAAGGACTTTAGCAAGATTGCTAGGCCCTTGACTCTTTTGCTGGCCAAGGACACACCATTCGACTTCAACTCGAGCTGTGTGACTGCATTCGAGTCATTGAAAAGCTCACTCACTTCTGCTCCTGTTCTTTCTTCACCTGACTGGATGCAGCCATTTGAGATTATGTGCGATGCATCCGACTTTGCCATTGGTGCTGTCCTTGGACAACACATCAACAAGATGCCGCACGTAATCTATTATGCGAGCCGAACCCTGAACGACGCCCAACTCAATTATACAACAACTGAGAAGGAATTCTTGGCTGTTGTATTTGCTTTAGAAAAGTTCAGGCCCTACCTCATCGGCTCTCCGGTCATTGTCTACACAGACCATTCTGCTCTGCGCCATCTTTTTATGAAGAAAGATGCAAAATCTCGGCTAATACGTTGGATCCTCTTGCTTCAAGAGTTTGACCTTGTCATTAAGGACAAACGAGGATGTGAAAACGTAGTTGCCAACCATCTCTCACGACTTCCTTCTTCGCCTTCGCTTCCAATTCCGATCAACGACGTTTTCCCGGATGAATAGCTCTTGACAGTATCTTGCGAACCCTGGTTCGCAGATATTGTGAACTATTTGGCCACAGGATTACTACCGACAGAATGGTCAAGTCAGGACAGACTTCGCTTCTTATCCCAAGTAAAACACTTTTACTGGGACAAACCCTATCTGTTCAAGTACTGTCCCGACCAGATTATTCGTCGGTGTGTCCCTGACGAGGAATTCAAGAGTGTGCTGTCATTTTGCCACGATCATGCATGCGGCGGGCATTTTGGCCCCAGAAAGACAGCAGAGAAGATCTTGCAATGTGGTTTCTACTGGCCACAACTCTTCAAAGACACTCATGACTATTGCAAGACTTGCTCCCGGTGCCAACACTTGGGCCGGATATCCCGGAGGAACGAGATGCCGCTCCAACCAATCTTGGTTGTGGAGATTTTCGATGTTTGGGGGATAGATTTCATGGGGCCGTTTCCCAGCTCTTTCGGGAACTTGTACATCCTTCTCGCTGTTGATTACGTCTCTAAGTGGGTCGAGGCTGTTCCCAGCCGGACTAACGACAACAAGGTTGTCGTTAGGTTTCTTAAAGAAAACATTTTCTCCCGTTTTGGGCACCCCCGAGCGATCATTAGCGACAATGGAACTCATTTCTGCAATAAGACTTTCGAGGCCTTGATGCGGAAATATTCCATTAATCATAAGCTCTCTACGCCCTACCACCCCCAAACCTGCGGGCAGGCCGAAGTTTCAAATCGGCAAATCAAGCAGATACTGGAGAAGACGGTTTCCAAGAACCGTAAGGATTGGTCGCTGAAACTCACTGATGCCCTTTGGGCATTTCGAACCGCTTATAAGACCGATCTTGGCATGTCTCCCTATCGGCTTATGTACGGAAAGGCTTGCCACCTACCTGTCGAAATAGAGCATCACGCATTTTGGGCGATAAAAGAATTGAATCTGTCTCTCGAAGATGTGGGCAGCCATCGGAAGCTGCAGTTGAACGAATTGAGCGAGCTTAGGGATGAGGCTTACGATAACGCGGTTGCCGTTAAGAATCGAACGAAGGTGTTTCACGATAAACACCTTTTGCGCAAAACTTTCGTACCTAGTCAACAGGTACTGCTTTACGACACCCGGCTACACTTCCATCCAGGAAAGCTCAGATCTCGCTGGAAAGGGCCGTATTTTGTGCGGAATGTGTATCCGCATGGCGTTGTGGATTTGGAGAATCCAAAGGACGGTTCATTTTTCAAAGTAAACGGACACCGACTTAAACCGTACCTTAGCGCCGAACCAACAGAGGATCTCCTGGTCTTACATGAGCCGGTTTACCCGGTATAATCTTCCTCTGCCTACCACAAACTTCGGTTATCCAGCCAAGAACAGTGGACACTGTTCCAAATAAGTTCGGGGGTGTGTATTTACCATTTTTGTATATATTTGTGGATATTCTTTTTCATTCTTGTTTTTTTTTCTTTTCTTTAAAAACAAAAACAAAAAATTTTTGTGTATAGCTAACCGACAATTTTGACCCTTCAAATGATCTCTTCATGCGATGACAGTGAGGACACTGTCCGGTTTAAGTTTGGGGGTACGCTCGGTACGCATTTCTAACCTTCGTATTCATATGTATATTTTGCATCTGCATACTAAAATCCATAAAATCCATAAAAATCTGAAAATTTTCTAAAAATATAAAAACTTTTCTGTCAAGTTAGCTAGTAGGAAAACTCTGATTCAACATTTCGACGGTTTTGTTTGATGAGATAAGAATAACTAAATCTTATGTTTAGATTTTGAAAACCTGAAAGATAACTCTCCTTTGAAGTTAACTATAGCTGGTATACGTCTTTACATCACACTACACGTGTCATGAGTTTTGGAAATTAGATGACAAGTCTTTTATGTCTAAAAACTTTTAAATGGATAAATGATTTTCTGAGGATCAAATAGGTTTGTTCTGAAATAAGTAATATCAAGAATAGTTTATGAAGTGAAGTGAATATGAAGGGATATTATTGATACCTTAATTGGAACTAAGTCTGAAAAATAACCCATCTGGAACTTGATTGGAATGATTACACACCGAACCCACTAAACACGTCTTTTATCCAAAAAAATAAATTGAACTGCCAGTTTTATCTCCGTTCGTATTGAATCATCATGATTTTCATGCCAAATTGTCTTTTGTTTTTGGACCTAGGTAACTTGAGTAATTAAGTCCGCTGGGGTGTTTCTACACCTAATGCCCTAAAGCCAACTGGTTTGGGTGCATTGGCTCAAAGCTCGCTAAGAAGCCTAGAAAGTCCAGATTAAAACAAAGTCAAGCAAGTGTTCTCTCCGAGTTAAAATTCCTAACGGTTCTTTGTGTGAGAATAATCTTGATGTTAGGTCCACGTTGCCCACCCCGGTGCTTACGGGGAGGCGGAAAACATAATAAAAATTGGATTTTTATCGACTTAGGCAACATGGACCGAGCTTGGGAGGATCTTTGCTAAACGAAAACTAGCTAAAGCAAACTTACAACTAGCTAAGTTGTAGAAAGGTTATACCTTGAGCTTGAACTCCTTCTCTCCTTGCTCGCCGGAATGGTAGAAAGATGTCACCTTACTTGTCTTCTCTCGTCAAAGAACGATCCACCCGAAAGCCTCGACCTTTAGCTTCAACTCCAAGCTAGGAGTAACTAGAGTGCAAGAAATGCTAAGACTTGAACCCTAGAAGAGAGTAGAGAAGATCAAGTGAAGGTTTTTCTCAAGCTTTTTGTTTCTCAACACATGAGAGGGAGAGAGCTTGAGGGAGAGGATGAGCAAGAGAGAGAAATGATATGAGATAATGAATAATTAGTGAGCCATTCTCACTAATATGTGTGTAATATTTTAATTCCATAATTAGCCAGAAAATTGTCATGGTTTAATCAAGAGGTGACCATTATCATTTCAATATTAATGTAAATGCAAGGATCAAAGAGCATCTTCCAAATGAAATGATTATGGTCAAGTTGTCAACATGGTCAACAAGTCAATGAAGTCAAATGGTCAACAACAACAACCATGCACAATAATTAAGCTAATTATCAATTAACAATAATACACACAAAAGCAATAGGGTTAATAAAATGACAATAGTCATTAACCCTAAACAAGGTCCTCTCCCTCAATCTCAAGCAACTGTGCATACGCACCCACATTCGTGATCCGAGGAACACGAATGCACTGAGAAAAACCAATCTCAAATCATATACTAGGATCCGGCTTAAACCAAAGCCCACTAGTATAAACTGTCCGGACAGCAAACGTGCACAAGTGCGCGGATGCGAACGAACCCTGTCGCAAAACCATGCGACCTCTACTCATTTTGCCTAAAGGCGAATAGCTCTCTGTGTGGGACTCTAAAGACTCGACACTACGCTGGCAGTGGGTTTAACCACAGACCGCAAGCGGCACTAGCTGTACGTAACGGTCCCCAGGTAGATGTCGATAAGAAGACTGACGAGGTGAACCCCATCTGCACTCCTACTGAGCCTGTATGTGACAGTCTCCGTACAGTCCGGTCTGTTCGTCTGATACATCGCATGGCGGGCCTAGGGGGGCGGTGAACGTCAGTCCCCTAATAGCGGTACAAGTCGTGTCGGAGTGTAGCCCAATACACCCTGAGATAACACTGGAACCTACCAGTAGATCTCGCTTGCCCTGGCCAGGGACTACTTGTGTAATGGCTCTCCTAGACACAGCGCGATGTCAACCCCCAATACCGGGAGAGACGAATCCTGTCTAACCGTCACTGCCTCCAAGTGCTTCGGGACTGCTCCCAACTACTACCCGTTTGCACGACTCAGTAGAGCCGTGGTAGGGTGGCAATCAAAGAACAGTGGGAACACACTCGAGGCGAAGTGATAGTGTCAAGTCAGCGGACTAAGCTGTACTCATGTCACCTGGGAACTGATAACTGACGATAGGTATATTACCAACCAACAGTTCCCGACGAGTCCTGTCCAGTGTACTCGTAACCTAACGAGCACCCGCATACTATCCCAAGTACAACGTACTAACGGCTGTGGGACAGACCGTCTCCCACACTGGGATGAGAAGCGCATACGCTAGTCTACTCCGGAGTATCGATGCCCTGTCTCGATAGTCCAACGACCAGGGACCTGTATAAGGATGTGCTTATAGATCACCCAGTCCCCCACGAGTGTGATCGCCATCACAACGCCGGTAATCAAGCAAAGATCCTAAGGGCTCTACTAATATGTATACCAGCAATATGCTAAAAGAAACATATGCACATATTAAAGCAGAGACAAACCAAGTAGCATACTACCATTTCGAGCAAGATTGTATATACAACTGTGAATATCCCAAGCTTCCATCAAGTAATATACATACTAGTATGATACAGTAATGGCCTCTAGGGCATATACACTAACAATCTCCCACTTGCACTAAGGCCATGTACTGGCGTATCGAAGACCTATCATCTCGATCAGCCGCTCGAACTGAGTCTGGGGTAAAGCCTTCGTGAATGGGTCCGCAGTGTTGTCCTTTGTGTCCACTCTCCGCACCTCGATCTCCTGTCGATCAATGATCTCCCTGATCAGGTGATACCGCCTTAAGATGTGCCTGGATTTCTGATGGGACCTTGGTTCCTTTGCTAAAGCTATAGCCCCATTGTTATCGCAATACAAAGGTATTGGGTCAACAATAGACGGAACCACCTGAAGTTCACTAATGAACTTCTTAATCCAGACCGCCTCTTTTGCGGCATCGCTTGCAGCAATGTATTCAGCTTCCATCGTCGAGTCTGCGACGGTATCCTGCTTGGAACTCCTCCAACATACCGCCCCTCCGTTGAGGGTAAACACAAAACCCGAGACGGACTTGCTGTCATCTTTGTCACTCTGGAAGCTTGAATCGGTAAAGGACTCGACCCTGAGGTCTCCATTACCGTAAACCAGGAACATCTCCTTAGTCCTTCTCAGGTACTTGAGAATGTTCTTCACTGCTGTCCAGTGGTCCTCCCCTGGGTCTGACTGATACCGGCTCACCGCGCTCAACGCGTAAGCTACATTTGGTCTTGTACATAGCATCGCATACATTATAGATCCTACCGCCGAAGCGTAGGGTATAGTGCTCATGCGAACCCTCTCCTCGTCAGTCTTAGGAGACATCTTCTTGGAGAGGGTAATTCCGTGCAATGCGGGTATATTACCGCGCTTGGAACCCTCCATACTAAATCTCTTTAGTACGGTCTCTATGTACCTGGACTGTGAAAGTCCCAACAGTTTCTTGGATCTATCTCTATAGATCTTGATCCCCAGAATGTACGAGGCATCACCCAGGTCCTTCATGGAGAACCTTTGTGACAAAAACAGCTTGACCGATTGTAGCATAGGAATGTCATTTCCTATCAAAAGAATGTCGTCCACGTACAAGACTAGGAATACGACAGTTCGTCCTACAATCTTCTTATATACACAGGGTTCATCTTCATTCTTGATGAAATCAAATTCCTTGATTGCCTCATCAAAACAGATGTTCCAGCTCCGCGATGCCTGCTTTAATCCATAAATGGATTTAAGCAACTTGCACACATTTCCGCTGCTCCCACTGTCTACGAAACCTTCTGGTTGATCCATGTAAACGCACTCTTCCAAACAACCGTTTAGGAAAGCCGTCTTACATCCTTCTGCCAGATTTCATAGTCATGGAAGGCAGCAATGGCAAGTAGGATCCGAATGGATTTGAGCATAGCCACCGGAGAAAAAGTCTCGTCATAGTCCAAACCAGGTCTTTGACGAAAACCTTTTGCAACGAGTCTAGCTTTATAGGTTTCCACCTGCCCATCTACACCAAGTTTCTTTTTGTAGATCCATTTGCATCCTACGGGTTTTACCCCGTCTGGAGCAATATCTAAGGTCCACACTTTATTGGCGTACATAGACTCCATTTCGGATTGCATTGCTTCCTGCCACTTATCAGAGTCCCTACTGATAATGGCCTGCCTGAAACTGGTAGGGTCATCTTCTTCCAAGATGCAATCCTCTCGATCCCCGTCAATGAGAAAACCGTAGTATCTCTCGGGCGGATGAGAAATCCTACCAGATCTGCGGAGTGGCTGAGGTTCGTCTGGGGTTATAGAATCTAGCGGTTCCTCCAAATTTTCAGTTACATTTTGTGGTCGCTGAATTTCTTCCAGTTCTACCGAACTCCCACTAGTTTCTTTTGCAAGAAACTCCCTTTCTAAGAAGGTGGCGTGGCGAGATACAAACACCTTCTGTTCCTCAGTGTGGTAGAACAGATATCCTAGTGAGTCTTTAGGATATCCCACAAATTTACAGAGAACTGACCGTGCCTCTAACTTGTCCGGTTTATGTGTTTTCACATAGGCCGGACAACCCCATATCTTAATAAACTTCAGACATGGTTTCTTACTGCTCCATATTTCATACGGAGTTTTAGGCACAGATTTGGACGGAACTTGATTCAAAAGGTATGCCGCTGTCTGAAGCGCATGTCCCCAGAATGAAAGAGGTAACTCAGCACTACTCATCATGGAGCGAACCATATCCAATAGGGTACGATTCCTCCGCTCCGATACACCGTTGTGCTGTGGTGTATAAGGAGGAGTAAGCTGAGAGAGAATGCCATTCTCTTTTAAGTAATCTAGGAATTCCGTGCTTAAGTACTCCCCTCCCCTGTCAGACCGGAGGATCTTGATACTTTTGCCTGTCTGGTTCTCTACTTCCTTTCTGAATTCCTTGAATTTCTCAAAAGCTTCAGATTTGTGTTTCATCAGATACACATATCTGAACCTGGAGAGATCGTCAGTGAATGTGATGAAGTACGAGAACCCACCCCTTGCATGTATAGACATCGGACCACATACATCACTATGTACGAGTCCCAAGAGCTCTGCTGCTCTTTCTCCATGTCCGGTGAACGGAGATTTGGTCATCTTTCCTTTGAGACAAGATTGACAAGTTTCATAAGATGAAAACTCGAACGCATTCAAGAGTCCATCTTTATGCAACTTACTCAGTCTTTTCTCTCCGATATGACCAAGTCTACAATGCCACAAGTAGGATTCATTCGTATCTGAATTCTTCCTCTTGCGTGTGTTTTGTATATTGAGAACTGTATTCTGATTTAGAACGTAGATACCATTAAACAGTGTACCCTCTGCAACCAGTACCTTATCAAGGTAAATGTTCATGATATTCTTTTCAAGAACAAACGTATATCTATCTTTATCGAGTAAAGACACTGATATGATGTTGCAAACCATGGAGGGTACATAGTAGCAATCGTTCAAAATCAGTCTTGCCATTTGGCAATACTAGGTGATATTCACCGACGGCTGCCGCATAAACTTGTGCTCCGTTCGCTACTCTGAGCGACATATCACCCGGTGCAACTATCCTACTTTTTCTCAGTCCCTGTAATAAATTACAGATATGAGATCCTGATCCGGTATCAAGTACCCAGGAGGTAGGGCTGACCGTAAAACAGTTCTCAATTACAAGAACACCTGAAGTAGATGCAAAACCATGCTTCTTCTTCGCCTGGGTATCCTGGAAATCCATACAATCCCCTTTCCCATTCTCATACTCATGACTGTTGTCACAAGTTAGAGCTGAACCAACTTTCCCCAGTCCCGAATAAGAATTCGGATCGGTCAAGCGATACATTTTATTATCTTGATTAGGGCGTGAAAAGGTTGCTGCCTGGAGAGAGAGAAAAGAAACACTCAGCGTATGCTCTTGCAAGATTAGATTGGTTTATTAATTTATCTAACCAGGATGTCTCCCACTGTTTCCTCAAATTCTTCTTAAAACCTTTTAAAAGAAGAACTAGCCGGGTATTAATTCACGTCACAATACTTGCTTAACCTTTCAGCCAGGCTAGTGTCGGTACTTCGAGGGAGGTTTTCCAACGCTTTCGCGAAGTTCCTTAATTAAATAATCTCTTTTCCCTGGGGCGTAACCCCGCTAACACCTTTCTAGACACCTACTAGGTTTATAGCATTGATCGTTAAGTGAAATAATCTCCCGAGAGTAAACCAACTCATCAGTGGGATCGGGATCCAACTGTCATTGTGTGATAACCTAGATGGAATCCACTCTAGTCACCACACTCCAGAAGGTATGCTAAATCTGCAAGTTTCAGTCCTTTTGAAACTCCCGATGTGGTTTTTGCCCCTAGGACCCAAGTGACCTTGACGAATAATCAACAAATCAAAAGGTCCTAGTCAAGTTCAACCCGTCGTTATCCAGGATTGCATTAGATCCGCCCGCATGATCCTTGACGAATAATCAACAAAATCATGCGACCGTCCTAACCAATCGCATCTATCAGTGCAACAGAGAATTATTACTCAGCTACCGTTCACTGTGTCTTGACGAATAATCAACAAACGCAGCACGAATACTAAGTATTAATTATCCGAAACGACGGAGGGCTACGGCTGGGTTTTTGGCGAAAAACCCGTTAACGTAATGAACTTGATATCGTTGAAGGAACCTGATAGTATTTTTGAAAATATAGTGGCGAAAAATTTTGCTAAAGAGGTCACTCCCTGCGAAGGGATCTCGGCTCTTTCCTCGTCGTATGAGGTGCAGGATATTCCAAATTGAATACCTCGATGCAAAGCAAGAATAATCGACTATAGTGATGTTATTGCCCTGACGCAAACTTTTGTCCAAGGGGTCACTCCCGGTGAAGGGATCTCGGCCCTTGCCTCGTCGACTGAGGTGCTGGGCATTCTCAACCGAATACCGCTATGCAAAATAAAAATGAACGTCCTTGCAATAACAGCTTTTTGAAAAATTGTTCCAACAACGTCTTTTAGGTTTATTTTCTTGCATTAGTTCTTTTAATGCGTCCCATCATTTAATCCTACCATTGCAGAAAACAACCAAAATATGACGTACGCTTATGCCATTCGCATTCGCCACGGGGCCCCGTCATCACCCGTTAGGTTACTTAACTAACGACAGAGCGGGGGCTGGGCTAGCGCGGCTGTAAAACATAAGCAACGCCTAAATAGTTATTATATATAAATATATAGCAATGATAGACATTACAGATCACAGATGAATACATTGGATATACTAGGAATCCGCAATGCGTTCGAGCCTGCAACACAAAGCGGATTACACGGTCGCGGTGAATAGCCAATACCCCACCCAAGACCCCTACAGGTGCGGCAAACTACCCGCCAAGCACCCGAAGCGAAGCAACCTCCCTCACCACCGTGAGTAGGTCACTCGGCACTTCGAGATACCCGGTAGTTTGTGCACCCCCTCCATGGGTCTATCCTAGGAGCAAAAACAGTAAAAGAATTATACAATGACGGCTACAACCCCGACCCGGTTGTGCGGCCATACAAAGAATATTATTACATCAATTTACATGTACAAATGAATGAAAGAAGAAAAACGCTCATCTCACATCCACCCCGGCTATTCACCCGCGACAATCCAATCCATTCATATCCACAAACCAATAACAATCACAGATCATGTATAACCCCGACTAATCGTCTTATAGCGATTAGCCGACGTTCAATATATGCAAGCATCACAGATATAACCGATGTAGTTAAAGTGTAGTGAAGTTCCGGAAAAATACGGATTTATAGGCCCCCAAAAGTAAATTTTAGTTCTGGAAAATCTGGGCACATATAATATATCCTAAAAATCCCAAAATCAACACAGAAAGACACTGCACGAAAAACGATGCAGAGAAGACGACAAACCGCGGCGCTTCCGCGGCACATGCCTACCTCGTGCCGCGGAAGGGCGGCGGTTTGAACGAATCACTGTACCGTATTTCGTGGCTGTTCATAAAAAACCCTGAGCCGAATTTATAAATATAAAGTTTTCCATTTTGAGCAGAAAAAATTTCAACAGAAACTAGGGTTTTTCAAAAGTTCGGTTTTTGGATTTTCGGTTTCGAAACTTCGTTACACTTCACTACCTAGCTAGTTTGAGTTTAGTTAGGCTCTGATACCAATGTTAGGTCCACGTTGCCCACCCCGGTGCTTACGGGGAGGCGGAAAACATAATAAAAATTGGATTTTTATCGACTTAGGCAACATGGACCGAGCTTGGGAGGATCTTTGCTAAACGAAAACTAGCTAAAGCAAACTTACAACTAGCTAAGTTGTAGAAAGGTTATACCTTGAGCTTGAACTCCTTCTCTCCTTGCTCGCCGGAATGGTAGAAAGATGTCACCTTGCTTGTCTTCTCTCGTCAAAGAACGATCCACCCGAAAGCCTCGACCTTTAGCTTCAACTCCAAGCTAGGAGTAACTAGAGTGCAAGAAATGCTAAGACTTGAACCCTAGAAAAGAGTAGAGAAGATCAAGTGAAGGTTTTTCTCAAGCTTTTTGTTTCTCAACACATGAGAGGGAGAGAGCTTGAGGGAGAGGATGAGCAAGAGAGAGAAATGATATGAGATAATGAATAATTAGTGAGCCATTCTCACTAATATGTGTATAATATTTTAATTCCATAATTAGCTAGAAAATTGTCATGGTTTAATCAAGAGGTGACCATTATCATTTCAATATTAATGCAAATGCAAGGATCAAAGAGCATCTTCCAAATGAAATGATTATGGTCAAGTTGTCAACATGGTCAACAAGTCAATGAAGTCAAATGGTCAACAACAACAACCATGCACAATAATTAAGCTAATTATCAATTAACAATAATACACACAAAAGCAATAGGGTTAATAAAATGACAATAGTCATTAACCCTAAACAAGGTCCTCTCCCTCAATCTCAAGCAACTGTGCATACGCACCCGCATTCGTGATCCGAGGAACACGAATGCACTGAGAAAAACCAATCTCAAATCATATACTAGGATCCGGCTTAAACCAAAGCCCACTAGTATAAACTGTCCGGACAGCAAACGTGCACAAGTGCGCGGATGCGAACGAACCCTGTCGCAAAACCATGCGACCTCTACTCATTTTGCCTAAAGGCGAATAGCTCTCTGTGTGGGACTCTAAAGACTCGACACTACGCTGGCAGTGGGTTTAACCACAGACCGCAAGCGGCACTAGCTGTACGTAATGGTCCCCAGGTAGATGTCGATAAGAAGACTGACGAGGTGAACCCCATCTGCACTCCTACTGAGCCTGTATGTGACAGTCTCCGTACAGTCCGGTCTGTTCGTCTGATACATCGCATGGCGGGCCTAGGGGGGCGGTGAACGTCAGTCCCCTAATAGCGGTACAAGTCGTGTCGGAGTGTAGCCCAATACACCCTGAGATAACACTGGAACCTACCAGTAGATCTCGCTTGCCCTGGCCAGGGACTACTTGTGTAATGGCTCTCCTAGACACAGCGCGATGTCAACCCCCAATACCGGGAGAGACGAATCCTGTCTAACCGTCACTGCCTCCAAGTGCTTCGGGACTGCTCCCAACTACTACCCGTTTGCACGACTCAGTAGAGCCGTGGTAGGGTGGCAATCAAAGAACAGTGGGAACACACTCGAGGCGAAGTGATAGTGTCAAGTCAGCGGACTAAGCTGTACTCATGTCACCTGGGAACTGATAACTGACGATAGGTATATTACCAACCAACAGTTCCCGACGAGTCCTGTCCAGTGTACTCGTAACCTAACGAGCACCCGCATACTATCCCAAGTACAACGTACTAACGGCTGTGGGACAGACCGTCTCCCACACTGGGATGAGAAGCGCATACGCTAGTCTACTCCGGAGTATCGATGCCCTGTCTCGATAGTCCAACGACCAGGGACCTGTATAAGGATGTGCTTATAGATCACCCAGCCCCCACGAGTGTGATCGCCATCACAACGCCGGTAATCAAGCAAAGATCCTAAGGGCTCTACTAATATGTATACCAGCAATATGCTAAAAGAAACACATGCACATATTAAAGCAGAGACAAACCAAGTAGCATACTACCATTTCGAGCAAGATTGTATATACAACTGTGAATATCCCAAGCTTCCATCAAGTAATATACATACTAGTATGATACAGTAATGGCCTCTAGGGCATATACACTAACACTTGATAAAAGACAGGCTTTTATAAAAAAAATTTAGCGGAGATATGAAGGTTTTATTCTATGATAAAGACTATTGCACGTTCACAGAGGTGTGTATGAAATGAAAACAAGAAAAAGGTGGAGTGAAAAATAAGACCTAGTTTCCTGTTAGGGAAGATAGAAATTCTGAAGTTGAAACTTTACTGAAAAACGAAACTTGAAAAATACTTAACTCTTTATAAAACTTATGTGATCCTTTTAAAATTTTTATCTGGGCTTTATTGTGTGACATGATGACTTTAATCGATCCTTCTGGAAACTTAACGACACTATTTGCACTGCACGTAAAGACATATAAAATTTGTAGTTAAATAAGAAGCGAGGTGTGAAAAATAAGGGTTCGATAGTCTAGACTTCGGATAATAGAATTGTTATTTTCTGAAACAAAACCTTAGGGTTTGAATCATAGTTATTTTGCAAAATTAGCTTGACCGGATTTTGTGGGTAGTATCCGCTGAAAACCCTCAGGAGACAACACTCCTCCTACTAGGGACACCTAGAGGTTTAAACGGCTTGTTGCACATGCTCAGTGCAATCGTGTTCCCTGCGAAAGTGAGGTTAGAAAATTTTTTGTGAATAAATTGGCTTTGCTCGGGACGAGAAAATGATAAGTTTGGGGGTATTTGTTCATATCAGATTTTTGCATTTTTATACCGCCCAATTTTTATCATATTGCTTATCGGTAGGTACTCTTGAGCCATGTTTGCTAGTCAATTGCAGGATACAGGTTCTCGGCTCTAAACGATGAAATTCATGGAAAAGCACGACAAAATCCGGGTTCCTGCCGACCACAGATAAAACACGGGTCTCCGCTCTCTATCTGTATGTTGCCGCGCACCAGTTTAAGAGACAAAATGGCAAATCGATTGTCATCTTCATGCACAAAGCACAATGGCAACACCAAGTCCAAGAAATCTACGCGGAGCTCAAGAAAATCATGACAAAAAGATCCACATTCATCACCTTTTTGTTCAACAGAAATTCTGGAAAAATCATGAAGAAAATCTGAGAAAAAACATATACCAGACTTATGGGCACAGCAGACCAGGGAAGTACAAAAAAGCCCATTCCCTAACTCCACCATAGGGCCGCGGATCCGCGGCCAATAGGGGGTCTAGGCCGCGGATCTGCGGCCGTACAGGCGCCGCATCTGTTGAATTTTCAGGGGGTGTTTGGTCTTTTCATATGGGTCCAGAATGTTGCCCTAGAATTTCTGTTTCCTGCCTATAAATAGTCCAGAACTTGCCAAAGACAAGGGTGCTTAATCTTGTATTTTAGGTTTTAGAATACTTGTTGTTCTTCTTCCTCTTCTCATCTCTTCTCCATTGAAAAACTTGTAGTGAGCTTTTGTGAGTGAAGAATGATGAATATAGAAGATCTTTTTGTTATTATACTTGTCTTGTTATGTTAATTGCTTGTAATCTTTAATTGATAATTTAGTTGTTGTTATTTATTGTTGTTTATTTCCTTTCTCTTTTCCTTTATCCTTAAACAACCATGATGCTTACGCTTGATCCTTGCCAAGGTGAGGTCGCAAATAGCTAGTTGTTATCTTCTAATCTCTTTCTTTCTATCTTCCTCATTTGTTTTATTTTTCGTTCTTCTTGTAATGGGTGAGTAATTTCCATACTTGTTAGGGTAGGATAGGGGAAGTTTGAGAGAAGGAAATCTCTCTCACTCTTTCCTTGCCCAACATATTAAATCGACTCCCGTTAATTGAACCACAATCCGCTCCCTACGGCACCCTATCCTACATGATAGCGGTGATTCCGTAGTGAGACCGTTTGTGGTTGAATTAACCGGAGGTTATGGCTAAGAGCCAAGAACGGACGGACAAGCACCAAAAGGAAGAACTTAAGCGTTGGAAAGCCTAGCTTATACTCGCAAGTTCCTTCCCAGTCGTGCTAATCCCCATTGTTGCCGATTACCGTAACACCGATATTAAGAGTGGCAACGAAAGAAGTGAGCGACTCCTAACTCAAACTAACCTAATCCTAACCCTAACAAGCTCTCTTTACATATCATTTTAACACTTTGTTAATCACAAACAAATCTGGAAAATTGGACTTAACTCGTTAAAGCACATAGAAAAAGATTCTCATCTCCCTGCGGACGACCCGTACTCAACCGGCTAGCTACAAGCGAAACCGTCTTGATTGCGGTAATAAACTTAGCACTCAAAAACTCTACCAATCAAATGGCGCCGTTGCCGGGGAGACGGTAGTTTATTTCTTTGTGTAATTTCGGGTTAATTTGTGAATATAAAGCTAACCGAAAAACAAAAACCTTAACAATCACAAGACATATGTGTAAGCATGTAGGTATACAGGTATGCTATATTTCATATGCACAATGGAAATGAGAATCAAGTCTCAATATCCCTAACCAATACAATATCACATATGTATAGGTGTAAGCATATAGGCATAGCAAGGTATATGTGTATGCTATCTTTCTTATACACAATGGAAATAAGGATCATGTCTCAATGTCCCTAACCAATACAATATCACATATGTATAGGTGTAGTGCGTGTCATGACAATTACCAACCGTATGTGTAGCATACAATTTGTGCCCGTGTAATATGAACCGTCAATAATAGTATTGTGTCTCATTAATACTATGTCCATATACAATAGGCGATGAGATATGCAACAATGGTACACATGCACAATCAATGTCCATATACTTGTAACTAATAATCATGTCATATAATCTAGCCCAAACGCATAACGCCATGCGGGAGATTCCCCTATAGATGTTAAATCTACTCACCGATGACCTCGAGCTAAGTAAATCCGACCACCTGCTTCCATTTCTTCACAGCGTCCGAAATCCCTGCTCGCGATCCTAAAATTTCACAAACACAACACATAAGACTAAATATCCTGCACCGACACAAAGACAACGAACGCAAGGATAACGTCCACAAGATGTACACACCGTGCACTTAGTGCACAAAACGCGTACGATATCGGCACAACCTCAGCTAGGAACGCTAAACGACACAACCACCAAGCCTAGACCCTGATCGTACCGATCGCGCATTCACAACACAATATATATCATGGAAGATAATATATATAACATCGCAACGTCAATAGAAACTCACGCCTAATTTTACCGAAAAACTAGTAAGCAACTTTTAATCATTTTAGCTCATATCTAGTAGTTTAAACCATTCTAGCGATCACAATCATCATATAATAGCTTGATTAAACCACACAAACACTTACTAGAATTTTAATCTCACTCAAATAAGATTTAGTAAAAGCTAGTTTGCATTTAAGCTTAATTAGACAATTAGGAAAATAACAAATTCACAATCTCACAACTAGGTTAAGTTTTCCTTGTCTAAACAACTCACTTAACCATTACAAATAATCAAAATCCTAACTTGATCTTCAAAACCTTTTCTTGAATTTCTAAACATGCAAATTAAAGATTTATTTAAACATCTAATAACTAGATTAAGGTATTTAAACAACAACTAAAGTTTAGGGTTAGGATTTTATACCTCCAGTTGATTCTAAAACTTGCAACAAGATTTTCAAAATAGCCTCCAAAATGCTAACTTTCATGAAGATCCAAGCTAGACTTAGTCTAAAGAATAATGGGTATGGATTTGTATTTGAGTTTGTGGGATTATTTGTTGAATTTTGATGAATTTTTGGAGCTCAAAGAAGTGGAAATGGAGTGGAGAAAAAGAGAGGGCGGCAAGGGGGGGTTGGCTATCATGGAAGAGGTGGGGAAATGTGTGGAAGTGTGTGGAAAAATCTAAGTTAAAAACACCATTAAAGCTTAATTACAACACTTATCTTTATGCCACCTCAAATCCTTTACTTAAAAACTTCATTAACCTTCAAAATATCTAGATATTTTCCAAGATATTTTGCAAGAAGTCAAAGATGCTTAATCTTGTGATTAAGTTAGCATGGAATCAAATTAGCATAATTAACCCAGTCCAAAATGTAATTACCACTAATTAAGTGCATAATTAAAAGCTTATAATAATATTTTAATTAAGAAAAAATATTTAAGTGAATTAAAATTTACAAGTGACTTACTAAATACCGCAACTAGCAATTTTCTAGTTAAACTAGGTGCAGTTAAGTCTATACTGAAAAAATGAACACTTCTAGGTTTTTTACGGAAAACACAATTTATTTTACCTAATATCGGAAAATTCACCTAAACGATTTCTAAAACGTTACACACACTAATGATATGCTGTCATCCTTGTTACAGTATTGTATATTTCATTGTATGACCTAGGAGAGAGTCATACATGCGATTTCTTCTCGGTGATATTTTCTACTCACAAGTTGGCAACTCACCCCCGTTGTGCCACAGTTTCTTGCTTGTTTGGCCGTATAGGTTTCATTGTGGCTTGCTGGCACACTGCTTCCTTCCGGATGATTGCTTTGGTAGGTGGGTTCACTTGCATCGTGACCACCGTGTGCACTTATTTATTTCAGTTGTATCTAGTAAGCTCCATCAACCAGACTTGTATATTTGATAGACTTAGAAGACCGGTTGTATATTCTTTCGACCTTAGAGTCGCGCGCTTGTATTATTATTGGTCTTCTTTGGTTTTCTTGAGGATGTTGGATTCCTTTATGAGTTTTGATCCTCGCCCTTCGGCGTTGTATATTATATTGCTTGCGTGGTTGTTTCCGCCAATTGGCGAAGAGCTAGCTCCCGCTTGGGGATGCCCTTATTCATTATTTATGTATTTCATGTGTTGTACCCGTTTGGGGGACTGTATTTACAAAGGAAACTCTGCCGAAATTTTCGGAAAAATATGATGTTGCTTTTAAATGTTTAATGCCACTTATTTTGTTAAAACCACTTGCTTTAAAAAAGTTTTCCTTCACTCTTTTCATTTAAAAATGGTTTAGATTTCTGGGCTTTGGCTTACTTAGATTACGTTATGCTTCTAGACGTTTCGTAATTTAAGTGCAAGTCGCGTTCTGTACCTTCGGGTCGTGACACTCGGACGTGTTCGCTTGGGCACCTGCCGACATGCCCAGGATCGACCCCAAAGTAATCTCACATAAGCTCAGTGTCGACCCGACGGTCCGACCCGTCAGGCAGAAGAAATGAAGCTTCGCTCCAATCAAACAAAAGGCGATCGAGGACGAAGTCGACAGGTTGCTTGCAGCCAACTTCATTGGAAACGTGGCCTACTCAAAATGGATAGCGATTGTGGTCATGGTTAAAAAGGCAAGCGAAAAGTGGCGCATGTGCGTCGACTTCACAGATCTCAACAAGGCTTTCCCGAAAGACAACTATCCCCTTCCTCGGATAGATCGGCTTGTCGACAGCTCGGCAAGCCACGAATTGCTCAGCTTCATGGATGCTTTCCCCAGCTACAACCAGATCCGTAGGAACCCGGCAGACGAAGAGCTTACCGCATTCACAATGGACCGGGGGGTATACTGCTATAAAGTGATTCCATTCGGCCTCAAAAACGCCGGAGCTACATACCAGCGCTTGGTCAACAGGATGTTCAAACCACAGATCGGGAGGAACATGGAGGTTTACGTCGACGACATGCTCGTCAAGTAGACCTCGTCGGACGAGCACGCCAAAGATCTTGGCGAGGCTTTCGACATTCTCCGCAAATACAAAATGAAGCTAAACCCAGCCCGCATTCGGGGTCACTAGTGGAAAATTCCTTGGGTTCATGGTTAGGCATCGAGGAATCGAGGCTAACCCGGAGAAGATCAGCGCCATCCTCAATATGGCGGCGCCGAAGAGCAACTTCGAAATCATGCGACTCACGGGGAGAGTGGCCGCTCTGAGTCGCTTCATGTCAAAGTCTGGAGAAATGTGCCTCCCATTCTTCAAAACCCTGAGAAAAATCCCAAGGTTCGAATGGTCGGAGGAGTGTCAGATCGCCTTCAAGTAATTGAAAATGCACCTGGAAACTCCCCTACTGCTCACCCAGCCAATTGAAGGAGACGAGCTATCACTGTATCTAGCGGTGTCCGATCAGGCTGCAGGCTCGGTGCTCGTCCGAGAAGTCGAAGGAGTCCAAAAGCCGGTCTACTACGTAAGACGCATCTTTAAGGACGTGGAAACAAGGTACCCGGACATAGAAAAGATTTTCTTGGCGCTTATCGTGGCCTCAAGAAAACTACGACACTACTTCTAGGCACACACCATCCTCGTCCTCACCGAGCGTCCCTTAGGGGCTATTCTCGCCTCCCCCGAGTCATCTGGTCGTTTAGAGAAATGGAGGTGGGAGTTATCTCAATTCGACGTCAAATACCCCCAAAGCCAGGCTATCAAAGCACAAGTCCTGGCCGACTTTTTTGTCGAATGCACTATCCCCAACAAGGAGGCAGTGTCGGCGCCAGCCCCCGAGACTCCACCCTCGGTCGAGGAGAGGTCCGACTCCGTCCCCCATTGGGTCCTTTACGTCGATGGATCATCTACCGAGGATGGGAGCGGTGCCGGCCTCATCATTCGAGGCCCGAACGAGGCGGAGATGGAGTATTCTTTGAAGCTTGGGTTCAAAGCCTCAAACAACGCTGCGGAGTAAGAGGCCGCTAGCTGGACTACGAATCGCCTCCGGAGTAGGGCTGAAGACGATCCGAATTAGCAGTGACTCTGCTCTGGTCGTACGCCAGGTGACTGGCCATTTCGATGCACGGGAGCCTCTGATGGTGAAATATTTAGCCGAGGTAAAAAGACTACGAAAAGACTTCGACGAAGTTCAAGTGGAGCAGATTCCCTGGCACCTAAATGACCAGGCCGACACTCTGAGCAAGCTAACCTCCTCCTATACGGCCAACAACAAGAGAAATATCCTCTTCGAGGTCTTGCCACGGCCTACGTAGAAGACAGGGTGACAACACTTCAAGTTTACGCTGCCCAGGAAGAAGACCGGGATTGGAGGAAGCCCCTCGTAGAATTCCTGAAGGAGAGTATGCTCCCGGAAGATCGAGGGGAAGCACACCGCCTCCAGGCCAAAGCCCGCCACTTCATTTGGAGCAATGGAAACATCTACAAGAAGTTGTACACGCAACCTCTGCTTCGGTGCATCGACCCCCAAGTAGCCGACTACGTCCTCCGTGAGATTCACGAAGGGGTTGGTGGAGCTCATCAAGAGGCATGCACCTTAGTCCAGAAAACGTTGCTCCAAGGGTACTATTGGCCGACCATTCATCAGGACGCTCAGAAGCTCGTCAGAAGGTGCTAAAGCTGTCAACTCCATGGCAGTCACACTAGTGGGGGCTAGGTAGTCTATAAGCAACATCCTATACAGGTCCCTGGTCGTAGGATTATCGAGACGGGGCATCGATACTCCGGAGTAGACTGGTGTGTACGCTTCTCATCCCAGTTGTGGAGATGGTCTGTCCCATAGCCATCAGTACGTCGTACTGGAGATAGTATGCTGGTGCTCGTTAGGTTACGAGTATACCGGACAGGACTCGCCGGAAACTGCAGGTTGGTACTATACCCATCATCACATAGCAGTTCCCAGGTGATATGAGTACAGCTTAGTCCGTCGACTTGACACTGCTACTTCGCCTCGGGTGTGTCCCCATTATACTTATATTACTACCCTACCACGGCTCAAAGGAGTCGTGCAAACAGATAGTAGTTGGGTGCAGTCCCGAAGCACTTGGAGGCAGTGGCGGTTAGACATGATTCGTCTCTCCCGGTATTGGGGGTTGATATCGCGTTGTGTATGGAGAGCCATTACGCAAAGTCCCTAACCAGGGCAAGCGAGATTTACTGGTAGGCTTCCAATAGTTTCTCAAGGTGTAATGGGCTACACTCCGACACAACTTATACCGCTATTAGGGGTCTGACGTTTACCGCCCCCTAGGCCCGATATGCAATAGTCCTAGACGAACAGACCGGACTGTACGGAGATTGTTGTTAGTGTTTATGCCCTAGAAGGCCATTACTGTATCATACTAGTTTATATATTACTTAATGGAAGCTTGGGATATTCACATGTATATAACAGTCTTGCTAAACATGGTAGTATGCTACTTGGTTTTTTCTATCTTAATATGTGAGTATACGTATTGATAGAGCTCTTAGGATCTTGCTTAACTACCAGCGTTGTGATGGCAATCACACTAGTGGGGGCTGGGTAGTCTACAAGCACATCCTTATTCAGGTCCCTAGTCGTTGGATTATCGAGACAGGGCATCGATACTCCGGAGTAGACTAGTGTATACGCTTCTCATCCCAGTTGGGGAGATGGTCTGTCCCACAGCCGTCAGTACGTCGTACTGGAGATAGTATGCAGGTGCTCGTTAGCTTACGGGTACACCGGACAGGACTCACAGGGAACTGTTGGTTGGTTTTATACCAGTCGTCAGTGAACAGTTCCCAGGTGACATGAGTACAGCATAGTCCGCAGACTTGACACTGCTACTTCGCCTCGAGTGTGTCCCATTGTTCTTAGATTGCTACCCTACCACGGCTCAAAGGAGTCGTGCAAACAGGTAGCAGTTGGGTGCAGTCCCGAGCACTTGGAGGCAGTGGCAGTTAGACAGGATTCGTCTCTCCCGGTATTGGGGGTTGATATCGCACTGTGTCAGAGAGCCATTACGAAAAGTCCCTGGCCAGGGCAAGCGAGATTTACTGGTAGGTTCCAGTAGTTTCTCAGGGTGTAATGGGCTTCGCTCCGACACGACTTATACCGCTATTAGGGGACTGACGCTTGCCGCCCCTCTAGGCCCGATATGCGATAGTCTTAGACGAACGGACCGGACTGTATGGAGATTGTCACAGCAGGCTCAGTAGGAGTTCGGATGGGTTCCCTCATCGGCCTTCTTATCGACATCTACCTGGGGACCGTTACGTACAGCTAGTGCCGCTTGCGGTCTGTGGTTAAACCCACTGCCAGCGTAGTAGTCGAGTCTCTAGAGTCCCACACAGAGAGTTTCCCTACTCCGGGCGAAACGATATAGAGGTCGTATGGTTTTACGACAAGGGTTCGGACGCATACGTGTGTTTACGCACGTACGACTTTCGGACAGTTTTTACCAGTCGGCTTTGGTTTAAGCCAGTTACTGGTATCTGGTTATTGGATTTATACAGTCTAAAGTTTTTCCGTATTTTTGCGGAAAGGAGGGGCGTTCTCGTAATTGCGCGAGAAGCTTCTAGAAGGTGGTGACTAAGGAGGTTTAGGTGGCATATACAATGAATGTGATTAGTGAGTCATATGGATGATTCATCCATGTCATTAATGCTTCATAATTGCTTAATGACTCATGGATGTGAATCATCACTAGATATTATCAAGCATGGTTGTTAAATTGATTTATATTCTTTTCTTGATAAAAAGAAATGCTTGATATATATTATCATAACTCATTATTCTCACTTCATTATTATGTTCATCTTCTCTCTCCTCAAGTTCTCCCTCTTCAAACCCTAATCCTCCCCTCTCATGTGTTGAGTACAAGGATTAGTTAGACTAATTAAACCATAACCCTCACTCTATATCACCTAGCTTCTTTGATTAGCACTTAAAGAAGGTTAGTTGCCTCAAGTTTAGAGGCTAAGCTTGGAGTAAAGCTCTCGGGTGGATCGTTTACTACTTCGAGAAGGCCGAGGAGGAGGAGGAGTTCGCAAAGACGAAGGACACGATTCGTTAGGTATAATCCCTAAACATAGTAGTATAGAACTTCTATGTTTCCTGTTAGTTATCGTTTAGCTTCGATTCATGCGATTAGTCGATGTTTAAGCAAAGAACAAGATCGTTTTTCAAATTTCCGCCTCCCCGCAAGTCGTGGGGTGTTGTACATCGACTTACAGTGGTATCAGAGCCTCGCTAAACAATAAATAACTTACTTGCAAATTTGTATGAATTTCGAACGGAAAAAACGAAACCGGAAAAGCCCGAAATCACAAGTTTCTGTCGATTTTTAAATGAAGTCCAAAAATTTTTCAGGGAGGTTCAGAAAGCATGAAATGACAGTAGAAGAACACCCAAGAAAATTGGGCCCCTGAATCGCCTAAAGCGCCGCGGAACCGCGGCGGATCGCACCGATCCGCCGCTGTTCCGCCGCCGAGTTGGCGATTCAGGAACCCAATTTTCCTGTGTTGGTTCTCTGGGATATTTGGTATTTTCTGGAATTTTTAATTTTTGCTCAGGTTTCAGATTTACAGAGAAGTATTGGAGCAAAATTAAAAGTGTTTAATCGATCGAAATTATACAGTATTTGCTTGTTGGATTATATCTGTGTTTGTATAATGTGTTCGTAAACCTCCCCTAACTGCTAGTATGTCGGTTGGCAGGGGGTTGCACATTTCTGTAATGGATTTTATCTGTTTGTGCATATGAACTGTGTTGGACTGTTGTGATGTATAGCGGGGGTTATGTGATGGGTTTTTATTTAATTCATTTAATGTAAATGTAATTTGTTGTAATATTATTTTGCGGGACACATCCAGGTTGCGGTTGTAGCCACCGTTGTATTATTTCATTTTACTGTTTTTGCTCCTAGGACAGACCCAAGGTGGGGTGCACAAACTGCCGGGTGGGCAGTTTGCCGTACCCGTTGGGGTCTTGGGTGGGGTAATGGCTATTCATCACAACTGTGTAATCCGTCTTTTGTTGCAGGCTCAAAACAAACACGGATTGCTTGCAAATCCAATTAAGTTCATCTGTGATCTGGAATGAATATCATTGCGTCAGACGAATGTAAAATATCTATGTATATGATAGCTATTTTAGACGTCACTTATGTTTTACACCCGCGCTAGCCCAGTCCCCGCTCTGTCGTTAGTTAAGTAACCTAACGGGTAATGACGGGACCCAGTGGCGAATGCGGATGGCATAAGAGGACGTCATATTTTCGTTGTTCTCTGCAATGATAGGTTAATGATGGGACGCATTATTTATAATGCAAAGAAAATAAACCAAAAGTCTAATCGTCGGAACAATTTAAAAGAAACCACTCGGTTAATTTTAAAACAGATATTTTTAAATGCGGAGCTTTAACCACTCCTTATAAAAGCTATCAGGTTCCTTCGGTTATATCAAGTTCACTACGTTCACGGTTTCGCCAAAACCAGTCGTAGCCCTCCGTCATTTCTTATGAATGGTCAGTAGTATTCAAGCTATGTTTTTTTGGCCCTTAGTCAAGACATAGTGATTGGTAGCTGCTGGGGTATTCATTTGTTGCATAGATAGATGAGTTGGTTTGGGACAGTCGTATTACTTTGTTTGGACCTTAGTCAAGAGTATATACGGATGGGTTCAAATCAACAAGATAATGATGGGCAGAACTTGACATGTGACTTATGATTTGTTGGCCCTTAGTCAAGATCATAAGAACATGGGGCAAAAATCAATATCGGGAATTTCTAAAGAAACTGAAATTTGCAAAGAGATGCATACCATTTGGAGTTTGATGAATGTTGGTAGGATTCCTTCAACATTATCATACGATGATATTTGGATCCTGATCCTACTGAGAGTATATGCTACTTATCAGGATATTCGTCACTTAACGATCAATGCTATAAACCAAGTAGGTGTCCAGAAAGGTGTTAGCGGGGTTACGCCCCCAGAGAAAAGAGGTTATTTAATTAAGGAACTTCGCGAAAGCGTTGGAAAACCTCCCTCGAAGTATCGACACTAGCCTGGCTGAATGGTTAAGCAAGAATTGTACAGTAAGAATAGTCCTGGCTAATTCTTCTTTTATGGTTTGAGGAAGGATTCGAAAAACAGTGGGAGCCATCCAGTTTAGATAAATTAAAAACCAATCTAAACTTGCAAGAGCATCATGCTAAAGTGTTTTCTTCTCTCTCTCTCATTGCAGCGACCTTGTGACCATGACTAGGTTACATCTAGATAACAAATTGACTGAATCTAACTTATATGACTGGCAAAGGTCTGTCCAGATGACCATTGCCTATGACAAGCTGGACCACCCTATTACTACTCAAGATCCCACCGTCCCAGGACCAGTTTCCACCGTCGCGGATATGGATATCCATCAGACAAAGGAAAAGAATAAAGCGAAAGCCAAGTGCCTCGTGTTGGCTCCAGTTGATGGTATATACCAGAAGCAGCACGAGAAGATGGACTCTGTTTCCATCTTTCTCCATAACAAAGATTTATATGGAGAGCAATCTCATATCGCAAAATATGAGGCCTCGAACGAATTGATTCAAGCGAGGTCGGCTGACGGGTCATCTGTAAGGGACGACGTCCTTACGATGACTAGCTATATTGATGAGCTCAAGGACCTGGAGACCACGTTGGGAAACAGGTCATATACTGACTTATTTCCACAGTCCCTACCCTCTACTTACACCCTGAAAGAAACCAGGGAGACACAAGCTCTGCTTAATAGGGGACCTTCTTCTTCTTCATCCAAGACGAAAGCAAAGGGTGAAAAGAAGAAGACCTCTACAAAGCCGATATACGGTGTCAGCAAAGTAGGAGGAAAGGGAAGAGATAAAGTTTTGGGACTTGGTATAGGTAAGGAGGGATATTCCTATTGTTATGGGAATGGACATTGGCAGAAGGATTGCAGGGCTTTGGAAGCCAGTAGCCAGGATACGAAGCATGTTGTGGCTTCAGCCTCAAGTGTGTTTGTAATTGAGAACTGTTTGTCAATTAACTCTACTTCCTGGGTACTTGATACCGGAGCAGGATCTCATATCTGTAATCCGTTACATGCTTTGAGAAACCGTAAAGTTATAAAGATAGGTGATTTGTCTCTCAGAGTTGCAAACGGAATGAGCGTGGACGCTGAATCCGTGGGAGAATATCGCCTAGGTTTGACAAGTGGGCAGATATTGATTCTACGTAACTGTCTGTATGTACCTAGTTTGACTTGTAATATCATATCAGTGTCCTCACTTTCAAGAGAGGGATATGACTTTACATTCGTAAGCGATGTAGTTCACATCCACCTAAATCAAGTTCTGATTGGGTCCGGTACATTAGATGACGGTATATACGTATTAAATCAAGCTCAGGTTTTCAATGTCCAGAACACACTTAAAAGAAAGTCTCCAGAAATAAATCAGGCTTTCCTATGGCATTGTAGACTAGGTCACATCAATGAAACACGATTAACGAAGTTACATAGAGAAGGATATTTGAATCCGTTCGAATATCAATCTTATGCCACTTATGAATCTTGTCTCATGGGAAAGATGACAAAGACTCTGTTTACTGGACACGGAGTAAGAGCGAGCGAGCTCTTAGGACTCGTACACAGTGACGTGTGCGGTCCAATGTCTACACATGCGCGAGGTGGTTATTCCTACTTCATTACTTTTACGGATGATTTCTCTAGGTATGGATATATCTTCTTAATGAAGCATAAATCCGAGGCCTTTGAGAAATTCCAAGAATACAAGAATGAAGTGGAAAAACAGACAGGCAAAAGTATAAAGACACTGAGATCTGATCGAGGTGGTGAATACTTAAGTGCCGAATTCCTGGGTTACTTAAAAGAGAATGGAATTCTCTCTCAGCTTACTCCTCCATACACACCACAACACAATGGTGTATCGGAAAGGAGGAATCGAACCCTATTGGATATGGTTCGTTCCATGATGAGTAAAGCTGAGTTACCGCGATCTTTCTGGGGTTATGCACTAGAATCAGCTGCATATCTTTTGAACCAGGTTCCAACCAAGACTGTGCCTACCACACCATATCAGATGTGGAGTGGGAAGAAACCCTGTCTAAAACATTTTAGGACATGGGGGTGTCCAGCTTTTGTAAAAAAGTAGCATCCGGACAAGCTCGAGGCACTCTCAGTACAGTGTAAGCTTGTGGGATATCCAACGAACTCCAAGGGATATTATTTCTATTACGCAGAGGAACAAAAGGTTTTTGTTTCTCGTCATGCCCACTTCTTAGAAACTGAATTTTTAGAAAATCAGAAGAGTGGGAGCGCAGTAGAACTGGAAGAAATTCCAGAACCACAAGCTGTTACTGAAATTTTGGTGGAACAAGAAGTTTCAGAAGAAAGGGACATACCAGCGCCTATCCGCAGAAGTAGTAGGCAGTCTCATCCGCCCGAGAGATACTACGGTTTTCTCATAGACGGGGATAGAGAAGATTGCGTCATTGATAATGACGACCCTACTAGCTTCCAGCAAGCCATTCAGAGCGGTGACTCGGTAAAATGGCTGGATGCAATGCGGACCGAAATGGAGTCCATGTACACTAACAAAGTATAGACTTTGGACACTGCTCCAGATAGGGTGAAACCCGTAGGATGCAAGTGGATCTTCAGAAAGAAGATTGGTGTAGATGGACAGGTTGAAACCTATAAGGCTAGACTTGTTGCAAAGGGTTTCCGTCAAAGACCTGGTTTGGACTATGACGAAACCTTTTCTCCAGTGGCTATGCTGAAATCCATTCGGTTCCTTCTTGCTATTGCTGCCTTCCACGATTATGAAATCTGGCAGATGGACGTAAAGACGGCCTTTCTAAATGGAAATTTAGAAGAGAGCGTCTATATGGATCAGCCAGAGGGATTCATTCAGAGTGGGAGCAGCGGTAAAGTATGCAAGCTGCTTAAGTCCATTTATGGACTAAAGCAGGCATCACGGAGTTGGAACATCTGTTTTGATGATACTGTCAAAGAATTCGACTTTATCAAAAATCCAGATGAACCATGCATATACAATAAGATTGTAGGGAGAGTTGTTGTATTCCTCGTCTTGTACGTGGATGACATTCTACTAATAAGAAATGATATTCCTATGCTACAGTCAGTCAAAAGATTCTTGTCACAGAAATTCTCCATGAAGGACCTGGGTGATGCCACCTACATTCTGGGGATCCAGATCTATCGTGATAGATCAAAGAGGATGTTGGGACTTTCACAGTCCAGGTACATAGACACCATATTGAAAAGATTCAGTATGGAAGATTCAAAGCGCGGTAACCTACCGGCTTGTCACGGAATCACCCTCTCCAAAGAGATGTCTCTCAAGACTGATTTGGAAAGGGAACGCATGTCGATTATACCCTACGCTTCTGCGGTAGGCTCTATAATGTATGCGATGTTATGTACCAGACCAGATGTAGCATACGCATTGAGCGTTGTAAGCCAGTATCAGGAAAACCCAGGGGAGAATCACTGGATAGCAGTAAAGAACATTCTCAAGTACCTAAGAAGGACTAAGGAGATGTTCTTGGTTTACGGCGGAAAGGACCTCAAGATGGAGGCCTATGCTGATTCCGGCTTCCAGAGTGACAAGGATGACTCCAAGTCCATGTCGGGTTATGTCTTTACCCTCAATGGAGGGGCGGTCTGTTGGAAGAGTTCCAAGCAGGACACCGTTGCTGACTCAACGATGGAAGCGGAGTACATAGCTGCTTGCGATGCCGTACAAGAAGCTGTCTGGATGAAGAAGTTCCTCACAGAACTTCAGGTGGTTCCTACCAGTGTTGGTCCAATACCTCTGTATTGCGACAACAACGGCGCCATAGCTTTAGCGAAGGAACCCAGGTCCCATCAGAAGTCTAGACACATCTTAAGGCGGTATCACCTGATCAGGGAGATCGTAGATCGCCGGGAGATCGAGGTAAAGAGAGTAAATACAGAGGATAACATTGCTGATCCATTCACTAAGGCCCTACCTCAGATTCAGTTCGAGAGGCTACTCGAGATCATCGGTCTTCGATACGCCAGTACATGGCCCTAGTGCAAGTAGGAGATTGTTAGTGTTTATGCCCTAGAAGGCCATTACTGTATCATACTAGTTTGTATATTACTTAATGGAAGCTTGGGATATTCACATGTATATAACAGTCTTGCTAAACATGGTAGTATGCTACTTGGTTTTTTCTATCTTAATATGTGAGTATACGTATTGATAGAGCTCTTAGGATCTTGCTTAACTACCAGTGTTGTGATGGCAATCACACTAGTGGGGGCTGGGTAGTCTACAAGCACATCCTTATTCAGGTCCCTAGTCGTTGGATTATCGAGACAGGGCATCGATACTCCAGAGTAAACTAGTGTATACGCTTCTCATCCCAGTTGAGGAGATGGTCTGTCCCACAGCCGTCAGTACGTCGTACTGGAGATAGTATGCAGGTGCTCGTTAGGTTACGGGTACACCGGACAGGACTCACAGGGAACTGTTGGTTGGTTTTATACCAGTCGTCAGTGAACAGTTCCCAGGTGACATGAGTACAGCATAGTCCGCAGACTTGACACTGCTACTTCGCCTCGAGTGTGTCCCACTGTTCTTAGATTGCTACCCTACCACAGCTCAAAGGAGTCGTGCAAACAGGTAGCAGTTGGGTGCAGTCCCGAGCACTTGGAGGCAGTGGCAGTTAGACAGGATTCGTCTCTCCCGGTATTGGGGGTTGATATCGCACTGTGTCAGAGAGCCATTACGCAAAGTCCCTGGCCAGGGCAAGCGAGATTTACTGGTAGGTTCCAGTAGTTTCTCAGGGTGTAATGGGCTTCGCTCCGACACGACTTATACCGCTATTAGGGGACTGACGCTTGCCGCCCCCCTAGGCCCGATATGCGATAGTCTTAGATGAACGGACCGGACTGTATGGAGATTGTCACAGCAGGCTCAGTAGGAGTTCGGATGGGTTCCCTCATCGGCCTTCTTATCGACATCTACCTGGGGACCGTTACGTACAGCTAGTGCCGCTTGCGGTCTGTGGTTAAACCCACTGCCAGCGTAGTAGTCGAGTCTCTAGAGTCCCACACAGAGAGTTTCCCTACTCCGGGCGAAACGATATAGAGGTCGTATGGTTTTACGACAAGGGTTCGGACGCATACGTGTGTTTACGCACGTACGACTTTCGGACAGTTTTTACCAGTCGGCTTTGGTTTAAGCCAGTTACTGGTATCCGGTTATTGGATTTATACAGTCTAAAGTTTTTCCGTATTTTTGTGGAAAGGAGGGGCGTTCTCGTAATTGCGCGAGAAGCTTCTAGAAGGTGGTGACTAAAGAGGTTTAGGTGGCATATACAATGAATGTGATTAGTGAGTCATATGGATGATTCATCCATGTCATTAATGCTTCATAATTGCTTAATGACTCATGGATGTGAATCATCACTAGATATTATCAAGCATGGTTGTTAAATTGATTTATATTCTTTTCTTGATAAAAAGAAATGCTTGATATATATTATCATAACTCATTATTCTCACTTCATTATTATGTTCATCTTCTCTCTCCTCAAGCTCTCCCTCTTCAAACCCTAATCCTCCCCTCTCATGTGTTGAGTACAAGGATTAGTTAGACTAATTAAACCATAACCCTCACTCTATATCACCTAGCTTCTTTGATTAGCACTTAAAGAAGGTTAATTGCCTCAAGTTTAGAGGCTAAGCTTGGAGTAAAGCTCTCGGGTGGATCGTCTACTACTTCGAGAAGGCCGAAGAGGAGGAGGAGTTCGCAAAGACGAAGGACACGATTCGTTAGGTATAATCCCTAAACATAGTAGTATAGAACTTCTATGTTTCCTGTTAGTTATCGTTTAGCTTCGATTCATGCGGTTAGTCGATGTTTAAGCAAAGAACAAGATCGTTTTTCAAATTTCCGCCTCCCCGCAAGTCGTGGGGTGTTGTACATCGACTTACAATTATCGCATACAGGCTCAGTTGGAGTTCGAATGGGTTTCCTCATCGTCCTTCTTATCGACATCTACCTGGGGACCGTTACGTACATCTAGTACCGCTTGCGGCCTGTGGTTAAACCCACTGCCAGTGTAGTGTCGAGTCTTTAGAGTTCCATACAGAGGGTTTCCCTGCACCGGGCAAAAGGTGTAGAGGCCGTATGGTTTTACGGCAGGGCCGCGATCACTTACGTACACTTGTGCACGTACTGTGACCGGGCAGATAATACTGGCGGGCTTTGGTTTAAGCCAGTTTCTAGTATTATACAGATGGATTTATTCAGTCAAAGATTATCCGTGTTTTTCGGAAATACGGATGGGATGGGCAGTCTCGTAATTTGTCGGGAAGCTTCTAGAAGAAGGTGACTCATTTGTATTTATTTCTTTTGGATTAAACACAAATGAGGTGGAGAGATGAGGTGTAGGTTTTCATTAAATGAACCATGACTCATGAGGTGATTCACCATTAGGATTAAATGAAGCTTACAAGATATTTCTAGATATTTATCAAGAGATATTTGTATGCTTCATGATATTCTATCATGAGTAATTATTCATATAATTATCACAAAACACTTCTCTCTCCTCAAGTTTTCATCTTCTTCCTCAAACCCTAAAAGCTCTCATGAGTTGAGAATCCTAGGGTTTAAGTGACTAAGTAATCCATCTAAATACTCTACACCCTCTGGGGCTTCTAGATTAGCAAACTAGAAGCCGTAGTTATCTCAGATTCGAGATAGGAGATCGGACTATAGACTCTCGGGTAGATCGTCTTTGACTCGAGGAGGTCGTTGAGGTACCCATGTTCCATAGAGCCGACGAGGTGTGGAGGACAGCGATGAAGACCTGAAGGACATGTAACGTGAGGTATAATTTCGAATCAGAGTAATTAAACCTCTCGTAGTTTGCTAGTAATGGTTTAGACACGATCCGTGTGCTCAAGTCCGTGTTACGAAGCTTTGATAATTGTTCTTCATATATTTTGCCTCCCAGCGAACACGTGGGGTACGTGACATGGACTTACAGTGGTATTAGAGCCTACTAAACCTTTTCTAGCTTGTTAGCAACTAATTAGAACTTTGATCGTCAGAAAAACACGAAAACTTAACCCCGGACCCTAAAGTTTCTGTCAATTTTAAACTTGTCGAAAAAATTATTTCAGAGATATGAAAATTGACGGCAGGGAATTCTAAGAATACTGGAGAAATACGAGGTGCTAACTCGGTTAGATGACCGCGGAAGCGCGGCGGATTGGTGCAATCCGCCGCGGATCCGCGGCCGAGTCAACTCCGAGTTGACTCGTATTTACACAGTAACTCTTATTTTTGGGTATTCTGTTTTCCTGTATATTTTGTTTCTGCCCAGGTTATTTCAGTGCTGGCTTGCATTTGGGGTAGACATGGAAAAAGGTTGTCGATCGAAATTTTAAGTTATTTGCTAATTGTGTTTTTGATGTGTTCGTAAACCTCCCCTAATTGATAGTATGTCGGTTAGTTGGGGGTTGCACATTTCTGTAATGGTTACTTGGTATGTGGATATGAACTTCATTCGATCGTCGTGGATGAATAGCCGGGGATGTGAGATGAGAGTTTTTATCTTTCATTTGATGTAAATTGTAATATGTTGTAATATTCTTTTGCGGGGCACATCCGGGTTGAGGTTGTAGCGACCGTTGTATTATTTCATTTATTGTTTTATGCTCCTAGGATAGACCCAAGATGGAGTGCACAAACTACCGGGCCTTTGAAGTGTTTAATGGCCTACTCACGTTGTTGAGGGAGATGTTTCACTTCTGGTACTAGGCGGGTAGTTTGTCGCACCCGTAGGGGTCTAGGGTGGGGTTTGGCTATTCATCACGACCGTGTAATCCGTCTTTTGTTGCAGGCTCAAACGAAACGCGGATTCCTAGTATATCCAATATGTTCATCTGTGATCTGGAATGCCTATTATTGCGTCTGACGAATGTACAATATCTATATATGATATCTAGTAGGCGTTGCTTATGTTTTGCATCCGCGCTAGCCCAGCCCCCGCTCTGTCGTTAGTTAAGTAACCTAACGGGTGAATGACGGGACCCAGTGGCGAATGCGGATGGCATAAGCAGACGCTGTATTTTCGTTGTTTTCTACAATGATAGGATAAATGATGGGACGCATTATTTTAATGCAAAGAAAACAAAACAAAGTTGAATCGTTGGAACAAATTTAAAAGAAACCACTCGGTTATTTTAAAAGAGCAGAATTTTTAATTTCGGAGCTTTAACCACTCCTTTTAAAAAGCTATCAGGTTTCTTCGATTATATCAAGTTCACTACGTTCACGGTTTCACCAAAACCAGTCACAGCCCTCCGTCATTTCATATGGATGGTTAGTAGTATTCAAGCTATGTTTGTTAGCCTTCGTCAAGGCATAGTGTTTGGAGCTGCTGGGGTATTCATATGTAGTATAGATAGATGCGTTGGTTTGGGACAATCGTATTACCTTGTTGGCCTTCGTCAAGAGTATGTACGGGTAGGTTCAAATTAACAGGGATAATGATGGGCAGAACTTGACATGTGACTTATGATTTGTTGGCCTTCGTCAAGGTCATAAGAGCATGGGGCAAAAATCCACATCGGGAGTTTCTAAAGAAACTGAAACTTGCTAGTGTTGCATACCATTTGGAGTTTGATAATGTTGGTAGGATTCCTTCAGCATTATCACATGATGATATTTGGATCCCGATCGTACTGTGAGTATCTGCTACTCACCAGGAGATTCGTCACTTAAACGATCAATGCTATAAACCAAGTAAGTGTCTAGAACGGTGTCAGCGGGGCTACGCCTCCAGAGAAAAGAGGTTATTTAATTAAAGAACTTCGCGAAAGTGTCGTAAAACCTCCCTCGAAGTACCGACACTAGCCTGGCTGAACGGTTAAGCAAGTATTGTACGGTGAGATCAATCCTAGCTAATTCTTCTTTTATGGTTTGAGGAAGGATTCGAGAAACAGTGGGAGCCATCCAGTTTAGATAAACTAAAAAGCAATCTAAACTTGCAAGAGTATCATGCTAAAGTGTTTTCTTCTCTCTCTCAACTGCAGCGACCATATGACCATGACTAGGTTACATATAGATAACAAGTTGACTGAATCTGACTTTTATGACTGGCAAAAGTCTGTCCAGATGTCCATTGCCTATGACAAGCTTGAAGGGTTCCGGAAGCTCCCCGGCCATCGAAACGCGGCCAAAATGCGGAACAAAAATTTATTAAACAGGCGCTATCGTTACCTAATTTATGGATCGACCTTAAACCCTAAACTAACAAGTTAAACTAAGAGTTAGAAAAGTTATACCGAGTTGATCCGTGTCCTTCGGTCTTCATTCCAAGCTCCTAGTGGTCCTTTGATGATGTTTGGTTGCCGGTCTTCCTCCATCTCCGATGATCCACCCGAGGGAAATGGCGCAAGCTCCAACCTCGTCGAACAAGGTAATCAACGCTCCAAAGTCGCTAGCGATGGAGAGTGGGGGTGTATGAAAGTGTCACTACAATTTTCTCTCTACCCCAAGTGCTCTTGGAGCAACCATAGAAGATGAAGAAGGAGGTGATGAAGACTTGGCATGAACAAAGGAAATTGGTTTAGTAATTTTTTGTGTGTGTGAGATAGTGAGAGAGAGATAGTGTAATGTTTCATGTAATGTCCAAATGAAATGAACCCCCACCCCATAGTAGTGGCCGGCCCCTCTCCCTCTCTCATTTCCAAAAAGAAATCTTTTTCAATGTCAAATTACAATAAACAAATGAACCATACCCAAAACCCATACCTTGTTCCATGTTCATGCCACATCACACCCTCCACCTCATTATGAAACAAATGAATTTCCATAAATGGAAAATCAATAATGAGGTGGCAAAACTTCTAGAAGCTATTCCGTATAAAATACGGAATACTTCCCGGTACATGTACTGAAATACATATACGCGTATTCGTACAAAAATACGAATAGCCAAGAGAGAAAATAAATAGCGAACAATAATACTAGAATACATATATATAAATACATATGTAAATTATTAAATCAAAACCTGATTTAATAAACTGGCTTAATCCTAAGCCGCTAGTATTATCAACCGTCCGATTAAAGTCTACGCAGTATGCACATATTTAATCGGACACCCGTATGTACCAACATACGCCATGTACACCATATCGCCTGAACCGTGAAAACCCTCTGTGTGGGACTCTAAAGACTCGTCAATACGCTAGCAGTGGGTTTAACCACAAGCACGTCAGCGGCACTAGCTGTACGTAACGGCTACCCAGGTATTGAGCGAAAGGGAGGTCGACGAGCAAACGCATCCTGAACCCCTACTGAGCCTGACAGTGACAATATCCGTACAGTCCGGTCAGTTCGTCTAAGAGTATCGCATATCGAGTCTAGGGGGGTGGATAAAGTCAGACCCCTAACAACGCGATATTTAGTGTCGGCATGATACCCATCACCTCCTGAGAAACTATCGATCCTGGATCGGTAATTATCGTCTACCATGGCCATGGATTTGTGGTGATGGCCACCCGTACACAACGCGACATCAACCCCCAATACTGGAAGAGACGAATCCCCGACGATCCGATCACTGCCTCCATGTGGCTCGGGACTGTACCCAACTAAAACCTGTTTGCACGACTCTTTTGAGTCGTGGTAGGGTAGTAATCAAAGTACAGTGGGAACTCACATGAGAAAAATGACGATCTCAGGTCGACAGACTAACCTGTACACATGTCACCTGGGAACTGCTATCTAACAATAGGTATAATACCAACTAGCAGGTTCTCAGCGAGTCCGTCCAGTGTACTCATAACCCAATGAGCACCTGTATACTATCCTAGGTGAACAAACTAACACCAATGGCTTGTGAGACCTGGCCACCGCCCCTCGTCGGGGTCTCAATCAGTATACACTAGTCTACACTGGAGTATCGATGCCCGGTCTCGATACTCCTACGACTAGGAACATTTAAGGATGTGCTTATAGACCCCAGCTCCCACATATATGTTCGCCATCATAATGCTGGTAGTCAAGCAAGAATCCTATGGGCTCTATCAACATGTACATGATGATAAAGACAAACCAGATAGCATACTATCATCTTGAGTAAGACTGTTTTATCGGTATAGGTCCTGCCTCAATCATCATAATCACAAGTCCGCGACTATGATAATTGCCTTGAGGGCACTATAGCCAACAATCTCCCACTTGCACTTAAGGCTAATTATTGCGATGTCGCATACTCACAGCCCGTGTGATACCGAACACCCAACTTCTGTACTAATCAGTTTCGCAAAGCCCGTTTGCGAAAATGATTGCATTCGAGAAATAGCCTCAGTGAGTGGATCCGCTGCAATGTTTCTTTCTGTATCTCTTTATATCTCAATTTCGCGGAGAAAACTATCTCTCGAAATGAGCAATACTAGTCTTAGAATTTTTCTGGATATCTGATGGGACCCAGTTCACAAATGAACTCCAAATCCAGCAAACTACTCAGACTGTATCGTCCACTGAATTTAATCAGTATTCTGCGCTATGCCTTTCCTCGGTATCCGCTTGGACCACCTGTCCAACATACTCTTCCTCAAAGGAGGGAAAAACTATAACTCTGACAGTTACTCTGTCGTCCAGGTCACCTTAGAAGACTGAAATGATAACCGTCTCCTGAAGGAGGCTGCCGTTACCATATCCCAAGAACATTTACTTATGTTCATAAACTGCTTCCCAATATTTCTCCAGAATTGGATTAATATATGTTTATTGCAGCTAGTGCAAAAAACAATATCTGGTGTGGTACTTGACATTTCATGATTAACTCAATTGCCTAAGCAAGTGATATGCTAATCATGCAGATCCCTCTCCCCTTTAGTCTGTAAGACACCTTTAGAGAGGTTGACCCCATCACCTGCAGGTAGACCACCATGCCAGGAGTCGTCCATTTAATGTCAAAATACCCAGATTAGGACACTTCCCAAATCTAGATCTAAAACCATAGATCAAGTAACCAGAAAACTTGATATTATTTCTATATGGAGAAACAACTGTGTGACAACCAAAGTATAACCGATCGTAGTATAGGAATATCCATTCCTATCAAGTGCATGTCATCCCAATACCTGGACATCACTCTCTACTGTCTTCTTAGCAGATCCATCTCCTATTCTGATGAAGTCAAAGCCTATGACTGTTATATCAAAAATAGATGATCTATTTCCGCTATACCTACTTTAGTCTGTAAATAGACATAAGCTACTTGCCTACTATGCTTCCGCTGCTCCCACTGACTATAGCAACCCTCTGGCAGAGTCATATACACGTGCACTTCTAAAGCTAGTTTAGAATGACGCTATACTCATCCTCCTGCCGGGTCTTATAGTCTAGAACAGCAGCAATGGCAAGTCTGGGTAAACAAGAACCTCCCTGTCACCGTCTATGAGAAGACCGAAGTACATCTCGGGTTCCTGAGATTACCCACCAAATCTGCGGAGTGGCTAATGGAACATCAAATCCAATTGAATCCTTAGGTTCTATTAAATTTCCAGCAATCGTTTGTGGTTCTGGAATAACTTCCAGTTCTACCATACTCCCACTTTTGTTTTTCTGAAAAAATCCATTTTATTAAAACTGTGGCGAGTCAAGAACAATATAAATATTGATCTTCCTGATGGTAGAAAGTTAACCCTCGTCAAAGCCCGGGATAACCCACAAACAGCCATTACTGAAACGTGCCTTGAATTTATCCGGATTCTGGTTTTAAGCATCAGCCGGACAACTCCCTATATCTTAACATCGTTAAGATATAAATTGATTCTATATAAATATAATATAGAAACAAAAGCACTAATTTAATTGGAACCAGATTCAAAATCGTGCAGCTATCTCCAGTGCATATCAACCAGATGGAAAAAGGACAATCAGCATTACTCATCTAGGAGTGCATCCATATATGAGTAACCTGAAAAAGAAGCAAGTTCTCAAAACCATTACTATTAACTGAATACCAAACACAAGTATCTAAATCTTCGACTTCCTCGAAGAATCCTGATACTTACAACAAATGGTTCTCTACTTTATTCTTATACCTATAACTTCTGAATATCTGGACCTTGCATTTCAACGAAATACATGTCCAGAACTGGAGAAGTCATAAGTAAATAGAATATAGTATGAGTACCAACTCCTTTGTCCTAATGGACACTGGACAACATACAATACTTTGTATAAGTCCCCTGAATTCAATAACTCAAACTCTGTGCGTCGTAGGTTGAAAAACTGTACTATGGTTAAGAAGAATTACACCGTTGTTGAATGCACCTTACCTAATCACCAGCTGATATAGGTAAATGTCACAGACATAATATCAAAAAGTTATATCTCACTTTTATAAAATAATTGTACAGATATATCAGTTTGAAATTGGTGCATAACAACGGATATTCAAAACCAAATATTTACCATCCAGCAAAATCCAGATGATTTCCTTAAATATCACCAATTACAACGAATTCCGAATAATGAGGATCTAATCACCCAATTCCCAATATCTTACTCCCACTCACCATCCGTAATAACATGCAGATGTGAGAAACCGATCTGGTAAATACATACCCTGGAGTTAGATTCCAATTGGGAAAACAGTTTTCAATTAACATCGCACAGTAAAACTGAAACATGAAAAATGTTTCAAAAGGGTTAACCGGTATTCCTAGTAATGCCTCTTCCACTATCCTGATTCATGACAGTAACCATATACTATACCTGCCCTCACTCCAATCCCTTTATTATGTCTTTACTTATTACCTCCTGTACACCTTCTTTAGGTTAATTGGTTTTCTTCTTTCCCTACCCTTCGGCACCAGCTTAAGATTTGGAAGAAGACTATCCAATAAGCGTAATAGGCGTACTCTCCTAATCCTAGGAGCCCTCGTAACCTGAGAGAAGGTAATGGGAAAAGACATCTGAATAATCCTATTCTTTTTCTCCTGAACCAGAATCCATCCTCGAAAAAGTTCCTTCGAGTTCGTATGTAACTATACGATGGATTTATCCAATGGAAGTGGATATCCGTAGTGATACGGAGTGTTCTAGAGAAAAGCAAAGTGAATGTAGGACTGGCAGGGGTATACACGGTCTTTGTCGTGAATGATGGTGGTCGCAATTTCCTTTGCCATTATTCTAATCCCTTTATATGTCTTTACTTATTACCTTCTGCACACCACAGTTAAGCTTGTTGGTTTTCTTCCTTCCCTACCATTCGGCACCTGCCTATGGTATGGAGGAAGACTATCCAATAAGCTCAATAGGTGTACTCTCTCCTAATCCTAGGAGCCCTCACAACCTGAGAGAAGGCAAAGAGAAAAGACAACCGAATAATCCTATTCAATCTCTCCAGAACCAGAATCCATCCTCGAATCAGATCCTTCGAGTTCGTATATAACCATACGATGGATTTATCCAATGGAAGTGGACGTTCGTAGTGATACGAAGTGTTCTGGAGAAATGCAAAGGTGATATAGAAGTGGCAATGATGCATGCGACACCGTAACATTCCAAAAGCCAAAGTGTTTTAAGAAGGTTCGGTCAACTTGGTTTATGAGTTTTAGTCAAAGGTCAGGTCATAGTCACAGCCAGAGAGAGAGAGAAAAGAAATACTCAGCGTGCACTCTAACCTAGATCAGAATGGTTAATCATTTTATCTAATCTGGATGGCTCCCACTGTTTCCTCGAATTCTCCTCCAAACCTAAAAAGAGAATTAGTCGGAATCACCCGAGGAGTAATGCTACTCATCAGTGGGAATCGGGATCCAACTATCATCGCATGATAACTTGATGGAAGCCACTCAAGTCACCACACTCCAGAAGGTATGCGCATGCCTGGAAAGTTTCCTGTATGTTTGAAACTCCCGATATTGTTTTTACCCCAAGCGGTTTATGACCTTGACTTTGGCCAACAAATCATAACCCGCAAGTCAAGTTATACCCGTCATTGTCCTGATTGATTTAGACCCACCCGCACACACCCTTGACTTTGGCCAACAAAGTGGTACGACTGTCCTAAACCAATGCATATCCATGCAACGGACAAGCAACACACAGCTACCGCACACGATGCCTTGACTTTGGCCAACAAACACCGTACGAATACTATGCACTACTTATCCGAAATGACGGAGGGCTATGGCTGGTTTTTGGCGAAAAAACTTTAACGTAATGAACTTGATATCGTTGAAGGAATCCAAGTGGTTTTTATAAATATATAGTGGCGAAAACTTTTGCTAAAGAGGTCACTCCCGGTGAAGGGATCTCGGCTCTTTCCCCGTCGAATGGGGTGCAGGATATCCCAAACTGAATACCACGATGCAAAGCAAAAATAATCGACTATAGTAAAGTTATTACGTTAACGCAAACTTTTACTCAAGGGGTCACTCCCGATGAAGGGATCTCGGCCCTTGCCTCGTCGAATGAGGTGCAGGATATTCCAAAATGAATACCACGATGCAAAGCAAAAGTGTACGTCTGTAATGTCAGTTTTTAAAATCTTGGTTCCAACAACATCAAATATAGGTTTGTTTTATCCTTGCATTGATAAGAATCTATGCAGTCCCATCAATTAATCACACCAGAAAAGAACGAAAATAAAATGTACGTATATGCCATCCGCATTCGCCACTGGGTCCCGTAATCACCCGTTAGGTTACTTAACTAACGACAGAGCGGGGACTGGACTAGCGCGGGTGCAAAACATATACAACATCTACTAATATATATATAAATATATAACAATCGTCCCAGGCATGATATAAAGCAACAGCACAGAAACATCACAGAAGCAATACAGAATGGTGGATAATCTGGAGCCCCGAGTTTCACTTGAGCCGCAAGTGAGACTCGACGTTCCCTGTCGTGTGGATAGCCTGTGCAATGAAACCTAGACCTCTACGAGCGCGGCAAGTTACCCGCCAAAACCAGAAGTGAGGCAGCCCCCTTCAACAACGTGAATGGGCCACCCAGCACTTCACGGAATCCGGTAACTTGAGTACCCCTCCTGGGTCAACCTATACCCCCTACGAGTGCGGCGAATAGCCCGCCAATTCTAGAGTAAGGTCCCCTCCGTCCCAACGCCATAAGATGCGGACCAGTTGCCCTCTAGAACCCGGCTATTCGTGCACTCCATCGCGAGGTAATCCTAGTACAGAAAAGAAAATAATATACAAGGGTGACATCGACCTCATCCCGGTCGTGCCCCAAAAGAATAATATACAAACAGGCAGTGACGGCAGTCCACATGTCGGACGCTCGCCCCACAATATCAAATGTACCAATGAAATTAAACTGTACTATCATTGCACCACTGGCTATCCACCACGACGATCCAACCAACATCACAGCACAACACAGAACATCAACGAGAATGTCACGTTCGCAAACTTGTCTAAAAGAACATATAGCAGTTAGACGGGTTTACCGATCAAATGACATTCACGGTCACAGATAGAAATGTATGTACTATTAAACGTGCACTTAAAATATCGATCAACTTAGTTCCAAATTGGCCCCAATAGCAAAACAACACTTCACTGAAACCTGGGCCAAAACAGAATATCACAAAAATCACAATTCCAAGTAAATGAGCTACAGAAAAATTTTGGACGCCCGTTGCCACTTAATAGCCGCAGAACCGCCACCAATAGGGGCTAAGTGCGGCGGATCCGCAGCGCTTTAGAGGAATCATGATCCCAAACTTTTTGTGTACCCATAAAATCGCCTGCACGGATTTTTAAGATGCCTGAAATAATTTTTTGACCACTTTTGAAAATCGACAGCAACTGTGAAAATGGAATCGTGATTTCGGTAAATTCCGTTGATCGATCTTTTAAGCATGTTTAAATAAGCTAGTAAGGGGTTTAAAGGGTGGCTCTGATACCATGAAGGGTTCCGGCAGCGCCCCGGCCATCGAAACACGGCCAAAATGCGAAACAAAAATTTATTAAACCGGCGCTACCGTTACCCAATTTACGGATCGACCTTAAACCCTAAACTAACAAGTCAAACTAAGAGTTAGAAAAGTTATACCGAGTTGATCCGTGTCCTTCGGTCTTTATTCCAAGCTCCTAGTGGTCCTTTGATGATGTTTGGTTGCCGGTCTTCTTCCATCTCCGATGATCCACCCGAGGGAAACGGCGCAAGCTCCAACCTCGTCGAACGAGGTAACTGATGCTCCAAAGTCGCTAATGATGGAGAGTGGGGTTGTATGAAAGTGTCACTACAATTTTCTCTCTACCCCAAGTGCTCATGGAGCAACCATAGAAGATGAAGAAGGAGGTGATGAAGACTTGGCATGAACAAAGGAAATTGGTTAAGTAATTTTTAGTGTGTGTGAGATAGTGAAAGAGAGATAGTGTAATGTTTCATGTAATGTCCAAATGAAATGAACCCCCACCCCATAGTAGTGGCCGGCCCCTCTCCCTCTCTCATTTCCAAAAAGAATCTTTTTCAATGTCAAATTACAATAAACAAATGAACCATACCCAAAACCCATACCTTGTTCCATGTTCATGCCACATCACACCCTCCACCTCATTATGAAACAAATGAATTTCCATAAATGGAAAATCAATAATGAGGTGGCAAAATATCTAGAAGCTATTCCGTATAAAATACGGAATACTTCCCGGTACATGTACCGAAATACATATGCGCGTATTCGTACAAAAATACGAATAGCCAAGAGAGAAAATAAATAGCGAACAATAATACTATAATACATATATATATACATATGTGAGGGAGGCCAATGAGCAAACGCATCCTGAACCCCTACTGAGCCTGACAGTGACAATATCCGTACTTTCCGGTCTGTTCGTATAAGAGTATCGCATATCGAGTCTAGGGGGTGGATAAAGTCAGACCCCTAACAACGCGATATTTAGTGTCGGCATGATACCCATCACCTCCTGAGAAACTATCGATCCTGGATCGGTAATCCTCGTCTACCATGGCCATGGATTTGTGGTGATGGCCACCCGTACACAACGCGACATCAACCCCCAATACCGGGAGAGACAAATCCCCGATGATCCGATTACTGCCTCCATGTGGCTCGGGACTGTACCCAACTAAAACCTGTTTGCACGACTCCTTTGAGCCATGGTAGGGTAGTAATCAAAGTACAAAGGGAACTCACACGAGACAAATAACGATCTCAGGTCGACAGACTAACCTGTACATATGTCACCTGGGAACTGCTATCTGACAATAGGTATAATACCAACTAGCAGGTTCCCGGCGAGTCCGTCCAGTGTACTCATAACCCAATGAGCACCTGTATACTATCTTAGGTGAACAAACTAACACCAATGGCTTGTGAGACCTGGCCACCGCCCCTCGTCGAGGTCTCGATCAGTATACACTAGTCTACACTGGAGTATCGATGCCCGGTCTTGATACTCCTACGACTAGGGATATTTAAGGATGTGCTTATAGACCCCAGCTCCCACATATATGATCGCCATCATAATACTGGTAGTCAAGCAAGAATCCTATGGGCTCTATCAACATGTACATGATGATAAAGACAAACCAGATAGCATACTATCATCTTGAGTAAGACTGTTTTATCGGTATAGGTCCTGCCTCAATCATCATAATCACAAGTCCGCGACTATGATAATTGCCTTGTGGGCACTATAGCCAACAAAGCTGGACCACCCTATTACTACTCAAGCCCCCTCCGTCCCAGGTCCAGTTTCCACCGTCACGGATATGGATATCCGTCAGACAAGGGAAAAGGAGAGTGCGAATGCCAAGTGCCTCGTGTTGGCTTCAGTTGATGGTGTGTACCAGAAGCAGCACGAGAAGATGGACTTAGTTTCCATCTTCCTCCATAACAAAGATTTATATGGAGAGCAATCTCGTATCGCAAGATATGAGACCTCGAACGAATTGCTTCAAGCGAGGTTGGCTATCGGGTCATCTGTAGGGGACGACGTCCTTACGATGACTAGCTATATTGATGAGCTCACGGACCTGGAGACTGCGTTGGGAAACAGTTCAAATGCTGACTTATTTCCACAGTCCCTACCCTCTACTTACACCCTGAAAGAAACTAGGGAGACACCCGCTCTGCTTAATGGGGGACCTTCTTCTTCTGCATCCAGGGCGAAAGCAAAGGGTGAAAAGAAGAAGACCTCCACAAAGCCGATATACGGTGTCAGAAAGGTAGAAGGAAAGGGAAGAGCAAAAGTTTCGGGACTTGGTGTAGAGAAGGAGGGATGTTCCTATTGCTATGGGAAGGGGCATTAGCAGAAGGATTGCAGGGCTTTGGAAGCCACTAGCCAGGATTCGAAGCATGTTGTGGCTTCGGCCTCGAGTGTGTTTGTAATTGAGAACTGTTTGTCAATTAACTGTACTTTCTGAGTACTAGATACCGGAGCAAGATCTCATATCTGTAATTCATTACATGCTTTGAGAAACCGTAGAGTTATCAGAGTAGGCGATTTGTCTCTCAGAGTTGCGAACGGAATGAGCGTGGACGCTGAATCCGTAGGAGAATATCGCCTAGGTTTGATAAGTGGGCAGATATTGATTCTACGTAACTGTTTGTATGTACCAAGTTTGACTTGTAATATCATATCAGTGTCCTCACTTTCGAGATAGGGATATGATTTTACATTCGTAAGCGATGTGGTTCATATCCACCTAAATCAAGTTCTGATTGGGTCTGGTACATTAGATGACGGTATATACATATTGAATCAAGCTCAGGTTTTCAATGTCCAGAACACACTTAAAAGAAAGTCTCTGAAAATAAATCAGGCTTTCTTATGGCATTGTAGACTAGGTCACATCAATGAAACACGGTTGACTAAGTTACATAGAGAAGGATATTTGAATCCGTTCGAATATCAATCTTATGCTACTTGTGAATCTTGTCTCATGGGAAAGATTACAAAGACTCCGTTTACTGGACACGGAGTAAGACACGGAGTAAGAGCGAGAGAGCTCTTGGGACTCATACACAGCGATGTATGTGGTCCAATGTCTACACATGCACGAGGTGGTTATTCCTACTTCATTACTTTTACGGGTGATTTCTCTAGGTATGGACATATCTTCTTGATGAAGCATAAATCAGAGGCCTTTGAGAAATTTCGGGAATACAAGAAGGAAGTGGAAAACCAAACAGGCAAAAGTATCAAGACACTGAGATCTGATCGAGGTGGTGAATACTTAAGTGCCGAGTTCCTGGGTTACTTAAAAGAGAATGGAATTCTCTCTCAGCTTACTCCTCCATACACACCACAACACAACGGTGTATCGGAAAGGCGGAATCGAACCCTATTGGATATGGTTCGTTCCATGATGAGTAAGGCTGAGTTACCGCGATCTTTCTGGGGTTATGCACTAGAATCAGCCGCATATCTTTTGAACAAGGTTCCAACCAAGACTGTGCCTACCACACCATATCAGATATGGAGTGGGAAGAAACCCTATCTTCAGTACCTGAAGACATGGGGATGTCCAGCTTTTGTTAAAAAGCAGCATGCGGACAAGCTCGAGGCACGCTCAGTACAGTGTAAGTTTGTGGGATATCTACAGAACTCCAAGGGGTGTTGTTTCTATTACGCAGAGGAACAAAAGGTTTTCGTTTCTCGTCATGCCCACTTCTTGGAAGCTGAATTTTTAGAAAATCAGAAGAGTGGGAGCGCAATAGAACTGGAAGAAATTCCAGAACCACAAGCTATTACTGAAAGTTTGGTAGAACAAGAAGGTTCAGAAGAAAGGGACATCCCAGCGCCCATCCGCAGAAGTAGTAGGCAGTCTCATCCGCCCGAGAAATACTACGGTTTTCTTATAGACGGGGATCGAGAAAATTGCATCATTGATAATGATGACCCTACTAGCTTCCAGCAAGCCATTCAGAGCGGCGACTCGGTAAAATGGCTGGATGCAATGCGGACCGAAATGGAGTCCATGTACACTAACAAAGTATGGACTTTGGACATTGCTCCTGATGGGGTAAAACCCGTAGGATGCAAATGGATCTTCAGAAAGAAGATTGGTGTAGATGGACAGGTTGAAACCTATAAGGCTAGACTTGTTGCAAAGGGTTTCCGTCAAAGACCTGGTTTGGACTATGACGAAACCTTTTCTCCAGTGGCTATGCTCAAATCCATTCGGGTCCTTCTTGCCATTGCTGCCTTCCACGATTATGAGATCTGGAAGATGGACGTAAAGACGGCTTTTCTAAATGGTAATTTGGAAGAGTGCGTCTATATGGATCATCCAGAAGGATTCATTCAGAGTGGGAGCAGCGGTAAAGTGTGCAAGTTGCTTAAGTCCATTTATGGTCTAAAGCAGGCATCGCGGAGTTGGAACATCTGTTTTGATGATACTGTCAAAGAATTCGACTTTATCAAGAATCCAGATGAACCATGCATATATAGTAAGATTGTAGGGAGAGCTGTAGTATTCCTTGTCTTGTACGTGGATGACATTCTCCTAATAAAAAATGATATTCCTATGCTACAGTTAGTGAAAGGATTCTTGTCACAGAAGTTCTCCATGAAGGACCTGGGTGATGCCACCTACATTCTGGGGATCCAGATCTATCGTGATAGATCAAAGAGGATGTTGGGACTATCACAGTCCAGGTACATAGACACCATATTGAAAAGATTCAGTATGGAAGATTCTAAGCGCGGTAACCTACCGGCTTGTCACGGAATCACCCTCTCCAAAGAGATGTCTCCCAAGACTGATTTGGAAAGGGCTCGCATGTCGATTATACCCTACGCTTCTGCAGTAGGCTCTATAATGTATGCGATGTTATGTACCAGACCAGATGTAGCATACGCATTAAGCGTTGTAAGCCGGTATCAGGAAAACCCAGGGGAGAAGCACTGGATAGCCGTAAAGAACATTCTCAAGTACCTGAGGAGGACTAAGGAGATGTTCTTGGTGTATGGTGGAAAAGACCTATAAATCGAGGCCTTTGCCGACTCCAGCTTCCAGAGTGACAAGGATGACTCCAAGTCCATGTCGGGTTATGTCTTTACCCTCAATGGAGGGACGGTCTGTTGGAAGAGCTCCAAGCAGGACACCGTTGCTGACTCGACAATGGAAGCGGAGTACATAGCTGCTTGCGATGCCGCAAAAGAAGCTATCTGGATGAAGAAGTTCCTCACAGAACTTCGGGTGGTTCCTACCAGTGTTGATCCAATACCTCTGTATTGCGACAACAACGGCGCTATAGCTTTAGCGAAGGAACCCAGGACCCATCAGAAGTCCATACACATCTTAAGGTGGTATCACCTGATCAGGGAGATCGTAGATCGCCGGGAGATCGAGGTGAAGAGAGTAGATACGGAGAATAACACTGTTGATCCATTCACAAAGGCCATTCCTCAGACGCAGAGGCTATTCGAGATGATAGGTCTGCGATATGCCAGTACATGGCCCTAGTGCAAGTGGGAGATTGTTAGTGTTTATGCCCTAGAGGCCATTATTGTATCATATTGGTTTGTATATTACTTAATGGAAGCCTGTGATATTCACAGTTGTATTGACAGTCTTGCTAAAAATGGTAGTATGCTACTTGGTTTGTTTCTACTTTAATATGTGCATATGTTTCTTTTAACGTATCGCTTATACATATTAGTAGAGCCCTTAGGATCTTTGCTTGATTACCAGCGTTGTGATGGCAGTCCACTAGTGGGGGCTGGGTAGTCTATAAGCAACATCCTATACAGGTCCCTGGTCGTAGGATTATCGAGACGGGGCATCGATACTCCGGAGTAGACTGGTGTGTACGCTTCTCATCCCAGTTGTGGAGATGGTCTGTCCCATAGCCATCAGTACATCGTACTGGAGATAGTATGCAGGTGCTCGTTAGGTTACGAGTACACCGGACAGGACTCGCCGGGAACAGCAGGTTGGTACTATACCCATCGTCAGATAGCAGTTCCCATGTGACATGAGTACAGCTTAGTCCGTCGACTTGACACTGCTACTTCGTCTCGGGTGTGTTCCCACTGTACTTAGATTACTATCCTACCACGGCTCAAAGGAGTTGTGCAAACAAGTAGTAGTTGGGTGCAGTCCCGAAGCACTTGGAGGCAGTGGCGGTTAGACAGGGTTCATCTCTCCCAGTATTGGGGGTTGATATCGCGCTGTGCATGGAGAGCCATTACGCAAAGTCCTTGGCCAGGGCAAGCGAGATTTACTGGTAGGCTTCCAGTAGTTTCTCAAGGTGTAATGGGATACACTCCGACACGACTTATACCGCTATTAGGGGTCTGACGTTTACCGCCCCCTAGGCCCGATATGCGATAGTCCTAGACGAACAGACCGGACTGTACGGAAATTGTCACGTACAGGCTCAGTAGGAGTTCGGATGGGTTTCCTCATCGTCCTTCTTATCGACATCTACCTGGGGACCGTTACGTACAGCTAGTACCGCTTGCGGCCTATGGTTAAACCCACTGCCAGCGTAGTGTCGAGTCTTTAGAGTCCCACGCAGAGAGTTTCCCTACACCGGGCAAAAGGTGTAGAGGCCGTATGGTTTTACGGCAGGGCCGCGATCACTTACGTACACCTGTGCACGTACTGTGACCGGGCAGATAATACTAGCGGGCTTTGGTTTAAGCCAGTTTCTAGTATTATACAGATGGATTTATTCAATCAAAGATTATCCGTGTTTTTCGGAAATACGGATGGGATGGGCAGTCTCGTAATTTGTCGGGAAGCTTCTAGAAGAAGGTGACTCGTTTGTATTTATTTCTTTTGGATTAAACACAAATGAGGTGGAGAGATGAGGTGTAGGTTTTCATTAAATGAACCATGACTCATGAGGTGATTCACCATTAGGATTAAATGAAGCTTACAAGATATTTCTAGATATTTATCAAGAGATATTTGTATGCTTCATGATATTCTATCATGAGTAATTATTCATATAATTATCACAAAACACTTCTCTCTCCTCAAGTTTTCATCTTCTTCCTCAAACCCTAAAAGCTCTCATGAGTTGAGAATCCTAGGGTTTAAGTGACTAAGTAATCCATCTAAATACTCTGCACCCTCTAGGACTTCTAGATTAGCAAATTAGAAGCCGTAGTTATCTCAGATTCGAGATAGGAGCTCGGACTATAGACTCTCGGGTAGATCGTCTTTGACTCGAGGAGGCCGTTGAGGTACCCATGTTCTATAGAGCCGACGAGGTGTGGAGGACAGCGATGAAGACTCGAAGGACAAGTAACTGAGGTATAACTTCGAATTAGAGTAGTTAAATCTCTCATAATTTGCTAGTAATGGTTTAGACACGATCCGTGTGCTCAAGTCCGTGTTACGAAGATTTGATAATTGTTTTTCATATATTCCGCCTCCCCGCGAACACGTGGGGTGCATGACATGGACTTACACCGGCTACCGAGCTAACGGCCCTGACATCCCCATGGCCGTTTGCCCAGTGGGGAATGGACATGGTAGGCCAACTCCCAACTGGTACAGGCGGGCACAAATACAACCTCGTCACGGTAGTCTACTTTACGAAGTGGATCGAGGCCGTCCCCCTCAAAAAACCGGACGCCACCGCGACCATCAAATTCCTACAGAACAATATAATATCCCGGCTTGGGATCCCGAGGTGTATCGTTACCGACCACGGGACGAACTTCGAAAATGACAAAGTCAAGGGATTCTGCAACGAATACCACGTACTCATGAAGTTAGCTGCGGTCGCGCATCCTCAATGCAACGGGCAGGCCGAGGTCGCTAACCGGGATGTAATCCGAGGTCTTCGAACTCGTCTGGAAAGAAGGAAAGGCAGTTGGGTCGACGAACTACCCCAGGTTCTATGGGCTTTGCGCACATCGAAGAAGACTCCTACTGGAGAGACCCCCTCCAGCCTCTGCTACGGCATCGAGGCGATGGTCCCAACAGAGATCGGACTGCCCAATTACAGAGTCGAGCACTTCGATGACGAAGCTAATACCTTGGAGCTCCGAACTAATTTGGACATCTTGCTAGAGAAACGGGACCGGGCATAGATCAAAGCCGCCGCTTACCAACAGCAAACTACTCGCTACTATAACGCACGAGTCAAGCATCGCACCTTCAAGCCTGGAGATCTGGTCCTAAGGCAGAATGAGTTCATAGACCCAAGCAAGTTGCATAAGTTTTCCCCGAAGTGGGACGGCCCATTCCTCGTCTCCGAGGTATTACCCGGCGGGGCCTATCGCTTGGAAGACGCGGCGGGTCGTAGGTTTCCGTGACCTTACAACGCCGAGAAGCTCAAGTTGTACAAGTGAATTTAAAAATTGTATCTATGAATATATGTTTCTTCTTTGCCCAAAGCGATGTAAATTTTTCTAAGTCTTTTGAATTAGAAGAAACTTCTCCTATGTGTTTCCCTCTTCCTCGGTTCAAAGGTCACGGGTATTTTTCCTGAGTCTTTTGAATTAGAAGAAATTTATCCTATGTGTTTCCCTCTTCCTCGGTTCAAAGGTCACGGGTTTCATTTTATGAAAATACTCAAACACGCAAGAAGACAAAAAGGAAGCAATAGTACGTCGTAAAAGAAGAATTTTATTTATCATGGGTATTATGGACTCCTCAGCCTTACACGAAAGTTAAAATTACAGCATAGGGGGTACGGGATCGAGAAAGCACTGCTGGTGGTACTCCGTGGAGATCTCCGCCAGCCGAGCTCTAGCCTCTTCAGCCCGCTCCCTCTGATGCTGCCCACGTACCCGAGACGCCACGGAAGCACCGGAACTTCCATCCACCGGGCAAGGGTCCGCAACCTGCCTCTTTTGGAAGCACTCCAAAAGAAGGGTCGTCGATCGGTCATGCCTGTTCTTTGAGATGAGGCCGAGGACATAGAGTGTATGCAGCTTATCGAGCGCCTCATCCTTAAGCTCCTCGGAGAGGGGGTTGTACAGCCTCGGGGATCTCCTCCAAATTGCATACATCAGCAATTGGAGGAGGGACGACCGACGAGGAAGTAGACGGTCGAAATGGTCCTCGATGCGCTGGATCACCCCCCGGTACGTCTCCTCGGAGAGGGACTGGTCATACAAATAGACGTCAACGGGAGTGACGATCTCTTCAATCGGGTAGATGTGCCCGGCCATCTCAGAAAAGCAACGCTAAAAGAAACCCATCTCCTACTCTATTTATAGCCTCAACAGAATCCCCAGGGGCCGAAATTTGCGAACGCATGGGCGCGAATTTTGGGATATTTTCAACTTTTCCAATACAAGACTACCATGTGGTGGGCATCCCGTGTCTCACGGCCAACCGAATTCAGAACGACATAGATCTTAGAATGCCTCGCCTCGCCTATGCATTTCAGCTACGTGTCGCCCACGACGGTCACTCTTCCAGATTTTCACACGTCGAGGGAGATCGAATGACGCCTCGCAAAACCGAGCAGCTTCCCTGCAAAGCCTATCCATGGCCGGCAGTTCACTACCCACCGACGCCAAGGATCAAAAGCCCTAATCAAGAGGCTGTTGGGTTCCATAGGGCGGCAGCAAGGTTTCGGGAGGCATCGTCCATGCCGATTTAAAAAATTCGCCGTACTAAAGAACCCTAACCTAGAATCTTAACTAGAGATTTAGACAATACAACATGCAAACAACATTGCATACAAAGTGAACAACGAATACAACCTTTGTGGACCGGTCCTTCACTTCAATAGCTCCGTGTAGTAGTACCTTCGCTCCAAGTAGTGAACTCCCGGACTCTAGAAAGGCTCCACAAGATGAACGGAACAAGCTTGCTTGAAGTCTTCGAGGCCGAAGATGATTTACGTCGAGGAGACACCAACTCAAGCTACCTCTTCACTAATTAGGGTTTAGTGAAGCAAACACCCTAAACTAAATGGCTAGTATATTAGAGGATGATGAAGTAGGAATTTTTCTCACTTTAGATTTATTTTTCTCACAATATTTCTTCACTTTTTGAAAAGCTAGAAAGCTTTCTCACGAGGAAGAAGAAGATGAAGTGGAGAAAGATGAAAACTTATGAGGTGAGAATAGCAACCATGGGTGAGTTAGTGTCATACACTAACTCATGTAGAGAATAAACCATGGCTAACAATAATGGTTAGGTTAATAAATATCTACAAGTAAAACAAAATTAGTGGACTTGGTCAATGGTTCCACAATCTTCTACAAGCTTCAACCATGTGACTTAATTCCAACTAATTTGATTTACTTTAAATAAATAAAACCTTATCATTATTATAAGCATGGTGTGAGTCTCATACACCCATGTAGCATGTGGCATCTAGCATGACACAAAAGATGCATATTAATATATATCACATATATACTAAGTGTACACTAGTGAGAAAAAGAAAACTTAAGTGAACTAATATTAGTTAATGTAAGATAATATATCAAATATATAATTATACATTAAATTATTAAATCAACACTTGATTTAATAATCTAGCTATATCACATACAACCGACTAATATCAAATGTGTCAATTTGTCGAATCAACACTTGATTCGACAGTCCGGCTATATCACATATAACCGGCCGATATCACATATCACGATAATAGAGTACGGTATCATATACGCGCATTAATCTCGGTCCCGCATATATCACATATGTGCTCCTACTTCATTTCGCTTGAGCTAGGAAACTTCTGTGTATGACTCTAAAGACTCGTCAATACGTCGGCAGTAGATGGTGATCATATCAGTCACCCACAAGCCGCAAGCAGTCTGCTAAACGTAATGGCCACCCGGGTATTGAGCGATCAAAAGATCAACAAGCAAGCCTGCTCATACTCTTGCGAATCCATCAAGTAACACTACCATACAGTCCGGTCTCTTCGTCTGATATGTCGCATATCTCGGCCTGGGGGTGATAAACGTCAGACCCCAATTGCCCTGATAAGTCATGCCGATGTAAGGCTCATAACGGTTCGAGAAACTACTGGTAACATTTACCAGTAGATCTCAACAACCCTGACCAGGGATTTTATGTTATGTCCAATCGAGCATAGCGCAACATCAACCCCTAATACCGGGAGAAACGAAATCCCTTCCTATCGCTCATTGCCTCCATGTGACTCGGGATTGTGCCCAAAAACCACCGGTTTTCACGACTCAGTAGAGCCGTGGTAGGGTGGAAATCAAAGCACAGTGGGAGATACATAAGACTCTATGACAATCTCGGATCGTCGGACTAACCTGTACCAGTGTCACCAGAGAACTGCTATCCGACGTGAGGTATAATACCATCTAGGAGTTCTTGGTGAGTCCGTTCAGTGTACCCAGTCTCCACTGAGCACCCGTATACCATCTCTGATGTCAAACACTAATGGATATGGGATCATCCATCGCCCATCATATGGGTCGAGAAGCGTATACACTAGTCTACTCTGGAATATCGATGCCCCATCTCGATACTCCCACGACTAGGAACAATTGAAGGATGTACTTACCGACTACCTCTGTCCCACTAGTATGATCTGCATCATAATCCTGGTAGTCAAGTACTCATCCTAAGGGCTTTATCAACATGTAATAGAGAGACAATAAGTGTACATGCTAAGATAAAGAGCAACCAGATAGCATACTATCATGTCGAGCAAGAAAGTCCTCCCTATATATATGTTCAAGCATCCGCTATAATATACATCATATGTACAATAATGGCCTACAGAGCATACATATAACTAACAATCTCCTACTTGCACTAGGTCCAGTTGTTGTAGTATCTCATACTCAACGTCCGATAGAAGTCTCTCTCTTGAAAAGCCTCCGTGAGTGGATCTACCGTGTTATCCTTTGCTTCAACTCTCCTAACCTCGATCCCTTGGAGATCAACCATCTGCAGATCAGGTGATACTGTCCTCAGAATATGTCTGGAATGCTGATGTGACCGGCGTTCCTAGGCCAAAGCCACTACTCCATTGTTTTCATAATAACAATTATTGGACGCTCAATGGTGGGAACCATGTTCATCTTATGAACAAGAAATATCCAGACAACCTCTTTTGTAGCATCGTTGGTAGCGATGTGTTTAGCCTTTATCATCTAGTATATCACGGTGTCTAGCTTGGAACTCTTCCAACATACCGTCCCTCCACTGAGGGTAAAGACAATGCCTGTGACTGACTTTCAATCGACCTTATCACTCTGGAAGCTCGAACCAAGAACATTCTTTTGGTGCTTCTCAAGTACTTAAGAATGTCCTCCACAGCTGTCCAGTGATTCTCCCAAGATCCGATTAATTCTTGATCACTGCACTTAGTGATTTAACTACATCTAGGTTGGTGCATAACATCGCATACATGATAGAGCCTACTGCCGAAGCATAGGGTATCCCTTGCACGCGAGCTCTCTCCAAATCAGTCTTGGGAGACATCTTTTTGGAGAGAGTGATTCATGAGTAAGTGGGCGAACCACCACGCTTAGAATCTTCCATACTAAACCCCTTTAGTATGGTGTTAATGTACCTGGATTTGGGACACTCCCAACATCCATATAGATCTATCACCATAGATCATAATCCACAAGATGTAGCAGGTATCATCCAGATCTTCCATGGAGAATCCTCGCGATAAGAGGAGCTTGACCGAGTGTAGCATAGGAAACCATTTCCTATCAAGAGAATGTCATCTACGTACAATACGTATAAGACAACCTTCCTCTCTACAACCTTCTTGTACATACAAGGTTCATCTACCTTTTTGATGAAGTCAAACACTTTGACTGCCACATCAAAACAGATGTTCCAACTCTGCGATACCTGCTTTAATCCTGACGGACTTAAGCGTAGCTTTGAAAGTCTCAACTTTTCGATTTACACCAAGAATCTTCTCAAGATCCGATTGCTCCCGATAGGTTTTACCCCTTTAAGTGCAACATTCAAAGTCATACTTTGTTGGTGTATATAGATTCCATCTTTGATCGCATAGCATTCAGCCTTTACACAGAGTCCCTACTCATAATGGCCTGCCTGAACCTAGTTGGGCCACCATCTACCATGATGCAATCCGCACTCCCACTGTCACCGAGAAGACCGTAGTATCTCTCAAGTGGATGAGGAACCCTACGAGCTTCGCGGAGAGGCTGAGGTTTGTTGAAGACTATTGAATCCTTTGGTTTTACCAAATCATCAGCTGTTAGTTTGTCTAGCTGGAACTCCTCCCAGTTCTACCCCATGACCACAAATTTTTTCATAAGAAATTCCTTTTCTAAAAGGGTGGCATGCTGAAAAACAAAACACCTTTTGCTCCTCAGTGTGGTAGAAGATATTCCCTCACAAATGTTTGGGATATCCAACAAACTTACACAGAACTGACTTTGCCTCGAACTTGTCCGGATTTTGCTTTTCAACATAGGCCGGACAACCCCATATCTTAACTCGTTTAAGACATGGTCTCTTCCCATTCCATATCTCATATGAAGTGGTAGGCATTGATTTGGATGGAACCCCATTCAGTAGGTATGCAGCTTCTCAAGTGCATAACTCCAAAAGGAAACAGGCCACTCAGCAGTACTCATCATAGAGCGCACCATAACACATAGGGTGCGATACCTCCGTCCCGATACACCATTTGTGTTGTGGTGTACTCGAAGGAGTAAGCTGAGAGAGAATCACGTTCTCCTTTTAGAAACTCCAGGAACACCATGCCCAAGTATTTTCCTCCTCGATCACATCGAAGGACTTTAATACTTATACCCGTTTAGCTCTTTACTTCGTACTTATATTCCTTGAATTTCTCAAAAGCTTCAGACTTGTGTTTCAACAGGAACACATGTCCGAATCTCGAGAGATGATCAGTGAATATAATGAAGTACAAAGAACCAGGCCTGGCATTTGTAGACATAGGTCCGTATACATCATCATGTATGCATCCCAAGAGTTTAATAACTCTCCATCTATTTCCAGTAAATGGAGTATTGGTCATTTTACCTTTGAGACAAGACTAGCAAGTATCATAAGATGAAAATTCGAACAGATTCTCATATTCATCCTTATGTAACTTAGCTAGTCGTGTCGCATTAATATGACCTAGTCTACAATGCCACAAGAGGGATTCGTTCATTTCTGAACTACTCCTCTTGTGTGAGTTCATTATACTTTGAACTGTGGTTTGATTTAGAACGTATATGTCATTATATAACGTACCTGATACAATCAACTCTTGATTAAGGAGAATGTTCACAACATTATCCATCAATACAAAATTATATCCTTCTTTAACTTAATAAAGAATCTGATGTAATGTTGTATATCAGGTTCGGTATCTAATAACATTCGTTCAGAATCAATGTATTTACCACTTTGTAATATAAGGTGATATTTGCCAACTTGTTTGGCTGCAACAATTGCACCATCCTCTAACACTTAGAGACATATCACCCAATCTCGGTTCTCTACCTTTCGTAGCCCATGCAACAGATTACATTTGTGGGATCCTAATCCGGTATCTCATACCTAGGACATAGAGGATACTGAGATATAGTTCTCGGTAATGAACACACCCGATGAAGATGCATCAACATGCACTTTCTTTGATTGGGTGGCATGGGAATCCGGATATTGCCCTATCTCCTGCTCGGACTTATAACAATTATAAGATAGAGCGGAACCAACATTCCCCGGCACAGTATAATAAGCTGGTTCGGTCAATGCATCCATATTATTATCTTGATTAAGGCATGACAAGGTCGCTACCAGGAGAGAGAGAGAAGAAAACACTCTGCGTGCGCTCTTGCAAGATCATATTGGTTATTATTTTATCTAATCAGGATGGCTCCCACTGTTTTTATCAAATCTTCCTTCAAACCCTAAAAGATAAGAGTAGCCGGGATTAATTACACGCTACAAGTTCGCCAATCTTTCGGCCAGGCCAGTGTCGGTACTTTGAGGAAGGTTCCCCGTGCTTTCGCACAGACCTAATTAAAATAAACCTCGTTTTCCCAGGGGCGTAACCTCGTTAACACCTTTCTAGACACCTACTCGATCGGCTAATTGTAAAGTGCAAAAACTTTCCCAGGAGTAACTCTTACTCGCAGTGGGTATCGGGATCCAACTATCTCATAGAAGGTATGCAATCTCATTGCAAATTTCAACACTTGAAATTCCCGATAATGGTTTTTACCCCTAGCACTTATGACCTTAACTATGATCAACATATCATAAGCACTAATCAAGTTCTACCCGTCATTTTGTGATTAATTAGACCCACTCACATGACCCTTAACAATAGTCAACATAATCATATGAATGTCCTAACTAATCGCATCATATGCTGTGTAGGAAGACATCACTTAGCTATCGCACACTGCGCCTTAACTATAGTCAACATACGCAGCACGAATACTAAGTACTCTACTTCCTAAAATGACGAATGGTCTGCGGATGGTTTTTGTGAAAACCTTTAATGCTTTGAACTTGATATCGTTGTAGAATCGAGTGGTTTTGAAAAGGAGTGTTTTTGAGGCTTTTACTAGTTTTGCTAAAGAGGTCACTCCCGGTGAAGGGATCTCGGTTCTTTCCTCATCGAATGAGGTGCTGGATATTCTACAAGGAATACCACTATGCAAAACATGAACTAAAAAAACGATCAAAAAGACAACACCGAGTGGGTTGTAGCATCTGCCAGTTTTGCTAAAGAGGTCACTCCCGGTGAAGGGATCTCGGCTCTTTCCTTATCGAATAAGGTGCTGGATATTCTACAAGGAATACTGCTATGCAAAGCAAGAACTAGAGCTACCGGTTTTTAAAACAAGTTTCTACAACATCTTTAGGTTTCTTTTATTTCATTAATCTCATTAATGAAGTCCCATCAAATTATGCTTCCCAAGCATCACAGAAGAAACGAAAATAGCAATATTTATTATATATCATATATATAATATAAGCATTTGTCTCAGAATATTAAGTGACCACATCACAGAATATTAGCAGCAGAAGAACACATATGAAATATTGGATATACTAGGAATTCTGTGTTTTAAATTAAGCCTAAAACACGGATTCCACGGTCGCGATGAATAGCCAAACCCACATCCCTAGACCCCTACGAGAGCGGCAAGCAACCTTACCAATTCTAGAGTTAGGAGACCCGGTCTCGACTCCTCGAGATGGTCTCCCACTGGACCCTAGAAATTGGTTACTTGTGCTCCCCTCCTTGGGTCTATCCTAATACGGAAAAGTAAATAATATACATCAATGGTGACATCATCCTCAACCCAGAACTGCCCCAATAAAAGAATATTACATACAAGCTTTTACATGAATGAAAATGAAAAACTCTCATCTCACATAAAAAAACACGGCTATTCATAACACGACGATCCAATATAACATATCACAGCAACACATAACATCACATATCATCAACATAAGTAAATATGCGTATCCCAATTGTCGTTGACATATAGCAACGAAACCGGCGATACACCACATATTACACTTACGGTCGCAGAAAAGAAAGTGAAAAAATACAACAATTGGAATCCGCAATCACCTTAGACATCATAAACCCAATGTATCACATACTTTGGATTTCATGCCTAACCAAATGAATTCCTTACACATCGCATGCCTAACAATTATAAACCCCGCATTTCAGTCTCGATATTGAAAACACTTTCCAATAACATGTCGGGTAATTCAACAAGATTCCAGACAACTTGATCGAATGCTCGTCGGAAACTTTAGTAGACAGCCGCACCCCCGATGCCGTCGATGAAGTGCACTAAGGCGGAACACCGCGGCCGCGAGCACCCGAACGGATGCTTTTGGCAACGGGGTTCTCCTACAGTCACTTGGTCGGGGCTATGGGGCGTGGCTATCTAGTAAGGTTACCCGGCGAGTATTCGCGTACGCTACGTGATTGCGACGGACTTTTGATCCACATCAAAATTCCGTGGCAACCGATCAAATGAAACTAAACTGCTAGATTTATAAAATTCAAACTAGTTATCACATAACTAATTAATGTGGATTCCAAATATTATATCACAATCACAGATAGCTAGACGATGTTAAACTTTTCGATCGAATAAACAAACACCCAAAATTTCCCAAAGAGCTCAACACTTGAGCGAAGTTTAAAAAGTACCCAGAACATGCTACAGCGCCTAGGAACCAACCGTAGAAGGGTAAACCCTTGCCTCACCTATGGCGCCGCGAAACTACCACAAACCCTAAGGTTTGGTGGCGGTTCCGACGGTCACAGAATCGAGTTAGGGTTTCGTTCTTCTAGAGGGTCCACAGAATCGCTTGCATGATTTTCTGAAGATTTTAAACTTGGAAAAAATCCAACTCTTGGAAAATTTCCAACGAGGGAAAAATTGGGTTATTGATATCCGTTTGAACTTTTTAACGTCGTCTAAATAACCGGAATAGATGTTAGAATTACGACTACGAAACACTCTGAATTGCCTTTGCACAAAGATAACATCACATGCAAATTTAGCAAAAACAAACAACACCTGAAATACCAAAACCCAGAGCCTGAGCCACCAAACCAAAACGAACCCTAAAAGAACAAACCAGACCAGCCAGGCTGGTTTAAATGAGTATGTGGCCGGGAAAAAACTGGCCAAATGGGTTGGTTTTGGTTCAGTGTACATGTTACATCATATGCAATATTCTGTAGTTGCTTAAAAAAATTTTAGACTCTCTGAAAAATTCGACAGAAACTGGGTTTATATATCGGGTGTTTCGGAGTTGTTTTGGTTTCGTAATTCAACAAACATCGTCTAATTCTCTAGCATGGCTCTGATACCACTGTTGGGTTCCCTAGGGCGGCAGCAAGGTTTCGGGAGGCATCGTCCATGCCAATTTCAAAAATTCACCGTACTAAAGAACCCTAACCTAGAACCTTAACTAAAGATTTAGACAATACAACATGCAAACAACTTTGCATACAAAGTGAACAACGAATACAACCTTTGTAGACCGGTCCTTCACTTCAATAGCTCTGTGTAGTAGTCTCTGTTAGTTATATGTATGCCCTAGAGGCCATTACTGTACATACGATGTATATTGTAGTGGATGCTTGGACATATATAGGGAGGACTTTCTTGCTCAACATGATAGTATGCTATCTGGTTGCACTTTATCTTAACATGTACTCTGATTGTCTCTATGTTACATGTTGATAAAGCCCTTAGGATGAGTACTTGACTACCAGGACTATGATGCAGATCATACTAGTGGGGATAGAGTAGTCGCTAAGTACGTCCTTTAAATGTTCCTAGTCGTAGGTGTATCGAGACAGGGCATCAATATACCAGTGTAGACTAGCGTATAGCTTCTCGACCCATGTAGATGGGCGATGGATGATCCCATATCCATTGGTTTTTGACATCAGAGACAGTATACGTGTGCTCAGTAGAGACTGGGTATACTGGACGGACTCGCCGAGAACTCCCAGATGATATTATACTTCACGTCAGATGGCAGTTCTCTGGTGACACTGGTATAGGTTAGTCTGTATACCCGAGATCGTCATAGAGTTTTGTGTGATTCCCACTGTGCTTTGATTTCCACCTTACCACGACTAAGAGGGTGTGCAAAATGGTGGCTTTTGGGTACAGTCTGATTGAATGATTTTATTTAGCTTATGCGCTTTTAAAAGATGAATCAAAAATATTTTATAACCGCAATCAAGAACGGCGTCGCTTGGTAGCTAGCCGGTGAGTACGGGTCGGCCCACAGGGATTTTGTGAATTTCTTAATTGGTCTAACGAGTTAATTCCGATGGGTGTCGGATTGATTTAATCTAAAAACTAAATGAATCTAGATCTAAATCTTGCTAGGGTTAGGTTTAGAGTAAGTTTGGAAATGTAATAAATCTCACCGCTTTCTATACCCAAATTAAGATCTATAAGGAGTTATGGTAATTATCAATAAATGGGATTAGTATCATCGGGAAGGAACGGTGTTTCTTCCTCTAGGTTCTTGTCCTTCCTTTATCGATCCTTACCCTAACCTCCATGGAAAACACGCTCAATCGGGCCTTTATACTACGGTATCACCGCTACCTCGTGGGATAGGGTGCCGTAGGGAGCGGTGTGTGCATGTTTTGTATGGAGTCCTATAAAAAAGTATGATGGGCAAGAAATAGGTGAGAGATCTTCATCTCTTAAGCCTTCCCCAAAGCTAACCCTAACAAGCGAGGAGACTACTCGCTCATTAAGGAATTGAAGAACATGCTATCTATCTGGGGAAAGGAATTAAAGATCTATACTAAGGCAATTAAATAAAACTACTTACTTTATTGATGGCTCTCTCCGAACATTTACACAAGACTTGTCAGATCTGAATAGATGAAATGAAAAGAGGCATCGAAGCTCTCGAAAAAAAATCTGAATTTTATTAATGAAAGGAGGCATGACCTAATACAAGATTTAGGGTTCCTATTTATAGATTCATAGAAACCCTAGGTTACAATCGCGTCACATCTGCTTTTACAAAAATACCTCCTAAGAAAAAGACCTAGTCAAAGCCCGCCAGCGTACCGACGCAATTTGCACCGACACGGTATTAGACGGCCGCGGAACCGCGGCCATAGGGCCTATTTGGCCGCGGTTCCACGGCCAAGAGGGAGGCTCATAGGTTGAATTTCCTTGGGCTTGGTCTGCTGCATTTTGGCTACTTTTTTCTTTACTTTTTTTTCTCTTCAGAATACCTTCGGGTTCTCTTCCAGATTTCCACAGTGATTAATTGTAGTGGACTTTTACCGTTGCTTCGTGACGAAGTCTTGAACCTTGCACTGCCTTTGTTCTTGTGTGAACTTGTTCATTGATCTTCATTGTTCCTCAAAATGTGGCATGATCAAGATTCCACCATTTATCGGTCGTAGTCTCACTTTTGCATCGTTTTTGTCAATTTCACCGTTTTTATTCCAAGAACCTGTAACCTGCAACTAAGTAACAGACATGGGTCAAAAGCACCTGTTTTATTTGTAAAATAACTAGCACTGGGGAATATAATAATGCAATATTATGGTATGAACAAATACCCCCAAACTTATCTTTTGCTCGTCCTCGAGCAAACCTAGTTTTATTCTCAACAAAAACCTAACCTCACTTCCGCAGGGAAACGCGATTGCACTGAGCTCGTGCAATAAGCCGTTAAACCTCTAGGTGTCCCTAGTAAGAGGAGTGTTGTCTCCTGAGGGTTTTCAGCGGATACTACCCACAAAATCCTATCAATTAGGCCCATTGACTTTTATTCTTCAATTAGGTTTTCTAACAAGGAATTTTATTATCTCCGTCTCATAAATTATACACCCATATTCTTCACGCTTCCTTACCATTTAACTTAAGATTATATATAATCTGCAGACCTACTTAGCTTTCGGCATCTTTTATGTTTTCCTTCTAGGGTTCCATCTCAACTTAGGAATTTTTATCATCTCTATTAAAGATATAAGTCCTATTCTTCATTCCTATCTCTTATCTAAACCCCAATCACATACCCCTACGTGTGTGTATAAATCACCCCTACACTTGGAAATTCAAATCAAGCAATCATACTCTTGTCCGTTGTCCAATGCACTTCTTAATAGGTGAATTTTTAGATGAATTTCGCTCACACATCCTTCATGCGACCGTTAATACTTCTTGAGGTACCAAAAATCGATTACAAGATGTGTTTGCACATTACATCGTAATTCCTAGTCTTGCAACACCTAAGGCTTTAGCAGTGACTCCCAAACCAGTTGGTTTAAGACACTAGGTGATGAAGCACCCTTGCTAAATATTTTTTCTATTTTTGCAGCCTTAAGTAATCACAAAAACTAGTGTTCATTTTTTTATTATCTCTTTATTCACACTTGAATTTTTATTTTATTTTCCTTCATACTAAGGACTTTAGACAAGAGCACTTCAAGGTCTCCTCTACTATTCCAAGTTTCAAGGTGCGTGTTTTTGCAAGTTGTAGGGTATATATTTTCAGAATTTAGATTTAAACTTAGGAGTAATTTTTAAGACTTATACTTTAATAAAAATATCAATACTCTTCCCTTGTTTTGACTTAGCCCAAGAAGTGAACTCAAAATTTGTCTATTTCTAAATAAACTACAAAGACATATACTTTCTACCGTTAAACTTTAAGAAAGGTTATTTTTAGGGTTTTTAATTTACTAAGTCTAAGATCTAGTTGTTCCTAGCTAGTTAACCTATTTGCCAAACTCGAGTCAAATAAGGCCAAAATTGAATACTTTAATTTTTATAATTTTTCAAATTTTTCAATTTTTATGGGTTTTAAAATAAGTATGCAAATGCAAAAATATACACATGAATGCGAAGTAAGAAGACTTACCGAGCACACCCCCAAACTTAACTTTGACAGTGTCCTCACTGTCATGCTACACCAAGAGGGTTGAGAATGTCGGCACTCCCCTGTTTATTTATTTTAAATTTTTTTTTAATTTTTTTTTAAAAGAAAAAACAAAATAATATACAACAAGGTTCCCCCCAAACTTAAGTGAAATAGTGTTTCCACTGTTTAAGCGTTAAAGTTTAGAGTTAGGGAGAAGAAAAATCAAACTATACAAAGCCTTACACAGACCAAAAGTTAGCACCAACCATTCAAAAACATTATCGTGGTAATGGTAGGGTTGGTGAAAGAATGGAGTGTAAAAAAATGAAATGAGAAACACACGAGATCGTGTGGGAAGAAGAGTGGAATATGGTCTCGGTGGAGGAGAAGAATGGCGGAAAACAGAAAGAAGTGTAGTACGATCTTGAGGGTGTAAATCGAGTGAATAAATTAGCGCAATTTGTGATGACCGATGTGTTAAAAGCGATTGTGCTAATCTATCAACCCGTCGAGAAATGGGGTCAAATCCCTCAAGATTCGCAAGAAAACATGGGTACGTCGAACTTGGTAAACCTTCCATTGAAAATGGAAACGCGACAGAGTCTTGCGTGGTCGAAACGATAGGAAGGACGAAAGGGAGTGATTTAGGGATAGTCTTATTCTCACCTAAGTAATCGGTCTCGAACTTGAAGGCTTCCATCAATGGTTCGAAATGACTGTAAGCAATCGAGTCTGATGGTTCAACTAACTCATCTGAAAATTTAAAGGACTCAAACTCGGGAGGTGAGTTTTCAACATCGTCCGAAAAAGTGAAACACTCGTAATCATTATCGTCTGTGAGAACCATGTCAGATTCAAAGAGAAATTTTTCAAGCTCACAGTCTTCAAGCGTGATATTTTGCGTGGTCGGGACGATGGAAAGGAGGGAGGGTGATTTGGGAAGTATAACAGTTAAAGGTTCAGGAGGATGAATTGGAAAATCCGACACATCAAACAAAAATGGTTCATCCTCAATACTATCCTCAATACTATCCTCATAATTCTCCTCAAAATTTAGCTTATCCATGCCATTATCATCAAAATCAAGATGCATATGAAGTTCGGGAGAAATATTTAGTGACTCGGGATGATGAATTGGACATAAAATTTCAATCAAATCTACGGGTTCATCATCTAAAATTTACCCGGCGTCAATATCCTCAATCAAGTGAAAATCAATTTTTTCTGACACCTCATCAAAAGCATGGATATTTATCAATTCAGGTTCTAGAGTGGAGGTGTAAGGTTCAAAAGGATTAGGTATGGTTTCACTCGAAAAGGATTCTTCACAATCTGGCAAATCAATCACTACAAAGTCACACAATTCATTAAATGTTTTATTTTCAACTGATGAATCATTTGGGACACTTGTTTGAAAACTGGAGTTGTGGGATTCAATTGGGTATAGGTAGGTCTGGTTTGGAAGGGTGTACAGCTCACTCTCACTACTCAAATTCTCACTCTGTCCAACCGCCTCCTCATACATTGGAATTTTTGGAGCTAGTTGGAAACTAGCTACCGGTTCATTAGGTTGCATAAGGGCGCCAATGGACGCATCCACATTCCTCATCATTTGGTTTGTCGCTACCATATAGTCTTCCAATGACTGTTCCAAACTAGACATGGGTTGTGAAGGGGTTTCGGTAAAAGAATCAAAATTGTTTGGATACGTGAAACTCCCAAATGGCTGTGTAGAAGCAATGTCTAGGGAAGGTGCCGAAGTCGGATAGGACTGGTAGGAATTGAAAGGTTGGACAGGAGTAGGATCAACATTTGGATAAAAAGGTGAATGGACTTGTTGATCCAAAGAACTCGAAGTGTTGAAAGGAGTGAAAGATCGGTTACGAGATTGTTCAATATGTTCAGCGATAGATATGGGTTTCGGAGTTACAACAGGACTCGAAAAAGGGGTATCAACGTAAGAAGGTGGTGAAGGTTGAAATGGTTGATACAAAATGTGGAGTCGAACTGTTTCTCCTAGACGCTTCTATTCGATCTTTCAAAGATATTTTGGGCATGGAGGGGTCGTCCGTAATTCGACCGAAACAATTCACGTATGAAGCAAAATTTGGTTCAGGGTACCAAAATTTGGCAAGAGATTTATGAGGTAGGGTACCCATGATGTAAAAAGGAGAAGAGAAAGAAGGTGGGGTGCACGGATTTCTTAGCGACAAGTTACAAGTTTTTATTAAAAAAATTCCTTTTTTTTATGTGGTGCTCTTTGCAAAAATTTTCGATAAAGGGCTTTGACACAAATGCAATCAACCACAAATGCACAATCAGGCCTAGATCTAGGATCACCTAGGTCAGCTAGACAGCTCCTAACTGTTCCAAAGGGCTAGAAATAGGACCTCAAACCGCCTCTTCACCGCCAATTGCGGCCAGGTAAGTGTCAGGTGAGTGGGAGGCTCTCCACTACAAGTAGTGGCCCTAATTAAGTAACCACTCGCCTTAGACACACTTTCCTAGACACCGCAAAATCAGGTTAGGATCAACAGCCGATGCCTACAACTAGTTCTCTGTCCTATTGAACGCGACGTCCTTAGGGCTGAGTCTAGTATTTTTTTAATTAAATATTGGACAATGCATATGCCTTATGTGATTTCTGGGGTTCTGGGAAGGGTGATGAAATCCCCACCCAATCTGAATTGGTCTCAAGCCCCTTAAAGTCCGATTAGAAATATGCAATGCAGTAACAATCACTTGCAATAAATTTTTATTTTATTTTTTAAGCGCGGCGCAAAGAATCTAGCATAAGATCAATTATTGGAAGGGGCAAGATTTTTTTTAGCGCAAAAAATCCTGCAGGAAATTTGACAAAAGATATATTGGGATTTGCAGAGGAGGAGATAAATAAACAAACAGTGCTTTTTCCACCAGCTGAAGACACCAGATAGCCGCGTTTCCGCGGTCGGAATAGGCAAAGAGCGGCGGTTCCGCGGTGGTCTCAGCGGCGCGGTTCCCGAGAAAAAATTTTAGATGCTGATGTCACCTAGCTGCCGCGGATGTGCGGTCAGAACAGGGTTGGCGCGGCGGTTCAGCGGTCAAGTGGCTGGTTCAGATCCCGAGATTTTTTCTGTTGTTCTGTTGTTGAAATCCTCTGCTGTTCAGATTTGATATTTGTTGTTTTGATCTCTTGAGTTTTCCAGATCCGAACTCGATTGTATATCCTGCAAAATTCAAACAAAAATACCCTTCACAAAATAACAAAATGATAAATTTTTATATTTTTTGAAATATTTCAGTTTTTTATGATTTTTTAATTTTAGATTAACCCGAAAGTGCAAAAAGGAAATAACACGCCATTCCCGGCATCGGCGCCATTTGATTGAATGGTTTTATTAGCTTATGCGCTTTTAAAAGATGAATCAAAAATATTTTATAACCGCAATCAAGAACGGCGTCGCTTGGTAGCTAGCCTGTGAGTACGAGTCGGTCTACAGAGATTTTGTGAATTTCCTAATTGGTCTAACGAGTTAATTCCGATGGGTGTCGGATTGATTTAATCTAAAAACTAAATGAATCTAGATCTAAATCTTGTTAGGGTTAGGTTTAGAGTAAGTTTGGAAATGTAATAAATCTCACCGCTTTCTATACCCAAATTAAGATCTATGAGGAGTTATGGTAATTATCAATAAAGGGGATTAGTACCATCGGGAAGGAACGGTGTTTCTTCCTCTAGGTTCTTGTCCTTCCTTAATCGATCCTTACCCTAACCTCCATGGAAAACACGCTCAACCGGGCCTTTATACTACGGTATCACCGCTACCTCATGGGATAGGGTGCCGTAGGGAGCGGTGTGTGCATGTTTTGCATGGAGTCCTATAAAAAAGTGTGATGGGCAAGAAAGGGGTGAGAGATCTTCATCTCTCAAGCCTTCCCCAAAGCTAACCCTAACAAGCAAGGAGACTACTCGCTCATTAGGGAATTAAAGAACATGCTATCTATCTAGGGCAAGGAATTAAAGATCTATACTAAGGAAATTAAATAAAACTACTTACTATATTGATGGCTCTCTCCAAACATTTACACAAGACTTGTCAGATCTGAATAGATGAAATGAAAAGAGGCATCGATGCTCTCCAAAAGAAATCTGAATTTTATTAATGAAAGGAGGCATGACCTAATACAAGATTTAGGGTTCCTATTTATAGATTCATAGAAACCCTAGGTTACAATCGCGTCACATCTGCTTTTACAAAAATACCCCTTAAGAAAAGGACCTAGTCAAAGCCCGCCAGTGCACCGACTCAATTTGCACCGACACGGGTATTAGACGGCCGCTGAACCGCGGCCATAGGGATTGTTTGGCCGCGGTTCCACGGCCAAGAGGGAGGCTCATGGGCTGAATTTCCTTAAGCATGGTCTGCTGCATTTTGGCTACTTTTTTCTTTACTTTTTTTTCTCTTCAGAATACCTTCGGGTTCTCTTCCAGATTTCCACAGTGATTAATTGTAGTGGACTTTTACCGTTGCTTCGTGACGAAGTCTTGAACCTTGCACTGCCTTTGTTCTTGTGTGAACTTGTTCATTGATCTTCATTGTTCCTCAAAATGTGGCATGATCAAGATTCCACCATTTATCGGTCGTAGTCTCACTTTTGCATCGTTTTTTTTGTCAATTTCACCGTTTTTATTCCAAGAACCTGTAACCTGCAACTAAGTAGCAGACATGGGTCAAAAGCACCTGTTTTATTTGTAAAATAACTAGGACTGGGGAATATAATAATGCAATATTATGGTATGAACAAATACCCCCAAACTTATCTTTTGCTCGTCCTCGAGCAAACCTAGTTTTATTCTCAACAAAAACATAACCTCACTTTCGCAGGGAAACGCGATTGCACTGAGCTCGTGCAACAAGCCGTTAAACCTCTAGGTGTCCCTAGTAGGAGGAGTGTTGTCTCCTGAGGGTTTTCAGCGGATACTTCCCACAAAATCCTATCAATTAGGCCCATTGACTTTTATTCTCCAATTAGGTTTTCTAACAAGGAATTCTATTATCTTCGTCTCATAAATTATCCACCCATATTCTTCACGCTTCCTTACCATTTAACGTAAGATTATATATGTTCTGCAGACCTACTTAGCTTTCGGCATCTTTTAAGTTTTCCTTCTAGGGTTCCATCTCAACTTAGGAATTTTTATCATCTCTATTAAAGATATAAGTCCTATTCTTCATTCCTATCTCTTATCTAAGCCCCAATCACATACCCTACGTGTGTGTATAAATCACCCCTACACTTGGAAATTCAAATCAAGCAATCATACACTTGTCCGTTGTCCAATGCACTTCTTAATAGGTGAATTTTTAGATGAATTTCGCTCACACATCCTTCATGCGACCGTTAATACTTCTTGAGGTACCAAAAACCGATTACAAGATGTGTTTGCACACTATATCGATATTCCTAGTCTTGCAACACCTAAGGCTTTAGCAGTGACTCCCAAACCAGTTGGTTTAAGACACTAGGTGATGAAGCACCCTTGCTAAATATTTTTCTATTTTTGCAGCCTTAAGTAATCACAAAAACCAGTGTTCATTTTTTTATTATCTCTTTATTCACACTTGAATTTTTATTTTATTTTCCTTCATACTAAGGACTTTAGATAAGAACACTTCAAGGTCTCCTCTACTATTCCAAGTTTCAAGGTGCGTGTTTGTGCAAGTTGTATGGTATATATTTTCAGAATTTAGATTTAAACTTAGGAATTATTTTTCAGACTTATACTTTAATAAAAATATCAATACTCTTCCCTTGTTTTGACTTAGCCCAAGAAGTGAACTCAAAATTTGCCTATTTCTAAATAAACTACAAAGACATATACATTCTACCGTTAAACTTTAAGAAAGGTTATTTTTAGGGTTTTTAATTTACTAAGTCTAAGATCTAGTTGTTCCTAGCTAATTAACCTATTTGTCAAACTCGAGTCAAATAAGGCCAAAATTGAATACTTTAATTTTTATAATTTTTCAAATTTTTCAATTTTTATGGGTTTTAAAATAAGTATGCAAAGGCAAAAATATACACATGAATGCGAAGTAAGAAGACTTACCGAGCACACCACCAAACTTAATTTTGACAGTGTCCTCACTGTCATGCTACACCAAGAGGGTTGAGAATGTCGGCACTCCCCTGTTTATTTATTTTAATTTTTTTTTTTAAAAGAAAAAACAAAATAATATACAACAAGGTTCCCCCCAAACTTAAGTGAAACAGTGTTTCCACTGTTTAAGCGTTAAAGTTTAGAGTTAGGGAGGAGAAAAATCAAACTATGCAAAGCCTTACACAGACCAAAAGTTAGCACCAACCATTCAAAAACCTTATCGTGGTAATGGTAGGGTTGGTGAAAGAATGGAGTGTAAAGAAATGAAATGAGAAGCACACGAGACCGTGTGGGAAGAAGAGTGGAATATGGTCTCGGTGGAGGAGAAGAATGGCGGAAAACAGAAAGAAGTGTGGTACGATCTTGAGGGTGTAAATCGAGTGAATAAATTAGCGCAATTTGTGATGACCGATGTGTTAAAAGCGATTGTGCTATTCAATCAACCCGTCGAGAAATGGGGTCAAATCCCTCAAGATTCGCAAGAAAACATGGGTACGTCGAACTTGGTAAACCTTCCATTGAAAATGGAAACGCGACAGAGTCTTGCGTGGTCGAAACGATAGGAAGGACGAAAGGGAGTGATTTAGGGATAGTCTTATTCTCACCTAAGTAATCGGTCTCGAACTTGAAGGATTCCATCAATGGTTCGAAATGACTGTAAGCAATCGAGTCTGATGGTTCAACTAACTCATCTGAAAATTTATAGGACTCAAACTCGGGAGGTGAGTTTTCAACATCGTCCGAAAAAGTGAAACACCCGTAATCATTATCGTCTGTGAGAACCGTGTCAGATTCAAAGAGAAATTTTTCAAGCTCACAGTCTTCAAGCGTGATATTTTGCGTGGTCGGGACGATGGAAAGGAGGGAGGGTGATTTGGGAAGTATAACAGTTAAAGGTTCAGGAGGATGAATTGGAAAATCCGACACATCAAACAAAAATGGTTCATTCTTAATACTATCCTCAATACTTTCCTCATAATTCTCCTCAAAATTTAGCTTATCCATGCCATTATCATCAAAATCAAGACGCATATGAAGTTCGGGAGAAATATTTAGTGACTCGAGATGATGAATTAGACATAAAATTTCAATCAAATCTACGGGTTCATCATCCAAAATTTTCTCGGCGTCAATATCCTCAATCAAGTGAAAATCAATTTTTTCTGACACCTCATCAAAAGCATGGATATTTATCAATTCAGGTTCTAGAGTGGAGGTGTAAGGTTCAAAAGGATTAGGTATGGTTTCACTCGAAAGGGATTCTTCACAATCTGGCAAATCAATCACTACAAAGTCACACAACTCATTAAATGTTTTATTTTCAACTGATGAATCATTTGGGACACTTGTTTGAAAACTGGAGTTGTGGAATTCAATTAGGTATGGGTAGGTTTGATTTGGAAGGGTGTACAGCTCACTCTCACTACTCAAATTCTCACTCTGTCCAACCGCCTCCTCATACATTGGAATTTTTGGAGCTAGTTGGAAACTAGCTACCGGTTCATTAGGTTGCATAAGGGCGCCAATGGACGTATCCACATTCCTCATCATTTGGTTTGTCGCTACCATATAGTCTTCCAATGACTGTTCCAAACTAGACATGGGTTGTGAAGGGATTTCGGTAAAAGATTCAAAATTGTTTGGATACGTGAAACTCCTAAATGGCTGTGTAGAAGCAATGTCTAGGGAAGGTGCGGAAGTCGGGTAGGACTGGTGGGAATTGAATAATTGGACAGGAGTAGGATCAACATTTGGATAAAAGGTGAATGTACTTGTTGATCCAAAGAACTCGAAGTGTTGAAAGGAGTGAAAGATCGGTTACGAGATTGTTCAATGTGTTCAGCGATAGACATGGGTTTCGGAGTTACAACAGGACTCGAAAAAGGGGTATCAACGTAAGAAGGTGGTGAAGGTTGAAATGGTTGATACAAAGTGGATTGTGGAGTCGAACTGTTTCTCCTAGACGCTTTTATTCGATCTTTCAAAGATATTTTGGGCATGGAGGGGTCGTCCGTAATTCGACCGAAACAATTCGCGTATGAAGCAAAATTTGGTTCAGGGTACCAAAGTTTGGCAAGAGATTTGTGAGGTAGGGTACTCATGATGTAAAAAGGCGAAGAGAAAGAAGGTGGGGTGCACGGATTTCTTAGCGACAAGTTACAAGTTTTTATAAAAAAAATTCCTTTTTTTATGTGGTGCTCTTTGCAAAAATTTTCGATAAAGGGCTTTGACACAAATGCAATCAACCACAAATGCACAATCAGGCCTAGATCTAGGGTTACCTAGGTCAGCTAGACAGCTCCTAACTGTTCCAAAGGGCTAGAAATAGGACCTCAAACCGCCTCTTCACTGCCAATCGCGGCCAGGTAAGTGCCAGGTGAGTGGGAGGCTCTCCACTACAAGTAGTGGCCCTAATTAAGTAACCACTCGCCTTAGACACACTTGCCTAGACACCGCAAAGTCAGGTTAGGATCAACGGCCGATGCCTACAACTAGTCCTCTGTCCTATTGAACGCGACGTCCTTAGGGCTGAGTCTACTATTTTTTTAAATAAATATTGGTCAACGCATATGCCTTATGTGATTTCTGGGGTCCTGGGAAGGGTGATGAAATCCCCACCCAATCTGAATTGGTCTCAAGCCCCTTAAAGTCCGATTAGAAATATGCAAAGCAGTAACAATCACTTGCAATAAATTTTTTGTTTATTTTTTACGCGCGGCGCAAAGAATCCTGCATAAGATCAATTATTGGAAGGGGGAATATTTTTTTTAGCGCAAAGAATCCTGCAGGAGATTTGACAAAAGATATATAGGGATTTGCAGAGGAGGAGATAAATAAACAAATAGTGCTTTTTCCACCAGCTGAAGACACCAGATAGCCGCGTTTCCGCGGTCGGAATAGGCAAAGAGCGGCGGTTCCACGGTGGTCTCAGCGGCGCGGTTCCCGATAAAAATTTTAGATGCTGATGTCACCTAGCTACCGCGAATGCGCGGTCAGAACAGGGTTGGCGCGGCGGTTCAGCGGTCAAGTGGCTGGTTCAGATCCCGAGATTTTTTCTGTTGTTCTGTTGTTGAAATCTTCTGCTGTTCAAATTTGATATTTGCTGTTTTGATCTCTGGATTTTTCCAGATCCGAACTCGATTGTATATCCTGCAAAATTCAAACAAAAATACCCTTCACAAAATAACAAAATGATAAATTTTTATATATTTTGAAATTTTTCAGTTTTTTATGATTTTTTAATTTTAGATTAACCCGAAAGTGCAAAAAGGAAATAACACGCCATCCCCGGCAACGACGCCATTTGATTGAATGATTTTATTTAGCTTATGCGCTTTTAAAAGATGAATCAAAAATATTTTATAACCGCAATCAAGAACGGCATCGTTTGGTAGCTAGCCGGTGAGTACGAGTCGATCTACATGGATTTTGTGAATTTCCTAATTGGTCTAACGAGTTAATTCCGATGGGTGTCGGATTGATTTAATCTAAAAACTAAATGAATCTAGATCTAAATCTTGCTAGGGTTAGGTTTAGGGTAAGTTTGGAAATGTAATAAATCTCACCGCTTTTTATACCCAAATTAAGATCTATGAGGAGTTATGGTAATTATCAATAAAGAGGATTAGTACCATCGGGAAGGAACGGTGTTTCTTCCTCTAGGTTCTTGTCCTTCCTTTATCGATACTTACCCTAACCTCCATGGAAAACACGCTCAACCGGGCCTTTATACTATGGTATCACCGCTACCTCGTGGGATAGGGTGCCGTAGGGAGCGGTGTGTGCATGTTTTGCATGGAGTCCTATAAAAAAGTGTGATGGGCAAGAAAGGGGTGAGAGATCTTCATCTCTCAAGCCTTCCCCAAAGCTAACCCTAACAAGCAAGGAGACTACTCGCTCATTAGGGAATTGAAGAACATGCTATCTATCTAGGGCAAGGAATTAAAGATCTATACTAAGGTAATTAAATAAAACTACTTACTATATTGATGGCTCTCTCCAAACATTTACACAAGACTTGTCAAATCTGAATAGATGAAATGAAAAGAGGCATCGATGCTCTCCAAAAGAAATCTGAATTTTACTAATGAAAGGAGGCATGACCTAATACAAGATTTAGGGTTCCTATTTATAGATTCATAGAAACCCTAGGTTACAATCGCATCACATCTGTTCTTACAAAAATACCCCCTAAGAAAAAGACCTAGTCAAAGCCCGCCAGCGCACCGACTCAATTTGCACCGAAATGGGTATTAGACGGCCGTGGAACCGCGGCCATAGGGCTTGTTTGGCCGCGGTTCCGCGGCCAAGAGGGAGGCTCATGGGCTGAATTTCCTTGGGCTTGGTCTGCTGCATTTTGGCTACTTTTTTCTTTACTTTTTTTTTCTTCAGAATACCTTCGGGTTCTCTTCCAGATTTCCACAGTGATTAATTGTAGTGGACTTTTACCGTTGCTTCGTGACGAAGTCTTGAACCTTGCACTGTCTTTGTTCTTATGTGAACTTGTTCATTGATCTTCATTGTTCCTCAAAATGTGGCATGATCAAGATTCCACCATTTATCGGTCGTAGTCTCACTTTTGCATCGTTTTTTTGTCAATTTCACCGTTTTTATTCCGAGAACCTGTAACCTGCAACTAAGTAGCAGACATGGGTCAAAAGCACCTGTTTTATTTGTAAAATAACTAGGACTGGGGAATATAATAATGCAATATTATGGTATGAACACAGTCCCGAGTCACATGGAGGCAATGAGCGATAGGAGGGGTTTCTTCTCTCCTAGTATAGGGAGTTGATGTTCTGCTGTGTTCGATTGGCTATAACAGGAAGTCCTTGGCCAAGGCAGCTTCTGAGATATACTAGTTAGTGTTATCAGTAGTTTCTCGACCCGTTATGAGCCTCATATCGACACGGCTTATCGAGTTACTAGGGTCTGACGTTTACCAGCCTTAGACGAGATATGCGACATATAAGACGAAGAGACCGGACTGCAAGGTAGTGTTTCTGATTGGATTCACAGGAGTGTGAGCAGGCTTGCTTGTTGATCTTCTGATCGCTCAATACCCGGATGGCCGTTACGTTTAGCAGACCGCTTGCGGCTTGTGGGTGTTTGATATGATCATCACCTTCTGCCGGCGTATTGACGAGTCTTTAGAGTCCTACACAGGGGTTTCCTGGCTCAAGCGAAATGGAGTAGGAGCACATATGTGATATGTGTGGGACCGAGAATAATACGATATGTGATACCGTATTCTATTCTCGTGATTCGTGACATTGATCGGTTGTATGCGATATAGCCGGGTTATCGGATCAAGTGTTGATTCGATAAGTTGTTGCACATGATATTAGTCGGTTATAGCCGAATTATTAAATCAAGAGTTGATTTAATAATTTATGTATAATTATATATTTGATATATTACATTACATTAACTAGTATTAGCTCACTTATGATTTGTTTTCTCACTTTGTGTGCACATTGTACATATGTGATATGTATGTTTGTGTACATGCATTGTGTCATAGTTGATGATACATGCAAGGTGGGTGTATGAGAGTTATACCATTTTAGGGTTAAATTAGGGTTTGGTTTATTTCTTAAGGTTTAACAAAAGAGAGAAGACTTTGTCAAAGTTGACAAGCTTGGATGAAGCTTGTAGAAACTTTGATAAAGTCCACTCTTTTGTTATTCCTTAGGATATTTTCCTTAACCCAAACCTTAACTCTTGCCTAGGGTTTATTCTCTACATGAGTTAAGAATGATAGCTTTAACTCACCCATAATTTTGTAACGTTTTGAAAATCGTTTCGGTGAAATTTCGGAAAATCGGTAAAATAAAGGGGTTTTCTGTAAAAAGTCAAAATACAAATATCTTTATTATAAAATTAAATATACATATTCTAGCTATGTAATTACTAGTATTTGATGTTTATTGAACCACTGGCGAAATTTCAAATTTTCCGAAAAAAATTATTTTTAATATTATTTTAAGCCGTCACTAATACATTTAATTAGGGAAAATTACAAATTGGAATGAGTTGAAACAAATTTTGTGCATCATAAAACATTAAATAAAATTTTATCATGTGGTTTTTGAAATGAAATTGTTTGCCAAAACGGTTTAGAAAATATCGAAGAAAAAGGCTTTTTTTGTGAAATTAGCGAAAACTTGCAATTTGGTAACTTGAGGGGTTCTTTTTGCATGGAATTTTCTTTGCAACCTCACACACATCCTCACCCACTCACATGGCCGGCCCCACCACCACATGACAGCAGCCCACTCCCTCCCCCTCCTTTTTGTCATCTTTCATGTGAAAAGAATGGTTAAAATCAAGGTTTTATTATATATTTATGTAGGTGGGGGTATTATGGTAATTGGGAGGGGCTTTGACCATGGAATTTTTACCCAAATCTCTCACCTCTTCCCATCCCCATCCTCTGGCCGAAATGTTCAGCAGCCCCCCCCCCCCTCATTTTCCCCACCAAGTTTCCACTTCATTTCATCTCCAAAATCAACCAAAATGCTTGAAAATCCACAAAATATCAAGCAAAAATCCAAATCAAAATCCACCTCCTACCCATTTTCCCTTGGCTACCATAGCATGGATCTAGGGATTTAGATTTCAATTTGGGAGGCTAAGTGTGCTTGTGGGATCTTCAAATTTATTTGGGTATAATTCTAACCTTATTCATATATTGTTGTTTAATTGCTTCTATGTTAACAAATTTGATGTTTAATTGGGTTTTATTGCAACTTTAGGAAATTCAAGACTGGGGTTTGAATTTAATTAGGGTTTTTATCATTAGTTTATGGTTGTAATGAGGAGATTAACATGTAATTGTATGCAAAATCTAAGTTGGTTGCTACTTGCTAATTTGTTAAATTAAAATGGTGTTAATTTTGCTAAATTGCTAACTAGGTTTTAAAAAATTGTTTAAATATTGGGTTTAAAAATGTGATTAGGTTTTTCATGACTTCATTAACATTATAAAATATAGTTTAATACTTTAGTTCATGAAAATCCAAGCTAAATTGTTGTTTGTGCATTTTTGCTATAAAATTGTTAAATTTGGGTATATTGTAAACTAGAATTTTGGAATTTATGGAAATTGATGAGAATAAATTATAGGAATGGTTTATATGACTTTGTTATGATATTTAGTGAATATTGTGGCCGCTAGATTCGTTTAAACATCAAGAGGTTGTATTAAAGCGGTTAATTTTGCTTATTAGGTTTTCGGAAAAATAGCTTTAAAGCGAATTTGAAGTTTTGGTGATTTTAACCCTATTTTATATATATAATTAAGGTGTTGTGAAACCACAATTGATACGTTTGAGTTTTTCTCGATGGTTTGGCGTTTGTACGCCGACGTCGAGGGTTTTTGGGTTGATTTGTGAAAGCAACCATAGGTTTTGACCTATGTGGGATTCACGTGTCGTTTTTGGGTCATGAGTCGGATTTTAATACGACACGGTGCGTTATGATATGTAGGTACCCCATGTGGACTTCGAGACGACAAGCAAGCGCGTGGCGACATCGGCACCGGCTAGCGAGGACCAGGTGAGTAGATTTATATCTACGGGGAGAAGTCGGGTGGATGGCGTATAGCACCCCCGCAGTCCGTAGTATAGCTCATATATATATGTTTATATAGGTGTTTTATGATACGAGAATGTTTATTCATGTTATGATTATATGTTCATGGATTAGCTTTGGGTTAGTTGCGAAACCCTAGAGTATTTGTTATACCCACATACGCACACATAGACTTGCATACTTTACTTTCTTGTGCGCAGATTGGGATGTGTATACATGTATATATGCGTGGGTATGGGACTATGCATATGTACATTCCTATTTATATGTGCTCATGGGATTCTTTATTGTTATGTGTTCACATACGGATTTGAGGATGATAGTACTTGGGATTTATGATGAGTCGATGAGATTTGATTTGAGGCTGTGAGATCGGTGATATAGCAGGGTTCGTATTGGAGATACAACATGACGTTGTAGCGGGTCCTTGACGTAGTGTTTCACACACGTGCATGCATACTTAGGCGGTATCCGTATTGTACTAGACGTAGATCAGTACCCCGATCATGATATTTGATAAAGAGGATACCAGGTGAATAGTATGATGAATGTGATATTAACCCGTACCCAGATTTGGGGATGCCGTACGACGGATTTACGTACGAGCTATATTTTGATGATTGATCCGCACTGTTGACTTGGGATGCCTGCTTATAGATATGGTATCGGATATGATATTATTGAGGCGGGATCACCGACTAATATATATACAGGTATGTATATGGATCGACTCAGATGTTAGGCGGTTTCCTTACCTGTAGTCCAGCTTGTTAGCTTAGCCCTTTAGTTTAGTTTAGTTGTTAGATTAGATTCGATTCTTACCTATTTCAAAAACTAACGAATCGTGGCTATTTTAAAAGACAGCCCAAGGGATCCTACGGATATTTCAAAAGGCGTATCTTTTCATAAAAACACCGTAGCCCTTATTTTCAAAACCCCATGATTCGTGTTATTTCAAAAGGCACCATTTGTAGGACTTATATTAGATTAATGCAGATTAGTTATCGTTGCGTCTAATATTCAGCTCCCGCTCATTATTGTTGTTCGCTCCGCATCACATGCTTATATTATGCTTCATATTCTACTGTTGATATCTTGTGGTTAGGACACCAGCACCATTACCGATGATGCGTATGTACCACGTACACTTACTTGCCGGCTCACACACATCTTCATCGGTAATTTCCATGTCACGTATACCTTAGAAAATATTATTGCTTGACATAGCCTGTTAGCTAATAGTTTAGACATGATATTAGTGTACTTGCCTTATATGTTAGTTTAGACATTGTAGTTATTACCTGCTACTTCATGCATACCGTTATTCATTGTTATGCCGCATTCATGGATTCTCATGCATATATTCACTTTTACGTGCTATTGAGGTTTTGGATTCGGATTTCCATGAGATTTTCTGGATTTGGGGAAAACCGCAAAACATATACAAACTTCTTCTTTCTCTTTTTAAATAAAAAGCGCGGTTTTTCCCATGATGTATAAGTCGTCCACCATGAGTTTGCTGATGGATTTCGAGACCCGATTCGAGGAGTTGGATGAACCGTTTCGGGTACATGGTGGACCCGGTAAGGTACCCCGGGGCAAGAAGCTCGTGGTGATGACGATGAGCCTGGCAGGGGGAGACTACCTACCGGTGATATTACCCGACGCGTCGGATATCCGGAGGATACCGTCGTGGTCTTGAGATGGATGGTAGGGGCCGGTCTGGACTGACGGTGCCCTAGATATTGTGATTGAGACATTGAGATTTCGAGATATTGAGGTACAGAGACTGTGATACAGAGATATCGACATATTGGGATTACGTTTTGTGCCGATGCTAGGCACTGTTTTATGCTGATTTCATTATGATACCTCATTTTAAAAATACAAAGGAAATCTCACTAAATTATGAAAACAGTTTCTTCATTTACATGTATTCTGTTTTCATGCATTCATACCTCATTCATATGATATATTGCTACGTGAGGCACTGACACGGGCACATGAGATTATACTCGGGTTAGGTATTTACCCTAGTCATTGTTATAGACTGCTGGTCATATATTTGAGGATTATATATATTGATCGTATGACCTAGGATTGCGTCACACATGCGATTTCTATTCGTAGATGTTTTTCTATTCACGAGTTGGTAACTCACCCCCGTTGTGCCCCAGTTTCTTGCAGGTTTTGCCGTACAGGTTTCATTACGGCTTTGCTGGCACTGCTTCCCATTTCCGGGTGACTTGCTAGTAGGTGGGTTTACTTGTATCGTACCCCCATTATATATCTTGTATATTATTATTCAGTTGTATCTAGAAGTTCCATCAACCAAACATGTATTTATTTTTGAGATAGAGACCAGTGATGTTATTCTTTCGACCTTAGAGCCGCGCGTTGTATTTCTATGGATTTCTTGCTGTTTTGAGTTTCCTTTTGAGTTTTGATCCTCGCCCTTGGCGTTGTATATTATATTACTTGTGTGGTTGTGACCTTCGATTGACGAAGAGCTAGTTCCCGCTTGGGGATGCCTTTTTATTGATTTCGTATACTATTCATGTTGTATCCCGTTTGGGGGCCAGTTTTACAAAGGAGACTTTGCCGAAATTTTCAGGAAATACTTGATATTTTTAAAACCGCATAACTCGGCTTTTGCTATTGAAACTACTTGCTTTAAGTTGGTTTTTCCTGCACTCTACATCTTTTCTTGGTTTGGATTTCTGGGTTTTCGGTTTACTTAGATTACGTACGCCTCGAGACGTTCGTAGTTTAAGTGCCGGTCATGTTCCGTACTTTCGGGTCGTGACAAATTCATATGGATGAATTATTCATTAGACTTCTTCTTCTTCTTCAAGCTCCATGAAAAAGCTTTCTAGCTCTAATGGTGTTATGAGAAAAAGTGTGAGAAAATTAATTCTAAAGTGAGCCCACTTCCTACTTCTTCATCCTCTACTACTTGCCATGTGGTATAGGGTGTTCTCTTCACAAAGTTCATGACCTAGTGAAGGAATAGCTTGAGTTAGTGTCTCCCCGACGTAGATCGCCTTCGTCCTCGAAGTCTTCGAAGCAAACACGTTCGTTTCTTCTACGGAGCCTCTCTAGAGTTTGGAGCTTGAGATCGCAGCGGAAGGGACTACTACATTGAGCTATTTGAAGTGAAGGACCGGTCTACAAAGGTTGTATTCCTTGTTCACTATTAGTTGCAAAGTGTTTGCATATGTTTCCCGTATTATTTCTAGTATACGATCTATGTTTAGGGTTAGCTAAAACGGCAAAATTTTAATATGGCATGGACGATGCCTCCCAAAACCTTGATACCGTCTTGGGTAACCCTATAGTGGTATCAGAACCATGCTAGGAATAAATATGGATTTTGTTAAGATTACGAAACCGAAACAACTCTGAAACTTGAAACGGAAAATCATAGTTTCTGTCGATTTTAAAAGTTGTCAAAAAAAAATTTAAACAAGTACAGAGTGATATATGAGATATATCATGAACACATACAAAATTTCAGGGTTTTCTGAGAAAATTGGGCCGACCCCCTGTTCATATCAGATTTTTGCATTTTCATACCGCCCAATTTTTATCACATTGCATATCGGTAGATACTCTTGAGCCGTGTTTGCTAGTCAATTGCAGGATACAGGTTCTCGGTTCTAAAACGGTGAAATTCATGGAAAACACAACAAAATCCGGGTTCCTGCCAACCACTGAGAAAACACGGTCTCCGCTCGTCATCCGTATTTTGCCAGATACCAGTTTAGGAAGACAAAATGTCAAATCAATGTCACCTTCATGCACAAGGCTCAATGGTAGCACAAAATCCAAGAGATCTACGCGGAGCTCGAGGCAATCATGACAAAATCTTGACAAAAAGTCCACCTTTCCCTCAACAGAAATTCTGGAAAAATCGGGGAGCCAAATTGAGAAAATACATATACCAGAATAATGTACAAAGCAAAACAGGAAAACCCAAAAAACCAGAAGGCCCAACTCCTCCAATGGGCCGCGGATCCGCGGCAAAAGGTGGGTCCAGGCCGCGGATCCGCGGCCGTTTAGGCGCCAAGCTTGCAGAGTTTTCAGGGGTGTTTTGGTATTTTCATATGGGTTCTGGTGGTTGCCCTAGGTTTTCAGTTTTTGGCCTATAAATAGCCCAGAACTTTGTGAAGGAAAGGGTCCATTCTTGTATTTTTATTTTGCCTAGTTTTAGTGTTTCTCTTCTTCCTCTTCTCACCTCTTCTCCATTAAACTTGTAGTGAGCTTTTGAGTGAAGAGTGATGAATAAAGAAGACCTTTTTATTACCATGCTTGTCTCCTTATCTTTATGCTTGTTGTAATTTTAATTCGTTAAGTAGCTGTTGTTATTTCCTTGTTGTTTATTTCTTCTCTCTTTTTCTTTATCATTCATACGACAATGATACTTACGCTCGATCCTCGCCAAGGTGAGGTCGCAAATAGTTAGTCGTATTCTTCTAATCTCCTTCTTTCTATCTTCCTCTTTTGTTTGTTTTGTTTTTCCTTATCATGAAGTGTGAGTAGTGTTATACTTGTTAGGGTAGGATAAGGGAAGTTTGAGAGAAGGAAATCTCTCTCACTCTTTCCTTGCCCAACAACTTAAATCGACTCCCGTTAATTGAACCACAATCCGCTCCTTACGGCACCCTATCCTACATGATAGCGGTGATTCCGTAGTGAGACCGGTTGTGGTTGAATTAACCGGAGGTTATGGATAAGAGCCAAGAACGGACGGACAAGCACCAAAAGGAAGGACTATGCGTTGGAAAGCCTAGCTTATACTCGCAAGTACCTTCCTAGTCGTGCTAATCCCCGTTGTTGCCGATTACCGTAACACCGATATTAAGAGGGGCAACGAAAGATGTGGAGACTCCTAACTCAAACTAACCTAATCCTAACCCTAACAAGCTCTCTTTAAATATCAACTCAACACTTAGATAATCCAACAAAATCTGAAAACAGGACTTAACTCGTTAAAACACTTTGAAAAAGACTCCCATCTCCCTGCGGACGACCCGTACTCAACCGGCTAGCTACAAGCGAAACCGTCTTGATTGCGGTATTTAAACTTGAACTTGAACACGCACGTATCCTAACAATCAAATGGCGTCGTTGCCGGGGAGACGGTAGTTTATTTTATTGTGTAATTTCGGGTTAATTTGTAAGTATAAAAAAAATATATATATATACTTTGTAAAAGAAACCATCTTGTTATTCTTGATTAGTTTTTGTGCAAGTGTGCAGGAAAATACGAAGTTCAAGGTCGACGCCAAAGACGTTGGAAATACGGTGTTCAAGTACAGTGCCAAAGATGTGGGAAGATAGACCCACATTTTCGCGGCTACACCGCGACGGACAAAAACGAAGCATCCGGTCTACTGTACAAATCTAGAGCAAATACAGTGAGCAAATCAAGATTCAGTACATCCAGACAAGCAGAGGACACCAACAGAGAACACCCAATTTTTTTCAGAGCCCCAATTCTTCAACTTTGCCGCGGATCCTCGGCCTAAGTAGGTGTTTGGCCGCGGAACCGCGGCCATTCAGTGCCTTCAGGGTGCAATTTTTCTCTCTGTAAGTCCCTCTGCCTCTCTCCACTCCTCTGAACTCAACTGAACTGTGTTTCTGCAGCCTTCTTTGCGCAAACTCTTCTCCTCCTTCCAATAAACTGTTCTTGTCACGCCCCGCTTCCCAGAGTACGCAAAGTTGGGCACGTGACATAGCCAACCATGCTACCTGTGGGTAGGACGCATCCGTCCACAGTCACATTACGGTTGTAGAGATATCAAGAACAGTAAAATAAACTAAACTAATACATGTCCAGATCCATAATGACAAGAATCAATAAACAATAAGTGCGGAAGCTAATGATCCAATACAATGAATAAACAGTACGTCCCATAATGCGGGCTCACATCTGGAAATGAAAAGAAATAAACAAACTAAACCCTAAGGACTCACTGTTCAGCCTGCTGGCTGAAGTACTACTGCTCGGTCGTCGATAATGGTACGGAATCTGGGCCATGCAAAACCCAGACGTCAGCGCGTCATGACATCAAGTATATAGTATAAACATGGTAATAAACAATGCAAGTATGAACATGAATAAAGCAGTAATAAGAAATAACATGCAAGGTAATGTGCAATGGTGACTAAACTGTTCTATCAGGTTTTCTACTCTATAGTCTTTGAAACCAATTGGTGAATCGTCGATATAACTCAATAGTATCCCGTACATACCCAGGACCACGGCCACAATATTCTCGGCGGCAGCCGAGACATGCCGTCAGGCACAGAATAGGAAAGTGTTAGTATCCCGTACATACCCGGGACCACGGCCACAATATTCTCGACGGCAGCCGAGACATGCCGTTAGGCACAGAATAGGAAGGTGTACACTCGGTATTACCCCGTACATACCCGGGATCACGGCCATGATATTCTCGGCTGGAACCGAGACATGCCGTCAGGCACAGAATAGGAATGTGTACACTCGAACGGTAGTGAACTGTCGAGTTATAAGTCAGGTTCATCTTTGATTTCCCCATACCCCCAAGCTATGTATGTCAGGTCAGGTATTCAGTAGTCAAGGACTAATGCCAACACGAAATCAAGTAAAAGTAGGTCTGTCTGGATCGACAGTAGGAATGGTCAGGTTTGTCGGCATTAGGCATGAAATCATGAGACAAGTAATGTCATGGTACAACAGGATGAGTCGGTATGTATGTATAAGTCAGGTGTAGCAGGGTCAGGTCAATATGTCGTGCAATCGGGTAAGTGCTCACAACAGGTATACAATCAATAATGAACAGCAGCAGGAAACAGTAATTAACCACAATATTCCATATAACCACAGTGATGTTTGTATTCTCTTATTAACAGGTTCAATCATCTTTAGGGTGCAATAGCCACAAGGTGAATCAATATCCACAATTCTGAAGTAATGAAGTTACAGGAATTTACATTAAGTATAATAATTGTTTCGTAAATGATTTAACAGTTTAAGCAGATATGATTCAGTCGTTTTGTTTAGTTGAAATATGGATGGGTGTGGGTTGATTAATTACGAGGAACTGTTGTAACGATTCCATTATAAAGATAACTACAATAATATGATATCAATTGCCACATGAGGTTGTGGTACTAAATAGTATGAATTCAATTGCGTGGCGAGACTAGATCTCGCACGCTAGCATGTTAGAGCAAGTATTCAGATACTTGCCTCGACGGTCTGCAAACTGGAACACGGATGCGATGTCGGCAGAAAACACGATATGCTAGCACGGGCCACGGATCAGGTCCCAACAGAGAACAATGGGATCACACGGACTAGGGGGCTTCGCTGGAGCGTCGGGTTCGCCAAGACGGCACGGTCGGATTCCGGCAACGACAAAAGTAGCGAAGTTAGCAACACAAGAAAACTTAAAACGATCAGCGAGGGTTCACTGCACACAGGAAAGGAAGAGGAAACTTACAGAGGGGTATACCAGGTGACCCCGGCGAGCTCGACGGCGCTGGAACGCCGGCGAGGCAACGGCGGCGGCGGCTGCAAGGGCTGAAAGCCTCGGGGTGTGCGGGAGAAGGTGCTGCGGCGAGTGGAGGAAAGGGTGGTCGGCTCTGGTGGTCGAGGGGGAGAAGGAGGTGGCCCTGGTGACGACGGCGAGGTCGCCGGCGCGTTCTCCGGTGAACAGCGGGGGTAGGCGATGGGTGAAGGGCTCGGGTTGGTGGTCCGGCGAGGAGAGGAAGGGAGGTGATGACGAGGTCGCGACGAAGAGGGTGAGAGGGAGTCGTGGGAGGCGTCGGCGGCGAGAGGCGGCGTCGACGTCGGCTCTGCAGGGTTGGAGGCGACGTCGGGGTTGGGTGCAGTTGCGGGAAGGAGCGGGAGAACGAGGGGATGGAGGTGCGGTGAGGTCGACGAGGTGGTGGCGGCGACGGCGAAGTCGTGAGGAGGTCGGCGGTGAGGTTGCGAGGCTAGGGTTAGGGTTTGCTTGGGTGTTCTCGCGATGACGATGGGTTGGGGGGAGGCGGCTGCATGAGGTTTCTATATATAGAGGGGGAGAGAGAGAGAGATTGGAGAGAGAGATTGAGATTTGATGAGATAGAGAGAGAGAGAGAATGAGGAGAGAGGTAGAGAGAAGCGGCTGAAAGGGGGCCCCACTCGCAAGAATTGGAGTTCGAGGATTGGCTGGAGGGAAATATTTTGGAAAAGATTTTAAGGATTGAACTGTTAAAGGATTTTATTCGTATATATATTTTACTTTTAGTATATTAAATTAAATGGGCCTTTTTGGCGCAAAATGAAACATTTCCAAATCGCGCCCGGGTTGCGCCCAAATGTTCCAAATTCAAATTATAGGATTTTAAGCGGGTTCCAAATTTTGAAAATAGGTGTTTAATGATTAAAATGCATGCCCCCAAGTCGGACACTTGCACGCGCGCGTAGTCGTCCAAACTTGCCCGTTTAGCCAAACGGAACGGAATCTCGACACGCGGACGCTACCACGCGACTAGTGGCGACGAGTAGGCTAACATGGACATTTTAAATTTCATTTTAGGAGTTAAAATTTGTTATGTGCCAAAATGACTTAACCGGTTAAAATTTAGCAATAAACACCAGAAAATCAGGAAAATTGGAATGAGCAATATATAACCCTCAACTAGTAATATAAATAGTATTATTGGGCTCGGGTGTTACATCATACCCAACTACAAAAAGAATTTCGTCCTCGAAATTCCAAGAATACAAGATAGCTAACTACTGGAAAAGGTGAGGGAATTTCTGCCGGATCTCGTCTTCTCGCTCCCAAGTGGATTCTCCATGCGATCGGTTACCCCAAGAAACTAGCACAAGAGGGATAACCTTGTTCTTAAGAACCTTTTCTCTTCGATCCTTGATTTCAACTGGTCGCTCTTCGAAAGTTAGGTCCTCCCGTACGGTCAACTCCGAATGATCCAAGACATGAGTCTCATCGCGAACATACCTCCGTAGTTGAGACACATGAAACACGTCGTGAACTCCTGCTAATGACGGTGGTAACGCCAACCTGTACGATACCTCTCCAACACGCTCCAATATCTCGAAGGGTCCAACGAATCGGGGGCTAAGCTTTCCCCGACTTCCAAAGCGAATCACTCCCCTAGTCGGTGATATCTTCAGGAATACCAAATCACCCACAGCGAACTCCAGAGGTCTTCTTGACGTGTCGGCCCAACTCTTCTGTCTGTCTTGAGCTGCCTTCATATGCTTCCTGATTGTATTCACCTTCTCGACTGTCTGTACCACCAAATCTGGTCCTAGTAACCTTCGTTCACCAACATCATCCCAACAAACAGGTGAACGGCACTTGCGACCATACAGTGCTTCAAACGGGACCATCTGAATAGTTGCTTGGAAGCTATTATTGTACGAAAACTCCACCAAGTGTAGATGATCTTCCCAAGAACCTTTGAAGTCCAACATGCAGGCCCTCAACATATCTTCAAGGGTCTGGATCGTTCTCTCCGATTGTCCATCAGTCTGAGGATGATAAGCTGTGCTAAACTTCAATCGAGTCCCCAAACTTTCTTGTAAACTCCTCCAAAAGTGCGACAAGAACCGAGTGTCCCGGTCGGACACGATGCTTACCGGTACTCCATGCAATCTGACAATCTCCTGCATGTATCGCTCTGCCAAAGTCTCTGTCGATTGACCAACCCGAAAAGGAATAAAGTGAGCTGCTTTGGTCAACCGATCGACAATCACCCATACTGCATTGTTGCCCTTTGGACTCCGCGGTAAAGCTGTCACGAAATCCATGGTTATATGTTCCCACTTCCACTGAGGAATCGGAAGTGGTTGCAACAAACCAGCAACCCTTTGGTGTTCAGCCTTGACTTGCTGACACACCAAGCACTTAGCCACGAAGCGAGCAATTTCCCGTTTCATACCTTCCCACCAGAAGTGCTGTCGAATATCTCGGTACATCTTTGTCCCTCCTGGATGTACAGAGTAAGCTGAACTGTGTGCCTCCTTCATAAGCTCTTCACGCACATCTCCTTTTGGCACACACACACGGCTACCATATCTCAACGAACCATCCTCATGGATCAGTAAATCGGTTCGCAGTCCGGCTTCAACCTGCTCCCGAAACTTTTGCAGTCTAGGATCATGCGATTGTGCCGCTTTAATCTTCTCAACTAAGGACGATTGTACTTGCAACTGCATCAACTGTCATGTAGCATGTGGTAGCACAACCTCCAAGTCAAATCTCCGAAAATCCTCAATGATCTCCCTTTGTGCGGTCAAAACCTGAATTGCTGGTAACCGACTCAGCGCATCGGGCACGACGTTAACTTTTCCCAGATGGTACTGAAGGTCAAGGTCGTAGTCGGCCATCAGCTCCAACCATCTGCGTTGCCTCATGTTCAACTCCTTCTGAGTGAACACATATTTCAAACTCTTGTGATCCGTAAAGACTTTAACTCTCTCGCCCAGAAGGTAGTGTCTCCAAATCTTCAGGGCGAAGATCACGGCTGCAAGCTCTAAGTCATGAGTCGGATAGTTCTTCTCATGAGTCTTCAGTTGTCTCGATGCGTAAGCGACGACTTTCCCATTCTGCATTAAAACACATCCCAATCCTTTTCCAGATGCGTCGCTGTGAATCACCAGTCCTCCTGAATTATCCGGTACGGTCAGGATCGGGGCGGTTATCAACTTCTCTTCAACGTCTCGAAGGCCAATGCACATCCATCCGTCCAAACAAACGGTACCTCCTTACGCGTGAGCTTGGTTAACGGCTCAGCTAAACGAGCGAAGTTCTCCACAAATCTCCTGTAGTATCCGGCGAGTCCAAGGAAACTTCTTATCTCCGCAACATTCTTTGGAATAGGCCAGTCTCGAACTGCTACAATCTTTTCGGGATCGACGGCGATTCCATCGCCCGACACGACATGCCCCAGAAACTTCACTTCTTCCAGCCAGAATTCGCACTTACTCATCTTCGCGAATAATTTCTCTTGTCTTAGCGTCTGCAGTGCGATCCTTAAGTGCTCAGCATGCTCTTCCGGACTCTTCGAGTACACCAGAATATCGTCAATGAATACCACAATAAACTGGTCCAAGAACGGTGAAAAGATCCTGTTCATCAAATCCATAAATATTGCCGGCGCATTAGTCACTCCGAAGGGCATCACTAAATACTCGAAATGCCCATACCGAGTCCGAAACGCCGTCTTGCAAATGTCTTCTGCCTTCACTCGGACCTGATGATATCCTGATCGCAAGTCCAGTTTCGAGAATACCCTCGCGCCACTAAGCTGCTCAAAGAGTTCTCCAATGCGAGGGATCGGGTACTTGTTCTTAATAGTCACCCGGTTCAATTCTCGATAATCAATGCACATCCTTCTCGTGCCATCCTTCTTCTTTACTAAAAGAACTGGAGCTCCCCAAGGTGAGTTGCTGCTTCGAATCCATCCCTTCTCGAGTAATTCACCCACTTGTTTCTTAACTTCTTCAAATTCCACCGGTGCCATCGGATAATAAGATTTTGATACTGGCGCTGCACCAGGAATAAGGTCAATCGCAAACTCCACATCTCGCTTCGGCGGTAAGCCCGAAATATCTTCAAACACATCCATAAAGTCGCGGACAACTGCCGGCTCTTCATTACTATCCACAACCATAGTCGCAAGAACATTGTTCGTCGGCCTAGCCCTAAACTCGACTGGCCCGACAGAACTGCTTCCTCCGATGAAAGTAAACTCAGGGTGTCCGGGAATCTGGAAAATTACTTTCCTTGTCCTACAATCAATGTGTGCGTGGAAAGTGCCAAGAAAATCCATTCCCAAGACTACTTCATAACTGCCCGTATCAATCACCAAGAAATCTGCAAAAAGCTCCCGTCCGCAAACAACAACTGTACAATCTCTACATTCCTTACTAGCTATGATTTTCCCATTCCCAGTGTGTATGTCCCAGAAACTAGACAGGGTCGTGCAGGTGATCGAGTGTGTAGTTATAAATTTGGATGACATAAAACAGTGGGATGCTCCGGAATCAAATAATGCCAATGCGGGAAAACCACGAACGAGTACAGTACCTGAAACCACTTCTCCTGATGCCTTGGCTTCCTCGGCTGTCAATGTGAAAGCTCGACCCTGGTTGGGTCCTTGTGTCAGCTGTTTCTGCCCTTGGAACGGTCTCTGCGGAGGCTTCTGTATCTCATCCCTCGTGCGAAGCTTCGACGGACAAGCACTCACTGCGTGATCGGCTGCTCCACAAACCAGACAAAGTCCCAGTCTCCTTCGACAATCCTTTTGCATGTGGACCGGTAAATTGCAGTAGTTACAACTTATGCTCCTTCTTCGATCCACGATCACAGGCTTCTTCATTGGCGCTACACCTCGACGGTCCACTGGAACACCTCTTCGCCCATGATCTCGGTTAGGTACAAATGCAGGCTTCCTGGTCGCAACTGCTGTCTGGTGAAGGTTCCCTTTCGCTCCTGATAAACTCTGTTGCTCTCTGGCTGCCGTAAGAACCTGTGAGAAAGTGGTCAAACCCAGGGAGACAATCTGCCTCTGGATGTCCACATCCCAACTGCGCAAGAACCTTCGCGCCCTGTCTGCCTCCTTGGCGACTAAGGGTCCAGCGAAACGGCTGAGTCTCGTCAATTCCGCTGCATGTACATCCACAGCTGCCCCATTTTGTCTCAGCCCGATAAATTTCTCCTCCATTTCCTCCCGTGCAGTCCGCGGGAAGAACTTTTCCAAGAAACTTTTGGAGAAATCCGCCCAACTGATTGGCTTGGACAAGCGGGTCTCATCCACAAGCCACCACTCTCGGGCGTAATCCACCAGCTGAATGCGCACCACATCAACTCTCTTGTCTTCTGGGATCTGTGCCGCAATCAGTAAATTCTCCGTGTCCACAAGCCACTGCTCGGCTGGCAACGGCTCCTCCAAGCCAGTGAAAGTAGTAGGACCCAACCGTCTGAAATCTGCCACGGTCCCTACTCGGTCGACTGGCTTCGCTACAGCGGTGTTTACAGACTGCTGCATAGCCTGCAAACCCTCCTGAAATGAATCTGCTTGCTGCTGGATCAGCTCAGTTTGCCTCTTCTGATTTTCCAACATCCCACGTATCACTCCTAACATGGCGGCTTCATCCACACGCCTCTGATACGTCCTGAAATTCTTATCTGCCATGGTCCTGAAATCAAAACAAACAACATTAGCATGATGATAGATTCAATATATATAAATCAAGGCTAGAACTCCAAGATACTTAAATAGAGTGCTGCATTGTAGCTATGCCGCGGTATCATAGCCGCAATTACTTAACTCCACCCAAGTCGCCTAAGTCCTAGAGATAACAAGAAGTTAGGTTTTCGAGTTTGACAATGCAAAGTAAGTTTGCATGTCAACATGATCCGGAAGAATGATTCAAGGATGGTAAAACGGTCAAGCTGGCAGGGCATGTCTCCTAATCACGGGTATTATGATTCGTGTATCGGGTGCAATACCCAACTACAAAGAATCAACCCAATTAACCTATGGCTCTGATACCAAAAGAACCATGTCACGCCCCGCTTCCCAGAGTACGCAAAGTTGGGCACGTGACATAGCCAACCATGCTACCTGTGGGTAGGACGCATCCGTCCACAGTCACATTACGGTTGTAGAGATATCAAGAACAGTAAAATAAACTAAACTAATACATGTCCAGATCCATAATGACAAGAATCAATAAACAATAAGTGCGGAAGCTAATGATCCAATACAATGAATAAACAGTACGTCCCATAATGCGGGCTCACATCTGGAAATGAAAAGAAATAAACAAACTAAACCCTAAGGACTCACTGTTCAGCTTGCTGGATGAAGTACTACTGCTCGGTCGTCGATAATGGTACGGAATCTGGGCCATGCAAAACCCAGACGTCAGCGCATCATGACATCAAGTATATAGTATAAACATGGTAATAAACAATGCAAGTATGAACATGAATAAAGCAGTAATAAGAAATAACATGCAAGGTAATGTGCAATGGTGACTAAACTGTTCTATCAGGTTTTCTACTCTATAGTCTTTGAAACCAATTGGTGAATCGTCGATGTAACTCAATAGTATCCCGTACATACCCAGGACCACGGCCACAATATTCTCGGCGGCAGCCGAGACATGCCGTCAGGCACAGAATAGGAAAGTGTTAGTATCCCGTACATACCCGGGACCACGGCCACAATATTCTCGACGGCAGCCGAGACATGCCGTTAGGCACAGAATAGGAAGGTGTACACTCGGTATTACCCCGTACATACCCGGGATCACGGCCACGATATTTTCGGCTGGAACCGAGACATGCCGTCAGGCACAGAATAGGAATGTGTACACTCGAACGGTAGTGAACTGTCGAGTTACAAGTCAGGTTCATCTTTGATTTCCCCATACCCCCAAGCTATGTATGTCAGGTCAGGTATTCAGTAGTCAAGGACTAATGCCAACACGAAATCAAGTAAAAGTAGGTCTGTCTGGATCGACAGCAGGAATGGCCAGGTTTGTCGGCATTAGGCATGAAATCATGAGACAAGTAATGTCATGGTACAACAGGATGAGTCGGTATGTATGTATAAGTCAGGTGTAGCAGGGTCAGGTCAATATGTCGTGCAATTGGGTAAGTGCTCACAACAGGTATACAATCAATAATGAACAGCAGCAGGAAACAGTAATTAACCACAATATTCCATATAACCACAGTGATGTTTGTATTCTCTTATTAACAGGTTCAATCATCTTTAGGGTGCAATAGCCACAAGGTGAATCAATATCCACAATTCTGAAGTAATGAAGTTACAGGAATTTACATTAAGTATAATAATTGTTTCGTGAATGATTTAACAGTTTAAGCAGATATGATTCAGTCGTTTTGTTTAGTTGAAATATGGATGGGTGTGGGTTGATTAATTACGAGGAACTGTTGTAACGATTCCATTATAAAGATAACTACAATAATATGATATCAATTGCCACATGAGGTTGTGGTACTAAATAGTATGAATTCAATTGCGTGGCGAGACTAGATCTCGCACGCTAGCATGTTAGAGCAAGTATTCAGATACTTGCCTCGACGGTCTGCAAACTGGAACACGGATGCGATGTCGGCAGAAAACACGATATGCTAGCACGGGCCACGGATCAGGTCCCAACAGAGAACAATGGGATCACACGGACTAGGGGGCTTCGCTGGAGAGTCGGGTTCGCCAAGACGGCACGGTCGGATTCCGGCAACGACAAAAGTAGCGAAGTTAGCAACACAAGAAAACTTAAAACGATCAGCGAGGGTTCACTGCACACAGGAAAGGAAGAGGAAACTTACAGAGGGGTATACCAGGTGACCCCGGCGAGCTCGACGGCGCTGGAACGCCGGCGAGGCAACGGCGGCGGCGGCTGCAAGGGCTGAAAGCCTCGGGGTGTGCGGGAGAAGGTGCTGCGGCGAGTGGAGGAAAGGGTGGTCGGCTCTGGTGGTCGAGGGGGGAGAAGGAGGTGGCCCTGGTGACGACGGCGAGGTCGCCGACGCGTTCTCCGGTGAACAGCGGGGGTAGGCGATGGGTGAAGGGCTCGGGTTGGTGGTCCGGCGAGGAGAGGAAGGGAGGTGATGACGAGGTCGCGACGAGGAGGGTGAGAGGGAGTCGTGGGAGGCGTCGGCGGCGAGAGGCGGCGTCGACGTCGGCTCTGCAGGGTTGGAGGCGACGTCGGGGTTGGGTGCAGTTGCGGGAAGGAGCGGGAGAACGAGGGGATGGAGGTGCGGTGAGGTCGACGAGGTGGTGGCGGCGACGGCGAAGTCGTGAGGAGGTCGGCGGTGAGGTTGCGAAGCTAGGGTTAGGGTTTGCTTGGGTGTTCTCGCGATGACGATGGGTTGGGGGGAGGCGGCTGCATGAGGTTTCTATATATAGAGGGGGAGAGAGAGAGAGATTGGAGAGAGAGATTGAGATTTGATGAGATAGAGAGAGAGAGAGAATGAGGAGAGAGGTAGAGAGAAGCGGCTGAAAGGGGGCCCCACTCGCAAGAATTGGAGTTCGAGGATTGGCTGGAGGGAAATATTTTGGAAAAGATTTTAAGGATTGAACTGTTAAAGGATTTTATTCGTATATATATTTTAGTTTTAGTATATTAAATTAAATGGGCCTTTTTGGCGCAAAATGAAATATTTCCAAATCGCGCCCGGGTTGCGCCCAAATGTTCCAAATTCAAATTATAGGATTTTAAGCGGGTTCCAAATTTTGAAAATAGGTGTTTAATGATTAAAATGCATGCCCCCAAGTCGGACACTTGCACGCGCGCGTAGTCGTCCAAACTTGCCCGTTTAGCCAAACGGAACGGAATCTCGACACGCGGACGCTACCACGCGACTAGTGGCGACGAGTAGGCTAACATGGACATTTTAAATTTCATTTTAGGAGTTAAAATTTGTTATGTGCCAAAATGACTTAACCGGTTAAAATTTAGCAATAAACACCAGAAAATCAGGAAAATTGGAATGAGCAATATATAACCCTCAACTAGTAATATAAATAGTATTATTGGGCTCGGGTGTTACAGTTCTTGTGCAGGATTCTTTGCGCCGCAAAATAAAAATTGTTTGCTGTTGATTTGTTACTGTTTTGCATTCTTTAATACGGACTTAAGGGGCTTGTAACCAATCCAGATTGGGTGGGGATTTCATCACCCTTCCCAGGACCCCAAAAATCACTAAAGCATATGCATTGTCCATTGTAAATTAAAAAATACTAGACTTCAGCCCTAAGGACTTCGCGCTCATTAGGAGAAGATAAACCGTGTTTAGAACCTCGCTTAACCGTATATTGTTTACGGGGTGTCTAGGAAAGTGTTAAAGGCGCAACCGCCGAAAGAGAAAGGGTTATTTAATTAAGGAACTTCACGAAAGCGTTGGACAACCTCCCCTTATCTCTGCACTTACCTGGCCTCGTGATCAGTGTATTTTTAAGCCCGTTTCTCGACACTGTTTAACTTCGACAATCAAGTTCAGGAGCAGGTCTAGTAGACCTAGGTTATCCTAGATCTAGGTGTGATTGTGCATATCTTGTTTGTGATTGCTTAAGCCGTATTTCCGTACATACTTCTGTAAATCTCTTTCTAAAAAAAAAATCAAAAAACTTTTATAAAAACTTGCCCTTTTGTCGCCAGATCCATTTTCACCCACCACCCATCGCCTTTCTCCATTGACGTTTTCTTACCCTCACCTTCTCCGCTTTGACTATACTGAACTCGTTTAGTGTATGTCCGCTTGGACTCGGGACACTAGCGCCCGTCTAGTCCGCGTTACGTTAGTCGCGACCGACTACGCGATCGACTCCGAAGTCGATACTCCGTCCACTCCTCTTTCACCCCTTCCTTTGCCGGCCAACTCCGACGTTGACCGGAATTCTGTTCATACATCTTCACCTTCACCTTCACCTTCACCAACCTCTTCTTCCGCGATGTCGGGATTTAATCCGAACATCTCTTTGACCACCGCTGGATTGGCTCCACCTCCTACGGAGACCAATCTTCCACCACCTCCGCCTGTTGTAGCGCCGCAGCGAATTGCGCTCCAGGATCGTTTCTACCCCACCCGTTCTGCACTTCCCACCTGCCTTTCTCTTCCTCCGGCCAATGGGGACAACTTTGAAATTAAGCCCCATTTCATCAACATGCTTCCACGTTTTCATGGGCTTGAAACTGAAGATGCCTATATCTTCATCAATAAATTTCAAAATGTCTATGCCATGATGAAAACCACCCAGCTGTCGGACGATGTTATACGTCTACGGGTCATTCCGTTCACTTTATGCGATCTTGCTGAAAAATGGCTGTATAGCACCGCTTCCCACTCAATCACCAGCTGGGACGAGTTTGTTAAAGCATTTCTGAAAAAATTCTATCCAAATCATAAGACCGCAAGAATTCGAAATGAAATCAACCAATTCTCCCAGCTTCCTTCTGAACCCTTCTGGAAGTGCTTTGACCGGTACAAAGACCTTCTTGTTCAGTGTCCTCACCACGGTATAGAGAAATGGCAACTCTGCCAAACCTTATACGAGGGACTGAACCCAGCAACGAAGCAGTTGCTGGAAACCATCTGTCAGGACCACTTCCTATCGAAATCTGACGAGGAAGCGTGGCAGTTCTTTGACGATCTTGCGGAGCAAACGCTACAGTGGGAGAGCGCCAGACCGACTTCTTCTTCTTCTACCTCCACTTCTACCGGTCAGTCTAGGGTAGGAATCCACCAACTTGACGTCTCTATTGCGATGAAAGCTGAAATGGCTGCGATAACACGAAAGCTTGAAGCGATAGAGAGCAAATTTTCTGCTCCTGCTCCTGTTCTCCCCCTTCGAACCATCTGCGCCTGTTGTTCTGATCCTTCCCACTTGACCGAAGAGTGTCCTTACAATCCACCCTCGCAAGGACAGGATCAGGTTAATGCTGCCTTCCAGCAAAGACCGAGGAATGATCCATACTCTTCCACCTACAATCCCGGTTGGAGGAACCACCCCAATTTCGCCTGGAATCAGAATCAGAATCAATTCCAGGGCAACAATTTCCAAAGGGCCCCTCCGCCGCAACAACAAGCGCCACAACAAACTCAACATCAATATCAGCAGCCCTTCCAACCCCAACCTTTCCAAAACCAGACAAACAATTTTGCACCCAACAACTCTTTTCCACCAAACAACTTTGTTCCGTCAAACACTGATAAGGTTTCCTCGCTCGAGCGAAGTCTGGAGGCGTTTGTTAAACAATCGACTCAATCCACCGCCAACATCCAGTCTTCGATCCAATCTTTAGTGCAACACACCGCCGCACACGGGCAGAGCATCAAGACCATCGAGGCCCAGATTGCACAGCTGAACGCGGCCTTGAGCGAGCGAGAGAAGGGGAAGCCCCCGTCCCAGCCACTTCCAAATCCCGGTCACCCACATAATGCACATGTTGCTCTTGAACAACAAAACCATAATGTGAGTGTCGTGACTACACTGAGATCGGGAAGGATGCTGCAGAACAACATTGGCAAGCGAATCAACGATGACACCCCGGCCGCCGCTTCTTCTTCTTCTTCTTCTCCTTCTTCTTCTTCGTCTTCCGAGCCTATTCTCCGTTCTTCAACAGGCTCTCCTTCCTCTTCTTCTGCTGTGAACGGACCCACTTCTCACTCCACGAAAACACCTATTCTGGGATCCGTTCCAACTCCAAAATCTCCTCCTCCAGCATTAGACTCAACCAATTTTCAAAATGTTCCATTTCCAAACCGGTTGAGGTCTAATAAACAAAATCCTCAAATGGAGAAGATTCTGGAGTTATTCAAGCAGGTTAACATTAATATTCCTCTTTTAGATGCTGTCCAACAAGTCCCGTCCTACGCGAAAATCTTAAAGGACTTGTGCACGAAAAAGAGGAAGTCTCAGGTACCCAAGAAAGTTTTCTTGGCTAGTGCTGTGAGTGATGCCCTTACCCAATCTTTACCACAAAAACGGAAGGACCCTGGCTGTCCTACGATTTCAATTACCATTGGGGATAAGAACATCAACCGCGCACTATTAGATCTTGGTGCCAGTGTTAACCTGCTTCCGTATTCAGTATACGAGCAATTAGGCGTCGGAGAGCTGAAACCCACACACTGCACTCTCCAAATGGCCGACCGATCAATCACCCACCCTAGGGGTGAGCTAGAGGATGTGTTGATAAAAGTCGGGGACTTCATATTCCCCGTTGACTTCATTGTATTAGATACACAGCCTGTAGCTAACCCCCGGAATCAAATTCCGGTGATACTCGGTCGCCCATTTCTCGCAACCTCAAATGCTGTGATCAATTGTCGCAACGGTTCAATGAACCTCTCTTTTGGAAATATGACGATTGAACTCAACATTTTTAGGTTGGGGAATCAGCCAGCCGAACCTAATGCTCATATACTGGATGTCTGCTCGATCCAGGAGATCACCCCCGAAGAGTGTGAATTCGAGGAGTTTCTGTTTGAACACAATAATCTTGACGCCACTAGTGCGTTTCTCTTCGAACCTGCTGCTGTTTTTGTTCCCGACAACAACTACGAGTGTTTCACGTTCACGAACGATCTTAGCCGCGCACAACCCGAGTTTGAATCCTTCAACTTTCCGGATGAGTTACCTGAACCATCCGACTCGGTTGCTTACACTCGCTTTGAACCTTTGCTGGAATCCTTTGAGTTCGAGACCCTTGCACCAGTCTTGCCTTCCATCATTTCACCTCCAACGCTCGAACTCAAGCCGTTGCCGTCTCACCTTAAGTATGCTTACTTAGGTGAGAACGAGACCCTCCCTGTCATCATTTCGGCTTCTCTAGCTCCCGAGCAAGAGAAAGCCCTTCTCGCGGTCTTGCACAGCAACCGGCAAGCTTTTGGCTGGTCCATGGCGGACATCAAGGGGATTAGTCCCCTGATCGTTGAGCATCACATTCATCTGATGGATGATGCCAAACCAGCCCAGGATCCACAAAGACGTCTTAATCCAGTCATGAAGGAGGCTGTGAAGAAAGAGATCGTCAAATGTCTAGATAGTGGTATCATTTACCCTATCTCTGATAGCCAGTGGGTTAGCCCCATTCATGTTGTCCCCAAGAAGTCGGGCATCACGGTCATAACCAACGAGGCGAATGAGTTAATCCCGACTCGCACCCAAACTGGGTGGCGAGTTTGCATTGATTACAGAAAACTCAACGCCGCAACGCGGAAAGACCACTTTCCGCTACCTTTCATTGACCAAATGCTTGAACGATTGGCCGGGCATGAGTACTATTGCTTTCTAGATGGCTACTCTGGCTATAATCAAATTCCCATCGCCGAAAAAGACCAGGACAAGACCACTTTCACCTGTCCTTTCGGCACGTTTGCATATCGCCGCATGCCCTTTGGGCTATGCAATGCGCCCGCTACCTTCCAGCGGTGTATGATGGGAATTTTCTCGGACATGGTGGAAAAATTTCTGGAGATTTTCATGGATGACTTCTCCATCTTCGGCGACTCCTTTGACGAGTGTTTGCTGCATCTTGACGCTGTCCTTACCCGATGTAAGGACAAGAATCTCACTTTGAACTGGGAGAAATGCCACTTCATGGTGCGCGAAGGTATTGTCTTAGGACATATCATCTCGCAAAATGGCATAGAGGTTGAAAAAGCTAAGATTGAGGTCATTTCCAATCTGCCTCCTCCCCGATGCGTCAGAGATATCCGAGCCTTCCTTGGCCATGCCGGTTTCTATAGACGGTTCATCAAGGACTTTAGCAAGATTGCTAGGCCCTTGACTCTCTTGCTGGCCAAGGATACACCTTTCGACTTCAACTCGAGCTGTGTGACCGCCTTCGAGTCACTGAAACGCTCTCTCACTTCTGCTCCCGTTCTTTCCTCACCTGACTGGACGCACCCCTTCGAGATTATGTGCGATGCATCCGACTTTGCCATCGGTGTTGTCCTTGGACAGCACATCAACAAGATGCCGCACGTAATCTATTACGCGAGCCGGACCCTGAACGACGCCCAACTTAACTATACAACAACTGAGAAGGAATTCTTAGCTGTTGTATTTGCTTTAGAAAAGTTCAGGCCCTACCTCATCGGCTCTCCAGTCATTGTCTATACGGACCATTCAGCTCTGCGCCATCTTTTTGCGAAGAAAGATGCCAAGTCTCGGTTAATACGTTGGATCCTCTTGCTTCAAGAGTTTGACCTTGTCATTAAGGACAAACGAGGATGTGAAAATGTAGTTGCCGACCATCTCTCACGACTTCCTTCTTCGCCTTCGCTTCCAATTCCGATTAATGACGTTTTCCCAGATGAACAACTCTTGACAGTATCGTGCGAACCCTGGTTCGCAGATATTGTGAACTATTTGGCCACGGGATTACTACCGACCGAATGGTCGAGTCAGGACAGACTTTGCTTCTTATCCCAAGTAAAACACTTTTACTGGGACGAACCCTACTTGTTCAAGTACTGTCCCGACCAGATTATTCGTCGGTGTGTCCCTGACGAAGAATTCAAGAGTGTGCTGTCATTTTGCCACGATCAAGCGTGTGGCGGGCATTTTGGGCCCAGAAAGACAGCTGAGAAGATCTTGCAATGTGGTTTCTACTGGCCACAACTCTTCAAAGACGCTCACGAATATTGCAAGACTTGCTCCCGGTGCCAACACATGGGCCGGATATCCCGGAGAAACGAGATGCCGCTCCAACCGATCTTGGTTGTGGAGATTTTCGATGTTTGGGGGATAGACTTCATGGGGCCGTTCCCCAACTCTTTTGGGAACTTGTACATTCTTCTAGCTGTAGATTACGTCTCTAAATGGGTCGAGGCTGTGCCCAGCCGGACTAATGACAACAAGGTTGTCGTTAGATTCCTTAAAGAAAACATTTTCTCCCGGTTTGGGCACCCCCGAGCGATCATTAGCGACAATGGAAGTCATTTCTGCAATAGGACTTTCGAGGCCTTGATGCGGAAATACTCCATTAATCATAAGCTCTCTACGCCCTACCACCCCCAAACCTGCGGGCAGGCCGAAGTTTCAAATCGGCAAATCAAGCAGATACTGGAGAAGACGGTTTCCAAGAACCGTAAGGATTGGTCTCTGAAACTGACTGATGCCCTTTGGGCATTTAGAACCGCTTATAAGACCGACCTTGGCATGTCTCCCTATCGGCTTGTGTACGGAAAAGCCTGCCACCTTCCTGTCGAAATCGAGCATCGCGCATTTTGGGCGATAAAGGAGCTGAATTTGTCTCTGGAGGATGCGGGCAGCCATCGGAAGCTGCAGCTGAACGAACTGAGCGAGCTTAGGGATGAGGCTTACGACAACGCGGTTGTCGTTAAGAATCGAACGAAGGTGTTTCATGATAAACACCTTTTGCGCAAAACCTTCGTACCTGGTCAGCAGGTACTTCTTTACGACACCCGACTTCACTTCCATCCTGGAAAGCTCCGATCTCGCTGGAAAGGGCCGTATTTTGTGCGGAATGTGTATCCGCAGGGCGCTGTGGATTTGGAAAATCCAAAGGACGGTTCACTTTTCAAGGTAAATGGACACCGATGCAAACCGTACCTTAGCGCCGAACCAACAGAGGAGCTCTTGTTCTTACAGGAGCCGGTTTACCCTGCATGATCTTCCTCTGCCTACCTCCAAACTTCGGTTATCCAGCCAAGAACAGTGGACACTGTTCCAAATAAGTTTGGGGGTATGTACAAACCATTTTGTGTATATTTGTGTATATTCTTTTTCTTTTCTTTAAAAACAAAAACAAATAAAAATTGTGTATCACTAACCGACAATTTTGAACCTTCCAACTGCTCTCTTCATGCTACGACAGTGAGGACACTGTCCAGTTTAAGTTTGGGGGTACGCTCGGTACGCATTTCTTACCTTCGCATTCATATGTATATTTTGCATCTGCATATTAAAATCCATAAATCCATAAAAATCTGAAAATTTTCTAAAAAATATAAAAACTTTGTTGTCAAGTTAGCTTGTGGAAGAACTTTGATTCAACATTTCGACGGTTTTTGTTTGAAAAAAAATAGGAATAACTAAATCTTATGTTTGGATTTTGAAAACCTGAAAGATAACTCTCCTTTGAAGTTAACTATAGCTGATATACGTCTTTACATCACACTACACGTGTCGTAAGATTTTGGGAATTAGATGACAAGTCTTTCATGTTTAAACTTTTAAACAGATAAATGATTTTCTGAGGATCAAATAGGTTTGTTCTGAAATAAGTAATGTCAAGAATAGTTTATGAAGTAAAGCGAATATGAAGGAATGTTATTGATGCCGTAATTGGAGCTAAGTCTGAAAAATAACCCATCTAAAACTTGATTGGAATGATTACACACCAAACACACCAAACACGTCTTTTATCCCAAAAAAGAAAATATTTGAACTGCCAGTTATATCTCCGTTCGTATTAAATCATCTGATTTTCACGCCAAACTGTCTTTTGTTTTTGGACCTAGGTAACTTGAGTAATTAAGTCCGCTGGGGTGTTTCTACACCTAATGCCCTAAAATCAACTGGTTTGGGTGCATTGGCCCAAAGCTCGCTAAGAAGCCTAGAAAGTCCAGTTTAAAACAAAGTCAAGCAAGTGTTCTCTCCGAGTTAAAATTCCTAACGGTTCTTTGTGTGAGAATAATCTTGATAAAAGACAGGCTTTTAAAAAAAAAATTTAACGGAGATATGAAGGTTTTACTCTTTGATAAAGACTATTGCACGTTCACAGAGGTGTGTATGAAATGAAAACTAGAAAAGGGTGGAGTGAAAAATACGATTTAGTTTCCTGTTAAGGAAGATAGAAATTCTGAAGTTGAAACCTTACTGGAAAACGAAACTTGAAAAATGCTTAACTCTTTATAAAACTTATGTGATCCTTTTAAAATTGTTATCTGGGCTTTATTGTGCGACATGATGACTTTAATCGATCCTTCTGGAACTTAACGACACTATTTGCACTGCACGTAAAGACATATAAAATCTGTAGTTAAATAAGATGCGAGGTGTGAAAAATAAAGGTTCGATGGTCTAGACTTAGGATTATAGAATTGTTATTTTCTAAAACAAAACTTTAGGGTTTGAAGCTTAGTTATTTTACAAAACCAACTTGACTGGATTTTGTGGGTAGTATCCGCTGAAAACCCTCAGGAGACAACACTCCTCCTACTAGGGACACCTAGAGGTTTAACGGCTTGTTGCACATGCTCAGTGCAATCGCATTCCCTGCGAAAGTGAGGTTAGGAAATTTTTTGTGAATAAATGGGCTTTGCTCGGGACGAGCAAATGATAAGTTTGGGGGTATTTGTTCATATCAGATTTTTGCATTTTCATACCGCCCAATTTTTATCACATTGCATATCGGTAGATACTCTTGAGCCGTGTTTGCTAGTCAATTGCAGGATACAGGTTCTCGGTTCTAAAACGGTGAAATTCATGGAAAACACAACAAAATCCGGGTTCCTGCCAACCACTGAGAAAACACGGTCTCCGCTCGTCATCCGTATGTTGCCAGATACCAGTTTAGGAAGACAAAATGTCAAATCAATGTCACCTTCATGCACAAGGCTCAATGGTAGCACAAAATCCAAGAGATCTACGCGGAGCTCGAGGCAATCATGACAAAATCTTGACAAAAAGTCCACCTTTCCCTCAACAGAAATTCTGGAAAAATCGGGGAGCCAAATTGAGAAAATACATATACCAGAATAATGTACAAAGCAAAACAGGAAAACCCAAAAAACCAGAAGGCCCAACTCCTCCAATGGGCCGCGGATCCGCGGCAAAAGGTGGGTCCAGGCCGCGGATCCGCGGCCGTTTAGGCGCCAAGCTTGCAGAGTTTTCAGGGGTGTTTTGGTATTTTCATATGGGTTCTGGTGGTTGCCCTAGGTTTTCAGTTTTTGGCCTATAAATAGCCCAGAACTTTGTGAAGGAAAGGGTCCATTCTTGTATTTTCATTTTGCCTAGTTTTAGTGTTTCTCTTCTTCCTCTTCTCACCTCTTCTCCATTAAACTTGTAGTGAGCTTTTGAGTGAAGAGTGATGAATAAAGAAGACCTTTTTATTACCATGCTTGTCTCCTTATCTTTATGCTTGTTGTAATTTTAATTCGTTAAGTAGTTGTTGTTATTTCCTTGTTGTTTATTTCTTCTCTCTTTTTCTTTATCATTCATACGACAATGATACTTACGCTCGATCCTCGCCAAGGTGGGGTCGCAAATAGTTAGTCGTATTCTTCTAATCTCCTTCTTTCTATCTTCCTCTTTTGTTTGTTTTGTTTTTCCTTATCATGAAGTGTGAGTAGTGTTATACTTGTTAGGGTAGGATAAGGGAAGTTTGAGAGAAGGAAATCTCTCTCACTCTTTCCTTGCCCAACAACTTAAATCGACTCCCGTTAATTGAACCACAATCCGCTCCTTACGGCATCTTATCCTACATGATAGCGGTGATTCCGTAGTGAGACCGGTTGTGGTTGAATTAACCGGAGGTTATGGATAAGAGCCAAGAACGGACGGACAAGCACCAAAAGGAAGGACTATGCGTTGGAAAGCCTAGCTTATACTCACAAGTACCTTCCTAGTCGTGCTAATCCCCGTTGTTGCCGATTACCGTAACACCGATATTAAGAGGGGCAACGAAAGATGTGGAGACTCCCAACTCAAACTAACCTAATCCTAACCCTAACAAGCTCTCTTTAAATATCAACTCAACACTTAGATAATCCAACAAAATCTGAAAACAGGATTTAACTCGTTAAAACACTTTGAAAAAGACTCCCATCTCCCTGCGGACGACCCGTACTCAACCGGCTAGCTACAAGCGAAACCGTCTTGATTGCGGTATTTAAACTAGAACTTGAACATGCACGTATCCTAACAATCACCCCCCCCCATATCGGCCAAAACCGAGCCCCCTCCCCTGAAATTTTGCCAGTGTTCCAGTGGCTTGGTTTTGATGTTTCAGGTGTTGTTTATTTTTGCTAATTTTGCATGTGATGTAATCTTACACTATAAACAATTCGGAGTGTTTCGTATTCGTAGTTTTAAAATTGTTTCGGGTGTTTCACATATTGTCTAGACAATGCTAAAAAGTTCGATCGAATGTCAAAAACCCATTTTTCCAAGTTTAACGTATTCGGAAAAACATGCAAGTGATTCCGTGGACCCTCTAGAAGAATGAAACCCTAACTCGATTATGTGGCCGTCAAAACCACCACTTGAACCCTAAGGTTTGTGGTAGTTTAGCGTTTCACATGTGAGGCGTTGGTTTGACCCTTCTACGGCTGGTTCATAGGTACTGTGGCATCTTCTGGGTATTATTAAAACTGTGCTCTAGTGTTGAGCTGTCGGGAAATTGTGGGAATTTGATGAATTGATCGAAGAGTTTAATATCGTCCGGAAATTATGTGATGGGATACAATATTTGGAATCCACAAGTAGTTATGAGATAACTAGATTGAATGTTATAAATCTAGCAGTTTAGTCTCATTTGATCGGTTGCCACGGGATTTTGATGCGATCAAAAGTCCGTCGCAATCACGTAGCGTACACGGATACTCACCGGGTAAAATTAATAGATAGACATGCTCCATAGCCCCGACCAAGTGACTGTAGGAGAACCCCGTCGCCAAAAGCATCCATTCGGGTGCTCGCGGCAGCGGTGTTCCGCCTTAGTGCACTTCGTCAACGCCATCGGGGGTGCGGCCGTCTACTAAAGTTTCCGACGAGCATTCGATCAGGATGTCGGGAATCTTGTTGAATTGCCCGACTAGATATTGAAAAGTGTTTTCGAGATCGAGACTAGAATGCGGGGTTTATAATTGTTATGCATGCGATGTCTAAGAAATTCATTTGGTTAGGCATGCGATGTCTAAGGTGGTTGCGGATTCCAACTATTGTAGTTTTTCACTTTCTTTTCTGCGACCGTAAGTGTAATATGTGGTGTATCGCCGGTTTCGTTGTTATATGTCAACGACAATTGGGATACGCATATTTACTTACATTGATGACATGTGATGTTATGTGTTGCTGTGATTTGTTATATTGGATCGTCGTAATTTGAGTAGACGGGGGTTTTATGTGAGATGAGAGTTTTTCATTTTCATTCATGTAAAATTTATTGTATGTAATATTCTTTTATTGGGGCACTTCCGGGTTGAGGATGATGTCACCATTGTATATTATTTACTTTTCCGCATTAGGATAGACCCAAGGCGAGGAGCACAAGTAACCGGGTTCTGGAGTCCAGTAGGAGACCATCTCGAGGAGTCGAGACCGGGTCTCCTAACTCTAGAATTGGTAGGGTTGCTTGCTGCTCTCATAGGGGTCTAGGGGTGTGGGATTGGCTATTCATCACGACCGTGGAATCCATGTTTTATACAGGCTTAAAATAAAACACGGAAATCCTAGTATATCCAATATTTCATATGTTGTTCTTCTGCTGCGATATCTGTGATGTGATCATTTGATATGTTGAGATGGATACATGATATAGTATATGTGATATATTATATAGACGTTGCTTATGTTTTACACCCGCGCTAGCACTGCCCCGCTCTGCCGTTAGTTACCTAACCTAACGGTGCACGAGGGGACATCGAGGCGAATGCGGATGGCATAAGCGTACGTTGTATTTATCTGTGATGTTTAGGTAACTTAAAATGATGGGACTTCATTAATGATATTAATGAAATAAAAGAAAGCTAAAGATGTTGTGGAATCGAATTTTCAAAAACAGGTAGCTCTAGTTATTGCTTTGCATAGCGGTATTCCTTGTAGAATATCCAGCACCTTATTCGATAAGGAAAGATCCGAAATCCCTTCACCAGGAGTGGCCTCTTTAGCAATAACTGGCAGATGCTACACACTCGGTTTGTCTTTTGATTGCTTCTATAGTTTTTGCTTTGCATAGTGGTATTTGTGAAATATCCTGCACCTTATTCGATAAGGAAAGAGCCGCGATCCCTTCACCGGGAGTGACCTCTTTAGCAAAACTAGTAAAAGCCTAAAAAACACTCCATTTTAAATCATTTGATTCTACAACGATATCAAGTTCATTACGCTCATGGTTTTCTTAAAAACCTGCGTAGCCCTCCGTCATTTCAGATATGTACTACTTAGAATTCATGCTGCGGTAGTTTGGCATGCGTCAAGGCGTAGTGTATGGTAGATAACTAGTGCTTATCTGCAAGCATACGATGCGATTGGATTAGGGTATTCGTACGGCATTGTTTGGCATGCGTCAAGGGTCGTATGGGTGGGTTTAATTCAATCAGGAAATGTACGGGTTGAACTTGACTAGCGGACTATGAGTAGTTTGGCATGCGTCAAGGTCATAGCACGCTAGGGGTAAAATATTATTGGGAATTTTAAATGTTGAAATTTGCAATGAGATTGCATACCTCTTATGAGATAGTTGGATCCCGATACCCACTGCGAGTAAGAGTTACTCCTGGGAGAGTTTTACACATTACAATTAGCCGATCAAGTAGGTGTCTAGAAAGGTGTCAACGGGGTTACGCCTCTGAGAAAATAAGGTTGATTTTAATTAAGTCCGTGCGAAAGCACGGGGAACCTCCCTCAAAGTACCGGCACTGGCCTGGCTGAAAGATTGGCGAACTTGTAAGGTGTAATTAATCCCGCTAGTCTTTCCTTTTAGGCTTTGAAGGAAGATTTGACTAAAACAGTGGGAGCCGTCCTGATTAGATATATTGATAACCGGTCTAATCTTGCAAGAGCATACGCTGAGTGTTTTCTTCTCTCTCTCTCCAGGTAGCGACCATGTCACGCCTTAATCAAGATAATAATACAGATGAATTGACCGAACCCGCTTGTTATACTGCGCTAGGGAACGTTGGTCCCGCTCCAACTTATAATTGTTATAAGACAGAGTAAGAAATAGGGGATTACCAGAATTCCCGTGCCCCCAAACGAAGAAAGTGTATGTTGATGCATCTTCTTCGGGTGTGTTCATTACACAGAACTGTTTCTCAGTATCCTTTACGTCCTGGGTATGAGATACCGGATCAGGATCCCGCAAATGTAATCTGTTACATAGGCTATAGATAGGTAGAGAACTGAGAACGGATGATAAGTTTTAAGAGTTAAAAATGGTGCAAGTGTTGCAGCCAAGTCTGTTGGCAGTTATCACCCTGTATTACCAAATACATTGATTCTGAACGAATGTTATTAGATACCGAACCTGATATACAATATCATATCAGTCTCTTTATTAGTAAAGAAGGATATAATTTTGTATTGTTGGATAATGTTTTGAACATTTCCTATATCAAGCGTTGATCGGTTCAGGCACGTTATCTAAAAACATATACGTTCTAAATCAAACTACAGTTCTTAACGTACGGAACACACACAATGGAAAAAGTTCAGAAATGAACGAATCCTTCTTGAGGCATTGTAGACTAGGTCATATCAATGCGACCCGACCAGCTAAGTTACATAGAGATGCATATTTAAATCTATTTGAATTTACATCTTGTGAAACTTGCCAGTCATGTCACAAAGATAAGATGACCATAGCTTCGTTTATTGGAAACAGAGAAAGAGTTGGTGAACTCTTGGGATTGATACATGATGATGTATGTAGGTCCCCTGTCTACATATGCCAGGATCGGTTCTTTGTACTTCATTACATTCTCTGATGATCTCTCAAGATTCAGACATATGTTACTGTTGAAACACAAGTCCGAAGCTTTTGAGATATTCAAAGAATATAAGATTGAAGTAGAGAACCAAAACAGGTATAAGTATTATATCCTTTGATGTGATCAAGTAGGAGAATACTTGAGCACGAAATTCTTGGACTATTCTAAAGGAGAATGAGATTCTCTTTCAGCATTACTCATCCGCATACACCACAGCAGGTCGGTGTATCGGGGCGGAGCAATCGCACCCTATGTGATATGGTGTGCTCTATGATGAGTACTACTGAGTTTCCTATTTCCTTTTGGGGGTTATGCACTTGTAAAGCTGCATACCTATTGAATAGGGTTCTAATCAAATCAGGTGCCTACCACTCCATATGTGATATGGTATGGGAAGAGCCCATCTCTTAAGGATGTTAAGATTTGGGGTTGTCTGGCCTATGTGAAAAGCATGATCCGGACAAGTTCGAGGCAAGGTCAGTTCTGTGGAAGTTTGTTGGATATCCCAAGCATTCGCAAGGGAATATCTTCTACCAAACTGAGGAGCAAAAGGTGTTTTGTTTCTCAGCATGCCACCTTTGAGAAAGAGAATTTCTTGTGAAGAAATTAGTGGTTATGAGGTAGAACTGGAAAGAGTTCCAGCTATACAAACTACTACTGATGATTTGGTAGAACCAAAGGATTCAATAGCTTCCAACGAACCTCAGCCTCTCCGCCGATCTGGTAGGGTTCCTCATCCACCTAAGAGATACTTCGGTTTCTCTATGACAGTGGGAGCGAGGATTGCATCATGAGATGATGACCCAACTAGTTTCGAGCAGGCCATCAGGAGTAGGGACTCTGTAAGAATGGCTGGATGCTAAGCGATCTGAGATGGAATCCATATACACCAACAGTCCCTTCACTCCAAGTAGTGAACTCCCGGACTCTAGAAAGCTCCACAAGATGAACGGAATAAGCTTGCTTGAAGTATTCTAGGCCGAAAATTATCTACGTCGAGGAGACACCAACACAAGCTACCTCTTCACTAATTAGGGTTTAGTGAAGCAAACACCCTAAACTAAATGGCTAGTATAGTAGAGGATGATGAAGTAGGAATTTTGCTCACTTTAGATTTATTTTTCTCACAATATTTCTTCACTTTTTGAAAAGCTAGAAAGCTTTCTCACGAGGAAGAAGAAGATGAAGTGGAGAAAGAATGAAAACTCATGAGGTGAGAATAGCAACCATGGGTGAGTTAGTGTCATACACTAACTCATGTAGAGAATAAACCATGGCTAACAATAATGGTTAGGTTAATAAATATCTACAAGTAAAACAAAATTAGTGGACTTGGTCAATGGTTCCACAATCTTCTACAAGCTTCAATCATGTAACTTAATTCCAACTAATTTGATTTACTTTAAATAAATAAAACCTTATCATTATTATAAGCATGGTGTGAGTCTCATACAACCATGTAGCATGTAGCATCTAGCTGTTAGTGTTTATCCCCTAAAGGCCATTACTGTATCATACTAGCTTGTATATTACTTAATGGAAGCTTGGGATATTCACAGTTGTATTGACAGTCTTGCTAAAAATGGTAGTATGCTACTTGGTTTATGTCTACTTTAATATGTGCATATGGTTCTTGTAACGTATCGCTTATACATATTAGTAGAGCCCTTAGGATCTTTGCTTGATTACCAGCGTTGTGATGGCAGCCACACTAGTGGGGCTGGGTAGTCTATAAGCAACATCCTATACAGGTCCCTAGTCGTAGGTTTATCGAGACAGGGCATCGATACTTCGGAGTAGACAAATGTGTACGCTTCTCATCCCAGTTGTGGAGATGGTCTGTCCCACAGCCATCAGTACGTTGTACTGGAGATAGTATACAGGTGCTCGTTAGGTTACGGGTACACCGGACAGGACTCGCCGGGAACTGTTGGTTGGTATTATACCCGTCGTCAGTTAACAGTTCCCAGGTGACATGAATACAGCATAGTCTGCAGACTTGACACTCTGCTTCGCCTCGAGTGTGTTCCCACTGTTCTTAGATTGCTACCCTACCACGGCTCAAAGGAGTCGTGCAAACAGGTAGCAGTTGGGTGCAGTCCCGAAGCACTTGGAGGCAGTAGCGGTTAGACAGGATTCGTCTCTCCCAGTATTGGGGGTTGATATCGCTCTGTGTCAGAGAGCCATTAAGCAAAGTCCCTGGCCAGGGCAAGCGAGATTTACTGGTAGGTTCCAGTAGTTTCTCAAGGTGTAATGGGCTTCGCTCCGACACGACTTATACCGGTTTTAAGGGACTGACGCTTGCCGCCCCCTAGGCCCGATATGCGATAGTCTTAGACGAACAGACCGGACTGTACGGAGATTGTTACAATAGACTTAGTAGGAGTTCGGATGGGTTTCCTTATCGTCCTTCTTATCGACATCTACCTGGGGACCGTTACGTACAGCTAGTGCCGCTTGCGGTCTGTGGTTAAACCCACTGCCAGCGTTGTGTCGAGTCTTTAGAGTCCCACATAGAGAGTTTCCCTGCTTCAGGCGAAATGATATAGAGGTCGTATGGTTTTACGACAGGGTTCGGACGCATACGTGTTTTTACGCACGTACGATATTCGGACAGTTTTTACTAGTCGGCTTTGGTTTAAACTAGATTCTAGTATCGGATTATTGGATTTATACAGTCTAAAGTTTTTCCGTGTTTTCACGGATAGGAGGGGCGTTCTCGTAATTTTTCGGGAAGCTTCTAGAAGTATGATGAGTTGGAGGCTAAGGTGGCATTTGCATTAATTGGATAAATGGGTCATGGTGTGATTCATACATTGAGTTAATGATTAATTTATGATTTATATGACTCATGTGATGAATCACTTAGTGTATTAATGAAACATGATGATATATCATTATTTGTTATTCATTTAATATATATGATATGTTTCATATATACAAATATGATTTCATTCATCCAAAAGGATTCTCATTCTCACCTTCTCTCTCCTCAAGCTCTCTCTCTCTCTCTTCAAACCCTAACCCTAACCTCTCATGTGTTGAGATCAAGGGTTAGCTAGACTAATACATCCCTAATCCAACTCTATATCCCCTAGGTAGGTTAGATTGGCACTTTGAGCAACCTAGTTACCTCAAGTTAGAGGTCAAGCTTGGAGTAGGAGCTCTCGGGTGGATCGTCTTTGACTCGAGGAGGCCTTTGAGGTGCCGACGTTCCAAAGAACCTACAAGGAGTGGAGGACAGCGATGAAGACCCGCAGGACAAGTAACGTGAGGTATAACTTCGAATCTGAGTAGTTAAACCTCTCGTAGTTTGCTAGTAATAGTTTAGATACGATTCATGCGCTCAAGTCCGTATTACGAAGCTTTGATAATTTTTTTTCATATATTCCGCCTCCCCGCAAGTTCGTGGGGTGCGTGACATGGACTTACACTAGCATGACACAAAAGATGTATATTAATATATATCACATATATATTAAGTGTACACTAGTGAGAAAAAGAAAACTTATGTGGGCTAATATTAGTTAATGTAAGATAATATATCAAATATATAATTATACATTAAATTATTAAATCAACACTTGATTTAATAATCCGGCTATATCACATACAACCGACTAATATCAAATGTATCAATTTGTCGAATCAACACTTGATTCGACAGCCCGGCTATATCACATATAACCGGTTGATATCACGTATCGCGAGAATAGAATACGGTATCATATACGCGCATTAATCTCGGTCCGCATATATCACATATGTGCTCCTACTTCGTTTCGCTTGAGCCAGAAAATCTCTGTGTAGGACTCTAAAGACTCGTCAATACGCCGGCAGTAGGTGGTGATCATATCAGTCACCCACAAGCCGCAAGCGGTCTGCTAAACGTAATGGCCACCAGGGTATTGAGCGATCAGAAGATCAACAAGCAAGCCTGCTCATACTCCTGCGAATCCATCAAGTAACACTACTGTACAGTCCGATCTCTTCGTCTGATATGTCGCATATCTCAGCCTTGAGGTGGTAAACGTCAGACCCCAATAGCCCTAATAATTCATGCCGATGTGAGGCTCATAACGGTTCAAGAAACTACTGGTAACACTTACCAGTAGATCTCAGCAACCCTGGCCAGGGATTTTCTGTTATGCTCAATCGAGCATAGCGCAACATCAACTCCCAATACTGGGAGAGACGAAATCCCCTCCTATCGCTCATTGCCTCCATGTGACTAGGGACTGTGCCCAAAAACCATCGGTTTGCACGACTCAGTAGAGCCGTGGTAAGGTGGAAATCAAAGCACAGTGGGAGACATACAAGACTCTATGATGATCTCGGGTTGACAGACTAATCTGTACCAGTGTCACCAGAGAACTGCTATCCGACGTGAGGTATAATACCATCTAGGAGTTCTCGGCAAGTCCGTTCAGTGTACCCAGTCTCCACTAAGCACCCGTATACCATCTCTAATGTCAAACACCAATGGATATGGGATCATCCATCGCCCATCATATGGGTCGAGAAGCGTATACGTTAGTCTACTCTGGAATATCGATGCCACTTCTCGATACTCTCACGACTAGGAACAATTGAAGGATGTACTTACCGACTACCTCTACCCCACTAGTATGATCTGCATCATAATTCTGGTAGTCAAGTACTCATCCTAAGGGCTTTATCAACATGTAATAGAGAGACAGTAAGTGTACATGTTAAGATAAAGAGCAACCAGATAGCATACTATCATGTCGAGCAAGAAAGTCCTCCCTATATATATGTCCAAGCATCCACTATAATATACATCACATGTACAATAATGGCCTTTAGGGCATACATATAACTAACAGAGGCCACCGAGCAGCTCCCTGCTCGGTCCATCCTTAGCGGGTAGCTCCTACCCATCTATGCTAAGGATTGAAACCCTCATCAAGAGGCCACCGAGCAGCTTCCTTTCTCGGTCAATCCCTGGCCAGTAGTTTACTACCCACCGACTCCAAGGATCGAAGCCCTCATCAAGAGGCCACCGTGCAGCTTCCATGCTCGGTCCATCCTTAGCGGGTAGCTCCTACCCATCTACGCTAATGATCAAAGCCCTCATCAAGAGGCCACCGAGCAGCTTCCCTGCTCGGTCTATCCTTAGCAGGTAGTTCCTGCCCATCTACGCTAAGGATCAAAGCCCTCATCAAAAGGCCTCCAAGCAGCTTCCCTGCTCGGTCCATCCTTAGCGGGTAGCTCTTACCCATCTACGCTAAGGATCGAAGCCCTCATCAAGAGGCCACCGAGCAGCTTCCCTGCTCGGTCCATCCATGGCTGGTAGTTTACTACCCACCGACGCCAAGGATCAAAAGCCCTCATCAAGAGGCCACCGTGCAGCTTCCATGCTCGGTCCATCCGTAGCGGGTAGCTCCTACCCATCTACGCTAATGATTAAAGCCCTCATCAAGAGGCCACCGAGCAGCTTCCCTGCTCGGTCTATCCTTAGCAGGTAGTTCCTGCCCATCTACGCTAAGGATCAAAGCCCTCATCAAAAGGCCTCCAAGCAGCTTCCCTGCTCGGTCCATCCTTAGCGGGTAGCTCTTACCCATCTACGCTAAGGATCGAAGCCCTCATTAAGAGGCCACCGAGCAGCTTCCCTGCTCGGTCCGTCCTTAGCGGGAAACTTACTACCCATCTACACTAAAGGTCTGAGGCCCTCATGGAACCGCCGAACAGCTTTGTTTCTCGGCCGACGCCAACCAATTCAAACTTGGCTGTAACAACTCCAATTTTTGTATACCTAAATTTGAATTAAATTTGAAGTATACTCGGAGTATTAATGTTGCTGCTAACACTTTAAGTATCTATCTCTTTACAATAATTACAAGAAGGAGCTTGCAGCTCATTGGTAATACCTTGCACTGCTGAACCAAGCCACCAGAGTTCGAATCCCACATCCCACATTATTTTTAGCACATTTTTCTTTAAAATTCTTGGAAGCCCAAAAGTCCACAAGCCATAACTCCCAAACATTGAACTGAACCCAAAATTTGGAGTATGCCAAAACCCTAGTCAGGAGACCCCACACCCAACGCCGACCGAAATCGGCTGGAATCGGCCAACTCGGCCGGCGGGCGGCCGGCGCCGCCGGCCGGAGTTGCGCCGACGGCCGGGGTCCCAACATGAAAATGTTGGCGTTTGGTCTTCTGTAACTCATGGTTTACTCCATTTTTACTGTAGCAGTTCTGAATGTTAAATACAACCCTTTTAATGCAAAATTTTAATGTTTTTCTTTAATTTTTACAAATTCTTTTTTATAGAAGAAGACCCTTCACCTACCCTACCTAGCTACCCTATAAATAGACCCCTACCCCCTACCTTCTCATTCCAAAACCCTAGAAAAACTCTCTTGAAATTTTCACAAGAAGTGTGCTTTGAAATCGAGTTCCCGGCGAAGCCCTGACGGAATTCCAGCGACGTGTTTTGGATCAACCGGCGACGAAACCACCCCTCGGTCTTCCTCTCCAGTTCTCTTTACTCTTTAGAAGAGTTTAAACCCGTAAGTCCCATCTTCTTTCTTTTCTATTTCTTAAAAATACGGATTTATGGAACCCGACGGAAATCGGAACAAACCGATTTCCGGTTCAATTTTTCTACAAAATATCACTTGTCACCTAATCCACAATACCCTAACATATTCACGTTGACTATTAATTACATAGAAACCAATTTAAATAAAGTTTCTCACATGAAATGATAACTTTCTTGTAAAACCGTATTCTTTTCATAAAAATACCATGAAGTTTATTTTTCTTCGTTTAATCATTTTCCTCACTCCTAAATATGTTCATCTTGATAAATAAACTTGTAGAAATCAATTTGAATTAATTTTCACACATGAAATGATAACGTTTTCAAATACCGTATTCTTGCGCTTAAATATCTTCAAGTTTAATATATCATATTTAACCTCTAAACTTCGCAATACCTTAAAATAAGTCACGAGGTAATGACCTACCTCTACACATACACAAATATAACCTTAATTGATATCGTTAAAAATATAGAATACGAAAATACAGGACTTTTCACTAAAATACCATATTCTTTATAAACCTTTTCTAAAAGCTTTAAGTTGCACACAATTCTAAATAAATTTTTTTTAAAATAAAGCACGATATGTCATGGACATCGATCGTTTATCAAAACTTTCTTGTGGTGTCTAGGCAAGTGTGTCTAGGCTAGTGGTTTTTAATTAGGCCCACGACTGTGGTTCCTTCCCACTTACCTGGCACTTACCTGGCCGCAATTGACGGTGAAGAGGCGATTTGAGGCTTCTAATGACTTGTCGTTTAGACCTTAGAAATAGGCTAGTTGGCTTAGGAAACCCTAGAAAATAAAATACGGAAATCTATACCCATTTACAAATAAATACCTTTTAATTATAAAACCGTTTTCCTAAATGAATAGTATTTGTTAAACCTAAGCAAAACGCCGCTACAACCCACTTTTGGGGAACCCGTTAGGGATAGTACGGTTCATCGTGCACCCGCGGGCTAGTAGTGCAAGATTCAGACCTCCGCAAGGAGCATTCGGTCTCGAAAGGTTTAAAATACGTCATTTAAGAATAATGTGATTTTGGAAAATAAAATATTTATTTAAAATTATTCTTGTATTAATATATATTTAAATACCATTTAGACACCTATTTTATTATAATATAAAGTTTCACATTTTCCTAAAAATTACAAGATTAAAATTTACATTAAAATACCATGAGTTTCAAATAAATCAATTAATACTTTTATTAGGATATATTCACTAGAATAACACAAATAAAATTCACACTCATTATAACTATAAAGACCAATAACAAATACTTGAGGTGTATTTTGAAAACTATACAATAGTACTTTTTACATAAAACACCCTCAAGTTTTATAAATTACAATAAGGCCCCTAACAATTATTGAACTTCAATTCACTTTCTTTTAGTCTGACTCGGGTTAGAGTCTGACTATTTCTGACTTGAATATGATTCAAGTCAATCTATATTCTTTCATATTCCAACTCAAGATGAATATATGAATCCCTGAATCCAGTTAACAATCTATATAACTTGATTGAACCGAACCATGGATATTCCTTCTACATGTTTCCCAGTATTCCATTTACATGACTCTATGGTTATAACCGTTTCCTGATATCATGGTTTCGGTCAGTCAGTCAATCGATCATGCAATCTATACCATTTTTACAATACAACAATACTACGGGGTTTAAGGGGTAGAATGGTACGGAAGGTGTTAAAGGTGGCACGAGGTGGTCAGATTAATACACCTAACCTGAATCCCATTGCTGTTGTACCGTGGCATAACGGTTCCTTGTACTACACGTGCCCTAGTCTCTGGCAAGTGAGACTCCCCTCGTATACACTGGCATTCTTCAGTACCAAACTACAAACAACAGCGATAACATAACCTTATAACAATAGTTTACATTCTAAAAATGTACCTTCTTATACTGTCTTCTCTACTTCCCTCTTACCTTTGGGACTTACCGAGCGATCTGTTCCCTGACGACATTCTGTTTCTCTTTTCTTTGAATGTCGTCAGGTGACTTGGACCCGGCGGAAGTTGAGCCATCACAAGAAGATTTGGAGCATTTTGCCGAAGAACCAGCAGTATAATTTCATTGTACACTTTTCTTTTCAGTACTTTACATTTCCTGTTATGCCACTGTTTAGGAATCTTTATTTCAGTTGTATTTCCTTTTCATGTATTGTACAAAGAATGTTAATAAATAAAAGTTGATGTTCTTTTTATACTCTTGTCTCTTGTGTATTTATTTTATATTGCTTAGCTACGCTTAGCGTATGTATTTCTGAGTACATACGTAGCGGACCTCGCCACGTCCCCTTCGCCGTACACTGGGAAGCGGAGCGTGACATTGGCTATTGTCTAAGTTACTCTAAGAGAAGTAGTCACCGGTCCAACTCAAAGTAATGGGCAAATCTATACCTTTCTACTCGAAAGAGCCAACCGACGTATCTTAAGTGAGCGATCATCACCTCGACATCAGGCATATAAGGACACCGACCTTTGTATACTTGACAAATAATTAGCTTTCACTCGACGCGCGATCGCCATCTAAAGGACCAGTCATCGACCTACGGTCTGACTCGCGATACGAGGAAAACGCTAACAGGCTCACACAAGAAAACATAAAATCAAAACGGCTTTATTCACAATCTGAGAGTCTTTACAAAAGGTATTATAGGTTCCTCGGCCTTACAAAATTGCCCGAAGGCTTACAAGATTTTTAAAAAAAAAAGAAGAGAAGAAGACAGAAAGGCTCAGGCCTCGGGACCGGGGAGGACTTCGATTTGCTTGCCGTCGGGAGCCGGGGCGGCGGCTTTAGGGTCGACGCTCCCACCAGGAGCTTCGGCGCTGAGATCCGGGGCCTTATCTCCAGCACTCCCGCCGGGAGCCTCTCCCCCGGCGGCACTTCCGGCGGCATCCCCCTGCGTCTCATCCTCGGAAAGGGGGTGCTCGAGCCGGAGCTCGCCGTCGGCAAACCCCGGCATCAACGCCTTGACGACATCGAGAGCTTGATGTCAGACAATGGCCGAGGGGTCGAAAAGGTCGGCGTAGAATTGTTCCAACGTCTTGTACCTCTCCATTGCCTTTGCGGCCCGGAGGTCGGCGATCTTTATCCCTTCCTTCGCCGCCTCGGTTTCCCTTTTAAGGGTGTCCCGCGTCTTCTTCATCGGGGCGTTGAGCACCCTGACCTCCTTCAACTAGCCTCGGCGGCTTTGTTGGACTCCTTCAGAAGTCGGATGGACTCCTTGCATTTGGAGTTCACCGCCTCCTCGGCGGCCACCCAATTTTCAAGGGCGGCGATCCTCTCCCTCGCCTGACGCAGCTCCCGGCACAGGGCCTCCTCCCGCGAGGAAGACTCACCTGCCATCTGCATCGCCAGAGCAATTTACTCGTGCTCCATGTCGGCAATGAGGGCGCAGTGCTGAAGGACCTGAGAAAGATAAAAGAAGGGGTTAAAAAGCATCCGATCCGACGAAAAAATGCTTAACGAAAACCTAAACGGAAAGCGGATACTGACCTATACAGCCTCCTGAGCAATGGCGGCGACTTGGGCCATGAGGGTCCCCCGGGGGATTTTGCCCTCGGCCAATCGTTCCATCTCCGAGAGCAAGCTATCGGCAACAGAAAGCCCCGAGGGCACCTCGAAACAAACGTCCCCATCCTACACGAAGATCGGGGAGGACGGAGATCGAGATACTGTCCTCTTGTACTTCTTGAGGGGGACCTCGGGGGGGTCGGCCTCATCCTCTACCTCGAAAGCCGGGGGCTCCGGATCCCGAGCATGCTTACGGCTCTCCCCACGGCTGGTCTCCGAAGCCCGGGGCGTAGTGGAAGGCCTAGCCGGTGCGGCCTCCTTTGGGGCCGGGCTCGGAGTGGGGCGGGACGAGCCATCACCCCCCGTCTTCTTCCCCTTCTTCACAGCTATGGTTGCCAGGAATTTGGATCGGTCCATCGGTTCTGCAAAATGGAAAATACACAAAGGGGGTTAGTGACGCCAGAAAGAACAAAAGAAAAATATGCAAGCCTAGAAACGTCGACTAGGCTCCTAACTTACCCATGAATCGAGCGGGGCTGAGCCTAGCCCAACCGAGGGCCTACAAGGAAAGCAAAACATTGTCCCGTTGGATAGGCTCCCACATCAACACCGCCCTCGTCTCGGGAGAGGACGACCGCTTCACCCGCAAGCAGTCGGCCATGTGCCACTGTACAGGCACATGCCAATCCTCACCCTCGGGTTGCCCAACGAATATGAACTTCTCCTTCCATTCGTGGATGGAAGAAGGAACTACTATGACCCCCGACCCGGCCGCCCCTCCCCTGCGTTTTCTAAAGGAAACGTACACCCAGCTCGGCTCGTCCTTACGGGTGCCGGGATGATTTTTATAACAAAGAGAGGAAAGGAGAAGGGTCAAGCTGAAGGGGATTTCTTCAAGTCTCAACCGGACCAGAAACCCGAGGAGAATTCTCCATGAGTGCGTCACTAGCTGGCCCAAGGCTAGTTGAAAGCAACGTAGCGCCCTGCATACCTCGGGGGAAAACGGTAGACGCAGTCCATCCCAGAATGCGTCCAGGTACAAGGTGATCTCCTTGCCCTGCACCTGATCCGCCCTCTCGCCCTCCCTAGCCAAACGAAGCGAATAGCTAGGGGGAATGTGGAAACGAGCCCGGATCGTGGTAAGCTCGTCCACATTCCTTAGGAGGGAGGGCGCATCGCGAGCGTTCCCGATGCGCGCTTTGGGGACCTTTCCCGTCGTCTGACCACGGGCGGCGTGGGTAACCCTAACTCTACAAGGGGAATCTAACTCGGATGGGGCAGAGGAGGAAGCAGAGGAAGACTCCCAAGACTCTACCCTAACTATCTCAACAGACTCCTCAGAAGAAGACATCTAACCTGATTCAAAGAAGGAGTCCTCCGGGGAAAGTGCACGAGAGACCCGACCTAAAGGAAAGAGTGTCGAGCCATCTCTCGCGGCAATAAGGAAATGATGGCGAAAGTGTGGACCCTGGGGGGATCCCACCTCTATTTATAGTACTTTGGCAAACGTATCCGACGGCTCAGATCCTTTCCCGCCAAAATGACGCTTCGCGCTCGCCAGCCATCAACGCTTCACATGTTGCGCAACCATTGGAGATGCCTCTTCGAGCGCAGAAGACGGTGATGACCCGTCACGTCCGCCAATCGGCGTCGGACACATGGTCCGTACCCCAACGGACGTACGATCGAATCGGCGCTCCCTCTTTAATGCATGATCTCCTCTCTGATCCGCTGACGTCATCGAGGATACGCCTAACCGTCTCGGAAATCCGCACTGACGAGGTACTTAACTACGAACTGAGCCCGGGGAACCGATCAGACCACTCTCGACCCGGCCCATAAATAGATCGGGACGAGAGTGGGGGGCCTAATGATGATGCTCATAATCAGGAACTCCCCAGATCATGACACGTAGCAGATGACGTGTCCCGAGGCATACGGAAACAGGGTATGAACCACGCATTGGAGGCATCCCCCGGGCTATCGTCCCACTACTTGGACCCGACTTCCGAGGATGCCCTGAACGTTCCTGCGCTCGCCATGTATACGGCCAATGGCTCGCCTCCGAGCCCTCCTGCACGCCGAGCTCCTCGGCCCTTCGCCTCCGAGCTATCACAGAACCGAAGTGGCTCGACCTCCCGCCCTCTTTTAGGCCTCTCGCCGAGCTAGGGCTCTTCGGTTCTATCGGGTGACCTAGAATGCGGGTCACAGACGACTCCGCCACGGCTCCGCGAATCTAGCCAGGCGCGAGATATCCGCTGCCCCACGATCCCGCATTCTACGCCGTCGGATCCCCCATTAACGAGCGTACCTCGTCATTAATGGGGATCCCGCCATTCATGCAGGCGTAACACCAGGGGTGTAATGGCCGGCGAGGATCTCGCGCCAGCTAGCCCATGGCAGCCGCTATATAAACCCCTCTCTCAGACGACTCAGGTAAGAAAATTTTACCCTAATAGGCCGCTACTCTGCTCAAATATCTCGACTAACTTGATCGTCGGAGGGTCCACGGTGGTACAACCACCTCGGGACTTCTTTGCAGGTAGCTCGGCTTCATTCCAAATCAAACCCATTGAGATCCACACGCTTCAGGAAGCAACCCTTAAACCCAATCTCAGTCATTCATCAATACTCGTGACCGATCGACGGAGGACAGCATCTGAAGAAGATCCTGACCTCCATCATGTCTGAACCCTTCATCACCGAACCATTGGTTAGGTTTCGGCAGGAATTTATCTAACTTCTCGATCGTTAGTTAGATTCTTTCTTTTCTTTCCAAACAAACTTTTTAAAGCATTGAATATTGTTATTAATATTCCTGACAATAATGGCATTTGCAAAACAATGAATAACCTGTTGGTCCAAATCTTCCCAGTCGCATTTTTCCACGTAATGGCAGCCTGAAAAGCCGCGTCTTTTTATTTCTTTTGACCCAGTCATACTATCAGGAGGCTTCAATATTAATTTCTTTTGACCTAATCATACTAGTTATACTATCTGAAGGGGTCGATATTAATATCGAACCTAGGAAAACTCGCCTATCTTTAATACTTTGCACATCTCAATAAACTCTTGAGATTTTTATAAATAGGAGCGACAGTTGTTAATTCTTTAACCATTTCCCTTTTGTTGGATCCTGGAGATGACCTTATATTTACAAACAACAGTACATTTCTCGGCCTGAGAATAGATTGATATTACAAGCAAACGGTCATCCCAAGTAAATAAGCAACGTGTGGATGTGGTTTTGGCTGAATAATCTTCTACCTCATCATTTTGAGGGCGTCCGTCCAGGATTTAAAGGATCTACGGTTGTTGAGTTGCATATCTCGCCCTCATTCAGGAACTACTTAGCAACCGACCAAAACGTTATCTAAAGACCGCCCGCCTGCCCAGCATCGGACATTTGACTTGCAGGCGATGCGAGCCCTAGATGGCGCTTCGGCCTTCGGACTCCATGCTCGGCCTGATCTCGAGTACCTTGAGTGCAGGACCATAGCTCTGATCACTCATCCGACCACAGGAAAAGTGCTACTGGATCGGTCGTTGATGTTTTGAGGGGCTGAGCATGGACCAATTACCTCGCCCTAGGCAAGATTCAAACTAGACCCGTCGAATCGAGGACGCAGGAGTGGACATCTGTATCGCCCTCGATGTTGAACCTGTTCTGGATCCAACCATGGGGATCCTCAGCCTTACACACCGGCGCGAGCAACCACGTCGAGGTCGTACGCCGGCGTCAAGATCGAGAGCCGTCCCATCAAGTGTTTCTAGGAGTGGATCGGGGACGAAAGAGGCATTACTCGTCGATGAGGACTGGGCTTATCGGTCTCGAACAGGGCCTCAAAGGTAGCGATGATTTGATCGACGGCGATCAGCTACCTATCATATCTGTAGCTATCGGAGCCGCAAAAGAACTAGGGTTAAAGGTAGAGCTAATTTGTCTACGAATTTTATGTTGATTTTGGCAGTCCTCTCCTTAGTGCTCCTCAAGGCTCTTTTATAGGTACTGATGACTTTGGACTCAAGCTTTCGGTAAACGGGCCGAACCTTATTTCTCTATCGGCCCGCTTTCCAGATACATCTTATCCTATTCGATCGGATCGACCACTTCCTGATGGGCCGAACTACCTTTTGTGGGCCAAATCAAAGGAAATTGATTTTATCCCTAAAATCGGTTCTCAGTTGGTTTTTAGAAGAAAAAAAAGAAAGAAGAATAAAAAATGGCTTGGACTAGGGTTCTTAAATATTTTTTTTAAGGATTAATAGGAGATTAAAAACTCCATAAAAACCTTTATTTAAACTGGAAGGACAAATTAGTTATAAATTACTCACGTGATTCTCATATGGAATAAAAAGGCAATATTTTAACAACAGAGTATCCGCAGATAGTAAAAAAATGGTATGAATATTAATCCGCTGCTTTCACCGCCGTTTCAGGCATTTATCAGTCAATTAGGTGAAACATGGAGCTATTTAAATTCAATTTAGCCAAGATTTCCCAATATTCTCCCCGCTCTGGATATTTTGCATTCCCATTACCCGATCAAACCCAAGTCCTTGTCTTTTCAATATAAAAAAACCCTAACCGTCCTCGACTTCTACCCACTCTCATCCCTCAACTTCTCTTGCCACCGCGCCTCGACCTCGACTGGGACCTCCCCCAATCTGCCTCCCACCCTCGAAACCGTTGCTCCTCGGATCTCGCTGCCGAAGCCACCGACGGCGACCATCCTTCGATCTCGCCGCCGAAGCCACCTCCTTTATTCACACCAAGGTAATTTCCATCAAGCTTTCAATTTTTTCTGCGTTCCTAATTAAGTTTAGATGAACAAGTATCATGCATTATTCATCGTTATCCTAAGTCCTAACTCTAGTGAAATCCAACTTTATTTAAACCTAATCGACTCTGATCCTAATCAACCTTAACTATAAAGTATATACTAATATGATTCATGAGGAGCTGCTGAAAACTAACAATATCTGCATTTCTTAATTCCACCAACTTTTTCAATGAGGATAAGAGAACCCATACAATTTAATTTCTTTCATGCACCGAAGGATTTGTAATATTAAGCTCTCAGCCTATATTCTTAGTGGCACAGGTGTTATCAAGTTACAGTTTAGCCTACCCTATATTTTCAATAGTTTGAAGTGCCATGCATGTGAGAACATTTAGTCTAATTATAATTATTATTCTAGTGGTTGCTGGACGCTTTCACCTTTTCTTTCCTTTTATTTCCTTTGTCTGTTGTATACATATGAATGCATGTCCTGTCCTTGTATTCCTTGTTCACACACTACAGACTTTTAGTTCCGTTAATTGAAAATCTCCCTTAAAGCCTAATCATAATTCTATTATAATTTCTCTTTATAAAACCATATTCCCTAATTATTGATTACTCTTAATAGTTGAATTTACTTAGAAAACACAATTTACATGTAGATTTCCGTTCAACAATTAGTGTATGTAAAAGCCTTTTTTTAAAAATATGAGAGCGCACATCACTTGTTGGATTTGATATGCGGTTTGTTGGATATAGTGCCCTCAGAGTCAATTATTGAATCGCAGGCACGTGATTGCAATGATTGAGGGAGGACCTATACCGGTAGGACAGTCTTACTCGAGAGCTTTGTATACTATCTGGTTTGTCTTTATCATCGTGTACAGTTCACTATTACACATTGATAGAAAATAGTATACTATCTGGTTTATCTTTATCATCGTGTACTGCTTTAGGTGATGGTACAGATCACTATTGCACGTTGATAGTGTAAGTCCACGGTAGCGCCACGGCCGTCTGATAGACGCCAAACGCGGAACAAAAACTTTTACAACTGGCGCTATCGTGTACTATAACCCGGATCTGCCATTATTGCTAAACTAACAAACTACAAAGTGGGTAGAAAAGTTATACCGAACGATCCGAGTCCTTCGGTCTTCAACCATCATCCCACGCTTTGTTGCGGCAGCTCCGATCTCCTGAATCTCCAGTCTTTTCGTCCAAGTGACACCACGTCAACGGATCTTTAAACGGGCTCCCGCCTCTGAATCGAGGCAACTCGATCATCAAGTTTGCAAAAACAGATGACCAAGATTGATATAGAGAATGAGTAGAACACTTTATCTTGTTACATCCAAAGCTATGGATGAACGATTAATGAAATTGCCTTTTGGATCGGGTGAAATGAGAAATCTAGTTATGTAATTTCCATGAATCCATAACCATAATCTTTTTAACAAAAAATTACTTTTCATCTTCAAGAGGGGGCCGGCCATATATAAGTGAGAAGGGGGGTGAATGTAGGAAAAAAGTGGTGACCATAATGATATGATACTTATCATAACACAACATGAAAACAATGACTCACTTAAAACAATAAATGCAAACCAATAATCATTAACCTAGTCACCTTAACACATCATCATACATTTAATGCTAACTATGAATCATCAAGCCTTGTCACCATCTAGAAACTTCTAAAACCTTCCACACACTCATGACTCACCTCAAGAAAAGATAAATCCGTTTTTAACCGAATGTTAAAGACGGGTGATAGAAAAACTGGAAACTGGCAACTTCCAAAAGCGATCCCGAAACGAATTTCAGGATAACCCTGTAACAGTATAAACATACCCGCATTTGTATTACTACCGAATACCAATGCAACCGAGACAAAAATATTATATCTACACAGTATAATACTCGGATCCGGCTTAAACCAAAGCCCACCAGTATTATCTGCCCGAAAAATGACACGTGTGTAAACGCACGTGCATTTTCCGAACCCTGCCATAATCATACGGCCTCTACAACGTTTCGCCCGAACTTGGGAAACTGGCTGTGGGGGACTAATGACTCATCAACACACTGGCATTGGGTATAACCACTAGCACGTCAGAGGTACTAACTGTACGTAACGGTTGCCTATGTATTGATTGGAAGGGAAGCTGACGAGCGAATTCATCCAGAAATCCTACCGAGTCTGACAGTAACAACATCCGTACAGTCCGGTCCGTTCGTCTAAAGAGTATCGCATATCGAGTCTAGGGGGGTGGATAAAGTCAGACCCCTAATGACGCGATAATTCGTGTCGGTATGAAGCCCATCACCACCTGAGAAACCACTGATCTAAATCAGTAATTCTCCACTACCCCGGCTGAGAATTTCTAGTGATGGCCACCCGTGCACTGTGCGACATCAACCCCCAATACCGGGAGAGACGAATCCCCGACGATCCGCTCACTGCCTCCATGTGGCTCGGGACTGTACCCAACTAAAACCTGTTTGCACGACTCCTTTGAGCCGTGGTAGGGTAGTAATCAAAGCACAGTAGGAACTCACACGAGACAAATGACGATCTCAGGCCGACAAACTAACCTGTATACATGTCACCAGGGAACTGCTATCTGACAATAGGTATAATACCAACTAGCATATTCCCGGCGAGTCCGTCCAGTGTATTCATAACCCAATGAGCACCTGTATACTATCTTAGGTGAACAACTGACACCAATGGCTTGTGAGACCGGCCACCGCCCCTCGTCAGGGTCTAGATAAGTATACACCAGTCTACACTGGAGTATCGATGCCCAGTCTCGATACTCCTACGACTATGGACATTTAAGGATGTGCTTATAGACCCCCAGCTCCCACGTATATGTTCGCCATCATAATGCTGGTAGTCAAGCAAGCATACTATGGGCTCTATCAACATATACATGATGATAAAGACAAACCAGATAGTATACTATCATCTCGAGTAAGATTGTTTTATCGGTATAGGCTCTCTCTCAATCATCATGATCACCTGCCTGCGACTACGATAATTGCATTGAGAGCACTATTACCAACAATCTCCCACTTGCACTTAAGGCCAATTATTGTGATGTCGCATACTCACAGCCCGTGTGATACCGAACATCCAACTTCTCTACTAATCAGTTTCACAAAACTAGTTTGTAAAACTCTTGTGTTCGAGAAATAGCCTCAGTGAGTGGATCCGCCCTGATGTTTCTTTCTATGTCTCTCTTAATCTCAAATTCGCGCGGAAAACCATCTCTCGAATTGAGTAATACTTATCTTAGAATATGTCTGGATATCTGATAGGACCTAGTTCATAAATGAACTACAAATCCAAACTTTTTAGTCTGTATCGATAACTGAACCTAATCAGCATCCAGCACCAAGTCTCCCACAGTATCCTCTTGGACCATCTGTTCATAATACTGTCTCTCGTCAGAGGGAAAACTATAACTCTGACAATCACTCAGTCATGCATGTCACCTTTGAAACCTGGAATGATAACCGTCTCTCGAAGGAGGCTGCCGTCATCAAATCCATAGAACATGCACTTATGTTCTAAAACCGCTTCCTTATGTTTCTTCAGGATTGGATTAATATAAACTTATCGCATCTAGTGCAAAAACATCTGGTGTGGTACTTGACATCTCACGATTGACTCAATTGCCTAAGCAAGTGATCTGCCAATCATGCACATCCCTCTCCTTTTTAGTCTGTAAGACACCTTTAGAGAGGGTGATTCCATCATCTGCAGGTACTCCACCATGCCATGAGTCATCTATTCCAAAATACTATTAGAATACTGTCAAAGTACCTAGATTGGGAAACTACCCAATTCTAGATCTAAAACCATAGATCTAGTAGTAACCAGAATGTCTGATATTATATCCATATCCTTTGTGGAGAAACAACTGTGTGACGACCACAGTATAACCGATTGTAGTATAGGAATTTTACTTCCTACTTTATGTATATCATCCAAATACCAGGACATCACACCCTACTACCTTCTCAACGGATCCACCCCTTATTCTGATGAAGTCAAACCGATGACTGTCACATCAAAAATAGATGATCTATCTCCGCTATATCTGCTCAAGTCTATAAATAGACAAGCTACTTGCCCACTATGCTTCTGCTGCTCTCACTGACCACAACCATCCTCTTGCAGAATAATATACACGTGCATTTCTAAAGCTAGTTTAGAACGACTCTATACTTAACTTCCTGCCGGGTCTCATAGCCTGGAACAACAGTAGTGTCAAGTCTGGGTAAACAAGAACCTTCCTGTCACTGTCCTTGAGGCTACCGGAGTACCTCTCGAGTGTCTGAGGTCATCCACCATATCTGCGGAGTGGCTAATGGAATATCAAACCTGATCGAATCTTTAAGTCCTATTAAATTTTCCGTAATCGTTTGTGGTTCTGGAATCACTTCCAGTTCTACCATACTCCTACTATTGTTTTCTGAAAAAATCCATTTTACTAAAACTGTAGCGAGTCAAGAACAATATCACTATTGATCTTCCAGATGGTAGAATGCCAACCCTCGTAAAAGCCAGGGTCAACCCACAAACTGCTATTACAGAAACGTGCCTTGAGTTATCCAGAGTCTGGTTTTAAGCATAAGCTGGACAACTCACCGTACCTTAACTTCGTTAAGATATGAACCATTCTATATCTAATATAGAAACTTTGGCACTTATTTAATTGGAACCCGATTTTAATCATGCAGCTGTCTCCAGTGCATATCAACTTAATGGAGAGAGGCTAATCAGCATTACTCAACTTAGGAATCCATCCAATTATGAGTAACCTGAAAAAGAAACAAGTTTCTCAAAACCATTACTATCATCTGAATACCAATCACAAGAATCTACATCTTCGATCTCTTTGAAGAATCCCGATACTTGCGATACTTGGTTCTCTACTTTATTTTTATACCCACAACTTCTCAAAACTTAGATATTATATTTCTACGAAACACTTGTCTAAAAACTAGAGAAGTCATAAGTAAATAGAACATAGTACGAGGACCAACCCCTTTGTCCTGATGGATACTGGACAACATACAATACTCTGTATAAGTCCACTGAGTTGAATAACTCAAAACCTGTGCGTCGTAGGTTGAAAACTGTACCCAGACGATTTCCCCAAATATCACCAATTACAACGAATTCCGATATAATGAGGATGATCACCAAATCCCAATAACTTACTCCCACTCATCATCTGTAAAACCATACAGATGTGAGAATCATACCTGGTAAATACATACCCTGGAGTAAGTATCTAATCGGGAAATCAGTTCTCCTTTAATAATGCACTGAAACATGAAAATGTTTCGTAGGGGTATCCCGGTATTCCTAGTAATGTCTCTTCCATAATCCTATTCATGACTTTAACCGTATATTTGTTTGCCACCTCTCCAAATCCCTTTATTTGTCTTTATTCATACCTTCTGTACACCATCGTTAGGCTAAGTGGTTTTCTTCATTTCCTACCGTTCGGCACCAGCCTATGGTTTGGAAGAAGACTATCCAGTAAGCATAATAGATGTACCCTCCTCAACCTAGGAGTACTCGCAACTTGAGAGAAGATGATGATAAAAGACAGCTGAATAATATCTTATTCTATTAAAAGTGAAATAGGAGTGGCGATGAAGTACACGGTTTGGTCGTGAATGATAACAGTCGCAATTTACTTTGCCCTCTTTCTAATCCTTTTATTTTGTCTTTACATATTACCTTTTGCACACCCTACTTAGGCTAATTGATTTTCTTCATTCCCTACCTTTCGGCTCCTGCCTATGGTTTGGAATAAGACTATCCAATAAGCGTAACATGTGTACTCTCCTAAACTAAGGAGCCCTTGCAACCTGAGAGAAGGTGATAATAAAAGACAACCGAATAAACCAATTCTATTTCTCCTGAACCTGGATCCATCCTCGAAGAAGTCCCTTCGAGTTCGTATATAACCATACGATGGATCTATCCAATAGAAGTGGATGTCCGTAGTAATACGGGATGTTCTGAGAAATACAAAGGATAAAAGAAGGAGCGGCAATGACTTATGCAACTTTAGACAATCCAAAAGCCAGTATTTTAAGAAGATCCGGTCAACTTGGTCACTGAGTCATAGTCTAGGGTCGGTCAAAGGTCGCTGCCAAAGAGAGAGAAAGAAAAGAAACACTCTGCGTGTACTTTAACCTAGATCAGAATGGTTATCACTTTATCTAATCAGGAAATCTCCTACTGTAATCTCAAATTCTCCTCCAAACCTGAAAAAAGAATTAGTCTGGATCACCCGAAGAGTAAACCAAATCATCAGTGAGAATCGGGATCCAACTATCATCGCATGATAACTTGATGGAAGCCACTCAAGTTATCACACTCCAGAAGGTATGCGCATGCCTGGCAAGTTTCCTGTATGTTTGAAACTCCCGATATAATTTTTATCCCATGCTCTTATGACCTTGACGTAGGCCAACAACTCATAAGTCACATGTCAAGTTCTACTCGTCATTATCCAGGTTAATTTGAACCCACCCGTACAAGCCCTTGACGTGGCCAACAAGGCTATACATCTGTCCCAAACCAACGCATCTATCTATGCAACAAATGAATACCCCAGCAGCTACCAAACACTATGCTTTGACGTAGGCCAACAAACATAGCTTGAATACTACTGACCATCCATAAGAAATGACGGAGAGCTACGGCTGGTTTTTGGCGAAAAACCTTTAACGTAATGAACTTGATATCGTTGAAGGAACCAGATAGCTTTTATAAAAATATAGTGACGAAAACCTTTACTAAAGAGGTCACTCCCGGTGAAGCGATCTCGGCTCTTTCCTCGTCGAATGAGGTGCAGGATATTCATAACCGAATACCACTGTGCATAGCAAAAGCGTACGTCTGTAATATTAGTTTTTAAAATTGGTTCCAACAACATCAAATATAGGTTTGTTTTATCCTTACATTGATAAGAATCAATGCAGTCCCATCAATTAATCACACCAGAAAAGAACGAAAATATAATGTACGTATATGCCATCCGCATTCGCCACTGGGTCCCGTCATCACCCGTTAGGTTACTTAACTAACGACAGAGCGGGGACTGGACTAGCGCGGGTGCAAAACATATACAACATCTACTAGTATATATAAATATTTAATAATCGCTCCAGGCGTGATAAATATGCAACATTACAGAAAAGTAATAAGCATCACAGAACAATACAGATAATCTGAGATCCCCGGGTTTCACAGAGCCGCTATGAAACCCGACGTTCCCTGGTCGTGTGGATAGCCTGTGCAATGAAACCTAGACCCCTACGGGTGCGGCAAGTTACCCGCCAAAACCTGAAGCGAGGCAACCCCTACAGCAAAGTGAATGGACCACCCAGCACTTCACGGAATCCGGTAACTTGAGCATCCCTCCTTAGGTCAACCTGTACCCCCTACTAGTGTGGCGAATAGCCCGCCAATTCTAGAGTGAAGCCCCCTCCGTCTCAACGCTATGAGATGCGGGCCCGTTGCCCTCTAGAACCCGGCTATCCGTGCACCCCACCGCGGGGTAATTCTAGTACAGAAAAGAAAATATATACAACGGGTACATCGACCTCAGCCCGGTCGTGCCCCAAAATAATATTATACAAACAGGCAGTGACGACAGTCCACATGTTGGACGCCCGCCCTGCAATATCAAATGTACAAATAAATTCAAACAGCACTACCATTGCACACTGCAATCCACCACGACAAATCCGCAACATCACAGCACAACACAACACAGAACATCAACGCGAATGTCACGTTCGCAAATCCGTCTAAAAGGACTATAGCAATTAGACGCAATTTACCGCTCGAATGACTTTCACGGTCGGATATATAATGTAAGTACTGCATACTAACAAATTTAAATTTCGATCGACAAAACTTCCCGAAGTGGGCCCCACGTACATCTACTGTACAGTAACAAAATATGGGCCCAAAAGAAATATTCCAAAAACCACAATTTACTATGTAGAACACACTGTAGAAATTTGGTTCACTGATCTCACAAACGCGCGGCGGATCCGCGGCCAAACCCTGGTTTGGGCCGCGGATCCGCGGCCGTACTGTGGGATCACGTGACCAAATTTCACCAGTTTGCTTAGAATTGCCTGCACAATTTTCTGTGATGCTCAAAATAATTTTTAGACCAGATTTAAAATCGACAGAAACTTTGTACAGAAAAATTGTAGTTTTCGAAATTCCGTTCGATCGATATTTTAAACGTGTTAGCACAAGTTAGTAAAGCTTAATGGCGTGGCTCTGATATCACTGTAAGTCCACGGTAGCGCCACGGCCTTCTGACAGACGCTAAATGCGGAATAAAAACTTTTACAACTGGCGCTATCGTGTACTATAACCCGGATCTGCCATTATTGCTAAACTAACAAACTACAAAGTGGGTAGAAAAGTTATACCGAACGATCCGAGTCCTTCGGTCTTCAACCATCATCCCACGCTTTGTTGCGGCAGCTCCGATCTCCTGAATCTCCAGTCTTCTCGTCCAGGTGGCACCATGTCAACGGATCTTTAAACGGGCTCCCGCCTCTGAACCGAGATAACTCGATCATCAAGTTTGCTAAAAGAGATGACCAAGATTGATGTAGAGAATGAGTAGAACACTTTGTCTCGTTACATCCAAAGTTATGGATGAACGGTTAATGAAATTGCCTTTTGGATCGGGTGAAATGAGAAATCTAGTTAACTAATTTCCATGAATCCATAACCATAATCTTTTTAACAAAAGTTCCTTTTCATCTTCATGAGGGGGCCGACCATATATAAGTGAGGAGGGGGGTGAGTGTAGGAAAAAAGTGGTGACAATAATGATATGATACTTATCATAACACAGCATGAAAACAATGACTCACTTAAAACAATAAATGCAAACCAATGATCATTAACCTAGTCACCTTAACACATCATCATACATTTAATGCTAACTATGAATCATCAAGCCTTGTCACCATCTAGAAACTTCTAGAACCTTCCACACACTCATGACTCACCTCAAGAAAAGATAAATCCGTCTTTAACCGAATGTTAAAGACGGGTGATAGAAAAACTGGAAACTGGCAACTTCCAAAAGCGATCCAGAAACGAATTTCAGGATAACCCCGTAACAGTATAAACATACCCGCATTTATAATACTACCGAATACAAATGCAACTGAGGCAAAGATATTATATCTACACAGTATAATACTCGGATCCGGCTTAAACCAAAGCCCACCAGTATTATCTGCCTGAAAAATGGCACGTGCGTAAACGCACGTGCATTTTCCGAACCCTGCCATAATCATACGGCCTCTACAACGTTTCGCCCGAACTTGGGAAACTGTCTGTGGGGGATTCTAATGACTCATCAACACACTGGCATTGGGTATAACCACTAGCACGTCAGAGGTACTAACTGTACGTAATGGTTGCCTATGTATTGATTGGAAGGGAAGCTGACGAGCGAACTCATCCAGAAACCTTACTGAGCCTGACAGTGACAATATCCGTACAGTCCGGTCCGTTCGTCTGAAGAGTATTGCATATCGAGTCTAGGGGGTGGATAAAGTCAGACCCCTAATAACGCGATAATTCGTGTCAGTATGAAGCCCATCACCACCTGAGAAACCACTGATCTAAATCAGTAATTCTCCACTACCCCGGCCGAGAATTTCTAGTGATGGCCACCCGTGCACTGTGCGACATCAACCTCCAATACCGGGAGAGACGAATCCTCGACGATCCGCTCACTGCCTTCATGTGGCTCGGGACTGTACCCAACTAAAACCTGTTTCCACGACTCCTTTGAGCCGTGGTAGGGTAGAATCAAAGCACAGTGGGAACTCACACGAGACAAATGACGATCTCAGGTCGACAAACTAACCTGTACACATGTCACCAGGGAACTGCTATCTGACAATATGTATAATACCAACTAGCATGTTCTCAGTGAGTCCGTCCAGTGTACTCATAACCCAATGAGCACCTGTATACTATCTTAGGTGAACAACTGACACCAATGGTTTGTGAGACCGGCTATCGCCCCTCGTCAGGGTCTAGATAAGTATACACCGGTCTACACTGGAGTGTCGATGCCCAGTCTCGATACTCCTACGCCTAGGGAATTTAAGGATGCGCTTATAGACCTCCAGCTCCCACGTATATGATCGCCATCATAATGCTGGTAGTCAAGCAAGAATCCTATGGGCTCTATCAACATATACATGATGATAAAGACAAACCAGATAGCAAACTATCATCTCGAGTAAGACTGTTTTATCGGTATAGGCCCTCTCTCAATCATCATGATCACCTGCCTGCGACTACGATAATTGCATTGAGGACACTATTACCAACAGATAGAGCTATCAACATATACATGATGATAAAGACAAACCAGATAGCATACTATCATCTCGAGTAAAACTGTTTTATCGGTATAGGCCCTCTCTCAATCATCATGATCACCTGCCTGCGACTACGATAATTGTACTGAGGGCACTATTACCAACAGATAGAGCCCTTCGGATTCTTGCTTGACGACCAGCAGTATGATGACGATCATATACGTGGGAGCTGGGGTCTATAAGCACATCCTTAAAGTGGTCCTTAGTCGTGGGAGTTTCGAGACCGGGCATCGATACTCCATTAGTAGACTAGTGTATACAGTCGAGACCCCGACGAGGGACGGTGGCCGGTCTCACAAGCCATTGGTGTCAGTTGGTTCACCTAAGATGTATACAGGTGCTCATTGGGTTATGAGTACACCGGACATGACTCGTCGGGAACATGCTAGTTGGTATTATACCTGACGTCAGATAGCAGTTTCCTGGTGACATGTGTACATGTTAGTTCATCGACCTGAGCTCGTCATTTGTCTCGTGTGAGTTCCCACTGTGCTTTGATTACTACCCTACCATGGCTCAAAGGAGTCGTGCAAACATGTTTTAGTTGGGTGCAGTCCCGAGCCACATGGAGGCAAGTGAGCGTATCGGCAGGGGTTTTGTCTCTCCCGGTATTGGGGGTGAGATCGCGCTGTGTCTAGGAGAGCCATTACACGAAGCCCTCGGCCGAGGCAGGAGATTTACTGGTAGGTATTCCAGTAGTATCTCAGGGTGTTCTGAGCTACACTCCGACATGACTTGTACCGCTTTTGGGGGTCTGACTTTTACTAGCCCCCTAGGCCCGCCATGCGATGCTCATAGACGAACGGACCGGACTGTACGGATATTGTCACTGACAGACTCAGTAGGGTGTCAGGATAAGTTCGCTCATCGACCTCCCTTTTGGTCAATACCTGGTTGCCCGTTACGTACAGCTAGTACCTCTGACGTGCTAGTGGTTAAATCCACAGCCAAAGTATTGACGAGTCTTTAGAGTCCCCATAAGACAATTTCTCAAGTTTCGGGCGAAATATTGTAGATGCCGTATGATATATGGCAGGGTTCGATCATATACGTGCGGTATTGCACGGATCATGATCGGACGGATCATACTAGTGGGCTTTGGTTTAAGCCGGATCCTAGTATTAGATTTGTTGGATTATTTTAGTCTCATCGCATTCGTATTCAGTCGGAATGCGGGTGCAGGTATGTATATACAGGTGATGGGTATCCTTGTGATCCGTCACGAGTTTACTTTAGATGTCGCCGTATCTTTTTGTTGTGGCAAACATTTGGATTAATGTTTGCTTATGAGAATAATGAGCTAGATTTCATCATGAGATGTATTAAATGTGACATAGACATATATGGTGACTCATGGTCTCTTTTAGTGTGTAAATGTCACATTATGAGATTGATTTATGTTGATATGTGGAGAAGAGAGAGAGAGTGGCTGCCATGAGTGGGGTGAGCTCTCATATTATTGTTTCTCACTCTCTCATTTTTATCACACACATCACAAAAGAAAAGAGAGGAAACTTCTTCTTCTTCCTCTTTCTTCTCTAGCTCATTATCTCCATCAATGGCTTCATCTCTAACCTCCATCCAAAGCAATGGATGCAAGAGACAAAGTGATCACAAACATTCTCTACAACACCTTGGACACGTCGGCTAGCACACTTCGTGCCCGAGTTGCTTCGGATGAAGCGGGAGCCCGTAAAAAGACTCGTAGATGTGGTGCCATTTCCGACGAGGAGATCAAGACCGGAGATGCCGTGAGGAGCTTGGGATGGTGGCCAAAGACCGAAGGACATGGATCGATCGGTATAGCTTTCCAACCCTCTCTCTAGATAGCTAGTTTAAAGGTTAATGGTTCGATCCGGGTTTTAAGCATACGATAGCGCCGGTTTAAAGTTAAGAAAAATTTTCGTTCCGCATTTTGGCCTCGGAAAGACGGCCGGGGCGCTACCGTAGTCTTACATGGTATCAGAGCCACGCCATTAACCTTTACTAGCTTGCTCTAACGTATTTAGAACTTCGATCGAACAAAAATTCCGAAACCGCGATTTCAAAATGTGCAGTTTCTGTCGAAATTTTTTTGTTGTCAAAAAATTATTTGGTGTGTTGCAGAAAATTAGGCATGCTGTTATAAGAACACTGCAGAAAAATGGTTGCATGAAGTCACTGTAGAGCCGCGGAACCGCGACCGTACCCCCCTTTTGGCCGCGGTTCCGCCGCAGAATAGTAACTTCTCTGCACCATTTTTCTTACAGTGATTTCTGAGTTAGAAATGGGGTTTCTGGTATTTTTGTTTTGGGCCCAGATTTGTTTGAGTACTGGGTATTGTGCTTGGGGCCCACTTCGGAAAATTTTGTCGATCGAAAAATTAAATATGTTAGTTCACAGTATTTACATTATATCTGCGACGGTGAATGTCATTTGATCGGTAAATCCTGTCTAATTGCTATAGTTCTTTTAGACGGATTTGCGAACATGATATTCATGTTGATGTTCTGTGTTGTGCTGTGATGTTGCGGATTTGTCGCGGTGGATAGCCTGGATGCAATGGTAGTACAGTTTGATTGTATATGTACATTTGATATTGCGGGGCGAGCGTCCGACATGTGGACTGCCGTCACTGCCTGTTTGTATATTATTCTTTTGGGGCACGACCGGGCTGAGGTCGATGTACCCGTTGTATATTTTACTTTCTGTACTAGAATTACCCCGTTGAGGGGTGCACGGGTAGCCGGGTTCTAGAGGGCAACGGGCCCACATCTCATGGCTTTGAGACGGAGGGGGCTTCACTCTAGAATTGGCGGGCTATTCGCCACACTCGTAGAGGGTACAGGTTGACCCAAGGAGGGGTGCTCAAGTTACCGGATTCCGTGAAGTGCTGGGTGGTCCATTCAAATTGTTGAAGGGGGCTGCCCCGCTTCAGGTTTTGGCGGGTAACTTGCCGCGCCCGTAGGGGTCTAGGATTTCATTGCACAGGCTATCCACACGACCAGGGGAACGTCGGGTTTCAGTAGCGGCTCTATGAAACCCGGGGATCCCAGATTATCTGTATTGTTCTGTGATGCTTATTACATTTCTGTGATGTTGCGTTTTATCACGCCTTGAGCGAATATTATATATTGATATATATACTAGTAGATGTTGTGTATGTTTTACACCCGCGCTAGTCCAGTCCCCGCTCTGTCGTTAGTTAAGTAACCTAACGGGTGATGACGGGACCCAGTGGCGAATGCGGATGGCATATACGTACATCATATTTTCGTTCTTTTGTGGTGTGATTAATTGATGGGACTGCGTTGATTCAGATCAATGCAAGCTAAACAAACCTAATCTGATGTTGGAACATTTTTCAAGAAAAAGCTGTTATTGCAAGGACGTTTTCTTTTGTTTTGCACAGTGGTATTCAGTTGGAATATCCTGCACCTCAGTCGACGAGGCAAGGGCCGAGATCCCTTCACCGGGAGTGACCCCTTGGACAGAAGTTTGCGTCAGGGTAATAACTTCACTATAGCCGATTACCTTTTTGCTTTGCATCGTGGTATTCAGTTGGAATATTATGCACCTCATTCTACGGGGAAAGAGCAGAGATCCCTTCACCGGGAGTGACCTCTTTAGTAAAGGTTTTCGTCACTATATTTTTATAAAAAGCTATCCGGTTCCTTCAACGATATCAAGTTCATTACGTTAAAAGGTTTTTCGCCAAAAACCTGTCGTAACCCTCCGTCATTTCAGATTAGTATTGCTTAGTATTCGTGCTACGTTTGTCGTGCATTGCCGAAGCGTAGTGTTCGGTAGCTCTGTAATGCTTTTCTGTCGTATAGATATGTGGATTGGTTAGGACAGTCGTGCGACCTTGTTGACTCCGTCAAGGGCACGTACGGGTGAGTTTAATGCAATCAAGATAATGACGGGTTGAACTTGACTAGGACTCTTTGATTTGTCGACTCCGTCAAGGCCACTTGGGTCTTATGGGTAAAAACACACATCGGGAGTTTCTAAAGAAACTGAAACTTGCCAGGCATGCGCATACCTTCTGGAGTGCGATAACGTGAGTGGATTCCATCACGTTATCATGCGATGATAGTTGGATCTCGATTCTCACTGATGAGTTGGTTTACTCCTCGGGTGATCCCGACTAATTCTTCTTTCAGGTTTAGAGGAGAATTTGAGGTTACAGTGGGAGGTTTCCTGATTAGATAAAGTGATAACCATTCTGATCTAGGTTAGAGTGCACGCTGAGTGTTTCTTTTCTCTCTCTTTGGCAGCGACCATGGCCCGTTCCTTGGCTATGACTCAGTGACCAAGTTAACCGAACCTTCTTAAAACACTGACTTTTGGATTGTCAGAGTTGCATACCTCATTGCCACTCTTTCTTTTACCTTTTTCTCCATAACACCTCATCCACTTCCATTGGATAAAACCATCGTATGGTTATATACGAACTCGAAGGAATTTATTCGAGAATGGTTTCCGGTTCTGGAGAAGATGAATAGGACTATTCAGTTGTCTTTTCCTTTTACCTTATCTCAGGTTGCCAGTGTTCCTTGGATTAGGACAGTACACCACGCTTATTGGATAGTCTTCTTCCAAACCATAGGCATGTGCCGAACGGTAGGGAATGAAGAAAATCAATTAACCTAACGATGGTGTGCAGAAGGTATTAAGTAAAGACAAATAAAGGGATTAGTAAGAGGGCAAAGTAAACTGCGACTGCTATTCACGACCGAACCAAGTATTTCATCGCCACTCCTACTTCACCTTTGTATTTCTCCAGAACATCCCGTATCACTACGAAGATCCACAGTTATTTGGATACTCCATCGTATGGTTATATACGAACTCGAAGGAACTTATTCCAGTTTGGGGATGGATTCTGGTTCAGGAGAAATAGGAATAAACTTTATTCAGTTGTCTTTTATCTTCACCTTCTCTCGCGTTGCGAATGCTCCTAGGATTAGGACAGTACACCTATTACGTTTATTGGATAGTCTTCTTCCAAACCATAGGCTGGTGCCGATCGGTAGGGAAGGAAGAAAACCATTTAGCCTAAAAGGGTGTACAGAAGATAATGACTAAAGACATATAAAGGGATTTGAAGAGATGGCAAAGAATTACACGGTTACAATAGTGAATCTGATAATGGAAGAGGCATTACTATGAATACCAGGATACCTCTTCGAAACATTTACATGTTTCAGTTTCACTGTGTACTGTTAAAAGAAAACCGATTTCCCAATTAGTACTTACTCCAGGGTATGTATTTACCAGGTTTGATTCTCACATCTGTATGGTCTTACAGATGATGAGTGGGAGTAAGTTATTGGGAATTGGGTGATTATCCTCATTATATCGGGATTCGTTGTAATTGGTGATATTTGAGGAAATCACCTGGGTACTTTGCCGGACGACAAATATTTGGTTTTGAATATCCGTTGTTATGCATCAATTTCAAATTAATATATCTGTACGTTTATTTTTATAAAGTGAGATATAACTTTTTGAAATTATGTCTATGACATTTATCTATATCAGTGGATGATTAGGTAAGGAGCATTAAACAGCGGTGTAATTCTTCTTAACCATAAGTACAGTTTTCAACCTACGACACACAGGGAATGGGTTATTAGACTCAGGGGACTTATACAGAGTATTGTATGTTGTCCAGTGTCTATGAGGACAGAGGGGTTGGTACTCGTACTATATTCTGTTTACTTGTGACTTCTCTAGTTTTTAGACATGTGTTTCGTAGAAATGCAAGGTCTAAGTTTTGAGAAGTTATAGGTATAAGAATAAAGTAGAGAACCAGATGTTGCAAGTATCGGGATTCTTCAAGGTGATCGAAGATTTAGATACTTGTGTATGGTATTCAGTTGATAGTGATGATTTTATGAGAACTTGCTTCTCTTTCAGGTTACTTATATCTGGATTTATTCCTAAGTTGAGTAATGCTGATCGGCCTCCCTCCATTTAGTTGACATGCACTGGAGACAGCTGCATGATTTGAATCTGGTTCCAATTAAATCAGTGCTTCTGTTTCTATATTGGATATAAAATGGTTCATATCTTAACGATGTTAAGGTACGGGGAGTTGTCCGGCTTATACTTAAAACCAGACTCTGGATAACTCAAGGCACGTTTTTGTAATGGCTGTTTGTGGATTGACCCGGGCTATGACGAGGGTTGACTTTCTACCATTTGGAAGATCAATAGTGATATTGTTCTTGACTCGCCACCGTTTTAATAAAAATGGATTTTTTCAGAAAAACAGTAGTGGGAGTATGGTAGAACTGGAAGTGATTCCAGAACCGCAAACGATTACTGAAAATTTGATAAGAACCTAAAGATTCGTTCTGGATTGATATTCCATTGGCCACTCCGCAGATATGGTGGGTAACCTCAGGCACTCGAGAGATACTCCGGTAGCCTCAAGGACGGTGACAGGGAGGTTATTGTTTACCCAGACTTTATACTACTGTTGTTCCAGACTATGAGACCCGGCATGAGGATGAGTATAGCGTCGTTCTAAACAAGCCTTAGAAGTGTACGTGTATATGACTCTGCCAGAGGGTTGTCGTAGTCAGTGGAAGCAGCGGAAGCATAGTGGACAAGTAGCTTATGTCTATTTATGGACTAAAGCAGTTATAGCGGAGATAGATCATCTATTTCTGATGTGACAGTCATAGGTTTGACTTCATCAGAATAGGGGATGGATCTGTTAAGAAAGTAGTAGGGTGTGATGTCCTGGTATTTGGATGACATACACAGAGTAGAAAGTGAAATTCCTATACTACGATCGGTTATACTTTGGTTGTCACACAGTGGTTTCTCTACATATGATATGGATATTATATCAAATATTCTGGTTACTAGATCTATGGTTTTAGATCTGGATTTGGGTAATTTCCTAATCTGGGTACTTAGACATCATTCTAAAGATTTTAGAATGGACGACTCCTGGCACGGTAGTATATCTGCAGGTGATGGAGTCACCCTCTCTAAAGGTGTCTTACAGACTGAAGGGGAGAGGGATGCGCATGATCAGCAGATCACTTGCTTAGGCAATTGAGTCAATCATGAGATGTCAAGTACCGCACCAGATGATGTTTTTGCACGAGATGCAATAAGTTGATATTAATCCAATCTTGGAAGAACGATCGGAAGCAGTTTTAGAATATAAGTGGATGTTCTAGAGATATGATAACAACAGTCTCTTTTAGGAGACGGTTATCATTCCAGACTTCCAAGGTGATCTGGATGACAGAGTGACTGTCAGAGTTATAGTTTTCCCTCTGTCGAGAGGCAGTATTCTGGACAGATGTTCCAAGCGGTTACTGAGAGAGGTATGACGCAGGATACTGATCAAGTTTAGTTGACGATACTGTAAGTCTACGTTAGCGTCCCGGCCGTCTACAGACGCCAAATGCGGAACAAAAAACTTTTAACTGGCGCTATCGTATACTTTAACCCGGATCTGCCATTATTGCTAAACCAACAAACTGTAAAGAGTGTAGAAAGGTTATACCGAACAATCCGAGTCCTTCGTTCTTTAACCATCATCCCACGCTCCGTTGCGGCTGCTCCGATCTCATCGATCTCCGATCTGCTCGTCCAGGTGGCACCACGTCACTGATTCTTTAAACGGGCTCCCGCCTCTGACTTGAGGCAACTCGGTCGTCAAGTTTGCTAAAAGAGACGACCAAGATTGATGTAGAGAATGAGTAGATGACTTTGTCTCACTTCGTCCAAGTCCGTGGACGATCGGTTAATGAAGTTGCCGAGGGAATCGGGTGATGGAATGAAATGAGCCGTGAATTCCATACACCCCAAAATCTATCATATCTTTTGTAACCAAATGAAACATCAAGTTCGAGAGAGAGGAGGAGGGGAGGGGGCCGGCCATATATATGCAAAGAGGGAGGTGAGTGTAGGAGAGGGGAGAGTGACTATAAGAACAAATATCAACCACAAATATCCTTCATGCAAACAAAACATCATTAATGCAAATGGTGATTCATTAACCTAGTCACCATTGCATTAATGGCTCCATTAAAGCACTAATGACTCACTAGCCTCATCACCACTTCTAGAAGCTTCTAGAATGATGACTCACCCTTAACCAAGAAAAGATAAATCCGTCTTTAACCGAATGTTAAAAGACGGCTGATAGAAAACTGGAAACTGGCAACTTCCAAAAGTGATCCTGAAGCGACTTTCAGGATAACCCCGTAACTGTATAAATATACCCGCATTTGTATTACGACCGAATACAAATGCAACTGAGACAAAGATATTATATCTACTCAATATAATACTTGGATCCGGCTTAAACCAAAACCGACCAGTATCATCTGCCTGAAAAATAACACGTGCGTAAACGCACGTGCATTTTCCGAACCCTGCCATAAAACCATACGGCCTCTACAACGTTTCGCCCGAACTTGGGAAACTGTCTGTGGGGGACTCTAATGACTCGTCAGTACCCTGGCAGTGGTTTTAACCACAAACCGTCAGCGGCACTAGCTATGCGTAACGGCTGCCCATGGACTGACCTCAAGGGGGGGCCGATGAGCGAACTCATCCGGAAACCCTACTGAGCCTAACAGTGACAATGTAAATACAGTCCGGTCCGTTCGTCTATGAGTATCGCATATCTGCCTAGGGGGCTAGTAACGTCAGACCCCCAATAGCAGTATAAGTAGTGTCGGAGTGAAGCCCAATAACACCCTGAGATACTACTGGAGTACCTACCAGTAAATCTTCTGCCACGGCCGTGGGCTTTGTGTAATGGCTCTCCTAGACACAGCACGATCTCGCCCCCAATACCGGGAGAGACGAATCCTCTGCCGATCCGCTCACGTGCCTCCATATGGCTCGGGACTGTACCCAAAAACTACCTGTTTGCACGACTCCTTTGAGCCGTGGTAGGGTAGAAATCAAAGCACAGTGGGAACTCACACGAGACAAATGACGACCTCAGGTCGATAAACTAACCTGTACACATGTCACCAGGGAACTGCTATCTGACGATAGATATAGTACTAACTAGCAGATTCCCGGCGAGTCCTGTCCGGTGTACTCATAACCCAATGAGGACCTGTATACATCTTAGGTGATCCAACTGATACCAGTGGCTTGTGAGACCGGCCACCGCCCCTCGTCGGGGTCTCGACTGTACACACTAGTCTACTCCGGAGTATCGATGCCCTGTCTCGAAACTCCCACGACTAAGGACCACAATTAAGGATATGTATATAAACTACCCAACTCTCACGTATATGATCGCCATCATACTGTTGGTAGTAAAGCAAGATCCTAAGGGCTCTATCAAAATGTAACATGTAATCAGTCACCTGAACATGTATACGATTGATAAAGGCAAACCAGATAGCATACTATCATCTCGAGTAAGACTGTCGTACCGGTATAGGTCCTCCGCAATCATTGCAATCACGTACCTGCGATCCAATAATTGACTATGAGGGCACTATCTCCAACAATCTCCCACTTGCACTCAAGGCTAATTATTGCGATGTCGACTACTCACAGCCCGTGTGAAACCGAACATCCAACTCCTCTACTAATCAGTTTCACAAAGCCCGTTTGTAAAACTATTGTGTTCGAGAAATAGCCTTAGTGAGTGGATCCGCCTAGAAGTTTCTTTCTATATCTCTCTTAATCTCAAGTTCGCGGAGAAAGCCATCTTCCGAATTGAGTAATACCTGTCTTAGAATATGTCTGGATTTCTGATGGGACCTAGTTCATAAATAAACTCCAAATCCAAACTTCTTAGACTGTATCGATCACTGAACCTAATCAGTATCCGGCACCATGCCTCCCACAGTATCCTCTTGGACCATCTGTCCATAATACTGTCCCTCTTCGTCAGAGGGAAAACTTACAACTCTGACAATCACTCTGTCAACCATGTCACCTTTGAAGCCTGGAATGATAACCGTCTCCCGAAAGAGGCTGCCGTCATCAAATCCGTAGAACATGTACTTATGTTCTAAAACTGCTTCCTTATGTTTCTCCAGGATTGGATTAATACAAACTTATTGCATCTAGTGCAAAAACAACATCTGGTGTGGTACTTGACATCTCACGATTGACTCAATTGCCTAAGCAAGTGATCTGCCAATCATGCACATCCCTCTCCCCTTTAGTCTATACGACACCTTTAGAGAGGGTGACTCCATCACCTGCAGGTACACCACCATGCTAGGAGTCAACTATTCTAAAAACTATTAGAATATCTGTCAAAGTACCCACATTGGGAAACTACCCAAATCTAGATTTAAAACCATAGATCCAGAAACCAGAATGTCAAATATTATATCCATATCCTTTCTGGAGAAACAACTGTGCGACGACCACAGTACAACCGATCGTAGTATAGGAATTTTACTTCCTACTCTGTGTATGTCATCCAGATACCATGACATCACACCCTACTACCTCCTTAACAGATCCATCCCCTATTCTGATTGAAGTCAAACCCATGGCTGTCATATCAAAATTAGATGATCTATTTCCGCTATAACTGCTCTAGTCTATAAATAGACATAAGCTACTTGCCCACTATGCTTCCGATGCTCCCACTGACTACGACAACCCTTCTACCGGGTCTCATAGCCTGGAACAACAGTAGTGTCAAGTCTGGGTAGATAAGAACCTCCCTGTCACCGTCCTTGAGGCTACCGGAGTACCTCTCGGGTGTCTGAGGTTACCCACCATATCTGCGGAGTGGCTATTGGAATGTCAAACCTGATTGAATATATAGGTCCTATTAAATTTTCCGTAATCGTTCGCGGTTCTGGAATCACTTCCAGTTCTACCATACTCTCACTACTGTTTTCTGAAAAAGATCCATTTTACTAAAACTGTGGCGAGTCAAGAACAATATCACTATTGATCTTCCAAATGGTAGAATATCAACCCTCGTCATAGCCAGGGTCAACCCACAAACAGCCATTACAGAAACGTGCCATGAGTTATCCAGAGTCTGGTTTTAAGCATAAGCTGGACAACTCCCCGTACCTTAATATCTTTTAAGGTACGAACTATTCTATATCCAATATAGAAACTTTGGCACTAATTTAATTGGAACCAGATTCAAATCATGCAACTGTCTCCAGTGCATATCACCTTAATGGAAAGAGGCTAATCAGCATTACTCAACTTAGGAATCCATCCAATTATGAGTAACCTGAAAGAGAAACAAGTTTCTCAAAACCATTACTATCATCTGAATACCAATCACAAGAATCTACATCTTCGATCTCTTTGAAGAATCCCGATACTTGTGACACCTGGTTCTCTACTTTATTCTTATACCCACAACTTCTCAAAACTTAGACCTTGTATTTCTACGAAACACTTGTCTAAATACTAGAGAAGTTATAAGTAAACAGAACATAGTACGAGGACCTACCCCTTTGTCCTGATGGACACTGGACAACATACAATACTCTGTATAAGTCCGCTGAGCTTAAGCAACTCAAAACCTGTGCGTCGTAGGTTAAAAACTGTCCCCTGGCGATTTCCTCAAATATCACCAATTACAACGAATTCCGATATAACGAGGATGATCACCTAATTCCCAATAACTTACTCCCACTCATCATCTGTAAAACCATATAGATATGAGAATGAAACCTGGTAAATACATACCCTTGGAGTAAGTATCTAATCGGGAAAACAGTTTTCCTTTTAACAATGCACTGAAACATGAAAATGTTTCGAAAGGGTATCCTGGTATTCATAGCAATGTCTCTTCCATAATCCAATTCATGACTTCAATCGTATATTTTATTGCCATCTCTCCAAATTCCTTTATTTGTCTTTAGTCGTTACCTTCTGTACACCATCGTTAGGCTAAATGGTTTTCTTCCTTCCCTACCGTTCGGCACCAGCCTATTGTTTGGAAGAAGACTATCCAGTAAGCATAATAGGTGTACCCTCCTAAACCAAGGAGTACTCATATCTTGAGAGAAGGTGATGATAAAAGTCAACTGAATAATACCTTATTCCTTTAAAGGTGAAATAGGAGTGGCGATGAAGTACGCGGTTTTGGTCGTGAATGATATCAGTCGCAATTTACTTTGCCCTCTTTCTAATCTCTTTATTTTGTCTTTACATATTACCTTCTGCACACCCTACTTAGGCTAATTGGTTTTCTTCATTCCCTACCTTTCGGCACCTGCCTATGGTTTGGAATAAGACTATCCAATAAGCGTAATAGGTGTACTCTCCTAAACCAAGGAGCTCTCGCAACCTGAGAGAAGGTGATAATAAAAGACAACTGAATAAACCAATTCTATTTCTCCTGAACCTTGATCCATCCTCGAAGAAGTCCCTTCGAGTTCGTATATAACCATACGATGGATCTATCCAATGGAAGTGGATATCCGTAGTAATACGGGTGTTCTGAGAAATTCAAAGGGTAAAAGAAGGAGTGGCAATGACTTATGCAACTCAGACAATCCAAAAGCCAGTATTTTAAGAAGGTTCGGTCAACCTGGTCACTGAGTCATAGTCTAGGGTCGGTCAAAGGTCGCTGCCAAAGAGAGAGAGAAAAGAAACACTCTGCGTGCACTCTAACCTAGATCAGAATGGTTATCACTTTATCTAATCGGAAACCTCCCACTGTACTGTCAAATTCTCCTCCAAACCTAAAAGAAGAATCAATCGGGATTACCCAAAGAGTAAACCAACTCATCAGTGGGAATTGGGATCCAACTCTCATTGCATGATAACGTGACGGAATCCACTCGCGTTATCACACTCCAGAAGGTATGCGCATGCCTGGCAAGTTTCAGTTTCTTTAGAAACTCCCGATATGATTTTTACCCCATGTTCTTATGACCTTAACGAAAGCCAACAAATCATAAGTCACATGTCAAGTTCTGCCCGTCATTATCTTGTTAATTCGAACCTGTACATACCCTTGACGAAAGCCAACAAGGTAATACGACTGTCCCAAACCAACACATCTATCTATGCAACAAATGAATACCCCAGCAACTACCAAACACTATGCCTTGACGAAAGCCAACAAACATAGCTTGAATATTACTGACCATCCATAAGAAACGACGGAGGGCTACGGCTGGTTTTTGGCGAAAAACCTTTAACGTAATGAACTTGATCTCGTTGAAGGAACCTGATAGCTTTTTATAAAATATAGTGGCGAAAACCTTTGCTAAAGAGGTCACTCCCGGTGAAGGGATCTCGGCTCTTTCCTCGTGGAATGAGGTGCAGGATATTCCACTGAATACCGCGATGCAAAGCAACATATAATCGACTGTAGTGAAGTTATTACCCTGACGCAAACTTCTGCCCAAGGGGTCAGTCCCGGTGAAGGGATATCGGCCCTTGCCCCGTCGAATGAGGTGCAGGATATTCCAACCGAATACCACTATGCATAACAAAAGGAAACATCTTTGTAATAACACCTTTTAAATTGTTCCAACAACATCCAAACAGGTTTGTTTTACTTTGCATTGATAAAAAACAATGCAGTCCCATCAATCAATCACACCAGAAAAGAACGAAAATAAAATGTACGTATATGCCATCCGCATTCGTCACTGGGTCCCGTCATCACCCGTTAGGTTACTTAACTAACGACAGAGCGGGGACTGGACTAGCGCGGGTGTAAAACATATACAACATCTAATAGTATATAAACCAATATACAATAATCGCTCCAGGCGTGATAATATGCAACATTACAGAAAAGTAATAAGCATCACAGAACAATACAGATATCTGGGATCCCCGGGTTTCACAGAGCCGCTGCTGAAACCCGACCTTTCCCCTGTCGTGTGGATAGCCTGTGCAATGAAACCTAGACCCTTACGGGTGCGGCAAGTTACCCGCCAAAACCTGAAGCGAGGCAGCCCCCTACAGCATAGTGAATGGACCACCCTGCACTTCACGGAATCCGGTAATCTTTGGGCACCCCTCCTTGGGTCAACCTGTACCCCCTACGAGTGCGGCGAATAGTCTGCCAATTCTAGAGTGGGGCCCCTCTGCCTCTCAAAGCCATAAGATGCGGACCCGTTGCCCCTCCAGAACCCGGCTATCCGTGCACTCCGTCGCGGGGTAAAACCTAGTACAGTAATGGAAAAATAGTACAACAGGTACATCGACCGCAACCTGGTCGTGCCCCAAAAGAATATTATACAACAGGCAGTGACGGCAGTCCACAAGTTGGACGCTCGCCCCGCAATATCAAATGTACAAATAAACTCAAACAGCACTACCATTGCACACTGCTATCCACCACGACAAATCCGCAACATCACAGCACAACACAGAACATCAACGCGAATGTCACGTTCGCAAACCCGTCTAAAAGAACTAAAGCAATCAGACGCGGTTTATCGATCAAATGGCATTCCCGGTCGGAGATATAATGTAAGCACTGTAAATTAACATGTTTAAATTTCGATCGACAAAATATCAAGAAGTGGGCCCCACGAACATCTGTTGAACAGTAACAAAAACTGGGCCCAAAAGATATATACCAAAACCCCCAAATTCCAGAGGAGAATACACTGTGCAAGTTTGGGGGCATGATCACACAGAACGGCCGCGGATGCGCGGCAGTCTTGTCGATTCATGTGCCCAAATTTGTACAGTGTTCTTATAAAACCCTGCACAGTTTTCTGAGATATGTAGAATAATTTTAGAACATCATTTAAAATCTACAGAAACTGTGAAATTGAAAAAATGCGGTTTTTGATTTCCGGTTCGATCGATGTTTTAAACACGTTAGCACAAGTTAGTATAGCAAAATGGTGAGGTTCTGATACCACTGTAAGTCTACGTTAGCGCCCCGGCCGTCTACAGACGCCAAATACGGAACAAAAAACTTTTAACTGGCGCTATCGTATACTTTAACCCGGATCTGCCATTATTGCTAAACTAACAAACTGTAAAGAGTGTAGAAAGGTTATACGGAACGATCCGAGTCCTTCGTTCTTTAACCATCATCCCACGCTCCGTTGCGGCTGCTCCGATCTCATCGATCTCCGATCTGCTCGTCCAGGTGGCACCACGTCACTGATTCTTTAAACGGGCTCCCGCCTCTGACTTGAGGCAACTCGGTCGTCAAGTTTGCTAAAAGAGACGACCAAGATTGATGTAGAGAATGAGTAGATGACTTTGTCTCACTTCGTCCAAGTCCGTGGACGATCGGTTAATGAAGTTGCCGAGGGAATCGGGTGATGGAATGAAATGAGCCGTGAATTCCATACACCCCAAAATCTATCATATCTTTTGTAACCAAATGAAACATCAAGTTCGAGAGAGAGGAGGAGGGGAGGGGGCCGGCCATATATATGCAAAGAGGGAGGTGAGTGTAGGAGAGGGGGGAGTGACTATAAGAACAAATATCAACCACAAATATCCTTCATGCAAACAAAACATCATTAATGCAAATGGTGATTCATTAACCTAGTCACCATTGCATTAATGGCTCCATTAAAGCACTAATGACTCACTAGCCTCATCACCACTTCTAGAAGCTTCTAGAATGATGACTCACCCTTAACCAAGAAAAGATAAATCCGTCTTTAACCGAATGTTAAAAGACGGCTGATAGAAAACTGGAAACTGGCAACTTCCAAAAGTGATCCTGAAACGACTTTCAGGATAACCTCGTAACTGTATAAATATACCCGCATTTGTATTACGACCGAATACAAATGCAATTGAGACAAAGATATTATATCTACTCAATATAATACTTGGATCCGGCTTAAACCAAAACCGACCAGTATCATCTGCCTGAAAAATAACACGTGCGTAAACGCACGTGCATTTTCCGAACCCTGCCATAAAACCATACGGCCTCTACAACGTTTCGCCCGAACTTGGGAAACTGTCTGTGGGGGACTCTAATGACTCGTCAGTACCCCGGCAGTGGTTTTAACCACAAACCGTCAGCGGCACTAGCTATGCGTAACGGCTGCCCATGGACTGACCTCAAGGGGGGCCGATGAGCGAACTCATCCGGAAACCCTACTGAGCCTAACAGTGACAATGTAAATACAGTCCGATCCGTTCGTCTATGAGTATCGCATATCTGCCTAGGGGGCTAGTAACGTCAGACCCCCAATAGCAGTATAAGTCGTGTCGGAATGAAGCCCAATAACACCCTGAGATACTACTGGAGTACCTACCAGTAAATCTCCCGTGGGCTTTGTGTAATGGCTCTCCTAGACACAGCACGATCTCTCCCCCAATACCGGGAGAGACGAATCCCCTGCCGATCCGCTCACGTGCCTCCATATGGCTCGGGACTGTACCCAAAAACTACATGTTTGCACGACTTCTTTGAGCCGTGGTAGGGTAGAAATCAAAGCACAGTGGGAACTCACACGAGACAAATGACGACCTCAGGTCGATGAACTAACCTGTACACATGTCACCAGGGAACTGTTAGTTATATGTATGCCCTAGAGGCCATTACTGTACATTGGATGTATATTGTAGTGGATGCTGGGACATATATAGGTAGGACTTTCTTGCTCGACATGATAGTACGCTATCTGGTTGATCTTTATCTTAACGTGTATACTTTCTGTCTCTCTGATTACATGTTGATAAAGCCCTTAGGATGTGTACTCGACTTCCAGGACTATGATGAAGATCATACTAGTGGGGCCTGGGTAGTCAATGAGTACATCTTTCATTGTTCCTAGTCGAGGGAATATCGAGACGGGGCATCGATATTCCAGAGTAGACTAGCGCATATCTTCTCGACCCATGCGATGGGCGATGGATGATCCCATATCCATTGGTGTTTGACATCGAAGATGGTATGCGGGTGCTCAGTGGAGACTGGGTACACTGAACGGACTCGCCGAGAACTCCCAGATGGTATTATACCTCACGTCAGATGGCAGTTCTCTGGTGACACTGGTACAACTTAGTCTGTTGACCCGAGATCGTCATAGAGTCTTGTGTGTCTCCCACTGTGCTTTGATTTCCACCCTACCACGGCTCTACTGAGTTGTGCAAACAGGTGGTTTTTGGGTACAGTCCCGATTCACATGGAGGCAATGAGCGATAGGAGGGGATTCGTCTCCCCCGGTATTGGGGGTTGATGTTGTGCTATGCTCGACTGGCCATAACAGGAAATCCCTGGCCAGGGTTGCAGTGATATACTGGTAAGAGTTATCAGTAGTTTCACGAATGTTATGGACCTTACGTCGGCATGACTTATCGAGCTATTGGGGTCTGACGTTTACCACCCCTAGGCGAGATATGCGACATATCAGACGAACAGACCGGACTATACGGTAAGTGTTACTGGTTGGATTCACAGGAGTGTGAGCGGGCTTGCTCGTCGATCTTCTGATCGCTCAATACCCGGGTGACCGTTACGTTTAGCAGACAACTTGCGGCTTGTGGGTGTTTGATATGATCATCATCTGCTGCCGGCGTATTGACGAGTCTTTAGAGTCCTACACAGAGGTTTCCTGGCTCAAGCGAAACGAAATAGGAGCGCATATGAGATATGGGCGGGACCGAGAATAATGCGTGTATGTGATACCGTATTCTATTCTCGCGATGAATGTATCGAATGGTTATATGCGATATAACCTAGTTATCGAATCAAGCATTGATTCGATAAGCCGATACATATGATACTAGTCGGTTATATTCGATATGACCGAATCGTTAAATCAAGTGTTGATTTAATGATTTAGTGCATATTTATATATTTGATATATTACTTTGCGTTAACTAGTATTGGTTCACTTTAAAAGGATTTTCTCACTTGAATTGTGCACATTGTATATGCGATATAGTTTTGTGCACATGTTTGTATCATGTTTGATGATACATGCTTACTTGGTTAAGTGTAAAGAATCAAACCATGGTTTAAGTTAATGATTAGGGTTTTGATTATTTATTCATTTATCTTTTTCTTATTTATTCATTTTGGAAAAGGAAAAAGATAAATGAATGGTTGTATGTTTTGTTTGCTAGTTGAACATTCATGAAGGTTTGACTTAGTCTCCTTTTTGTTCTTATCCTTAACCCTAACCATTCCATTAACCATGGTCTTTTCTCTACACTTAACTAAGGTTAAAAGTATGATAAGTATTTATTTAATTTATCTAATTATTAAAAAGACTTATCATATCTTCTTCTTCTTCTTCATCTTCTTCAACATGAAGAAAGCTAGTGGCCATCAATGGCAACTAGTGAAATTGAGTGAGAAATCCAAATATAAAGTCTACCCACTTCCTATTTCTTCATCCTCTACCTCTTGCCAAGTTGTATAGGGTGTTTACTTCACAAGTTTTCAAAGCTTGGTGAAGTTGGAGCTTGTTCTTGTGATGCTTCGACGTAGATCATCTTCGGCATCGAACCGACGATCAAGCCCGCCCATTCTTCGATGATGCCAATGCTAGAGTCGTGAGTTCGATTTGGACAGCGGAGGGAGATCATCGTGGAGCTTAGGAAGTGGTGGACCGGATCTACAAAGGTTGTATCCCCTTTCCTTTAGATACATTTCCATTTACTTGTTTGCTTTGCCTAGATATCTAGTTAACGATCCGTTCTAGGTTTTCTCGGCACCGTAATTTTTGAAATTGGCATGGTTGATGACTTGTGAGACCTCACTAGAGTGCCTAGGAACCCTACAGGAACTGCTATCTGACGATAGATATAGTACTAACTAGCAGATTCCCGGCGAGTCCTGTCCGGTGTACTCATAACCCAATGAGCACCTGTATACATCTTAGGTGATCCAACTGACACCAGTGGCTTGTGAGACCGGCCACCGCCCCTCGTCGGGGTCTCGACTGTACACACTAGTCTACTCCGGAGTATCGATGCCCTGTCTCGAAACTCCCACGACTAGGGACCACAATTAAGGATATGCATATAAACTGCCCAATTCTCACGTATATGATCGCCATCATACTGTTGGTAGTAAAGCAAGATCCTAAGGGCTCTATCAAAATGTAACATGTAATCAGTCACCTGAACATGTATACGATTGATAAGGGCAAACCAGATAGCATACTATCATCTCGAGTAAGACTGTCGTACCGGTATAGGTCCTCCGCAATCATTGCAATCACGTACCTGCGATCCAATAATTGACTATGAGGGCACTATCTCCAACAGATACAGTCTAAGAAGTTTGGATTTGAAGTTCATTTATGAGTTAGGTCCCATCAGATATCCAGACATATTCTAAAACAGGTATTGCTAATTTTCGGGAGATGGCTTTCTCCGCGAACTTGAGATAAAGAGAGACATAGAAAGAAACATCAGGGCGGATCCACTCACTGAGGCTATTCCTCGAACGCAATAGTTTCGCAAACGGGCTTTGTGAGACTGATTAGTAGAGGAGTTGGGTGTTCGGTATCACACGGGCTGTGAGTATGCGACATCGCAATAATTAGTCTTGAGTGCAAGTGGGAGATTGTTGGATATAGTGTCCTCAGAGTCAATTATTGAATCGTATGCACGTGATTGCAATGATTGAGGGAGGACCTATACCGGTAGGACAGTCTTACTCGAGAGCTTTGTATATTATCTGGTTTGTCTTTATCATCGTGTACAGTTCACTATTACACGTTGATAGAAAATAGTATACTATCTGGTTTATCTTTATCATCGTGTACTGCTTTAGGTGATGGTACAGATCACTATTGCACGTTGATAGAGCCCTTAGGATTCTTGCTTGACGACCAGCAGTATGATGGCGATCATATACGTGGAAGCTGGGGTCTATAAGCACATCCTTAAAGTGGTCCTTAGTCGTGGGAGTTTCGAGACCGGGCATCGATACTCCATTAGTAGGCTAGTGTATACAGTCGAGACCCCGACGAGGGACGGTGGCCGGTCTCACAAGCCATTGGTGTCAGTTGGTTCACCTAAGATGTATACATGTGCTCATTGGGTTATGAGTACACCGGACATGACTCGTCGGGAACATGCTAGTTGGTATTATACCTGACGTCAGATAGCAGTTTCCTGGTGACATGTGTACATGTTAGTTCATCGACCTGAGCTCGTCATTTGTCTCGTGTGAGTTCCCACTGTGCTTTGATTACTACCCTACCATGGCTCAAAGGAGTCGTGCAAACAGGTTTTAGTTGGGTGCAGTCCCGAGACACATGGAGGCAAGTGAGCGTATCGGCAGGGGTTTCGTCTCTCCCGGTATTGGGGGTGAGATCGCGCTGTGTCTAGGAGAGCCATTACACGAAGCTCTCGGCCGAGGCAGGAGATTTACTGGTAGGTATTCCAGTAGTATCTCAGGGTGTTCTGAGCTACACTCCGACACGACTTGTACCGCTTTTGGGGGTCTGACTTTTACCAGCCTCTAGGCCCGCCATGCGATGCTCATAGACGAACGGACCGGACTGTACGGATATTGTCACTGACAGGCTCAGTAGGGTGTCAGGATGAGTTCGCTCATCGACCTCCCTTTTGGTCAATACCTGGTTGCCCGTTACGTACAGCTAGTACCTCTGACGTGCTAGTGGTTAAATCCACAGCCAAAATATTGACTAGTTTTTAGAGTCCCCCACAGACAGTTTCTCAAGTTTCGGGCGAAATGTTGTAGAGGCCGTATGATATATGGCAGGGTTCGATCATATACGTGCGGTATTGCACGGATCATGATCGGACGGATCATATTAGTGGGCTTTGGTTTAAGCCGGATTCTAGTATTAGATTTGTTGGATTATTTTAGTCTCATCGCATTTGCATTCAGTCGGAATGCGGGTGCAGATATGTATATACAGGTGAGGGGTATCCTTGTGATCCGTCACGAGTTTAGTTTAGATGTTGCCGTATCTTTTTGTTGTGGCAAACATTTGGATTAATGTTTTCTTATGAGAATAATGAGCTAGATTTCATCATGAGATGCATTAAATGTGACATAGACATATATGGTGACTCATGGTCTCTTTTAGTGTGTAAATGTCACATTATGAGATTGATTTATGTTGATATGATGAGAAGAGAGAGAGAGAGGGGATGCCATGAGTGGGGTGAGCTGTCATATTATTGTTTCTCACTCTCTCATTTTTATCACACACATCACAAAAGAAAAGAGAGGAAACTTCTTCTTCCTCTTTCTTCTCTAGCTCATTATCTCCATCAATGGCTTCATCTCTAAGCTCCATCCAAAGCAATGGATGCAAGAGACAAAGTGATCACAAACATTCTCTACAACACCTTGGACACGTCGGCTAGCACACTTCGTGCCCGAATTGCTTCAGATGAAGCGGGAGCCCGTAAAAAGACTCGTAGATGTGGTGCCCTTTCCGACGAGGAGATCACGACCGGAGATGCCGCGAGGAGCTTGGGATGGTGGCCAAAGACCGAAGGACATGGATCGATCGGTATAGCTTTCCAACCCTCTCTCGAGATAGCTAGTTTAAAGGTTAATGGTTCGATCTGGGTTTTAAGCATACGATAGCGCCGGTTTAAAGTTAAGAAAAATTATCGTTCCGCATTTTGGCCTTGGAAAGACGGCCGGGGCGCTACCGTAGTCTTACATTTTCAATCCGATAAGGGTATTTACATACACCATTTGTTGGATTTGTCCATTCAGAGAAGTTATGAATGCCGCAGTGCTTACACCTCATTTGCTTTCGTGTTTTATTGCATTTCGTGAACTTTCGTCGGTGCCTACTTGTTGTCCTCCGTGTACAAATTAGTTGTGGTGTGCATGTCAATATCTTTGATATCGGCATGTGAATCATTCTAGTAGTGGATGCATTCACATTTGGTGTTGGCATGTGCATAGCTGGTTCAGACCGGTTGGAGAACGTGGTCTGAGTGCCATGGTCAAGTCGGGTTGATTGACTGACAGGCCAGCCGGTTTAACGGAGCCAAAGGTGTGCCGAAGGCGACACCTTTGTTCGTAGTAAGTTAAGGTAGTCATGTGCGAAAACATTTTCGGGCTCATCTTCACACTTATTAGGCCATCATTAGCTTGTTTAAACGGCCGTGGATTCTCGGGCATGTCATCTTGTTGATTGGGGTTTTCTTTGACTTGAGGCAGGTCATCTTCATGTGCACTTCGTTACCTCGTTCCTTTACTACTTGCTCTCCTTCTGCCTTAGCTTTGGTTTCCGATCTCGACCATTGCTACATATTCTCTCCCATTGAAATCTCTCATTCTAACACATCTCACTACAACTTGTGCACTTATAATTACATGCTTTATAACCCACACATTTTACATCTTCACCAATCGTGCACTTATAATATTGTGTATATTGATCATACACAACTCTTACATTTTGTCTCATCCTATTTGGTAAATCTAGAGTTATGCTGAAAGGCAACGGCGTTAGTTAACAGTGTTACACATGCATTCATTGTGTCGTGCGAGTTTGGTTTATGCTATTTTTGGAACACATGCTCCTTTTCTACCTATGTGTACATTTTACTTTGGGAAAGGCTTCACAAACCCCTATGACCTATGTATCGCAGGTTCAGATACGGATGTGGGACATGATATAGGTTGGATTCGTGGATTCACAATTTTCCAAAATACTAAGGATACGATTCGTTAGGATTCATTAAGTATTTCTTGTATAAGAAGTAGTAAATACATATATGTATTAATAAAAGTATATTATATTAGCAAAACTATACTAATAGTACAATTATTTATTATTTTTGGTGTATGGATAGTTGATGTTTTAGTTTGATATCCATGTTCGCTACATCTTGTATGTAATATATATTTACAATGTGTTAATAAGTGTTCCATAAGCACTCAAAAACAATAAGAAAGAATCTGACATGGATACATATTTGATATGAATCCATCCAATACGGATATGTCTCCTCGATATGGAATCTATGCTACATAGCCTATGGTCGATCTATCCATAAACAATTCTCAAGACGGCCCCGCCAAGTTGAGATTCCAGGTATACTCAATTCAAAAGCGCTCTTGGAGACCCAAAGGCGCTCTAGTTGACGAGAGGGTGTACCTAAACTAACTTGGTGCAAGCACACAAATATGAGAGTGTAGGTGCGGTGCAAGCTGTAAGAAAGTCGAACACATATTTTTGAATTATTTAATATATTAATTAATTAAGATCTAAAATTCTATTTAATTAATTGAAGAATCAATTTCTTTTTGTTTTTGTTAACTAATTAATTAATTGATCAAATTTTGAGTGAAAATAGATTAAGAACCCTATTTTTTAAATCACTTTTCTAGTCCAGTTCATTAATCAATTATTTTTCGTTTTAACCAATTAATTAATTAGATTTGAAAATGATAAAAATAGAGTAAAAACATCTTTATCACTTTTCTTGATCGATCAATTAATTAAAAGAGATTTATTTGGACACTAAGAAAGGAAAAGACTTTTTAAAAGAAGTACTGATGAAGATAAGGCAAGTCCCATCGTGATCGCCATATGGGTTGGTCGGTAGATTGATCCCCGAATATGGTGTGATGTTTTGATACTAAGAAAGGAAAAGACTTTTTCTGTTGATAATATTTCATTGTGTGATGTTTTTCAAATGCAAGTCATTGGAGGATTTATCCTTTGTATGCACGAACTAGGAACTTAGTCTGCCACCCATCAGTTGATACATTGGTCACTGTAGTAATTTTTGTTTCCCTTTACAAGAGCTTACTATAACTAATGCACTGAAGTCAGTGTTTCTCCACTACTATCACAGGTTTATAGCTATAGGAAGACCTCAATCTTCTCCTGCTTTGTTTTTGGAGAATTGACATTGCTCACAATGTTACAGTGGATGGGAGGTTCTAGGCGAAAGGTGACATCGGTGAGTGCTTTTGACTACTTTTCTGCTTATCACCTATCAAGTTGGTTAAATATAAATAAAACGTAGAATATTCATAGTGAATATATCTCGTAAATATGCAATTTTAGAGGTGAATGATATTTTATAATATGAAACTGTTAAATTGTAGTCGCTTGTTTGTTATCCAGTATTTTCTCTTAATTTCAACCAAATCTGACTCTTCTGGCATAAAATTTAATTAGGATCTGCTCATCTTATTTGCATTTGTATAGTTTGTCAATCTCTTAGTGATCAACTTTGTATAGATTTTGTACATTACTTGTCTTAGCCTAGTTATCAATGTTAATTATCTTGAGTTTAAACAAATGAACTTAGTGAGGGTTTATTATATTCATCGGCCCTCTTGAATTTTTCTTCCTTCACGCTAATCAACTTATGTTTTTTCCTGACATCTGTTTTACTCACAAATGCACATTGTGAATATCAACCGACTAATACCTTGTACTTATCATACCAAAAGAAATAATTGTTGATAATCCTTTCATGTTCTTTCCTTTCTGCATATGAGAATGAATCAACTAGTACCTTCTACTTGCCATATATCTTTTCTTCTATTGGCTGATTGGAGTGGCCCGCCATCATATCAAGTTTTAAACAGATCTTACTGCTTGGCATAGTTCAAATCTTTTCTATTTTATGGTGTCTTACCTATGATTAATTGTTCTCCGAGATATCAGAGGATTAAATGCCTAATATACAAGTGGGAACCTGAGTGCAGTTTACTTACAACTTGTCTTTGCAAATTATTACTTTCTAATCTCTTAAAAGACCTACGCTTTGAAGAATGTTATAAAGCTAGCAATACGTGCCTTTCGCTTCCTGCTTTTTCACTTTAAATTTCATTCCATTTTAAATGTGCCATATCTATCTTTTATTCTTTTAATTCTGTTCTCTATTTAGTTTTTGTTTGGATAATAAACTTTTGCAAGTTTTTTATTTTCTAACATAATTCTTTATGCATGATAACTTTGCCCTTATGGTGCTATGGGAAAATCTGCAGTCAAGAAAGTCGATACATAATAGGTATGTGATGATATTTCCTCCTGTCTTGAGAAGTATTTTCTACCTGGTCTTCCAGATGCAACATAAAAATGTTGCATAGAAAGCTTGCATAGTGTGCACAGTTTAATGCCTTTTTGAAGTTTCTTACGGTTAATATTTTTTATTAAGCTTATAATACTCTTTATCTCATGGATATTTGCTTCTTGATTTAATTATAATCATCAATTAAAGGCAAAAGCAATACTTCGAGCAAAGAAAACGGCAACAGCAGATTCCTGGACTGGAAATCCTTTCTGATGCACAAAAGCAAATTCATTACCATGAGGAGCCTCGATCACAAGATATCCGAAGCTTAATAAATTTGGCAACAGATTCCAAGCAAGGTTATTTTAGTAAAACTGATGGTATGTTATAAGATGCATAACCCGAGCAATACAGTGCTTTAATAGATTAAGAATATTAATAAAGATAATTCATTACCTATTAACCCAGCTACTTACTCGTCTCCTTGCTCATAGACCAGCCGCTGACACCTCCTCCCTCAACAGAAAAGAGAACTATTTGTGGTTCGCTATGTTTGTCACTGAGTTTGAAAAATGAGTAGATTTTTAGCGATATTTTTTAAGAACTGAAGTTAATTGGCACATAAGATGGCCATATATTTGAGTTTGTACGTAACATAATTGGATGTAGTAGGGTAAGGATCAAGTAATCCTCATGTAAAATGGTGAAAAACTGAATTTGCAATACAAGCAGTATATATGGAGTTGGCCAGAGTTGTACACTGTCTTGTGTGGCACTTGAAATCTGTAGAAGTTTACCAATGCTATGTCAGCTGATGGAATTGTCAGCCATTCAATTACGGCACATTATGTTAAATGTCGTATGATAAATACAGACTTAGATGACCACATCAATTGACCGATAAAGTATTAGTTGAATATTGCAATTGATATCTTGTGTCTATTTAAAAAGTGCAAGGGTTCTCTAAGTCTAAAGTTCCACCTCCTAGTTGATATACCGACACAAGGTAAAGTTATAAATGTTCTGCATCAAGTTTTTTTGATTATAGAATTTGATGTCTTAAATATAACCAGCTCAGAGTTTCTTGAACCTAAACTGTAAACATAGGTGAAAAACAGTCTGCATTAATGGGGCGCAAACAGGATCCTTTTTCCTTGTCCTGCTTAGTTGCAACTCTAAACATTTGATGAGACAAGATTAACTTGGTTAACACAATCGTTTCTCCTATCTACCATTCAACTTAAGTAAAGGATTGTATAACGATTAATTAACAACTCTCCATCTAGCAAAAATGTGTACACCCTTTTTCTTCCATAATATATTGGTGTACTGGGTCTTCAACCTCTTGTTGACGGTAATCATCATACCTTTTGATTGGTAAATTTCTTTTGATATATCTCGTAAAAGAAATGTATTGAATCTTTTGATGCTGTAGTAAGATGCTAGCCAACTATTTATGATGAAGACAGTATATTTGGTACCTTCAAATGCAATGTCAAATAGCAAGTTCACTGCTTTTTAAAATTCTTTTAAACAAACCGTGTAAATTACCTGTGAAGAAATGCATTTGTACTGCACTTTATCTCTGTACATTCTGTGTTCTCATCGAACAATGCACAAAATGCTTATACCTTTTGCTATTTAATTAACCTTTATTATTTAGTTTCTGCTACCCCAGAGCTTGATGTTTCACAAGCAGTCTCTCACTTCTCACAGTTTTCCCCTGAAAATGCGGCAATGAAAGTAACTTCCAGATTTCTTGAAGGCTTTGAGAAATCATGTAGGTTTGTACATTTCCATTCCTCTGGAATAATAATAGTCAGAAATATGAATTCGAATAATTTCCTGTCTACTATAAAATATTATGATATGGTGGATTATATGCTAACTCATAATTCCATATAATTTCAGGTTCCAAACCAGGGACTTTTACCCCTACTAAGTACGATTTCTTGCTTTTCTTAAATGGTTTCCTGTTTCGCTACCTATTATAGTAAGTACAACACCTTTATTCCAAAACAGAGTTTCTGCTGAGAATATTCAGAATGTACCAACTTTCCATGGAGACAGTAGTAACATCGATAAACAGAAGGTGCAATCATCGCCTTGTCGATATGCTTCCGACAATATTTACAAACCGAGCAAACAAGAAGATGAAGCCCAAAATGGTACGGATTCTTTCTCTATGAAACGGTTTCCAAGTCTGAAGTATCATTAAAACTATTAGGCCTAGAGCGTCTTTAGGTATTCCAAAGCAATAATTATTTATTCTCCTCTAATTCTTCTTACTTTAGGTGAGTGAACTTTCAGTAAATTAATTTGAATTACTTTATTGATTCCGGATCCTCTTCCAGAGGTTTCTGTTCTTGGTTTACTTGCTGACGATGGACCCAACAACGTTTTGGATGGAGGCCCAGTTCGTGAAGCTCATGTTGCATTTTCAGTTGAAGGTAATGGGTGGAAGGTTTATTCCTTAATGTTCTTTCAGTAGTTTTGATCTGCCTTGTTTTCTTATGCATTGTAATGTCGAAGGGCTAATCTTATACACGTGATCATAAAGTAAATTCAAGGCATCCTGTTAAATCTAATTTCAAATCAGAGTCTCACTACACAGATCCATAAAGCTGCCCCCCTGCGCGTGCTCCCATATAGACATTTGAGTCAATCATAGGAAATTAGCTCTACTTTGCTAAAAGAGAACAACAAATAAATTGAAAATTTCAGATATCTTAGAGCTGTTTACAGCATAAGGTGTGAGCCATTACATACCCATCTGATCCCCTATATAAGATGGCTTGGCTCCTCTCCATGTGTTGGTTGCTTAAACTTGTTGATCTTGTCACAATTGTCATGCCCTACCAACTTTTGTAACCTCCACTATATTAGGTCCTATAGTACTTATGGAAAAAGTTGGAAGAACCTATACAATTTGTGATAGAACAGAACTTCAAAGGAGGAGATGCTCAGCACCAACTAATTATAAACCTTACTTGTTCTAGTATTGTCATCCCTATTTTCAAGATCCCATTGTCTTGCTAAAATACCAGAGAGTTTTAGTAGTGACGAGGAAAATGCGGTTTTAATTCCACTAACTTTAATTGTTACTTTCATTTTTCTGCTTCAAAATTTTATAGCGAGCAAAATTATTTATTTAGTTTTTGATTTTTTTAATAATTCCCAATGCCGCATTTCACAATATTTTATGTTAAACAATAATCTTGTTTATTATTATGCTATCTTTTGCTAAATTCTTGTAAACTTCTCTTAAAGGTTGTATAGGGATACCCAATTGTTGCTCTTTGACATCTTACTTTTCGTTGTCTGTCCAAGCTAAGTAGAAGAGTGGATACCATTCAAGTGTAAAACCTAGTCAAATATCTTTGGAATTAATCATAAATACTTTCCATGATACGATTCATCGATGCCACCCCGATATAATAATTGCATACGAATGGTTTCCTAGATTAGCTCTGGAAGCATGACGGGTGCCTCGATGCCACCCGGATGCAATGGCAACTGAGAGGGTGGCTTAATTCCCCACATGCTAGATCGACCTTCATATATAGTTTTTGCGAGGCATTGAATAGAGGATTACATGATTGAATGAGTCAAGGGACTTTTATAGAGGAGCGTGATATTAGGCTAGTTTCTTGCACTATAGAAACACTTAACAAATAATAATGGAATTTATATGATGATACAAAATTGTAGCATATTTGTTTCACAATAACTAATGGAGACGAGAAATTTATGGAGATTGATTGTGTTTTAAAAGGCGGCCGCATAGGTGTCTAGGCCCTGTCTAGGAGCTCAAGACGATTGCACCGCATCGCATAAGTAGCATAGTCTGCCGTTATGCTCACCCTTTTATTTTTATACGTATACTCTTTCTATTTATGAAATGGGGTATAATTTCCAATAAATTAGGGTTGTTTTATCACTATTAAAAATATAAAATCTTTTTATCCAAATCATTTTAGGGTTTTTCTCATCGATCCAAATCCTTCTCTGTTTCGCACTTTCGCCACCATCGAGGATCAACCATCGCTACCATCAACTCCAAATCATTCTCACCCACTGTCATCGATCTTGATATCGACCTGAAATCTTTCTCAGCCACCACACCCGATCTCGATCTTGCCCTCATATCTTCTCGCTCATATTCTTCTCAGCCACCGCACAATCTCGACCTAAATCCTTCTTAGCCACTGCAGATCGCACTCGATCTTGATCTCGACCCCAAATCCTTCTCTTCCCTTTCAATCTTCCACTTTGAGCTTCAACTTCGTCTAACGTGCCTTAAGCCTTTGGCAATAAAGGTTTTTTCCTTTTCTTTTTTTAGGACTTTGATTTTTCGTTTCTATGTTTAATTATTGTTAAATGGTAATTGAATATTGTGTATGTACTGTAATTGTATGTGTAATCTTATTGACTTATTGTTATTGTATCAATTGTTTTTTATAAGCTTTTAAAATTTCACATTTTATTGAAGGCTTAATTCCAAAAAACCTCCAAATCTTTTAGCTAAAATATAAGAAACCCCAAATAGTTTTAAAATACACAAGAAATTACCACAAAAACTTTTAAAATACACAAGAAACCCCCAAAAATCAGGTGCCATGTCAGCAATAAACAGCACAAAACTGCATACCATGGGGGTTTCTCGTAATTTTGAAACTATTTTGGTGTTTCTCGTATTTTAGCTAAAATGTTTGGTTCTTTTTAGAATTAAGCCTTTATTGAATTCTAACACAATTTGCTTCACTTGAGCTACTCAGTTTGCATTTAATTTTTTGTTTACGTCTTTGAGAATGCTTATCTAAGCATCTACAAGTGAAAATGAAACCAAAATAGTTAAAAGCCCAATTGGAGCCAATGTTTAACAAATAAACTACAAGAAAACAACAAAATTAACGAAAAATATTGTTAAATTTCTGCCAATGTCGTCCGGGCGACCGTCTAGGCGCTTAAGCGGTCAGACCATTTGGCCGCATCGCCTTTTTTGCCGCTTTTAATCACTGAGATTGAGAATGCATGATATAAATATTTTTTGACATAAGAGAATTTATAAGCAAAGGAAACTAGTGGAGAAGTTAAAATAGTTGAGATTATTATTTATTAAGATCATGTTTAGTTTAAAAGGAATATGATCATGTTTAGTTTAAAAGGAACATGGAACATGTTCCATTTTGTTCTTGGTTATATTTGTGTCTTAGGCCCTGTTAGTCAATTAGAATTTTTAAATAGAACCGAGATATTTGAAACTGGAACCATTTTACCAGAACTTTTATGACTTTTATGGAACTGGAGCTTTTTTTAATGGGATTAAGGAACTATACTATTAGAACTAGAACTGAAAACATGAATTTGATTATAAATTTTATGACATATGAACTTGTGTTATTTATATGCGACCAAAATTATTTTTTGCTTTTAACCAGTATAATAAAATAAACTGTAATTTAATATACGAACGAGTCTATTAAAAATAATTATTAATAAAAATTTAATACAAAATGACTATATAGTAACAGAGAGAGTGATGGATGAAGGGTAGAGAGGGAGAGTGGAAAAGGGAGGGAAAAATTCTTTTATTGTAGTTCTATTTTTTAATGTTTGTTTCTGTTAGTGTATATGCCCTAGAGGCCATTACTGTATCATACTAGTATGTATATTACTTGATGGAAGATTGGGATATTCACAGTTGTATAGACAATCTTGCTCGAAATGGTAGTATGCTACTTGGTTTGTCTCTGCTTTAATGTGTACATGTGTTTCTTTTTTGTATCACCTATACGCATTAGTGGAGCCCTTAGGATCTTTGCTTGATTACCAGCGTTGTGATGGCAGTCACACTCGTGGGGGCTGGGTAATCTATAAGCACATCCTTATATATACACGTCCCTGGTCGTGGGATTATCGAGACAGGGCATCGATACTCCGGAGTAGAGTAGCGTATGCGTTTCTCATCCCAGCATGGGAGACGGTCTGTCCCACAGCCGTCAGTACGTCGTACTTGAGATAGTATGCGGGTGCTCGTTAGGTTACGAGTACATTGGACAGGACTCGTTGGGAACCGTTGGTTGGTATTATACTTATCGTTAGTTATCAGTTCTCAGGTGACATGAGTACAGCTTAATCCGCTGACTTGACACTGTCACTTCGCCTCGAGTGTGTTCCCACTGCACTTTGATTACTATCCTACCACGGCTCAAAGGAGTCGTGCAAACAGGTAGTAGTTGGGTGCAGTCCCGAAGCACTTGGAGGCAGTGACGGTTAGACAAGATTCGTCTCTCTCGGTATTGGGGGTTGGCATCGCGCTGTGTCTAGGAGAGCCATTACACAAGTAGTTCCTGGCCAGGGCAAGCGAGATATACTGGTAGGTTTCCAGTGTTATCTCAGGGTGTTCTGGGCTACATCCGACACGACTTGTACCGCTATTAGGGGACTGACGTTTACCACCCCCTAGGCCCGCCATGCGATGTTATCAGACGAACAAACCGGACTGTACGGAGACTGTCACATTCAGGCTCAGTAGGAGTTCAGATGGGTTTACCTCGTCAGTCTTCTTATCGGCATCTACTTGGGGACCGTTACGTACAGCTAGTGCCGCTTGCGGTCTGTGGTTAAACCCACTGCCAGCGTTGTGTCGAGTCTTTAGAGTCCCACACAGAGGGTTATTCGCCTTTAGGCAAAATGAGTACAGGTCGCATGGTTTTGCGATGGGGTTCGTTCACATCCGTGCATTTGTGCACGTTTGGTGTCCGGACAGTTTATACTAGCGGGCTTTGGTTTAGGCCAGATCCTAGTATATGTTTTGGGATTGGTTTTATCTCATTGTATCCGTGTTCCTCGGAACACGGATACGGGTGTGTATGCACAGTTGACTGAGACAGAGGCAGAGGATTTTCATTAGGGTTAATGACCGTTGTCATTTTCTTAACCCTAATGTTTATGTGTGAAATATGATTTATTAATATTAGTTAATTATAATTGTGCATGGTTAGGGTTGTTGACCATTTGACTATACTTGTTGACCTAAGTTGACAAGTTGACCATCATCATTCCATATGAAAGATGCTCTTTGATCCTTGCAAAAGCATTTAATGTGAAATGATAATGGTCATTTCTTGATTAACCATCATAATTATCTTTAGCTAATTATCTATTTTTCATAATTCACATATATGTGAGAAGGTTGGATTATTCTACTCACTTTATCATTCTCATTCTCTCTCATCCTCTTCCTCTCTCTCTAGCTCTCCCCTCTTATGAGTTGAGAACCATTTGAGCTTGAGATAATCCCTTCAAAAATACTCTCTACTCTTTCTAAGGTCCTAGGTTTAGCACACCAAGCACCTTAGTTACTTCTAGTTTGAGGTTGGAGCCAAAAGTAAAGGCCCTCGGGTGGATCTTTCTTCGGCAAAAGAAGGCGACAAGGAGAACCCGTTCTTTCACTCCAAGGAGCAAGAAGAGAAGGACTTGAAGACCCAGGTATAACCCTCTTTCCGAGTAGCTAACTCTTTTAGCTTGTTAGTTAGTTTTGTTTAGCAAAGATCCCTCCTTTAGCCTAGTCCATGTTGCCTAGTGTTGTAAAAATCCGATTTTTCATAATGTTTCCGCCTCCCCGCAAGTACCGGGGTGGGCAACGTGGACTTACAGTGGTATCAGAGCCTAGCTAAACACTAACTAACTAGTTAGCAAAGTATCTAGAACTTCGATCGGAAAAAATCGCAAAACACTTTTCAAAAATCCTAAGTTTCTGCCGATTTTTAAACCTGCTTTAAAATTAATAAATCATACCTTAAAAATCGTCTCAGGGTTTTTACAGAACACACAAGGAAAACGATCCACTGACTCGGCCGACTCACCGCGGATCCGCGGCAGAAGCTTGCTCCTGCCGCGGATCCGCGGCCGAGTTGACTCGGCCGTGGGTCATTTTCCTTGCAGTGTTCTTCTGTTGAAGTTTTGGGATTTTTAGGATGATTTGTTTCTGCCCAGATTTTCCAGAGAACAAATTTGTTTTTCGGGTAGTTACAAATCCGTATTTTGATCGAACTTCTTTACACTTTGGCTAATGGGTTATATCTGTGATGTGATATATGTATTGAACGTCTGCTAATCGCTATACGTCGATTAGTGGGGGTTATACATATCTGTGATCTGTAATGTTGATGGTTTGTGTATATGAATTCGTTGGATTGTCGCGGATGAATAGCCGGGGTTGTGAGATGAGAGTTTTCTTATTCTTTCAATTCTTGTAATATGTAAATTGATGTAATATTATTTATTTGGCCGCACATCCGGGTTGAGGTTGTAGCCGCCATTGTATAATTTCTTTTTACTGTTTTTGCTCCTAGGATAGACCCAAGGTGGGGTGCACAAACTATCGGGTATCTCGAAGTGCCGAGTGGCCTACTCACGTCGTTGAGGGAGGTTGCTTCGCTTCGGGTACTTGGCGGGTAGTTTGCCGCACCCGTAGGGGTCTAGGGTGGGGTATTGGCTATTCATCGTGACCGTGTAATCCGCTTTTCGTTACAGGCTCGAACGGATTGCGGATTCCTAGTATATCCAATATGTTCATCTGTGATCTGGAATGGCTATCATTGCTATATATCTATATACGATATCTATTTAGGCGTTGCTTATGTTTTGCATCCGCGCTAGTTCAGCCCCCGCTCTGTCGTTAGTTAAGTAACCTAACGGGTGATGACGGGGTCCCGTGGCGAATGCGGATGGCATAAGCGTACGTCATATTTTCGTTGTTTTCTGTAATGGTAGGATTAAATGATGGGACGCATTGGAATTAATGCAAGAAAAAAAATAAACCAAGTAAAAGTCGTTGGAACACTTTCAAAACCACTCGGTTCTTTTTTAAAACCAACTTTTAAAATGCGGAGCTTGAACCACTCCTTTTAAAAGCTATCTCGTTCCTTCGATTATATCAAGTTCACTATGTTCACGGTTTCACCAAAACCATTCGTAGCCTTCCGTTGTTTCACATGAATGGTCAATAAGTATTCAAGCTATGTATGTTGGCCAAAGTCAAGGCATAGTGATTGGTAGCTATTGGGTGTTCATGTGCAGTATAGATAGATGTGTTGGTTTGGGGCAGTCGTACTGCCATTTTGGCCAAAGTCAAGGGTAGGTACGGGTGGGCTCAAATTAACCTGGAGAATGACGGGTAGAACTTGACATGTGACTTATGATATTTTGGCCAAAGTCAAGGTCATAAGAGCATGGGGCAAAAATCCACATCGGGAGTTTCAAAAGAACTGAAACTTGCTAGCGCTGTATACCATTTGGAGTGTGATGATTCTGGTAGGATTCTTTCAGTTTTGTCACGCGATGATATTTGGATCCCGATCCTACTGTGAGTATATGCTACTCCTCGGGAAATTTCTCACTTAACGATCAATGCTATAAACCTAGTAGGTGTCTAGAAAGGTGTTAGCGGGGCTACGCCCCCAGGGAAAAGAGGTTACTTAATTAAGGAACTTCGCGAAAGTGTTGGAAAACCTCCCTCGAAGTACCGACACTGGCCTGGCTGAACGGTTAAGCAAGTATTGTACGGTGAGATTGATCCCGACTAATTCTTCCTTTATTGTTTGAGAAGGGATTCGAAAGACAGTGGGAGCCATCCTGTTTAGAAAAACTAAAAACCACTCTAAACTTGCAAGAGCATCATACTAAAGTGTTTCTTTTCTCTCTCCTAATTGCAGCGATCAATCAACATGACCGGACTTAAGTTATTACTAGATAAAAACATACTGACAGGGCCAGACTACAAAGATTGGCTCAGGAATGTCAAAATGGCAATCACTTACGACAAGTTGGGGTATCTCCTTACCACCAAAGCTCTTCCAGTCCCAGGTCCCACCTCCAGCGTCGCGGATATAGAAATCCGTAAGACATGGGAGATCGATTGCGCGAAGGCCAAGTGCGTCGTGCTTGCCTCTATGGACAATGAACATCAGAGGAGGCACGAGAATATGGATCTAGAGTCCATATTTCTTCATACAAAAGAACTGTATGGAGAGCAATCTCGTATCGCCAGATACGAAGTGTCGAAAAAGCTGTTTTCGGCAAGATTGGCCGTCGGATCATCGGTAGCGGAACACGTGCTTAAGATGATTGGCTATATAGAAGAGCTCGCGGACCTTGGGACCACGTTGGAGAATGAACTCTACATTGACTTGATTCTCCAGTCCCTTCCTTCCACCTACGCCCAGTTTATCCTAAACTTCAACATGCAAGGAAATGAGGTTGAACTTTCCGAACTTCTGAACATGTTGAGAAGTGCTGAGGGCACCCTACAGAAAGGTAGGGAGACATCCACTTTGTTTGTAGAAGGATCTTCCTCTTCCAAGTCCAGGGCGAAAGCCAAGGGAAAGAAGAAGAAAGCCCCCGCCAAACCAAGGGGCGGTGTTAGTAAAGTGGATACGAAGGGAAAGGCAAAGGCAACAAATGTAGCAGGAAAGCTTGTGGGAAAGAAAGAATGCTTTTACTGTCACAAGAGTGGACACTGGAAGAAAGATTGCACGGCTTGGAAGGCCAGAACACAGGATCTGAAGCAAGTTGCGGCTTCAGCTTCAGGTGTGTATGTTATTGAAAACTGTCTATCAATAAACTCTACTTCCTGGGTATTGGATACCGGGTCAGGATCTCATATCTGTAATTCTTTGCAGGCATTGAGAAAGCGTAGGTTTTTGAAGGCAGGTGATATGACCCTTAAAGTTGCAAACAGAGCTAGCATGGATGCTGAGGCCGTGGGGGACTATCACCTGGGAATGTCAGATGAACATGTTTTGGTTTTACGTAATTGCTTTTTTATACCCAATGCAACTTGTAATATCATTTCTGTATCTTTAATTTCTAAAGAAGGTTATGAATTTGCGTTTGTAAGTAATGTTGTAAACATTCAGCTTAATCAAGTTCTGATTGGGTCAGGTACATTGAGCAATGGTATATACGTATTAAACCAGCCACAGATTTTCAATGTCTAGAATACACACAAAAGAAAGTATCCGGAAACAAATCAGGCTTATGGCATTGTAGACTGGGTCACATCAATGAGAGAAGGTTGACGAAGTTACATACAGAAGGATATTTGGATCCGTTCGAATATCAATCATATCCAATTTGTCAATCCTGTCTCAAAGGAAAGATGACAAAGACTCCGTTCACTGGACACGGAGTGAGAGCGAGCGAGCTCTTGGGACTCGTACACAACGACGTGTGCGGTCCAATGTCTACACATGCACGAAGCGGTTATTCTTACTTCATTACTTTTACGGATGAGTTTTCAAGGTACGAATATGTTTTCTTAATGAAACATAAATCCGAAGCCTTTGAAAAGTTCCAAGAATACAAGAATGAAGTAGAAAAATAAACAGGCAAAAGTATCAAGACACTGAGATCTGATCGAGGTGGTGAATACTTGAGTGCCGAGTTCCTGGATTACCTAAAAGAGAATGGAATTCTCTCTCAGCTTACTCCTCCATACACTCCGCAACATAACGGTGTATCGGAGAGACGGAACCGAACCCTATTGGATATAGTACGGTCCATGATGAGTAACGCTGAGTTACCGCGATCATTCTGGGGATATGCACTAGAATCAGCTGCATACCTTTTGAACCGAGTTCCAACTAAGACTGTGCCTACTACATCATATCAGATGTGGTGTGGGAAGAGACCCTATCTTAATCACATTAAGACATGGGGATGTCCGGCTTTTGTCAAAAAGCAGCATGCGGACAAACTCGAGGCACGCTCAGTACAGTGCAAGTTTGTGGGATATCCAAAGAACTCCAAGGGATATTTTTTCTATTGCGAAGAGGAACAAAAGGTCTTTGTTTCTCGTAATGCCCACTTCTTGGAAACTCAGTTCTTAGAAAAGGAAATAAGTGGGAGCGCAATAGAACTGGAAGAAATTCCAGAACCACAAGCTATTACTGAAAGCTTAGTAGAACCAGAGGGTTCGAAAGATCAGGACATTCCTACGCCGCTTCGCAGGAGTAGTAGGCAGTCTCATCCGTCCGAGAGATACTACGGTTTTCTCATAGACGGGGATAGAGAAGATTGCATCATTGATAGTGATGAGCCGACTAGCTTCTAGCTGGCCATTCAGAGCGTTGACTCGGTAAAATGGCTGGATGCAATGCGGACCGAAATGGAGTCCATGTACACCAACAAAGTATGGACTTTGGACGTTGCTCCAGATGGGGTAAAACCCATAGGATGCAAGTGGATCTTCAAAAGAAAGATTGGTGTAGATGGACAGGTCGAGACCTATAAAGCTAGACTTGTTGCAAAGGGTTTTCGTCAAAGACCTGGTTTGGACTATGACGAAACCTTTTCTTCAGTGGCTATGCTGAAATCCATTCGGATCCTTCTTGCCATTGCTGCCTTCCACGATTATGAGATTTGGCAGATGGACGTAAAGACCGCTTTTCTAAATGGAAATTTAGAGGAGTGTGTCTATATGGACCAGCCAGAGGGTTTCATTCAGAGTGGGAGCAGCGGAAATGTGTGCAAGTTGCTTAAGTCCATTTATGGACTAAAGCAGGCATCGCGGAGTTGGAACATCTGTTTTGATGAGACGGTCAAAGAATTTTGCTTTATCAAAAATCCAGATGAACCATGTATCTATAGTAGATTTGTAGCAAGGACTGTCGTATTCATCGTTTTATACGTGAATGACATTCTCTTGATAGGAAATGACATTCCTATGCTACAATCTGTCAAAGGGTTCTTGTCACACAGGTTCTCCATGAAAGACCTGGGTGATGCCTCCTACATTCTGGGGATCCGGATCCATCGTGATAGATCCAAGAGGATATTAGGACTTTCGCAGTCCAGGTACATCGACACCATACTGAAAAGATTCAGTATGGAAGATTCCAAGCGCGGTAATCTACCGGCTTGTCACGAGATCACCCTCTCCAAAGAGATGTCTCCCAAGACTGATTTGGAAAGGGACCGCATGTCTATTATACCCTACGCTTCTGCGGTAGGCTCTAAAATGTATGCGATGTTGTGTACCAGACCAGATGTGGCTTATGCACTGAGTGTGGTAAGCAGATATTAGTCAAACCCTGGGGAGAAACACTGGATAGCGGTAAAGAACATTCTCAAGTACCTGAGAAGGACTAAGGAGATGTTCTTGGTGTATGGCGGAAAAGACCTCCAGATTGAGGCCTTTGCTGACTCCAGCTTCCAGAGTGACAAGGATGATTCCAAGTCCATGTCGGGTTTTGTCTTTACCCTCAATGGAGGGGCGGTGTGTTGGAAGAGTTCCAAACAGGAAACCGTTGCTGACTCGACTATGGAAGCGGAATATATCGCTGCATCTGATGCCGCAAAAAAAGCCGTCTGGATGAGGAAGTTCTTGAAAGAACTTCAGGTGGTTCCGTCCATTATTGATCCAATACCTCTGTATTGCGAAAACAACGGGGCTACAGCTTTAGCGAAGGAACCCATGTCCCATCAGAAATCCAGACACATCTTGAGGCGGTATCACCTGAACAGAGAGATCGAGGTTCGGAGGGTTGCTTCAGAAGATAACACTGCAGATCCATTCACGAAGGCCTTACCCCAGACTCAGTTCGAGCGGCTGATCGAGATGATAGGTCTTCGATATGCCAGTACATGGCTTTAGTGCAAGTGGGAGATTGTTAGTGTATATGCCCTAGAGGCCATTACTGTATCATACTAGTATGTATATTACTTGATGGAAGCTTGGGATATTCACAGTTGTATAGACAATCTTGCTCGAAATGGTAGTATGCTACTTGGTTTGTCTCTGCTTTAATGTATACATGTGTTTCTTTATTGTATCACCTATACGCATTAGTGGAGCCCTTAGGATCTTTGCTTGATTACCAGCGTTGTGATGGCAGTCACACTCGTGGGGGCTGGGTAATCTATAAGCACATCCTTATATATACACGTCCCTGGTCGTGGGATTATCGAGACAGGGCATCGATACTCCGGAGTAGAGTAGCGTATGCGCTTCTCATCCCAGCACGGGAGACGGTCTGTCCCACAGCCGTCAGTACGTCGTACTTGAGATAGTATGCGGGTGCTCGTTAGGTTAAGAGTACACTGGACATGACTCGTCGGGAACTGTTGGTTGGTATTATATCTATCGTCAGTTATCAGTTCTCAGGTGACATGAGTACAGCTTAGTCCGCTGACTTGACACTGTCACTTCGCCTCGAGTGTGTTCCCACTGCACTTTGATTACTACCCTACCACGGCTCAAAGGAGTCGTGCAAACAGGTAGTAGTTGGGTGCAGTCCCGAAGCACTTGGAGGCAGTGACAGTTAGACAGGATTCGTCTCTCTCGGTATTGGGGGTTGGCATCGCGCTGTGTCTAGGAGAGCCATTACACAAGTAGTCCCTGGCCAGGGCAAGCGAGATATACTGGTAGGTTTCCAGTGTTATCTCAGGGTGTTCTGGGCTACACCCCGACACGACTTGTACCGCTATTAGGGGACTGACGTTTACCACCCCTTAGGCCCGCCATGCGATGTTATCAGACGAACAGACCGGACTGTACGGAGACTGTCACATTCAGGCTCAGTAGGAGTTCAGATGGGTTTACCTCGTCAGTCTTCTTATCGGCATCTACTTGGGGACCGTTACGTACAGCTAGTGCCGCTTGCGGTCTGTGGTTAAACCCACTGCCAGCGTAGTGTCGAGTCTTTAGAGTCCCACACAGAAGGTTATTCGCCTTTAGGCAAAATGAGTACAGGTCGCATGGTTTTGCGATGGGGTTCGTTCACATCCGTGCACTTGTGCACGTTTGGTGTCCGGACAGTTTATACTAGCGGGCTTTGGTTTAGGCTAGATCCTAGTATATGTTTTGGGATTGGTTTTATCTCATTGTATCCGTGTTCCTCGGAACACGGATACGGGTGTGTATGCACAGTTGACTGAGGCAGAGGCAGAGGATTTTCATTAGGGTTAATGACCGTTGTCATTTTCTTAACCCTAATGTTTATGTGTGAAATATGATTTATTAATATTAGTTAATTATAATTGTGCATGGTTAGGGTTGTTGACCATTTGACTATACTTGACTTGTTGACCTAAGTTGACCTAAGTTGACAAGTTGACCATCATCATTCCATATGAAAGATGCTCTTTGATCCTTGCAAAAACATTTAATGTGAAATGATAATGGTCATTTCTTGATTAACCATCACAATTATCTTTAGCTAATTATCTATTTTTTATAATTCACATATATGTGAGAAGGTTGGATTATTCTACTCACTTTATCATTCTCATTCTCTCTCATCCTCTTCCTCTCTCTCTAGCTCTCCCCTCTCATGAGTTGAGAATCATTTGAGCTTGAGATAATCCCTTCAAAAATACTCTCTACTCTTTCTAAGGTCTTAGGTTTAGCACACCAAGCATCTTAGTTACTTTTAGTTTGAGGTTGGAGCCAAAGGTAGAGGCCCTTGGGTGGATCTTTCTTCGGCAAAAGAAGGCGACAAGGAGAGCCCGTTCTTTCACTCCAAGGAGCAAGAAGAGAAGGACTTGAAGTCCTAGGTATAACCCCTTTCCGAGTAGCTAACTCTTTTAGCTTGTTAGTTAGTTTTGTTTAGCAAAGATCCCTCTTTTAGCCTAGTCCATATTGCCTAGTGTTGTAAAAATCCGATTTTTAATAACGTTTCCGCCTTCCCGCAAGCACCGGGGTGGGCAACGTGGACTTACAGTTTCACTCAAATAGATGGCGTACTTATTAAGCTAAAATTAGAAGTTTTTATATGATGGAACTAAAAATTGAAACTTTTAATCCATCAGTTCCAGTTCCATCCATGACTAACACCAAAAAATTGGAGTTGTGGTTCCAGTTCTAATTGACTAACATTAAAAGTAAAATTATCTCAACAAATTACAATTCCATTTAAGAGTTCTAATTGGCTAACACCCTCTTAGAATTAAACATAATTCCATATGGTAAATATATCATTTTTTTTGACTTTTTCATAGTCTTTGAGAATTTAAAGGATGCCAATCAATCTTCTTGGACTTTGAAAAACCTCTCTTGTCATACTATTCTGAACTAGGAATTTTATACTTATTTGGATAGGGTTGATGTAAGGTCGACAATCGGCCGTATAACTTTGTTAGATCTTTATTGGAGTCTTGCTTCATACCCGATCCTATTTTGATGGGAAAGACTTAGATGATGACAATGCTGTTTATTTCAGAAGGATGTTTGGAGATTTGTATATGAATAAACCAACTAGTAAATATTTTGATATAAAAGAGCGAGTTGCATCAACCTATTCCATAAAAAGTTAAAAACTAAAGAGGCAACGCCTATTCCTTATAAATTGTATATATGTTAAATTTAGTATAAATGAGTATATTTTATCTTAGATATTTTTAGAAATACTGTTGGGTTGTATAGCACGGCAGCAAGGTTTCGGGAGGTATCATCTATGCCAATTTTAAATTTTGCCGTTCTAAATAACCCTAATCCTAGGTTCTTAACTAAAGAATCATACGGAATCGATGAAGCAAACTACTTTACTTCTAAGTGATTAGGGATTACAAACTTTGTAGTCCGTTCCTTCGCTTCATAAGCTCCAAGTTGTGGTCCCTTCGCTGCGATCATCAAGCTCCCGGACTCTTGAGAGGCTCCATGAAGTGAATGATTATCCTTGCTTGAAGTCTTCACTATCCAAGATGATCTACTTTGAGGAGTCACAAACCCAAGCTATCTCTTCACTAATTAGGGATTAGCGAAGCTGACACACTAATCTATATGGCTAGTATAGAAGAGGATAATGAAGTAGGAATTTTGCTATCTTTAGTTTTCTTTTTCTCACTTTATTTCATCACATGAAAAAATCTAGCAAGCTTTTTGTGAGAGAAGAAGAAGATGAAGAAGTGATGAATGAATTATTGTTGAGGTTAGAAATGCAACCATGAGTTAAGAATGTCATGCTTAGCCCTTATAGAGACTAAACCATGGGCTATGGTTAAAGGTTAGGTTAATAAATATCTTAGTAAATATCTAAAGAGTGGACTAAGTCAACACAAAGAAATATCTCAACATTAATCCAAAATTTAGAATTAACTAAAATAATTAATCTAACCCTAATCCTAGCCATGGTGAGAATCTCATAAACCCTGGCTGCATGTATAACCTAGCATGTTACAATTATACATATCACATATATATAATTTTGTAACAAAAGAAAGAATACATTTAACATATATCACATATATATCAATGCATCCTAAGTGAGAAAAAGAATTACTTAAGTGAGCTTATATTAGTTAATGTAATGTAATATATCACATATATAATTATACATTAAATTATCGAATCAATACTTGATCCGATAATCCGGTTATATCATATATAACCGACTAATATAAAATGTATCATTTTATCGAATCAACACTTGATCCGATGACCCGGCTATATCACATATAACCGGCCGATATCTCATATCGCGAGAATAGAAAACGGTATCACATATCGTATTAATTTCGGTCCCGCACATATCATATATGTGCTCCTACTCCGTTTCGCCTGAGCTAGGAAACCTCTGTGTAGGATTCTAAAGACTCGTCAATACGCCGGCAGTAGGTGGTGATCATATCAAATACCCAGAAGCTGCAAGCGGTCAGCTAAACGTAACGGCCATCCGGGTATTGAGCGATCAAGATCAACAAGCAAGCCTGCACACACTCCTGTGAATCCAATCAGCAACATTACCGTACAGTCCGGTCTCTTCGTCTGATATGTCGCATATCCAGTCTAGGGGTGGTAGACGTCAGACCCCAGTAACCGATAAGTCGTGTCGATGTGAGGCTCATAACGGGTCGAGAAACTACTGATAACTCTTACCAGTAGATCTCCATATCAGCCCTGGCCAGGGACTTCCAGTTATAGCCAATCAAACACAGCGCAACATCAACCCCCAATACCGGGATTGACGAAACTCCGTCTATCGCTCATTGCCTCTATGTGATTCGAGACTGTAACCAAAAGCCACCGTTTTGCACGTTCTCATAAACATGGTAAGGTGGAAATCAAAGCACAGCGGGAATCACATAAGACTCTATGACGATTTCGGGTCTACAGACTAACCTGTACCAGTGTCACCAGAGAACTGCTATCTGATGATAGATATAATACCAGTTAGGAGTTCTCGGCGAGTCCGTTCAGTGTACCCAGTCTCTACTGAGCACCCGTACACCATCTTTGATGTCAAACACCAATGGATGCAGGTTCATCCATCACCCATCATATGCGTCAAGATGCGTATACGCTAGTCTACTCTGGAGTATCGATACCATGTCTCGATACACCATCGATTAGGAATAATTATAGGATGTACTCGTGGACTACCCTGGCCCCACTAGTATGATCTGCATTATAGTCCTAGTAGTCAAGTACATATTCTAAGGGCTTTATCAACATGTGAGAGTAAGACAGTAATACAAGTCAATATGCTTAGACAAAGAGCAACCGGATAGCATACTATCATATCGAGCAAGAAAGTCCTCTCTATATATATCCAAGCATCCATTATAATATACATTATGTGTACAATAATGGCCTCTAGGGCATATACATATCTAACAAATACAGAACTGTGCATAGCATGCAATGCATGTCTGTAAATTAATGTAGTGTACTCTGCCTTTATTATTCTCAAAATTTGTTCATCACATAGGTTTTTATTAAACATGATCAATCCTCTGGTCTCTGGTCCATCTATCCTTGTCACTGTGCCCGAGTCGTGTCCGCATATCATAACTCAGTTCCCCACAAAACATTTTCTTTGCCATCTATTGCTCATATTTTGGGCCTAGTACAGTCAGAATATGAAATTAAGGTGTTTCTTTGCAAGAAAATATTTGAAAATGTTGAATTCAATTTCTTTATTTATAATATTTCTTCAACTATCTGTGTGTCAGGTCTTGGAAAAGTTGGGATAAGGACACCCACTCATTCACCGAGACGATATAACAGGTTTACTTTCAATGACACCATACTATTTTTGTCATTTAAGCATCTAAAAAACTTTAGGTCTATCTAGGGGGACCCCATCATGATGTTTTGGCCCAAAAAAGAAAAGAAAAGAGAACAAAATGAACTTTGAATTTTCTACCTATGCCCCACATTATGCATTTTATTATGTGCACTAAAGTATAATTCCTTTTTCTTCTTTTCAACACTCTGCACTTAGTTTATTTTCCAAACATTAGTTTCAAATATATTATAAAGAGAATCCTCATGATTTGTTGACATTATTAGAAAGTTACTTGTTTATTGAATTAGAAAGAGTAACACTATAGTGGCATTATCTAAAACTGACTGTGTTTCATTGCACATTCACCGTATTCTCATTATTCATCTACACCTTTATCGTTTCCTCTTATTTTTTGTGTTTCCCGCTATTTTTTATTCTGAAAGTTTGAAAGACCATACCACATATGCAGGCGCGTATGCATAGCAACACTTATGCAATATTTGCTGGCAGGAACCATTCGACCGCATAGTGGTGCATACGGCATTTCGTAACGTACACAACATGACAATATTGTATATCTAAATAATAAATCAAACACAGAATCGCAAAGCATTACCATAATCATATTCATTAAGAGAAAACTAAACCATCATCTATATCAAATCACAGCCAACACTCGATGCTTACACTACATATGAAATATAAAGGCTAGTTTGTTTCCATGGAGTAAATTATTAGATGTTTGAAGTCTTGCATGAAAATGGTCAAAGACTTGGAATTCTTATGTTTGTTTAGGAGACTTTTGTATTTGAAATTAGGATTTTGAAGTTTGTGTTTGTTTTACCCAAAATAGAACAATAAGGAGTTGTTGATAAGAACACTAATGGCGACTATGAAGATTTCTCACCTCCAGATAATAATTGTAAACAATTGACTGTTTGACCGAAACAACGATATAATCGTCTGAATTACATAAAACCACTCGGCACTTTGAAGTTTGTTGAAACTGAAACAGAGCATGCAAACACTAAAATTCAACAATTCTTTGAACGAAATACCCATTAGATTTGCTGGAACAACGAACCCAATCCAATAAAATATTCTTATAGAAAAACCCCACCAAGTTTTCTAGTGAAATAAACAACCAATATGATCCAAATAAACAAGCCAATCCACTAGAATATTTATATAAACTTGTTTATACAAATAATCCAATATATTCTCTATTGAAATAAAGTACCAATATCACTCAAACATCAACTTTGCTACAACATTAAACCGATACGCCAATCAAGAATATCATTTTTATATGTTCAATCCATGCTTTAATCATTACACATACACCAATTAAGAACATGAACAAAAACATTATGTAGTTTATAAGAAATAATCATGAACTTTGCTGAAATAGTAAACCCAATACAACACCATCACATTCCCAACAGATATCCATTAGGGATGAGTATGGTTCAACAATGTGCACAATGTCAATCGACCGTGAGTTACTTTGCATCCTCGTCTTTTAAATAAGTGATCTACTTTTGTAGTGTTATGGCAAAGCTACACGTCTGTAGACAAAAAAAATCACAAATGGGAGAAATTTTACGGGTGCACATTTTGAATGGTAGTGCTTTTATTCAAGATATGGTATTTCTCATGAAATAAGTCATCGCCTTACCAATCATAAAAAGACATTCTAATTTTATTTTTTGTGCAATGAAAGAAAATATGCTTTAATCCAGTGAACAAAAATAGTTGCAGAAACCCCATCAATTGTAGAAAATTAAGAGTTGCAGATAGGAGTAACAGTCGTATAAGTTTCTCAACCCCGATTAATACAAACAAAAAACAGTTGACTGTTTTACAGAAACAATGTATGGAACTGTTTGAATTGACATAAACCCTACCCCTGAAATTTACCGAACCTAAAAAGATAGCATCCAAAAAATAATTTCTAAATTATTTTGCAGAACGATACCCTTCATGTTTGCTGAACAGTAAAACCAATCCAACGTTATAGAAGAAGCCTTACCATATGCTGTATTGAAATAAATAACCAGCAGACTCAAATCTAAAAAAACTATTAAAACTTTACCCTTGTGGCAAAAAACTACTATAAACACTGAAAAGTATGAGAAACTACCATGGTATGAAAGTTTTGTGGTAGTTTTTTTATAATTATTGCTGATGTGGCATCTTAATCATGGTAGTTTTGAAAGGTTTATGGTAATTTCTCATACATTTAAGAAGTATTCGGTAGATTTTTGCTATAAGGGAAAAGTTTTTAGTAGTTTTTTCGATTTAAAACTAACTAAATGAAAGAACATGAGTAATTAATTATGAATTTGCAAGAACTTTTCCTATGAAATCTGTTGGCTTAATATTGACACAGCTTGAGTCCCAATTTTTAAAAAAAATGTTGATTTCAAAGCACATCAAAACCCTAACTACTCGATAAAATAACCCCATGGTATGATCCACGAAAGTCATAAGGATTGTGCAATGAATAAAGATATTTGATAATAGTAGAGATTTGAATCATACATTTTCCTTAATCAGCATCGTTTAGAGCTCATTAGTCAGTAGAAGTGGTAACATGTTTGTTGGAGAAAAAGATTGCAATACTTTTGAAGTCCTATTCGAATTTGATCAGCTACTAAGACCATACTCTATTCTAATCCATATCTAATTTATTTGACTAGAATTTGGACTCTGATTGCCCAAATTATTTTCGTCGTTATAATTACCATCTGGTTACAATTAATGAAAATCAGTACAATTTCATAGCTCTAGTAATTAACTAATTATTTCTAATGTTCTAAATATCGGATATTAGTGTCATATCGGCATAAAATTTTTCATGTTGGATTTCATGAGATAGTTTCTAGATACGGAATTATTATGAATATCATAAACGTTACTCAATATTAATAGTCGTCTTTTTTAAATGAGTTTTTTTTAATAGCTTAGTGACATAGCAATCATATTAATAGCTTAGTGACATAGCTTAGTGACATCGTTTTTTTAATAGCTTAGTGACATAGCAATCATATTAATTGATTGGCTCATCGAACTTCGAAGACGATAAAACTTCAAAGATCACTAAAAGGTTTAGATCTAGGGTTTCTTGAGTATAAAGATATGAAGTTTGGATCCACTTGGTTTTTTCTTGATTTAAAAGTATTTTTCTATTACAGGTTATGTCGGCTAAAACCTGAAAAACGAACAAATCAAGATAAAGTTAGAAAAAATCATGATATATCAACTACTATCAAATAACAAATATATCGATATTTTCCCAAATTACAAAACGATATCATATTGATAAATCATATCGTTCCTTCATTTCCAATATATTGATCGATATTCGTTATTTATCGCCGATATTTAGAACTGATTATTTATCTTTAGTAAACATGTCTAAATCTAGCAATGTATTCCTTTACAATTTCCATGGGAGAGAATGTGGATTATTAGTGATTAAGTGGTCCAAATTGCAAGATATCATGTTATAGGGTTATGATTGATCCGTTAGGATTCATATACGATTTCAACAAGGATTTGGATTTCTTCTATGAAAGATTATTTCGAAAATTAAATTATGCTAGTATAGACATGTTTGAATTGTTTATTCGATTTCATGCCCCATTCTCACACCTCAAAGCCTCAAGTTATAGAGAACTGATTTGAAGTACTGAGAATCTGAAGAAAATTTTGCAAAGAAGAGAATATAAGCTAGAGACACTCAACCAACAAAAACATCGTTCTTTATAATTCTTAATACCACACTCAGTCAAATTCTATGAAAAATAATAAAAAAAGTTAAACAATTTTCATGCCAAAACTTATTTTTATAAGAAATTCCTAATAATATGATGAACACGAGAGTGCTTTTTAGATTCATTTTTGGCCAATGACAGAAAAAATAAAGGAAATTTGGGAAAAATTGAGAAGGATTGTGACGATTAATATTCAAGTTTAGAGATTTAACAGAGAAACGATGAAGAGAAAGAGATGAAGATGGACTTCTAATGAGATTCAGAGCAAACTTTATATAATCTCTCTTAAGTTTTCATGAGACTCATCTCTCCTGTTTATATGAGTGAAAAAGAGATATTTTTATTTGATTTTGTTATAAGTAGTGATGGATCTTGATATTGAAATTCGGATATCTTCCGCTAATGAATACAAGAACGCTTTGATAAATCCTTCATCTTAACCTACTGAGCACGATCCGCTTCATAACCAATTTTGACTTCATTTTAGTCGTCTAAATTGCGAGACCTGTCATCACCTATTGACTCTTGATTGACCCTCAATACCGCTTCGGCTCCATTTGCGCCAAAGCCTTAACTACGTTTCATCTGTTTGCGTTTTGGTCCTACTTCTAGCTCGACACCTTTTTCTTTAACTTTAAAACCATAATTGGGATCCTCAACTAAAACTCCTTTAGCCAGATATTCATCCTAATAAAGTAACAAATTAAATCACGACTAACCTGACCTTATCTAAATGATATGTTCAGTGTCCACTTACAAAAAAACAAAACAAATTCAACTCATTAAAAGACGAATGAAAATAATTTATCTAAATGATATTGTTGATCTTCTGATCATATGAATCTTTGTGTAACTTCATCTCTAAAATTATTCACTCTAAGTCAAAGTTTTGAGTAATCCATAATTAAGGATAGCTAGTAGCACTATCAACTCTAGTATATGGTGATGGTAGTTTCAGCAGTAGCCGTGTTCAATGTTCGCTCACCGTTGATTGACCTCCATAAGTTGCTAAAACATGTTGCTTCTAGTGGAGTATTCATTGATTTTCCATAATGGTTTGGTATCATGCTATTTCATATAGCAAATGGAAAGGGAAAAAAGAAAAAGATATTGAGAGAAGCAGAGAAGCACCATTTTTAGAAGTACAGACAAAACAAATCTGTGTGTTAAATTTGCATTTTATTCTATGTGTGAATTTTACTTTTTGATTTAGAAAGTCTAGGAAAGGTCTTCATCTGTTAATTCCTCTACTGTCATTCATACATGGCAACATTTTTGGCTACGCAAGTAGTAGATACTTACCGCATGCAATGATTTATGTTCCTAAAGATAGATTCAGAGGTTTTTTTCACAAAAAGGTTGTTGGAACTCCTTTTAATGTCTGTGTGGGTGTATGCAATGTGTATGTGCGTGTGCATATTTATGTTTGCGTGTGTCAGTAGGTTGGTAGTTCTAGTGTCCTCCTTACCTCTTTAACAAGAACTTAAGCTAGACATTGATATTCATGATTGCGTACTATTCCTAAGATCTTACCATGAGGCTGCTGTCTCGTTTCCTAAATAGGGTAAAATAAGGTGCAGGTGGGGCCTGGATTAAGCTAGGCGGGCCCCACCCACCAGGGCTGGGTCCCACGAGCTTTATCTTAAACCCCAAAAGTTCTAAAATTATGGCCAAAACCCAAAAGTAATTATCGAATTTCTCTTAGAACAACTCTTGATTTGTATATATATTTGTGTATGTACTTCAATGATACCCATTTAAGATTTCATAAAATATTTGTTGTGATTTGTTAAATAGTCATATTATTGTTGAAAGTAAAAACCAAATAACGGGGACACTTTAATGATAGTCTCATATTGGAAACAACAAAAGAAACATATGGATATAAGATATAAGATGGGTCAAATCTCAACAAGGCTTGGGTCTTATTGTTTGAAGCCCACTTATATCAAAGGCCCATATGTACCTATAAAAGCTCATCACTCTCTCAACTTAAATACTCTATCTCTTTAACAATTATAATTCTAGCATTGAGAAGCTGTTAAGCCCTGAAAACTTAATAAATATGGTTCTGATTTGATAAACAATGTTATGTTTTGATAACTTGTGTTATGATTTGATAAATAATGTTATAGTTTAATAAATAAAGTTACTAAAGTTAGAATGCATATAACTTGAGAAAGGGTAAAGCTGGTATTTTAGAAAAAAAAGTATCTTAATTAAATACATACGGGCTTGAGACGTTTACATTTCTGAGTATTCGGATTTTTAACTATTTTGAAATTACATGCTTTTAAAATAAGTCACTTCTGAAAACTGGGCTGAATAAGTTTGCTCTTGTTATTAATTTTAGTTCAATCTATATTACTTTGATTTTATAAACATCATTTAAAGTTAAATGTAGTAGACACTAACATGAATCTCATTCTCAAAATGTATTATTGCATATATATAATACTTTAGTAACTTGCTGTAGGAATCTTCTTTCCCCCGTGGCCCCAATGCAGAAGCGATCGTTGGCAAAACATAAGCTTGAGATTAAAACGGTTAGAAATTTTCATGAATGCCTATTAATGCATTTGTTTATTTTTTTTTTGTTTTTTTGTTTTTTTGTTTTTTTGTTTTTGGGATAAGGATTAGGATAGTCATGTGCTGTAGTAAAGTTAGGATATTCTGTTAGGTTTTTTTCTCAAGTGTAATAAGAATTATACTCCACTAAAAGCTTATTTAGTGTGTGCTTGACATTCAATGAGATGGGGTGGGTTTATCTTTGTTCCTAATAGAGGTAAATTACTGCATTCAAGCGGGTGGAATGCCATTCACACGGGTCCCTCTCCTAATCAGTCCTGAAGACGTCTCTTTGGAGAGGATGACTCCACTTATTGTGGGTACACTACCACGCTATGATTCGTCCATTCTAAACCCTTTAGAATGGTGTCATTATATCTAAATTGGAACAATTCCAAAGACAATCTAGATCTATAGAGATAGACCTAGTTCCTAGATTTATAGTCCAAATCCTATATAGAGGAACATATGTGACAACCACATTTTAACCGATTGAATATAAGAATATCGCTTCTTATTAGAAGAATATCATCTATATCCAATATACGGAAACTGACATTACTCCCTACAACCTTACAAAAACTAGGTCCATCTATGATTTTGAAGAGGTCAAACACTTTGACCGTAACATCAAAACAGATGATCCATCTCCGCTATGCATTCTTTAGTCTATAAATATATTTTTGCAACTTGTACACTTTCCGCTGCTCTCACTGACTACGACAACCCTCTGGCATAGTCATATACACGTACACTTCTAAATCTAATTTAGAAAGACGCGGTAGTCATCCACCTGCCGGATATCATAGTCATGAAAATAACAGTGGCAAGTTTTATCCGTATGGATTTCATCATAGACACCGAAGTAACAGTATCATCACAATCCACATTGGGTATTTGATAAATACCATTTACTACAAGTCTATCTTTATTAGGTTAATACCTTTCCATTTGCACCGATCTCGAAAGACTTGGTTGCTCCTATAGGTTTTACCCCTTTCAGAAGCGCCCAGCAAAATCCAAAGTTTGTTGTAGTGCATGGAGTCCAACTTGGATAACTTGGCATCCAGTCATAAGTCGGAAATCACCACTTCCTATGGCCTGCTGGTAACTAGTAGGGTCATCATGACATGATGCAAACGTTTGACACTGTCTATGAGAATACCGAAGTATCTCTCGGGTGGTTGAGGTCACCTACTAAATCTGCGGATTACTATGGTCGGTCAGGGTCAATTGAATGTTTAGGTTCTACTAAACTTTTAGCAATCGTTTGCGGTTCTGGAATCACTTCCAGTTCTACCATAGTCCTATTATTTTCTTTTGCAAGAAATTCCTTTAACACGATGGTGGTGAGTCAAGAATAAAACACTTTTGATCTTGAAAATGGTAGAAACAATCTCTCGCGAAAGCTTGGGATAACCCACAAACTGTTATTACCAAAACGTGCCTTGAGCTTGTCAGGATTATGTTTTTAAGCACTAACCGGATAATTCAACATCTTAACAATCTTAAGACGAGAACCATTCTATATCATATATAGAATTAGAGGCATTTATTTAGGTGGAACCAATATCGATTGATATACATCTGTTTCTAGTGCATCCCCTTAATTGAAAAAGGCGATTCAACATTACTTATCATGGAGTGCACCCGCGGATGAACAATCTGAGAGAATCATATTCTCAATACGGAATACCCTGTACCAACCCTTTGTCCGTATGAATATTGGACAACATACATCAATATGTATAAGTCCATAGAGTTTACTAACTCAATTTCCCTGTGTTGTTAATGGAAAAAACAATCTTAGTCTTTTGGTTAAAAGAAACCAAAAGTTTGCCATTTAGGCAAAACGTGGTGATTTTCCTCAATAGCAACAATTGCTTCGAAAACCGACATTGAGTATAAAATCAACCATTCTCAATTCTCTGCTTCTTCTCAGTATATGTAGCACCCTACAGATGTGGAATTCTAATCCGGTATCTATATATCTAGGAGTTAGAGTTTATTAAGAAACAGTTTTCAGAAACACACATGGGAAAATCTGAAACATCAAAATGTTTCAGGTGATTGGTTGGATATTCCTAGTATTGCCTCTTTCATTACCCAGACTCATGACAATAGTTGTAATTTCTTTTTCCTCACTTCAACTCCTTTTCATGTCTCTCCACCTTACCTTCTGTATACCGAACTTAGGCTAATTGGTTTTCTTCTTTCCATTTCTTTAGCATCAACTTCGGGATTGGAAGGAGATTATCCAATAAGCGTAACTGGTATATGTTTCTTATATATAAGGATCTTTCGAACTTGAGATAAGGTAGAAGGGAGAGACAAATGAACAATTCACTTTCTCTAGAACCAGTGGCCATTCTCGAACTGAAACAATTTCTTCGAGTTCGTATCTAACCATACGATGGCCTTCCAATCAATATGGAACTCTGTACCGGATACAGAGGGTTCTGAAGCTAGCAAAAGGGGAAGTAAGATAGGTAAGGACATGTGCAACTATGTCGTGAATTAGGGCAATTCAGACATTCCAAAACCATCGATTGTAAAATGGTCGGCCAACATGGTTAACGAGCTAAGTTTAAGGTAAGTCTGGGTTCGCTGTCAGAGAGAGAGGATAGAAAACCTCGGCGTGCACTCTAATCTAGATTAGATTGGTTGATTAATTCATCTAATCAGGATGGCTCTCGTTGTTCCGTCGAATCCTCCAAACCTTAAAAGAAGAACTAATCGGGATTTCGTATAGAAAATCTCCCGGGAGTAACAATTATTCACAATGGGAATCAGGACGCAAACTATCCCATATAAGGTATGCAATCTCATTGCAAATTTCAACACTTGAAACTCTCGACATCAGTTTTTACCCGTAGGACCTTGTGACCTTGACTAAAGATCAACAAATCAAAGAGTCCTAATCAAGTTCTACCTGTCATTTCGTGATTAACTTAGACTCACCTGCACGATCCTTGACTAAAGATCAACAAAGTAGTACGAATGTCCTAGCTAATCGCATCACTTGCAAGTAAAAAAGACCTCACTTGCAAGTATGAAGACATCATTTAGTTACCGTACACTATGCCTTGACTAAAGATCAATAAACGCAACACGAATACTAAGTACTCTACTTCTTGAAATGACAAAGGGTTACGACTGGTTTTGAAGAAAACCATCAACGTAATGAACTTGATATCACCGTAGAAACCAGGTGGTTTTTAAAATTTATAGCCGTGTAGGCTTTTTGCTCAAGAGCGAACTCCCCGTGAAGGTATCTTGGCTCCTTCCTTATCGAATGAGGTGCAGAATATTCCTAACCGAATTCCTTTACGCAAAGCAAAAGAATACATCTATAATTAAAATTTTAGTGACAAACTTTTGCTCAAGAGCGAACCCCCCGTAATTGGATCAAGGCTCTTTTCTCATCGAATGAGGTGCAGGACATTCATAATTGAATGCCTCTATGCAAAGCAAAAGAATCGACTAAAATTTTCTTTTTAGAAAAAGTGGTTCGTACAATGTATATGTTTGTTTTACTTTGTATTAATCCAATTAATACGATCCTATCTTTTAGATAACTATCATCTAGCATTTTTCTTCTCACACAATTACAGAAAAAAATCATGAAAATAAAATAGAGTGTTTTATATGCCATTAACATTCGCCACGGGGCATCGTCTTCACCATTAGGTTAACTAACGGCAGAGTGGACGCTGGGCTAGTGCGAATGTAAAGCATATACAAACACTTATTATGTCATATTTATCACCATATATACATATATCATCGTAAGCCGATAAGCAACATTACAACATGCAATGAATCATACAGAATTAGAATGGTCGGATTACCTAGGAATCTCGTGATTCGTTTGAGCCACAAACGAAATACTAAATTTTCCGGTCGCGTGAATAGCCCGTGCACAGCCAAAAACAATATTCCCGCAAGCGCAGTGAGCCACCTGTCAATCCTAGAAAACGAGGCAACCTGCGTCATCGCCGTGAGTGTGCCACCCAACGCTTGCTCGAATCTGGTAGCTCGAGCACTCCATTGTGGATGCACCTGTACCCACTACAAGCTCGGCTTGTCATCCGCTAATCCTAGAACAAGGTGGTTCGGTCTCAACTCCTTGAGATGGTCACTCGCTACCTTCTAGAATCCGATGACACGAGCGTTTCTCCGTGGGGCAATCCTAAACCTGTATTATTTACAATGGAAACAACCGTTCCCAGGTCGCGCCCCAACAAAATAATAATACAAAAAGTGGAAACGGCGGCCACAAACCAGACGCTCATCCCGAATAAATGAATATACATTTGCTTTTGCACATGAATAGAAAAATAGTATACATCACATCACACAATTCTGTATGGGGCTATTCATTTCACGACAATCCGAACCGTTCCAAGCACAATATCTTATATCAACATAACCATCACAAATAACTACTGTGAAACGTCGTCTAAATGACATATAGCAAATAGGGACATCACATATCATTAAATGCGGAAAAATGACATTACAGTTTCGATTACTAAACTTTCCGAACATCCCAAAAACCAAACGAGATCACATCTCAAATATGGGTAAAACAGTACCCTAAAAATCCTAATTCCCAGTGTTTAAGCCCCTATTGAAATCTGGGGGTAGGAGCCCCTACCCAGGCCGCCCATAGCAGCCAAAAGGCCAAAACTGGCGGCCGGGGTAAGGCCAAATGTCCCTAGGTTTTACAAGCCTCACTTACAAAATCCATAGAACTCTCTGCAAGTATTTAAAAAATTTTCAAGTCAAGTTCAAAAATTCGAACAGAGGCTTAAAAACTGGAATTGGAAATCGGCAAGTTTTGTGATCCGACACCGTAACTTCGTAGCAAGCTAAGGTCTATGGCTTGGCTTTGATACCACTGTAAGCATGTATGTACTCACTAGACGGGTTTTGTGACGTTGCGGAAACGATAATTTTAAAATTCCTAGAGAGCAAACCATCCTAAATCAAGAGAACACCCATAGACTCAAAGCATGCAAGTAACAAAATGCTAGAACAAGGAGATACAACTTTTGTAGCGCGTTGGCCATCTGTCTTTGGACTCTGGCTAAGCTTTGAGTGTTCCGGATCGTGCTTGGTCTCTGACTGATTTTGCCGAAGATAATCCACGCGAGGGCTTCCAATTCTAGCTTCAATTTCAACAACTTGAAGTAACTCTCATACCCATTTGCTAAATGTGAAGATGAAAGATGTAGTTTGTAAAATACTCATATTTCTTGCTCTCTCCTTCTTTTCTTGTTCTTTCTCATTTTTCTCTCTTTTTGCATTCTCCTTGGATGATAGAGAAAGTGCAAGATGTTATGGCTAGAGAATAATCCTCCACTAGCCATATCATCCATTCCTTTCTTTAATCCTTCCACTTGACATGAGATATGGGAGTGTATACCACCTTGCATACACCTCATCCTTAACCATGCAAAATTAAGAGAGAAAAATAGAAAAAGAAAATAATGTATAAAAACTATTATATATATAAGTGCACATGTACAAAAAATGTAGCATGCATATGACATGTTACATAACATATTATGTAACAAATTAAAAGAGAATAGCACAATAATACTAGTTTATATATGCATCATCATATATAAGTAATATCATTAAATCAAAACTTGATTTAATGACCCGACTTAATCATAAGCTGGCTAGTATTATGAACTGTCCAATTAATATATGTAGTATCATATACACATGTTTAATTGGGTCCCCGCACGATCGCCGTACGTGCACTACATTATTTTGCCAGAACCGAAAAACCCTCGTGATTTTAAAGACTCGAGATACGCTGGCAGTAGGTCAGGATTATATCCGATTGATCCGAAACATTTTCAGATCATTCCCTACCGGGATTACCTGCATGCACGTCAGCGGTACTAGCCGTGCATAACGGCTACTCAGGTATTGAACGAAAAGCCGGTCGACAAGAAAGCACGTCCGTACCCTCTTAGAGCCTATCAGTGATACCGTACAGTCCGGTCTTTTCGTCTGAGATTGTCGCATACCGGGTCTGCAAGGTGGAAACCGTCAGACTCCCAATAACTCGATAAGTCGTGCCGATGTCAAGCTCATGACCACCTGAGAAATTACTGATAACCCTTATCGGTAAATCTCGTCTGCCTTGACCAAGGACTTAAGGTCATGGCCAGCTATGTACTGTGCGACATCAACTCTCTATACCGGGAGAGACGAATTCTTTCGACCGCTCACTGCCTCCATATGTTTCGGGACTGTAATCAACTAAAATCAGTTTGTACGGTTCTTTAAAGCCGTGGTAGGGTGGTAATCAAAATACAGTAGGAACACACAAGACACTATGGAGATCTTGGGTTTAGAGACCATCTTGTACTTATGTTACCAAAGAACTGCTATCTGACGATTGGTATAATACCATCTAGGAGTTTTCGGTGAGTCCGTCCAATGTAACTCATCCAATGAGTACCTGTATATAGTTTTCGGTGTCAAACACCAATAGCTATGGGATCAACTATCGCCCTTTATGGGGTCAAGAAACGTATACACTTAGTCTAAACTAGAATACCGATGCCCGGTCGATATTCCTACGATTAGGGACTTTTAAGGATGTGCTTATAGACTATCCAGACCCCACTAGTATGATTCCTATTATAATCTTGGTAGTCAAGCAAATATTCTATGGGCTTTATCATCATGCATTAGTGACACGTTATAAACGAGTACAACATATACACAAGACAGATAAAAACAAATTCGATAGCATACTATCATCTCGAGTAAGACTCTCCTATATATAGGCCCTCTTGAATTCAGTAATTGCATTCTTAAAATTATGATAATTGCCTTGAGGGCACCTATATCCACCGCCTTGGCTCCCGCTTAAGCGTCTAGGGCTAAGCGGAGCGGCTTCGCACCGCTTCTGCCAAGGCGGCCGCCTAGACCCATCTGTTTCTTGATGTTGAGAAGAAATGCCCATAGGTAAACTTTAAAACTGCATATGTCTCTTAGCATTCAGAAACTCGAATATATGCTATGTAGCTAAGAACATTCAATGCTAATATACATGAGAAAGCTCTTGAAGCCTGAACATGCTACTATCCTAGACTAGCTGTTCCATTGTGTAAAACTAAGAACTATGGTTGGGTATGTGTGGATGCGTGCATATGCATATCTGAGTCGCGGTTGCATTCTCCTTTGCTTTTGTATGTGAATGCTGTGTCTCTCTCTTTCTCTCAATGTATATGTGTGTGTGCCTGAGCGAGCACACTTGTGTCACATTGTGCATTCTCCTGTCCTACAGATGTACTACAAAATATTTACCAACTTAAAAGTATTCTTTATCTTGCTGCGTTCAATATGCAGAATATCTTGGGGCAGAATATCTTGAAGGAACAGGATAGCAGCCCGCTAGAACATGTATGCAATAGAAGGGGCATACTTGATAATGAATTCAGCAATGAAAGAAGCACTATGTTCACATTCTCATGCATGTCTTCCGATGCGTATGAGAATCAAAACAGTCAGTTCAGTTCTGAGGAAGAAAGCTTTTTTACAGGCTATCCAAAAAACCATCCTTGGAAGGGTAGGTCTTTCCCAAGATTTAAAAAAAAATATTTATCACTTGTGATTGCAAGAATTTTCTTGTCATCCTTACATATGTGCAATGGCTTCTGCTAGGTATTTATTCTCCTTTATTGAAAATTGCATGAATCCACTACCGCTACTCCAGATGATGATCTACATGTCTTTGGGGCCAGGTACCGGGGGACTTTTAGAAAAATGGAACATGTATTAACCCATCTCCCATGATCCAACGTTACCAAGAATCAGCGTGAGGCCCTTATTGGGACTCTTTATTTGGCGAAGATGAACGCTCACTTGGATGGAGTTCGCTTGTTCTCTCAGGGCGGTACACCTACCTTGAATAGTATTTTTGCTGCTACTTATCGTGTTCATCCATTAGGAGCTTCTACAGTGGAGTCTCCATTTTCTTCCCTTGTTGCTCAGGGCCATGGCCGAGGATTTCCCCCTGGTCATGGCCGTGATCCTATTAGTACTTTGGGTCATGGAGGACGGGATCTCGGATGTGGTTGTGGTTTCCCTTCTTGGTTTCATTGCAGTCATACCAACCATACAGATCAATTCTGCTGGGAGAAACATGACTATCCGAATCAGACTCCTACTTCCTGACAAAAGATAACTCCTCCATTCACATCGATCCTACCGCCGGCATCATCATCGCAAATCTCTCCTGAAGACTTACATCACCTGCAACATATTTTCACTCATATTTCTACTTCCAATTTAACCACATCAGGTGTATCTCTACTATCTCAGTCAAACCCTTAGGTTCTGGACTCCGGGGTTTCTGACCACATGACTCTTACTGTTTCTAACTCTATATTTTTCACTTCGCATAAATTTCTTTCCATCGCCAATGGGGATGTTCTCCCTGTTCGTGGTTGTACCAATATAGATTTATCATCTTCCTTACTGCTTAAAACTGTTCTCGTTGTTCTTTCACTCCGTATAAATCTTTTATCTGTTCGTTGCTTTACAAATGATTTCAACTGTTCAATAAATTTCTCTTCTTATTACTTTGTGATCTAGGACAACCAGATGAAAGAGCAGATTGGTGGAGGTAAAGAAATTAATGGCCTGTACTACTTTGATGTGCCACCTTCCGCATTTACTGCTATTTCTATCATTTGCCGGTATTGACGTCTTGGACATCCACCTCTTCCTATGCTTCGTAGTATGTTATCTGATCTCTCTTGATTTTTCCTGCGAGTCTTGTATTTTAGGGAAACATTTTCGTTTATCTTTTCCTTCAGTTAATAAATATAGTTCTTCGATATTTGAGTTAGTCTATTTTGACATTTGGGATCCTTACATGCATACTAACATATTTGGCTATAAATATTGTCATTTTTATTGAAGACCACTCTAGAATGACAACTATTTCTTTTACCCGATCGATCTGAATTACATATGTTTAAAACATTTATCAATAAAGTGTTTAATCAGTTTAATACGTCTATTAATACTCTAAGAACTGATGATGCAAAAAAATACATGACTAGTATCTTTCAAACTCTTTACCAATTCCATGGGATTATCCATTAAATTTCTTGCTCATACACACTACAACAAAATGACATTCCTGAAAGAAAAAACCGTCACTTTCTTGACGTTGCTCGTTTTATTATGCTTAACATGCATGCCCTAAAACACTTTTGGAATTTTGCGTTACAACATGTTTTCGATTAATCGCATGCCTTTCACGATTCTTCAAAATCTAACACCGTTCTCTATTTTATTTTCCGACCAAGCCTCTTTTCCCTTTCCTCTAAAGTATTTAGGTGTGTTTGCTATGTTCATAATCATCGATTAACTCGCGATAAATTGTATTTTAGAGCTGTTAAACATATATTTATTGGTTATTCTAGGACTCAAAAAGATCACGTTTGCCTGCTTCCTTCTACATCCACTGTCGTAGTCTCTCGTGATGTCATCTTTCTCGAGTGTCGTCTCTTTTACCCCCAGCGGAAAGTCCTCACGTCCCACCACCGCCACCACCACTTCCTATACCTCCAGTTGACCAACCAATTTAAACCGAATCTACTACTGTCGAATTTTCTCATCCTCCGATTACGCATGTTTATAGGCTTCGATCGAGAGCAGTGATAGATTCTACATCAGATACTGAAGTTTCTCCATATATACAGCTGGAAGCTGATGAGCCTTCCTCTCTCCTTCCTGATGGTTTGTCTGACGACTTACCAATTGCTCTTCGCAAAGGTAAACGAACATGCACTACTCATCCTCTTCATTTATTTGATATCGTCTTATTCCAGCTCTATGTCAGTTTGCCTCTTCCTTGTCTGTTGTTTCCCTTCCTAACTCCGTTTAGGAAGTTATGAGTCATTCAGGTTGGCATAATGTTATGATGGAAGAGTTGCAGACATTGAGGTTTAATCACACTTGGGATCTGTTCAGTCTCACTTCACATAAAAAAGTGGTTGGTTGCCGGGGTCTTTGCTATCAAATATAATCCTGATGGCAGTGTATCTCGTTTGAAGGTTCATCTTGTTGCCAAAGGCTATACTCAGCAATACGGTGTCGGCTATGCTGAGACTTTTTCTCCAGTGTCCAAATTTACTATTGTTCATGTCTTGATCTCTCTTGCGTTTATCCACGATTGGCCTCTACATCAGCTAAACGTCAAGAATGCCTTTCTCAATGACGATCTTTCCGAGATGGTGTATATGCAGCAACCTCTTGGATTTGTGTGTGAGGAAGTCTCTTGTATGTCATCTTAAAAAATCTATTTATGGGCTTGTTGAGACGTGAGAGATTAAAATAGTCTCATATTAGAAAAACTATGAGATGTACATAGGTATAAGATATAAGATGGGACAAACTTCAACAAGCTTTGATTCTTATTGTTGGAACTCACTTATATCAAAAGCCCGTGTACACTCATAGATAAAATATATAATCGTCCTCTTCGTTCTTGAATATATATATACATATATATACATATAAACTTTAATATGATATAAGAGCCAATAGCTTGATCCAAAACATTGACAATACCTCTGAGAGATGCGGGTTCCAAGCACAAAAAAGTGTATCTGAGAGATAAGTGTTGTGCAATTCTCGTGACAACGACACCAAAAAAATGATGGTTGTATGTGTGGGGGAGTGTTGAGATGCGTGGATTAAAATAGTCCCATATTGAAAAATTTATGAGAGGAGCATGAGTATAAGATATAAGATGAGCCAAATCTCAATAAGACTTGAGTATTATTGATGGAGTTCACTTATATTAAAAGCCTGTGTACACTCGTAGATAAAATATATGATCGCTCTCTCGTTCTTAAATATATATATAAATCTAATAATAATAAATAATTAGTGTTTACATAAATCTTAACCAAATCTAATTAAATCTAAAATGAATCTAACTAATATAATTTAACTAAATCTAATATTACTTGTTTATCAAGTAATATCTTAACACCATTAGCTCATAAGAATTCATCCAAAATGTAAGAAATTTTTTCCTTCGCAGTATCTATTCACAAAATTTCGGATGAATGAAACCATGTTCTAACATCACAAAATTCATGAAATATCGAATACAATTCAGGACGGTATTTCAATAGATAAATTTGAAAAACTTTTGAAGAAGCATCCACGATTATTAAAAATTATGTAAGATGTAATGTAGAAATGGCTCAACATGGACTTTGGCAATGTTGTAAAGAACAAATTCGGAGTTTGTACGTTTGGCCGGCGAATAAAGAATATTCGGTTTATTCGGTGAATATTCGGTATATTTAGATTATGCGACCATCAATATTTTCATATAAATATTACATATAAAATATTCAAAAAAAATATAAAGATATAAAAGTAATATACCCAGGCCTAATGGTAAAGCGTCCAAATTAAACCGGAAGATTATGGATTCGAGGCTCGGTTGAGAAAGAAAAATGAGAAAGAAATGAGAAGAGAGTGTTTGTGAAATAACAAGTGTGGGTCCTACTTTTTTTAAAAATGAAGCCGTGAATCCCACACTTGATTTTTTAGTTATAGGTTTCATTTTGGGCCTAATGGTCCAATTAGGCCGAATATTCGCGTAAATTCACCTGAATATATGGTTTGTGGCAAATATTCTGTTTGACCGCATTTTGACCGAATATTGAATATTCCGTTTTTTCAACACTGGACTCTAGACATTCGAATGAACTAATCTTAAAGTCTCAAATATTTATTGATTCTCGGTAAAAATGAAACAACAATTTTTAACTGAAAACGAATCACGATCTAAAGGTTAGACTACACATTGATGGAACTAAATTTAATTTTTTCAATGACGGGTGACCATGATATCAGTAAATCTCTAATGTTAAAGCTGCAACCTCACCATCTACTAATAGAGATGGTCGGAAGTAGAACAAAGCTTTAGACTCATATCTTTCACTAATCTTTTGTTTTGTCTTTAGGTTATGTATAATTACAGAATCAGAAGAAAATGTTAAATGAGCACTGCTAATTCGAGTCAATCTATTGACCGACGTAAGATTGAATGAAGAATTTGGAATGTAAAGAAAGATGGTAATGAGATTAAGAAGTTTGTTTTGGTAGTTCTATCTGCCAAGATATTCGAAGGATGGGAAGTATAATATGGAATATTTGAAAGCAAATTAGACTGACAAGAATTTTATGACCCAATATTGACAAGATTTGGAGAAGAAAGCTGTAGTTGAAGACGTAAGGTTGAGATGATCTACTACTTAGGAACTTCACATACTCTTCCTCTAGAATAGTCACTGTATTTTGTTCATGATGAGATGATTCTTCTTCTACAGTAGCTAAAAATTTGCAACTCGATGGATGCTACCATAAATTCCACCATAGGTTTCATGAGTATGATTTTCCTTGCCATTGTGATCACACACTTTATATGAAGTTTGGTTTCCTCAGTGACCACGACCACCATCATTGGATCCTCTACCACTACGGTTTGCTCCACCATCACTACAACTATACTGGGTTACATCGCTTCTTTAAACTGTAAGTGTTGAGTTGTCATCTTCCTCTTTCATATTTGACTTTTTATCCTTTTTTTGTTGCACGGTTAATTCTAGAAAATTCATTTGCAAATGTCAGAAGTTCATTACCTGCTAAAACCAGAGATTTGACATGCTCAAACCCTTTGCTTCAACCCATCTATGAACTAGAGTACATTCATGTTTTCTCGATGCTTTTGCATTGCACTGGGATCCAATCTGAGGAGCATGAGTATATTTATCTCATTAATTATTCTAGTTAGATCTGCATAATAATATGCACTAGTAACTACATGTTTGGTTTGATGATATTGTTGGGACATTATATATTTAGTTGAGATCATTTGAATGTGTTTCAGGTGATCCCAAATCTGCTTACATGTTTTAAAGTGATTGCACAGAGCAACTATTTTTTCCCCCCATAGAATTCCACATTAACGTCATAAAACACATCTTTTATGTCTAATTTCTCTTTCAACTTTTCTTCTACAGTAGTTTTATCCCCAGTAAGATTGTGTTGCTTGCCTATACCAATACCAACAAGAGAAACTTTGACACCATGACCATTGTGAGTAATTTTGGCTGCCCAACTTTCGAGCAATCAAACGAGAAAAGAGTTTGAAACTCTCGAGACCATTGTTTTTGTTGTCCATGACAACTGCTTAAACAAATAAACACAAAGAACAATTAGCACAAACACAACATGCAACTAGCACGAAGACAAGCAACTAGCATAACGTTTAACTAACAATAAAGATGGACACAATCACCTCTATGACATGAACTTTAGAGGGTAGCCAGGCCCAGACATCCTCCAATTTGTTCAGTTTTCACAAGTACTCAATGTACTCGAAGTTATGCGACGCAAGCCATCAATATACGGATGTGAGAATATTGACTACTTATCAAGTCCCGAGTCGAAGTCTATCCAATTCACCCGGGTCCTTGGGGATTCTATAACGCAACACTCGATAAGCAGAGAAAAGCTAAGAAAAATCAACACAAGATAGAGACTATTGTGGAAGTAAATAACATAAAAAAAGTTTTTTTTCCGGAGTTCTGTTCAATTTTGTACGGTATTGAACACCCTAAGGGCTGATGGTGGCTAGGCTTCGAAAACCTAAGAGAAGCGGCAGCATTGATTTGAAGATGGAGACATGATCTTGGTGACGAGATCAGAAGATGGCGGGCGGCGATGAAGTTGGCGATGAGATTTGAAATAGGCGGTGACAGTGTTCTAAAAAGCGGTCTAGGCGGCCGTCTAGACAGAAGCGGTGCTAGGCCGCTCCGATTCAGCCCCAGGCGGTTTAAGCGCTTAAGCCGCCTGGCCTGCTTAAGCGAACGTCTAAGTGGACCGGTCCACTTATTTGAATAAAATTTAGTCATTTTGAAGTATCATGGATCGGGTTTGTTCTCTTTTCACCGTACTTAATCCAAACCTATACTTAATGAAATAAAAGTTCGTCAATTTTCTTTTATAAATAATTTTTGAATTATATTGCTGAAAATCTATTTTTTGCTGACTTTTACTGTTAAAACATTAATATGTTATATTATGCTGAAATATCAATATATTTCTGTTTCTTCTCCTGAAATTTTAATATATTGTTTTTTCTACTGAAATATCAATATACTGTTGAAATTTCAATATGTATATATATTAAATATAATTTTAACTGGAATTAAAAAAACGCCTAGGCGGCGCATAGGCACTAGGTGGTACCCCAACCGCTTAGTACTGCCTAGCGTTTTTACAACCTAGGATGGCGATGAGATGTAGAGATGGTTGTGGTTTTGATGGGTTTTGGAATCGACAGCTAACCGAGGGCATTAGAGGATGGTGCGGTGGCGTTGAGAGGGTGGCAATAGAAGCGATGTACAAAAGTGACGAGGCGAAGGTTTTGGAGCTTTTGACTTGGTGGTGAAAATGGAGATGGTGATTGTGCTCTGACTTCATGTAAAACAGGGTATTGAAGAAAATAACTCAAGAGAGTAGAAGAGGTCTTTCTTGCTATTTATCATAAAATAACTGGAGTTTTACCGATTACATAAAATATTCGTACTCCCTTTTTTTCCTAAACAGCTAAGCAATCCTTTTTTTACTACCAAGTACCAAAATATCTTAAATCTAAATTTTGTAATCTTGCATGTACTGATACAAACCTATTTAGAGTTTAGAATATTCTCTCTAAATTGGTGCCATGCTTCCTATGTCTCCATCCTTGTGATAATCTTGGTGTTATTCTTTCACGTTAATTCTAATGTCTTACCCGAACAATGCATATAGAGATAGGTTGTCATTCTGTTTGTGCACATATTGAACAAGTATTTTGGCTTAATATGATTGTTATCCAGCAACCCTACAGCTTGAGCTTTAGGGTATAATGGTTCTTGATATGGTTTCTGAGCACTCCACATTTTAAAGACATTCTGGGTTCAAACCTTATCATAGATACAAGGGGATCAACAGGTCAATCTTTTAATTTGAATTTTATCTTGTTTTCCCCCTTGATTGGGCAAGATGAGTCGAAGAGAAGATCATGAGAATCACACGATATATCTTTTGATTTTTTTCCTTACAAATATCAAAATCTGTCTAAATATTTTATATGAATGAAATACAAATGAACATCTTATTATTCTTTCTCTTCTTTAATACTTCCAGCATTTTGCAAATATGTAAAATGAGCTTTCAGTAGTTTTCAATTGAGTACAATACTCTATTCACAGCAGGAGAGGTTTTTCACCTTTATATCCGCTCCAACAACACTTGCCCAACTTCATTCCATTTCCATTTACTTAAATCTGATTATAAGATTTGATTCTTCCCCGGTCAACATGTCGGTTGCAAGGGTCTAGAAGATGAAGAGAGAATTGGTTTAGGAGAGAGGAAAGGAGTTAAAAATGAACGAAAAGTTTGTTTAGGAGAAATAAATGAGCTAGCAGATGAAGTGAATTGGGTTTAGGAGGGAGGAAGAAGCTAAGTGATGGAAGGAAAAATGGGTTGAGAGAGGGAAAGAGCTTGAACATGATGGAAAAATAAGTTTAGGAGAGAGGGAGAGCAAGAAGATAAGGAGGAAAAAAACTAGAATAAGATCGACTGAAAGAGGTAGAAGATGAAGGAATTTTCTTGTTATACGGAGGGTATTTTAAGACTATTTTGTCTTACATAATTCATATGAGTCAAAGTAACAGCTTCAAATGACAGTCAGGGATGCCATTTTACTAAAAACAAGACAAGTTAGTGGTATATGTCTGCGATTTACGAATTTATTGCATTGTTTGGAAAATGCTGAAATTGAATAGTATTCCGAGGAAATATTATAACCAAAAAATAAAATAAATCTGGTAAGTGGAGAATGATGGAGGAAAGAGGCGAAGGAATTTTCTCCTATGGCGGCAATAAAAATCAGCCCTCCATCATTTTATTCGACGATTGACATCCATCATCTTCAATTTTATCATCCAAGATGTGGATATACCAAATTTCATGTGACACAACCACTTTTTTAACAATTTTTTTTATCTGGTGCAAAAATAACGGTTTACCCCCAATAGAACTTTTTACATTGTTAAATCAACGGTGTAAAGGTATTAGTATCATATGAAATTTGATGTATCGACATATTAGACAATGAAGATCAAGATGAACGATGCCGGTCGAAAATTGGTGAAGAATGCATTTTTCCGACCCCATAGGAGGTTTTTCCTCCTCCTATGGCCTCTTTCCTCCATCATTCTCATATTTGAAATCATGTTCTAGTCTGACTTTTTATTTCGGCTCAACTCCAAAAAACTATCAAATACTTTGGCCTTATTACGAGAAATTACCAGTTTCTTATTAAATAATAAACTACCACATAATTTTTAAAAACTAAGTAAAACTACCACAAAACTTGAAAAACTAAAAAAAAAATTACCATAAATAAGATGCCACGTCCACAAAACTTACCAAACATTCAAAAACTACGAAAAACTACCATAAATAAGATGCCACGTCGGCATTAATTGCAAGAAACTACCACAAAACTTACCAAACATTCAAAAACTACGAAAAACTACAAAAAATAAGATGCCACGTCGGCATTAATTGCAAGAAACTATCACAAAACTTTCAAAGTATGGTAGTTTTTTGTAATTTTGAGAGAATTTGGTAATTTTTCATAACCGAGGCAAAGATTTTGGTAGTTATTTTGGAATTAAGCCTTTTATATCAAAAACCATTTTACATTGGTTGATTGCACTGAGTGGTTTCTTTGCACCTATCTAAATTAACTAAATTCATGTTCCTGAGATATAAGCTAACTATAATGGTACATGTCCAATTCAACATATGCAGCTTCATGTGACATGATAGATGACAGTATTCTCAATAACAAGTATGGTGCGAAGGGGAAGAATAAGCCATCTTACACTGAAAGATCTCCTTTCACCTTTAATGCGAAAATGTTTGACTCACCTGACTTTGAATTCGAAGAAGCAAGTTTGCCAAGTAGCAGGTTGGTCTCTATAGTAGTATTTCTTATTATGATAATATCCTAAATAATGCATGACTGTGATGTCATATCTGTGTAGGGCTTTATTTAGGGAAGACAAAAGTTCTACTGTGTCAGGTACTCATTTCCCCTAAACTTGTGAAGGTTTACTTGATAAGGTTCATCTCCTGAAGATGGGAACTTCATTTTGTACACTTGAGTGTTTCCTTTTTGATACACAGATAAAAATGGCTTTTCAATAACCTTGCATATGATTCTGTTTGCAGCTACTACTGTTAACTTTTTTGGGTGTATTTGAGGTATTGGGATGTAACTCTAATGTGAGCAATAACTAGGGATAAAATGGAGCACGTTATGGTCTGAGTTAATGCAGTCCATTACATTTGAGGCTTGGAATTCAGCTGTTGCAAATGGCGAAATGAAAAGTGCTTAATGATGGAAGTCTTTCACTCTCAATGGTAACCACAGTGACTTAGCAAACATGTCCTTTTCTTCTTTCTATCGTCTTGCCCTTTTTTTTTCTGTTCTTTCTTTTTCCTTTCGTACTGTTGTGAGCTATGTGAATGTGTGCGCAGAGATGTAGGCGTTTGTTTGTTCTTTTCTGCTATGGTAAGATTTTGTTCTTGTTTTGTATCTCTTCATGGGAGGGGCTCGCTTGACTCCTGCTCCTTCAAAAAAAAAAAAAGTTCATGCATATGCATATATGGCATTGTCTAGATTCAGATGATCAAGCATTATCATTTCAATACATATTGATTATTATTCAACATCATTGCGATTGCGATGAATTCATGTTTGATGAATTACTGTCTTCGATATATAAATCTATTAGTTGATTATTTTTGTTGCAAGATGATGGACATTGACTATTTCTTGCATTCTTTTTCTCGTAATAAGTAGTAAGCTCAAAGATTTTTGAACGTGATTGATTTGATATATATTCTATAATGCGTACTTATGTACAAATTTTTATTTTTGAAAGGAAAGATGTTTAAATTTAAATTTGATGACTAAAAATTGTACTCGCATTGAGCCGCAATTTTGTGATGACTTATGTGGTAAATTGATGCCCGCATTTAGGATCGTGGATTGAGAACTCAGCCTCAAAGTTTCTGCCGTTCCGGATAGGTCTCAAAGAGGACCGATCCAAAACAAACATGTAAAATTCGTTTCTGCGGGTACTAAAAATCCCTGATATTTTTGAATGGTTAAATTATAGAAATTCTAAGAGAACTTTGGTTACGGCCCCAAAAGCATCCATCCTAGCAGTAAAAATACCTTCAATAGATGAATTGATGCTTGAAGACAACGAGGAGTGAGGACTTACTACAGATATTGAGAGACTTACTACAGATATTGAGACAACGAGGAGTAAAACTACCTTTTCTAGGATTGCATCCGGATCCGGATAACATCCTGATCCGGATTTCCGGATAATATCTGGGTCCATAACAAGATATTTTTCGGTTATGAATATGATTCGTTGGATCCAGTTGGATACGATTAATGATATAGATATATATTTATATATTTTCTGGATATGAATTTTGTTTTAACAAAATTATTCAGTTACAGATACTACTGATATTTGGATATATGAAGTCAGATACCGATACCGATAAGGATAAATGCAAGAAAATATAATTTTTAAGTAATAATGGTTATTCAAACCATACCATTTTTCTTATTTTATATGTTACGGCATAGTATTTTATTATTTTTGTTTCAAAATATGCAAAATAGGCTATATGTATAATAGATTTGTTAACATATTTATTTATTCATTTAATATTCATTTGCACGCACATGTCTTTATCAAATATTTTAAGTGACTCATAAAATAAGTATTCAAATTCATTTTTTAGCCCGTATCACTTATACACACATTTCCGTTCCTCATCCAAATTTGTTTTATCTTGAATCTTTTTATATACATATCCAATTTGTATTTGTATCCGTTTTCGTAATTTCCGCTTCATATCTGTATCAGCTATTGTCAAATACAGATATGGTTTTTGATTATCATTATGTGTATGCATTACTAAAAACAAATACGAATATGGTAATACTCATAACTTCTCCAGTGTTTTAAATGCCGACCGATATTCGATGTATGTCGCCGAAATTTCGGTTTAAAATCAACATATTTATTTTTTTTCCTGAAATTTAGAATATATCGGCTGATATTTCGTATATCATTGAATTTTATATACATCGGCCAAAATTTCATTATACTTGCGGGAAGATTTTATTATAGTTTTTTTTGGATTTCAGATCATAAAACTTACCGATCGCTCTACCATCGAGCTATATCATTGAGGAAAAAGTCAACAATTTATATTAAGTTACAACGATACCATTTTTTTCAAAAACATAAGTTATATGAACGACATTTATAATACAAAAGTGTAGAATACCAAGTATCCAATATCAAAATTTTCGGACCGACAGGAAACCTATATCTAACATTTAAAACATCACTCCTCGTTATCCGATCCATATGCAATGCCACCCTACTCGAATCATTGTGCATTTTTATTCAAGTTTAAAATAATCGGCATCTATGCTACTGTTTGGCGTTAGCATCAGCAGAAATTTGAGGCCGTAAAGGGGCTCTTGTTTTCTTTGTTACAATGTGGATGCAGCATAGATTTTTATTTTTAGTTTGGAAGGCCGTAAAGGGTCTCAATTGTCTGAACTCTTGCTGGATGCAACAGTAGATGCATTACAATTGGAGCTTCAAATCCTTGCACTTGACCTAGCAACCATTAACTTCCAAATTGCTTGGTAATATTTGAATCACATAGTACTTTGTATTATTTGAAAACTTCACCGTTTTTTAGGCGTCTCTCGCCGCAGGCTATATAGGAGCTTGTCGCCTTACCCTTGGCTATCTCTGGTAAAACTTTGACTGCAGGTCATGATATGATAAGCGAAGAGCGCGCTTTCCTGATCGGAAGTTGACAGTTTTTAAAGAATGTTGAGATGCCATCATAATGTGCTCTCGTATTAGTTTTCTTTTTAATTGAAAAAGTATAAGAATTTAAATGAAGTTGCATTGCGACGTGAGTGGTGACCATGGCCGCTTAATGCAGAACCTGGATTGCCCGTGTGCGTTTAGGGGTATAGCCCCCATGCTTCATAGCCGCCTGCCCAGTATATCAAGAGCTCAGGAGGGCTGGCAGTCGGATTTTAAATTCAACGCTTGCCCTCTGTTCTTGAGAGGATATGCAGAATGGGCCAGGTACGTCTTAGTCATAGACACTAAGGTCGCATTTTACAGTAAGAGACACTAAGGTCGCATTTTACAAGGCTATCTATTGCTCGTTCTTCCAATATCTTCCCGCCGCTGATTACTTGGGAGCGTTCTTAGAAAATTTTAACACATATTCCAACACGGTGATTACTTCGAGAGGCCAGTTCGGGATGACCCTTCTCCACATCTGGGATTGTTTTGGTTTGCCGATTACCGGAAGATTATGATGAGTGCAATCACCCAGGAGTACTTATTTGGAAGCGGCTTCAAACATGAGCGTTATGTTCATCCATCATGTGTGAATTTATATAATGTTTATTATCACATAGCTCTTGACAAGTCCGGGGGTCGGACCAAGGCCATCACTTTCGAGCAGTGGGTTAAGTGCTTTTCAAATTTGGATCACCTGGAGACGGTGTCGAAGCATCTTGACGTCGGGTGTCCTTTTCCGAAAGGCGGGTCAGAACCCTCTACCCATCAGGGGAAGCCGGCTAAGGGCAGCAAGGGTAGTTCGAAGGGGTCAGCTTCTGAGAAGCCGAAGAGTGGCAAGAGCGGCTCCAAGGAGTAAGCTTCTGAGAAGCCAATGAGTGGCAACAACGGCTCCAAAAGTTCCTGATGGAGGTTAGGATCTCCTTCAGATGTTGTCCTCCGTCGATCTGTCGTGAGCGTTGGTGAACGGCTGAGATTGGTGTTGAGGGTTGCCTCCTTGACCATGTGGATCTCAGTGGGCTTGTTTTGAGGCGAAGCCGAGCTATCTGCAAAAGAGGTCCCAGTGTGGTTGTGCCACCGTGGACCCTCCGACGATCAAGTTAGCCGAGAAATTTGGGCAGAGTAGCGGCTTATAGGAATAAAATTGCGTTACCTGAGTCGTCTGGAAGAGGGTTTTTTTTATAGTGGTCGCATGGAGCGAGCTGGTGAGAGATCTCCGCCGTCGGTTACGCCCTTGGCGTTACGCCTACGTGAATGACGAGATCCCCCTGTTAATGACGAGATATGCTCGTTAATGGGGGGATACGACGGCATGGAATGCGGGATCGTGGGGTGGCGGATATCTCGCGCCTGGTGAGATCCGCGGAGCCATGGCGGAGACGCTCGCGATCTGCGTTCTAGGTTGCTCGGTAGAACCGGGGATGCTTAGCTCGGTGGGAGGCTCAAGGTGAGCGGGAGGCCGAGGAAGCTCGGTTCTGTGATAGCTCGGGGGCGAGCCGGGAGGGCTGAGGAAGCTCAGCGTGTAGGAGAGCTCGGAGGCGATCCCATGGTTATTCATAAGGCATGCATATGAGTGTTCAGGGATCCATCGAAGGTCGGGTCATACCTCGGGACGATAGCCCAGGGGATGCCTCCAATGTATAGTGCTTGTCCTGTTTCCGTGAGCCCCGGGACACGTCATCTGCCACGTGTCATGATCTGGGGAGTTCCCACTTATGAGTATCATCATTAGCCCCCCACTCTCGTCCCGACCTACTTATGGGTCGGGTCGAGAGTGGTCTGGATCGGTTTCCCGGGATTAGCTTGTTGTCAAGAATTTGTCAGCGCAGATTTTCGGGGCGACTCGGCGTAGGGCGGTTGCGTCATTCAGATCTTTGAGCTCGCGTGTCGTATCCCGGACGCTTGGAACTCTGCGCGTATCTTGGATGACGTTTGCGGATCAGGGGAAAGGATCGTGCATTTAAAGAGTGGCGCCGATTCGCTTGTACGTCAGTTGAGGCGCACGCCACGTGTTCGACGCGGATTGGCGGACGTAACAGGTTGTCGCTGTCACCTGCGCATGAAGGGACATCTCCAATGGTCGTTCGACACGTGGGGATACGCGAAGCTTTGTTTTAGCGGGAAATGATCTGAGCCATCGGATGCCTCCCTCAAGCAGTATAAATAGGAGTGGGATCCCCCTAGGGTTCATAATTTCGCCACTATTTTCCTTTGCTGCGAGAGATTGCTCGGTGCTCCATCCTTTAGATCGGATCCTTCGTGCTCTTTCTTCGGAGAACTTCTTCCTTTGAATCAGGTTAGATGTCTTTTCCTGAGGAGTCTGTTGAAATAGTTAGGGTAGAGTCTAGGGAGTCTTCCACCTCTTCGGCTGCCGACGGCCAAGAGGGTTCCCTTGTTGCTTCCTCATCGTCGGGCCTACCTCGTTGAGTCAGGGCTACCCGCGCCGCTAGCCGCCCGGCTGCGACGAGGGTCCCTAAGGTGGGCATCGGGAATGCCCGCGATGCGCCCTCCATCTTGAGGGATCTGGATGAGCTTGCCGAGATTCGGTCTCGTTTCCATATCCCCTCTAACTATTCGCTCCGTTTGGCAAAAGGGGGCGAACGGGCGGACCAGATGCATGGGAAGGAGATTGCCCTGTATTTGGAGGCGTTCCGAGCGTGAATGCGTCTGCCCTTTCCAACCGAGGTATGCGGGATACTTCGTTGTTTCCAACTCTCACCGGACCAGCTTGCGCCGAACTCGTGGAGAATCTTCCTCGGGTTTTTGGTCCGGTTGAAACTTGAGGACATCCCCTTCAGCTTTACCCTTCTTACTTCCTTTCTTTGGTATAAAAATCACCCTGGCACCAGCAAGAACGAGCCGAGCTGGGTGTATTTTTCCTTTAAAAAACACAAGGGTGGGGTAGCCGGGTTGGGTGTGGTGGTCGTTCCTTCTTCCATCCATGACTGGAAGGAGAAGTTTGTATTCGTCGGGCCACCCGAGGGTGAGAACTGGCCTGTGCATGTACAGTGGCACATGGCCGACTGCCCGCGGGCGAAGCAGTCGTCCTCTCCCGAGGCGAGGGCAGTGTCCATGTGGGAGTCGATCCAGCGGGCCGACGTCTTGGTTTCCGAGCAGGTCCTTAGCTGGGCTGGGCTCAGCCCCGCATGCTTTATGGATATGTTAGGAGATTGGACGACCTGTTTAGACTTGAGTAATTTACTTTTTGCCCTTCTTGCACCACTAACTTCTCTGTGCTTTCTCCCTTTGCAGGACACATGGACCGGTCCAAGATTCTAGCTGCCATATCCTCCATAGCCCAGAAGAAGGCCGGGGGCGTGGTCTTGTCCCGAGAAGGCCCGAGCTTGGCCCTGAAACCGTCCCCATCGGCGAAGTCCTCCGCAGCGCCTCGGGCCCCCGATGACCGTCGCGGTGGCAGCCAGAAGCACGCACGAGACCCGGAACCCCGGGCGAGGGAGGAGGAGGAGGTGACCGAGGTCCCCCTCAAGAGGAAAAGGACGGTCTCCCGCACGTCGTCGACTGACATCCCCGAGGGGATTCCGGTGCAGAAGGGGGACGTCTGCTTCATGGTCCCCTCGGCGCTTTCCATTGCCGACAGCTTGCTCGCGGACATGGAGCAGTCGGCCGGGGGAAATATTCTGCGGGGGACCCTGAAGGCCCAAGTGGCCGCCATCGCTCAGGAGGCTGTTCAGGTCGGTATTCATTTAGGTGTTGTATTAATTGCCTTCTCTTAGCTCGGACATCTCTAAATCTATCTGTTGCTTCCCTTAGGTCCTCCAATGTTGCGCCCTTATCGTCAACATGGAAGTCGAGGAGATCGCCCCGGCTATGAGGAAGGTGGGGGAATCGTCTTCAGAGGCGGAGGATCTGCGCCTTCAGCTGCGGCAGGAGAAGGAGAAGACGGCCGCCCTTGAGACCTAGTTGGCCGCCGAAGAGCTCACGATCTCTAAGTGCCAGGAGACCTACCGACTCATGGGCGAGTCCCACCGAGCCGTGGAGGACAAGTTGGAGGAGCTGGGTAAGAGCTATGCCTTAATGAAGAAGGCGAGGGACGCCAGCAAGAGGGAGACCGAGGCTGTGCTTGAGGCGGCGAAGATCGCCGAGCTTCGGGCTCGCAAGTCGGTGGACGTGTACAAGGCATCAGACCAGTTCTACACAGACCTCGGCGAAGCCTCCGCTATCATTTGGCATGAAACCCTTGATTTTGTCAAGGAGTTGATGCCGAAGTTTGCCGATGGTGAGCTCCGTGCTCGGGTCCCTCTCTCAGTAGAAGCGCCGCAGGCGGCTGGCGCCGGAGGCGGGGCGGCTACAGAAGCAAAAACCCCGACCCCTGAGGGCGGTGTCGAACAAGGTGAGGTCCCGGCGGAACCTGCTGCCTGAGGTCCTCTTTTTTTTTCTTTTTGATCAGAAAAATTTTGTAAGACTCTGGGCAATTTTTGTAAGGCTGGGTTTATCTTCCTCGAATACCCCGTAAAGGGTTTTAGAACATAAATAAAACTGGGTTTATCTTCCTATGCGTGGCAGTATTTTTCTTGTGTGGGTACTTGAGTTTGTTGGTCTCTTCCTCGATGCAAATGTTAGGCCGTAGGTCAATGACCGACCTTTTAGATGACGATCGCATGTCGAGTGTAAGCCAATTAGTTGTCAAGTACAGGAAGGGGTGTCCTCCAGCCCCCGAAGTCGAAGTGACGATCGTTCACTTAGGATACATCGGGAGACTCCTCCGAGTAGGAAGGAGTGTAAGCCATTCCTTAGAGTCAGTTCTTAGCGTTATGTGAACAACAGCCAAGTCAGAGTTGGTCAGCGTCGGCGGGTTCTCCCTTGACGCGGTTCCCAGACCTCTGTCTTAGGATGGTAAGAATTCACCACTCGGAGGTTAGCCGAGTAGGGATCTGCACGGTTTCCCCTTAGTGGAGCGTTGATCCTTGGCGTCGGTGGGTAGGAGTGTACCCGCCAAGGATCGACCGAGTAGAGAGCCTGATCGGTGGCCTCGTGAGGAGGGCTTCGATCCTTAGCGTAGGTGGGCAGGATGCGCCTGGTAAGGATTGACCGAGCAGGGAAGCTGCTCGGTGGTCTCGTGAGGAGGGCTTCGATCCTTAGCGTAGGTGGGCAGGATATGCCCGCTAAGGATTGACCGAGCAGGAAAGCTGCTCGGCGGCCTCATGAGGAGGGCTTCGATCCTTAGCGTAGGTGGGCAGGATGTGCCCGCTAAGGATTGACCGAGCAGGGAAGCTGCTCGGTGGCCTCGTGAGGAGGGCTTCGATCCTTAGTGTAGGTGGGCAGGATGTGCCCGCTAAGGATTGACCGAGAAGGAAAGCTGCTCGGTGGCCTCGTGAGGAGGGCTTCGATCCTTAGTGTAGGTGGGCAGGATGTGCCCGCTAAGGATTGACCGAACAGAGAAGCTGCTCAGCGACCTCGTGAGGAGGGCTTCGATCCTTAGCGTAGGTGGGCAGGATATGCCCGCTAAGGATTGACCGAGCAGGGAAGCTGCTCGGTGGCCTCGTGAGAAGGGCTTCGATCCTTAGTGTAGGTGGACAGGATGTGCCCTCTAAGGATTGACCGAGCTGGGAAGCTGCTCGGTGGCCTCATGGGGCGTCGGTCAGTCTTCCTTGATCCGTAAACCCTAGAAGAAAGACCGTCGCAGACAACACATGACAGAAGCGCACAGGCGAGGCGCGTCGCTCCATAGTGCGCGTCGTTCCAACTCCTATTGACCGCTTGGGGCCCGTGAGGGACGGCATGGTCGCTACGCGGTAGCTTCGTATTGGGAAATTCGTAAATAACCCATGATTCGTGTTGTTGCGTGTGAAAACTTCGGCCTTTAGGGATTCGCTTGGGGCTTATAAATAGCGAAGGCATTTCGGTCAAATAAACCCACCCTTACGCTTTTGAAAAATGGCCGGGTTTATTTACAGCATCAAGGAGATCATTTCCTTCGACGACGTGTACCTTTATGACCCGGAGTGCACCGAGGAGACGTGCCAAGGGGTGATAGAGCGCGTGGAGAGCCACTTTGGCCGCCTACTCTCTCGGCGATCCCCTCTCCTCCAATTGCTCATGTATGCGATTTGGAGGATGTCCCCGGGCCTGAACAATGCCTTGTCCGAGCAGCTGCAGGACGAGGCGATTGACAAGTTGCATACGTTCCATCACTTCGGCCTGATCTCGAAGAGCAGGCCGGATCGCTCGGTGGCTTTTCTTCTAAAGTGTTTCCAAAAGAGGCTGATCGCAGACTCTTGCCCAGCGGGTGCAGTCTCTGGCCCATCCGTGGTGTCTCGGGTCCGCGGGCACCATGATAGGGAGCAGGCCGCAGAAGCTAGGGCTCGGCTGGCGGAAATCTCCTCGAAATACCACCAGCAGTGCTTCCTTAACCCCCGGCCCCCTTTACTGTAATATTTTTGTTTAAGGCAGAGGAGCCCATAATACCACTCAATTAATAAAGTTATTCTTTTCCGATGTGCTTTTGTCTCCTTTTTATCCCTTTAGTATTTTTGCATATTTTCTCAAAAACGAATCTAGGGATCTCGGAAACGTGAATGAGAACAAAATTTATGAAAGAAGTCTCTTATAACTTGGGAGACTTAATAAAAATTACATTGCTTCGAAAAGAAGAAAATACATTCATGTATAGTTTGAGTTTCTCAGCATTATAGGGCCGAAGAAACTTGCGTCCTCCCGCGTCTTGTAAGCGATAGGCTCCACCGGGCAATACTTCGGAGACGAGGAATGGGCCGTCCCACTTCAGGGAGAACTTGTGCAGCTTTCCTTGGTCTACAAATTCGTTCCTCCTCAGGACTAAATCTCCCGTCTTGAAGGCGCGATGCTTAACTCGTGCATTGTAGTAGCGAGCAGTTTGCTGCTGATAAGCGGTGGATTTGATCTGTGCCCTGTCCCGCTTCTCTAACAAGATGTTCAAATTAGTTCGGAGAGCCGAGGTGTTTGCTTCGTCATTGAAGTGTTCGACTCTGTAACTGGGCAGTCCGATCTCTGCTGGGACCATTGCCTCGGTACCGCAGCAGAGGCTGAACGGGGTCTCTTCCGTGGGCATCTTCTTCGATGTGCGTAAGGCCCATAACACCCGTGGTAGTTCCTCGACCCAGTTGCCCTGCCTTCCTTCTAAACGAGTTCGAAGACCTCGGATGACGTCTCGGTTAGCAACCTCGGCCTGCCCGTTGCATTGAGGATGCGCGACCGCGGCAAACTTCATTAGTATGTGGTATTCATTGCAGAACTCTTTGACTTTGTTGTTTTCGAAATTCGTCTCGTGGTCGGTAACGATGCACCTCGGGATCCCGAATTGGGAGATCACGTTGTTCTGCAGGAATTTGATAGTCGTGGCGGCGTCCGGTTTTTTGATGGGGACGGCCTCAATCTACTTCGTGAAATAGTCTACCGCGACGAGAATGTATTTGTGCCCGCCCGTACCTATGGGGAGTTGGCCAACCATGTCCATCCCCTATTGGACAAACGGCCAGGGGGAGGTGAGGGCCGTTAGCTCGGTAGCCGGAAGACGGGGTATGCTGCCATGGAGTTGACAGCTTTTGCATCTTCCGACGAGCTTTTGAGCGTTTTGGTGAATCGTTGGCCAATAGTACCCTTGGAGCAGCGTCTTTTGTACTAAGGTACGGGCCCCTTGATGCGCTCCACCGATCCCTTCGTGTATCTCACGCAGAACGTAGTTGTTTTCATTGGGGTCGACTCACCAGAGTAGAGGCTGCGTGTATGACTTCTTGTAAAGGTTTCCATTGCTCTAGACGAAATGGTGGGCTTTAGCTCGAAAGCGGCGCACTTCACCTCTGTCCTCTGGAAGTGTACCCTCCATCAAGAACTCTACGAGGGGCTTCCTCCAATCCCGGCCTTCCTCTTGAGTAGTGTATACTTGAAGTGTTGCCTCTCTGTCTTCCAGGCTGGGCCGCGGCAAGACTTCGAAAAGGATATTACTCTTATTGGTGGCCGTATAGGAAGAGGCTAGCTTGCTCAGGGCATCGGCCTGGGCGTTCAGGTGCAGAGGAATCTGCTCCACTTGAACTGTAAGTCGATGTACAACACCCCACGACTTGCGGGGAGGCGGAAAATTGAAAAACGATCTTGTTCTTTGCATAAACATCGACTAACCGAGAATCTTTGCTAAACTATAACTAACAAGAAACATAGAAGTTGTTAACTACTATGAGAAGTGATTATACCTAATGAACCGTGTCTTTCGTCTTTTCGTTCTCCACCTCCTCTCCAGTCTTCTCTATTTAGTAGATGATCCACCCGAGAGCTTTACTCCAAGCTTCACCTCTAAACTTGAGGTAACTAGGTTTCTTTAGTTGCTAATCAAAGTACCTAGATGATATAGAGAAGGGTTATGGATTAATTAGTCTATTCTAATCCTTGGTCTCAACACATGAGAGGGGAGGATTAGGGTTTGAAGAGAGAGAGCTTGAGGAGAGAGAAGGTGAGCATGAGAATGAGAAGAGATAATGAACTCATTTGAATATATGAAGCATAATGTTTTATGAAATAAATAAATTAAATCATTTAACAACCATGCTTCATTCATTCATATGAGTGATTAATCTCATGAGTCATTAGATCAATAAATGATGCATTAACTCCATGGATGAATCACACAAATGAGCCATTAACACAATAAATGCAAATGCCACCTAAACCCTCAAGTCACCATCCTTCTAGAAGCTTCCCGCGAAATTACAAGAACGCCCTTCCTATCCGTGAAAACATGGAAAAACTTTAGACTGTATAAATCCAATAACCCGATACTAGAAACTGGCTTAAACCAAAGACGGCTAGTAAAAACTGTCCGAATGTCGTGCGTAAACACAAGTATGCGTCCGAACCCTTGTCGTAAAACCATACGACCTCTATATCGTTTCGCCTGGAGTAGGGAAACTCTCTGTGTGGGACTCTAAAGACCCGACTACTACGCTGGCGGTGGGTTTAACCACAGACCGCAAGCGGCACTAGCTGTACGTAACGGCCCCCAGGTAGATGTCGATAAGAAGCCCGATGAGGAAACCCATCCGAACTCCTAATGAGCCTGATGTGACAATCTCCGTACAGTCCGGTCTGTTCGTCTAAGACTATCGCATATCGGGCCTAGGGGGGCGGCAAGCGTCAGTCCCCTAATAGCGGTATAAGTCGTGTCGGAGCGTAGCCCATTACACCCTGAGAAACAACTGGAACCTACCAGTAAATCTTGCTTTCCCTGGCCAGGGACTTTGCGTAATGGCTCTCTGACACAGCGCGATATCAACTCCCAATACCGGGAGAGACGAATCCTGTCTAACCGCCACTACCTCCAAGTGCTCGGGACTGCACCCAACTGCTACCTGTTTGCACGACTCCTTTGAGCCGTGGTAGGGTAGCAATCTATGAATAGTGGGACACACTCGAGGCGAAGTAGCAGTGTCAAGTTTGCGGACTATGCTGTACTCATGTCACCTGGGAACTGTTAACTGACGACGGGTATAATACTAACCAACAGTTCCCCGTGAGTCATGTCCGGTATACCCGTAACCCAACGAGCACCTGTATACTATCTCCAGTACGACGTACTGACGGCTGTGGGACAGACCATCTCCCCAACTGGGATGAGAAGCGTACACACTAGTTTACTCCGGAGTATCGATGCCCTGTCTCGATAATCCTACGACTAGGGTCTGAAAAAGGATGTGCTTGTAGACTACCCAGCCCCCACTAGTGTGACTGCCATCACAACGCTGGTAGTCAAGCAAGATCCTAAGGGCTCTATCAATACGTATACTCACATATTAAGATATATAAAACCAAGTAGCATACTACCATGTTTAGCAAGACTGTTATATAACTGTGAATATCCCAAGCTTCCATTAAGTAATATACAAGGTAGTATGATACAATAATGGCCCCTAGGGCATATACACTAACAATCTCCCACTTGCACTAGGGCCATGTACTGGCATATCGAAGACCGATGATCTCGAGTAGCCTCTCGAACTGAATCTGAGGTAGGGCCTTTGTGAATGGATCATCAATGTTCTTTTCAGTAGCAACTCTCCGGACCTCGATCTCCCGACGATCAATGATCTCCCTGATTAGGTGATACCGTCTTAAGATGTGTCTGGACTTCTGATGGGACCTTGGTTCCTTCGCTAAAGCTATAGATCCGTTGTTGTCGCAATACAGATGTATTGGATCAACAATGGTAGGAACCACCTGAAGTTCTGTTAGGAACTTCTTCATCCAGACCGCTTCTTTTGCGGCATCGCAAGCAGCAATATACTCCGCTTCCATAGTCGAGTCAGCAACGGTGTCCTGCTTGGAACTCTTCTAGCACACCGCCCCTCCATTGTGGGTAAAGACATAATCTGACATGGACTTGGAATCGTCCTTATCACTCTGGAAGCCGGAATCAGCAAAGGCCTCCATCTTGAGGTCTTTTCCGCCGTAAACCAAGAACATCTCCTTAGTCCTTCTCAGGTACTTGAGAATGTTCTTTACTGCTATCCAGTGCTTCTCCCCTGGGTCTGACTGATACCGGCTTATCACACTCAGTGCGTAAGCTACATCTGGTCTGGTGCACAACATCGCATACATTATAGAGCCTATCGCAGAAGCGTAGGGTATAATAGACATGTGTTCCCTTTCCAAATCAGTCTTGGGAGACATCTCTTTGGAGAGGGTGATTCCGTGACAAGCCGGTAGATTACCGCGCTTAGAATATTCCATACTGAATTTTTCAGCATAGTGTTGATATACCTGGACTGCGAAAGTCCTAATATCCTCTTGGATCTATCACGATAGCTCCGGATCCCCAGAATGTAAGAGGCATCACCCAGGTCTTTCATGGAGAACCTGTGTGACAAGAATCCTTTGACAGATTGTAGCATATGAATGTCATTTCTTATCAATAGAATGTCATCCATGTACAAGACGAGGAATACGACAGTTCTTGCTACAACTTTACTATATATACATAGTTCATCTGGATTTTTGATAAAGTCATATTCTTTGACCGTTTCATCAAAACAGATGTTCCAACTCTGCGATGCCTGCTTTAGTCCATAAATGGACTTAAGCAACTTGCATACTTTCCCGCTGCTCCCACTCTGATTGAAACCCTCTGGCTGATCCATATAGACGCACTCTTCTAAATTACAATTCAGAAAAGCCGTCTTTACGTCCATCTGCCAGATTTCATAATCATGGAAGACAACAATAGCAAGAAGGACCCGAATGGATTTGAGCATAGCCACTGGAGAAAAAGTTTCGTCATAGTCCAAACCAGGTCTTTGACGAAAACCCTTTGCAACAAGTCTAGCCTTATAGGTTTCCACCTGTCCATCTACACCAATCTTTTTCTTGAAGATCCATTTGCATCCTATGGGTTTTACCCCAACTGGAGAAAAGTCCAAAGTCTATACTTTGTTGGTGTACATGGACTCCATTTCGGTCCGCATTGCATCTAGCCATCGTACCGAGTCGCCGCTCTGGATGGCCTGCTGGAAGCTTGTAGGTTCATCATCAACGATGATGCAATCCTCTCTATCCCAATCTATGAGAAAACCGTAGTACCTCTCAGGCGGATGAGACGGCCTACTACTCCTGCGGAGGGGTGCAGGAATGTCCTGTTCTTCTTGAATTTCTGGTTCTACCAAACTTTCAGTAGTAGTCTGTGGTTCTGGAATTTCTTCCAGTTCTATTTCGCTCCCACTTATTTCATTTTCTAAAAACTGATGTTCTAGAAAATGGGCATTACGAGAAACAAGAACCTTTTGTTCCTCTGCGTAATAGAAATAATATCCCTTGGAGTTCTTTGGATATCTCACAAACTTACACTGTACTGATCGTGCCTCGAGCTTGTCCACATGCTGCTTTTTAACAAAAGCTGGACATCCCCATATCTTTATATGCTGAAGATGGGGTTTCTTCTCACTCCACATCTGATATGGCGTGGTAGGCGCAGTCTTGGTAGGAACCCTGTTCAGAAGATATGCTGCTGATTCTAGCGCATAACCCCAGAAAGATCGCGGTAACTCAGCATTACTCATCATGGAACGTACCATATCCAATAGGGTTCGATTCCGTCTCTCCGATACACCGTTATGCTGTGGAGTGTATGGAGGAGTAAGCTGAGAGAGAATTCCTTTCTCTTTTAGGTAACCTAGGAACTCGGCACTTAAGTATTCACCACCTCGATCAGATCTTAGTGTCTTGATACTTTTGCCGGTTTGGTTTTCTACTTCATTCTTATACTCTTGGAATTTCTCAAAAGCCTCGGATTTATGTTTCATCAGATAAATGAATCCGTACCTTGAGTAATCATCCGTAAAAGTAATGAAATAGGAAAAACCACCTCTTGTATGTGTAGACATTGGACCACATACATCGCTGTGTATGAGTCCTAAGAGCTCGCTCGCTCTTACTCCATGTCCAGTGAATGGAGTCTTTGTCATTTTTCCTTTGAGACATGATTCACAAGCGGCATAAGTTTGATATTCGAACGAGTCCAAATATCCTTCTCTATGTAACTTAGTTAACCTTGTCTCATTGATGTGACCTAGTCTACAATACCATAAGAAAGCCTTATTGTTATCTGGAGACTTTCTTTTTAGTGTGTTCTGGACATTGAAAATCTGTAATTGGTTTAAGACATATATACCGTTATCCAGTGTACCGGACCCAATCAAACTATGATTAAGGTGGATGTTAACAACATCACTTACAAACGTTAAATCATAACCTTTATTTGATAACAAGGAAACCGATATTGTCACGACCCGAAATTTGCATGTGACGGCCCTAATACTACGCAACGTCTACAGGCGTAACGCAGTAAAAGAAAGCCAAAACCCAGAAATCTAAACCATTAAAAGACAAGAAAAGATAAGAAATATTGTTTAAACTTTTGAAAATCTCAAGTATAAATTCTTTAAGTCCAATTTACCATCTTGAAAATTTCGGTAGCACCTCCTTTGTAAAAACCAACCCCAAAAATGGGTACAACATAAATATAAAGTAAAGCATCCCCAACGGGAGCAAATCCACGTCAAAAGGCGGAAAACAACCACCACAACAGATATACGACGCCGTAGCGAAGAAATAAAAGACGATAAAATGGAAACTGTATAAAAGACAACCCAGTCACAAAATAATATACAATATCGTCCTCACCAAGTCTCTAAGTCAATATGAAAATAGTAGATGGAGAGTACAAGGATACAACGAATATACAATACAACAACGAATAACCACAAAACCCACCTAAGCAAACTGCACACTGTGAGCTGATGCGGTATCCGCATCAAAAGATGATAAGATAGATGAATAGCCTGCCTCGACTACTCTAGGGAACAACCTGCAAACACTGTGGCACAACGGGGGTGAGTTGCCAACTCGTGAATAGTAATTAATATATGCAGGTAATCGCAAGTATGCACGTACAGCGTGAATCTAACATATGCAATTAATAACAATAAAAGGTCATATGAATGCAATAATCATGAAAGGTACACTAGTAGGTACAACTAATACATGAAGCAATAATAATATGACAATCGGTATGCAATAATCATGCAATAATGATATGAAAATGTATATATGCAACAGTCATGAAAGGTACTCTAGCAGGTACAACTAACACATGAAGCAATGCATATAAAATGAAGTATGTAAATGAAACAGTCATGAAAGGTACTCTAACAGGTACAACTAATACATGAAGCAGTGCATAAACAATAAATGTGGAGTATGGAATGAAATATGTCATTTCCACGGAATCCTGATATCGTGGTAGGACCAAAATCCATCAAGACAATCCAAATCCCAAATTCCTCAAATCAGCCCCCAAATTGGCTCTCATATCATAAAAGTCTCACAAATCCTTAATGTACAATATCGAATAAATCTCATATATCCCGAATGTACAAAATCAAGTGAATCTCATATATCCTGTATCCAATATCAAATGAATCACCTATATCCCAAATCCAATATCAAATAAATCTCTAACATCCTAAATATATTTGCATGAATATATATGACGATGTAGATAAATTGATATCAATACACATATATTAGCGTCCCATTCCACTAATATTGGTGTAAAGGCATATATAACAGCGTCCCATTCCACTTTTTTTTATACTTATGAGTAAAAAGAAATATCATGAAACCAACGTGTCAAGCATCGACACAGAAATGCTGATCTATCAGGTGTTGTCACCAAGAATGGCCTCCTGATAGGTACGTATCATACGCTATCCCGAAAGCTCGAGTGCCTACCTCTGACCCTCGCCTCTCGACGCATCCATATGCACATGACTCCCATCGGTATCCCCATGATAACCGCCGAGTCATTGGTAATGTCACCGGATGGTATGGTTCCCCCACTAACTCATCGTCTACTCCACGATTCTTGCCCCAGGGTACCTCCCGGGCTCCACCATGTACCCGCAGACGGTGCCTCCAGCTCCTCGAATCGGGTATATAATCAGAACCGACAAATCTCATGGTGGATGCTGTAATATCATATCATCAAGGGAAACCGGGTTTTTCAAATAATGCATAATTTCATGAACTACTACGGTCCCCAAATCCAGAAAATATCATGAAAAATCCATATCTTAATGCGAAAATCCATGAATATAATATATGCAACAGAAAAATGTAATGTAAGCATATAAAGGAAAAGCCGCTACTTAACTGCAACATGTTAAATATAAATATATGCGGTTCCTAATTTCTCCAATTCTAAATAATATCAAGTAAAGATAAACATGTAGCTATAACCAGATATGTGTGTAACCATGAAGGTATAGCAAGGTATATGTATCTACCTATCAGTAATGATGTAATATACCTTCCGGGTATAAGTGAAGTATGTATGCAAGGTATACATGTACTTATGTCGTTATGTATGTATGTACGTATCACTAATGGTACAATACCCTATAAGTATACAGGTAACTAGCATGTAAGCATGTCAAGGCATATGTGTAAGCATGTGGGTATACAGGTATGCTATATGTCATATGCGTAAAGAAATATGAATCAATGTCTCAATGTCCCTAACCAAGCAATATCATATTTATAAGTGGGTTGTGCGTGACATGGCAATTATTGACGGTGTGTGTAGCATACAATCAGTGCTCGTGCAACATGAATCGTCAATAATATGTGCAGTGTCCTAAGAATACTAGTCCAAGCACAACAATATCTAAGTAATAGGGTAAATGCGCTATTCTAAATATGACATAGAATATGCGACAGAAATAACATCTCTAGCCCAGACGCATAACACCATGCGGGCGATTCCCCTGTAGATGTTAAATCTACTCACCAACGCTCCTGGCTAAGTGAAGCCTACCACCTGTTTTCCCTTTGTCGTAGCGTCCGAAATCCCCGCCTGCGAACCTAAAATTTCATAAACACATCACATAAGCTAAATATCCTATATCGACGAAAAGACAACGAAACGCAAAGAAAACGGCGAGAAAATTACACCGCGCATCTAACGCGCACGACATCGGTCAAAAACCCTAACTAGGGTCGCAAAACTACGAAACACCAAGTCTAGACTCCGATCGTCCTGATCACGCAACACAACAAATTAAAATACGAGAAATATAATAGATATAAGCTCGCAACGACTAATTGAATCCACGTCGGAAAAACCCCGAAACCTAGTAAACAACCTACCGCAATATTTCGCACTAGTTTCAAGCTAACACATATCTAGCGATTACAAACATCTTAAAATATCTTAACTAAGCTATCTAAACCATTTCTATATTTTTAACACTTGCAAAAATGAGTTTTAGCAAAAACCTAGTAAGCAAAAATCCTTAATTAACCAAAGTATTCATTAACAAAAATTAACATTTTCTACTAGGTTAAGCTTTTCCTAATCACAAATTAACACTTCAACAAAATATTAAACACTTAAATCAAGCTTTAAGCTTAACTTGAATTTCTAAAACCATTTCAAGAATTTTGAAACATGAAATTTAAAGCTTAAACTAACATCTAATTAAGCTAGTATAAAGTATTAAGTAACAATTAGAGATTAGGGTTAGGGTTTTATACCTTCAAGAACACCACTTGAATCAAGAATAAATCCAAACTTTAGCCTCCAAAATCCTCACTAGAATGAAGATCCAATCAACTTTTGTGAAGAAGAATGAAGGTTTTGGATTTTATTTGAATTTCTATGAATTTATTTGGATTTTTCATGATTATTTTGAAGCAAAATGAGAAGAAATGAGATGAGAAAGTTCATGGGCAGCAAGAAGATGGAGGTGGCTGGCCATTTGATGAAGGCTAGGGTTTTTGGTGAAGTGTAGAATTTTCTAGAAGAAAATTGAATAATTGTATAATAAAACAAAAAGCTTATGTTCACACTACTTTTCTTTTTCTTTATCTTTTAAAAAATAAATCTTTTGACCAAAAAAATCTAGATATTTAAAAAGAAGGTTCTAAAATAATTATAGTTATGATTTCCAAGAATTTTCATTTAGAAAAAATTTCCCGATTTACGTGCATATTTTACCGGCTAAAATAATATTTTATTTGGGAAAAATTCTATTTGAACCAAAACCTCCCAAATACCCCCAAAGTTCGCGCACAAGCATTATTTTAGCTAAAATAGGTGCCGGCAAGCTTCTACGGACGTTTGATCGAAATCGGGTTAAAACGGAAAATACCGACAATTTTTCCCTAAAACGGAAAAATTCGCAAAACGATTTTTGAAACGTTACAGATATGATATTACACGTTAAGCTAGGTACACAAAAACAGTTATATAAAACCAAAATGTGTCCACTTGTCAATCCCAGGTGATAATCCCCGACGGACACAGCTCCCACGCTAGCTCCGTTAGCAACCTTTAGGGTCATATCACCTTCCTTCAGCACCCTACGGTTTCTCAGTGCCTGCAATGATTTGTATATATGAGATCCTGATCCGGTATCCAATACCCAGGAAGTAGAGTTGATTGACAGACAATTCTCAATTACAAACACACCTGAAGTCGAAGCCACAGCTTGCTTCGATTCCTGGTTCTTGGCGTTCCACGCCTTGCAATCTTTCTTCCAGTGCCCTTTCCTATGACAATGGAAGCACTCATCCTTGGCCACTACTGGTACCGCAAACTTTTTCTTTCCCTTCGCTCCCACCTTACTAACACCTCCTCTAGGTTTGGTGGCGGCCTTCTTTTTCCTTCCTTTGGCCCTAGCCTTGGACCCGGAAGAAGAGGCACCGCTAACAAACATAGCGGGTGTTTCACTTGCCTTCTGCAAGGTGCCCTCTGCATTCCTCAACATGTTAAGGAGTTCTGGAAGTACAACTTCTTTTCTTTGAATGTTGAAATTCAGAATAAACTTGGCGTAGGTGGAAGGAAGGGACTGGAGAATCAGGTCTGTATAGAGCTCATTATTCAAAGTCGTCCCAAGGTCTGCGAGCTCTTCAATATAGCCTATCATCTTTAGGACATGTTCTCCTACCGATAATCCGACGGCCAATCTCGCTCGAAACAAGTTCTTAGAGGTCTCGTATCTTGCTATACGAGATTGCTCTCCATAAAGTTCCTTTGTATGGAGAAATATGGCATCAAGATCCATATCCTCGTGCCTCCTCTGATGTTCATTGTTCATCGAGGCAAGCACGATGCACTTGGCCTTCGCGCAATCATACATTCAGGTTTTGCGGATTTTCTTATCCGCATTACTGGATTTGGGACCTGGGACCGCAGGTGCCTTAGCGGTGAGGACGTACCCCAATTTGTCATAGGTCAAAGCCATTTTGATATTCCGCAGCTAATCTTTATAGTTTGGCCATGTCAGTATATTTTTCTCTAAAAGTAACTTAAGTCCAGTCATTTTCAGGGTTGCTGCAAGTAGGAGAGAGAGAAGAAACACTTTAGCATGATGCTCTTGCAAGTTTAGAGTGGTTTTTAGTTTATCTAAACTGGATGGCTCCTACTGTTTCTCGAATCCTTCCTCAAACCATAAAAGAAGAATTAGCCAGGACTACTCTCACTGTACAATACTTGCTTAACCGTTCAGCCAGGCCGGTGTCGGTACTTCGAGGGAGGTTTTCCAACGCTTTCGCGAAATTCCTTAATTAAATAACCTCTTTTCTCTGGGGGCGTAGCCCCGCTGACACCTTTCTCGACACCTACTTGGTTTATAGCATTGATCGTTAAGTGACGAATCTCCTGATAAGTAGCATATACTCATAGTAGGATCGGGATCCAAATATCATCGTATGATAATGCTGAAGGAATCCTACCAGCACTCATCAAACTCCAAATGGTATGCATCTCTTTGCAAATTTCAGTTTCTTTAGAAATTCCCGATATATATTTTTGCCCCATGCTCTTATGACCTTGGCTTTGGTCAAAATGTCATAAGTCACATGTCAAGTTCTACCCGTCATTATCTTGTCAATTTGAACCCATCCGTACATACCCCTGACTTTGGTCAAATGATAATACGACTGTCCCAAACTAACTCATCTATCTATGCAACAAATGAATACCCAGCAGCTACCAAACACTATGCCTTGACTTTGGCCAAAATGCATAGCTTAAATACTACTGAATACCCAAATGAAACGACGGAGGGTTACGAATGGTTTTGGCGAAACCGTGAACGTAGTGAACTTGATATAACCGAAGGAACCTGATAGCTTTTAAAAGGAGTGGTTAAAGCTCCGCAATTAAAAATATCCTCTGTTTTAAAATAACCGAGTGGTTTCTTTTAAATTGTTCCAACGATTCAACTTTTGGTTTATTTTCTTTGCATTAATAATAATGCGTCCCATCATTAACCTATCATCGCAGAAAACAACAAAAATACAACGTCCTCTTATGCCATCCGCATTCGCCACTGGGTCCCATCATCACCCGTTAGGTTACTTAACTAACGACAGAGCGGGGGCTGGGCTAGCGTGGGTGTAAAACATAAGTGACATCTAAATAGCTATCATATATAGATATTGTACATTCGTCAGACGCAATAATATGCATTCCAGATCACAGATGTACATTATTGGATATGCAAGCAATCCGCGTTTCTTTTGAGCCTGCAACGAAAGACGGATTACACAGTTGTGATGAATAGCCATGACCCCACCCTAGACCCCTACGGGTATGGCAAACTACCCGCCAAGTACCCGAAGTGAAGCGGTCTCCCTCAACGACGTGAGCAGGCCATTAAACACTTCAAAGTATCCGGTAGTTTGTGCACCCTACCTTGGGTCTATCCTAGGAGCAAAAACAGTAAAATGAAATAATATAACGGTGGCTACAACCGCAACCTGGATGCGCCCCGCAAAATAATATTACAACATATTACAATTACATGGAATGAATTAATATAACAACCCATCTCAAATCCCGTCTAATCATCACAACAATCTAATATAGTTCATAACCACAAATAGTAAAAACCATTACAAAAATGTGCAACCCCCTGCCAACCGACATACTAGGAGTTAGGGGAGGTTTACGAACACATTATACAATCACAGATATAATCATATTAGCAAATATCGTAAAATTTCTATCGAGCAAAACACTTTATATTCTACTCCAAAACTTCTCTGTGCACCTGAGATTTTAGCAGAAAATAAAATATCCCAGAAATATCACTATTAACACATAAGAGTTACTGAAGAAATTTAGGCTGACTCGGTCCCAACTCGGCCGCGGATCCGCGGCGGATCGCATGGATCCGCTGCGGTTCCACGGTGAGTTTGCCGAGTCACGAGTCCAAATTTCTGCAGTAGCCCTACTATTCCCTGCTTGTAATTTTAGAGGTCCCTGAAAAATTTTTAGACCACATTTTAAATTCGACAGAAACTGTGTTAAATCGATAATTTTTCCGGTTCTTTTTGCGTTCGAAATTTTTACGACTTTGCTAATAAGTTAATTATTGTTTAGCGAGGATCTGATACCACTGTAAGTCGATGTACAATACCCCACGACTTGCGGGGAGGCGGAAAATTGAAAAACGATCTTGTTCTTTGCATAAACATCGACTAACCGAGAATCTTTGCTAAACTATAACTAACAAGAAACATAGAAGTTGTTAACTACTATGAGAACTGATTATACCTAATGAACCGTGTCCTTCGTCTTTTCGTTCCCCACCTCCTCTCCAGCCTTCTCTATGTAGTAGATGATCCACCCGAGAGCTTTACTCCAAGCTTCACCTCTAAACTTGAGGTAACTAGGTTTCTTTAGTTGCTAATCAAAGTACCTAGATGATATAGAGAAGGGTTATGGATTAATTAGTCTATTCTAATCCTTGGTCTCAACACATGAGAGGGGAGGATTAAGGTTTGAAGAGAGAGAGCTTGAGGAGAGAGAAGGTGAGCATGAGAATGAGAAGAGATAATGAACTCATTTGAATATATGAAGCATAATGTTTTATGAAATAAATAAATTAAATCATTTAACAACCATGCTTCATTCATTCATATGAGTGATTCATCTCATGAGTCATTAGATCAATAAATGATGCATTAACTCCATGGATGAATCATACAAATGAGCCATTAACACAATAAATGCAAATGCCACCTAAACCCTCAAGTCACCATCATTCTAGAAGCTTCCCGCGAAATTACGAGAACGCCCCTCCTATCCGTGAAAACACGGAAAAACTTTAGACTGTATAAATCCAATAACCCGATACTAGAAACTGGCTTAAACCAAAGCCGGCTAGTAAAAATCGTCCGAATGTCGTGCGTAAACACACATATGCGTCTGAACTCTTGTCGTAAAACTATACGACCTCTATATCGTTTCTCCTGGAGTAGGGAAACTCTCTGTGTGGGACTCTAAAGACTCGACTACTATGCTGGCGGTGGGTTTAACCACAGACCGCAAGCGGCACTAGCTGTACGTAACGGTCCCCAGGTAGATGTCGATAAGAAGGCCGATGAGGAAACCCATCCGAACTCCTACTGAGCCTGATGTGACAATCTCCGTACAGTCCGATCTGTTCGTCTAATACTATCCCATATCGGGCCTAGGGGGCGGCAAGCGTCAGTCCCCTAATAGCGGTATAAGTCGTGTCGGAGTGTAGCCCATTACACCCTGAGAAACAACTGGAACCTACCAGTAAATCTCGCTTGCCCTGGCCAGGGACTTTGCATAATGGCTCTCTGACACAGCGCGATATCAACTCCCAATACCGGGAGAGACGAATCCTGTCTAACCGCCACTGCCTCCAAGTGCTCGGGACTGCACCCAACTGCTATCTCTTTGCACGACTCCTTTGAGCCGTGGTAGGGTAGCAATCTATGAACAGTGGGACACACTCGAGGCGAAGTAGCAGTGTCAAGTCTGCGGACTATGCTGTACTCATGTCACCTGGGAACTGTTAACTGACGACGGATATAATACCAACCAACAGTTCCCCGTGAGTCCTGTCCGGTGTATCCGTAACCCAACAAGCACCTGTATACTATCTCCAGTACGACGTACTGACGGCTGTGGGACAGACCATCTCCCCAACTGGGATGAGAAGCGTACACAATAGTCTACTTCGGAGTATCGATGCCCTGTCTCGATAATCCTACGACTAGGGACCTGAAAAAGGATGTGCTTGTAGACTACCCAGCCCCCACTAGTATGACTGCCATCACAACGCTGGTAGTCAAGCAAGATCCTAAGAGCTCTATCAATACGTATACTCACATATTAAGATAGATAAAACCAAGTAGCATACTACCATGTTTAGCAAGACTGTTATATAACTGTGAATATCCCAAGCTTCCATTAAGTAATATACAAGCTAGTATGATACAATAATGGCCCCTAGGGCATATACACTAACAGAACTTCGTCGAAATTTTTTCGTAGTCTCTTTACCTCGGCTAAGTACTTCACCATGAGTGGCTCTCGGGCCTCGAAGCGCCCGGTCACTTGGCCGAAGACTAGGGCGGAGTTGCTGCGAATTCGGATCGTCTTCAGCCCCACTCCGGAAGTGATTTGCAACCCGGCGAGCAAGGACTTGTATTCCACGGCGTTGTTTGACGCTCTGAACCAGAGCTTCAAAGAGTACTCTATTTCTGCCTCGTTCGGGCCTCGAATGATAAGGACGGCACCGCTCCCCTCCTCGGTAGAGGATCCATCAACGTAGAGGACCCAATCGAGGACGGAGTCGGGCACTTCCTCGACCGAGGGTCGGGACCCGGGGACGGGCGCCGACACTGCTTCCTTGTTGGGGATAGTATACTCGACAACGAAGTCTGCCAGGACTTGCACTTTGATGGCTTGCCTGGGGCGGTATTTGATGTCGAATTGGGATAACTCCCACCTCCATTTCTCCAGACGACCATACAACTCGGGAGAGGCGAGAATAACCCCTATGGGCTGCTCGGTGAGGACGAGGATGGTGTGTTCTTGGAAGTAGTGCCGTAGGTTCCTTGAGGTGACGATAAGCGCCAAGACAATCTTTTCTATGGCCGGGTACCTCATTTCCGTGTCTTTAAAGACATGGCTCACGTAGTAGACCGGCTTCTGTACTCTTTCGACTTCTCGGACGAGCACCGAGCCAGCAGCATGATCGGATACCGCTAGGTACAGTAACAGCTCATCTCCTTCAATTGGCTGGGTGAGCCGTGGGGGAGTTTCCAGGTGCACTTTGAGTTGCTCGAAATCATTTTGACACTCTTCCGACCATTCGAACCTTGAGATCTTTCCCAGGGCTTTGAAGAATGGGAGGCACGTTTCTCCGGATCTCGACATGAAGCAACTAAGAGCGGCCACTCTCCCCATGAGTCGTATGATCTCTACGTTGCTCTTTGGCGTGGCCATGTTGAGAATGACGCTGATCTTCTCCGGGTTAGCTTCGATTCCTCGGTGGGTAACCATGAACCCGAGGAATTTCCCGCTAGTGACTCCGAACGCGCACTTGGTTGGATTCAGCTTCATTTTGAACCTGCGGAGGATGTCGAATGTCTCACCAAGATCCTTAGCATGCTCGTCCGATGAGGTTGATTTCACAAGCATGCCGTCGATGTAAACCTCCATGTTCCTTCCGATCCGCGGTTTGAACATTTTGTTAACCAGGCGCTGGTATGTAGCCTCGGCGTTTTTGAGGCCGAAGGGCATCACTTTGTAGCAATATACCCCCCGGTCTGTGGTGAACACGGTTAGTTCTTCATCTACCGGGTTCATAAGGATCTGGTTATAGCCGGAGAAAGCGTCTATGAAACTGAGCAATTCGTGGCCTGCCGAGATGTCCACAATCTGGTCTATCTGAGGGAGGGGATAGTTGTCTTTCAGGCAGGCTTTGTTCAAATCTGTGAAGTCGATGCACATGCACCACTTCCCGCTCGCCTTTTTAACCATGACCACATTCGCCAGCCATTCCGAGTAGGCCACATTTCGAATGAAGTTGGCTGCAAGCAACCTATCGACCTCGTCCTCGATCGCCTTTTGTTTGATCGGAGCAAAACTTCACTTCTTTTGTCTGACGGGTCGGGCCGTCGGGTCGACCCCAAGCTTGTGCGAGATTACCTTGGGGTCGATCTCGGGTATGTCAGCTGGCGCCCAGGTGAACACGTACGAGTTTCCTCGGAGAAAGTGGATCAAGTCTTCGCGCTGGGCTCCCGTTAAAAGGGATCCGATCTGGACAGTTCGTTCCTTGTTCCCCTCGATGAGAGGGACCTCTGTTAGCGCCTCCACCGGAGCCCCTCGGATTTCGTTCTGTTCGTCATGAGTATCCAAGGACCCATGGAAATCATTTGCGCTTCCGAGGTCGTCACTTTGCTCTTCAGTGGTGGATGTTGCTGTGAAGCAAATCTTGGTGATTTGCTGGTTCCTGTAGACCCGACCTATTCCACCTTGATCCGACGGAAACTTGATCGCGAGGTGGTAGGTCGAGATTTGAGCCCGATGAGAGTTTAGCGTCGGGCGTCCCAGGAGGATGTTGTAGGACGAGGGGATCCTGGCAACGATGAATTCCACCGGTACGGTCTTCGTACGGCCCGCTTCCCCAATGTTAAGGAGGAAGGTAACCACTCCCTCGGCCAGGATGGAGTGGTTGGTAAACCCCGACAGGATGTGGGCGGTTGGCCGTAGGTCTGATGGGCCGAGCCCCATACGCTGGAAACAATCATAGAAAAGGATATCTGCCGAGCTTACTGAGTCGACCAATATCCTTTGAACCTCGTAGCGGTGGACCCGTGCCGTAATTACGAGGGTGTCGTTGTGTGGCAAGGATATGCCGTGGAGGTCTTCATCAGTGAAGTTGATGGGCTCGGCGGTCTTGCATTTCTTCCAGGGCTGGTCGCTTGTTCTTTCGACGGGTAGGAGGCGGCGAATCTCGCCAGCCCCATATGCACACCCCGAAGAAACGACCATGAGTTGGCCGATCGTTAATTCGCCGGGAGGGGGATGGTTGTCGTTCTCCCTGTCTGCCTGTTGTTTTTCCCACAGGTATTTCTCCAGGTGGCCCGAGCAGATCAAATCCTCGATGTAGTCGTGGAGTTGTTTACAGTTCTCGGTCGGATGCCCCTACGACCTATGGAAGGCGCAGTACGGGCCCCGGGTTCGTTTAGCCTCTCTATTGGTTATAAGTCTACGGTAGCGCCCTGGCCGTCAATCCGAGGCCAAACGTGGAAACAAAAACTTTTTACGAAACTGGCGCTAACACAGACTTTAACCCGAATCGTACCATTAACCTATACTAGCTATCTACAAGAAGTTAGAATGGCTATATCGATCGATCCGTGTCCTTCGGTTTTTAGTCACTATCCCTAGCTCCTCACGGCATCTTCGATCTCGCTCGATCTCCGGCCACCTCGTCGAAAAGGGCACCACATCTAGAAGTCTTTTTACGGGCTCCCGCTTCAAACCGAAGCAACTCGGACATGAATTTTGCTAACCGACATGTCCAAGGTGAAGTAGAGAATGTGTATAATCACTTTGTCTCTTTACAACCATTGATTCTCAACACATGAGATTGTATGGATGGAGGTTGAAGATGAAGCCTTTGGAGAGGAAAATGGTGAGCTCAAGAGAAGAAAAAAGAAGGAGAAGAGCTTTTCTTTTGTTATTGTGTGAGATAATGTTGTGAGTGAGCACTAGCATAATCTCAAGAGCCAACCCCAACAATATGTGGCTTCCCTCTCTCTCCTCCCATCACAATCTCACCCAATAATCAATCAAGAAAAGGTGACATGCATAAAAAATAAGACCATGAGTCACTAAACATGCACATGCCACAATTAATGCTCCTAATGATGACTTGAGCTCACAATTTCCACTTGTAAACATTAATCCAAATGTCAACAACAATAAATAGAAAGGCATCTACTAAAGTAAACTCGTGACGGATCATAAGAGCACCCCTCACCTGTATATACATACCTGCATCCGCATTCCGACTGAATGCAAATGCAATGAGACTAAAGTAATCCAACTGTTCCCCTCCGAATGGCGGCGCGACTGACGTCTTGCCTGAGATTCGGGGAAGATGCTAATTGGTGCTATCCGTCCACCTCTCCGAAGATGCCAAGTTGATTTATGGCACCGTACATCGAAGGTCTGAACGGATGCGTCCGATGTAGCAGACTTCGTCAGATTCCCCCTCGCTTGAGGGGTTTTTTGATTGTGGGGACGCTCTTCCCTGCAGGCGCAAGCCCCTGCAGTTAATTACGCTACCGCGTCGCGGTAACAACTTTCTCCTTCTCTAGATGGTCACTTCGTGTCGTGTGTGTTTATTTTATGTTTTGTTGCCCGTGGATTGTTTACGGAGACCGAGTTATGTCGTCGCCCGTAGGGCGTGGACTAGTCCAAATCCGTATTATCTTAGATTTGGGTTTGGGGGTTTGGTTTGAGGATACGTTAGCCATATTTGAGGCCAAGATCAACTCAAACGTTTGTTAAGGATATGTTAGTCTAACCTGAGACTAAGATCAACTTAACGGGATCGTTTAGATCCGACAAAAGAGCATTTAGGCTCCATTGTTCCAGTTTAGGGACATAGTGGTCCATTTAATGTATGGCCATCGGGACCCGTCACCTCTCTGACGACGTTGAAGGATTACAACGACAGATGTCAGAGGAGTTCAGAGATGTACCCTTGGACCAGAGTTAATTGGGGGGATCTATATTCCAGTTTGGGACTAAAGTCTGTTTGAAAGGTTTAAGGATACGTTAGCCGTTTTTGAAGCTAAGATCAACTTAAACGAGATCGTTTAGATCCGACAAAAGAGCGTTTAGGCTCTATTGTTCCAGTTTAGGGACATAGTGGTCCATCGCTAGTTTAAGTACATTGCGGTCCATGGGTAGTTTAAGGACATTGCGGTCCAATGTTAGTTTTAAGACATCTCGGTCAAGGTTAAGGACGTCGTAGTCCATGGGTTTAAGGACCCCACAGTCCATTGTTAGTTTTAAGACATCTCGGTCAAGGTTAAGGACGTCGTAGTCCATGGGTTTAAGGACCCCACAGTCCATTGTTAGTTTTAAGACATCTCGGTCAAGGTTAAGGACGTCGTAGTCCATCGGTTTAAGGACCCCACAGTCCATTGTTAGTTTTAAGACATCTCGGTCAAGGTTAAGGACGTCGTAGTCCATGGGTTTAAGGACCCCACAGTCCGTATCAATGTGTGGTCATCGGGACCCGTCACCTCTTTGAAGACGTTGAGGGATTACAACGCCAAGTATCAAAGGAGTGAAGAGATATACCCTGGAACCGGAGTGGATTAAATAGTCTTTGGCCCAATTTGGGATCAAGACCAATTAATTACGTTATGAGCCCATTAGCCCAGTTGATTACGAATTGAGGACTTATGGCCAGCTTGGGCTAAGTCCAATCATGTCTGGGACATCGGCCCTCCTGTTGGTCCCTTGAAGGAGAGGCTTTGCCTCTGGCCATTTAGCCAATTGGGCTAACGTTAATTCAGCAGTGTTGAACACTGGGATCAAGTTAGTGTTTTAACACTAAAAGATAGTTGGTGTTAAACACCAGCAACAGGGGGTTCAAATTAGTGCTAAACACTAGAGCAAATCAGTGTCAAACACTAGCACCAGAGGCTTCAAATTAGTGTTAAACACTAAGAAAATTAATGTTAAACTCTGTCAACAGAGATTTAATTTAGTGTTAAACACTAAGAAATTCAGTGTTAAACACTGCAAGAAAGCTCTTTAATTAGTGTTGAACACTAAGGCAAAACAGTGTTTAACACCGGGCTCAGGGGTTCCAATTTAGCGTTAGACGCTGAGGCAAGAGGGGTCACGTGGTAGCACGTGAGGGCGCCCTCCCTTCGTTTGTTCTGCTGAGAAGATCGCATCTTTTGGAGCATCACGTGTCATCACGTGACGGGTGTTTGAATGGAGTATGTTAAAGCCTCTGCCAAGGGTCACGTGAGGCACTGCCTCAAAGGGCTTTCTGTAGATCTTTTTGGGGGGTCACGTGGTGACACGTGACCCTGCTTTTCTGTAGTTGTTTAGAAGATCTGTTAATCCCTTTCAGGGATTAAATTCCTCGTAGGGTTGAACCCTGACAATAATTTCAGAGGAATTAAATTCCTAATTCCTTTTGAAGAGTTGAACTCTGAATTTTCTATGGGAATTAAATTCCTCATATATGTGAAGAACTGAATAGGGTTAAACCCTAATAAAAGCTTTAAGGAATTAAACCCCCACTCTCTGTTAGAGAATTATTCTGGGGAATAAGATTAAGGGAATTAGATTCTTGTTGTTTTAACAGAACTAAGTTCTTAACTAGGGTTAAACCCTGATTCTTTTCATTCTGAAGGAATTAAATTCCCATAACACAGGGTCAAACCCTAATTTTATTTTGAAGGAATTAAATTCCTATAGGTCTGTGAGAATTAAATTCTCGTGCTTCCATTCCCTCTCTATGCTTTGGATCTGCATGGCAGGATCTCAACCCATTGAGAATTAAATTCTCAACTCAAGGGGAGATGTGCACTTTACAGATCCTCCATCAAAGAGAGAAGAAATATGTCCTTCTGTTTTATATCAGAGTTAAACTCTGTTGAGAATTAAATTCTCTTTTCTTTCAATGAAACCTTCCCTTTCTTACCTAGGGTTTTCTTTTGCAGAAGATCCAAATTCCTCTAAATTATCAAGGCTCTCTCTCTTTTCTTCCCTCTGCGTATCTCTCTCTCTCTTGTTTTTTTGTGTGTCTCTTGGCTCCTATTTATATGAGAAGCAGCCGAGTCAATTAGTTTTTGATGAATCTTCCATTAGGAGATTTGATTTGCATCCATCATTCGTTTTGGACCTTTCGATTGTTAGGTGAATTTTATTCACCATTGGATTTTAAATCCAGAGATTCTCCTTTGTTATTTCGGTTAGATTTTAAGGGGAAATCTTTCCAAATTCGAGATTTTCCCATAGATAGATGATATTTAACCACCTTTAAATCTTTAATTCAATCGGTTCTTTGGAATGATTTAAGAGGTCTTTTCTCAGAGTTTAATTCTGTTAATAGATAGGCTTTGAAAGCTAGTCACGTGTGGCCACGTGACCCATGGTCACGTGTGGGCACGTGACCCCCCTTGGAACGAGCCCTCTTCTTTCTTTCTGCGCTCTTGTCACGACCCGAAAAGAGCACGTGACTGGCCCTTGAACCATATGAAGTCTATAGGACCCCATCTGATCCAAGTAAGCCAAAAGCCCAGAAATCTAAAACCATTTAAAAAGTAAATAAGGAAAACTGGTTTTAAGAAGTAAGGAAATCACGTTTCGAAAATCAAGTTTTTTAAATAACTAAGCCGAATATGCATTTTTAAAATGTGTAACCTTTCCTGAAAATTTCGGCAGAGTTTCCTTTGTAAAAACTGGCCCCAAACGGGGTACAACAAGAATAATATATATGAAATGATAAAAGGCATCCCCAAGCGGGAGCTAGCTCTTCGTCAATCGACGGTCACAACCACGCAAGCAATAATAATATACAACGCCAAAGGGCGAGGATCAAAACCCAAAAAGAAACTCAAAACAGCCAGAAAACCGTAATACTACAAGCGTGACTCTAAGGTCGAAATAATACAACACTGTTTTCTAAGTCTGAAACAATATACAAGTTTTGGGTTGATGGAATTACTAGATACAATGAATAATACATGAACAATGGCAGTTCTGATACAAAAGAACCCACCTACCAACTCAAGTCACCCATATGGAAGCAGTGTGCCAGAAATGCCGCTATGGAATCTGTACGGCAAAAACCTGCAAGGACTGTGGCACAACGGGGGTGAGTTGCCAACTCGTGAATAGAAAATATCTACAAGCAGAGATCGAATGCATGACCCATCCTAGGTCAAAACGATCAGATATACATATAAACCTCAATATGAATAAGTCTGAAACATGCTAAACTGGCAATGTAATCCCTATACATGAGTGCAGTGTCAAGTACTCGTGCCAGTGCCTCAGGTAATAGCATATCATAAATGTGAGGTACAATCAATGAAATCAATCTGCATGTACGTGGATCCCGTCCACTCGTCACCCAATGACAAAACCATCATGCATGTAAATATCATCAGCATATGCATGGAAATATGAGGATATAAACCATCTGTGTCCCTCGCGACACGTCAAAATCATGGAACCGGAGTGCCCAGCATCGGCACTCGAAAACATCATGAAAACTGTGCCCAGCATCGGCACGTAAATCCTCATATATCGGGCTCCGTCGGTCCGGATCGGCCCACAGGCTCTGTCTGCGGTATCGGCCCTCGGCCCCGGCAGTACGCCATATCCATCTATCGACTCCGGTCGGTATCCTCCGGATAACCGCCAGGTCCAACAAAATCACCGGTAGGCAGTAGTCCCTCTGCCAGGCTCACCGTCTACTACACAGCGAAACCGTTCTCGCCCCGCGGTACCATACCGGGTCCACCATGTACCCGCAATCGGCCTCATCCACCTCCTCGAATCGGGTTTTACATGTCGCTCTCAGCACCGAGAAAACACATGGTGGACGCACTGAAATATCATATCACGGGTAACCGGGTTTTTAAAACAATTACATATCCTCTTTGAAACACCCACGGTTCCCAAAACCAGAAATATCATGGAAACAGCATATCTCAATGCGTATAATCAGAAAGCAGCATGTATGCGACATATAGCAGAAAGGTAAGCATATCAATATGTCATGCAAGGGTCATATCCTGAATGCAACAGTACTACAGTGCAGTAACATGGCAATTATCGATGATGAAGTGTGTGAGCCGGCAACAGTGTACATGGAACATACGCATCATCGATAATGGTGCTGGTGTCCTAGCAGCATGACTGAAATATATCAACAATACAAGCGATGCAATGCAAAAAGCATGAATGTGCGGAATCGAGTAGTCAACGCAACAGTAGAGAACCTGCCCCAATAGATATATCATGCAACCTTGCCTTTTGAAATAAGACTAATCAGGGCTTTTGGTAAATTAAGGGCTACGGTGTTTTAAGAAAAGATGCGTCGTTTGAAATATCCGTATAAACCCTTTTGCTTATCTTTAAAATATCCCCGATTCGTTAGTTTTGAAATAGGAATGACTCGGGCCTAGTCTAACGCCTACTATGCGAACTATGAACCCACAATCAAGTCAATAGAGAGGGGTATGGAAACCACCTAAATCTGAGTCGATATCACACCATCTCATCACATGACAGGCATCACTACCATCATATCACATCTCCAATACGAACTCTGTCATGTCGCCAAATCTCACGGCCTCAATCGAATCTCATCGACTTATCTCAATCCCACGTATCATCCTCAAATCTCGTATATGAACACATAGTCCCATACCCATGTGTAGATATACACACCATCATATGCGCACAGATATATGAAAGAATGTATGCAAGTATGTGTGTATGTGTGAGTGTGGGTGCAACCACTACTCTAGGGTTTCGCACTATACTCAACCAATACATCCTTATCACCAATAATCCATTATTACCATCAATAATCCTAAACAAACACATAATAAATATATGTGTGTATACGTATTCGTATACATCACCACGGTCTGCGGGGGTGCTATACGCCATCCACCCGACCTCTCCCCGTAGATATAATCTACTCGCCTTGCTTCTCATGCGTCGGTGCCGATGTCGCCATCTTCATCTTCTTTGCCTCAACATCTCGTAGGGTACCTACAAGTATATCACAACGTTAAAGCACATGAAAACCACATCGGAAACCAAAATAGCACACGCTACCCGCATAGGTAAAAACCTATCGACTCGCATGTAAACACGTTCAATATCCACTTGTCGTTGACGTCCAAACGCCACCCGACAGGAATGAATCACCAAATACCAAAATCCATGCTAGATCAAGTCGTAAACCATGCACCAACACAGGAAAATCAACCCAGAATTCACCCTAGATGGAATCAGTCAAAACTAGACATACCCAGGGTCAAGAATAGAGGAAATGGGGCCATGCACAAAATTCGAGACATTTCCCTTCTGCTCTGGCCGCAATTTGTGGCCAGAAGGGAATAATTGGCGGCCTCAAAGTTGAGTTGGGGGCTAGGGTTTGGGGTGGTGGTTCATTGGTGCCTGCACATCTCACTGTCAACTCAGTTTTATTTTTGGGGTCTCGGGGTGATAGCAGATTCCACAAAACACTTCCAGATTTACTGTTTTCCCCGATATCGATTCCGAAATTCCGTATTCTGGTTTCAAGTTCAGGTTTGGGTCCAAATTAGCATCACACAAGGGATTCTAAGGTCACCACAATCCTCAATTCCACCTTTAATTTCAGTTTTACCCTAAACCCTAACTTGAATTCTCTAAAGTCCACAAACAACACAATATCGGTATGAAACTAGAATAGATGCACAAGGAATTGAAATACTACTCTAATAGGTGCAGAAATTACCTCCTTTGGCAACTCAAGAAAATTCTTGAGTTGCTCAAAGTCTTCCAAATCCAATCTTGCTAGGTTCAATGTGTAGCTAGTGAGCTTGGGAGTAAGTTTTTGTGAAGTGGGAATGGGGTTTTGGCTTTGTTTTCGTGGTGGATCTAGGGTTTTAGTGAAGAGGGTGAGAGAGGGAGAGAGAGCAGCAGCAGCTCCAACAAAGGGAGGGAGAGAAAATGAGAAGGGAAATGATGGGGGGGCATGGGTCAAAAGAGGTGAAGGTTGACTTGGTCCCTCTCTCTCTCTCATCATGAAACCTTTTCTTTTCTTTTCTTCACTAAACTCTTCTCACTTGAATAGTAGACCCAAAAGAAAAGCCATGGTAGAAATGCACAAGCAACACAAGTGTAGAAAATGATATGTGCACATTTTTGCACAAAAAGCTAAAAATCCGATTAGCGATTTTTAATCGCTATTAGCACTAAATTAGCATATAACTAATCTTAAAAACTTTAAAATGGCATAATTCCATAAAATACCTTATTTTAGAATTTTCCATAATTTTTCCCCATTTATTTGTATTTAATTATACCAGAATATTAAAATATTCATTAAAATAATATTAAATTATAAAATTTCCCAAAAATCATATTTTATTATTTTGAAAACGTTACAGCTCTGCTTTCTGGTCGCTGCTTAGCTGTCACGTGCCACCACGTGACAACTGGTCACGTGTGAGCACGTGACCCTGGCCTGGAGCCTTTTTCTTGATTCAATCAGGGAATTGAGTCTGCCGCTTTTGAGTGTCACGTGCCAACACGTGACCCTGGTCACGTGGGAGCACGTGACCCTTTCTGAAGCCCTTTTCTTCGATATAGTTGGGAAACTGAATTTGCCTTGCGGATGCTTTTAGATATCACGTGCCAACACGTGACTGCTGGTCACGTGTAAGCACGTGACCCTTTTCTGAAGCCTTTTCCATAAGCTTTTCTGATTTTAAATCAGGAAACACCAACAAATCTAATACTAGGATCCGGCTTAACCCAAAGCCCACTAGTATGATCCGTCCGATCATGATCCGTGCACAAGTGCACGTATATGATCGAACCATGCTATAATACCATACGACCTCTACAACGTTTCGCCCGAAACTTGGGAAACTATTTATGGTGGACTCTAAAGACTCGTCAATACGCTGGCAGTGGGTTTAACCATAGGCACGTCAGTGGTACTAGCTGTTGGATATAGTGCCCTCAAAGTCAATTATTGGATCGCAGGTACGTGATTGCAATGATTGAGGCATGACCTATACCGATATGACAGTCTTGCTTGAGATGATAGTATGCTATCTGGTTTGTCTTTATTATCGTATACATGCTTTAGTTCGCTATTGCATGTTGATAGAGCCCATAGGATTCTTTCTTGACTGCCAGCAGTATGATGGCGATCATATACGTGGGAGCTGGGGTCTGTAAGCACATCCTTAAAGTGTCCCTAGTCGTGGGAGTTTCGAGACAGGGCATCGATGCTTCAGAGTAGACTAGTGTATACAGTCAAGACCCCAACGAGGGGCGGTGGCCGGTCTCACAAGCCACTGGTGTCAGTTGGATCACCTAAGATGTATACAGGTGCTCATTAGGTTATGAGTACACCGGACAGGACTCGCCGGGAATATGCTAGTTGGTATTGTACCTAGCGTCAGATAGCAGTTCCCTGGTGACATGTATACAGGTTAGTTCATCGACCTGAGGTCGTCATTTATCTCGTGTGAGTTCCCACTGTGCTTTGATTTCTACCCTACTACGTCTCAAAGGAGTCGTGCTAACAGGCCATTTTTGGGTACAGTCCCGAGCCACATGGACGCAAGTGAGCGGATCGGCAGAGGATTCGTCTCTCCCGGTATTGGGGGTGAGATCGCGCTGTGTCTAGGAGAGCCATTACACAAAGCCCTCGGCCGAGGCAGGAGATTTACTGGTAGGTACTCCAGTAGTATCTCAGGGTGTTCTGGGCTACTCTCTGACACGACTTATACCGCTATTGGGGGTCTGACGTTACCAGCCCCCTAGGCCGATATGCGATACTCATAGACGAACGGACTGGACTGTATGTATATTGTCACTGTTAGGCTCAGTAGGGTTTCTGGATGAGTTCGCTCGTCAGCTTCCCTTCCAATCAATACATAGGCAACCGTTACGTACAGCTCGTACCTCTGACGTGCTAGTGGTTATACCCAGTGCCAGTGTATTGATGAGTCATTAGAGTTCCCCACAGACAGTTTCCCAAGTTCGGGCGAAACGTTGTAGAGGCCGTATGGTTTTATGGCAGGGTTTAGAAAATGCACGTGCGTTTACGCACGTGTCATATGTCGGGCAGATATTACTGGTGGGCTTTGGTTTAAGCCGAATCCGAGTATTATACTGTGTAGATATAATATCTTTGTCTCAGTTGCATTTGTATTCGGTCTTAATACAAATGCGGGTATTGTTTATACTGTTACGGGGTTATCCTGAAATTCATTTTGAGATCGCTTTTGGAAGTTGCCAGTTTCCAGTTTTCGATCAGCCGTATTAAACATTCGGTTTAATACGGATTTATCTTTTCTTGAGTTGAGGGCGAGTCGTGCTTCTAGATGTTTCTAGATGATGACTAGGATGGTGACTAGGCTTCATGACTCATTTGTTCATTAAATGCTTTGGTGACTAGGCTTGATGATTCATTTGTTCATTAATGTGTTCATACAAGGTGTTAAGGTAAATCATCATCTCATTTATTCTTGTTGTCACCTCCTAGCTCCTACACTCACCCCCTTCCTCTCTATATCATGGCCGGCCCTTCATGGGAGATAAATTAAGGTTGTTGATTTGGAAAAAGATTTTAGTTATGGTTCATGATAGTTTCATATACCAACTTCTCATTTACCCGATTCAAATGGAAACTTCATTAACCGTTCGTCCGTGAGTTTGGACGTAACGAGACAAAGTGTTCTACTCATTCTCTACATCATCTTAGTCGTCTCTTTTAGCAAACTTGACGACCGAGTTGCCTCGGTTCAGAGGCGGGAGCCTGTTTAAAGATCTGTCGACGTGGTGCCACCTGGACGAGAAGATTGGAGATTCAGGAGATCGGAGCAGCCGCAACAAAGCGTGGGATGATGGTTGAAGACCGAAGGACTCGGATCGTTCGGTATAACATCTCTACCCTCTTTATAGTTTGTTAGTTTAGCTTTAATGGCAGATCCGGGATATAGTACGCGATAGCGCCAGTTGTAAAAGTTTTTGTTCTGCATTTGGCGTCTGTTTGACGGCCGGGGCGCTACCGTGGGCTTACAGTGGTATCAGAGCCTCACCATTAAGCTATACTAACTTGTGCTAACGCGTTTAAAATATCGATCGAACGGATTTTCGAAAACTGCAAATTCCAAGTTCTGAGTTTCTGTTAATTTTAAATGATGTCTAAAAATAATTTTACACATGCCAGAAAATCAAGCAGGGATTTTATAGAAGACTGGAGAAAAACGACCAACTGCGTCGACCGTACGGCCGCGGAAACGCGGTCAAAGCCTGGCTTGGACCGTGGAACCGCGGCGGTTTTGGTGACTCAGTTGGCAATTTTTCTCCTGTTGTTTCTAAATTGGAAATTGAGGTTTTTGGTACTGTTCTTTTGGGCCCAGATTTTGTTACTGTACAGCAGATGTACGTGGGGCCCACTTCAGGAAATTTAGTCGATCGAAATTTTAAACTTGTTAGTTTATAGTATTTACATTATATCTCCGACCGGGAATGTCATTTGATCGGTAAACCGCGTCTGATTGCTATAGTTCTTTTAGACGGGTTTGCGAACGTGACATTCGCGTTGATGTTCTGTGTTGTGCTGTGATGTTGCGGATATGTCGTGGTGGATAGCAGTGTGCAATGGTAGTTCAGTTTGAACTTATTTGTACATTTGATATTGCGGGGCGAGCGTCCAACATGTGGACTGCCGTTACTGCCTGTTTGTATAATATTCTTTTGGGGCACGACCAGGTTGAGCTCGATGTACCCGTTGTACATATTTTTCATTTCTGTACTAGGTTTACCCCGCGACGGAGTGCACGGATAGCCGGGTTCTGGAGGGCAACGGGTCCGTATCTCATGGCTTTGAGAGGCAGAGGGGCCTCACTCTAGAATTGACAGACTATTCGCCGCACTCGTAGGGGGTACAGGTTGACCCAAGGAGGGGTGCTCAAGTTTCCGGATTCCGTGAAGTGCCGGGTGGTCCATTCATTTTGCTGTAGGGGCTGCCTCACTTCAGGTTTTGGCGGGTAACTTGCCGCACCCGTAGGGGTCTAGGTTTCATTGCACAGGCTATCCACACGACCAGGGGAACGTCGGCTTTTAGTAGCGGCTCTGTGAAACCCGGGGATCCCAGATTATCTGTATTGTTCTGTGATGCTTATTACTTTTCTGTAATGTTGCATATTTTCACGCCTGGAGAGATTATTGTATATTGGTATATATACTATTAGATGTTGTATATGTTTTACACCTGCGCTAGTCCAGTCCCCGCTCTGTCGTTAGTTAAGTAACCTAACGGGTGATGACGGGACCCAGTGACGAATGCGGATGGCATATACGTACATTATATTTTCGTTCTTTTCTGGTGTGATTAATTGATGGGATTGCGTTGATTCTTATCAATGCAAAGATAAAACAAACCTATATTTGATGTTGTTGGAACAAATTTTAAAAGGTGTTATTACAAAGACGTTTCCTTTTGTTTTGCATAGTGATATTCAGTTAGAATATCCTGCACCTCATTCGACGAGGCAAGGGCTGGGATCCCTTTGTAGGGTTCCTAGGCACACAATAGAGGTCTCACAAGGCATCAACCATGCCAATTTAAAATTTTATGGGTGCCGAGAAACCCTAATACGGACCGTCGGCTAGAATTCTAGGCGAAACATTAAACTAGTTAACGACTTAACTATAAGTGAGAGGCTACAACCTTTGTAGATCCGGTTATCCACTTCCTTAGCTCCATGTAGTCGTCCTCTCGCTGTCCATCTCGAATCCCGAACTCAAACGTCGGCTTCATCGGAGAATTGGGCGGACTAGGTCGTCGGCTTCGTGCCGAAGATGATCTACGTCGAGGTTGCACAAGTTCAAGCTCCAACTTCACCAAGTTGTGAAACTTGTGAAGAAAACACCCAAAACAACTTGGCAAGAGGTAGAGGGTGAAGAAATAGGAGGTGGGTTCACTTTAGAATTGGATTTCTCACTTTAGAACTCAAGTTGCCATTGATGGCATCAAGCTTTTCTTGAAGAAGAAGATGAAGAAGAAGAAAGAATATGATAAGTTTCTTATTTAAAAATGAAACTAAAATGAATACTTATCATATACTAACCATGGTCAAGTGTAGAGATTAAACTAAGGTTAGTTGGAATGGTTAGGGTTAAGGATGAGATAAGAATGGTGGACTTTTTCAAAGCTTCAAGAAGCTTCAACATAGAAACAAAATAAGCCACCATTCTTAATAATATCCAAAATGAATAAATAAATAAATAACTAAGTAAATAATCAAAACCCTAACCATTCATATAACCATGGTTTAATCTTTACACAAACCCAAGTGAGCAAATATCATCAAACATGATACAAACAAGTGCACAAAAAATATATCACATATACAATGTGCATCAAGTGAGAAAATCCTTTTAAAATGAACCAATACTAGTTAATGCAAAGTAATATATCAAATATATAATTATACATTAAATCATTAAATCAACATTTGATTCAATGATCCGGTCATGTCGCACATAACCGACTAGTATCCAATGTATCGATTTATCGAATCAATGATTCGATAACTAGGTCATATCGCATACAACCAATCGAAACATTCATCGCGAGAATGAAATGCGGTATCACATACACGCATTATTCTCGGTCCCGCACATATCTCATATGCGCTCCTATTTCGTTTCGCTTGAGCCAGGAAACCTCTGTGTAGGACTCTAAAGACTCGTCAATACGCCGGTAGCAGATGATGATCATATCAAGCACCCACAAGCCGCAAGCGGTCTGCTAAACGTAACGGCCATCCAGGTATTGAGCGATCAGAAGATCGACGAGCTAGCCCGCTCACACTCCTGTGAATCCAACCAGTAACACTTACCGTACAGTCCGGTCTGTTCGTCTGATATGTCGCATATCAAGTCTAGGGGTGGTAAACGTCAGACCCCAATAACCGATAAGTCGTGCCGATGTGAGGCTTATAACGGGTCGAGAAACTCCTGGTAACACTTACCAGCAAATCTCTGATCAGCCCTGGCCAGGGACTTCCCTGTTACGGCCAATCGAGCACAGCGCAACATCAACCCCCAATACCGGGAGAGACGAAACCCCTCCTATCGCTCATTGCCTCCATGTGACTCGGGACTGTACCCAAAGACCACCATTTTGCACGCCCTCATGGACATGGTAAGGTGGAGATCAAAGCACAGTGGGAATCACACAAGACTCTATGACGATCTCGGGTCTACAGACTAACCTGCACAAGTGTCACCTGAGAACTGCCATCCGACGTGAGGTATAATACCATCTGGGAGTTCTCAGCGAGTCCGTCCAGTGTACCCAGTCTCCACTGAGCACTCGTACACCATCTCTGATGTCAAACACCAATGGATATGGGATCATCCATCGCCCATCTCATCGGTCGAGAAGCGTTTACGCTAGTCTACACTGGTATATCGATGCCCCGTCTCGATACACCCACGACTAGGGACCTTGAAGGATGTACCTATGGACTACCATGTCCCCACTAGTATGATCTGCATCATAGTCCAGGTAGTCAAGTACACATCCTAAGGGCTTTACCAACATGTAACTATAATACAGTTTAAAGAGACAAGTGTACATGTTAAGATAAAGAGTAACCAGATAGCATACTATCATATCGAGCTAGAAAGTCATCTCTTTATATGTCCAAGCATCCAATATAATATACATCATCTGTACAATACTGGCCTCTAGGGCATACACACAACTAACAATCTCCCACTTGCACTAGGGCCAGCTGCTGTAGTATCGCATACCGAGCATCCCGAAGAGTCTCTCAAACTGTATCTGGGGAATGGCCTTCGTGAGTGGATCCGCCGTGTTGTTCTTCGTGTCAACTCTCCTGACCTCGATCTCCCGGCGATCAACTATCTCCCGGATCAGGTGATACCGCCTCAGAATGTGCCTGGATCGCTGATGGGACCTGGGTTCCTTGGCCAAAGCCACCGCTCCATTGTTATCGCAATACAAAGGTATTGGATGCTCAATGGATGGAACCACTCCAAGTTAAGTAATGAACTTCTTGATCCAGACAGCCTCTTTGGCAGCATCGTTGGCAGCGATGTATTCAGCCTCCATCGTCGAGTCTGCCACGGTTTCCTGCTTGGAACTCTTCCAGCTAACCGCCCCTCCATAAAGGGTAAAGACAAATCCCGACTGCGACTTAGAGTCATCCTTATCACTCTGGAAGCTCGAATCGGTAAAGGACTCCACTTGGAGTTCTCCGTTACCATACACCAAAAGCATCTCTTTAGTCCTTCGTAAGTACTTGAGAATGCTCTTCACAGCTGTCCAGTGACTCTCTCCAGGATCAGCTTGATACCTGCTCACTACACTTAGTGAGTATGCTATATCGGGTCTGGTACATAGCATCACATACATGATAGAGCCTACAGCCGAAGCATAGGGTATCCCTTGCATGCGAGCTCTCTCCAAATCAGTCTTGGGAGACATCTCTTTGGAGAGAGTGAGTCCAGAGATCGTGGGCAAGTTCCCACGCTTGGATTCTTCCATACTAAACCTCTTTAGTACGGTGCCATTGTAACTGGATTGGGACAATCCCAATATCCGTTTGGATCTATCTCTATAGATCCTAATCCCCAATATGCAGGAGGCATCACCAAGATCTTTCATTGAGAATCTTTGTGATAAGAAGAGCTTGACCGATTGCAGCATAAGAATATCATTTCCTATCAAGAGTATGTCGTCCACGTACAATACGAGGAAGACAATCTTACTCTTTGCCACCTTCTTGTAGATACAAGGTTCATCTGGATTTTTGACGAAATCAAACTCTTTGATAACGACGTCAAAGCAGATGTTCCAACTCCACGATGCTTGCTTTAATCCATAAATGGATTTAAGCAGCTTGCACACTTTTCCGCTGCTCCCACTGTCTACGAAGCCCTCTGGCTGAGTCATGTACACGCACTATTCTAAATCACCATTTAGAAAGGCGGTCTTAACATCCATTTGCCAGATTTCGTAGTCATGATATGCAGCGATGGCAAGCATGATCCGGATGGATTTAAGCATAGCCACTGGAGAAAAGGTTTCGTCATAGTCCACACCTGGTCTTTGACGAAAACCCTTTGCTACAAGTCTAGCTTTGAAAGTCTCCACTTTCCCATCTACACCAAGTTTCTTCTTGAAGATCCACTTGCTCCCAATGGGTTTTACCCCTTCAGGAGCAACTTCCAAAGTCCATACTTTGTTGGTGTACATGGATTCCATCTCAGACCGCATAACATCCAGCCATTTCACTGAGTCCCTACTCGTGATGGCCTGCTCGAAGCTAGTTGGGTCATCATCCTCCATGATGCAATCCTCGCTTCCACCGTCAATGAGAAAACCGTAGTATCTCTCAGGTGGACGAGATACCCTACTAGATCGGCGAAGAGGCTGGGGTTCGTCGAGTTCTACTGAATCCTCTGGTTCTACCAAGTCTTCTGTTACAGTTTGTGTTGCTGGAACCTCTTCCAGTTCTACCTCAATGCTACTTGTCTGTTTCATAAGAAAACTCTTTTCTAAGAAAGTGGCATGTCGAGAAACAAACACTTTTTGTTCCTCGGAGTGGTAGAAGATATACCCTCGCGAATGTTTGGGATATCCAACAAACTTACATAGAACAGACCTTGCCTCGAGCTTGTCCGGATTTTGTGTTTTAACATAGGCCGGACAACCCCATATCTGAATAAAATTAAGACATGGTCTCTTTCCATTCCATATCTCATATGGAGTGGTAGGCACTGATTTGGTTGGAACTCTATTCAATAGGTATGCAGCAGTCTCCAGTGCATATCCCCAGAAGGAAATAGGTAACTCAGCCGCACTCATCATAGAGCGCACCATATCTAATAGGGTGCGATTTCTCCGCTCCGATACACCGTTGTGCTGTGGTGTATAAGGAGGAGTAAGCTGAGAGAGAATCCCATTCTCTCTTAGATAATCTCTGAATTCGTTACTTAAGTATTCTCCTCCTCGATCAGATCGAAGGATCTTAATACTTTTGCCTGTTTGGTTCTCTACTTCTTGTTTATATTCTCTAAATTTCTCAAAAGCTTCTAATTTGTGTTTCATCAGGAACACATATCCGAATCTAGAGAGATCGTCAGTGAATGTAATGAAGTATGAAGAACCATTCCTGGCATGGGTAGACATGGGACCGCATACATCACTATGTACCAGTCCTAAGAGTTCAGTAACTCTTTCTCCGTGTCCACTAAACGGAGCTTTGGTCATTTTTCCTTTGAGACATGAATGGCAAGTATCATAAGATGATAATTCGAACGGATTCAAATAACCATCCTTATGCAACTTAGCTAGTCGTGTCTCATTGATATGGCCAAGTCTACAGTGCCACAAGAAGGATTCGTTTATTTCTGAGCTTTTCCTCTTGTGTGTGTTTTGTATATTGAAGACTGTATTTTGATTGAGAATGAATATGCCATTATGTAGCGAGCCTGATGCAATCAACTTTTGATCTAGGAATATGTTCATAACATTATCCTTTACTACAAAATTATACCCTTCTTTATTCAATAAAGAAACTGATATAATGTTGCACATCATGTTCGGTATATAATAGCACTCATTCAGAATTATTGTATCACCACTTGGTAATACTAGGTGATATTCGCCAACTGCTTTGGCTGCAACATTTGCACCGTTCCCTACTTGAACGGAATGATCACCCTTTCCCAGTTCTCTACCTTTTCGCAGCCCATGTAACATCTTACATATGTGGGATCCTGATCCGGTATCTAATACCCAGGACGTAGGGTGAACTGAGAAACAGTTCTCAATGACAAACACACCCGAAGATGATGCATCAACATGCATGTTCTCCGTTTGGGCGATGTGAGAATCCAGATATTCTCCTGTCTCCTGTTCATTCTTATAACACTTATAAGATAGAACGGGTTCAACGTTCCCCTGCACAGTATAACATGCGGGTTCGGTCAATACATCCATATTATTATCTTTATTAGGGCATGACATGGTCGCTACCTGGAGAGGGAGAGAAGAAAACACTTTAGCGTATGCTCGTGCAAGATCAGATTGGTTATTATCTTATCTAATTGTCACGACCCGAAAGTACGGAACGTGACCGGCACTTAGATTACGAAACGTCTAGAGGCGCAACGTAACCTAAGTAAACCGAAGCCCAGAAATCTAAACCATAAAAGAAGAAGAAGAAGAAGAAGAAAACATGTAGAATACAAGTTTAAAAGCAACATCAAATTTTTCCAAAAATTTTGGCAGAGTCTCCTCTGTAAAAACTGGCCCCCAAACGGGCTATAACAGGTATAATATGCATAAACAATAAAAAGCATCCCCAAACGGGAGCTAGCTCAACGCCAACAGGCGGAAACAACCACAACAAGCACAATAATATACAACGCCAAAGGGCGTGGCTCAAAACTCAAAAGAAAACAAATCCACCAAATCAGAATAATACATGCGCGGCTCTAAGGTCGAAATAAAAGACTGGTCCAATAAACTTATCAATTAATACAAGTATGGTTGATGGAGCTTTCTAGATACAAATGAAATAATACAGATACAATGGTGGTTCAGATACAAGTGAACCAACCTACCGTGCAAATCACCCGGAAGGAAATCATGTGCCAGCAATCTGCCAAGAAAACCTGTACATCGAACCTGTAATAAAATTTGGCACAACGGGGGTGAGTTGCCAACTCGTGAATAGAAGACATCTACGAAAAGAAATCGAATGCACGACGCTATCCTAGGTCATAGTAATACACCACTAAGTCCCAATCACCTAGTAATAGCAGGGTAATACTACGTGTAAAAGCAAATACTCCGTGCTCGTGTCAGTGCCTCATATAGTACTATGTCATATGAATGGATATGCATGCACCATGAATGTAAAATAACCAAATCCTGAAATCCAGATATGTCTGTATAAGAAATCTTTTAGCTGTTATCACAGTAAACTGTGTATAAGAATCTGAAATCTCAACAATGAAATCCATAGAAATCCGTGTCAAGCATCGACACAAACATGTAAATCTCAAGTCTCATAGTCTCAATATCTCGGGCTCCGTCAGTCCGGATCGGCCCATATCATCAAATCTCACGACAACGGTCGGTAACCTTCAGATATCCGCCGCGCCAGACATCACCGGTAGGTAGCCTTCCCCTGCCAGGCTCATCGTCTACAACTCGATCTTCTTGCCCCGGGGTACCATACCGGGCCCACCATGTACCCGAGACGGTTCATCCACTCCTCAAATCGGGTCTCGAAATCCATCAGAAAACACGAAATCTCATGGTGGACGACACATACATCACGAGAAAACCGCATCTTATTTTTAAAAAGAGAGGAGGAGAGAGAGAGAAGTTTTTATATATATTCTTGCGGTTTTCCCCAAAAATCCAGAAATCTCACAGAAATCCAAATCTCAAAACCATGAGTAGTATATGATAAATGTCGGCATATGCTCATAATACTGTGCGATAACATGAAAATATGAATGCAGGAATGTCTAAGTAATGAATATCATGTCTATACTAACATCAGAGAGTAATCACAATATTATATCGGTTTAGTTGTTAACTGATTTTATCAATAAAAGATAATATGATCTAAAGTGTACGTGACATAGCAATTACCGATGATGATGTGTGTGAGCCGGCAAATAAGTGTGCGTGGAATATGCGCATCATCGGTAATGGTGCTGGTGTCCTAACAGGTAAGGTTTATACTGTTTATAGCAACATATGTATGAACATGCAACATTATGATACAATGCGAAAGTAAAGACGAATGTATATTACCTACTCATTTAATATACTAATACTACTACCACTATATGACTCGAACCTAACCTAGTGTCCATCTAACCTCCTAAGGAAAACTAAACCTAAGAACTAGTCAATAGAAATAAGAGTCTACCTAAGGTCTGAATCAATATCCCTAATAGTCGGCGATCCAGCCTCAATAGCGTCACATACGTAGTACGGCTTCCTCGAATCAAGAGTGCGGATCAATCATCATATCCATGCCTCGTACGGTAAAATCCATCGCACGGCATCCCAATATCGGGGTACGGGTCAAGTATCTCCTAGGTGCCTCATCATTCGTATAATGTCATCATCAACACATCTCATGATCAAGGTGCTAAACTGTAATCCCATACATCAATCATATATCATTGCCATCGTAATATGCATCATTAGTTTATCCTCAGAAATATTATGTCACATGTTTCATATTGTGATTAAGTCATACTGAAATCATGTCGTCATCAAGTCACATCTATATGATATCGGCATCAGATCACACCTATATAATATCGGCATCAGGTCACACCTATATAATGTCGTAATCAGGTTGTACATATATCATATCGTGATCAGTTACAAGTTGCAGTCTGAGTACTATTTTAGAGTCCCATGTATCTCAATATCATCACTACCCATTATAATTTATATATACCTGTTCATCATCTCATTCTCTAATGATCCGCTAACACTTAATACGACTGTATAGTCAAGAATCACGGCATCAAGCCCAGTTATACTGTTTCATCATACCTCAGATATCATATCGCATCAATGAATCCCATGTATGTGTTGTATATATATATATATATATATACCTATACCTAGTTCTATATATATATACACATGCACGTATACACCATGACGTGTTCCAACCCTAAATAATTAACAAAAATCATAACTTGAATTTACAAACCCTAACTTGAATTTTTAAAAAAAACATAGAATTAATTCATTAAATCTAATTAAGCTTAATTGAATATCTAATAACAATAAATCAAAAGAAAGAAATTATACCTCCAAAAATATGAAATCCAAACAAGAAATGAGCCTCCAAAATGTATGCTATCCCACTCCAAAATCCATGTAAATATGAGCAAGAATAGAAGGGTAGAAAAATATATAGGATTTTGTGGAATTTTAATTGAATTTTTGATGTATTTTTGATGATTTTTGAATAAAAATGAGGTGGAAAATGGGGGGGGGGGGCAGCCATGGTGATGGGGAGGCCGGCCACAATAAGGGAAGAGGGAGAAACACATGAGAAATGGTGTAGAAACTTCTCCAAAATGTCATCATCTTAATGTCTCATGCTTTATTCATTTTCTTTTAATTCTTTTCTAAAATAACTCAAGAAAGATCTAGAAACAAGGAAAAATTTGCAAATAAATTTTGCATGATACACACTAAATTCTAATATGCCATGGCTCATTTTTACAAATTAAAACCATTCAAATTTGTAATTTACACTAATTTAGTGTAAAAATAAAGCTTATGTTAATATTTAAAATAATTAATTTAGGAAAAATATTTTATTAAACTAAAAATTTATAAGTGGCTAAATAAACACCATTTACTAGTAATTTCATAATTAAAATAGATATTTTTAAAATTATAATGAAAAACAATCCCGGTTTGGTTTTACGAAAATTACATTTTACTTTACCGAAAATCCTAAAATTCACTTAAACACTTTTATTCATTTAATTATTTATTTAATTACTTTTAAAACGTTACACTAATCAGGATGGCTCCCACTGGTTTTTATCAAATCTTCCTTCAAACCCTAAAAGGAAAGACTAGCCGGGATTAATTACACACTACAAGTTCGCCAATCTTTCAGCAAGGCCAGTGTCGGTACTTTGAGGGAGGTCCCCCGTGCTTTCGCACGAACCTGATTAATGTAAACCTCGTTTTCCCAGAGGCGGAACCCCGTTGACACCTTTCTAGACACCTACTTGATCAGCTAATTGCAATGTGTAAAACTCTCCCAGGAGTAACTCTTACTCACAGTGAGTATCGCGATCCAACTATCTCATAGAAGGTATGCAATCTCATTGCAAATTTCAACACTTGAAATTCCCGATAATACTTTTGCCCCTAGCGTCCTGTGACCTTAACGGAGGCCAAACTACCCACAGGGCGCTAGTCAAGTTCAACCTGTCATTTCTTGATCGAATTAAACCCACCCGTACGACCCTTGACGGAGGCCAAACTACGCCGTACGAATACCCTAATCCAATCGCATCATATGCTTGCAGATAAGCACTAGTTAGCTACCATACACTACGCCTTGACGGAGGCCAAACTACCGCAACATGAATACTAAGTAGCACTTATCTGAAATGACGGAGGGCTACGCAGGTTTTTCTGAAAACCATGAGCGTAATGAACTTGATATCGTTGTGGAATCAAAATGAAGTTTTGAAATGGAGTAATTTTGAGGCTTTTCTAGTTTTGCTAAAGGAGTCACTCCCGGTGAAGGGATCTCGGTCCTTTCCTCGTCGAATGAGGTGCGGGATATATCATATATATCGCTGTACAAAGCATAAACTCTTAAAAGCAATCAAAACCAAACCGAGTGTGTAGCATCTGCCAGTTACTGCTAAAGGAGTCACTCCCGGTGAAGGGATCTCGGTCCTTTCCTCATCGAATAAGGTGCGGGGTATATCATATATACCGCTATGCAAAGCAAGAACTATAGTTACCTTTTTTGTTTAAAATTTGATTCTACAACATCTTAGGTTTCTTTTTCTTTCATTAATCACATTAATGAAGTCCCATCATTTAAGTCACCTAAACATCACAGATAAATACGACGTACACTTATGCCATCCGCATTCGCCTGGATGTCCCCTCGTGCACCGTTAGGTTAGGTAACTAACGACAGAGCAGGGCAGGGCTAGTGCGGATGCAAAACATAAGTAACGTCTATATAATATATCATATATACTATATACTGTATCTATCACAGAACATCACATGATCACATCACAGATATCGCAGCAGAAGAAACATATGAAACATTGGATATACTAGGACGTCCGTGTTTTCAATACGAGCCAGTATAAAACACGGATTCCACGGTCGTGATGAATAGCCAATCCCACACCCCTAGACCCCTACGAGAGCGGCAAGCAACCCTGCCAATTCTAGGGTTAGGAGACCCGGACTCGACTCCTCGAGTTGGTCTCCCACTGGACCCCAGAACCCGGTTACTTGTGCTCCCCTCCTTGGGTCTATCCTAATGCGGAAAAGTAAATAATATACAAAAGGTGACAACTTCCGCAACCTGGAAGTGCCCCAAATAAAAGAATATTACATACAAGTTTTTACATGAATGAAAATGAAAAACACTCATCTCACATAAAAAAACCCCCCGGCTATTCTAACACGACGATCCAATATAACATATCCAGCAACACATAACATCACATGTCATCAACGTAAGTAAGTATGCATACCCCAATTGTCGTTGACGTATAGCAACGAAACCGGCGATATGAACATACTTCACTTACGGTCACAGAAAAGAAAGTGTAAAACTACAACAGTTGGAATCCGCAACCTCTTTAGACATCGCATGCTTAATCAAATGAAATACTTAGACATCACATGCCTAACAGTTATAAACCCCGCATTTTAGTCTCATTATCGAAAACTCTTTTCAATATCAAGTGAAACTAAACCGCTAGATTTATAACATTCATTTAGTTATCTCATAACTGTTTGTGAATTCTAATTATTGTATCACATTCCAGATAAACAGAAAATGTTAAACTTTCCGATCGAACAGTCGAACACCCAAGTTTTCCCGATACAGCTTAACACATGAAATAAGTCTAACAACATTCAGTTCGTGCCTCAGTACCAACGGTCCAGCCGTAGAAGGGTCAAGCCAACGCCTCACATTTGGCACGCCGTACTGCCCCAAACCCGAAGGTTCAAAGGGAAGTTCAAGACGGTCACATAATCGAGTTAAGGTTTGTTGTCTTCTAGAGGGTCCATCGCGTTACTTGCACTACTTAGAGCGTCGTTAAACTACGGAAAAATCCAACACTTGGAAATTTCCCGACATGGGAAAAATTGGGTATTTATATCCGGTCGAACTTTTTAACATATTCTAAAAATTATCCGGAAAGTCACATAGACAAAATCTGATACTCCGATCGAAACACCGAATCCCCAAAACAACCCCAGAAACTTCAACTCTTGAATGCAGATTAAAACTTCCCAGAGAACAGAGGAAACATATACGGGCATTACTGTATCAAAACGAATCCCTAACCAGTACAAACGGCCGCGGAACCGCCGCAATAGGAGGCTACTGCCGCGGTTCCGCGGCGCTACAGTGGATTTAGGGTTTCGTTTTCTGCAGTAATCCTTATAATTTCCTGCCCTATTTTCTGCGAATTTTTAATTCTGAAAAATCCCTGTTTTTAGAAAAAGTCCAGAGAGCACTTTTATTTTAGGGTTTCGGGTCGATCGGGTTTCAAACTTCGTCTACGCATCGCCTAAGGCTCTAGCTAGGCTCTGATACCACTGTAGGGTTCCTAGGCACACAATAGAGGTCTCACAAGGCATCAACCATGCCAATTTAAAATTTTATGGGTGCCGAGAAACCCTAATACGGATCGTCGGCTAGAATTCTAGGCGAAACATTAAACTAGTTAATGATTTAACTATAAGTGAGAGGCTAAAACCTTTGCAGATCCGGTTATCCACTTCCTTAGCTCCATGTAGTCGTCCTCTCGCTGTCCATCTCGAATCCCGAACTCAAACGTCGGCTTCATCGAAGAATTGGGCGGACTAGGTCATCGGCTTCGTGCCGAAGATGATCTACGTCGAGGTTGCACAAGTTCAAGCTCCAACTTCACCAAGTTGTGAAACTTGTGAAGAAAACACCCAAAACAACTTGGCAAGAGGTAGAGGGTGAAGAAATAGGAGGTGGGTTCACTTTAGAATTGGATTTCTCACTTTAGAACTCAAGTTGCCATTGATGGCAGCAAGCTTTTCTTGAAGAAGAAGATGATGAAGAAGAAAGAATATGATAAGTTTCTTATTTAAAAATGAAACTAAAATGAATACTTATCATATACTAACCATGGTCAAGTGTAGAGATTAAACTAAGGTTAGTTGGAATGGTTAGGGTTAAGGATGAGATAAGAATGGTGGACTTTTTCAAAGCTTCAAGAAGCTTCAACATAGAAACAAAATAAGCCACCATTCTTAATAATATCCAAAATGAATAAATAAATAAATAACTAAGTAAATAATCAAAACCCTAACCATTCATATAACCATGGTTTAATCTTTACACAAACCCAAGTGAGCAAGTATCATCAAACATGATACAAACAAGTGCACAAAAAATATATCACATATACAATGTGCATCAAGTGAGAAAATCCTTTTAAAATGAACCAATACTAGTTAATGCAAAGTAATATATCAAATATATAATTATACATTAAATCATTAAATCAACATTTGATTCAATGATCCGGTCATGTCGCACATAACCGACTAGTATCCAATGTATCGATTTATCGAATCAATGATTCGATAACTAGGTCATATCGCATACAACCAATCGAAACATTCATCGCGAGAATGAAATGCGGTATCACATACACGCATTATTCTCGGTCCCGCACATATCTCATATGCGCTCCTATTTCGTTTCGCTTGAGCCAGGAAACCTCTGTGTAGGACTCTAAAGACTCGTCAATACGCCGGTAGCAGATGATGATCATATCAAGCACCCACAAGCCGCAAACGGTCTACTAAACGTAACGGCCATCCAGGTATTGAGCGATCAGAAGATCGACGAGCTAGCCCGCTCACACTCCTGTGAATCCAACCAGTAACACTTACCGTACAGTCCGGTCTGTTCGTCTGATATGTCGCATATCAAGTCTAGGGGTGGTAAACGTCAGACCCCAATAACCGATAAGTCATGCCGATGTGAGGCTCATAACGGGTCGAGAAACTACTGGTAACACTTACCAGCAAATCTCTGATCAGCCCTGGCCAGGGACTTCCCTGTTACGGCCAATCGAGCACAGCGCAACATCAACCCCCAATACCGGGAGAGACGAAACCCCTCCCATCGCTCATTGCCTCCATGTGACTCGGGACTGTACCCAAAGACCACCATTTTGCACGCCCTCATGGACGTGGTAAGGTGGAGATCAAAGCACAGTGGGAATCACACAAGACTCTATGACGATCTCGGGTCTACAGACTAACCTGCACAAGTGTCACCTGAGAACTGCCATCCGACGTGAGGTATAATACCATCTGGGAGTTCTCAGCGAGTCCGTCCAGTGTACCCAGTCTCCACTGAGCACCCGTACACCATCTCTGATGTCAAACACCAATGGATATGGGATCATCCATCGCCCATCTCATCGGTCGAGAAGCGTATACGCTAGTCTACACTGGTATATCGATGCCCCGTCTCGATACACCCACGACTAGGGACCTTGAAGGATGTACCTATAGACTACCATGTCCCCACAAGTATGATCTGCATCATAGTCCAGGTAGTCAAGTACACATCCTAAGGGCTTTACCAACATGTAACTATAAGACAGTTTAAAGAGACAAGTGTACATGTTAAGATAAAGAGTAACCAGATAGTATACTATCATATCGAGCAAGAAAGTCATCTCTATATATGTCCAAGCATCCAATATAATATACATCATCTGTACAATACTGGCCTCTAGGGCATACACACAACTAACACCCTTCACCGGGAGTGACCCCTTGGGCAGAAGTTTACGTCAGGGTAATAACTTCTATATAGTCGATTACAAATTGCTTTGCATTGCGGTATTCAGTTGGAATACATTCCACGGGTAAAGAGCCGAGATCCCTTCACCGGGAGAGACCTCTTTAGCAAAAGGTTTTTCGTCACTATATTTTTATAAAAAGCTATCAGGTTCCTTCAACGAGATCAAGTTCATTACGTTAAAGGTTTTTTCGCCAAAAACCAGCAGTAGCCCTCCGTCATTTCTTTTGGGTATTCAGTAGTATTCAAGCTATGTATTTTGACCTTCGCCAAGGCATAGTGTTTGGTAGCTGCTGGGTATTCATTTGTTGCATAGATAGATGAGTTGGGTTGGGACAGTCGTACTACTATTTTGGCCTTCGTCAAGGGTATGTACGGGTGGGTTCAAATTGACCTGGATAGTGACGGGTAGAACTTGGCATGTGACTTATGACATTTTGACCTTCGCCAAGGTCATAAGAGCATGGGGCAAAAATTATATCGGGAGTTTCAAACATACAGCAAACTTGCCAGGCATGCGCATACCTTCTGGAGTGTGATAACTTGAGTGGCTTCCATCAAGTTATCATGCGATAATAGTTGGATCCCGATTCTCACTGATGAGTTAGTTTACTTTTCGGGTGATCCCGACTAATTCTTCTTTTAGGTTTGGAGGAGAATTTGAGATTACAGTGGGAGGTTTCCTAATTAGATAAAGTGATAACCATTCTGATCTAGGTTAGAGTGCACGCAGAGTGTTTCTTTTCTCTCTCTTTGGCAGCGACCATTGACCGACCCTAGACTATGACTCAGTGACCAAGTTGACCGAACCTTCTTAAAATACTGGCTTTTGTATTGTCTAAAGTTGCATAAGTCATTGCCGCTTTTTCTTTTACCCTTTGCATTTCTCAGAACACCCCGTATTACTACGGACATCCACTTCCATTGGATAGATCCATCGTATGGTTATATACGAACTCGAAGGGACTTCTTCAAGGATGGATCCAGGTTCAGGAGAAATAGAATTGATTTATTCAGTTGTCTTTTATTAGCACCTTCTCTCAGGTTGCGAGGGCTCCTTAGTTTAGGAGAGTACACCTTTTATGCTTATTGGATAGTCTTATTCCAAACCATAGGCTGGTGCCGAAAGGTAGGGAATGAAGAAAACCAATTAGCCTAAGTAGGGTGTACAGAAGGTAATAACTAAAGACAAAATAAAGGGATTAGAAAGAGGCCAAAGTAAATTGCGACTGTTATCATTCACGACCAAACCGCGTACTTCATCGCCACTCCTATTTCAGCTTTAATGGAATAAGGTATTATTCAGTTGTCTTTTATCATCACCTTCTCTCAAGTTGCGAGTACTCCTAGGATTAGGAGGGTACACCTGTTATGCTTACTGGATAGTCTTCTTCTAAACCATAGGCTGGTGCCGAACGGTAGGGAAGGAAGCAAACCATTTAGCCTAACGATGGTGTACAGAAGGTAACGACTAAAGAAAAATAAAGGAATTTGGATAGGTGGAAAAGAGATATACGGTTATAGTCTTGAATTGGATTATGGAAGAGGCATTACTAGGAATACCAGGATACCCCTACGAAACATTTTCATGTTTCAGTGCATTGTTAAAAGAAAAATAGTTTTCCCGATTACATACTTACTCCAGGGTATGTATTTACCAGGTTTCATTCTCATATCTGTACGGTTTTACAGATGATGAGTGGGAGTAAGTTATTGGGAATTGGGTGATCATCCTCATTATATCGGAATTCGTTGTAATTGGTGATATTTGAGGAAATCGCCTGGGTACAGTTTTCAACCTGCGATGCACAGGTTTTGAGTTATTCAACTCAGCGGACTTATACAGAGTATTGTATGTTGTCCAGTATCCATCAGGACAAAGGGGAGGTCCTCGTATTATGTTCAGTTTATTTGTAACTTCTCTAGTTTTTTAGACAAGTGTTTCGTAGAAATACAATGTCTAAGTTTTGAGAAGTTGTGGGTATAAGAATAAAGTAGAGAACCAAGTATCACAAGTATCGGGATTCTTCAAAGAAATCGAAGATGTAGATTCTTGTGATTGGTATTCAGTTGGAAGTAATGATTTTGAGAAACTTGTTTCTCTTTCAGGTTACTCATAATTGGATGTATTCCTAAGTTAAGTAATGCTGATTAGCCTCTCTCCATTAAGTTCATATGCACTGGAGACAGATGCATGATTTGAATCTGGTTCCAATTAAATTAGTGCCTATATTTCTATATTGTATATAGAATGGTTCATATCTTAACGATGTTAAGATACGGGGAGTTGTCCAGCTTATGCTTAAAACCAGACACTGGATAAATCAAGGCACGTTTCTGTAATGGCTGTTTGTGGGTTGACCCTGGCTTTGACGAGGGTTGACATTTCTACCATCTGGAAGATCAATAGTGATATTGTTCTTGACTCACCACAGTTTTAGTAAAATGGATTTTTTCAGAAAACAGCAGTGAGAGTATGGTAGAACTGGAAGTGATTCCAGAACCGCAAACGATTACGGAAAATTTAATAGGACCTATATATTCAATCAGGTTTGACATTCCAATAGCCACTTCGCAGACATGGTGGATAACCTCAGACACCCGAGAGGTACTCTGGTAGCCTCAAGGACGGTGACATGGAGGTTCTTGTTTATCCAGACTTGACACTACTGTTCCAGACTATGAGACCCGGCAGGAGGATATGTATAGCGTCGTTCTAAACTAGTTTTAGAAGTACACGTATATATTATTCTGCCAGAGGGTTGTCGTGGTCAGTGGGAGCAGCGGAAGCGTAGTGGGCAAGTAGCTTATGTCTATTTATAGACTTCAGCAGTTATAGCGGAGATAGATCATATAATTTTGATGAGACAGTCATGGCTTTGACTTCACCAGAATAGGGGATGGATCTATTGAGAAGGTAGTAGGGTGTGATGTCCTGGTATTTGGATGACATACACAGAGTAGGAAGTAAAATTCTTATACTACGATCGGTTGTACTTTGGTCGTCACACAGTTGTTTCTCCACAAAGGATATGTATATAATATCTGACATTTTGGTTACTAGATCTATGGTTTTAGATTTAGATTTGGGTAGTTTCCCAATATGGGTACTTTGACAATATTCTAATAGTATTTTAGAATAAATGACTCCTGGCATGGTGGTGTACCTGCAGGTGATGGAGTTACCCTCTTTAAAGGTGTCTTATAGACTAAAGGGGAGAAGGATGTGCATGATTGGCAGATCACTTGCTTAGGCAATTGAGTCAATCGTGAGATGTCAAGTACCACACCGGATGTTGTTTTTGCACTAGATGCGATGAATTTATATTAATCCAATCCTGAAGAAACATAAGGAAGCAGTTTTAGAACATAAGTGAATGTTCTACGGATTTGATAACGGTAGCCTCCTTCGGGAGACGGTTATCATTCCAAGCTTCAAAGGTGACAAGGATGACAGAGTGATTGTCAGAGTTATAGTTTTCCCTCTGATGAGGGACAGTATTATGGACAGGTGGTCCAAGAGGATACTGTGGGAGGCCTGGTGCTGGATACTTATTAGGTTCAGTGATCACTACAGTCTAAGAAGTTTGGATTTGAAGTTCATTTATGAACTAGGTCCCATCAGATATCCAGACATATTCTAAGACAGGTATTACTCAATTCAGGAGATGGCATTCTCCGCGAACTTGAGATTCAGAGAGACATAGAAAGAAACATCAGGGTGGATCCACTCACTGAGGCTATTTCTCGAACACAAGAGTTTTACAAACTAGCTTTGTGAAACTGATTAGCAAAGGAGTTGGGTGTTCGGTATCACACGGGCTGTGAGTATTCGACATCGCAATAATTAGCCTTAAGTGCAAGTGGGAGATTGTTGGATATAGTGCCCTCAAAGTCAATTATTGGATCACAGGTACGTGATTGCAATGATTGAGGCAGGACCTATACCGATATGACAGTCTTGCTCGAGATGATAGTATGCTATCTGGTTTGTCTTTATCATCGTATACATGCTTTAGTTCGCTATTGCATGTTGATAGAGCCTATAGGATTCTTGCTTGACTGCCAGCAGTATGATGGCGATCATATACATGGGAGCTGGGGTCTGTAAGCACATCCTTAAAGTGTCCCTAGTCGTGGGAGTTTCGAGACAGGGCATCGATGCTCCAGAGTAGACTAGTGTATACAGTCAAGACCCCGACGAGGGGCGGTGGCCGGTCTCACAAGCCACTGGTGTCAATTGGATCACCTAAGATGTATACAGGTGCTCATTAGGTTATGAGTACACCGGACAGGACTCGCCGAGAATCTGCTAGTTGGTATTGTACCTAGCGTCAGATAGCAGTTCCCTGGTGACATGTGTACAGGTTAGTTCATCGACCTGAGGTCGTCATTTGTCTCGTGTGAGTTTCCACTGTGCTTTGATTTCTACCCTACTACGGCTCAAAGGATTCGTGCAAACAGGTCTTTTTTGGGTACAGTCCCGAGCCACATGGAGGCAAGTGAGCGGATCGGCAGGGGATTCGTCTCTCCCGGTATTGGGGGTGAGATCGCGCTGTATCTAGGAGAGCCATTACACAAAGCCCTCGGCCGAGGCAGGAGATTTACTGGTAGTTACTCCAGTAGTATCTCAGGGTGTTCTGGGCTACTCTCTGACATGACTTATACCGCTATTGGGGGTCTGACATTACCAGCCCCCTAGGCCGATATGCGATACTCATAGACGAACGGACCAGACTGTATGTATATTGTCACTGTTAGGCTCAGTAGGGTTTCTGGATGAGTTCGCTCGTCAGCTTCCCTTCCAATCAATACATAGGCAACCGTTACGTACAGCTCGTACCTCTGACGTACTAGTGGTTATACCCAGTGCCAGTGTATTGATGAGTCATTAGAGTTCCCCATAGACAGTTTCCCAAGTTCGGGCGAAACGTTGTAGAGGCCGTATGGTTTTATGGCAGGGTTCGGAAAATGCACGTGCGTTTACGCACGTGTTATATTTCGGGCAGTTATTACTGGTGGGCTTTGGTTTAAGCCGGATCTGAGTATTATACTGTGTAGATATAATATCTTTATCTCAGTTGCATTTGTATTCGGTCGTAATACAAATGCGGGTATTGTTTATACTGTTACGGGGTTATCCTGAAATTCATTTCGGGATCGCTTTTGGAAGTTGCCAGTTTCCAGTTTTCGATCGGCCGTATTAAACATTCGGTTTAATACGGATTTATCTTTTCTTGAGTTGAGGGTGATTCGTTCTTCTAGATGTTTCTAGATGATGACTAGGCTTCATGACTCATTTGTTCATTAAATGCTTTGGTGACCAGGCTTGATGATTCATTTGTTCATTAATGTGTTCATACAAGGTGTTAAGGTGAATCATCATCTCATTTATTCTTGTGGTCACCTCCTAGCTCCTACACTCACCCCCTTCCTCTCTATATCATGGCCGGCCCTTCATGGGAGATAAATTAAGGCTGTTGATTTGGAAAAAGATTTTAGTTGTGGTTCATGATAGTTTCATATACCAACTTCTCATTTACCCGATTCAAATGGCAACTTCATTAACCGTTCGTCCGTGAGTTTGGACGTAACGAGAAAAAGTGTTCTACTCATTCTCTACATCATCTTGGTCGTCTCTTTTAGCAAACTTGACGACCGAGTTGCCTCGGTTCAAAGGCGGGAGCCCTTTTAAAGATCCGTCGACGTGGTGCCACCTGGACGTGAAGATTGGAGATTCAGGAGATCGGAGCAGCCGCAACAAAGCGTGGGATGATGGTTGAAGACTGAAGGAATCGGATCGTTCGGTATAACATCTCTACCCTCTTTGTAGTTTGTTATTTTAGCTTTAATGAAAGATCCGGGATATAGTACGTGATAGCGCCAGTTGTAAAAGTTTTTGTTCCGCATTTGGCGTCTGTTAGACGGATGGGGCGCTACCGTGGACTTACACTAGCTGTACGTAACGGCTACCCATGTATCGACTAAAAGGGAGGCTGATGAGCGAACTCATCCTGAAAACCCTACTGAGCCTGTCAGTGAAAATATCCGTACAGTCCGGTCCGTTCGTCTATGAGTATTGCATATCGGGCCTAGGGGGCTGGTAAATTACAGACCCCCAAAAGCGGTATAAGTCATGTTGGAGTGTAGCCCAGAACACCTTGAGATATTAATGGAATACCTACCGTTAAATCTCACTTGCCTTGGCCACGAACTTCGTGTAATGGCTTTCCAGACACAGTGCGATCTCACCCCAATACCTGGAGAGACGGATCCCCTGCCAATCCGCTCACTGCCTCCATGTGGCTCGGGACTGTACCCAACTAAAACCTGTTTGTACGACTCCTTTGAGCCGTGGTAGGGTAGTAATCAAAGCACAGTGGGAACCCACACGAGACAAATGACGATCTCAGGTCGATAGACTAACCTGTACACATATCACCAGGGAACTGCTATCTAACGCTAGGTATAAAACCAAGTAGCATATTCCCGGCGAATCCTGTCCGGTGTTCTCATAACCCAATGAGCACCTGTATACGTCTTAGGTGAACCAACTAACACAAATGGCTTGTGAGACCAGCCACCGCCCCTCGTCGGGGTCTCGATCGTATACAGTAGTCTACTCATGGAGTATTGATGCCCAGTCTCGAAACTCCCATGACTAGGGACACTTTAAGGATGTGCTTATAGACCCCAGCTCCCACGTATATGATCGCCATCATACTGCTGGCAGTCAAGCAAGAATCCTATGGGTTCCACCAACGTGTAATAGTGATCTGTGAGGTCACCTAAAGCATGTACACGATGATAAAGGTAAACCAGATAGCATATTATCATCTCGAGTAAGACTGTCCTACCGGTATAGGTCTTCCCTCAATCACTGCAATCACGTGCCTGCGATCCAATAATTGACTTTGAGGGCACTATATCCAACAATCTCCCACTTGCACTTAAGGCTAATTATTGCGATGTCGCATACTCACAGCCCGTGTGATACCAAACACCCAACTCCTCTACTGATCAGTTTCACAAAACTTGTTTGTAAAACTATTGCGTTCGAGAAATAGCCTCAGTGAGTGGATCCGCCCTGATATTTCTTTCTATGTCTCTCTTTATCTCAAGTTCGCGGAGAAAGCCATCTCCCGATGAGCAATACCTGTCTTAGAATATGTCTGGATATCTGATGGGACCTAGTTCATAAATGAACTCCAAATCCAAACTTCTTAGACTGTATCGTCAACTGAACTTAATCAGTATCCTGCGTCATGCCTCCCTCAGTATCTGCTTGGACCACCTATCCAAACAGCTGCCCCTCGTCAGAGGGAAAACTATAACTCTGACAGTCACTCTGTTATCCAGGTCACCTTGGAAGCCTGGAATGATAACTGTCTCCCGAAGGAGGCTGTCGTTATCATCTCTCTAAAACATCCACTTATGTTCTAAAACTGCTTCCGAACGTTTCTCCAGGATTGGATTAATATCTGAACCTTTTGCGGCTAGTGCAAAAAACAACATCTGGTGTGGTACTTGACATCTCATGATTGACTCAATTGCCTAAGCAAGTGATATGCCAATCATGCACATCCCTCTCCCCTTTAGTCTGTAGGACACCTTTAGAGAGGGTTACTCCATCACCTGCAGGTACACCATCATGCCAGGAGTCGTCCATTCTAAAATACCTTTAGAATGCTGTCTAAGTACCCAAATTGGGACACTTCCTAAATCTAGATCTAAAACCATATATCTAGTAATCAGAATGTTTGATATTATATCTATATCCTTTGTGGAGAAACTACTGTGTGACAACCATAGTATAACCGATCGTAGTATAGGAATTTCACTTCCTACAATGTGCATGTCATCCAACTACTAGGATATCATACCCTACTACCTTCTCAACAGATCCATCTCCTATTTTGATGAAGTCAAAACCTATGACTGCCACATCAAAAATAGATGATCTATCTCCGCTATATCTGCTTTAGTTTATAAATAGACACAAGCTTCTTGTCCACTATGCTTCCGCTGCTCCCACTAACTACAACAACCCACTGGCAGAGTCATATACACGTGCACTTCTAAAGCTAGTTTAGAACGACGCTATACTCATCCTCCTGCCAGGTCTCATAGTCTGGAACAGTAGTAATGGCAAGTCTGGGTAAGCAAGAACCTCCTGTCACCGTCTTTGAGGATACCGGAGTACCTCTCGGGTACCTGAGGTTACCCACCATATCTGCGGAGTGGCTAATGGAATGTCATACCTGATTGAATTTTTTGGTCCTATTAAATTTTCAGTAATCGTCTGTGGTTCTGGAATCACTTCCAGTTCTACCATACTCCCACTACTGTTTTCTGAAAAAGTCCATTTTACTAAAACTATGGTGAGTCAAGAACAATAACACTATTGATCTTCTAGATGGTAGAAAGTTAACCTTCGTTATTGCCCGGGTTAACCCACAAACTGCCATTACAGAAACGTGCCTTGAGTTATCCAGAGTCTGGTTGTAAGCATAAGCCGGACAACTCCATATACCTCAACATCGTTAAGATATGATTCATTCTAAATACAATATAGAAACAGAGGCACTGATTTAATTGGAACCAGATTCAAATCATGCAGCTGTCTCCAGTGCATGTCAACTAAATGGAGAGAGGCCGATCAACATTACTCAACTTAGGAGTTCATCCAATTATGAGTAACCTGAAAGAGAAACAAATTTCTCAAAACCAGTACTATCCACTGAATATCTTATACAAGTATCTACATCTTCGATCACCTTGAAGAATCCTGATACTTGCAACACCTGGTTCTCTACTTTATTCTTGTACCTATAACTTCTCAAAACTTGGACCTTGTATTTCTACGAAACACGTGTCTAAAACTTGAGAAGTCACAAGTAAACAGAATATAGTACGAGGACCAACCCCTCTGTCCTAATGGACACTGGACAACAACAATACTTTGTTTAAGTCCCCTGAGTTGAATAACTTAAACCTTGTGCGTCGTAGGTTGAAAACTGTACTTATGGTTAAGAAGAATTACACCGCTGTTGAATGCTCCTTACCTAACCATCAACTGATATAGGTAAATGTCATGGACATAATTTCAAAAAGTTATATCTCACTTTATAAAATAAACGTACAGATATATCAGTTTGAAATTGGTGCATAATAACGGATATTCAAAACCAAATATTTTGCCGTCCGGCAAAAACCCAGGCGATTTTCTCAAATTTCACCAATTACAACGAATCCCGATATAATGAAGATGATCACCTAATTCCCAATAACTTACTCCCACTCATCATCTGTAAAACCATACAGATGTGAGAATCATACCAGGTAAATACATACTGTCACGACCCGAAAGTACGGAACATGACCGGCACTTAAACTACGAACGTCTCGAGGCGTACGTAATCTAAGTAAACCGAAAACCCAGAAATCCAAACCAAGAAAAGTAGTAGAGTGAAGGAAAACCAATTTAAAATCAAGTAGTTTTAATAGCATAAGCCGAGTTATGCGGTTTTAAAAACATCAAGTATTTCCTGAAAATTTCGGCAGAGTCTCCTTTGTAAATACTGGCTTCCAAACGGGATACAACATGAATACTATACGAAATCAACAAAAAGGCATCCCCAAGTGGGAGCTAGCTCTTCGTCAATCGACGGTCACAACCACACAAGCAATATAATATACAACGCCAACGGCGAGGATTAAAATTCAAAGGAAACTCAAAACCACAAGAAAACCACAGAAAAATAACGCGCGACTCTAAGGTCGAAGGAATAACATCACTGGTCTCTATCTCAAAGTAAGTACATGTTTGGTTGATGGAACTTCTAGATACAACAGAGTAATAATATACAAGTTATATAATGGGGGGTACGATATAAGTAAACCCACCTACTAGCAAATCACCCGAAGGAAACTATGCCCGCAAGCCGTAAAGAAACCTGTACGGCAAACCTGCAAGAAACTGGGGCACAACGGGGGTGAGTTTCCAACTCGTGAATAGAAAAACATCTACGGAAAGAAATCGCATAAATAACGCAACCTAGGTCAATGATCATAATAAATCCTCAATTATATATATAACATGCAACCTATAACAAGACTAGGGTAAATATCTAACCCGAGTGTAATCTCATGTGCCCGTGTCAGTGCCTCAGGTAGCAATATATCATATGAATGAGGTATGAATGCATGAAAACAGAATACATGTAAATGAAGAAACTGTTTTCATAATCTAGTGAGATTTCCTTTGTATTTTTAAAATGAGATATCATAAATGAAATCAGCATAAAACAGTGCCTAGCATCGGCACAAAACGTAACCCCAATATCTCGATATCTCTGTATCACAGTCTCTGTACCTCAATATCTCGAAATCTCAATGTCTCAATCACAATATCTAGGGCGCCGTCAGTCCAGACCGGCCCCAACCATCCATCTCAAGACCACGACGGTATCCTCCGGATATCCGACGAGTCGGGTAAAATCACCGGTAGGTAGTGCTCCCCTGCCAGGCTCACATCGTCATCATCACGCGCTTCTTGCCCCGGGGTACCTTACCGGGTCCACCATGTACCCGAAACGGTTCATCCGTCTCCTCGAATCGGGTCTCGAAATCCATCAGCAAACTCATGGGGGACGACTCATACATCATGGGAAAAACCGCACTTTTTATTTAAAAAGAGAGAAATCAGTTTATATAAGTTTTGCGGTTTCCCCCCCCAAATCCAGAAAATCTCATGGAAATCCGAATCCAAATCATCAATAGCATGTAAAACCATGAATATAGGCATAACAATGAATAACAGTATGCATGAAGTGGCAAGTAATAACTACAATGTTAAGCTGGCATATAAGGCAGGTACACTAATATCATGTCAAAGTACTAACTAACAAGCTAAGTCAAGCAATAATCTTTTCTAAGGTGTACGTGACATGGCAATTACCGATGAAGATGTGTGTGAGCCGGCAAGTAAGTGTACGTGGTACATACGCATCATCGGTAATGGTGCTGGTGTCCTAACAATATGATATCAACATTGCAATAAGAAATTATAACATAAGTATGCGATGCGAAGCGAACCACAATAATAAGCGGGAGCTGAATACAAGACGCAACTGTAACTAACCTGCATTAATCTAATATAAGTCCTACAAATGGTGCCTTTTGAAATAACACGAATTATGGGGTTTTGAAAATAGAGGCTATGGTGTTTTTTACGAAAAGATACGTCTTTTGAAATATCCGTAGGATCCCTTGGGCTGTCTTTTAAAATACCCACGATTCGTTAGTTTTTGAAATAGGTAAGAATCGAATCTAATCTAACAACTAAACTAAACTAAAGGGCTAAGCTAACAAGCTGGACTACAGGTAAGGAAACCGCCTAACATCTGAGTCGATCCATATACATACCTGTATATATATATTAGTCGGTGATCCCGCCTCAATAATATCATATCCGATACCATATCTACAATCAGACATCCCAAGTCAAGAGTGAGGATCAATCATCAATATAGCTCGTACGTAAATCCGGCGTACGGCATCCCAAATCTGGGTACGGGTTAATATCACATTCATCATACTATTCACCTGGTATCCTCTTTATCAAATATCATGATCGGGGTACTGATCTACGTCTAGTACAATACTGATACCGCCTAAGTATGCATGCACGTGTGTGAAACACTACGTCAAGACCCGTTACAACGTCATGTCGTATCTCAAATACGAACCCTGCTATATCACCGATCTCACGGCCTCAAATCAAATCTCATCGACTCATCTTAAATCCCAAGTACATTCTCATTATCCATGCATGTGTATATGAATGTACATATGCATAGTCCCATACCCACGCATATATACATATATACACATCCCAATCTACGCACAAGAAAGTAAAGTATCCAAGTCTGTGTGTGCGTATGTGGGTATAACAACTACTCTAGGGTTTCGCAACTAACCCAAAGGTACTCCATGAACACATAAACATAACATGAATGAACATTCTCGTATCATAAGACGCCTATATAAACATATATATATGAGCTACACTACGGACTGCGGGGGTGCCATACGCCATCCACCCGACTTCTCCCCGTAGATATAAATCTACTCACCTGGTCCTCGCTAGCCGGTGCCGACGTCGCCACGCGCTTGCTTGTCGTCTCGAAGTCCACATGGGGGTACCTACATATCACAACGCATCGTATCGTATTAAAATCCGACTCATGACCAAAATGACACACGAATCCCATATAGGTCAAAACCTATGGTTGACTTCACAAATCGACCCAAAAACCCTCGACGTCGGTGTACAAATGCCAAACCATCGAGAAAGCTCCCAACACACTCATTTATACAATTTCCAAGTCAACAAAGTCATGCCCCATTTTATTAATTCCATTTTCTTTTCTTTGACTTTTTCTTTAAGTGGGGACAACATTGGGGATTGGGGATGCCCATTTTCGTCCATAAAAAGGGGGAGGTGGAGGTGGTGTGTGTGTGTGTGAAGCAATGAACACCAAACACCAATTCAATACGCACCAAATCCCTTTTATTTTCACAAAATAAGCCTTTTTCTTCAATATTTTCTAAACCGTTTTGGCAAACGATTTCGTTTCAAAAACCACATGATAAAATTTTATTTAATGTTTTATGTTGCACAAAATTTGTTTCAACTCATTCCAATTTGTAATTTTCCCTAATTAAATATATTAGTGACGGCTTAAAATAATAATAAAATAAATTTTTTTTTCAGAAAATTTGAAATTTCACCAGTGGCTCAATAAACACCAAATACTAGCAATTAAATAGCTAGAATATGTATATTTAATTTTTATAATAAGATATTTGTATTTTGACTTTTTACCAAAAAAACCCTTATTTTACCGATTTTCCGAAATTTCACCGAAACGATTTTCAAAACGCTACAATCTTCCCCCCTTAAAGAAATTCGGTCCCCGAATTTAAATTCAAACTCCCCCCAAATACAAAAACATCTAACCAAAACCATCAAGTCGTCGGGGCTCCGAAATCATAAATACATCAAACAAATCGTAGCGCAGCGCATGCGCATGAAAAATGAGCATATAACTCAAAATCAAAACTCCGTCAAGCATCCCGCAATCATCGGAGTCATGGTAAAGACACAAATGTCAAATCCAATACAAAACCAATATGATATAACTCGAAACTATACACGTAAATATCAAATCTATGTATGTAAATATCTGAAGGAAATGCATGACAAATCTCTTAAAGTCGCTGTGCAATGCGCATAACACTGCACAGTGGCGGACGTCTATCATAAGAAAATAATCGTATACATATATACCTTTTGTTTGAAATGTATGTTCCGCCGTTTTGGGAAACAATTTAGAAGGGTTTCCTTGTTTTAAACGTTTCGTGTCGTATCAGACACGTAGGTAAATACTGAGACTATAGCTCGCTTTTTGGAATTTCCTTCAATAGCTATCAATGCATGCAAAATACATTCAGGTACTGTCCTCTGACTAGTCCTGCTTAGTACGAAAACACATCGCAATTATCATAAAAAAAACGTACTGCTCTATAAGAAATCAATTCCAAAATACGCGTATGAATACTACGTGCGTCTGGTGCGCACAACAATCAAAATCCATATACGTTCCATACAAGTGCACAGAAATAAGATCTAAGTGCATCGGGTGTGCACAAAGCATCTGTCGTAGGCAACGTGTGTGCCTGACAGCCAAATCAGGTGCATCTGACATGCACGAAAAAAAATTTCGATTTAGTGCATCTGGTGTGCACCAAAATCGCATCTCAAGACATGCGCTCAACATGCGCGAAAACCCAAAACCAGGAGCATCCATCATGCACGAAATCATGAAATCTAATATCAAGCGCCGAACATGCGCAAAATCAAATCAGGTGCACAAGGTGCACAAAACAAATATCGAGTATCACAATCGAAATCGAAGTCCAGTGCATCTAAGTGCACAAAAGGCGTATCACTGCACTGCAAGCATATATAAACTATACAGAGTGCAGGAACCAAATCGTGTGCGTATATACGCACAAAATCAACTCAAATGTCTAAAACCGTAAAATCACAAACATGTGAAACCAAAGCACGAAAACGATATCAAGTGCAACACTGTGCAAAGATCGTAAATCCTCAATCATCAAAATCAAATCATGCGAATAAATCACCCAAAACATCGAAATCAATAATGGCGGAATAGTACCGCTCAAGCGCATCCTCTAAGAATCTCGGGCCAACTGTCGCGGTCACTAGTGGGACGTCTCGTCGATGATCATGAACTCTGGCCTGCTGGTGTGCGTAACAATGACCACTCATGGGTCAAGGTCTTCACTGTGAATTACCAATCTCTCGGTCCATCGGCTCATCGGCCCTGTTAGGTGTGCTAACGGGGATGATTCCGTTCTGGCACTTCTCTGGTCATCTCTCGGTCAATCATCGCGACCACTCGTAAGACAACATATCACTGGCGTCGGCCTCTGGCTCTCTGAATGTACGTGACACCTCTGATCCTAGGTGCAAGTATCATTGCAGCAGTGTCCTGGAAGGAATCCTGCTCACGGTCTCTTCCATGTCTCGTCTCTGCCAACTGTCCGGAAGTCATCGTCATTTCCTATATCTGCATCTTGCTCTGGAACGACTGCATACTCATCGCGACTCCTTCTGGAAGGTAAATCCAAGTACCATGCCTCGGCATGCGCATCGCATCTCTGATGTCGGCGGAGTGGAACGTCATCTCATCTAGATCTGGTACGAACATCTTACTTCACTTTTCTCTAATGTCGTCTGCTTTGGACTCGTCTCGTCGCGGCTGCATGGACTGAGCTCCAACGGCTATCCTCGTATCGGGAGTCTCCCAAGAAATGCATCTCACCACCTAGCATCCGAATTAAGTCGAGCCATCCAATCGATTGTCAAAACCTCATAATCCCCCAAGGGCTCAACATCTTGGGCACAGTTTAATAGTATCGAGTACATACCACAACATTGGTGGTCCAGCCGTAGAAGGGCAAACCCAAGCCTCACTAATGGCGCCGTGGAACTGCCGCAAACCCTAAGGTTCAAAGGCTTTCACACGGTCATTAAGTCGAGTTAGGGTTTCATTCTTCTAGAGGGACCATAGAATTGCCTGCATGTCTTTCCGACTACTTTAAACTTGGAATAATAGGTTTCTGACATTCGATCGTCTCTGTCGACTCTCAACGTCTCCGCGTGAAGTCGTCTCTAGCTGGAATCAATCTATCTGATGACCTCGTATCGGGGTAGGCGAAAGAACCACATGTCCTAGTCATTCATCCTCGGGTGACTAGCGACCTTCTATCATCTCTTAGTACAACTCGTACCGCAATAGCTCCAACATCTGGGGCGATATCTCGTTGTTCGCAGCAATAGCTGGCTCGCTCGTCTGCACGCTGAACAGTGCCTCGACCATCATGAATAAGCAATACACCAACGGTCATCAAAATATGGCTGGCCTCTATCATTGGCTCAATCCTCTAGTGTCGATCAGCACATCCGAGTAACCTCAAAAAGGCGATCCGCCAAACGCTCGTGGCGCGGAAACACAGTAAAAAGACACATCTCCGCAATCGTGTGTCGCCGGAATTCGCCCTGGTCAGTCCTCGTTCATGACGAGCTCGTGCTGACCACAACTCTAGCTGTAGCTCTCCCTTCCCGTAATCATGGCAGCAAAACCAAAACTGGTACTGATGAGGCTAGATCAGGAATGAATATAATACTGAACAAAGAAATGTACATCCTAAGGCTTCTTTAGTAGAGTAGCGTATCGTAAGTATGCCGCGGAACATACCCACGGTACGTCACTCTACTTTAGTCACCTATTCCATCAACCAAGGGTCATCCTACGCTCCGAAGGTAAAACCTAACGCTCTGATACCAACTTTGTCACGACCCGAAAGTACGGAACATGACCGACACTTAAACTACGAACGTCTCGAGGCGTACGTAATCTAAGTAAACCGAAAACCCAGAAATCCAAACCAAGAAAAGTAGTAGAGTGAAGGAAAACCAATTTAAAATCAAGTAGTTTTAATAGCATAAGCCGAGCTATGCGGTTTTAAAAACATCAAGTATTTCCTGAAAATTTCGGCAGAGTCTCCTTTGTAAATACTGGCTCCCAAACGGGATACAACATGAATACTATACGAAATCAATAAAAAGGCATCCCCAAGCGGGAGCTAGCTCTTCGTCAATCGATGGTCACAACCACACAAGCAATATAATATACAACGCCAACGGCGAGGATTAAAATTCAAAGGAAACTCAAAACCACAAGAAAACCACAGAAAAATAACGCGCGACTCTAAGGTCGAAGGAATAACATCACTGGTCTCTATCTCAAAGTAAATACATGTTTGGTTGATGGAACTTCTAGATACAACAGAGTAATAATATACAAGTTATATAATGGGGGGTACGATATAAGTAAACCCACCTACTAGCAAATCACCCGAAGGAAACTATGCCCGCAAGCCGTAAAGAAACCTGTACGGCAAACCTGCAACAAACTGGGGCACAACGGGGGTGAGTTGCCAACTCGTGAATAGAAAAACATCTACGGAAAGAAATCGCATAAATAACGCAACCTAGGTCAATGATCATAATAAATCCTCAATTATATATATAACATGCAACCTATAACAAGGCTAGGGTAAATATCTAACCCGAGTGTAATCTCATGTGCCCGTGTCAGTGCCTCAGGTAGCAATATATCATATGAATGAGGTATGAATGCATGAAAACAGAATACATGTAAATGAAGAAACTGTTTTCATAATCTAGTGAGATTTCCTTTGTATTTTTAAAATGAGATATCATAAATGAAATCAGCATAAAACAGTGCCTAGCATCGGCACAAAACGTAACCCCAATATCTCGATATCTCTGTATCACAGTCTCTGTACCTCAATATCTCGAAATCTCAATGTCTCAATCACAATATCTAGGGCGCCGTCAGTCCAGACCGGCCCCTACCATCCATCTCAAGACCACGACGGTATCCTCCGGATATCCGACGCGTCGGGTAAAATCACCGGTAGGTAGTGCTCCCCTGCCAGGCTCACATCGTCATCATCACGCGCTTCTTGCCCCGGGGTACCTTACCGGGTCCACCATGTACCCGAAACGGTTCATCCGTCTTCTCGAATCGGGTCTCGAAATCCATCAGCAAACTCATGGTGGACGACTCATACATCATGGGAAAAACAACACTTTTTATTTAAAAAGAGAGAAATCAGTTTATATAAGTTTTGCGGTTCCCCCCCCAAATCCAGAAAATCTCATGGAAATCCGAATCCAAATCATCAATAGCATGTAAAACCATGAATATAGGCATAACAATGAATAACAGTATGCATGAAGTGGCAAGTAATAACTACAATGTTAAGCTGGCATATAAGGCAGGTACACTAATATCATGTCAAAGTACTAACTAACAAGCTAAGTCAAGCAATAATCTTTTCTAAGGTGTACGTGACATGGCAATTACCGATGAAGAGTGTGAGCCGGCAAGTAAGTGTACGTGGTACATACGCATCATCGGTAATGGTGCTGGTGTCCTAACAATATGATATCAACATTGCAATAAGAAATTATAACATAAGTATGCGATGCGAAGCGAACCACAATAATAAGCGGGAGCTGAATACAAGACGCAACTGTAACTAACCTGCATTAATCTAATATAAGTCCTACAAATGGCGCCTTTTGAAATAACACGAATCATGGGGTTTTGAAAATAGGGGCTATGGTGTTTTTTATGAAAAGATACGTCTTTTGAAATATCCGTAGGATCCCTTGGGCTGTCTTTTAAAATACCCATGATTCGTTAGTTTTTGAAATAGGTAAGAATCAAATCTAATCTAACAACTAAACTAAACTAAAGGGCTAAGCTAACAAGCTGGACTACAGGTAAGGAAACCGCCTAACATCTGAGTCGATCCATATACATACCTGTATATATATATTAGTCGGTGATCCCGCCTCAATAATATCATATCCGATACCATATCTACAATCAGACATCCCAAGTCAAGAGTGAGGATCAATCATCAATATAGCTCGTACGTAAATCCGGCGTACGGCATCCCAAATCTGGGTACGGGTTAATATCACATTCATCATACTATTCACCTGGTATCCTCTTTATCAAATATCATGATCGGGGTACTGATCTACGTCTAGTACAATACTGAGACCGCCTAAGTATGCATGCACGTGTGTGAAACACTACGTTAAGACCCGTTACAACGTCATGTCGTATCTCAAATACGAACCCTGCTATATCACCGATCTCACGGCCTCAAATCAAATCTCATCGACTCATCTTAAATCCCAAGTACATTCTCATTATCCATGCATGTGTATATGAATGTACATATGCATAGTCCCATACCCACGCATATATACATATATACACATCCCAATCTACGCACAAGAAAGTAAAGTATGCAAGTCTGTGTGTGCGTATGTGGGTATAACAACTACTCTAGGGTTTCGCAACTAACCCAAAGGTACTCCATGAACACATAAACATAACATGAATGAACATTCTCGTATCATAAGACACCTATATAAACATATATATATGAGCTACACTACGGACTGCGGGGGTGCCATACGCCATCCACCCGACTTCTCCCCGTAGATATAATTCTACTCACCTGGTCCTCGCTAGCCGGTGTCGACGTCGCCACGCGCTTGCTTGTCGTCTCGAAGTCCACATGGGGGTACCTACATATCACAACGCATCGTATCGTATTAAAATCCGACTCATGACCAAAATGACACACGAATCCCACATAGGTCAAAACCTATGGTTGCCTTCACAAATCGACCCAAAAACCCTCGACGTCGGCGTATAAACGCCAAACCATCGAGAAAGCTCCCAACACTCATTTGTACAATTACAAGCACTAATTATAAAATAAAATAGCTTAAAATTCACAAAAACCCCAATTTCACTTAAAAAGTCATTTTCCCGAAAATCTAGCAAGCACAAATCACCGTTTTAGTACAAAACTCGATGTATAAACGAATCTTGCGGCCACAATATTCACTAAATATCTTAAACAAGTCATAAAAACAATTCCCATAATTTAATCTCATTAAATTCCAAAAACCCTAAAATTCTAGTTTACAAAATACCTAAATTTTAACAATTTCATAGCAAAAATGCACAAACTACAATCTAGCTTAGATTTGCATGATCTAAAGCATTAAACTACACTTAATAATGTTAATGAAGTCATGAAAAACCTAATTAGATTTTTAGTCTAACATTTGCAATAAATTTCCAAAGCCTAGTTTGCATAAAATTCCAATTTTAACAATTTCAAGCATCAATCAGTAAACTAGCAACTAGGTTAGTTTTAGCATAACATTAATATGTCAAAAATATCACACAACCATAATCTCACATCATAAAACCCTAAGTTGCATTCAAAACCCTTTCTTGAAAGTTAAATCTTTAATATCAAAACCACAATTAACTCCTAATTAAACACATAATAGCTAGATTGAAGTAATCAAACAATAACTTATGCAAAATGCTAAGATTATACCTCACAAAATTAGAGACCCAGCACCAAAATCTTGGCCTCCAAATTGCTCTCTTGATCCATGATCCACACTAGAATAGGTCAAGAAGAAATGGGTAGAGATTGGATTTTGATTTTTTACCAAAAAAACCCTTATTTTACCGATTTTCCGAAATTTCACCGAAACGATTTTCAAAACGCTACACATACCCTGGAGTAAGGACCTAATCGGAAATCAGTTTTTCTTTAACAACACATAGTGAATCTGAAACATGAAAAATGTTTCGAAGGGGTATCCGGGTATTCCTAGTAATGCCTCTTCCATTATCCAGATTCATGACTGTAACTGTATATTTCTTTGCCATCTCTCCAAATCCTTTTATTTGTCTTTGCTCACTACCTTCTGTACACCCCTTTAGGCTAAATGGTTTTCTTCCTTCCCTACTGTTCGGCACCAGCCTATGGGTTGGAAGAAGACTATCCAATAAGCGTAACAGGTGTACTCTCTTAATCCTAGGAGTACTCGTAATCTGAGAGAAGGTAAAGATAAAGGACAACTAAATAAACCTTACTCTCTTTCTCCTGAACCAGAATCCATCCCCGAACTGGAACAAGTTCCTTCGGGTTCGTATATAACCATACGATGGATTTATCCAATGGAATTGGATGTTCGTAGTGATATGTGGTGTTCTGGAGAAATACAAAGGTGAAATAGGAGTGGCGATGAAATACTTAGTTTGGTCGTGAAAGATAGCAGTCGCAATTTACTTTGCCCTCTTTCTAATCCCTTTATTTGTCTTTAGTTATTACCTTCTGTACACCACACTTAGGCTAATTGGTTTTCTTCATTCCCTATCTTTTGGCACCTGCCTATGGTTTGGAAGAAGACTATCCAATAAGCGCAATAGGTATACCCTCTCCTAATCCTAGGATCCCTCACAACCTGAGAGAAGGAAAAAGGAAAAGACAACCGAATAGTCCTATTCATTTTCTCCTGAACCAGAATCCATCCTCGAATCTGGAACAAGTTCCTTCGAGTTCGTATATAACCATACGATGGATTTATCCAATGGAATTGGATGTTCATAGTGATACGGGGTGTTCTAGAGAAATGCAAAGGGTAAAAGTGGAGTGGAAATGATGTGTGCAATTCAGACAATCCCACATAGAAGTATTGACGAGTCTTAGAGTCCCACATAGAAGTTTCTCGGCTCCGGCGAAACGAAGTGGTGCACATATGAGATATGCGCGGAGCCTCGATTAAATACTAGTATATGATACTGTATTTTAATCAGGCATTTAATATTAGTCGGGTCGTATAAGATATGACCAATTTATTAAATCAAGTGTTGATTTAATATTGGCTTTTATATTATTTATTTAAATCCTTTTCTTCTTATGGATACATGCATGTATATGTACATGATGATGTGCATACATACATACATGAAATGTATCATGGTTGATGATACAAAGAGGATGGCAATATAAGAATCATATTGTAGATAAAATGATATATGGATATTTTCAATAAAGATAAAAGGCAAAAGAAAAAGGATAATGACTCATTCTTTTCCACACTCTTCTACACAATTCCATGGTTGAATTTGACTCAACCATGGTTTCATTTCCTTTTGCCTTTTAACCTTAATTGAAATATCTAGATATTATTTAACTATGGTTATGGTTATGATAAGATCTCTCTCTCTCTCTTATTTTCTTTGGACATTATGATCATTATCATTCCAAAAAAGGAAAAGAGAGAACCATCTTCTTCCTCAAAAAAACCCTAGCTCTCTTTTAAATGTTAGAAAAGAGTTAGAGAAAGAAAAGAAATGGTAATAAATAAGAATATCAACCACTTCATTATCCTACACAACCTTAGCTATCTTGTGTAGGGTGTTGTGCTTCAAGTTTGTCAAAGATCGAAGGAAGCATCAAGCTTAGAGCAAAGTGCTTCGGGTGGATCGTCGTGGACGAGGAGTTGATCAAGTGAACCTTTTCAAAGCCAAGGAGTCTTCCAAAGAGGTCTACAAAGGTTTTAGTCTCATCACTTAGTATAACTTAACTCTTAATCTTGATACTATTAATTGTTACTTCATATATTCTAGTTCGATTCTTTGTATAGTTTGCTTAGCACCTCAAAAATTTTATTGTTATAGCATGTATGATGCTTCTAAACCTTAATAGAGGTGTTAAGAAAACCCTACAATATCAGTTTCTTTGTTGAGTAAAGAGGGATATAATTTTGTATTACATGATAATGTTATGAACATTTTCCGTAACCAAAAGTTGGTTGGATCAGGCACGTTGTGCAATGGCATTTATGTTCTAAATCAATCAACAGTTCTGAGTATAACAAACACACACAAGAGGAAGAGTTCAGAACTGAACGAATCCTTCTTGTGGCATTGCAGACTGGGTCACATCAATGCGACACGACTAGCTAAGTTGCATAAGGATGTATATTTGAATCCGTTTGAATTATCATCTTATGACACTTGCCAGTCATGTCTCAAAGGCAAGATGACCAAAACTCCGTTTACGGGACACGGAGAAAGAGTTACGGGACTCTTGGGACTGGTGCATAGTGATGTATGCGGTCCAATGTCTACACATGCCAGGAATGGTTCTGCGTACTTCATTACATTCACTGACGATCTCTCTAGATTCGGATATGTGTTCCTGATGAAACACAAATCAGAAGCTTTTGAGAAATTTAGAGAATATAAACAAGAAGTCGAGAACCAAACCGGAAAAAGTATTAAAATCCTTCGATCTGATCGAGGAGGTGAATACTTGCCCAATGAATTCCTGGACTTCCTAAAAGAGAATGGGATTCTCTCTCAGCTGACTCCTCCATATACACCACAGCACAACGGTGTATCAGAACGGAGGAACCACATCCTATTAGATATGGTGCGCTCTATGATGAGCACAGCTGAGTTACCTATTTCCTTCTGGGGGTATGCACTGGAAACAGCTGCAGACCTATTGAATATGGTTCCCACCAAATCCGTGCCAACCACTCCATATGAGATATGGAAAGGAAAGAGACCATGTCATAATTATGTTAAGATATGGGGTTGTCCGGCATATGTAAAAACGCAGAATCCGGACAAACTCGCGACAAGGTCCATTCTGTGTAAGTTTATTGGATATCCTAAACATTCGCGCGGGTATATCTTCTACCACACCGAGGAACAAAAGGTATTTGTTTCTCAACATGCAACCTTTTTAGAAAAGGAATTTCTTGAAAAAGAGATTAGTGGCAGGGAGGTAGATCTGGAAGAGGTTCCAGCATTACAGACTACGACAGAAGATTTGGTTGAACCAGAGGATTCGGTAGTTCCCAACGAACCTCAGCCTCTCCGCCGATCTAGTAGGGTTCTATAGGGTTCCTAGGCACACTAATGAGGTCTCACAACAGATCAAATATGCCCAATTCAAATTTTTTCATGTGCCTACAAACCCTAATACGGATCGTTAACTAGATGATAAGGCGATGCAAGCAAGTAAACAACTTTATTGCTAAAGGAAAGTGACTACAACCTTTGTAGATCCGGTCCTCCACTTCCTAGGCTCCGTGATGACGTCCCTCCGCTGTACCTATCGGAATCCGGACTCTGGAGAAGGTTTCGTCGGAGAAATGATCGGGCTAGGTCGTCGACTTCGATGCCGAAGATGATCTATGTCGAGGCAACTCAAGATCAAGCTCCAACTACACCAAGTCATGAAACTTGTGAAGGAAACACCCTATACTACTTAGCAAGTGGTAGAGGATGAAGAAATAGGAAGTGGGTTCACTTTAGAATTGGATTTCTCACTCTTTTTCTCATGTTGCCATTAATGGTAGCAAGCTTTCTTCTTGTTTTTGAAGAAGAAGAAGAATATGATAAGTATTTTGAAAATAGAAAATAAAATGATACTTATCATATTTTCAACCATGGTTTAGTGTAGATAATTAACTAGGGTTTAGTTGAATGGTTAGGGTTAGGAGATGAAGACAAAAATGGTCACTTAGTCAAAGATGCATGAAGCATCAAGAAGCTTCTTGTATGAAAGCAACCATTTTGTTTCTCTTTTTCTTTTAACCAAAATAAATAGATAAATAAATAAGTGAAATGAAACCCTAACCATTCACTAAACATGGTTTAAGTCTTACACAAAACCAAGTTTGCATGTATCATCAAACATGATACAAACAAGTGCACAAAAATATATCACATATACAACTTGTGCATTTCAAGTGAGAAAGTCAATCTTGTAAGTCGATGTAGTACACCCCAGTACTTGTGGGGAGGCGGAATTTTCAAAAACGATCAAGTTTAAACAACGAACATCGACTAACCGCTTGAATCGAAGCTAAACAAATAATAACCAAACACATAGCTAAACTAAACTATAGTGTTAAGGGATTATACCGATCGAAACTAGTCCTTCGTCTTTGTGTCCTCCTTTGTTCTCCTCGACCTTCTCTAGGTAGTAGACGATCCACCCGAGAGCGAAACTCCAAGCTAAACCTCTAACTTGAGGTAACTAATCAACTTTGATTGCTAATCAAAGATGAAAGGATGATGTAGAGTGTAGGTTATGGATTGTTTAGTCTAACTAATCCTTTGATCTCAACACATGAGGATTAAGGATTAGGGTTTGAAGATGAGAGCTTGAGGAGAGAGAATGTGAGATAAGATAATGAGAGAAGAGAGAGAGTGTATCATAATATTATGAAGCATTCTTATTTTTCAATAATGAATAAAAAGAAATGAATAAGCATGCTTCATGAAATATCTAGTGGTGATTCATTAGCATGAGTCATTAAGCAATAAATGTGCATTAATGAAATGAATGAATCACCACCATGACTCACTCTCTTATCCAAAAGAAACCTCCTTAGTCACATCTTCTAGAAGCTTCTCGAGTAATTACGAGAACGCCCCTCCGATCCGTAAAAATACGGAAAAACTTTAGACTGTAAAAATCCAATAACCGGATACCAGTAACTGGCTTAAACCAAAGCCGACTGGTAAAAACTGTCCGAAAGTTGTACGCGCGTAAACGCACGTATGCGTCCGAACCCTTTGTCGCAAAACCATGCAACCTCTATGTCGTTTCGCCTGGAGTAGGAAACTCTCTGTGTGGGACTCTAGAGACTCGACTACTACGCTGGCAGTGGGTTTAACCACAGACCGCAAGCGGCACTAGCTGTACGTAACGGTCCCCAGGTAGTTGTCGATAAGAAGGCCGATGAGTAAACCCATCCGAACTCCTACTGAGTCTGATGTGACAATCTCCATACAGTCCGGTCCGTTCGTCCAAGACTATCGCATATCGGGCCTAGGGGGGCGGCAAGCGTCAGTCCCCTAATAGCGGTATAAGTCGTGTCGGAGTGAATCCCATTACACCCTGAGAAACCACTGGAACCTACCAGCAAATCTCGCTTGCCCTGGCCAGGGACTTTGCGTAATGGCTCTCTGACACAGCACGATATCTACTCCCAATACCGGGAGGGACGAATCCTGTCTAACCGCCACTGCCTCCAAGTGCTCGGGACTGCACCCAACTGCCACCTGTTTGCACGACTCCTTTGAGCCGTGGTAGGGTAGCAATCTAAGAACAGTGGGACACACTCGAGGCGAAGTAGCAGTGTCAAGTCTGCGGACTACGCTGTACTCATGTCACCTGGGAACTGTTCACTGACGACTGGTATCAAACCAACCAACAGTTCCCTGTGAGTCCTGTCCGGTGTACCCGTAACCTAACGAGCACCTGTATACTATCTCCAGTACGACGTACTGATGGCTGTGGGACAGACCATCTCCCCAACTGGGATGAGAAGCGTACACACCAGTCTACTCCGGAGTATCGATGCTCTGTCTCGATAATCCAACGACCGGGGACCTGAATAAGGATGTGCTTGTAGACTACCCAGCCCCCACTAGTGTGACTGCCATCACAACGCTGGTAGACAAGCAAGATCCTAAGAGCTCTATCAATACGTACACTCACATATTAAGATAGAAAAACCAAGTAGCATACTACCATGTTTAGCAAGACTATTATATACATGTGAATATCCCAAGCTTCCATTAAGTAATATACAAGCTAGTATGATACAGTAATGGCCTTCTAGGGCATAAACACTAACAATCTCCCACTTGCACTAGGGCCATGTACTGGCATATCGCAGACCAATGATCTCGAGCAGCCTCTCGAACTGAATCTGAGGAAGGGCCTTCGTGAATGGATCAGCAATGTTCTCTTCTGAAGCAACTCTCCGAACCTCGATCTCCTGACGATCAATGATCTCCCTGATCAGGTGATACCGCCTCAAGATGTGTCTGGACTTCTGATGGGACCTTGGTTCCTTCGCTAAAGCTATAGCTCCGTTGTTGTCGCAATACAGAGGTATTGGATCAACTATGGTAGGAACCACCTGAAGTTCTGTTAGGAACTTCTTCATCCAGACTGCTTCTTTTGCGGCATCGCAAGCAGCTATATACTCCGCTTTCATCGTCGAGTCAGCAACGGTGTCCTGCTTGGAGCTCTTCCAGCACACCGCCCCTCCATTGAGGGTGAAGACATAACCCGACATGGACTTGGAATCGTCCTTATCACTCTGGAAGCCGGAATCAGCAAAGGCCTCCAACCTGAGGTCTTTTCCGCCGTAAACCAAGAACATCTCCTTAGTCCTCCTCAGGTACTTGAGAATGTTCTTTACTGCTATCCAGTGTTTCTCCCCTGGGTCTGACTGATACCGGCTTACCACGCTTAGTGCGTAAGCTACATCTGGTCTGGTACACAACATCGCATATATTATAGAGCCTACTGCAGAAGCGTAGGGTATAATAGACATGCGTTCCCTTTCCAAATCAGTCTTGGGAGACATCTCTTTGGAGAGGGTGATTCCGTGACAAGCCGGTAGATTACCGCGCTTAGAATCTTCCATACTGAATCTTTTCAGTACAGTGTCGATATACCTGGACTGCGAAAGTCCCAACATCCTCTTGGATCTATCACGATAGATCCGGATCCCCAGAATGTAAGAGGCATCACCCAGGTCTTTCATGGAGAACCTGTGTGACAAGAATCCTTTGACAGATTGTAGCATAGGAATGTCATTTCCTATCAATAGAATGTCATCCACGTACAAGACGAGGAATACGACACTTCTGGCCACAACTTTACTATATATGCACGGTTCATCTGGATTTTTGATAAAGTCATATTCTTTGACTGTCTCATCAAAACAGATGTTCCAACTCCGCGATGCCTGCTTTAGTCCGTAAATGGACTTAAGCAGCTTGCATACTTTCCCGCTGCTCCCACTCTGATTGAAACCCTCTGGCTGATCCATATAGACGCTCTCTTCTAAATTTCCATTTAGAAAAGCCGTCTTTACGTCCATCTGCCAGATTTCATAATCATGGAAGGCAGCAATAGCAAGAAGGACCCGAATGGATTTGAGCATAGCCACTGGAGAAAAAGTTTCGTCATAGTCCAAACCAGGTCTTTGACGAAAACCCTTTGCAACAAGTCTAGCCTTATAGGTTTCCACCTGTCCATCTACACCAATCTTTTTCTTGAAGATCCATTTGCATCCTATGGGTTTTACCCCATCTGGAGCAAAGTCCAAAGTCCATACTTTGTTGGTGTACATGGACTCCATCTCGGTCCGCATTGCATCTAGCCATCGTACCGAGTCGCCGCTCTGGATGGCCTGCTGGAAGTCAGTAGGTTCATCATCATCTATGATGCAATCCTCTCTATCCCCGTCTATGAGAAAACCGTAGTATCTCTCAGGCGGATGAGACGGCCTACTACTCCTGCGGAGGGGTGCGGGAATGTTCTGTTCTTCTTGAACCTCTGGTTCTACCAAAATTTCAGTAGCAGTTTGTGGTTCTGGAATTTCTTCCAGTTCTATTTCGCTCCCACTCTTCTGATTTTCCAAAAATTCAGTTTCTAAGAAGCGGGCATGACGAGAAACAAAAACCTTTTGTTCCTCTGCGTAATAGAAGCAATATCCATGAGAGTTCTTTGGATATCCCACAAACTTACACTCTACTGAGCGTGCCTCGAGCTTGTCCGGATGCTGCTTTTTTACAAAAGCTGGACATCCCCACGTCTTCAGGTACTGAAGATAGGGTTTCTTCCCACTCCACATCTGATATGGTGTGGTAGGCACAGTTTTGGTTGGAACTCTGTTCAAAAGATGTATCGCTGATTCTAGCGCATACCCCCAGAAAGATCGCGGTAACTCAGCATTACTCATCATGGATCGTACCATATCTAATAGGGTTCGATTCCGTCTCTCCGATACACCGTTGTGCTGTGGAGTGTACGGAGGAGTAAGCTAAGAGAGAATTCCTTTCTCTTTTAGGTAACCTAGGAACTCGGCACTTAAGTATTCTCCACCTCGATCAGATCTTAGTGTCTTAATACTTTTGCCTGTTTGGTTTTCCGCTTCATTCTTGAATTCCAGGAATTTCTCAAAGGCCTCTGATTTATGCTTCATTAAGAAAACATATCCATACCTAGAGAAATCATCTGTAAAAGTAATGAAGTAGGAATAACCACCTCTCGCATGTGTAGACATTGGACCGCATACATCACTATGTATGAGTCCTAAGAGCTCGCTCGCTCTTACTCCTTGTCCAGTGAATGGAGTCTTTGTCATCTTTCCTTTGAGACAAGATTGACAAGTGTCATAAGTTTGATATTCGAACGTGTCCAAATATCCTTCTCTATGCAACTTAGTCAACCTTCTCTCATTGATGTGACCCAGTCTACAATGCCATAAGAAAGCTTTATTTAAATCTGGAGACTTTCTTTTTAGTGTGTTTTGGACATTGAAAATTTGGAGTTGGTTTAAAACATATATGCCGTTATTTAGAGTACCGGACCCAATCAAACCATGATTAAGGTGGATGTTGACAACATCTCTTACAAACGTGAAATCATAACCTTTATTTGATAACAAGGAAACTGATATGATATTACACGTTAAGCTGGGTACAAAATAACAGTTATGTAAAACCAAAATGTGTCCACTCGTCAATCCTAGGTGATAATCCCCGACGGACGCAGCTCCCACGCTAGCTCCGTTAGCAACCCTGAGGATCATATCACCTTCCTTCAGCACTCTACGGTTTCTCAGTGCCTGCAATGAATTGCAAATATGAGATCCTGACCCGGTATCCAATACCCAGGAAGTAGAGTTGATCGACAGACAATTCTCAATTACAAACACACCTGAAGTCGAAGCCACAGCCTGCTTCGGTTCCTGGTTCTTGGCGTTCCACGCCTTGCAATCCTTCTTCCAGTGCCCTTTCCTGTGACAATGGAAGCACTCATCCAGGCCAACTACCGGTGCTGCTTTCTTTTTCTTTCCCTTCCCTCCCACCTTACTAACACCTCCTCTAGGTCTGGGTGCGGCCTTCTTCTTCCTTCCTTTGGCCCTAGCCTTGGACCCGGAAGAAGATGAACCGCCAACAAACATAGCGGGTGTTTCCCTTGCCTTCTGCAAGGTGCCCTCTGCACTCCTTAACATGTTCAGGAGTTCCGCAAGTTCAACTTCTTTTCCTTGAAGATTGAAGTTGAGGATAAACTGGGCGTAGGTGGGAGGAAGGGACTGGAGAACAAGGTCTGTATAGAGCTCATTATCCAAAGTCGTCCCAAGGTCTGCGAGCTCTTCTATATAGCCAATCATCTGTAGGACATGTTCACCTACCGATGATCCGACAGCCAACCTCGCTCGAAATAATTTCTTAGAGGTCTCGTATCTTGCTATACGAGATTGCTCTCCATAAAGTTCCTTTGTATGGAGAAATATGCCATCAAGGGACATATCCTCGTGCCTCCTCTGATGTTCATTGTTCATCGAGGCAAGCACGATGCACTTGGCTCTCGCGCAATCTAAATCCCAGGTTTTGCGGATTTCCTTATCCGCATTACTGGATTTGGGACCAGGGACAGCAGGTGCCGTAGCGGTGAGGACGTACCCCAGTTTGTCATAGGTCAAAGCCATCTTGACATTCCGCAGCCAATCTTTATAGTTTGGCCCCGTCAGTATATTTTTCTCTAAAAGTAACTTAAGTCCAGTCATTTTCAGGGTCGCTGCAATTAGGAGAGAGAGAGAAGAAAACTCTTTAGCATGATGCTCTTGCAAGTTTAGAGTGGTTTTTAGTTTATCTAAACTGGATGGCTCCCACTGTTTCTCGAATCCTTCCTCAAACCATAAAAGAAGAATTAGCCAAGACTATTCTCACCGTACAATACTTGCTTAACCGTTCAGCCAGGCCGGTGTCGATACTTCGAGGGAGGTTTTCCAACGCTTTCGCGAAGTTCCTTAATTAAGTAACCTCTTTTCTCTGGGGGCGTAACCCCGCTGACACTTTTCTGGACACCTACTAGGTTTATAGCATTGATCGTTAAGCGACGAATATCCTGATAAGTAGCATTTACTCACAGTAGGATCGGGATCCAAATATCATCGTATGATAATGTTGAAGGAATCCTACCAACATTCATCAAACTCCAAATGGTATGCATCTCTTTGCAAATTTCAGTTTCTTTAGAAATTCCCGATATAAGTTTTTGCCCCATGCTCTTATGACCTTGACGTATGCCAACAAATCATAAGTCACATGTCAAGTTCTGCCCATCATTATCTTGTTAATTTGAACCCACCCGTATATACCCTTGACGTATGCCAACAAGGTAATGCGACTGTCCCAAACCAACACATCTATCTATGTAACAAATGAATACCCCAGCAGCTACCAAACACTATGCCTTGACGTATGCCAACAAGCATAGCTTGAATACTACTGACCATCCATAAGAAATGACGGAGGGCTACGACTGGTTTTGGCGAAACCGTGAACGTAGTGAACTTGATATAACCGAAGGAACCTGATAGCTTTTAAAAGGAGTGGTTAAATCTCCGCATTTAAAAATATCTGTTTTAAAAATAACCGAGTGGTTTCTTTTAAATTGTTCCAACGATTTAAACTTTGGTTTATTTTACTTTGCATTACAGATAATGCGTCCCATCATTAACCTATCATTGCAGAAAACAACGAAAATACAACGTCCTCTTATGCCATCCGCATTCGCCATGGGGTCCCGTCATCACCCGTTAGGTTACTTAACTAACGACAGAGCGGGGGCTGGGCTAGCGCGGGTGTAAAACATAAGTGGCGTCTAAATAGCTATCATAAATATAGATATTTTACATTCTTCTGACGCAATGATATTCATTCCAGAACACAGATAAACAATATTGGATTTGCAAGCAATCTGTATTTCTTTTGAGCCTGCAAGAAAAGACAGATTACACAGTTGTGTGAATAGCCGTTACCCCACCCTCGACCCCTACGGGTACGGCAAACTACCCACCCGGCAGTCTGTGTACCCCACCTTGGGTCAGTCCTAGGAGCAAAAACAGTAAAATGAAATAATACAACGGTGGCTACGACCGCAACCTGGAAGTGCCCCGCGAAAATAATATTACAACAAATTACATTTACAACAAATGAATTAAACGATAACCCATTGCGAACCCCGGCTATACACCACAACAGTCCAATACAGTTTATATGCACAAACAGATATAACCATTTCAGAAATGTGCAACCCCCTGCCAACCGACATACTAGCAGTTGGGGGAGGTTTACGAACACATTAAACAATCACAGATATAATCCAATACGCAAATACTGTACAATTCGATCGAATAAACAACTTCAATATTGCTCCAAAATCTGCTCTGTTAAACAGTAACCTGAGCAATAATTAAATATTCCAGAAAACCCAAAACACCACAGGGGACCCACCAAAAAAAAACGAGTTGCTGACTCGTCAACTCGGCCGCGGTTGCGCGGCGGATCGGTGGGATCCGCCGCCCTTCCGCGGCACTGTAGACGAATCAGAAGCCCAAATTTTTTGGGTGTTCTCCTGTGGTCATGCCAAGCTCTCTGAACACACCTGAAAAATTTTCTGACTTGATTTTAACTTCGACAGAAACTTGACAGAATTAGGGTTTTGCGGCTTTGTTTTTCCGTTCGAAATTCGTACAAATTTGCAATTAAGTTATTTATTGTTTAGCGAGGCTCTGATACCACTGTAAGTCGATGTAGTACACCCCAGTACTTGTGGGGAGGCGGAATTTTCAAAAACGATCAAGTTTAAACAACGAACATCGACTAACCGCTTGAATCGAAGCTAAACAAATAATAACCAAACACATAGCTAAACTAAACTATAGTGTTAAGGGATTATACCGATCGAAACTAGTCCTTCGTCTTTGTGTCCTCCTTTGTTCTCCTCGACCTTCTCTAGGTAGTAGACGATCCACCCGAGAGCGAAACTCCAAGCTAAACCTCTAACTTGAGGTAACTAATCAACTTTGATTGCTAATCAAAGATGAAAGGATGATGTAGAGTGTAGGTTATGGATTGTTTAGTCTAACTAATCCTTTGATCTCAACACATGAGGATTAAGGATTAGGGTTTGAAGATGAGAGCTTGAGGAGAGAGAATGTGAGATAAGATAATGAGAGAAGAGAGAGAGTGTATCATAATATTATGAAGCATTCTTATTTTTCAATAATGAATAAAAAGAAATGAATAAGCATGCTTCATGAAATATCTAGTGGTGATTCATTAGCATGAGTCATTAAGCAATAAATGTGCATTAATGAAATGAATGAATCACCACCATGACTCACTCTCTTATCCAAAAGAAACCTCCTTAGTCACATCTTCTAGAAGCTTCTCGAGTAATTACGAGAACGCCCCTCCGATCCGTAAAAATACGGAAAAACTTTAGACTGTAAAAATCCAATAACCGGATACCAGTAACTGGCTTAAACCAAAGCCGACTGGTAAAAACTGTCCGAAAGTTGTACGCGCGTAAACGCACGTATGCGTCCGAACCCTTTGTCGCAAAACCATGCAACCTCTATATCATTTCGCCTGGAGTAGGAAACTCTCTGTGTGGGACTCTAGAGACTCGACTACTACGCTGGCAGTGGGTTTAACCACAGACCGCAAGCGGCACTAGCTGTACGTAACGGTCCCCAGGTAGTTGTCGATAAGAAGGCCGATGAGTAAACCCATCCGAACTCCTACTGAGTCTGATGTGACAATCTCCATACAGTCAGGTCCGTTCGTCCAAGACTATCGCATATCGGGCCTAGGGGGGCGGCAAGCGTCAGTCCCCTAATAGCGGTATAAGTCGTGTCGGAGTGAAGCCCATTACACCCTGAGAAACTACTGGAACCTACCAGCAAATCTCGCTTGCCCTGGCCAGGGACTTTGCGTAATGGCTCTCTGACACAGCACGATATCTACTCCCAATACCGGGAGGGACGAATCCTGTCTAACCGCCACTGCTTCCAAGTGCTCGGGACTGCACCCAACTGCCACCTGTTTGCACGACTCCTTTGAGCCGTGGTAGGGTAGCAATCTAAGAACAGTGGGACACACTCGAGGCGAAGTAGCAGTGTCAAGTCTGCGGACTACGCTGTACTCATGTCACCTGGGAACTGTTCACTGACGACTGGTATCAAACCAACCAACAGTTCCCTGTGAGTCCTGTCCGGTGTACCCGTAACCTAACGAGCACCTGTATACTATCTCCAGTACGACGTACTGATGGCTGTGGGACAGACCATCTCCCCAACTGGGATGAGAAGCGTACACACCAGTCTACTCCGGAGTATCGATGCTCTGTCTCGATAATCCAACGACCGGGGACCTGAATAAGGATGTGCTTGTAGACTACCCAGCCCCCACTAGTGTGACTGCCATCACAACGCTGGTAGACAAGCAAGATCCTAAGAGCTCTATCAATACGTACACTCACATATTAAGATAGAAAAACCAAGTAGCATACTACCATGTTTAGCAAGACTGTTATATACATGTGAATATCCCAAGCTTCCATTAAGTAATATACAAGCTAGTATGATACAGTAATGGCCTTCTAGGGCATAAACACTAACAAATCTTGAGTGAACCAATACTAGTTAATGCAAAGTAATATATCAAATATATAATTATACATTAAATCATTAAATCAACACTTGATTCAATGATCCGGTCATGTCGCATATAACCGACTAGTATCCAAAGTATCGACTTATCGAATCAATCTTCGATTCAATAACTAGGTTATATCGCATACAACCAATCGATACATTCATCGCGAGAATAGAATACGGTATCACATACACACCTTATTCTCGGTCCTGCAAATATCTCATATGCGCTCCTATTTCGTTTCGCTTGAGCCAGGAAACCTCTGTGTAGGACTCTAAAGACTCGTCAATACGCCGGCAGCAGGTGATGATCATATCAAACACCCACAAGCCGCAAGCGGTCTGCTAAACGTAATAGCCACCCGGGTATTGAGCGATCAGAAGATCGACGAGCAAGCCCGCTCACAGTCCTGTGAATCCAACCAGTAACACTTACCGTACATGTCACGACCCGAAAGAGCACGTGACTGGCCCTTGAACCATATGAAGTCTATAGGACCCCATCTGATCCAAGTAAGCCAAAAGCCCAGCAATCTAAAACCATTTAAAGAGTAAATAAGGAAAACTGGTTTTGAAAAGTAAGGAAATCATGTTTCGAAAATCAAAGTTTTTAAATACTAAGCCGAATGTGTATTTTTAAAATGTGTAACCTTTCCTGAAAATTTCGGAAGAGTTTCCTTTGTAAAAACTGGCCCCGAACGGGGTACAACAAGAATAATATAAGAAATGATAAAAGGCATCCCCAAGCGGGAGCTAGCTCTTCGTCAATCGACGGTCACAACCACGCAAACAATAATAATATACAACGCCAAAGGGCGAGGCTCAAAACCCAAAAAGAAACTCAAAACAGCCAGAAAACCGTAATACTACAAGCGCGACTCTAAGGTCGAAATAATACAACACTGTTTTCTAAGTCTGAAACAATATAAAAGTTTTGGTTAATGGAAAGACTAGATACAATAAATAATATAAGTACAATGGTGGTTCTTGATGCAAAAGAGACCACCTACCAAATGCAATTCACCTGCAAGGAAGCAGTGTGCCAGAAATGCCGCAAAGGAACCTGTACGGCAAAACCTGCAAGAACTGTGGCACAACGGGGGTGAGTTGCCAACTCGTGAATAGAAAATATCTACAAGCAGAGATCGAATGCATGACCCATCCTAGGTCAATACGATCAGATATACATAAACCTCAATATGAATAAGTCTGAAACATGCTAAACTGGCAATGTAATCCCTATACATGAGTGCAGTGTCAAGTACTCGTGCCAGTGCCTCAGGTAATAGCATATCATAAATGTGAGGTACAATCAATGAAATCAATCTGCATGTACGTGGATCCCGTCCACTCGTCACCCAATGACAATAACCATCATGCATGTAAATATCATCAGCATATGCATGGAAATATGAGGATATAAACCACCTGTGTCCCTCGCGACACGTCAAAATCATGGAACCGGAGTGCCCAGCATCGGCACTCGAAAACATCATGAAAACTGTGCCCAGCATCGGCACGTAAATCCTTGTCCATATGGGGCTCCGTCTGCGGTATCGGCCCTCGGCCCCCGGCAGTACGGGTCAACCCATGTCCATCTCTGGGCTCCGTCTGCGGTGTCGGCCCTCGGCCTCGGCAGTACGGGTCAACCCATGTCCATCTCTGGGCTCCGTCTGCGGTGTCGGCCCTCGGCCCCGGCAGTACGGGTCAGCCCAAATCCATCACTCAACTCCGGTCGGTATCCTCCAGATATCCGCCGAGCTCAAATACAATCACCGGTAGGTAGTGGTCCCTTCGCCAGGCTCACCGTCTACTACACAGCGAAACCGTTCTTTCCCCGGGGTACCATACCGGGTCCACCATGTACCCGCAATCGGCCTCATCCGCCTCCTCGAATCGGGTTTCACATGTCGCTCTCCGCACCGAGAAAACACATGGTGGACGCACTGAAATATCATATCATGGATAACCGGGTTTATAAAACAATCACATATCCTCTTTGAAACACCCACGGTTCCCAAAAACCAGAAATATCATGGAAACAGCATATTTCAATGCGTATAATCAGAAAGCAGCATGTATGCGACATATAGCAGAAGGGTAAGCAGATCAATATGTCATGTAAGGGTCATATCCGGAATGCAACAGTACTACAGTGTAGTGACATGGCAATTATCGATGATGAAGTGTGTGAGCCGGCAAAAGTGTACGTGGAACATACGCATCATCGATAATGGTGCTGGTGTCCTAGCAGCATGACTAAAATATATCAACAATACAAGCGATGCAATGCAAACAGCATGAATGTGCGGAATCGAGTAATCAACGCAACAGTAGAGAACCCGCCTCAATAGCTATATCATGCAACCTTGCCTTTTGAAATAAGACGAATCGGGGCTTTTAGTAAAATAAGGGCTACGGTGTTTTAAGAAAAGATGCGCCTTTTTAAATATCCGTATAAACCCTTTTGCTTATCTTTAAAATATCCCCGATTCGTTAGTTTTGAAATAGGTATGACTCGGGTCTAGTCTAACGCCTACTATGCGAACTACGAACCCACAGTCAAGTCAAAAGAGAGGGGTATGGAAACCACCTAAATCTGAGTCGATGTCACATATCTCATCACATGACAGGCATCACTACCATCATATCACATCTCCAATATGAACTCTGTCATGTCGCCAAATCTCACGGCCTCAAGCGAATCTCATCGACTCACCTCAATCCCACGTATCATCCTCAAAACTCGTATATGAACACATAGTCCCATACCCATGTGTAGATATACCCACCATCATATGCGCACAGATATATGAAAGAATGTATGCAAGTATCTGTGTATGTGTGAGTGTGGGTGCAACCACTACTCTAGGGTTCGCACTACTCAATCAATACATCCTTATCACCAATAATCCATTATTACCATCAATTACCCTAAACAACACATAATAAATATATGTGTGTATACGTATTCGTATACATCACCACGGACTGCGGGGGTGCTATACGCCATCCACCCGACTTCTCCCCGTAGATATAAATCGACTCACCTTGCTTCTCATGTGTCGGTGCCGATGTCGCCATCTTCATCTTCTTTGCCTCAACATCTCGTAGGGTACCTACAAGTATATCACAACGCTAAAGCACTTGAAAACCACATCGGAAACCAAAATAGCACACGCTACCCGCATAGGTAAAAACCTATCGACTCGCATGTAAACACGATCAATATCCACTTGTCGTTGACGTCCAAACGCCACCCGACAGGAATGAATCACCAAATACCAAAATCCATGCTAAATCAAGTCGTAAACCATGCACCAACATAGGAAAATCAACCCAGATTTCACCCTAGATGGAATCAGTCAAAACTAGACATACCTAGGGTCAAGAATAGAGGAAATGGGGCCATGCACAGAAAACGAGGCAGATCCACCCTGCTCTGGCCGCAAATTGCGGCCAGAATGGGATAATTGGCGGCCTCAAAGTGGAGTTGGGGGCTAGGGTTTGGGGTGGTGGTTCTATGGTGCCTGCACATCTCACTGTCAACACAGTTTTATTTTAGGGGTCTCGGGGTGATAGCAGATTCCACAAAACACCTCCAGATTTACAGTTTTCCCCGATATCGATTCCGTAATTCCGTATTCTGGTTTCAAGTTCACGTTTGGGTTCAAATTAGCATCACACAAGGGATTCTAAGGTCACCACGATCCTCAATTTCATCTTAAGTTTCAGTTTTACCCTAAAGCCTAACTTGAATTCTCTAAAATCCACAAACATCACAATATCGATATGAAACTAGAATAGATACACAAGGAATTGAAATACTACTCTAATAGGTGCAGAAATTACCTCCTTTGGCAACTCAAGAAAATTCTTGAGTTGCTCAAAGTCCTCCAAATCCAATCTTGCTAGGTTCAATGTGTAGCTAGTGAGCTTGGGAGTAAGTTTTGTGAAGTGTGAATGGGGTTTTGGCTTTGTTTTCATGGTGGATCTAAGCTTTTATGAAGAGGGTGAGAGAGGGGGAGAGGGCAGCAGCTCCATGGGAGAGGGAGAGAGAAATGAGATGGGAAAATGATGAAGGAAAGGGTCAAAGTCCAAAAGCCACCTACTCTCTCTCTCTCATCATCACTTACCTTTTTCTTTTCTTTTCTTTTCTAAACACTTCTCACTTGAATAGTGAACCCAAAAGAAAGCCATGGCAAAAGAAATGTAACACAAGTGTAACAAGTGTGGAAAATGATATGTGCATATTTTTCGACAAAAATGCTAAAAATCCAATTAGCGATTTTTAATCGCGATTAGCACTAAATTAGCATATAACTAATCTTAAAAACTTTAAAATGGCATAATTCCATAAAATACCTTATTTTAGAATTTTCCGTAATTTTTCCCCATTTATTTGTATTTAATTATACCAGAATATTAAAATATTCATTAAAATAATATTAAATTATAAAATTTCCCAAAAATCATATTTTATTATTTTGAAGACGTTACAATCTACCCCCCTTAAAGAAATTCGGTCCCCGAATTTAAATTTAAAACCCCCAAATGTTAAAATATTTCAATACAAATTCTAAGTCATCGGGGCTCCGAAATCATCTATACATAAAACATCATAGCGCAATGCATGCGCATGAGTACTGAGCAGATAACTCAAAAGCAACACTCCATCAAGCATCCCGCAATCATCGGAGTCATGGTAAAGACACAAATGTCAAATCCAATACAAAATCAATATGATATAAATCAGACTATACATGTAGACATCCAATCTATACATGTGAATAGCTGATGTAGATGCATGCCAAATCTTTTTAAGTCGCTGTGCGATGCGCGTAATACTGCACAGTGGCGGACGGTTTTCACAAGAAAATAACTATATACGTATATATATATATATATCCTTTATTTAATAGGTACGTTCCGCCATTTTGAAAACAATTTAGAAGGGTTTCCTTGTTTTTAAACGTTTCGTGTCATATCGGACACATAGGTATATATATATCGAGACCATAGCTCGCTCTTGGAAATCCCTTCGAACTATCAATGCATGCAAGATATATCCAGGTACTGTCCTCTGACTAGTCCTGCTCAGTATGAAAACAAATATCCAATATCATAAAAATGTACTGCTCCAAAGGAATAAATCCCAAAAATGCACATAACACCACCCTGTGCGTCTGGTGCGCACGGAAATCAAATCCATATATGCGCCATACAGGTGCACAAAACAACATCTAGGTGCAACGGGTGTGCACGAAACATCTGTCATAGGCAACGTGTGTGCCTGACAGCTAAAACAGGTGCATCTGACATGCACGAAGAATCTCGATTTAGTGCATCCGGTGTGCCCCAAAATCGTATCTCAAAGCCTGCGCCCAACACGCGCGAAAATCCAAATCGGTGCATCCATCGTGCACGAATGAAAATCTAAACCCTGCGCACTCAATATGCGCGGAATCACAAAAATCCAATAGCAATGCCGAATATGCGTAAGTCCAGTTAGCAATGCCGAATATGCGTAAGTCGACGAGTGTTCGACAATTCTTGAACCAGCGTCCTCCGATTCTCTTTTAGTAAGCTAGTCAGAAAGTCAATTCAAACTTCTTAAGGTAGCAAAGAAAAGGGAGTTGCATGGAGTGCAAGAATCCACATCAATATCACAATCAAAATCGACATACCGAAAGGCATCAAATCGAAGTCAGGTGCAATCGTAATGCACAAAATATAAATCCGGTGCAACAAAGGCACGAAATATAAATCTAATGCGATAAACGCAAGAAACACAAAACTGGTGCGACAAACACACGAAGTATAGAACCGGTGCATCCCATGCAAAAATACCAGCAATAACTCAAATGCGTAAGCAGCAACACTAAGTGTACCCAGATATAAAGAAAATCATAAACGTGTGCAACTGCGTGCACAAAATACATATCAATGCACTACAAGCACATATAAGCTATACCGAGTGCAAAAATCAAATCATATGCGTAACATATGCACAACATCAAATCAACCGTATGAAATCCATAAAGTCATAAGCAGGTGTAGCCAAGGCACGAAACAATATACAAAGCGGCTTAATCAAATCAGGTGTACCGCGATGGAAAAACTCACAACCGCGTGCATCAGCGTGCACAAATCAAAACACTAAAAGTACATGAAACTATGCTGGAAGCGTAAATCAAATCACCGGCATAAAATAGGCATGAAATCACAATCAACACCTCAAGAGTAATAACTATGTGCAAGGTATAAATACCCAGTAGGTGCAACCATGGTGCACAAAATAAAATATCATGAAACTCAGTCATCAAGACTAAATCATGCGAATAGATCGCCCAAAATACCGAAATCCAAAGCAACGGATACGTGATAATCAAATCACAAAATCACAAATCATAAATACTGTCGTCGGTATATCCTTCTTCAGGGTCGAGAAGGTACCGGTACATCCGATGCTAGCGGTGCAAGATATCTACTTGCCTCTTGCTCGCGGCTGGCGTCCTCGGCCTCTGGTTCCTGATCTTTCCTGTAGATTACCAATCTCGCAATCCATCGGCTCGTCGGCCCGGTCAGGTGTGCTGACAGGAACGATTCCGTTCCGGCACTTTCCAGGTCATCTCTCGGTCAATCCTCACGACCGCTCGTAAAGCAGCACATCTCTGGCGCCGACCTCGGGTCCTCTGAATGCACATCACGCATCTACTCCTGGGTGCAACTCTTATTGCAGCAGTGTACTGGAAGGAATCCTACTCAAGGTCTCTTCTGATCTTGCCTAAGCCAAACTGTAAGAAGGCTGGTGCTCTGGCGTAATCTTTCCTCGCTTTCTGAACATCTGCACCCTTAGTACAACATCTCCTCGGAAGCTGGTTGCATCTCTGCACCTCTGTATGCATGTCCGGCCTTTAATCTTAACGGGGTGTAGTAACAGCTCGTCTGCCTCTCGCACGAACTTCTTGTCCCGCTTGTCTGTATCATCGACCATTCGACGTCGCGTCTCTATCTGCGCACTGCAATGTCCTCGGCTACGGTCCATCCGAAGTCTCTAACACGGACTCGAAATCACGAACTCAGTATCTTCATCACTCAGTAGAAGATATCTAGCCGACCACGTCCTCAGCGTGCATATCGCATCTCTGATGTCAGCGGAGTGAAACGTCATCTCGTCGAAATCTCGTGCAAACTCTTTACTCCACCTTGCTCCAATATTGACTGATTCGGACTCATCTCATCGTGGCTACACGGACTGCGCTCCGACGGCTATGCTCGTATCTGGAGTCTCCCAAGCAGTGTCCCATCACATGATATCCGAATGATGTCGAATCATCCGATCGACTCGTCAGAACCTCACAATCCCCCAAGAGCTCAACATCTCGGGTACAGTTTAATAGTATCGAGTACATACCACAGCATCGGTGGTCCAGCCGTAGAAGGGCAAACCCAAGCCTCACTAATGGCGCCGAGGAACTGCCGCAAACCCTAAGGTTCAAAGTCTTTCACACGGTCATTAAGTTGAGTTAGGGTTTCATTCTTCTAGAGGGTCCATAGAATCGCTTGCATGTCTTTCCGAATACTTTAAACTTGGAAAATGGGTTCCTGACATTCGATCGTCTCAATCGACTCTCAACGAACCTGCGTGAAGTCGTCTCTAGCTGGAATCAATCTACCTGATGACCTCGCATCGGGGTAAGCGAACGAACCACATGTCCTAGTCATTAATCCTCGGTGACTAGCGACTCACCGTCATATCTCTAAGAATATGCTCATGCTGCAGTAGCTCCAATCATCTGGGCGATATCTCATCATTCGCAGCAATAACTGGCTCATTCGTCGGTACGCTAAGCAGCGCCTCAACCATCATGAATAAGCGATATATCAACGGTCATCACATCCTGGCTGGCCTCTATCAGTGGCTCAATCCTCTGGTACTGATCAGCACACCCGGGAAATCTCGCAACAGCGATCTGTCAAACGCTCATAGTGCGGAAACACAAAATACGAAGCCTCAATGCAACCGTATGTCTCTGGAATCACGCCCCGGTCAGCCCTCGTCCACGACGAGCTCATGCTGACGCAACTCGAGCCGTAGCTCACTCTGCCCGTGCAATCGCCGCAGCAAGATCATAACCAGTATCGATGAAGATAGATCATAGGAAGGAATATAATACGGTGCAAGGAAATGTACAAGCTAAGGTTTCTTAAGCGGAGTGGCGTGTCGTAAGTATGCCGCGGAACATACCCACGGTACGTCACTCTACTTTAGTCACCTATTCCATCAACCAAGGGTCATCCTACACGACGAAAGTTCGGGTTTAATACCCCCTCGACTAAGTCTAAGTTCCGTAAGGTCAAGCCTAAGTTCCGTATACAAATAACGCCCTAGGCTCCACATAGTCAAACTCAGACTCGAACCAAGGTCAACCTAGCGCTCTGATACCAACTTTGTCACGACCCGAAAGAGCACGTGACTGGCCCTTGAACTATATGAAGTCTATAGGACCCCATCTGATCCAAGTAAGCCAAAAGCCCAGCAATCTAAAACCATTTAAAGAGTAAATAAGGAAAACTGGTTTTGAAAAGTAAGGAAATCATGTTTCGAAAATCAAAGTTTTTAAATACTAAGCCGAATGTGTATTTTTAAAATGTGTAACCTTTCCTGAAAATTTCGGCAGAGTTTCCATTGTAAAAACTGGCCCCGAACGGGGTACAACAAGAATAATATAAGAAATGATAAAAGGCATCCCCAAGCGGGAGCTAGCTCTTCGTCAATCGACGGTCACAACCACGCAAACAATAATAATATACAACGCCAAAGGGCGAGGCTCAAAACCCAAAAAGAAACTCAAAACAGCCAGAAAACCGTAATACTACAAGCGCGACTCTAAGGTCGAAATAATACAACACTGTTTTCTAAGTCTGAAACAATATACAAGTTTTGGTTGATGGAAAGACTAGATACAATAAATAATATAAGTACAATGGTGGTTCTTGATGCAAAAGAGACCACCTACCAAATGCAATTCACCCGCAAGGAAGCAGTGTGCCAGAAATGCCGCAAAGGAACCTGTACGGCAAAACCTGCAAGAACTGTGGCACAACGGGGGTGAGTTGCCAACTCGTGAATAGAAAATATCTACAAGCAGAGATCGAATGCATGACCCATCCTAGGTCAATACGATCAGATATACATAAACCTCAATATGAATAAGTCTGAAACATGCTAAACTGGCAATGTAATCCCTATACATGAGTGCAGTGTCAAGTACTCGTGCCAGTGCCTCAGGTAATAGCATATCATAAATGTGAGGTACAATCAATGAAATCAATCTGCATGTACGTGGATCCCGTCCACTCGTCACCCAATGACAATAACCATCATGCATGTAAATATCATCAGCATATGCATGGAAATATGAGGATATAAACCACCTGTGTCCCTCGCGACACGTCAAAATCATGGAACCGGAGTGCCCAGCATCGGCACTCGAAAACATCATGAAAACTGTGCCCAGCATCGGCACGTAAATCCTCGTCCATATGGGGCTCCGTCTGCGGTATCGGCCCTCGGCCCCCGGCAGTACGGGTCAACCCATGTCCATCTCTGGGCTCCGTTTACGGTGTCAGCCCTCGGCCCCGGTAGTACGGGTCAACCCATGTCCATCTCTGGGCTCCGTCTGCGGTGTCGGCCCTCGGCCCCGGCAGTACGGGTCAGCCCAAATCCATCTCTCAACTCCGGTCGGTATCCTCCAGATATCCGCCGAGCTCAAATACAATCACCGGTAGGTAGTGGTCCCTCCGCCAGGCTCACCGTCTACTACACAGCGAAACCGTTCTTGCCCCGGGGTACCATACCGGGTCCACCATGTACCCGCAATCGGCCTCATCCGCCTCCTCGAATCGGGTTTCACATGTCGCTCTCAGCACCGAGAAAACACATGGTGGACGCACTGAAATATCATATCATGGATAACCGGGTTTTTAAAACAATCACATACCCTCTTTGAAACACCCACGGTTCCCAAAAACCAGAAATATCATGGAAACAGCATATTTCAATGCGTATAATCAGAAAGCAGCATGTATGCGACATATAGCAGAAGGGTAAGCAGATCAATTTGTCATGCAAGGGTCATATCCGGAATGCAACAGTACTACAGTGTAGTGACATGGCAATTATCGATGATGAAGTGTGTGAGCCGGCAAAAGTGTACGTGGAACATACGCATCATCGATAATGGTGCTGGTGTCTTAGCAGCATGACTGAAATATATCAACAATACAAGCGATGCAATGCAAACAGCATGAATGTGCGGAATCGAGTAGTCAACGCAACAGTAGAGAACCCACCTCAATAGCTATATCATGCAACCTTACCTTTTGAAATAAGACGAATCAGGGCTTTTAGTAAAATAAGGGCTACGGTGTTTTAAGAAAAGATGCGCCTTTTTAAATATCCGTATAAACCCTTTTGCTTATCTTTAAAATATCCCCGATTCGTTAGTTTTGAAATAGGTATGACTCGGGTCTAGTCTAACGCCTACTATGCGAACTACGAACCCACAGTCAAGTCAAAAGAGAGGGGTATGGAAACCACCTAAATCTGAGTCGATGTCACATATCTCATCACATGACAGGCATCACTACCATCATATCACATCTCCAATATGAACTCTGTCATGTCGCCAAATCTCACGGCCTCAAGCGAATCTCATCGACTCACCTCAATCCCACGTATCATCCTCAAAACTCGTATATGAACACATAGTCCCATACCCATGTGTAGATATACCCACCATCATATGCGCACAGATATATGAAAGAATGTATGCAAGTATGTGTGTATGTGTGAGTGTGGGTGCAACCACTACTCTAGGGTTCGCACTACTCAATCAATACATCCTTATCACCAATAATCCATTATTACCATCAATTACCCTAAACAACACATAATAAATATATGTGTGTATACGTATTCGTATACATCACCACGGACTGCGGGGGTGCTATACGCCATCCACCCGACTTCTCCCCGTAGATATAAATCCACTCACCTTGCTTCTCATGTGTCGGTGCCGATGTCGCCATCTTCATCTTCTTTGCCTCAACATCTCGTAGGGTACCTACAAGTATATCACAACGCTAAAGCACATGAAAACCACATCGGAAACCAAAATAGCACACGCTACCCGCATAGGTAAAAACCTATCGACTCGCATGTAAACACGATCAATATGCACTTGTCGTTGACGTCCAAACGCCACCCGACAGGAATGAATCACCAAATACCAAAATCCATGCTAAATCAAGTCGTAAACCATGCACCAACATAGGAAAATCAACCCAGATTTCACCCTAGATGGAATCAGTCAAAACTAGACATACCCAGGGTCAAGAATAGAGGAAATGGGGCCATGCATAGAAAACGAGGCAGATCCACCCTGCTCTGGCCGCAAATTGCGGCCAGAATGGGATAATTGGCGGCCTCAAAGTGGAGTTGGGGGATAGGGTTTGGGGTGGTGGTTCTATGGTGCCTGCACATCTCACTGTCAACTCAGTTTTATTTTAGGGGTCTCGGGGTGATAGCAGATTCCACAAAACACCTCCAGATTTACAGTTTTCCCCGATATCGATTCCGTAATTCCGTATTCTGGTTTCAAGATCAGGTTTGGGTTCAAATTAGCATCACACAAGGGATTCTAAGGTCACCACGATCCTCAATTTCATCTTAAGTTTCAGTTTTACCCTAAAGCCTAACTTGAATTCTCTAAAATCCACAAACATCACAATATCGATATGAAACTAGAATAGATACACAAGGAATTGAAATACTACTCTAATAGGTGCAGAAATTACCTCCTTTGGCAACTCAAGAAAATTCTTGAGTTGCTCAAAGTCCTCCAAATCCAATCTTGCTAGGTTCAATGTGTAGCTAGTGAGCTTGGGAGTAAGTTTTGTGAAGTGGGAATGGGGTTTTGGCTTTGTTTTCATGGTGGATCTAAGCTTTTATGAAGAGGGTGAGAGAGGGGGAGAGGGCAGCAGCTCCATGAGAGAGGGAGAGAGAAATGAGATGGGAAAATGATGAAGGAAAGGGTCAAAGTCCAAAAGCCACCTACTCTCTCTCTCTCATCATCACTTACCTTTTTCTTTTCTTTTCTTTTCTAAACACTTCTCACTTGAATAGTGAACCCAAAAGAAAGCCATGGCAAAAGAAATGTAACACAAGTGTAACAAGTGTGGAAAATGATATGTGCACATTTTTGCACAAAAATGCTAAAAATCCAATTAGCGATTTTTAATCGCGATTAGCACTAAATTAGCATATAACTAATCTTAAAAACTTTAAAATGGCATAATTCCATAAAATACCTTATTTTAGAATTTTCCGTAATTTTTCCCCATTTATTTGTATTTAATTATACCAGAATATTAAAATATTCATTAAAAAAATATTAAATTATAAAATTTCCCAAAAATCATATTTTATTATTTTTAAGACGTTACAGTACAGTCCGGTCTGTTCGTTTGATATGTCGCATATCTCGCCTAGGGGTGGTAAACGTCAGACCCCAATAGCTTAATAAGTCATGCCGACGTAAGGTCCATAACAATCGTGAAACTACTGATAACTCTTACCAGTATATCACTGCTACCCTGGCCAGGGATTTCCTGTTATGGCCAGTCGTGCATAGCGCAACATCAACCCCCAATACCGGGAGAGACGAATCCCCTCCTATCGCTCATTGCCTCCATGTGAATCGGGACTGTACCTAAAAACCACCTATTTGCACGACTCAGTAGAGCCGTGGTAGGGTGGAAATCAAAGCACAGTGGGAGACACACAAGACTCTATGACGATCTCGGGTCAACAGACTAAGCTGTACCAGTGTCACCAGAGAACTGCCATCTGACGTGAGGTATAATACCATCTGGGAGTTCTCGGCGAGTCCGTTCAGTGTACACAGTCTCTACTGAGCACCCGCATACCATCTCTGATGTCAAACACCAATGGATATGGGATCATCCATCGCCCATCACATGGGTCGAGAAGAAATACGCTAGTCTACTCTGGAATATCGATGCCCCATCTCGATATTCCTACGACTAGGAACATTGAAGGATGTACTCATGGACTACCCAGGCCCCACTAGTATGATCTACATCATAGTCCTGGAAGTCGAGTACACATCCTAAGGGATTTATCAACATGTAACAGAGAGACAGAAAGTACACATGTTAAGATAAAGAGCAACCAGATAGCGTACTATCATGTCGCGCAAGAAAGTCCTACGTATATATGTCCCAGCATCCACTACAATATACATCCAATGTACAGTAATGGCCTCTAGGGCATACATATAACTAATAATCTCCCACTTGCACTAGGGCCATCTGTAGCAGTAGTTGTAGTATCTAATACTCAACCATCCCTTAAAAGTCTCTCTTTGGGAAAAAGCCTTCGTGAGTGGATCCGCCGTGTTGTCCTCTGAGTCTACTCTCCCAACCTCGATCACCCTGGAGATCAACTATCTCCATGATCAGGTGATGCAGCCCCAGAATATGTCTGGGTCACTGATGGGACCGGGGTTCCTGGGCTAAAGCCACACTACCGTTGTCACACAATGGTGGGAACCTAGTTCATCTCATGAACTAATATACACCCAAACTGCCTCTTTGGTAGTATCTTTAATAGCGATGTTACCAGCCTTTATCGTCTAGTTTGTCACGGTATCTAGCTTGGAACTCTTCCAACATACCGTCCCTCTACTGAGGGTAAAGACAATGCCTGCGACTGACACTCAGTCGTGCTTATCAGTCTGGAACTTTTCCAGTGATTCTCCCCAGGATCGATTGATACAATCTCACTATACCTAGTGAGAACCCCAACATCCCTTTAGATCTATCTCATAGATCCAAATCTAAGGATTTAGGAGGTATCATCTTTATCCTATTAGAGAATCCATGTGATAAGAGGAGATCGACCGATCGTAGTATAGGAAACTCTTTTCTTATCAAGAGTATGTTGTCTACGTACAATACGAGGATGACCACCTTACTCTCTACTACCTTTTTGTACATACAAGGTTCATCTACTATTTTGATGAAGTCAAACACTTCGACTACCACATCAAAACAGACGTTCCAACTCCGCGATACCTGCTTTATTCTGTAAAGCAACTTGCACACGTTTCCGCTGCTCCCACTGTTTACGAAACTCTCTGGCTGTGTTCTTATAGACGTTCTCTTCTAAAGCATAATTTTAGAAAAGCAGTCATGGCACCCAACCACCAGATATCGTAGTCATGGTATGTAGCAATGGCAAGTAGGATCTGGATGGGCTTAAGCATAGTCCCTAGAAAAGGTTTCATCATTATCCATGCCTGGTTGATGACGAAAACCTTTAACAAGTCTAGCTTTGAAAGTCTCAACTTTTCCATCTACACCAAGTAATCTTCTCAATATATACTTGCTCCTGATAGGGATTTAACCCTTCAGATATAGCAGCCAAAGTCCATACTTTGCTGGTGTACATGGATTCCATCTCAGATCGCTAAGCATCCAGCCATTCTTACAGAGTCCCCACTCTCGATGGCCTGCTCGAAACTAGTTGGGTCATCATCTCATGATGCATTCCTCGCTCCCACTGTCATCGAGAAACAGAAGTATCTCTCAAGCGGATGAGGAACCCTGCTAGTTCGGCGGAGAGGCTGAGGTTCGTCGGGGACTATTGAATCCTTTGGTTCTTTCAAATCATCAGTTGCAGTTTTGTATAGTTGGAACCTTTCCAATTCTACAGAACTGACCTTGTCTCGATCTTGTCCGGATTTTTCTTTAGACATAGGCCGGACAACCCCAAATCTTAGCAAACTTAAGATATGGGCTCTTCCCTTTCCATATCACATATGAAGTGGTAGGTAACTAATTTGATTGGAACCCTATTCAATAGGTATGCAGCTTCTCAAGCGCATAACTCCCAAAAGGAAATAGGTAACTCAGTAATACTCATCATAGAGCACACCATATCTAATATTGTGCGATTGCTCCGTCCCGATACACCGTTGTGCTGTGGTGTATTCAGAGGAGTAATGCTGAGAGAGAATCTCATTCTCCTTTAGAATAATCCAGGAATTTCGTGCTCAAGTATTCTCCTCCCTGATCTTATCATAGGACATAATACTTATACCCGTATTTTGTTTCTCTACTTCTAACTTATATTCTGTGAATATCTCAAAAGTTTTGGACCTATGTTTCAACAGGAACATATGGCTGAATCTTGAGAGACTGTCAGAGAATGTAATGAAGTATAAAGAACCAATCCTGGCATGTGTAGACAGGAGACCTTACATACATCATCATGTATCAGTCCCAAGAGTTTACTAACTCTTTGTTTCCAGTAAACGGAGCTATGGTCATCTAATCTTTGTGACATGACTGGCAAGTTTCACAAGATGTAAATTCAAACTGATTTAAATATGCATCTAAAATGTAACTTCAGCCAGTCGGGTCGCATTGATATGACCTAGTCTACAATGCCTCAAGAAGGATTCGTTCATTTCTGAACTCTTCCACTTGTGTGTGTTCTGTATACTAGGAACTGTAGTTTGATTTAGAACATCAATGCTTTTAGATAACGTGCCTGAACCGATCAACTTTTGATATAGGAAATGTTCAAAACATTATCCAACAATACAAAATTATATCCTTTCTTTACTAATAAAGAGACTGATATGATTTTGTATATCAGGTTCGGTATCTAATAGCATTTGTTCAGAATCAATGTATTGGTAATACAGGGTGACAATGACCAACAGACTTGGCTGCAACACTTGCCCCGTTTTCTGTCTCATGAAACTTATCACCCGTTCTCAGTTTTTCTACCTTTTTGTAGCCCTATGTAACAGATTACATATCTGGGATCCTGATCTGGTATCAAATACCCAGGATGCAGAGGATACTGAGAAACAGTTCTTTGTAACGAACACACCCGAAGAAGATGCATCATATGCACTTTCTTCGTTTGGGCGGCATAGGAATTCTGGTATTCCGCTATTTCCTGCTCTGTCTTATAACAATTATAAGTTGGAGCGGGACCAACGTTCCCCAGCTCAGTATAACAGGCGGGTTCAGTCAATACATCCATATTATTATCTTGATTAAGGCGTGATATGGTCGCTACCTGGAGAGAGAGAGAAGAAAACACTCTGCGTGCGCTCTTGCAAGATTAGATTGGTTATATATTTTATCTAATCAGGATGGCTCCCACTGTTTTTATCAAATCTTCCTTCAAACCCTAAAAGGAAAGACTAGCCGGGATTAATTACACTCTACAAGTTTGCCAATCTTTCAGCCAGGCCAGCGTCGGTACTTTGAGGGAGGTTCCCCGTGCTTTCGCACGGACCTAATTACAATAAACCTCGTTTTCCCAGAGACGTAACCCCGTTGAAACATTTCTAGACACCTACTTGATCGGCTAATTGTAAAGTGCAAAACTCTCCCAGGAGTAACAATTACTCGCAGTGGGCATCGGGATCCAACTATCATATAGAAGGTATGCAATCTCATTGCAAGTTTCAACACTTGAAACTCCCGATAATGGTTTTTACCCCTAGCACCTATGGCCTTGGCTAAGGTCAACAAATCATAGGTACTAGTCAAGTTCTACCCGTCATTTCGTGATTAATTAGACCCACCCACATGACCCTTGGCTAAGGTCAACAAAGCCACATGACTGTCCTAACTAATCGCATCATATGCTGTATAGGAAGACATCACTTAGCTACCGCATACTACGCCTCGGCTATGGTCGACAAACGTAGCACGAATACTAAGTACTCTACTTCCTAAAATGACGGAGGGTTGCAGATGGTTTTTATGAAAACCTTTAACGCTTTGAACTTGATCTCGTTGCGGAATCAAATGGTTTTTAAATGGAATGTTTTTGAGGCTTTTCTAGTTTTGCTAAAGGGGTCACTCCCGGTGAAGGGATCGTCGGCCCTTTCCTCGTCGAATGAGGTGCGGGATATATCATATATACCGCTGTGCAAAGCAGAAACTATAGAAGCAATCAAAAGACAAACCGAGTGTGTAACATCTGCCAGTTATTGCTAAAGGAGTCACTCCCGGTGAAGGGATCTCGGTCCTTTCCTCATCGAATAAGGTGCAGGATGTTCTTCAAGGAACACCGCGATGCAAAGCAAGAACTGTAGCTACCTGTTTTATTTTGAAATTCGATTCCACAACATCAATTAGGTTTATTTTCTTTCATTAATCTCATTAATGAATGTCCCATCATTTAAGTCCACCTAAACATCACAGATAAATATAACGTACGCTTATGCCATCCGCATTCGCCTCGATGTCCCGTCTGCACCGTTAGGTTAGGTAACTAACGGCAGAGTGGGGCAGGGCTAGCGCGGGTGTAAAACATAAGCAACGTCTATATAATATATCATATATACTATATAATATATCTATCTGAACACATCACATGATCACATCACAGATATCGCAGCAGAAAATATCATATGAAATATTGGATATACTAGGACGTCCGTGTTTTTAATACGAGCCAGTATAAAACACGGATTCCACGGTCGTGATGAATAGCCAATCCCACACCCCTAGACCCCTACGTGAGCGGCAAGCAACCCTACCAATTCTAGGGTTAGGAGAGCCGGACTCGACTCCTCGAGATGGTCTCCCACTGAACCCTAGAACCCTGTTACTTGTGCTCCCCTCCTTGGGTCTATCCTAATGCGGAAAAGTAAATAATATACATCGACGGTAACATCTTCCGCAACCTGGAAGTGCCCCAATAAAAAAATATTACATACAAGTTTTTACATGAATGAAAATGAAAAACACTCATCTCACATAAAACCCCCCCGGCTATTCAAACACGACGATCCAATATAACATATCCAGCAACACATAACATCACATGTCATCAACGTAAGTAAATATGCGCATCCCAATTGTCATTGACATATAGCAACGAAACCGGCGATATCACATATTACACTTACGGTCACAGAAAATAAAGTGTAAAACTACAACAGTTGGAATCCGCAACCTCTTTAGACATCGCATGCCTAATCAAATGAAATACTTAGACATCGCATGCCTAACAATTATAAACCCCGCATTTTAGTCTCATTATCGAAAACTCTTTTCAATATAAAGTCGGGCAATTCAACAAGATTCCCGATATCCTGATCGAATGCTCGTCGCAAACTTTAGTAGGCGGCCGCACCCCCGACGCCGTCGACGAAGTGCATCAAGGCGGAACACCGCTGCCGCGAGCACCCGAATGGATGCTTTCGGCGACGGGGTTCTCCTACAGTCACTTGGTCGGGGCTATGGGGTGAGACTGTCTATTAAGTTTACCTGGTGAGTATCCGCGTACGCTACGTGATTGCGACGGACTTTTGATCACATCAAAATTCCGTGGCAACCGATCAAGTGAGACTAAACTGCTATGTTTATAACATTCATTCAGTTATCTCATAACTACTTGTGGATTCCAAATATTGTATCACATTCTGGATAAATAGAAAATGTTAAACTTTCCGATCGAACAATCGAACACCCAAGTTTTCCCGAAACTGCTCAACACATGAAATAAGTTTAAAAACATTCACTTCGTGTCTCAGTACCAACAGTCCAGCCGTAGAAGGGTCAAGCCAACGCCTCACATGTGGCACGCCGTACTGCCCCAAACCCTAAGGTTCAAAGGGCAGTTCAAGACGGTCACATAATCGAGTTAAGGTTTGTTGTCTTCTAGAGGGACCATTGCGTTACTTGCACTACTTAGAACGTCATTAAACTACGGAAAAATCCAACAATTGGAAATTTCCCGGCAGGGGAAAAAGTGGGTATTTATATCCGGTCGAACTTTTTAACATATTCTAAAATTATCCGGAAAAACACATAGACATAATTAGACAATCCGGTCGAATCTCCGAACTCCTAATACAACCCAGAAAACTCAACTCTTGAGTATACATTAAAAATTCCCAGAAAACTCAGCAATGAAATAAAGAAGTTACTGTGCAAAAATTAATGCAAAAGGTGACCATACGGCCGCGGAACCGCCGCACGAGCCCTGCTCGCGCCGCGGTTCCGCGACGCTTTAGTCGAATTGGCCGCTCGAATTTCACAGTAATTCTTAAAAACGCCTGCTGATTTTTTTGTATATTTTTAATTTGGAAAAATCCCCGATTTCAAAAAATGTACAGAAAGCAATTTTGCATTAGGGTTTCGGTTCGATCGGACTTCTAACTCCGTCTACGCATCGCCTAAGGCTCTAGCTAGGCTCTGATACCACTGTAGGGTTCCTAGGCACACTAATGATGTCTCACAACAGATCAAACATGCCCAATTCAAATTTTTTCATGTGCCTACAAACCCTAATACGGATCGTTAACTAGATGATAAGGCGATGCAAGCAAGTAAACAACTTTATTGCTAAAGGAAAGTGACTACAACCTTTGTAGATCTGGTCCTCCACTTCCTAGGCTCCGTGATGACGTCCCTCCGCTGTACCTATCGGAATCCGGACTCTGGCGAAGGTTTCGTCGGAGAAATGATCGGGCTAGGTCGTCGACTTCGATGCCAAAGATGATCTACGTCGAGGCAACTCAAGATCAAGCTCCAACTTCACCAAGTCATGAAACTTGTGAAGAAAACACCCTATACTACTTGGCAAGTGGTAGAGGATGAAGAAATAGGAAGTGGGTTCACTTTAGAATTGGATTTCTCACTCTTTTTCTCATGTTGCCATTAATGGTAGCAAGCTTTCTTCTTGTTTTTGAAGAAGAAGAAGAAGAAGAAGAATATGATAAGTATTTTGAAAATAGAAAATAAAATGATACTTATCATATTTTCAACCATGGTTTAGTGTAGAGAATTAACTAGGGTTTAGTTGAATGGTTAGGGTTAGGAGATGAAGACAAAAATGGTCACTTAGTCAAAGATGCATGAAGCATCAAGAAGCTTCTTGTATGAAAGCAACCATTTTGTTTTTCTTTTTCTTTTAACCAAAATAAATAGATAAATAAATAAGTGAAATGAAACCCTAACCATTCACTAAACATGGTTTAAGTCTTACACAAAACCAAGTTTGCATGTATCATCAAACATGATACAAACAAGTGCACAAAAATATATCACATATACAACTTGTGCATTTGAAGTGAGAAAGTCAATCTTGAGTGAACCAATACTAGTTAATGCAAAGTAATATATCAAATATATAATTATACATTAAATCATTAAATCAACACTTGATTCAATGATCCGGTCATGTCGCATATAACCGACTAGTATCAATGTATCGACTTATCGAATCAATCTTCGATTCGATAACTAGGTTATATCGCATACAACCAATCGATACATTCATCGCGAGAATAGAATACGGTATCACATACACGCATTATTCTCAGTCCCGCACATATCTCATATGCGCTCCTATTTCGTTTCGCTTGAGCCAGGAAACCTCTGTGTAGGACTCTAAAGACTCGTCGATACGCCGGCAGCAGGTGATGATCATATCAAACACCCACAAGCCGCAAGCGGTCTGCTAAACGTAACGGCCACCCGGGTATTGAGCGATCAGAAGATCGACGAGCAAGACCGCTCACAGTCCTGTGAATCCAACCAGTAACACTTACCGTACAGTCCGGTCTGTTCGTCTGATATGTCGCATATCTCGCCTAGGGGTGGTAAACGTCAGACCCCAATAGCTTGATAAGTCATGCCGACGTAAGGTCCATAACAATCGTGAAACTACTGATAACTCTTACCAGTATATCACTGCAACCCTGGCCAGGGATTTCCTGTTATGGCCAGTCGTGCATAGCGCAACATCAACCCCCAATACCGGGAGAGACGAATCCCCTCCCATCGCTCATTGCCTCCATGTGAATCGGGACTGTACCTAAAAACCACCTGTTTGCACGATTCAGTAGAGCCGTGGTAGGGTGGAAATCAAAGCACAGTGGGAGACACACAAGACTCTATGACGATCTCAGGTCAACAGACTAAGCTGTACCAGTGTCACCAGAGAACTGCCATCTGACGTGAGGTATAATACCATCTGAGAGTTCTCGGTGAGTCCGTTCAGTGTACCCAGTCTCCACTGAGCACCCGCATACCATCTCTGATGTCAAACACCAATGGATATGGGATCATCCATCGCCCATCACTCGGGTCGAGAAGATATACGCTAGTCTACTCTGGAATATCGATGCCCCGTCTCGATATTCCCACGACTAGGAACATTGAAGGTTGTACTCATGGACTACCCAGGCCCCACTAGTATGATCTACATCATAGTCCTGGAAGTCGAGCACACATCCTAAGGGCTTTATCAACATGTAACAGAGAGACAGAAAGTACACATGTTAAGATAAAGAGCAACCAGATAGCGTACTATCATGTCGAGCAAGAAAGTCCTACGTATATATGTCCCAGCATCCACTACAATATACATCCAATGTACAGTAATGGCCTCTAGGGCATACATATAACTAATAGGTTCCTCGCCAACCTGAGAGATACTACGGTTTTCTCATGGATGGTGGCAGCGAGGATTGCATCATGGAGGATGCTGACCCAACTAGCTGTAGGGTTCCTAGGCACTCTCAAGAGGTCTCACAAGGCATCAACCATGCCAATTTCAAAAATTACGGTGCTGAGAAACTCTAATACGGATCGTTAACTAGAATTCTAGGCGAAAACAATAAGTAGTTAACAACTTAACTACGAGTAGACGGAAGATACAACCATTGTAGATCCGGTCTTCCACCTCCATAGCTCCGCAATGAAGTCTCCTCGCTGTCCATATCAAATCCCGGGCTCTAGCGTCGGCTTCATCGGAGAAATGGGCGGGCAAGGTCGTCGGCGACGATGCCGAAGATGATCTACGTCGAGGCATCACTAGATCAAGCTCCCACTTCACCAAGTCATGAAACTTGTGAAGAAAACACACTCTACTACTTGGCAAGAGATAGAGGATGAAGAAATAGGAAGTGGGTAGACTTTAGAATTGGATTTCTCACTCTAATTCATCAATCACCATTGATGGTCAAGCTTTTTCTTCTTGTGAAGAAGAAGAAGAAGATGAAGAAAGAATCATGATAAGTTATTAAAATGAAAAGGAAAATGAATACTTATCATAATATTAACCTTAGTTTAGTGTAGAGAATGGACCATGGTTAGATATGATGGTTAGGGTTAACCAAGAGACAAGAATGGTGGACTAGGTCAAAGTTTCATGAAGTTTCAACTAAACTACAAAACTAGCAACCATTCTTTTCTCATCTTTTCAAAATAAATAAATAAATAAATAAATAAGTAAGAAAAGAAAACCCTAATCATTAGTTTAACCATGGCTTAATTCTTTACACTTAACCAAGTATACATGTATCATCAAACATGATACAAACAAGTGCACAAAAGTATATCACATATACAACTTGCACAATTCAAGTGAGAAAATCCATTTAAAGTGAACCAATACTAGTTAATGCAAAGTAATATATCAAATATATAATTATACATTAAATCATTAAATCAATACTTGATTCAATGATCCGGTCATGTCGCACACAACCGACTAGTATACAATGTATCGGCTTATCGAATCAATCCTTGATTCGATAACTAGGTTATATCGCATACAACCATTCGACACATTCGTCGCGAGAATGGAATACGGTATCACATACACGCATTATTCTCGGTCCCGCACATATCTCATATGCGCTCCTATTTCGTTTCGCTTGAGCCAGGAAACCTCTGTGTAGGACTCTAAAGACTCGTCAATACGCCGGCAGCAGGTGATGATCATATCAAACACCCACAAGCCGCAAGCGGTCTGCTAAACGTAACGGCCACCCGGGTATTGAGTGATCAGAAGATCGAAGAGAAAGCCCGCTCACTCCACTGAATCCAACCAGTAACACTACCGTACAGTCCGGTCTGATCGTCTGATATGTCGCATATCTCTCCTAGGGGTGGTTAACGTCAGACCCCAATACCTCGATAAGTCGTGTCGATATGAGGTCTATAACAGTTCGAGAAACTACTGGTAACACTTACCAGTAAATCTCAGCAACCCTGGCCAGGGATTTCCGGTTATAGCTAATCGAACACAGCGCAACATCAACTCCCTATACCGGGAGAGACGAATCCCCTCCTATCGCTCATTGCCTCCATGTGATTCGGGACTGTACCCAAAAACCACCGTTTTGCACGCCCTCTTGGACGTGGTAAGGTGGAAATCAAAGCACAGTGGGAACCACACAAGACTCTATGACGATCTCGGGTCAACAGACTACTCTGTACCAGTGTCACCAGAGAACTGCCATCTGACGTAAGGTATAATACCATCTGGGAGTTCTCGGCGAGTCCGTCCAGTGTACCCAGTCTCCACTGAGCACCCGTATATCATCTCTGATGTCAAACACCAATGGATATGGGATCATCCATCGCCCATCTGTATGGGTCGAGAAGGTACACGCTAGTCTACTCTGGTATATCGATGCCCCGTCTCGATACACCCACGACTAGGGACTTTGAAGGATGTACTTATGGACTACCATGTCCCCACTAGTATGATCCGCATCATAGTCCAGGTAGTCAAGTACACATCCTAAGGGCTTTACCAATATGTAATAGAGAGACAATCAGTGTACACGTTAAGGTAAAGTACAACCAGATAGCATACTATCATGTCGAGCAAGAAAGTCCTCCCTATATATGTCCCAGCATCCACTACAATATACATCCGATGTACAGTAATGGCCTCTAGGGCATACATATAACTAACAATCTCCCACTTGCACTAGGGCCATCTGATAGCAGTGGTTGCAGTATCTCATACTCAACCATCCCATAAAAGTCTCTCTCTGGGAATAGGCCTTTGTGAGTGGATCCGCCGTGTTGTCCTCTGAGTCTACTCTCCTAACCTCGATCCCTTAGAGATCAACTATCTCCATGATCAGGTGATACTGCCTCAGAATATGTCTGGATCACTGATGGGACCTGCGTTCCTTGGCATTAACCACAACGCCATTCTCACACAATGGTAGGAACTAAGTTCATCTCATGAACTAATATACATCCAAACAGCCTCTTTGGTAGCATCTTAAGTAGTGATGTATCCAGCCTTTATCGTCTAGTATGCCACGGTATCTAGCTTGGAATTCTTCCAACATACCGTCCCTTTACTGAGGGTAAAGACAATGCCTGCGACTGACATTCAGTCGTCTTCATCACCCTGGAACACTTCCCGTGATTCTCCCCAGGATCGATTGATACCATCTCACTACTGCTAGTGAGTATCCTAACATCCAATTAGATCTATCTCATAGATCCGAAATCCAGGATTTAGTAGGTATCATTTTGATCCTATATGGAGAATCATTGTGATAAGCGGATATTGACTGAGCGTAGCATAGGAAACTCCTTCCCTATCTTGAGTATGTCATCCACGTACTCTACGAGGATCGTCACCATACTCCCTACTACCTTTTTGTTTACACAAGGTTCATCTACTATTTTAATGATGTCAAACTATTTGACTAATCCATCAAAACAGATGTTCCAACTCCGCGATGCCTGCTTTATCAGATAAAGCATTTTGCTCACGTTTCCGCTGCTCCCACTGTCTACGAGGCCCTCTGGCTGTGTACTTATAGACACACTCTTCTAAAACATCATTTAGAAAAGGAGTCATGGCACCCAACCGCCAGATATCGTAGTCATGGTATGTAGCCGTGGCAAGTAGGATCTGGATGGACTTAAGCATAGCCACTGGAAAAAGGTTTCATCATTATCCATGCCTGGTTGATGACGAAAACCTTTAACAAGTCTAGCTTTGAAAGTCTCAACTTTTCCATTTACACCAAGTAATCTTCTCAAGATATACTTGCTCCTGATGGGGATTTTACCGTTCAGATATAGCAACCAAAGTCCATACTTTGTTGGTGTATAAGGATTCCATCTCAGATCGATAAACATCCAGCCATTCATACAGAGTCTCACTCCTGATGGCCAGCTCGAAACTAGTTGGGTCATCATCTCATGATGCAATCCTCGCTCCCACTGTCATAGAGAAACCGAAGTATCTCTCATGTGGGTGAGGAACCCTGCTAGATCGGCGGAGAGGCTGAGGTTCGTTGGTATCTACTGAATCCTTTGGTTCTGTCAAATCATCAGCTGCAGTTTGTATAGCTGGAACATTTCCAGTTGTACATAACTGACATTGCCTCGAGCTTGTCCGGATTTTCCTTTTTAGACATAGGCCGGAAAACCCCAAATCTTAAGGAACTTAAGATATGGGCTCTTCCCTTTCTATATCACATATGAAGTGGTAGGAAACTGATTTGATTTGAACCCTAATTCAATAGGTATGCAGCTTCTCAAGTGCATAACCCCCTAAAAGGAAATAGGTAACTCAGTATTACTCATCATAGAGCACACCTTATCATATAGGGTGTATCTGCTCCGCCCCGATATACCATCGTGCTATGGTGTATTCGAAGGAGTAATGCTGAGAGAGAATCTCATTCTTCTTTAGAATAGTCCAGGATTTCCGTGCTCAAGTATTCTCCTCCTTGATCTCATCAAAGGACATAATACTTATACCCGTATTTTGGTTCTTTACTTCTAACTTATATTCTGTGAATATCTCAAAAGATTCGGACTTGTGTTTCAACAAGAACATATGTCTGAATCTAAAGAGATCATCAGAGAACGTAATGAAGTATCAAGAACCAGTCCGGGCATGTGTAGACAGGGGACCTTCCATACATCAACATGTATCAATCCCAAGAGTTCACTAACTCTTTCTCTATTTCCAATAAACAGGGCTATGGTCATCTAATCTTTGTGACATGACTGGCAAGTTTTCACAAGATGTAAATTCAAACAGATTTAAATATGCATCTTTGTGCAACTTAGCTAGTCGGGTCGCATTGATATGACCTAGTCTACAATACCTCAAGAAGGATCCGTTCATTTCTGAACTCTTCCTCTTGTGTGTGATCCGTATACTAAGAACTGTAGTTTGATTTAGAACATCAATGCTTTTAGATAATGTGCCTGAACCGATCAACTTTTGATATAGGAAATGTTCAAGACATTATCCAACAATACAAAATTTTATCATTTCTTTACTAATAAAGAGACTGAAATGATTTTGTAAATCAGGTTCGGTTTCTAATAACATTCGTTCAGAATCATTGTATTGGTAATACAGGGTGACAGTGACTGACAGACTTGGCTGCAACTCTTGCCCTGTTTTCTGCCTCATGAAACTTATCACCCGTTCTCATTTCTCTACCTTTCTGTAGCCCTATGTAACAGATTACATATCTGGGATCCTGATCCGGTATCATATACCCAGGATGCGGAGAATACTGAGAAACAGTTCTTTGTAACGAACACACCCGAAGATGATGCATCATATGCACTTTCTTCGTTTCCCCAATTTCCTGCTCTGTCTTATAACAATTATAAGTTGGAGCGGGACCAACGTTCCCCAGCTCAGTATAACAAGTGGGTTCGGTCAATAATCTGTTTTATTATCTTGATTAAGGCGTGACATGGTCGCTACCAGGAGAGAGAGAGAAGAAAACACTCAGCGTGCGCTCTTGCAAGAATAGATTGGTTATTATTTTATCTAATCAGGATGGCTCCCACTGCTTTTTATCAAATCTTCCTTCAAACCCTAAAAGGAAAGACTAGCCGGGATTAATTACACACTACAAGTTCGCCAATCTTTCAGCCAGGCCAGTGTCGGTACTTTGAGGGAGGTCCCCCGTGCTTTCGCACGAACCTAATTAATGTAAACCTCATTTTTCCAGAGGCGTAACCTCGTTGACACCTTTCTAGACACCTACTTGATCGGCTAATTGCAATGTGTAAAACTCTCCCAGGAGTAACTCTTACACGCAGCGGGTATCGGGATCCAACTATCTCATAGAAGGTATGCAATCTCATTGCAAATTTCAACACTTGAAATTCCCGATAATTTTGCCCCTAGCGTCCTATGACCTTGACGCAGGCCAACAAACCATAGTCCGCTAGTCAAGTTCAACCCGTCATTTCCTGATTGAATTAAACCCACCCGCACGACCCTTGACGCAGGCCAACAAAGTCGCACGACTACCCTAATCCAATCTGCATCATATGCATAAGCAGATAAATACTAGTTAGCTACCGCACACTACGCCTTGACGCAGGCCAACAAACGTAGCACGAATACTAAATAGGACTTATCTGAAATGACGGAGGGCTACGACAGGTTTTTCTGAAAACCTATTGCGTAATGAACTTGATATCGTTGTAGAATCAAATGATTTTTAAAATGGAGTGTTTCTGAGGCTTTTCTAGTTTTGCTAAAGGAGTCACTCCCGGTGAAGGGATCGTCGGTCCTTTCCTCGTCGAATGAGGTGCGGGATATATCATATATATCACTTTGCAAAGCAAAAACTCTTAAAAGCAATCAAAAGACAAACCGAGGGTGTAGCATCTGCCAGTTATTGCTAAAGGAGTCACTCCTGGTGAAGGGATCTCGGTCCTTTCCTTATCGAATAAGGTGCAGGATATATCACATATACCTCTGTGCAAAGTAAGAACTGTAGCTACCTATTTTATTTTGAAATTCGATTTTACAACATCTTAGGTTTCTTTTATTTCATTAATCACATTAATGAATTCCCATCATTTAAGTACCTAAACATCACAGATAAATACGACGTACACTTATGCCATCCGCATTCGTCTCGATGTCCCCTCATGCACCGTTAGGTTAGGTAACTAACGGCAGAGCGGGGCAGGGCTAGCGCGGGTGTAAAACATATGTAACGTCTATATAATATATCATATATACTATATACTGTATCTATCACAGAACATCACATGATCTCATCACAGATATCGCAGCAGAAGAATCATATGAAATATTGGATATACTAGGACGTCCGTGTTTTCAATACGAGCCAGTATAAAACACGGATTCCACGGTCGTGATGAATAGCCAAACCCACACCCCTAGACCCCTACGAGAGCGGCAAGCAACCCTACCAATTCTAGAGTTAGGAGACCCGGACTCGACTCCTCGAGTTGGTCTCCCTCTGGACCCCAGAACCCGGTTACTTGTGCTCCCCTCCTTGGGTCTATCCTAGTGCGGAAAAGTAAATAATATGCAAAAGGTGACTACTTCCGCAACCTGGAAGTGCCCCAATAAAAGAATATTACATACAGTTTTTACATGAATGAAAATGAAAAACACTCATCTCACATAAAAACCCCCCGGCTATTCAAACACGACGATCCAATATAACATATCTAGCAACACATAACATCACATGTCATCAACGTAAGTAAACATGCGTATCCCAATTGTCGTTGACATATAGCAACGAAACCGGCGATATCACATATTACACTTACGGTCACAGAAAAGAAAGTGTAAAACTACAACAGTTGGAATCCGCAACCTCCTCAGACATCGCATGCCTGACCAAATGAATTACTTAGACATCGCATGCCTAACAATTATAAACCCCGCATTTTAGTCTCTATATCGAAAACTCTTTTCAATATTAAGTCGGGCAATTCAACAAGATTCCCGAAATTCTGATCGAATGCTCGTCGCAAACTTTAGTAGGCGGCCGCACCCCCGACGCCGTCGACAAAGTGCACCAAGGCGGAACACCGCTGCCGCGAGCACCCAAACGGATGCTTTCGGCGACGGGGTTCTCCTACAGTCACTTGGTCGGGGCTATGGGGCGTAGCAGTCTATTAAGTTTACCCGGCGAGTATCCGCGTACACTACGTGATTGCGACGGACTTTTGATCATATCAAAATTCCGTGGCAACCGATCAAGTGAGACTAAACTGCTATGTTTATAACATTCATTCAGTTATCCTATAACTATGTGTGAATTCCAAGTATTGTATCACATTCCAGATAATTAGAAAATGTTAAACTTTCCGATCGAACATTCGAACACCCAAGTTTTCCCGAAACAAATCAACACATGAAACAAGTTTAAAAACATCCAGTTCATGCCTCAGTACCAACGGTCCAGCCGTAGAAGGGTCAAGCCAACGCCTCACATGTGGCACGTCGTACTGCCCCAAACCCGAAGGTTCAAAGGGCAGTTCAAGACGGTCACATAATCGAGTTAAGGTTTGTTGTCTTCTAGAGGGTCCATCGCGTTACTTGCACTACTTAGAACGTCTTTAAACTACGGAAAAATCCAACACTTGGAAATTTCCCGACAGGGGAAAAATTGGGTATTTATATCCGATCGAACTTTTTAACATATTCAAATATTATCCGGAAAACACATAGACAAAATCTGATACTCCGATCGAAACTTCGAATCCCCAAAACAACCCCAGAAAATTCAACTCTTGAATTAATATTAAAAATTTCCAGAAAACTCAGCATTAAAATTTAAGAGTTACTGTGCAAAAAGTACTGGGATAAGGGACAAACTTGCCGCGGAACCGCCGCATTAGCCATGCTAATGCCGCGGTTCCGCCGCACTGTAGTGGAATCATGGGTACGGGCTTCATAGTAATTCTTACAATTCCCTGCTGAATTTTCTGCATATTTTTAATGTGGAAAAATCCCCGAAATTAAAAAATGTACAGAGAGCATGTTTTGAATTAGGGTTTCGGTTCGATCGGACTTCAAACTCCGTCTGGACATCGTCTAAGGCTCTAGCTAGGCTCTGATACCACTGTAGGGTTCCTAGGCACTCTCAAGAGGTCTCACAAGGCATCAACCATGCCAATTTCAAAAATTACGGTGCCGAGAAACTCTAATACGGATCGTTAACTAGAATTCTAGGCGAAAACAATAAGTAGTTAACAACTTAACTACGAGTAGACGGAAAATACAACCTTTGTAGATCCGGTCTTCCACCTCCATAGCTCCGCAATAAAGTCTCCTCGCTGTCCATATCAAATCCCGGGCTCTAGCGTCGGCTTCATCGGAGAAATGGGCGGGCAAGGTCGTCGGCGACGATGCCGAAGATGATCTACGTCGAGGCATCACTAGATCAAGCTCCCACTTCACCAAGTCATGAAACTTGTGAAGAAAACACACTCTACTACTTGGCAAGAGGTAGAGGATGAAGAAATAGGAAGTGGGTAGACTTTAGAATTGGATTTCTCACTCTAATTCATCAATCACCATTGATGGTCAAGCTTTTTCTTCTTGTGAAGAAGAAGAAGAAGATGAAGAAAGAATTATGATAAGTTATTAAAATGAAAAGGAAAATGAATACTTATCATAATATTAACCTTAGTTTAGTGTAGAGAATGGACCATGGTTAGATATGATGGTTAGGGTTAAGCAAGAGACAAGAATGGTGGACTAGGTCAAAGTTTCATGAAGTTTCAACTAAACTACAAAACTAGCAACCATTCTTTTCTCATCTTTTCAAAATAAATAAATAAATAAATAAATAAGTAAGAAAAGAAAACCCTAATCATTAGTTTAACCATGGCTTAATTCTTTACACTTAACCAAGTATACATGTATCATCAAACATGATACAAACAAGTGCACAAAAGTATATCACATATACAACTTGCACAATTCAAGTGAGAAAATCCATTTAAAGTGAACCAATACTAGTTAATGCAAAGTAATATATCAAATATATAATTATACATTAAATCATTAAATCAATACTTGATTCAATGATCCGGTCATGTCGCACACAACCGACTAGTATACAATGTATCGGCTTATCGAATCAATCCTTGATTCGATAACTAGGTTATATCGCATACAACCATTCGACACATTCGTCGCGAGAATGGAATACGGTATCACATACACGCATTATTCTCGGTCCCGCACATATCTCATATGCGCTCCTATTTCGTTTCGCTTGAGCCAGGAAACCTCTGTGTAGGATTCTAAAGACTCGTCAATACGCCGGTAGCAGGTGATGATCATATCAAACACCCACAAGCCGCAAGCGGTCTGCTAAACGTAACGGCCACCCGGGTATTGAGCGATCAGAAGATCGACGAGCAAGCCCGCTCACTCCAGTGAATCCAACCAGTAACACTGCCGTACAGTCCGGTCTGATCGTCTGATATGTCGCATATCTCGCCTAGGGGTGGTTAACGTCAGAACCCAATAGCTCGATAAGTCGTGTCGATATGAGGTCTATAACAGTTCGAGAAACTACTGGTAACACTTACCAGTAAATCTGAGCAACCTTGGCCAGGGATTTCAGGTTATAGCCAATCGAACACAGCGCAACATCAACTCCCTATACCGGGAGAGACGAATCCCCTCCTATCGCTCATTGCCTCCATGTGACTCGGGACTGTACCCAAAAACCACCGTTTTGCACGCCCTCTTGGACGTGGTAAGGTGGAAATCAATGCATAGTGGGAACCACACAAGACTCTATGACGATCTTGGGTCAACAGACTACTCTGTACCAGTGTCACCAGAGAACTGCCATCTGACGTAAGGTATAATACCATCTGGGAGTTCTCGGCGAGTCCGTCCAGTGTACCCAGTCTCCACTGAGCACCCGTATATCATCTCTGATGTCAAACACCAATGGATATGAGATCATCCATCGCTCATCTGTATGGGTCGAGAAGGTACACGCTAGTCTACTCTGGTATATCGATGCCCCGTCTCGATACACCCACGACTAGGGACTTTGAAGGATGTACTTATGGACTACCATGTCCCCACTAGTATGATCCGCATCATAGTCCAGGTAGTCAAGTACACATCCTAAGGGCTTTACCAACATGTAATAGAGAGACAATCAGTGTACACGTTAAGGTAAAGTACAACCAGATAGCATACTATCATGTCGAGCAAGAAAGTCCTCCCTATATATGTCCCAGCATCCACTACAATATACATCCGATGTACAGTAATGGCCTCTAGGGCATACATATAACTAACACTAGCTTCGAGCAGGCCATCACGAGTGGCTACTCAGTGAAATGGCTGGATGCTATGCGGTCCGAGATGGAATCCATGTACACCTACAAAGTATGGACTTTGGAAGATGCTCCTGAAGGGGTAAAACCCATTGGGAGCAAGTGGATCTTCAAGAAAAAACTTGGGGTAGATGGGAAAGTGGAGACTTTCAAACCTAGACTTGTTGCAAAGGGTTTTCGTCAAAGACCAGGTGTGGACTATGATGAGACCTTTTCTCCAGTAGCTATGCTTAAATCCATCCGGATCATGCTTGCCATCGCTGCATATCATGACTACGAAATCTGGCAAATGGATGTTAAGACCGCCTTTCTAAGCGGTGATTTAGAAGAGTGCGTGTACATGACTCAGCCAGAGGGCTTCGTAGATAGTGGGAGCAGCGGGAAGGTGTGCAAGATGCTTAAATCCATTTATGGATTAAAGCAAGCATCGCGGAGTTGGAACATCTGCTTTGACGTCGTTATCAAAGAGTTTGATTTCGTCAAAAACGTAGATGAACCTTGTATTTACAAGAAGGAAGCAGGGAGTAAAGTTGTCTTCCTCGTATTGTACGTGGACGACATACTCCTGATAGGAAATGACATTCCTATGCTGCAATCGGTCAAGCTCTTCTTATCACAAAGATTCTCAATGAAAGATCTAGGTGATGCCTCCTGCATATTGGGAATCAGGATCTATAGAGATAGATGTAAAAGGATATTGGGATTGTCCCAGTCCAGGTACATTGACACTATACTAAAGAGGTTTTGTATGGAAGAATCCAAGCGTGGGAACTTACCCACAATCTCTGGAGTCACTCTCTCCAAAGAGATGTCTCCCAATACTGATTTGGAGAGAGCTCGCATGCAAGGGATACCCTATGCTTCGGCTGTAGGCTCTATCATGTACGCGATGCTATGTACCAGACCCGATGTAGCATACTCACTAAGTATAGTGAGTAGGTATCAAGCTGATCCTGGAGAGAGTCACTGGACAGCTGTGAAGAGCATTCTCAAGTACTTACGAAGGACTAAGGAGATGCTCTTGGTGTATGGTAACGGAGAACTCCAAGTGGAGTCCTTTACCGATTCGAGCTTCCAGAGTGATAAGGACGACTCTAAGTCGCAGTCGGGATTTGTCTTTACCCTTTACGGATGGGCGGTTAGCTGGAAGGGTTTCAAGCAGGAAACCGTGGCAGACTCGACGATGGAGGCTGAATACAACGCTGCCAACGATGCTGCCAAAGAGGCTGTCTGGATCAAGAAGTTCATTACTGAACTTGGAGTGGTTCCATCCATTGAGAATCCAATACCTTTGTATTGCGATAACAATGGAGCGGTGGCTTTAGCCAAGGAACCCAGGTCCCATCAGCGATCCAGGCATATTCTGAGGCGGTATCACCTGATCCGGGAGATAGTTGATCGCCGGGAGATCGAGGTCAGGAGGGTTGACACGAAGAACAACACAGCGGATCCACACATGAAGGCCATTCCCCAGATACAGTTTGAGAAACTCTTCGGGATGCTCGGTATGCGATACTACAGCAGCTGGCCCTAGTGTAAGTGGGAGATTGTTAGTTGTATGTATGCCCTAGAGGCCAGTATTGTATATATGATGTATATTATATTGGATGCTTGGACATATATAGAGATGACTTTCTTGCTCGATATGATAGTATGCTATCTGGTTGCTCTTTATCTTAACATGTATACTTGTCTCTTTATACTGTCTTATGGTTACATGTTGGTAAAGCCCTTAGGATGTGTACTTGACTACCTGGACTATGATGCGGATCATACTAGTGGGGACATGGTAGTCCATAAGTACATCCTTCAAGGTCCCTAGTCGTGGGTGTATCGAGATGGGGCATCGATATACCAGTGTAGACTAGCGTATACGCTTCTCGACCCATGAGATGGGCGATGGATGATCCCATATCCATTGGTGTTTGACATCAGAGATGGTATACGGGTGCTCAGTGGAGACTAGGTGTAAGTGCACGGCGGCGCCCCGGCCGTCAATCCGACGCCGGAATGCGGAAGCGATGCTTAACTTTAATTTTTCAAACTGGCACCACCGCGCACTATATACCCGGATCGTGCCATTAAACTAGTTCTAGCTAACTACAAGATGGGGAAGAGAGATATACCGAGCGATCCGTGTCCTCCGGTCTTCTCGCCGTCGTCCCGATCTCCCCGTGGAATCTCCGGTCTCCACCTCGTCGCCGGAAGGGCACCACGTCGCCTGCTTCTTTTACGGGCTCCCACCTCTATACCGAGGCAACTCGGGCACGAATTTGGCGAGTCGACGTTGCCAAGATTTGCTGTAGAATATAGTGTAGAACCATGTCTCATTTTGGGGTTGTGGAGGTTGCCATATGGTGGAGGAAATGATATAAGCTTTTGGAGATGGTGTTGTGGGATTTTTCCAAAGCCAAAAGAGAACAAAATCCCACATATTAAATTTTGGACAGCCCACCTTTATCTTGGCCGGCCATGGCTTGGTGGGAGAGGATAATACCAAGGGGTTGTGTGTGTGGATCAAATGATACAAGAGAGAGAGAGAGAAAAGAGATCATGAACAAGCATGATAACAAGCTAAATCCAACACTCCACCACAACCATCATGACATCCAAAGTCAAGCAATCATGGAAAAAGAAAGTCAAGTGAGGTCAATGGATGGTGCACCATCATGATACAACAATATGCAAAGACCCCCTTCCAAATTGCTTATTTGCACAAATGCTAATAAGCCCTCCTCCACCAATCTTCGGCCAATGAAAGATACAAAGAAATATGGCCGAAACGGAAAGCAAACCGGCAACTCCAGAAAACTGGTCCCGTAATAAATAACAGGAAAACCCCGATACTGTGTATACACACCCGCATCTGTATTCCGACCGGATACAAATGCAATGAGACAAAATCTACACTCTACTATACTAGGATCTGGCTTAAACCAAAGCCGGCTAGTATTATCCGTCCGATCCTGATCCATGCAATACCGCACGTATCTGATCGAACCCTGCCATATCTCCATAGGGCCTCTACAGCGTTTCACTCGAAAACTTGAGTAACTGAATGTGGGGGACTCTAAAGACTCGTCAATACTATGGCTGTGGATTTAACCACTAGCACGTCAGAGGTATTAGCCATACATGACGGGCCACCAGCTTTTGACCAAAAGGGACGTCGATGAGCGAACTCATCCTGACACCCTACTGAGCCTGTCAGTGACAATATTCGTACAGTCCGTTCCGTTCGTCTATGAGCATCGCATGGCGGGCCTAGGGGGTTGGTAAAAGTCAGACCCCCAAAAGCGGTACAAGTCGTGTCAGATATCAGCCTAGAACACCCTGAGATACTGCTGGAATACCTACCAGTAAATCTCCTGCTTTGGCCAAGGACTTTTCATGTTCTGGCTCTCCTAGACACAGCGCGACCTCACCCCCAATACCGGGAGAGACGAACCCCTGAAGATCCGCTCACTGCCTCCATGTGGCTCGGGACTGTACCCAACTAAAACCTGTTTGCACGTCTCCTTTGAGCGTGGTAGGGTAGTAATCAAAGTACAGTGGGAACTCACACGAGACAAATGACGATCCTCAGGTCGATGAACTAACCTGTACACATGTCACCAGGGAACTGCTATCTGACGTCAGGTATAAGACCAACTAGCATGTTCCCGGCGAGTCCTGTCCGGTGTACTCATAACCCAATGAGCACCTGTACACATCTTAGGTGAACCAACTGACACCAGCGGTTTGTGAGACCGGCCACCGCCCCTCGTCGGGGTCTCGAATGTATACACTAGTCTACTCTGGAGTATCGATGCCCTGTCTCGAAACTCCCACGACTAGGGACCTTTTAAGGATGTGCTTATAGACTACCAGCTCTCACGTATATGATCGCCCTCATACTGCTGGCAGTCAAGCAAGAATCCTAGGGGCTCTATCAACGTGTAATAGAGACCTGTCAGGTCACATAAAGCAGTACACGATGATAAAGATAAACCAGATAGCATACTATCATCTTGAGTAAGACTGTCCTACCGGGATAGGTCCTCCCTCAATCATTGCAATCACGTGCCTGTGATCCAATAATTGACTCTGAGGGCACTATCTCCAACAATTTCCCACTTGCACTCAAGGCTAATTATTGCGATGTCGCATACTCACAGCCCGTGTGATACCGAACACCCAACTCCTCTACTAGTCAGTCTCACAAAACCTGTTTGCGAAACTATTGCGTTCGAGGAATAGCCTCAGTGAGTGGATCCGCCTTGATGTTTCTTTCTATGTCTCTCTATATCTCAAGTTCGCGGAGAAAGCCATTTGCCGAAGTGAGCAATACCTGTCTTAGAATGTGTCTGGATGTCTGATGGGATCTAGCTCATAAATGAACTCCAAATCCAAACTTCTTAGACTGTATCGTCAACTGAACTTAATCAGTATCCTGCGCCATGCCTCCCTCAGTATTGCCTTGGACCACCTGTCCAAAATACTGCCCCTCGTAAGAAGGAAAACTATAACTCTGACAACCTCCTTGTCGTCCAGGTCACCTTGGAAGCCTGAAATGATAACTGTCTCCCGAATGAGGCTGTCGTTATCATATCCCTAAAACATCTACTTATGTTCTAAAACTGCTTCCGACTGTTTCTCCAGGATTGGATCAATGTCAACTTATTGCATCTAGTGCAAGAACAACATCTGGTGTGGTACTTGACATCTCATGATTGACTCAATTGTCTAAGCAAGTGATCTGCCAATCATGCACATCCCTCTCCCCTTTAGTCTGTAAGACACCTTTAGAGAGGGTGACTCCATTACCTGCAGGTACACTACCGTGCCAGGAGTCGTCCATTCTAAATACTCTTAGAATGCTGTCTAAGTACCCTGATTGGGAAACCACCCAAATCTAGATCTAAAACCATAGATCCAGTAACCAGTATGTCTGATATAATGTCCAAGTCCCATGTGGAGAAACAACTGTGTGACGACCAAAGTATAACCGATCGTAGTATAGGAATTTCCTTTCCTATTCTGTGTATGTCATCCAAATACTAGGACAACACACCCTACTACCTTTTCAACAGATCCATCCCCTATTCTGATGAAGTCAAATCTATGACTGTCATATCAGAAATAGATGATCTATCTCCGCTATATCTGCTTTAGTCTATAAATAGACATAAGCCACCTGTCCACCAATGCTTCCGCTGCTCCCACTGACTACGACAACCCTCTGGCAGAGTCATATAGACGTACACTTCTAAAACCAGTTCAGAACGACGCTATACTCATCCTCCTGCCGGGTCTCACAGTCTGGAACAACAACAATGGCAAGTCTGGGTAAACAAGAACTCCCCTGTCACTGTCCTTGAGTCTACTGGAGTACCTCTCGGGTGCCTGAAGTTACCCACCTTATCTGCGGAGTGGCCAATGGAATGTCAAACCAGATTGAATCTTTAGGTTCCTATCAAATCTTCAGTAATCGTTTGCGGTTCTGGAATCACTTCCAGTTCTACCATACTCCCACTACTGTTTTCTGAAAAAAAATCCGTTTTTATTAAAACTGTGGTGAGTCTAGAACAATATCACTATTGATCTTCCAGATGGTAGAAAGTCAACCCTCGTCATAGCCTGGGTCAACCCACAAACAGCCATTACAGAAACGTGCCTTGAGTTATCCAGAGTCTGGTTTTAAGCATAAGCCGGACAACTCCCCGTACCTTAACATCGTTAAGATATGAACTGTTCTATATCCAATATAGAACTAGAGGCACTGATTTAATTGAACCAGATTCAAATCATGCAGCTGTCTCCAGTGCATGTCAACTAAATGGAAGGAGGCCGATCAGCGTTACTCAACTTAGGAATGCTTCCAATTATGAGTAACCTGAAAGAGAAGCAAGTTCTCTTAATCACTACTATCAACTGAATACCATACACAAGTATCTACATCTTCGATCACTTTGAAGAATCCCGATACTTGTAATACCTGGTTCTCTACTTTATTCAAATACCTATAACTTCTCAAAATTCGGACCCTGTGTTTCCATGAAACACCTGTCTAAAAACTAGAGAAGTCATAAGTAAACCGAATATAGTACGAGGACCAACCCCTCTGTCCTGATGGACCCTGGACAACATACAATACTCTGTATAAGTCCCTTGAGTCTGATAACTCATTCACTGTGTGTCGTAGGTTGAAAACTGTACTTATGGTTAAGAAGAATTACACCGCTGTTTAATGCTCCTTACCTAACCATCCACTGATATAGGTAAATGTCATAGACATAATTTCAAAAAGGTATATCCCACTCTATGAAAATAGATGTACAGATACATCGATTTGAAATTGGTGCATAACAGCGGATATTCAAAACCAAATATTTGCCGACCGGCAAACAGCCCAGGCGACTTCCTCAAATATCACCGATTACAACGAGTCCCGATATAATGAGGATGATCACCCAATTCCCAATAACTTACTCCCACTCATCATCTGTAAAACCATACAGATGTGAGAAACATACCTGGTAAACATACCCTGGAGTAAGTATCTAATCGGGAAATCAGTTTTCCTTTAACAGTACACAGTGAAACTGAAACATAGAAGTGTTTCGATGGGGTATCCCGGTATTCCTAGTAATGCCTCTTCCATTATCCAGATTCACAACTGTAACCGTGTAATTCTTTGCCATCTTTCCAAATCCCTTTCTATGTCTTTAGTCATTACCTTCTGTACACCCTTTTAGGCCAAATGGTTTTCTTCCTTCCCTACCGTTCGGCATCAGCCTATGGTTTGGAAGAAGACTATCCAATAAGCATAATGGGTGTACTGTCCTAATCCTAGGAACACTTGCAATGAGAGAAGGTGAAGATAAAAGACAACCGAATAAACCTTATTCCTATTTCTCCTAAACCAGAATCCATCCCCGAACTGGAACAAGTTCCTTTCGAGTTCGTATATAACCATACGATGGAGTATCCAATAAACTGTGGATCTTCGTAGTGATACGGAGTGTTCTGGAGAAATACAAAGGTGATTTAGGATTGGCGAATAAATACTTGGTTTGGTCGTGAATATCAGTTGCAATTTACTTTGCCCTCTTACTAATCCCTTGCTTTGTCTTAACTTAATACCTTCTGTACACCATCGTTAGGCTAATTGGTTTTCTTCATTCCCTACCGGTCGGCACCTGCCTATGGTTTGGAAGAAGACTATCCAATTGCGTAATAGGTGTACTATCTCCTAAACCAAGGAGTACTCGCAACCTGAGAGAAGGTAAAAGGAAAAGACAACTGAATAGTCCTATTCGTTTTCTCCAGAACCGGAAACCATCCTTGAATAAATTCCTTCGAGTTCGTATCTAACCATACGATGGTTTTGTCCAATGGAAGTGGACGTTCGTAGTAATACGGGGTGTCCTGGAGAAAAGGGTAAAAGTAGGAGTGGCAATGAGGTTTGCAACTCTGACAATCCAAAAGCCAGTGTTTAAGAAGGTTCGGTTAATTTTGGTCACTGAGTCATAGTCTTAGGGTCGGGTCAATAGTCGCTGCCAGAGAGAGAGAGAGAAGAAACACTCAGCGTGCACTCTAACCTAGATCAGAATGGTTACCATTTTATCTAATCTGGAAACCTCCCACTGTACCATCAAACTCTCCTCCAAACCTGAAAGAAGAATTAGTCGGGATCACCCGAGAAGTAAACCAACTCATCAGTGGGAATCGGGATCCAACTATCATCGCATGATAACATGACGGAATCCGCTCACGCTATCACACTCCAGAAGGTATGCGCATATCTGGCAAGTTTCAGTTTCTTTAGAAACCCCCGATGTGATTTTTGCCCCATGCTCTTATGACCTTGGCGTGAGGTCAAAATATCATAAGTCATATGTCAAGTTCTACCCGTCATTGTCCAGGTTAATTTGAACCCACCCGTACATACCCTTGATGAAGGCCAAAATAGTAGTACGACTGTCCCAAACCAACGCATCTATCTATGCAACAGATAAATACCCGGCAGCTACCAATCACTATGCCTTGGCGTGAGGTCAAAATACATAGCTTGAATACTACCGAATATTTAACTGAAATGACGGAGGGCTACGAATGGTTTCTGGCGAAAACCTTTAACGTAATGAACTTGATATCGTTGAAGGAACGGATAGCTTTTTAGAAAAATATAGTGATGAAAACCTTTGCTAAAGAGGTCACTCCCGGTGAAGGATCTCGGCTCTTTCCCCGTAGAATGAGGTGCAGGATATTCCAACTGAATATCACGGTGCAAAGCAAAAGTAATCGGCTATAGTGAAGTTAATGCCCTGACGCAAACATTTTGTCCAAGGGGTCACTCCCGGTGAAGGGATCTCGGCCCTTGCCTCATCGACTGAGGAGCAAGATATTCCAACTGAATACCACGATGCAAAACAAAAGTGAACGTCCTTGCAATAACAGCTTTTTGAAAAGTGTTCCAACAACATCAATTAGGTTTTTTTTTAACTTGCATTGATCCGAATCAACGCAGTCCCATCAATTGATCACACCACAAAGAACGAAAATATACTGATGTACGTATATGCCATCCGCATTCGCCACTGGGTCCCGTCATTACCCGTTAGGTTAGCTAACTAACGACAGAGCGGGGACTGGACTAGTGCGGATGCAAAACATATACAACATCTACTAATATATATACCAATATATAATTTTCGCTCAAGGCGTGATAAAATGCAACATCACAGAAATGTACAACATCAGAGAACAATACAGATATCTGGGATCCCCGGGTTTCACAGAGCCACTACTGAAACCCGACGTTCCCCTGGTCGTGTGGATAGCCTGTGCAATGAAATCTTAGACCCCTACGGGCACGGCAAGTTACCCGCCAAAACCTGAAGCGAGGCAGCCCCCTTCAGCACCGTGAATGGACCACCCAGCACTTCACGGAATCCGGTAACTTGGGCACCCCTCCTGGGTCAACCTGTACCCCCTACGAGTGCGGCGAATAGCCCGCCAATTCTAGAGTGAAGCCCCCTCCGTCTCAATGCCATGAGATGCGGGCCCGTTGCACTCTAGAACCCGGCTATCCGTGCACCCCACCTTGGGGTAATCCTAGTACAGAAAGTAAAATATACATACAACGGGTACATCGACCGCAACCTGGTCGTGCCACAAAATAATAATACAAACAGCCAGTGACGGCAGTCCACATGTCGGACGCTCGCCCCGCAATATCAAATGTACATAATACAACCAAATCTGTACTACCATTGCATCCAGGCTATCCCCCACGACCGATCCGCAACAACACAGCAATACACAGAACATCAACGTGAATGTCACGTTCGCAAATCCGTCTAACCGGGCTATAGCAGTTAGACAGGATTTACCGATCAAGTGACATTCACGGTCGCAGATATAATGTAAATACTGTGAACTAATGTGTTTAAAATTTTCTGATCGATCAAATTTTACCAAGTGGGCCCCCAAGTACTACTGTAGCACATCAAGAAATTCTGGGCCCAAAAATAACATTCCAGAAACCACATTTTCAAGTCTGGAGGCCTCTGTAAAAAATTGGTGTACTGATCTGTCAAAACAACGGCGTAACCGCGGCCCAAGCATGGGTTTGGCCGCGGTTCCACGGTCGAATAATGAGATCTCGCGACCAAATTTTTACAGTAGGCTTATACTTCCCTGCACAGTATTCTGAGACTACCTGAAAAAATTTTCGAGCCAGAAAAAAATCGACAGAAAACTGATGCAAAGAAAAATACGGTTTTTGGAAAATTGTTCGATCGAAAATGTAAAACACATTAGACAAAGCTAGACTATGTTAATGGCGAGGCTCTGATACCACTGTAAGTGCACGGCGGCGCCCCGGTCGTCAATCCGACGCCGGAATGCGGAAGCGATGGTTAACTTTAATTTTTCAAACTGGTACCACCGCGCACTATATACCCGGATCGTGCCATTAAACTAGTTCTAGCTAACTACAGGATGGAGAAGAGAGATATACCGAGCGATCCGTGTCCTCCGGTCTTCTCGCCGTCGTCCCGATCTCCCCGCGGAATCTAAGGTCTCCACCTCGTCGCGGGAAGGGCACCACGTCGCCTGCTTCTTTTACGGGCTCCCACCTCTATACCGAGGCAACTCGGACACAAAGTTGGCGAGTCGACGTGCCCAAGATTTGCTGTAGAATATAGTGTAGAACCATGTCTCATTTTGGGGTTGTGGAGGTTGCCATATGGTGGAGGAAATGATATAAGCTTTTGGAGATGGTGTTGTGGGATTTTTCTAAAGCCAAAAGAGAACAAAATCCCACATATCAAATTTTGGACAGCCCACCTTTATCTTGGCCGGCCATGTCTTGGTGGGAGAGGATAATACTAAGGGTGGGTGTGGATCAAATGATACAAGAGAGAGAGAGAGAAAAGAGATCATGAACAAGCATGATAACAAGCTAAATCCAACACTCCACCACAACCATCATGACATCCAAAGTCAAGCAATCATGGAAAAAGAAAGTCAAGTGAGGTCAATGGATGGTGCACCATCATGATACAACAATATGCAAAGACCCCCTTCCAAATTGCTTATTTGCACAAATGCAAATAAGCCCTCCTCCACCAATCTTCGGCCAATGAAAGATACAAAGAAATATGGCCGAAATGGAAAGCAAACTGGCAACTCCAAAAAACTGGTCCCGTAATAAATTACAGGAAAACCCCGATACTGTGTATACACACCCGCATCTGTATTCCGACCGGATACAAATGCAATGAGACAAAATCTACACTGTACTATACTAGGATCCGTCTTAAACCAAAGCCGGCTAGTATTATCCGTCCGATCCTGATCCGTGCAATACCGCACGTATCTGATCGAACACTGCCATATCTCCATAGGGCCTCTACAGCGTTTCACCCGAAAACTTGAGTAACTGAATGTGGGGGACTCTAAAGACTCGTCAATACTATGGCTGTGGATTTAACCACTAGCACGTCAGAGGTATTAGCCATACGTGACGGGCTGCCAGCTATTGACCAAAAGGGACGTCGATGAGCGAACTCATCCTGACACTCTACCGAGCCTGTCAGTGACAATATCCGTACAGTCCGGTCCGTTCGTCTATGAGCATCGCATAGCGGGCCTAGGGGGTTGGTAAAAGTCAGACCCCCAAAAGCGGTACAAGTCGTGTCAGAGATCAGCCCAGAACACCCTGAGATACTACTGGAATACCTACCAGTAAATCTCCTGCCTTGGCCAAGGACTTTTCATGTTCTGGCTCTCCTAGACACAGCGTGACCTCACCCCCTATACCGGAAGAGACGAACCCCTGAAGATCCGCTCACTGCCTCCATGTGGCTCGGGACTGTACCCAACTAAAACCTGTTTGCACGTCTCCTTTGAGCGTGGTAGGGTAGTAATCAAAGTACAGTGGGAACTCACACGAGACAAATGATGATCCTCAGGTCGATGAACTAACCTGTACACATGTCACCGGGGAACTGCTATCTGACGTCGGGTATAAGACCAACTAGCATGTTCCCGGCGAGTCCTGTCCGGTGTACTCATAACCCAATGAGCACCTGTACACATTTTAGGTGAACCAACTGACACCGGCGGCTTGTGAGACCGGCCACCGCCCCTCGTCGGGGTCTCGAATGTATACACTAGTCTACTCTGGAGTATCGATGCCCTGTCTCGAAACTCCCACGACTAGGGACCTTTTAAGGATGTGCTTATAGACTACCAGCTCTCACGTATATGATCGCCCTCATACTGCTGGCAGTCAAGCAAGAATCCTAGGCGCTCTATCAACGTGTAATAGCGACCTGTCAGGTCACCTAAAGCAGCACACGATGATAAAGATAAACCAGATAGCATACTATCATCTTGAGTAAGACTGTCCTACCGGGATAGGTACTCCCTCAATCATTGCAATCATGTGCCTGTGATCCAATAATTGACTCTGAGGGCACTATCTCCAACACTGGGTACACTGGACGGACTCGCCGAGAGCTCCCAGTTGGTATTATACCTCACGTCAGATGGCAGTTCTCTGGTGACACTTATACAGGTTAGTCTGTAGACCCGAGATCGTCATAGAGTCTTATATGATTCCTACTGTACTTTGATTTCCACCTTACCATGTCCATGAGGGCGTGCAAAACGGTGGTTTTTGGGTACAGTCCCAAGTCACATGGAGGCGATGAGCGATAGGAGGGGTTTCGTCTCTCCCGGTATTGGGGGTTGATGTTGCGCTGTGCTCGATTGGCCGTAACAGGGAAGTCCCTAGCCAGGGCTGATTCAGAGATTTGCTGGTAAGTGTTACCAGTTGTTTCTCGACCCGTTATGAGCCTCACATCGGCACGACTTATCGGTTATTGGGGTCTTACGTTTACCACCCCTAGACTTGATATGCGACATATCAGACGAGGAGACCGGACTGTACGGGAAGTGTTGCCGGTTGGCTCGACGGGAGTTGTAGCAGGTTCGCTTGTTCTCTTCTGATCGCTCAATACTCGGGTGGCCGTTACGTTTAGCTGACCGCTTGCGGCTTGGGGGTGCTTGATATGATCATTACCCACTGCCGGCGTATTGACGAGTCATAGAGTCCCACAAAGGAGTTACCTAGTCCAGGCGAAACGTTGTGGTGCGCGTATGTGATATGCGCATGGACCCGGTTAAAATGCGTGTATGAGATACCGTATATTAATCGGGCGGCTTGCTTTTGGTTGGGTCGTATGTGATATGACCGGATTGATAAATTAAGTGTTGATTTATCATTTAACCATTACTTTCTCACTAGAAATCCTTTCTTGTATTTTTTGATGTATGCATGCATGTATGCATTCTTTTATGTTTCATGCACATATGGATGTGCATGCACACATACATACATACATCATTCTTCATGGTTGCATATACATAGATGATGGTGGCAATATAAGACTCACACCTTGGTTAAATAATATGGATTATTATTTTATTTGTGTTAAAACAAAATAAAAAGGGAAAAAGTATAATTCATGGTTTGTTTCTACACTCTTCCTTAACCTAGCCATGCTCACTTACTTCTAACCATGGATTAACCTTCTCTTTGTGTTTTAACTCAAATTAAATAATATCTTAAACATTTAACCATGGTTTGAGATGAAGAGTGATAAATATATATACATATATTTTCATTTTCCTTTTAGAGTTAATCTTTTCTCTTCTTCTTAAAAAAGCCATCATCTTCTTCCTCCTTAATCTTTTGCTCTCTAGACTTTTGTAGTGTGCAAAATACTCATCAAGTTAGGATTTTGAAGTGAGAAAAGCCACCACAACATCATTCTACATAAGTCTTCCCCACTTGTTTAGAGTGTTAGCTTCCATTTTCATTCTTGATCTTGTGAAGTTGCTAGCTTGGACAAAGCGGACTCCGGGTGGATCATTGTTGACCTAGAGGAGTTCAAGCGGACCTTTTCCAAACCCCAAGTAGCCGAGGAGTCTAGCGTAGGGAGCTACAAAGGTTGTACTCTCAAAACCCTAGCTTTTCTTACTTGAGATGATGTGTAGTTTTTGAAACCCTAATTTTCTAGGAATGATTCTTTGTGTGTTCACTTAGCAACCTAAAAATTCAATTTTTGGTACATGTGATGCTTCCAAACCCTTCGTGTGGTGCTAGGTTAACCCAACACCATCCTAGTCACCTACTAGAAGCATCCACACACATGACTCACCCTATGACTCACCCTCAAGAAGAAAAGATAAATCCGCATTTAACCGAATGTTAAATATGGCTGATAGAAAACTGGAAACTGACAACTTCCAAAAGTGATCCTGAAACGAATTTCAGGATAACCCCGTATCATTATAAACATACCCGCATTTGTATTATGACCGAATACAAATGCAACTGAGACAAAGATATTATATCTACACAGCATAATACTCGGATCCGGCTTAAACCAAAGCCGACCAGTATTATCTGCCCGAAATATAACACGTGCGAAAACGCACGTGCATTTTCCGAACCTTGTCATAAAACCATACGGCCTCTACAACGTTTCGCCCGAACTTGGGAAACTGTCGGTGGGGGACTCTAATGACTCATCAACACACTGGCACTGGGTATAACCACTAGCACGTCAGAGGTACGAGCTGTACGTAACGTTTTCCTATGTATTGATTGGAAGGGAAGCTGAAGAGCGAACTCATTTATAAACCCTACTGAGCCTAACAGTGACAATATACATACAGTCCGGTCCGTTCGTCTAAAGAGTATCGCATATCGAGTCTAGGGGGGTGGATAAAGTCAGACTCCTAATAACGCAATAAATCATGTTGGCATGAAGCCCATCACCATCTGAGAAACTACTGATCCAAATCAGTAATTCTCCACTACCCGGCCAAGGATTTCTAGTGATGGCCACCCGTGCACTGTGCGACATCAACCCCCAATACCGGGAAAGACGAATCCCCGACGATCCGCTCACTGCCTCCATGTGGCTCGGGACTGTACCCAACTAAAACCTGTTTGCACGTCTCCTTTGAGCGTGGTAGGGTAGTAATCTAAGCACAATGGGAACTCATACGAGACAAATGACGATCTCAGGTCGACAAACTAATGTCACGAACCGAAAGAGCACGTGACTGGCCCTTGAACCATATGAAGTCTATAAGACCCTATCTGATCCAAGTAAGCCAAAAGCCCAGAAATCTAAAACCATTTTAAGAGTAAATAAAGAAACTGGTTTAAAGAAGTGAAGGTTTTTAAATAACTAAGCCGAATGTGCATTTTTAAAAGGTAAAGTCTTTTCTAAAAATTTCGGCAGAGTTTCTTTTGTAAATACTGGCCCCGAACGGGGTACAACAAGCACAACATATATACAATGATAAAAGGCATCCCCAAGCGGGAGCTAGCTTTTCGTCAAACGACGGTCACAACCACACAAGCAATAATAATATACAACGTCGAACGGCGAGGGTCAAACCCAAAGAACTCAATAAGCAAGAAAACCGCAATACTACTAAGCGCGACTCTAAGGTCGAATAATACATCACTAGTGTCTAAGTCTGAAACAATATACAAGTTTGGTTGATGGAATTTCCAGATACAAGAATAATACAAGTACAATGGTGGCTCTTGATGCAAAAGAACCCACCTACCCAAGCAAGTCACCCTTAAAGAAGCAGTGTGCCAGAAATGCCACTACGGAACCTGTACGGCAAAACCTGCAAGAACTGTGGCACAACGGGGGTGAGTTGCCAACTCGTGAATAGAAATATCTACAAGCAGAAATCGAATGCAAGACATAAACCTAGGTCAACAATCAGTAATATAAACGACAAGAGTACGTCTGAAGCATGATAAAGTGGCAACGTAACATCTAAGCATGTATGTAGTGCCAAGTACTCAGGTAATAACATGTCATCAGTATAAGGTATGTCTGCATGGAGTAAATATGATGAAGTATCAAAAGAATATCAATACACATATATTAGCATCCCATACCACTAATATTGGTGTAAGGGTATATATAACAGCGCCCTCATACCCTGTTATATATACAAATGAAGTATGATCAATGTAAATCCAGTCTGTATGTGATCAAGTCTGTAAAAACGTGGAACCCGTCCACCCGTCACCCAATGATAATAAGCCTCATGCATGTAAATGTCATAAAGCATATGCATGGAAAATATAAGGATATAACCAAAAGCATGGAACCTGAGTGCCTAGCATCGACACTCGAAAACATCATGAAAACCTGTGCCTAGCATCGCATGTAAATCCTCACATACCGGGCATCCGTCAGTCCGGGTCAGCCCACTCTCTCAATATATCGGGCATCCGTCAGTCCGGGTTAGCCCTCTCTCAATATATCGGGCATCTGTCAGTCCGGGTCAGCCCTCTCTCAATATATCGGGCATCCGTCAGCCCTCTCTAAATATATCGGGCATCCATCAGTCCGGGTCAGCCCTCTCTCAAAACCAGAAATATCATAGAAACAACCTATCTCAATGCGCAAATCAGAAAGCAAGATGCATGTGACAATATAAGTGAAATGCAAGTAACAATATATCCTGCAGCATGGAATAATAGTATGCGCATATAAACATCTTGCGGTTCCCAAATCCCTAATCAGTCAGAATCCTCTATGATTGTGTACAGGTATAAGTGTACAATATGCCATGCAAGAATCATGTCCTGATGCAACAGTACTACAGTGTAGTGGCATGACAATTATCGATGATGAAGTGTGTGAGCCGGCAATAGTGTACGTGGAACATACACATCTTCGATAAAGGTGCTGGTGTCCTAACAGCATGATAATAATATAGCAATAAACATATGCAAGCAATGCGAATAGCATGAATATGCGGAAATCAAATAATCAACACCACAGTGAAGAATCTACTATGCAAACTACAGATCTAAGTATCAGGTCAATCAGGAGGGGTATGGAAACCACCTAAATCTGAGTCGATATATATAGATATACTAGTCGGTGATCCCGCCTCAATAATATCGCGTACGATACAGTATATCGTAAGACATCCTCGAGTCATGAGCGCGGATCTATCATCAATATAGGCTCATACGGTAAATCATCGTACGACATCCCAATAGCTTTGTACGGGTCAATATCACACTATCTCATCACATCTCAGGTATCACTAACATCATATCACATAATCTGGGGTACTGATCTAAGTCTAGTACAACTGATACCATCAATATACTGCGTGTGCAAGCACATGTCCCAAGGCCTGCTAAAGATCACGTATCGTATCCCAAATACGAATCACATCAAATCACCGATCTCGCGGCACAAGGCCCAACATCATCGACCCATCTCCAATGTCATCCAATTATCATCAACACAGTGCAAGTATAAGGAATATGCAAGGGTGTGCGTGTAAGTGTAATTCTATTCTTGGGTTCGCGAGTATGAACTACACTAGTCACTTCTAACCCTACACTATCCATAATACACCTAACTATCATATATAATATAACAACTACGGACTGCGGGGGTGCTATACGCTATCCACCCGACTTTCCCCAGTAGATATAATCTACTCACCTTGCGTCTCCATCTTTCGATGTCACCACGCGTTTGCCTGTCGTCCCATAGTCTTCATGGAGTACCTACACATCAAAGTGTCGTATATGCGCATTAAAACCAAATCAAAGCTTACATGGCACACGAAACCCAAAACGATACGATAAGAGGCCTATAGGTTAGAACCTATGGCACGCCTTCAAAACCATCAATAAATCCTCTATATCGTCGTATAAACGCCAAATAGTCGAGGTAAAACACAAGACACAAATTCAGACTTAAGAATACGGAATATGGAAACACGAATCCAAAACAACAACTTAGGAAATATGTTCCAGATTTCACCCTAGGTCAAACTAGACAAATCTATACATACAAGGGGTCTAATCTACTGGTAAGTGGGCACCAAAACAAAAACGGGACAATTTGGTAGGGTCCAGGCCGCAAATTGCAGCCAAATGGGTTAAATTTGCGGCCGGGAAAAGGAAGTAGGGGCTGGGGTCTTGGTGGTAGCTTCCTGGGTGCCTGCACATGTCACTGTCCAATCAATTTTAATTTAGGATGTCTCGGGTCATAGCAGATTCAATATACCCTTCACAGATTTCACAAATTCCCCGATATCGGTTTCTAAATCCGTATTCCGGGTTTCAACTCTCAGGTTTTGGGTCTCCATTCATGCACTAGGGTGTTTATATAACCTCAACTGAGTTCAATTTCACAATACAACACAAGTTTCCCTCAAACCCTAACTTGGTTATCCTCAAATCCACAATATCAAACAATATCCGTTCTATCACAACATGGGGGTGAAAGTAATGCAAAAACTAAGCTAAGGGTTCAGTAAATACCTCATTTGGCAACTCAAGAATTTTCTTGAGTTGCCCTTAGTGGCCGAAATCCTTGCTTCTTTAGTCCAATGTGTAGATCTTGAGCTTGTGCATCTTTTTAGTGAAATGGGGGTAGGGTTTTGGTGATGTTTTAGAGATGAATTGAAGGCTTGAAGGTGGAAGGAAGAAGAGGAAATGTTTCAGCTGAGAATGAGAGGAAGAGATGAGGGAGAAATGAGAGGGAGAAAATGATAAGGCTTGGTCAAAGTAAACCCCTTTCTCTCTCTCACCCATACCTTATATTTTATTCCTTTTCCCTTTTCTTTTTATTTCTTATTCTCTTCAAAAACCCTTCTCACAAGAATAGTAAATCCAAAGTGAAAAGACATGGTAGAAATGCACAAGTGTAGAGGAAAAGATATGTGCATGTTTTGCACAAAATTGCTAAAAACCGATTAGCGATTTTTAATCGCGATTAGCACTGAATTAGTGTCAAACTAATCTCAAAAACTTTAAAATGTCATAATTCTCTAATTTACCCTATTTTAGAATTTTCCATAATTTTTCCAAAATGTTTCCCATTTATTTGTATTTAATAATCCCAAAATATTAAAATATTCAATAAAATAATATTAAATTATAAAAATTCCCAAAATTAATATTTTATCTTTTTTGAAAATGTTACAATCTACCCCCCTTAAATAAATTCGGTCCCCGAATTTAAATTTAAACCCCCAAATACCAAAACATTTCAGTAATATCCAATTTGTCGGGGTTCCGAAAACATCAATCCGTAGCGAATATCATAAAAAAAATGTACTGCTCTATAGGAAATCAATCCCCAAAAATGTAAATAAGAACATCCGGTGCGTCTGGTGCGCACGGAATCAAAATCCATATGTGTCAAACAGGTGTACAAAACAACATCTAGGTGCCACTGGTGTGCACGAAACATCTGTCATAGGCAACGTGTGTGCCTGACAGCAAAATCAGGTGCATGTGACATGCACGAAGAATCCCGATTTAGTGCATCTGGCGTGCACCAAGATCGTATATCAAAACACTAAAGGTGCATGAAGACTATGCTGGAAGTGTAAATCAAATTACTGCATAAGATAGGTGTGAAATCACAATCAATAGCTCAAATGTAATAACTATGCGCAAAATATAAACATCCAGTGGGTGCATGAAACAAATATCATGAAACTCAGTCATCAAAACTAAATCATGCAAACATAACGCCCAAATTACCGAAATCCAAAATGACGGATACGTGATAATCGAATCACAAAATCACAAATCATAAATACCGTCGTCGGTAGTTCCTCCTTCAAGGTCGAGAAGGAGTCAGTGCATCCAATGCTAGCAGCGCAAGATATCTACTTGACTCTTGCTCACGGTCTGGCGTCCTCTGTCTCTGGGTCCTTATCTTCTCCGCGGATTACCTATCCCACAATCAATCGGCTCATCAGCCCTGTCAGGTGTGCTAACGGGGACGATTCCGTTCTGGCACTTCTCTGGTCATCTCTCGGTCGATCCTCACGACCACTTATAAAGCAGCATATCACTGGCGTCGGCCTCTGGCACTCTGAATGCACGTCACATATCTGATCCTGGGTGCAAACATCCTTGCAGCAATGTCCTGGAAGGAATCCTGCTCAGGGTCTCTTCCAATCATGCCTATGCCGATCTGTACGGAGGCTGGTACTCTTGCATAATCTCTTTTCTGCCGAATTGCCTGGAAGTCATCATCCTTTACTGAAGCTAATTCTTTTTCCGGAATGGCTGCATACTCATCGCGCCTCTTTCTGGAAGCTATATCCATATACCATGCCTCTGCGTGCGTCTCGCATCTCTGATGTCAGCGGAGTAAGACTTCATCTCGTCGAAATCTCTTGCGAACTCTTTTATTCACTCTGCTTCAATGTCGACTGATTCGGACTCGTCTTATCGTGGCTGCATGGACTGTGCTCCAACGGCTATACTCATATCTGGAGTCTCCCAAGCAAAGCATCCCATCACATGATATCCGAATGATGTCGAACATTCGATCGACTCGTCAGAACCTTATAATCCCCCAAGAGATCAACATCTTGAGTACAGTTTAATAGTATCGAGTACATGCCACAGCGTCGGTGGTCCAGCCGTAGAAGGGCAAACCCAAGCCTCACTAATGGCGCCGCGGAACTGCCGCAAACCCTAAGGTTCAAAGGCTTTCACACGGTCATTAAGTCGAGTTAGGGTTTCATTCTTCTAGAGGGTCCATAGAATCACCTGCACGTCTTTCCGTATACTTTAAACTTGGAAAATGGGCTCCTGACATTCGATCGTCTCTGTCGACTCTCCACGAACCCACGTGAAGTCGTCTCTAGCTGGAAACAATCTATCTGATGACCTCGCATCGGTAAACGGACGAACCATATGTCCTAGTCATTCATCCTCAGGTGACTAGCGACTCACTATCATCTCTCTAAGTATGTACTCATGCTGCAGTAGCTCCAATCGTCTGGGCCATATCTTGTCATCTGCAGCAACAACTGGCTCATTCGCCTGTACGCCGAACAACGCCTCAATCCTCCAGGAAAGGCGACACATTGGCGGTCATCTCTGAATCGGTCTGCTCTAGATCTGAGTAAGACTCTCCACACTGGAAATCTTCAACTCAACTGGGCCCGCTCCGGCGCATAAATTGAACGAATCACCTTCGTCTCTCAAATCGGGTAGACTAGCTATCATCTGTCTCATATCTGCCAGGAAGCTCCGGCAATCTCAGCTCGTAAGCTCCGGAAGCGACATCCTGTCAATCTCAGCAACAACTGGTCCATCTGTCTGCACGGTAGGCGACATCATAATCTCTGAGGTATGCTGTACATCAACAGTCCTCTCTCAACTGGCAGCTCTAACAATGGCCTGATCATCCAGTGCAAAACCAAGCACTCGCCTCCACTAGAGGTCACAATCATCAATACTAACTCGAGACGTTCCCATGTCACCAGAAAACACAATGGTCGGCCCTCGTACCAGACGAGCTCGCCCTGACCGTAACCCTAGCAGCAGCCCAAACTGCGCTCAACATGGCGACAGGAACCTCAATCGAGTATCGAAGAGAGCAGATCAATGGCAAGAAAGAGAACAGCAGATCCAGAGTGGATACATGATCATAAGAAGGAACAGCATCAATAAAGGTATGATCATGAAACTAATAGAATCGGGGATCTCAAATGGATGTATAATCATGGAAATGAAGAGAGTCACTGATCTCGAAAATATGTACATCCTAAGGTTCCTTAAGAGGAGTGGCGTGTCGTAAGTATGCCGCGGAACATACCCACGGTACGCCACTCTACTTTAGTTACCTATTCCATCAACCAAGGGTCATCCTATACGACGAAAGTTCGGGTCTAATACCCCCTCGACTAAGTCTAAGTTCCGTAAGGTCAAGCCTAAGTTTCGTATATATATAAACGCCCTAGGCTCCACATAGTCAAACTTAGACTCGAACCAAGGTCAACCTAGCGCTCTGATACCAACTTTGTCATGACCCGAAAGAGCACGTGACTGGCCCTTGAACCATAAAAGGTCTATAGGACCCCATCTGATCCAAGTAAGCCAAAAGCCCAGAAATCTAAAACCATTTTAAGAGTAAATAAAGAAACTGGATTAAAGAAGTGAAGGTTTTTAAATAACTAAGCCGAATGTGCATTTTTAAAAGGTAAAGTCTTTTCTAAAAATTTCGGTAGAGTTTCTTTTGTAAATACTGGCCACGAACGGGGTACAACAAGCACAACATATATACAATGATAAAAGGCATCCCCAAGCGGGAGCTAGCTCTTCGTCAAACGATGGTCACAACCACACAAGCAATAATAATATACAACGCCGAACGGCGAGGGTCAAACCCAAAGAACTCAATAAGCAAGAAAACCGCAATACTACTAAGCGCGACTCTAAGGTCGAATAATACATCACTAGTGTCTAAGTCTGAAACAATATACAAGTTTGGTTGATGGAATTTCTAGATACAATAATAATACAAGTACAATGGTGGCTCTTGATGCAAAAGAACCCACCTACCCAAGCAAGTCACCCTTAAAGAAGCAGTGTGCCAGAAATGCCGCTACGGAACCTGTACGGCAAAACCTGGAAGAACTGTGGCACAACGGGGGTGACTTGCCAACTCGTGAATAGAAATATCTACAAGCAGAAATCGAATGCAAAACATAAACCTAGGTCAACAATCAGTAATATAAACGACAGGAGTACGTCTGAAGCATGATAAAGTGGCAACGTAACATCTAAGCATGTATGTAGTGCCAAGTACTCAGGTAATAACATGTCATCAGTATAAGGTATGTCTGCATGGAGTAAATATGATGAAGTATCAAAAGAATATCAATACACATATATTAGCGTCCCATACCACTAATATTGGTGTAAGGGTATATATAACAGCGCCCTCATACCCTGTTATATATACAAATGAAGTATGATCAATGTAAATCCAGTCTGTATGTGATCAAGTCTGTAAAAACGTGGAACCCGTCCACCCGTCACCCAATGACAATAAGCCTCATGCATGTAAATGTCATAAAGCATATGCATGGAAAATATGAGGATATAACCAAAAGCATGGAACCTGAGTGCCTTGCATCGACACTCGAAAACATCATGAAAACCTGTGCCTAGCATCGGCACGTAAATCCTCACATACCGGGCATCCATCAGTCCGGGTCAGCCCACTCTCTCAATATATCGGGCATCCGTCAGTCCGGGTCAGCCCTCTCTCAATATATCGGGCATCCGTCAGTCCGGGTCAGCCCTCTCTCAAAACCAGAAATATCATAGAAACAACCTATCTCAATGCGCAAATCAGAAAGCAAGATGCATGTGACAATATAAGTGAAATGCAAGTAACAATATATCCTGCAGCATGGAATAATAGTATGCGCATATAAACATCTTGCGGTTCCCAAATCCCTAATCAGTCAGAATCCTCTATGATTGTGTACAGGTATAAGTGTACAATATGCCATGCAAGAATCATGTCCTGATGCAACAGTACTACAGTGTAGTGGCATGACAATTATCGATGATGAAGTGTGTGAGCCGGCAATAGTGTACGTGGAACATACGCATCATCGATAATGGTGCTGGTGTCCTAACAGCATGATAATAATATAGCAATAAACATATGCAAGCAATGCGAATAGCATGAATATGAGGCAATCAAATAATCAACACCACAGTGAAGAATCTACTATGCAAACTACAGATCTAAGTATCAGGTCAATCAGGAGGGGTATGGAAACCACCTAAATCTGAGTCGATATATATAGATATACTAGTCGGTGATCCCGCCTCAATAATATCGTGTACGATACAGTATATCGTAAGACATCCTCGAGTCATGAGCGCGGATCTATCATCAATATAGGCTCGTACGGTAAATCATCGTACGGCATCCCAATAGCTGGGTACGGGTCAATATCACACTATCTCATCACATCTCAGGTATCACTAACATCATATCACATAATCTGGGGTACTGATCTAAGTCTAGTACAACTGATACCATCAATATACTGCGTGTGCAAGCACACGTCCCAAGGCCCGCTAAAGATCACGTATCGTATCCCAAATACGAATCACATCAAATCACCGATGTCGCGGCACAAAGCCCAACATCATCGACTCATCTCCAATGTCATCCAATTATCATCAACACAGTGCAAGTATAAGGAATATGCAAGGGTGTGCGTGTAGGTGTAATTCTATTCTAGGGTTCGCGACTATGAACTACACTAGTCACTTCTAACCCTACACTATCCATAATACACCTAACTATCATATATAATATAACAACTACGGACTGCGGGGGTACTATACGCCATCCACCCGACTTTCCCCAGTAGATATAATCTACTCACCTTGCGTCTCCATCTTTCGATGTCACCACGCGTTTGCCTGTCGTCCCGTAGTCTTCATGGAGTACCTACACATCAAAGTGTCGTATATGCGCATTAAAATCAAATCAAAGCTAACATGGCACACGAAACCCAAAACGATAAGATAAGAGGCCTATAGGTTAGAACCTATGGCACGCCTTCAAAACCATCAATAAATCCTCTATATCGTCGTATAAACGCCAAATAGTCGAGGTAAAACACAAGACAGAAATTCAGACTTAAGAATACGGAATACGGAAACACGAATCCAAAACAGCAACTTAGGAAATATGTTCCAGATTTCACCCTAGGTCAAACTAGACAAATCTATACATACCAGGGGTCTAATCTACTGGTAAGGGGGCACCAAAACAAAAACGAGACAATTTGGTGGGGTCCAGGCCGCAAATTGCGGCCAAATGGGTTAAATTTGCGGCCGGGAAAAGGAAGTAGGTGCTGGGGTCTTGGTGGTAGCTTCCTGGGTGCCTGCACATGTCACTGTCCAATCAATTTTAATTTAGGATGTCTCGGGTCATAGCAGATTCAATATACCCTTCACAGATTTCACAAATTCCCCGATATCGGTTTCTAAATCCGGATTCCGGGTTTCAACTCTCAGGTTTTGGGTCTCCATTCATGCACTAGGGTGTTTATATAACCTCAACTGAGCTCAATTTCACAATACAACACAAGTTTCCCTCAAACCCTAACTTGGTTATCCTCAAATCCACAATATCAAACAATATCCGTTCTATCACAACATGGGGGTGAAAGTAATGCTAAAACTAAGCTAAGGGTTCAGTAAATACCTCATTTGGCAACTCAAGAATTTTCTTGAGTTGCCCCTAGTGGCCGAAATCCTTGCTTCTTTAGTCCAATGTGTAGATCTTGAGCTTGTGCATCTTTTTAGTGAAATGGGGATAGGGTTTTGGTGATGTTTTAGAGATGAATTGAAGGCTTGAAGGTGGAAGGAAGAAGAGGAAATGTTTCAGCTGAGAATGAGAGGAAGAGATGAGGGAGAAATGAGAGGGAGAAAATGCTAAGGCTTGGTCAAAGTAAACCCCTTTCTCTCTCTCACCCATACCTTATATTTTATTTCTTTTCCCTTTTCTTTTTATTTCTTATTCTCTTCAAAAACCCTTCTCACAAGAATAGTAAATCCAAAGTGAAAAGCCATGGTAGAAATGCACAAGTGTAGAGAAAAAGATATGTGCATGTTTTGCACAAAATTGCTAAAAACCGATTAGCGATTTTTAATCGCGATTAGCACTAAATTAGTGTCAAACTAATCAGAAAAACTTTAAAATGTCATAATTCTCTAATTTACCCTATTTTAGAAATTTCCATAATTTTTCCAAAATTTTTCCCATTTATTTGTATTTAATAATACCAAAATATTAAAATATTCAATAAAATAATATTAAATTATAAAAATTCCCAAAATTAATATTTTATCTTTTTTGAAAATGTTACAACTAAGCTGTACACATGTCACCAGGGAACTGCTATCTGACGATATGTATAATACCAACTAGCATGTTCCCGGCGAGTCCTGTCCGGTGTACTCATATCCTAATGAGCACCTGTATACATCTTAGGTGAACCAACTAACACCAATGGCTTGCGAGACCGGCCATCGCCCCTCGTCGGTGTCTCGACTGTATACACTAGTTTACTCTGGAGTATCGATGCCCTGTCTCGAAACTCCCACGACTAGGGACACTTTTAAGGATGTGCTTATAAACTCCAGCTCCCATGTATATGATTGCCATCATACTGCTGGCAGTCAAGCAAGAATCCTATGGGCTCTATCAACATGCAATAGCGAACTAAAGCATGTAAACTATGATAAAGACAAACCAGATAGCATACTATCATCTCGAGCAAGACTGTCATATCGGTATAGGTCCTGCCTCAATCATTGCAATCACGTACCTGCGATCCAATAATTGACTTTGAGGGCACTATCTCCAACAATCTCCCACTTGCACTTAAGGCTAATTATTACGATGTCGCATACTTACAGCCCGTGTGATACCGAACATCCAACTTCTCTACTAATCAGTTTCACAAAGCTAGTTTGTAAAACTCTTGTGTTCGAGAAATAGCCTCGGTGAGTGGATCCGCCCGGATGTTTCTTTCTGTATCTCTCTTAATCTCAAGTTCGTGGAGAAAGCCATCTCCCGAATTGAGTAATACCTGTCTTAGAATATGTCTCGATATCTGATGGGACTTAGTTCATAAATGAACTACAAATCCAAACTTCTTAGACTGTATCTATCACTGAACCTAATCAGTGTCCAGTCCCATGCCTCCCACAGTATCCTCTTGGACCACCTGTCCATAATACTGTCCCTCGTCAGAGGGAAAACTAAAACTCTGACAATCACTCTGTCATCCATGTCACCTTGGAAGCCTGGAATGATAACCGTCTCCCCGAAGGAGGCTGCCGTCATCAAATCCGTAGAACAAGCACTTATGTTCTAAAACTGCTTTCTTATGTTTCTTCAGGATTGGATTAATATAAACTTATCGCATCAAGTGCAAAAACAACATCTGGTGTGGTACTTGACATCTCATGATTGACTCAATTGCCTAAGCAAGTGATCTGCCAATCATGCACATCCCTCTTTCCTTTAGTCTCTAAGACACCTTTAGAGAGGGTGACTCCATCACCTGCAGGTACATCACCATGCCAAGAGTCATCTATTCTAAAATACTATTAGAATACTGTCAAAGTACCCACATTGGGAACCAGATTCAAATCATACAGCTGTCTCCAGTGCATAACAACTTAATGGAAAAAGGCTAATGAGCATTACTCAACTTAGGAATCCATCCAATTATGAGTAACCTGAAAGAGAAACAAGTTTCTCAAAACCATTACTATCATCTGAATACTAATCACAAGAATCTATATCTTCGATCTTTTTGAAGAATCCTGATACTTGCGACATCTGGTTCTCTACTTTATTCTTATACCCATAACTTCTCAAAACTTAGACATTGTATTTCTACGAAACACTTGTCTAAAAACTAGAGAAGTCATAAGTAAACAGAATATAGTACGAGGACCTACCCCTTTTTCCTGACGGACACTGGACAACATACAATACTCTGTATAAATTCGCTGAGTTTGAATAACTCAAAACCTGTGTGTCGTAGGTTGAAAACTGTACCCAGGCGATTTCCTCAAATATCACCAATTACAACGAATTCCGATATAATGAGGATGATCACCTAATTCCTAATAACTTACTCCCACTCATCATCTGTAAAACCATACAGATATGAGAGTAAAACATGGTAAATACATACCCTGGAGTAAGTGTCTAATCGGGAAAACAGTTTTCCTTTAACAATGCACGGAAACATGAAAATGTTTCGTAGGGGTATCCTGGTATTCTTAGTAATGCCTCTTCCATAATCCAATTCATGACTTTAACCGTATATTTCCTTTGCCATCTCTCTAAATCCCTTTATTTGTCTTTATTCATTACCTTCTGCACACCATCGTTAGGCTAAATGATTTTCTTCCTTCCCTACCGTTCGGCACCAGCCTATGGTTTGGAAGAAGATTATCTAGTATGCATAATAGGTGTACCCTCCTAAACCAAGGAGTACTCGCAACTTGAGAGAAGGTGATGATAAAAGAAAACTGAATAATACCTTATTCTGTTAAAGGTGAAATAGGAGTGGCGATAAAGTACGCGGTTTGGTCGTGAATGATAACAGTCGCAATTTACTTTGCCCTCTTTCTAATCCCTTTATTTTGTCTTTACATATTACCTTCTACACACCCTACTTAGGCTAATTGGTTTTCTTCATTCCCTACCTTTCGGCACCTGCCTATGGTTTGGAATAAGACTATCCAATAAGCGTAATAGGTGTACTCTCCTAAACTAAGAAGCCTTCGCAACCTGAGAGAAGGTGATAATAAGACAACTGAATAAACCAATTCTATTTCTCCTGAACCTGGATCCATCCTCGAAGAAGTCCCTTCGAGTTCGTATATTACCATACGATGGATCTATCCAATGGAAGTGGATGTCCGTAGTAATACGGGGTGTTCTGAGAAATACAAAGGGTAAAAGAGGGAGCGGCAATGACTTATGCAACTAAGACAATCCAAAGGCCAGTATTTTAAGAAGGTTCGGTCAACTTGGTCACTGAGTCATAGTCTAGGGTCGGTCAAAGGTCGCTGCCAAAGAGAGAGAGAGAAAAGAAACACTCTGCGTGCACTCTAACCTAGATCAGAATGGTTATCACTTTGTCTAATCAGGAAACCTCCCACTGTAATCTCAAATTCTCCTCCAAACCTGAAAGAAGAATTAGTCGGGATCACCCGAAGAGTAAACTAACTCATCAGTGAGAATCGGGATCCAACTATCATCGCATGATAACTTGATGGAAGCCACTCAAGTTATCACACTCAAGAAGGTATGTGCATGTCTGGAAAGTTTCCTGTATGTTTGAAACTCCCGATGTGATTTTTGCCCCATGCTCTTATAACCTTGACTAAGGGCCAACAAATCATAAGTCACATGTCAAGTTCTTCCCGTCATTGTCCTGGTTGATTTGAACCCACCCGTACATACTCTTGACTAAGGGCCAACAAAGTAATACGACTGTCCCAAACCAACGCATTTATCTATGCTACAAATGAATACCCAGCAGCTACCAAACACTATGCCTTGACTAAGGGCCAACAAACATAGCTTGAATACTACTGACTATTCATAAGAAACGACGGAGGGCTACGGCTGGTTTTTGGCGAAAAACCTTTAACGTAATGAACTTGATCTCGTTGAAGGAACCTGATAGCTTTTTATAAAAATATAGTGACGAAAAACCTTTTGCTAAAGAGGTCACTCCCGGTGAAGGGATCTCGGCTCTTTCCTCGTGGAATGAGGTGCAGGATATTCCAACTGAATACCATGATGCAAAGCAACTTGTAATCGACTATATAGAAGTTATTACCCTGACGTAAACTTCTGCCCAAGGGGTCACTCCCGGTGAAGGGATCTCGGCCCTTGCTTCGTCGAATGAGGTGCAGGATATTCTAACTGAATATCACTTTGCAAAACAAAAAAGAAACGTCTTTGTAATAACTCTTTTAAAATTTGTTCCAACAACATCAAATATAGGTTTGTTTTATCCTTGCATTGATAAGAATCAATGCAGTCCCATCAATCACACCAGAAAAGAACGAAAATATAATGTACGTATATGCCATCCGCATTCGCCACTGGGTCCCGTTATCACCCGTTAGGTTACTTAACTAACGACAGAGCGGGGGCTGGACTAGCGCGGGTGTAAAACATATACAACATCTAATAGTATATATTCCAATATACAATAATCGCTCCAGGCGTGATAATATTCAACATTACAGAAAAGTAATAAGCATCACAGAACATTACAGATGATCTGGGATCCCCGGGTTTCACAGAGCCGCTGCTGAAACCTGACGTTCCCCTGGTCGTGTGGATAGCCTATGCAATGAAACCTAGACCCCTACGGGTGCGGAAAGTTACCCGCCAAAACCTGAAGCGAGGTAGTCCCCCACAGCATAGTGAATGGAACACCCGACACTTCACGGAATCCAGTAAATTGAGCACCCCTCCTTGGGTCAACCTGTACCCCCTACGAGTGCGGCGAATAGTCTGCCAATTTTAGAGTGAGGTCCCTCTGCCACTCAAAACCATGAGATACGGACCCGTTTCCCTCCAGAACCCGGCTATCCGTGCACTTCGTAGCGGGGTAATCCTAGTACAGAAATAAAAATATGTACAACGGGTACACCGACCTCAACCCGGTCGTGCCCCAAAAGAATATTATACAAACTGGCAGTGACGGCAGTCCACATGTTGGACGCTCACCCCGCAATATCAAATGTACAAATAAATCCAAACAGCACTACCATTGCACACTGCTATCCACCACGACATATCCGCAACATCACAGCACAACACAGAACATCAACGCGAATGTCATGTTCGCAAACCCGTCTAAAAGAACTATAGAAATCAGACGCGGTTTACCGATCAAATGATATTCCCGGTCGGAGATATAATGTAAATACTGCATACTAACAAGTTTAAAATTTCGATCGACTAAACTTCCCAAAGTGGGCCCCACGTACATCTGCTATACAGTAACAAAAACTGGGCCTAAAAGATATATACCAAAAACCACAATTTCCAAAGTTGAAGCTCTCTGGAAAAATTGGAGCACTGTTCCCTCAAAATGGCCGCAGTTCCGCGGTGGTAATAAGGGATCACGTGCCCAAATTTTTCCATAATTCTTAAAAAACCCTGCACGCTTTTCTGTGATATGCAAAATTATTTTTAGGCCCTTTAAAAAATCGACAGAAACATGTGTGCTGAAAATTGTGATTTCGGAAATTCCGTTCGATCGATCTTTTAAACGCGTTAGCAGAAGTTAGTAAAGCTTAATGGTGAGGCTCTGATACCACTGTAAGTCCACGGTAGCGCCCCGGCCGTCTAACAGACGCTAAATACGGAACAAAAACTTTTTACAACAGGCGCTATCGCGTACTATAACCCGGATCTTCCATTAAAGCTAAACTAACAAACTACAAAGTGGGTAGAAGAGTTATACCGAACGATCCGAGTCCTTCGGTCTTCAACCATCATCCCACGCTTTGTTGCGGCTGTTCCGATCTCCTGAATCTCCAGTCTTCTCGTCCCGGTGGCACTACATCGACGGATCTTTAAACGGGCTCCTGCCTCTGAACCGAGGCAACTCGATCGTCAAGTTTGCTAAAAGAGACGACCAAGATAATGTAGAGAATGAGTAGAACACTTTGTCTCGTTACGTCTAAAGCTATGGACGAACGGTTAATGAAGTTACCTTTTGGATCGGGTGGAAATGTTGAAAATGAGTATGCTTAATTTCCATGAACCAAATAACTATATCTTTTTTCTAACCCCCATCTATCTCTTGCAATGAGGAGGACGACCACTTATATGGAGGGGAGAGATGAGTGTAGGAAGGGGGGAGAGTGACCATAACATTAATGAAGAAATGAGTCATCTAAACACCTAGTATGAACACATTTAATGAAACAATGATTCATAACACATAGTCATCAACACATAAATGCTCCATTAATGCAATAAGCCACCTCACCATCCTAGTCACCTACTAGAAACATCCACACACATGACTCACCCTATGACTCACCCTCAAGAAGAAAAGATAAATCTTCATTTAACCGAATGTTAAATACGGCTGATAGAAAACTGGAAACTGGCAACTTCCAAAAGTGATCCTGAAACGAATTTCAGGATAACCCCGTATCAGTATAAACATACCCGCATTTGTATTACGACCGAATACAAATGCAACTGAGACAAAGATATTATATCTACACAGCATAATACTCGGATCCGGCTTAAACCAAAGCCGACCAGTATTATCTGCCCGAAATATGACACGTGCGAAAACGCACGTGCATTTTCCGAACCTTGCCATAAAACCATACGGCCTCTACAACGTTTCGCCCGAACTTGGGAAACTGTCGGTGGGGGACTCTAATGACTCATTAACACACTTGCACTGGGTATAACCACTAGCACGTCAGAGGTAGGAGCTGTACGTAACGTTTGCCTATGTATTGATTGGAAGGGAAGCTGAAGAGCGAACTCATCCATAAACCTTATTGAGCCTAACAGTGACAATATACATACAGTCCGGTCCATTCGTATAAAGAGTATCGCATATCGAGTCTAGGGGGTGGATAAAGTCAGACCCCTAATAAGGCGATAAATCGTGTCGGCATGAAGCCCATCACCATCTGAGAAACTACTGATCCAAATCAGTAATTCTCCACTGCCTCGGCTGAGGATTTCTAGTGATGGCCACCCGTGCACTGTGTGACATCAACCCCCAATACCGGGAGAGACGAATCCCCGACGATCCGCTCACTGCCTCCATGTGGCTCGGGACTGTACCCAACTAAAACCTGTTTGCACGTCTCCTTTGAGCGTGGTAGGGTAGTAATCTAAGCACAGTGGGAACTCACACGAGACAAATGACGATCTCAGGTCGACAAACTAACCTGTACACATGTCACCAGGGAACTGCTATCTGACGATATGTATAATACCAACTAGCATGTTCCCGGCGAGTCCTGTCCGGTGTACTCATATCCTAATGAGCACCTGTATACATATTAGGTGAACCAACTAACACCAATGGTTTGCGAGACTCGCCACCGCCCTTCATCGGGGTCTTGACTGTATACACTAGTCTACTCTGGAGTATCGATGCCCTGTCTCGAAACTCCCACGACTAGGGACACTTTTAAGGATGTGCTTATAGACTCCAGCTCCTATGTATATGATTGCCATCATACTGCTGGCAGTCAAGAAAGAATCCTATGGGCTCTATCAATATGCAATAGCGAACTAAAGCATGTAAACTATGATAAAGACAAACCAGATAGCATACTATCTTCTCGAGCAAGACTGTCATATCGGTATAGGTCCTGCCTCAATCATTGCAATCACGTACCTGCGATCCAATAATTGTCTTTGAGGGCACTATCTCCAACACTAGTCTACTCATAGAGTATCGATGCCCAGTCTCGAAACTCCCACGACTAGGGACACTTTAAGGATGTGCTTATAGACCCCAGCTCCCACATATATGATCGCCAGCATACTGCTGGCAGTTAATAAAGAATCCTATGGGTTCCACTAACGTGTAATAGTGATCTGTAAGGTCACCTAAAGCATGTACACGATGATAAAGGTAAACCAGATAGCATATTATCATCTCGAGTAAGATTGTCCTACCGGTATAGGTCCTCCCTCAATCACTGCAATCATATGCCTGCGATCCAATAATTGACTTTGAGGGCACTATATCCAACATTGGTGACTGGAGGGAGCTTGAAGAATCGCTCGCCCTTCTCCTCCTCTAACAGCTCGGTCTGAGAGATGTTGAGTGGAGTATACTCCTGGAACTTCGGGGAGTATGGCTTTGGCCGTCGACCTTCTTCTTCTCTTCTCTGCTCCTCTTCTTTTGGTCGGCCTGGTCGCCCCGGGTTAGGTTTACGTTTACTTCAGACTCGAGTTGGATTTCTCGCTCGGTCCAAGCTTTTACTTCGGCCATGGTCTTAGGTTGCGCTAATGCAAAGGAGCGGAGCCACTCCTTGTGCCTAAGACCCGACCTCAGAGCGGTGATGACAGTTTCATCTCGGTGCTCGGGAACCTCAAGAAGAGCGTTGTAGAAACAAGTGACGTATCCTTTAAAGGATTCCTTATCCCGGCTCTTTATGGTGAAGAGGTAATCGTTGGTTCGCTTTTGTCGTCTGTTCCCGACGAAATGTCCGAGGAACTGGGCGGCCAGCTCATTATAGGTAGAGATGGAGCGTGGCGTGAGTCCTCGGAACCAGTCTCGTCCAGCCCGGATGAGAGTGGTGGGAAATGCTCGGCATTGGGCAGCGTCGGAGTTATCCTGGAAGCTCATGCCCCCCGTAAATGCGTCCAGATGGTCCTTCGGGTCGGACTTCCCGTTGAAGAGGGCTACCTTGGGAGGTTTATTTCTGGACGAGACGCGTGCAATGAGCAGCTCTTCGATGAAAGGCTTTGTAAGCGAGTCGACGGCATACCTGGCCCCCTCGCTCGATGGATGACCTTCCCGATGTATACCCTCAATTTTCTTTTCGAGGGCATTGAGACGGTTGTGGTACCCCGAGGATTCGGCGTAGTTGGAGTAGTGGCCCTTCCCGCTTGTGTCCTGTGTCTGCCTATGACTCTGGTTCCGTTTGTAAGTCCACGTTGCTTATCCCGGTTCTTACAGGGAGGCGGAAACGGCGAAAAACAAATTTTTGGCGCAAGGCAACATGGACTAAAAGCCGGATCTTTGCTAAACTAGAAACTAGCAAACTACTAGAGGCGTTAACTACTATGCCGTAGAAATTATACCTCGCGAAACCGGTCCTTCGGGTCTTCATTCTGCTGTCCCGCTCGTCCATCCAAGCCCCGAGTGTCAATCAGGATCTTGGTCACCTCCGCGGCCTCCTTGAGTCGAAGACAATCCACCCGAGAGATATACACCGAGCTCCACCTCGAGCCGAGGCAACTAGGGCAACGAGATTGCTAGTCAAGAAGCCCTAGGATATGTAGAGGAGATATATGGAAGTGTTTGTCAAGTGGGATCCTTTTTCTCTCAACACATGAGATCAAAGGATGAATTTCAAGAGGAAGAAGATGAAGGATATTTTGCAACCATGGAGCTCTTCGTTTCTTCTCACTTGAACAAGAGAGAGAATGAGAAAAGAATTATGAACTAAAGAAAAGAACCATGGTTGCAATAATACACAAAATCATCATTACTAATCCTATCATGATAAAGTTGATGGCTACATTGAAATAACCATTTTCATAATCAAAAAGAAAATGAAAACCAAAGAATACTTTAGATCTTTCAAGAAGATCCTAGTCAACTTTGGTCAAACGGTCAACAAAGTCAAGATGGTCAAATGGTCAAAGCAATTAGCCATAACATAATTATCAATAAAAGGATTAGTAAATAATGTCTCCGGCTCATAATGGTTTTGACCGAATCTACTGTCAAAACCCTAATGAGCAACTTCCTCCTTCTTCGCTCCTCAAAACTGTGCATACACACCGGCATCCGCATTCCGTAGAATGCGAATGCACAGAAGACAAAACAAATCCATCCGTGCAATACTAGGATCCGGCTTAAACCAAAGCCCACTAGTATTGCCTGCCCGAACATCATACGCACACAAGTGCACGTAAGTGATCGTATCCCTGCCGTAAAACCATACGGCCTCTACACGTTTCGCTCAGTGCAGTGAAACTCTCTGTGTGGGACTCTAAAGACTCGACACTACGCTGGCAGTGGGTTTAACCACAGACCGCAAGCGGCACTAGCTGTACGTAACGGTCCCCAGGTAGATGTCGATAAGAAGGCCGATGAGGTAAACCCATCCGAACTCCTACTGAGCCTGTATGTGACAATCTCCGTACAGTCCGGTCTGTTCGTCTGATACATCGCATGGCGGGCCTAGGGGGTGGCGAACGTCAGTCCCCTAATAGCGGTACAAGTCGTGTCGGAGTGTAGCCCAAAACACCCTGAGATAATACTGGAAACCTACCAGTATATCTCGCTTGCCCTGGCCAGGGACTACTCGTGTAATGGCTCTCCTAGACACAGCGCGATGTCAATCCCCAATACCGGGAGATACGAATCCTGTCTAACCGTCACTGCGTCCAAGTGCTTCGGGACTGCACCCAACTACAGTGGGAACACACTCGAGGCGGAGTGACAGTGTCAATTCAGCGGACTAAGCTGTATTCATGTCACCTGGGAACTGATAACTGACGATAGGTATAATACCTTCCATCAGTTCCCGACGAGTCCTGTCCAGTGTACTCGTAACCTAACGAGCACCCGCATACTATCTCAAGTACGACGTACTGACAGCTGTGGAACAGACCGCCTCCCGCACTGGGATGAGAAGCGCATACGCTAGTCTACTCCGGAGTATCGATGCCCTGTCTCGATAATCCCATGACTAGGGACCTGTATAAGGATGTGCTTGTAGATTACCCAGCCCCCACAAGTATGACTGCCATCACAACGCTGGTAATCAAGCAAAGATCCTAAGGGCTCTACTAATATGTATAAGCGATATGCTAAAAGAAACACATGCAGATATTAAAGTAGAAACAAACCAAGTAGCATACTACCATTTTAAGCAAGATTGTCTATACAACTGTGAATATCCCAAGCTTCCATTAAGTAATATACAATCTAGTATGATACAGTAAGGGCCTCTAGGTCATAACCACTAACAATCTCCCACTTGCACTAAGGCCATGTACTGGCATATCGAAGACCTATCATCTCGATCAGCCGCTCGAACTGAGTTTGGGGTAAGGCCTTCGTGAGTGGATCTGCAGTGTTATTCTCTGAATTTACTCTCTTCACATCGATCTACCGGCGATCTACGATCTCCCTGATCAGGTGGTACCGCCTCAAAATGTGCCTGGACTTCTGATGGGACCTGGGTTGCTTCGCTAAAGCTATAGCGCCGTTGTTGTCGCAATACAGCGGTATTGGATCAACAATGGTAGGAACCACCTGAAGCTCCGTGAGGAACTTCTTCATCAAGACAGCTTCCTTTGCGGCATCGCAAGCAGCTAAGTACTCCGCTTCCATGGTTGAGTCAGCAACGGTTTCCTGCTTGGAACTCTTCCAGCAAAGCACCCCTCCATTGAGGGTAAAGACATAACCCGACATGGACTTAGAGTCATCCTTGTCACTCTGGAAGCTGGAGTCAGCAAAGGCCTCGAGCTGGAGGTCTTTTCTGCCATACACCTAGAACATCTCCTTAGTCCTTCTCAGGTGCTTGAGAATGTTCTTTACCGCTATCCAGTGTTTCTTCCCTGGGTCCGACTGATACCGGCTTACAACGCTCAATGCGTATACTATATCTGGTCTGGTACATAACATCGCATACATTATAGAGCCTACCGCAGAAGAGTAGGGTATAATAGACATGCGATCCCTTTCCAAATCAGTCTTGGGAGACATCTCTTTAGAGAGGGTGATCCCGTGACAAGCCGGTAAATTACCACGCTTGGAATCTTCCATACTGAATCTTTTCAGTATGGTGTCAATGTACCTGGACTGTGAAAGTCCCAACATCCTCTTAGATCTATCACGATAGATCTGGATCCCCAGAATGTAGTTGGCATCGCCCAGGTCCTTCATGGAGAACCTCTGCGACAAGAATCCTTTGACTGACTGTAGCATAGGAATATCATTTCCTATTAGGAGAATGTCATCCACGTACAAGACGAGGAATACCACAGTTCTCCCTGCAATCTTACTGTAAATGCATGGTTCATCTGGGTTTTTTGATAAAGTCGAATTCCTTGACAGTATCATCAAAGCAGATGTTCCAACTCCGCGATGCCTGCTTAAGTCCATAAATGGACTTGAGCAACTTGCACACTCTACCGCTGCTCCCACTCTGAATGAATCCCTCCGGCTGATCCATATAGACGCACTCTTCTAAATTTCCATTTAGGAAAGCCGTCTTTACGTCCATCTGCCAGATTTCATAATCGTGGAAGGCAGCAATGGCAAGAAGGATCCGAATGGATTTCAGCATAGCCACTGGAGAAAAGGTCTCGTCATAGTCCAAACCAGGTCTTTGACGAAAACCCTTTGCAACAAGTCTAGCTTTATAGGTCTCAACCTGCCCATCTACACCAATCTTCTTTCTGAAGATCCATTTGCAGCCTACGGGTTTTACCCCTTCTGGAGCAAAGTCCAAAGTCCAAACTTTGTTGGTGTATATAGACTCCATCTCGGCCCGCATTGCATCCAGCCATTTTACCGAGTCACCGCTCTGAATGGCTTGCTGGAAGCTAGTAGGCTCACCATAATCCATAGTGCAATCCTCTCTATCCCCGTCTATGAGAAAACCGTAGTATCTCTCGGGCGGATGAGACTGCCTACTACTCCTGCGGATTGGCGCTGGGATGTCCGGTTCTTTTGAAACTTCTGGTTCTTCCAATCTTTCAGTAATAGCTTGTGGTTCTGGAATTTCCTCCAGTTCTACTACGCTCCCACTTGCTTCTTTTTCTAAAAACTGATGTTCCAGAAAGTGGGCATGACGAGAAACAAAAACCTTTTGTTCATCTGCGTAATAGAAAAAATACCCCCTGGAGTTCTTTAGGTATCCCACAAACTTACACAGTACTGAGCGTGCCTCGAGCTTGTCCGCATACTGCTTTTTTACAAAAGCTGGACATCCCCATATCTTCAGATACTTAATACAGGGTTTCTTCCCACACCACATTTGATATGGTGTGGTAGGCACAGTCTTGGAGGGAACCTTGTTCAAAAGATATGCAGCTGATTCTAGTGCATAACCGCAGAAGGATTGCGGCAATTCAGCCTTACTCATCATGGATCGAACCATATCCAATAGGGTTCGATTCCTCCTTTCCGATACACCGTTGTGTTGTGGTGTGTATGGAGGAGTAAGCTGAGAGAGAATTTCATTCTCTTTTAAGTAGCCCAGAAACTCGGCACTTAAGTATTCACCACCTCGATCAGATCTCAGTGTCTTGATACTTTTGCCTGTTTGTTTTTCAACTTCATTCTTGTATTCCCGAAATTTCTCAAAGGCCTCGGATTTGTGCTTCATCAAGAAGACATGCCCATACCTAGAGAAATCATCTGTGAAAGTAATGAAGTATGAATAACCACTTCGTGCATGTGTAGACATTGGACCACACACATCACTGTGTATGAGTCCCAAGAGCTCGCTTGCTCTTTCTCCGTGTCCAGTGAACGGAGTCTTTTTCATCTTTCCCATGAGACAAGATTCACAAGTGACATAAGACTGGTACTCGAATGGATCCAAGTATCCTTCTTTATGTAACTTTATCAACTGTGTCTCATTAATGTGACCCAGTCTACAATGCCATAAGAAAGCCTGATTTAATTCCGGAGACTTTCTTTTAAGTGTGTTCTGGACACTGAAGACCTGAGCTTGATTCAAAACGTATATACCGTTTTTCAATGTACCTGACCCAATCAGAACTTGATTTAGGTAGATGTTTACTACATCGCTTACAAAAGTAAAGTCATATCCTACCTTAGAAAGTAAGGATACAGATATGATATTACAAGTCGCACCTGGTACATAAAAACAGTCACGCAGAATCAATATCTGCCCAGTTGTCAGTCCTAGATGATATTCCCCTACGGATTCAACATACATGCTTATTCCGTTAGCAACCCTGAGAGTCATATCACCTTTCTTGATAACCCTACGGTTTCTCAGGGCCTGTAACGAATTACAGATATGAGATCCTGATCCGGTATCCAATACCCAGGAAGTAGGGTTAACTGACATACAGTTCTCTATTACAAACCCACCCGAAGCCAAAGCCACAACATGCTTCGAATTCTGGCTACTGGCTATACTAGCCCTGCAATCCTTCTGCCAATGTTCATTCCTGTAACAATAGGAACATCCCTCTTTTACTACATCCAGTCCCGAAACTTCTACCCTTCTCTTTCTTTCTACTTCCCTGGTTTCCTTCAGGGTAGTAGGTAGATGTAAGTCCATGCTACCTCTCCCGGTACTTTCGGGCATGCGGAATTTGATAAAAAACGATTTTCTTAGAGGTGGTAACATGAACTTAAAACCCGGATCTTTGTTAAACATCTAACTAACAACCTAACTAGGAGTCGTTAACTACTCGGTTAGGGGGTTTATACCTTGCTTGTCTTGAACTCCTTCGTCTTCAAACTCCGATGGTGGTCCGGATCGGCTTCTTCCCGTCGTCTCCTTACGCCGAAGAAAGATCCACCTGAAAGCTCCGACCTTTGGCTCCTTCTTCGAACTTTGAAGAAACTAGTTCACTCGGTTTGCTAAACCTTGTGAACTAGAGTGAGTAGAGAAGAGTTTGTATGGGATTTTATCTATGGTTCTTGGTTCTCAACTCATGAGACAAGTGAACCATAGAGTCAAGAGAGGGAGCAAGAGGAAGAGGGTGAGAGCAAGAGTATGAGAGCTCAAGAACAAGAGAGAGAATGGTCAAGCAAGAATGAGCCTCTCTTTTGTCTTTCACCCTCTCATAATCCATAACCAACATAACTCATCATACCAATCAAGTGTTATGTGATGGTTGAAGCAACCATAACCATATCATTTCATGCACTCATTTTGCACGAAGGAGCAAGCAAGCAAAAGTCTTTACCATGAAATGATAGCTATGGTTATCATGATGGTCAACTAGTCAAAACTAGTCAACCGGTCAACAAAGTCAACAAGTCAACAAAAGTCAACAAGTCAACAAAGTCAACAAGTCAACAACCATGTCACCATAATACTTAATTAATATAATTGTTAACCATATATCATATTCTCATTAGGGTTGAGCAAAAAGTCAATAGTCAACGGTCAACGGTCAACAACCCTAATGAGAATCCTCTGTCTCTGTCTCTCCGTCAACTGTGCATACACACCCGCATCCGCGTTCCGAGGAACACGAATACAAATTGGATAAATCCAATCCCAATACGTACACTAGGATCTGGCTTAAACCAAAGCCCGCTAGTGTAAACTGTCCGGACACTGTACGTACACAAGTGCACGGATGTGACCGAACCCTGTCGCAAAACCATGCGACCTGTCGCAAAACCATGCGACCTCTACTCTTTTGCCTAAAGGCGAAAAGCTTTCTGTGTGGGACTCTAAAGACTCGACACTACGCTGGCAGTGGGTTTAACTACAGACCGCAAGCGGCACTAGCTGTGCGTAACGGTCCCCAGGTAGATGCCGACAAGAAGACTGACGAGGCGAAACCCATCTGAACTCCTACTGAGCCTGAATGTGACAATCTCGGTACAGTCCGGTCTGTTCGTCTGATACATCGCATGGCGGGCCTAGGGGGCGGTAAACGACAGTCCCCCAATAGCGGTATAAGTCGTGTCGGAGTGAAGCCCAAAACACCCTGAGATAACACTGGAAGCCTACCAGTATATCTCGTTTGCCCTGGCCAGGGACTACTCGTGTAATGGCTCTCCTAGACACAACGCGATGTCAACCCCCAATACCGGGAGAGACGAATCCTGTCTAACCGTCACTGCCTCCAAGTGCTTCGGGACTGCACCCAACAACCACCTGTTTGCACGACTCCTTTGAGCCGTGGTAGGGTAGTAATCAAAGTACAGTGGGAACACACTCGAGGCGAAGTGACAGTGTCAAGTCAGCGGACTAAGCTGTACTCATGTCACCTGGGAACTGATAACTGACGATAGGCATAATACCAACTAGTCAGTTCCCTACGAGTCCTGTCCAGTGTACTCATAACCCAACGAGCACCCGCATACTCTCTCAAGTACGACGTACGGATGGCTGTGGGACAGACCATCTCCCACACTGGGATGAGAAGCGCACACGCTAGTCTACTCCGGAGTATCGATGCCCTGTCTCGATAGTCCTGCGACCAGGGACCTGCATAAGGATGTGCTTATAGATTACCCAGCCCCACTAGTGTGACTGCCATCACAACGCTGGTAATCAAGCAAAGATCCTAAGAGCTCCACTAATGTGTATAGGCGATATACTAAAATAAACACATGTACACATTGAAGTAGAAACAAACCAAGTAGCATACTACTATTTTGAGCAAGATTGTATATACAAGGTGAATTTCCCAAGCTTCCATTAAGTAATATACAAACTAGTATGATACAGTAATGGCCTCTAGGGCATATGCACTAACAGTAGAGACTGTTGAACTAAGTCAGCATCTGACCCGTTCTTCAACGTGGTCTTCAGGTCCGTGAGCTCAAAAGAGCTGGTCTCTGTAAGGACGTTGCCCCCTTACAGATGACCCGATAGCTAACCTCGCTGGAAGAAATTCGTTCGAGGTCTTATATCTTGCGATATGAGATTGCTCTCCATATAAATCTTTGTTATGGAGGAAGATAGAAACTGAGTCCATCTTCTCGTGTTGCCTCTGGTTTGCACCATTAACTGAGGCTAACACGAGGCACTTGGCTTTCACACAGTCTTCTTCCGATGTCCCACGGATATGAATATCCGTGACAGGGGAAACTGGACCTGAGACGGCAGGGGTTGGATCAGTCAAGAGGTGTCCCAGCTTGTCATGGGCAATGGACATCTGGACAGACCTTTGCCAGTTATAACAGTCAGATTCAGTCATATTATTATCTAGATGTAACCTAGGTGCGGTCACTGGGTCGCTGCAATTAAGAGAGAGAGAAGAAAACACTCAGCATGATTCTCTTGCAAGTTTAGATTGATTTTTAATTTATCTAAACAGGATGGCTCCCACTGTCTCTCGAATCCCTCCCCAAACCATAAAGGAAGAATTAGTCAGGATCAATCTCACCGTACAATACTTGCTTAACCGTTCAGCTAGGCCAGTGTCGGTACTTCGAGGGAGGTTTTCCAACGCTTTCGCGAAGTTCCTTAATTAAGTAACCTCCTTTCCCTGTGGGCGTAGCCCCGCTGACACCTTTCTAGACACCTACTTGGTTTATAGCATTGATCGTTATGCGAGAAAGTTCCCGATGAGTAGCATATACTCACAGTAGGATCGGGATCCAAATATCACCGCGTGACAAAACTGAAGGAATCCTACCAGAATCATCACACTCCAAATGGTATGAAACACTAGCAAGTTTCAGTACTTTTGAAACTCCCGATGTGGATTTTTGCCCCATGCTCTTATGACCTTGACGAAGGCCAACATATCATAAGTCACATGTCAAGTTCTACCCGTCATTGTCCAGGTTAATTTGAACCCACCCGTACATTCCCTTGACGAAGGCCAAAATAGTAGTACGACTGTCCCAAACCAACGCATCTATCTATGCCACAGATAAATATTCAGCAGCTACCAATCACTATGCCTTGGCGAATGTCAAAATACATAGCTTGAATACTACTGAATATTTAACTGAAATGACGGGGGGCTACGAATGGTTTTGGTGAAACCGTGAACGTAGTGAACTTGATATAATCGATGAAACGAGATAGCTTTTCAAAGGAGTGGTTCAAGCTCCGCTTTTAAAAAGCTGGTTTTTGAAAAGAACCGAGTGGTTTTGAAAGTGTTCCAACGACTTTTACTTGGTTTATTTTCTTGCATTAATTCCAATGCGTCCCATCATTTAATCCTACCATTGCAGAAAACAACCAAAATATGGCGTACGCTTATGCCATCCGCATTCGCCATGGGGCCCCGTCATCACCCGTTAGGTTGCTTAACTAACGACAGAGCGGGGGCTGGACTAGCACGGATGCAAAACATAAGCAACACCTAAATAGATATCATATATAGATATATAGCAATGATAGCCAATCCAGATCACAGATGAACACTTTGGATATACTAGGAATCCGCGATTCGTTCGAGCCTGCAACGAAAAGCGGATTACACGGTCGCGATGAATAGCCAATACCCCACCCTAAACCCCTACGGGTGCGGCAGACTACCCGCCAAGTACCCGAAGCGAAACAACCTCCCTCAACCCGTGAGTAGGCCACTCGGCACTTCGAGATACCCGGTAGTTTGTGCACCCCAGCTTGGGTCTATCTTAGGAGCAAAAACAGTAAAAATAATTATACAATGACGGCTACAACCCCGACCCGGTTGTGCGGCCATACAAATAAAATTACATCAATTTACAAATTTTACATGAATGAAAGAAAAAGAAACTCTCATCTCACATCCACCCCGGCTATTCATCCACGACAATCCACCGAGTTCATATACACAAACCATCAACATTACAGATCACAGATATGTATAACCCCTACTAATCGACGTATAGTGATTAACGGACGTTCAATACATATATCACATCACAGATAATATCCATTAGCCAAAGTCTTCGGAATATCGATCAAAATAAGGATTTTTAACCACCCCAAAAGTCAATTTTCTCTGTAGAAAATATGGGTAGAAAAAACATGTATTAAAAATCCCAAAACAGCCAAACTAAAACACTGCACAAAACCTGGTCCACTGCCGAGTCAAATCGGCCGCGGAACCGCGGCAATAAGCATGTTATTGCCGCGGAACCGTGGCGGTTTGATCGAGTCACTGGATCGGTTTTCTGCAGTGTTTTTACAAAACCCTGAGACGATTTTTCATATATGTCAAATCACTTTTTGAGCAGTATAAAAAGTCGACAGAAACTTGGTTTTTTTTTTCGGGCGTGTTTTGCGACTTTTTTCCGATCGATATTCTAAACACTTTGCTAACTTACTAGTTTATGTTTAGCCAGGCTCTGATACCACTGTAAGTCCACGTTGCTTACCCCGGTTCTTACGGGGAGGCGGAAACGGCGAAAAACAAATTTTTGGCGCAAGGCAACATGGACTAAAAGCCGGATCTTTGCTAAACTAGAAACTAGCAAACTACTAGAGGCGTTAACTACAATGCCGTAGAAATTATACCTCGCGAAACCGGTCCTTCGGGTCTTCATTCCGCTGTCCCGCTCGTCCATCCAAGCTCCGAGTGTCGATCCGGATCTTGGTCACCTCCGCGGCTTCCTTGAGTCGAAGACAATCCACCAGAGAGATGTACACCGAGCTCCATCTCGAGCCGAGGCAACTAGGGCAACGAGATTGCTAGTCAAGAAGCCCTAGGATGTGTAGAGGAGATATATGGAAGTGTTTGTCAAGTGGGATCCTTTTTTCTCTCAACACATGAGATCAAAGGATGAATTTCAAGAGGAAGAAGATGAAGGATATTTTGCAACCATGGAGCTCTTCTTTTCTTCTCACTTGAACAAGAGAGAGAATGAGAAAAGAATTATGAACTAAAGAAAAGAACCATGGTTGCAATAATACACAAAATCATCATTACTAATCCTATCATGATAAAGTTGATGGCTACATTGAAATGACCATTTTTATAATCAAAAAGAAAATGAAAACCAAAGAATACTTTAGATCTTTCAAGAATATCCTAGTCAACTTTGGTCAAACGGTCAACAAAGTCAAGATGGTCAAATGGTCAAAGCAATTAGACATAACATAATTATCAATAAAAGGATTAGTAAATAATGTCTCCGGCTCATAATGGTTTTGACCGAATCAACTGTCAAAACCCTAATGAGCCACTTCCTCCTTCTTCGCTCCTCAAAACTGTGCATACACACCCGCATCCGCATTCCGTAGAAAGCGAATGCACAGAAGACAAAACAAATCCATCCGTGCAATACTAGGATCCGGCTTAAACCAAAGCCCACTAGTATTGTCTGCCCGAACATCATACGCACACAAGTGCACGTAAGTGATCGTAGCCCTGCCGTAAAACCATACGGCCTCTACACGTTTCGCTCAGTGCAGGGAAACTCTCTGTGTGGGACTCTAAAGACTCGACACTACGCTGGCAGTGGGTTTAACCACAGACCGCAAGCGGCACTAGCTGTACGTAACGTTCCCCAGGTAGATGTCGATAAGAAGGCCGATGAGGTAAACCCATCCGAACTCCTACTGAGCCTGTATGTGACAATCTCCGTACAGTCCGGTCTGTTCGTCTGATACATCGCATGGCGGGCCTAGGGGGTGGTGAACGTCAGTCCCCTAATAGCGGTACAAGTCGTGTCGGAGTGTAGCCCAAAACACCCTGAGATAACACTGGAAACCTACCAGTATATCTCGCTTGCCCTGGCCAGGGACTACTCGTGTAATGGCTCTCCTAGACACAGCGCGATGTCAACCCCTAATACCGGGAGAGACGAATCCTGTCTAACCGTCACTGCCTCCAAGTGCATCGGGACTGCACCCAACTACTACCTGTTTACACGACTCCTTTGAGCCGTGGTAGGGTAGTAATCTAAGAACAGTGGGAACACACTCGAGGAGGAGTGACACTGTCAAGTCAGCGGATTAAGCTGTACTCATGTCACCTGGGAACTGATAACTGACGATAGGTATAATACCATCCATCAGTTCCCGACGAGTCCTGTCCAGTGTACTCGTAACCTAAGCACCCGCATACTATCTCAAGTACAACGTACCGACGGCTGTGGGACAGACCGCCTCCCGCACTGGGATGAGAAGCGCATACGCTAGTCTACTCCGGAGTATCGATGCCCTGTCTCGATAATCCCACGACTAGGGACCTGTATAAGGATGTGCTTGTAGATTACCCAGCCCCCACAAGTATGACTGCCATCACAACGCTGGTAATCAAGCAAAGATCCAAAGGGCTCTACTAATATGTATAAGCGATATTCTAAAAGAAACACTTGCACATATTAAAGTAGAAACAAACCAAGTAGAATACTACCATTTTGAGCAAGATTGTCTATACAACTGTGAAAATCCCAAGCTTCCATTAAGTAATATACAATCTAGTATGATACAGTAATGGCCTCTAGGGCATATACACTAACACCGTTCTATCAGATTCTTCAGGTCCCCTGGCGAGGTCATTCTTGAGTCTTCACGGCGAGTGCCGCTCGCGCGACCCCATCGAGGGAGAGGGTGCCGGCCATGCCTGGGAGAAGGCGAGCTGACCAACACCTATTCAGGAGGGACAGGAAAGCGGTGGGCCTCGGGGCGATGGGCTCTTTCACGAGACCGCGACGTGGAGCCGTGTGATGTTAGTTATATGTATGCCCTAGAGGCCATTACTGTACATACGATGTATATTGTAGTGGATGCTTGGACATTTATAGGTAGGGCTTTCTTGCTCGACTTGATAGTATGCTATCTGGTTGCTCTTTATCTTAACATGTACTCTGATTGTCTCTATGTTACATGTTGATAAAGCCCTTAGGATAAGTACTTGACTACCAGGACTATGATGCAGATCATACTAGTGGGGACAGTGTAGTCGCCAAGTGCATCCTTCAAATGTTCCTAGTCGTGGGAGTACCGAGACAGGGCATCGATACTTCAGAGTAAACTAGCGTATGCGCTTGTTGACCTATATGACGGGTGATGGATGATCCCATATCCATTGGTGTTTGACATCAGAGAAGGTATATGGGTACTCAGTGAATACTGGGTACACTGGACGGACTCGCCGAGAACTCCCAGATGGTATTATACCTCACGTCAGATGGCAGTTCTCTGGTGACACTGGTACAGGTTAGTCTGTAGACCCGAGATCGTCATAGAGACTTGTGTGATTTCCACTGTGCTTTGATTTCCATCATACCACGTCCAATGGGGCATGCAAAACGGTGGCTTTTGGGTACAGTCCCAAATCACATGGAGACAATGAGCGATAGGAGGGGGTTCGTCTCTCCCGGTATAGGGAGTTGATGCTGCGCTGTGTTTGATTGGCTATAACTAGAAATCCCTGGACATGGTTGCTGAGATTTACTGGTAAGTGTTATCAGTAGTTTCTCGAACTATTATAGACCTCATATCGACATGACTTATCAAGCTACCGGGGTCTGACGTTTACCATCCCTAGGCGAGATATGCGACATATCAGACGAAGAGACCGGACTGTACGGGAGTGTTACTGATTGGATTCGTTGGAGATTGTACAGGCTTGCTGGTTGATCTTCTGATCGCTCAATACCCGGGTAGCTGTTACGTTTAGCAGACCGCTTGCGGCTTGTGGGTATTTGATAAGATCATCACCTACTGCCGGCGTATTGACGAGTCTTTAGAGTCCTACACAGAGGTTTCCAGGCTCAAGCGAAACGGAGTAGGAGCGCATATGTGATATGTGCGGGAACGAGATTAATGCGAGTATATGATACCGCATTATATCCTCGCGATGTGTGACATGATTGGTTATATGTGATATAGCCGAGTTATCGGATCGAGCGTTGATTCGATAAGATGTTGCATTTGATATTAGTCGGTTATATGTGATATAGCCGGATTATTAAATAAAGAGTTGATTTGATAATTTAATGTATAATTATATATATTTGATATATTATAATACATTAACTAATATTTAGCTCACTGTTGTTTTCTTTTCTCACATGATGTGCACATTGTATATATATACGCGATATGTACATTTGTGTACATGGATTGTGTCATGTTTGATGATACATACAAGATGGGTGTATGAGATTAACACAATGCTAGGGTTAAGTTAGGGTTTCTATTTATATTAAGCTAATTCAAAAGAGATTGAGTTTGTTATGCTAAAGCTTGCACAAAAGCTTATGGATAAGCTTTGACAAAGTCAACCCTTTTTTCTAGTTTAAGATATTTATCAAACTCAACCTTTAACCATAGCCATGAGTTAATTCTCTACATGAGTTAGCCATGAGGGCTTAACTTAACCATGGGTGCAATAATTCATGAGGATGAATTATTCACAAGTCTTCTTCTTCTTCTTCAAGCTCCATGAAAAAGCTTGCTATCTCTAATGGAGTTTTGAGAATAAGTGTGAGAAAATCAATTCTAAAGTGAGCCCACCTCCTACCTCTTCATCCTCTACCACTTTCCATGTAGTAGAGTGTGTTCTCTTCACAAAGATCATGACCTAGTGAAGGAATAGCTTGATTCAGTGTCTCCTCGACATAGATTATCTTCGGCCTCGAAGTCATCGAAGCAAGCACGCTCATTTCTTCGTGGGAGCCTCTCTAGAGTCCGGACGATTATGATCGCAGTGAAGGGACTACTACACGGAGCTATTGAAGTGAAGGACCAAACTACAAAGGTTGTAATCCCAAACTCTTAGAAGTAAAGTTGTTTACTTGCTTATTGTTTTCGCCTAATCTCTAGTAAAGATCTTGGTTAGGGTTGTTCGGCACGTCTAAATTTTAAATCGGGTATGGTTGATACCTTGTAGACCCTTTGTGAGAGTTCCTAGTAACCCTACAGTGGTATCAGAGCCAAGCTAGAGCTTTAGGTGAAGTCTAGACGAAGTTTAAAGTCCGATTGAACACCGAAACCACTTTTTACACCCTTCTCTGGAAATTTTTAAAAATGTGATTTTTTCTGCATTAAAAATACTCAAAAAAATCGGCAGGGAATTATAAGGATTGCTATGAAAAACGACCCCCTAATCCCCTCAAACCGCAGCGGAACCGCGGCAAGGCCATGCCTTGCGCGGCGGTTTCGCGGCCGAAAGAGGGAATTAGGGTTTCATTTTTCTAGGGTAACATCCGTAGCTAATTCCTGATGCTTCTGGGTATTTTTGATATTACTCAAGTGTTGAGTTTTCTGGAGATCTCTTGTATTCGTTGATTTGATCGGAAAGTTTAACTTCGTTTAAGTGTTTTTCCGGATTATTTAGAACGTGTTAAAATGTTCGAACGGATATCAATAACTCACTTTTTCCCCTGCCGGAAAATTTCCATGTACTGGATTTTTCCGTAGTTTAAGAACGTTCTTAGTCGTGCAAGTAACTCGGTGGACCCTCTAGAAGAACACAAACCTTAACTCGATTATGTGACCGTCTGAACCGCCTCTAATCCTTAGGGTTTGGGGTAGTACGGCGTTGCCACATGTGAGGCATTGGTTTGACCCTTCTACGTCTGGACCATTGGTACTGTGGCATGTGATGGATGTTTTTAAACTAATTTCAAGTGTTGAGAAATATTTAGGAAATCTTGGGTGTTTGTTTATTCGATCGGAAAGTTTAACATTGTCTATTTATCTGGAATGTGATACAATATTTGGAATCCACAAGAAGTTATGAGATAACTAATTTGAATGTTATAAATCTAGCAGTTTAGTCTCGGATGATCGGTTTCCACGGGATTTTGATGCGATCAAAAGTCCGTCGCAATCACGTAGCGTACGTGGATACTCGCCGGGTAAACTTAATAGACAACCACGCCCCATAGCCCCGACCAAGTGACTGTAGGAGAACCCCGTCGCCAAAAGCATCCATTCGGGTGCTCGTGGCAGCGGTGTTCCGCCTTAGTGCACTTCGTCGACGGCATCGGGGGTGCGGCCGTCTACTAAAGTTTCCGACGAGCATTCGATCAGGGTATCGGGAATCTTATTGAATTGCACGACTAGATATTGAAAAGTGTTTTCGATAATGAGACTAAAATGCGGGGTTTATAATTGTTAGGCATGAGATGTCTAAGGAATTCATTTGGTTAGGCATGCCATGTCTATGGAGGTTGCGGATTCCAACTGTTGTAGTTTTACACGTTCTTTTCTGTGACCGTAAGTGTAGTATGTAGTTGTACCGCCGGTTTTCGTTTCTATACATCAACGACAATCGGTGTATGCATACTTACTTACGTTGATGATATGAGATATTATGTGTTGCTGTGATATGTTATATTGGATCGTCGTGTTTGAATAGCCGGGTTTTTTTGTGAGATGAGAGTTCTTCTTTTTCATTCATGTAAAATTCATTGTATGTAATATTCTTTTAATTGGGGCACTTCCGGGCTGAGGATGATGTCACCAATGTATATTATTTACCTTTTCCGCATTAGGTTAGTCCTAAGGCGGGGAGCACAAATAACCGGGTTCTAGGGTCCAGTGGGAGACCATCTCGAGGAGTCGAGACCGGGTCTCATAACTCTAGAACTGGCAGGGTTACTTGCCGCTCTCGTAGGGGTCTAGGGATGTGGGTTTAGCTATTCATCGCGACCATGGAATCCGTGTTTTATACAGGCTCGTATTAAAACATGGACGTCCTAGTATATCTAATATTTCATATATGTTCTTCTGCTGCAATGTTCTGTGATGAGATCATATTACTGTCTGAGACGAATGTTTATATTATATATATGAGATATATGTTATATTGCTGATTTCGTTTCAAATGTGATGCTTGTGAAGCATATTCAAATGGGACTTCATTAATGAGATTAATGAAATAAAAGAAACCTAAGATGTTGTAGAAACTTGTTTAAAAACCGGTAGCTCTAGTTCTTGCTTTGCATAGCGGTGTTCCTTGTAGAACATCCAGCACCTTATTCGATAAGGAAAGAGCCGAGATCCCTTCACCGGGAGTGACCTCTTTAGCGAAACTAGAAGATGCTACATACTCGGTTTGTCTTTTGATTGCTTCTATAGTTTTTTGCTTTGCATAGTGGTATTTATGAAATATCCTGCACCTTATTCGATGAGGAAAGAGCCGACGATCCCTTCACCGGGAGTGACCTCTTTAGCAAAACTAGAAAATGCCTAAAAAACACTCCATTTAAAATCACTCGATTCTACAATGATATCAAGTTCATTACGCAAAAGGTTTTCTTGAAAACCTGTCGTAGCCCTCCGTCATTTTAGGAAGTAGAGTACTTAGTATTCGTGCTGCGTATGTCGACTTTAGTTGAGGCGTAGTGTACGGTAACTAAGTGATGTCTTCCTGCACAGCATATTATGCGATTAATTAGGACAGCCATGTGATTATGTCGACCATAGTTGAGGGTCATGCGGGTGGGTCTAATTATTCATGAAATGGCGGGTAGAACTTGACTAGTGCTTATGATATGTTGACCTTAGTTAAGGTTATAAGTACTAAGGGTAAAATATTATTGGGAATTTCAAGTGTTGAAATTTGCAATGAGATTGCATACCTTCTATGAGATAGTTGGATCCCGATACCCGCTGCGAGTAAGAGTTACTCCTGGGAGAGTTTTACACATTACAATTAGCCGATCAAGTAGGTGTCTAGAAAGGTGTCAACGAGGTTATGTCTCTGGGAAAACGAGGTTTACTTTAATTAGGTCCGTGCGAAAGCACGGGGAACCTCCCTCAAAGTACCGACACTGGCCTGGCTGAAAGATTGGCGAACTTGTAGCGTGTAATTAATCCCGGCTAGTCTTTCCTTTTAGGGTTTGAAGGAAGATTTGACTAAAACAGTGGGAGACATCCTGATTAGATAAATTAAATAACCAATCTAATCTTTCAAGAGCATACACTGAGTGTTTTCTTCTCTCTCTCTCTCCTGGTAGTGACCATGTCACGCCTTAATCAAGATAATAATACGGATGTATTGACCGAACCCGCTTGTTATACTGAGCTGGGGAACGTTGATCCCGCTCTAAATTATAATTGTTATAAGACCGAGCGGGAAATAGGGGATTACCAGAATTCCCGTGCCGCCCAAACGAAGAAAGTGCATGCTGATGCATCTTCTTCGGGTGTGTGTTCATTACACAAAACTGTTTCTCAGTAAACTTTACTTCCTGGGTATGAGACACCGGATCAGGATCCCACATATGTAATATATTACATGGGCTAGAGATAGGTAGAGAACTGAGAACGGGTGATAAGTTTCATGAGATAGAAAACGGTGCAAGTGTTGCAGCCAAGTCTGTTAGTCGTTATCACCCTGTATTACCAGAATACATTGATTCTGAACGAATGTTATTAGATACCGAACCTGATATACAACATCATATCAGTCTCTTTATTAGTAAAGAAGGATATAATTTTGTATTGTTGGATAATGTTTTGAACATTTCTTATATCAAGAGTTGATCGGTTCAGGCACATTATCTAAAAGCATAGACGTTCTAAATCAAACCACAGTTCTTAGTGTACAGAACACACACAAGAGGAAGAGTTCAGAAATGAACGAATCCTTCTCAAGGCCTTGTAGAATAGGTCATATCAATGCGACCCGTCTAGCTGAAGTTACATTTAGATGCATATTTCAATTAGTTTGAATTTATATCTTGTGAAACTTGCCGGTCATGTCACAAAGATAAGATGACCACAGCCCCGTTTATTGGAAACAGAGAAAGAGTTAGTGAACTCTTGGGATTGATACATGCTGATGTATGAAGGTCCCCTGTTTGCACATGCCAAGACCGGTTCTTTGTACTTCATTACATTCACTGATGATCTCTCAAGATTCAGACATATGTTCCTGTTGAAACACAAATCCGAAACTTTGGAGATAATCACAGAATATAAGTTAGAAGTAGAGAACCAAAAATGGGTATAAGTATTATGTCCTTTGATGAGATCAAGGAGGAGAATACTTGAGCATAAGATTCCTGGACTTTTCTAAAGGAGAATGAGATTCTCTCTCAGCATTACTCCTCCGTATACACCATAGCAAGATGGTATATCGGGGCGGTGCAATAGCACCCTATGTGATATGGTGTGCTCTATGATGAGTACTACTGAGTTTCCTATTTCCTTTTGGGAGTTATGCACTTGAGAAGCTGCATACCTATTGAATAGGGTTCCAATCAAATCAGTTGCCTACCACTTCATATATGATATGGAATGGGAAGAGCCCATATCTTAAGTATGTTAAGATTTGGGGTTGTCCAGCCTGTGTCTAAAAGCATAATCCGGACAAGCTCGAGACAAAGTCAGTTCTATAGAAGTTTGTTGGATATCCCAACATTCGCAAGGGAATATCTTCTACCTAACCGAGGAACAAAAAGATGTTTTGTTTCTCAACATGCCACCTTTATGAAAGGGAATTTCTTATGAAGAAATTAGTGGTCATGAGGTAGAACTGGAAACGGTCCCAGCTATATAAACTGCAGCTGATGATTTGGTAGAACCGAAGGACTCAATAGTTTCTAACGAACCTCAGCCTCTCCGCCGATCTAGTAGGGTTCCTCACCCACCTGAGAGATACCTCGGTTTCTCTATGACAGTGGGAGCGAGGATTGCATCATGAGATGATGACCCAACTTATTTCGAGCAGGCCATCAGGAGTGGGATTCTGTAAGAATGGCTGGATGCTTAGCGATCTGAGATGGAATCCTTATACACCGACAAATTATGGACTTTGGTTGCTTTATCTGAAGGGTTAAATCCCCATCAAGAGCAAGTATATCTTGAGAAGATTACTTGGTGTACATTGATTAAGTCCATCCAGATCCTACTTGCCACTGCTACATACCATGACTACGATATCTGGTGGTTGGGTGTCATGACTGCTTTTCTAAATGATGATTTGGAAGAGAGCGTCTATAAGTACACAGCCAGAGGGCTTCGTAGACAGTGGGAGCAGCGGAAACGTGTGAAAGATGTTTTATGTGATAAATCAGGCATCGCGGAGTTGGAACATCTATTTTGATGTGGTAGTCAAAGAGTTTGACTTCATCAAAATGGTAGATGAACCTTGTATATACAAGAAGGTAGTAGAGAGTATCGTGGTGATCCACGTGTTAGTGTTTATGCCCTAGAAGGCCATTACTGTATCATACTAGCTTGTATATTACTTAATGGAAGCTTGGGATATTCACATGTATATAACAGTCTTGCTAAACATGGTAGTATGCTACTTGGTTTTTCTATCTTAATATGTGAGTGTACGTATTGATAGAGCTCTTAGGATCTTGCTTGTCTACCAGCGTTGTGATGGCAGTCACACTAGTGGGGGCTGGGTAGTCTACAAGCACATCCTTATTCAGGTCCCTGGTCGTTGGATTATCGAGACAGAGCATCGATACTCCGGAGTAGACTAGTGTGTACGCTTCTCTTCCCAGTTGGGGAGATGGTCTGTCCCACAGCCGTCAGTACGTTGTACTGGAGATAGTATACAGGTGCTCGTTAGGTTACGGGTACACCGGACAGGACTCACAGGGAACTGTTGGTTGGTTTGATACCAGTCGTCAGTAAACAGTTCCCAGGTGACATGAGTACAGCGTAGTCCGCAGACTTGACACTGCTACTTCGCCTCGAGTGTGTCCCACTGTTCTTAGATTGCTACCCTACCACGGCTCAAAGGAGTCGTGCAAACAGGTAGCAGTTGGGTGCAGTCCCGAGCACTTGGAGGCAGTGGCGGTTAGACAGGATTCGTCCCTCCCGGTATTGGGAGTAGATATCGTGCTGTGTCAGAGAGCCATTACGCAAAGTCCCTGGCCAGGGCAAGCGAGATTTGCTGGTAGGTTCCAGTAGTTTCTCAGGGTGTAATGGGCTTTACTCCGACACGACTTATACCGCTATTAGGGGACTGACGCTTGCCGCCCCCCTAGGCCCGATATGCGATAGTCTTGGACGAACGGACCGGACTGTATGGAGATTGTCACATCAGGCTCAGTAGGAGTTCGGATGGGTTTACTCATCGACCTTCTTATCGACAACTACCTGGGGACCGTTACGTACAGCTAGTGCCGCTTGCGGTCTGTGGTTAAACCCACTGCCAGCGTAGTAGTCGAGTCTCTAGAGTCCCACACAGAGAGTTTCCTACTCCAGGCGAAACGATATAGAGGTTGCATGGTTTTGCGACAAAGGGTTCGGACGCATACGTGCGTTTACGCACGTACGACTTTCGGACAGATTTTACCAGTCGGCTTTGGTTTAAGCCAGTTACTGGTATCCGGTTATTGGATTTTTACAGTCTAAAGTTTTTCCGTATTTTTACGGATCGGAGGGGCGTTCTCGTAATTACTCGAGAAGCTTCTAGAAGATGTGACTAAGGAGGTTTGTTTTGGAAAGAGAGTGAGTCATAGTGGTGATTCATTCACTTCATTAATGCACATTTATTGCTTAATGACTCATGTTAATGAATCATCACAAGATATTTTGTGAAGCATGCTTATTCATTTCCTTTATTGATTATTTGATAATAAGAATGCTTCATAATATTATGATACACTCTCTCTCTTCTCTCATTATCATATCACACATTCTCTCTCCTCAAGCTCTCATCTTCAAGATACTAACCTTAATCCTCATGTGTTGAGAACAAAGGTTTAGTTAGACTAAACAATCCATAACCTACACTCTATATCATCCTTTCATCTTTGATTAGCAATCAAAGTTGATTAGTTACCTCAAGTTAGAGGTTTAGCTTGGTGTTTTGCTCTCGGGTGGATCGTCTACTACCTAGAGAAGGTCGAGGAGAACAAAGGAGGACGCAAAGAAGAAGGACCGGTTTCATTAGGTATAATCCCTAATCACTTATGAAAAGAAACTCATAAGATACGGTTATTTATAGTTTAGCTTCGATTCAAGCGGTTAGTCGATGTTCGTTGTTTAAACTTGATTGTTTTTGAAAATTCCGCCTCCCCATAAGTACTGGGGTGTACTACATCGACTTACAGTGGTATCAGAGCCTCGCTAAACAATAAATAACCTAGTTGCAAATTTGTACGAATTTCGAACGGAAAAACGAAGCCGGAAAACCCTAAAAAATGTAAGTTTCTGTCGAATTTAAAACGATGTCAGAAAATTTTTCAGGTGAGCTCAGAGTGCTTGACATGACACCAGAAGAACACCCAAGAAAAACAGTCGACTGAATCGACCAACTCGCCGCGGAACCGCGGCCTCAGCCACTGAGTCGCCGCGCTTCCGCCGCCGAGTTGGCGAGTCAGCGGCCGATTTTTCTTCTGTTGCTTCTCTGTGTAATTTGGGGTTTTCTGGAATGTTTAATTATTGCTCAGGTTACTGTTTAACAGAGCAGATTTTGGAGCAATATTGAAGTTGTTTATTCGATCGAATTGTACAGTATTTGCGTATTGGATTATATCTGTGATTGTTTAATGTGTTCGTAAACCTTCCCCAACTGCTAGTATGTCGGTTGGCAGGGGGTTGCACATTTCTGAAATGGTTATATCTGTTTGTGCATATAAACTGTATTGGACTGTTGTGGTGTATAGCCGGGGTTCGCAAAGGGTTATAGTTTAATTCATTTGTTGTAAATGTAATTTGTTGTAATATTATTTTCGCGGGGCACTTCCAGGTTGCGGTTGTAGCCACCGTTGTATTATTTCATTTTACTGTTTTTGCTCCTAGGACTGACCCAAGGTGGGGTACACAGACTGCCGGGTGGGTAGTTTGCCGTACCCGTAGGGGTCGAGGGTGGGGTAACGGCTATTCATCACAACTGTGTAATCTGTCTTTTCTTGCAGGCTCAAAAGAAATACAGATTGCTTGCAAATCCAATATTGTTTATCTGTGTTCTGGAATGAATATCATTGCGTCAGACGAATGTAAAATATCTATATTTATGATAGCTATTTAGACGCCACTTATGTTTTACACCCGCGCTAGCCCAGCCCCCGCTCTGTCGTTAGTTAAGTAACCTAACGGGTGATGACGGGACCCCGTGGCGAATGCGGATGGCATAAGAGGACGTTGTATTTTCGTTGTTTTCTGCAATGATAGGTTAATGATGGGACGCATTATCTATAATGCAAAGTAAAACAAACCAAAGTTTAAATCGTTGGAACAATTTAAAAGAAACCACTCGGTTATTTTTAAAACAGATATTTTTAAATGCGGAGCTTTAACCACTCCTTTTAAAAGCTATCAGGTTCCTTCGGTTATATCAAGTTCACTACGTTCACGGTTTCGCCAAAACCAGTCGTAGCCCTCCGTCATTTCATTTGGGTATTCAGTAGTATTCAAGCTATGCATTTTGGCCAAAGTCAAGGCATAGTGTTTGGTAGCTACTGGGTTTTCATTTGTTGCATAAGATAGATGAGTTGGTTTGGGACAGTCGTATTACCATTTGACCAAAGTCAGGGGTATATACGGATGGGTTCAAATTGACAAGATAATGACGGGTAGAACTTGACATGTGACTTATGACATTTTGACCAAAGCCAAGGTCATAAGAGCATGGGGCAAAAACTTATATCGGGAATTTCTAAAGAAACTGAAATTTGCAAAGAGATGCATACCATTTGGAGTTTGATGAATGTTGGTAGGATTCCTTCAACATTATCATACGATGATATTTGGATCCCGATCCTACTGTGAGTATATGCTACTTATCAGGATATTCGTCGCTTAACGATCAATGCTATAAACCTAGTAGGTGTCCAGAAAAGTGTCAGAGGGGTTACGCCCCCAGAGAAAAGAGGTTACTTAATTAAGGAACCTCGCGAAAGCGTTGGAAAACCTCCCTCGAAGTATCGACACCAGCCTGGCTGAACGGTTAAGCAAGTATTGTACGGCGAGAATAGTCTTGGCTAATTCTTCTTTTATGGTTTGAGGAAGGATTCGAGAAACAGTGGGAGCCATCCAGTTTAGATAAACTAAAAACCACTCTAAACTTGCAAGAGCATCATGCTAAAGAGTTTTCTTCTCTCTCTCCTAATTGCAGCGACCCTGAAAATGACTGGACTTAAGTTAATTTTAGAGAAAAATATACTGACGGGGCCAAACTATAAAGATTGGCTGCGGAATGTCAAGTTGGCCTTGACCTACGACAAATTGGGGTACATCCTCACCGCTACGGCACCTGCTGTCCCTGGTCCCAAATCCAGTGATGCGGATAAGGAAATCCGCAAAACCTGGGATTTAGATTGCGCGAGAGCCAAGTGCATCGTGCTTGCCTCGATGAACAATGAACATCAGAGGAGGCACGAGGATATGTCCTTAGATGGCATATTTCTCCATACAAAGGAACTTTATGGAGAGCAATCTCGTATAGCAAGATACGAGACCTCAAAGAAATTGTTTCGAGCGAGGTTGGCTGTCGGGTCATCGGTAGGTGAACATGTCCTACAGATGATTGGCTATATAGAAGAGCTCGCAGACCTTGGGACGACTTTGGATAATGAGCTCTATACAGACCTTGTTCTCCAGTCCCTTCCTCCCACCTACGCCCAGTTTATCCTCAACTTCAATCTTCAAGGAAAAGAAGTTGAACTTGCGGAACTCCTGAACATGTTAAGGAGTGCAGAGGGCACCTTGCAGAAGGCAAGGGAAACACCCGCTATGTTTGTTGGCGGTGCATCTTCTTCCGGGTCCAAGGCTAGGGCCAAAGGAAGGAAGAAGAAGGCCGCACCCAAACCTAGAGGAGGTGTTAGTAAGGTGAGAGGGAAGGGAAAGCAAAAGAAAGCAGTACCGATAGTTGGCCAGGATGAGTGCTTCCATTGTCACAGGAAAGGGCACTGGAAGAAGGATTGCAAGGCGTGGAACGCCAAGAACCAGGAACCGAAGCAAGCTGTGGCTTCGACTTCAGGTGTGTTTGTAATTGAGAATTGTCTGTCGATCAACTCTACTTCCTGGGTATTGGATACCGGATCAGGATCTCATATTTGCAATTCATTGCAGGCACTGAGAAACCGTAGAGTGCTGAAGGAAGGTGATATGATCCTCAGGGTTGCTAACGGAGCTAGCGTGGGAGCTGCGTCCGTCGGGGATTATCACCTAGGATTGACGAGTGGACACATTTTGGTTTTACATAACTGTTATTTTGTACCCAGCTTAACGTGTAATATCATATCAGTTTCCTTGTTATCAAATAAAGGTTATGATTTCACGTTTGTAAGAGATGTTGTCAACATCCACCTTAATCATGGTTTGATTGGGTCCGGTACTCTAAATAACGGCATATATGTGTTAAACCAACTCCAAATTTTCAATGTCCAGAACACACTAAAAAGAAAGTCTCCAGATTTAAATAAAGCTTTCTTATGGCATTGTAGACTGGGTCACATCAATGAGAGAAGGTTGACTAAGTTGCATAGAGAAGGATATTTGGACACGTTCGAATATCAAACTTATGACACTTGTCAATCTTGTCTCAAAGGAAAGATGACAAAGACTCCATTCACTGGACAAGGAGTAAGAGCGAGCGAGCTCTTAGGACTCATACACAGTGATGTATGCGGTCCAATGTCTACACATGCGAGAGGTGGTTTTTCCTATTTCATTACTTTCACGGATGATTACTCAAGATACGGATTCATTTATCTGATGAAACATAAATCCGAGGCTTTTGAGAAATTCCAAGAGTATAAGAATGAAGTAGAAAACCAAACCGGCAAAAGTATAAAGACACTTAGATCTGATCGAGGTGGTGAATACTTGAGTGCCGAGTTCCTAGGTTACCTAAAAGAGAAAGGAATTCTCTCTCAGCTTACTCCTCCGTACACTCCACAGCATAACGGTGTATCGGAGAGACGGAATCGAACCCTATTGGATATGGTACGATCCATGATGAGTAATGCTGAGTTACCGCGATCTTTCTGGGGTTATGCGCTAGAATCAGCGGCATATCTTCTGAACAGGGCTCCAACCAAGACTGTGCCTACCACTCCATATCAGATGTGGACTGGGAAGAAACCCCATCTTCAGCATATGAAGATTTGGGGATGTCCAGCTTTTGTTAAAAAGCAGCATGTGGACAAGCTCGAGGCACGATCAGTAAAATGTTTGTTTGTGGGATATCCAAAGAACTCCAAGGGATATTATTTCTATTACGCAGAGGAACAAAAGGTTTTTGTTTCTCGTAATGCCCATTTTCTGGAAAATCAGTTTTTAGAAAAGGAAATAAGTGGGAGCGAAATAGAACTGGAAGAAATTCCAGAACCACAAACTGCTACTGAAAGTTTGGTAGAACCAGAGGTTCAAGAAGAACAGAACATTCCCGCACCCCTCCGCAGAAGTAGTAGGCCGTCTCATCCGCCTGAGAGATACTACGGTTTTCTCATTGACGGGGATAGAGAGGATTGCATCATAGAAGATGATGAACCTACTGACTTCCAGCAGGCCATCCAGAGCGGCGACTCGGTACGATGGCTAGATGCAATGCGGACCAAAATGGAGTCCATGTACACCAACAAAGTATGGACTTTGGACTTTGCTCCAGATGGGGTAAAACCCATAGGATGCAAATGGATCTTCAAGAAAAAGATTGGTGTAGATGGACAGGTGGAAACCTATAAGGCTAGACTTGTTGCAAAGGGTTTTCGTCAAAGACCTGGTTTGGACTATGACGAAACTTTTTCTCCAGTGGCTATGCTCAAATCCATTCGGGTCCTTCTTGCTATTGCTGCCTTCCATGATTATGAAATCTGGCAGATGGACGTAAAGACGGCTTTTCTGAATGGAAATTTAGAAGAGAGCGTCTATATGGATCAGCCAGAGGGTTTCAATCAGAGTGGGAGCAGCGGGAAAATATGCAAGCTGCTTAAGTCCATTTACGGACTAAAGCAGGCATCGCGGAGTTGGAACATCTGTTTTGATGAGACAGTCAAAGAATATGACTTTATCAAAAATCCAGATGAACCGTGCATATATAGTAAAGTTGTGGCCAGAAGTGTCGTATTCCTCGTCTTGTACGTGGATGACATTCTATTGATAGGAAATGACATTCCTATGCTACAATCTGTCAAAGGATTCTTGTCACACAGGTTCTCCATGAAAGACCTGGGTGATGCCTCTTACATTCTGGGGATCCGGATCTATCGTGATAGATCCAAGAGGATGTTGGGACTTTCGCAGTCCAGGTATATCGACACTGTACTGAAAAGATTCAGTATGGAAGATTCTAAGCGCGGTAATCTACCGGCTTGTCACGGAATCACCCTCTCCAAAGAGATGTCTCCCAAGACTGATTTGGAAAGGGAACGCATGTCTATTATACCCTACGCTTCTGCGGTAGGCTCTATAATGTATGCGATGTTGTGTACCAGACCAGATGTAGCTTACGCACTGAGCGTGGTAAGCCGGTATCAGTCAGACCCAGGGGAGAAACACTGGATAGCAGTAAAGAACATTCTCAAGTACCTGAGGAGGACTAAGGAGATGTTCTTGGTCTACGGCGGAAAAGACCTCAGGTTGGAGGCCTTTGCTGATTCCGGCTTCCAGAGTGATAAGGACGATTCCAAGTCCATGTCGGGTTATGTCTTTACCCTCAATGGAGGGGCGGTGTGCTGGAAGAGCTCCAAGCAGGACACCGTTGCTGACTCGACGATGGAAGCGGAGTATATAGCTGCTTGCGATGCCGCAAAAGAAGCAGTCTGGATGAAGAAGTTCCTAACAGAACTTCAGGTGGTTCCTACCATAGTTGATCCAATACCTCTGTATTGCGACAACAACGGAGCTATAGCTTTAGCGAAGGAACCAAGGTCCCATCAGAAGTCCAGACACATCTTGAGGCGGTATCACCTGATCAGGGAGATCATTGATCGTCAGGAGATCGAGGTTCGGAGAGTTGCTTCAGAAGAGAACATTGCTGATCCATTCACAAAGGCCCTTCCTCAGATTCAGTTCGAGAGGCTGCTCGAGATCATTGGTCTGCGATATGCCAGTACATGGCCCTAGTGCAAGTGGGAGATTGTTAGTGTTTATGCCCTAGAAGGCCATTACTGTATCATACTAGCTTGTATATTACTTAATGGAAGCTTGGGATATTCACATGTATATAACAGTCTTGCTAAACATGGTAGTATGCTACTTGGTTTTTCTATCTTAATATGTGAGTGTACGTATTGATAGAGCTCTTAGGATCTTGCTTGTCTACCAGCGTTGTGATGGCAGTCACACTAGTGGGGGTTGGGTAGTCTACAAGCACATCCTTATTCAGGTCCCTGGTCGTTGGATTATCGAGACAGAGCATCGATACTCCGGAGTAGACTAGTGTGTACGCTTCTCTTCCCAGTTGGGGAGATGGTCTGTCCCACAGCCGTCAGTACGTTGTACTGGAGATAGTATACAGGTGCTCGTTAGGTTACGGGTACACCGGACAGGACTCACAGGGAACTGTTGGTTGGTTTGATACCAGTCGTCAGTAAACAGTTCCCAGGTGACATGAGTACAGCGTAGTCCGCAGACTTGACACTGCTACTTCGCCTCGAGTGTGTCCCACTGTTCTTAGATTGCTACCCTACCACGGCTCAAAGGAGTCGTGCAAACAGGTAGCGGTTGGGTGCAGTCCCGAGCACTTGGAGGCAGTGGCGGTTAGACAGGATTCGTCCCTCCCGGTATTGGGAGTAGATATCGTGCTGTGTCAGAGAGCCATTACGCAAAGTCCCTGGCCAGGGCAAGCGAGATTTGCTGGTAGGTTCCAGTAGTTTCTCAGGGTGTAATGGGCTTTACTCCGACACGACTTATACCGCTATTAGGGGACTGACGCTTGCCGCCCCCCTAGGCCCGATATGCGATAGTCTTGGACGAACGGACCGGACTGTATGGAGATTGTCACATCAGGCTCAGTAGGAGTTCGGATGGGTTTACTCATCGACCTTCTTATCGACAACTACCTGGGGACCGTTACGTACAGCTAGTGCCGCTTGCGGTCTGTGGTTAAACCCACTGCCAGCGTAGTAGTCGAGTCTCTAGAGTCCCACACAGAGAGTTTCCTACTCCAGGCGAAACGATATAGAGGTTGCATGGTTTTGCGACAAAGGGTTCGGACGCATACGTGCGTTTACGCACGTACGACTTTCGGACAGATTTTACCAGTCGGCTTTGGTTTAAGCCAGTTACTGGTATCCGGTTATTGGATTTTTACAGTCTAAAGTTTTTCCGTATTTTTACGGATCGGAGGGGCGTTCTCGTAATTACTCGAGAAGCTTCTAGAAGATGTGACTAAGGAGGTTTGTTTTGGAAAGAGAGTGAGTCATAGTGGTGATTCATTCACTTCATTAATGCACATTTATTGCTTAATGACTCATGTTAATGAATCATCACAAGATATTTTGTGAAGCATGCTTATTCATTTCCTTTATTGATTATTTGATAATAAGAATGCTTCATAATATTATGATACACTCTCTCTCTTCTCTCATTATCATATCACACATTCTCTCTCCTCAAGCTCTCATCTTCAAGATACTAACCTTAATCCTCATGTATTGAGAACAAAGGTTTAGTTAGACTAAACAATCCATAACCTACACTCTATATCATCCTTTCATCTTTGATTAGCAATCAAAGTTGATTAGTTACCTCAAGTTAGAGGTTTAGCTTGGTGTTTTGCTCTCGGGTGGATCGTCTACTACCTAGAGAAGGTCGAGGAGAACAAAGGAGGACGCAAAGAAGAAGGACCGGTTTCATTAGGTATAATCCCTAATCACTTATGAAAAGAAACTCATAAGATACGGTTATTTATAGTTTAGCTTCGATTCAAGCGGTTAGTCGATGTTCGTTGTTTAAACTTGATTGTTTTTGAAAATTCCGCCTCCCCATAAGTACTGGGGTGTACTACATCGACTTACACCACGTAGAGTACGTGGATGACATACTCTTAATAGGGAAGGACTTTCCTATGCTACGTTCGGTCAATCTCCTCTTATCACAATGATTATCCATATAAGATCAATGTGATACCTCCTAAATCCTAAGTTTTATATCTATGAGATAGATCTAATTGGATGTTAGGATTCTCACTAGTTGTAGTGAGATGGTATCAATCGATCCTGGGGAGAATCACAAGAATGGTTCCAGGATGATAAGGACGACTGAATGTCAGTCGCAGGCATTGTCTTTACACTCAGTGGAGGGACGGTATGTTGGAAGAGTTCCAAGCTAGATACCGTGACATACTAGACGATTAAAGTCTAGACACATCGTTACAAAAGATGCTACCAAAGAGGCATTCTGGATATAGATAATAGTTCATGAGATGAACTCAGTTCCAACCATTGTGTGACAATGGAGTTATGGTTTTGGCCTAGGAACCCCCGTCCCATCAGAAATCCAGATATAATTCTTAGGCAGTATCACCTGATCATGGAGATGGTTGATCTCCAGGGAGATCGAGGTTAGGAGAGTAGACACAGAGGAAAACAGCGCGGATCCACTCACAAAGGTCTATTTCCCAGTAGAGACTTTTATGGGATGGTTGAGTATGAGATACTTCAACCACTGCTGATTGTTGGGTATGCGATACCACAACAGATGGCCCTAGAGCAAGTGGGAGATTGTTAGTTATATGTATGCCCTAGAGGCCATTACTGTACATACGATGTATATTGTAGTGGATGCTTGGATATATATAGGTAGGACTTTCTTGCTCGACATGATAGTATGCTATCTGGTTGCTCTTTATCTTAACATGTACTCTGATTGTCTCTATGTTACATGTTGATAAAACCCTTAGGATAAGTACTTGACTACCAGGACTATGATGCGGATCATACTAGTGGGGACAGTGTAGTCGCCAAGTACATCCTTCAAATGTTCCTAGTCGTGGGAGTACCAAGACAGGGCATCGATACTCCAGAGTAGACTAGCGTATGCGCTTGTTGACCTATATGATGGGCGATGGATGATCCCATATCCATTGGTGTTTGACATGAGAGAAGGTATACGGGTGCTCAGTGAAAACTGGATACACTGGACGGACTCACCGAGAACTCCCAGATGGTATTATACCCCACGTCAGATGGCAGTTCTCTGGTGACACTGGTACAGGTTAGTCTGTGGACCTGAGATCGTCATAGAGTCTTGTGTGATTCCCACTGTGCTTTGATTTCCATCATACCATGTCCAATGGGGCGTGCAAAATGGTGGCTTTTGGGTACAGTCTCGAATCACATGGAGACAATGAGCGATCGGGGGGGATTCGTCTCTCCCGGTATAGGGAGTTGATGTTGCGTTGTGTTTGATTGGCTATAACTGGAAATCCCTGGCCAGGGTTGCTGAGATTTACTGGTAAGTGTTATCAGTAGTTTCTCGAACTGTTATAGACCTCATATCGACACGACTTATCAAGCTACTGGGGTCTGACGTTTACCACCCCAGGCGAGATATGCGACATATCAGACGAAGAGAACGGACTGTACGGGAGTGTTACTGATTGGATTCGCTGGAGATTGTACAAGCTTGCTGGTTGATCTTCTGATCGCTCAATACCCGGGTAGCCGTTACGTTTAGAAGACCGCTTGCGGCTTGTGGGTGTTTGATATGATCATCACCTACTGCCGGCGTATTGACGAGTCTTTAGAGTCCTACACAGAGGTTTCCTGGCTCAAGCGAAATGGAGTAGGAGCGCATATGTGATATGTGCGCGAATGAGATTAATGCGAGTATGTGATACCGCATTATATCCTCGCGATGTGTGACATGATTGGTTATATGTGATATAGCCGAGTTATCGGATCGAGCGTTGATTCAATAAGATATTGCATTTGATATTAGTCGGTTATATGTGATATAGCCGGATTATTAAATCAAGAGTTGATTTGATAATTTAATGTAGAATTATATATATTTGATATATTATAATACATTAACTAATATTTAGCTCACCGTTGTTTTCTTTTCTCACATGATGTGCACATTGTATATATATACGCGATATGTACATTTGTGTACATGGATTGTGTCATGTTTGATGATACATACAAGATGGGTGTATGAGATTAACACAATGCTAGGGTTAAGTTAGGGTTTCTATTATGTTAAGCTAATTCAAAAGAGATTGAGTTTGTTATGCTAAAGCTTGCACAAAAGCTTATGGATAAGCTTTGACAAAGTCACCCATTTTGTCTAGTTTAAGATATTTATCAAACTCAACCTTTAACCATAGCCATGAGTTAATGCTCTACATGAGTTATCCATGAGGGCTTAACTCAACCATGGGTGCAATAATTCATGAAGATGAATTATTCACAAGTCTTCTTCTTCTTCTTCAAGCTCCATGAAAAAGCTTGCTATCTCTAATGGAGTTTTGAGAATAAGTGTGAGAAAATCAATTCTAAAGTGAGCCCACCTCCTACTTCTTCATCCTCTACCACTTTCCATGTAGTAGAGTGTGTTCTCTTCATAAAGTTCATGACCTAGTGAAGGAATAGCTTGATTCAGTGTCTCCTCGACGTAGATCATCTTCGGCCTCGAAGTCATCGAAGCAAGCACGTTCGTTTCTTTGTGGGAGCCTCTCTAGAGTCCGGACGATCGTGATCGCAGCGAAGGGACTACTACACAGAGCTATTGAAGTGAAGGACCGGACTACAAAGGTTGTAATCCCAAACTCTTAGAAGTAAAGTTGTTTACTTGCTTATTGTTTTCGCCTAATCTCTAGTAAAGATCTTGGTTAGGGTTGTTCGGCACGTCTAAATTTTAAATCGGGTATGGTTGATGCCTTGTAGACCCTTTGTGAGAGTGCCTAGTAACCCTACATGTGGCGCCCAGCGGGTCATTTGATTGGTCTCCGCGGGGGACCTGTAGTCGCCAGAGTGAGCAAGACGTTGTTCAATGGTGCCAGCGTGGGCGGCGTCATCTCCCCCTCTGCGGAGGTCATGATCCTCGGGAGGGGGAACGTCGACCTGGGGGGCTGGGCCCGCTGTTTGGACGCGGACAAGGGTATCCACTATGGACGCGAGCCGGTCGATCCGTGCCGAGAGGACGTGGATGGCGTTTGGGGGAGGAGTGGATCCGTCCGCGCCTCCGTTGTGGGGAAGGCGGCGGCTTTTGCTCGGATCATCACGGTGTTCGCTCGCCATGAAGTCGAGAGCGGAAGATCAACTTTCGATGAGTGGAAGGAACAAGGTCAAGTTCCCACAGACGGCGCCAACTGATGGAGGTTAGGATCTCCTTCAGATGTTGTCCTCCGTTGACCTGTCGTGAGCGTGGGTGAACGGCTGAGATTGGTGTTGAGGGTTACCTCCTTGAGCGTGTGGATCTCAGTGGGCTTGTTTTGAGGCGAAGCCGAGCTATCTGAAAAAGAAGTCCCGGGTTGGTTGTGCCACCGTGGACCCTCCGACGATCAAGTTAGTCGAGGAATTTAGGCAGAGTAGCGGCTTATTGGAATAAAATTGCGTTACCTGAGTCATATGGGAGAGTTTTTTTTTATAGTGGTCGCATGGAGCGAGTTGGCGCGAGATCTTCGCCGTCGGTTACGCCCCTGGCGATACGCCTGCGTGAATGACGGGACCCCCCCGTTAATGACGAGATACACTCGTTAATGGGGGGATACGACGATGTGGAACGCGGGATCGTAGGGTGGCGGATATCTTGCACCTGGCGAGATCTGCGGAGACGTGGCGGAGGCGCTCGCAATCTGCGTTCTAGGTTGCTCGGTAGAACCGGGGATGCTTAGCTCAAGGTGAGCGGGAGGCCGAGGAAGCTCGGTTCTGTGATAGCTCGTGGGCGAGCCGGGAGGGCTGAGGAAGCTCAGCGTGTAGGAGGGCTCGGAGGCGAGCCTATGGTTATTTGTAAGGCGTGCATAGGAGTGTTCAGGGATCTATCGAAGGTCAAGTCATACCTCGGGACGATAGCGTGGGGGATGCCTCCAATGTATAGTGCTTGCTCTGTTTCAGTGAGCCCCGGGACATGTCATCTACCATGTGTCATGATCTGGGGAGTTCCCACTTATGAGTATCATCAGTTCCGCTTCTGGGCGTCAAGAGACAGTGGCGTACTCGGAGGACCTTTTTATGATCAAAAGGATGAAGTTTTAGCCATCGATTATGCACAAGGTCTGCCGTGATAAGAAAATTTCCCGGGTTACATTCTTTAGTACTTTTATAGCACTATGGATATGTTATTTTGCTGCCACCTCGGAACTCAAGAACGAGATACGGCCCGAGGTCTTCTTGATGGCTACCGGTATGGCGCAAGGGATAAATCAAGCCATCGGGCTGCACGTGTATGCCCTCATTTACCATTGAATATACAAATTCTTGGATGCAGAGCGATCGGTGGTTCGAAAGGCCGTCGCACCGATTCAATACATCTAAGCCTTCCTAGATCTCCAAATTCCTGGTATGTACATGAACGTCCCTACATATCACTTGTGGGAGAACCCCTGGCCGTACATGTTGATCATGGCTTCGGAAAAGGCACATATGAGTAAAGGTTGCTCATTATGATGCTAGAAATGCATTTCAGGGACCTGGCGGCTAGCCGGATTTTCGAGACTCGGTTGATCGGCAGAGATTTTTCACAGGATCACGAGATGAAAATTGTTGAGGGAATCCTTACGGGAGATCAAAAGGGCATGATGGCATGTATTAAGGGCATGATGGCCGGGGTGAGCTGACGAGTGTCGAACCTTACTCTCAGAATTTCCTCAGTTGTCAGCTCGGGCTCGACCAACTTATTCCTGTGAGGACCCCTTACTTTTGGTTGGGTGCTCAACCTTACGACTCTTGGTCAGTTTTGGTATGAACTTAGGAACTTTCATAATGAAGTGGAGTTTTTGGTGTCGGCCTTGATTCGTGTCTCAGAGGTTGCCTTTTCTTACTAGCGATCCTTTAGGGAGAAATATCAGGCCTGCTTTAAATGTCGGCCGGCTGATCTCCTTCAGGCCGAGGGTTAAGGAGTCTCGAACTGTGCAAGTTCCAATGGTCAGTAGAGCGACTCTAGGGCCGAGTCCTTGGCGGGTTTTTCAGAGTTCCAATGGTCAGTTGCGGAGCTTGATTTTTTCGAGGATCTTGGGGATGCCCGGCCATGGTTTCCTGGCGAAAGCATCCTTTCCGAGGAAGAGCCGACTGCCTTAACACTGATGCCATCACCTACTTCTGGTAATTTGTTTAAGTTTTGGCTTTCACGTCGTAATTGTGCGTAAAATTATGCTAAATTTCCTTTCCTTTGTTTATGTAGGTGCAAGGACATCTGTTGAGCGTAGTCCCTCGAGCCCACATATGGCCTCCGTGCAGGAATCCAGTCTCCCGTGATCCCCAGGTGAGGGAGATCTTGAAAAGGTTCATAAGAAGATGACTATTCTCACCTCGCGAAGTAAAGGGCGAGTTGTGACTGGCCCGCAAACTCGTTCTTACAAAAGGTCCCATTCGGCTACCTTGCCTATAGGGAAGCGCTTACATAAGTAGGTTTTTTTAAATTGCAATTTAGGCATTTATTTTGGTTTTTCCCTTCTGATATTTTTCCACTTATTTATGATCACCACAGATTTTGGGGAACAGGTTGGCAGAGAAGAAGATGCAATTCTTTTCAGGGCTTTTGAGCAGGGTTTTGATCCGGACAGGGATTTCTATGTCCTGTCCCCTGAGAGAGTCACATTGGCTGGTGCGGATAGAGAACACGGCGAAATTGTTAGCGACTTACATCCACTGGGAAGCAGTGCCAAGGGGAAAGAGCCGGTGATGGCCTGTAAGTCGATGTCGCGCACCGCATGTGTTCGCGGGGAGGCAGAATTTACAAAAAAATGATTTTTACGGGCTTCGCAACATTGACTAGAACAACGGATCGTCCATAAACCCTACCTAGCAAACTACATGAGGTTTAACTACTCGGAAAGAATGTTATACCTCATGATACAAGTCCTTCGGGTCTTCTCCGCTGCCCTCCTCGTCGTCGTAGGCTCCAAGGATCGATCCGGATCGTAGCTTCTTCGACGGCCTCCTCGAGTCAAAGACGATCCACCCGAGAGTCTATAGTCCGAGCTCCACCTCAAAACCGAGGTAACTAGGGCAACAAGCTTTCTAAACTTGATGGCCTAGGTGATGTAGAGTATGAAGATGGATTTATTTGTCTCTTGAAACCCTAAGATTCTCAACACATGAGAGCTTTTAGGGTTTTGATGTGAGGAAGAAGAAGAGAGCTAGCTTGAGGAAAGAGAAATGATTTTTGATAAATGATAAAGATAAAATGAGATGGTTACCTTGACTTGACTACGAGCATGGCATGAAAAATATCTCATCCAAAATATCTAGTGCCACAAAATATCTCATAAGAAATATCTAGTCAAAGAGTCAAACCAAGTCAAGTGGTCAAACCAAGTCAAATGGTCAAACAAAGTCAAGTAGTCAAAACAAGTAGCCATGCCTCAATTATCATTTACAAAAATAACAAATACTTTCCTCCACCTCATAATTGTTTTAATCAAGTATATGGTCAAAACCCTAATGAGGTGTCTCTTTCTATGCCCCTCTCATCTGTATATACATACCCTCATCCGCATTCCGTAGAATACGAATGCATAGAAGACAAAACTAATCCATCTATACAATACTAGGATCCGGCTTAAACCAAAACCCACTAGTATTGTCTTCCCGAACATCATACGCGCATAAGTGCACGTAAGTGATCGAAGCCCTGCCGTAAAACCATACGGCCTCTACACCTTTTGCCCGGTGCAGAGAAACTCTCTGTGTAAGACTCTAAAGACTCGACACTACGCTGGTAGTGGGTTTAACTACAGGCCGCAAGCGGTACAAGCTGCACGTAACGGTCCCCAAGTAGATGTCGATAAGAAGGCCGATGAGGAAAACCCATCCGAACTCCTACTGAGCCTGAATATGACAATCTCTGAACAGTCCGGTCTGTTCGTCTAAGAGTATCGCATATCGGGCCTAGGGGGAGGTAATCTTCAGACCCCTAATAGCGCAATAAGTAGTGCCGGAGTGTATCCCTAAACACCCTGAGAAACTACTGGAATATCTACTAGTAAATCTCTCTTGCCCTGGCCAGGGACTTTGTGTAATGGCTATCCGAACACAGCACGATATCAACCACCGATACCAAGAGAGACGAATCCTATCTAACCGCCACTGCCTCCAAGTGCTTCGGGACTGCACCCAACTACTACCTGTTTGCACGACTTCTTTGAGCCGTGGTAGGGTAGTAATCAAACTACAGTGGGAATACACTCGAGGAAAAGTAGCAGTGTCAAGTAGACGGACTAAGCTGTACTCATGTCACCTGGGAACTGCTACCCGACGATAGGTATTATACCAACCAACAGTTCCCGACGAGCCCTGTCCAGTGTACTCGTAACCTAATGAGCACCTGCATACTATCTCCAGTACGACGTACTAATGGCTGTGTGATGACCATCTCCCCTGCTAGGATGAGAAGCGTATACACTAGTCTACTCCGGAGTATCGATGCCCCGTCTCGATAATCTTACAACTAGGGACCTGTATAAGGATGTGCTTGTAGATTACCGAGCCCCCACTAGTGTGACTGCCATCACAACGCTGGTAATCAAGCAAAGATCCTAAGGGCTCTACCAATATGTATAAGCGATATACTAAGAAAACACATGCACATATTGAGGTAGAGACAAACCAGGTAGCATACTACCATTTTGAGCAAGACTGTTACTATATCCGTGTATATCCCAAGCTCCCATTAAGTAATATACAATCCAGTATGATACAATAATGGCCTCTAGGGCATATATCACTAACAATCTCCCACTTGCACTAAGGCAATATACCGGCATATCGCAGACCGAAGATCTCGAATAGCCTTCTCGAACACTGTCTGAGGGATGGCCTCTGTGAGTGGATCTGCAGTGATCTTCTCTGTATCTACTCTCCCCACCTCGATCTCATGGGATCAACGATCTCCCTGATCAGGTGGTGCCGCCTCAAAATATGTCTGGATCTCTGATGGGACCTGGGTTCCTTCCCTAAAGCTATAGCGCCGTATGTTGTCACAATACTAAAGTATTGGACCAACAATGGAAGGAACCACCTGAATTTCAATTAAGAACTTCATCATCTAAACTGCCTCTTTTGCGGCATCTCATGCAGCGAACTACTCTGTTTCCATCGTTGAGTCTGCAACGGTGTCCTGCTTGGAGCTCTTCCAACAGACCGCCCCTGCATTGAGGGTAAAGCCATAATCTGACATGGACTTGGAGTCATTCTTATCACTCTGGAAGCTGGAGTTAGCAAAGGCCTCGATCTGGAGGTCCTTTTCCGCCATACACCATGAACATCTCCTTAGTCCTTCTCAGGCACTTGAGAATGTTCTTTGCTGCTTCCCAGTGCTTCTTCCCTGGGTTTGACTGATACCAGCTTACCACGCTCAGTGCGTAAGCTACATCTGGTCTGGTACACAACATCACATACATTACAGAGCCTATCGTAGAAGCAAAGGGTATATTGACATGCGAGCCCTTTCCAAATCAGTCATGGAAGACATTTCTTTGGAGAGGGTGATTCCGTGACAAGCCGGTAGACTACCGCGCTTAGAATCGTCCATACTAAATATTTTTAGTATGGTGTTGTTGTACCTTGACTGTAAAAGTCCCACCATCCTCTTTGATCTATCATGATAGATCTGGATCCCCAGAATGTGGTTGGTATCACCCTGGTCTTTCATGGAGAACCTCCGTGACAAGGATCCTTTGACTGATTGTAGCATAGGAATGTCATTTCCTATCAAGAGAATGTTATCCACGTACTCAACGAGGAATTCCATAGTTCTTGCTACAATCTTACTATAAATGCATAGTTCATCTGGATTTTTCATAAAGTCGAATTCTTTGACTGTTTCAATAAAAACAGATGTTCCAACACCGCGATCCCTGCTTTAGTCCATAAATGGACTTAAGCAACTTGCACATTGTCTCGCTGCTCCCACTCTGATTGAAACCCTCTGGCTGATCCATATAGACGCACTCTTCCAAATTACCATTTAGAAAAGCCGTCTCTATGTAAGTGCACGGCGGCGCCCCGGCCGTCAATCCGACGGCCAAATGCGGAAGCGGTGATAAACTTTAATTTTGCGAACTTAGCAAACCGGGACCACCGCGCACTAAACACCCGGATCGGACCATTAAACTAGTTCTAGCTAACTACAAGACGGGTTAGAGATATACCGAATGATCCGAGTCCTCCGGTCTTCTCGTCGTCGTCCCGATCTCCTGCGGAAACTCCGGTCGTCGCCTCCTCGCCGGAAGGGCACCACATCGCCTGCATCTTTTACGGGCTCCCACCTCAATACCGAGGCAACTCGGGCGCGAAATTGGCTGGCCGACGCGTCCAAGATTTGCTGTAGAATGTGTAGGGTTGAAGCTATGTCTTATTTTGGGTTTTGTTGCCTTTGAAGATGATGGAGGAATCAAGATAAGAAAAATGGTGCTTGCATTTTTCTTAACATGAAAAGAGATCAAAATGCTACACTCTCAAAGATGAAGCTCTCATCTTTTTCTTCTCTCAAGTGTGTTCAACCATCTCCAAATGAGAATGGTGGAGGAAGGAATACAAAATGCAAGAGGGAGGTGAGTGTAGTAAAAGTGAAAGGGTGACCATAACCTAAACATCATGATCACAAAATCAAATCAACCTCAAATCCTTTCTAATCTCACAAAAGCAAGAAATGATGATAGAAAAGAATGGTATCAAAAAGATGCTATCATAATCAATATGCAAGAAACCCCTCCACAATGTGTTATTTGCAAACTTGCAAATAACCCCCTCCATCGAAAAAGTACGGCCGGGAAAGAACAAAGGAAAAACGGCCGGAACGGAATGCAAACTGGCAACTCCAGAAAACTGGTCCCGTAATAAATTACAGGAAAACCCCCATACTGTGCATACACACCCGCATCTGTATTCCGTCCGGATACAAATGCAATGAGACAAAATTTACACTGTACTATACTAGGATCCGGCTTAAACCAAAGCCGGCTAGTAATATCCGTTCGATCCTGATCCGTGCAATACCGCACGTATCCGATCGAACCTTGCCATATATCTATACGGCCTCTAGTACTAACCGTCCGATCCTGATCCGTGCAATACCGCACGTATCTGATCGGACCCTGCCATATCTCTACGGCCTCTACAGCGTTTCGCCCGAAAGCTTGAGTAACTGAAAGTGTGGTGGACTCTAAAGACTCGTCAATACTATGGTTGTGGATTTAACCACTAGCACGTCAGAGGTATAAACCAATACGTGACGGGCCACCAGCTATTGACCAAAAGGGACGTCGATGAGCGAACTCATCCTGACACCCTACTGAGCCTGTCAGTGACAATATCCGTACAGTCCGGTCCGTTCGTCTATGAGCATCGCATGTCGGGCCTAGGGGGTTGGTAAAAGTCAGACCCCCAAAGCGGTACAAGTCATGTCGGAGTGTAGCCCAGAACACCCTGAGATACTACTGGAATACCTACCAGTAAATCTCCTGCCTTGGCCAAGGACTTCGTGTAATGGCTCTCCTAGACACAGCGCGACCTCACCCCTAATACCGGGAGAGACGAACCCCTGAAGATCCGCTCACTGCCTCCATGTGGCTCGGGACTGTACCTAACTAAAACCTGTTTGCACGACTCCTTTGAGCCGTGGTAGGGTAGTAATCAAAGCACAGTGGGAACTCACACGAGACAAATGACGATCCCCAGGACGATGAACTAACCTGTACACATGTCACCTCGGAACTGCTATCTAACGTCAGGTATAAGACCAACTAGCATGTTCCCGGCGAGTCCTGTCCGGTGTACTCATAACCCAATGAGCACCTGTATACATCTTAGGTGAACCAACTGACACCAGTGGCTTGTGAGACCGGCCACCGCCCCTCGTTGGGGTCTCGACTGTATACACTAGTCTACTCAGGAGAATCGATGCCCTGTCTCGAAACTCCCACGACTAGGGACCTTTTAAGGATGTGCTTATAGACTCCAGCTCTCACTTATATGATCGCCCTCATACTGCTGGCAGTCAAGCAAGAATCCTAGGGGCTCTATCAACGTGCAATAGCGACCTGTCAGGTCACCTAAAGCAGTACACGATGATAAAGGTAAACCAGATAGCATACTATCATCTCGAGTAAGACTGTCCTACCGGGATAGGTCATCCCTCAATCATTGCAATCACGTGCCTGTGATCCAATAATTGACTCTGAGGGCACTATCTCCAACAATCTCCCACTTGCACTCAAGGCTAATTATTGCGATGTCGCATACTCACAGCCTGTGTGATACCGAACACCCAACTCCCCTACTAGTCAGTCTCACAAAATCCGTTTGCGAAACTATTGCGTTCGAGGAATAGCCTCAGTGAGTGGATCCGCCTAGATGTTTCTTTCTATGTCTCTCTATATCTCAAGTTCGCGGAGAAAGCCATCTCCTGAAATGAGCAATACCTGTCTTAGAATGTCTGGATGTCTGATGGGACCTAGCTCATAAATGAACTCCAAATCCAAACTTCTTAGACCGTATCGTCAACTGAACTTAATCAGTATCCTGCGCCATGCCACCCTCAGTATTGCCTTGGACCACCTGTCCAAAATAGTGCCCCTCGTCAGAAGGAAAACTAAAACTCTGACAATCACCCTGTCGTCCATGTCACCTTGGAAGCCTGGAGTGATAACCGTCTCCTAAAGGAGGCAGCCGTTATCATATCCCTAGAACATTCACTTATGTTCTAAAACTGCTTCCGACTGTTTCCCCAGGATTGGATCAATATCAACTTATTGCACCTACTGCAAGAACAACATCTGGTGTGGTACTTGACATCTCATGATTGACTTAATTGCCTGAGCAAGTGATCTGCCAATCATGCACATCCCTCTCCCCTTTAGTCTGTAAGACACCTTTAGAGAGGGTGACTCCATTACCTGCAGGTACACTACCATGCCAGGAGTCGTCCATTCTAAATACTCTTAGAATGCTGTCTAAGTACCCAGATTGGGAAACCACCCAAATCTAGATCTAAAACAATAGATCTAGTAACCAGTATGTCTTATATACTGTCCAAGTCCTTTGTGGAGAAACCACTGTGTGACGACCAAAGTATAACCGATCGTAGTATAGGAATGTCACTCCCTACTGTATGTCATCCAAAACCCGGATATCACACCGTACTACTGTCACGACCCGAAAGTACGGAACATGACCGGCACTTAAACTACGAACGTCTCGAGGCGTACGTAATCTAAGTAAACCGAAAACCCAGAAATCCAAACCAAGAAAAGTAGTAGAGTGCAGGAAAAACCAACTTAAAGCAAGTAGTTTCAATAGCATAAGCCGAATTATGCGGTTTTTAAAACATCAAAAATTTACTGAAAATTTCGGCAGAGTCTCCTTTGTAAATACTGGCCCCCAAACGGGATACAACATGAATGGTATACGAAATCAAGAAAAAAAAAGGCATCCCCAAGCGGGAGCTAGCTCTTCGTCAATCGACGGCCACAACCACACAAGCAATATAATATACAACGCCAACGGCGAGGATCAAAACTCAAAAGGAAACTCAAAACCACCAGAAATATAACGAGCGACTCTAAGGTCGAAAGAATAAACAACACTGGTCTCTATCTCAATAAATACATGTTTGGTTGATGGAATTTACTAGATACAACGAAATAATATTATACAAGGTAATATGATGGGTACGATACAAAAAAAACCCACATACTAGCAAGTCACCCGAATGAAACTGAGCCCGCAAAGCCGTAAAGAAACATGTACGGCAAAACCTGCAAGAAACTGGGGCACAACGGGGGTGAGTTGCCAACTCGTGAATAGAAAAACATCTACGAACAGAAATCGCATGTATGACGCAATCCTAGGTCGTACGATCATAATATATCCTCAAATATATAACCAGCAGCCTATAACAAGGCTAGGGTAAATATCTAACCCGAGGGTAATCTCATGTGCCTGTGTCAGTGCCTCAGGTAGCAATATATCATAAGAATGAGGTATGAATGCACGGAACAGAATGCATGTACTGACGAAAAGTTCTTTCATAAATCAGTGAGATTTCTGTATTTTTAAAGTGAGGTACCATAAATGAAATCAGCATAAAACAGTGCCCAGCATCGACACAAAACAAGTGTCCAAATATCTCGATATCTCTGTATCACAATCTCTGTACCTCAATATCTCAAAATCAATATCTAGGGTGCCGTCAATCCAGACCGGCCCCTACCATCCATCTCAAGACCACGACGGTATCCTCCGGATATCCGACGCGTCGGTAATATCACCGGTCGGTAGTGCTCCCCTGTCAGGCTCAACGTCAACAACACATTCCTTTTGCCCTGGGGTACCGCACCGGGCCCACCATGTACCCGAAACGGTTCATCCATCTCCTCGAATCGGGTCTCGAAATCCATCAGCAAACTCATGGTGGACGACTCATACATCATAGGAAAACCGCATTTTTTTATTAAAAAAGAAAGAAAGCAGTTTATATATGTTTTGCGGTTTTCCTCCAAATCCATAAAATATCATGGGAATCCGAATCATCAATAGCATGTGAGACCATGAATATAACCATGAGAATCCATGAATACGGCATAACAATGAATAATAGTATGCATGAAGCGACAAGTAATAACTACAATATCTAAGCTGGCATATAAGGTATGTACACTAATATTATGTCAAACTACTTGCTATCAAGCTAAGTTAAGCAACAATATTTTCTAAGGTGTACGTGACATGGCAATTACCGATGAAGATGTTTGTGAGCCGGCAAGTAAGTGTATGTAGTACATACGCATCATCGGTAATGGTGCTGGTGTCCTAACAGCATAATGTCAACAATGCAATATGAAATAACAATGTAAATATGCGATGCGGAGCGAGCAACCAAAATGAGCGGGAGCTAAAAACTAGACGCAACTATAACTAATCTGCATTAATCTAATATAAGTCCTACAAATGGTGCCATTTGAAATAACACGAACCGCGGGGTTTTGAAAATAGGGCTACGGTGGTTTTTAAGAAAGGATACGTCTTTTGAAATATCCGTAGATCCCTTGACCTGTCTTTTAAAATACCCACGATCCGCTAGTTTGAAATAAGTGGGAGTCTAATCTAATCTAACAACTACACTAAACTATACGGCTGAACTAACAAGCTAAGCTACAGGTAAGAAAACCGCCTAACATCTGAGTCGATACATATACATACCTGTATATATATTAGTCGGTGATCCCGCCTCAATAATATCATATCCGATATCATATCTATAATCAGACATCCCACGTCAAGAGTGCGGATCACTCATCAAAATATAGCTCGTACGTAAATCCGTCGTACGACATCCCAAATCTGGGTACGGGTCAATATCACATTCATCATACTATTCATCTGATATCCTCTTTATCAAATATCATGATCGGGGTACTGATCTACGTCTAGTACAATATTGATACCATCTATGTATGCATGCATGTATAAGAATCACTACGTCAAAAGACCCGCTAAAACATCATGTCGTATCTCAATACGAACCAACACACATCACGGATCTTCTGGCCTCAAGCCTAATATCATCGACTCATCTCAAATCCCAATTACTATCCTCAAATCCAGTATATAAACACATAGTCCCATACCCATGTGTAAATATACACATCAATATATAATCCCATGTACGCACATATGAAAGAAGAATGTATGCAAATATGGGTGTGTGTGTGTAGTGCAACACTACCCTAGGGTTCGCAACACTAAAGTAATCCAACACACCAATATCCATCCTAAACATCGTTATTAATCCCAAATAACATATAAAGATTGTTGGTGTGTATACGCATCCGTATACACCACCATGGACTGCGGGGGTGCTATACGCCATCCACCCGACTTCTCCCCGTAGATATAAATCTACTCACCTGGTCCTCGCTAGTCGGTGCCGACGTCGCCACGCGCTTGCTTGTCGTCTCGAAGTCCACATGGGGGTACCTACATATCATAACGCACCATATCGCATTAAAACTAAATTCGAAATCGAAACGGCATACGAAAATCAAATCGGCACGCGTATCACGCATAGGTCCAAACCTATCGCCTACGCATGCAAGAATAGTCAAACCAACCCTCAATGTCGATGTACAAACGTCAAACCATCGAGAAAAATCCAATCACACTCATTTGCACATTCATGAACACTAATTTTAATATAAACTAGGTTAAAATTCACAAAAACCCCATTTTCACTTAAAAAGTCATTTTTCCGAAAATCTAGCAAGCACAATTCGCCGTTTTTGTACAAAACATGACGTTTAAATGAATGTAGCGGCCAATATACTTATTAAATATCTTAAATAAGTCATAGAAACAATTTCCGGAATTTAATCTCATTAAATTCCAAAAACCCTAATATTCTAGTTTACAAAATACCCTTTTTAACAATTTCATAGCCAAAAATGCACAAACTACAATTTAGGTTGGATTTGCATGATCTAAAGCATTAAACCACACTTAATAAAGTTAATGAAGTCATGAAAAACCTAAACACATTTTTAATCCCAAGTATTTAACCAATTTCAAAAACCTAGTAAGCAAATTAGCAAATTAACACAATTTTTAAACTAACCATTAGCACAAGCTACTAATCTTGTATTAACATGACAAAAAGCCTAAATATAACACACAACCATACACCAATTTTATAAAATCCTAACTTGCATTCAAATTCCTAACTTGAATTTCAAAACTTGCAACTTAAGCTTAATTAACACTTAAGTAGTTTAGCTTTAAGAAATTTGTAACAAATTAAGTAAAAATGTTTTAGAATTATACCCAAAAACATTTGAAGATCCACAAGCATCCATGGCCTCCCAAAATGCTCTCTTTTCACAAAGATCCATGCTATACGGGCTAAGCTAAAATGGGTAGGAGTCGGATTTGGGTTTTGGGATTTTTTTTGATGGATTTCAGGCAATTTTTGATGAAGTTTGAAGAGAAAAGAGAAGGGAAATGGGGGGGGGGGGGCTGATGCTGCTGTAGGAGGAGGGGGGTTGGCTGGAATGGGAGTGGGAGAGGAGAGAGAGGGAGGTAGAGAAAGTGGGGGGAGAAGTCAAAGTCAATTCAAGGTCAAAGGTCCACCTCATTTCTCCATTTTCTTTTCTTTTCTTTCATTTCTTTTCCTTTGAAATTCAAGTGGGGAAAAAGATGGTGGCTACTGAATTCAGCCAAGGGGAGAAGTAAATGGGGGTGTGTGGGTGTGGGTACGGGTGTGGGATGATGAAAAATGATAAATACAATACCCCAAACATCCATTTACGCTAAAAAAAAGCCTTTTTTTCTTCATTAATTTCTAAACTGTTTTGGGAAATGATTTCGTTCCAAAAACCACATGATAAAATTTTATTTAATGTTTTATGATGCACAAAATTTGTTTCAACTCATTCCAATTTGTAATTTTCCCTAATTAAATGTATTAGTGACGGCTTAAAATAATAATAAAATAATATTTTTTTCAGAAAGTTTGAAATTTCACCAGCGGCTCAATAAACACCAAATAATTGAAATTACATAACTAGAATATGTATATTTAATTTTTATAATAAGATATTTGTATTTTGGCTTTTTACAGAAAACCCCCTTATCTTACCGATTTTTTTGAAATTTCACCGAAACGATTTTTAAAACGTTACAACTACCTTCTCAACAGATCCATCCTCTATTCTGATGACGTCAAACCTATGACTGTCACATCAGAAACAGATGATCTATCTCTACTATATCTGCTTTAGTCTATAAATAGACATAAGCCTGATGTCCACCAATGCTTCCGCTGCTCCCACTGACCACGACAACCCTCTGGCAGAGTCATATAGACGTGCACTTCTAAAGCTAGTTTAGAACGACACTATACTCATCCTCCTGTCGGGTCTCGCAGCCTGGAACAACAACAATGGCAAGTGTGGGTAAACAAGAACTTCCCTGTCACCGTCCTTGAGGCTACCGGAGTACCTCTCGGGTGCCTGAAGTTACCCACCTTATCTGCGGAGTGGCCAATGGAATGTCAATCCAGATTGAATCTTTAGGTTCTTATGAAATCTTCAGTAATTGTTTGTGGTTCTGGAATCACTTCCAGTTCTACCATACTCCCACTACTGTTTTTCTGAAAAAATCCATTTTTTTTAATAAAAATGTGGCGAGTCAAGAACAATATCACTATTGATCTTCTAGATGGTAGAAAGTCAACCCTCGTCATAGCCTGGATCAACCCACAAACAGCCATTACAGAAACGTGCCTTGAGTTATCCAAAGTCTGGTTTTAATCATAAGCCAGACAACTCACCGTACCTTAACAACGTTTAGATATGAACTGTTCTATATCCAATATAGAACCAGAGGCACTGATTTAATTGAACTAGATTCAAATCATGCAGCTGTCTCCAGTGCATGTCAACTAAATGGAAGGAGGCCGATCAGCGTTACTCAACTTAGGAATGCTTCCAATTATGAGTAACCCGAAAGAGAAGCAAGTTCTCTTAATCATTACTATCAACTGAATACCATACACAAGTATCTACATCTTCGATCACTTTGAAGAATCCCGATACTTGCAATACCTGGTTCTCTACTTTATTCAAATACCTATAACTTCTCAAAATTCAGACCCTGTGTTTCCACGAAACACCTGTATAAAAACTAGAGGAGTCATAAGTAAACCGAATATAGTACGAGAACCAACCCCTCTGTCCTTATGGACGCTGGACAACATACAATACTCTGTATAAGTCCCTTGAGTCTCATAACTCATTCACTGTGTGTCGTAGGTTGAAAACTGTACTTATGGTTAAGAAGAATTACACCACTGTTTAATGCTCCTTACCTAACCATCCACTGATATAGGTAAATGTCGTAGACATAATTTCAAAAAGGTATATCTCACTCTATAAAAATAGATGTACAGATATATCAATTTGAAATTGGTGCATAAAAGCGGATATTCAAAACCAAATATTTGCCGTCTGGCAAACAACCCAGGTGACTTCCTCAAATATCATCGATTACAACGAATCCCGATATAATGAGGATGATCACCCAATTCCCAGTAACTTACTCCCACTCACCATCTGTAAAACCATACAGATGTGAGAATCATACCTGGTAAATACATACCCTGGAGCAAGTGTCTAATTGGGAAATCAGTTTTCTTTTAACAGTACACAGTGAAACTGAAACATTGAAATATTTCGATGGGGTATCCTGGTATTCCTAGTAATGCCTCTTCCATTATCCAGATTCACAACTATAACCGTATAATTCTTTGCCACTTCTCCAAATCCCTTTATATGTCTTTAGTCATTACCTTCTGTACACCCCTTAGGCCAAATGGTTTTCTTCCTTCCCTACCGTTCGGCACCAGCCTATGGTTTGGAAGAAGACTATCCAATAAGCATAAAGGGTGTACTGTCCTAGTCGTAGGAGCACCCGCAACGCGAGAGAAGGTGAAGATAAAAGACACCTGAATGTACTTTATTCCTATTTCTCCTGGACCAGAATCCATCCCCGAACTGGAACAAGTTCCTTTCGAGTTCGTATATAACTATACGATGGAGTATCCAATAAACTGTGGATCTTCGTAGTGATACGGAGTGTCCTGGAGAAATACAAAGGCGATTTAGGATTGGCGAAGAAATACTTGGTTTGGTCGTGAATAGCAGTCGCAATTTACTTTGCCCTCTTACTAATCCCTTGCTTTGTCTGAACTTAATACCTTCTGTACACCGTTTAGGCTAACTGGTTTTCTTCATTCCCTACCGGTCGGCACCAGCCTATGGTTTGGAAGAAGACTATCCAATTTGCGTAATAGGTGTACTACTCCTAAACCAAGGAGTACTCGCAACCTGAAAGAAGGTGAAAAGAAAAGACAACTGAATAATCCTATTCGTTTTCTCCAGAACCGGAAACCATCCTCGAATAAATTCCTTCGAGTTCGTATCTAACCATACGATGGCTTTGTCCAATGGAAGTGGACGTTCGCAGTAATACGGGGTGTCCTGGAGAAAAGGGTAAAAGTAGGAGTGGCAATGAGGTCTGCAACTCTGATAATCCAAAAGCCAGTGTTAAGAAGGTTCGGTCAACTTGGTCACTGAGTCATAGTCTAGGGTCGGGTCAATGGTCGCTGCCAGAGAGAGAGAGAAAAGAAACACTCAGCGTGCACTCTAACCTAGATCAGAATGGTTATCACTTTTTCTAATCAGGAAACCTCCCACTGTACCTCAAATTCTCCTCCAAACCTGAAAGAAGAATTAGTCGGGGTCACCCGAGGAGTAAACCAACTCATCAGTAGGAATCGGGATCCAACTATCATTGCATGATAACGTGACGGAATCCGCTCACGGTGTCACACCCCAGAAGGTATGCGCATATCTGGCAAGTTTCAGTACTTTTGAAACTCCCGATGTGATTTCTACCCCATGCTCTTATGACCTTGACTTTGGCCAACATATCATAAGTCACATGTCAAGTTCTACCCGTCATTTTCCAGGTTAATTTGAACCCACCCGTACATACCCTTGACTTTGGCCAAAATGGCAGTACGACTGTTCCAAACCAACGCATCTATCTATGCTGCATATGAATACCCCAATAGCTACCAATCACTGTGCCTTGACTTTGGCCAACATACACAGCTTGAATACTATTGACTACCCATATGAAACGACGGAGGGCTACGAATGGTTTCTGGCGAAAACCTTTAACGTAATGAACTTGATATCGTTGAAGGAACGGATAGCTTTTTAGAAAATATAGTGACAAAAACCTTTACTAAAGAGGTCACTCCCGGTGAAGGGATCTCGGCTCTTTCCCCGTAGAATGGGGTGCAGGATATTCCAAATGAATACCACGATGCAAAGCAAAAGTAATCGGCTATAGTGAAGTTACCGTCCTGACGCAAACTTTTGTCGAAGGGGTCACTCCCGGTGAAGGGATCTCGGCCCTTGCCTCGTCGACTGAGGAGCAGGATATTCCAACTGAATACCACGATGCAAAACAAAAGAGAACGTCCTTGCAATAACAGCTTTTTTTTTTTGAAAAAGTGTTCCAACAACATCAGAATAGGTTTGTGTATAACTTGCATTGATCCGAATCAACGCAGTCCCATCAATTGATCACACCACAAAGAACGAAAATATACTGACATACGTATATGCCATCCGCATTCGCCACTGGGTCCCGTCATCACCCGTTAGGTTAGCTAACTAACGACAGAGCGGGGACTGGACTAGCGCGGATGTAAAACATATACAACATCTACTAATATATATACCAATATATTATATTCGCTCAAGGCGTGATAAAAATGCAACATCACAGAAATGTACAGCATCACAGAACAATACAGATATCTGGGATCCCCGGGTTTCACAGAGCCACTACTGAAACCCGACGTTCCCCTGGTCGTGTGGATAGCCTGTGCAATGAACTCCTAGACCCCTACGGGCGCGGCAAGTTACCCGCCAAAACCTGAAGCGAGGCAGCCCCCTTCAGCACCGTGAATGGACCACCCAGCACTTCACGGAATCCGGTAACTTGGGCACCCCTCCTGGGTCAACCTGTACCCCCTACGAGTGCGGCGAATAGCCCGCCAATTCTAGAGTGAAGCCCCCTCCGTCCCAATGCCATGAGATGCGGGCTTGTTGCCCTCCAGAACCCGGCTATCCGTGCACTCCACCGCGGGGTAATCCTAGTACAGAAAATAAAATATACATACAACGGGTACATCGACCGCAACCAGGTCGTGCCCCAAAAGAATAATACAAACAGGCAGTGACGGAAGTCCACATGTCCGACGCTCGCCCCGCAAAACCAAATGTACATAATACAACAGAAACTGTACTAGCATTGCATCCAGGCTATCCCCCACGACCGATCCGCAACATCACAGCAAAATCACAGAACATCAACGTGAAAGTCACGTTCGCAAATCCGTCTAACCGGGCTATAGCAGTTAGACTGGATTTACCGATCAAGTAACATTCACGGTCGCAGATATAATGTAAATACTGTGAAAATAATGTGTTTAATATATCCGATCGATCAAAAATTAACAAGTGGGCCCCCAAGCAATACTGTAGCAGATCAAGAAATTCTGGGCCCAAGTTCAATATTCCAAAACCCCCAAAATCAGCCCGCAAGCCCACTGGAAAATTTCGACCCATTGATCCCTCAAACCTGCGGCGGAACCGCAGCAACAAGGGGGGTTTTGCCGCGGTTCCGCGCTCTACCTGAGAGATCAATGTCTCGAATTTTCCCAGAACTCTTAGAATTTATGGTACATCAATTTTCTTCAACCTGAAAAATTTTTGGACTTCAAAAAATTTCGACAGAAAACTGATGTGAGGAAAAAGTGGGTTTTTTTTGGAATTTTGGTCGATCGGAAATGCAAACACATCAAACAAAGCTAGACGAAGTTAATGGCGAGGCTTTGATACCACTGTAAGTGCACGGCGGCGCCCCGGCCGTCAATCCGACGGTCAAATGCGGAAGCGGTGATAAACTTTAATTTTGCGAACTTAGCAAACCGGCACCACCGCGCACTAAACACCCGGATCGGACCATTAAACTAGTTCTAGCTAACTACAAGACGGGTTAGAGATATACCGAATGATCCGAGTCCTCCGGTCTTCTCGTCATCGTCCCGATCTCCTGCGGAAACTCCGGTCGTCGCCTCCTCGCCTGCATCTTTTACGGGCTCCCACCTCAATACCGAGGCAACTCGGGCGCGAAGTTGGCTGGCCGACGCGTCCAAGATTTGCTGTAGAATGTGTAGGGTTGAAGCTATGTCTCATTTGGGGTTTTGTTGCCTTTGAAGATGATGGAGGAATCAAGATAAGAAAAATGGTGCTTGCATTTTTCTTAACATGAAAAGAGATCAAAATGCTACACTCTCAAAGATGAAGCTCTCATCTTTTTCTTCTCTCAAGTGTGTTCAACCATCTCCAAATGAGAATGGTGGAGGAAGGAATACAAAATGCAAGAGGGAGGTGAGTGTAGTAAAAGTGAAAGGGTGACCATAACCTAAACATCATGATCACAAAATCAAATCAACCTCAAATCCTTTCTAATCTCACAAAAGCAAGAAATGATGATAGAAAAGAATGGTATCAAAAAGATGCTATCATAATCAATACATTTGCAAGAAACCCCTCCACAATGTGTTATTTGCAAACTTGCAAATAACCCCTCCATCGAAAAAGTCCGGCCGGGAAAGAACAAAGGAAAAACGGCCGGAACGGAATGCAAACTGGCAACTCCAGAAAACTGGTCCCGTAATAAATTACAGGAAAACCCCCATACTGTGCATACACACCCGTATCTGTATTCCGTCCGGATACAAATGCAATGAGACAAAATCTACACTGTACTATACTAGGATCCGGCTTAAACCAAAGCCGGCTAATAATATCCGTTCGATCCTGATCCGTGCAATACCGCACGTATCCGATCGAACCTTACCATATATCTATACGGCCTCTAGTACTAACCGTCCGATCCTGATCCGTGCAATACCGCACGTATCTGATCGGACCCTGCCATATCTCCATACGGCCTCTACAGCGTTTCGCCCGAAAGCTTGAGTAACTGAAAGTGTGGTGGACTCTAAAGACTCGTCAATACTATGGTTGTGGATTTAACCACTAGCACGTCAGAGGTATAAACCAATACGTGACGGGCCACCAGCTATTGACCAAAAGGGACGTCGATGAGCGAACTCATCCTGACACCCTACTGAGCCTGTCAGTGACAATATCCGTACAGTCCGGTCTGTTCGTCAATGAGCATCGCATGTCGGGCCTAGGGGGTTGGTAAAAGTCAGACCCCCAAAAGCGGTACAAGTCGTGTCGGAGTGTAGCCCAGAACACCCTGAGATACTATTGGAATACCTACCAGTAAATCTCCTGCCTTGGCCAAGGACTTCGTGTAATGGCTCTCCTAGACACAGCGCGACCTCACCCCCAATACCGGGAGAGACGAACCCCTGAAGATCCGCTCACTGCCTCCATGTGGCTCGGGACTGTACCCAACTAAAACCTGTTTGCACGACTCCTTTGAGCCGTGGTAGGGTAGTAATCAAAGCACAGTGAGAACTCACACGAGACAAATGACGATCCCCAGGTCGATGAACTAACCTGTACACATGTCACCTGGGAACTGCTATCTGACGTCAGGTATAAGACCAACTAGCATGTTCCCGGCGAGTCCTGTCCGGTGTACTCATAACCCAATGAGCACCTGTATACATCTTAGGTGAACCAACTGACACCAGTGGCTTGTGAGACCGGCCACCGCCCCTCGTCGGGGTCTCGACTGTATACACTAGTCTACTCTGGAGAATCGATGCCCTGTCTCGAAACTCCCACGACTAGGGACCTTTTAAGGATGTGCTTATAGACTCCAGCTCTCACTTATATGATCGCCCTCATACTGCTGGCAGTCAAGCAAGAATCCTAGGGGCTCTATCAACGTGCAATAGCGACCTGTCAGGTCACCTAAAGCAGTACACGATGATAAAGGTAAACCAGATAGCATACTATCATCTCGAGTAAGACTGTCCTACCGGGATAGGTCCTCCCTCAATCATTGCAATCACGTGCCTGTGATCCAATAATTGACTCTGAGGGCACTATCTCTAACACTCTACGTCCTTCTGCGGGATCTCAAAATCTTGGAAGGCAGCAATAACAAAAAGGATCCAAATGGATTTGAGCATAGACACTGGAGAACAGGTTTCATCATGGTCCAAACCAGGTCTTTGATGAAAACTTTTTACAACAAGTCTAGCTTTATAGGTTTCAACCTATCCACCTACACCAATCTTCTTTCTGAAGATCCATTTGCACCCTACGGGTTTTACCCCTTCTGGAGCAATGTTCAAAGTGCTTACTTAGTTGGTGTACATGGACTCCATTTCGGTCCGTATTGCATCCAACCATTTTACCGAGTCGCCGCTCTAAATGGCTTACTAGAAGCTAGTTGGCTCATCATTGTTTATGATGCAATCCTCTCGATTCCCGTCTATGAGAAAACCGTAGTATCTCTCAGGCGGATGAGACTGCCTACTAGTCCTGCGGATTGGCGTAGGGATGTCCGGTTCTTTTGAAACCTCTGGTTCTAATATACTTTCAGTAATAGTTTGTAGTTCTAGAATTTCTTCCAGTTCTATTGCGCTCCCACTATTTCCTTTTACAAAAAAAACTGATTTTCTAAAAAATGGGCATGACGAGGAACAAAAACCTTTTGTTCCTCTGCGTAATAGGAAAGATACCCCCTGGAGTTCTTTGGGTATCCCACAAACTTACATAGTACTGAGCATGCCTCGAGCTTGTCTGCATACTGCTTTTCAACAAAAGCTGGACATCCCTATATCTTCAGATACTGAAGATAGGGTTTCTTTCCACTCCATATCTGATATGGTGTGGTAGGCTGGTAGGAACCTTTTTCAAAAGATATGCAGCTGATTCTAGTGTATAACTCCAGAAGGATCGCGACAACTCAGCGTTACTCATTATGGAACGAACAATATCCAATAAGGTTCTGTTCCGCCTTTCCTATACACCGTTGTGTTGTGGTGTGTATTGGAGGAGTAAGTTGAGAGAGAACTCTATTCTCTTTTAGGTAATCCAGGAACTCGACAATTTAAGTATTCACCACGTCGATCAGATCTCAGTGTCCTGATACTTTTGCCTGTTTGTTTTTCCGCTTCATTCTTATATTCCCGGAATTTTTCAAAGGGTTCGGATTTATGCTTCATCAAGAAGACATGAGGGTTGTCTAGCACGGCAGCAAGGTTTTGGGTCACATCTTCCATGCCATTTTAAAATTTTTTGCCGTTCTAGCTAACCCTAACCCTAGATCTTTAACAAAACAATCATACGGAATCAAAATGCAAACTCTTTACGACTAAGTGATAGGGATTACAACCTTTGTAGTCCGTTCCTTCGCTTCAATAGCTCCTTGTTGTGGTCCCTTCGCTGCGATCATCAAGCTCCCGGACTCTTGAGAGGCTCTATGAAGCGAATGATGCATCCTTGCTTGAAGTCTTCACTATCCAAGACGATCTATCTTGAGGAGTCACACACCCAAGCTATCTCTTCACTAATTAGGGATCAGTGAAGCTAACACACTAATCTATATGTCTAGTATAGAAGAGGATGATGAAGTAGGAATTTTGCTCTCTTTTGTTTTCTTTTTCTCACAATCTTTCATCACCAAGGAAAAAATCTAGCAAGCGTTTTTGAGAGCAAGAAGAAGATGAAGTGATGAAAGAAATGAATAATTGTTGAGGTTAGAAATGCAACCAAGGGTTAAGCATGTCATGGTTAACCCTTTTAGAGAATGACCATAGCAAAGTGGTTAGGGTTAGGTTAACAAATATCTTAGAAATATCAAGAGAGTGGACTAAGTCAACAAGAAAAATATCTCAACATTAATCCACAATTTGAATTATCTAAATCAAATAAAAACCTAACCCTAATTACAAAACATGGTGTAGTTCTCATAAACCCTAGTTGCATGTATAACCTAACATGTTACAATTATACATATCACATATATATAATTTTGTAACAAAAGAAGAGAATACATTTAACATATATCACATACATATCAATGTATCCTAAGTGAGAAAAAGAATTGCTTAAGTGGGCTTATATTAGTTAATGTAATGTAATATATAACATATATAATTATATATTAAATTATTAAATCAATACTTGATTTAATAATCCGGCTATATTACATATAACCGACTAATATAATATGTATCAATTTATCGAATCAACACTAGATCCGATAACCCGGCTATATCACATATACCCGGCCGATATCATATATCGTAAGAATAGAATACGGTATCACATATCGTATTAATCTCGGTCCCGCACATATCACATATGTGCTCCTATTCCGTTTCGCCTGAGCCAGGAAACCTCTGTGTAGGACTCTAAAGACTCGTCAATACGCCGGCAGTAGGTGATGATCATATCAAACTGTCACGACCCGAAAGAGCACGTGACTGGCCCTTGAACCATATGAAGTCTATAGGACTCCATCTGATCCAAGTAAGCCAAAGCCCAGAAATCTAAAACCATTTTTAAGAATAAGTAAAGAAACTGGTTTAAAGAAGTGAAGAAAAACATGTTTGAAATCAAGGTTTTTAAATAACTAAGCCGAATGTGCATTTTAAAAACAGTACAATCTTTTCTAAAAATTTCGGCAGAGTTTCTTTTGTAAAAAATGGCCCCGAATGGGGTACAACAAGGATAACAATAAATACAGTGATAAAGGCATCCCCAAGCGGGAGCTAGCTCTTCGTCAATCGACGGTCACAACCACACATGCAACAATAATATACAACGCCAAGTGGCGAGGATCAAATCCATAGAAAACTTAAAAGCAACAAGAAACCGCAATACTACTAAGCGCGACTCTAAGGTCGAAATATACAACACTAAAGTCTAGGTCTGAAACAATATACAAGTTTTGGTTGATGGAAATTCTAGATACAATGAATAAAATAAATACAATGGTGGTTCTTGATGCAAAAGAATCCACCTACCAAAAGCAATACACCCGCAAGGAAGTAGTGTGCCAGAAATGCCGCAAAGAAACCTGTACGGCAAAACCTGCAAAAGCTGTGGCACAACGGGGGTGAGTTGCCAACTCGTGAATAGAAAATATCTACAAGCAGAAACCGAAAGCAAGACATAATCCTAGGTCAATACGATCAGTTTATAGAAATCCTCAATATAAAACATGCAGCCTATAGCAAGGCTAGGGTAAATATCTAACCCGAGTGCAATCTCATGTGTCTGTGTCAGTGCCTCAGATAACAATATAGCATATGAATGAGATATGAATGCGTGAAAACAGAATACATTTACATGAAGCAACTGTTTTCAAACTTTAGTGAGATTTCCCTTGTATTTTAAAAGATGAGGTACCATAATGAAATCAGCATAAAACTGTGCCTAGCATCGGCACAAACGAAATCCCAATATCTCGATATCTCAAAGTCTCAACCACAATATCTAGGGCGCCGTCAGTCCAGACCGGCCCCTACCATAAATCTCAGACCACGACGGTATCCTCCGGATATCCGACGCGTCGGGTAAAATCACCGGTAGGTAGTACTCCCCTGCCAGGCTCAACGTCATCACCACATTCCTCTTGCCCCGGGGTACCGTACCGGGTCCACCATGTACCCGAAACGGTTCATCCGTCTCCTCGAATCGGGTTTCCAAATCCATCAGCAAACTCATGGTGGACGACTCATACATCATGGGAAAACCACACTTTTTATTTTAAAAGAGAGAATATGTTTATTTGTGTTTTTGCGGTTTTCCTCCAAATCCAGAAAATCTCATAGAAATCCAAATCCAAACTTCAATAGCATGCAAAATAGTGAATATATGCATGAGAATCCATGAATGCGGAATAACAATGAATAGCAGTATGCATGAAGTAGCAGGTAATAACTACAATGTCTAATCTAGCATATAAGGCGAGTACACTTACATCCTGTCTAAATATTTGCTAACAACCTATATCAATGCAATAGTATTTCTAAAGTGTACGTGGCATAGCAATTACCGATGAAGATGTGTGTGAGCCGGCAAGTAAGTGTACGTGGTACATACGCATCATCGGTAATGGTGCTGGTGTCCTAACAGCATGAAATCAATAATGTAGTACGAAACATAATATAAGCATGCGATGCGAAGAGAACCACAATAATGAGCGGAAGCTGAATACTAGACGCAACTATAACTAATCTGCATTAATCTATTATAAGTCGTACAAATGGTGCCTTTTGAAATAACACGAATCATAGGGTTTTGAAAATAGGGGATACGGTGTTTTTATGAAAAGATACGTCTTTTGAAAATATCCGTATAACCCTTCTGCTTATCTTTAAAATATCCCCGATTCGTTAGTTTTGAAATAGGTATGACTCGGTCTAGTCTAATGTCAACTACTATACTAAACTATACGGCTGAACTAACAAGCTGAGCTACAGGTAGGGAAACCGCCTAACATCTGAGTCGATATATATATATATATAAGTCGGTGATCCCGCCTCAATAGTATCGCGTACGATACAGCATATCATCTGACATCCTCGAGTCATGAGCGCGGATCTATCATCAATATAGGCTCGTACGGTAAATCGTCGTACGGCATCCCAATAGCTGGGCACGGGTCAACATCTCACTATCTCGTCACAACACAGGTATCACTATCATCAGATCATATAATCTGGGGTACTACTCTATGTCTAGCACAAAACGATACCATCAATGAAGTATGCATGCGGGGGTCAACACATATCCCAAGCCCGCAAGAATCACATTTCGTATCCCAAATACGAATCATATCAAATCACCGATCTCGTGGCACAAAGCCCACATCATCGACTCATCTCCAAAGTCATCCCGTATCATCAAGTACAGTGCAAGTATAAGAAAACACACAAGTGTGTGCGTGTGGGTGCAAATCTATCCTATGGTTCGCAACTAGGAACTACGCTAGTTATTTCTACCCCTAACTAACCATAACACACTATAGCTATCACACAAATAAATATACTACATAGTACTAATTACGGACTGCGGGGGTGCTATACGCCATCACCCGACTTCCCCCTGTAGATATAATCTACTCACCTGTATCCTGCGTGTCGGTGTCGATGTCACCGTCATCTTCCACATCGCCTCGGATCGTCGCGGTGTACCTACACATATCACACGTAACGCATCGCATCAAATCCAAATCAACACTTGAAACGACACGCTAAAACCAACACGATACGCTAAAAGGCTTATAGGTTAGAACCTACGGTTAGCCTTCGCAAAACAACTCGAAAACACTCGATATAGACGTACAAACGTCACACGATCGAGATAACACACAAATATCAAAATCACCAAATCAAAATACGCAAAACCAAAACTAAACTCAAAGCAGCAACCCAAGAAAACGATCCCAGATTTCGTCTCAGGCCAAAACAGCTCAAATAAACCACTCTAGGGTGCTATGCAGGGTGTACTTGAGCTACTGGACCAACCCCGAACCAATCCACCACAACTTGGCCGGCCACATTCATGAAAAAACCGGCCTCGCCGGCCCCCCTATCTCCAATGGGGTCCGTCTGGTCAGGGTGGCCTCCTATGGTCTCAATTGGGTCCCTGGTGTTGCTACTTTTTCCTGAAAAAGTCTCAGTGTATTCCAGATTTCCCTGCAAGCTTCAGGTTCTCAAAAACCGACATGAAAGTCCCGAAATTCCGTATTCTTAGTTTTCCAGTGGGTTGGTCTGGGTTTCAAGTCAATATAGGGTCTAAAGTCTCTATTAGAGTCCAATTGCATAGCCCTAACTCAAAATTACCCTAATCCTCTCTAGTTTTGCCCAAAGTGCACCAATTCACCCGATATCGATATGAAACTTGAATTAAAGCCTAACACAAGAATTAACACTCTAATTGTGAAGAAATTACCTCAATAGAGACTCAAGGATCTTCCCACAGCACCAAAACAGCAACTTTCATGGTCCAATCTATAGCTAGTGAGCTTGTGTGCATTTTTTGTGAAATGAGAGTGATGTTTTGAGTTTGTTTTAATGGTGTTTCAAGGCTTGAAGAGGGAGTAGGAGGTGAGGGAAGGAGGCAGCAGCAGGAGGAGGAAGAAGAGGGAGGGAAAATGATGGGAGAAAATGGCTAAGTCTCAAGGTCAATGCAACCCATACCCCTCTCTCACCTACCCTCATTTCATTCCTTTTTCTTTTCTTTTCCTTTTCTTTTAAATCCCTAATCCAAACCTTCTCACATCAATAGTAACCCCAAAAGAAAACCATGGCTAGAAAAATGTAACACAAGTCCAAAATGATATGTGCACAATTTTGCACAAAAAGCCAAAAATTCCGATTAGCGATTTTTAATCGCGATTAGCACTAAATTAGTGTCAAACTAATCACAAAAACTTAAAAATGTCATAATTCACTAATTTACCCTATTTTAGAATTTTCCATAATTTTTCTCAGATTTTTCCTATTTATTTGCATTTAATTATAGATTTAATATTAAAATAATCAATAAAATAATATTAAATTATAAAAATTCCCAAAATTAATATTTTATATTTTTGAAAATGTTACAATCTACCCCCCTTAAAGAAATTCGGTCCCCGAATTTAAATTTAAACCCCCACTACTAAAACAATTTCAGTAATAATCCATTTTGTCGGGGCTCCGAAAATAGCAATGCATAAAACAATCGTAGCGCAACGCATGCGCATGAAAAATGAGCATATAACTCAAATCAGAACTCCGTCAAGCATCCCGCAATCATCGAAGTCATGGGGAAGACATCAATACCAAATCCAAAGCATAACCAATATGATATAACTCGAAACTATACATGTAAAGTATATTCAGGTACTGTCCTCTGACTAGTCCTGCTCAGTACGAAAACACATAGCAATATCATAAAAACGTACTGCTCTATAAGAAAAATCAATCTCAAAATGCATATATAAGAATATCCTATGCGTCTGGTGCGCCAGGAATCAAAATCCATATATGTGTCAAACGGGTGTACAAACAACATCTAGGTGCAACGGGTGTGCACGAAACAAATATCATGAAACTCAATCATCAAAACTAAATCATGCAAACAGAACGCCCAAAACACCGAAATCCAAAATGACGGATACGTGATAATCGAATCACAAAATCACAAATCATAAATACCGTCGTCGGTAGTTCCTCCTTCAAAGTCGAGAAGGAGTCGGTGCAAACCACTGCTAGCAGCGCAGGATATCTACGTGCCTCTTGCTCACGGTCTGGCGTCCTCTGACTCTGGGTCCTTATCTTCCTTGCGGATTTCCTATCACGTGGTCAATCGGCTCATCGGCCCTGTCAGGTGTGCTAACGGGGAAGATTCCGTTCTGGCACTTCTCTGGTCACCTCTCGGTCAAACCTCACGACCACTCGTAAGGCAGCATATCACTGGTGTCGGCCTCTGGCTCTCTGAAAGTACGTCACACATCTGATCCTGGGTGCAAACATCATTGCAGCAATGTCCTGGAAGGAATCCTGCTCAGGGTCTCTTCCAATCATGCCTAAGCCGAACTGTACGAAGGCTGGTACTCTTGCATACTCTCTTTTCGCTCAATGGACATCTGTGTCCTCAGCACAACATTTTCTCGGAAATTGGTCGTATCCCAACGCCTCTGTAAGCATATCAGGTCTCTAGTCTCGACGGAAAGTAATGACAGCTCGTCAGCGTCTCGCTCGAACCTCTGGTTCCACTTGTCTCTATCGTCGTCCACTATGGTGTCACGCCAAGCTACTACGCACTGCACTGTCTCGGCCACGGTCAATCTGAAGTCTCTCGCACAGACTCGAAATCGCGTACTCTGTAGCTTCATCATTCTGTAGCAGATGTCAGGCCGAACAGGTCCTCGGGAACCCGTCCTAACCATCGGAGGAATATTCATCACTCGTCCGTCCTTGATCAATTCGCACTGCATCTGGGTAAGTCCCTTTATCCGAACCTGGTCAACTACCTCGTCGAAAATGCCGAACTCTGTTCTGCTGGGTGTGCGCAACCATGACCACTCCTGGGTCTAGGTCTTCTCGTATCGTACTCCAGAAAATTCCTGTCGAGGTTCCTTTCTCAAATCTCAATCCTGCCGAAATACCCGGAAGTCGTCATCCAATGCTGAAGCTAAAGCTTATTCCGGAACGGCTGCATACTTAACGCGCTTCCTTCTGGAAGATATATCCATATACCATGCCTCTGGTGCGTATCACATCTCTAATGTCAGCGGAGTGGGACGTCATCTCGTCGAAATATCTTGCGAACTCTTCTCTTCACTCTGCGTCAAATGTCGACTGATTCAGACTCGTCTCATCATGGCTACACGAACTGCGCTCCAACGGCTATGCTCGCATCTGGTGTCTCCCAAGCAGTGTCCCATCACGATATCCGAAAGATGTCGAACCATCCCATCGACTCGTCAGATCCTCATGATCCCCCAAGAGCTCACATCTCGGGTACAGTTTAATAGTATCGAGTACATGCCACAGCGTCGGTGGTCCAGCCGTAGAAGGGCAAACCCAAGCCTCACTAATGGCGCCGAGGAACCGCCGCAAACCCGAAGGTTCAAAGGCTTTCACACGGTCATTAAGTCGAGTTAGGGTTTCATTCTTCTAGAGGGTCCATAGAATCACCTGCATGTCTTTCCGTATACTTTAAACTTGGAAAATAGGCTCCTGACATTCGATCGTCTCAATCGACTCTCAACGAATCTGCGTGAAGTCGTCTCTATCTGGAATCGATCCACCTGATGACCTCGCATCGGGGTAAGCGAACTCACCACACGTCCTAGTCATTCATCCTCGGTGACTAGCGACTCACTATCATATCTCCAAGAACATGCTCACGCTGCAGTAGCTCCAACCATCTGGGCGACATCTCGTCATTTGCAGCAACAACTGGCTTATACGCCTGTACGCCGAACAACGCCTCAATCCTCCAGGAAAGGCAATACATTGGCGGTCGTCTCTGAATCGGTCTGCTCTAGATCTGAGTAAGACTCTCCACACTGGAAATCTTCAACTCGACTGGGCCTGCTCTGGCGCAAAATCGGACGAATCACCTTCGTCTCTCAAATCGGGTAGACTAGCTATCATCTGTCGCGTATCTGCCTGAAAGCTCCGGCAATCTCAGCTCGTAAGCTCCGAAAGCAACATCCTGTCAATCTCAGCAACAGCTGGTCCATCTGTCTGCACGGTAGGCGACATTACAATCTCTGAGGTATGCTGTACATCAACAGTCCTCTCTCAACTGGCAGCTCTAACAATGACCCGATCATCCGGTGCAAGACCAAGCACTCGCCTCCACTAGAGGTCACAATCACCAACACTAACTCGAGACGTTCCCATGTCACCAGAAAACACAGCGGTCGGCCCTCGTACCAAACGAGCTCACACCGGCCGTAACCCTAGCAGCAGCCCCAACTGCGCTCAAACATGGTGACAGGAACCTCAATCGAGTATCAAAAGAGCACATCAGTGGCAAGAAAGGAAACAACAGATCCAAAGTGGATACATGATCATAGGAAGGAACAGCATCAATGGAGGTATGATCATGAAACTAATAGAATCGGGAATCTCAAATGGATGTATGATCCAGGATATAAAGAGAATCACTGATCTCGAAAGAATGTACATCCTAAGGTTCCTTAAGCGGAGTGGCGTGTCGTAAGTATGCCGCGGAACATACCAACGGTACGTCACTCTACTTTAGTCACCTATTCCATCAACCAAGGGTCATCCTAATACGACGAAAGTTCGGGTCTAATACCCCCTCGACCAAGTCTAAGTTCCGTAAGGTCAAGCCTAAGTTCCGTATATATATAAACGCCCTAGGCTCCACATAGTCAAACTTAGACTCGAACCAAGGTCAACCTAGCGCTCTGATACCAACTTTGTCACGACCCGAAAGAGCACGTGACTGGCCCTTGAACCATATGAAGTCTATAGGACTCCATCTGATCCAAGTAAGCCAAAGCCCAGAAATCTAAAACCATTTTTAAGAATAAGTAAAGAAACTGGTTTAAAGAAGTGAAGAAAAACATGTTTGAAATCAAGGTTTTTAAATAACTAAGCCGAATGTGCATTTTAAAAACAGTACAATCTTTTCTAAAAATTTCGGCAGAGTTTCTTTTGTAAAAAATGGCCCCAAATGGGGTACAACAAGGATAACAATAAATACAGTGATAAAGGCATCCCCAAGCGGGAGCTAGCTCTTCGTCAATCGACGGTCACAACCACACATGCAACAATAATATACAACGCCAAGTGGCGAGGATCAAATCCATAGAAAACTCAAAAGCAACAAGAAACCGCAATACTACTAAGCGCGACTCTAAGGTCGAAATATACAACACTAAAGTCTAGGTCTGAAACAATATACAAGTTTTGGTTGATGGAAATTCTAGATACAATGAATAAAATAAATACAATGGTGGTTCTTGATGCAAAAGAATCCACCTACCAAAAGCAATACACCCGCAAGGAAGTAGTGTGCCAGAAATGCCGCAAAGGAACCTGTACGGCAAAACCTGCAAGAGCTGTGGCACAACGGGGGTGAGTTGCCAACTCGTGAATAGAAAATATCTACAAGCAGAAACCGAAAGCAAGACATAATCTTAGGTCAATACGATCAGTTTATAGAAATCCTCAATATAAAACATGCAGCCTATAGCAAGGCTAGGGTAAATATCTAACCCGAGTGCAATCTCATGTGTCTGTGTCAGTGCCTCAGATAACAATATAACATATGAATGAGATATGAATGCGTGAAAACAGAATACATTTACATGAAGCAACTGTTTTCAAACTTTAGTGAGATTTCCCTTGTATTTTAAAAGATGAGGTACCATAATGAAATCAGCATAAAACTGTGCCTAGCATCGGCACAAACGAAATCCCAATATCTCGATATCTCAAAGTCTCAACCACAATATCTAGGGCGCCGTCAGTCCAGACCGGCCCCTACCATAAATCTCAGACCACGACGGTATCCTCCGGATATCTGACGCGTCGGGTAAAATCACCGGTAGGTAGTACTCCCCTGCCAGGCTCAACGTCATCACCACATTCCTCTTGCCCCGGGGTACCGTACCGGGTCCACCATGTACCCGAAACGGTTCATCCGTCTCCTCGAATCGGGTTTCCAAATCCATCAGCAAACTCATGGTGGACGACTCATACATCATGGGAAAACCGCATTTTTATTTTAAAAGAGAGAATATGTTTATTTGTGTTTTTGCGGTTTTCCTCCAAATCCAGAAAATCTCATAGAAATCCAAATCCAAACTTCAATAGCATGCAAAATAGTGAATATATGCATGAGAATCCATGAATGCGGTATAACAATGAATAGCAGTATGCATGAAGTAGCAGGTAATAACTACAATGTCTAATCTAGCATATAAGGCGAGTACACTTACATCCTGTCTAAATATTTGCTAACAACCTATATCAATGCAATAGTATTTCTAAAGTGTACGTGGCATAGCAATTACCGATGAAGATGTGTGTGAGCCGGCAAGTAAGTGTACGTGGTACATACGCATCATCGGTAATGGTGCTGGTGTCCTAACAGCATGAAATCAATAATGTAGTACGAAACATAATATAAGCATGCGATGCGAAGAGAAACACAATAATGAGCGGAAGCTGAATACTAGACGCAACTATAACTAATCTGAATTAATCTATTATAAGTCCTACAAATGGTGCCTTTTGAAATAACACGAATCATAGGGTTTTGAAAATAGGGGCTACGGTGTTTTTATGAAAAGATACGTCTTTTGAAAATATCCGTATAACCCTTCTGCTTATCTTTAAAATATCCCCGATTCGTTAGTTTTGAAATAGGTATGACTCGGTCTAGTTTAATGTCAACTACTATACTAAACTATACGGCTGAACTAACAAGCTGAGCTACAGGTAGGGAAACCGCCTAACATCTGAGTCGATATATATATATATATATATATATATATATATATATATATATATATATATATATATATATAAGTCGGTGATCCAGCCTCAATAGTATTGCGTACGATACAGCATATCATCTGACATCCTCGAGTCATGAGCGCGGATCTATCATCAATATAGGCTCGTACGGTAAATCGTCATACGGCATCCCAATAGCTGGGCACGGGTCAACATCGCACTATCTCGTCACAACACAGGTATCACTATCATCAGATCATATAATCTGGGGTACTACTCTATGTCTAGCACAAAACGATACCATCAATGAAGTATGCATGCGGGGGTCAACACATATCCCAAGCCCGCAAGAATCACATTTCGTATCCCAAATACGAATCATATCAAATCACCGATCTCGTGGCACAAAGCCCACATCATCGACTCATCTCCAAAGTCATCCCGTATCATCAAGTACAGTGCAAGTATAAGAAAACACACAAGTGTGTGCGTGTGGGTGCAAATCTATCCTATGGTTCACAACTAGGAACTACGCTAGTTATTTCTACCCCTAACTAACCATAACACACTATAGCTATCACACAAATAAATATACTACATAGTACTAATTACGGACTGCGGGGGTGCTATACGCCATCCACCCGACTTCCCCCTGTAGATATAATCTACTCACCTGTATCCTGCGTGTCGGTGTCGATGTCACCGTCATCTTCCGCATCGCCTCGGATCGTCGCGGTGTACCTACACATATCACACGTAACGCATCGCATCAAAACCAAATCAACACTTGAAACGACATGCTAAAACCAACACGATACGCTAAAAGGCTTATAGGTTAGAACCTACGGTTAGCCTTCGCAAAACAACTCGAAAACACCCGATATAGACGTACAAACATCACACGATCGAGATAACACACAAATATCAAAATCACCAAATCAAAATACGCAAAACCAAAACTAAACACAAAGCAGCAACCCAAGAAAACGATCCCAGATTTCGTCTCAGGCCAAAACAACTCAAATAAACAACCCTAGGGTGCTATGCAGGGTGTACTTGAGCTACTGGACCAACCCCGAAGCAATCCACCACAACTTGGCCGGCCACATTCATGAAAAAACCGGCCTCGCCGGCCCCCCTATCTCCAATGGGGTCCGTCTGGTCAGGGTGGCCTCTTATGGTCTCAATTGGGTCCCTGGTGTTGCTACTTTTTCCTGAAAAAGTCTCAGTGTATTCCAGATTTCCCTGCAAGCTTCAGGTTCTCAAAAACCGACATGAAAGTCCCGAAATTCCGTATTCTTAGTTTTCCAGTGGGTTGGTCTGGGTTTCTAGTCAGTATAGGGTCTAAAGTCTCCATTAGAGTCCAATTGCATAGCCCTAACTCAAAATTACCCTAATCCTCTCTAGTTTTTCCCAAAGTGCACCAATTCACCCGATATCGATAAGAAACTTGAATTAAAGCCTAACACAAGAATTAACACTCTAATTGTGAAGAAATTACCTCAATAGAGACTCAAGGATCTTCCCACAGCACCAAAACAGCAACTTTCATGGTCCAATCTATAGCTAGTGAGCTTGTGTGCATTTTTTGTGAAATGAGAGTGATGTTTTGAGTTTGTTTTAATGGTGTTTCAAGGCTTGAAGAGGGAGTAGGAGGTGAGGGAAGGAGGCAGCAGCAGGAGGAGGAAGAAGAGGGAGGGAAAATGATAGGAGAAAATGGCTAAGTCTCAAGGTCAATGCAACCCATACCCCTCTCTCACCTACCCTCATTTCATTTCTTTTTCTTTTCTTTTCCTTTTCTTTTAAATCCCTAATCCAAACCTTCTCACATCAATAGTAACCCCAAAAGAAAACCATGGCTAGAAAAATGTAACACAAGTCCAAAATGATATGTGCACAATTTTGCACAAAAAGCAAAAAATTCCGATTAGCGATTTTTAATCGCGATTAGCACTAAATTAGTGTCAAACTAATCACAAAAACTTAAAAATGTCATAATTCACTAATTTACCCTATTTTAGAATTTTCCATAATTTTTCTCAGATTTTTCCTATTTATTTGCATTTAATTATAGATTTAATATTAAAATAATCAATAAAATAATATTAAATTATAAAAATTCCCAAAATTAATATTTTATATTTTTGAAAATGTTACACAAACACCCACAAGCTGCAAGCGGTCAACTAAACGTAACAGCCACCCGGGTATTGAGCGATCAGAAGATCAACAAGAAAGCCTGCACACACTCCTGTGAATCCAATCAGTAACACTACCGTACAGTCCGGTCTCTTCTTCTGATTTGTCGCATATCCAGTCTAGGGATGGTAAACGTCAAACCCCAGTAACCGATAAGTCGTGTCAATGTGAGGCTCATAATGGGTCGAGAAACTACTGATAACACTTACCAGTAGATCTCAATATCATCCCTGGCCAGGGACTTCGAGTTATAGCCAATCAAGCACAACACAACATCAACCCCCAATACCGGGAGAGACGAAACCCCTCCTATCGCTCATTGCCTCCATGTGATTCGGGACTGTACCCAAAAGCCACCGTTTTACACGTTCTCATGAACCTGGTAAGGTGGAAATCAAAGCACTGTAGGGATCACACAAGACTCTATGACGATCTCAGGTCTACAGACTAACCTGTACCAGTGTCACCAGAGAATTGCTATCTGATGATAGGTATAATACCATCTAGGAGTTCAAGACGAGTCCATTTAGTGTACCCAGTCTCCACTGAGCACCCGTACACCATCTTTGATGTCAAACACCAATGGATGTAGGATCATCCATCGCCCATCATATGGGTCAAGATGCGTATACACTAGTCTACTCTGGAGTATCGATGCCCTGTCTCGATACACCCTCGACTAGGAACAATTATAGGATGTACTCGTTGACTACCCTGGTCCCACTAGGATGATCTCCATCATAGTCCTAGTAGTCAAGTACATATCCCAAGGGCTTTATCAACATGTGAGAGCAAGACAGTAACACAATACAAGTCAACATGTTAAGATAAAGTGAAACCAGATACCATACTATCATGTCGAGCAAGAAAGTCCTCTCTATATATATCCAAGCATCCACTACAATATACATCATATGTACAATAATTACCTCTAGGGCATATACATAACTAACAATCTCCCACTTACACTAAGGCAAGCTGTTGTAGTATCTCATACCCAACATCCTGAAGAGTCTCTCAAATTGTATCTAGGGTATGGCCTTCGTGAGTGGATCCGCAATGTTGTCCTTCGTGTCAACTCTCCTGACCTCGATCTCGCGGCGATCAACTATCTCCCGGATCAGGTGATACCGCCTCAGAATATTCCTGGATCTCTGATGGGACCTGGGTTCCTTGGCCAAAGCCACAGCTCCATTGTTATCACAATACAAAGGTATTGGATGCTCAATGGACGGAACCACACCAAGTTCAGTGATGAACTTCTTCATATAGACAGGCTCTTTGGCAGCATCGTTGGCAGCGATGTATTTAGCCTCCATCGTCGAGTCTGCCACGGTTTCCTGTTTGGAACTCTTCCAACACACCGCTCCTCTATTGAGGGTAAAGACAAATCCCGAGTGCGACTTAGAGTCGTCCTTATCACTTTAGAAGCTCGAATCGGTAAAGGACTCCACCTGGAGTTCTCCGTTACCATACACCAAGAACATCTTTTTAGTCCTTCTCAAGTACTTGAGAATGTTCTTCACAGCTGTCCAGTGACTCTCTCCTGGATCTGCTTGATACCTACTCACTACACTTAGTGAGTATGCTACATCAGGTCTGGTACATAGCATCGCGTACATGATAGAGCCTACTGCCGAAGCATAGGGTATCCCTTGCATTCGAGCTCTCTCCAAATCAGTCTTGGGAGACATCTCTTTAGAAAGAGGGAGTCCAGAGATCATGGGTAAATTTCCACGCTTGGATTCTTCCATACTACATCTCTTCAGTATGGTATCAATGTACCTGGATTGGGATAATCCCAGTATCCTCTTAGATCCATCTCTATAGATCTTAATTCCCAAAATGCAGGAGGCATCACCTAGATCTTTCATTGAGAATCTATGTGTTAATAAGAGCTTGACCGAGTGCAGCATAGGAACATCATTTCCTATCAAGAGTATGTCATCCACGTACAATACGAGGAAGACAACCTTACTCTCTGCCACCTTCTTGTAAATACAAGGTTCATCTACGTTCTTGATGAAGTCAAACTTTTTGACTACAACATCAAAATAGATGTTCCAACTCCGCGATGCATGCTTTAACCCGTAGATGGATTTAAGCGGCTTGCACACCTTTTCACTGCTCCCACTGTCTATGAAGCCCTCAGGCTGAGTCATGTACACGCACTCCTATAAATCACCATTTAGAAAGGCGGTCTTAACATCTATTTGCCAGATTTCGTAGTCATGGTATGCAGCAATGGCAAGTAGGATCCGGATGGACTTAAGCATAGCCACTGGAGAAAAGGTTTCGTCATAATCCACACCAGGTTGTTGACGAAAACCCTTTGCAACAAGTCTAGCTTTGAAAGTCTTAACTTTTCCATCTACACCAAGTTTCTTCTTAAAGATCTATTTGCTCCCAATGGGTTTTACCCCTTTGGGAGCAACTTCCAAAGTCCATACTTTGTTGGTGTACATGGATTCCATCTCAGATCACATTGCACCCAGCCACTTCACAGAGTCACCACTCGTGATGGCCTGTTCGAAGCTAGTCGGGTCATCATATTCCATGATGCAATCCTCGCTCCCACCATCTATGAGAAAACCGTAGTATCTCTTAGGTGGATGAGGAACCCTACTAGATCGGCGGAGAGGCTGGGGTTCGTTGGGAACTATTGAATCCTCTGGTTCTACCAAATCTTCTGTTGCAGTTTGTTTAGCTGGAACTTCTTCCAGTTCTACCTCATTGCCACTAATTTCTTTCATAAGAAAACCCTTTTCTAAAAAGGTGGCATGTCGAGAAACAAATACTTTTTGTTCCTCGGAGTGGTAGAAGATATACCCTCGCGAATGTTTGGGATATCCAATAAACTTGCGCAGAACAGATCTTGCCTCGAGCTTGTCCGGAATTTGTATTTATATCTGAATAAAATTTGTTAGTTATATATATGACCTAGAGGCCATTACTGTACATGAGATGTATATTGTAGTGGATGCTGGGACATATATAGCTAGGACTTTCTTGCTCGACATGATAGTACGCTATCTGGTTGCTCTTTATCATAACATGTATACTTTCTGTCTCTCTGTTACATGTTGATAAAGCCCTTAGGATTTTTACTCGACTTCCTGGACTATGATGTAGATCATACTAGTGGGGCCTGGGTAGTCCATGAGTACATCCTTCAAAGTTCCTAGTCGTGAGAATATCGAGACGGGGCATCGATATTCCAGAGTAGACTAGCGTATATCTTCTCGATCCATGTGATGGGCGATGGATGATCCTAGATCCATTGGTGTTTGACATCAGGGACGGTATGCGGGTGCTCAGTGGAGACTGGGTACACTGAACGGACTCGCCGAGAACTCCCATATGGTATTATACCTCACGTCAGATGGCAGTTCTCTGGTGACACTGGTACAGCTTAGTCTGTTGACCCGAGATCGTCATATAGTCTTGTGTGTCTCCCACTCTGCTTTGATTTCCACCCTACCATGACTCTACTGAGTCGTGCAAACAGGTGGTTTTTGGGTACAATCCCGATTCACATAGAGGCAATGAGCGATAGGAGGGGATTCGTCTCTCCCGGTATTGGGGGTTGATGTTGCGTTATGCTCGACTGGCCATATCTGGAAATCCCTGGCCGGGGTTGCACCGATTTACCGGTAAGTGTTATCAGTAGTTTCATGCTTGTTATGGACCTTACATCGGCATGACTTATCGAGCTACTGGGGTCTGACGTTTACCACCCCTAGGCGAGATATGCGACATATCAGACGAACAGACCGGACTGTGCGGTAAGTGTTACTGGTTGGATTCACAGGAGTGTGAGCAGGCTTGCTCGTTGATCTTCTGATCGCTCAATACCCGGGTGGCCGTTACGTTTAGCAGACCGCTTGCGGCTTGTGGGTGTTTGATATGATCATTACCTACTGTCGGCGTATTGACGAGTCTTTAGAGTCCTATGTTAGTTGTATGTATGCCCTAGAGGCTAGTATTGTACAGATGATGTATATTATATTGGATGCTTGGACATATATAGAGAGGACTTTCTTGCTCGATATGATAGTAAGCTATCTGGTTGCTCTTTATCTTAACATGTATACTTGTCTCTTTATACTGTCTTATAGTTACATGTTGGTAAAGCCCATAGGATGTGTACTTGACTACCTGGACTATGATGCGGATAATACTAGTGGGGACATGGTAGTCCATAAGTACATCGTTCAAGGTCCCTAGTCGTGGGTGTATCGAGACAGGGCATCGATATACCAGTGTAGACTAGCGTATACGCTTCTCGACCCATGAGATGGGCGATGGATGATCCCATATCCATAGGTGTTTGACATCGGAGATGGTATACGGGTGCTCAGTGGAGACTGGGTACACTGGACGGACTCGCCGAGAACTCCCAGATGGTATTATACCTCACGTCAGATGGCAGTTCTCTGGTGACACTTGTACAGGTTAGTCTGTAGACCCGAGATCGTCATAGAGTCTTGTGTGATTCCCACTATGCTTTGATTTCCACCTTACCACGTCCATGACGGCATGCAAAACGGTGGTTTTTGGGTACAGTCCCGAGTCACATGGAGACAATGAGCGATAGGAGGGGTTTCGTCTCTCCCGGTATTGGGGGTTGATGTTGCGCAGTGCTCGATTGGTCATGACAGGGAAGTCCCTATCCAGGGCTGACTTAGAGATTTACTGGTAAGTGTTACCAGTAGTTTCTCGACCCGTTATGAGCCTCACATCAGCACGACTTATCGGTTATTAGGGTCTGACGATTTCCACCCCTAGACTTGATATGCGACATATCAGACGAGGAGACCGGACTGTACGGGAAGTGTTACCGGCAGGCTTTTACAGGAGTTGGAGTAGGCTTGCTTGCTGATCTTCTGATCGCTCAATACCCGGGTAGCCGTTACGTCCAGCTAGTACCGCTGACGGCTTGTGGGTGCTTGATGTGATCATCACCTACTGCCGGCGTATTGACGAGTCTTTAGAGTCCTACATAGAGGTTTTACTGGCTCAGGCAAAACGAAATAGGAGCATATATGTGATATGTGCGGGACCGAGAATAATGCGTGTATGTGATACTGTATTCTATTCTCACGACTTTTTTGTATCGGTCGGTTATATATGATATGACCGGGTTATCGAATCAAGTGTTGATTCGATAAGTCGATACGATGGCTGTTAGCCGGTTATATGTTATATGACCGGATTATTAAGTCAAGTGTTGATTTAATAATTAAGTGTATAATTGTATATTAGATATACTAATTTACATTTACTAACACTTGTTCACTTTAGGGTTTTTCTCACTTGTACACTACTTTAACATATATATGATATATGTTAAAATGTGTTATCATTTTGTATCATGATTGATGATACAACTTTCATGCATGTATGAGACATAAACCATTCTATGTATTATGATGGGTTAAGATTATTTAAGATAATTACAAAATTAGTGGAGTTTTGGAATGAGCATGAAGCTTGTAGGAGCTTAACTTGCTTTAACAAAGTCTACTAGCTTTGTCTTTACCTTAGATTCCTTTTAACCCAACCATAATCAATTAGCTATGGTTATGGCTCTACAAGGGTTAGTATATGATACTCACTCACCATGGTTACCCTTGACACTTGATCATTTATCCTTATCTCTTTCTTTTCTTCTTCTTCTTCTTCATTGTGAAAAGAGAAAAAAACAACTAGGGTTTGATCCAAAGTGAGAAAGCGTGTGAGAAATAAAATTCTAAAGAGAACCCACTTCCTATTTCTCCATCCTATACTAGATTAGCACTTTAGTATAGGGTGTTTGCTTCACTAATTCTCAAGTTAGTGAAGTAGAAGCTTGAGTCGGAATTCCCTCGACGTAGATCATCTTCGGTCTCGGAGACTTCAAGCAAGGTCGCACCTTTCGCTTCGTGAAACCATGCAAGGGTCCGGGAGAACCTCGATCGCAGCGAAGGGACTTCATCAAGGAGCTAAAGAAGTGGAGGAATGATCTACAAAGGTTGTATTTCGTATCCCTTTATAGTAAAGTTGTTTACTTGCTTTTAGTATCGCCTAAACTCTAGTATACGATCTCGCTTAGTGTTATTCGGCACATAAAAATTTAATTTTGGCATGGTCGATGCCTTGTAGAGCCTTGTTAGTGTGCCTAGTAACCCTACAAGTGGTATAAGATCTAGGTTAGAGCATTAGGCGATGTGTTAACAAAGTTAAAACTCCGAACGAACCCGAATACGTCGAAATGCACCCCTCTGTAAAATTTTTCAAAATTGTGATTTTTCCGAATTAAAAATACCTGAAAAATTAAGCAGGGAAATACAAGAATTCTGGTGAAAAACGAGCACCCAATACTTCCAAACCGTCACGGAACCGCGGCCGTACCGTGCTTGGGCCGCGGATCCGCGGATGTACAGCGGAGATTGGTACTTATTTTTACACAGTAATTCCTATTTCTGATTATTTGTATTTTCTGGGTATTTTTAAATTAACTCAAGTGTTGAGTATTTTGGGGTTTATTTTGCAATCGTCGATTCGATCGGAATTTTAATTTCGTGTTTGTTATTCCGGATAATTTAGCAAGTATTAAAATGTTCGAACGGATATCATTAACTCAATTTTTCCCGGCACGAAAAAGTTTCAAGTGTTGAATTTTTACCGAGTTTGAATCTTTCGGAAAAACGTGCATGAAATGTGACAGACCCTCTAGAAGACAACAAATCTTAACTCGATTATGTGACCGTCTTGAACTGCCCTTTGAACCTTAGGGTTTGGGGCTGTACGGCGTGCCACATGTGAGGCGTTGGCTTGACCCTTCTACGGCTGGACCGTTGCTACTGTGACGTATTCTGGAAGTTTTGAACCCCGCTCAAGTGTTGAGCTATTTAGGAAATCTTGGGTGTTTGATGATCTGTTCGGAAAGTTTAATACTGTCTATTTATCTGAAATGTGATACAATATGTGGAATTCACATAGGTAAGGTATGAAATGCGAAATATGTGATATTTCGGATTTACGATGTCTAAAGAGATTGTGGATTCCAAATGTTGTAGTTTTACACTTTCTTTTCTGTGACCGTAAGTGTAATATGTGATATCGCCGGTTTCGTTGCTATATGTCAACGACAATTGGGATGCGCAGATTTACTTACGTAGATGACATGTGATGTTCTGTGTTACTGGATATGTTATATTGGATCGTCGCGTTTTGAATAGCCGGGGGTTTTTTGTGAGATGAGAGTTTTTATTTTCATTCATGTAAAATAAAATGTATGTAATATTCTGTTATTGGGGCACTTCCGGGTTGAGGTTGATGTCACCTTTTGTATATTATTTACTTTTCCGCACTAGGATAGACCCAAGGAGGAGAGCACAAGTAGCCGGGTTCTGGAGTCCAGTGGGAGACCAACTCGAGAAGTCGAGTCCGGGTCTCGTAACTCTAGAATTGGTAGGGTTTCTTGCCGCTCTCGTAGGGGTCTAGGGGTGTGGGTTTTGCTATTCATCGCGACCATGGAATCCGTGTTTTATAGTGGCTCAAAATAAAATACGGACGTCCTAGTATATCCAAAGTTTCATATGTTTCTTCTGCTGCGATGTCTGTGATGTGATCATTTGATATGTTGAGATGGATACAGTATATAGTATATAGGATATATTATATAGACGTTACTTATGTTTTATACCTGCACTAGCCCTGCCCTGTCGTTAGTTACCTAACCTAACGGTGCACGAGGGGACATCGAGGCGAATGCGGATGGCATAAGTGTACGTCGTATTTATCTGTGATGTTTAAGTGACTTAAATGATGAGACTTCATTAATGTGATTAATGAAAGAAAAGAAACCTAAAAGATGTTATAGAATCATATTTTTCAAAAAGGGTAGCTACAGTTTTGCTTTGCATAGCGATATATATGATATATCCCGCACCTTATTCGATGAGGAAAGAGCCGAGATCCCTTCACCGGGAGTGACCTCTTTAGCAAAACTAGTAGATGCTACAACACTCGGTTTGCTTTTGATTGCTTTTGGAGTTTTGCTTTGCATAGTGATATATATGATATATCCTGCACCTTATTCCATAAGGAAAGAGCCGAGATCCCTTCACCGGGAGTGACCTCTTTAGCAAAACTAATAAAAGCCTCAAAATCACTCCATTTCGAAATTCACATGATTCTACAACGATATCAAGTTCATTACGCTCATGGTTTTCTGAAAAACCTGCGTAGCCCTCCATCAATTCAGATAAGTAATATTTAGTATTCGTGCTACGGTAGTTTGGCATACGTCAAGGCGTAGTTTACGGTAGCTGATTATTACTTATCTGTAGCATGAGATGCGATTGGATTAGGGTATTCGTACGGCGTTGTTTGGCATGCGTCAAGGGTCGTACGGGTGGGTTTAATTCAATCACGAATTGTACGGGTTGAACTTGACTAGAGGACTTTGGGTTGTTTGGCATGCGTCAAGGTCATAGCACGCTATGGGCAAAAGCATTATCGGGAATTTCAAGTGTAGAAATTTGCAATGAGATTGCATACCTTCTAAGAGATAGTTGGATCCCGATACCCACTGCGAGTAATTGTTACTCCTGGGAGAGTTTTACACAGGACAATTAGCCGATTAAGTAGGTGTCTAGAAAGGTGTCAACGGGGTTACGTCTCTGGGAAAACGAGGTTTACTCTAATTAGGTCCGTGCGAAAGCACGGGGAACCTCCCTCAAAGTACCGACACTGGCCTGGCTGAAAGATTGGAGAAGTTTTAGGGTGTAATTAATCCCGGCTAGTCTTTCCTTTTAGGGTTTGAAGGAAGATTTGATAAAAACAGTAGGAGCCATCCTGATTAGATAAAATAATAACCAATCTGATCTTGCAAGAGCATATGCTAAAGTGTTTTCTTCTCTCTCTCTCCAGGTAGCGACCATTTCATGCCTTAATAAAGATAATAATATGGATGTATTGACCGAACCTGCATGTTTTACTGTGCAGGGGAACGTTGAACCCGTTTTATCTTATAAGTGTTATAAGACTGAACAGGAATCAGGAGAATATCTGGATTCTCATGCCGCCAAATGATTAATCCAAAAATTGTAGTTTACCGTAATCAGAAACGGCGTCGCTTTGCAGCTAGCCGGTGAGTACGGGTCGATCCGCAGGGATGTGTTAGTTTCTGATTTTGTGTTATAACGAGTTGATTCAAATCGTTGTTTGGTTTTTATCGATTTATTTAAAGACGAAGTTATGTGATAAGAAAGGACTCGTTAGGGTTAGGTCGAAGGTAGGGGTGTTGAGATCTATGTTTTCACCTCTTTCAATGCCATGATTTAAGCTTTTTAGAAATATCACAACAATTATTAGCAAAGGGGATTAGGATGATCGGGAAGAAACAAAGTTTCTTCCTCTAGATCCTTGTCCGTCCTTTCCTATTAATTGATGTGATCTTCATGGATGTCATATAAGTCCGGCCTTTTATACTAAGGTTCACCGTTACCTTGTAGGTAGGGTGCCGTAGGGGGCGGATCGTATATGAATGCATGAAGATTTCGTTTTAAAAATAAGTTGGCATTGAAGGAGGTGAGAGACATCCATCTCTCACTTACTCCCTTGTTCCTAACCCTAACGAGCGAGGATTTTACTCGCTCATTAGGGAATTGTTGCAAAGAGACATTTTTATGTTTATGTTTTAAAGGTTAACTACTTGGTGCAGATTAAGGAGGATTACACTAGAGCAAAAATTAAATAACTAGGGCAAGTAAAAGATTATACTAAGGCAAGAATTAAATAAAACTAAAGACTTACAAGAAAAGATGATGCTCTGAATTCTTCAACAAATCTCACTTTTATTGATTATAAAGAGGCATAGCATTTTTACAGATCTAGATTACAATTTATAAGTAATTAGTGAAGCTAGGGTTACAGACTCTCGTAGACATGAATTTACTGATTTACCCCCTAAAAATCCTAACATCTGCACCGACACAACAGCCAGAAGAAATCTCCACCGACCCGGGCATTAGACGGCCGCGGATCCGCGGCTCCAGGTAGGGTTTGGCCGCGGTTCCGCGGCCAATTAAGGGAATTGGGCTCTGAGCTTTTGTGGGCTTTTTCCTTGGCTCTTTGGGCTTCTGTTTTTACTCTTCTTTTCTCTGTTGGACTTCTGGATCTTCTCCAGATTTTTAGTGAAGACTTGTATTGGGTTTTTTAACCGTTTCACTTGACTTTTTGGACCTTGTACTGTTCTTCGACTAGGCTTGACTAGGATCCGTCTACTTGTTGGTCAAAAGTCCCTTTTTCTGTTGTTTTGTGTCTTTTTCACTGTATTTGCTCCAGAAACCTGTATCCTGCAACATGCAACAAACGATCGTCAAAAGCATCTGTTTACTTATAAAATGCACGAAAGTGGGGCGTATGAATTGCAATATTATGATGTGAACAAATACCCCCAAACTTACCTTTTGCTCGTCCTCGAGCAAACTTATTATTTTATTCTGACCTAGCCACACTTTCGCAGGGAAACGCGATTGCACTGAGCACGTGCAATAAGCCGTTAAACCTCTAGGTGTCCCTAGTAGGAGGAGTGTTGTCTCCTGAGGGTTTTCAGCGGATTACACCCACAAAATCCTATCAACTTGGTTTTTCGACTTTTGTTTTCTAATCAGGTTTTCTAATAAGGAATTCTATTATCTTTTAACTCGCAAATTATCCACCCGTATTCTTCACACTTCTTCATTATTTAACTTAAGATTACATATATCCTGTAGAATTACCTAGCTTTCGGCATTTCTTAAGTTTTCCTTCTAGAGTTCCATCTCCACTTAGGAATTTCTATCAGCTCTATTAAAGACACAAGTTCTATTCTTCATTCCTTTCTCTTATCTAAACTCTAATCACATATCCCTACGTGTGTGTAAGTATCACCCCTACACTTGGAAATTCAAATCAAGCAATCGTACTCCCGTCCATTGTCCAAAGCACTTGTGAGACTTCGCTTTCACATCCTTCATGCGACTGTTAATACTTCTTGAGGTACCAACAACCGATTACAAGATGCGTTGGCGCTTTAAAGCGTACTTCCTAGTTTTGCAACACCCAAGGCTTTTAACAGTGGCTCCCAAACCAGTTGGTCTAAGGCACTAGGTGATGAAGCACCCTCGCTAAATATTTTTCTATTTTTACAGCCTTAAGTAATCACAAAAACCAGTGTCCATTTTTCTATATCCACTCTTTTTTTTTCTTTTTCATTGTGCTAAGGACTTTAGACAATAGTATTTCAAGGTCTCTTCTACTAATCCAAGTTTCAAGGTGCGTGTTTGTGCATTTTGTAGGGTACATGTTTTCAGAATCTAGACTTAAGCTAGGAACTATTTTTCAAACTTATACTCTAATAAAAGTTTTAATACTTTTCCTTCGTTTCGACTTAGCCCAAGAACTGAACCCAAAATTTGCCTATTTCTAGATAACCTACAAAGACATATACTTTCTTCCGTTAAATTTTAAGGAAGGTTATTTTTAGGGTTTTTAATTTACTAAGTCTAAGATCTAGTTGTTCCTAGCCAGTTAACCTTTTTATCAACTCAAGTCAACTAACCAAAATTGAATACAATAATTTTTATAATTTTTGCATTTTTTATGGGTTTTTCAGTTTCCTAAATTTTTTTTTTATTTTTTTAAATTTTTATGATTTTTATAAAAAGATGCAATGCAGAAATATACATATGAATGCACAAGGAAAACTTACCGAACATACCCCCAAACTTATAATGGACAGTGTCCTCACTGTCATGCTGCACCAAGTGGTTTGATAATATCGGCGAGTTCCTGCTTATTATTATATTTACATAGTATACACACCCCCAAACTTATTTGAAATAAAGTTTTAGAAAAACAGGGAATTCGAGGGTGAAGGTGGAGGAAAATCAATCGGTGTAAATCGGCTCCTGCAAGAACAGGAGCTCCTCCGAAGGGTCCGCTGAGAAGAACGGTTTCAAACGATGTCCATTTACTTTGAATAAAGTACCGTCTTCTGGATTCTCAAGATCAACCGCACCGTGCGGATAAACGGTGCGGACTACAAAAGGTCCTCTCCATCTGGACCTGAGCTTACCAGGATGAAAATGTAACCGAGTGTCATAAAGTAGAACCTGTTGACCAGGTTCAAAAGTTTTTCGTAAAAGGTGTTTATCGTGGAACACCTTGGCTCGGTTTTTAGCAGTTATGGCATTATCATATGCCTCATCCCTTAGCTCCTCCAACTCATTCAATTGCAGCTTTCTGTTGCTGCCCGCATCTCCTAAAGACAAATTTAGCTCTTTGATAGCCCAGAAAGCTTTGTGCTCGATCTCCACTGGGAGGTGGCAAGCCTTCCCGTACACAAGACGGTATGGAGACATACCCAGATCGGTTTTATATGCAGTACGGAAAGCCCATAGTGCATCTATCAATTTAAGCGACCAATCCTTACAGTTTTTAGAAACCGTTTTCTCCAAAATTTGCTTTATTTGCCGATTCGAAACCTCGGTTTGCCCACATGTTTGGGGGTGATATGGCGTTGACAATTTGTGGGTGATGGAGTATTTACGCATTAAGGACTCGAAAGTCCTATTGCAGAAATGAGAACCATTATCACTTATAATCGCCCGAGGGTGCCCGAATCGAGAAAATATGTGTTCTTTAAGGAATCGAACGACAACTTTATTATCGTTCGTTCGGCTGGGCACAACCTCGACCCACTTAGAAACTTAGTCAACCGCCAACAGAATATACACATTTCCAAAAGAGTTAGGAAATGGTCCCATGAAATCTATACCCCAAACATCAAAAATGTCCACTACCAAAATGGGTTGGAGTTGCATTTCGTTTCTCCGCGAAATCCGGCCCAAATGTTGGCACCGGGAGCAAGTTTTGCAGTATTCAAATGCATCCTTGAAGAGTCGTGGCCAATAGAAACCACACTGCAAAACTTTTTCGGCTGTCTTCTTTGGGCCAAAGTGCCCGCCACATGCTTGATCGTGGGAGAAAGACACCACGCTCTTGACCTCACTCTCGGGTACACACCGACGAATGATTTGGTCGGAACAGTATTTAAAAAGATAGGGTTCATCCCAGTAAAAATGCTTTACTTGGGACAAAAATCGAAGCTTATCCTGTTTCGACCAATCATTAAGAATCAGGCCGGTGGCTAAATAGTTTACAATATCGGCGAACCACGGTTCGCAAGAAATGGTCAAGAGTTGCTCGTCGGGAAAAACGTCAGTGATAGGAAGATCGAGCGTGGGCGAAGAAGGAAGTCGTGATAGGTGATCAGCTACTACGTTTTCACATCCCTTTTTGTCCTTAATGACAAGATCAAATTCTTGCAATAAAAGGATCCAACGTATTTGCCTTGACTTAGCATCCTTCTTCGCAAAAAGGTGGCGAAGAGCCGAATGATCAGTATAAACAACGACTGGAGAGCCGATTAAATAAGGCCGAAATTTTTCGAGTGCGAACACAACAGCTAAAAATTCTTTCTCTGTTGTTGTGTAATTAAGTTGGGCCTCATTTAGTGTTCGGCTGGCATAATAAATCACGTGCGGCATCTTATTAATGTGCTGTCCAAGAACAACACCAATTGCAAAGTCTGATGCGTCGCACATGATTTCAAAAGGGTGCGTCCAGTCAGGAGATGAGAGGATGGGTGCAGTGATAAGTGAATGTTTTAACGACTCGAATGCTTCAGTGCATGTGGAGTCAAAAGCGAAGGTCGTGTCCTTGGCCAGTAACAGAGTCAAGGGTCTAGCAATCTTGCTAAAGTCCTTGATAAACCGTCTGTAAAAACCGGCGTGGCCAAGGAAGGCTCTGATATCTTTGACGCACTTTGGGGGAGGTAGGTTAGAAATCACTTCGATTTTAGCCCTGTCTACCTCGATGACATGTCCTAGAACAATGCCCTCTTGCACCATGAAATGGCATTTCTCCCAATTTAATGTTAGGTTCTTATCCCTGCAGCGGGTAAGAACAGCGTCAAGATGGCGTAAACACTCGTCGAAGGAGTCGCCAAAGATGGAGAAATCGTCCATAAAAATCTCCAAGAACTTTTCGACCATGTCTGAAAAGATCCCCATCATACACCGCTGAAATGTCGCGGGCGCGTTGCATAACCCAAAGGGCATGCGACGATAAGCAAAAGTGCCAAAGGGACAAGTGAATGTTGTCTTGTCTTGATCCTCTTTGGCGATGGGGACTTGATTGTAACCGGAATAGCCACCGAGAAAGCAGTAGAACTCGTGCCCTGCCAATCGCTCGAGCATTTGGTCAATGAAAGGTAAGGGAAAGTGGTCCTTCCTTGTTGCGGCATTGAGTTTCCTATAGTCTATGCAGACTCGCCACCCAGTTTGGGTGCGAGTGGGAATCAACTCATTTGCCTCGTTTGCAATGACCGTAATGCCCGATTTCTTAGGCACGACGTGGATTGGGCTAACCCATTGGCTATCCGAGATAGGGTAAATGATACCGCTATCCAGACATTTGACAATTTCCTTCTTAACCGCCTCTTTCATGATGGGGTTGAGGCGCCTTTGTGGATCTCGTGCTGGCTTGGCATCATCCATTAAGTGTATATGATGTTCGACTATGAGGGGACTAATCCCCTTAATGTCCGCCATAGACCAGCCGAAAGCTTGCCGATTATTAAGTAAGACCATCAAGAGAGCCTTCTCTTGCTCAAGAGCTAGAGAGGCTGATATAATGACAGGTAAGGTCTCATTATCACCTAGATATGCATATTTTAGGTGTGTCGGCAAAAGCTTTAATTCTAGTTTAGGGGGTGAAACAATAGATGGTAACAATGGGGTAGTTGTTTCAAACTCGAATGATTCCATCAAAGGTTCGAACTGAGTGTACGCAATAGTGTCGGATGGTTCTACTAACTCATCCGCAAAAGCAAAAGACTCCAAATCAGGTGATGAGTCTTCGAAGTCGTCGACGAATGTAAAACATTCAAAATCGTTATCCGCCGCGAAAGCTGAGTCGGATTCTAGGAGGAACGCACTAGTGGCGTTAACATTGCTGTGGTCGAATAAAAAGTTCTCGAACTCACAGTCCTCCTCCGCGATCTCATTGATCGAGCAAACGTCAAGTACGCTAGCATTGGGCTCAACAGGCTGACTTCCTAACTTGAAAATATTGAGCTCAATTGTCATATTGCCGAAAGATAAGTTCATTGAACCGTTACGACAATTGATCACTGCGTTGGAAGTAGCCAAAAATGGTCGACCTAGAATTACCGGAATTTGGTTCCGGGGGTTTGCAACGGGTTGTGTATCCATCACTATAAAGTCAACGGGGAAAATGAAATCCCCTACTCTTATTAATGTAAGTCCACGTTGCCCACCCCGGTGCTTGCGGGGAGGCGGAAAACATAATAAAAAACGGATTTTTAATGACTTAGGCAACATGGACCTTGCTTGTGAGGATCTTTGCTAAACGAAAACTAGCTAAAGCAAACTAACAACTAGCTAAGTTGTAGAAAGGTTATACCTTGAGCTCGAACTCCTTCTCTCCTTGCTCGTCGGAATGGTAGAAAGGCCTCACCTTGCTTGTCTTCTTCGTCAAAGAAGGATCCACCCGAAAGCCTCGACCTTTAGCTTCAACTCCAAGCTAGGAGTAACTAGAGTGCAAGAAATGCTAAGACTTGAACCCTAGAAGTGAGTAGAGAAGATCAAGTGAAGGTTTTTCTCAAGCATTTTGTTTCTCAACACATGAGAAGGAGAGAGCTTAAGGGAGAGGATGAGCAAGAGAGAGAAAAGATATGAGAGAATGAATTATTAGTGAGCCATTCTCACTAATATGTGTGTAATATTTTAATTAATTAATTAGCTAAAAAATTGTCATGGTTTAATCAAGAGGTGACCATTATCATTTCATTATTAATGCAAATTGCAAGGATCAAAGAGCATCTTCCAAATGAAATGATCATGGTCAAATTGTCAACTTGGTCAACAAGTCAATGAAGTCAAAAAGGTCAACAACAACAACCATGCACAATAATTAAGCTAATTATCAATTAACAATAATACACACAAAAGCAATAGGGTTAATAAAATGACAATAGTCATTAACCCTAAACAAGGTCCTCTCCCTCAATCTCAAGCAACTGTGCATACGCACCCGCATTCGTGATCCGAGGAACACGAACACAATGAGAAAAACCAATCTCAAATCATATACTAGGATCCGGCTTAAACCAAAGCCCGCTAGTATAAACTGTCCGGACAGCAAACGTGCACAAGTGCGCGGATGCGAACGAACCCTGTCGCAAAACCATGCGACCTCTACTCATTTTGCCTAAAGGCGAATAGCTCTCTGTGTGGGACTCTAAAGACTCGACACTACGCTGGCAGTGGGTTTAACCACAGACCGCAAGCGGCACTAGCTGTACGTAACGGTCCCCAGGTAGATGTCGATAAGAAGACTGACGAGGTGAACCCCATCTGCACTCCTACTGAGCCTGTATATGACAATCTCCGTACAGTCCGGTCTGTTCGTCTGATACATCGCATGGCGGGCCTAGGGGGGCGGTGAACGTCAGTCCCCTAATAGCGGTACAAGTCGTGTCGGAGTGTAGCCCAGAACACCCTGAGATAACACTGGAAGCCTACCAGTATATCTCGCTTGCCCTGGCCACGGACTACTCGTGTAATGGCTCTCCTGGACACACCGCGATGTCAACCCCCAATACCGGGAGAGACGAATCCTGTCTAACCGTCACTGCCTCCAAGTGCTTCGGGACTGCACCCAAAAACTACCTGTTTGCACGACTCCTCTGAGCCGTGGTAGGGTAGTAATCAAAGTGCAGTGGGAACACACTCGAGGCGAAGTGACAGTATCAAGTCAGCGGAATAAGCTGTACTCATGTCACCTGGGAACTGATAACTGACGATAGGTATATTACCAACCAACAGTTCCCGACGAGTCCTGTCCAGTGTACTCGTAACCTAACGAGCACCCGCATACTATCTCAAGTACGACGTACTAACGGCTGTGGGACAGACCGTCTCCCACACTGGGATGAGAAGCGCATACGCTAGTCAACTCCGGAGTATCGATGCCCTGTCTCGATAGTCCAACGACCAGGGACCTGTATAAGGATGTGCTTATAGATTACCCAGCTCCCACGAGTGCGAGCGCCATCACAACGCTGGTAATCAAGCAAAGATCCTAAGGGCTCTACTAATATGTATACCAGCAATATGCTAAAAGAAACACATGCACATATTAAAGCAGAGACAAACCAAGTAGCATACTACCATTTCGAGCAAGATTGTATATACAACTGTGAATATCCCAAGCTTCCATTAAGTAATATACAAACTAGTATGATACAGTAATGGCCTCTAGGGCATATACACTAACAATCTCCCACTTGCACTAAGGCCATGTACCGGCGTATCGAAGACCTATCATCTCGATCAGCCGCTCGAACTGAGTCTGGGGCAAGGCCTTGGTGAATGGATCTGCTGTGTTATCCTCTGATGCAACTCTCCGGACCTCGATCTCCTGGCGATCCACAATCTCCCTGATCAGGTGATACCGCCTTAAGATGTGTCTGGATTTCTGATGGGACCTGGGTTCCTTCGCTAAAGCTATAGCCCCGTTGTTGTCGCAATACAGAGGTATTGGGTCAACAATGGACGGAACCACCTGAAGTTCTTTCAAGAACTTCCTCATCCAGACAGCTTCTTTTGCGGCATCAGATGCAGCGATGTATTCCGCTTCCATAGTCGAGTCAGCAACGGTTTCCTGTTTGGAGCTCTTCCAACACACCGCCCCTCCATTGAGGGTAAAGACAAAACCCGACATGGACTTGGAATCATCCTTGTCACTCTGGAAGCTGGAGTCAGCAAAGGCCTCAATCTGCAGGTCTTTTCCGCCATACACCAAGAACATCTCCTTAGTCCTTCTCAGGTACTTGAGAATGTTCTTTACTGCTATCCAATGTTTCTCCCCAGGGTTTGACTGATACCTGCTTACCACACTCAGTGCATAAGCCACATCCGGTCTGGTACACAACATCGCATACATTATAGAGCCTACCGCAGAAGCGTAGGGTATAATAGACATGCGATCCCTCTCCAAATCAGTCTTGGGAGACATCTCTTTGGAGAGGGTGATCCCGTGACAAGCCGGTAGATTACCGCGCTTGGAATCTTCCATACTGAATCTCTTCAGTATGGTGTCGATGTACCTGGACTGTGAGAGTCCTAATATCCTCTTGGATCTGTCATGGTAGATCCGGATACCCAGAATGTATGAGGCATCACCCAGGTCTTTCATGGAGAACCTGTGTGACAAGAACCCCTTGACAGATTGTAGCATAGGAATGTCATTTCCTATTAAGAGAATGTCATCCACGTATAAAACGAGGAATACTACAGTTCTCGCTACAAATCTACAATAGATGCATGATTCATCTGGATTTTTGATAAAGCCAAATTCTTTGACCGTCTCATCAAAGCAGATGTTCCAACTCCGCGATGCCTGCTTGAGTCCATAAATGGATTTGAGCAACTTGCACACCTTTCCGCTGCTCCCACCCTGAATGAAACCCTCTGGCTGGTCCATATAGACACACTCCTCTAAATGACCATTTAGAAAAGCATTCTTTACGTCCATCTGCCAAATCTCATAATCGTGGAAAGAAGCGATGGCAAGAAGGATCCGAATGGATTTCAGCATAGCTACTGGAGAAAAGGTTTCGTCATAGTCCAAACCAGGTCGCTGACGAAAACCCTTTGCTACCAGTCTAGCTTTATAGGTCTCAACCTGTCCATCTACACCAATCTTCCTTTTGAAGATCCACTTGCATCCTACGGGTTTTACCCCGTCTGGAGCAATGTCCAACGTCCATACTTTGTTGGTGTACATGGACTCCATCTCGGTCCGCATTGCATCCAGCCATTTTACCGAGTCGACGCTCTGAATGGCTTGCTGGAAGCTAGTAGGCTCATCACAATCTAGGATGCAGTCCTCTCTATCCCCGTCAATGAGAAAACCGTAGTATCTCTCGGGCGGATGAGACTGCCTACTACTCCTGCGGAGTGGCATAGGAATGTCCTGATCTTTCGAACCCTCTGGTTCTACCAAGCTTTCAGTAATAGCTTGCGGTTCTGGAATTTCTTCCAGTTCTATTGCGCTCCCACTTAATTCTTTTTCTATGAACTGATGTTCTAGAAAGTGGGCATGGCGAGAAACAAGGACTTTTTGTTCCTCTTCGCAATAGAAGTAATATCCCTTGGAGTTCTTCGGATATCCCACAAACTTGCACTGTACTGAGCGTGCCTCGAGCTTGTCCGCATGCTGCTTTTTTACAAAAGCTGGACATCCCCATGTCTTAATGTGATTAAGATGGGGTCTCTTCCCACACCACATTTCATATGGTGTAGTAGGCACAGTCTTAGTTGGAACTCGGTTCAAAAGTTATGCTGCTGATTCTAGCGCATATCCCCAGAACGATCGCGGTAACTCAGCGTTACTCATCATGGACCGTACCATATCCAATAGGCTCCGGTTCCGTCTCTCCGATACACCATTATGTTGCGGAGTGTATGGAGGAGTAAGCTGAGAGAGAATTCCATTCTCTTTTAAGTAGTTCAGGAATTCGGCACTTAAGTATTCTCCTCCTCGATCTGATCTTAGGATCTTGATACTTTTGCCGGTTTGTTTTTCTACTTCATTCTTATATTCCTGGAATTTTTCAAAAGCCTCGGATTTATGTTTCATTAAGAAGACATAACCGTACCTTGAAAAATCATCCGTAAAGGTAATGAAGTAAGAAAAACCGCTTCGCGCATGTGTAGACATTGGACCGCACACGTCGCTGTGTACGAGTCCCAAGAGCTCGCTCGCTCTTTCTCCGTGTCCAGAAAACGGAGCCTTTGTCATCTTTCCTTTGAGACAGGATTGACAAGTTGCATACGATTGATATTCGAACGGATCCAAATATCCTTCAGTATGTAACTTAGTCAATCTTCTCTCATTGATGTGACCCAGTCTACAATGCCATAAGAAAGTTTTATTAATTTCTGGAGACTTTCTTTTGTGTGTATTCTGGATATTGAAAACTTGTGGTTGGTTTAAAACGTATATACCGTTGTTCAATGTACCTGACCCAATCAAAACTTGATTAAGGTGAATGTTCACTACATTACTTACAAATGCAAATTCATAACCTTCTTTAGATAATAAAGATACAGAAATGATATTACAGGTTGCATTTGGTACATAATAACAACTACGCAAAACCAAAAAGTGTCCATCAGATAATCCCAGGTGATAGTCCCCCACGGCCTCTGCATCCATGCTAGCACCGTTCGCAACTCTGAGGGTCATGTCACCTGCCTTCAAAACTCTACGCTTTCTCAACGCCTGCAAAGAATTACAGATATGAGATCCTGATCCGGTATCCAATACCCAGGATGTAGAGTTTATTGATAGACAGTTTTCAATAACATACACACCTGAAGCTGAAGCTGCAACTCGCTTCAAATCCTGTGTTCTGGCTTTCCAAGCCTTGCAATCCTGTTTCCAGTGACCACTTTTGTGACAATAGAAGCATTCTTCCTTCCCCACCATCTTCCCCGCTACTTTTGTTGCTTTACCCTTTCCCTTCGTATCCACTTTACCGACACCGCCTCTTGGTTTGGCGGGGGCTTTCTTCTTCTTGCCCTTGGCTTTCGCCCTGGACCTAGAAGAGGAAGATCCTCCTACAAACAAAGTGGATGTCTCCCTACCCTTCTGTAGGGTGCCCTCAGCAGTCCTCAACATGTTCAGAAGTTCGGCAAGTTCAACCTCCTTTCCTTGCATGTTGAAGTTAAGAACGAACTGGGCGTAAGTGGAAGGAAGGGACTGGAGAATCAAATCGGTATAGAGTTCATTCTCCAACGTGGTCCCAAGGTCCTCGAGCTCCTCTATGTAGCCGATCATCTTAAGCACGTGGTCCGCTACCGATGATCCGACGGCCAACCTTGCCGAAAAAAGCTTCTTCGACACTTCGTATCTAGCGATACGAGACTGCTCTCCATACAGTTCTTTTGTATGGAGAAATATGGACTCTAGGTCCATATTCTCGTGCCTCCTCTGATGTTCATTGTCCATCGAGGCTAGTACGAGGCATCTGGCCCTCGCGCAATCTATCTCCCATGTCTTACGGATTTCTACATCCGCGACGCTGGAGGTGGGACCTGGGACAGGGGGAGCTTTGGTGGTAAGTATATACCCCAGCTTATCATAAGTGATCGCCATCTTGACATTCCTGAGCCAATCTTTGTAGTTTGGCCCTGTCAATATATTTTTATCTAACAGTAACTTAAGTCCGGTCATGTTGAATGGTCGCTGCAATTAGGAGAGAGAAAAGAAACACTTTAGCATGATGCTCTTGCAAGTTTAGAGTGGTTTTTAGTTTGTCTAAACTGGATGGCTCCCACTGTTTCTCGAATCCCTTCTCAAACCGTAAAGAAAAGGATTAGCCGGGATCATTCTCACCGTACAATACTTGCTTAACCGTTCAGCCAGGCCAGTGTCGGTACTTCGAGGGAGGTTTTCCAACGCTTTCGTAAAGTTCCTTAATTAAGTAACCTCTTTTCCCTGTGGGCGTAGCCCCGCTAACACCTTTCTAGGCACCTACTAGGTTTATAGCATTGATCGTTAAGTGAGAGTTTTCCCGAGGAGTAGCATATACTCACAGTAGGATCGGGATCCAAATATCATCGCGTGATAAAACCGAAGGAATCCTACCAGAATCATCACACTCCAAATGGTATGCAACGCTAGCAAGTTTCAGTACTTATGAAACTCCCGATGTGGATTTTTGCCCCATGCTCTTATGACCTTGACTTTGGCCAAAATATCATAAGTCACATGTCAAGTTCTACCCGTCATTCTCCTGGTTAATTTGGACCCACCCGTACCTACCCTTGACTTTGGCCAAAATGGCAGCACGACTGTCCCAAATCAACGCATCTATCTATGCTGCACATGAATGCCCAAACGCTACCAATCACTATGCCTTGACTTTGGCCAAAATACACAGCTTGAATACTTTTGACCATTCATGTGGAATGACGGAGGGCTACGAATGGTTTTGGCGAAACCGTGAACATAGTGAACTTGATATAATCGATGGAACGAGATAGCTTTTAAAAGGAGTGGTTCAAGCTCCGCGTTTAAAAGTTTAGTTTTGAAAAGAACCGAGTGGTTTTCAAAGTGTTCCAATCGACTTTTACTTGGTTTATTTCTTGCATTAGTTCTTTTAATGCGTCCCATCATTTAATCCTACCATTGCAGAAAACAACCAAAATATGACGTACGCTTATGCCATTCGCATTCGCCACGGGGCCCCGTCATCACCCGTTAGGTTACTTAACTAACGACAGAGCGAGGGCTGGGCTAGCGCGGCTGTAAAACATAAGCAACGCCTAAATAGTTATTATATATAAATATATAGCAATGATAGACATTACAGATCACAGATGAATACATTGGATATACTAGGAATCCGCAATGCGTTCGAGCCTGCAACGCAAAGCGGATTACACGGTCGCGGTGAATAGCCAAAACCCCACCCAAGACCCCTACGGGTGCGGCAAACTACCTGCCAAGCACCCGAAGCGAAGCAGCCTCCCTCACCACCGTGAGTAGGCCACTCGGCACTTCGAGATACCCGGTAGTTTGTGCACCCCTCCATGGGTCTGTCCTAGGAGCAAAAACAGTAAAAAGAATTATACAATGACGGCTACAACCCCGACCCGGTTGTGCGGCCATACAAAGAATATTATTACATCAATTTACATGTTACAAATGAATGAAAGAAAAACAACGCTCATCTCACATCCACCCCGGCCATTCACCCGCGACAATCCAATCCATTCATATCCACAAACCAATAACAATCACAGATCATGTATAACCCCGACTAATCGTCTTATAGCGATTAGCCGACGTTCAATACATGCAAGCATTACAGATATAACCGATGTAGTTAAAGTGTAGTGAAGTTCCGAAAAATACGGATTTATAGGCCCCCAAAAGTAAATTTTAGTTCTGGAAAATCTGGGCACATATAATATATCCTAAAAATCCCAAAACCAACACAGACACACACTGCACGAAAAACGATGCAGAGAAGACGACAAACCGCGGCGCTTCCGCGGCACATGCTTACCTCGTGCCGCGGAAGGGCGGCGGTTTGAACGAAACACTGTACCGTTTTTCATGGGTGTTCACACAAAACCCTGAGCCGAATTTACAAGTATAAAGTTTTTCATTTAGAGCAGAAAAATTTTTAACAGAAACTAGGGTTTTGCAAAAGTTTGGTTTTTGGATTTTCCGGTTTCGAAACTTCGTTACACTTCACTACCTAGCTAGTTTGAGTTTAGTTAGGCTCTGATACCACTGTAAGTCCACGTTGCCCACCCCGGTGCTTGCGGGGAGGCGGAAAACATAATAAAAAACGGATTTTTAATGACTTAGGCAACATGGACCTTGCTTGTGAGGATCTTTGCTAAACGAAAACTAGCTAAAGCAAACTAACAACTAGCTAAGTTGTAGAAAGGTTATACCTTGAGCTCGAACTCCTTCTCTCCTTGCTCGTCGGAATGGTAGAAAGGCCTCACCTTGCTTGTCTTCTTCCGTCAAAGAAGGATTCACCCGAAAGCCTCGACCTTTAGCTTCAACTCCAAGCTAGGAGTAACAAGAGTGCAAGAAATGCTAAGACTTGAACCCTAGAAGTGAGTAGAGAAGATCAAGTGAAGGTTTTTCTCAAGCTTTTTGTTTCTCAACACATGAGAGGGAGAGAGCTTGAGGGAGAGGATGAGCAAGAGAGAGAAAAGATATGAGAGAATGAATTATTAGTGAGCCATTCTCACTAATATGTGTGTAATATTTTAATTAATTAATTAGCTAGAAAATTGTCATGGTTTAATCAAGAGGTGACCATTATCATTTCATTATTAATGCAAATTGCAAGGATCAAAGAGCATCTTCCAAATGAAATGATCATGGTCAAATTGTCAACTTGGTCAACAAGTCAATGAAGTCAAAAAGGTCAACAACAACAACCATGCACAATAATTAAGCTAATTATCAATTAACAATAATACACACAAAAGCAATAGGGTTAATAAAATGACAATAGTCATTAACCCTAAACAAGGTCCTCTCCCTCAATCTCAAGCAACTGTGCATACGCACCCGCATTCGTGATCCGAGGAACACGAACACAATGAGAAAAACCAATCTCAAATCATATACTAGGATCCGGCTTAAACCAAAGCCCGCTAGTATAAACTGTCCGGACAGCAAACTTGCACAAGTGCGCGGATGCGAACGAACCCTGTCGCAAAACCATGCGACCTCTACTCATTTTGCCTAAAGGCGAATAGCTCTCTGTGTGGGACTCTAAAGACTCGACACTACGCTGGCAGTGGGTTTAACCACAGACCGCAAGTGGCACTAGCTGTACGTAACGGTCCCCATGTAGATGTCGATAAGAAGACTGACGAGGTGAACCCCATCTGCACTCCTACTGAGCCTGTATGTGACAATCTCTGTACAGTCCGGTCTGTTCGTCTGATACATCGCATGGTGGGCCTAGGGGGGCGGTGAACGTCAGTCCCCTAATAGCGGTACAAGTCGTGTCGGAGTGTAGCCCAGAACACCCTGAGATAACACTGGAAGCCTACCAGTATATCTCGCTTGCCCTGGCCAGGGACTACTCGTGTAATGGCTCTCCTGGACACAGCGCGATGTCAACCCCCAATACAGGGAGAGACGAATCCTGTCTAACCGTCACTGCCTCCAAGTGCTTCGGGACTGCACCCAAAAACTACCTGTTTGCAGGACTCCTCTGAGCCGTGGTAGGGTAGTAATCAAAGTGCAGTGGGAACACACTCGAGGCGAAGTGACAGTGTCAAGTCAGCGGACTAAGCTGTACTCATGTCTCCTGGGAACTGATAACTGACGATAGGTATATTACCAACCAACAGTTCCCGACGAGTCCTGTCCAGTGTACTCGTAACCTAACGAGCACCCGCATACTATCTCAAGTACGACGTACTAACGGCTGTGGGACAGACCGTCTCCCACACTGGGATGAGAAGCGCATACGCTAGTCTACTCCGGAGTATCGATGCCCTGTCTCGATAGTCCAACGACCAGGGACCTGTATAAGGATGTGCTTATAGATTACCCAGCTCCCACGAGTGCGAGCGCCATCACAACGCTGGTAATCAAGCAAAGATCCTAAGGGCTCTACTAATATGTATACCAGCAATATGCTAAAAGAAACACATGCACATATTAAAGCAGAGACAAACCAAGTAGCATACTACCATTTCGAGCAAGATTGTATATACAACTGTGAATATCCCAAGCTTCCATTAAGTAATATACAAACTAGTATGATACAGTAATGGCCTCTAGGGCATATACACTAACAATTAACACATCCTCCAGCTCTCCCCTAGGATGGGTTATTGACCGGTCGGCCATTTGGAGAGTACAGTGAGTGGGCTTAAGCTCTCCAACGCCCAATTGCTCGTACACAGAATAGGGTAGCAAATTGACGCTCGCGCCAAGATCTAAGAGTGCTCTATTGATATTCTTGTCCCCAATTGTTATCGAAATGGTAGGACACCCGGGGTCCTTTTGTTTTGGGGGAAGGGAATTTACAAGAGCATCACTAATAGCACTGGCCACAAAAACTTTCTTTGGCACTTGCGATTTTCTCTTTTTGGTGCACAAGTCCTTTAAAATTTTGGCATATGCAGGAACTTGCTGAACTGCATCCAAAAGAGGGATGTTTATGCTAACCTGCTTGAACAACTCGACAATCTTTTCCATTTGATGAGTTGGTTTATTGGATCTCAACCGATTAGGAAAAGGAACATTTTGAAAGGTGGTTGAGTCCAATTTTTGTGGATCAGATTGTTGAGTTGGAACGGTACCTCGTGTAGGTGTGTTCATGTCGTGAGAATTAGATCCGTTCAAGCTAGAAGAGGTAGAGCCATGTGAAGGGTGGAGAATAGGCTCTAAAGAAGAAGAAGATGGTGAAGAAGATGAAGAAGACCCTCCAGCAGGGGTGTCATTGTTAATGCCCACATTGTTCCGCAACACTTTTCCCGATCTCAACGTGGTCACCGCATTTACGTTGTGATTTTGCTGATTGTGTGCAGCATGTGCGTGACCGGGGTTGGTGATTGTTATGGTTTGTGCGTGTTCAAGTTCTAGTTTAAATACCGCAATCAAGACGGTTTCGCTTGTAGCTAGCCGGTTGAGTACGGGTCGTCCGCAGGGAGATGGGAGTCTTTTTCAAAGTGTTTTAACGAGTTAAGTCCGGTTTTCAGATTTTGTTGGATTATCTAAGTGTTGAGTTGATATTTAAAGAGAGCTTGTTAGGGTTAGGATTAGGTTAGTTTGAGTTAGGAGTCTCCACATCTTTCGTTGCCCCACTTAATATCGGTGTTACGGTAATCGGCAACAACGGGGATTAGCACGACTAGGAAGGAACTTGCGAGTATAAGCTAGGCTTTCCAACGCATAGTCCTTCCTTTTGGTGCTTGTCCGTCCGTTCTTGGCTCTTATCCATAACCTCCGGTTAATTCAACCACAACCGGTCTCACTACGGAATCACCGCTATCATGTAGGATAGGGTGCCGTAAGGAGCGGATTGTGGTTCAATTAACGGGAGTTGATTTAAGTTGTTGGGCAAGAAAAGAGTGAGAGAGATTTCCTTCTCTCAAACTTCCCTTTTCCTACCCCTAACAAGAATGAACTACTCACACATCATAATACGGAAGAATAAAACAAAACAAAGGAGGAAGATAGAAAGAGGGAGATTAGAAGAATACGACTAACTATTTGCGACCTCACCTTGGCGAGGATCTAGCGTAAGTATCATTGTCGTATGTAAGGATAAAGAAAAAGAGAGAAGAAAGAAACAACAAAAATAACAACAACTACTTAACAAATTAAAATTACAATAAGTAAAATTACAACAAGCATAAAGATAAGGAGACAAGCATGATAATAAAATGGTCTTCTTTATTCATCACTCTTCACTCAAAAGCTCACTTACAAGTTTAATGGAGAAGAGGTGAGAAGAGGAAGAAGAACATGTAACTAAAACCTAGCAAAAAGAAATACAAGAATTGGACCCTTTCCTTCACAAACTTCTGGGCTATTTATAGGCCAGAGAATGAAACCCTAGGGCAACCACCAGACCACACATGAAATGACAAAAATAACCCTGGAAAATTTCTGCCTTTGGCGCCATAATGGCCGCGGATCCGCTGCCTGGACCCACCTTTGGTCGCGGATCCGCGGCCCATTAGAGGAATTGGGCTTCGTGATTTTTTGTGGTGGCCTGATCTACTGTGTGCTTCATTCTGGTTCATATATTTTCTGAAAATACTTCCATATTTCTTCCAGAATTTCTGTTGAGGGAAAGGTGGACTTTTTGTCAAGATTTTGTCATGATTGCCTCGAGCTCCGCGTAGATTTCTTGGAAGTTGTTGTTGCCATTGAGCCTTGTGCATGAAGGTGACATTGATTTGACACTTTGTCTTCCTAAACTGGTATCTGGCAACATACGGATGAAGAGCGGAGACCGTGTTTTTATCTGTGGTTGGCAGGAACCGGATTTTTTCGTGTTTTCCATGAATTTCTCCGTTTTAGAACCGGGAACCTGTATCCTGCAATTGACTAGCAAACACGGCTCAAGAGTATCTACCGATATGCAATGTGATAAAAATTGGGCGGTATGAAAATGCAAAAATCTGATATGAACAGTTGGGCAACGGTTGAGACGGGAGTTTTCCTTTTTCGCGCTCGCTCAAAGCTGCATTGAGTTGTGCAATTTGTGCCTCTATAGATTTGATACTCTGATCATGGGAGGCACTATTTTGCACTAAAGTTTGAATAGAAGTCTCAAGTCTTGTTGTAGACTGTGTAGATTGCTTAAGGAACGCATCTAGACTTCTTTCGAGCGAGCTAACCTTATCATTATTAGGTTGAACATAATTGTTTGGCTGGTAAGCATTGTTCGGCACAAAGTTGTTCACCTGATTAGGGTAAGGTTGTTGTTGAAATTGTTGCGGTTGATATTGAGTTTGCGAGGGTGCTTGTTGTTGTTGTGGTGGAGGAGGTCTTTGAAAATTATTATTATTTCCTTGGAATTGTTGATTTTGGTTCCAAGCGAAGTTTGGGTGACTCCTCCACCCCGGATTATACGTCGAAGAATACGGATCGTTCCTTTGTCGTTGCTGGAATGCAGCATTGACTTGATCCTGTCCTTGTGTAGATGCATTATAAGGACACTCTTCAGTCAGGTGCGATGGGTCCGCACAACAAGCACAGACAGTACGTGGGGGCATTGCAGGGGCAGGAGAAGACGACGAGATTTTGGTCTCGATCGCTTCTAGCTTTTTCGTAAGAGCGGCCATCTCGGCCTTCATAGCAATCGACATCTCTATTTGATATATGCCTGCCCTAGATTGACCACTAGAAGCTGATGTGGTCTTTGTGCTCTCCCACTGTATTGTCTGCTCACTAAGATCCTCGAGAAACTGCCACGCCTCATCATTAGACTTAAAGAGAAAATGACCTTGACAGATGGTTTCTAGCAACTGCTTCGTTGCCGAGTTCAATCCCTCATATAATGTTTGGCAAAGTTGCCAACTTTCTATCCCATGGTGAGGGCATTGAACTAATAGGTCCTTGAATCTCTCGAAGCACTTCCAGAAAGGTTCGGAAGGAAGTTGTGAGAATTGAATTATTTCATTTCGAATTCTTGCAGTTTTATGATGAGGATAGAACTTTTTCAGAAAAGCCTTCACAAACTCATCCCAATTTCTTATGGAATGTGATGCGGTTCTATATAGCCACTTCTCGGCTAGGTCACATAAGGTGAAAGGAATGACCCTTAGCCTTATAGCGTCATCACTCAATTGGGTCGTTTTCATCATTGCGCACACATTTTGGAATTTATTAATAAAGATATATGCGTCTTCAGTTTCCAAACCGTGAAATTTCGGCAGCATATTGATGAAATGTGGTTTAATCTCGAAATTGTCCCCATTTGCCGGTGGGGGTGAAAGACAAGTGGGTAAAGAAGTGCGGATGGGGTAGAAGAGGTCCTGGAGCGCAACTCGTGCGGGCGCTTCAACAGGCGGCTGGTTCGGGTTATTCGCACCTGGTGGAGGTGGAATCCTTCCCGTCGGTAAGGTATTGTTGGGGTTAAATCCCGACATACCTTCGGTGAAAGAAATTGAAGGTGAGGGTAAGAAAGTGGACGGATTTTCGACTTCGGTGTCGAAGGGTTCGTTGGTCGGTACCAACGAAACGCGGACTAATCGGGCTTCTGTATCCCTAGTCCAAAGTGACATACACTAAAATGGATAGTTCAGTCAGAAAAAAGAAAAACAGAATATGGGGCTAAGATAACGTCAATGAAGGAGAGATGGTGGAAGTGAGGTGCAAGTTTTCTTAGCGGCAAGTTGCAAGTTTTGAAAAGATTTTTCCTTATTTTTTTTTATTGGAAAGTTTTGCAAGACGGTTTTAGAAAACGGACTCGTGACACAAAAGTATCAACCACACATGCACAATCAGGCCTAGATCTAGGGTTGCCTAGGTCTGCTAGACAGCTCCTAACTAGGGCTAGAAATAGACCTCAAACCGCCTCTTCACGGACAAATACGGCCAGGTAAGTGGGAAGGAACCACCACTACAGTGGGCCTAATTAATAACCACTAGCCTAGACACCGCAATGTCGGTTAGGATAAACGGCCGATGCTTACCCTAGTCCTTTTCCTATTGAGCTCGCTGTCCTTAGGTCTGAGTCTAATCTTTTTTAATTAAAGGTGGTCAATGCAAGATGCTTTACGTGTTTTCTGGGGTCCTGGGAAGGGTGATGAAATCCCCACCCAATCTGAGTTTGGTCAAATAGCCCCTTAAGTCCAATTAAATTATGCAAAACAAGTAAAATCACTTGCAATCAATTTTAGCGCGGCGCAAAGAAACCTGCAGAGATCTGTTATTTAGAAGGGGGAGAAAGACTCATTACGCAAAGAATTCCTGCAGAAACTTTTTTACAGAGAGATATACTTTAGGTTGCAGAGGGAAGAAAGAGAGACAAACCCACAAAAGTTGGTGCGCTGACGTGTCCTTCAGAGCGCGGAAGCGCGGCGGGAGCGCAGTATATGCGGCGGAAGCGCGGCGTTATAGTGGGATCGCGCTCTGGAAATTTTTGCACTGTTCTGTAATTATAATTTCTCTCTGTTTTTATGTTCTCTTTTCTGTTTCCACCTTCTGTAAAACTCCAGATCCAAAATTCCTTGCCGTTCCTGCAAGATTCAAACGGGAAACCCTTCAAACAGATAAAAATAATGAAAAGCTAATTTTTGTATTTTGTATTTTTTGATTTTTATAATTTTCAAATTTTATATCAACCCGAAATCATACAAAAAGAGAAAATTACGCCATCCCCGGCAACGGCGCCATTTGATTAATCCAAAAATTGTAGTTTACCGTAATCAGAAACGGCGTCGCTTTGCAGCTAGCCGGTGAGCACGGGTCGATCCGCAGGGATGTGTTAGTTTCTGATTTTGTGTTATAACGAGTTGATTCAAATCGTTGTTTGGTTTTTATCGATTTATTTAAAGACGAAGTTATGTGATAAGAAAGGACTCGTTAGGGTTAGGTCGAAGGTAGGGGTGTTGAGATCTATGTTTTCACCTCTTTCAATGCCATGATTTAAGCTTTTTAGAAATATCACAACAATTATTAGCAAAGGGGATTAGGATGATCGGGAAGAAACAAAGTTTCTTCCTCTAGATCCTTGTCCTTCCTTTCCTATTAATTGATGTGATCTTCATGGATGTCATATAATTCCGGCCTTTTATACTAAGGTTCACCGTTACCTTGTAGGTAGGGTGCCGTAGGGGGCGGATCGTATATGAATGCATGAAGATTTCGTTTTAAAAATAAGTTGGCATTGAAGGGGGTGAGAGACATCCATCTCTCACTTACTCCCTTGTTCCTAACCCTAACGAGCGAGGATTTTACTCGCTCATTAGGGAATTGTTGCAAAGAGACATTTTTATGTTTATGTTTTAAAGGTTAACTACTTGGTGCAGATTAAGGAGGATTACACTAGAGCAAAAATTAAATAACTAGGGCAAGTAAAAGATTATACTAAGGCAAGAATTAAATAAAACTAAAGACTTACAAGAAAAGATGATGCTCTGAATTCTTCAACAAATCTCACTTTTATTGATTATAAAGAGGCATAGCATTTTTACAGATCTAGATTACAATTTATAAGTAACTAGTGAAGCTAGGGTTACAGACTCTCGTAGACATGAATTTACTGATTTACCCCCTAAAAATCCTAACATCTGCACCGACACAACAGCCAGAAGAAATCTCCACCGACCCGGGCATTAGACGGCCGCGGATCCGCGGCTCCAGGTAGGGTTTGGCCGCGTTTCCGTGGCCAATTAAGGGAATTGGGCTCTGAGCTTTTGTGGGCTTTTTCCTTGGCTCTTTGGGCTTCTGTTTTTACTCTTCTTTTCTCTGTTGGACTTCTGGATCTTCTCCAGATTTTTAGTGAAGACTTGTATTGGGCTTTTTAACCGTTTCACTTAACTTTTTGGACCTTGTACTGTTCTTCGACTAGGCTTGACTAGGATCCGTCTACTTGTTGGTCAAAAGTCCCTTTTTCTGTTGTTTTGTGTCTTTTTCACTGTATTTGCTCCAGAAACCTGTATCCTGCAACATGCAACAAACGATCGTCAAAAGCATCTGTTTACTTATAAAATGCACGAAAGTGGGGCGTATGAATTGCAATATTATGATGTGAACACCAAACGGAGAACATGCATGTTGATGCACCTTCTTCGGGTGTGTTAGTCATTGAGAACTGTTTTTCAGTTCACCCTACGTCCTGGGTATTAGATACCGGATCAGGATCCCACATATGTAAACAGTTAAATGGGCTACGGAAAGGTAGAGAACTGGGAAAAGGTGATCATTCCGTTCAAGTAGGGAAATGGTGCAAGTATTGCAGCCAAAGCAGTTGGCGAATATCACCTTGTATTACCAAGTCGTAATACACTGATTCTGAATGAGTGCTATTATATACCGAACATGATGTGCAATATTATATCAGTTTCTTTACTGAGTAAAGAAGGATATAATTTTGTAGTACAGGATAATGTTATGAACATCTTCCTAAATCAAAAGTTGATTGCATCAGGCTCGTTACATAATGGCAAATTCATTCTCAATCAAAATACAGTCCTCAATTTACAAAACACACACAAGAGGAAGAGTTCTGAACTGAAGAATCCTTCTTGTGGCATTGTAGACCGGGTCATATCAATACGGCACGACTAGCTAAGTTGCATAAGGATGGATATTTGAATCCATTTGAATTTTCATCTTATGACACTTTCCAGTCATGTCTCAAAGGCAAGATGACCAAAACTCCGTTTACAGGACACGGAGAAAGAGTTATGGAACTCTTAGGGCTGATACATAGTGATGTATGCGGTCCCATGTCTACACATACCAAGAACGGTTCTTCCTACTTCATTACATTCACTGACGGTCTCTCAAGATTCGGACATGTGTTCCTGATGAAACACAAGTCTGAAGCTTTTGATAAATTCAGAGAATATAAGCACGAAGTAGAGAACCAAACGGGCAAAAGTATTAAGATCCTTCGATCTGATCGAGGAGGAGAATACTTGAGCAATGATTTTATGGATTATCTAAAAGAGAATGGGATTCTCTCTCAGCTTACCCTCCTTATACACCACAGCACAACGGTGTGTCGGAACGGAGGAATTGTACCCTATTAGATATGGTACACTCAATGATGAGTACAGCTGAGTTACCTATTTCCTTCTGGGGGTATGCGCTTGAGACAGCCATAGACCTATTGAATAGAGTTCCTACCAAATCTGTGCCTACCACTCCATATGAGATATGGAAAGGGAAGAGACCACATCTTAATTACATTAAGATATGGGGTTGTCCGGCATATGTCAAAAGACAAAATCCAGACAAACTCGAGGCAAGATCTGTCTTATGTAAGTTTATAGGATATCCCAAAAATTCACAAGGGTATATCTTCTACCACCCCGAGGAACAAAAGGTGTTTGTTTCTCGACATGCCACTTTCTTAGAAAAAAGTTTTCTTATGAAGCAGATTAGTGGCATTGAGGTAGAACTGGAAGAGGTTCCAGCGACACAAACTATAACAGAAGACTTGGTAGAACCAGAGGATTCAGTAGTACCCGACGAACCCCAGCCTCTCCGCCGATCTAGTAGGGTTTCTCATCCACCTGAGAGATACTACGGTTTTCTCATTGATGGTGGGAGCGAGGATTGCATCATGGTTGATGATGACCCAACTAGCTTTGAGCAGGCCATCACGAGTACGGACTCAGTGAAATGGCTGGATGCAATGCGGTCCGAGATGGAATCCATGTACACCAACAAAGTATGGACTTTGGAAGTTGCTCCTGAAGGGGTAAAACCCATTGGGAGCAAGTGGATCTTCAAGAAAAAACTTGGTGTAGATAGGAAAGTGGAGACTTTCGAAGCTAGACTTGTTGCAAAGGGTTTTCGTCAAAGACCAGGTGTGGACTATGACGAAACTTTTTCTCCAGTGGCTATGCTTAAATCCATCCGGATCATGCTTGCCATCGCTGCATATCATGACTACGAAATCTGGCAAATGGATGTTAAGACCGTCTTTCTAAACAGTGATTTAGAAGAGTGCGTGTACATGACTCTGCCAGAGGGCTTCGTAGATAATGGGAGAAGCGGGAAGGTGTGCAAGCTGCTTAAATCCATTTATGGATTAAAGCAAGCGTCGCGGAGTTGGAACATCTGCTTTGACGTCGTTATCAAAGAGTTGATTCCTTCAAAAATGTAGATGAACCTTGTATCTACAAGAAGGTGGCAGAGAGTAAGGTTGTCTTCCTCGTATTGTACGTGGACGACATACTCTTGATAGGAAATGACATTCCTATGCTGCAATCGGTCAAGCTCTTCTTATCACAAAGATTCTCAATGAAAGATCTTGGTGATGCCTCCTGCATATTGGGGATTAGGATCTATAGAGATAGATCTAAAAGGATATTGGGATTGTCCCAGTCCAGGTACATTGACACCATACTAAAGAGGTTTAGTATGGAAGAGTCCAAACGTGGGTTTTTACCCACGATCTCAGGGCTCACTCTCTCCAAAGAGATGTCTCCCAAGACTGATTTAGAGAGAGCTCGCATGCAAGGGATACTCTATGCTTCGGCTGTAGGCTTTATCATGTACGCGATGCTATGTACCAGACCCGATGTAGCATACTCACTAAGTGTAGTGAGCAGGTATCAAGCTGATCCTGGAGAGAGTCACTGGACAGCTGTGAAGAGCATTCTCAAGTACTTACGAAGGACTAAAGAGATGCTCTTGGTGTATGGTAACGGAGAACTCCAAGTGGAGTCCTTTACCGATTCGAGCTTCCAGAGTGATAAGGACGACTCTAAGTCGCAGTCGGGATTTGTCTTTACCCTATTACGGAGGGGCGGTTACCTGGAAGAGTTCTAAGCAGGAAACCGTAGCAGACTTGACAATGGAGGCTGAATACATCGCTGCCAACGATGCTGCCAAAGAGGCTGTCTGGATCGAGAAGTTCATTATTGAACTTGGAGTAGTTCCATCCATTGAGCATCCAATACCTTTGTATTGCGATAACAATGGAGCGGTGGCTTTGGCCAAGGAACCCAGGTCCCATCAGCGATCCAGGCATATTCTGAGGCGGTATCACCTGATCCGGGAGATACTTGATCGCCGGGAGATCGAGGTCAGGAGGGTTGACACGAAGAATAACACGGCGGATCCACTTACGTAGGCCATTCCCTAGATACAGTTTGAGAGACTCTTCCGGATGCTCGGTATGCGATACTACAGCAGCTGGCCCTAGTGTAAGTGGGAGATTGTTAGTTGTATGTATGCCCTAGAGGCCAGTATTGTACAGATGATGTATATTATATTGGATGCTTGGACATATATAGAGAGGACTTTCTTGCTCGATATGATAGTATGCTATCTGGTTGCTCTTTATCTTAACATGTATACTTGTCTCTTTATACTGTCTTAAAGTTATATGTTGGTAAATCCCATAGGATGTGTACTTGACTACCTGGACTATGACGGGGATCATGTTAGTTGTATGTATGCCCTAGAGGCCAGTATTGTACAAATGTTGTATATTATATTGGATGCTTGGACATATATAGAGATGACTTTCTTGCTCGATATGATAGTATGCTATCTGGTTACTCTTTATCTTAACATGTACACTAGTCTCTTTATACTGTCTTATAGTTACATGTTGGTAAAGCCCTTAGGATGTGTACTTGACTACCTGGACTATGATGCGGATCATACTAGTGGGGACATGGTAGTCCATAAGTACATCTTTCAAGGTCCCTAGTCGTGGGTGTATCGAGACGGGGCATCGATATACCAGTGTAGACTAGCGTATACGCTTCTCGACCCATGTGATGGGCGATGGATGATCCCATATCCATTGGTGTTTGACATCAGAGATGGTATACGGGTGCTCAGTGGAGACTGGGTACACTGGACGGACTCGCCGAGAACTCTCAGATGGTATTATACCTCACGTCAGATGGCAGTTCTCAGGTGACACTTGTACAGGATAGTCTGTAGACCCGAGATCGTCATAGAGTCTTGTGTGATTCCCACTGTGCTTTGATTTCCACCTTACCACGTCCATAAGGGCGTGCAAAACGGTGGTCTTTGGGTACAGTCCCGAGTCACATGGAGGCAATGAGCGATAGGAGGGGTTTCGTCTCTCCCGGTATTGGGGGTTGATGTTGCGCTGTGCTCGATTGGCCGTAACAGGGAAGTCCCTGGCCAGGGCTGATCAGAGATTTGCTGGTAAGTGTTACCAGTAGTTTCTCGACCCGTTATGAGCCTCACATCGGCACGACTTATCGGGTTATTGGGGTCTGACGTTTACCACCCCTAGACTTGATATGCGACATATCAGACTAAGAGACCGGACTGTACCGTAAGTGTTACTGGTCGGATTCGCAGGAGTGTGAGCGGGCTAGCTCGTCGATCTTCTGATCGCTCAATACCCGGATGGCCGTTACGTTTAGCAGAACACTTGCGGCTTGTGGGTGCTTGATATGATCATCATCTGCTACCGGCGTATTGACGAGTCTTTAGAGTCCTACACAGAGGTTTCCTAGCTCAAGCGAAACGAAATAGGAGCGCATATGAGATATGTGCAGGACCGAGAATGATGTGTGTATGTGATACCGCATTTCATTCTCGCGATATATGCTTCGATTGGTTATATTCGATATGACCTAGTTATCGAATCATTGATTCGATAAATCGATGCATAGAATACTAGTCGGTTATGTGCGACATGACCGGATCATTGAATCAAGTGTTGATTTAATGATTTAATGTATAATTATATATTTGATATATTACTTTGCATTAACTAGTATTGGTTCACTTTAAACGGATTTTTCTCACTTGATGCACATTGTATATGTGATATACTTTTGTACACCTTTTTGTATCATGTTTGATGATACATGATCTTGTTGTTAAGTATAAAGAATTAAACCATGGTTAAAAGTTGATTAGGGTTTTGCATTTTCATCTATTTATTTATTTGTTTGAAAAGAATTATGATGAGAATGGTGGCTCTTTTTGTTTTAAGTTGAAGCTTCATGAAGCTTTGACTTTTGTAACCATCCTTATCTTCATGCTTAACCCTAACCCTCTCTAGTGACCATGGTTTATTCTCTACACTTAACCTAGGTTAGAACATGATAAGTATTTGTTTTTATTATTCTTTTTAATAATACTTATCATATTCTTTCTTCATGCTCTCCTTCTTCTTCAAGAGAGAAAACTAGTTGCCATCAATGGCAACATGAGCAAAAGTGAGTGAAATCCAAATCTAAAGTGTACCCACCTCCTATTTCTTCACCCTCTACCTCTTGCCAAGTTGTTTTGGGTGTTTACTTCACAAGTTTCAGAAGTTTGTGAAGTCGGAGCTTGAACTAGTGCAACCTCGACGTAGATCGTCTTTGACACAAAGCCGACGACCTATTCCGCACATTATTCCGATGAAGCCGACGAATGAGTCGAGGGTTCGTGATGGACAGCGAGGGCATGATCACGTGGAGCTAAGGAGGTGGAAATCCGGATCTACAAAGGTTGTAGCATCTAACCCATAGTTAAATAGTTAACTAGTTTTCCGTTTCGCCTAAACATCTAGTCTAAAGATCCGTAGTCTAGGGTTTCTCGGCACCAAAAATTTTAAATTGGCATGTCCGATGCCTTGTGAGACCTTACTAGAGTGCCTAGAATTGGCAGGGTTGCTTGCTGCTCTCGTAGGGGTCTAGGGGTGTGGGATTGGCTATTCGTCACGACCGTGGAATCCGTGTTTTATACTGGCTCGTATTGAAAACACGGACGTCCTAGTATATCCAATATTTCATATGATTATTCTGCTGCGATATCTGTGATGCGATTCTGTGATGGATTTAGTATATGATATATATGATATATTATATAGACGTTACTTATGTTTTACACCCGCGCTAGCCCTGCCCTGCTCTGTCGTTAGTTACCTAACCTAACGGTGCATGAGGGGACATCGAGGCGAATGCGGATGGCATAAGTGTACGTCATATCTATCTGTGATGTTTAGGTATTTAAATGATGGGACTTCATTAATGTGATTAATGAAAGATAAGAAACCTAAGATGTTGTAGAATCAGATTTTAAATAAAACAGGTAGCTACAGTTCTTGCTTTGCACAGCGGTATATATGATATACCCCGCACCTTATTCGATGAGGAAAGGACCGAGATCCCTTCACCGGGAGTGACTCCTTTAGCAATAACTGGCAGATGCTACAGACTCGGTTTGCTTTTGACTGCTTTTTGGGTTTTTGCTTTGTACAGCGATATATATGATATATCCCGCACCTCATTCGACGAGGAAAGGACCGAGATCCCTTCGCCGGGAGTGACTCCTTTAGCAAAACTAGAAAAGCCTCAAAATCACTCCATTTCAAAACTTCATTTGATTCTACAACGATATCAAGTTCATTACGCAATAGGTTTTCAGAAAAACCTGGCGTAGCCCTCCGTCATTTCAGATAAGTACTATTTAGTATTCGTGCTGCGGTTGTTTGGCATGCGTCAAGGCGTAGTGTACGGTAGCTAACTAGTATTTATCTGCTTATGCATATGATGCAGATTGGATTAGGGTATTCGCACGGCGTTGTTTGGCATGCGTCAAGGGTCGTGCGGGTGGGTTTAATTCAATCAGGAAATGACGGGTTGAACTTGACTAGCGGACTATGGGTTGTTTGGCATGCGTCAAGGTCATAGCACGCTAGGGGCAAAATATTATCGGGAATTTCAAGTGTTGAAATTTGCAATGAGATTGCATACCTTCTATGAGATAGTTGGATCCCGATACCCACTGCGAGTAAGAGTTACTCCTGGGAGAGTTTTACACATTGCAATTAGCTGATCAAGTAGGTGTCTAGAAAGGTGTTAACGAGGTTAAGCCTCTGGGAAAACGAGGTTTACATTAATTAGGTTCGTGCGAAAGCACGGGGGACCTCCCTCAAAGTACCGACACTGGCCTGGCTGAAAGATTGGCGAACTTGTAGTGTGTAATTAATCCCGGCTAGTCTTTCGTTTTAGGGTTTGGAGGAAGATTTGATAAAAAGCAGTGGGAGCCATCCTGATTAGATAAGATAATAACCAATCTGATCTTGCACGAGCATACGCTAAAGTGTTTTCTTCTCTCTCTCTCTCCAGGTAGCGACCAGTTCATGCCTTAATCAAGATAATAATATGGATGTATTGACCGAACCCGCATGTTATACTGTGCTGGGGAACGTTGGTTCCGTTCTTTCCTATAAGAGTTATAGGAATGAACAGGATATAGGGGAATGCCAGGATTCCCATGCCACCCGAATGAAGAAAGTACATGTTGATGCATTTTCTTCGGGTGTGTTCGTTACTGAGAACTGTTTCTCTATTTGCTCTACGTCCTGGGTATTGGATACCGGGTCGGGATCCCATATATGTAATCAGTTACATGGGCTAAGGAAAGGTAGAGAACTTGGAGAAGGTGATAAAGACATTAGAGTTGGAAATGGTGCAATTGTTGCAGCTAAGACTGTCGGGGAATATCACCTTGTATTACCAACTGGTAATACATTGGTTCTGAACGAATGCTATTACATGCCGAACCTGATATGCAACATTATATCGGTTTCTTTATTAAGTAAAGAGGGATATAATTTTGTATTACAGGACAATGTTATGAACATTTTCCGTAACCAAAAGTTGGTTGGATCAGGCACGTTGTGCAATGGCATTTATGTTCTAAATCAATCAACGGTTCTGAGCATAACAAACACACACAAGAGGAAGAGTTCTGAACTCAACGAATCCTTCTTGTGGCATTGTAGACTGGGTCACATCAATGCGACACGACTTGCTAAGTTGCATAAAGATGGATATTTAAATCCGTTTGAATTTTCATCTTATGACACTTGCCAGTCATGTCTCAAAGGCAAGATGACCAAAACTCCGTTTACGGGACACGGAGAAAGAGTTACCGAACTCTTGGGACTTATACATAGTGATGTATGTGGTCCCATGTCTACACATGCCAGGGATGGTTCTTCATACTTCATTACATTCACTGACGATCTCTCTAGGTTCGGGTATGTGTTCCTGATGAAACACAAATCAGAAGCTTTTGAGAAATTTAGGGAATATAAACAAGAAGTTGAGAACCAAACCGGAAAAAGTATTAAAATCCTACGATCTGATCGAGGAGGGGAATACTTGAGCAATGACTTCCTGGACTTCCTAAAAGAGAATGGGATTCTCTCTCAGCTGACTCCTCCATATACACCACAGCACAACGGTGTATCTGAACGGAGAAACCGCACCCTATTAGATATGGTGCGCTCAATGATGAGTACAGCTGAGTTACCTATTTCTTTCTGGGGACATGCGCTTGAGACAGCCATGGACCTATTGAATAGAGTTCCTACCAAATCAGTGCCTACCACTCCATATGAGATATGGAAAGGGAAGAGACCACATCTTAATTATATTAAGATATGGGGTTGTCCAGCCTATGTCAAAAGACAAAATCCGGACAAACTCGAGGCAAGATCTGTCTTAAGTAAGTTTGTAGGATATCCCAAAAATTCACAAGGGTATATCTTCTACCACCCCGAGGAACAAAAGGTGTTTGTTTCTCGACATGCCACTTTCTTAGAAAAAGGTTTTCTTATGAAACAGATAAGTGGCATCGAGGTAGAACTGGAAGAGGTTCCAGCGACACAGACTACAACAGAAGATTTGGTTGAACCAGAGGATTCCGTAGTTCCCGATGAACCCCAGCCACTCCGCCGATCTAGTAGGGTTCCTCGCCAACCTGAGAGATACTACGGTTTTCTCATGGACGGTGGGAGCGAGGATTGCATCATGGAGGATGATGACCCAACTAGCTTCGAGCAGGCCATCACGAGTGGGGACTCAGTGAAATGGCTGGATGCTATGCGGTCTGAGATGGATTCCATGTACACCAACAAAGTATGGACTTTGGAAGTTGCTCCTGAAGGGGTAAAACCCATTGGGAGCAAGTGGATCTTCAAAAAGAAACTTGGTGTAGATGGGAAAGTGGAGACTTTCAAAGCTAGACTTGTAGCAAAGGGTTTTCGTCAAAGACCAGGTGTGGACTATGACGAGACCTTTTCTCCAGTGGCTATGCTTAAATCCATCCGGATCATGCTTCCCATCGCTGCATATCATGATTACGAAATCTGGCAAATGGATGTTAAGACCGCCTTTCTAAACGGTGATTTGGAAGAGTGCGTGTACATGACTCAGCCAGAGGGCTTCGTAGACAGTGGGAGCAGCGGGAAGGTGTGCAAGCTGCTTAAATCCATTTATGGATTAAAGCAAGCATCGCGGAGTTGGAACATCTGCTTTGACGTCGTTATCAAAGAGTTTGATTTCGTCAAAAATCCAGATGAACCTTGTATCTACAAGAAGGTGGCAGAGAGTAAGGTTGTCTTCCTCGTATTGTACGTGGACGACATACTCTTGATAGGAAATGATATTCCTATGCTGCAATCGGTCAAGCTCTTCTTATCACAAAGATTCTCAATGAAAGATCTTGGTGATGCCTCCTGCATATTGGGAATAAGGATCTATAGAGATAGATCCAAACGGATTTTGGGATTGTCCCAATCCAGGTACATTGACACCATACTAAAGAGGTTTAGTATGGAATAGTCCAAGCATGGGAACTTACCCACGATCTCTGGAGTCACTCTCTCCAAAGAGATGTCTCCCAAGACTGATTTGGAGAGAGCTCGCATGCAAGGGATACCCTATGCTTCGGCAGTAGGCTCTATCATGTATGCGATGCAATGTACCAGACCCGATGTAGCATACTCACTAAGTATAGTGAGCAGGTATCAAGCTGATCCTGGAGAGAGTCACTGGACAGCTGTGAAGAGCATTCTCAAGTACTTGCGAAGGACTAGAGATATGTTCTTGGTGTATGGTAACGGAGAACTCCAAGTGGAGTCCTTTACCGATTCGAGCTTCCAGAGTGATAAGGACGACTCTAAGTCGCAGTCGGGCTTTGTCTTTACCCTTTACGGAGGGGCGGTTAGCTGGAAGAGTTCCAAGCAGGAAACCGTGGCAGACTCGACGATGGAGGCTGAATACATCGCTGCCAACGATGCTGCTAAAGAAGCTGTCTGGATCAAGAAGTTCATTTCTGAACTTAGAGTGGTTCCATCCATTGAGCATCCAATACCTTTGTATTGCGATAACAATGGAGCGGTGGCTTTAGCCAAGGAACCCAGGTCCCATCAGCGATCCAGGCATATTCTGAGGCGGTATCACCTGATCCGGGAGATAGTTGATCGCCGGGAGATCGAGTTCAGGAGAGTTAACACGAAGAATAACACGGCGGATCCACTCACGAAGGTCATTCCCCAGACGCAGTTTGAGAGACTCTTCGGGATGCTCGGTATGCGATACTACAGCAGCTGGCCCTAGTGCAAGTGGGAGATTGTTAGTTGTATGTATGCCCTAGAGGCCAGTATTGTACAGATGTTGTATATTATATTGGATGCTTGGACATATATAGAGATGACTTTCTTGCTCGATATGATAGTATGCTATCTGGTTACTCTTTATCTTAACATGTACACTAGTCTCTTTATACTGTCTTATAGTTACATGTTGGTAAAGCCCTTAGGATGTGTACTTGACTACCTGGACTATGATGCGGATCATACTTGTGGGGACATGGTAGTCCATAAGTACATCCTTCAAGGTCTCTAGTCGTGGGTGTATCGAGACGGGGCATCGATATACCAGTGCAGACTAGCGTATACGCTTCTCGACCCATGTGATGGGCGATGGATGATCCCATATCCATTGGTGTTTGACATCAGAGATGGTATACGGGTGCTCAGTGGAGACTGGGTACACTGGACGGACCCGCCGAGAACTCCCAGATGGTATTATACCTCACGTCAGATGGCAGTTCTCAGGTGACACTTGTACAGGATAGTCTGTAGACCCGAGATCGTCATAGAGTCTTGTGTGATTCCCACTGTGCTTTGATCTCCACCTTACCACGTCCATAAGGGCGTGCAAAACGGTGGTCTTTAGATACAGTCCCGAGTCACATGGAGGCAATGAGCGATAGGAGGGGTTTCGTCTCTCCCGGTATTGGGGGTTGATGTTGCGCTGTGCTCGATTGGCCGTAACAGGGAAGTCCCTGGCCAGGGCTGATCAGAGATTTGCTGGTAAGTGTTACCAGTAGTTTCTCGACCCGTTATGAGCCTCACATCGGCACGACTTATCGGGTTATTGGGGTCTGACGTTTACCACCCCTAGACTTGATATGCGACATATCAGACGAAGAGACCGGACTGTACGGTAAGTGTTACTGGTCGGATTCGCAGGAGTGTGAGCGGGCTAGCTCGTCGATCTTCTGATCGCTCAATACCCGGATGGCCGTTACGTTTAGCAGACCGCTTGCGGCTTGTGGGTGCTTGATATGATCATCATCTGCTACCGGCGTATTGACGAGTCTTTAGAGTCCTACACAGAGGTTTCCTAGCTCAAGCGAAACGAAATAGGAGCGCATATGAGATATGTGCAGGACCGAGAATGATGTGTGTATGTGATACCGCATTTCATTCTCGCGATATATGCTTCGATTGGTTATATTCGATATGACCTAGTTATCGAATCATTGATTCGATAAATCGATGCATAGAATACTAGTCGGTTATGTGCGACATGACCGGATCATTGAATCAAGTGTTGATTTAATGATTTAATGTATAATTATATATTTGATATATTACTTTGCATTAACTAGTATTGGTTCACTTTAAACGGATTTTTCTCACTTGATGCACATTGTATATGTGATATACTTTTGTACACCTTTTTGTATCATGTTTGATGATACATGATCTTGTTGTTAAGTATAAAGAATTAAACCATGGTTAAAAGTTGATTAGGGTTTTGCATTTTCATCTATTTATTTATTTATTTGTTTGAAAAGAATTATGATGAGAATGGTGGCTCTTTTTGTTTTAAGTTGAAGCTTCATGAAGCTTTGACTTTTGTAACCATCCTTATCTTCATGCTTAACCCTAACCCTCTCTAGTGACCATGGTTTATTCTCTACACTTAACCTAGGTTAGAACATGATAAGTATTTGTTTTTATTATTCTTTTTAATAATACTTATCATATTCTTTCTTCTTGCTCTCCTTCTTCTTCAAGAGAGAAAACTAGTCGCCATCAATGGCAACATGAGCAAAAGTGAGTGAAATCCAAATCTAAAGTGTACCCACCTCCTATTTCTTCACCCTCTACCTCTTGCCAAGTTGTTTTGGGTGTTTACTTCACAAGTTTCACAAGTTTGTGAAGTCGGAGCTTGAACTAGTGCAACCTCGACGTAGATCGTCTTTGACACAAAGCCGACGACCTATTCCGCACATTATTCCGATGAAGCCGACGAATGAGTCGAGGGTTCGTGATGGACAGCGAGGGCATGATCACGTGGAGCTAAGGAGGTGGAAATCCGGATCTACAAAGGTTGTAGCATCTAACCCATAGTTAAATAGTTAACTAGTTTTCCGTTTCGCCTAAACATCTAGTCTAAAGATCCGTAGTCTAGGGTTTCTCGGCACCAAAAATTTTAAATTGGCATGTCCGATGCCTTGTGAGACCTTACTAGAGTGCCTAGGAACCTTTCAGATCATACTAGTGGGGACATGGTAGTCCATAAGTACATCCTTCAAGGTCCCTAGTCGTGGGTGTATCGAGACGGGGCATCGATATACCAGTGTAGACTAGCGTATACCCTTCTCGACCCATGAGATGGGCGATGGATGATCCCATATCCATTGGTGTTTGACATCGGAGATGGTATACGGGTGCTCAATGGAGACTGGGTACACTGGACGGACTCGCCGAGAACTCCCAGATAGTATTATACCTCACGTCAGATGGCAGTTCTCTGGTGACACTTGTACAGGTTAGTTTGTAGACCTGAGATCGTCATAGAGTCTTCTGTGATTCCCACTGTGCTTTGATTTCCACCTTACCATGTCCATGAGGGCGTGCAAAACGGTGGTTTTTGGGTACAGTCCCGAGTCACATGGAGACAATGAGCGATAGGAGGGGTTTCGTCTCTCCCGGTATTGGGGGTTGATGTTGCGCAGTGCTCGATTGGTCATGACAGGGAAGTCCCTGGCCAGGGCTGACTTAGAGATTTACTGGTAAGTGTTACCAGTAGTTTCTCGACCCGTTATGAGCCTCACATCAGTACGACTTATCGGTTATTGGGGTCTGACGATTTCCACCCCTAGACTTGATATGCGACATATCAGACGAGGAGACCGGACTGTACAGGAAATGTTACCGGCAGGCTTTTATAGGAGTTGGAGCGGGCTTGCTTGCTGATCTTCTGATCGCTCAATACCCGGGTAGCCGTTACGACCATCTAGTACCGCTGACGGCTTGTGGTTGCTTGATATGATCATCACCTACTGCCGGCGTATTGACGAGTCTTTAGAGTCCTACATAGAGGTTTTACTGGCTCAGGCAAAATGAAATTGGAGCGCATATGTGATATGTGCGGGACCGAGAATAATGCATGTATGTGATACCGTATTCTATTCTCGTGACTTTTTTGTATCGGTCGGTTATATATGATATGACCGGGTTATCGAATCAAGTGTTGATTCGATAAGTCGATACGATGGCTGTTAGCCGGTGATATGTTATATGACCGGATTATTAAGTCAAGTGTTGATTTAATAATTAAGTGTATAATTTTATATTAGATATACTAATTTACATTTACCAACACTTGTTCACTTTAGGGTTTTTCTCACATGTACACTACTTTAACATATATGATATATGTTAAACTGTGTTATCATTTTGTATCATGATTGATGATACAACTTTCATGCATGTATGAGACATAAACCATTCTATGTATCATGATGGGTAAAGATTATTTAAGATATTTACAAAATTAGTGGTGTTTTGGAATGAGCATGAAGCTTGTAGAAGCTTAACTTGCTTTGACAAAGTCTACTAGCTTTGTCTTTACCTTATATTCCTTTCAACCCAACCATAATCAATTAGCTATGGTTATGGCTCTACAAGGGTTAGTATATGATACTCACTCACCATGGTTACCTTTGACACTTGATCATTTATCCTTATCTCTTTCTTTTCTTCTTCTTCTTCATTGTGAAAAGAGAAAAAAAAAACTAGGGTTTGATCCAAAGTGAGAAAGAGTGTGAGAAATAAAATTCTAAAGAGAACCCACTTCCTATTTTTCCATCCTCTACTAGATTAGCACTTTAGTATAGGGTGTTTGCTTCACTAATTCTCAAGTTAGTGAAGTAGAAGCTTGAGTCGGAATTCCCTCGACGTAGATCATCTACGGCCTCAGAGACTTCAAGCAAGGTCGCACCTTTCACCTCGTGAAACCATGCAAGGGTCCGGGAGAAGCTCGATCGCAGTGAAAGGACTTCATTAAGGAGCTAAAGAAGTGGAGGAACAATCTACAAAGGTTGTATTTCGTATCCCTTTAGAGTAAAGTTGTTTACTTGCTTTTAGTATCGCCTAAACTCTAGTATACGATCTTGCTTAGTGTTATTCGGCACATAAAAATTTAATTTTGGCATGGTCGATGCCTTGTAGAGCCTTGTTAGTGTGCCTAGTAACCCTACATCCTACACAGGGGTTTCCTGGCTCAAGCGAAACGAAATAGGAGCGCATATGAGATATGTGCGGGACCGAGAATAATACCAGTATGTTATACAGTATTCTATTCTCGCGATTTGTATCATCGGACGGTTATATGTGATATAGCCGGGTTACCGAATCAAGTGTTGATTCGATATATTGATACACTATATATTAGTCGGTTATATGCGATATGACCGGATCATTAAATCAAGTATTGATTTAATGATTTAATGTATAATTATATATTTGATATATTACTTTACATTAACTAGTATTTGTTCACTTTAGATTGATTTTCTCACTTGATGTGCACAAGTTGTATATATAATATATGTTTGTGCACTAGTTTGTATCATGATTGATGATACATGCAAACTTGGGTGTGTGTATGACTTACACCATGTTTAGGTTAATGGTTGGGTTTTATTTTCTTTTATTTATTTTTGGCAAAAATAAAATGGTGGCTTTCTTTGTTTTATGCTTGAAGCTTTTTAGCATCTTTGAAAAAGTCTAACCATTTTGTTTTGTTCTTTGACCTAACCATCAACCTAAACTCTAGTTTACTCTTTACAAAAGTTAACTCACCCATGGTTGCAAGATGATAGACTTCACTTGATTATTCATCTTCCATTATTCATAATTCATTCTTTTCTTTCTTCTTCATCTTCTTCTTCAAGTGAAGAAAGCCTTCCTAAAAATTTTCAAGTGAAGATTAAGAGTGAGAAATCCAAATCCAAAGTGAACCCACTTCCTATTTCTTCATCCTCTACCACTTGCCATGTTGTATAGGGTGTTCTCTTCATAAAGTTTTTGACCAAGTGAAGGAATAGCTTGAGTTTGAGTCTCCCCGACGTAGATCTGTTAGTTATATGTATGCCCTAGAGGCCATTACTGTACATTGGATGTATATTGTAGTGGATGCTGGGACATATATAGGGAGGACTTTCTTGCTCGACATGATAGTATGCTATCTGGTTACTCTTTACCTTAACGTGTACACTGATTGTCTCTCTGTTACATGTTGGTAAAGCCCTTAGGATGTGTACTTGACTACCTAGACTATGATGCGGATCATACTAGTGGGGACATGGTAGTCCATAAGTACATCCTTCAAAGTCCCTAGTCGTGGGTGTATCGAGACGGGGCATCGATATACCAGAGTAGACTAGCGTGTACCTTCTCGACCCATACAGATGGGCGATGGATGATCCCATATCCATCGGTGTTTGACATCAGAGATGATATACGGGTGCTCAGTAGAGACTGGGTACACTGGACGGACTCGCCGAGAACTCCTAGATGGTATTATACCTCACGTCAGATGGCAGTTCTCTGGTGACACTGGTACAGAGTAGTCTGTTGACCCGAGATCGTCATAGAGTCTTGTGTGGTTCCCACTGTGCTTTGATTTCCATCTTACCACGTCCAAGAGGGCGTGCAAAACGGTGGTTTTTGGGTACAGTCCCGAGACACATGGAGGCAATGAGCGATAGGAGGGGATTCGTCTCTCCCGGTATAGGGGGTTGATGTTGCGCTGTGTTCGATTGGCTATAACAGGAAATCCCTGGCCAGGGTTGCTGAGATTTACTGGTAAGTGTTACCAGTAGTTTCTCGAACAGTTATAGACCTCGTATCGACACGACTTATCGAGCTATTGGGGTCTGACGTTTACCACCCCTAGGCGAGATATGCGACATATCAGACGATCAGACCGGACTGTACGGTAGTGTTACTGGTTGGATTCACTGGAGTGTGAGCGGGCTTGCTCGTCGATCTTCTGATCGCTCAATACCCGGGTGGCCGTTACGTTTAGCAGACCGCTTGCGGCTTGTGGGTGTTTGATATGATCATCACCTGCTGCCGGCGTATTGACGAGTCTTTAGAGTCCTACACAGAGGTTTCCTGGCTCAAGCGAAACGAAATAGGAGCGCATATGAGATATGTGCGGGACCGAGAATAATACCAGTATCTGATACTGTATTCGATTCTCGTGATGTGACATTGATCGGTTATATGCGATATAGCCGGGTTATCGGATCAAGTGTTGATTCGATAAGTTGTTACTAATGATACCTGTCGGTTTTGTGCGACATGACCGGATCATTGAATCAAGTGTTGATTTAATGATTTAATGCATAATTATATATATTTGATATATTACTTTGCATTAACTAGTATCGGTTCACTTTAAGATGGATTTTCTCACTCGGATGTGCGCATTATATATGTGATATGATTTTGTGCACTAGCTTGTATCATGTTTGATGATACATGCTTTTTGGTTAAGTGTCAAGTGTTAAACCTTGGTTAATGAATAGGTTAGGGTTTATTATTTGTTATTCATTTATCTTATTTAATTATCCATTTCTTTATGATAAATGAATAAAAGAAAATGAAATGAAATGGTTGCTAATTTTGGATTCTAGTTGAAGCTTCTTGATCTTTTGACTAAGTGACCATTTTGTCTCTAGTTTGACCCTAACCATTCCTTTAACCATGATTGATTCTCTACACCTAACTATGGTTCAATTATGATAAGAATGAATTTCTTTTCTCATTATTATCATTCTTATCATAATATATTCTTCATCTTCTTCCTTCAACTCAAGAAGAAAAACCTAGACTACATCAATGGTGGATTGATGATATGAGTGTGAAATCCAAATCTAAAGTCTACCCACTTCCTATTTCTTCATCCTCTACCTCTTGCCAAGTAGTAGAGTGTGTTTCCTTCACAAGTTTTCAAGACTTGGTGAAGGTAGAGCTTGATCTAGCGATGCCTCGACGTAGATCATCTTCGGCATGGACATCGACGACCTAGCTCGCTTTTTCTCCGACGAAGCGACACTAGAGCCCGGATTTTGATTTGGACAGCGGAGACGACTTCGTTGCGGAGCCGTGGAGGTGGAGCACCGGATCTACAAAGGTTGTATTTCCGTATCTCTTAGTCAAGTGTTAACTAGTTAGTTTTTCGCCTAGACATCTAGCAAACGATCCGTACATTAGGGTTTCTTGGCACTAGAATTTTTGAAATTGGCATGATCGATGCCTTGTGAGACCTCAGTAGAGTGCCTAGGAACCCTACAAGATCATCTTCGGCCTCGAAGTCAACGACTTAGCCCGCTCATTTCTCCGATGAAACCAACGCTAGGGTCCGGGATCCCGATGATCGCAGCGAAGGGACGTCAACACGGAGCTTTAGAAGTGAAGGACCGGATCTACAAAGCTTGTAATCCCTTTCACTTGTAGTTAAAGTAGTTAACTTGCTTTTTGTTTCGCCTTACCTCTAGTTATCGATCTTGCATTGGGTTGTTCGGCACATAAAATTGTTGATTTTGGCATGGTTGATACCTTATGGAACCTTGTTAGTGTACCTAGGAACCCTACAGTGGTATCAGAGCCTAGCTAGAGCTTTAGGCGATTGGTAGACGAAGTTAGAAACCCGATCGAACCCCGAAACCCTAAACTACACCCCTCTCTGTACATTTTTTAAAACAGTGGATTTTTCCTAATTAAAAATTCTCAGAAAATTAAGCAGGGTTTTATAGGAATTACTGTGCTGCACGTGACCACAAATCGTTCAAGGAGCCGAGGAACCGCGGTCGTACCCTAGGTGGCGCGGCGGTTCTGTGGCCATTATATGGCTTCTTTCTTAACTGTTTGCACAGTAATGTCCCAATGTGATTCCTGTCTTTTCTGGGTATTTTTAATTTATACTCAACAGTTGAGTTTTCTGGGTTGTTTTGGGGACTCGATGTTTTGATCGGATTATTTAACTTTGTTTATCTTGTCCGGGTAATTTTAGAACATGTTAAAAAGTTCGACCGGATATAAATAACCCACTTTTTCCCCTGACGGGAAATTTCCAAGTGTTGGATTTTTCCGTAGTTTAAGAATGTTCTAAGTAGTGCAAGTAACTCGATGGACCCTCTAGAAGACAACACAGCTTAACTCGATTATGTGACCGTCTTGAACTGCCTTTTGAACCTTAGGGTTTGGGGCAGTACGGCGTGCGATATGTGAGGCGTTGGCTTGACCCTTCTACGGCTGGACCATTGGTACTGTGGCTTAAAGTGGATGTTTTTAAACTTATTTCATGTGTTAAGTTTTTCGGGAAAATTTGGGTGTTTGATTATTTGATCGGAAAGTTTAACATTGTCTATTTATCTAGAATGTGATACAATATTTGGAATCCACAAATAGTTATGAGATAACTGATTTAAATGTTATAAATCTAGCAGTTTAGTCTCACTTGATCGGTTGCCACGGGATTTTGATATGATCAAAAGTCCGTCGCAATCACGTTGCGTACGCGGATACTCGCCGGGTAAACTTAATAGATAGCCATGCCCCATAGCCTCGACCAAGTGACTGTAGGAGAACCCCGTCGCCCAAAGCATCCGTTAGGGTGCTCGCGGCAGCGGTGTTCCGCCTTAGTGCACTTCGTCGACTGTATCGGGGATGCGACCGTCTACTAAAGTTTGCGACGAGCATTCGTTCTGGATGTCGGGAATCTTGTTGAATTGCCCGACTTGATATTGAAAAGTGTTTTCGATAATGAGACTAAAATGCGGGGTTTGTAAATGTTAGGCATGCGATGTCTAAAGAGGTTGCGGATTCCAACTGTTGTAGTTTTACACTTTCTTTTCTGCGACCGTAAGTGTAATATGTGATATCGCCGGTTTCGTTGCTGTATGTCAACGACAATTGGGATGGGCATATTTACTTACATTGATGACATGTGATGTTATGTGTTGCTGGATATGTTATATTGGATCGTCGTGTTTGAATAGCCGGGTTTTTTTTGTTAGTTATGTATATGTCCTAGAGGCCATTGTTGTACATATGATGTATATTATGATGGATGCTTGGATATATACAGAGAGGACTTTCTTGCTCGTCATGATAGTATGCTATTTGGTTTCACTTTATCTTAACATGTTGACTTGTATTGGTTTACTGTCTTACTCTCATATGTTGATAAAGCCCTTAGGATCTGTACTAGACTACTAGGACTTTGATGAGATCATACTAGTGGGGCCATAGTAGTCGATGGGTACATCCTATAAATGTTCCTAGTCGAGGGTATATCGAGACAGGGCATCGATACACCAGAGTAGACTAGCGTATACGCATCTTGACCCATATGATGAGCGATGGATGATCCCATATCCATCGGTGTTTAACATCAAGGATGGTGTACAGGTGCGCAGTGGAGACTGGGTACACTAGACGGACTCGCCGAGAACTGACACTGGTACAGGGTAGTCTGTAGACCCGAGATCGTCATAGAGTCTCGCGTGATTCCCACCGTGCTTTGATTTCCACCTTACCACGTCCAAGCGGGCGTGCAAAACGGAGGCTTTTAGGTACAGTCCCGAATCATATGGAGGAAATGAGCGATAGGTAGGGATTCGTCTCTCCTGGTATAGGGAGTTGATGTCATGCTGTGTTCGATTGGCTATAACTGGAAGTCCCTGGCCAGGGATGATATAGAGATATACTGGTAAGTGTTACCAGTAGTTTCTCGACCTGTTATGAGCCTCACATCGACACGACTTATCGGTTACTGGGGTCTGACGTATACCACCCCTAGACTTGATATGCGACATATCAGACGTACAGACCGGACTGTACGGGAGTGTTACTGATTGGATTCACAGGAGAACGGACAGGCTAGCTTGTTGATCTTCTGATCGCTCAATACCTGGGTGCCTGTTACGTTTAGCTGACCGCTTGCAGCTTGTGGGTGTTTGATATGAAAATCACCTGCTACCGGCGTATTGAGGATTCTTTAGAGTCCTACACAGAGGTTTCTTAGCTCAGGAAAAACGGAGTAGAGGCACATATGTGATATGTGCAGGACCGAGGATAATACGATATAAGATACCGTATTATATTCTCGCGATATTTAGATATGAACCGGGACATCAAATCAAGTGTTGATTCGATGAATCGGTACATGATATATTAGTCGGTTATATTCGATATAGCCGGATCGTTGGATCAAGTGTTGATTCGATGATTTAATGTATAATGATATATATGATATATTGTATTACATTATCTAATATTGCCTCACTTTATTATTTCATTTTCTCATCAGATTAATACATTGATATATATGCGATATATGTTAATTGTATTATTTTCTTTTGTTGCAAATATATAATATATATGTGATATATATTATTGTGACATGATATGATTCATTATGAAACATGATTAGGGATGATAAAAAGGGATTAGGGTTTGATTAGGGTTAGCTTTTTCAAGCACTTTATAGAAGGATTCTCTTTTGTCTTGGTTAAGATATTATGTTTGATCCTTATCCTTAACCTAACCAAACCCTAACTCTAGTTTATTCTCTACAAGTTTTATCCTCTCATCCTTGACCATGGTTCTATAATCAATTATATACTCTTGACTACTATTCATCACAAAAGGATTATTCTTTTGATTCTTCATCTTCTTCTCTCTTGAGTTTGAGAGAAAAGCTCACTAGAAATTCCTTTTGTGATGATTTATTGTGAGAAAGTGAAATAAAAAGAAAGCATAAATACTACTCCATCATCCTCATCTAATCTAGCCCATTAGATTAGGGTGTTCATCTCTTTAGAGTGAGAAAGCTTGGGTTATAGCAACTTCGACGTAGATCATCGGAGAATCGGAACACTTCAAGCTAGCATGGATCATTCGAGTCGTGGAGCCTCTCTTGAGTCCGGGAGATCATGGATCGCGGCGAAGGGACTTCTACTCGGAGCTTGTGAAGCGAAGGAGTGGACTACAAAGGTTGTAATCCCTCACACTTAGCTTTAAAGATGTTTTCTTGCATGCTAAACCCTAATAATCTAGCTAAGATCCCGTCTTTGGGTTGTTCGGCACATGTAAAATTTTATTCGGGCATGTTTGATGCTTTATGAACCTTCACAAGTGTGCCTAGGAACCCTACAGTGGTATCAGAGCTACTAGGCATTGGATGTCGACCCATGGGGGGTTGTCACTGTGTGACAGTGTGGCGAAGCATAGGCTCTTACCCCCAGGGTGTCCCGAGACCGGAAGGTGTTCCGGCGGGTTGTAGTCCTCGCGAGGGGGCATGCGTAAAAAGTAGCTGCTGAGGGACCTATTGGTGCCACGGTGACCCCATTGGATGGGGTGGCTTCCTGACCTACAGTGGTATCAGAGCCTAGCTAGAGCATTTGGCGATGTGTTAACGAAGTTAAAACCCCGATCGAACCCGAATACGACATTTCAAACCCCTCTCTGTACATTTTTTAAAATCTGGGTTTTTCCAGAATTAAAAATACCTAAAAAATTCAGCAGGAAAATATAAGAATTATGGTGAAAAACGTGCCCCCAATTCCTCAACATGGCCGCGGAATCGCGGCAATTACCCACCTTTGGCGGCGGTTCCGCGGCAGGGTAAGGGTATTAGGTACGGAATTTTGCATAGTAATTCTTGTTTCTGTGGTTACTATTTTATGGGTATTTTTAATCTGACTCAAGTGTTGAGTATTCTGGGGTTTATTCTGTAATCGTCGATTCGATCGGGAATTTTAAATTCGTTATTGTTTTTCCGGATATTTAGAAACTGTTAAAAAGTTCGAACGGATATCATTAACTCAATTTTTCCCGACACGAAAAATTTTCAAGTGTTGAATCTTTTCTCGAGTTTAAATATTTCGGAAATGCGTGCAAGTTTTGTGGTGGACCCTCTAGAAGACAACAAACCTTAACTCGATTATGTGACCGTCTTGAACTGCCTTTTGAACCTTCGGGTTTGGGGCTGTACGGCGTGCCACATGTGAGGCGTTGGCTTGACCCTTCTACGGCTGGACCGCTACTACTGTGACACATTCCGGATTATTTGAACTCCGCTCAAGTATTGAGCAATTTAGGAAATTTTGGGTATTTGATTATCTGTTCGAAAAGTTTAATACTGTCTATTTATCTGGAATTGATACAATATGTGGAATTCATTGTGTTAGGCATGAAATGCGAAGTATGTGATATTTCGGATTTACGATGTCTAAAGTGATTGCGGATTTCAAATATTGTAGTTTTACACTTTCTTTTCTGTGACCGTAAGTGTAGTATGTAGTTGTATTGCCGATTGTCGTTGCTATACATCGACGACGATCGGTGTATGCATACTTACTTACGTTGATGATATGAGATATTATGTGTTGCTGAGATATGATGTGCAGGATTGTCGCGATTGAATAGCCGGGGGTTTTATGTGAGATGAGAGTTTTAAATTTTCATTCATGTAAATTCAAATGTAATGTAATATTCTTTTATTTGGGGCACTTCCGGGTTGAGGTTGATGCCACCAGTGTTGTATATTATTTACTTTTCCGCATTAGGATGGACCCAAGGAGGGGAGCACAGGTGATCGGGTTCTGGGGTTCAGTGGGAGGCCATCTCGAGGATTCGAGACCGGGTCTCCTAAACTCCAGAATTGGTAGGGCCGCTTGCCGCTCTCGTAGGGGTCCAGGGTTTGGGCTTGGTTATTCATCGCGACTGTGGAATCCGTATTTTCTATTATTGGCTAAATACTAAATACGGACGTCTTAGTATATCCCATATTATATCTATGTTTCTGCTGCGATATCTGTGATGTGATCATTTGATATGTTGTGATGGATACAGTCTATAGTATATATGATATATTATATAGACGTTACTTATGTTTTACACCTGCACTAGCCCTGCCCTGCTCTGTCGTTAGTTACCAAACCTAACGGTGCACGAGGGAACATCGAGGCGAATGCGGATGGCATAAGTGTACGTCGTATTTATCTGTGATGCTTAGGAAGCATAAGCTGATGGGATTTTTTATTAATGAGATTAATAAAAAGAAAAGAAACCTAAAAGATGTTGTAGAATCAAAACTTTATAAAAGGGGTAGCTACAGTTTTGCTTTGCATAGTGGTATATATGATATACCATGCACCTTATTCGATGAGGAAAGAGCCGAGATCCCTTCACCGGGAGTGACCTCTTTAGCGAAACTGGCAGATGCTACACAACTCGGTTTGTCTTTTGATTGCTTTTAGAGTTTTGCTTTGCACAGTGATATATATGATATGTCCTGCACCTTATTCGATGAGGAAAGAGCCGAGATCCCTTCACCGGGAGTGACCTCTTTAGCAAAACCAATGAAAGCCTAAAAAACACTCCATTTCAAAATTTCACAAGATTCTACGACGATATCAAGTTCATTACGCTCATGGTTTTCTGAAAAACCTGCGTAGCCCTCCGTCATTTCAGATAAGTACTACTTAGTATTCGTGCTACGGTAGTTTAGCATTCGTCAAGGCGTAGTGTACGGTAGCTAACTAGTATTTATCTGCGTATGCATATGATGCAGGTTGGATTAGGGTATTCATACGGCGTTGTTTGGCATTCGTCAAGGGTCGTGTGGATGGGTTTAATTCAATCAAGAAATGTACGGTTTGAACTTGACTAGTGGACTATGGGTTGTTTGGCATTCGTCAAGGTCATAGAACACTAGGGGTAAAATATTATTGGGAATTTCAAGTGTTGAAATTTGCAATGAGATTGCATACCTTCTATGAGATAGTTGGATCCCGATACCCGCTGCGAGTAAGAGTTACTCCTGGGAGAGTTTTACACAGGACAATTAGTCGATCAAATAGGTGTCTAGAAAAGTGTTAACGGGGTTACGCCTCTGGGAAAACGAGGTTTACTTTAATTAGGTCCGTGCGAAAGCACGGGGAACCTCCCTCAAAGTACCGACACTGATCTGGCTGAAAGATTGACGAAATTGTAGGGTGTAATTAATCCCGGCTAATCTTACCTTTTAGGGTTTGAAGGTAGATTTGATAAAAACAGTGGGAGACATCCTGATTAGATAAGATAATAACCAATCTAATCTTGCAAGAGCATACGCTAAAGTGTTTTCTTCTCTCTCTCTCCAGGTAGCGACCATGTTAGGCCATAATCAAGATAATAATATGGATGTATTGACTGAACCCGCTTATTATACTGAGCAGGGGAACGTTGGACCCGTTCTTTCTTATAAGAGTTATAAGATTGAACAGGAAATAGGAGAATATCTGGATTCTCACGCCGCCCAAAAGAACATGCATGTTGATGCATTTTCTTCAGGTGTGTTAGTTATTGAGAACTGTTTCTCAGTTCACCCTACGTCCTGGGTATTAGATACCGGATCAGAATCCCACATATGTAAATTGTTACATAGGCTACGTAAAGGTAGAGAACTGGGAAAAGGTGATCATTCCGTTCAAGTAGGGAACGGTGCAAATGTTGCAGTCAAAGCAGTTAGCGAATATCACCTAGTATTACCAAGTGGTGATACACTGATTCTGAATGGGTGCTATTATATACCGAACATGATGTGCAATATTATATCAGTTTCTTTATTGAGTAAAGAAGGATATAATTTTGTAGTACAGGATAATGTTATGAACATATTCCTAGATCAAGAGTTGATTACATCAGGCTCGTTACATAATAGCATATTCATTCTAAATCAAAATACAGTCCTCAATATACAAAACACACACAAGAGGAAAAGTTCAGAAATGAACGAATCCTACTTGTGGCATTGTAGACTTGGTCATATCAATGCGACACGACTGGCTAAGTTACATAAGGATGGTTATTTGAATCCGTTCGAATTATCATCTTATGATACTTGCCATTCATGTCTCAAAAGAAAGATGACCAAAGCTCCGTTTAGTGGACACGGAGAAAGAGTTACCGAACTCTTAGGACTGGTACATAGTGATGTATGCGGTCCCATGTCTACGCATGCCAGGAACGGTTCTTCCTACTTCATTACATTCACTGACGATCTCTCTAGATACGGGCATGTGTTCCTGTTGAAACACAAGTCTGAAGCTTTTGAGAAATTCAGAGAATATAAGCACGAAGTAGAAAAACAAACGGGCAAAAGTATTAAGATCCTTCGATCTGATCGAGGAGGAGAATTCTTAAGCAATGAGTTCCTAGATTATCTAAAAGAGAATGGCATTCTCTTTCAGCTTACTCCTCCTTATACACCACGTCACAACGATGTATCGGAACGAAGGAATCGCACCCTATTAGATATGGTGCGTTCAATGATGAGTACAGTTGAGTTACCTATTTCCTTCTGGGGGTATGCGCTTGAGACAACCATACACCTATTGAATATGGTTCCTACCAAATCAGTGCCTACCACTCCATATGAGATATGGAAAGGGAAGAGACCATCTCTTAAGTATGTTATGATATGGGGTTGTCCAGCCTATGTCAAAAGACAAAATCCGGACAAACTCGATGCAAGATCTGTCTTATGTAAGTTTGTAGGATATCCCAAAAATTCACAAGGGTATATCTTCTACCACCCCGAGGAACAAAAAGTGTTTGTTTCTCGACATGCCACTTTCTTAGAAAAAGGTTTTCTTATGAAACAGATTAGTGGCATTGAGGTAGAACTGGAAGAGGTTTCAGCGACACAAACTATAACAGAAGACTTGGTAGAACCAGAGGATTCAGTAGTACCCGACGAACCCCAGCCTCTCCGCCGATCTAGTAGGGTTTCTCGTCCACCTGAGAGATACTACGGTTTTCTCATTGATGGTGGAAGCGAGGATTGCATCATGGAAGATGATGACCCGACTAGTTTCGAGCAGGCCATCACGAGTGCTGACTCTGTGAAATGGCTGGATGCAATGCGATCTGAGATGGAATCCATGTACACCAATAAAGTATGGATTTTGGAAAATGCTTTTGAAGGGGTTAAACCCATTGGGAGCAAGTGGATTTTTAAAAAGAAATTTGGTGTAGATGGAAAAGTTGAGACTTTCAAAGCTAGACTTGTAGCAAAGGGATTTCGTCAATGACCAGGTGTGGATTATGACGAAACCTTTTCTCCAGTGGCTATGCTTAAGTCCATCCGGATCTTACTTGCCATTGCTGCATACCATGACTACGAAATCTGGCAAATGATTGTTAAGACCGCCTTTCTAAATGGTGATTTAGAAGAGTGCGTGTACATGACTCAGCCAGAGGGCTTCGTAGATAGTGGGAGCAGCGGAAAGGTGTGCAAGCTGCTTAAATCCATTTATGGGTTAAAGCAAGCGTCGCGGAGTTGGAACATCTGTTTTGATGTAGTAGTCAAAGAGTTTGACTTCATCAAAAACATTGATGAACCTTGTATCTATAAGAAGGTAGCAGAGAGTAAGGTTGTCTTCCTCGTATTGTACGTGGATGGCATACTCTTGATAGGAAATGATATTCCTAAGCTGCAATCAGTCAAGCTCTTCTTATCACAAAGATTCTCAATGAAAGATCTAGGTGATGCCTCATGCATATTGGGGATTAGGATCTGTAGAGATAGATCCAAAAGGATACTGGGATTGTCCCAATCCAGGTACATTGACACCATACTAAAGAGGTTTAGTATGGAAGAATCCAAGCGTGGGAACCAACCCATGATCTATGGACTCACTCTCTCCAAAGAGATGTCTCCCAAGACTGATTTAGAGAGAGCTCGCATGCAAGGGATACCCTATGCTTCGGCAGTGGGCTCTATCATGTTTGCGATGCTATGTACCAGACCCGATGTAGCATACTCACTAAGTGTAGTGAGTCGGTATCAAGCAGATCCTGGAGAGAGTCACTGGATAGCTGTGAAGAACATTCTCAATTACTTACGAAGGACTAGAGACATGTTCTTGGTGTATGGTAACGGAGAACTCCGGGTGGAGTCCTTTACCGATTCCAGCTTCCAAAGTGATAAGGACGACTCTAAGTCGCACTCGGGATTTGTCTTTACCCTCAATGGAGGGGCGGTATGTTGGAAGAGTTCCAAACAGGATACCGTAGCAGACTCGACGATGGAGGCTGAATACATCGCTGGCAACGATGCTGCCAAAGAGTCTGTCTGGATAAAGAAGTTCATTAGTGAACTTGGTGTGGTTCCATCCATTGAACATCCAATACCTCTGTATTGCGATAACAATGGAGCTGTGGCTTTGGCCAAGGAACCCAGATCCCATCAGAAGTCCAGACATATTCTGAGGCGGTATCACCTGATCAGGGAGATAGTTGATCGCCTGGAGATCGAGGTCAGGAGAGTAGATACGAAGGACAACACTACGGATCCACTCACGAAGGCCATTCCCCAGATACAGTTTGAGAGATTATTCAGGATGCTAGGTATGAGATACTACAGCAGCTGGCCTTAGTGCAAGTGGGAGATTGTTAGTTATGTATATGCCCTAGAGGCCATTGTTGTACATATGATGTATATTATGATGGATGCTTGGATATATACAGAGAGGACTTTCTTGCTCGTCATGATAGTATGCTATTTGGTTTCACTTTATCTTAACATGTTGACTTGTATTAATTTACTGTCTTACTCTCACATGTTGATAAAGCCCTTAGGATCTGTACTCGACTACTAGGACTATGATGAGATCATACTAGTGGGGCCATAGTAGTCGATGAGTACATCCTATAAATGTTCCTAGTCGAGGGTATATCGAGACAGGGCATCGATACACCAGAGTAGACTAGCGTATACGCATCTTGACCCATATGATGGGCGATGGATGATCCCATATGCATCGGTGTTTGACATCAAGGATGGTGTACGGGTGCTCAGTGGAGACTGGGTACACTAGACGGACTCACCGAGAACTCCCAGTTGGTGATATACCACACGTCAGATGGAAGTTCTCCGGTGACACTGGTTCAGGGTAGTCTGTAGACCCGAGATCGTCATAGAGACTCGTGTGATTCCCACTGTGCTTTGATTTCCACCTTACCACGTCCAAGAGGGCGTGCAAAACGGTGGCATTAGGGTACAGTTCCAAATCACTTGGAGGCAATAAGCAATAGGTGGGGATTCGTCTCTCCCGGTATATGGAGTTGATGTCGTGCTGTGTTCGATTGGCTATAACTGGAAGTCCCTGGCCAGGGATGATATAGAGATATACTGGTAAGTGTTACCAGTAGTTTCTCGACCTGTTATGAGCCTCACATCTACACGACTTATCGGTTACTGGGGTCTGACGTATACCACCCTAGACTTGATATGCGGCATATCAGATGAACAGACCGGACTGTACGGGAGTGTTACTGATTGGATTCACAGGAGAACGGACAAGCTAGCTTGTTGATCTTCTGATCGCTCAATATCTGGGTGGCTGTTATGTTTAGCTGACCGCTTGCAGCATGTGGGTGTTTGATATGATCATCACCTGCTACCGGCGTATTGACGATTCTTTAGAGTCCTACACAAAGGTTTCTTGGCTCAGGCAAAACGGAGTAGAGGCACATACGTGATATGTGCAGGATCGAGGATAATACGATATAAGATACCGTATTATATTCTCGTGATATTTAGATATGAACTGGGACATCAAATCAAGTGTTGATTCGATGAATCGGTACATGATATATTAGTCGGTTATATTCGATATAGCCGGATCGTTGGATCAAGTGTTGATTCGATGATTTAATGTATAATGATATATATGATATATTGTATTACATTATCTAATATTGGCTCACTTTATTATTTCATTTTCTCATCAGATTAATACATTGATATATATGCGATATATGTTAATTGTATTATTTTCTTTTGTTGCAAATATATAATATATATGTGATATATATTATTGTGACATGATATGATTCATTATGAAACATGATTAGGGATGAAAAAAAGGGATTAGGGTTTGATTAGGGTTAGTTTTTTCAAGCACTTTCTCGAAGGATTCTCTTTTGTCTTGGTTAAGATATTATGTTTGATCCTTATCCTTAACCTACCCAAACCCTAACTCTAGTTTATTCTCTACAAGTTTTATGCTCTCATCCTTGACCATAGTTCTATAATCAGTCATATACTCTTGACTACTATTCATCACAAAAGGATTATTCTTTTGATTCTTCATCATCTTCTCTCTTGAGTTTGAGAGAAAAACTCACTAGAAATTCCTTTTGTGATGATTTATTGTGAGAAAGTGAAATAAAAAGAAAGCATAAATACTACTCCATCATCCTCATCTAATCTAGCCCATTAGATTAGGGTGTTCATCTCTTTAGAGTAAGAAAGCTTGGGTTATAGCAACTTCGACGTAGATCATCGGAGAATCGGAACACTTCAAGCTAGCATGGATCGTTCGAGTCGTGGAGCCTCTCTTGAGTCCGGGAGATCGTGGATCGTGGCGAGGGGACTTCTACTCGGAGCTTGTGAAGCGAAGGAGCGGACAACAAAGGTTGTAATCCCTCACACTTAGCTTTAAAGATGTTTTCTTGCATGCTAAACCCTAATAATCTAGCTAAGATCCCGCCTTTGGGTTGTTCGGCACATGTAAAATTTTATTCGGACATGTTTGATGCTTTATGAACCTTTACAAGTGTGCCTAGGAACCCTACATTTTTTAATGTGAGATAAGAGTTTTTCATTTTCATTCATGTAAAAACTTATATGCAATATTCTTTTATTGGGGCACTTCTGGGTTGAGGATGATGTCACCATTGTATATTATTTACTTTTCCGCATTAGGATAGACCTAAGGAGGGGAGCACAAGTAACCGGGTTCTAGGGTCCAGTGGGAGACCATCTCGAGGAGTCGAGTCCGGGTCTCCTAACTCTAGAATTGGTAGGGTTGCTTTTGTTAGTGTATATGCCCTAGAGGCCATTACTGTATCATACTAGTTTGTATATTACTTGATGGAAGCTTGGGATATTCACAGTTGTATATACAATCTTGCTCGAAATGGTAGTATGCTACTTGGTTTGTCTCTGCTTTAATATGTGCATGTGTTTCTTTTAGCATATAGCTGATATACATATTAGTAGAGCCCTTAGGATCTTTGCTTGATTACCAGCATTGTGATGGCGCTCACACTCGTGGGAGCTGGGTGATCTATAAGCACATCCTTATACAGGTCCCTAGTCGTTGGACTATCGAGACAGGGCATCGATACTCCGGAGTAGACTAGCGTATGCGCTTCTCATCCCAATATGGGAGACGGTCTGTCCCACAGCCGTCAGTACGTCGTACTTGAGATAGTATGCGGGTGCTCGTTAGGTTACGAGTACACTGGACAGGACTCGTCAGGAACTGTTGTTTGGTATTATACCTATCGTCAGTTATCAGTTCCCAGGTGACATGAGTACAGCTTAGTCCGCTGACTTGACACTGTCACTTCGCCTCGAGTGTGTTCCCACTGCACTTTGATTACTACCCTACCACGGCTCAAAGGAGTCGTGCAAACAGGTAGTTTTTGGGTGCAGTCCCGAAGCACTTGGAGGCAGTGACGGTTAGAAAGGATTCTTCTCTCCCGGTATTGGGGGTTAACATCGCGTTGTGTCCAGGAGAGCCATTACACGAGTAGTCCCTGGCCAGGGCAAGCGAGATATACTGGTAGGTTTCCAGTGTTATCTCAGGGTGTTCTGGGCTACACCCCGACACGACTTGTACCGCTATTAGGGGACTGACGTTCTCCGCCCCCCTAGGCCCGCCATGCGATGTATCAGACGAACAGACCGGACTGTATGGAGACTGTCACATACAGGCTCAGTAGGAGTTCAGATGGGGTTCACCTCGTCAGTCTTCTTATCGACATCTACCTGGGGACCGTTATGTACAGCTAGTGCCGCTTGCGGTCTGTGGTTAAACCCACTGCCAGCGTAGTGTCGAGTCTTTAGAGTCCCACACAGAGAGCTATTCGCCTTTAGGCAAAATGAGTAGAGGTCGCATGGTTTTGCGACAGGGTTCGTTCACATCCGCGCACTTGTGCACGTTTGCTGTCCGGACAGCTTATACTAGTGGGCTTTGGTTTAAGCCGGATCCTAGTATATGATTTGGGATTGGTTTTTCTCATTGTATTCGTGTTCCTCGGATCACGAATACGGGTGCGTATGCACAGTTTCTTGAGACGGAGGGAGAGGACTTTGATTAGGGTTAATAACCATTGTCATTTTTATTAACCCTAATGCTTATGTGTGAATTATGGTTAATTGATATTAGTTTAATAATTGTGCATGGTTATGGTTGTTGACCATTTGACCTTCTTGACTTGTTGACCTTGGTTGACACTTTGACCATCATCATTTCATTTGGAAGATGCTCTTTGATCCTTGCAATTTGCATTAAAAATGAAATGATAATGGTCATGTCTTGATTAAGCCATGACAATTATCTCACTAATTATCTAATTACAATAATTCACACATAAATGTGAGAATGGTTTATTTTATTCTCATTCTATCATTTACTTTCTCTCTCTTGTTCTTCCTCTCCCTCAAGCTCTCCCCTCTCATGTGTTGAGAAACACTTGAGCTTGAGAAAAACCCCTTCTTGATAATCTCTACTCTCATCTAGGGTTCAAGGATTAGCACTTCTTGCACCCTAGTTACTTCTAGCTTGGAGTTGAAGCCAAAGGTTGAGGCTTTCGGGTGGATCTTTCTTTGACGGGAGAAGACGACTAAGGTGATCTCCTTCCACTACTCCAAAGAGCAAGGAGAGAAGGACATAAAGCCCAAGGTATAACCTTTCTAGCACTTAGCTAGTTTCTAGTTAGCTTTAGCTTGTTTTTGTTTAGCAAAGATCCTTCTTTGGCTAGTCCATGTTGCCTAAAGTCATAAAAATTCGATTTTTATTCCGTTTTCCGCCTCCCCGTAAGCACCGAGGTGGGCAACGTGGACTTACAGTGGTATCAGAGCTTAACTAAACATAAACTAGCTAGGTAGTAAAGTGTATCGAAGTTCGAATCGGAAAAATCGAAAAACCGAGTTTTCAAAACCCTAAGTTTCTGTTAAAATTTTTTCTGTTCAAAACAAAATAAATCATACTCCAAAAATCATCTCAGGGTTTTGTGAAGAAAGCCACCAAAAATGATCCAGTGATTCGACCAAAGAGCCGCGGTTCCGCGGCAATAGCAAAGACGAGCCAAAAACAATTTTCTATTCTGGAAAATCTGGGCACATATAAACCATCTTAAAAATCCTAAAACCAAGCTATTGCCGCGCTACCGCGGTCGTCTTGGCTCGTCTCTGGGTCGAGTTTGGTGCAGTGTATTTCTGGCTTGGTTTTAGGATTTTTAAGATGGTTTATATGTGCCCAGATTTTCCAGAATAGAAATTTGTTTTTGGGGGCCTATAAATCCGTATTTTTTTTCGAACTTCAATACACTTTGACTAAAAGGTTATATCTGTGATGTTTATATGTATTGAACGTCGGCTAATCGCTATATGTCGATTAGTCGGGGTTATACATATCTGTGATCTGTGTTTGATGATGGTATGTGTATATGAATGCGTTGGACTGTCGCGGGTGAATAGCCGGGGTGGATGTGAGATGAGTGTTGCTTTTTCTTTCATTCATTGTAATATGTAAATTGATGTAATATTATTATTTGTTTGGCCGCACAACCGGGTCGGGGTTGTAGCCGTCATTGTATAATTCTTTTTACTGTTTTTGCTCCTAGGATAGACCCATGGAGGGGGTGCACAAACTACCGGGTATCTCGAAGTGCCGAGTGGCCTACTCATGGTGTTGAGGGAGGTTGCTTCACTTCGGATACTTGGCGGGTAGTTTGCCGCACCCGTAGGGGTCTTGGGTGGGGTATTGGCTATTCACCGCGACCGTGTAATCCGCTTTTCGTTGCAGGCTCGAACGGATTGCGGATTCCTAGTATATCCAATGTATTCATCTGTGATCTGTAATGTCTATCATTGTTATATATTTATATATGATAACTATTTAGGCGTTGCTTATGTTTTACAGCCGCGCTAGCCCAGCCCCCGCTCTGTTGTTAGTTAAGTAACCTAACGGGTGATGACGGGGCCCCGTGGCGAATGCGAATGGCATAAGCATACGTCATATTTTGGTTGTTTTCTGCAATGGTAGGATTAAATGATGGGACGCATTAAAAGAACTAATGCAAGAAAATAAACCAAGTAAAAGTCGATTGGAACACTTTGAAAACCACTCGGTTCTTTTCAAAAAACTAAACTTTTAAACGCGGAGCTTGAACCACTCCTTTTAAAAGCTATCTCGTTCCATCGATTATATCAAGTTCACTACGTTCACGGTTTCGCCAAAACCATCCGTAGCCCTCCATCATTTCAGTTAAATATACGGTAGTATTCAAGCTATGTATATTGACCTCACGCCAAGGCATAGTGATTAGTAGCCGCCGGATATTTATCTGTTGCATAGATAGAATGCGTTGGTTTGAGACAGTCATACTGCCATTTTGGCCTACGTCAAGGGTAGGTACGGGTGGGTTCAAATTAACCGGGATAATGATGGGAAGAACTTGACATGTGACTTATGACATTTGACCTCACGCCAAGGTCATAAGAGCATGGGGCAAAAATCCACATCGGGAGTTTCATAAGTACTGAAACTTGCTAGCGCTGCATACCATTTGGAGTGTGATAATTCTGGTAGGATTCCTTCGGTTTTATCACGCGATGATATTTGGATCCCGATCCTACTGTGAGTATATGCTACTCCTCGGGAAAACTCTCACTTAACGATCAATGCTATAAACTTAGTAGGTGTCTAGAAAGGTGTTAGCGGGGCTACGCCCACAGGGAAAAGAGGTTACTTAATTAAGGAACTTCGCGAAAGCGTTGGAAAACCTCCCTCGAAGTACCGACACTGGCCTGGCTGAACGGTTAAGCAAGTATTGTACGGTGGGATTGATCCTGACTAATCCTTTCTTTACGGTTTGAGAAGGGATACGAGAGACAGTGGGAGCCATCCAGTTTAGACAAATTAAAAACCACTCTAAACTTGCAAGAGCATCATGCTAAAGTTTTTCTTTTCTCTCTCCTAATTGCAGCGACCATTCAACATGACCGGACTTAAGTTATTACTAGATAAAAACATATTGACAGGGCCAAACTACAAAGATTGGCTCAGGAATGTCAAGATGGCAATCACTTACGACAAGTTGGGGTATGTCCTTACCACCAAAGCTCCACCTGTCCCAGGTCCCAAAACCAGTGTCGTAGATAGGGAAATCTACAAGACCTGGGAAATAGATTGCGCGAAGGCCAAATGCCTCGTACTAGCCTCGATGGACAACGAACATCAGAGGAGGCACGAGAATATGGACCTAGAGTCCATATTTCTTCATACAAAAGAACTGTATGGAGAGCAGTCTCGTATTGCAAGATACGAAGTGTCGAAGAAGTTGTTTTTGGCAAGGTTGGTCGTCGGATCATCGGTAGCGGAACACGTGCTTAAGATAATTGGCTACATTGAGGAGATCGCGGACCTTGGGACCACGTTGGAGAATGAACTCTATACTGATTTGATTCTCCAGTCCCTTCCTTCCACTTACGCCCAGTTTATCCTTAACTTCAACATGCAAGGAAAGGAGGTTGAACTTTCCGAACTTCTGAACATGTTGAGGAGTGCTGAGGGCACCCTACAGAAAGGTAGGGAGACATCCACTTTGTTTGTAGGAGGATCTTCCTCTTCTAGATCCAGGGCGAAAGCCAAGGGTAAGAAGAAGAAAACCCCCGCCAAACCAAGAGGCAGTGTCAGTAAAGTGGATACGAAGGGAAAAGGAAAAGCAACAAAGATAGCGGGAAAGCTGGTGGGGAAGGAAGAATGCTTCTATTGTTACAAAAGTGGTCACTGGAAACAGGATTGCAAGGCATGGAAAGCCAGAACACAGGATTTGAAGCGAGTTGCAGCTTCAGCTTCAGGTGTGTATGTTATTGAAAACTGTCTATCAATAAACTCTACTTCCTGGGTATTGGATACCGGATCAGGATCTCATATCTGTAATTCTTTGCAGGCGTTGAGAAAGCGTAGAGTTTTGAAGGCAGGTGACATGACCCTCAGAGTTTCAAACGGTGCTAGCATGGATGCTGAGGCCGTGGGGGACTATCACCTGGGATTGTCAGATGGACACTTTTTGGTTTTGCGTAGTTGTTATTATGTACCAAATGCAACCTGTAATATCATTTCTGTATCTTTATTATCTAAAGAAGGTTATGAATTTGCATTTGTAAGTAATGTAGCGAACATTCACCTTAATCAAGTTTTGATTGGGACAGGTACATTGAACAACGGTATATACGTTTTAAACCAACCACAGATTTTCAATGTCCAGAATACACACAAAAGAAAGTCTTTAGAAACCAATAAAACTTTCTTATGGCATTGTAGACTGGGTCACATCAATGAGAGAAGGTTGACTAAGTTACATGCAGAACGATATTTGGATCCGTTGGAATATCAATCGTATGCAACTTGTCAATCCTGTCTCAAAGGAAAGATGACAAAGACTCCGTTCACTGGACACGGAGTAAGAGCGAGCGAGCTCTTGGGACTCGTACACAGCGACGTGTGCGGTCCAATGTCTACACATGCACGAAGCGGTTATTCTTACTTCATTACTTTTACGGATGATTTCTCAAGGTTCGGACATGTCTTCTTGATGAAGCATAAATCCGAAGCTTTAGAAAAGTTCCACAAATATAAGAATGAAGTAGAAAAACAAACAGGCAAAAGTATCAAGGCACTGAGATCTGATCGAGGTGGTGAATACTTGAGTGCCGAGTTCCTGGGTTACTTAAAAAAGAATGGAATTCTCTCTCAGCTTACTCCTCCATACACTCCGCAACATAACAGTGTATCGGAGAGACGGAACCGAACCCTATTGGATATGGTACGGTCCATGATGAGTAACACTGAGTTGCCGCGATCGTTCTGGGGATATGCGCTAGAATCAGCTGCATACCTTTTGAACCGAGTTCCCACTAAGACTGTGCCTACCACACCATATGAGTTATGGAGTGGGAAGAAACCCTATCTTCAATACATGAAGATTTGGGGATGTCCAGCTTATGTCAAAAAGCAGCATGCGGACAAGCTCGAGGCACGCTCAGTACTGTGCAAGTTTGTGGGATACCCAAAGAACTCCAGGGGGTATCTTTTCTATTACGCAGAGGAACAAAAAGTCCTTGTTTCTCGTAATGCCCACTTTCTAGAACACCAGTTCTTAGAAAAAGAAATAAGTTGGAGCGCAATAGAACTGGAAGAAATTCCAGAACCACAAGCTATTACTGAAAGCTTAGTAGAACCAGAGGGTTCGAAAGATCAGGACATTCCCACGCCACTCCGCAGGAGTAGTAGGCAGTCTCATCCGCCCGAGAGATACTACGGTTTTCTCATTGACGGGGATAGAGAGGATTGCATCATAGATTGTGATGAGCCTACTAGCTTCCAGCAAGCCATTCAGAGTGTCGACTCGGTAAAATGGCTGGATGCAATGCGGACCGAAATGGAGTCCATGTACACCAACAAAGTATGGACGTTGGACATTGCTCCAGATGGGGTAAAACCCGTAGGATGCAAGTGGATCTTCAAAAGGAAGATTGGTGTAGATGGACAGGTTGAGACCTATAAAGCTAGACTGGTTGCAAAGGGTTTTCGTCAGCGACCTGGTTTGGACTATGACGAAACTTTTTCTCCAGTAGCTATGCTGAAATCCATTCGGAACCTTCTTGCCATTGCTGCCTTCCACGATTATGAGATTTGGCAGATGGACGTAAAGACAGCTTTTCTAAATGGACATTTAGAGGAGTGTGTCTATATGGACCAGCCAGAGGGTTTCATTCAGAGTGGGAGCAGCGGAAAGGTGTGCAAGTTGCTTAAGTCCATTTATGGACTGAAGCAGGCATCGCGGAGTTGAAACATCTGTTTTGATGAGACGGTCAAGGAATTTGGCTTTATCAAAAATCCAGATGAACCATGCATCTATTGTAGATTTGTAGCGAGAACTGTAGTATTCCTCGTTTTATACGTGGATGACATTCTCTTAATAGGAAATGACATTCCTATGCTACAATCTGTCAAGGGGTTCTTGTCACACAGGTTCTCCATGAAAGACCTGGGTGATGCCTCATACATTTTGGGTATCCGGATCTACCGTGACAGATCCAAGAGGATATTAGGACTTTCGCAGTCCAGGTACATCGACACCATACTGAAGAGATTCAGTATGGAAGATTCCAAGCGCGGTAATCTACCGGCTTGTCACGGGATCACCCTCTCCAAAGAGATGTCTCCCAAGACTGATTTGAAGAGGGATCGCATGTCTATTATACCCTACGCTTCTACGGTAGGCTCTATAATGTATGCGATGTTGTGTACCAGACCGGATGTAGCTTATGCACTGAGTGTGGTAAGCAGATATCAGTCAAACCCTGGGGAGAAACATTGGATAGCAGTAAAGAACATTCTCAAGTACCTGAGAAGGACTAAGGAGATGTTCTTGGTGTATGGCGGAAAAGACCTCCAGATTGAGGCCTTTGCTGACTCCAGCTTCCAGAGTGACAAGGATGATTCCAAGTCCATGTCGGGTTTTGTCTTCACCCTCAATGGAAGGGCGGTGTGTTGGAAGAGTTCCAAACAGGAAACCGTTGCTGACTCGACTATGGAAGCGGAATACATCGCTGCATCTGATGCCGCAAAAGAAGCTGTCTGGATAAGGAAGTTCTTGAAAGAACTTCAGGTGGTTCCGTCCATTGTTGATCCAATACCTCTGTATTGCGAAAACAATGGGGCTATAGCTTTAGCGAAGGAACCTAGGTCCCATCAGAAATCCAGACACATCTTGAGGCGGTATCACCTGATCAGGGAGATCGTGGATCGCTAGGAGATCGAGGTTCGGAGGGTTGCTTCAGAAGATAACACTGCAGATCCATTCACCAAGGCCTTGCCCCAGACTCAGTTCGAGCGGCTGATCGAGATGATAGGTCTTCGATACGCCAGTACATGGCCTTAGTGCAAGTGGGAGATTGTTAGTGTATATGCCCTAGAGGCCATTACTGTATCATACTAGTTTGTATATTACTTGATGGAAGCTTGGGATATTCACAGTTGTATATACAATCTTGCTCGAAATGGTAGTATGCTACTTGGTTTGTCTCTGCTTTAATATGTGCATGTGTTTCTTTTAGCATATAGCTGATATACATATTAGTAGAGCCCTTAGGATCTTTGCTTGATTACCAGCATTGTGATGGCGCTCACAGTCGTGGGAGCTGGGTGATCTATAAGCACATCCTTATACATGTCCCTAGTCGTTGGACTATCGAGACAGGGCATCGATACTCCGGAGTAGACTAGCGTATGCGCTTCTCATCCCAGTGTGGGAGACGGCCTGTCCCACAGCCGTCAGTACGTCGTACTTGAGATAGTATGCGGGTGCTCGTTAGGTTACGAGTACACTGGACAGGACTCATCGGGAACTGTTGGTTGGTATTATACCTATCGTCAGTTATCAGTTCCCAGGTGACATGAGTACAGCTTAGTCCGCTGACTTGACACTGTCACTTCGCCTCGAGTGTGTTCCCACTGCACTTTGATTACTACCCTACCACGGCTCAAAGGAGTCGTGCAAACAGGTAGTTTTTGGGTGCAGTCCCGAAGCACTTGGAGGCAGTGACGGTTAGACAGGATTCGTCTCTCCCGGTATTGGGGGTTGACATCGCGCTGTGTCCAGGAGAGCCATTACACGAGTAGTCCCTGGTCAGGGCAAGCGAGATATACTGGTAGGTTTCCAGTGTTATCTCAGGGTGTTCTGGGCTACACTCCGACATGACTTGTACCGCTATTAGGGGACTGACGTTCTCCGCCCCCCTAGGCCCGCCATGCGATGTATCAGACGAACAGACCGGACTGTACGGAGACTGTCACATACAGGCTCAGTAGGAGTTCAGATGGGGTTCACCTAGTCAGTCTTCTTATCGACATCTACCTGGGGACCGTTACATACAGCTAGTGCCGCTTGCGGTCTGTGGTTAAACCCACTGCCAGCGTAGTGTCGAGTCTTTAGAGTCCCACACAGAGAGCTATTCGCCTTTAGGCAAAATGAGTAGAGGTCGCATGGTTTTGCGACAGGGTTCGTTCACATCCGCGCACTTGTGCACGTTTGCTGTCCGGACAGCTTATACTAGCGGGCTTTGGTTTAAGACGGATCCTAGTATATGATTTGGGATTGGTTTTTCTCATTGTATTCGTGTTCCTTGGATCACGAATACGGGTGCGTATGCACAGTTGCTTGAGACGGAGGGAGAGGACTTTGATTAGGGTTAATAACCATTGTCATTTTTATTAACCCTAATGCTTATGTGTGAATTATGGTTAATTGATATTAGTTTAATAATTGTGCATGGTTATGGTTGTTGACCATTTGACCTTCTTGACTTGTTGACCTTGGTTGACACTTTGACCATCATCATTTCATTTGGAAGATGCTCTTTGATCCTTGCAATTTGCATTAAAAATGAAATGATAATGGTCATGTCTTGATTAAGCCATGACAATTATCTCACTAATTATCTAATTACAATAATTCACACATATATGTGAGAATGGTTTATTTTATTCTCATTCTATCATTTACTTTCTCTCTCTTGTTCTTCCCCTCCCTCAAGCTCTCCCCTCTCATGTGTTGAGAAACACTTGAGCTTGAGAAAAACCCCTTCTTGATAATCTCTACTCTCATCTAGGGTTCAAGGATTAGCACTTCTTGCACCCTAGTTACTTCTAGCTTGGAGTTGAAGCCAAAGGTTGAGGCTTTCGGGTGGATCTTTCTTTGACGGGAGAAGACGACTAAGGTGACCTCCTTCCACTACTCCAAAGAGCAAGGAGAGAAGGACATAAAGCCCAAGTTATAACCTTTCTAGCACTTAGCTAGTTTCTAGTTAGCTTTAGCTTGTTTTTGTTTAGCAAAGATCCTTCTTTGGCTAGTCCATGTTGCCTAAAGTCATAAAAATTCGATTTTTATTCCGTTTTCCGCCTCCCCGTAAGCACCGGGGTGGGCAACGTGGACTTACAGCTTTCCGCTCTCGTAGGGTCTAGGGTGTGGGATTGGCTATTCATTACGACCGTGGAATCCGTGTTTTATACAGGCTCAAAATAAAACACGGACGTCCTAGTATATCCAATATTTCATATGATATTTTCTGCTGCGTTATCTGTGATGTGATCATGTGATTTGTTAAGATAGATATTGTATATAGTATATATGATATATTATATAGACGTTGCTTATGTTTTACACCCGCGCTAGCCCTGCCCCGCTCTGCCGTTAGTTACCTAACCTAACGGTGCAGACGAGACATCGAGGCGAATGCGGATGACATAAGTGTACGTTGTATTTATCTGTGATGTTTAGGTGGACTTAAATGATGGGACATTCATTAATGAGATTAATGAAAGAAAATAAACCTAAAAGATGTTGTGGAATTGAATTTCAAAAATAAAATTTGGTAGCTCTAGTTGTTGCTTTGCATAGCAGCGTTCCTTGTAGAACATCCAACACCTTATTCGATAAGGAAAGAGCCGACGATCCCTTCACCGGGAGTGACCTCTTTAGCAATAATTAGCAGATGCTACAACCTTCGGTTTGTCTTTTGACTGCTTTTCTAGTTCTTGCTTTGCATAGTGGTATTGTGAATATCCTGCACCTCATTCGACGAGGAAAGAGCCGAGATTCCTTCACCGGGAGTGACCTCTTTAGCGAAACTAGAAAAAGCCTCAAAAACACTCCATTTTAAAAACCATTTGATTCCGCAACGAGATCAAGTTTAAAGCGTTAAAGGTTTTCTTAAAAACCATCCGCAACCCTCCCTCATTTTAGGAAGTAGAGTACTTAGTATTCGTGCTGTGTTTGTTGACCATAGTCAAGGCACAGTGTACGGTAGCTAAGTGATGTCTTCCTTCACCGCATATGATGCGATTAGTTAGGACAGTCGCGTGACTTTGTTGACCTTAGTTAAGGATCATGTGGGTGGGTCTAATTAATCACGAAATGGCGGGTAGAACTTGACTAGTGCTTATGATTTGTTGACCCTAGTTAAGGTCATAAGGGCTAGGGGTAAAAACCTTTATCGGGAGTTTCAAGTGTTGAAATTTGCAATGAGATTGCATACCTTCTATATGATGGTTGGATCCCGATACCCACTGCGAGTAATTGTTACTCCTGGGAGAGTTTTGTACTTTACAATTAGCCGATCAAGTAGGTGTCTAGAAAGGTGTCAACGGGGCTACACCCCTGGAAAAACGAGGTTTACTTTAATTAGGTCCGTGCGAAAGCACGGAGAACCTCCCTCAAAGTACCGGCACTGGCCTGGCTGAAAGATTGGCGAACTTGTAGAGTGTAATTAATCCCGGCTAGTCTTTCCTTTTAGGGTTTGAAGGAAGATTTGATAAAAACAGTGCGAGCCATCCTGATTAGATAAAATAAATAACCAATCTAATCTTGCAAGAGCGCACGCATAGTGTTTTCTTCTCTCTCTCTCTCCAGGTAGCGACCATGTCACGCCTTAATCAAGATAATAAATTGAATGTATTGACCAAACCCGCTTGTTATACTGAGCTGGGGAACGTTGGTCCCGCTCCAACTTATAATTGTTATAAGACCGAGCAGGAAATAGGGGAATACCAGGATTCCCATGCCGCCCAAATGAAGAAAGTGCATGAGATGCATCTCCTTCGGGTGTGTTCATTACAAAGAACTGTTTCTCTGTATCCTCTACGTCCTGGTTATTTGATACCGGATCAGGATCCCAGATATGGGTAGCACGTAGTATTCATGCTATGTTTGTTGACCTTCGTCAGGGTAATAACTTCACTATCAGCCTAAGGTTTGAAAGAAGACTATCCAATTTGCGTAATAGGTGTACTATCTCCTAAACCAAGGAGTACTCGCAACCTGGGAGAAGGTAAAAGGAAAAGACAACTGAATAGTCCTATTCGTTTTCTCCAGAACCGGAAACCATCCTCGAATAAATTCCTTCGAGTTCGTATATAACCATACGATGGTTTTGTCCAATGGAAGTGGACGTTCGTAGTAATACGGGGTGTCCAGGAGAAAAGGGTAATAACTATGTTTGTTGAACTATGTTTTTGGCGAATGCTCTTGCAAGATTAGATATCTGGGATCAAACATACGATGGTTTTGTCCAATGGAAGTGGACGTTCGTAGTAATACGGGGTGAACTTTTGGGACTGCGTTGATTCGGATCAATGCAAGCTAAACAAACCTATTTGATGTTGTTGGAACATTTTTTCAAAAAAGCTGTTATTGCAAGGGCGTTCTCTTTTGTTTTGCACAGTGGTATTCGGTTATGAATATCCAACACCTCAGTCGACGAGGCAAGGGCCGAGATCCCTTCACCGGGAGTGACCCCTTGGACAGAAGTTTGCGTCAGGGTAATAACTTCACTATAGTCGTTTACTTTTGCTTTGCATCGTGGTATTTAGTTGGAATATCCGGCACCTTATTCTATGGAGAAAGAGCCGAGATCCCTTCACCGGGAGTGACCTCTTTAGAAAAGGTTTTCGTCACTATATTTTTACAAAGCTATCCGGTTCCTTCAACGATATCAAGTTCATTACGTTAAAGTTTTTTCGCCAGAAACCATTCGTAGCTATGCTCTTGCAAGATTAGATTGGTTATTATCTTATCTAATCAGGATGGCTCCCACTATTTTCATCAAATCTTCATTCAAACCCTAAAAGGTTAGAGTAGCCGGGATTAATTACACGTTACAAGTTCGCCAATCTTTCGGCCAAGCCAGTGTTGGTACTTTGAGGGAGGTTCCCCGTGCTTTCGTACGGACCTAATTAAAATAAACCTCGTTTTTCCAGAGGCATAACCCCGTTAACACCTTTCTAGACACCTACTTGATCGGCTAATTGCCATGTGTAAAACTCTTCCAGGAGTAACTCTTACTCACAGTGGGTATCAGGATCCAACTATCTCATAGAAGGTATGCAATCTCATTGAAAATTTCAACACTTGAAATTCCCGATAATACTTTTTACCCCTAGCGTCCTATGACCTTGACGGAGGCCAAACTACCCATAGGGCGCTAGTCAAGTTCAACCCGTCATTTCCTGATTGAATCAGACCCACCCGCACGACTCTTAACGGAGGCCAAACAACGCCGTACGAATACCCTAATCCAATCGCATCTCATGCTGCAGATAAGTACTAATCAGCTACCGTACACTACGCCTTGACGGAGGCCAAACTACCGCAGCACGAATACTAAATATTACTTATCTGAAATGACGGAGGATACGTCAGGTTTTTATGAAAACCTTTTACGTAATGAACTTGATATCGTTGTAGAAACAAGTGATTTTGAAAAGGAGTGTTTTTGAGGCTTTTACTAGTTTCACTAAAGAGGTCACTCCCGGTGAATAGATCTCGGCTCTTTCCTTATCGAATAAGGTGCAGGATATTTCACAAATACCGCTATGCAAAGCAAAAACTATACAAGCAATCAAAAACAAAATCGAGTGAGTTGTAGCATCTGCTAGTTTCGCTAAAGAGGTTACTCCCGGTGAAGGGATCTCGGCTCTTTCCTTATCGAATAAGGTGCTGGATATTCTACAAGGAATACCGCTATTCAAAGCAAATCCCTAGAGCTACCCTTTTTATAAATTTGATTCTACAATATCTTTTAGGTTTCTTTTCTTTCATTAATCTCATTAATGACGTCCCATCATTTATGCTTCCTAAGCATCACAGAAGAAACGAAAATACAACGTACGCTTATGCCATCAGCATTCGCCACATTTTCCCGTTATGCACCGTTAGGTTACTTAACTAACGGCATAGCGGGGCGGGACTAGCGCGGGTGTAAAACATAAGCAGCGTTTATTATATATCATATATACAATAATAAAGCATTCGTCTCACACATATAAAATGAACACATTACAGAATATTCGCAGCAGCAGCAGATAACATATGAAATATTGGATATACCAGGAGGTCCGTGTTTTATTTTGAACCTGTATAAAACACGGATTCCACGGTCATGAAGAATAGCCAAACCCACATCCCTAGACCCCTATGAGAGCGGCAAGCAACCCTACCAATTCTAGGGTTAGGAGACCCGGTCTCGACTCCTCGAGATGGCCTCCCACTGGACCCTAGAACCCGGTTGCTTGTGCTCTCCTTCTTGGGTCTATCCTAATGTGGAAAAGTAAATAACATACAATGGTTGTTGGATATAGTGCCCTCAGAGTCAATTGTTGGATCACAGGCACGTGATTGCAATGATTGTGGGAGGACCTATGCCGGTAGGACAATCTAACTCAAGATGATAGTATGCTATCTGGTTTATCTTTATCATCGTGTACTGCTTTAGGTGACCTTACAGGTCACTATTGCGCATTGATAGAGCCCTTAGGATTCTTGCTTGACTGCCAGCAGTATGAGGGCGATCATATACGTGGGAGCAGGGGTCTATAAGCACATCCTTTAAAGGTCCCTAGTCGTGGGAGTTTCGAGACAGGGCATCGATACTCCATAGTAGACTAGTGTATTCAGTCGAGACCCCGACGAGGGGCGGTGGCCGGTCTCACAAGCCACTGGTGTTAGTTAGTTCACCTAAGATGTATACAGGTACTCATTGGGTTATGAGTGCACCGGACAGGACTCGCCGGGAACCTGCTAGTTGGGATTATACCAGACGTCAGATAGCAGTTCCCTGGTGACATGTGTACAGGTTAGTTCATCGACCTGAGATCGTCATTAGTCTCATGTGAGTTCCAACTGTACTTTGATTACTACCCTACCACGCTCAAAGGAGACGTGCAAACATGTTTTAGTTAGGTGCAGTCCCGAGCCACATGGAGGCAGTGAGCGGATCTGCAGGGGTTCGTCTCTCCCGGTAATGGGGGTGAGGTCGCGCTGTGTTTAGGAGAGCCAGTACATGAAAGTCCATGGCCAAAGCAGGAGATTTGCTGGTAGGTATTCCAGTAGTATCTCAGGGTGTTCTGGGCTGCACTCCGACATGACCTGTACCGCTTTTGGGGGTCTGACTTTTACCAACCCCCTAGGCCCGCCATGCAATGCTCATAGACGAACGGACCGGACTGTACGGATATTGTCACTGACAGGCTCAATAGGGTGTCAGGATGAGTTCGCTCACAGACGTCCCTTTTGGTCAATACCTGGTAGCCCGTTACGTATAGGCTAATACCTCTGACGTGCTAGTGGTTAAATCCACAACCAAAGTATTGACGAGTCTTTAGAGTCCCCCACAGACCAGTTTCTCAAGTTTCGGGCGAAACGTTGTAGAGTCCGTATGGAGATATGGCAAGGTTCGATCAGATACGTGCGGTATTGCACGGATCATGATCGGACGGATAATACTAGCAGGCTTTGGTTTAAGCCGGATCCTAGTATTGTATAGTGTAGATTTTGTCCTTTTGCATTTGTATTCAGTAGGAATACAAATGCGGGTATGTATATACAGTCGCGGGGTTTTCCTGTAATTTATTACAGGATCAGTTTTCTGAAGTTGCCAGTTTGTATTCCGTTTCGGCCAGTTTTCCTTTGTTCCTTCCCGGACGGACTTTTCCGATGTAGGGGGTTATTTGCAGTTGTGCAAATTATCTTTTGTGGAGGTGTTATTTGTATATGTGGCTTTACGATAAGACTAGCATCATAAGATTCTTTTTCCTTCTTATCCATTGCATTAAATGAGATGGAACTTTGATTTGATGAGATGAGAAATGGTGTGACCATTTTTCTTCTCATTTTTGCTTACCTTTTCTTCTCTTGATTATTTCATATTTTTCCCCCACCATGGAGAGAGGCCGGCCACACTTGGGAGGGAGAGAGTTGATTCATTTGGTGGTGGGAAAAAGATTATTCATTCTCATTTTGCTTATACAAAATCCTAAAAGCTTCATTTCAAAGTTCAACCTTCTTCTCCATCAAAGGCAACTTCATAACCCAAAAGAGACAAACTATTCTACACTTCATCTACACCATATCTTGGGCATGTCGGCTCACCAACTTCGTGCCCGAGTTGTCTCGGTCTAGAGGTGGGAGCCCGTAAAAGAACGCGGCGATGTGGTACCCGTTCCGACGAGGAGATGAAGACCGAAGATTCCGCGAGCAGCAGAGTGGAGGACGAAGACCGGAGGACACGGATCGCTCGGTATAGCATTCCACCCTTTCTCGTATTTGCTAGGGTTAGATTAATGGCCCGATCCGGGTTCATTTTAGTGCGCGGTGGTGCCGGTTTTCTAGTTTGAAAAGTTTTTCGTTTTCGCATTCCGGCGTCGGATTGACGGCCGGGGCGCCGCCGTGCACTTACAATGATATCAGAGACACGCCATTAACCTAGTCTAGCTTGCTCTAGTATGTTTAGAACTCGATCGAACAAAAATCCCAAAAACCGTATTTTCTAGTGCACAAGTTTCTGTCGAATATTTTTTAGCTCCAAAATTTTTTCAGTACATTGCAGAAACACGTGCAGGTAATTCTAAGCACTCTAGAAAAATTTGATACACTGAATACTTGGTGGGACCGTGGGACCGCGGAACCGCGGCCAAGTCCCTGTTCTGGCCGCGGTTCCGCGGCTGTAAAGTGTGATCAGTGAATAAAATTTTTACAGTCGGCTTATAGGTTGAAAATAGGGTTTTTGGAATATTCTTTTTGGGCCCAGATTTTCTGTGAGTGCTACAGTAGTGCTTGGGGCCCACTTCGGTAAATTTGATCGATCGAAAATTTTAAATATGTTAGTTCACAGTATTTACATTATATCTACGACCGTGAATGTCATTTGATCGGTTAATCCTGTCTAACTGCTATAGCCCTTTTAGACGGATTTGCGAACGTGACATTCACGTTGATTTTCTGTGTTGTGCTGTGATGTTGCAGATTGGTTATGGGGGGATAGCCTGGATGCAATGGTAGTACAGTTTGGTTTATTATGTACATTTGATATTGCGGGGCGAGCGTCTGACATGTGGACTGCCGTCACTGCCTGTTTGTATATTATTCTTTTGGGGCACGACCGGGCTGAGGTCGATGTACCCGTTGTATATATTTTACTTTCTGTACTAGGATTACCCCGCGGAGGGGTGCACGGATAGCCGGGTTCTAGAGGGCAACGGGCCCACATCTCATGGCATTGAGACAGAGGGGGCTTTACTCTAGAATTGGCGAGCTATTCGCCGCACTCGTAGGGGGTATAGGTTGACCCAGGAGGGGTGCCCAAGTTGCCGGATTCCGTAAAGTGCTGGGTGGTCCATTCACGTTGCTGAAGGGGGCTGCCTCGCTTCAGGTTTTGGTAGGTAACTTGCCGCGCCCGTAGGCGTCTAGGATTTCATTGCACAAGCTATCCACACGACCAGGGGAACGTCGGGTTTCAGTAGAGGCTCTATGAAACCCGGGGATCCAAGATATCTGTATTGTTCTGTGATGCTGGTTACATTTCTGTGATGTTGCATTTTATCACGCCTTGAGCGAATATTATATATTGATATATATACTAGTAGATGTTGTATATGTTTTGCATCCGCGCTAGTCCAGTCCCAGCTCTGTCGTTAGTTAAGTAACCTAACGGGTGATGACGGGACCCAGTGGCGAATGCGGATGGCATATACGTACATCATTATTTTTGTTCTTTTGTGGTGTGATCAATTGATGGGACTGCGTTGATTCGGATCAATGCAAGCTAAACAAACCTATTTGATGTTGTTGGAACATTTTTTCAAAAAAGCTGTTATTGCAAGGGAGTTCTCTTTTGTTTTGCACAGTGGTATTCGGTTATGAATATCCAACACCTCAGTCGACGAGGCAAGGGCCGAGATCCCTTCACCGGGAGTGACCCCTTGGACAGAAGTTTGCGTCAGGGTAATAACTTCACTATAGTCGTTTACTTTTGCTTTGCATCGTGGTATTCAGTTGGAATATCCTGCACCTTATTCTATGGGGAAAGAGCCGAGATCCCTTCACCGGGAGTGACCTCTTTAGAAAAGGTTTTCGTCACTATATTTTTACAAAGCTATCCGGTTCCTTCAACGATATCAAGTTCATTACGTTAAAGGTTTTTCGCCAGAAACCATTCGTAGCCCTCCATCGTTTCAGATGGGTAGCACGTAGTATTCATGCTATGTTTGTTGACCTTCGTCAAGGCATAGTGTATGGTAGCTGCTTGTTACCTTTCTGCTGCATAGATAGATGCGTTGGTTTGGGACAGTCGTATAGCCTTGTTGACCTTCGTCAAGGGCTTGTACGGGTGGGTTCAAATTAACGTGGACAATGACGGGTAGAACTTGACATGTGACTTATGATTTGTTGACCTTCGTCAAGGTCATAAGAGCATGGGGCAAAAATCACATCGGGAGTTTCTAAAGAAACTGAAACTTGCCAGATATGCGTAAACCTTCTGGAGTGTGATAACGTGAGCAGATTCCGTCACGTTATCATGCGATGATAGTTGGATCCCGATTCCCACTGATGAGTTGATTTACTCCTCGGGTGATCCCTACTAATTCTTCTTTCGGGTTTGAAGAAGAATTTGAGGTTACAGTGGGAGGTTTCCTGATTAGATAAAGTGATAACCATTCTGATCTAGGTTAGAGTGCATGCTAAGTTTTTCTTTTCTCTCTCTTTGGCAGCGACCATGACCCGACCCTTGACTATGACTCAGTGACCAAGTTGACCGAACCTTTTTAAACACTGGCTTTTGGATTGTCAGAGTTGCATACCTCATTGCCACTCCTACTTTTACCCTTTTCTCCTGGACACCCCGTATTACTACGAACGTCCACTTCCATTGGAAAAAACCATCGTATGGTTATATACGAACTCGAAGGAATTTATTCGAGGATGGATTCCGATTCTGGAGAAAATGAATAGGACTATTCAGTTGTCTTTTCCTTTTACCTTCTCCCAGGTTGCGAGTACTCCTTGGTTTAGGAGATAGTACACCTATTACGCAAATTGGATAGTCTTCTTCCAAACCTTAGGCTGGTGCCGAACGGTGGGGAATGAAGAAAACCAATTAGCATAACGATGGTGTACAGAAGGTATTAAGTAAAGACATATCAAGGGATTAGTAAGAGGGCAAAGTAAATTGCGACTGCTATTCACGACCAAACCAAGTATTTTTTCGCCAATCCTAAATCACCTTTGTATTTCTCCAGGACACTCCGTATCACTACGAAGATCCACAGTTTATTGGATACTCCATTGTATGGTTATATACGAACTCGAAAGGAACTTGACCCAGTTCGGGGATGGATTCTGGTTCAGGAGAAATAGGAATAAGGTTTATTCGGTTGTCTTTTATCTTCACCTTCTCTCGCATTGCGAGTGCTCCTACGATTAGGACAGTACACCCGTTATGCTTATTGGATAGTCTTCTTCCAAACCATAGGCTGGTGTCGAACGGTAGGGAAGGAAGAAAACCATTTGGCCTAATGGGGTGTATAGAAGGTAATGACTAAAGACATATAAAAGGATTTGGAGAGATGGCAAAGAATTACACGTTTACAGTTGTGAATCTGGATAATGGAAGAGGCATTACTAGGAATACCAGGATACCCTATCAAAACATTTCAATGTTTCAGTTTCACTGTGTACTGTTAAGAGAAAACTGATTTCCCAATTAGACACTTGCTCCATGGTATGTATTTACCAGGTATGATTCTCACATCTGTATGGTTTTACAGATGATGAGTGGGAGTAAGTTATTGGGAATTCGGTGACCATCCTCATTATATCGGGATTCGTTGTAATTGGTGATATTTGAGGAAGTCACCTGGGTTGTTTGCCGGACGACAAAATATTTGGTTTTGAATATCCGTTGTTATGCACCAATTTCAAATTGATATATCTGTACGTCTATTTTTATAGAGTGAGATATACCTTTTTGATATTATGTCTATGACATTTACCTATACCAGTGGATGGTTAGGTAAGGAGCATTGAACAGCGGTGTAATTCTTCTTAACCATAGGTACAGTTTTCAACCTACGACACACAGGGAATGAGTTATTAGACTCAAGGGACTTATACAGAGTATTGTATGTTGTCCAGCGTCCATGAGAACACAGGGTTTGGTCCTCGTACTATATTCGGTTTACTTATGACTTCTCTAGTTTTTAGACAAGTGTTTCGTAGAAACACAGGGTCCAAGTTTTGAGAAGTTATAGGTATAAGAGTAAAGTAGAGAACCATATTTTGCAAGTATCGGGATTCTTCAAGGTGATCGAAGATGTAGATACTTGTGTGTGGTATTCAGTCAATAGTAATGATTAAGAGAATTTGCTTCTCTTTCAGGTTACACATAATTGGAAGTACTCTTAAGTTGAGTAATGCTGATCGGCCTCTCTCCATTTAGATGACATGCACTGGAGATAGTTGCATGATTTGAATCTGGTTCAATTAAATCAGTTCCTCTGTTTCTATATTGGATATAGAACAGTTCGTATCTTAACGATATTAAGGTACGGGGAGTTGTCCGGCTTATGCTTAAAACCAGACTCTGGATAACTCAAGGCACATTTCTATAATGGCTGTTTGTGGGTTGACCCAGGCTATGACGAGGGTTGACTTTCTACCATCAGGAAGATCAATAGTGATATTGTTCTTGACTCGCCACAGTTTTAATAAAAATGGATTTTTTCAGAAAACAGTAGTGGGAGTATGGTAGAAATGGAAGTGATTCCAGAACCGCAAACGATTACTGAAAATTTGATAAGAACCTCAAGATTCAATCTGGTTTGACATTCCATTAGCCACTCCGCAGATATGGTGGGTAACCTCAGGCGCTCGAGAGGTACTTCGGTATGCTCAAGGACGGTGGCAGGGAGGTTCTTGTTTACCCAGACTTGCCATTGCTGTTGTTCCAGACTGTGAGACCCGGCAGGAGGATGAGTATAGCGTCGTTCTAAACTAGCTTCAGAAGTGTACGTGTATATGACTCTGCCAGAGGGTTGTCGTAGTCAGTGGGAGCAGCGGAAGCATGGTGGACAAGTGGCTTATGTTTATTTATAAACTAAGGAAGATATAGCGGAGATAGATCATCTATTTCTGATGTGACAGTCATAGGTTTGACTTTATCAGAATAGGGGATGGGTCTGTTAAGAAGGTAGTAGGGTGTGATGTCCTGGTATTTGGATGACATACACAGAGTAGGAAGTGATATTCCTATACTACGATCGGTTATACTTTGGTTGTCATACAGTGGTTTCTCCACATGGGACTTGGATATAATATCAAGACATTCTGGTTACCAGATCAATAGATCTAGATTTCGGTGGTTTCCCAATCAGGGTACTTAGACAGCATTCTATTAGTATTTAGAATGGACGACTCCTGGCACGGTAGTGTACCTGCAGGTGATGGAGTCGCCCTATCTAAAGGTGTCTTGCATACTAAAGGGGAGAGGGATGTGCATGATTGGCAGATCACTTGCTTAGGCAATTGAGTCAATCATAAGATATCAAGTACCACACCAGATGTTGTTGCAGTAGATGCAATAAGATATTGATCCAGTCCTGGAGAAACATTCGGAAGCAGTTTTAGAACATAAGTGAATGTTCTAGGGATATGATAACGACAGCCTCTTTCGGGAGACGGTTATCATTCTAGGCTTCCAAGGTGACCTGGATGGCAAAGTGGCTGTCAGAGTTATAGTTTTCCCTCTGACGAGGGGCAGTAGTTTGGACAGGAGGTCCAGGAAGATACTGAGGGAGGCATGGCGCATGATACTGATTGAGTTCAGTTGACAATATAGTCTAAGAAGTTTGGATTTGGAGTTCACTTATGAACTAGGTCCCATCAGATATCCAGACATATTCTAAGACAGGTATTGCTCATTTCGGGAGATGGTTTTCTCCGCGAACTTGAGATAAAGAGAGACATAGAAAGAAACATCAGAGTGGATCCACTCACTGAGGCTATTCCTCGAACGCAATAGTTTCGCAAACGAGCTTTGTGAGACTGACTAGCAGAGGAGTTGGGTGTTCGGTATCACACTGGCTGTGAGTATGCGACATCGCAATAATTAGACTTGAGTGCAAGTGGGAGATTGTTGGATATAGTGCCCTCAGAGTCAATTATTGGATCACAGGCACATGATTGCAATGATTGAGGGAGGACCTATGCCGGTAGGACAGTCTTACTCAAGATGATAGTATGCCATCTGGTTTATCTTTATCATCGTGTACTGCTTTAGGTGACCTTACAGGTCACTATTGCTCGTTGATAGAGCCCTTAGGATTCTTGCTTGACTGCCAGCAGTATGAGGGCGATCATATACGTGGGAGCTGGGGTCTATAAGCACATCCTTCAAAGGTCCCTAGTCGTGGGAGTTTCGAGACAGGGCATCGATACTCCAGAGTAGACTAGTGTATATAGTCGAGACCCCGACGAGGGGCGGTGGCCGGTCTCACAAGCCACTGATGTCAGTTGGTTCACCTACGATGTATACAGGTGCTCATTGGGTTATTAGTACACCGGACAGGACCCGCCGGGAACCTGCTAGTTGGGATTATACCAGACGTCAGATAGCAGTTCCCTGGTGACATGTGTACAGGTTAGTTCATCGACCTGAGATCGTCATTTGTCTCGTGTGAGTTCCCACTGTACTTTGATTACTACCCTACCACGCTCAAAGGAGATGTGCAAACTGGTTTTAGTTGGGTACAGTCCCGAGCCACTTGGAGGCAGTGAGCGGATCTGCAGGGGTTTGTCTCTCCCGGTATTGGGGGTGAGGTCGCGTTGTGTCTAGGAGAGCCAGTACATGAAAGTCCTTGGCCAAGGCAGGAGATTTGCTGGCAGGTATTCCAGTAGTATCTCAGGGTGTTCTGGGCTGCACTCCGACACGACCTGTACCGCTTTTGGGGGTCTGACTTTTACCAACCCCCTAGGCCCGCCATGCGATGCTCATAGGCGAACGAACCGGACTGTACGGATATTGTCACTGACAGGCTCGGTAGGGTGTCAGGATGAGTTCGCTCACAGACGTCCCTTTTGGTCAATACCTGGTAGCCTGTTACGTATAGGCTAATACCTCTGACGTGCTAGTGGTTAAATCCACAACCAAAGTATTGACGAGTCTTTAGAGTCCCCCATAGACCAGTTTCTCAAGTTTCGGGTGAAACCCTGTAGAGTCCGTATGGAGATATGGTAGGGTTCGATCAGATACGTGCGGTATTGCACGGATCATGATCGGACGGATAATACTAGCGGGCTTTGGTTTAAGCCGGATCCTAGTATTGTACAGTGTAGATTTTGTCTCTTTGCATTTGTATTCAGTGGGAATACAATTGCGGGTATGTATATACAGTCGCAGGGTTTTCCTGTAATTTATTACGGGATCAGTTTTCTGAAGTTGCCAGTTTGTATTCCGTTTCGGCCAATTTTCCTTCGTTCCTTCCCGGCAGGACTTTTCCGATGGAGGGGGTTATTTGCAGTTGTGCAAATTATCTTTTGTGGAAGTGTTATTTTTATATGTGGCTTTATGATAAGACTAGCATCATGAGATTCTTTTTCCTTCTTATCCATTGCATTAAGTGAGATGGAACTTTGATTTGATGAGATGAGAAATGGTGTGACCATTTTTCTTCTCATTTTTGCTTACCTTTTCTTCTCTTCTCTTGATTATTTCATATTTTTCCCCCACCATGGAGAGAGGCCGGCCACACTTGGGAGGGAGAGAGTTGATTCATTTGGTGACGGGAAAAAGATTATCCATTCTCATTTTGCTTATACAAAATCCTAAAAGCTTCATTTCAAAGTTCAACCTCCTTCTCCATCAAAGGCAACTTCATAACCCCAAAGAGACAAACTATTCTACACTTTATCTATACCATATCTTGGGCACGTCGGGTCGCCAACTTCGTGCCCGAGTTGCCTCGGTCCAGAGGTGGGAGCCCGTAAAAGAACCCGGCGATGTGGTGCCTGTTCCGACGAGGAGATGAAGATCGAAGATTCCGCGAGCAGATCGGAGTGGAGGCCGAAGACCGGAGGACACGTATCGCTCGGTATAGCATTCTACCCTTTCTCGTATTTGCTAGGATTAGGTTAATGGCCCGATCCGGGTTCATTTTAGTGCGCGGTGGTGCCGGTTTTCTAGTTTGAAAAGTTTTTCGTTTCCGCATTCCGGCGTCGGATTGACGGCCGGATTGCCTAACTATATGAATTCCACATATTGTATCACATTCTAGATAACTAGACAATGTTAAACTTTCCGATCGAATAAACAAACCCCCAAAATTTCCCAAATAGCTCAACACTTGAGCGGAGTTCAAAAGGTCCCAGAACAAGCCACAGCTCCTATGAATCAGCCCTAGAAGGGTCAACCAATGCCTTGTTAGTGTATATGCCCTAGAGGCCATTACTGTATCATACTAGTTTGTATATTACTTAATGGAAGCTTGGGATATTCACCTTGTACAAACAATCTTGCTCAAAATAGTAGTATGCTACTTGGTTTGTTTCTACTTCAATGTGTACATGTGTTTATTTTAGTATATCACCTATACACATTAGTGGAGCCCTTAGGATCTTTGCTTGATTACCAGCGTTGTGATGGCAGTCACACTAGTGGGGGCTGGGTAATCTATAAGCACATCCTTATGCAGGTCCCTAGTCGCAGGACTATCGAGACTGGGCATCGATACTCCGGAGTAGACTAGCGCAAGCGCTTCTCATCCTAGAGTGGGAGATGGTCTGTCCCACAGCCATCAGTACGTCGTACTGGAGATAGTATGCGGGTGCTCATTGGGTTACGAGTACACTGGACATGACTCGTCGGGAACTGACCGGTTGGTATTATACCTATCGTCAGTTATCAGTTCCCAGGTGACATGAGTACAGCTTAGTCCGCTGACTTGACACTGTCACTTCGCCTCGAGTGTGTTCCCACTGTACTTTGATTACTACCCTACCACGGCTCAAAGGAGTCGTGCAAACAGGTGGTAGTTGGGTGCAGTTCCGAAGCACTTGGAGGCAGTGACGGTTAGACAGGTTTCGTCTCTCCCGGTATTGGGGGTTGACATCGCGCTGTGTCTAGGAGAGCCATTACACGAGTAGTCCCTGGCCAGGGCAATCGAGATATAATGGTAGGCTTCCAGTGTTATCTCAGGGTGTTTTGGGCTTCACTCCGACACGACTTGTACCGCTATTAGGAGACTGATGTTTACCGCCCCCCTAGGCCCGCCATGCGATGTATCAGACGAACAGACCGGATTGTACGGAGACTGTCACATTCAGGCTCAGTAGGAGTTCAGATGGGTTTCACCTCGTCAGTCTTCTTGTCGGCATCTACCTGGGGACCGTTACGCACAGCTAGTGCCGCTTACGGTCTGTTGTTAAACCCACTGCCAGCGTAGTGTCGAGTCTTTAGAGTCCCACACAGAAAGCTATTCGTCTTTAGGCAAAAGAGTAGAGGTCGCATGGTTTTGCGACAGGTCGCATGGTTTTGCGACAGGGTTCGGTCACATCCGTGCACTTGTGCACGTACAGTGTCCGGACAGTTAACACTAGCGGGCTTTGGTTTAAGCCAGATCCTAGTGTACGTTTTGGGATTGGTTTTATCCAGTATGTATTCGTATTCCTCGGAATGCGGATGCGGGTGTGTATGCACAGTTGAGGAAGAGACAGAGACAGTGGATTCTCATTAGGGTTGTTGACTGTTGACTGTTGACTATTGACTTTTTGTTCAACCCTAATGAGAATATGATATATATATATATATATATATAATTAGCAATAATATTAATTAAGTATTATAGTGACATGATTGTTGAGGGGTTGACTTTGTTGACTTGTTGACTATGTTGACCGGTTGACTAGGTTGGACTAGTTGACCATCATCATCATAATGGTTGTCATTTTCATGCAAAGACTTTTGCTTGCTTGTTGTGGTTTGCATAATGAGTGCATGAAAATGATATTGCCTTTGACATGATATGAACCATCACATAATACTTGATTGACATTATGGCTCATGATGCTTTTGGATTATGAGAGGGTGAAAGAGAAAAGAGAGGCTCATTCTTTCATTGTCTTTCTCTCTCTTGGTTTTGAGCTCTCTCATCCTCTTGCTCTCACCCTCTTCCTCTTGCTCTCTCTCTCTCTCTCTCTTGTCTATGGTTCACTTGTCTCATGTGTTGAGAAGCAAGAACCATAGAGAAAATTCCAACACACTCTCCTCTACTCACTCTTGTTCACAAGGTTTAGCAAACCTAGTGAACTAGTTTCTTCAAAGTTCGAAGAAGAAGCCAAAGGTAGAAGCTTTCGGGTGGATCGATCTTCGGCTCAAGGAGACGACGGGGTGAAGCCAATCCGTACACTATCACGAGATGAAGACGAAGGAGTTCAAGAAAGAGAGGTATAACCCCTAACCGAGTAGTTAACAACTCCTAGTTAGGATGTTAGTTAGATGTTTAACAAAGATCCGGTTTTGAGTCCATGTTATCGCCTCTAGAAAATTGTTTTTCACCAAATTCCGCATGCCCGAAAGTACCGGGAGAGGTAGCATGGACTTACAGTGGTATTAGAGCCTAGTTAAACTCTATCTAAATTGTTAGCATAGTAGCAAGAAATTCAATCGGAGAAAAAGTACCGAAATAAACCCGAAATTCAAAGTTGCTGTCGATTTTTAAAGTTCTGTAAAAATGATAAATTTCATCTTAAAAATCGGCTCAGGGTTTTTATTAAACACCCACGAAATTTGGTCCCACGAACCGGTCAAAGCGCCGAGGAAACGCGGCGGGAGCACGCTCCCGCCGCGGTTCCGCGGCCGAGTTGACTCGGCCGAGGTCCAAATTTTGTGATGTGTTTTTCTGGGGTTGTTTTGGGATTTTTGGAATATGTTTTTTCAGCCCAGATTTTCCAGAACGAAAATTTTGTGTCTGGGGCCTAAAAATCCGTATTTTTGATCGAACTTCTAAAAGACTTAAGCTGACGGGTTTTTCTGTGATGTGATATTTGTATTGAACGTCTGCTAATCGCCATATGTCGATTAGTGGGGGTTATACAAATCTGTGATCTGCAATGTTATTGGAATGTGTATATGAATTCATTGGATTGTCGCGGGTGAATAGCCGGGGGTTGTGAGACGAGAGTTTTCTTTTCTTTCAATTCATGTAAATTTGTAAATTGATGTAATAATTGTTTGTATGGCCGCACAACCGGGTCGGAGTTGTAGCCGTCATTGTATAATTTCTTTTTACTGTTTTTTCTCCTTGGATAGACCCATGGAGGGGGGTGCACAAACTACCGGGTATGCCGAAGTGCCGAGTGGCCTACTCACGGAGTTGAGGGAGGTTGCTTTGCTTCGGATACTTGGCGGGTAGTTTGCCGCACCCGTAGGGGTCTTGGGTGGGGTTTTGGCTATTCACCGCGACCGTGTAATCTGCTCTTCGTTACAGGCTCGTACGAATTGCGGGTTCCTAGTATATCCAATGTGTTCATCTGTGATCTGAAATGGCTATCATTGCAATATATCTATATATGATATTATTTAGGCGTTGCTTATGTTTTACAGCCGCGCTAGCCTAGCCCCCGCTCTGTCGTTAGTTAAGTAACCTAACGGGTAATGACGGGGCCCCGTGGCGAATGCGAATGGCATAAGCGTACGTCATATTTTGGTTGTTTTCTGCAATGGTAGGATTAAATGATGGGACGCATTAAAAGAACTAATGCAAGAATAACACGCATTAAAAGAACTAATGCAAGAAAATAAACCAAGTAAAAGTCGTTGGAACACTTTCGAAAAACCACTCGGTTCTTTTCAAAACTAACTTTTAAATGCGGAGCTGGAGCCACTCCTTTTAAAAGCTATTTCGTTCCTTCGATTATATCAAGTTCACTACGTTTAAGGTTTCGCAAAATCCATTCGTAGCCCTCCGTCGTTTCGTATGAATATTCAATAGTATTCAAGCTATGTTTGTTGACCTTCGTCAAGGCATAGTGATTGGTAGCTGTTGGGTGTTCATATGTAGCATAGATAGATGCGTTGGTTTGGGATAGTCGTATTATCTTGTTGACCTTCGTCAAGGGTATATACGGGTGGGTTCAAATTAACCTGGATAATGACGGGTAGAACTTGACATGTGACTTATGATTTGTTGACTTTCGTCAAGGTCATAAGAGCATGGGGCAAAAATCCACATCGGGGGTTTCAAAAGAACTGAAACTTGCTAGCACTGAATACCATTTGGAGTGTGATGATTCTGGTAGGATTCCTTCAGTTTTGTCACACAATGATATTTGGATCCCGATCCTACTGTGAGTATATGCTACTCCTCGGAAAATTTCTCACTTAACGATCAATGCTATAAACCAAGTAGGTGTCTAGAAAGGTGTTAGCGGGGCTACGCCCCCAGGGAAAAGAGGTTCTTAAATTAAGGAACTTCGCGAAAGCGTTGGATAACCTCCCTCGAAGTACCGGCACCAGCCTGGCTGAACAGTTAAGCAAGAATTGTACGGTGAGATTGATCCTGACTAATACTTCCTTTTTGGTTTGAGGAGGGATTCGAGAGACAGTGGGAGCCATCCTATTTAGACAAATTAAAAACCAATCTAAACTTGCAAGAGCATTATGCTGAGTGTATTCTTCTCTCTCTTAATTGCAGCGACCCTGTGACCGTACCTAGGTTACATCTAGATAATAAAATGACTGAACCTGACTGTTATGACTGGCAAAGGTCTGTCAAGATGTCCATTGCCCATGACAAGCTGGGACACCTCTTAACTAATCAAACCCCTGCCACCTCAGGTCCAGTTTCCCCTGTCACGGATGTTTACATCCGCAGGACATCGGACAAGGATTGTGCGAAAGCCAAGTGCCTCGTGTTAGCCTCAGTTGATGGTGCAAACCAGAGGCAGCACGAGAAGATGGACTCAGTTTCTATCTTCCTCCATAACAAAGTTTTATATGGAGAGGAATCTCGTATCGCAAGATATGAGACCTCGAATGAATTGCTTCAAGCGAGATTGGCTGTCGGGTCATCTGTAAGGGGCAACGTCCTTACAGAGACCAGCTATTTTGAGCTCACGGACCTGGAGACCACGTTGGAGAATGGGTCAAGTACTGACTTAATTCTATTGTCCCTGCCCTCTGCTTATACCCTGAAGGAAACCAGGGAAGAAGAAGAAGGAAAAGGAAGGTCAAAAGTTTCGGGACTGGATATGGTTAAAGAGGGTCATTCCTATTGTAACGGGAATGAACATTGGCAGAAGGATTGCAGGGCTTGCAAAGCCAGTAGCCAGAATTCGAAGCATGTTGTGGCTTCAGCTTCGAGTGTGTTTGTAATTGAGAACTGTATGTCAGTTAACCCTACTTCCTGGGTATTGGATACCGGATCAGGATCTCATATCTGTAATTCGTTACAGGCTCTGAGAAACCGTAGGGTTATCAGGAAAGGTGATATGACTCTCAGGGTTGCTAACGGAATGAGCATGGATGCTGAATCCGTAGGGGAATATTATCTTGGACTGACAACTGGGCAGATATTGATTTTGCGTAACTGTTTGTATATACCAGATGCAACTTGTAATATCATATCTGTATCCTTACTTTCTAAGGAAGGATATGAATTTACTTTTGTAAGCGATGTAGTACATATCCACCTAAATCAAGTTCTGATTGGGTCAGGTACATTACAGAATGGAATATACGTGTTAAATCAAGCCCAGATTTTCAGTGTCCAGAACACACTTAAAAGAAAGTCTCCGGAAACAAATCAGGCTTTCTTATGGCATTGTAGACTGGGTCACATTAATGAGACACGATTAACTAAGTTACATAGAGAAGGGTACTTGAAACCGTTCGAGTATCAGTTTTATGCCACTTGTTAATCTTGTCTCATGGGAAAGATGACAAAGACTCCGTTCACTGGACGCGGAGAAAGAGCGAGCGAGCTCTTGGGACTCATACACAGTGATGTGTGTGGTCCAATGTCTACACATGTGCGAAGTGGTTATTCATACTTCATTACTTTCACAGATGATTTCTCTAGGTATGGACATGTCTTCTTAATGAAGCACAAATCCGAGGCCTTAACGGCAAAAGTATCAAGATTCTAAGATCGGATCGAGGTGGAGAATACTTGAGTGCCGAGTTTCTGGGCTACTTAAAAGAGAATGGAATTCTCTCTCAACTTACTCCTCCATACACACCACAACACAACGGTGTATCGGAAAGGCGGAATCGGACCCTATTGGATATAGTTCGTTCCATGATGAGTAAGGCTGAGTTACCGCGATCTTTCTGGGGTTATGCACTAGAAGCAGCTGCATATCTCTTGAACAAGGCTCCAACCAAGACTGTGCCTACCACCCCATATCAGATGTGGAGTGGGAAGAAACCCTGTCTTAAATATCTTAAGGTATGGGGATGTCCAGCTTTTGTAAAAAAGCAGCATGCGGACAAGCTCGAGGCACGCTCAGTACTGTGTAAGTTTGTGGGATACCCAAAGAACTCCAGGGGGTATCTTTTCTATTCCGCAGAAGAACAAAAAGTTTTTGTTTCTCCGCATGCCCACTTCTTGGAAACTGAATTTTTGGAAAATCAGATAAGTGGGGGCGCAATAGAACTGGAAGAAATTCCAGAACCACAAGCTGTTACTGAAAGCTTGGATGAACCAAACGGTTCAGGAGAACCGGACAATCCTACGCCGCTCCGCAGAAGTAGTAGGCAGTCTCATCCGCCCGAGAGATACTTCGGTTTTCTCATAGACGGGGATAGAGAGGATTGCACAGTTAATTATGATGAGCCTACTAGCTTCCAGCAAGCCGTTAAGAGCGGTGACTCAGTAAAATGGCTGGATGCAATGCGGACCGAGATGGAGTCCATGTACACCAACAAAGTTTGGACTTTGGACTTTGCTCCAGAAGGGGTAAAACCCGTAGGCTGCAAATGGATCTTCAGAAAGAAGATTGGTGTAGATGGGCAGGTTGAAACCTATAAAGCTAGGCTCGTTGCAAAGGGATTTCATCAAAGACCTGGTTTGGACTATGATGAGACCTTTTCTCCGGTAGCCATGCTTAAATCCATTCGGATCCTTCTTGCTATTGCTGCCTTCCACGATTATGAGATCTGGCAGATGGACGTAAAGACGGCTTTCCTAAATGGAAATTTGGAAGAGTGCGTCTATATGGATCAGCCAGAGGGATTCATTCAGAGTGGGAACAGCGGTAAAGTGTGCAAGTTGCTCAAGTCCATCTATGGACTCAAGCAGGCATCGCGGAGTTGGAACACCTGCTTTGATGATACTGTCAAAGAATTTGACTTTGTCAAAAACCCAGATGAACCATGCATTTACAGTAAAATTGTAGGGAGAAATGTGGTATTCCTCGTCTTGTACGTCGATGACATTCTCCTAATAGGAAATGATATTCCTATGCTACAGTCAGTCAAAGGATTCTTGTCACAGAGGTTCTCCATGAAGGACCTGGGCGATGCCAACTACATTCTGGCGATCCAGATCTATCGTGATAGATCTAAGAGGATGTTGGGACTTTCACAGTCAAGGTACATCGACACCATACTGAAACGATTCAGTATGGAAGATTCCAAGCGCGGTAATCTACCGGCTTGTCACGGAATCACCCTCTCCAAAGAGATGTCTCCCAAGACTGATTTGGAAAGGGCTCGCACGTCATCAATACCCTACGCATCTGCGGTAGGCTCTATTATGTATGCGATGTTATGTACCAGACCAGATGTAGCATACGCATTGAGCGTTGTAAGCCGTTATCAGTCGAACCCAGGGGAGAAACACTGGATAGCAGTAAAGAACATTCTCAAGTACCTGAGAAGGACTAAGGAGATGTTCTTGGTGTATGGCGGAAAAGACCTCCAGATTGAGGCCTTTGCTGACTCCAGCTTCCAGAGTGACAAGGATGACTCCAAGTCCATGTCGGGTTATGTCTTTACCCGCAATGGAGGGGCGGTTTGCTGGAAGAGTTCCAAGCAGGAAACCGTTGCTGACTCAACCATGGAAGTGTAGTACATAGCTTCTTGCGATGCCGCAAAGGAAGCTGTCTGGATGAAGAAGTTCCTCACGGAACTTCAGGTGGTTCCTACCAGTGTTGATCCAATACCGCTGTATTGTGACAACAACGGCGCTATAGCTTTATCAAAGGAACCCATGCCCCATCAGAAGTCCAGGCACATTTTGAGGCGGTTCCACCTGATCAGGGAGATCATTGATCGACGGGAGATCGAGGTAAAGAGAGTAAATTTAGAAGATAACACAGCAGATCCACTCACGAAGGCCCTACCCCAGACTCAGTTCGAGCGGCTAATCGAGATGATAGGTCTTCGATACGCCAGTATATGGCCTTAGTGCAAGTGGGATATTGTTAGTGTATATGCCCTAGAGGCCATTACTGTATCATACTAGTTTGTATATTACTTGATGGAAGCTTGGGATATTCACCTTGTATAAACAATCTTGCTCAAAATAGTAGTATGCTACTTGGTTTGTTTCTACTTCAATGTGTACATGTGTTTATTTTAGTATATCACCTATACACATTAGTGGAGCCCTTAGGATCTTTGCTTGATTACTAGCGTTGTGATGGCAGTCACACTAGTGGGGGCTGGGTAATCTATAAGCACATCCTTATGCAGGTCCCTAGTCGCAGGACTATCGAGACTGGGCATCGATACTCCGGAGTAGACTAGCGCATGCGCTTCTCATCCCAGAGTGGGAGATGGTCTGTCCCACAGCCATCAGTACGTCATACTGGAGATAGTATGCGGGTGCTCGTTGGGTTACGAGTACACTGGACATGACTCGTCGGGAACTGACCGGTTGGTATTATATCTATCGTCAGTTATCAGTTCCCAGGTGGCATGAATACAGCTTAGTCCGCTGACTTGACACTGTCACTTCGCCTCGAGTGTGTTCCCACTGTACTTTGATTACTACCCTACCACGGCTCAAAAGAGTCGTGCAAACAGGTGGTAGTTGGGTGCAGTCCCGGAGCACTTGGAGGCAGTGACGGTTAGACAGGATTCGTCTCTCCCGGTAATGGGGGTTGACATCGCGCTGTGTCTAGGAGAGCTATTACACGAGTAGTCCCTGGCCAGGGCAATCGAGATATACCGGTAGGCTTCCAGTGTTATCTCAGGGTGTTTTGGGCTTCACTCCGACACGACTTGTACCGCTATTAGGGGACTGACGTTTACCGCCCCCCTAGGCCCGCCATGCGATGTATCAGGCGAACAGACCGGACTGTACGGAGACTATCACATTCAAGCTCAGTAGGAGTTCAGATGGGTTTCACCTCATCAGTCTTCTTGTCGGCATCTACCTAGGGACCGTTACGCACAGCTAGTGCCGCTTGCGGTCTGTGGTTAAACCCACTGCCAGCGTAGTGTCAAGTCTTTAGAGTCCCACACAGAAAGCTATTCTCTTTTAGGCAAAAGAGTAGAGGTCGCATGGTTTTGCGACAGGTCGCATGGTTTTGCGACAGGGTTCGGTCACATCCGTGCACTTGTGCACGTACAGTGTCCGGACAGTTAACACTAGCGGGCTTTGGTTTAAGCCAGATCCTAGTGTACGTTTTGGGATTGGTTTTATCCAGTATGTATTCGTGTTCCTCAGAACGCGGATGCGGGTGTGTATGCAGAGTTGACGGAGAGACAGAGACAGAGGATTCTCATTAGGGTTGTTGACTGTTGACTGTTGACTATTGACTTTTTGCTCAACCCTAATGAGAATATGATATATATATATGTATAATTAGCAATAATATTAATTAAGTATTATAGTGACATGGTTGTTGAGGGGTTGACTTTGTTGACTTGTTGACTTTGTTGACCGGTTGACTAGGTTGGACTAGTTGACCATCATCATCACAATGGTTGTCATTTTCATGCAAAGACTTTTGCTTGCTTGTTGTGGTTTGCATAATGAGTGCATGAAAATGATATTGCCTTTGACATGATATGAACCATCACATAATACTTGATTGACATTATGGCTCATGATGCTTTTGGATTATGAGAGGGTGAAAGAGAAAAGAGAGGCTCATTCTTTCATTGTCTTTCTCTCTCTTGGTTTTGAGCTCTCTCATCCTCTTGCTCTCACCCTCTTCCTCTTGCTCTCTCTCTCTTGTCTATGGTTCACTTGTCTCATGTGTTGAGAAGCAAGAATCATAGAGAAAATCCCATAACACTCTCCTCTACTCACTCTAGTTCACAAGATTTAGCAAACCTAGTGAACTAGTTTCTTCAAAGTTCGAAAAAGAAGCCAAAGGTAGAAGCTTTCGGGTGGATCGATCTTCGGCGCAAGCAGACGACGGGGTGAAGCCAATCCGTACACCATCAAGAGATGAAGACGAAGGAGTTCAAGAAAGAAAGGTATAACCCTCTAACCGAGTAGTTAACAACTCCTAGTTAGGATGTTAGTTAGATGTTTAACAAAGATCCGGTTTTGAGTCCATGTTACCGCCTCTAGAAAATTGTTTTTCACCAAATTCCGCATGCCCGAAAGTACCGGGAGAGGTAGCATGGACTTACATGCCTCACATGTGGCACCGCTGAACTACCATAAACCCTAGGGTTTAGTGGCGGTTCTGACGGTCACATAATCGAGTTAAGGTTTCGTTCTTCTAGAGGGTTCACAGAATCGCTTGCATGATTTTCTGAAAGTTTTAAACTAAGGAAAAATCCAACACTTGGAAAAATTTCTAGCAAGGGAAAAAATGAGTTATTGATATCCGTTCGAACTTTTTAACACCGTCTAAATAACCCGAAAACAAACTAGAATTACGAATACGAAACACTCCGAATTGCCTCTGTAAAAAGATAACATCATATGCAAATTTAGCAAAAACAAACAACACCTGAAATACCAAAACCCAGAGCATGGAACACAGTAGAAATTTCAACCAAGAATTCCCTAAAAAACCGACCAGGCCGGTTTTTGTACCAATGTGCTCGGCCAAATTCCGAGGGGAAGTGTTAAAATTTCTACGGTGTTCATATTGTATCACATAGAACATTCTGCAGTTGTTTTAAAAAAAATTTGACACCTGGAAAAATTCAACAGAAACTAGGGTTTTGACACGGGTGTTTCGGAGTTGTTTTGGTTTCGTAATCCTACACTTATCCGTCTAATTCTCTAGCTAGGCTCTGATACCACTTGAGGGTTGTCTAGCACGGCAGCAAGGTTTCGGGTGGCATCATCTATGCCATTTTAAAAAAAATTTCCGTTCTATCTAACCCTAACCCTAGATCTTTAACTAAAGAATCATACGGAATCGAAATGCAAACTCTTTACAACTAAGTGATAGGGATTACAACCTTTGTAGTCCGTTCCTTCGCTTCAATAGCTCCTTGTTGTGGTCCCTTCGCTGCGATCATCATGCTCCCGGACTCTTGAGAGGCTCCATGAAGCGAATGATGCATCCTTGCTTGAAGTCTTCACTATCCAAGATGATCTACCTTGAGGAGTCACAAACCCAAGCTATCTCTTCACTAATTAGGGATTAGTGAAGCCAACACACTAATCTATATGGCTAGTATAAAAGAGGATGATGAAGTAGGAATTTTGCTCTCTTTTGTTTTCTTTTTCTCACAATCTTTCATCACCAAGGAAAAAATCTAGCAAGCTTTTTTGAGAGCAAGAAGAAGATGAAGTGATGAAAGAAATGAATAATTGTTGAGGTTAGAAATGTAACTAAGGGTTAAGCATGTCATGGTTAACCCTTGTAGAGAATTGACCATGGGAAAGTGGTTAGGGTTAGGTTAACAAATATCTTAGAAATATCAAGAGAGTGGACTAAGTCAACAAGAAAAATATCTCAACATTAATCCACAATTTGAATTATCTAAAACAAATAAAAACCTAACCCTAATTACAAAACATGGTGTAGTTCTCATAAACCCTAGTTGCATGTATAACCTAACATGTTACAATTATACATATCACATATATATAATTTTGTAACAAAAGAAGAGAATACATTTAACATATATCACATACATATTAATGTATCCTAAGTGAGAAAAAGAATTGCTTAAGTAGGCTTATATTAGTTAATGTAATGTAATATATCACATATATAATTATATATTAAATTATTAAATCAATACTTGATTTAATAATCCGGCTATATTACATATAACCGACTAATATATTATGTATCAATTTATCGAATCAACACTAGATCCGATAACCCGGCTATATCACATATACCCGGCCGATATCTTATATCATGAGAATAGAATACGGTATCACATATCGTATTAATCTCGGTCCCGCACATAACACATATGTGCTCCTATACCGTTTCGCCTGAGCCAGGAAACCTCTGTGTAGGACTCTAAAGACTCGTCAATACGCTGGCAGTAGGTGATGATCATATCAAACACCCACAAGCTGCAAGCGGTCAGCTAAACGTAACAGCCACCCGGTTATTGAGCAATCAGAAGATCTACAAGCAAGCCTGCACACACTCTTGTGAATCCAATCAGTAACACTACCGTACAGTCCGGTCTCTTCGTCTGATGTGTCGTATATCCAGTTTAGGGGTGGTAAACGTCAGACCCCAGTAACCGATAAGTCGTGTCGATGTGAGGCTTATAACGGGTCGAGAAACTACTGATAACACTTACCAGTAGATCTCCATATCAGCCCTGACCAGGGACTTCCAGTTATAGCCAATCGAGTACAACGCAACATCAACCCCCAATACCGGGAGAGACGAAACCCCTCCTATCGCTCATTGCCTCCATGTGATTCGGGACTGTACCCAAAAGCCACTGTTTTACACGTTCTCATGAACGTGGTAAGGTAGAAATCAAAGCACAGTGGGAATCACACAAGACTCTATGACGATCTCGGGTCTATAAACTAACCTGTACCAGTGTCAACAGAGAACTGCTATCTGACGATAGGTATAATACCATCTAGGCGTTCTCGGCGATTCCGTTCAGTGTACCCAGTCTCCACTAAGCACCCGTACACCATCTTTGATGTCAAAGACCAATGGATGTGGGATCATCCATCGCCCATCATATGGGTCAAGATGCGTATATGCTAGTCTACTCTGGAGTATCGATGCCCTGTCTCGATACACCCTCGACCAGGAACAATTATAGGATGTACTCGTTGACTACCCTGGCCCCACTAGTATGATCTCCATCATAGTCCTAGTAGTCAAGTACATATCCCAAGGGCTTTATCAACATGTGAGAGCAAGACAGTAACACAATACAATTCAACATGTTAAGACAAAGTGAAACCAGATAGCATACTATCTTGTCGAGCAAGAAAGTCCTCTCTATATATATCCAAGCATCTACTACAATATACATCATATGTACAATAATGGCCTCTAGGGCATATACATAACTAACAGAGAAATCATCCGTAAAAGTAATGAGATAGGAATAACCACTTCATGCATCTGTAGATATTGGACTATACACGTCGCTGTGTATGAGTCCCAAGAGCTCGCTCTCTCTTACTCCGTGTCCAGTGAACGGGGTCTTTGTCATCTTTCCTATGAGACAAGATTGACAAGTTGCATAAGACTGATATTCGAACAGATCCAAATATCCCTCTCTATGTAACTTCGTCAACCATGTTTCATTGATGTTACCCAGTCTACAATGCCTTAAGAGAGCCTTATTTAATTCTGGAGACTTTCTTTTAAGTGTGTTTTGTACATTTGAAAACCTGAGCTTGATTCAATATATATTGTTCTCTAGTGTACTTGACCCAATCAAACTTTGATTTAGGTGGATGTGAACCACATCGCTTACAAACTAAACTTGGTACACACAAACAGTTACATAGAATCAATATCTATCCACTTGTCAATTCTAGGTGATATACCCTACGGATATAGCGTCCACGCTCATTCCGTTAGCAACCCTGAGAGTCATATCACCTGCTTTGATAACTCTATGGTTTCTCAAAGCCTGTAATGAATTACAGATATGAGATCCTGATCCGGTATCTAGTATCCAGGAAGTGGAGTAAATTGACAAACCATTTTCAATCACAAACACACCCGAAGTCGAAGCCACAACATGCTTCGGATCCTGGATTCTGGCTTTCCAAGCCCTGCATCCCTTCTGCCAATGCCCTTTCCCGTAACAATAGGAACATCCCTCCTTCCCTACTGTTAACCCCAAAACTTTTTGACACCGCCTTTCCTTTTTCTTCTACCTTTCCCTACTGTTAACAATAGGAACATCCCTGCCTTTCCCTTTTCTTCTACCTTATTGACACCGCCTATCGGCTTTGTGGAGGTCTTCTTCTTCTCACCCCTGGCATCCGCCTTAGATCTAGTAGAGGAAGATTCCCCAATAAGCAGAGCGGATGTCTCCCTGGTTTCTTTCAGGGTGCCCTCAACTGGAAGTATAACTTTCTTCCCCTAGGCTTAAGTAGGAGGTAGGGACTGTAGAATCAAGTCAGCATATGACTCGTTCTCCAATGTGGTCTCCAGGTCTGTGAGCTTTTTAATATAGCTAATCATTGTAGGGACGTGGTCCCCTACAGATGATCCAACAGCCAACCTCGCTTGAAGCAATTCCTTCGAGGTATCATATCTTGCGATACGAGATTGCTCTCTATATAAAACATTGTTATGGGGGAAGATGGAAACTAAGTCCATCTTCTCGTGCTGCCCCTGGTATACACCATCAACTGAGGCCAACACGAAGCACTTGGCATTCGCACTGTCCTTTTCCCTTGTCTTACGGATATCCTTATCCGCGACGGTGGAAACTTGACCTGGGATGGCGGGGGCTTGAGTAGTACTGAGGTGGTCCATCTTGTCATAGGTAATGGACATCTGGACAAACCTTTGCCAGTCATTATAGTATAACTCAGTCATTTTATTATCTATCTGTAACCTAATCTGGTCACCTGGTCGCTACAATTAGGAGAGAGAGAGAAGAATACACTCAGCATGATGCTCTTGCAAGTTTAGATTGGTTTTTAATTTATCTAAACAGGATGGCTCCCACTGTCCCTCGAATCCTTTCTCAAACCATAAAAGAAGAATCATTCAGGATAGATCTCACCGTACAATTCTTGCTTAACTATTCGGCCAGGCTAGTGTCGGTACTTTGAGGGAGGTTTTACAACGCTTTCGCGAAGTTCCTTAATTAAATAACCTCTTTTTCGTGGAGGCGTAGCCCCTCTAACACTGTTCTAGACACCTACTTAGTTTATAGCATTGATCGTTAAGTGAAAAAATCTCCCGAGGAGTAGCAGATACTCACAGTAGGATCGGGATCCAAATATCATTATGTGATAATGCTGAAGGAATCCTACCAACATTATCAAACTCCAAATGGTATGCAGCACTAGCAAGTTTCAGTTTCTTTAGAAACTCCCGATGTGGATTTTTACCCCATGCTCTTATGACCTTGACTAAGGCCAACAAATCATAAGTCACATGTTAAGTTCTACCCGTCATTGTCCAGGTTAATTTGAACCCACTCGTACATACCCTTGACTAAGGCCAACAAAGTAGTTCGACTGTCCCAAACCAACGCATCTATCTATGTAACATATGAATACCCAGCAGCTACCAATCACTATGCCTTGACTAAGGCCAACAAACATAGCTTGAATACTATTGAATATTTATATGAAATTGTAAGTCCATATTGCGACCCCCGGTACTTACGGGGAGGCGGAAACGGTATAAAAAACAAATTTTTATCGCAAGAGGCAACATGGACTAAACTAGGTCGGGATCGTGTCTAAACTAAACTAGCATACAAGCTAAAGAGTTTTAGCTACTCGGATGAAGGTTATACCTAAACTTGAACTCCTTCTTCTTCAAACCTTGTAGAGGTTGATGGTCCTTGCCTTGTAGCCTTCTTCCGTCGAAGATGGATCCACCTCGAAGGTTCTACCTTTGGGCTCTTCCTCGATCTTTGAGTGAACTAGGGTTTCCGGCTTGCTAAACCTTGATCCTAGAATGAGTAGAAAGTAACTAGGGGTTGTTTTTCTTTTCAAGGTGATGGATTCTCAACACATGAGAAGGGTTCACCTTGAGCTTGAGGAAGAAGAAGATGAAGAGAGGAGAGAGAAGCTAAATGAGATAATGAGCTAGGTTTTTCTTTCTTGCAACCATAATGCCAAAAGAAAAGAATTATCTAAATAATAATAATTCAAAATAAGAATAGTTGATGGTAATTTAGAATGACCACTATCATGCTTCTTTAAATGAAGTGTAAGCATGAATCAAGGAGGATCTTTCAAAGCATGATGGTGGTCAATGGTCAACAAGTCAACCAAGGTCAATAAGTCAACAATAATCAACCATAACATAATTCTCATTTAATTACTATTATTAATAGATAATTCATAAATCCATTAGGGTTTGGAAAAAGATAACTGTCAACTGTGCATACGCACCCGTTCCGAAACCCTAATGAAAAAACTCATCCTCCGCCTCAAGCAACTGTGCATACACACCTGCATTCTCGTTCCGAGAAACAAGAATACCGAGATATAAAAGCAACCCCCAAAACATATACCAGTATCTGGCTCAAACCAGAGCCTGCCAGTATAATCCGTCCGGACTCCAAACGTGCACTAGTGCGTGGATGAGAACGAACCCTGTCGCAAAACCATGCGACCTCTACTCTGTTTTGCCCAGAGGCGAATACCCTCTGTGTGGGACTCTAAAGACTCGGCACTACGCTGGCAGTGGGTTTAACCACAGACCGCAAGCGGCACTAGCTGTGCGTAACGGTCCCCAGGTAGATGCCGACAAGAAGGCTGACGAGGTGAAACCCCATCTGTACTCCTACTGAGTCTGAATGTGACAGTCTCCGTACAGTCCGGTCTGTTCGTCTGATACATCGCATGTCGGGCCTAGGGGGCGGTAAAACGTCAGTCCCCCAATAGCGGTACAAGTCGTGTCGGAGTGAAGCCCTAAACACCCTGAGATAACACTGGAACCTACCAGTATATCTCGCTTGCCCTGGCCAGGGACTACTCGTGTAATGGCTCTCCTAGACACAGCGCGATGTCAACCCCCAATACCGGGAGAGACGAATCCTGTCTAACCGGCACTGCCTCCAAGTGCTTCGGGACTGCACCCAACCACCACCTGTTTGCACGACTCCTTTGAGCCGTGGTAGGGTAGTGATCAAAGTGCAGTGGGAACACACTCGAGGCGAAGTGCTAGTATCAAGTCAGCGGACTAAGCTGTACTCATGTCACCTGGGAACTGATGACTGACGATAGGTATAATACCAGCCTGTCAGTTCCCGACGAGTCCTGTCCAGTGTACTCGTAACCTAACGAGCACCCGTATACTATCTCTAGTACGACGTACTGATGGCTGTGGGACAGACCATCTCCCACACTGGGATGAGAAGCGCATACGCTAGTCTACTCCGGAGTATCGATGCCCAGTCTCGATAGTCCTGCGACTAGGGACCTGTATAAGGATGTGCTTATAGATTACCCAGCCCCCACTAGTGCGACTGCCATCACAACGCTGGTAATCAAGCAAAGATCCTAAGGGCTCCACTAATGCGTATAAGTGATATAGTAAAATAAACACAAATACACATTGAAGTAGAAACAAACCAAGTAGCATACTACTATATTGAGCAAGATTGTTTATACAAGGTGAATATCCCAAGCTTCCATTAAGTAATATACAAACTAGTATGATACAGTAATGGCCTCTAGGTCATATACACTAACAATCTCCCACTTGCACTAAGGCCATGTACTGGCGTATCGAAGACCTATCATCTCGATCAGCCGCTCGAACTGAGTCTGGGGTAGGGCCTTGGTGAATGGATCTGCAGTGTTCTCTTCTGAAGCAACCCTCCGAACCTCGATCTCCTTGCGATCCACGATCTCCCTGATCAGGTGATACCGCCTCAAGATGTGCCTGGATCTCTGATGGGACCTGGGTTCCTTTGCTAAAGCTATAGCCCCATTGTTGTCGCAATACAGAGGTATTGGGTCAACAATGGACGGAACCACCTGAAGTACTTTTAAGAACTTCCTTATCCAGACAGCTTCTTTTGCGGCATCAGATGCAGCAATGTATTCCGCTTCCATAGTCGAGTCTGCAACGGTTTCCTGTTTGGAGCTCTTCCAACACACCGCTCCTCCATTGAGGGTAAAGACAAAACCCGACATGGACTTGGAATCATCCTTGTCACTCTGGAAGCTGGAGTCAGCAAAGGCCTCGATCTGGAGGTCTTTTCCGCCATACACCAAGAATATCTCCTTAGTCCTTCTCAGGTACTTGAGAATGTTATTTACCGCTATCCAGTGTTTCTCCCCAGGGTTTGACTGATACCGGCTTACCACACTCAGTGCATAAGCTACATCCGGTCTGGTACACAACATCGCATACATTATAGAGCCTACCGCAGAAGCGTAGGGTATAATAGACATGCGATCCCTCTCCAAATCAGTCTTGGGAGACATCTCTTTAGAGAGGGTGATCCCGTGACAAGCCGGTAGGTTACCGCGCTTGGAATCTTCCATACTGAATCTCTTCACTATGGTGTCGATGTACCTGGACTGAGAAAGTCCTAATATCCTCTTGGATCTATCACGATGGATCCGGATCCCCAGGATGTATGAGGCATCACCCAGGTCTTTCATGGAGAACCTGTGTGACAAGAACCCCTTGACAGATTGTAGCATAGGAATGTCATTTCCTATTAAGAGAATGTCATCCACGTATAAAACGAGGAATACTACAGTTCTCGCTACAAATCTACTATAGATGCATGGTTCATCTGGATTTTTGATAAAGTCAAATTCCTTGACCGTCTCATCAAAACAGATGTTCCAACTCCGCGATGCCTGCTTTAGTCCATAGATGGACTTAAGCAACTTGCACACCTTTCCGCTGCTCCCACTCTGAATGAAACCCTCTGGCTGATCCATATAGACACACTCCTCTAAATTTCCATTTAGAAAAGCGGTCTTTACGTCCATCTGCCAAATCTCATAATCGTGGAAGGCAGCAATGGCAAGAAGGATCCGAATGGATTTCAGCATAGCCACTGGAGAAAAGGTTTCGTCATAGTCCAAGCCAGGTCTTTGACGGAAACCCTTTGCTACAAGTCTAGCTTTATAGGTCTCAACCTGTCCATCTACACCAATCTTCCTTTTGAAGATCCACTTGCATCCTACGGGTTTTACCCCGTCTGGAGCAATGTCCAACGTCCATACTTTGTTGGTGTACATGGACTCCATTTCGGTCCGCATTGCATCCAGCCATTTTACCGAGTCAACGCTCTGAACGGCCTGCTGGAAGCTAGTAGGCTCATCATAATCTATGATGCAATCCTCTCGATCCCCGTCTATGAGAAAACCGTAGTATCTCTCGGGCGGATGAGACTGCCTACTACTCCTGCGGAGCGGCGTAGGAATGTCCTGTTCATTTTGAACCCTCTGGTTCCTCCAAGCTTTCAGTAATAGCTCGTGGTTCTGGAATTTCTTCCAGTTCTACTGTGCTCCCACTTATCTGGTTTTCCAAAAACTCAGTTTCCAAGAAGTAGGCATGACGAGAAACAAGAACTTTTTGTTCCTCTTCACAGTAGAAGAAATATCCCTTGGAATTCTTTGGATATCCCACGAACTTACACTGTACTGAGCGTGCCTCGAGCTTGTCCGCATGCTGCTTTTTAACAAAAGCTGGACATCCCCATGTCTTAATGTGCTTAAGATAGGGTCTCTTCCCACTCCACATTTCATATGGTGTGGTAGGCACAGTCTTAGTAGGAACTCGGTTCAAAAGGTACGCAGCTGATTCTAGCACATACCCCCAGAATGATCGCGGTAACTCAGCGTTGCTCATCATGGACCGTACCATATCCAATAGGGTTCGGTTCCGTCTCTCCGATACACCGTTGTGTTGCGGAGTGTATGGAGGAGTAAGCTGAGAGAGAATTCCGTTCTCTTTTAAATAATTCAGGAACTCGGCACTTAAGTATTCTCCACCTCGATCCGATCTTAGAATCTTGATACTTTTGCCGGTCTGTTTCTCTACTTCATTCTTATATTCCTGGAATTTTTCAAAGGCCTCGGACTTATGTTTCATTAAGAAGACATAACCGTACCTTGAGAAATCATCCGTAAAAGTAATGAAGTAAGAGTAACCGCTTCGCGCATGTGTAGACATTGGACCGCACACGTCGCTGTGTACGAGTCCCAAGAGCTCGCTCGCTCTTTCTCCGTGTCCAGTGAACGGAGTCTTTGTCATCTTTCCCATGAGACAAGATTCACAAGTGGCATAAGACTGATACTCGAACGGATCCAAGTATCCTTCTTTATGTAACTTAGTCAACCATGTCTCATTGATGTGACCCAGTCTACAATGCCATAAGAAAGCCTGATTGATATCTGGAGACTTTCTTTTGTGTGTATTCTGGACATTGAAAATCTGTGGTTTGTTCAATATGTATATACCATTGCTCAGTGTACCTGACCCAATCAGAACTTGATTAAGGTGAATGTTTACAACATTACTTACAAACGCAAATTCATAACCTTCTTTAGAAACCAAAGATACAGATATGATATTACAAGTTGCGTTGGGTACAAAAAAGCAATTACGCAAAACCAAAACATGCCCATCTGACATTCCCAGGTGATAGTCCCCCACGGCTTTAGCATCCATGCTAGCTCCGTTCGCAACTCTGAGGGTCATGTCACCTGCCTTCAAAAACCTACGGTTTCTCAACGCCTGCAAAGAATTACAGATATGAGATCCTGATCCGGTATCCAATACCCAGGAAGTAGAGTTTATAGAAAGACAGTTTTCAATAACATACACACCTGAAGCTGAAGCCGCAACCTGCTTCAGTTCCTGTGTCTTGGCTTTCCAAGCCCTGCAATCTTTCTTCCAGTGTCCACTCTTATGACAATAGAAGGATTCTTCTTTACCCACAAGCTTCCCCGCAATCTTTGTTGCCAATTCTTTTCCCTTCGTACCCACTTTAGTAACACCGCCTCTTGGTTTGGCGAGGGCTTTCCTCCTCTTTCCCTTGGCTTTCGCCTTGGACCTAGAGGAAGAAGATCCTCCTACAAACAAAGCGGGTGTTTCCCTACCCAACTGTAGGGTGCCCTCTGCGCTCCTCAGCATGTTGAGGAGTTCTGAAAGTTCAACTTCCTTTTCTTGCAAGTTGAAATTCAGTATGAACTGGGCGTAAGTGGATGGAAGGGACTGGAGAATTATATCCGTATAGAGTTCACTGTCCAACGTGGTCCCAAGTTCCGCGAGCTCCTCAGTGTAGCCAATCATCTTAAGCACGTGGTCCGCTACCGATGATCCGACGGCCAATTTTGTCGAAAACAACTTCTTCGACACTTCGTATCTTGCGATACGAGACTGCTCTCCATACAGTTCTTTTGTATGAAGAAATATGGATTCCAAATCCATATTCTCGTGCCTCCTCTGATGTTCGTTGTCCATCGAGGCAAGTACGAGGCACCTGGCCTTCGCGCTGTCAATCTCCCAAGTCTTATGGATTTCCTTATCCGCGACGCTGGAGGTGGGACCTGGGACGGGGGGAGCTTTGGTGGTAAGAAGATACCCCAGCTTGTCGTAAGTGATTGCCAACTTGACATTCCTGAGCCAATCTTTGTAGTTTGGCCCTGTCAATATGTTTTTATCTAGAATCAACTTAAGTCCAGTCATTTTGATTTGGTCGCTGCAGGGGGGAGAGAAGGAACACTTTAGCACGATGCTCTTGCAAGTTTAGAATGGTTTTTAATTTGTCTAAACAGGATGGCTCCCACTGTCTCTCGAATCCCTCCTCAAACCACAAAGGAAGAATTAGCCGGGATCAATCCCACAGTGCAATACTTGCTTAACCGTTCAGCCAGGCCAGTGTCGGTACTTCGAGGGAGGTTTTCCAACGCTTTCGCGAAGTTCCTTAATTAAATAACCTCTTTTCCCTGGGGGCGTAGCCCCGCTGACACCTTTCTAGGCACCTACTAGGTTTATAGCATTGATCCTCTAGTGAGAAATTTCCCGAGGAGTAGCATATACTCACAGTAGGATCGGGATCCAAATATCATCGCGTGACGAAACTGAAGGAATCCTACCAGAATCACCACACTCCAAATGGTATGCAAATCTAGCAAGTTTCAGTACTTATGAAACTCCCGATGTGGATTTTTGCCCCATGCTCTTATGACCTTGACTTTGGCCAACAAATCATAAGTCACATGTCAAGTTCTACCCGTCGTTCTCCAGGTTAATTTGAATCCACCCGTATCTACCCTTGACTTTGGCCAACAAGGCAGTACGACTGTTCCAAACCAACGCATCTATCTATGCTGCATATGAATACCCAATAGCTACCAATCACTATGCCTTGACTTTGGCCAACAAACACAGCTTGAATACTATTGACTATTCATGTGAAACGACGGAGGGTTACGAATGGTTTTGGCGAAACCGTGAACGTAGTGAACTTGATATAATCGATGGAACGAGATAGCTTTTAGAAGGAGTGGCTCAAGCTCCGCATTTAAAAGTTAGTTTTGAAAAGAACCGAGTGGTTTTTCGAAAGTGTTCCAACGACTTTAGCTTGGTTTATTATCTTGCATTAGTTCTTTTAATGCGTGATATTCTTGCATTAGTACTTTTAATGCGTCCCATCATTTAAATCCTACCATTGCAGAAAACAACCAAAATATGACGTACGCTTATGCCATTCGCATTCGCCACGGGGTCCCGTCATCACTCGTTAGGTTACTTAACTAACGACAGAGCGGGGGCTGGGCTAGCGCGGCTGTAAAACATAAGCAACGCCTAAATAGAAAGCAATGATAGACATTACAGATCACAGATGAATACATTGGATATACTAGCAATCCGCAATCCTTTCGAGCCTGAAACGAAAAGCGGATAACACGGTCCCGGTGAATAGCCAATACCCCACCCAAGACCCCTACGGGTGCGGCAAACTACCCACCAAGTACCCGGCAGTTTGTGCACCCCTCCATGGGTCTATCCTAGGAGCAAAAACAGTAAAAAGAATTATACAATGACGGCTACAACCTCGACCCGGTTGTGCGGCCAAACAAATAATAATTATTACATCAATTTACATTTACAATGAATGAAAGAAAAACAAAAGCTCATCTCACATCCACCCCGGCTATTCACCCGCGACAGTCCAACACATTCATATACACATTCCAATATCAAACACAGATCATGTATAACCCCGACTAATCGTCTTATAGCGATTAGCCGACGTTCAATACATGCAAGCATCACAGATATAACCATCATAGTCAAAGTGCAGTGAAGTTCGGAAAAATACGGAATTATAGGACCCCAAAAGCAAATTTCTGTTCTGGAAAATCTGGGCACATATAATATATTTTAAAAATCCCAAAACCAACACACAAACACACTGCACGAAAAACGATGCACAGAAGACGACAAACCGCGGCGCTTCCGCGGCAGATGCCTAGCTCGTGCGGCGGAAGGGCGGCGGTTTGAACGAATTACTGTGTCGTTTTTCTTGGGTGTTCTTACAAAACCCTGAGCCGAATTTACAAGTATAAAGTTTTTCATTTAGAGCAGAAAAAAATTTAATAGCAACTTAGGGTTTTGTTTTTCCGGTTTTGTGACTTTTTCGGTTCCGAACTTCGTACACTTCACTACCAAGCTAGTTTAAGTTTAACCTGGCTCTGATACCACTGTAAGTCCATATTGCGACTCCCGGTACTTACGGGGAGGCGGAAACGGTATAAAAAACAAATTTTTATCGCAAGAGGCAACATGGACTAAACTAGGTCGGGATCGTGTCTAAACTAAACTAGCATACAAGCTAAAGAGTTTTAGCTACTCGGATGAAGGTTATACCTAAACTTGAACTCCTTCTTCTTCAAACCTTGTAGAGGTTGATGGTCCTTGCCTTGTAGCCTTCTTCCGTCGAAGATGGATCCACCTCGAAGGTTCTACCTTTGGGCTCTTCCTCGATCTTTGAGTGAACTAGGGTTTCCGGCTTGCTAAACCTTGATCCTAGAATGAGTAGAGAGTAACTAGGGGTTGTTTTTCTTTTCAAGGTGATGGATTCTCAACACATGAGAAGGGTTCACCTTGAGCTTGAGGAAGAAGAAGATGAAGAGAGGAGAGAGAAGCTAAATGAGATAATGAGCTAGGTTTTTCTTTCTTGCAACCATAATGCCAAAAGAAAAGAATTATCTAAATAATAATAATTCAAAATAAGAATAGTTGATGGTAATTTAGAATGACCACTATCATGCTTCTTTAAATGAAGTGTAAGCATGAATCAAGGAGGATCTTTCAAAGCATGATGGTGGTCAATGGTCAACAAGTCAACCAAGGTCAATAAGTCAACAAAAATCAACCATAACATAATTCTCATTTAATTACTATTGTTAATAGATAATTCATAAATCCATTAGGGTTTGGAAAAAGATAACTGTCAACTGTGCATACGCACCCGTTCCGAAACCCTAATGAAAAAACTCATCCTCCGCCTCAAGCAACTGTGCATACACACCTGCATTCTCGTTCCGAGAAACAAGAATACCGAGATATAAAAGCAACCCCCAAAACATATACCAGTATCTGGCTCAAACCAGAGCCTGCCAGTATAATCCGTCCGGACTCCAAACGTGCACTAGTGCACGGATGAGAACGAACCCTGTCGCAAAACCATGCGACCTCTACTCTGTTTTGCCCAGAGGCGAATACCCTCTGTGTGGGACTCTAAAGACTCGGCACTACGCTGGCAGTGGGTTTAACCACAGACCGCAAGCGGCACTAGCTGTGCGTAACGGTCCCCAGGTAGATGCCGACAAGAAGGCTGACGAGGTGAAACCCCATCTGTACTCCTACTGAGTCTGAATGTGACAGTCTCCGTATAGTCCGGTCTGTTCGTCTGATACATCGCATGTCGGGCCTAGGGGGCGGTAAAACGTCAGTCCCCCAATAGCGGTACAAGTCGTGTCGGAGTGAAGCCCTAAACACCCTGAGATAACACTGGAACCTACCAGTATATCTCGCTTGCCCTGGCCAGGGACTACTCGTGTAATGGCTCTCCTAGACACAGCGCGATGTCAACCCCCAATACCGGGAGAGACGAATCCTGTCTAACCGGCACTGCCTCCAAGTGCTTCGGGACTGCACCCAACCACCACCTGTTTGCACGACTCCTTTGAGCCGTGGTAGGGTAGTGATCAAAGTGCAGTGGGAACACACTCGAGGCGAAGTGCTAGTATCAAGTCAGCGGACTAAGCTGTACTCATGTCACCTGGGAAATGATGACTGACGATAGGTATAATACCAACCTGTCAGTTCCCGACGAGTCCTGTCCAGTGTACTCGTAACCTAACGAGCACCCGTTTACTATCTCTAGTACGACGTACTGATGGCTGTGGGACAGACCATCTCCCATACTGGGATGAGAAGCGCATACGCTAGTCTACTCCGGAGTATCGATGCCCTGTCTCGATAGTCCTGCGACTAGGGACCTGTATAAGGATGTGCTTATAGATTACCCAGCCCCCACTAGTGCGACTGCCATCACAACGCTGGTAATCAAGCAAAGATCCTAAGGGCTCCACTAATGCGTATAAGTGATATAGTAAAATAAACACAAATACACATTGAAGTAGAAACAAACCAAGTAGCATACTACTATATTGAGCAAGATTGTTTATACAAGGTGAATATCCCAAGCTTCCATTAAGTAATATACAAACTAGTATGATACAGTAATGGCCTCTAGGGCATATACACTAACAGAAATGACGGAGGGCTACGAATGGTTTTGGCGAAACCGTGAACGTAGTGAACTTGATATAATCGAAGGAAACTGATAGCTTTTAAAAGGAGTGGTTTAAGCTCCGCATTTAAAAGTCTGCTTTTTTAAAATAACCTAGTGGTTTTAAAATTTGTTCCAACGATTCAGCTTTGGTTTGTTTGCTTTGCATTAATTTAATGCAGTCCTATCAATTAACCTACCATTGAAGAAAAAAACGAAAATACAACATACGCTTATGCCATCCGCATTCTCCACGGGCCACGTCATCACCCGTTAGGTTATTTAACTAACGACAGAGCGGGGGCTGGACTAGCACGGATTCAAAACATAAGCAACGTATATTATATAATACATATATAATAATATCCATTCGTCAGATACAATGATAGGCATTCCACATCCCAGATGAACACATTGGATATGCTAGGAATTCCGCGTTTCGTTTGAGCCTGTAACGAAAGACGGATTCCACGGTCGTGATGAATAGCCAAACCCTACCCTAGACCCCTATGGGCGCGACAAAATACCCGCCAAATACCCAAAGTGAAGCAACCTCCTTCAACAAAGTGAGTAGGCCACTCGGCACTTCATAGTACTCGGTAGTTTTTGCACCCCACCTTGGGTCTATCCTAGGAGCAAAAACAGTAAAAGAAATAATACAACGGTGGATACAATCTCAACCCGGATGTGCCCCGCAAAAATAATATTACATCACTTTACAAATTTTACATCGATGAAAGAATGAAAACCTTCATCTCACATCCCCGGCTATTCATTCACGACGATCCAATAAGTTCATATACACAAACCATCACAACAACATCACAGATATGTGCAACCCCGACTAATCAACGTATAGCAATTAGTCAATGTTTCCAAACACATATATACAACACAGAGCTTATAAAGTAACTACAACATTAGAATTCTGCACGCAATTAGCAAACTTAAACAATTTTCCAAGACTTGAAAATCAAGTGAGCTAAAGTTCCAAAACCGATAGTTTTGAGCCAATCCGGGAGTCGAAACGAACTCGAAACCCGCCCGAATATTCGTGGAAGCTAAGACACAAGTATTACCGTCGAATGGGGGGCCTCGGGGGGGTACCCACCCCTGGGGGCCACCATAAGGTGGCCCCCAAAGGAAGGCAGACCTGAGAGCACCAATTCCTGGTGCTCTCGGGTCACCAGCCCCCAAGGCCACCAAGTGGTGGTCTTGGGGGGTGGTCTTGGGGGGTGGCCCCCCCAGGGTGTCCCTAGGGTGCGCACGCTTCACCCCGCGGCATCTCGGTTCAAACCGTGAGCCCGCGGGGTGCGCAAACAACTCAAAATATCAGTTTTGAAAACTGTTTTTGTCGACAGTTTTTCCGCGACAAAAAAAGCGGAATCCTAACATCTTTACAAGCTATCTAGGGTTTATGAGAGGCTCTGATACCACTATAAGTCGATGTCGTGCACCCCACGTGTTCGCAGGGAGGCAGAATTTGCAACAAATGATTTTTACGGGTTTCGCAACACCGACTAGAACGAAGGATCGTCCATAAACCCTAGCTAGCAAACTACATGAGGTTTAACTACTCAGAAAGAATGTTATACCACATGATACAAGTACTTCGGGTCTCCTCCGCTGTCCACCTCGTCGTCGTAGGCTCTAAGGATCGATCCGGATCATAGCTTCTTCGACGGCCTCCTCGAGTCAAAGACGATCCATCCGAGAGTCTATAGTCCAAGCTCTACCTCAAAACCGAGGTAACTAGGGTGACAAGATTTCTAAACTTGATGGCCTAGGTGATATAGAGTATGAAGATGGATTTATTTGTCTCTTGAAACCCTAGGATTCTCAACACATGAGAGCTTTTAGGGTTTTTATGTGAGGAAGAAGAAGAGAGCTAGCTTGAGGAAAGAGAAATAATTTTTGATATATGATAATGATAAAATGAGATGGCTACCTTGACTTGACTACAAGCATGGCATTAAAAATATCTCATCCAAAATATCTATTGCCACAAAATATTTCACAAGAAATATCTAGTCAAAGAGTAAAACCAAGTCAAGTGGTCGAACCAAGTCAAATGGTCAAACAAAGTCAAGTAGTCAAAACAAGTAGCCATGCCTTAATTATCATTTACAAAAATAACAAATACTTTCCTCCATCTCATAATTGTTTTAATCAAGTAAATGGTCAAAACCCTAATGAGTTGTCTCCTTCTATGCCCCTTTCATCCGTATATACATACCCGCATTCGTGTTCCGAGAAACACGAATACAAAGAGACGAAACCGATCCATCAATATAATACTAGGATCCGGCTTAAACCAAAGCCTACTAGTATTATCCTCCAGAACATCATACGCGCACAAGTGCACGTAAGTTATCGAAGCCCTGCCGTAAAACCATACGGCCTCTACACCTTTTGCCCGGTGCAGGAAAACTCTCTGTGTGGGACTCTAATGACTCGACACTACGCTGGCAGTGGGTTTAACCACAGGCCGCAAGCGGTACTAGCTGCACGTAATGGTCCCCAGGTAGATGTCGATAAGAAGGCCAATGAGGAAAACCCATCCGAACTCCTACTGAGCCTGAATGTGACAATCTCTGTACAGTTCAGTCTGTTCGTCTAAGAGTATCGCATATCGGGCCTAGGGGGCGGTAATCGTCAGACCCCTAATAGTGCAATAAGTCATGCCGGAGTGTAGCTCAAAACACCTTGAGAAACTACTGGAATACCTACCAGTAAATCTCGCTTGCCCTGGCCAGGGACTTTGTGTAATGGCTCTCCGAACACAGCACGATATCAACCCCCAATACCGGGAGAGACGCATCTTATCTAACCGCAACTGCCTCCAAGTGCTTCGGGACTACACCCAACTACTACCTGTTTGCATGACTCCTTTGAGCTATAGTAGGGTAGTAATCAAAGTACAGTGGGAACACACTCGAGGCGAAGTAGCAGTGTCAAGTCGACGACTAAGCTGTACTCATGTCCCTGGGAACTGCTACCCAACGATAGGTATAATACCAACCAACAGTTCCCGACAAGTCCTTTCCAGTGTACTCGTAACCTAACGAGCACCTGCATACTATCTCCAGTACGACGTACTAATGGCTGTGGGACAGACCATCTCCCCTGCTGATGAGAAGCGTATACACTAGTCTACTCCGGAGTATCAATGCCCCGTCTCGATAATCCTACGACTAGGGACCTGTATAAGGATGTGCTTGTAGATTACCCAGCCCCCACTAGTGTGACTGCCATCACAACGCTGGTAATCAAGCAAAGATCCTAAGGGCTCTACCAATATGTATAAGTGATATGCTAAGAAAACACATGCACATATTGAGGTAGAGACAAACCAGGTAGCATACTACCATTTTGAGCAAGACTGTTACTATATCCGTGTATATCCTAAGCTCCCATTAAGTAATATACAATCCAATACGATACAATAATGGCCTCTAGGCTATATATCACTAACATGGCCATCCCTTTTATAAGATCGGGGGACATTACTAGTGATGATGCTCACAGGTGGTATCTCCTCAAGATTACGACACATAGCGGATGACGTGTCCCGAAGGCTGCGGAGGTGGAATAAAGGAGGGGCATTATAAGGGTTCTTCGAGACTTCGTCTCGAGGAATGTATCCGGCCTTCCAGGAGACCTCCCTGAATACATTCCACCTTCACCCAGGAAACTACCAACAGCTCGTCTCCGAGCCTTTGACATGTCGAGCTTCCTCGGCCTCCCGACTCATCTCCGAGCCCCTGACATGTCGAGCTTCCTCGGCCTCCTAGCTCATCTCCGTGCCCCTGACATGCCGAGCTTCCTCGGCCTCCCGGCACGTCTCCGAACCCCTGACGTGTCGAGCTTCCTCGGCCACCCCGATCGACAAGGAGCGCGGATCCCATGCACCCCGCAACGGCACCACGTATATTGCCAGGGCGAGTTTAACAACCCTAAATTTCCTATACAAAATTTTTCAAATATTTTTTTCAAAAATCCACAAAGGGATATTTTAGCATGAGCACAAGATATAGGTAATTATTTTGTTTTTAATTACAAGCTACAAGAATGTAATAAATCCATTTTTAGTGTACAAGAAATTACTTTAAATTTAATGTATACATGGAGTATTTACTCTTGCTGCTATCATTTTAAGTAACTAAATAACTCAATAATTACAAGAAGGAGCTTGTAGCTCATTGGTAATACCTTGCATTGCTGAACCAAGCCACCAGAGTTCGAATCCCATACCCCACATTATTTTTAATATGGATTTTTAAAAAAAAAACCTTTAGAATACCAAGAGTTTACACGTGTATATCTCACAAAAACCCCACTACACCCAAAGATGTAACACTTGCAGAGGGTAGATGGACCGTCGAGGGAGATCCAGGTCACCGGAATCGGTCGGGAATCGGCCAACTCGGCCTTGACTCGGCCGACTCAGTGATCCGACCGAGTCACGGCCGAGTCACCCCCGATTCGGCCGATTCCGGCGAGGGTCACAACATGAAAGTTGTGTCTTTTGGTATTCCCTACGCACCTGAAAAGTTTCAGCCTCATACCACTTCCAGAGCTTTTTAAAACCCCCAATTACTCCACTTTTAATACATTTTTATTACATTTTATCACATTTTTATTTTTTAACTTTTCATCTACCCTAACCCTTGCCTAACCCTATAAATACCAACCCTACACACTACCCTCTCACCCCCCAAAATCTTGAGCCACTCTCTCAAAAGTTTCCACAAGAAGTGTGCTTCGAAATCGAGCTCCGACGAGATTCTGACGGAATTCCGGCGACGTGCTTTGAAGCAACCGGCGACGAAACCACCCCTCGGTCTTTCTCCCTAGTTCTCTTTACTCTTTAGAAGAGATTAAAACCCGTAAGCCCCATCCCTCTCTCTCTCTTTTCTATTTCTTAAAATACGAAAATATGAAACCCGACGGAAATCGGAACAAACCGATTTCCGATTCGGTTTTTCTTTAAAATTTCACTTGTCACCTAATCCACAATACCCTAACATATTCATGTTGACTATTAATCACCCATAAACCAATTTAAATAAAGTTTCTCACATGAAATGATAGCTTCTTTACAAAACCGTATTCTTTTCATAAAAATACCATAGAGTTTATTTTTCTTGTTCTAATTAATTCCCTCACTCCTAAATACGTTTATCTTGATCACTAAACTTGTAGAAATCAATTTGAATGAATTTTCACACATGAAATGATAACGTTTTCAAATACCGTATTCTTGCGCTTAAATACCTTCAAGTTTAATATATCTTGTTTAACCTCTAAACTTCACAATACCTTAAAATAAGTCACGAGGTAATGACCTACCTCTACACACACACAAATATAACCCTAATTGATAAATATCAAAAATACAGAATACGAAATTACTGGACTTTTCACTAAAATACCATAATCTTTATAATCTTTATTGAAAGCTTTAAGTTGTAAACACCTCTAAATAAAATCTTTTATAAAATGAAAGCACGATTGGTCATGGACATCGATCGTTTACTTAAACTGTCTTATGGTGTCTAGGCAAGTGTGTCGAAGGCAAGTGGTTACTTAATTAGGGCCACTACTTGTAGTGGAGAGCCTCCCACTTACCTGGCACTTACCTGGCCGCAATTGACGGTGAATAGGCGATTTGAGGCTTCTAATGACTCATCGTTTAGACCCTAGAAATAGGCTAGTTGGCTTAGGAAACCCTAATAACTAAAATACGGAAACTATACTCTTTTGCAAATAAACACCCTATATTTATAAAACCGTTTTCCTAAATGAAAAAGTATTTATAAAACCTAAGCAAAGCGCCGCTACAACCCACCTTTGGGGAACCCGTTAGGGATAGTACGGTTCATCGTGCACCCGCGGGCTAGTAGTGCGAGATTCAGACCTCCGCAAGGAGCATTCGGTCTCGAAAGGTTTAAAATACGACATTTAAGGAAAATGAGATTTTGGAAAATAAAATATTTATTTAAAATTATTCTTGTATTAAAATATATTTAATTATAATTTAGACACCTATTTTATTATAATATAAAGTTTCCACTTTTTCTAAAATTACAAGTTTAAAAGTTACATTAAAATACCCTGAAATTCAAATAAATCAATTAATACTTTTATTAGGATATATTCACTAGAATAAAATAAATAAAATTCACACTTATTATAACTATAAATACGAATAATAAATACTTGAGGTATTTTGAAAACTATACAATAATACTTTTTACATAAAACCCCCTCAAGTTTTATAATTTACAATAAGGACCCTAACCAATTATAGAACTTCAAATTCTCTTTCTTTTAGTCTGACTCGGGTTAGCGTCTGACTATTTCTGACTTGAATATGATTCAAGTCAATCCATATTCTTTATATTTCAACTCAAGATGGATACATGAATCCCATAATCCAGTTAACAATCTACTTGACTGAACCGAACCATGGATATTCCTTTTACATGTTTCCCAGTATTCCATTTACATGACTCTACGGTTATAACCGTTTCCTGATATCATAGTTTCGGTCAGTCAATCAAGTCAATCATGCAATCATTACAAATTTTACAAGATAACAATACAAACAAGACATCGCGGGTTTAAGGGGTAGATTGGTACGGAAGGTGTTAAAGGTGGCACGAGATAGTAAGATTAAGACACCTAACCTGAATCCAATTGCCGTTGTTCCGGGTTGTATAACGGAGCCTTGTACTTCCATTTGCCCTGATCTCTAGCATATAGAGATCCCTCTCGTATACACTGGCATCCTTCTGTACCAAGCTACAACAACAGCGTTAACACCATACTACTATAATATGACAATACAATACAACATTAAAAGCTACTCTCTCTCTCTCTTTTACTCTCTGTCTATTTCTCCATTATCTTTGGGACTTACCGAGCGACCTGTTCGCTGACGACATTCTATTTCCTTCTTCTTTGAATGTCGTCAGGTGCGTCGGACCAAGCTGAGATCGAGCCCACCAGTGAAGACTTGTAGCGGTTCCACAAAGACATCGAGCTCTAGATATTGTATCTTGTTCTTTCCAGTATTTTTCATTTTCATGTTATGCCACTGTTTAGGCATGGCTTTTCATTTCAGTTGTATTTTCCTTTTCATGCATTGTACAAAGAATGTTATTAATAAAAGTTGTGTTCTTTTATACTCTTGTCTCTTGTGTATTTATATTGCTTAGTTACGCTTAGCGTATGTACTTCTGAGTATATACGTAGCGGGCCTCGTCGTGTCTCCTTCGCCGTATACTGGGAAGCGGGACGTGACGGGTTTTGTTGGTGGCCCATGCAGGTCAGAGCTGTATGAATCCCTGTCATGCAGTTCTGGTCTGCGTGAACAACCTAAGCAATATAACACAAGGCGCAGCAACTAAAACATTCTTTACAATTCATGTTCTTGGAATCTTGCAAATCTCTATTCCTTGAATCTTATCATTTCATGTACTTGAATCTGTCCTAACCCAAATTTTTCTTCAGGGTTATGGATTCCCCAAACAACACCAGCACCAACGTCAACAACACAGCCTCAGCACTACCTCTCACACCGGCTGTTCCTGCACCACCCACTGAGCAAACGATGCTATTTGAGGCGATCCGCAGTCTTCTCGAGGGACATCAACAACTTTTGAGCCGTCCTGAGGCCGATGCACCGGGAGTAAAGCAATTCAGGGCTTTGCACCCAAAGCAGTTCTCTGGTAAAGGAATCCCTCTTGAAGCGGAAGAATGGGCACAAAGTATCGAAGACGATCTGGCAGCAGCTCAAGTGCCAGATAACGCTTGGGTCCGTGTAGCGAAGATACAGCTCATGGATAATGCCCGCAATTGGTGGAAGGCGGAAGAAACCCGTCTGGTACAGCCGATTGAATGGAAGACATTTCGCGAGAAGTTCGACGCGAAATATTTCCCTGTGACTGCCAGGTTCGCTATGGAACAGCAGTTTATTCATCTACAACAAGGATCAATGTGGGATAAATCGGTAGATGAATACGATGCTGAGTTCACCATGTTGAGCCGATTCGCGGCACACCTGATACCGACGGACGAGATCAGAGCCCGCCGCTTTCAGCAAGGTTTGGACACAGAGATTCAGGCTGCCCTAGCCACGGGAAAATTTCTGACTCATGAAGATGCTCTGGAAGCTGCCCGCAGCTATGAGGCAGTGATAAAGGAGAGGGGCAGACCTCAGTCTGCAGGAGTCAAGCGTCCTGCCAACCAGATGGCAGGTGGAGCCTCTTCCAGGCCATCATTTGAACCCAGGAGGACAGAAGAAATTTGCCATTACTGTCATAGAAAGGGACATTTGTGGAAGGACTGTAGGCGCGCAAAAGGCCTGTGTCTAATTTGTGGCGCATCCAACCACGGAATTGGTAACTGTCCTTACAATAACAACTCATCTGACACACACATCAACCACCCGCAGCGGCCGACCATCCAGGCTCCTGCAACTCGTCCTGCACTACCTGCTCCACCACCTGCACAGCCTACTCGCCAATTCCAACAGGCAATGAGGGACATGCCTAGAGGGCAGAGAAACAGGCCCCAAAGGCAGAATGTGCCTCCAGCTAGAAGGAATGTACCAAGGCGACAGACCTTCACATTAGAAGCCGTAGAAGCCGAGACTGTAGGTCAAGGTAACACCGGTAAGCTTTTTTTTCACCCTTGTATCTCTTTGTTATTTTTATACACTATCTATACTACAACCACCACACTTCTTTGCACTGTCACACTTTCCTTTTACAAATTTCGAGGACGAAATTTTTATAAGGAGGGTAGAATGTAACAACCCTAAATTTCCTATACAAAATTTTTCAAATATTTTTTTCAAAAATCCACAAAGGGGTATTTTAGCATGAGCACAAGATATAGGTAATTATTTTGTTTTTAATTACAAGCTACAAGAATGTAATAAATCCATTTTTAGTGTACAAGAAATTACTTTAAATTTAATGTATACTTGGAGTATTTACTCTTACTGCTATCATTTTAAGTAACTAAATAACTCAATAATTACAAGAAGGAGCTTGTAGCTCATTGGTAATGCCTTGCATTGCTGAACCAAGCCACCAGAGTTCGAATCCCATATCCCACATTATTTTTAATATGGATTTTTAAAAAAAAAACCTTTAGAATACCAAGAGTTTACACGTGCATATCTCACAAAAACCCTACTACACCCAAAGATGTAACACTTGCAGAGGGTAGATGGACCGTCGGGGGAGATCCAGGTCACCGGAATCGGTCGGGAATCGGCCAACTCGGCCTTGACTCGGCCGACTCAGTGATCCGACCGAGTCACGGCCGAGTCACCCCCGATTCGGCCGATTCCGGCGAGGGTCACAACATGAAAGTTGTGTCTTTTGGTATTCCCTACGCACCTGCAAAGTTTCAGCCTCATACCACTTCCAGAGCTCTTTAAAACCCCCAATTACTCCACTTTTAATACATTTTTATTACATTTTATCACATTTTTATTTTTTAACTTTTCATCTACCCTAACCCTTGCCTAACCCTATAAATACCAACCCTACACACTACCCTCTCACCCCCCAAAATCTTGAGCCACTCACTCAAAAGTTTCCACAAGAAGTGTGCTTCGAAATCGAGCTCCGACGAGATTCTGACGGAATTCCGGCGACGTGCTTTGAAGCAACCGGCGACGAAACCACCCCTCGGTCTTTCTCCCTAGTTCTCTTTACTCTTTAGAAGAGCTTAAAATTCGTAAGTCCCATCCCTCTCTCTCTCTTTTCTATTTCTTAAAATACGGAAATATGAAACCCGACGGAAATCGGTTTGTTCCGATTTCCGATTCGGTTTTTCTTTAAAATTTCACTTGTCACCTAATCCACAATACCCTAACATATTCATGTTGACTATTAATCACCCATAAACCAATTTAAACAAAGTTTCTCACATGAAATGATAGCTTCTTTACAAAACCGTATTCTTTTCATTAAAATACCATAGAGTTTATTTTTCTTGTTCTAATTAATTCCCTCACTCCTAAATACATTTATCTTGATCACTAAACTTGTAGAAATCAATTGAATGAATTTTCACACATGAAATGATAACGTTTTCAAATACCGTATTCTTGCGCTTAAATACCTTCAAGTTTGATATATCTTGTTTAACCTCTAAACTTCACAATACCTTAAAATAAGTCACGAGGTAATGACCTACCTCTACACACAAACAAATATAACCCTAATTGATAAATATCAAAAATACAGAATACGAAATTACAGGACTTTTCACTAAAATACCATAATCTTTATAATCTTTATTGAAAGCTTTAAGTTGTAAACACCTCTAAATAAAATCTTTTATAAAATGAAAGCACGATTGGTCATGGACATCGATCGTTTATCTAAACTGTCTTGTGGTGTCTAGGCAAGTGTGTCGAAGGCAAGTGGTTACTTAATTAGGGCCACTACTTGTAGTGGAGAGCCTCCCACTTACCTGGCACTTACCTTGCCGCAATTGACGGTGAATAGGCGATTTGAGGCTTCTAATGACTCATCGTTTAGACCCTAGAAATAGGCTAGTTGGCTTAGGAAACCCTAATAACTAAAATACGGAAACTATACTCTTTTGCAAATAAACACCCTATATTTATAAAATCATTTTCCTAAATGAAAAGTATTTATAAAACCTAAGCAAAGTGCCGCTACAACCCATCTTTGGGGAACCCGTTAGGGATAGTACGGTTCATCGTGCATCCGCGGGCTAGTAGTGCGAGATTCAGACCTCCGCAAGGAGCATTTGGTCTCGAAAGATTTAAAATACGACATTTAAGGAAAATGAGATTTTGGAAAATAAAATATTTTTTTAAAATTATTCTTGTGTTAAAATATATTTAATTATAATTTAGACACCTATTTTATTATAATATAAAGTTTCCACTTTTTCTAAAATTACAAGTTTAAAAGTTACATTAAAATACCCTGAAATTCAAATAAATCAATTAATACTTTTATTAGGATATATTCACTAGAATAAAATAAATAAAATTCACACTTATTATAACTATGAAGACGAATAATAAATACTTGAGGTATTTTGAAAAATATACAATAATACTTTTTACATAAAACCCCCTCAAGTTTTATAATTTACAATAAGGACCCTAACCAATTATAGAACTTCAAATTCTCTTTCTTTTAGTCTGACTCGGGTTAGCGTCTGACTATTTCTGACTTGAATATGATTCAAGTCAATCCATATTCTTTATATTTCAACTCAAGATGGATACATGAATCCCAGAATCCAGTTAACAATCTACTTGACTAAACCGAACCATGGATATTCCTTTTACATGTTTCCCAGTATTCCATTTACATGACTCTACGGTTATAACCCTTTCCTGATATCATGGTTTCGGTCAGTCAATCAAGTCAATCATGCAATCAATACAAATTTTATAAGATAACAATACAAACAAGACATCGCGGGTTTAAGGGGTAGATTGGTACGGAAGGTGTTAAAGGTGGCACGAGATGGTAAGATTAAGACACCTAACCTGAATCCAATTGCCGTTGTTCCGGGTTGTATAATGGAGCCTTGTACTTCCATTTGCCCTGATCTCTAGCATATAGAGATCCCTCTCGTATACACTGGCATCCTTCTGTACCAAGCTACAACAACAGCGTTAGCACCATACTACTATAATATGACAATACAATACAACATTAAAAGCTACTCTCTCTCTCTTTTACTCTCTGTCTATTTCTCCATTATCTTTGGGACTTACCGAGCGACCTGTTCGCTGACGACATTCTATTTCCTTCTTCTTTGAATGTCGTCAGGTGCGTCGGACCAAGCTGAGATCGAGCCCACCAGTGAAGACTTGTAGCGGTTCCACGAAGACCTCGAGCTCTAGATATTGTATCTTGTTCTTTCCAGTATTTTTCATTTTCATGTTATGCCACTGTTTAGGCATCGCTTTTCATTTCAGTTGTATTTTCCTTTTCATGCATTGTACAAAGAATGTTATTAATAAAAGTTGCTGTTCTTTTATACTCTTGTCTCTTGTGTATTTATATTGCTTAGTTACGCTTAGCGTATGTACTTCTGAGTATATACATAGCGGGCCTCGTCGTGTCTCCTTCGTCGTATACTGGGAAGCGGGGCGTGACAGCGAGATATCCACCACCTCACGATCCGCGTCCCACGCTGGTGCATCCCTCCATTAATGGGCGTATCCCTCCATTAATGGGCGCATCCCGCCATTAAATGCGAGGATGACGCGGGGGTGTAACTGACGGCGGTGATCTCGTGCCCGCTCACTCCAAGCGACCCCTATATAAACCCCCTCTCTCAGACGACTCAGGTATCTAAAATTTATCTCAATACGCCACTACTCTGCACCTATTCCTCGGCTCTAACTTGATCGTTGGAGGGTCCTACAATAGTCACCCACCCCGGGACTTCTTTGCAGGTTGCTCGGCGTCCAACACCAACCCATTGAGATCCACACTCAACAACTCCAAAACCAAATCTCATCCGTCCAAGGGCACCATCGCAGGATCGACGGAGGATAGCATCTGAAGGAGATCCCGACGTCCATCAGTTGGCGCCGTCTGTGGGAACGAAATATTTTTTTTGTTCCACCATAAAAGTTGATCTTCTGCCCTCGATCCAATGGCGAGCGATGACTGCAACGATCCGAATACGAGCAGCCACAACGGAGGAAGGAGCGGTTCGCCTCCCGCTTCTAATGCCATCCACGCCTTGTCCGTCCGGATAGACAGGCTCACATCGCTGGTAAATGCCCTCATCCGCATTTAAGCGGCGGGCCCTACCCACCAGACCGTGGTGCCCCATCCCCGGGATAACGACGTCCGCCGTAGGACGGAAGGGCACACCCAGGCCTTCGATCTCCCTCACCCTCATCACGGTGCCACCGAGCAATGGCGGGCCGACTCCGGCCACTTTAACCCTCACGCGACGATTGATTCCATGACCTGCTGGGCGCCGGACCGCTCCATGCCGCTGTCCCAGGGAAGACTGGGCCGTCTCTCCGATGCCTGTTACGCGTTCTCTCCCCCTGAGGAGGTGTCAGTCAGCTTGCCTACTTCCAGGCACGACCGACGCCCCCACTCTCGCCGGGACTGCGCGGACGACGAGCGCCAAAACTACCCGAGAAGGGCCTCGCCTGAGGATTTGAGACATCTGATAGAGCGAAATCGAAGCTGCACCTTGGCGCAGACCCGGAGCGGGGGTGGACACAACTCCTACTGTGTAGAATCCTCGGGATACCACCACTGACTTGAAGCCCTCGAGAAGAAAATCGAGGGAATATGACGGGACGGCCATGCGACCGACGAAGGGGCCAGGTACTCCGCCGATTCACTGACGAAGTCCTTTACTGAGGAGCTGCTGGCGGAGCACGTCTCGTCCAGGAACAAACCGACCAAGGTAGTCCTCTTTGACGGGAAATCCGACCCGAAGGACCACCTGGATGCATTTATTGCGGGCATTAGCTTCCAGGATAACTCCGACACGGCTTAATGCCGAGATTTCCCCGCCACCCTCATCCGGGCTGGTCGGGACTGGTTCCAAGGACTTACACCACGCTCCATCTCGACTTTCGAAGAGCTGGGCTCCTAATTCCTTGGTCACTTCGTCGGAAATCGTCGACAGAAGAGGACGGTCGACTACTTGTTCACCATCAAGAGCGGAGATAAGGAATCCTTCAAAGGACATGTCATCCACTTCTACAACGCGTTCTTCGAGGTCCCCGAGCACCGTGATGAAACGGTCATCACCGCACTGAGGTCGGGTCTTAGGCATAAAGAGTGGCTCCGCTCTTTTGCATTAGCGCAATCTAAGATCATGGCTGAGGTGAAAGCCTGGACCGAGCGAGAAATCCAACTCGAGTCCGAGGTGAACTCAAACCTGCCCCCGGCAGACAAGCCAGACAGAAAGAAAAGGGACAGGGAGGAGAAGAAGAAGGTCGATCGTCCGAAGACTTACTCACCGAAGTTTCAAGAGTACACTCCCCTAAACATCTCCCAGACCGAGCTGGTGGAGGAAGCTAAGGGGGAGAGGTTCTTCAAGCTCCCTCCAGTGACCCAAAGGGCGGGCAAATGTCTTCGAGGCCCATACTGCGCCTTCCACAGGTCGCAGGGCCACCCGACCGATAACTGCAAATAACTCCGTGACTACATCGAGGATTTGATCCTCTCCAGCCACCTGGTGAAGTACTTGCGGGACAAGCAGCAGGCAGAACGGGAGCAAGAGAACCAGCCTGTTAGTGTTTATGCCCTAGAAGGCCATTACTGTATCATACTAGCTTGTATATTACTTAATGGAAGCTTGGGATATTCACATGTATATAACAGTCTTGCTAAACATGGTAGTATGCTACTTGGTTTTTCTATCTTAATATGTGAGTGTACGTATTGATAGAGCTCTTAGGATCTTGCTTGTCTACCAGCGTTGTGATGGCAGTCACACTAGTGGGGGCTGGGTAGTCTACAAGCACATCCTTATTCAGGTCCCTGGTCGTTGGATTATCGAGACAGAGCATCGATACTCCGGAGTAGACTAGTGTGTACGCTTCTCATCCCAGTTGGGGAGATGGTCTGTCCCACAGCCGTCAGTACGTCGTACTGGAGATAGTATACAGGTGCTCGTTAGGTTACGGGTACACCGGACAGGACTCACAGGGAACTGTTGGTTGGTTTGATACCAGTCGTCAGTGAACAGTTCCCAGGTGACATGAGTACAGCGTAGTCCGCAGACTTGACACTGCTACTTCGCCTCGAGTGTGTCCCACTGTTCTTAGATTACTACCCTACCACGGCTTAAAGGAGTCGTGCAAACAGGTGGCAGTTGGGTGCAGTCCCGAGCACTTGGAGGCAGTGGCGGTTAGACAGGATTCGTCCCTCCCGGTATTGGGAGTAGATATCGTGCTGTGTCAGAGAGCCATTACGCAAAGTCCCTGGCCAGGGCAAGCGAGATTTGCTGGTAGGTTCCAGTAGTTTCTCAGGGTGTAATGGGCTTCACTCCGACACGACTTATACCGCTATTAGGGGACTGACGCTTGCCGCCCCCCTAGGCCCGATATGCGATAGTCTTGGACGAACGGACCGGACTGTATGGAGATTGTCACATCAGACTCAGTAGGAGTTCGGATGGGTTTACTCATCGGCCTTCTTATCAACAACTACCTGGGGACCGTTACGTACAGCTAGTGCCGCTTGCGGTCTGTGGTTAAACCCACTGCCAGCGTAGTAGTCGAGTCTCTAGAGTCCCACACAGAGAGTTTCCTACTCCAGGCGAAACGATATAGAGGTTGCATGGTTTTGCGACAAAGGGTTCGGACGCATACGTGCGTTTACGCGCGTACGACTTTCGGACAGTTTTTACCAGTCGGCTTTGGTTTAAGCCAGTTACTGGTATCCGGTTATTGGATTTTTACAGTCTAAAGTTTTTCCGTATTTTTTCGGATCGGAGGGGAGTTCTCGTAATTACTCGAGAAGCTTCTAGAAGATGTGACTAAGGAGGTTTCTTTTGGATAAGAGAGTGAGTCATGGTGGTGATTCATTCATTTCATTAATGCACATTTATTGCTTAATGACTCATGCTAATGAATCACCACTAGATATTTCATGAAGCATGCTTATTCATTTCTTTTTATTCATTATTGAAAAATAAGAATGCTTCATAATATTATGATACACTCTCTCTCTTCTCTCATTATCTTATCTCACATTCTCTCTCCTCAAGCTCTCATCTTCAAACCCTAATCCTTAATCCTCATGTGTTGAGATCAAAGGATTAGTTAGACTAAACAATCCATAACCTACACTCTACATCATCCTTTCATCTTTGATTAGCAATCAAAGTTGATTAGTTACCTCAAGTTAGAGGTTTAGCTTGGAGTTTCGCTCTCGGGTGGATCGTCTACTACCTAGAGAAGGCCGAGGAGAACAAAGGAGGACACAAAGACGAAGGACTAGTTTCGATCGGTATAATCCCTTAACACTATAGTTTAGTATAGCTTTGTGTTTGGTTATTATTTGTTTAGCTTCGATTCAAGCGGTTAGTCGATGTTCGTTGTTTAAACTTGATCGTTTTTGAAAATTCCGCCTCCCCATAAGTACTGGGGTGTACTACATCGACTTACAGTGGTATCAGAGCCTCGCTAAACAATAAATAACCTAGTTGCAAATTTGTACGAATTTCGAACGGAAAAACGAAGCCGGAAAACCCTAATAAAAATCAGTTTCTGTCGAATCCAAAATGATGTCCTAAAATTTTTCAGGGATGTTCAGAAAGCTTGACATGGGTCCAGGAGAACACCCAAGAAAATTGGGCCCATGACTCGGCTAAAGCGCCGCGGAAGCGCGGCGGATCCCACCGATCCGCCGCGGTTCCGCCGCCGAGTTGCCGAGTCATGATCCCAAATTTTTTGTGTGGGTCCCCTGTGATATTTAGTGTTTTCTGGAATATTTAATTATTGCTCAGGTTACTGTTTAACAGAGCAGATTTTGGAGCAATATAGAAGTTGTTTATTCGATCGAATTGTACAGTATTTGCGTATTGGATTATATCTGTGATTGTTTAATGTGTTCGTAAACCTCCCCCAACTGCTAGTATGTCGGTTGGCAGGGGGTTGCACATTTCTGAAATGGTTATATCTGTTTGTGCATATAAACTGTATTGGACTGTTGTGGTGTATAGCCGGGGTTTGCAATGGGTTATTGTTTAATTCATTTGTTGTAAATGTAATTTGTTGTAATATTATTTTCGCGGGGCACTTCCAGGTTGCGGTTGTAGCCACCGTTGTATTATTTCATTTTACTGTTTTTGCTCCTAGGACTGACCCAAGGTGGGGTACACAGACTGCCGGGTGGGTAGTTTGCCGTACCCGTAGGGGTCGAGGGTGGGGTAACGGCTATTCATCACAACTGTGTAATCTGTCTTTTCTTGCAGGCTCAAAAGAAATACAGATTGCTTGCAAATCCAATATTGTTTATCTGTGTTCTGGAATGTATATCATTGCGTCAGACGAATGTAAAATATCTATATATATTGTAGCTATTTAGACATCACTTATGTTTTACACCCGCGCTAGCCCAGCCCCCGCTCTGTCGTTAGTTAAGTAACCTAACGGGTGATGACGGGACCCAGTGGCGAATGCGGATGGCATAAGGGGACGTTGTATTTTCGTTGTTTTCTGCAATGATAGGTTAATGATGGGACGCATTATCTATAATGCAAAGTAAAACAAACCAAAGTTTAAATCGTTGGAACAATTTAAAAGAAACCACTCGGTTATTTTTAAAACAGATATTTTTAAATGCGGAGACTTAACCACTCCTTTTAAAAGCTATCAGGTTCCTTCGGTTATATCAAGTTCACTACGTTCACGGTTTCGCCAAAACCATTCATAGCCCTCCGTCATTTCATCTGGGTATTCAGTAGTATTCAAGCTATGTATTTTGACCTAACGCCAAGGCATAGTGTTTGGTAGCTGCTGGATATTCATTTGTTGCATAGATAGATGAGTTAGTTTGGGACAGTCGTATTATCATTTTGGCCGAACGTCAAGGATATATACGGATGGGTTCAAATTGACAAGATAATGATGGGTAGAACTTGACATGTGACTTATGACATTTTGACCTAACGCCAAGGTCATAAGAGCATGGGGCAAAAACTAATATCGGGAATTTCTAAAGAAACTGAAATTTGCAAAGAGATGCATACCATTTTGAGTTTGATGAATGTTGGTAGCATTCCTACAACATTATCAGACGATGATATTTGGATCCCGATCCTACTGTGAGTATATGCTACTTATCAGGATATTCGTCACTTAACGATCAATGCTATAAACCTAGTAGGTGTCCAGAAAAGTGTCAGCGGGGTTACGCCCCCGGAGAAAAGAGGTTACTTAATTAAGGAACTTCGCGAAAGCGTTGGAAAACCTCCCTCGAAGTATCGACACCGGCCTGGCTGAACGGTTAAGCAAGTATTGTACGGTGAGAATAGTCTTGGCTAATTCTTCTTTTATGGTTTGAGGAAGGATTCGAGAAACAGTGTGAGCCATCCAGTTTAGATAAACTAAAAACCACTCTAAACTTGCAAGAGCATCATGCTAAAGAGTTTTCTTCTCTTTCTCCTAATTGCAGCGACCCTGAAAATGACTGGACTTAAGTTACTTTTAGAGAAAAATATACTGACGGGGCCAAACTATAAAGATTGGCTGCGGAATGTCAAGATGGCTTTGACCTATGACAAACTGGGGTACGTCCTCACCGCTACGGCACCTGCTGTCCCTGGTCCCAAATCCAGTAATGCGGATAAGAAAATCCGCAAAACCTGGGATTTAGATTGCGCGAGAGCCAAGTGCATCGTGCTTGCCTCGATGAACAATGAACATCAGAGGAGGCACGAGGATATGTCCCTTGATGGCATATTTCTCCATACAAAGGAACTTTATGGAGAGCAATCTCGTATAGCAAGATACGAGACCTCTAAGAAATTGTTTCGAGCGAGGTTGGCTGTCGGGTCATCGGTAGGTGAACATGTCCTACAGATGATTGGCTATATAGAAGAGCTCGCAGACCTTGGGACGACTTTGGATAATGAGCTCTATACAGACCTTGTTCTCCAGTCCCTTCCTCCCACCTACGCCCAGTTTATCCTCAACTTCAATCTTCAAGGAAAAGAAGTTGAACTTGCGGAACTCCTGAACATGTTAAGGAGTGCAGAGGGCACCTTGCAGAAGGCAAGGGAAACACCCGCTATGTTTGTTGGCGGTGCATCTTCTTCCGGGTCCAAGGCTAGGGCCAAAGGAAGGAAGAAGAAGGCCGCACCCAAACCTAGAGGAGGTGTTAGTAAGGTGAGAGGGAAGGGAAAGCAAAAGAAAGCAGTACCGATAGTTGGCCAGGATGAGTGCTTCCATTGTCACAGGAAAGGGCACTGGAAGAAGGATTGCAAGGCGTGGAACGCCAAGAACCAGGAACCGAAGCAAGCTGTGGCTTCGACTTCAGGTGTGTTTGTAATTGAGAATTGTCAGTCGATCAACTCTACTTCCTGGGTATTGGATACCGGATCAGGATCTCATATTTGCAATTCATTGCAGGCACTGAGAAACCGTAGAGTGCTGAAGGAAGGTGATATGATCCTCAGGGTTGCTAACGGAGCTAGCGTGGGAGCTGCGTCCGTCGGGGATTATCACCTAGGATTGACGAGTGGACACATTTTGGTTTTACATAACTGTTATTTTGTACCCAGCTTAACGTGTAATATCATATCAGTTTCCTTGTTATCAAATAAAGGTTATGATTTCACGTTTGTAAGAGATGTTGTCAACATCCACCTTAATCATGGTTTGATTGGGTCAGGTACTCTAAATAACGGCATATATGTGTTAAACCAACTCCAAATTTTCAATGTCCAGAACACACTAAAAAGAAAGTCTCCAGATTTAAATAAAGCTTTCTTATGGCATTGTAGACTGGGTCACATCAATGAGAGAAGGTTGACTAAGTTGCATAGAGAAGGATATTTGGACACGTTCGAATATCAAACTTATGACACTTGTCAATCTTGTCTCAAAGGAAAGATGACAAAGACTCCATTCACTGGACAAGGAGTAAGAGCGAGCGAGCTCTTAGGACTCATACACAGTGATGTATGCGGTCCAATGTCTACACATGCGAGAGGTGGTTTTTCCTATTTCATTACTTTCACGGATGATTACTCAAGATACGGATTCATTTATCTGATGAAACATAAATCCGAGGCTTTTGAGAAATTCCAAGAGTATAAGAATGAAGTAGAAAACCAAACCGGCAAAAGTATTAAGACACTTAGATCTGATCGAGGTGGTGAATACTTGAGTGCCGAGTTCCTAGGTTACCTAAAAGTGAAAGGAATTCTCTCTCAGCTTACTCCTCCGTACACTCCACAGCATAACGGTGTATCGGAGAGACGGAATCGAACCCTATTGGATATGGTACGATCCATGATGAGTAATGCTGAGTTACCGCGATCTTTCTGGGGACATGCGCTAGAATCAGCGGCATATCTTTTGAACATGGTACCTACCAAGACTGTGCCTACCACTCCATATCAGATGTGGAGTGGGAAGAAACCCCATCTACAGTATATAAAGATTTGGGGATGTCCAGCTTTTGTTAAAAAGCAGCATGTGGACAAGCTCGAGGCACGATCAGTAAAGTGTTTGTTTGTGGGATATCCAAAGCACTCCAGGGGATATCTATTCTATTACGCAGAGGAACAGAAGGTATTTGTTTCTCGTAATGCCCATTTTCTAGAACATCAGTTTTTAGAAAAGGAATCAAGTGGGAGCGAAATAGAACTGGAAGAAATTCCAGAACCACAAACTGCTACTGAAAGTTTGGTAGAACCAGAGGTTCAAGAAGAACAGAACATTCCCGCACCCCTCCGCAGGAGTAGTAGGCCGTCTCGTCCGCCTGAGAGATACTACGGTTTTCTCATAGACGGGGATAGAGAGGATTGCATCATAGATGATGATGAACCTACTGACTTCCAGCAGGCCATCCAGAGCGGCGACTCGGTACGATGGCTAGATGCAATGCGGACCGAGATGGAGTCCATGTACACCAACAAAGTATGGACTTTGGACTTTGCTCCAGATGGGGTAAAACCCATAGGATGCAAATGGATCTTCAAGAAAAAGATTGGTGTAGATGGACAGGTGGAAACCTATAAGGCTAGACTTGTTGCAAAGGGTTTTCGTCAAAGACCTGGTTTGGACTATGACGAAACTTTTTCTCCAGTGGCTATGCTCAAATCCATTCGGGTCCTTCTTGCTATTGCTGCCTTCCATGATTATGAAATCTGGCAGATGGACGTAAAGACGGCTTTTCTGAATGGAAATTTAGAAGAGAGCGTCTATATGGATCAGCCAGAGGGTTTCAATCAGAGTGGGAGCAGCGGGAAAGTATGCAAGCTGCTTAAGTCCATTTACGGACTAAAGCAGGCATCGCGGAGTTGGAACATCTGCTTTGATGAGACAGTCAAAGAATATGACTTTATCAAAAATCCAGATGAACCGTGCATATATAGTAAAGTTGTGGCCAGAAGTGTCGTATTCCTCGTCTTGTACGTGGATGACATTCTATTGATAGGAAATGACATTCCTATGCTACAATCTGTCAAAGGATTCTTGTCACACAGGTTCTCCATGAAAGACCAGGGTGATGCCTCTTACATTCTGGGGATCCGGATCTATCGTGATAGATCCAAGAGGATGTTGGGACTTTCGCAGTCCAGGTATATCGACACTGTACTGAAAAGATTCAGTATGGAATATTCTAAGCGCGGTAATCTACCGGCTTGTCACGGAATCACCCTCTCCAAAGAGATGTCTCCCAAGACTGATTTGGAAAGGGAACGCATGTCTATTATACCCTACGCTTCTGCCGTAGGCTCTATAATGTATGCGATGTTGTGTACCAGACCAGATGTAGCTTACGCACTAAGCGTGGTAAGCCGGTATCAGTCAGACCCAGGGGAGAAACACTGGATAGCAGTAAAGAACATTCTCAAGTACCTGAGGAGGACTAAGGAGATGTTCTTGGTTTACGGCGGAAAAGACCTCAGGTTAGAGGCCTTTGCTGATTCCGGCTTCCAGAGTGATAAGGACGATTCCAAGTCCATGTCGGGTTATGTCTTTACCCTCAATGGAGGGGCGGTGTGCTGGAAGAGCTCCAAGCAGGACACCGTTGCTGACTCGACGATGGAAGCAGAGTATATAGCTGCTTGCGATGCCGCAAAAGAAGCAGTCTGGATGAAGAAGTTCCTAACAGAACTTCAGGTGGTTCCTACCATAGTTGATCCAATACCTCTGTATTGCGACAACAACGGAGCTATAGCTTTAGCGAAGGAACCAAGGTCCCATCAGAAGTCCAGACACATCTTGAGGCGGTATCACCTGATCAGGGAGATCATTGATCGTCAGGAGATCGAGGTTCGGAGAGTTGCTTCAGAAGAGAACATTGCTGATCCATTCACGAAGGCCCTTCCTCAGATTCAGTTCGAGAGGCTGCTCGAGATCATTGGTCTGCGATATGCCAGTACATGGCCCTAGTGCAAGTGGGAGATTGTTAGTGTTTATGCCCTAGAAGGCCATTACTGTATCATACTAGCTTGTATATTACTTAATGGAAGCTTGGGATATTCACATGTATATAACAGTCTTGCTAAACATGGTAGTATGCTACTTGGTTTTTCTATCTTAATATGTGAGTGTACGTATTGATAGAGCTCTTAGGATCTTGCTTGTCTACCAGCGTTGTGATGGCAGTCACACTAGTGGGGGCTGGGTAGTCTACAAGCACATCCTTATTCAGGTCCCTGGTCGTTGGATTATCGAGACAGAGCATCGATACTCCGGAGTAGACTAGTGTGTACGCTTCTCATCCCAGTTGGGGAGATGGTCTGTCCCATAGCCGTCAGTACGTCGTACTGGAGATAGTATACAGGTGCTCGTTAGGTTACGGGTACACCGGACAGGACTCACAGGGAACTGTTGGTTGGTTTGATACCAGTCGTCAGTGAACAGTTCCCAGGTGACATGAGTACAGCGTAGTCCGCAGACTTGACACTGCTACTTCGCCTCGAGTGTGTCCCACTGTTCTTAGATTACTACCCTACCACGGCTCAAAGGAGTCGTGCAAACAGGTGGCAGTTGGGTGCAGTCCCGAGCACTTGGAGGCAGTGGCGGTTAGACAGGATTCGTCCCTCCCGGTATTGGGAGTAGATATCGTGCTGTGTCAGAGAGCCATTACGCAAAGTCCCTGGCCAGGGCAAGCGAGATTTGCTGGTAGGTTCCAGTAGTTTCTCAGGGTGTAATGGGCTTCACTCCGACACGACTTATACCGCTATTAGGGGACTGACGCTTGCCGCCCCTCTAGGCCCGATATGCGATAGTCTTGGACGAACGGACCGGACTGTATGGAGATTGTCACATCAGACTCAGTAGGAGTTCGGATGGGTTTACTCATCGGCCTTCTTATCAACAACTACCTGGGGACCGTTACGTACAGCTAGTGCCGCTTGCGGTCTGTGGTTAAACCCACTGCCAGCGTAGTAGTCGAGTCTCTAGAGTCCCACACAGAGAGTTTCCTACTCCAGGCGAAACGATATAGAGGTTGCATGGTTTTGCGACAAAGGGTTCGGACGCATACGTGCGTTTACGCGCGTACGACTTTCGGACAGTTTTTACCAGTCGGCTTTGGTTTAAGCCAGTTACTGGTATCCGGTTATTGGATTTTTACAGTCTAAAGTTTTTCCGTATTTTTTCGGATCGGAGGGGCGTTCTCGTAATTACTCGAGAAGCTTCTAGAAGATGTGACTAAGGAGGTTTCTTTTGGATAAGAGAGTGAGTCATGGTGGTGATTCATTCATTTCATTAATGCACATTTATTGCTTAATGACTCATGCTAATGAATCACCACTAGATATTTCATGAAGCATGCTTATTCATTTCTTTTTATTCATTATTGAAAAATAAGAATGCTTCATAATATTATGATACACTCTCTCTCTTCTCTCATTATCTTATCTCACATTCTCTCTCCTCAAGCTCTCATCTTCAAACCCTAATCCTTAATCCTCATGTGTTGAGATCAAAGGATTAGTTAGACTAAACAATCCATAACCTACACTCTACATCATCCTTTCATCTTTGATTAGCAATCAAAGTTGATTAGTTACCTCAAGTTAGAGGTTTAGCTTGGAGTTTCGCTCTCGGGTGGATTGTCTACTACCTAGAGAAGGCCGAGGAGAACAAAGGAGGACACAAAGACGAAGGACTAGTTTCGATCGGTATAATCCCTTAACACTATAGTTTAGTATAGCTTTGTGTTTGGTTATTATTTGTTTAGCTTCGATTCAAGCGGTTAGTCGATGTTCGTTGTTTAAACTTGATCGTTTTTGAAAATTCCGCCTCCCCATAAGTACTGGGGTGTACTACATCGACTTACACAGCCTCCTCCCGGGGAGCTAACGATCGGGTAAATCATGGTCGTTACCTCGAATACTGCTCGGGAAGCTGGCGGAAACCACCGCCTCCTCCCAGTCGAGGGTGTAGGCGATCCACCCCAGAAGAAGTGCAGGAAGGACGAGCCCATCATCTTCACCAATGAAGACCTCCACGGTATATCCTTGCCTCACAATGACCCACTCGTAATAACGGCCAGAGCCCACCGTTATGAGGTCCAGAGGATTTTGGTCAACTCAGGGAGCTCGGCAGATATCCTGTTCCATGACTGCTTCTAGCGTATGGGGATAGAACCATCCGAACTTCAACCTACCTCCCATGTACTCTCGGGATTCACTAATCACTCCGTCCCTACAGAGGGATTGGTCACCTTCCTACTCACATTGGGGAAGCGGGACATACACGCACCGTACCTGTGGATTTCCTCGTCGCTAAAGTCCCTTCATCCTACAACATTCTCCTAGGACGTCCGACCTTAAACGCTCTCCGAGCCCATATCTCAACTTATCACCTTGCGATCAAGTTTCCTTTAGATCAAGAGGGAATATGCCGGGCCTACGAAGACCAGCAAACCGCTAGGATTTGCTTCACCTCGACGTCCACTGCCGGAGATCAAAGCGACAATTTTGACATACCTGACTTCCAGGGGTCTTTAGATACACGCGACGACCAAATGGAAGTCAGAGGTGCCCCAGTAGAAGCATTAACGGAAGTACCACTCGAAGACATACCTGACAGTCCAGATCGGCTCTCTCCTGACTGAGGATCGCCGTGAAGAACTGATCCGGTTCCTCCGAGATAATTCGAACACTTTTGTTAGTTCTGTATATGCCCTAGAGGCCATTGTTGTACATATAATGTATATTATAGTAGATGATTGGATATATATAGAGAGGACTTTCTTGCTCGATATGACAGTATGCTATCTGGTTTCACTTTGTCTTAACATGTTGACTTGTATTGGTTTCCTGTCTTGCTCTCACATGTTGATAAAGCCCTTAGGATATGTACTTGACTACTAGGACTATGATGCAGATCATACTAGTGAGGCCAGGGTATTCCAAGAGTACATCCTATAACTGTTCCTAGTCGAGGGTGTATCGAGACAGGGCATTGATACTCCAAAGTAGACTACCCATATGATGGGCGATGGATGATCCCATATCCATTGGTGTTTGACATCAAAGATGGTGTACGGGTGCTCAGTGGAGACTGGGTATACTGAACGGACTCGCCGAGAACTCCTAGATGGTATTATACCTATCGTCAGATAGCAGTTCTCTGGTGACACAGGTGCAGATTAGTCTGTAGACCCGAGATTGTCATAGAGTCTTGTGTGATTCCCACTGTGCTTTGATTTCCACCTTACCACATTCATGAGAACGTGCAAAACGGTGGCTTTTGGGTACATTCCCGAATCACATGGAGGCAATGAGCGATAGGAGGGGTTTTGTCTCTCCCGGTATTGGGGGTTGATGTTGCGCTGTGTTCGATTGGCTATAACTGGAAGTCCCTGGCCAGGGCTGATATGGAGACCTACTGATAAGTGTTATCAGTAGTTTCTCGACCTGTTATAAGCCTCACATCGATACGACTTATCGGTTACTGGGGTCTGACGTTTACCACCCCTAGACTGGATGTGCGATATGTGAGACGAAGAGACCGGACTGTACGGTAGTGTTACTGATTGGATTCACAGGAGTGTGTGCAGGCTTGCTTGTTGATCTTCTGATCGCTCAATACTCGGGTGGTTGTTACGTTTAGCTGACCGCTTGCAGCTTGTGGGTATTTGATATGATCATCACCTACTGCCGGTGTATTGACGAGTCTTTAGAGTACTACTCAAAGGTTTCCTGGCTCAGGCGAAATGGAGTAGGAGCACATATGTGATATGTGCGGGACCGAGATTGATACGTGTATGTGATACCGTATTCTGTTCTCGCGATATGTGATACCGTATTCTGTTCTCGCGATATGTGATATCGGCCGGGTATATGTTATATAGCCGGGTTATCGGATCAAGTGTTGATTCGATAAAATGATATATATTATATTGGTCGGTTATATGTAATATAGCTGGATTATTAAATCAAGTGTTGATTTAATAATTTAATGTATAATTATATATGTGATATATTACATTACATTAACTAATATAAGCTCACTTTAATGATTCTTTTTCTCACTTAGGATGCATTGATATATATGTGATATATGTTAAATGTATTCTTTTGTTTTGTTACATAATTATATATATGTGATATGTATAATTGTAACATGTTAGGTTATAAATGCAACTAGGGTTTGTGAGATTCTTACCATGGCTAAGATTAGGGTTTGATATATATTTATTTATTTTAGTTTATTCAAAATTGTAGACTTTTGTTTTGTTGACTAAGTCCACTCTCTTGATATTTTGCTAAGATATTTGTTTACCAAACCCTAATCCTAGTCTATGGTCAAGTCTCTATAAGGGTTAGGCATGACATGCTTAACCCTTGGTTGCATTTCTAACCTCAACAATAATTCATTTTCATCACTCATTTTTCTTCATCTTCTTCTTGCTCACAAAAGAGCTTGCTTGATTTTTCTTTGTGATGAAACATTGTGAGAAATAGAAAACAAAAGAGAGAAAAATTCCTACTTCATCATCCTCTTCTATACTAGCCATATAGATTAGTGTGTTAACTTCACTAATCTCTCATTAGTGAAATTAATAGCTTGGGTTTTTGATTCCTCAAGGTAGATCATCTTTGATAGTGAAGTCTTCAAGAAAGGATGCCTCATTCACCTCATGGAGCCTCTCTAGAGTCCGGGAGCTTGATGATCGCAGCGAAGGGACCTCAACTCGGAGCTTATAAAGCGAAGGAACGGACTACAAAGGTTGTAATCCTTAATCACTTAGTTGTAAAAATTTTACTTTTCGGTTTAGTTTGATTCTCTAGTTAAAAATTCATGGTTAGGGTTATCTAGAACGGCAAAAATTTAAACTTGGCATGGATAATGCTACCCGAAACCTTGCTGCCGTCCCAGGTATCCAAACAGTTTTTTCTTGGACGCCGGTGGACATGCCCAGAATTGACCCTAGAGTGATCTCCCACAAGCTCAGGGTCGATCTGAAAGCAAAGCCCATCCGACAAAAGAAAAGAAGCTTTGCGCCAGCCAAGCAAAAGGCGATAGAAGACGAAGTGGATCGACTGCTCGCCGCTAACATTATCAGGAACCTGGACTACTCCGATTGGCTGGAAAATATAGTCATGGTCAAGAAGGAGAACGGGAAATGGCGCATGTGCGTCGATTTCACGGACTTAAACAAGGCCTGCCCCATAGATAACTATCCCTTCCCTCGGATAGACCAGCTTGTAGACAGCTCGGCCGGCCACGAACTATTCAGCTTCATGGACGCCTTCTCGGGTTACAATCAGATCAGGATGAACCCGGCCGACGAAAAACTGACTGCCTTCACCACTGACCAGGGGTATACTTCTACAAAGTGATGCCCTTCAGACTTAAGAAAGCCGGGGCCACGTATCAGCACCTCGTCAACAAACTGTTCAAACCGCAGATCGGGAGAAACATGGAAGTCTACGTCGACGACATGCTCCTAAAATCAACCTCATCAGACGGGCACGCCAAAAATCTCGGGGAGACATTCGACGTCCTGCGTAAATACAAAATGAAGCTGAATCCAGCTAAGTGTGCGTTCGGAGTCACCAGCGGGAAATTCCTCGGGTTCATGGTCACCCATCGAGGAATCGAAGCGAACCCAGAAAATATCAGTGCCATTCTCAACATGGCCACACCGAAGAGCAATGTTGAGATCATGCGGCTCACAGGGAGAGTTGCCGCTCTGAGTCGCTTTATGTCAAGATCCGGGGAGAAGTGCCTCCCGTTCTTCAAAGCCTTGAGAAAAATTCTTAAGTTCGAATGGTCAGAGGAGTGTCAGAGTGCTTTCGAACAGCTCAAGGCGCACCTATCAACTCCCCCACTGCTCACTCGACCAGTCGAAGGTGATGAGTTATTATTATACCTAGCGGTCTCCGATCAGGCTGCAGGTGTTAGTGATATGTATGCCCTAGAGGCCATTATTATATGATATAGTGGATGCTTGGACATATAAATGGAGGACTTTCTTGCTCGATATGATAGTATGCTATTTGGTTTCCTTTATCTTAACATGTTCACTGGTATTATTATACTGTCTCTCATATACATATTGATAAAGCCCTTAAGATGTAGGCTTGACTACCAGGACTATGATGCGGATCATACAACTGGGACCTGGGTAGTCCATAAGCACATCCTTCAATTCTTCCTAGTCGAGGGAATATCGAGATAGGGCATCGATATTCCAGAGTAGACTGGTGTGTACGTTTCTTGACCCTGTATGGGGCGATGGTTGATCCATATATCCATTGGGGTTTAACATCAAAGTTTGTACACAGGTGCTCATTAGAGAATGGGTATACTGAACAGGAATCACCGAGAACTCCTAGATGGTACTATACCTATCATCAGATAGCAGTTCTCTGGTGACACTGGTACAGGTTAGTGTATAGATCCGAGATCGTCATAAAGTCTTGTGTGGTTTCCACCGTGTTTTGATTTCCTCCCTACCACGGCTCAAAGGAGTCATGCAAATAGGTGGATTTTGGGTACAGTTCCGAGTCTCATGGAGGCAATGAGCGATAGAAGGGGTTTCGTCTCTCCTGGTATAGGGAGTTGATGTTGCGCTATGCTCGATTGGCTATAACTGGAAGTCCTTGGCCAGGGCTGTTGATGAGATTTACTGGTAAGTGTTATTAGTAGTTTCTCGTACCGTTATAGGCCTTACATCGGCATGACTTATCAAGTTATTGGGATCTGAAGATTCCACCCCCAGACTCGATATGCGACATATCAGACGAAGAGACCGGACTGTACGATAAGTGTTACCTATAGGCTTCATGGGAGTTTGGACAAACTTTCTTGTTGATCTTCTATTCGCTCAATACCTGGGTAGCCGTTACGTCCAGCTAGTACCGCTGACGGCTTGTGGGTGACTGATGTGATCATCACCTACTGCTGGCATATTGACGAGTCTTTAGAGTTCCACATAAAAGTTTCCTGGTTCAAGCGAAACAAAGTTGGGTACATATGCAGATATGTGTGGGGGCCTGATTAAATACGAGTATGAGATACCGTATTGTAATCTGGCGGCTATTTGTTATCAGGTAGGTTATATATGATATAACCGAATTATTGAATCAAGTGTTGATTTGATAATGTGATATACAGATAAGTGATATTAATCGGTTATATGTGATATAACCGGATTATTAAATCAAGTGTTGATTTAATAATATGATATATATTTATATTTGATATAATTGTATATTGACTAATATTATTGCTCACTAATTATATGCTTATCTTTATATATATATATATATTAATATATATGTGATATATATATATATATATATATTATATGAAGCATGGCATAGTTTTTTCTGTTTGTAGAAAATAGAAATTGAGGTGGAAAATGCGGAGACTTTGGAGGGATGGGCATAGCATAGCTTATTCTATTTTATATTCATTTGCTTGCACTATTGAAGCATGGCTACAATTTTTATGTGTTAAAAATTGTATGCTTCAATGATGGGTGAGCTTTGATGAGCTATTCCACAATTCATTCTTGACTTGAGTTATTTTTCTTTACTTGTGAGCTTATGTGATGAGTTTTCTCTCTAGCTTTCTCCTTTTTCCTCATCTCTACCTCCAAGCTCAATCCCTCACATGAGTTGTGAAAGCTTGAGCTTGTGAGAACCCTAGTGAGCAAACAACACCCCTACTTCACCATCCTACACTAGATTAGCGCTTTGGTGTAGTGTGTTTACTTCACTAAAGAGTTTAGTGAAGAGGTAGCTTGGATTAGCGGACTTCGGGTGGATCATCTTCGGCACGAAGGTCATTGAAGCAAGTTCGTTCAACCTTCAAGTGGAGCCTAGTGGAGTCGTGTGGACTACAACCCGGAGCTTTAAAAGAGAAGGACACGGTCTACAAAGGTTGTAGCCATTCATTTCTTAGTGTAAAGTTTGTGATATCTTAGTTAAACCCTAATCATCTAGTTTAAGATCTTGGTTACTATAGATTAGCACCCCGAAATTTTTAAAAACGGCTTGCTTGATGCTAGTAAAAACCAGTGGTGGTGCTAACATACACTTTCATGGCATCAGAGCCAAAGCTAGATGATTATACGATGTATATAGAATCACGAAACCAAAACAACTCCGAAACTGCAACCTGAAACCCCAAGTCTTTGTTGTTTTAAAATGGACTGAAATTTTTTTAAATAACTGCATAATGTTATATGTGATATAATTAGAACATTGAACAAAAACGAGACCAAAATTCCTAAGTCGACCCGGCGAGATCGGACATTTGACCGGCGTCGCCGGCCCTCCATGCTCCATTTTGGCTCGTGTTTGTTTGGTGTTCTGGTCTGTAGATTTTGGGGTTTCAGGTCATATTTGATTAGTCCAAAATTGCATGTGATGTTAATTTTGTTAAGGGGCTAATTCAGAGTGTTTTGTAGTCGTAATTTTAACATTGTTTCGGGTTTATGTTTGATATGTGATACAGTAGTTGGAATCCACATTAAATTAGTTTTGTTTGTAAATCTAGCAAGTTAGTCTCTATTGATCGATTTCCACGAAGTTCGATTCGGATCGAAACTCCGCCGCTATCGCGTATCGTACGCGAATACTCGCCAGATAACTTTACTATGTAGCCACGCCCTATAGCCCCGACCAAGTGACTTTAGGAGAACTCCATTGCCAAAAGCATCCACTCGGGTGCTCGCGGCCACGGTGTTCCACCTAAGTGCACGTGGTCGATGGCATCGTGGGTGCGGCCATCTACTGAAGTTCCCGACGAATATTCGATCGGGTAGTTGGGAATCTTGTTGAATTACCCGACTAAGTTATTGAAAAGTGTTTTCAAGATGAGACTAAAATGTGGGGTTTATATTGTCAAGCATGAAATTCGGAAATATTAGATATTCCGGGTTTATGATGTCTAAGGAAATGCGGATTCTAATTATTGTAGTTTTTCATTTCTTTTCTGCGACCGTAAGTGTAATATGTGGGGTATCCCAAATCTCGTTGTTATATGTCAACGGAATTTGGGATACATGTGTTTACTTATGCTAATGACATGTGATGTTATGTGTTGCTGTGATATGTTATATTGGATCGTCGTGAATGAATAGCCGGGGTTTTTATATGAGATGAGAGTTTTTCAATTTTCATTCATGTAAAATTTGTATGTAATATTTTTTTATTGGGACACATCCGGAAGGATGTTGTCACCATTGATGTATATTATTTACTTTTCCGCATTAGGATAGACCCAAGGCTGGGAGCACAAGTAACCGGGTTCTGGAGTCCAGTGGGAGACCATCTCGATGAGTCGAGACCGAGTTTCCTAACTCTAGAATTGGCAGGGTTGCTTGCCACTCTCGTAGGGGTCTAGGGATGTGGGTTTCGCTATTCATCACGACCGTGGAATCCGTGTTTTTCATTATTGGCTTAATTTAAAACATGTACCTCCTAATATATCCAATATTTTATATGTTGACTTCTGCTGCTTGGTTCTGTGATGTGATCATATAACTGCATGAGACAAATGCTATATATATATATGATATATCGGTTGGCTATAGTGCCCTCAAGTCAATTATTGGATCATAGACACGTGATTGCAATGATTGAGGGATGACCTATACCGGTAGAACAGTCTTACTTGAGATGATAGTATGCTATCTGGTTTGTCTTTATCATCATGTACTTTCTTCAGGTGACATTATAGATCACTATTACATGTTGATAGTGTTAGTGTATATGCCCTAGAGGCCATCACTATATCATACTAGTTTGTATATTATTTAATGGAAACTTGGGATATTCACCTTGTATAGAAAATCTTGCTCAAAATAGTAGTATGCTACTTGGTTTGTTTCTACTTCAATATGTGCATGTGTTTCTTTTAGCATATTGCTTATACATATTAGTAGAGCCCTTAGGATCTTTGCTTGATTACCAGCGTTGTGATGGCAGTCACACTCGTGGGGATTGGGTAATCCGCAAGCACATCCTTATACAGGTCCCTAGTCGTAGGACTATCGAAACAGGGCATCGATACTCCGGAGTAGACTAGCGTATGCGCTTCTCATCCCAGCAGGGGAGACGGTCTGTCCCACAGCCGTCAGTACGTCGTACTTGAGATAGTATGCGGGTGCTCGTTAGGTTACGAGTACACTGGACAGGACTCGTGGGGAACTGTTGGTTGGTACTATACCTATCGTCAGTTATCAGTTCCGAGGTGACATGAGTACAGCTTAGTCCGCTGAGTTAACACTGTCACTTCGCCTCGAGTGTGTTCCTACTGTACTTTGATTACTACCCTACCACGGCTCAAAGGAGTCATGCAAATAGGTAGTAGTTGGGTGCAGTCCCGAAGCACTTGGAGGCAGTGACAATTAGACAGGATTCGTCTCTCCCGATATTGGGGGTTGATATCGCGCTGTGTCTAGGAGAGCCATTACACAAAGTCCCTGGCCAGGGCAAGCGAGATATACTGGTAGGTTTCCAGTGTTATCTCAGAGTGTTCTGGGTTGCACTCCGACACGACTTGTACCGCTATTAGGGGACTGACGTTCACCGCCCCCCTAGGCCCGCCATGCGATATTCTCAGACGAACAGACCGGACTGTACGAAGATTGTCACATTCAGGCTCAGTAGGAGTTCGGATGAGTTCACCTCGTCAGTCTTCTTATCGGCATCTACCTGGGGACCATTACGCACAGCTAGTGCCGCTTGCGGTCTGTGGTTAAACCCACTGCCATCGTAGTGTCGAGCCTTTAGAGTCCCACACAGAGAGTTATTCGCCTTTAGGCAAAATGAGTAGAGGTCGCATGGTTTTGCAACAGGGTTCGGTCACATCCGTGCACTAGTGCACGTTTAGTGTCTGGGCAGTTATTACTAGCGGGCTTTGGGTTAAGCCAGATCCTAGTATACGTTTTGGGATTGGTTTTATCTCGTTTGTATTCGTGTTCCCCGGAACGCGGATGCGGGTGTGTATGCACGGTTGATCGAGACAGAGGCAGAGGATTCTCATTAGGGTTGTTGACTGTTGACTTTTGCTAAACCCTAATGAGAATAAGAAATATGATTAATGAAAATATTAATTAAGTATTATTGTGCCATGGTTGGGTTGAAAGGATGACTTTGTTGACCGGTTGACTAGGTTGGACTTGTTGACCATCATCATTACACTGGCTATCATTTCATGGCAAAGACTTTTGCTTTCTTGTTTGTTCACATATTGCATTTAATGCATGAAATGATATTGCCATTTGATATGATAAGAACCATCACATAATACTCAATTATTATTATTTGTTATGATTATTTTGGATTATGAAGAGGATGGTTGAAAAAGTCTTGCTCATTCGATGATTTGCATTCTCTCTCATGCAAAAGCTCTCCTCTTCCTCCTGCTCTCCCTCTTTCTTTAGTTCAAGGCAAAAACCTCTCATGTGTTGAGAACCATTTTCCTTGGAGATAAAACCCAAAACACTTCTCCACTCATCCTAGTATACAAGGTCTAGCAAACCAAGTGTTCTAGTTTCCTCTAGATTGAGGTTGGAGCCAAAGTTAGAAGCTTTCGGGTGGATCCATTTTCGGCATAAAGAGACGACGAGGTGAGGCCGATCCGACCACCACAAGGAGTTGAAGAGAAGGAGTTCAAGTTTAGGTATAACCCTTAACCTAGTAGCTAAACTCTTAGTTAGGTTGTTAGATAGTTTGTTTAACAAAGATCCATTTTTGAGTCCATGTTACCTCCAACGAAAAAATCATTTTTCACCATTTCCGCAACCCCAAAGAACAGGGGACGGGTAACGTGAACTTACAGTGGTATCAGAGCCTAGTTAAACACAATCTAACATGTTAGCAAAGTAACTAGAAGTTCGATCGGAGAAAAAATCACAAAACATGCCCGAAATATCAACTTTCTGCCGATTTTGTTTTCTGTTCAAAAATTAATAAATCATACACTAAAAATCGGCTCAGGGTTTTTAAAGCACACCCAAGAAAAATGGTCCAGTGACTCGGTCAAAGAGTCGCGGAACCGCGGCAGGAGCATGCTCCCGCCGCGGATCCGCGGACGAGTTGACTCGGCCGTGGGCAATTTTTCCTGCAGTGTGTTCAGTGGGGTGTTTTAGGATTTTTACAATATGTTTTTTCTTCCTATATTTTCCAGAAAACAAATTTGTTTTTTGGAGTGGTTAAAAATCCTTATTTTGATCGAACTTCTAAAGACTTAAGCTAACGGGTTATATATGTGTATATGAATTCATTGGATTGTCACGGATGAATAGCCGGGGGATTGTGAGATGAGAGTTTTCTTTTTCTTTCAATTCATTTAAATTTGTAATTGATGTAATATTATTTATATGGCCGCACAACCGGTATGAGGTTGTAGCCGTCATTGTATAATTTCTTTTACTGTTTTTGCTCCTAGGATAGACCCAAGGTTGGGTGCACAAACTACCGGGTACCTCGAAGTGCCGAGTGGCCTACTCACGGTGTTGAGGGAGGTTGCTTCGCTTCGTGTACTTGGCGGGTAGTTTGCCGCACCCGTAGGGGTCTAGGGTGGGGTCTTGGCTATTCATCGCGACCGTGTAATCCGCTCTTCATTACAGGCTCGTACGGAATGCGGATTCCTAGTATATCCAATGTGTTCATCTGTGATCTGGAATGGCTATCATTGCATCTGACGAATGTATATATCTATATATGATATCTATTTAGTCGTTGCTTATATTTTGCATCCGCGCTAGTCCAGCCCCCGCTCTATCGTTAGTTAAGTAACCTAACGGGTAATGACGGGGCCCCGTGGCGAATGCGGATGGAATAAGCGTACGTCATATTTTCGTTGTTTTCTGCAATGGTAGGATTAAATGATGGGACGCATTAAAATTAATGCAAGAAAATAAACCAAAGTTAAAGTCGTTTGAACAATTTCAAAAACCACTCGGTTTCTTTTCAAAAACAACTTTTAAACGCGGAGCTTAAGCCACTCCTTTTAAAAGCTATCAAGGTTCCTTCGATTATATCAAGTTCACTACGTTCACAGTTTCGCCAAAACCATTCGTAGCCCTCCGTCGTTTCGTATGAATATTCAATAGTATTCGTGCTATGTTTGTTGACCTTCGTCAAGGCATAGTGATTGGTAGCTGTTGGGTGTTCATATGTAGCATAAATATATGCGTTGGTTAGGGACAGTCGTATTACCTTGTTGACCTTCGTCAAGGGTATATACGGGTGGGTTCAAATTAACCTAGACAATGTAGGGTTCCTAGGCACTCTCAAGAGGTCTCACAAGGCATCAACCATGCCAATTTCAAAATTTAACGGTGCCGAGAAAACCTAACAAGATCGTTGGCTAGATTTTTTAGGCGACATAATGAAAATAGTTTACAAATAAACTAAAAGAACGGAAATACAACCTTTGTAGATCCGGTCCTCCACCTCCACGGCTCCGTAATGAAGTCCTCTCCGCTGTCCAAATGAAATCCCGGGCTCAAGTGTCGGCTTCATCGGAGAAATGGGCGGGCAAGGTCGTCGGCTTCGTGCCGAAGATGATCTACGTCGAGGCATCACTAGATCAAGCTCCAACTTCACCAAGTCAAGAAACTTGTGAAGAAAACACACTCTACTACTTGGCAAGAGGTAGAGGATGAAGAAATAGGAAGTGGGTAGACTTTAGAATTGGATTTCTCACTCATTTCATCAAGTCACCATTGATGAAGTCTAGGTTTTCTTCTTGAAGAAGAAGAAGAAGAAGATGATAATATTATGATAAGTTATTAAAATGAAAAGGAAAATGAATACTTATCATAATACTAACCTTAGTATAGTGTAGAGAATAGACCATGGTTAGATATGATGGTTAGGGTTAAGCAAGAGACAAGAATGGTGGACTAGGTCAAAGTTTCATGAAGTTTCAATGTAAAACAAAGCAAGCCACCATTTCTTTTCTTTTGCCAAAATGAAATAAATAAATAAATAAATAAATGAGTAAGTAAATAAAATCATAACCCTAACCATTACATAACCATGGTTTAATCTTAACATACACTTAAACAATCATGTATCATCAAACATGATACAATCAAATGTACAAATGTATATTACATATACAATGTGCACATTCCAAGTGAGAAAATCCATTTAAAGTGAACCTATATTAGTTAATGTAAAGTGATATATCAAATATATAATTATAAATTAAATCATTAAATCAACACTTGATTTAACGACCCGGTCATATCGCATATAACCGACTAATATCAATAGTAACAACTTATCGAATCAACACTTGATCCAATAACCCGGCTATAACGCATATAACCGATCAATGTTGCAAATCGTGAGAATGGAATACGGTATCACATACACGCATTATTCTCGGTCCCGCACATATCTCATATGCGCTCCTATTTCGTTTCGCTTGAACTAGAAAACCTCTATGTAGGACTCTAAAGACTCGTCAATACGCCGGTAGCAGGTGATGATCATATCAAATACCCACAAGCCGCAAGCGGTCTGCTAAACGTAACGGCCACCTGGGTATTGAGCGATCAGAAGATCGACGAGCAAGTCCGCTCACACTCTAGTGAATCCAACCAGTAACACTTACCGTACAGTCCGGTCTTGTCGTCTGATATGTCGCATATCTCGCCTAGGGGTGGTAAACGTCAGACCCCAATAGCTCGATAAGTCGTGTCGATATGAGGTCTATAACTGTTCGAGAAACTACTGGTAACACTTACCAGTATATCTCAGCAACCCTGGCCAGGGATTTCCGGTTATAGCCAATCGAACACAGCGCAACATCAACTCTCTATACCGGGAGAGACGAATCCCCTCCTATCGCTCATTGCCTCCATGTGACTCGGGACTGTACCCAAAAACCACCGTTTTGCACGCCCTCTTGGACGTGGTAAGATGGAAATCAAAGCACAGTGGGAACCACACAAGACTCTATGACGAACTCGGGTCAACAGACTACTCTGTACTAGTGTCACCAGAGAACTGCCATCTGACGTAAGGTATAATACCATCTGGAAGTTCTCGGCGAGTCCGTCCAGTGTACCCAGTCTCTACTGAGCACCCGTATATCATCTCTGATGTCAAACACCAATGGATAAGGGATCATCCATCGCCCATCTGTATGGATCGAGAAGGCATACGCTAGTCTACTCTGGTATATCGATGCCCCGTCTCGATACACCCACGACTAGGGACCTTGAAGGATGTACTTATGGACTACCTAGTCCCCACTAGTATGATCCGCATCATAGTCCAGGTAGTCAAGTACACATCCTAAGGGCTTTACCAACATGTAACAGAGAGACAATCAGTATACACGTTAAGGTAAAGAGCAACCAGATAGCATACTATCATGTCGAGCAAGAAAGTCCTCCCTATATATGTCCCAGCATCCATTACAATATACATCCTCTGTACAGTAATGTCCTCTAGGGCATACATATAACTAACAATCTCCCACTTGCACTAGGGCCATCTGTAGCAGTGGTTGTAGTATCTCATACTCAACCATCCCCTAAAAGTCTCTCTCTGGGAATAGGCCTTCGTGGGTCGATCCGCCGTGTTATCCTCTGAGTCTGCTCTCCTAACCTCGATCACCCTGGAGATCAAACATATCCATGATCAGGTGATACTGCCATAGATTTTGTCTGGATCACTGAAGGGACGGACGTTCCTTGGCATAAGCCACAACTCCATTGTCACACAATGGGAGGAACATAGTTCATCTCATGAACCTTTATACACCCAAACAGCCTCTTTGGTAGCATCTTAAGTAGCGATATATCATGCCTTTATCGTCTAGTATGCCACGGTATCTCGCTTGGAACTCTTCCAACATACCGTCCCTTTACGGAGGGTAAAGACAATGCCTGTGACTGACATTCGGTCGTCTTTATCACCCTGGAACACTTCCAGTGATTCTCCCTAGGATCAATTGATACCATCTCACTACAACTAGTGAGTATCCTAACATCTAATTAGATCTATCTCATAGATCCAAAGCTTAGGATTTTGTAGGTATCACTTTGATCCTTTATGGAGAATCATTGTGATATGCGGAGATTGATCGAGCGTAGCATAGGAAACTCTTTCCCTATCAAGAGTATGTCATCCACGTACTCTACGAGGATCACCACCATACTCCCTACTAACTTTTGTATATACAAGGTTCATCTACCATTTTGATGATGTCAAACTCTTTGACTACTTCATCAAAACAGATGTTCCAACTCCGCGATGCCTACTTTATCCTATAAAGCATCTTGCACACGTTTCCGCTGCTCCCACTGTCTACGAGGCCCTCTGGCTATGTACTTATAGACGCTCTTTTCTAAAACATCATTTAGAAAAGCTGTCATGACACCCAACCACCAGATATCGTAGTCATGGTATGTAGCCGTGGCAAGTAGGATCTGGATGGACTTAAGCATAGGTACTGGAAAAGGTTTCATCATTATCCACGCCTGGTCAATGACGAAAACCTTTAACAAGTCTAGCTTTGAAAGTCTCAACTTTTCCATTTACACCAAGTAATCTTCTCAAGATATACTTGCTCCTGATGGGGATTTAACCCTTCAGATATAGCAACCAAAGTCCATACTTTGTTGGTGTATAAGGATTCCATTTCAGATCGATAAGCATCCAGCCATTCTTACAGAGTCACACTCCTGATGGCCAGCTCGAAGCTAGTTGGGTCATCATCTCATGATGCAATCCTCGCTCCCACTGTCATAGAGAAACCGAAGTATCTCTCAGGTGGGTGAGGAACCCTACTAGATCGGCGGAGAGGCTGAGGTTCGTAGGTATCTACTGAATCCTTTGGTTGTACCAAATCATCTGCTGTATTTTGTATAGCTGGAACCTTTCCAGTTCTACATTACAGACCTTGCCTCGAGCTTGTCCGGATTTTGCTTTTAGACATTAGCCGGACAACCCCAAATCTTAACTAGCTTAAGACATGGGCTCTTCCCTTTCCATATCACATATGAAATGGTAGGCAACTGATTTGATTGGAACCCTATTCAATAGGTATGCAACTTCTCAAGTGCATAACACCCAATAGGAAAAAGGTAACTCAGTAGTACTCATCATAGAGTACACCATATCAAATAGGGTGTATCTGCTCCGCCCCGACATACCATCGTGCTATGGTGTATACGGAGGAGTAATGCTGAGAGAGAATCTCATTCTCCTTTAGAATAGTCCAGAAATTCCGTGCTCAAGTATTCTCCTTCTTGATCTCATCATAGGACATAATACTTATACCCGTATTCTGGTTCTCTACTTCTCGCTTATATTCTGTGAATATCTCAAAAGGTTCGGACTCAAGTTCCAACAGGAACATATGACTGAATCTCGAGAGATTATCAGAGAATATAATGAAGTATAAAGAACCAGTCCTGGCATGTGTAGACAGGAGACCTTACATACATCATCATGTATCAGTCCCAAGAGTTCATTAACTATTTCTCTGTTTCCAATAAACAGGGCTATGGTCATCTTATCTCTGTGACATGACTGGCAAGTTTCACAAGATGTAAATTCAAACTGATTTAAATATGCATCTACATGTAACTTCAGCTAGTCGGGTCGCATTGATATGACCTAGTCTACAATGCCTCAAGAAGGAACCGTTCATTTCTGAACTCTTCCTCTTGTGTGTGTTCCATATACTAAGAACCGTAGTTTGATTTAGAACATTAATGTTTTTAGATAACGTGCCTGAACCAATCAACTTTTGATATAGGAAATGTTCAAAACATTATCCAACAATACAGAATTTTATCATTTCTTTACTAATAAAGAGACTGATATGATTTTGTAAATCAGGTTCGGTATCTAATAACATTCGTTCAGAATCAATGTATTGGTAATACAGGGTGACAGTGACCGACAGACTTGGCTGCAACTCTTGCCCCGTTTTCTGCCTCATGAAACTTATCACCCTTTCTCAGTTTTTCTACCCATTTGTAGCCCCATGTAACAGATTACATATCTGGGATCCTGATCCGGTATCATATACCCAGGATTCGGAGGATACTGAGAAACAGTTCTTTGTAATGAACACACCCGAAGAAGATACATCATCATGCACTTTCTTCGTTTGGGCGGCACGGGAAATCTGGTATTCCCCAATTTCCTGCTCTGTCTTATAACAATTATAAGTTGGAGCGGGACCAACGTTCCCCAGCTCAGTATAACAAGCGGATTCGGTCAATTATCCGTATTATTATCTTGATTAAGGCGTGATATGGTCGCTACCAGGAGAGAGAGAGAAGAAAACACTCAGCGTGCGCTCTTACAAGAATAGATTGGTTATTATTTTATCTAATCAGGATGGCTCCCACTGCTTTTTATCAAATCTTCCTTCAAACCCTAAAAGGAAAGACTAGCCGGGATTAATCACACACTACAATTTTGCCAATCTTTCAGCCAGGCCAGTGTCGGTACTTTGAGGGAGGTTCCCCGTGCTTTCGCACGAACCTAATTAATGTAAACCTCATTTTCCCAGAGGCGTAACCTCGTTAACACCTTTCTAGACACCTACTTGATCGGCTAATTGTAATGTGTAAAACTCTCCCAGGAGTAACAATTACTCGCAGCGGGTATCGGGATCCAAATATCTCATAGAAGGTATTCAATCTCATTGCAAATTTCAACACTTGAAATTCCCGATAATATTTTGCCCCTAGCGTCCTATGACCTTGACGCAGGCCAACAAACCATAGTCCGCTAGTCAAATTCAACCCGTCATTTCCTGATTGAATTAAACCCACCCGCACGACCCTTGACGCAGGCCAACAAAGTCGCACGACTACCCTAATCCAATCTGCATCATATGCATAAGCAGATAAATACTAGTTAGCTACCGCACACTACGCCTTGACGCAGGCCAACAAACGTAGCACGAATACTAACTACCACTTATCTGAAATGACGGAGGGCTATAACATGTTTTTCTGAAAACCTATTGCGTAATGAACTTGATATCGTTGTAGAATTGAATAATTTTGAAATGGAGAGTTTTTGAGGCTTTTCTAGTTTTGCTAAAGGAGTCACTCCCGGTGAAGGGATCGTCGGTCCTTTCCTCGTCGAATGAGGTGCGGGATATATCATATATATCACTGTGCAAAGCAAAAACTCTTAAAAGCAATCGAAAGACAAACCGAGTGTGTAGTATCTGCCAGTTATTGCTAAAGGAGTCACTCCCGGTGAAGGGATCTCGGTCCTTTCCTCATCGAATAAGGTGCAGGATATATCGTATATACCGCTGTGCAAAGCAAGAACTGTAGCTACCTGTTTTATTTTTGAAATTCGATTCTACAACATCTTAGGTTTCTTTTATTTCATTAATCACATTAATGAAGTCCCATCATTTAAGTACCTAAACATCACAGATAAATACGACGTACACTTATGCCATCCGCATTCGCCTCGATGTCCCCTCGTGCACCGTTAGGTTAGGTAACTAACGGCAGAGCGGGGCAGGGCTAGCGCGGGTGTAAAACATAAGTAACGTCTATATAATATATCATATATACTATATACTGTATCTATCACAGAACATCACATGATCACATCACAGATATCGCAGCAGAAGAAACATATGAAATATTGGATATACTAGGACGTCCGTGTTTTCAATACGAGCCAGTATAAAACACGGATTCCACGGTCGTGATGAATAGCCAAACCCACACCCCTAGACCCCTACGAGAGCGGCAAGCAACCCTACCAATTCTGGAGTTAGGAGAACCGGACTCGACTCCTCGAGTTGGTCTCCCACTGGACTCCAGAACCCGGTTACTTGTGCCCTCCTCCTTGGGTCTATCCTAGTGCGGAAAAGTAAATAATATACAACAACGGTGACAACTTCCGCAACCTGGAAGTGCCCCAATAATAGAATATTACATACAAGTTTTTACATGAATGAAAATGAAAAACACTCATCTCACATAAAAACCCCCGGCTATTCAAACACGACGATCCAATATAACATATCCAGCAACACATAACATCTCATGTCATCAACGTAAGTGAATATGTCCATCCCAATTGTCGTTGACATATAGCAACGAAACCGGCGATATCACATATTACACTTACGGTCACAGAAAAGAAAGTGTAAAGCTACAACAGTTGGAATCCGCAACCTCTTTAGACATCGCATGCCTGATCAAATGAAATACTTAGACATCACATGCCTAACAGTTATAAACCCCGCATTTTAGTCTCATTATCGAAAACTCTTTTCAATATCAAGTCGGGCAATTCAACAAGATTCCCGACATCCTGATCGAATGCTCGTCGCAAACTTTAGTAGACGGCCGCACCCCCGATACCGTCGACGAAGTGTACCAAGGCGGAACACCGTTGCCGCGAGCACCCGAACGGATGCTTTCGGCGACGGGGTTCTCCTACAGTCACTTGGTCGGGGCTATGGGGTGAGGCTGTCTATTAAGTTTACCCGGCGAGTATCCGCGTACGCTACGTGATTGCGACGGACTTTTGATCACATCAAAATTCCGTGGCAACCGATCAAGTGAGACTAAACTGCTATGTTTATAACATTCATTTAGTTATCTCATAACTTTTTGTGAATTCCAATTATTGTATCACATTCCAGATAAGCAGAAAATGTTAAACTTTCCGATCGAACAATCGAACACCCAAGTTTTCCCGAAACAGCTCAACACATGAAATAAGTCTAAAAACATTCAGTTCGTGCCTCAGTACCAACGGTCCAGCCGTAGAAGGGTCAAGCCAACGCCTCACATGTGGCATGCCGTACTGCCCCCAAACCCGAAGGTTCAAAGGGCAGTTCAAAACGGTCACATAATCGAGTTAAGGTTTGTTGTCTTCTAGAGGGTCCATCGCGTTACTTGCACTACTTAGAACGTCGTTAAACTACGGAAAAATCCAACACTTGGAAATTTCCCGACAGGGGAAAAAGTGGGTATTTATATCCGGTCGAACTTTTTAACATATTCAAAAATTATCCGGAAAACATATAGACAAGTTTAGACAATCCGATAGAATCCATGAAATCCCAAAACAACCCCAGAAAACTCAACTGTATAGTATATATTAAAATTACCCAGAAAACATAGGAATTAATTATAAACATTACTGTGCAAAGAGGAGTCAAAGAGTCAATAATATGGCCGCGGAACCGCCGCTCCACGTGGGCTTAGGCCGCGGTTCCGCGGCGTCATGACGGAGTTAGGTCTCCATTTTTCACAGTAATTCATAAAAAACCTTGCTTAATTTTCTGCATATTTTTAATATTGAAAAATCAAGATTTTTAAAAATTGGACAGAGAGCATTTTGGAAAATGGGTTTCGGGTTCGTTCGGATTTTAAACGTCGTCTAGACTTCGCATAAGGCTCTATCTAGGCTCTGATACCACTGTAGGGTTCCTAGGCACTCTCAAGAGGTCTCACAAGGCATCAACCATGCCAATTTCAAAATTTAACGGTGCCGAGAAAACCTAACAAGATCGTTGGCTAGATTTTTTAGGTGAGATAATGAAAATAGTTTACAACTAAAATAAAAGAACGGAAATACAACCTTTGTAGATCCGGTCCTCCACCTCCACGGCTCCGTAATGAAGTCCTCTCCGCTGTCCAAATGAAATCCCGGGCTCAAGCGTCGGCTTCATCGAAGAAATGGGCAGGCAAGGTCGTCGGCTTCGTGCCGAAGATGATCTACGTCGAGGCATCACTAGATCAAGCTCCAACTTCACCAAGTCAAGAAACTTGTGAAGAAAACACACTCTACTACTTGGCAAGAGGTAGAGGATGAAGAAATAGGAAGTGGGTAGACTTTAGAATTGGATTTCTCACTCATTTCATCAAGTCACCATTGATGAAGTCTAGGTTTTCTTCTTGAAGAAGAAGAAGATGATAATATTATGATAAGTTATTAAAATGAAAAGGAAAATGAATACTTATCATAATACTAACCTTAGTTTAGTGTAGAGAATAGACCATGGTTAGATATGATGGTTAGGGTTAAGCAAGAGACAAGAATGGTGGACTAGGTCAAAGTTTCATGAAGTTTCAATGTAAAACAAAGCAAGCCACCATTTCTTTTCTTTTGCCAAAATGAAATAAATAAATAAATAAATGAGTAAGTAAATAAAATCATAATCCTAATCATTACATAACCATGGTTTAATCTTGACATACACTTAAACAATCATGTATCATCAAACATGATACAATCAAATGTACAAATGTATATCACATATACAATGTGCACATTCCAAGGGAGAAAATCCATTTAAAGTGAACCTATATTAGTTAATGTAAAGTGATATATCAAATATATAATTATACATTAAATCATTAAATCAACACTTGATTTAACGACCCGGTCATATCGCATATAACCGACTAATATCAATAGTAACAACTTATCGAATCAACACTTGATCCGATAACCCGGCTATAACGCATATAACCGATCAATGTTACAAATCGCGAGAATGGAATATGGTATCACATACACGCATTATTCTCGGTCCCGCACATATCTCATATGCGCTCCTATTTCGTTTCGCTTGAACCAGGAAACCTCTGTGTAGGACTCTAAAGACTCGTCAATACGCCGGCAGCAGGTGATGATCATATCAAACACCCACAAGCCGCAAGCGGCCTGCTAAACGTAATGGCCACCCGGGTATTGAGCGATCAGAAGATTGACGAGCAAGCCCGCTCACACTCCAGTGAATCCAACCAGTAACACTTACCGTACAGTCCGGTCTCGTCGTCTGATATGTCGCATATCTCGCCTAGGGGTGGTAAACGTCAGACCCCAATAGCTCGATAAGTCGTGTCGATATGAGGTCTATAACTATTCGAGAAACTACTGGTAACACTTACCAGTATATCTCAGCAACCTTGGCCACGGATTTCCGGTTATAGCCAATCGAACACAGCGCAACATCAACTCCCTATACCGGGAGAGACGAATCCCCTCCTATCGCTCATTGCCTCCATGTGACTCGGGACTGTACCCAAAAACCACCGTTTTGCACGCCCTCTTGGACGTGGTAAGATGGAAATCAAAGCACAGTGGGAACCACACAAGACTCTATGACGATCTCGGGTCAACAGACTACTCTGTACCAGTGTCACCAGAGAACCGCCATCTGACGTAAGGTATAATACCATCTGGGAGTTCTCGGCGAGTCCGTCCAGTGTACCCAGTCTCTACTGAGCACCCGTATATCATCTCTGATGTCAAACACCAATGGATATGGGATCATCCATCGCCCATCTGTATGGGTCGAGAAGGCATACGCTAGTCTACTCTGGTATATCGATGCCCCGTCTCGATACACCCACGACTAGGGACCTTGAAGGATGTACTTATGGACTACCTAGTCCCCACTAGTATGATCCGCATCATAGTCCAGGTAGTCAAGTACACATCCTAAGGGCTTTACCAACATGTAACAGAGAGACAATAAGTATACACGTTAAGGTAAAGAGCAACCAGATAGCATACTATCATGTCGAGCAAGAAAGTCCTCCCTATATATGTCCCAGCATCCATTACAATATACATCCTCTGTACAGTAATGGCCTCTAGGGCATACATATAACTAACAGACAATGACGGGTAGAACTTGACATGTGACTTATGATTTATTGACCTTCGTCAAGGTCATAAGAGCATGGGGAAAAAATCCACATCGGGATTTTCTAAAGAAACTGAAACTTGCTAGCGTTGCATACCATTTGGAGTGTGATGATTCTGGTAGGATTCCTGTAGTTTTGTCACGCGATGATATTTGGATCCCGATCCTACTGTGAGTATATGCTACTCCTCGGGAACTTTCTCACTTAACGATCAATGCTATAAACCAAGTAGGTGCCTAGAAAAGTGTTACCGGGGCTACGCCCACAGGGAAAAGAGGTTATTTAATTAAGGAACTTCACGAAAGCATTGGAAAACCTCCCTTGAAGTACCGACACTAGCCCGGCTGAATGGTTAAGCAAGTATTGTAGGGTGAGATTGATCCCGACTAATTCTTCCTTTTTGGTTTGAGGAGGGATTCGAGAAACAGTGGGAGCCATCCTGTTTAGATAAATTAAAAACCAATCTAAACTTGCAAGAGCATCATGCTGAGTGTTTTCTTCTCTCTCTCTTAATTGCAGCAACCCAGTGACCACACATAGGTTACATCTAGATAATAAAATGACTGAACCTGACTGTTATGATTGGCAAAGGTCTGTCCAGATGTCCATTACCCATGACAAGCTGGGACACCTCTTAACTAATCAAACCCCTGCCGTCTCAGGACCAGTTTCCCCTGTCACAGATATTGACATCCGTAAGACATCGGAAAAGGACTGTGCGAAAGCCAAGTGCCTCGTGTTAGCCTCAGTTGATGGTGCAAACCAGAGGCAGCATGAGAAGATGAACTTAGTTTTTATCTTCCTCCATAACAAAGATTTATATGGAGAGCAATCTCGTATCGCAAGATATGAGACCTCGAACGAATTGCTTCAAGCGAGGTTGGCTGTCGGGTCATCTGTAGGGTGCAACGTCCTTACAAAGACCAGCTATTTTGAGCTCATGGACCTGAAGACCACGTTGGAGAACGGGTCAAATGCTGACTTGATTCTACAGTCTCTGCCCTCTGCTTATACCCTGAAGGAAACCAGGGATGTAGAAGGAAAGGGAAGGGCAAAAGTTTCGGGACTGGATATAGTAAAGGAGGGATGTTCCTATTGTTACGGGAATGAACATTGGCAGAAGGATTGCTGGGCTAGCAAAGCCAGTAGCCAGGATTCGAAGCATGTTGTGGCTTCGACTTCGGGTGTGTTGGTAATAGAGAACTGTATGTCAGTTAACCCTACTTCCTGGGTATTGGATACCTGATCAGGATCTCACATCTGTAATTCGTTACAGGCTCTGAGAAACCGTAGGGTTATCAGGAAAGGTGATATGACTCTCAGGGTTGCTAACAGAATGATCATGGACGCTGAATCCGTAGGGGAATATCATCTTGGACTGACAACTGGGCAGATATTGATTCTGGGTAACTGTTTGTATGTACCAGGTGCGACTTGTAATATCATATCTGTATCCTTACTTTTTAAGGAAGGATATGATTTTACTTTTGTAAGAGATGTGGTCCACATCCACCTAAATCAAGTCCTGATTGGGTCAGGTACATTAGAAAACGCTATATACGTATTGAATCAAGCTCAGATTTTCAGTGTCCAGAACACACTTAAAAGAAAGTCTCCGGAATTAAATCAGGCTTTCTTATGGCATTGTAGACTGGGTCACATTAATGAGACACGGTTAACAAAGTTACATAAAGAGGGATACTTGACTCCGTTCGAGTATCAGTCTTATGCCACTTGTGAATCTTGTCTCATGGGAAAGATGACAAAGACTCCGTTCACTGGACACGGAGAAAGAGCAAGCGAGCTCTTGGGAATCATACACAGTGACGTGTGTGGTCCAATGTCTACACATGCGCGAAGTGGTTATTCATACTTCATTACTTTTAGAGATGATTAATCTAGGTATGGACATGTCTTCCTGATGAAGCATAAATCCGAAGCCTTTGAGAAATTTTGGGAGTAGAAGAATGAAGTTGAAAAACAAACGGGCAAAAGTATAAAGACACTGAGATCTGATCGAGGCGGTGAATACTTGAGTGCCGAGTTTCTGGACTACTTAAAAGAGAATGGAATTCTCTCTCAGCGTACTCCTCCATACACACCATAACACAACGAGGTATCTGAAAGGCGGAATCGAACCCTATTGGATATGGTTCGTTCCATGATGAGTAAGGCTGAGTTACGGCAATCTTTCTGGGGTTATGCACTAGAAACAACTGCATATCTCTTGAACAAGGCTCCAACCAAGACTGTGCCTACCACCCCATATAAGATGTAGAGTGGGAAGAAACCCTGTCTTAAGTATCTTAAGATATGGGGATGTCCAGCTTTTGTAAAGAAGCAGCACGCGGACAAGCTCGAGGCACGCTCAGTACTGTGTAAGTTTGTGGGATACCTGTAACGTTTTAAAAATAATTAAATAATTAATTAAATAAATAAAATCTTTTAAGTGAATTTTATAATTTTCGGTAAAGTAAAACGTAGTTTTCATAAAACTAAACCGTAATTATTTTTCACTATAAATTTAAAAATACATATTTTAATTATGTTATTACTAGTAAATGGTGTTTATTTAGCCACTTATAAATTTTTAGTTTAATTAAATATTTTTCTTAAATTAATTATTTTAAATATTAACATAAGCTTTATTTTTACACAAAATTAGTGTAAATTACAAATTTGAATGGGTTAAATTTGCAAAAATGAACCATTGCATCTTAGAATCAAGCGTGTTACATGCAAAATTTATTTTCAAAATTTTACAATGGTTCTAGACCATTCTAGGTCAAATGGAGTGAAGAAAATAAAGAATTTTTAAATAAATTCATGAAAAGACTTAATTGTGTAATATTTTTGTGAAACCTTTTACACTTTTCTTCACCTTTTCTCACTCTCCTCTCTTTTTCTCACCTCATGGCCGACCTCACCTCCATGGGCAGCCCCAAAATTTTTCCCCCATCATTTTTGCATAAAAAATCATCAAAATTCATCAAAAATTCAATAAAAAATCCACAAAATCCTAATAAATTCCTACCCTCTATTCTTTGCTCATCTTTACATGGATTTTGGAGATGGAAAGCATTCATTTTAGAGGCTTACTTTCATGTTTGGATCTCATGTTGTGGAGGTATAAATCTTCTTCTTTTGATTTATTGTTATTAGATATTTCATTTAAGCATAATTAGATTTAATAAATAATTTCTATCTACAAGTTTTAAAATTCAAGTTAGGGTTTATAAAATTAAGTTATGGTTTTTATTAATTAATTAGGGTTATAATAACTAGTTTAACACTTTTAGAAATGGAAAATCATGCATCGTTGTTATATTGTAAATTGTTATCCAAAATTGTTTAAATTAAACCATTTTTTGCAAACTAGATTTCTATATATTATATATATTGGAGAAATAAAATTCCAATTAATATTTGTAACACTATATTGTGGTTTTAATTAGGGTATTAACTTGTTGGTGGAATGAAAAACTTAATTTGGTTACTAGTTTTTATTGATAATTGAAAAATAGTGATAAAAATGCTATTTTGCTAACTAGATTTTAGAAAATTCTTAAATAAATGTGATTAAAATCTAAATTATGATTTCATTATATTATTATCATCATGAATTGTAGTTTAATATATTAATTCATGCAAAATCCGGTTTAGTAGTGATATTGTGAAATTTTGCTTAAAAGTATCGAAATCGGGCAAGTTTGCAAACTAGAATTTTCAAACTAATATAATTTAAGGTGTAAAAAATATAGTAGTGGTTTGAATAATCTAGTTATGCTATTTAATATGTATTATGACCATTAGTTTCATTTAAACATCACGTTTTGAAGTAAAACGGTAAATTGGCATTTTCGGGTTTTACGAAATCGGGCGATTTGATCGATTTTAGGGTTTCGATGAATTAAATCATGTTTTATATAATAAGTAATGAGTTTTAAAAATATGAGTTGTTTGTTTATCTTTATCTCGATCAATCGGCGTTTGTACGCCGATATCGAGCGATATTGGTTTTTTTGCATGAGCGGGTCATAGGTTTTAACCTATTCACGTGTCGTGCGTCGTTTTGGTTTTGTCCGTGATTCAGTTTACGATACTATATATATGTTTGCATATAGGTAGCCCTCACGTGGACTGCGGGCGATGAAGAAGAGGATGGCGACATCATTTTTGGCAGACAAGGACAAGGTGAGTAGATATATATCTACGGGGGGAAGTCGGGTGGATGGCGTTTAGCACCCCCGCAAATGTAGAATAGGGGTAGTACTTATTGTCATTAGGAAGCCAGACGTGACCTTAGATTCTAGATGAGTAGGACCCTAGTAATGACCCTAGGTTGGACTAGAATGATTTAGAAAGACCATACCAGAGGATGAATACCTTGGAAGAGATTCGTAGGTTTCAGGTAGACACACACACGCACACACACGGAGACTCGACGTGGTGTATACGTGTATGTATGTGTGTGTGTGTGTGTGTATATATATAGGACTAGGTGTAGGTATATATATATATATACATAATACGTATATGTGATACAAGGATGTGATATGATACACGGGGATGAAACAATATAACTGGGATGATGTCGTGATTCTTGGCTATACAGTCGTGTTATGATGTTAGCGGATCATTAGAAAATGAGATAATGGATTTGTATACTTGAACAATGATAAAGGGTGGTGATGATATTGAAGAATATGAGACTCTAAAATAGAACCCGGACCGTAACATGTGCCTGAAATTCTGATATGATATAGGTGTGACTTGAGTTCGATATTATATATAGGTGTGACTTGAGTTCGATATCTTATATAGGTGTGACTTGATTACGATATGATCTATGTGTGACTTAATCACAATATGATACATATGACATGATATATCTGAGGAAAGATTAACGATGTATATTTATGCTGGCAATGATATATGATTGATGTATGCGATTATAGTATAGCACCTTGATCTTGATGTGTGTTGATGATGATATTATATGAATGATGAGCCACGTAGGTGATACTTGACCCGTACCCCGATATTGGGATGTCATACGATGAATTTTACCGTTCGAGGCATAGATATGATGATTGATCCGCATTCTTGATTCGAGAAAGTCGTACTACGTACATGACGCTATTGAGGCTGGATCGCCGACTATTAGGGAAATGGACTCAGACTTTAGGTGTACTCTTATTTCTTATCGACTAGTTTCTTAGGTTTAGTTCCTTAGGAGGTTAGATGGACACTAGTTTAGGCTCGAGACATATAGTTGTAGATATACCTGTATATCAAATGGTTGGATAATACACATCCGTCTTTACTTTCAGACTGTAATCATCATGGTGCATGTTCATTCAAATGTTTCTATAATCAGTATAAAACTCTGGCTGTTAGGACACCAGCACCATTACCGATGATGCGCATATTCCACGCACACTTATTTGCCGGCTCACACACATCATCATCGGTAATTGCTATGTCGCGTACACTTTAGAACATATTATCTTTTATTGATAGAATCAGCCAACATCTAGATCGATATATTATTGTGATTACTCTCTGGTGTTAGTATAGACATGGCATTTATTACTTAGACATTTCATGCATTAACATTTTCATGTTATCATGCAGTATTATGGGCATATGTCGACACTTATCATATACTTACTCTTGATTTTGGGATTTTGGATTTCTATGAGATTTCTGGATTTTGGGGAAAACCGCAAGAATCTATAAAAACTTCTCTCTCTCTCCTCCTTTCTTTTTAAAACATAAGATGCGGTTTTCTCGTGATGTATGTGTCGTCCACCATGAGATTTCATGTTTTCTGTTGGATTTCGAGACCCGATTCGAGAAGTGGATGAACCGTCTCGGGTATATGGTGGGCCCGGTATAGTATCCCGGTGCAAGAAGATCGAGTTGTAGACGATGAGCCTGGCAGGGGAGGACTACCTATCGGTGATGTCTGGCGCGGCGGATATCCGGAGGATACCGACCGTTGTCGTAAGACTTGATGATATGGGCCGATCCGGACTGACGGAGCCCGAGATATTGAGACTATGAGACATTGAGATTACGAGGTATTGAGACTTGAGATTTACATGTTTTGTGTCGATGCTTGACACGGATTTCCATGTATTTCATCGTCGATATTTCAGATTTCTATACACATTTTACCATGATAAAAGTTAAAGATTTCTTATACAGATATATCTAGATTTCAGGATTGGTTATTTCACATTCATGGTGCATGCATACTGATTCACATGACATAGTTCTATATGAGGCACTGATACGAGCACGGAGCATTTGCACTTACACGTAGCTTATTATCCTGTCTTTACTTGATGACCAGTAGTATATTAGTATATTATTATGACCTAGGACAGCGCCGTGCATTCGATTTATTTTCTCAGATATCTTCTACTCACGAGTTGGCAACTCACCCCCGTTGTGCCAAATTTTATTACAGGTTCGATGTACAGGTTTTCCTGGCAGCTTGCTGGCACATCTTTTCATTCAGGGTGATTTGCACGGTAGGTTGGTTCACTTGTATCTGGACCGCCATTGTACTTTTATTATTTCATTTGTATTTAGAAAACTCCATCAACCAAACTTGTATTACTTGATAGTTACTGGACCAGTTATTTTTATTTCGACCTTAGAGTCGCGCTTGTATTATTATGATATCTGGTGGTTTTGTTTTCTTTTGAGTTTTGAGCCTCGCCCTTTGGCGTTGTATAATATTGTGTATTGGTGTGGTTGTTTCCACCTTTTGGCGTAGAGCTAGCTCCCGTTTGGGGATGCTTTTTACTGTTTATATGTATTTATTCTTGTTTGTACCCGTTTGGGGCCAGTTTTTACAAAGGAGGCTCTGCCGTAATTTTTGAGAAAATTTGATTTGTTTTTAAACTTGTTTTCTTCATGTTTTCCTTTACTTCTTCTTCTTTTATGGTTTAGATTTCTGGGCTTCGGCTTACATAGATTAAGTTGCGCCTCTAGACGCTTCGTAATCTAAGTGCCGGTCACGTTCCATACTTTCGGGTCGTGACAAAGTTGGTATCAGAGCGCTAGGTTTAACCTTGTATATGTCTAGGGTGACCCTTGGTTGATGGAGTAGGCGACTTAGGTAGAGTGACGTACCGTGGTATGATCCGCGGCATACTTACGATACGCTACTCTTCTTAAGTAGCCTTAGGATGTACATTTGTTTGTACCGCATTTCATTCATTCCTTTGATCTATCTTCATCGATATCGGAGGGTGGTTTTTGTTACCACGGGCGCACGGGCAGAAGGAGCTGCGGCTCGAATGCGATAACCATTAGGGTATCGGTTATTCTTGAGGATTGAAGCATTGTTTAGCGTGCGGGAGAAGGGTATTCACATGCTGTCCAGACGAAGTTAAAGGATTCGAACGATTGTCAGAAACCTATTTTCCCAAGTTTAAAGTATTCGGAAGAACATGCAGGTATTTCGATGGACCCTCTAGAAGAATGAAACCCTAACTCGACATAACGACCACGAGAACGCCCTTGAACCTTAGGGTTTACGGCAGTTCCGCGGTGCCATTAGTGAGGCTTGGGTTTGCCCTTCTACGGCTGGACCATCGATGCTGGGGTATGTACCGGATATTTTTAAACTATACTTGAGTGTTGAGCTCTCGAGGAATTATGGGATTTTGATGGATCGATCGAAAAGTTTAATGTAGTCCGGATATCAGGTGAAAGGATCGACTACGTGGGAGACTCTAGATATGAGTATTGCCGTTGGTAGTGCAGTCAGCACACCTATGAAGAGACGAGTTCGAAGCAGTCGACACCAGAGGAAAGGGGGAAAGAGGCGCACATTGACGATAGTGTTTACGATTGTGATTTGGTGATCTGAATTTCATATTTTCGTTGATTGGATTTTGGTATTTTGAGGAATTTATTCTACGATTGGTATTTCTTATGTGTACCTTCATTACATTCCATTTGTGTTTCATATATCAGTTGTATTGATGTTGTTTAGTACATACCCAGTGCACTTGATTTGGTTTTAATACATTTTGAGATTTTGATTTGATTTCGTGCATATGGTTACACATGATTTTGACATATGCTTCGACCAAGTTTTCATGCACTTTCCTACTGTGATTTCGATTTTGATATTCGGTGTATGATTTCGTGCACCATGTGCACCTGATTGAGATTTTTGTGCACACTTGGCGCACTTGATGCGATTTTGTGCATACCAGATGCACTAAATCGGGGTTTTGTGCAGATTAGATGCACCTGATTTGAGTCATGCACGCCCGTTGCACTTGACATATGTTTTTGGTGCACACCTGTTGCACTCAGTTTTGTTTTTGTGTGTATTAGTGGCATCTGTATTGGTTTCGATTTCAGTGCGCACCAGACGCTCATGATATTTTTATGATGTGATTGGGATTGATTTTAGTTTGAGCAGTATGTTTTTATAATCATTACTATTTGATTCAGTAATCAGGCGGGACGTGTATGTTAAATAAAACATATATATATATATATATAGCTATTTTGTTAAAAAAAAATAAACGTCCGCTACTTATGCCATGACACGTGCGTCACACGGCGATTTTCAAAAGGGGTTCTTGCATGCTTCTTTATCCAGATGTTTGGACGATTTTACTATGATCCGCACTATATATAAGTTATTGTCACGACCCGAAAGAGCACGTGACTGGCACTCGAACCATATGAAGCCTATAGGACTCCATCTGATCCAAGTAAGCCAAAAGCCCAGAAATCTAAAACCATTTTGAAGAATAAATAAAGAAAACTGGTTTAAAGAAGTGAAGAAATACAGGTTTGAAATCAAGGTTTCTAAATAACTAAGCCGAAGGTATGTTTTGAAAACAATAAGTCTTTTCTAAAAATTTCGGCAGAGTTTCTCTTGTAAAACTGGCCCCGAATGGGGTACAACATGAATAACAATATATAAAATGATAAAGGCATCCCCAAGCGGGAGCTAGCTCTTCGTCAATCGACGGTCACAACCACGCAATGATATGATAATATACAACGCCAAGTGGCGAGGATCAAAATCAAAAGAAAGCTCAAAAGTAGCAAGAAAACCGCAATACTACTAAGCGCGACTCTAAGGTCGAATAATACAACACTGTCTCTGAGTCAGAAAGAATATACAAGTTTTGGTTGATGGACAATTTCTAGATACAATGAAGTAAATAAATACAAAGGTGATTCCTGATACGAAAGAATCCACCTACCAAAGCAAATCACCCGCAAGAAGGAAATGTGCCAGAAATGCCGCAATAGAACCTGTACGGCAACACCTGCAAGAACTGTGGCACAACGGGGGTGAGTTGCCAACTCGTGAATAGAAACATCTACAAGGATAAATCGAATGCAAGACATAATCCTAAGTCAACGATCAGTAAAATATCCACAAGAGTACATCTGAGTGTAATAAGGTGGCAAGGTAACATCTAATCACGTATATAGTGCCAGGTACTCAGGTGATAACATGTCATCAGTATAAGGTATGTCTGCATGAAGTATCAATGAAGAAATATCAATAATATCAATACACATATATTAGCGTCCCATACCACTAATATTGGTGTAAGATAAGTGTAAATCCAGTCTGTATATGAACCAAGTCTGTATATATGTGGAACCCGTCCACCTGTCACCCACTGACAGTAAGCATCATGTATGCAATGTGAGGATATAACCAAAATCATGGAAAACTCATCATGAAACCCGTGCCAAACACCGACACGTAAATCCTCATCCGTATGGGGCTCCGTCTGCGGATATCGGCCCTCGGCCCCGGCAGTATGAGTCAACCCATGTCCATCTCTGGGCTCCGTCTGCGGATATCGGCCCGTCGGCCCCAGCAGTATGCCCATCTCTCGGCTCCAGGCGGTATCCCCCGGATATCCGCCGAGCTCAGGTAAAATCACCGGTAGGTACTCGCCCGCCTCCAGGCTCAATCGGCATAACCCATCGATCATCTTGCCGAGGGGAACCATACCGGGCCCACCACGAACCCGCAAACGGTACATCACCTCCTCGAATCGGGTTTCAAGCACACGTCTCAGCACCGAGAAAACGCGTGGTGGACGCACCGAAATATCATATCACGAGGTACCGGGTTTTCATAAAGTGCCTCTTTTCTTAAATAACCCCACGGTCCTCAAAACCAGAAATCACATGAAAATCCAACATCCAGCAGTAAATCCAATGCGATGTACTATGCAATCAATCCATGATATATGCGACATGTAAAGAGAGTAATCATATCGGAAATCATGCAACATGGAATAGGAATGCGCATATGTCAAAGGAAGCATCATATTACGAATGTAATAGTACTACTGTGTAGTGACATGGCAATTATCGATGATGAAGTGTGTGAGCCGGCAAATAGTGTACGTGAAACATACGCATCATCGATAATGGTGCTGGTGTCCTAACAGCATGATAATAGCATAATAATGAACATATGCCAGCAATGCGAATAGTATGAATATGCGGAAATCTAGTAATCAACAGCACAGTGAAGTATCTACTATGCAACTACACCTAAGTATCCTGTCAATCAGGAGGGGTAGGTGTGGAAACCACCTAAAACTGAGTCTAAGTATATATGTAGATATATAGTCGGTGATCCCGCCTCAATGTCATATCGTAAGATATCCTCTAGCTATGAGTGCGGATCTATCATCAATATCAGCTCGTACGGTAAACCGTCGTACGGCATTCCCAAAAGCTGGGTACAGGTCAACATCTCACTGTCTCATCACATAACAAATATCACCATCATCAGATCATATAGTCTGGGTGTACTACTCTATATCTAGTACAAACGGTAACATCGGTAAAGTATGCATGCGGGGGTAAACACACATCCCAAGCCCGCAAGAATCACAAGTCATATCCCACATATGAATCGTATCAAATCACCGATCCCAGGGCACCAAGCCCACAATATCGACTCATCTCCAAAGTCGTCACATATCATCAATCACAGTGTAAGTACATGTGAAAATCAAGGGTATGTGTATAGGTGTAACTCTATCCTAGGGTTCGCGACTATGAACTACACTAGTCACTTCTAACCCTACCTTATCCAAAATACACCTAATATCACAATACTATATAATAAGCTATCTACGGACTGCGGGGGTGCTATACGCCATCCACCCGACTTTCCCCCGTAGATATAATCTACTCACCTTGCATCACCAATTGCGGACATCACCATGCATTTGCTTGTCGTCCGAAGTCTTCATGGGTACCTACACATCAAAATATCGTATATGCGCATTAAAACCAAATCCAATCTAAAACGGCGCATAAACTCCAAAACGATACGATAAGGGGGCCTATAGGTGAGAACCTATGGCACGCCTTCAAAACCATCCATAATCCTCTATATCGTCGTATAAACGACAATAGTCGAGGCAAAGCACATTCCACCATTTCAGAATCCAAAAATACGGAATACGGAAACACGAATCCAAAACGACAACATAGGATATATGTCCCAGATTTCACTCTAGATAGAATCTGTCAAAACTAGAAATACCCAGGGCCAAGAATTGGGGAATGGGGCTGTGCACAGAAAACGAGGAAGTTCCTCACTGGTCTGGCCGCAAATTGCGGCCAGAATGGAGTTTTTGGCGGCCAGAAGGTGGAGTGGGGAGCTAGGGTTTTGGGTGTTGCCTCTATGTTGCCTGCACATCTCAATTTCCACTCAATATTATTTTAGGGTTCTCGGGGTGTTAGCAGATTCCAATAACAGTGGCAGATTCCAGGTTTTTCCCCCGATATAGTTTTCTAAAATCCGCATTATGGGTTTAAACTTCAGGTTTGGGGTTCCAATTCAAACACTAGGGTGTTGGTAAGATCAATACTGAGCCCAATTTCATAATACAACCCCAGTTCCTCTCAAACCCTAACTAGGTTTTCATCCAATTCATAATATCACACAATATCGATTAAATCTTAACATGGGGTTATAGGAAAGGCTATACTTAAACAAATGGTTCAGAAATTACCTTCATTAGCAACTCAAGAAAATTCTTGAGTTGCCCTCTAGTGGCCAAATCCATGCTTCTTTGGCTCCATGTGTAGATCTAGGGATTTTGCACATTTTTAATGAAGTGAGTGTGATGTTTTGGGGTGTTTTATGAGATGAAGTGGGGAGGTTGAAGGTGGAGGAAGGGGGAGGAAGAGGCAGCAGCAGCAAAGCAAAGGGAGAGGGAGAGAAATGATGAAAATGGCTAAGGGTTTGGTCAATGGTTCAACCCTCTCTCTCACCTACCCTCATCATTACACTTTCTTTTTCTTTTTCCCTTTTCTTTTAAATCCCTAAACCTTCTCACAAGAATAGTAAACCCAAATGAAAACCATGGCTAGAAAAATACACAAGTATAGAAAAAGTGATATGTGCAAGTTTTGCACAAAATTGCCAAAAAACCCAATTAGCGATTTTAATCGCGATTAGCACTAAATTAGTGTCAAACTAATCACAAAAACTTAAAAATGTCATAATTCCAATAATTGACTCATTTTAGAATTTTCTATAATTTTTCATAATTTTTCTAACATTTTTCCTATTTATTTGCATTTAATATTAAAATAATCAATAAAATAATATTAAATTATAAAAATTCCCAAAATTAATATTTTATATTTTTGAAAATGTTACAATCTACCCCCCTTAAAGAAATTCGGTCCCCGAATTTAAATTTAAACCCCCACTACTAAAACAATCTCAGTAATAAACCAAAGTCGTCGGGGCTCCGAAATCATCAACACAAAGAACGTCACAGTGCAATGCATGCGCAAGGGTACTGAGCAGATAACTCAAAAACAAAACTCCGTCAAGCATCCCGCAATCATCGGAGTCGATGTAAAAACACAATGTCAAATCCAATACAAAACCGATATGATATGGATCGAAACTACACATGTAGACATCCAATCTATACACGAAAAAAGCTGATGTAAAACATGCAAAAGTATATCCAGGTTTCGTCTACTGACTAGTCCTGCTCAGCATGAAAGCAAAAACCCAACATCATAAAAGGTACTGCTCCAAAGGGAATAAATCTCCAAAAATGTACGTAACACAATCCTGTGCGTCTGGTGCGCACGGAAATCAAAAATCCAATATGTGCTAAACAGGTGCACAAAACAACATCTAGGTGCAACGGGTGTGCACGAAACCTCTGTCATGGGCAACGTATGTGCCTGACAGCCAAGGTCCGGTGCATCTAACATGCACGAAGAAATCTCGATTTAGTGCATCGGGTGCGCACCAAAATCGTATCTAAAAACATGCGCCCAACATGCGCAAAAATCCAAATCTGTGCATCTATCGTGCACGAACGAAAATCTAAACCCTGCGCACTCAACATGCACGGAATCACGAAATCCAATAACAAACATCGAATAGGTGTAAAGCACATCACCAGCACGGAGTGCAAAACCAACCATCAAAATCCGGGTCAAAATCAACGATAAAATGCGTCTCAAACCAAAATCAGGTGTACCGCAAAGGAAATCTCACAATCGTGTGCATCAGCGTGCACGAATCAAAGCACAACACTAAAATGCATGAAAACTCTGCGCGAAATATATAAATATCCAGTGGGTGCATGAAATCAATATCATGAAACTCAGTCACCAAAACTAAATCATGCAAACAGAACACCCAAAATACCGAAATCCAAAATGGCGGATACGTGATAATCGAATCACAAAATCACAAATCACAAATACCGTCTTCGGTAGTTCCTCCTTCAAAGTCGAGAAGGAGTCAGTGCAATCCACTGCTAGCAGCGCAGGACATCTACCTGCCTCTTGCTCACGATCTGGCGTTCTCTGACTCTCTGGATCCTTATCTTCTCTGCGGATTACCTATCACGCGGTCAATCGGCACATCGGCCCTGTCAGGTGTGCTAACGGGGACGATTCCGTTCTGGCACTTCTCTGGTCACCTCTCGGTCAAACCTCACGACCACTCGTAAGGCAGCATATCACTGGCGTCGGCCTCTGGCTCTCTGAAAGCACGTCACACATCCGATCCTGGGTGCAACATCATGGCAGCTATGTCCTGGAAGGAATCCTGCTCAAGGTCTCTTCCAATCATGCCTATGCCGATCTGTACAGAGGCTAGCTCTCCTGCATAACCTCTTCTCGCTCAAAGGGCATCTGTGTCCTCAGCACAATATTTCTCCAGAAACTAGTCACATCGTAACGTCTCTGTAAGCATCCCAGGTCTCTAGTCTCGACGGGAAGCAATGACAGCTCGTCAGGGTCTCACACGAACCTCTTGTTCCAACTGTCTCTATCGTCGTCCACTATGACGTCACGCCAAGCTACTATGCACTGCACTGTTCTCGGCCACGGTCAATCTGAAGTCTCTCGCACGGACTCGAAATCGCGTATCCTGTAGCTTCATCACTCTGTAGCAGATGTCAGGCCGAACTGGTCCTCGGGAACACGTCTCAACCATCGGAGGAATACTCATCACTCGTCCATCCTTGATCAATTCGCAACGCATCTGGTTAAGTTCCTCTATCCGAACTTGGTCAACTACCTCGTCGACAATGCTGAACTCTGCCCTGCTGGGTGTGCACAAAATGACCACTCTGGGTCTAAGTCTTCTCGTATCATACTCCAGAAAGGTCCTGCCGAGATTCCTTTCTCAAATCTCAATCCTGCCGAAGTGCCCGGAAGTCATCATCCAATGCTGAAGCTCACGCTTATTCCGGAACGGCTGCATACTTATCGCGCTTCTTTCTGGAAGATATATCCATATACCACGCCTCTAGGTGCGTATCACATCTCTAATATCAGTGGAGTGGAACATCATCTCGTCGAAACCTCGTACGAACTCTTTTCTTCACTCTGCTCAAATGTCGACTGATTCGGACTCGTCTCATCATGGCTACACAACTGCGCTCCGACGGCTATCCTCGCATCTGGAGTCTCCCAAGCAGTGTCGCATCACAATGTCCGAAAGATGTCGAACCATCCGATCGACTCGTCAGATCCTCATAATCCCCCAAGAGCTCACATCTCGGGTACAGCTTAATAGTATCGAGTACATGCCACAGCGTCGGTGGTCCAGCCGTAGAAGGGCAAACCCAAGCCTCACTAATGGCGCCGCGGAACCGCCGTAAACCCTAAGGTTCAAAGGCTGTCACACGGTCATTAAGTCGAGTTAGGGTTTCATTCTTCTAGAGGGTCCATAGAATCACCTGCATGTCTTTCCGTATACTTTAAACTTGGAAAATAGGCTCCTGACATTCGATCGTCTCTATCGACTCTCACGAACCTGCGTGAAGTCGTCTCTATCTGGAATCAATCCGCCTGATGTCCTCGCATCGGGGTAAGCGAACTCACAACACGTCCTAGTCGTTCATCCTCGGTGACTAGCGACTCGCTATCATCTCTCTAAGTACATGCTCATGCTGCAGTAGCTCCAATCATCTGGGCGATATCTCATCATTTGCAGCAACAACTGGCTCCTACGCCTGTACGCCGAACAACGCCTCAATCCTCCAGGAAAGGCAACACAATGGCGGTCGTCTCTGAATCAGCCTGCTCTAGATCTGAGTAAGACTCTCCACACTGGAAATCTTCAACTCATCTGGGCCCGCTCTGGCGCAAAATCGGACGAATCACCTTCGTCTCTCAAATCGAGTAGACTAGCTATCATCTGTCGCATCTCTGCCTGAAAGCTCCGGCAACCTCAGCTCGTAAGCTTCGGAAGCGACATCCTGTCAATCTCAGCAACAGCTGGTCCATCTGTATGCACGGTAGGCGACATCACAATCCCTGAGGTATATTGTACATCAACAGTCCTCTCTCAACTGGCAGCTTTAACAAAGGCACGATCATCCGGTGCAAACCAAGCACTCGCCTCCACTAGAGGTCACAAACACCAACACTAACTCGAGACGTTCCCATGTCACCAGAAAACACAAAGGTCGGCCCTCGTACCACACGAGCTCACACCGGCCGTAACCCTAGCAGCAGCCCAAACTGCGCTCAAACATGGTGACAGGGATCTCAATCGAGTATCAAAAGAGAGCACATCAAAGGCAAGAAAGGAAACAACAGATCCAAAGGGGATACATGATCATAGGAAGGAACAGCATCAATGAAGGTATGATCATGAAACTAATAGAATCGGGGATCTCAAATGGATGTATAATCCTGGATAGGAAGAGAATCACTGATCTCTAAACAATGTCCATCCTAAGGTTCCTTAAGCGGAGTGGCGTGTCGTAAGTATGCCGCGGAACATACCAACGGTACGTCACTCTACTTTAGTCACCTAATCCATCAACCAAGGGTCATCCTAAAACGACGAAGTTCGGGTTGAATACCCCCTCGACCAAGTCTAAGTTCCATAAGGTCAAGCCTAAGTTCCGTAAATAAACAACTCCTTAGGCTCCACATAGTCAAACTTAAACTCGAACCAAGGTCAACCTAGCGCTCTGATACCAACTTTGTCACGACCCGAAAGAGCACGTGACTGGCACTCGAACCATATGAAGCCTATAGGACTCCATCTGATCCAAGTAAGCCAAAAGCCCAAAAATCTAAAACCATTTTGAAGAATAAATAAAGAAAACTGGTTTAAAGAAGTGAAGAAATACAGGTTTGAAATCAAGGTTTCTAAATAACTAAGCCGAAGGTATGTTTTGAAAACAATAAGTCTTTTCTAAAAATTTCGGCAGAGTTTCTCTTGTAAAACTGGCCCCGAATGGGGTACAACATGAATAACAATATATAAAATGATAAAGGCATCCCCAAGCGGGAGCTAGCTCTTCGTCAATCGACGGTCACAACCACGCAATGATATGATAATATACAACGCCAAGTGGCGAGGATCAAAATCAAAAGAAAGCTCAAAAGTAGCAAGAAAACCGCAATACTACTAAGCGCGACTCTAAGGTCGAATAATACAACACTGTCTCTGAGTCAGAAAGAATATACAAGTTTTGGTTGATGGACAATTTCTAGATACAATGAAGTAAATAAATACAAAGGTGATTCCTGATACGAAAGAATCCACCTACCAAAGCAAATCACCCGCAAGAAGGAAATGTGCCAGAAATGCCGCAATAGAACCTGTACGGCAACACCTGCAAGAACTGTGGCACAACGGGGGTGAGTTGCCAACTCGTGAATAGAAACATCTACAAGGATAAATCGAATGCAAGACATAATCCTAAGTCAACGATCAGTAAAATATCCACAAGAGTACATCTGAGTGTAATAAGGTGGCAAGGTAACATCTAATCACGTATATAGTGCCAGGTACTCAGGTGATAACATGTCATCAGTATAAGGTATGTCTGCATGAAGTATCAATGAAGAAATATCAATAATATCAATACACATATATTAGCGTCCCATACCACTAATATTGGCGTAAGATAAGTGTAAATCCAGTCTGTATATGAACCAAGTCTGTATATATGTGGAACCCGTCCACCTGTCACCCACTGACAGTAAGCATCATGTATGCAATGTGAGGATATAACCAAAATCATGGAAAACTCATCATGAAACCCGTGCCAAACACCGACACGTAAATCCTCATCCGTATGGGGCTCCGTCTGCGGATATCGGCCCTCGGCCCCGGCAGTATGAGTCAACCCATGTCCATCTCTGGGCTCCGTCTGCGGATATCGGCCCGTCGGCCCCAGCAGTATGCCCATCTCTCGGCTCCAGGCGGTATCCCCCGGATATCCGCCGAGCTCAGGTAAAATCACCGGTAGGTACTCGCCCGCCTCCAGGCTCAATCGGCATAACCCATCGATCATCTTGCCGAGGGGAACCATACCGGGCCCACCACGAACCCGCAAACGGTACATCACCTCCTCGAATCGGGTTTCAAGCACACGTCTCAGCACCGAGAAAACGCGTGGTGGACGCACCGAAATATCATATCACGAGGTACCGGGTTTTCATAAAGTGCCTCTTTTCTTAAATAACCCCACGGTCCTCAAAACCAGAAATCACATGAAAATCCAACATCCAGCAGTAAATCCAATGCGATGTACTATGCAATCAATCCATGATATATGCGACATGTAAAGAGAGTAATCATATCGGAAATCATGCAACATGGAATAGGAATGCGCATATGTCAAAGGAAGCATCATATTACGAATGTAATAGTACTACTGTGTAGTGACATGGCAATTATCGATGATGAAGTGTGTGAGCCGGCAAATAGTGTACGTGAAACATACGCATCATCGATAATGGTGCTGGTGTCCTAACAGCATGATAATAGCATAATAATGAACATATGCCAGCAATGCGAATAGTATGAATATGCGGAAATCTAGTAATCAACAGCACAGTGAAGTATCTACTATGCAACTACACCTAAGTATCCTGTCAATCAGGAGGGGTAGGTGTGGAAACCACCTAAAACTGAGTCTAAGTATATATGTAGATATATAGTCGGTGATCCCGCCTCAATGTCATATCGTAAGATATCCTCTAGCTATGAGTGCGGATCTATCATCAATATCAGCTCGTACGGTAAACCGTCGTACGGCATTCCCAAAAGCTGGGTACAGGTCAACATCTCACTGTCTCATCACATAACAAATATCACCATCATCAGATCATATAGTCTGGGTGTACTACTCTATATCTAGTACAAACGGTAACATCGGTAAAGTATGCATGCGGGGGTAAACACACATCCCAAGCCCGCAAGAATCACAAGTCATATCCCACATATGAATCGTATCAAATCACCGATCCCAGGGCACCAAGCCCACAATATCGACTCATCTCCAAAGTCGTCACATATCATCAATCACAGTGTAAGTACATGTGAAAAGCAAGGGTATGTGTATAGGTGTAACTCTATCCTAGGGTTCGCGACTATGAACTACACTAGTCACTTCTAACCCTACCTTATCCAAAATACACCTAATATCACAATACTATATAATAAGCTATCTACGGACTGCGGGGGTGCTATACGCCATCCACCCGACTTTCCCCCGTAGATATAATCTACTCACCTTGCATCACCAATTGCGGACATCACCATGCATTTGCTTGTCGTCCGAAGTCTTCATGGGTACCTACACATCAAAATATCGTATATGCGCATTAAAACCAAATCCAATCTAAAACGGCGCATAAACTCCAAAACGATACGATAAGGGGGCCTATAGGTGAGAACCTATGGCACGCCTTCAAAACCATCCATAATCCTCTATATCGTCGTATAAACGACAATAGTCGAGGCAAAGCACATTCCACCATTTCAGAATCCAAAAATACGGAATACGGAAACACGAATCCAAAACGACAACATAGGATATATGTCCCAGATTTCACTCTAGATAGAATCTGTCAAAACTAGTAATACCCAGGGCCAAGAATTGGGGAATTGGGGCTGTGCACAGAAAACGAGGAAGTTCCTCACTGGTCTGGCCGCAAATTGCGGCCAGAATGGAGTTTTTGGCGGCCAGAAGGTGGAGTGGGGAGCTAGGGTTTTGGGTGTTGCCTCTATGTTGCCTGCACATCTCAATTTCCACTCAATATTATTTTAGGGTTCTCGGGGTGTTAGCAGATTCCAATAACAGTGGCAGATTCCAGGTTTTTCCCCCGATATAGTTTTCTAAAATCCGCATTATGGGTTTAAACTTCAGGTTTGGGGTTCCAATTCAAACACTAGGGTGTTGGTAAGATCAATACTGAGCCCAATTTCATAATACAACCCCAGTTCCTCTCAAACCCTAACTAGGTTTTCATCCAATTCATAATATCACACAATATCGATTAAATCTTAACATGGGGTTATAGGAAAGGCTATACTTAAACAAATGGTTCAGAAATTACCTTCATTAGCAACTCAAGAAAATTCTTGAGTTGCCCTCTAGTGGCCAAATCCATGCTTCTTTGGCTCCATGTGTAGATCTAGGGATTTTGCACATTTTTAATGAAGTGAGTGTGATGTTTTGGGGTGTTTTATGAGATGAAGTGGGGAGGTTGAAGGTGGAGGAAGGGGGAGGAAGAGGCAGCAGCAGCAAAGCAAAGGGAGAGGGAGAGAAATGATGAAAATGGCTAAGGGTTTGGTCAATGGTTCAACCCTCTCTCTCACCTACCCTCATCATTACACTTTCTTTTTCTTTTTCCCTTTTCTTTTAAATCCCTAAACCTTCTCACAAGAATAGTAAACCCAAATGAAAACCATGGCTAGAAAAATACACAAGTATAGAAAAAGTGGTATGTGCAAGTTTTGCACAAAATTGCCAAAAAACCCAATTAGCGATTTTAATCGCGATTAGCACTAAATTAGTGTCAAACTAATCACAAAAACTTAAAAATGTCATAATTCCAATAATTGACTCATTTTAGAATTTTCTATAATTTTTCATAATTTTTCTAACATTTTTCCTATTTATTTGCATTTAATATTAAAATAATCAATAAAATAATATTAAATTATAAAAATTCCCAAAATTAATATTTTATATTTTTGAAAATGTTACAGTTATAGTTTTGATGTATATTATGTTGGTTTTCGTATTGGGTTTTGATATTTTATTTTCACCATAACTACGATGATTGTGTTATGCTTGACGGAGTTGATTTTAGTTATGTATTGATGATTTCGGAGCCCCGACGATTTGAGTGTTTTGGCTGAATGTTTTAGTAATTAGGGGGAGTTTTAATTTAAATCGGGGACTGAATTTCTTAAAGGGGGGAAGATTGTAACGTTTTAAAAATAATTAAATAATTAAATAAATAAATAAAATCGTTTAAGTGAATTTTATAATTTTCGGTAAAGTAAAACGTAGCTTTCATAAAACTAAACCGTAATTATTTTTCACTATAAATTTAAAAATACCTATTTTAATTATGTTATTACTAGTAAATGGTGTTTATTTAGCCGCTTATAAATTTTTAGTTTAATTAAATATTTTTCTTAAATTAATTATTTTAAATATTAACATAAGTTTTATTTTTACACTAAATTAGTGTAAATTACAAATTTGAATGGGTTAAATTTGCAAAAATGAACCATTGCATCTTAGAATCAAGTGTGTTTCATGCAAAATTTATTTTCAAAATTTTACAATGGTTCTAGACCATTCTAGGTCAAATGGAGTGAAGAAAATAAAGAATTTTTAAATAAATTAATGAAAAGACTTAATTGTGTGATATTTTTGTGAAACCTTCTACACTTTTCTTCACCTTTTCTCACTCTCCTCTCTTTTCCTCACCTCATGGCCGGCCTCACCTCCATGGGCAGCCCCAAAATTTTCCTCCCTTCATTTTTGCATTAAAAATCATCAAAATTCATCAAAAATTCAATAAAAAATCCACAAAATCCTAATAAATTCCTACCCTCTATTCTTTGCTCATCTTTATATGGATTTTGGAGATGGAAAGCATTCATTTTGGAGACTTATTTTGATGTTTGGATCTCATGTTGTGGAGATATAAATCTTCTTCTTTTGATTTATTGTTATTAGATGTTTCATTTAAGCATAATTAGATTTAATAAATAATTTCTATCTACAAGTTTTAAAATTCAAGTTAGGGTTTATAAAATTAAGTTATGGTTTTTATTAATTAATTAGGGTTATAATAACTAGTTTAACACTTTTAGAAATGGAAAATCATGCATGGTTGTTATATTGTAAATTGTTATCCAAAATTGTTTAAATTAAACCATTTTTTGCAAACTAGATTTCTATATATTATATATTGGTGAAATAAAATTCCAATTAATGTTTGTAACACTAGATTGAGGTTTTAATTAGGGTATTAACTTGTTGGTGGAATGAAAAACTTAATTTGGTTACTAGTTTTTATTGATAATTGAAAAATAGTGATAAAATGCTATTTTGCTAACTAGATTTTAGAAAATTCTTAAATAAATGAGATTAAAATCTAAATTATGATTTCATTATATTATTATCATCATGAATTGTAGTTTAATATATTAATTCATGCAAAATCCGGTTTAGTTGTGATATTGTGAAATTTTGCTTAAAAGTATCGAAATCGGGCAAGTTTGCAAACTAGAATTTTCAAACTAATATAATTTAAGGTGTAAAAAATATAGTAGTGGTTTGAATAATCTAGTTATGCTATTTAATATGTATTATGACCATTAGTTTCATTTAAACATCACGTTTTGAAGTAAAACGGTAAATTGGCATTTTCGGGTTTTACGAAATCTGGCGATTTGATCGATTTTAGGGTTTCGATGAATTAAATCATGTTTTATTTTATAAGTAATGAGTTTTAAAACTATGAGTTGTTTGTTGATCTTTATCTTGATCAATCGGCGTTTGTACGCCGATATCGAGCGATATTGGTTCTTTTGCATGAGCGGGTCATAGGTTTTAACCTATGCGCGTGTCGTGCGTCGTTTTGGTTTTTTCCGTGATTCAATTTACGATACTATATATATGTTTGCGTATAGGTATCCCTCACGTGGACTGCGGGCGATGAAGAAGAGGATGGCGACATCATTTTCGGCAGCCAAGGACAAGGTGAGTAAATGTATATCTACGGGGGGAAGTCGGGTGGATGGCATTTAGCACCCCCGCAAATGTAGAATAGGGGTAATACTTATTGTCATTAGGAAGCCAGACCTGACCTTAGATTCTTGATGAGTAGGACGTTAGTATTGACCCTAGGTTGGACTAGACTGATTTAGAAAGACTATACCAGAGGATGAATACCTTGGAAGAGATTCGTAGGTTTCAGGTAGATACACACACACGCACACACTGAGACTCGACGTGGTGTATACGTGTATGTATGTGTGTGTGTCTCTCTCTCTCTATATATATATATATATATATATATAGGACTAGGTGTAGGTATTGTTAGTTATATGTATGCCCTAGAGGCCATTACTGTACATGAGATTTATATTGTAGTGGATGCTGGGACATATATAGGTAGGACTTTCTTTCTCGACATGATAGTACGCTATCTAGTTACTCTTTATCTTAACATGTATACTTTCTGTCTCTCTGTTACATGTTGATAAAGCCCTTAGGATATATGCTCGACTTCCAGGACTATGATGTAGATCATACTAGTGGGGCCTGAGTAGTCAATGAGTACATCCTTCAATGTTCCTAGTCGTGGGAATATCGAGACGGGGCATCGATATTCCAGAGTAGACTAGCGTATATCTTCTCGACCCATGTGATGGGCGATGGATGATCCCATATCCATTGATGTTTGATATCAGAGATGGTATGCGGGTGCTCACTGGAGACTGGGTACACTGAACGGACTCCACGAGAACTCCCAGATGGTATTATACCTCACGTCAGATGGCAGTTCTCCGGTGACACTGGTACAGCTTAGTCTGTTGACCCGAGATCATCATAGAGTCTTGTGTGTCTCCCACTGTGCTTTGATTTCCACCCTACCACGGCTCTACTGAGTCGTGCAAACAGGTGGTTTTTGGGTACAGTCCCGATTCACATGGAGGCAATGAGCGATAGGAGGGGATTCGTCTCTCCCGGTATTGGGGGTTGATGTTGCGCTATGCTCGACTGGCCATAACTGGAAATCCCTGGCCAGGGTTGCAGTAATTTACTGGTAAGTATTATCAGTAGTTTCACGCTTGTTGTGGACCTTACATCGGCATGACTTATCAAGCTACTGGGGTCTGACGTTTACCACCCCTAGGCGAGATATACGACATATCAGACGAATAGACCGGACTGTGCGGTAAGTGTTACTGGTTGGATTCACAGGAGTGTGAGCAGGCTTGCTCTTTGATCTTCTGTTCGCTCAATACCCAGGTGGCCTTTACGTTTAGCAGACCGCTTGCGGCTTGTGTGTGTTTGATATGATCATCACCTACTACCGGCGTATTGATGAGTCTTTAGAGTCCTACACAGGGGTTTCCTGGCTCAAGCGAAACGAAATTGGAGCGCATATGAGATATGTGCGGGACCGAGAATAATACCAGTATGTGATACTGAATTCTATTCTCGCGATTTGTATCATCAGACGGTTATATAAGATATAGCCGGGTTACCGAATCAAATGTTGATTCGATATATTGATACACTTGATATTAATCGGTTATATGCAATATAACCGGATCATTAAATCAAGTGTTGATTTAATGATTTAATGTATAATTATATATTTGATATATTGATTTACATTAACTAGTATTGGTTCACTTAAGATTGATTTTCTCACTTGATTGTGCACATTGTTTATATGTGATATATGCAAGTGTACATGTTTGTATCATGTTTGATGATACATACAAGATGTGTGTATGAGACTTAAACCAAATTGAGGTTAAATTAGGGTTTACTAATTTTCTAACAACTAACAAAAGAGATAGGATTTTGGTCAAAGTTATCAAGCTTCATGAAGCTTGAAGAAACTTTGAGAAAGTCAATTTCTTTTGTCCTTTCCTTAGGATGCTAGTTAACCCAAAACCTTAACCCAATACTTTGGTTAATTCTCTACACAAGTTAACCATGGGGGCTTAACTCAACCATGGTGCAATAATTAAAAGGATAAGTTTCATTTTGGATTCATTATTCTTTTATTCTTTCTTCTTCTTCTTCTTCATCAAGAAGAAGAAAGCTTGCTACCTCTAATGGTGCCATGAGATTAAGAGTGAGAAATCCAAATCCAAAGTGAACCCACTTCCTATTTCTTCATCCTCTACCACTTGCCATGTTGTATAGGGTGTTCTCTTCACAAAGTGTCACGGCCCGAAAGTACGGTACATGACCGGCACTTAAACTACGAACGTCTCGAGACGTACGTAATCTAAGTAAACCGAAAACCCAGAAATCCAAACCAAGAAAAGTAGTAGAGTGCAGGAAAAACCAACTTAAAGCAAGTAGTTTCAATAGCATAAGCCGAATTATACGGTTTTTAAGACATCAAAAATTTACTGAAAATTTCGGCAGAGTCTCCTTTGTAAATACTGGCCCCCAAACGGGATACAACATGAATAGTATACGAAATCAAGAAAAAAGGCATCCCCAAGCGGGAGCTAGCTCTTCGTCAATCGACGGTCACAACCACACAAGCAATATAATATACAACGCCAACGGCGAGGATCAAAACTCAAAAGGAAACTCAAAACCACCAGAAATATAACGAGCGACTCTAAGGTCGAAAGAATAAACAACACTGGTCTCTATCTCAATAAATACATGTTTGGTTGATGGAATTTACTAGATACAACGGAATAATATTATACAAGGTAATATGATGGGTACGATACAAGAAAAACCCACCTACTAGCAAGTCACCCGAATGAAACTGAGCCCGCAAAGCCGTAAAGAAACATGTACGGCAAAACCTGCAAGAAACTGGGGCACAACGGGGGTGAGTTGCGAACTCGTGAATAGAAAAACATCTACGAATAAAAATCGCATGTATGACGCAATCCTAGGTCATACGATCATAATATATAATCCTCCAATAACATGCAGCCTATAACAAGGCAAGGGTAAATATCTAACCCGAGTGTAATCTCATGTGCCTGTGTCAGTGCCTCAGGTAGCAATATATCATATGAATGAGGTATGAATGCACGGAACAGAATGCATGTACTGACGAAAACTTCTTTCATAAATCAGTGAGATTTCTGTATTTTTAATGTGAGGTACCATAAATGAAATCAGCATAAAACAGTGCCCAGCATCGACACAAAACAAGTGTCCAAATATCTCGATATCTCTGTATCACAATCTCTGTACCTCAATATCTCAAAATCAATATCTAGGGTGCCGTCAATCCAGACCGGCCCCTACCATCCATCTCAAGACCACGACGGTATCCTCCGGATATCCGACGCGTCAGTAATATCACCGGTCGGTAGTGCTCCCCTGCCAGGCTCAACGTCAACAACACATTCCTCTTGCCCCGGGGTACCGCACCGGGCCCACCATGTACCCGAAACAGTTCATCCATCTCCTCGAATCGGGTCTCGAAATCCATCAGCAAACTCATGGTGGACGACTCATACATCATAGGAAAACCGTATTTTTTATTTAAAAAGAAAGAAAGCAGTTTATATATGTTTTGCGGTTTTCCTCCAAATTCATAAAATATCATGGGAATCCGAATTATCAATAGCATGTAAAACCATGAATATTAGCATGAGAATCCATGAATACGGCATAACAATGAATAACAGTATGCATGAAGTAGCAGGTAATAACTATAATGTCTAAACTATTAGTTAACATGCTATGTCAAGAAATAATATTTTCTAAGGTGTACGTGACATGGCAATTACCGATGAAGATGTGTGTGAGCCGGCAAGTAAGTGTACGTGGTACATACGCATCATCGGTAATGGTGCTGGTGTCCTAACAACATGATATCAATAATGGAGTATGAAACATAATATAAGCATGCGATGCGAAGCGAACCACAATAAGGAGCGGGAGCTGAAAACTAGACGCAACTATAACTAATCTGCATTAATCTAATATAAGTCCTACAAATGGTGCCTTTTGAAATAACACGAATCATGGGGTTTTGAAAATAGGGGCTACGGTGTTTTTATGAAAAGATACGTCCTTTGAAATATCCGTAGGATCCCTTGACCTGTCTTTTAAAATACCCACGACCCGCTAGTTTGAAATAGGTGGGAGTCTAATCTAATCTAACAACTACACTAAACTATACGGCTGAACTAACAAGTTAAGTTACAGGTAAGGAAACCGCCTAACATCTGAGTCGATACATATACATATCTGTATATATATTAGTCGGTGATCCCGCCTCAATAATATCATATCCGATATCATATCTATAATCAGACATCCCAAGTCAAGAGTGCGGATCAATCATCAAAATATAGCTCGTACGTAAATCCGTCGTACGGCATCCCAAATCTGGGTACGGGTCAATATCACATTCATCATACTATTCATCTGATATCCTCTTTATCAAATATCATGATCGGAGTACTGATCTACGTCTAGTACAATATTGATACCATCTATGTATGCATGCATGTATAAGAATCACTACGTCAAAAAGACCCGCTAAAACATCATGTCGTATCTCAATACGAACCAAAACACATCACGGATCTTCTGGCCTCAAGCCCAATATCATCGACTCATCTCAAATCCCAATTACTATCCTCAAATCCAGTATATAAACACATAGTCCCATACCCATGTGTAAATATACACATCAATATATAATCCCATGTACGCACATATGAAAGAAGAATGTATGCAAATATGGGTGTGTGTGTATGTGTGGTGCAACCACTACTCTAGGGTTTCGCAACACTAAACCAATCCAATCACACCAAGGATCCATCTCTATCATCAATAATCTCAAACCATATATAAAAAATATATATATGTGTCCATACGTATTCGTATACATCACCACGAACTGCGGGGGTGCTATACGCCATCCACCCGACTTCTCCCCGTAGATATAAATCTACTCACCTGGTCCTCGCTTGCCGGTGCCGACGCCGCCACGCGCTTGCTTGTCGTCTCGAAGTCCACATGGGGTACCTACATATCATAACGCACCGTATCGCATTAAAATTAAATTCGAAATCGAAACGGCATACGAAAAATCAAATCGGCACGCGTATTACGCACAGGTCCAAACCTATCGCCTACGCATGCAAGAATAGTCAAACCAACCCTCGATGTCGATGTACAAACGTCAAACCATCAAGAAAAATCCAATCACACTCATTTGCACATTCACGAACACTAATTTTAATATAAACTAGGTTAAAACTCACAAAAACACCAATTCCACTTAAAAAGTCATTTTTCCGTAAATCTAGCAAGCACAATTCGCCGTTTTTGTACAAAACATGATTTTTAAATGAATGTAGCAGCCAATATACTTATTAAATATCTTAAATAAGTCATATAAACAATTCCCGGAATTTAATCTCATTAAATTCCAAAAACCCTAATATTCTAGTTTACAAAATACCTAAAATTTAACAATTTCAAAGAAAAAATGCACAAACTACAATCTAGCTTAGATTTGCATGATCTAAAGCATTAAACCACACTTAATAAAGTTGATGAAGTCATGAAAAACCTAAACACATTTTTAATCCCAAGTATTTAACCAATTTCAAAAACCTAGTAAGCAAATTAGCAAATTAACACAATTTTTAAACAAACCATTAGCACAAGCTACTAATCTTGTATTAACATGACAAAAAGCCTAAATATAACACACAACCATACACCAATTTTATAAAACCCTAACTTGCATTCAAATTCCTAACTTGAATTCCAAAACTTGCAACTTAAGCCTAATTAACACTTATGTAGTTTAGCTTTAAGAAAATTGTAACAAATTAAGCAAAAATGTTTTAGAATTATACCCCAAAAACATTTAAAGATCCACAAGCATCCATGGCCTCCCAAAATGCTCTCTTTTCACAAAGATCCATGCTATACGGGCTAGGCAAAAATGGGTAGGAGTCGGATTTGGGTTTTGGGATTTTTTTTGATGGATTTGAGGCAATTTTTGATGAAGTTTGAAGAGAAAAGAGAAGGGAAATGGGGGGGGGGGGGGGCTGTTGCTGTTGTAGGAGGGGGGGCTGCTGGAATGGGAGTGGAAGAGGAGAGAGAGGGAGGTAGAGAAAGTGGGGGGAGAAGTCAAAGTCAATTCAAGGTCAAAGGTCCACCTCATTTCTCCATTTTCATTTCTTTTCTTTCATTTCTTTTCCTTTGAAATTCAAGTGGGGAAAATGATGGTGGCTGCTGAATTTAGCCAAGGGAAGAAGTAAATGGGGGTGTGTGGGTGTGGGTACGGGTGTGGGGTGATGAAAAATGATAAATACAATACCCCAAATATCCATTTACGCTAAAAAAAGCCTTTTTTCTTCAATAATTTCTAAACCGTTTTGGCAAATAATTTCGTTCCAAAAACCACATGATAAAATTTTATTTAATGTTTTATGATGTACAAAATTTGTTTCAACTCATTCCAATTTGTAATTTTCCCTAATTAAATGTATTAGTGACGGCTTAAAATAATATTAAAATAATTTTTTTTTTCAGAAAATTTGAAATTTCACCAGTGGCTCAATAAACACCAAATAATAGCAATTACATAGCTAGAATATGTATATTTAATTTTTATAAAAAGATATTTGTATTTTGACTTTTTACAGAAAACCCCCTTATTTTACCGATTTTTTCGAAATTTCACCGAAACGATTTTCAAAACGTTACACAAAGTTTTTGACCAAGTGAAGGAATAGCTTGAGTTTGAGTCTCCCCGACGTAGATCATCTTCGGCCTCGAAGTCAATGACCTAGCCCGCTCATTTCTCCGATGAAACCAACGCTAGGGTCCGGGATCCCGATGATCGCAGCGAAGGGACGTCAACACGGAGCTTTAGAAGTGAAGGACCGGATCTACAAAGGTTGTATTCCCATTCACTTAGTAGCAAAGTAGTTTGCTTGCTTTTAGTTTCGCCTATCCTCTAGTTAACGATCTTGCATAGAGTTGTTAGGCACATGAAAAATTTGATTTTGGCATGGTTGATGCCTTGTGGAACCTCTTGAATGTGCCTAGGAACCCTACAGTGGTATCCGAACGAATGCTTGATAAGTCATGCCGATATAAGGTCCACAACAAGCGTGAAACTACTGATAACACTTACCAGTAAATCACTGCAACCCTGGCCAGGGATTTCCAGTTATGTCTAGTCGAGCATAGCGCAACATCAACCCCCAATACCGGGAGAGACGAATCCACTCCTATCGCTCATTGCCTCCATGTGAAACGGGACTGTACCCAAAAACCACCTGTTTGCACGACTCCGTAGAGCCGTGGTAGGGTGGAAATCAAAGCACAGTGGGAGGCACACAAGACTCTATGACGATCTCGGGTCAACAGACTAAGCTGTATCAGTGTCACCAGAGAACTGCCATCTGACGTGAGGTATAATACCATCTAGGAGTTCTCGTCGAGTCCGTTAAGTGTACCCAGTCTCCACTGAGCACCCGTATACCATCTCTGATGTCAAACATCAATGGATATGGGATCATCCATCGCCCATCATATGGGTCGAGAAGATATACGCTAGTCTACCCTGGAATATCGATGCCCCGTCTCGATATTCCCACGACTAGGAACATTGAAGGATGTACTCATTGACTACTCAGGCCCTACTAGTATGATCTACATCATAGTCCTGGAAGTCGATCACATATCCGAAAGGCTTTATCAACATGTAACAGAGAGACAAAAAGTATACATGTTAAGATAAAGACCAACCAGATAGCGTACTATCACGTCGAGCAAGAAAGTCCTACCTATATATGTCCCAGCATCCACTACAATATACATCTTATGTACAGTAATGGCCTCTAGGGCATACATATAAATAACAATCTTCCACTTGCACTAGGGCCGTCTGTAGCAGTGGTTGTAGTATCACATACTCAACCATCCCAAATAAATCTCTCTCTGGGAAAAGGCCTTTGTGAGTGGATCCGCCGTGCTGTCCTCTGAGTCTACTCTCCTAACCTCGATCACCCTGGAGATCAACTATCTCCATGATCAGGTGATGCTGCCTCAGAATATGTTTGAGTCACTGATGGGACCGGGGTTCCTTGGCCAAAGTCACACTTCCATTGTCATAAAATGGTAGGAACCTAGTTCATCTCATGAACCAATATACACCCAAACTTCCTCTTTGGTAGTATCTTTGATAGCGATGTCACCAGCCTTTATCGTCTAGTTTGCCATGGTATCTAGCTTGGAACTATTCCAACATACCGTCCCTCCCCTGAGGGTAAAGACAATGCCTGCGACTGACATTCAGTCGTCTTTATCACCCTGGAACCTTTCTAGTGATTGTCCCCAGGATCGATTGATACTGTATCACTAAACCTAGTGAGAACCCTAACATCCATTTAGATCTATCTCATAGATCCAAATCCCTGGATTTAGGAGTACCACCTTCATCCTATTGGAGAATCCTTGTGATAAGAAGAGATTGACCGTGCGTAGCATAAGAAACTCTTTTCCTATCAAGAGTATGTTGTCCACGTACAATACGAGGATGACCACCTTACTTTCTACTACCCTTTAGCAATAACTGGTAGATGCTACAACCCTCAGTTTGTCTTTTGATTGCTTCTATAGTTTTTTTCTTTGCACAGCGGTATATATGATATATCCTGCACCTTATTCGATGAGGAAAGGGCCGACGATCCCTTCACCGGGAGTGACCCCTTTAGCAAAACTAGAAAGGCCTAAAAAAAACTCCATTTAAAAACCATTTGATTCCGCAACGAGATCAATTTCAAAGCGTTAAAGGTTTTTTTAAAAACCATCCGCAACCCTCCGTCATTTTAGGAAGTAGAGTACTTAGTATTCGTGCTGTGTTTGTTGACCATAGTCAAGGCACAGTGTACGGTAGCTAAGTGATGTCTTCCTACACCGCATATGATGCGATTAGTTAGGACAGTCGCGTGACTTTGTTGACCTTAGTTAAGGGTCATGTGGGTGGGTCTAATTAATCACGAAATGACGGGTAGAACTTGACTAGTGCTTATGATTTGTTGACCATAGTTAAGATCATAAATGCTAGGGGTAAAAACCTTTATCGGGAGTTTCAAGTGTTGAAATTTGCAATGAGATTGCATACCTTCTATATGATAGTTGGATCCTGATACCCACTGCGAGTAATTGCTACTCCTGGGAGAGTTTTGCACTTTGCAATTAGCCGATCAAGTAGGTATCTAGAAAGGTGTCAACGGGGTTACGGCCATGGGAAAACGAGGTTTATTTTAATTGTTAGTTATATGTATGCCCTAGAGACCATTACTGTACATTGGATGTATATTGTAGTGAATGCTGGGACATATATAGGGAGGACTTTCTTGCTCGACATGATAGTATGCTATCTGGTTGCTCTTTACCTTAACGTGTACACAGACTATCTGGACAATGATGCGGATCATACTAGTGGGGACATGGTAGTCCATAAGTACATCCTTCAAAGTCCCTAGTCGTGGGTGTATCGAGACGGGGCATCGATATACAAGAGTAGAATAGCGTGTACCTTCTCGACCCATATAGATGGGCGATGGATGATCCCATATCCATCGGTGTTTGACATCAGAGATGATATACGGGTGCTCAGTAGAGACTGGGTACACTGGACGGACTCGCCGAGAACTCCCAGATGGTATTATACCTCACGTCAGATGGCAGTTCTCTGGTGACACTGGTACAGAGTAGTCTGTTGACCCGAGATCGTCATAGAGTCTTGTGTGGTTCCCACTGTGCTTTGATTTCCTTCTTACCACGTCCAAGAGGGCGTGCAAAACGGTGGTTTTTGGGTACAGTCCCGAGTCACATGGAGGCAATGAGCGATAGGAGGGGATTCGTCTCTCCCGGTATAGGGAGTTGATGTTGCGCTGTGTTCGATTGGCTATAACATGAAATCCCTGGCCAGGGTTGCTGAGATTTACTGGTAAGTGTTACCAGTAGTTTCTCGAATTGTTATAGACCTCATATCGACACGACTTATCGAGCTATTGGGGTCTGACGTTTACCACCCCTAGGCAAGATATGCGACATATCAGACGATCAGACCGGGCTGTACGGTAGTGTTACTGGTTGGATTCACTGGAGTGTGAGCGGGCTTGCTCGTCGATCTTCTGATCGCTCAATACCCGGGTGACCGTTACGTTTAGCAGACCGCTTGCGGCTTGTGGGTGTTTGATATGATCATCATCTGCTGCCGGCGTATTGACGAGTCTTTAGAGTCCTACACAGAGGTTTCCTGGCTCAAGCGAAACGAAATAGGAGCGCATATGAGATATGTACGGGACCGAGAATAATACGTGTATGTGATACCGTATTCTATTCTCGCGATGAATGTATCGAATGGTTGTATGCGATATAACCTAGTTATCGAATCAAGGATTGATTCGATAAACCGATACATTGGATATTAGTCGGTTATATGTGATATGACCGGATCGTTAAATCAAGTGTTGATTTAATGATTTAATGTATAATTATATATTTGATATACTACTTTGCATTAACTAGTATCGGTTCACTTTAAATGGATATTCTCACTCGGGTGTGCGCATATGCGATATGATTTTGTGCACATGATTGTATCATGTTTGATGATACATTCTTTTTGGTTAAGTGTAAAGTATTAAACTATGGTTAAGTGGATGATTAGGGTTTTTACTTATTCATTTATTTGTTTATTTATTCATTTTTTGGCAAAAGGAAAATGGTGGCTAATTTGGATTTATGTTGAAGCTTCATGAAGCTTTGACTTAGTCACCATTTTTGTCTTCATACCTAACCTAACCATTCACTTAACTTGAGTTTAGTCTCTACATTTAACCATGGTTGATTATGATAAGTATTCTTTTAATTTCTATTTTCTAATTAACTTATCATAACAATTTCTATCTTCTTCTTCCTTTCTTCACTTGAAGAAAGCAAGCTCCATCAATGGTGATTGATGGAAATGAGTGAGAAATCCAATTCTAAAGTCCACCCACTTTCTATTTCTTCATCCTCTACCTCTTGCCAAGTAGTAGAGTGTATTTTCTTCACAAGTTTCTTGACTTGGTGAAGTCGGAGCTTGATTTAGCGATGCCTCGACGTAGATCATCTTCGGCATGGACATCGATGACCTAGCCCGTCCATTCTCCGATGAAGCCGACGCTAGAGCCCGGGACTTGTTATGGACAGCGAGGAGACTTCATTGCGGAGCTATGGAGGTGGAGAACCGGATCTACAAAGGTTGTATTTCCGTATCTCTTAGTTATGTGTTAACTAGTTTATTGTGTCGCCTAGATTTCTAGCCAACGATCCGTACACTAGGGTTTCTCGGCACCGTAATTTTTGAAATTGGCATGGTTGATGCCTTGTGAGACCTCACTAGAGTGCCTAGGAGCCCTACATTAATTAGGTCCGTGCGAAAGCACGGGGAACCTCCCTCAAAGTACCGGCACTGGCCTGGCTGAAAGATTGGCGAACTTGTAGAGTGTAATTAATCCGGGCTAGTCTTTCCTTTTAAGGTTTGAAGGAAGATTTGATAAAAACAGTGGGAGCCATCCTGATTAGATAAAATATATAACCAATCTCATCTTTCAAGTGCGCACGCAGATTGTTTTCTTCTCTCTCTCTCCAGGTAGCGACCATGTCACGCCTTAATCAAGATAATAATATGGATGTTTTTGACCGAACCCGCTTGTTATACTGAACTGGGGAACGTTGGTCCCGCTCCAACTTATAATTGTTATAAGACCGAGCAGGAAATAGGGGAATGCCAGGATTCCCATGCCGCCCAAACGAAGAAAGTGCATGAGATGCATCTCCTTCGGGTGCGTTCATTACAAAGAACTGTTTCTCAGTATCCTCTGCATCCTGGGTATTTGATACCGGATCAGGATCCCAAATATTTAATCTATTACATGGGCTACAGAAAGGTAGAGAACTGAGAACGGGTGATAAGTTTCATGAGACAGAAAACGGTGCAAGTGTTGCAGCCAAGTCTGTTGGTCACTGTCACCCTGTATTACCAATACATTGATTCTGAACAAATGCTATTAGATACCGAACCTGATATACAAAATCATATCAGTCTCTTTATTATTAAAGAAATGATAAAATTTTGTATTGTTGGATAATGTTTTGAACATTTCCTACATTTTAAAAGTTGATCGGTTCAGGCACGTTATCTAAAAGCAATTACGTTCTAAATCAAACTACAGTTCCTAGTATACAGAACACACACAAGAGGATGAGTTCAGAAATGAACGAATCCTTCTTGAGGTATTGTAGACTAGGTCGTATCAATGTGACCCGACTAGCTTAAGTTACATTTAGATGCATATTTAAATCAGTTTGAATTTACATCTTGTGAAACTTGCCAGTCATGTCACAAAGATTGGAAGACTATAGCTCTGTATATTGGAAACAAAGAAAGAGTTAGTAAACTCTTGGGACTGATACATGATGATGTATGTAAGGTCCCCTGTCTACACATGCCAGGACCGGTTCTTTGTATTTCATTATATTCTCTGATGATCTCTCAAAATTCAGCCATATGTTCCTGTTGAAACATAAGTCCGAAGCTTTTGAGATATTCACAGAATATAAGTTAGAAGTAGAGAACCAAAAACCGGGTAGAAGTATAATGTCCTATGATGAGATCAGGGAGGAGAATACTTGTGCATAGAATTTATGGACTATTCTAAAGGAGAATGAGATTCTTTCTCGGTGTTACTCCTCTGATTATACAACAGCACAACGGTGTATCAGGGCGGAGCAATCGCACCCTATGAGATATGGTGTGCTCTATGATGAGTACAACTGAGTTGCCTATTTCTTTTTGGGGGTTGTGCACTTGAGAAGCTGCATACCTATTGAATTGGATTCCAATCAAATCAATGCCTACCACTCCATTTGAGATATGGTATGGGAAGAGCCTATCTCTTAAGTAAGTTAAGATTTGGGATTCCCCGGCCTATGTCAAAAGCAAAATCCGGACAAGATCGAGGCAAGGTCAGTTCTGTAGAACTGGAAAGGTTCCAGCTATACAAACTACAGCTGATGATTTGATAGAACCAAATGATTCAATAGTCCCCAACGAACCTCGGCCTCTCCACTGATCTAGCAGGGTTACTCACCTGCCTGAGAGATACTTTGGTTTCTCAATGACAGTGGGAGCGAGGAATGCATCATGAGATGATGACCCAACTAGTTTCGAGCAGGCCATCGAGAGTAGGGACTCTGTAAGAATGGCTGGATGCTTAGCAATCTGAGATGGAATCCATGTACACCAACAAAGTATGGACTTTGGTTGCTATATCTGAAGGGTTAAATCCCCATCAGGAGCAAGTATATCTTGAGAAGATTACTTGGTGTAGATGGAAAAGTTGAGACTTTCAAAGCTAGACTTGTTAATGGTTTTCGTCATCGACCAGGCGTGGATAATGATGAAACCTTTTCCAGTGGCTCTGCTTAAGTCCATCCAGATCCTACTTGCTAATGCAACATACCATGACTACGATATCTGGTGGTTGGGTGCCATGACTGCTTTTCTAAATAATGATTTAGAAGAGAACGTCTATAAGAACACAGCCAGAGGGCTTCGTAGACAGTGGGAGCAGCGGAAACGTGTGCAGGTTGCTTTAAAGAATAAAGCAGGCATCGCAGAGTTGGAACATCTGTTTTGATTTGGTAGTCAAAAAGTTTGACTTCATCAAAATGGTAGATGAACCTTGTATATACAAAATGGTAGTAGAGAGTAAGGTGGTCATCCTCGTATGTACGTGGACAACATACTCTTGATAGGAAAAGAGTTTTTATGCTACGCACGGTCAATCTCCTCTTATTACAAGGATTCTCCAATAAGATGAAGGTGATACTCCAAAATCCAGGGATTTGGATCTATGAGATAGATCTAAATGGATGTTAGGGTTCTCACTAGGTTTAGTGATACAGTATCAATCGATCCTGGGGAGAATCACTGGAAAGGTTCCAGGGTGATAAAGACGACTGAATGTCAGTCGCAGGCATTGTCTTTACCCTCAGGGGAGGGACGGTATGTTGGAAGAGTTCCAAGCTAGATACCGTGGCAAACTAGACGATAAAGGCTGGTGACATCGCTATCAAAGATACTACCAAAGAGGAAGTTTGGGTGTATATTGGTTCATGAAATGAACTAGGTTCCTAACATTATATGACAATGGAAGTGTAACTGTGGCCAAGAAACCCCGGTCCTATCAGTGACCCAAACATATACTGAGGCAGCATCACCTGATCATGGAGATAGTTGATCTCCAGGGTGATCTAGGTTAGGAGAGTATACTCAGAGGACAGCACGGCGGATCCACTCACAAAGGCCTTTTCCCAGAGAGAGACTTATTTGGGATGGTTGAGTATGTGATATTACAACCACTGCTACAGATGGCCCTAGTGCAAGTGGAAGATTGTTAGTTATATGTATGCCCTAGAGGCCATTACTGTACATGAGATGTATATTGTAGTGGATGCTGGGACATATATAGGTAGGACTTTCTTGCTCGACATGACAGTACGCTATCTGGTTGCTCTTTATCTTAACATGTATACTTTCTGTCTCTCTGTTATATGTTGTTAAATCCCTTAGGATATATGCTCGACTTCCAGGACTATGATGTAGATCATACTAGTGGGGCCTGAGTAGTCAATGTGTACATCCTTCAATGTTCCTAGTCGTGGGAATATCGAGACAGGGGCATCGATATTCCAGAATAGACTAGCTTATATCTTCTCGACCCATGTGATGGGCGATGGATGATCCCATATCCATTGATGTTTGACATCAGAGATGGTATGCGGGTGCTCGTGGAGACTGGGTACACTGAACGGACTCGCCGAGAACTCCCAGATGGTATTATACCTCACGACAGATGGCAGTTCTCTGGTGACACTGGTACAACTTAGTCTGTTGACCCGAGATCGTCATAGAGTCTTGTGTGTCTCCCACTGTGCTTTGATTTCCACCCTACCACGGCTCTACTGAGTCGTGCAAACAGGTGGTTTTTGGGTACAGTCCCGATTCACATGGAGGCAATGAGCGATAGGAGGGGATTCGTCTCTCCCGGTATTAGGGGTTGATGTTGCGCTATGCTCGACTGGACATAATTGGAAATCCCTGGCCAGGGTTGCAGTGATTTACTGGTAAGTGTTATCAGTAGTTTCACGCTTGTTGTGGACCTTACATCAGCATGACTTATCAAGCTACTGGGGTCTGACGTTTACCACCCCTAGACGAGATATGCGACATATCAGACGAACAGACCGGACTGTGCGGTATATGTTACCGGTTGGATTCATAGGAGTGTGAGCAGGCTTGCTCGTTGATCTTCTGATCGCTCAATACCCGGGTGGCCGTTACATTTAGCAGACCGCTTGCGGCTTGTGGGTGTTTGATATGATCATCACCTACTGCCGGTGTATTGATGAGTCTTTAGAGTCCTACACAGGGGTTTCCTGGCTCAAGCGAAACGAAATAGGAGCGCATATGAGATATGTGCGGGACCGAGAATAATACCAGTATGTGATACTGAATTCTATTCTCGCGATTTGTATCATCGGACGGTTATATAAGATATAGCCGGGTTACCGAATCAAATGTTGATTCGATATATTGATACACTTGATATTAGTCGGTTATATGCAATATGACCGGATCATTAAATCAAGTGTTGATTTAATGATTTAATGTATAATTATATATTTGATATACTGCTTTACATTAACTAGTATGGTTCACTTAAGATTGATTTTCTCACTTGATTGTGCACATTGTTTATATGTGATATATGCAAGTGTATATGTTTGTATCATGTTTGATTATACATACAAGATGTGTGTATGAGACTTAAACCAAATTGAGGTTAAATTAGGGTTTACTAATTTCCTAACAAATAACAAAAGAGATAAGACTTTGGTCAAAGTTATCAAGCTTCATGAAGCTTGAAGAAACTTTGAGAAAGTCAATTTCTTTTGTCATTTCCTTAGGATGCTAGTTAACCCAAAACCTTAACCCAATACTTTGGTTAATTCTCTACACAAGTTAAGCATGAGGGCTTAACTCAACCATGGTGCAATAATTAAAAGGATAAGTTTCATTTTGGATTCATTATTCTTTTATTCTTTCTTCTTCTTCTTCTTCATCAAGAAGAAGAAAGCATGCTACCTCTAATGGTGCCATGAGATTAAGAGTGAGAAATCCAAATCCAAAGTGAACCCACTTCCTATTTTTTCATCCTCTCCACTTGCCATGTTGTATAGGGTGCTCTCTTCACAAAGTTTTTGACCAAGTGAAGGAATAGCTTGAGTTTGAGTCTCTCCGACGTAGATCATCTTCGGCCTCGAAGTCAACGACCTAGCCCGCTCATTTCTCTGATGAAACCAACGCTAGGGTCCGGGATCCCGATGATCGCAGCGAAGGGACGTCAACACGGAGCTTTAGAAGTGAAGGACCAGATCTACAAAGGTTGTATTCCCATTCACTTAGTAGCAAAGTAGTTTGCTTGCTTTTAGTTTCCCCTATCCTCTAGTTAACGATCTTGCATAGAGTTGTTAAGCACATGAAAAATTTGATTTTGGCATGGTTGATGCCTTGTGGAACCTCTTGAGTGTGCCTAGGAACCCTACAAGTATATATATATAAACAATACGTATATGTGATACAAGGATGTGATATGATACACGGGGATGAAACAATATAACTGGGTTGATGCCGTGATTCTTGGCTATACAGTCGTGTTATGATATTAGCGGCTCATTAGAAAATGAGATAATGGATTTGTATACTTGAACAATGATAAAGGTTGGTGATGATATTGAAGAATATAGGACTCCAAAATAGAACCCGGACCGTAACCTGTGCCTGAAATTCTGATATGATATAGGTGTGACTTGAGTTCGATATTATATATAGGTATGACTTGAGTTCGATATCATATATAGGTGTGACTTGATTACGATATGATCTAAGTGTGACTTAATCACAATATGATACATATGACATGATATATCTGAGAATAAATTAACGATGCATATTTATGCTGGCAATGATATATGATTGATGTATGCGATTACAGTATAGATCCTTGATCTTGACGTGTGTTGATGATGATATTATACGAATGATGAGACACGTAGGTGATACTTGACCCATACCCCGATATTGGGATGCCGTACGATGGATTTTACCGTACGAGGCATATATATGATGATTGATCCACACTCTTGATTCGAAGAAGCCGTACTACGTACGTGACGCTATTGAGGCTGGATCGCCGACTATTAGGGAAATGGACTCAGACTTTAGGTGTACTCTTATTTCTTATCGACTAGTTTCTTAGGTTTAGATCCTTAGGAGGTTAGATGGACACTAGTTTAGGCTCGAGACATATAGTTGTAGATATACTTGTATATCAAATGGGTGGATAATACACATCCGTCTTTACTTTCAGACTGTAATCATCATGGTGCATGTTCATTCATATGTTTGTATAATCAGTATAAAACTCTGGCTGTTAGGACACCGGCACCATTACCGATGATGCGCATATTCCACGCACACTTATTTGCCGGCTCACACACATCATCATCGGTAATTGCTATGTTACGTACATTTTAGAACATATTATCTTTTATTGATAGAATCAGCCAACAGATAGATCGATATATTATTGTGATTACTCTCTGGTGTTAGTATAGACATGGCATTTATTACTTAGACATTTCATGCATTAATATTTTCATGTTATCATGCAGTATTATGGGCATATGCCAACACTTATCATATACTTACTCAAGATTTTGGGATTTTGGATTTCTATGAGATTTCTGGATTTTGGGGAAAACCACAAGAATCTATAAAAACTTCTCTCTCTCTCCTCCTTTCTTTTTAAAACATAAGATGCGGTTTTCTCGTGATGTATGTGTCGTCCACCATGAGATTTCATGTTTTCTGTTGGATTTCGAGACCCGATTCGAGGAGTGGATGAACCGTCTCGGGTACATGGTGGGCCCGGTATGGTACCCCGGGGCAAGAAAATCGAGTTGTAGACGATGAGCCTGGCAGGGGAGGACTACCTACCGATGATGTCTGGCGCGGCGGATTTCCGGAGGATACCGACCGTTGTCGTGAGATTTGATGATATGGGCCGATCCGGACTGACGGAGTCCGAGATATTGAGACTGTGAGACATTGAGATTATGAGGTATTGAGACTTGAGATTTACATATTTTGTGTCGATGCTTGACACGGATTTCCATGGATTTCATCGTTGATATTTCAGATTTCTATACACATTTTACCATGATAAAAGTTAAAGATTTCTTATACAGATATAACTAGATTTCAGGATTGGTTATTTCACATTCATGGTGCATGCATATTGATTCACATGACATAATTCTATATGAGCACTGATACGAGCACGGAGCATTTGCACTTACACGTAGCTTGTTATCTTGTCTTTACTTGATGACTAGTAGTATATTAGTATATTATTATGACCTAGGACAGCGTCGTGCATTCGATTTCTTTTCGCAGATATCTTCTACTCACGAGTTGGCAACTCACCCCCGTTGTGCCAAATTTTATTACAGGTTCGATGTACAAGTTTTCTTGGCAGCTTGCCGGCAAATCTTTTCATTCAGGGTGATTTGCACGGTAGGTTGGTTCACTTGTATCTGGACCGCCATTGTACTTTTATTATTTCATTTGTATCTAGAAAACTCCATAACCCAAACTTTTATTACTTGATAGTTACTGGACCAGTTATTTTTATTTCGACCTTAGAGTCGCGCTTGTATTATTATGATATCTGGTGGTTTTGTTTTCTTTTGAGTTTTGAGCCTCGCTCTTTGGCGTTGTATACTATTGTTTATTGGTGTGGTTGTTTCCTCCTTTTGGCGTAGGGCTAGCTCCCGTTTGGAGATGCTTTTTATTGTTTATATGTATTTATTCTTGTTTGTACCCGTTTGGGGCCAGTTTTTACAAAGGAGACTGTGCCGAAATTTTTGAGAAAATTTGATTTGTTTTTAAACTTGTTTTCTTCATGTTTTCCTTTACTTCTTCTTCTTTTATGGTTTAGATTTCTGGGCTTCGGCTTACTTAGATTACGTTGCGCCTCTAGACGCTTCGTAATCTAAGTGCCGGTCACGTTCCGTACTTTCGGGTCGTGACAATACCCAAAGAACTCCAGGGGGTATCTTTTCTATTCCGCAGAGGAACAAAAAGTTTTTGTTTCTCAGCATGCCCACTTCTTGGAAACTAAATTTTTGGAAAATCAGATAAGTGGGAGCGCAATAGAACTGGAAGAAATTCTAGAACCACAAGCTATTATTGAAAGCTTGGATGAACCAGAAATTTCAGGAGAACCGGACATTCCTGCGCCGCTCCGTAGGAGTAGTAGGAAGTCTCATCCGCCCGAGAGATACTACGGTTTTCTCATAGACGGGGATAGAGAGGATTGCGTCATTGATTATGATGAGCCTACTAGCTTCCAGCAAGCCATTCAGAGCGGTGACTCGGTAAAATGGCTGGATGCAATGCGGATCAAGATGGAGTCCATGTACACCAACAAAATTTTGACTTTGGACTTTGCTCCAGAAGGGGTAAAACCCGTAGGCTGCAAATGGATCTTCAAAAAGAAGATTGGTGTAGATGGGCAGGTTGAAACTTATAAAGCTATTCTTGTTGCAAAGGGTTTTCGTCAAAGACCTGGTTTGGCCTATGACGAAACCTTTTCTCCAGTGGCTATGCTGAAATCCATTCGGATCCTTCTTGCCATTGCTGCCTTCCACGATTATGAGATCCGGCAGATGGACGTAAAGACGGCTTTCCTAAATGGAAATTTGGAAGAGTGCGTCTATATGGATCAGCCAGAGGGATTCATTCAAAGTGGGAGCAGCGGTAAAGTGTGCAAGTTGCTCAAGTCCATCTATGGACTGGAGCAGGCATCACGGAGTTGGAACATCTGCTTTGATGATACTGTCAAAGAATTCGACTTTGTCAAAAACCCAGATGAACCATGCATTTACAGTAAGATTGTAGGGAGAACTGTTGTATTCCTCGTATTGTACGTGGACGACATTCTTCTAATAGGAAATGATATTCCTATGCTACAGTCAGTCAAAGGATTCTTGTCACAGAGGTTCTCCATGAAGGACCTGGGTGATGCCAACTACATTCTGGGGATCCAGATCTATCGTGATAGATCTAAGAGGATGTTGGGACTTTCACAGTCCAGGTACATCGACACCATACTGAAACGATTCAGTATGGAAGATTCTAAGCGCGGTAATCTATCGGCTTGTCACGGAATCACCCTCTCCAAAGAGATGTCTTCCAAGACTGATTTGGAAAGGGCTCGCATGTCATCAATACCCTACGCATCTGCGGTAGGCTCTATTATGTATGCGATGTCGTGTACCAGACCAGATGTAGCATACGCATTGAGCGTTGTAAGCCGGTATCAGTCGGACCCAGGGGAGAAACACTGGATAGCAGTAAAGAACATTCTCAAGTACCTGAGAAGGACTAAGGAGATGTTCTTGGTATATGGCGGAAAAGACCTCCAGATCGAGGCCTTTGCTGACTCCAGCTCCCAGAGTAACAAGGATGACTCCAAGTCCATGTCGGGTTATGTCTTTACCCTCAATAGAGGGGCGGTTTGCTGGAAGAACTCCAAGCAGGAAACCGTTGCTGACTCAACTATGGAAGCGGAGTACATAGCTGCTTGCGATGCCGCAAAGGAAGCTGTCTGGATGAAGAAGTTCCTCACGGAGCTTCAGGTGGTTCCTACCATTGTTGATCCAATACCGCTGTTTTGTAACAACAACGGAGCTATAGCTTTAGCGAAGGAACCCAGGTCCCATCAGAAGTCCAGGCACATTTTAAGGCGGTTCCACCTGATAAGGGAGATCGAGGTGAAGAGAGTAAATTCAGAAGATAACACTGCAGATCCAATCACGAAGGCCTTACCCCAGACTCAGTTCGAGTGGCTGATCGAGACGATAGGTCTTTGATACGCCAGTACATGTCCTTAGTGCAAGTGGGAGATTGTTAGTGTATATGCCCTAGAGGCCATTACTGTATCATACTAGTTTGTATATTACTTAATGGAAGCTTGGGATATTCATCTTGTATAGACAATCTTGCTCAAAATAGTAGTATGCTACTTGGTTTGTTTCTACTTCAATATGTGCATGTGTTTCGTTTAGCATATTGCTTATACATATTAGTAGAGCCCTTAGGATCTTTGCTTGATTACCAGCGTTGTGATGGCAGTCACACTCGTGGGGGCTGGGTAATCCGCAAGCACACCCTTATAGAAGTCCCTAGTCGCAGGACTATCGAGACAGGGCATCGATACTCCGGAGTAGACTAGCGTATGCGCTTCTCATCCCAGCAGGGGAGACGGTCTGTCCCACAGCCGTCAATACGTCGTACTTGAGATAGTATGCGGGTGCTCGTTAGGTTACGAGTACATTGGACAGGACTCGTTGGGAACTGTTGGTTGGTACTATATCTATCATCAGTTATCAGTTCCCAGGTGACATGAGTACAGCTTAGTCCGCTGACTTGACACTGTCACTTCGCCTCGAGTGTGTTCCCACTGTACTTTGATTACTACCCTACCATGGCTCAAAGGAGTCGTGCAAACAGGTAGTAGTTGGGTGCAGTCCCGAAGCACTTGGAGGCAGTGGCGGTTAGACAGGATTCATCTCTCCCGGTATTGGGGGTTGATATCGCGCTGTGTCTAGGAGAGCCATTACACAAAGTCCCTGGCCAGGGCAAGCGAGATATACTGGTAGGTTTCCAGTGTTATCTCAGGGTGTTCTGGGCTGCACTCTGACACGACTTGTACCGCTATTAGGGACTGACGTTCACCGCCCCCTAGGCCCGCCATGCGATATTCTCAAACAAACAGACCGGACTGTACGGAGTTTGTCACATTCAGGCTCAGTATGAGTTCACCTCGTCAGTCTTCTTATCGGCGTCTACCTGGGGGCCGTTACGCACAGCTAGTGCCGCTTCCGGTTTGTGGTTAAATCCACTGCCAGCGTAGTGTCAAGTCTTTAGAGTCCCACACAGAGAGCTATTCGCCTTTAGGCAAAATGAGTAGAGGTCGCATGGTTTTGTGATAGGGTTCGGTCACATCCGTGCACTTGTGCACGTTTAGTGTCCGGGCAGTTATTACTAGCGGGCTTTGGGTTAAGCCAGATCCTAGTATACGTTTTGGGATTGGTTTTATCTCGTTTGTATTCGTGTTCCCCGGAACGCGGATGCGGGTGTGTATGCACGGTTGATCGAGACAGAGGCAGAGGATTCTCATTAGGGTTGTTGACTGTTGACTTTTGCTAAACCCTAATGAGAATAAGAAATATGATTAATGATAATATTAATTAAGTATTATTGTGCCATGGTTGGGTTGAAAGGTTGACTTTGTTGACTTGTTGACTTTGTTGACCGGTTGACTAGGTTGGACTTGTTGACCATCATCATTACAATGGCTATCATTTCATGGCAAAGACTTTTGCTTGCTTGCTTGTTGACATATTGCATTTAATGCATGAAATGATATTGCCATTTGATATGATAAGAACCATCGCATAATACTCAATTATTATTATTTGTTATGATTATTTTGGATTATGAAGAGGATGGTTGAAAAAGTCTTGCTCATTCGATGATTTGCATTCTCTCTCATGCAAAAGCTCTCCTCTTCCTCTTGCTCTCCCTCTTTCTCTAGTTCAAGGCAAAAACCTCTCATGTGTTGAGAACCATTTGCCTTGGAGATAAAACCCAAAACACTTCTCTACTCATCCTAGTATACAAGGTCTAGCAAACCAAGTGTTCTAGTTTCCTCTAGATTGAGGTTGGAGCCAAAGGTAGAAGCTTTCGGGTGGATCCATCTTCGGCACAAGGAGACGACGAGGTGAGGCCGATCCGACCACCACAAGGAGTTGAAGAGAAGGAGTTCAAGTTTAGGTATAATCCTTAACCTAGTAGCTAAACTCTTAGTCAGGTTGTTAGATAGTTTGTTTAACAAAGATCCGTTTTTGAGTCCATGTTACCTCCACCGAAAAAATCGTTTTTCACCATTTCCGCAACTCCAAAGAACAGGGGACGGGTAACGTGGACTTACAGATAGAGCCCATAGGATTATTTCTTGACTACCAGCAGTATGATGGCGATCATATACGTGAAAGTTGGGTAGTCTATAAGCACATCCTTAAAGTGTCCCTAGTCGTGGGAGTTTCAAGATTGGGCATCGATACTCCGAGAGTAGACTAGTGTATACGGATCGAGACCCCAACGAGGGGCGATGGACGGTCTCACAAGCCATTGGTGTCAGTTGGTTCACCTAAGATAGTATACAGGTGCTCATTGGGTTATGTGTACACCGGACGGACTCGCAGGGGTACTGCTGGATAGTACTATACCTATCGTCAGGTAGCAGTTCCCAGGTGACATGAGTACAGCTTAGTCCGTTGACTTGACACTGCTACTTTGCCTCAAGTGTGTTCCCACTGTTCTTTGATTGCTACCCTACCACGGCTCAAAGGAGTCGTGCAAACAGGTAGTAGTTGGGTGCAGTCCCGAAGCACTTGGAGGCAGTGGTGGTTAGATATGATTCGCCTCTCCCTGTATTGGGGGGTTGATATCGCCCTGTGTTTGGAGAGCTATTACACAAAGTCCTTGTCCAAGGCAAGTGAGATTTACCGGTAGGTATTCCAGTAGTTTCTCAAGGTGTTCTGGGCTACACTCCGACACGACTTATACCGCTATTGGGGGTCTGACGTTTAACATCCCCTAGGCCCGATATGCGATACTCATAGATGAACAGACCGGATTGTACAGAGATTGTCATATATAGGCTCAGTAGGGTTTCAGGATGAGTTCGCTCGTCGGCCTCCCTTTCGCTCAATACCTGGGCAGCCGTTACGTACAAGTAGTGCCACTGACGTGCTTGTGGTTAAACCCACTGCCAGCGTATTGATGAGTCTTTAGAGTCCTACACAGAGGGTTTCCCTAGTGTTAGTTATATGTATGCCCTAGAGGCCATTACTATATATAGGATGTATATTGTAGTGGATGCTTGGACATATATAGGGAGGACTTTCTTGCTCGACAATATAGTATGCTATCTGGTTACTCTTTACCTTAACGTGTATATTGATTGTCTCTCTGTTACATGTTTGTAAAACCCTTAGGATGTGTACTTGACTACCTGGACTATGATGCAGATCATATTAGTGGGGACATGGTAGTCCATAAGTACATCCTTCAAGGTCCCTAGTCGTGGGTGTATCGAAACAGGGCATCGATATACCAGAGTAGACTAGCGTATACCGTCTCGACCCATACAGATGGCGATGGATGATCCCATATCCATTGGTGTTTGACATCAGAGATGATATACGGGTGCTCAGTGGAGACTGGGTACACTGGACGGACTCGCCGAGAACTCCCAGATGGTATTATACCTTACGTCAGATGGCAGTTCTCTGGTGACACTGGTACAGGTTAGTCTGTAGACCCAAGATCGTCATAGAGTCTTGTGTGATTCCCACTGTGCTTTGATTTCCACCTTACCACGTCCAAGAGGGCGTGCAAAACGGTGGTTTTTGGGTACAGTCCCGAATCACATGGAGGCAATGAGCGATAGGAGGGGATTCGTCTCTCCCGGTATAAGGAGTTGATGTTGCGCTGTGTTCGATTGGCTATAACCGGAAATCCCTGGCCAGAGTTGCTGAGATTTACTGGTAAGTGTTATCAGTAGAATCTCGAACTGTTATAGACCTCATATCGACACGACTTATCGAGCTACTGGGGTCTGACGTTTACCACCCCTAGGCGAGATATGCGACATATCAGACGATCAGACCGGACTGTACGGTAAGTGTTGCTGGTTGGATTCACAGGAGTGTGAGCGGGCTTGCTCGTTGATCTTCTGATCGCTCAATACCCGGGTGGCCGTTACGTTTTGCAGACCGCTTGCGGCTTGTGGGTGTTTGATATGATCATCACCTGCTGCCGGCGTATTGACGAGTCTTTAGAGTCCTACACAGAGGTTTCCTGGCTCAAGAAAAACGAAATAGGAGCACATATGAGATATGTGCGGGACCGAGAATAATACCAGTATGTGATACTGTATTCTATTCTCGTAATTTGTATCATTGGACGGTTATATATGATATAGCCGGGTTACCGAATCAAGTGTTGATTCGATACATTGATACACTTGATATTAGTCGGTTATATGAGATATGACCGGATCATTAAATCTAGTGTTGATTTAATGATTTGATGTATAATTATATATTTGATATATTACTTTACATTAACTAGTATTTGTTCACTTAAGATGGATTTTCTCACTTGATGTGCATAAGTAGTATATGTGATATATTTTTGTGCACTAGATTGTATCATGTTTGATGATACATGCAAACTTGGGTGAGTGTATGCTTTGAACCTTGTTTAGGTAAATGGTTAGGGTTTTAATTTATTTATTCATTCATTTATTTATTCATTTTAGCAAGAAATAAAATGGTGGCTAACTTTGGATTTTCTTTGAAGCTTCATGAAGCTTTGAAAAGTTCAACCATTTTGTTTCTTTTGCTTAACCTAACCATTTGCCTAAACCCTAGTTTATTCTCTACATGAGTTTATCTCACCCATGGTTGCAATATGATAGATATCACTTGAATTTTCTTTTTGGGAAAATAATTCTTTTCCATTTCTTTTCTTCTTCATCTTCTTCATGAAGAAAAAGAAAACCTTTCTTGAAAATTCCAAGTGATGAAATCCAAGTGAGAAATCCAAATCCAAAGTGAACCCACTTCCTATTTCTTCATCCTCTACCACTTGCCATGTTGTATAGGGTGTTTTCTTCACAAGTTTAATGACGTAGTGAAGATGGAGCTTGAGTTTGAGTTGCCTAGACGTAGATCATCTTCGGCACCGAAGTCAACGACCTAGGCCGCTCGTTTCGCCTACGAAACCGACGCTAGAGTCTTGGATTCCGATGATCGCAGCGGAGGGACGTCAACATGGAGCTAGAGAAGTGGAGGACCGGATCTACAAAGGTTGTATTTCCTTTCACTTAGCAATAAAGTTGTTTATTTGCATGTTTCGCCTTTGCCTCTAGTTAACGATCTAGCATTAGGGTTTCTCGGCACTCGGAAAATTTGATTTTGCCATGGTTGATCAGTTGTGGAATATCATTAGGGTGCCTAGGAACCCTACAGTGGTATCAGAGCCTAGCTAGAGCCTAAGGCGATGTTTAGACGATGTTAGAAGTCCGATCGAAACACGAAACCCTAATTCATACCCCTCTCTGTCCCATTTTTGAAAATGTGGATTTATCCTGATTAAAAATATGCAGAAAAATAAGCAGGGTTTTATATGAATTACTGTGCCAAACGTGGTCTTAACTCCATCAAAGTGCCGCGGAACTGCGGCCGTACCCCACGTGGCGCGGCGGTTCCGCGGCCATGCTGTCGCTTCGTTGACCAAACTTTGCACAATAATGTTTCTATTTGACTCCTGTGTTTTCTGGGTAATTTTAATCTTTACTCAAGAGTTGAGTTTTCAGGGTTGTTTTGGGGACTCGATGTTTCGATCGGATATTTTAACCTCGCTTATGTTTTTCCGGATAATTTAGAATATGTTAAAAAGTTCGACCGGATATAAATACCCACTTTTTCCCCTGCCGGGAAATTTCCAAGTGTTGGAATTTTCCATGGTTTAAGAACGTTCTAAATAGTGCAAGTAACGCGATGGACCCTCTAGAAGACATCAAACCTTAACTCGATTATGTGACCGTTTTGAACTGCCCTTTGAACCTTAGGGTTTGGGGCAGTACGGCGTGCCACATGTGAGGCGTTGGATTAACCCTTCTACGACTGGACCGTTGGTATTGTGGCATGAAGTGAATGTTTTTAAACTTATTTCATGTGTTGAGCTGTTTCGGGAAAACGTGGGTGTTTCATTGTTCGATCGGAAAGTTTAATATTTATACTTATCTCGAATGCGATACATTATTTGGAATCCACAAGTAGTTATGAGATAACTGAATGAATGTTATAAACATAGCACTTTAGTCTCACTTGATCGGTTGCCACAGAATTTTGATGTGATCAAAAGTCCGTCGCAATCACGTAGCGTACGCGGATACTCGCCGGGTAAACTTAATAGACAGCTACACCCCATAGCTCCGACCAAGTGACTGTAGGAGAACCCCGTCGCCGAAAGCATCCGTTCGGGTGCTCGCGGCAGCGGTGTTCCGCCTTTGTGCACTTCGTCGACGGTATCGGGGGTGCGACCGTCTACTAAAGTTTGCGACGAGCATTCGTTCTGGATATTGGGAATCTTGTTGAATTACCCGACATGATATTGAAAAGTGTTTTCGATAATGAGACTAAAATGCGGGGTTTATAATTGTTAGGCATGCGATGTCTAAGTAATTCATTTGATTAGGCATGCGATGTCTAAGGAGGTTGCGGATTCCAACTGTTGTAGTTTTACACTTTCTTTTCTGTGACCGTAAGTGTAATATGTGATATCGCCAGTTTCGTTGCTATATGTCAACGACAATTGGGATACACATGTTTACTTACGTTGATGACATGTGATGTTATGTGTTGGTGGATATATTATATTGGATCGTCGTGTTTGAATAGCCGGGGGGTTTTATGTGAGATGAGTGTTTTTCATTTTCATTCATGTAAAAACTTGTATGTAATATTCTTTTATTGGGGCACTTCCAGGTTGCGGAAGATGTCACCATTGTATATTATTTACTTTTCCGCACTAGGATAGACCCAAGGAGGGGAGCACAAGTAACCGGGTTCTAGAGTCTAGTGGGAGACCAACTCGAGGAGTCGAGTCCGGGTCTCCTTACTCTAGAATTGGTAGGGTTGCTTGCTGCTCTCGTAGGGGTCTAGGGGTGTGGGTTTGGCTATTCATCGCGTACGTGGAATCCGTGTTTTATACTGGCTCGTATTAAAAACACGGACGTCCTAGTATATCCAATGTTTCATATATTTCTTCTGCTGCGATATCTGTGATGTGATCATTTGATTTGTTGTGATAGATACTGTATATAGTATATATGATATATTATATAGATGTTACTTATGTTTTACACCCGCGCTAGCCCTGCCCCGCTCTGTCGTTAGTTACCTAACCTAACGGTGCACGAGGGGACATCGAGGCGAATGCGGATGGCATAAGTTTATGCCGTATTTATCTGTGATGTTTAGGTGACTTAAATGATGGGATTTCATTAATGTGATTAATGAAAGAAAAGAAACCTAAGATGTTGTGGAATCGAATTTTTTAAAAAAAAACAGGTAGCTACAGTTCTTGATTTGCATCGCGGTGTTCATTGTAGAACATCCTGCACCTTATTCGATAAGGAAAGGGCCGAGATCCCTTCACCGGGAGTGACCCCTTTAGCAATAACTGGCAGATGCTACAACCCTCGGTTTGTCTTTTGATTGCTTTTATAGTTTTTGTTTTGCACAGCGGTATATATGATATATCCTGCACCTTATTCGATGAGGAAAGGACCGACGATCCCTTCACCGGGAGTGACCCCTTTAGCAAAACTAGAAAAGCTTCAAAAACACTCCATTTCAAAATCATTTGATTCTACAACGATATCAAGTTCATTACGCAATTGGTTTTCAGAAAAAACCTGTCGTAGCCCTCCGTCATTTCAGATAAGTACTACTTAGTATTCGTGCTGCGGTTGTTTGGCATGCGTCAAGGTGTAGTGTACGGTAGCTAACTAGTTCTTATCTGCTAGCATACGATGCGATTGGATTAGGGTATTCATACGGCGTTGTTTGTCATGCGTCAAGGGTCGTACGGGTGGGTTTAATTCAATCAAGAAATGTACGGGTTGAACTTGACTAGCGGACTATGGGTTGTTTGGCATGCGTCAAGGTCATAGCATGCTAGGGGCAAAATATTATCTGGAATTTCAAGTGTTGAAATTTGCAATAAGATTGCATACCTTCTATGAGATAGTTGGATCCCGATACCCGCTGCGAGTAATTGTTACTCCTGGGAGAGTTTTACACATTACAATTAGCCGATCAAGTAGGTGTCTAGAAAGGTGTCAACGGGGTTACGCCTCTGGGAAAACGAGGTTTACTTTAATTAGGTCCGTGCGAAAGCACGGGGAGCCTCCTCCAAAGTACCGACACTGGCCTGGCTGAAAGATTGGCGAACTTGTAGCGTGTAATTAATCCCGGCTAGTCTTTCCTTTTAAGGTTTGAAGGAAGATTTGATAAAAACAGTGGGAGCCATCCTAATTAGATAAAATAATAACCAATCTGATCTTACAAGAGCGCACGCAGAGTGTTTTCTTCTCTCTCTCTCTCTCCAGGTAGCGACCATATCATGCCTTAATCAAGATAATAAAACGTTTATATTGACTGAACCCGCTTGTTATACTGAGCTGAGGAACGTTGGTCCCGCTCCAACTTATAATTGTTATACGACAGAGCAGGAAATTAGGGAATACCAGATTTCCCGTGCCGCCCAAACGAAGAAAGTGCATGTTGATGCATCATCTTCGGATGTGTTCGTTATACAGAACTGTTTCTCAAGTATTCTCTACGTCCGGGGTATTTGATACCATATCAGGATCCCGCAAATGTAATTTGTTACATGGGCTACAGAAAGGTAGAGAACTGAGAACGGTTGATAAGTTTCGTGAGGCAGAAAACGGTGCAAGTGTTGCAGCCAAGTCTGTTGGTCACTGTCACCCTGTATTACCAATACATTGATTCTGAACAAATGCTATTAGATACCGAACCTTATATACAGAATCATATCTGTCTCTTTATTAGTAAAGAAATGATAAAATTTTGTATTGTTGGATAATGTTTTGAACATTTCCTATATCAAAAGTTGATCGGTTCAGGCACGTTATCTAAAAGCATTGATGTTCTAAATCAAACTACAGTTCTTAGTATACAGAACACACACAAGAAGAAGAGTTCACAATTGAACGATTCCTTCTTAAGGTATTGTAGACTAGGTCAGATCAATGTGACCCGACTAGCTAAAGTTACATTTAGATGCATATTTAAATCAGTTTGAATTTACATCTTATGAAACTTTCCAGTCATGTCACAAAGATAAGATGACCATAGCTCTGTTTACTGGAAACAGAGAAAGAGTTAGTGAACTCTTAGGATTGATACATGTTGATGTATGTAAGGTCCCCTGTCTACACATGCAAAGACTGGTTCTTTGTACTTCATTACCTTCTCTGATGATCTCTCAAGATTCAGACATATGTTCCTGTTGAAACACAAGTCCGAAACTTTTGAGATATTCACAGAATATAAGTTAGAAGTAGAGAACCAAAAATACGGGTATAAGTATTATGTCCTTTGATGTGATCAAGGAGGAGAATACTTGAGCATGAAATTCCTGGATTATTATAAAAGAGAATGAGATTTTCGCTCAGCATTACTCCTCCGAATACAACACAGCACGTCGGTGTATCGGGGCGGAGCAATCACACCCTATATGATAAGGTGTGCTTTATGATGAGTACTACTGAGTTTCCTATTTCCTTTTGGGAGTTATGCACTTAAGAAGCTGCATACCTATTGAATAAGGGTTCAAATCAAATCAGTTGCCTACCACTTCATATGTGATATGGAAAGGGAAGAGCCCATATCTTAAGTTTGTTAAGATTTGGGGTTGTCCGGCCTATGTCTAAAAAGCAAAATCTGGACAAGCTCGAGGCAAGGTCTGTTATGTAGAACTGGAAATGTTCCAGCTATACAAACTGCAGCTGATGATTTGGTAGAACCAAAGGATTCAATAGATACCAACGAACCTCAGCCTCTCCGCCGATCTAGTAGGGTTCCTCACGCACCTGAGAGATACTTATGTTTCTCTATGACAATGGGAGCGAGGAATGCATCATGAGATGATGACCCAACTAGTTTCGAGCTGGCCATCAGGAGTGGGACTCTGTAAGAATGGCTGGATGCTTAGCGATCTGAGATGGAATCCTTATACACCAACAAAGTATAGACTTTGGTTGCTTTATCTAAAGGGTTAAATCCCCATCAGGAGCAAGTATATCTTGAGAAGATTACTTGGTGTACATGGAAAAGTTGAGACTTTCAAAGCTAGACTTGTTAAAAGTTTGCGTCATTGACCAGGTATGGATTATGATGAAACCTTTTCTAAGTAGCTATGCTTAAGTCCATCCAGATCCTACTTGCCACGGCTACATACCATGACTACGATATCTGGCGGTTGGGTGCCATGACTGCTTTTCTAAGTGATGTTTTAGAAGAGTGCGTCTATAAGTACACAGCCAGAGGGCTTCGTAAATAGTGGAAGCAGCGGAAACGTGTGCAAGTTGCTTTACAGAATAAAGCAGGTATCGCGGAGTTGGAACGTCTGTTTTGATGTATTAGTCAAAGAGTTTGACATCATCAAAATGGTAGATGAACCTTGTATATACAAAAAGGTAGTAGGGAGTATGATGGTGATCCTCGTAGAGTACGTGGATGACATACTCTTGATAGGGAAGGAGTTTCCTATGCTACGCTCGATCAATCTCCGCTTATCACAAGGATTCTCCATATAGGATCATATTGATACCTCCTAAATCCTAGGATTTGGATCTATGAGATAGATCTAGTTGGATGTTAAGATACTCACTAGATATAGTGAGATGGTATCAATCGATCCTGGGGAGAATCACTGGAAGTGTTCCAGGGTGATAAGGACGACTGAAAGTCAGTCACAGGCATTGTCTTTACCCTTAGTAAAGGGACGGTATGTTGGAAGAGTTCCAAGCTAGATACCGTGGCTTACTAGACGATAAAGGCTGAATACATCGCTACTTAAGATGCTACCAAAGAGGCAGTCTGGATGTATATTTGTTCATGAGATGAACTTAGTTCCTCCCATTGTGTGACAATGGAGTTGTGGCTTATGCCAAGGAACGTCCGTCCCATCAGTGATCCAGACATATTCTAAGGCAGTATCACCTGATCATGGAGATGGTTGATCTCCAAGGAGATCGAGGTTAGGAGAGTAGACTCAGAGGACATCACGGAGGATCCACTCACAAAGGCCTTTTCTCAGAGAGAGACTTTTATGGGATGGTTGAGTATGAAATACTGCAACCACTGCTACAGATGGCCCTAGTGCAAGTGGGAGATTGTTAGTTATATGTATGCCCTAGAGGACATTACTATACATAGGATGTATATTGTAGTGGATACTTGGACATATATATAGGGAGGACTTTCTTGCTCGACATGATAGTATGCTATCTGGTTACTCTTTACCTTATCGTGTACACTGATTGTCTCTCTGTTACTTGTTGGTAAAGCCCTTAGGATGTGTACTTGACTACCTGGATTATGATGCAGATCATACTAGTGGGGACATGGTAGTCCATAAGTACATCCTTCAAGGTCCCTAGTCGTGGGTGTATCGAGACAGGGCATCGATATACCAGAGTAGACTAGCGTATACCTTCTCGACCCATACAGATGGGCGATAGATGATCCCATATCCATTAGTGTTTAACATCAGAGATGATATACGGGTGCTCAGTGGAGACTGGGTACACTGGACGGACTCGCTGAGAACTCCCAGATGGTATTATACCTTACGTCAGATGGCAGTTCTCTGGTGACACTGGTACAGGTTAGTCTGTAGACCCGAGATCGTCATAGAGTCTTGTGTGATTTCCACTATGCTTTGATTTCCACCTTACCACGTCCAAGAGGGTGTGCAAAAAGGTGGTTTTTTGGTACAGTCCCGAATCACATGGAGGCAATGAGCGATAGGAGGGGATTCGTCTCTCCCGGTATAGGGAGTTGATGTTGCGCTGTGTTCGATTGGCTATTACCGGAAATCCCTGGCCAGGATTGCTGAGATTTACTGGTAAGTGTTATCAGTAGAATCTCGAACTGTTATAGACCTCATATCGACACGACTTATCGAGCTACTGGGTCTGACGTTTACCACCCCTAGGCGAGATATGCGACATATCAGACGATCAGACCGGACTGTACGGTAAGTATTGCTGGTTGGATTCACAGGAGTGTGAGAGGGCTTGCTCGTTGATCTTCTGATCGCTCAATACCCGGGTGGCCGTTACATTTAGCAGACCGCTTGCGGCTTGTGGGTGTTTGATATGATCATCACCTGCTGCCGGCGTATTGACGAGTCTTTAGAGTCCTACATAGAGGTTTCCTGGCTCAAGTAAAACGAAATAGGAGCGCATATGAGATATGTGCGGGACCGAGAATAATACCAGTATGTGATACTGTATTCTATTCTCGCGATTTGTATCATTGGACGGTTATATATGATATAGCCGGGTTACCGAATCAAGTGTTGATTCGATACATTGATACACTTGATATTAGTCGGTTATATGCGATATGACCGGATCATTAAATCAAGTGTTGATTTAATGATTTGATATATAATTATATATTTGATATATTACTTTATATTAACTAGTATTTGTTCACTTAAGATTGATTTTCTCATTTGATGTGCATAAGTAGTATATGTGATATATTTTTGTGCACTAGATTGTATCATGTTTGATGATACATGAAAACTTGGGTGAGTTTATGCTTTGAACCTTGTTTAGGTAAATGGTTAGGGTTTTAATTTATTTATTCATTCATTTATTTATTCATTTTAGCAAGAAATAAAATGGTAGCTAACTTTGGATTTTCTTTGAAGCTTCATGAAGCTTTGAAAAGTTCAACCATTTTGTTTCTTTTGCTTAACCTAACCATTTGCCTAAACCCTAGTTTATTCTCTACATGAGTTTATCTCACCCATGGTTGCAATATGATAGATATCACTTGAATTTTCTTTTTGGGAAAATAATTCTTTTCCATTTCTTTTCTTCTTCAACTTCTTCATGAAGAAAAAGAAAACCATTCTTGAAAATTCCAAGTGATGAAATCCAAGTAAGAAATCCAAATCCAAAGTGAACCCACTTCCTATTTTTTCATCCTCTACCACTTGCCATGTTGTATAGGGTGTTTTCTTCACAAGTTTAATGACTTAGTGAAGATGGAGCTTGAGTTTGAGTTGCCTCGACGTATATCATCTTCGGCATCGAAGTCAACGACCTAGCCCGCTCGTTTCTCCGACGAAACCGACGCTAGAGTCCGGGATTCCGATGATCGTAGCGGAGGGATGTCAACATGGAGCTAGAGAAGTGGAGGACCGGATCTACAAAGGTTGTATTTCCTTTCACTTAGCAATAAAGTAGTTTATTTGCATGTTTCGCCTTTGCCTCTAGTTAACGATCTAGCATTAGGGTTTCTCGGCACTCGGAAAATTTGATTTTGCCATGGTTGATCAGTTGTGGAATCTCATTAGGGTGCCTAGGAACCCTACACCTAGTTCGGGCAAAACGTTGTAGAGGCCATATGGTTTTATGGTAAGGTTCGATCATATACGTGCACCAGTGCACGAATCATGATCGGACGGATCATACTAGTGGGCTTTGGTTTAAGCCGGATCCTAGTATTAGATTGTTGGAATATTTTCGTCTCGTTGTATTCATATTCAGTCGGAATACAGATGCAAGTATGTATATATGGATGAGGGGTATTCTTGTAATTTGTTACGAGTTTACTTTTGGAGTTGCCAAATTTTTTTCTTGGGTTTAAACATTTAGTTTAATGTTTTTGGTTGAAATTGTGATCATGGAATTTTTGCTAATTCTTAGTGGCTAGACAATTTCAAAGCTGGGAAATTTCGTGGGCAACTGTGAGGGATGGGCTTTGGTGAGGTGTCCTTTTGGCATTAATGGGTTTTGGATTGTTAAAGATATTTTGTGTTAATATTTTGGTGAGAGTATATTGTGGGTGGCTGTGGATTTCTTTGGTTGTGTTTTTTCTTATGTTGCTTTAATTAAGATACACTCACCACTTGGATGACTTACACTCACCACTACACCAACACACAAATCCACAGAGAGAAATTTTCATGGCCGAGCACATTTCCAGCAAGCTTTTTTCAAAGCCAAAATTCTATGCTCAATTCTTCATCTCACATGGCAACTTCATTTACCTCCACCCAAATCCTTGGGTTCTTTGAGACAATGTATTCACACACTATCTCTACATCATCTTGGGTATCTAGGCTAGCAAACTGGATGCACGAGTTTCTTCAGTTTGAAGCGGGAGCTCGTATTAAGAATCCTCGAGGTGGATCGTCTTCGACGAGGGAGACCGGAGAGCGAGCTTATTCGGGGGCAGCCCCGAGGAGCTTGTGAAGAGATTGAAGACCGAAGGACACGGATTGATCGGTATAATCTCTGAACACTTTACAGTCTTTCTAGTAAACGGTTAATGGCACGATCCGGGTAATTGGTTGTGGCAGCGCCAAGTGTTACCAATTTTTGTTCCGCATTTGGCCACGGATTGATGGCCGGGGCACTGCCGTAACCCAACATGGTATCAGAGCCAACCCATTAACCGTATACTAGTTGGTGTAGAAAATGTTAAACTATCGAAACCAAAACAAACCCGAAATATCACTCGATGCATTGCAGTTTCTGTCAAATTTTAAAGTGTCTTCAAAATTATTTAAACAACTGCAGAAGACTACTTAAGTGACCACTAGCCTACACTTCAAATACGAGCCAATTCCACACAAATTGGACCGGCCACATAGGGCTAAAACCCTAGCAGGCCGGCCAATTTGAAGGGTCTGGGTTTGAAATTTGCAGTGTAGTCTAGTCTTTGTAATGTTGGTGCAGTGGTATTGTTTGTTTAGCCCAGTTTGGATATAGTTTTATCTACTTGTTTGGGGTTATTCGGGGGTTATTTCGAAGTCGATATTTTCTAACGTTGTTTAATGTTTGCAGTGCTTACATTACTCTCTGCTACCGTGAATGTCATTCGAGCGGTACAACTTGTCTAATCGCTATAGTTCCTTTAGACGGGTTTGCGAACGTGACATTCACGTTGATGTTCTGTGTTGTGCTGTGATGTTGCGGATTGTCGTGGTGGATAGCTTGGGTGCAATGTTAGTACAATTTAGTTTTATTTATACATTTGATATCGCGGGGCGAGCGTCCGACATGTGGACTGCCGTCACTGCCTGTTTGTGTTAGGTTTACCTAGCACCTCATGAAGGGTTTGGAAGCATCACATGTGCCAAAATCAAATTTTTAAGGTGCTAAGTGAACATACAAAGAATCATCACTAGAAATTTAGGGTTTCATTATAAAGACATTATCACAAGTAGTAAAACCTAGGGTTTTGAGAATACAACCTTTGTAGCTCCCTATGCTAGACTCCTTGGCTACTTGAGGGTTGGAAAAAAGTCCGCTTTAGATCCTCTAGGTCCACGACGATCCACCCGGAGTCCTCTTTGTCCAAGCTTGAAACTTCACAAGATCAAGAGAAGAAATGGATGCTAACACTCTACACTAATGGGCAAGACTAGTGTAGAATGGTGTTGTGGTTGGTTTTCTCACTTCAAAATCCTAACTTGGTAACTCTTTTGCTCACTTGAGAGAACTAGAGAGCAAGAGAGAAAGGAGGAAGAAGATGATGGCTTATAAAACTCAAGATAATGATAAGCTTGTAAATAAAATGAGAAAATGAAAATATATATATTTTCACTCTCACATTCTCAACCATGGTTGTAAAATATCTTAGATATTTTAGTTTGGAACAAAAATGACCATGGAAAATGAATCATGGTTAATTCAAAGGGTTAGTGCAAGAATAAAGAATTAAACCATGAAACAATTTCCATTTCCATTTTCCTTTTTCCAAAAAATTAATATCCATATATTTTACAAATGGTGTGAGTCTTATATTGCCACCATCCACTATATCAACAACCATGATAACATTATGTATGCATGTATGTGTGCATGCACAACCTATGTGAATGAATGAGAATTAATGCATACATGCATGCATACAACAAAAAGACAAGAAAGGATTTCAAGTGAGAAACTAATGGTCAATGATAAATCAACACTTGATTTAGCAACCCGGTCATATCACGTACGACTCGACCAAAAGCAAGCCGCCCGATTAATATACGGTATCTCATACACGCATTTTAACCGGGTCCACGCGCATATCGCATATGCGCACCACATCGTTTCGCCTGGACTAGGCAACTCCTTTGTGGGACTCTAAGACTCGTCAATACGCCGGCAGTGGGTGATGATCATATCAATCACCCCCAAGCCGCAAACGGTCAGCTAAACGTAACGGCCACCCGGGTATTGAGCGATCAGAAGAAAACAAGCGAACCTGTCACAACTCCCATCGAGCCAACCGGCAACACTACCGTACAGTCCGGTCTCTTCGTCAGATATGCTGCATATCAAGTCTAGGGATGGTAACGTGACCCCAATAACTCAATAAGTCGTGCCGATGAATGGTCTATAACAGATTGTCACGACCCAAAGTTTGGCTCGTGACCGTCACTTAACCACGTAACGTCTACAGGTGTAACGCGACTAAGTGAACCGAAAACCCAGAAATCAAACCAGTAAAAGTATAGAGTGTTATAAGTTTTAAATGGAAACATTTATTACATGTTAAGAGATCCAAGTAAACAATATACGATGCCGTTGCGAAGATCAAGAGCAACAAGTGAGAACATCACAGATAGAATAAAACTGCATAAGAAAAGTCGGCTCACAACGAGCTCGACACCAGAATACCAATAATATACATCATCGTCCTCACACTGTCTCTAAGTCAAATACATATATGGTAGATGGAGATTACTAGATACAAAAGTGTGTACAATAAAGGTAACCAGATACCACAACCCACCTAACAGCAAAATAGCTCACGCACCAACTGTAGTAGTATCTGTAGCCAAAAGATGTAAAGAAACGGCCTGCCGCGACTACTCCGAAGGGCAACCTGCAAATACTGTGGCACAACGGGGGTGATTTGCCAACTCATGAATAGAAATAACATATAAAGGTAATCGCGAGCATGCACGTACTACGCTACTCTAACATATGCCAGCAGATGATATCAATGCAAGATAAGCAGTATATGCACTAATCATGCAAGTTCTCCATCAGGTGATATAACTACAAGATGAGATGCAATAATGAATACTGAGCATGGGAATATAACATCTACACGGAATGTCAATGTGGAATATATATATATATATATATATATACATATATATATATATATATACACCGCAAATCCCAACAACCCAGACGCCGGCACTCCCATCGGACCTCAAATCCTGTACATCCCTGAGAATCATGAGTGCCCAACATCGGCACCCAAATATCATAAATACTCGTGTCTAGCATCGAAACGCAAATCCTCTTATATCGGGCATCCGTCAGTCCGGGTCAGGCTTCTCTCAATATATCGGACATCCATCAGTCCGGGTCAGCCCTCTCTCAATATATCGGGCATCCGTCTGTCCGGGTCAGCCCTCTCTCAATATATCGGGCATCCGTCAGTCCGGGTCATCCCTCTCTCAATATATCGGGCATCCGTCAGTCCGGGTCAGCCCTCTCTCAATATATCGGGCATCCGTCAGTCCGGGTCAGCCTTCTCTCAATATATCGGGCATCCGTCAGTCCGGGTCAGCCCTCTCTCATATATGCCACACTAGCACCGAGAAAACACAGGGTGGGCGCACCGAAATATCATATCAAGGGAACCGGGTTTTTAAATGATTACATATTTGAAATAGCCACGGTTCCCAAATCCAGAAATCACATGTAATCCTAACCAATATGCAAGTCAATGATCCGATGTGATATGTGCATCAAGTATGAATATCATGTCAAGTCACATAAAGATGAGCTACAACATAATGATCCGATGTGATATATGCATCAAGTATGAATATCATGTCAAGTCATATAAAGATGAGCTACAACATAATGATCCGATGTGATATATGCATCAAGTATGAATATCATGTCAAGTCACATAAAGATGAGCTACAACATAATGATCATGGAAATTCTACAGTGTGAGTGTCATGGCAATTACTAACAGTGTGTGTGTAACATGCAGGATAGTGCTCGTGCAACATGAACCGTTAGTAAGGGTGCGGTGTCTATCAATTCTAGTTTATATTCATATAGCAGGGCATGCGGTATGCACTAAATAGTAGCCATGAACAGTCAATGTATAGGAATGTAGCTATAAGGTCCTATCAGCCCTGACGTAGAACGCCATGCGGGCGATATCCCCGTAGATGTTAAATCTACTCACCGTAGTCTCTCGCTAGGTATAGCCGATGACTTGTTTACCCTTCTTCGCGCCGTCCGTCGCACTCGCCTGCGAACCTAGAATTCCACAGAATATCACGCATAAGCTCAAAATCATACAAACATGACATTTAAGGTCAACTAGAAACCCGTGTCGCAATCCAAGCGCGCGCGTGCGCGATACGCTAAAACTTGTGATTACGCGCTTGAAGGCACTCCGACGCGTCGCGATACGCAGAAACCCCAAACCCATTCACACGTATCACGCGTGTCGCGAAAGATTAAAAATACGGGAAAAAGGGTATTCTACTCCAGATTTTTCTACAGAATAGATATTATAAAAATACATATACCAAAATACTCCACATAGCAGCATATTCCAGTGGACCAAACCCCAAATCCCAACTCACCCATCTGGCCGCAAATTGCGGCCATAATGAATATTCCGGCGGCCCGTCTGGGGAATTGGGCTCCCAGGTTTGGTGTGTGCACTCTATACCCCCTACACAAGCTACAGTAATTCCAATTTCACTCTGAAACATCTTGGGTAGTAGCAGATTCCACAGAGCCCCAATTCTAGTTAAAAATCACATTTTTACACTAAAATGATATTTTATGGTATTTTTCTGAAATCTGAAACAAACCCTAGTCTAAAATCACACTACCAACTCATTACCAAGCTAATTAAACCATAAAAATGCTAATTTAAACATATCACCACAAAATCCCTTCAATAGCACAAAACAATGCACAAAAAGGTGATATTTTGAAACTAAACATGCGAGTTATGGAGATAAGGTGCTAGGAGTGAGATTTATACCTTCAAATGACCTTAGAAAAACCAAAAGTTTCAGCTTTAACCTCAAGTGGGAAGATCTACCACCAAACACCTCAAAAAGCCTCTTTTTCCCATGGTTTTGTGAAGGAAAGTGTTGTTTTTGTGTAGGGTTTTGAATAGAGATCAAAGGGACATGAAAAGGAGAAGAAAAGATGATGGAAAGATGGGGTTTTCTGCTGGAATTCCTGCAGAAAATTATGAGATGGGGAAAGAGAGCGAGAAGAGAAGAAAATGGGGGTCAAAAGTCAATCCTCTTCACCTAACACCATGCTCTCAATTGTTTATTCTCATTTCTTTTTTTTTTTTTTTGAATTCTAAAAAGGTTTTTGTTTTGATTAAAATGGTGGGGAATTAAAATGAACCATGCAACAAAAGAATGGTTAACATGCTATACCAAAAACCCTAAGTCACAAAATTGGCTAAGTGTGCAAGTCTTCAAAAGAAAATTTCAATTAGGTAAACCCGACTAAAATAACAAGCAATCCTATGTACACATATAAAATAACACGCTCAATTGCTAATTATCACGAAAAACATTCTAACAAAATTTCAAAGCGTTACAATCTACCCCCCTTAAAAAAATTCGGTCCCCGAATTTCAAAATCTAACTACACGTACATTCAAAAAGGTGGGGATACCTCTTTCTCATCTCGCTCTCAGTCTCCCAAGTGACCTCCTCTCTGCTTGGACCACGCCAAAATACCTTGACGGACGGTATCTCCTTCGACCTCAAGTTCTTCACTTGTCGATCCAATATCATCACCGGCTGCTTTGCGTAGGAAAGGTCACGCTCAAGCTGGATCGTCGGGTGCTGAATCACATGCGAAGGATCATGAAGATATCTGCGGAGCATCGAAACGTGAAATACGGGGTGCACGTCTGGAAAACTGGACGGAAGGGCTAACCGATACGCAACTGCACCAACACGCTCGAGGATCTCGAAGGGGTCCACATATCTGGGACTAAGCTTTCCCTTCTTCCCAAACCTCATCACACCTTTCATTGGGGAGACCCTCAAGAAAACATGATCACCAATAGAAAACTCAAGTCTGCACCGACGACGGTCCGCATAAGATCTCTGCCTACTCTGGGCTGCTCTCATCCTATCGCGAATCAACTGTATCTTCGCGGTCGTCTCCTCAACAATCTGTGGCCCTAAGATACTTCTCTCACTGAGCTTTGTCCAACAGGCGGGCGATCTGCATCTCCTCCCATAAAGAGCCTCAAACGGTGCCATCTGAATGGTCTCCTGGTAGCTGTTGTTGTAGGTGAACTCTACTAAGGGCAAATGATGATCCCAGCTACCTCCGAAGTCTAATACGCATGCTCTGAGCATGTCCTCGAGAGTCTGAATAGTCCGCTCTGACTGTCCATCGGTCTGCGGATGGAATGCTGTGCTGAAACTCAAGCGAGTGCCCAAAGTCTCCTGAAGCCTCTGCCATAGCCGGCTGGTAAACTGGGTGCCTCTGTCGGACACGATACATTTCGGAACTCCGTTCAGTCTTACAATCTCATCAATGTAAATCTGGGCATACTGAGCAAACCCGAAAGTCGTCTTCACCGGTAAGAAGTGAGCCTCTTTCGTCAAACGATCCACGATCACCCAGATGGAGTCATACCCTCGACTAGTCCTGTGTAGACCTACAATGAAGTCTAGAGATATCTGTTCCCATTTCCACTCCGGAATGGGTAACGGCTGTAGCTCTCCCGCGGGCCTCTGGTGCTCGGCCTTGACTTGCTGACAAGTTAGGCATCTCGACACAAAATCTACGATGTCTCTTTTCATTCCGTCCCACCAGTAAACACCTCTCATGTCATGGTACATCTTGGTGGAACCGGGATGAACACTGTATACCGATCGATGTGCCTCCTCAAGTATCTCGCGCCGCAGTCCCTCAGCATCTGGTACGCACAGCCTAGCCCCAAACCGTAGTATCCCCTGATCATCGATCACGAACTAGGGAAATCCGCCCTGTCCAGTCTGTGTCCTAATCTCTGAACATCGGTCGTCATTGTACTGTGCCTCATGTATACGGTCGAGCAACTGCGGGCGTGCACGAACATGCGCAATCTGTCCTCCGATCGGCTTAAACTCAAACTGCGCCCGGCTGTGACACAATATCTGCCAATCTGCCGACGACTGCATCTGTACTGCGCTCAAACATGATAGAGTACCCCCGGGCCTCCTGCTCAAAGCATCCGCTACTACATTCAACCTGCCCGGGTGATACAAGATCTCACAATCGTAGTCCTTCACTAACTCCATCCATCGGCGCTGTCTAAGGTTCAGGTCTCGCTGCTGGAATATATACTTTAAGCTCTTGTGATCAGTGAATATCTGGCACGACTCTCCATACAGATAATGTCGCCAGATCTTAAGTGCACAGACCACTGCAGCCATCTCCAAATCATGAGTGGGGTAATTATGTTCATGTTTCTTCAATTGCCGCGAAGCATACGCGATCACCCTGTCATGCTGCATCAATACGCACCCAAGCCCCACTCGTGAAGCATCACAAAATACCACACATCCACCTGATCCTGAAGGCAAAGATAGCACTGGTGTCGTAGTCAGTAGAGCCCGTAGCCGCTGAAAACTGTGCTCACACTCCTCCGTCCAATCGAAACGAACTTCCTTCCGGGTCAACCCGGTCAAAGGTTAGCAATGTGAGAGAAGTCCTGCACGAATCGCCTGTAGTAGCCTGCCAGCCCTAGAAAGCTGCGAACCTCCGTCACTGACGTGGGTCTAGGCCAACTCCGAATGGCCTCAATCTTCCTCGGGTCTACACATATACCATCTCGTGTAATCACGTACCCTAAGAAGTCTACGATGTCCAGCCAGAAAGCACATTTTGAGAATTTGGCGAAAAGCCGATGCTCCCTCAAGGTCTGCAGTGTAATCCGCAGGTGCTGCTCGTGCTCCTCTCTACTCCGAGAATACACCAGAATATCGTCAATGAATACTATGATGAACAGATCAAGATTCGGCCGGAAAATACGGTTCATCAAGTCCATGAATGCTGCTGGCGCGTTGGTGAGTCCGAACGACATCACCAAAAACTCATAATAGCCGTAACGCTGCGGAAAGCTGTCCTAGGAATGTCCTCCTGTCGAACCCGCAGCTGATGGTAGCCTGATCGCAAATCGATCCTCGAAAAGTATCCTGCCCCCTGAAGCTGGTCGAACAAATCGTCGATGCGTGGCAAAGGATACCTGTTCCGCACTGTCACCCTGTTCAGCTGGCGGTAGTCGATACACAAACGCATACTTCCGTCCTTCTTCTTGACAAACAGGACTGGAGAACCCCAAGGAGAAACACTGGGTCGAATAAGTCCCTTATCCAGCAAATCTTGCAACTGACCCTTCAATTCTCTAAGTTCCGCCGGGGCCATCCGATAAGGCGGTACAGAAATAGGCCCCGTGCCAGGAACCAAATCAATACAGAAGGAAATATCACGCTCGGGCAGTTGCCCAGGAAGCTCGTCAGGGAACACATCAGGGAACTCGCTAACAACCGGAACCTGATCCAACGGAACCTCTGTAGCTCTAGTATCACAAACATAGGCGAGAAATCCCTGACATCCCTTCCGCATAAGCTGTCCCGCGCGAAAGGAAGAAATCACACTGTGAGGGGTGGCACCACGGTCCCCCAACACAACAAAAACCGACTCGTCGGGAAAACAAAATCTAACTGTCTTCTCGCGGAAGTCAACAGAAGCATAGCACGTGGCTAAGCAATCCATGCCCAGCAAAACGTCGAAGTCCAACATCTCAAGAAGGATCAAATCGACAGGCAACTCTCTCTCGCCAATACGGACGGTACAGGATCGGAACATGTGCTTAGCAACAAACGACTCTCCCATAGGAGTAGTCACAACAAGCGGCTGATCAAGCAAACCGGACTCTCTACCCAAACTCGGCACAAAGTGTATGGATACGTATGAGTGCGTGGATCCGGGATCGAATAATATGTGTGCATCAACCGAACATACTGGAAGGATACCTGAGACCACTGCATTGGACACCTGCGCGTCTTGATGCGTCAGAGCAAAAACTCGCGCCTGTCCTCCACCTGTGACTGGCTGTCCCCTGCCGGAAGCTGGCTGCCCTCTGCCTCTGTCACCTCGTCCTCTAAGAACAAATCCTCCGCGACCACGACCTCTCTGTGCGTGCGTCTGACGCGGAGTAATAGTAGGCACTATAGGCAACGCCGTCCGGGGTGGCGAAGGTGGTAATGTGACGTGCGGTGCTGCTGCCTCCCTCCGGGGTATCTCAGGACAATCTCGTACACGATGATAAGTACTCCCGCAGCGAAAACATCCCGACGATGACCGCTGACCCTCCTGGGTATAGGAACTGAACAACCGGCCCCGCCCTGAATCTCTGCTGCCTGCAATACGTCTATCACGGCGCCGAAAAGGCTGTCTCTGCGCTGATGTATCCACACGAACTCTCTTCGGCTCTGGAACTGCCGAAGTCTCAGCAAGGTGCTCCTCAACCATTAAGGCTGCATCTACAGCTGCGGCATAGGTCTCATAATGCTGGTAGCTGATAGCACGGAATAGCGGGGTAAGAAAGCCTCGGACAAATCTCTTGACTCGCAACTCCTCAATAGCCACTAGGTACGGAGCATAAACTGATAGCTCGGTAAACAGCACATCGTACTCTGCCACTGACATCTCTGGCGTCTGGCGCAAGGACTCAAATCTGCGTGCTCGGGCATCCCTAACACTCTGGGGAAGAAAACGGGCAAGGAATAGCGCCACAAACTCGGTCCAGGTCATAGGAGGAAGACCTGCTGCTCTACCCTTCTCGACTGATTCGCACCATTTCTACGCGAGACCTTCCAGGCGAAAGCTCACGAACTCAACCCATCTCACATCTGCGCATATGAGGGAACGGCATATCCGAGCCATCCTATCGATGAAGGACTGTGCGTCCTCGGCTGTATCGGTGCCTGTGAAAACTGGAGGCTTCAGCCTCATAAACTCTGACAGCGATACTGTAATAACCTCTGTAGCCGCAGGTGCAACTGCCTGCACTGTGGGTACCACCGCGGTCTCTGCAACGGGTCGAACTACCTCTGGTCGCTGCGCTCGAAGTGTCTCAACTAGAGATCCCATCATCTGGCGCATCTCCTACATATAGGATCCCATCGTCTGGCGCAACTCCTGCACACCAGCCCCTAACATGGCAATCTGATCTCTCACGGCAGGAACAGCCTGCTCGGGCACAACCGGTGTACTACCCGGATCAGTCCTCGTCTCGGACGAGTCAACTCGAATCTCGGCCCTCGCGGCCGCTCTCTACGCCCTCGTAGTCTTTGGCGGCATAATGGCTGAAAGGAAAAGTAGGATTCGATAAGGATACGGAAATTGAATCACAAGAATGTATATAATCAAGAAGGAATTTTAATCAATAAGTCCCAAGGTCGCTTTGGCGGAGTACCGTGTCGTGAGTATGCCGCGGAACATACGCACGCTACGCCACTCTGCTTCAGCTACCTACTCCATCATACCAGGGTCATCCCAGGAACACTCCGAAAGATAAAACCTACGCTCTGATACCAACTTTGTCACAACCCAAAGTTTGGCCCGTGACCGGCACTTAACCACGTAACGTCTACAGGCGTAACGCGACTAAGTGAACCGAAAACCCAGAAATCAAACCAGTAAAAGTATGGAGTGTTATAAGTTTTAAATGGAAACATTTATAACATGTTAAGAGATCCAAGTAAACAATATACGACGCCGTAGCGAATATCAAGAGCAACAAGTGAGAACATCACAGATAGAATAAAACTGCATAAGAAAAGTCGGCTCACAACGAGCTCGACACCAGAATACCAATAATATACATCATCGTCCTCACACTGTCTCTAAGTAAAATACATATATGGTAGATGGAGATTACTAGATACAAAAGTGTTTACAATAAAGGTAACCAGATACCACAACCCACCTAACAGCAAAACAGCACACGCACCAACTGTAGTAGTATCTGTAGCCAAAAGATGTAAAGAAACAGCCTGCCGCGACTACTCCGAAGGGCAACCTATAAATATTGTGGCACAACGGGGGTGAGTTGCCAACTCGTGAATAGAAATAACATATAAAGGTAATCGCGAGCATGCACGTATTGCGATACTCTAACATATGCCAGCAGATGATATCAATGCGAGATAAGCAGTATGTGCACTAATCATGCAAGTGCTCTATCAGGTGATAAAACTACAGCATGAGATGCAATAATGAATGCTGAGCATGGGAATATAACATCTACATGGAATGTGAATGTGGAAAATATATATATATACACACACACACACCGCAAATCCCAACTACCCAGACGCCGGCACTCTCATCGGCCCTCAATTCCTGTACATCCCTGAGAATCATGAGTGCCCAACATCGTCACCCAAATATCATAAATACTCATGTCTAGCATCGACACGCAAATCCTCCTATATCGGTCATCCGTCTGTCCAGGTCAGCCCCCTCTCAATATATCGGGCATCCGTCAGTCCGAGTCAGCCCTCTCTCAATATATCGGGCATCCGTCAGTCCGGGTCAGCCCTCTCTCAATATATCGGGCATCCGTCAGTCCAGGTCAGCCCTCTCTCAATATATCGGGCATCCGTCAGTCCGGGTCAGCCCTCTCTCATATATGCCACTCTAGCACCGAGAAAACACAGGGTGGGCGCACCGAAATATCATATCAAGGGAACCGGGTTTTTAAATGATTACATATTTGAAATTGCCACGGTTCCCAAATCCAGAAATCACATGTAATCCAAACCAATATGCAAGTCAATGATCCGATGTGATATGTGCATCAAGTATGAATATCATGTCAAGTCACATAAAGATGAGCTATAACATAATGATCCGATGTGATATATGCATCAAGTATGAATATCATGTCAAGTCATATAAAGATGAGCTACAACATAATGATCTGATGTGATATATGCATCAAGTATGAATATCATGTCAAGTCACATAAAGATGAGCTACAACATAATGACATGGAAATTCTACAGTGTGAGTGTCATGGCAATTACTAACGGTGCGTGTGCAACATGCAGGATAGTGCTCGTGCAACATGAACCGTTAGTAAGGGTGCGGTGTCTATCAATTCTAGTTTATATACATATAGCAGGGAATGCGGTATGCACTAAATAGTAGCCATGAACAGTCAATGTATAGGAATGTAGCTATAAGGTCCTATCAGCCCTGACGTAGAACGCTATGCGGGCGATATCCCCGTAGATGTTAAATCTACTCACCGTAGTCTCTCGCTAGGTATAGCCGATGACATGTTTCCCCTTCTTCGCGGCGTCCGTCGCATTCGCCTGCGAACCTAGAATTCCACAGAATATCACGCATAAGCTCAAAATCATACAAACACGACATTTAAGGTCAACTAGAAACCCGTGTCGCAAACCAAGCGCGTGCGTGCACGATACGCTAAAACGTGTGATTACGCGCCTGAAGCCACTCCGACGCGTCGCGATACGCAGAAAGATTAAAAATAAGGGAAAAAGGGTATTCTACTCCAGATTTTGCTACAGAATAGATATTATAAAAATAGATATACTAAAATACTCCACATAGCAGCAGACTCCAGTGAACCAAACCCCTAATCCTAACTCACCCATCTGGCCGCAAATTGCGGCCAGAATGATTATTCCGGTGGCCCGTCTGGGTAATTGGGCTCCCAGGTTTGGTGTGTGCACTCTATACCCCCTACACAAGCTACTGTAATTCCAATTTCACTCTGAAACATCTCGGGTAGTAGCAGATTCCATAGAGCCCCAATTCTAGTTAAAAATCACATTTTTACACTAAAATGATACTTTATGGTATTTTTCTGAAATCTGAAACAAACCCTAGTATAAAATCATACTAACAACTCATTACCAAGCTAGTTAAACCATAAAAATGCTAATTTAAACATATCACCACAAAATCCCTTCAATAGCACAAAACAATGCACAAAAAGGTGATATTTTGAAACTAAACATGCGAGTTATGGAGATAGGGTGCTAGGAGTGAGATTTATACCTTCAAATGACCTTAGAAAAACCAAAAGTTCCAGCTTTAAGCTCAAGTGGGCAGATCTACCACCAAACACCTCAAAAAGCCTCTTTTTCCCATGGTTTTGTGAAGGAAAGTGTTGTTTTTGTGTAGGGTTTTGAATAGAGATCAAAGGGACATGAAAAGGAGAAGAAAAGATGAAGGAAAGATGGGGTTTTCTGCTGGAATTCCTGCAGAAAATTCTGAGATGGGGAAAGAGAGAGAGAAGAGAAGAAAATGGGGGTTAAAAGTCAATCCTCTTCACCTAACACCATGCTCTCAATTGGTTATTCTCAATTCTTTTTTTTTTTGAATTCTAAAAAGGATTTTGTTTTGATTAAAATGGCGTGGAATTAAAATGAACCATGCAACAAAAGAATGGTTAACGTGCTATACCAAAAACCCTAAGTCACAAAATTGGCTAACTGTGCAACACTACAAAAGAAAATTTCAATTAGGTAAACCCGACTAAAATAACAAGCAATCCTATGTACACATATAAAATAACACTCTCAATTGCTAATTATCACGAAAAACATTCTAACGAAATTTCAAAGTGTTACACAGATCGAGAAACAACTGATAACACTTATCAGTAAACCTCAACAGCTCTGGCCAAGGACTTACTGATATTGCCAATCGAGCACAGCACAACATCAACTCCCAATACCGGGAGAGACGAAACCCCTCCTATCGCTCATCACCATCATGTGTCTCAGGACTGTACCCAACGGCCACCTGTTTGCACGACTCAGTAGAGCCGTGGTAGGGTGGTAATCAAAGTACAGTGGGAGAACACACAAGACTCTATGACGATCTCGAGTCTACAGACTAACATGCACCAGTGTCACCTGAGAACTGCTATCCGACGATAGATATAATTCCATATAGGAGTTCTCGGTGAGTCCGTCCAGTATACACAGTCACCACTGAGCACCCGTATACGATCTCGATGTCAAACATCGATGAATGTGGGAACATTCATCGCCCATCATATGGGTCTAGTATCATATACGCTAGTCTACTCTGGTATATCGATGCCACGTCTCGATACACCTACGACTAGGGACATTCCAGGATATGCTTATAAACTATAGATGTCCCACTAGTATGATCTCTATCATAATCACAGTAGTCAAGCCAATATCCTCAGGGCTTTATCAACATGTGTGAATGAATAAAAGCATGATCAAATCAACATGTCAGATAAAGAAGAACCTGATAGCATACTATCATGTCGAGCAAGAATGTACACTGAATATATATATATATACATGTATAAATACATCCACTATCATATAATGGCCTCTAGGGCATACGTATATCCAACAGTTTGTATATTATTCTTTTGGGGCACGACCGGGTTGAGGTCGATGTCACCGTTGTACATATTTTATTTTCTGTACTAGGATTACCCCGCGGTGGAGTGCACAGATAGCCGGGTTCTAGAGGGCAACGGGCCCGCATCTCACGGCTTTGAGACGGAGGGTCTGCACTCTAGAATTGGCGGGTTATTCGCCGCACTCGTAGGGGGTACAGGTTGACCTAAGGAGGGGTGCTCAAGTTACCGGATTCCATGAAGTGCTGGGTGGTCCATTCACTTTGATGAAGGGGGCTTCCTCGCTTCTGGTTTTGGCGGGTAACTTGCCACGCTCATAGGGGTCTAGGTTTTCATTGCACCGGCTATCCACACGACCACGGGAACTTCGGGTTTCACTTGTGGCTCAAAGGAAACCCGGGGCTCCCAGATTATCTGTATTGTTCTGTGATACTTATTACTTTTCTGTGATGTTGCATTTATCACGTCTGGAGCGATTATTATATATTGATATATATACTAGTAGATGTTGTATATGTTTTATACCCGCGCTAGTCCAGTCCCTGCTTTCTCGTTAGTTAAGTAACCTAACGGGTGATGACGAGACCCAGTGGCGAATGCGGATGGCATATACGTACATTATATTTTCTTTCTTTTGTGGTGTGATTAATTGATGGGACTGCGTTGATTCAGATCAATGCAAGGAAACAGACCTATTCGATGTTTTTGGAACAATTTTCAAAAAGCTGTTATTATAAGGACGTTCTCTTTTGTTTTGCACAGAGGTATTCAGTTATGAATATCCAACACCTCATTCGACGAGGCAATGGCCGAGACCCCTTCATCGGGAGTGACCCCTTGGGTAGAGGTTTGCGTCAGGGTAATAACAGCACTATAGTGTTAGTGTATATGCCCTAGAGGCCAATACTGTATCATACTAGTTTGTATATTACTTGATGGAAGCTTGGGATATTCACAGTTGTAAAGACAATCTTGCTCGAAATGGTAGTATGCTACTTGGTTTGTTTCTACTTTAATGTGTGCATGTGTTTCTTTTAGCATATCGCCTATACACATTAGTGGAGCCCTTAGGATCTTTGCTTGATTACCAGCGTTGTGATGGCAGTCACACTAGTGGGGGCTGGGTAATCTATAAGAACATCCTTATACATGTCCCTAGTCGTAGGATTATCGAGACAGGGCATTGATACTCCGGAGTAAACTAGCGTATGCGCTTCTCATCCCAGCAAGGGAGACGGTCTGTCCCATAGTCGTCAGTACGTCGTACTTGAGATAGTATGCGGGTGCTCGTTAGGTTACGAGTACACTGGACATGACTCGTCGAGAACTGTTGGTTGGTACTATACCTATCGTCAGTTATCATTTCCCAGGTGACATGAGTACAGCTTAGTCCGCTGACTTGACACTGTCACTTCGCCTCGAGTGTGTCCCCACTGTACTTTGATTACTACCCTACCACGGCTCAAAAGAGTTGTGCAAACAGGTAGTAGTTGGGTGCAGTTCCAAAGCACTTGGAGGCAGTGATGGTTAGACATGACTCGTCTCTCCCGGTATTGGGAGTTGATATCGCGCTGTGTCAAGGAGAGCCATTACACATAGTAGTCCCTGGCCAGGGCAAGCGAGATATACTGGTAGGTTTCCAGTGTTATCTCAGGGTGTTCTGGGCTACACTCCGACACGACTTATACCGCTATTAGGGGACTGACGTTTACCGCCCCCTAGGCCCGCCATGCAATATTCTCAGACGAACAGACCGGACTGTACGCAGACTGTCACATTCAGGCTCAGTAGGAGTTCAGATGAGTTCACCTCGTCAGTCTTCTTATCGGCATCTACCTGGGCACCGTTACGTACAGCTAGTGCCGCTTGCGGTCTGTGGTTAAACCCACTGCCAGCGTAGTGTCGAGTCTTTAGAGTCCCACACAGAGAGCTATTCGCCTTTGGGCAAAAAGAGTAGAGGTCGCATGGTTTTGCGACAGGGTTCGGTCACATCCACGCACTTGTGCACGTTTGGTGTCCGGGCAGTTATTACTAGCAGGCTTTGGTTTAAGCCAGATCCTAGTATACGTTTTGGGATTGGTTTTATCTCGTTTGTATTCGTGTTCCTCGGAACGCGGATGCGGGTGTATATGCACGGTTAACAGAGACAGAGGCAGAGGATTCTCATCTGGGTTGTTGACTGTTAACTTTTTCTAAACCCTAATGAGAATAAGAAATATGATTAATAATAATATTAATTAAGTATTATTGTGCCATGGTTGGGTTGAAAGTTTGACTTTTGTTGACTTGTTGACTTTGTTGACCGGTTGACTATTTTGGACTTGTTGACCATCATCATTTCAATGGCTATCATTTCATGGCTATGACTTTTGGCTTGCTTGTTGTTGTTTACAAAATGAGTGCATGAAATGATAATGCCATTGACATGAACCATCACAAATACTTAATTATTATTCATTATCATGATTATTTTGTTTTTTGAGAGCATGGTTGCAAAAAGTCTTTCTCATTCTATCATTTCCATTCTCTCTCATCCAAGCTCTCCCTCTTCCTCTTGCTCATGGTTCTCTTGTCTCATGAGTTGAGAAACAAGAACCATTGAGATAAAAACCCTAAAACACTTCTCTACTCATCCTAAAGTTCAAGGTCTAGCAAGCCAAGGATTTTAGTTTCCTCTAGATTGAGGTTGGAGCCAAAGGTAGAAGTTTTCGGGTGGATCCATCTTCGACACACGGAGACGACGAGGTGAGGCCGATCCGACCACTACAAGGAGTCGAAGAGAAGGAGTTCAAGATTAGGTATAACCCCTAACATAGTAGCTAAACTCTTAGTTATGTTGTTAGATAGTTTGTTTAGCAATGATCCTTTTCTAGAGTCCATGTTACCCTTCACCGAAAAATCGTTTTTCACCATTTCCGCAACCCCGAACGAACCGGGGACGGGTAACGTGGACTTACAGTGGTATCAGAGCCTAGCTAAACACTATTTAACATGTTTGCAAAGTAACTAGAAGTTCGATCGGAGAAAAAAATCATAAAACACGCCCGAGATTTAAACTTTCTGTCGATTTTTTTACTGCTCTAAAAATTATTTGACATATACCAAAAATCGGCTCAGGGTTCTTAATGAACACAGAAGAAGAACGAGCCAACGAGTTGACCAACTCACCGCGGAATCGCGGCAAGAACATGCTTCTTGCCGCGGATCCGCGGCCGAGCTGACTCGGCCGTGGGTCGTTTATCCTGCAGTGTTCTTAGAATGGTGTTTTGGGATTTTTAGAATATGTTGTTTCTGCCCAGATTTTCCAGAAAACAAATTTGTGTTTGGGTGGTTACAAATCTTTATTTTGATCGAACTTCTATAGACTTTTGCTAATGGGTTATATCTGTGATGTGATATATGTATTGAACGTCTGCTAATCGCTATACGTCGATTAGTGGGGGTTATACATATCTGTGATCTGTAATGTTGATGGTTTGTGTATATGGATTCGTTGGATTATCGCGGATGAATAGCCATGGGGGTTGTAAGATGAGAGTTTTATTTATCTTTCAATTCATATAATTTGTAATTGATGTAATATTATTTGTATGGCTGCACATCCGGGATGAAGTTGTAGCCGCCATTGTATATTATTTCTTTTACTGTTTTTGCTCGTAGGATAGACCCAAGGTGGGGTGCACAAACTACCGGGTACCTCGAAGTGCCGAGTGGCCTACTCACGTTGTTGAGGGAGGTTGCTTCGCTTCGGGTACTTGGCGGGTAGTTTGCCGCACCCGTAGGGGTCTAGGGTGGGGTCTTGGCTATTCATCGCGACCGTGTAATCCGCTTTTCGTTGCAGGCTCGAACGAAACGCGGATTCCTAGTATATCCAATGTGTTCATCTGCGATCTGGAATGGCTATCATTGCATCTGACGAATGTATATATCTATATATGATATCTATTTAGGCGTTGCTTATGTTTTGCATCCGCGCTAGTCCAGCCCCCGCTCTGTCGTTAGTTAAGTAACCTAACGGGTAATGACGGGGTCCCGTGGCGAATGCGGATGGCATAAGCGTACGTCATATTTTCGTTTTTTTCTGCAATGGTAGGATTAAATGATGGAACGCATTAAATTAATGCAAGAAAATAAACCAAAATAAAGTCGTTGGAAAAATTTCAAAACCACTCAGTTTCTTTTCAAAAACAACATTTAAACGCGGAGCTTAAGCCACTCCTTTTAAAAGCTATCAAGGTTCCTTCGATTATATCAAGTTCACTACGTTCACGGTTTTGCCAAAACCATTCGTAGCCCTTCGTCGTTTCATGTGAATATCCAACAGTATTCAATCTGTGTTTGTTGGCCTTAGTCAAGGCACAGTGATTAGTAGCTGGTAGGTATTCATATGTTGCATAGATAGATGCATTGGTTTGGGACAGTCGTATTACTTTGTTGGCCATAGTCAAGGGTATATACGGGTGGGTTCAAATCAACCTGGACAATGACGGGTAGTACTTGACATGTGACTTATGATTTGTTGGCCTTAGTCAAGGTCATAAGAGCATGGGGCAAAAATCCACATCGGGAGTTTCTAAAGAAACTGAGACTTTCTAGTGCTGCATACCATTTGGAGTGTGATGATTATGGTAGGATTCCTTCAGTTTTATCACACGATGATATTTGGATCCCGATCCTGCTGTGAGTATATGCTACTCTTCGGGAAATTTCTCACTTAACGATCAATGCTATAAACCAAGTAGGTGTCTAGAAAGGTGTTAGCGGGGCTACGCCCCCAGGGAAAAGAGTTTCTTTAATTAAGGAACTTCGCGAAAGCGTTGGAAAACCTCCCTCGAAGTACCAACACTGGCCTGGCTGAATGGTTAAGCAAGTATTGTACGGTGAGATTGATCCCGACTAATTCTTCCTTTTTGGTTTGAGGAGGGATTCGAGAAACAGTGGGAGCCATCCTATTTAGATAAACTAAAAACCAATCTAAACTTGCAAGAGCATCATGCTGAGTGTTTTCTTCTCTCTCTCTTAAATTGCAGCGACCCAGTGACCACACATAGGTTACATCTAGATAATAAAATGACTGAATCTGACTGTTATGATTGGCAAAGGTCTGTCCAGATGTCCATTGCCCATGACAAGCTGGGACACCTCTTTACTAATCAAACCCTTGCCGTCTCAGGACCAGTTTCCTCTGTCATGGATATTGGTATCCGTAAGACATCGGAAAAAGACTCTGCGAAAGCCAAGTGCCTCGTGTTAACCTCAGTTGATGGTGCATACCAGAGGCAGCACGAGAAGATGGACTTAGTTTCTATATTCCTCCATAACAAAGATTTATATGGAGAGCAATCTCGTATCGCAAGATATGAGACCTCGAACGAAATGCTTCAAGCGAGGTTGGCTATCGGGTCATCTGTAGGAGGCAACGTCCTTACAGAGACCAGCTATTTTGAGCTCACGGACCTGAAGACCACGTTGAAGAACGGGTCAGATACTGACTTGATTCTACAGTCTTTGCCTTCTACTCATACCCTGAAGGAAACCAGGGAAGTAGAAGGGGAGGGAAGGGCAAAAGTTTCGGGACTGGATGTAGTAAAAGAGGGACGTTCCTATTGTTACGGGAATGAACATTGGCAGAAGGATTGCAGGGCTTGCAAAGCCAGTAGCCAGGATTCGAAGCATGTTGTGGTTTCGGCTTCGGGTGTGTTTGTAATAGAAAACTGTATGTCAGTTAACCCTACTTCCTGGGTATTGGATACCGGATCAGGATCTTACATCTGTAATTCGTTACAGGCTTTGAGAAACCGTAGGGTTATCAGGATAGGTGATATGACTCTTAGGGTTGCTAACGGAATGAGCATGAACGCTGAATCCGTAGGGGAATATCATCTTGGACTGACAACTGGGCAGATATTGATTCTGCATAACTGTTTGTATGTACCAGGTGCGACTTGTAATATCATATATGTATCCTTGCTTTCTAAGGAAGGATATGATTTTACTTTTGTAAGAGATGTGGTCCACATCCATCTAAATCAAGTTCTGATTGGGTCAGGTATATTAAATAACGGGATATACGTATTGAATCAAGCTCAGATTTTCAGTCTCCAGAACACACTTAAAAGAAAGTCTCCGAAAACAAATCAGGCTTTCTTATGGCATTGTAGACCGGGTCACATCAATGAGAGAAGGTTGACAAAGTTACATACAGAAGGATATTTGGATCCGTTCGAATATCAATCATATGCAACTTGTCAATCCTGTCTCATCGGAAAGATGACAAAGACTCCGTTCACTGGACACGGAGAAAGAGCAAGCGAGCTCTTGGGACTCATACACAGTGACGTGTATGGTCCAATGTCTACACATGCGCGAAGTGGTTATTCTTACTTCATTACTTTCACCGATGATTTCTCTAGGTTTGGACATGTCTTCCTGATGAAGCAAAAATCCGAGGCCTATGAGAAATTTCGGGAATACAAGAATGAAGTTGAAAAACAAACAGGCAAAAGTATCAAGACACTGAGATCCGATCGAGGTGGTGAATACTTGAGTGCCGAGTTTCTGGGCTACTTAAAAGAGAATGGAATTCTCTCGCAGTTTACTCCTCCATACACACCACAACACAACGGTATCGGAAAGAAGGAATCAAACTCTATTGGATATGGTTTGTTCCATGATGAGTAAGGCTGAGTTACCGGGATCTTTCTGGGGTTATGCTCGAGAAACAGCTGCATATCTTTTGAACCAAGTTCCTACTAAGTCAGTGCCTACCACACTATATCAGATGTGGAGTGGAAGAAACCCTGTCTTAAACACTTTAAGACATGAGGATGTCCAGCTTTTGTCAAAAAGCAGCATGCGGACAAGCTCGAGCCACGCTCAGTACTGTGTAAGTTTGTGGGATACCCAAAGAACTCCAAGGGGTATCTTTTCTATTACGCAGAGGAGCAAAAGGTCTTTGTTTCTCGTCATGCCCGTTTCTTGGAAACTGAGTTTTTAGAAAATCAGATAAGTGGAAGCGCAATAGAACTGGAAGAAATTACAGAACCACAAGCTATTACTGAAAACTTAGTAGAACCAAAAGGTTCAGGAGAACCGGACATCCCAGCGTCACTCTGCAGGAGTAGTAGGCAGTCTCATCCGCCCGAGAGATACTGCGGTTTTCTCATAGACAGGGATAGAGAGGATTGCAGTATTGATTATGATGAGCCTACCAGCTTCCAGCAAGCCATTCAGAGCGGTGACTCGGTAAAATGGCTGGATGCAATGCGGACCGAGATGGAGTCCATGTACACCAACAAAGTTTGGACTTTGGACTTTGCTCCAGAAGGGGTAAAACCCGTAGGCTGCAAATGGATCTTCAGAAAGAAGATTGGTGTAGATGGACAGGTTGAGACCTATAAGGCTAGACTTGTTGCAAAGGGTTTTCGTCAAAGACCTGGTTTGGACTATGACGAAACCTTTTCTCCAGTGGCTATGCTGAAATCCATTCGAATCCTTCTTGCCATTGCTGCCTTCCACGATTATGAGATCTGGCAGATGGACGTAAAGACGGCTTTCCTAAATGGAAATTTTGAAGAGTGCGTCTATATGGATCAGCCAGAAGGATTCATTCAGAGTGGAAGCAGCGGTAAAGTGTGCAAGTTGCTCAAGTCCATCTATGGACTGAAGCAGGCATCGCGGAATTGGAACATCTGCTTTGATGATACTGTCAAAGAATTCTACTTTGTCAAAAACCCAGATGAACCATGCATTTACAGTAAGATTGTAGGTAGAACTGTGGTATTCCTCGTCTTGTACGTGGATGAAATTCTCCTAATAGGAAATGATATTCCAATGCTACAGTCAGTCAAAGGATTCTTGTCACAGAGGTTCTCCATGAAGGACCTGGGCGATGCCAACTACATTCTGGGGATCCAGATCTATCGTGATAGATCTAAGAGGATGTTGGGACTTTCACAGTCCAGGTACATCGACACCATACTGAAACGATTTAGTATAGAAGATTCCGAGTGCGGTAATCTACCGGCTTGTCACAGAATCACCCTCTCCGAAGAGATGTCTCCTAAGACTGATTTGGAAAGGGCTCGCATGTCATTTATACCCTACGCATCTGCGGTAGGCTCTATAATGTATGCGATGTTATGTACCAGACCAGATGTAGGATACGCATTGAGCGTTGTAAGCCGGTATCAGTCGGGCCCAGGGGAGAAACACTGGATAGCAGTAAAGAACATTCTCAAGTAACAGAGAAGGACTAAGGAGATGTTCTTGGTGTATGGCGAAAAAGACCTCCAGATCGAGGCCTTTGCTGACTCCAGCTTCCAGAGTGACAAGGATGACTCTAAGTCCATGTCGGGTTATGTCTTTACTCTCAATGGAGGGGCGGTTTGCTGGAAGAGTTCCAAGAAGGAAACCGTTGCTGACTCAACTATGGAAGCGGAGTACATAGCTGCTTGCGATGCTACAAAAGAAGCTGTCTGGATGAGGAAGTTCTTGACAGAACTTCAGGTGGTTCCATCCATTATTGATCCAATACCTCTGTATTGCGACAACAACGGGGCTATAGCTTTAGCGAAGGAACCCAGGTCCCATCAGAAGTCCAGACACATCTTGAGGTGGTATCACCTGATCAGGGAGATCGTGGATCACCGGGAGATCGAGGTCCGGAGAGTTGCCTGAAGATAACACTGCAGATTCATTCATGAAGGCCTTACCCCAGACTCAGTTCGAGCGGCTGATCAAAATGATAGGTCTTCGATACGCCGGTACATGGCCGTAGTGCAAGTGGGAGATTGTTAGTGTATATGCCCTAGAGGCCATTACTGTATCATACTAGTTTGTATATTACATGATGGAAGCTTTGGATATTCACAGTTGTATAGACAATCTTGATCGAAATGGTAGTATGCTACTTGGTTTGTTTCTACTTTAATGTGTGCATGTGTTTCTTTTAGCATATCGCCTATACATATTAGTGGAGCCCTTCGGATCTTTGCTTGATCACCAGCGTTGTGATGGCAGTCACACTAGTGGGGGCTGGGTAATCTACAAGCACATCCTTATACAGGTCCCTAGTCATAGGATTATCGAGACAGGGCATCGATACTCCGGAGTAGACTAGCGTATGCGCTTCTCATCCCAGCAGGGGAGACGGTCTGTCCCACAGCCGTCAGTACGTCGTACTTGAGATAGTATGCGGGTGCTCGTTAGGTTACGAGTACACAGGACAGGACTTGTCGGGAACTATTGGTTGGTACTATACCTATCGTTAGTTATCTGTTCCCAGGTGACATGAGTACAGCTTAGTCCGCTGACTTGACAGTGTCACTTCGCCTCGAGTGTGTTCCCACTGTACTTTGATTACTATCCTACCACGGCTCAAAGGAGTCGTGCAAACAGGTAGTTGTTGGGTGCAGTTCCGAAGCACTTGGAAGCAATGACGGTTAGACAGGATTCGTCTCTCCCGGTATTGGGAGTTGATATCACGCTGTGTCAAGGAGAGCCATTACACATAGTAGTCCCTGGCCAGGGCAAGCGAGATATACTGGTAGGTTTCCAGTGTTATCTCAGGGTGTTGTGGGCTACACTCCGACACGACTTGTACCGCTATTAGGGGAATGACATTTACCGCCCCCCTAGGCAAGCCATGCGATATTCTCAGACGAACAGACCGGACTGTACGGAGACTGTCACATTCAGGCTCAGTAGGAGTTCGGATGAGTTCACCTCGTCAGTCTTCTTATCGGCATCTACCTGGGGACCGTTACGTACAGCTAGTGCCGCTTGCGGTCTGTAGTTAAACCCACTGCCAGCGTAGTGTCGAGTCTTTAGAGTCCCACACTGAGAGCTATTCGCCTTTGGGCAAAAAGAGTAGAGGTCGCATGGTTTTGCGACAGGGTTCGGTCACATCCGCGCACTTGTGCACGTTTAGTGTTCGGGCAGTTATTACTAGCGGGCTTTGGTTTAAGCCAGATCCTAGTATACGTTTTGGGATTGGTTTTATCTCGTTTGTATTCGTGTTCCTCGGAACGCGGATGTGGGTGTGTATGCACGGTTAACAGAGACTGGGCAGAGGATTCTCATTAGGGTTGTTGACTGTTGACTTTTTCTAAACCCTAATGAGAATAAGAAATATGATTAATAATAATATTAATTAAGTATTATTGTACCATGGTTGGGTTGAAAGTTTGACTTTTGTTGACTTGTTGACTTTGTTGACCGGTTGACTATTTTGGACTTGTTGACTATCATCATTTCAACGGCTATCATTTCATGGCTATGACTTTTGGCTTGCTTGTTGTTGTTTACAAAATGAGTGTATGAAATGATAATGCCATTGACATGAATCATCACAAATACTTAATTATTATTCATTATCATGATTATTTTGTTTTTTGAGAGCATGGTTGCAAAAAGTCTTTCTCATTCTATCATTTCCATTCTCTCTCATCCAAGCTCTCCCTCTTCCTCTTGCTAATGGTTCTTTTGTCTCATGAGTTGAGAAATAAGAACCATTGAGATAAAAACCCTAAAACACTTCTCTACTCATCCTAAAGTTTAAGGTCTAGCAAGCCAAGGATTTTAGTTTCCTCTAGATTGAGGTTGGAGCGAAAGGTAGAAGCTTTCGGGTGGATCCATCTTCGACACAAGGAGACGACGAGGTGAGGCCGATCCGACCACTACAAGGAGTCGAAGAGAAGGAGTTCAAGATTAGGTATAACCCCTAACATAGTACCTAAACTCTTAGTTATGTTGTTAGATAGTTTGTTTAGCAAAGATCCTTTTCTAGAGTCCATGTTACCCTTCACCGAAAAATCGTTTTTCACCATTTCCGCAACCCCGAAAGAACCAGGGACGGGTAACGTGGACTTACATATAGTTTATTACTTTTTTCTTTTCGTCGTGGTATTCAGTTAGGAATATCCTAGACCTCATTCTACGAGGAAAGAGTCGAGATCCCTTCACCGGGATGGCCTCTTTAGCAAAGGTTTTTGCCACTATATATTTATAAAATGCTATCTGGTTCTTTCAACGATATCAAGTTCATTATGTTAAAGGTTTTTCGCCAAAAACCAGTCGTAGCCTTCTGTCATTTCAGATTAGTATTGCTTAGTATTCGCGCTACGTTTGTCGTTGCTACTCGCCGAGGCGTAGTGTGCGGTAGCTCTGTAATGCTTTTCTGTCGCATGGACATGTGGATTGGTTAGGACGATCGTACGACTTTGTTGATTATTCCTCAAGGCTCATGCTGGTGGGTTTAACGCAATCAAGATAATGATGAGTTGAACTTGACTAGGACCTTTTGATTTGTTGATTATTCGTCAAGGTCAGTTGGGTCCTAGGGGTAAATACACACATCGGGAGTTTCAAACATACAGGAAACTTGCCAGGCATGCGCTGTATGGTTCCTAGGCACACTCATGAGGTTCCACAAGGCATAAACCATGCCAAAATGAAATTTTTACATGTGCCGAGAAACCCTAATTCAAGATCGTTACTAGAGGTAAGACGAAATACATGCTAGTTAACTACTTTAACTACAAGTGAAAGGGATTACAACCTTTGTAGATCAGCTCCTCCACTTCTAAAGCTCCATGTTGACGTCCCTCCGCTGCGATCATCGGGATCCCGGACTCTTGCGATGGTTTCGTCGGAGAAATAAGCGGGCTAGGTCGTTGACTTCGATGCCGAAGATGATCTACGTCGAGACGACTCAAACTCAAGCTCCATCTTCACTTGGTCATGAACCTTGTGAAGATAACACACTCTACTACATGGCAAGTGGTAGAGGATGAAGAAATAGGAAGTGGGTTCACTTTGGATTTGGATTTCTCACTTGATTTCTACACTTGGAATTTTTCTAGAAAAGGTTTTCTTCTTCATGAAGAAGAAGAAGAAGAAGGAAAAGAAAAGGAATTATTTAAAATGATAAATCAAGTGAAGTCTATCATCTTGCAACTATGGGTTAGTTTACTTTTGTAAAGAGTGAACCATAGTTTAGGTAATGGTTAGGTCAAAGCATAAAACAAAATGGTTAAGACTTTTTCAAAGATGCTAAGAAGCTTCATGAAGCTTGAAGCTAAAACAAGAAAAGCCACCATTTAGTTTTAGCAAAATAAATAAAATAAATTAAAACCCTAACCATTAACCTAAACAATGGTGTAAATCATACACACACCCAAGTTTGCATGTATCATCAATCATGATACAAACTAGTGCACAAACATATATCACATATACAACTTGTGCACATCAAGTGAGAAAATCAATCTTAAGTGAACAATACTAGTCAATGTAAAGAAATATATCCAATATATAATTATACATTAAATCATTATATCAACACTTGACTTAATGATCCGGTCATATTAAATATAACCGGCTAATATTTAGTGTATCAATATATCGAATCAACATTTGATTCGGTAACCCGGCTATATCTTATATAACCGTCCGATGATACAAATCGCGAGAATAGAATACTGTATCACATACTGGTATTATTCTCGGTCCCGCACAAATCTTATATGCGCTCCTATTTCGTTTTGCTTGAGCCAGGAAAACCTTATGTAGGACTCTAAAGACTCGTCAATACGCCGGCAGTTGGTGATGATCATATCAAACACCCACAAGCCGCAAGCGGTCTGCTAAACGTAATGGCCACCCGGGTATCGAGCGATCAGAAGATCAACGAGCAAGCCTGCTCACACTCCTGTGAATCCAACCAGTAACACTTACCGCACAGTCCGGTCTGTTCGTCTGATATGTCGCATATCTCTCCTAGGGGTGGTAAACGTCAGACCCCAGTAGCTTGATAAGTCATGCCGATGTAAGGTCCATAACAAGCATGACACTACTGATAACACTTACCAGTAAATCAGTGCAACCCTGTCCAGGGATTTCTAGTTATGGCCAGTCGAGCATAGCGCAACATCAACCCCCAATACCGGGAGAGACGAATCCCCTCCTATCGCTCATTGCCTCCATGTGAATCGGGACTGTACCCAAAAACCACCTGTTTGCATGACTCAGTAGAGCTGTGGTAGGGTGGAAATCAAAGCACAGTGGGATACACACAAGACTCCATGACGATATCGGGTCAACAGACTAAGCTGTACAAGTGTCACCAGAGAACTGCCATATGACGTGGGGTATAATACCATCTGGGAGTTCTCGGCGAGTCCGTTCAGTGTACCCAGTCTCCACTGAGCACCCGCATACCGTCTCTGATGTCAAACACCAATGGATTTGGCATCATCCATAGCCCATCACATGGGTCGAGAAGATATACGCTAGTCTACTCTGGAATATCTATGCCCCGTCTCGATATTCCAACGACTAGGAACATTGAAGGATGTACTCATTGACTACCCAGGCCCCACTAGTATGGTCTGCATCATAGTCTTGGAAGTCGAGCACACATCCTAAGGCCTTTATCAACATGTAATAGAGAGACAACAAGTATACATGTTAAGATAAAGAGCAACCAGATAGCGTACTATCATGTCGAGCAAGAAAGTCCTACCAATATATGTCCCAGCATCCACTAATATACATCCTATGTACAGTAATGGCCTTTAGGGCATACATATAACTAACATGCGCATACCTTCTGGAGTGTGGTGACTTGAGTGGATTCCATCAAGTTATCGTGCGATGATAGTTGGATCCCGATTCCCACCGATGAGTTGGTTTACTCCTCGGGTGATCCCGACTATTTCTTCTTTCACGTTTGGAGGAGAATTGGAGGATATAGTGGGAGACATCCTGATTAGATAAAGTGATTAACCATTCTGATCTAGGTTAGAGTGCATGCTGAGTGTTTCTTTTCTCTCTCTCTCTGACAGCGACCATGGACCGACCCTGGACTGTAACGCAGTAACCAAGTTAACCGAACTTTCTTAAAACACCGGCTTTTGGATTGTCTGAGTTGCATACAACATTGCCACTCCTTCTTTTACCCTTTTCTTTTCTCCGGAACATTCCGTATCACTACGTAGATCTACTTCCATTGGATAAATCCATCGTATAATTACATACGAACTCGAAAGAACTTTTTCGAGGATGGATTCTGGTTCTGGAGAGAATGAATAGGACTATTCAGTTGTCTATTCCTTTTACCTTCTCTCAGATTGTGAGGGCTCCTAGGATTCGGAGAGGGTACACCTATTACGCTTATTGGATAGTCTTCTTCTAAACCATAGGCAGGTGCCGAAAGGTAGGGAAAGGAGAAAACCAATTAGCCTAAGTTGGGTGTACAGAAGGTAATAAGTAAAGACAAAATAAAGGGATTAGAAAGAGGGCAAAGTAAATTGCGACTGCTATCATTCACGACCAAACCGCGTATTTCATCTCCACACCTACTTCACCTTTGCTTTTCTCCGGTTCAGGAGAAATAAAATAAGGTTTATTCAGTTGTCTTTTATCATCACCTTCTCTCAGGTTGCGAGTACTCCTAGGATTAGGAGAGTACACCTATTATGCTTATTTGATAGTCTTCTTCCAAATCATAGGCTGGTGCCGAACGGTAGGGAAGGAAGAAAACCATTTAGCCTAAGTGTGGTGTACAGAAGGAAATGAGTAAAGACAAATAAAGGGATTTGGAGCGATGGCAACGAAATATACAGTTATAGTCATGAATCTGATAATGGAAGAGGCATTACTAGGAATACCCAGATACCCCTTCGAAACATTTACATGTTTCAGTTTCACTGTATATTGTTAATAGAAAACTGATTTCTCAATTAGTCATTGCTCCAGGGTATGTATTTACCAGGTATGATTCTCACATCTGTATGGTTTTACAGATGATGAGTAGGAGTAAGTTATTGGGAATTAGAGGATCATCCTCATTATATCGGAATTCGTTGTACTTGGTGATATTTTAGGAAATCACCTGGGTTTTTGCCGGACGGCAAATATTTGGTTTTGAATATCCGTTGTTATGCACCAATTTCAAACTGATATATCTGAACGTTTATTTTATAAAGTGAGATATAACTTTTTGAAATTATGTCCATGGCATTTACCTATATCAGTTGATGGTTAGGTAAGGAGCATTAAACAGCGGTGTAATTCTTCATAACCATACTACAGTTTTCAACCTACGACGCACAGGGTTTGAGTTATTCAACTAAGGGGACTTATACAAAGTATTTTAGCTATCCAGTGTCCATTAGGACAAAGAGGTTGGTCCTCTTACTATATTCTGTTTACTTGTAACTTCACAAGTTTTAAACAAGTGTTTCGTAGAAATACAGGGTCCAAGTTTTGAGAAGTTATAGGTAAAAGAATAAAGTACAGAACCATCTATTGCAAGTATCAGGATTCTTCAAAGTGATCGAAGATGTAGATACTTGTGTTTGGTATTCAGTTGATATTAATGGTTTTGAGAACTTGCTTCTCTTTCAGGTTACTCATATCTGGATGCACTCCTAAGTTGAGTAATGTTGATCGGCCTCTCTCCATTTAGTTGACATGCCTGGAGACAGCTGCATGATTTGAATCTGCTTCCAATTAAATCAGTGGCTCTGTTTCTATGTTGTATATAGAATGGATCATATCTTAACGATGTTAAGGTATATGGAGTTGTCCGGCTTATGCTTAAAACCAGACTCTGGATAACTCAAGACACGTTTCTGTAATGGTAGTTTGTGGGATAACCCGGGCTATGACGAGGGTTAACTTTCTACCATCTAGAAGATCAATAGTGATATTGTTCTTGACTCGCCATAGTTTTAGTAAAATGTACTTTTTCAGAAAACAGTAGTGGGAGTATGGTAGAACTGGAAGTGATCCCAGAACCGCAAACGATTACTGAAAATTTAATAGGACTTAAAGATTTAATCGGTTTTGACATTCCATTAGCCACTCCGCAGATATGGTGGGTAACCTCAGGCACCCGAGAGGTACTCCGATAGCCTTAAGGATGGTGACATGGAGGTTCTTGTTTATCCAGACTTGCCATTACTGCTGTCCTAGACTATAAGACCCGGCAGGAGGATGACTATAGCGTCGTTCTAAACTAGCTTTAGAAGTGCACGTATATATGACTCTGCCAGAGGGTTGTTGTAGTCAGAGGGAGCAGCGAAAGCATAGTGGACAAGTAGCTTGTGTCTATTTATAGACTAAAGCGGATATAGCGGAGATAAATCGTCTATTTTTGATGTGACAGTCATAGGTTTTGACTTCATCAGAATAGGAGATGGATCTGTTAAGAAGGTTGTAGGGTGTGATGTCCTGGTATTTGGATGACATACACTTTATAGGAAGTAAAATTCCTATCCTACAATCAGTTATACTGTGGATGTCACACAGTGGTTTCTCCACATAGGATATGGATTTAATATCAGGCATTCTGGTTACTAGATCTATGGTTCTAGATCTAGATTTGGGTAGTTTCCCAATTCGGGCACTTAGACAGTATTCTAAAGGTGTTTTAGAATGGACGACTCCTGGCATGGTGGTGTACTTGCAGGTGATGGAGTCACCCTCTCTAAAGGTGTGTTACAGATTAAAGGGGAGAGGGATGTGAATGATTGGCATATCACTTGCTTAGGCAATTGAGTCAATCATGAGATGTCAAGTACCACACCAGATGTTTTTTTTGCACGAGATGCAATAAGATGATATATTAATCTAATCCTGGAGAAACGTTCAGAAGCAGTTTATGAACATAAGTATATGTTCTAGGGAGTTGATAACGGCAGCCTCCTTCGGGAGACAGTTATCATTCCAGGCTTTCGAGGTGACCTGGTTGACAGAGTGACTGTCAGAGTTATAGACTTTCCTCTGTGAGGGGCAGTAGTTTGGACAGATGGTCCAAGCGGATACTGAGGGAGGCATGGCGCAGGATACTGATTAAATTCAGTTGACGATACAATCTAAGAAGTTTGCTAGATTTGGAGTTCATTTATGAACTGGGTCCCATCAGACATCCAGACATATTCTAAGACAGGTATTGCTCATTTCGGGAGATGGTTTTCTCCGCGAACTTGAGATAAATAGAGCTATAGAAAGAAACATCAGAGTGGATCCACTCACTGAGGCTATTTCTCGAAAGCGATAGTTTCACAAACGAGCTTTGTGAAACTGATTAGTAGAGGAGTTGGGTGTTCGGTATCACACAGGCTGTGAGTATGCGACACCGCAATAATCAGCCTTAAGTGCAAGTAGGAGATTGTTGGATATAGTGCCCTCAAGTCAATTATTGGATCACAGGCACGTGATTGCAATGATTGAGGGAGGACCTATACCGGTAGAACAATCTTACTCGAGATGATAATATACTATCTGGTTTTTCTTTATCATCATGTACATGCTTCAGGTGACATTATAGATCACTATTACATGTTGATAGAGCCCATAAGATTCTTGCTTGACTACCAGCAGTATGATGACGATCATATACGTGAGAGTTGGGTAGTCTATAAGCACATCCTTAAAGTGTCCCTAGTCGTGGGAGTTTAGATACTGGGTATCGATACTCCTAGAGTAGACTAGTGTATACGGATCGAGACCCCGACGAGGGGCGATGGCCGGTCTCACAAGTCATTGGTGTCAGTTGGTTCACCTAAGATAGTATACAGGTGCTCATTGGGTTATGAGTATACCGGACGGACTCGCAGGGGTACTGCTGGATGGTACTATACCTATCGTCAGGTAGAAGTTCCCAGGTGACATGAGTACAGCTTAGTCCATTGACTTGACACTGCTACTTTGCTTCAAGTGTGTTCCCACTATTCTTTGATTGCTACCTTACCACGGCTCAAAGGAGTCGTGCAAACAGGTAGTAGTTAGGTGCAGTCCTGAAGCACTTGGAGGCAGTGGCGGTTAGATAGGATTCGTCTCTCCCGGTATTGGGGGTTGATATCGCACTATGTTTGGAGAGCCATTACACAAAGTCCTTGGCCAAGGCAAGTGAGATTTACTAGTAGGTATTCCAGCAGTTTCTCAAGGTGTTCTGGGCTACACTTCGACACGACTTATACTTCTATTGGGGGTCTGACGTTTACCATCCCCTAGGCCCGATTTACGATACTCATAGACGAACAGACCGGAATGTACGGAGATTGTCACAGATAGGCTCAGTAGGGTTTCAGGATGAGTTCTCTCGTCGGCCTCCCTTTCGCTCAATACCCGGGTAGCCGTTACGTACAGCTAGTGCCACTGACGTGCTTGTGGTTAAACCCACTGCCAGCGTATTGACGTGTCTTTAAAGTCCTACAAAGAGGGTTTCCCTAGTTCGGGCGAAACGTTGTAGAGGCCGTATGGTTTTATGGCAGGGTTCGATCATATACGTGCACCAGTGCAGGGATCATGATCGGACGAATCATACTAGTGGGCTTTGGTTTAAGTCGGATCCTAGTATTAGATTGTTGGAATATTTTCGTCTCATTGTATTCGTATTCAGTCGGAATACAGATGCAGGTATGTATATACGGATGAAGGTTATTCTTGTAATTCGTTACGAGTTTACTTTTGTAGGGTTCCTAGGCACTCTAACAAGGATCTACAAGGCATTTACCATGTAGGGTTCCTAGGCACACTCAAGAGGTTCTACAAGGCATCAACCATGCCCAATTCAAATTTTTATGTGCCGAACAACCCTAATCTAAATCGATTACTAGAGGTAAGGCGAAAAAGAAAAGCAAGCAAACTACTTTGGTACAACTGAAAGGGATTACAACCTTTGTAGATCCGGTCCTTCACTTCTAAAGCTCCGTGTTGACGTCCCTTCGCTGCGATCATCGGGATCCCGGACCCTAGCGTTGGTTTCTTTGGAGAAATGTGCGGGCTAGGTCTTTGACTTCGAGGCCGAAGATGATCTTTGTCGAGGAGACTCAAACTCAAGATATTCCTTCACTTGGTCAACAACTTTGTGAAGAGAACACCCTATACTACATGGCAAGTAGTAGAGGATGAAGAAATAGGAAGTGGGCTCACTTTAGAATTATTTTTCTCACACTTTTTCTCATGGCAACATTGGAGCTAGCAAGCTTTTTGATGGAGCTTGATGAAGAAGAAGAAGAAAGAACAAAGAATGAAATTATCTAAAATGAATAATCAAGTGAAGTCTATCATAATGCAACCATGGGTGAGCTAACCTATGTAGAGACTAAACCATAGTTAATTATAATGGTTTGGTTAATGAATATCTTAAACAAGACAAAATGAGTGGACTTTGTCAAACTTGCTTCAAGCTTCATGAAGCTTCAAGCCATGACAAAAGAAGCCACCATTTTGAATAATTAAGATAAACAAAAATCTAAATTATAATTAACATGGTGTATGTCACCCAACCACCCATGTTTGCATGTATCATCAATCATGATACAAACTCGTGCACAAACATATATCAAATATACAACTTGTGCACATCAAGTGTGAAAATCAATCTTAAGTGAACCATTACTAGTTAATGTAAAGTAATATATCTAATAAATAATTATACATTAAATCATTAAATCAACACTTGATTTAACGATCCGGTCATATCGCATACAACCGACTAATATCTAGTGTATCAACGTATCGAATCAACACTTGATTCGGTAACCCAGCTATATCTCATATAACCGTCCGATGATACAAATCGCGAGAATAAAATACAGTATCTCATACTGGTATTATTCTCGGTCCCGCACATATCTCATATGCACTCCTATTTCGTTTCGCTTGAGCCAGGAAACCTCTATGTAGGACTCTAAAGACTCGTCAATACGCCGGCAGTAGGCGGTGATCATATCAATCACCCACAAGCCGCAAGCGGTCTGCTAAACGTAACGGCCACCCGGGTATTGAGCGATCAGAAGATCAACGAGCAAGCCTGCTCACACTCCTGTGAATCAAATCAGTAACACTTACCGCACAGTCCGGTCTGTTCGTCTGATATGTCGCATATCACGCCTAGGGGTGGTAAACGTCAGACCCCAGTAGTTTGATAAGTCATGCCGATATAAGGTCCACAACAAGCGTGAAACTACTGATAACACTTACCAGTAAATCACTGCAACCCTGGCCAGGGATTTCCAGTTATGGCCAGTCGAGCATAGCGCAACATCAACCCCCAATACCGGGAGAGACGAATCCCCTCCTATCGCTCATTGCCTCCATGTGAATCGGGACTGTACCAAAAAACCACCTGTTTGCACGACTCAGTAGAGCCGTGGTAGGGTGGAAATCAAAGCACAGTGGGAGACACACAAGTCTCTATGACGATCTCGGGTCAACAGACTAAGCTGTACCAGTGTCACCAGAGAACTGCCATCTGACGTGCGATATAATACCATCTGGGAGTTCTCAGCGAGTCCGTTCAGTGTACCCAGTCACCACTGAGCACCGGCATACCGTCTGTGATTTCAAACACCAATGGATATGGGATCATCCATCGCCCATCACATGGGTCGAGAAGATATACGCTAGTCTACTCTCGAATATCGATGCCCCGTCTCGATATTCCCACGACTAGGAACATTGAAGGATGTACTCATGGACTACCCAGGCCCCACTAGTATGATCTACATCATAGTCCTGCAAGTCGAGTACACATCCTAAGGGCTTTATCAACATGTAACGGAGAGACAGAGAGTATACATGTTAAGATAAAGAGCAACCAGATAGCGTACTATCAAGTCGAGCAAGAAAGTCCTACCTATATATGTCCCAGCATCCACTACAATATACATCTCATGTACAGTAATGGCCTCTAGGGCATATATATAACTGACAATCTTCCACTTGCACTAGGGCCATCTGTAGCAGTGGTTGCAGTATCTCATACTCAACCATCCCTTATAAGTCTCTCTTTGGGAAAAATCCTTTGTGAGTGGATCCGCCGTGTTGTCCTCTGAGTCTACTCTCCTAACCTTGATCACCCTGGAGATCAACTATTTCCATAATCAGGTGATACTGCCTTGGAATATGTCTGGGTCACTGATGGGACCGGGGTTCCTTGGGCCAAAGCCACACTGCCATTGTCACACAATGGTAGGAACCTAGTTCATCTCATGAACTAATATACACCCAAACTGCCTCTTTGGTTGTATCTTTGATAGCGATGTCACCATCTTTATCGTCTAGTTTGCCATGGTATCTCTCTTGGAACTCTTCCAACATACTGTCCCTCCACTGAGGGTAAGGACAATTCCTGTGACTGACACTCAGTCAACCTAACCATCCTGGAAGCTGTCCAGTGATTCTCCTGAGGATCGATTGATACCATCTCACTATACCTAGTGAGAATCTTAATATCCATTTAGATCTATCTCATAGATATAAAACCTAGGATTAAGGAGGTATCACTTTGATCCTATATGGAGAATCCATGTGATAAGAGGAGATTGACCGAGCGTAGCACATGAAACTCTTTCCCTATCAAAGTATGTCATCCACGCACAATACGAGGATCACCACCATACTCCCTACTACCCTTTTGTATATACAAGGTTCATCTACCATTTTGATGAAGTCAAACTCTTTGACTACCACATCAAAACAGATGTTCCAACTCCGCGATGCCTGCTTTATTCTGTAAAGCAACTTGCACACATTTCAGCTGCTCCCACTGTTTACGAAACCCTCTGGCTGTGTACTTATAGACGTTCTCTTCTAAATCAATATTTAGAAAAGTAGTCATGACACCCAACCACCAGATGTCGCAGTTATGTTATGCAGCAATGGCAAGTAGGATCCGGAGACTTAAGCACAGCCACTGGAAAAAGGTTTCATCATTATCCATGCTTGGCCGATGACGAAAACCTTTAACAAGTCTAGTTTCGAAAGTCTCAACTTTTCCACTACACCAAGTAATCTTCTCAAGATATACTTGCTCCTGATGGGGATTTAACCCTTCAGATATAGCATCCAAAGTCCATACTTTGTTGGTGTACATGGATTCTATCTCAGATCGCTAAGCATCCAGCATTCTTACAGAGTCCCTACTCTCGATGGCCTGTTCGAAACTAGTTGGGTTATCATCTTATGATGCAATCCTCGCTCCCACTGTCATAGAGAAACCGAAGTATCTCTCAGGTGGGTGAGGAACCCTACCAGATTGGTGGAGAGGCTGAGGTTTGTCGGGGACTATTGAATCCTTTGGTTCTATCAAATCATCAGCTGTAGTTTGTATAGCTGGAACTCCTTCCAGTTCTACAGAACTGACCTTGCTTCGATCTTGTCTGGATTTTGCTTTTGATATAGGCCGGACAACCCCAATTCTTAACAACCATAAGATATGGGCTTTTCTCATTCCATATCTCATATGAAGTGGTAGGCAATGGATTTGATTGGAACCCGATTCAATAGGTATGCAGCTTCTCAAGTGCATAACTCCCAAAAAGAAATAGGAAACTAATTAGTACTCATCATAGAGCGCACCATATCAAATAGGGTGTGATTGCTCCGCCTCGATATACCGACGTGCTGTGGTGTATACGGAGGAATAATGCTGAGAGAGAATCTCTTTCTCCTTTAGAATAATCCAGGAATTCCGTGCTCAAGTATTCTCCTCCTTGATCACATCATAGGACATAATACTTATACCCGTTTTTGGTTCTCTACTTCTAACTTATATTCGGTGATTATCTCAAAAGTTTCGGACTTGTGTTTCGACAGGAACATATGTCTGAATCTAAAGAGATCATCAGTGAATGTAATGAAGTACAAAGAACCGGTCCTGGCATATGTGTTAGTTATATGTATGCCCTAGAGGCCATTACTATACATAGGATGTATATTGTAGTGGATGCTTGGACATATATAGGGATGACTTTCTTGCTCGATATGATAGTACGCTATCTGGTTACTCTTTACCTTAATGTGTACACTGATTGTCTGTCTGTTACATGTTGGTAAAGCCCTTAGGATGTGTACTTGACTACCTGGACTATGATGCGGATCATACTAGTGGGGACATGGTAGTCCATAAGTAAATCCTTCAAAGTCCCTAGTCGTGGGTGTATCGAGACGGGGCATCGATATACCAGGGTAGACTAGCGTGTAGCTTCTTGACCCATATAGATGGGCGATGGATGATCCCATATCCATTGGTGTTTGACATCAGAGATGATATACGGGTGCGCAGTAGAGACTGGGTACACTGGTCGGACTCGCCGAGAACTCCCAGATGGTATTATACCTTACGTCAGATGGCAGTTCTCTGGTGACACTGGTACAGGTTAGTCTGTAGACACGAGATCGTCATAGAGTCTTTTGTGATTCCCACTGTGCTTTGATTTCCATCATACCACGTCCAAGAGGGCATGCAAAAAGGTGGCTTTTGGGTACAGTCCCGAATCACATGGAGGCAATGAGCGATAGGAGGGGTTTCGTCTCTCCCGGTATAGCGAGTTGATGTTGCGCCGTGCTCGATTGGCTATAACAGGAAGTCCTTGGCCAAGGCAGCTTTAGGGATTTACTGGTAAGTGTTACCAGTAGTTTCTCGACCCGTTATGAGCCTCATATCGACACGTCTTATCGAGTTATTGGGGTCTGACGTTTACCACCCCTAGACGAGATATGCGGCACATCAGACGAACAGACCGGACTGTACGATAGTGTTACTCGTTGGATTCACAGGAGTGTGAGCGGGCTTGCTCGTTGATCTTCTGATCGCTCAATACCCGGGTGGCCGTTACGTTTGGCAGACCGCTTGCGGCTTGTGGGTGTTTGATATGATCATCACCTGCTGCCGGCGTATTGACGAGTCTTTAGAGTCCTACACAGGGGTTTCCTGGCTCAAGCGAAACGAAATAGGAGCGCATATGAGATATGTGCAGGACCGAGGATAATACCAGTATGTGATACTGTATTCTATTCTCGCGATTTATGACATTGATCGGTTGTATGCGATATAGCCGGGTTATCGGATCAAGTGTTGATTCGATAAGTTGTTACTAATGATATTAGTCGGTTATATGCGATATGACCGGATCGTTAAATCAAGTGTTGATTTAATGATTTAATGTATAATTATATATTTGATATATTATTTTACATTAACTAGTATTGGTTCACTTAAGATTTGTTTTCTCACTTGAAAGTGTACAATGTTTATATGTGATATATGCAAGTGTACATGTTTGTATCATGCTTGATGATACAAACAAGTTGTGTGTATGAGACTTGAACCATATCAAGGTTGGATTAGGGTTTACTATTTTCCTAAACAAATAACAAAAGAGAGTGACTTTGGTCAAAGTTATCAAGCTTCATGAAGCTTGATGAACATTGACAAAGTCAACTCTTTTGTCATTTGTTCAAGATATTAGCTAAAACCTTATGCTATGGTTAATTCTCTACATGAGTTAAGCATGAGGGCTTAACTCAACCATGGTGCCATGATTAAAAGGATAAGTGTTCATATTATTCTTTTAATGGATATCATTCTTTCTTCTTCTTCATCTTCATCAAGCTTGAAAAAGCTTGCTAGCTCCAATGGCATCATGAGAAAAAGAGTGAGAAATCCAATTCTAAAGTGAACCCACTTCCTATTTCTTCATTCTCTACCACTTGCCAAGTAGTATAGGGTGTTCTCTTCACAAATTTTTCGACCGAGTGAAGGAATAGCTTGAGTTTGAGTCTCCCCGACGTAGATCATCTTCGGCCTCGAAGTCAATGACCTAGCCCGATCATTTCTCCGACGAAACCATATCTAGAGTCCGGGATCCGATGATCGCAGTGGAGGGACGTCAACATGGAGCTAAAGAAGTGGTGGACCGGATCTACAAAGGTTGTAATCCCTTTCACTTAGTAGCAAAGTCGTTTGCTTGCTAGTTTTTCTCCTTTACATCTAGTTAACGATCTTCTTTAGGGTTTTCTCGGCATCGGAAAATTTTTGTTTGGCATGGTTGATGCCTTGTGGAACCTCTTGAGTGTTCCTAGGAACCCTACAGTGGTATCAAAGCCAAGCTAGAGCCTTAGGCGATGCGTAGACGATGTTAGAAACCCGATCGATCCCGAAACCCTAACCCGAAACCCTTCTCTGTACATTTTTTAAAAACTGGGATTTTTGTGAATTAAAAATATGCAGAAAATCAGCAGGCGTTTTTATGAATTACTGGGAAGCACGTGCGCATGATTCAACCAAAGCGCGGCGGAACCGCGGCACAAGCATGGCTTGTGCGGCGGTTCCGCGGCGGTTCCGCGGCCATATAGTGACTTCAGCACTTGAAATCTGCACAGTAATTCCTATATTTTAATGCTGTATTTTCTGGGAATTTTTAATTTGCACTCAAGAGTTAAGTTTTCTGGGTTTCTTTGGGGAATCGATGATTCGATCGAATTGTTTAGCTTTGTCTATAAGTTTTTCCAGATAATTTTAGAATATGTTAAAAAGTTCGACCGGATATAAATACCCACTTTTTCCCCTGTCGGGAAATTTCCAAGTGTTGGATCTTTCCATGGTTTAAAGACGTTCTGAGTAGTGAAAGTAATGCGATGGACCCTCTAGAAGACAACAAACCTTAACTCGATTATGTGACCGTCTTGAACTGCCCTTTGAACCTTAGGGTTTGTGGCAGTACGGCGTACCACATGTGAGGCGTTGGCTTGACCCTTCTACGGCTGGACCGTTGGTACTGAGGCATGAACTGGATGTTTTTAAACCTATTTCATGTGTTGATTTGTTTTGGGAAACCGTGGGTGTTTGATTGTTCGATCGGAAAGTTTAACATTTTCTGTTTATCTGGAATGTGATACAATATTTGGAATTCACAAGTAGTTATGTGATAACTAATATGAATGTTATAAACATAGCACTTTAGTCTCGATTGATCGGTTGCCACGGGATTTTGATGTGATCAAAAGTCCGTCGTAATCACGTAGCATACGCGGATACTCGCCGGGTAAACTTAATAGGCAGCTACACCCCATAGCCCCGACCAAGTGACTGTAGGAGAACCCCGTCGCCGAAAGCATCCTTTCGGGTGCTCTCGGTAGTGGTGTTCCGCCTTGGTGCACTTCGTCGACGGTATCGGGGGTGCGGCCGTCTACCAAAGTTTGCGAAGAGCATTCGATCAGTTTATCGGGAATCTTGTTGAATTGCCCGACTAAATATTGAAAAGTGTTTTCGATTAGGCATGTGATGTCTAAGGAATTCATTTGATTAGGCATGCGATGTCTAAAGAGTTTGCGGATTCCAACTGTTGTAGTTTTACACTTTCTTTTCTGCGACCGTAAGTGTAATATGTGATATCGCCGGTTTCGTTGCTATATGCCAACGACAATTGGGATGCGCATATTTACTTACGTTGATGACATGTGATGTTATGTGTTGCTGGATATGTTATATTGGATCGTCGCGTTTTGAATAGCCGGGGGTTTTATGTGAGATGAGAGTTTTTGTTTTCATTCATGTAAAATTTATTGTATGTAATATTCTTTTATTGGGGCACTTCCAGGTAGCGGAAGATGTCACCCATTGTATATTATTTACTTTTCCGCACTAGGATAGACCCAAGGAGGAGGGCACAAGTAACCGGGTTCTGGAGTCCAGTGGGAGACCAACTCGAGGAGTCGAGTCCGGGTCTCCTAACTCTAGAATTGGTAGGGTTGCTTGCCGCTCTCGTAGGGGTCTAGGGGTGTGGGTTTGGCTATTCATTGCGACCGTGGAATCCGTGTTTTATACTGGCTCGTATTGAAAACACGGACGTCCTAGTATATCCAATGTTTCATATGATTCTTCTGCTGCGACATCTGTGATGTGATCATTTGATGTTCTGTGATAAATACTGTATATAGTATATATATGATATATTATATAGATGTTACTTATGTTTTGCACTCGCGCTAGCCCTGCCCCGCTCTGTCGTTAGTTACCTAACCTAATGGTGCACGAGGGGACATCGAGGCGAATGCGGATGGCATAAGTGTACGTCGTATTTATCTGTGATGTTTATGTGATTTAAATGATGGGACTTCATTAATGTGATTAATGAAAGAAAATAAACCTAAGATGTTGTGGAATCGAATTTTCAAAAACAGGTAGCTACAGTTCTTTCTTTGCATCGCGGTGTTCCTTGTAGAACATCCTGCACCTTATTCGATAAGGAAAGGACCGAGATCCCTTCACCGGGAGTGACTCCTTTAGCAATAACTGGCAGATGCTACAACCCTCGGTTTGTCTTTTGATTGCTTCTATAGTTTCTGCTTTGCACAGTGATGTATATGATATATCCTGCACCTCATTCGACGAGGAAAGGGCCGACGATCCATTCACCGGGAGTGACCCCTTTAGCAAAACTAGAAAAGCCTCAAAAGCACTCCATTTAAAATCATTTGATTCTACAACGATATCAAGTTCATTACGCAAAAGGTTTTCTTAAAAACCTGTCGTAGCCCTCCGTCATTTCAGATAAGTACTGGTTAGTATTCGTGCTACGTTTGTTGACCTCTGTCAAGGCGTAGTGTGCGGTAGCTGATTAGTGCTTATCTGTATAAGCATATGATGTGATTGATTTAGGGTAGTCGTGCGACCTTGTTGACCTCTGTCAAGGGTCGTGGGGGTGGGTTTACTTCAATCAAGAAATGACGGGTTGAACTTGACTAGCAGCCTATGGTTTGTTGACCTCTGTCAAGATCATAGGACGCTAGGGGCAAAATATTATCGGGAATTTCAAGTGTTGAAATTTGCAATGAGATTGCATACCTTCTATGAGATAGTTGGATCCCGATACCCACTGCGAGTAATTGTTACTCCTGGGAGACTTTTACACATTACAATTAACCGATCAAGTAGGTGTCTAGAAAGGTGTCAACGGGGTTACGCCTCTGGGAAAACGAGGTTTACATTAATTAGGTTCGTGCGAAAGTACGGGGGACCTCCCTCAAAGTACCGACACTGGCTTGGATGAAAGATTGGCGAACTTATAGCGTGTAATTAATCCCGGCTAGTCTTTCCTTTTAGGGTTTGAAGGAAGATTTGATAAAAACAGAGGGAGCCATCCTGATTAGATAAAATAATAACCAATCTGATCTTGCAAGAGCGCACGCAGAGTGTTTTCTTCTCTCTCTCTATAGGTAGCGACCATATCACGCCTTAATCAAGATAATAAAACGGATATATTGACCGAACCCGCTTGTTATACTGAGCTGGGGAACGTTGGTCCCGCTCCAACTTATTATTGTTATAAGACAGAGCAGGAAATAGGGGAATACTAGATTTCTCATGCCACCCAAACGAAGAAAGTGCATGTTGATGCATCATCTTCGGGTGTGTTCGTTACACAGAACTGTTTCTCAGTATCCTTTACGTCCTGGGTATGTGATACCAGATCAGGATCCCGTATATGTAATATGTTACATGGGCTACAAAAAGGTAGAGAACTGAGAACGGGTGATAAGTTTCATGAGGCAGAAAACGGTGCAAGTGTTGCAGCCAAGTCTGTTGGTCACTGTCATCCTGTATTACCAGAATACATTGATTCTGAACAAATGTTATTAGATACCGAACCTGATATACAAAATCATATCAGTCTCTTTATTAGTAAAGAGGATATAATTTTGTATTGTTGGATAATGTTTTGAACATTTCCTATATCAAGAGTTGATCGGTTCAGGCACGTTATCTAAAAGCATTGATGTTCTAAATCAAACTACAGTTCTTAGTATACAGAACACACACAAGAGGAAGAGTTCAGAAATGAACGGATCCTTCTTGAGGCATTGTAGACTAGGTCATATCAATGCGACCCGACTGGTTGAAGTTATATTTAGATGCATATTTAAATCAGTTTGAATTTACATCTTATGAAACTTGCCAGTCATGTCACAAAGATTAGATGACCATAGCTCTGTTTATTGGAAACAGAGAAAGAGTTAGTGAACTCTTGGGATGATACATATGATGTATGAAGGTCCCCTGTCTACAAATGCCAAGACCGGTTCTTTGTACTTCATTACATTCTCTGATAATCTCTCAAGATTCAGACATTTGTTCCTGTTGAAACACAAGTCCGAACCTTTTGAGATATTCATAGAATATAAGTTACAAGTAGAGAACCAATACGGGTATAAGTATTATGTCCTTTGATGAGATCAAGGAGGAGAATACTTGAGCACGGAAATCCTGGAATATTCTAAAGGAGAATGAGATTCTCTCTCAGCATTACTCCTCCGTATACACCATAGCACGATGGTATATCGGGGCGGAGCAATCACACCCTATATGATAAGGCGTGCTCTATGATGAGTACTACTGAGCTACCTATTTCCTTTTGGGAGTTATGCACTTATGAAGTTGCATACCAATTGAATATGGTTCCAATCAAATCAGTTGCCTACCGCTTTATATGTGATATGGAAAGGGAAGAGCCCATATCTTAAGTTGGTTAAGATTTGGGGTTGTCCGGGCTATGTCTAAAAGCATAATCCGGACAAGCTCGACGCAAGGTCTGTTATGTACAACTGGAAACAGTTCCAGCTATACAAACTGCAGATGCTGATTTGGTAGAACCAAAGGATTCAATAGCAACCAACGAACCTCAGCCTCTCCGCTGATCTAGTAGGGTTCTTCACCCACCTGAGAGATACTTCGGTTTCTCTATGACAGTGGGAGCGAGGATTGCATCATGAGATGATGACTCAACTAGTTTCGGTCTGGCCATCAGGAGTACGACTCTGTAAGAATGGCTGGATGCTTAGCGATCTGAGATGGAATCCTTATACACCAACAAAGTATGGACTTTCGTTGCTTTATCTGAAGGGTTAAATCCCCATCAGGAGCAAGTATATCTTGAGAAGATTACTTGGTGTAGATGGAAAAGTTGAGACTTTCAAAGCTAGACTTGTTAAAGGTTTGCATCATTGACCAGGTATGGATTATAATGAAACCTTTTCTAAGTAGGTATGCTTAAGTCCATCCAGATCCTACTTGCTACGGCTACATACCATGACTACGATATCTGGCGGTTGGGTGTCTTGACTGCTTTTCTAAATGATGATTTGGAAGAAAGTATCTATAAGTACACAGCCAGAGGGCTTCGTAGACAGTGGGAGCAGCGGAAACGTGTGCAAGATATTTTATATGATAAAGCAGGCATCGCGGAGTTGGAACGTCTGTTTTGATGTGGTAGTCAAAGAGTTTGACTTCATCAAAATGGTAGATGAACCTGGTATATACAAAAAGGTAGTAAGGAGTATGGTAGTGATCCTCGTAGAGTACGTGGATGACATACTCTTGATGGGGAAGGAATTTCCTATGCTACGCTCGGTCAATCTCTGCTTATCACAAGGATTCTCCATATAGGATCAAAGTGATACCTACTAAATCCTGGGTTTTGGATCTATGAGATAGATCTAATTGGATGTTAGAATACTCACTAGTTGTAGTGAGAAGGTATCAATCGGTCCTGGGGAGAATCACTGGAAAGGTTCCAGAGTGACAAAGATGACAGAATGTCAGTCGCAGGCATTGTCTTTACCCTCAGTGGAGGGACGGTATGTTGGAAGAGTTCCAAGCTAGATACCGTGGCATACTAGATGATAAAGGCTGGATACATCGCTACCAAAGATGCTACCAAAGAGGAAGTCTGGGTGTATATTAGTTCATGAGATGAACTTCGTTCCTCCCATTGTGTGACAATGGAGTTGTGGCTTATGCCTAGGAACACCCGTCACATCAGTGATCCAGACATATTCTTAGGCAGTGTCACCGGATCGTGGATATGGTTGATCTCCAGGGGATCGAGGTTAGGAGAGCAGACTCAGAGGACAACACGGCGGATCCACTCACGAAAGGCCTTTTCCCAGAGAGAGACTTTTATGGGATGGTTGAGTATGAGATACTACAACCACTGCTATCAGATGGCCCTAGTGCAAGTGGGAGATTGTTAGTTATATGTATGCCCTAGAGGCCATTACTATACATAGGATGTATATTGTAGTGGATGCTTGGACATATATAGGGATGACTTTCTTTCTCGATATGATAGTATGCTATCTGGTTACTCTTTACCTTAATGTGTACACTGATTGTCTCTCTGTTACATGTTGGTAAAGCCCTTAGGATGTGTACTTGACTACCTGGACTATGATGCGGATCATACTACTGGGGACATGGTAGTCCATAAGTACATCCTTCAAAGTCCCTAGTCGTGGGTGTATCGAGACGGGGCATCGATATACCAGAGTAGACTAGCGTGTAGCTTCTCGACCCATATAGATGGGCGATGGATGATCCCATATCCATTGGTGTTTGACATCAGAGATGATATACGGGTGCTCAGTAGAGACTGGGTACACTGGACGGACTCGCCGAGAACTCCCAAATGGTATTATACCTTACGTCAGATGGCAGTTCTCTGGTGACACTGGTACAGGTTAGTCTGTAGACCCGAGATCGTCATAGAGTCTTGTGTGATTCCCACTGTGCTTTGATTTCCATCATACCACGTCCAAGAGGGAATGCAAAAAGGTGGCTTTTGGGTACAGTCCCGAGTCACATGGAGGCAATGAGCGATAGGAGGGGTTTCGTCTCTCCCGGTATAGCGAGTTGATGTTGCGCAGTGCTCGATTGGCTATAACAGGAAGTCCTTGGCCAAGGCAGCTTTAGGGATTTACTGGTAAGTGTTACCAGTAGTTTTTCGACCCGTTATGAGCCTCATATCGACACGACTTATCGAGTTATTGGGGTCTGACGTTTACCACCCCTAGACGAGATATGCGACATATCAGACGAACAGACCGGACTGTACGGTAGTGTTACTCGTTGGATTCACAGGAGTGTGAGCGGGCTTGCTCGTTGATCTTCTTATCGCTCAATACCCGGGTGGCCGTTACGTTTGGCAAACCGCTTGCGGCTTGTGGGTGTTTGATATGATCATCACCTGCTGCCGGCGTATTGACGAGTCTTTAGAGTCCTACACAGGGGTTTCCTGGCTCAAGCGAAACGAAATAGGAGCGCATATGAGATATGTGCAGGACCGAGGATAATACCCGTATGTGATACCGTATTCTATTCTCGCGATTTGTGACATTGATCGGTTGTATGCGATATAGCCGGGTTATCGGATCAAGTGTTGATTCGATAAGTTGTTACTATTGATATTAGTCGGTTATATGCGATATGACCGGATCGTTAAATCAAGTGTTGATTTAATGATTTAATGTATAATTATATATTTGATATATTATTTTACATTAACTAGTATTGGTTCACTTAAGATTTGTTTTCTCACTTGAAAGTGTACATTGTTTATATGTGATATATGCAAGTGTACATGTTTGTATCATGCTTGATGATACAAACAAGTTGTGTGTATGAGACTTGAACCATATCAAGGTTGGATTAGGGTTTACTATTTTCCTAAACAAATAACAAAAGAGAGTGACTTTGGTCAAAGTTATCAAGCTTCATGAAGCTTGATGAACATTGACAAAGTCAACACTTTTGTCATTTGTTCAAGATATTAGCTAACCCAACCCTTAACCTTATGCTATGGTTAATTCACTACATGAGTTAAGCATGAGGGCTTAACTCAACCATGGTGCCATGATTAAAAGGATAAGTGTTCATATTATTCTTTTAATGGATATCATTCTTTCTTCTTCTTCATCTTCATCAAGCTTGAAAAAGCTTGCTAGCTCCAATGGCATCATGAGAAAAAGAGTGAGAAATCCAATTCTAAAGTGAACCCACTTCCTATTTCTTCATTCTCTACCACTTGCCAAGTAGTATAGGGTGTTCTCTTCACAAAGTTTTCGACCAAGTGAAGGAATAGCTTGAGTTTGAGTCTCCCGGACGTAGATCATCTTCGGCCTCGAAGTCAATGACCTAGCCCGATCATTTCTCCGACGAAACCATTTCTAGAGTCCAGGATCCGATGATCGCAGCGGAGGGACGTCAACATGTAGCTAAAGAAGTGGTGGACCGGATCTACAAAGGTTGTAATCCCTTTCACTTAGTAGCAAAGTCGTTTGCTTGCTAGTTTTTCGCCTTTACATCTAGTTAACGATCTTCTTTAGGGTTTTCTCGGCATCGGAAAATTTTTGTTTGGCATGGTTGATGCCTTGTGGAACCTCTTGAGTGTGCCTAGGAACCCTACAATATGTAGACTGGGGACCTTCATACATCACTATGTATCAGTCCCAAAAGTTCACTAACTCTTTCTCTGTTTCCAGTAAACGGAGCTATTGTCATCTTATCTTTATGACATGACTGGCAAGTTTCATAAGATGTAAATTTAAACTAATTTAAATATGCATCTAAATGTAACTTAGCTAGTCGGGTCGTATTGATATGACCTAGTCTATAATGCCTTAAGAAGAATTCGTTCATTTCTGAACTCTTTCTCTTGTGTGTGTTCTGTACATTAAGAACTGTAGTTTGATTTAGAACGTTAATGCTTTTAGATAACGTGCCTGAACCGATCAACTCTTGATATAGGAAATGTTCAAAACATTATCCAACAATACAAAATTATATCCTTTCTTTACTAATAAAGAGACTGATATGATGTTGTATATCAGGTTCGGTATCTAATAACATTCGTTCAGAATCAATGTATTCTGGTAATACAGGGTGATAGTGACCAACAGACTTGGCTGCAACATTTGCACCGTTTTCTGTCTCATGAAACTTATCACCCGTTCTCAGTTCTCTAACTTTCTGCAGCCCATGTAACAGATTACATATGCGGGATCCTGATCCGGTATCTAATACCCAGGACGTAGAGGATACTGAGAAACAGTTCTATGTAATAAACATACCCGAAAAAGATGCATCATCATGCACTTTCTTCGTTTGGGCGGCATGGGAAATCTGGTATTTCCCAATTTCCAGCTCAGTCTTATAACAATTATAAGTTGGAGCGGGACCAACGTTCCCCAGCTCAGTATAACAAGCGCGTTCGGTCAATACATCCATATTATTATCTTGATTAAGGCGTGACATGGTCGCTACCTGGAGAGAGAGAGAAGAAAACATTCTGCGTGCGCTCTTGCAAGATTAGATTGGTTATATATTTTATCTAATCAGGATGGCTCCCACTGTTTTTATCAAATCTTCCTTCAAACCCTAAAAGGAAAGACTAGCCGGGATTAATTACACTCTACAAGTTCGCTAATCTTTCAACCAGGCCAGTGCCGGTACTTTGCTGGAGGTTACCCGTGTTTTCGCACGGACCTAATTAAAATAAACCTCGTTTTTCCAGGGGTGTAACCCCGTTGACACCTTTCCAGACACCTACTTGATCGGCTAATTGTAAAGTGCAAAACTCTCCCAGGAGTAACAATTACTCGCAGTGGGTATCGGGATCCAACTATCATATAGAAGGTATGAAATCTCATTGCAAATTTCAACACTTGAAACTCCCGATAAAGGTTTTTACCTCTAGCACATATGACCTTAACTATGGTCAACAAATCATAAGCACTAGTCAAGTTCTTCCCGTCATTTCGTGATTAATTAGACCCACTCACATGACCCTTAACTAAGGTCAACAAAGTCACGTGACTGTCCTAACTAATCGCATCATATGTGGTGTAGGAAGACATCACTTAGCTACCGTACACTGTGCTTTGACTATGGTCAACAAACACAGCACGAATACTAAGTACTCTACTTCCTAAAATGATGGAGGGTTGCGGATGGTTTTGAATAAAACCTTTAACGCTTTGAACTTGATCTCGCTGCAGAATCAAATGGTTTTTAAATGGAGTGTTTTTGAGGCTTTTGTTAGTTTCGCTAAAGAGGTCACTCCCGGTGAAGGGATCTCGGCTCTTTCCTCGTCGAATGAGGTGCAGCATATTCACAATACCACTATGCAAAGCAAGAACTAGAAAAGCGGTCAAAAGACAAACCGGAAGTTGTAGCATCTTCTAGTTATTGATAAAGAGGTCACTCCCGGTGAAGGGATCTCGGCTCTTTCCTTATCGAATAAGGTGCTGGATGTTCTACAAGGAACACCGCTATGCAAAGCAACAACTAGAGCTACCTAATTTTTTGAAATTCGATTCCACAACATCATTTAGGTTTATTTTCTTTCATTAATCTCATTAATGAATGTCCCATCATTTAAGTCCACCTAAACATCACAGATAAATACAACGTACACTTATGCCATCCGCATTCGCCTCGATGTCCCGTCTGCACCGTTAGGTTAGGTAACTAACGGCAGTGCGGGGCAGGGCTAGCGCGGGTGTAAAACATAAGCAACGTCTATACAATATATCATATATACTATATACAGTATTGATTAAAGATGTTTTGTCGATCAAAAATATTTACCGCAATCAAGAACGGCGTCGCATGAAGCTAGCCGGTGAATACGGGTCGGTCCATAGGGATTTTGTAATTTTCCTTAAAGTTCTTACGAGCTAATTCCAAATGGTGTTGGTCTTTTGAATTAAATTTAAAACAAAGTTGTGTTATGCTAGGATTAGAAACTTGCTAGGATTAGGTTTAGGTAAAGTTTGGTAAACAAAGATCTTCACCTCTTTTCAATGCCTTAATTTAGATTTGATTTTAGGGGTTATGGTAAATTTTAATAGAGGGGATTAGGATGATTGGGAAGATGTTCTTCCTCTTGATCCTTGTCCTTCCTTTATTAACCTTTACCCTAACCTCCAAGGAAAACTCACAACTCCGGTCTTTTATACTACGGATCACCGTTACCTCGAGGGTAGAGTGTGTAGGGTTCCTAGGCACTCTAGTGAGGTCTCACAAGGCATCAACCATGCCAATTTCAAAAATATGGTGCCGAGAAACCCTAGACTACGGATCGTTTGCTAGATGTCTAGGCGAAACAAGAGCTAGTTTACAACTAAACTATAAGATACGGAAATACAATCTTTGTAGATCCGGTCCTCCACCTCCACGGCTCCGTAAAGAGGTCCTATCCGCTGTCCAAATCGAAAACCCGGGCTCAAGCGTCGGCTTCATCGGAGAAGAAGCGGGCTAAGTCATCGACGACGTGCCGAAGATGATCTACGTCGAGGCATCACTAGATCAAGCTCTCACTTCACCAAGTCATGAAAACTTGTGAAGGAAACACACTCTACTACTTGGCAAGAGGTAGAGGATGAAGAAATAGGAAGTGGGTTCAATTTAGAATTGGATTTCTCACTCTTTATCATCAATCACCATTGATGACCTAAGCTTTCTTCATGATAGATATGAAGAAGAAGAAGAAGAAAGTTATGATAAGTTAATTCAAAAAAGAAAAGAATATCCAAACTTATCATAACATGACCATGGTTAAGTGTAGAGAACTAATTAGGGTTAAATGAAGTGGTTAGGTTTAAGCATGAGACAAAAGGGTTACAAAGTCAAAGTGTTCAAGAAACTTCATGAACAAAACAAAAATGCCACCATTTTATCATGCTCTTTTTCTTTTCCAAAAAGAATAAACAAATGAATGAAAATGAATAATCAAATAGTAAACCCTAACCATTCCATTAACCAAGGTTTAATTCTATACACTTAACAAATAAGGCATGTATCATCAAACATGATACAAGCAAGTGCACAAAATCATATAGCATATGCAATGCGCACACCCGAGTGAGAAAATCCATTTTAAATGAACCAATACTAGTTAATGCAAAGTAATATATCAAATACATAATTATGCATTAAATCATTAAATCAACACTTGATTCAATGATCCGGTCATATCGCATATAACCGGCTAGTATCAACAGTAACAACTTACCGAATCAACACTTGATCCGTTAACCCGGCTATATCGCATATAACCGATCAATGTCACATATCGCGAGAATTGAATACAGTATCACATACTGGTATTATTCTCGGTCCTGCATATATCTCATATGCGCTCCTATTTCGTTTCTCTTGAGCCAGGAAACCTCTGTGTAGGACTCTAAAGACTCGTCAATACGCCGGCAGCAGATGATGATCATATCAAACACCCACAAGCCGCAAGCGGTCTGCTAAATGTAACGGCCACCCGGGTATTGAGCGATCAGAAGATCGACGAGCAAGCCCGCTCACACTCCAGTGAATCCAACCACTAACACTACCGTACAGTCCGGTCTGATCGTCCGATATGTCGCATATCTCGCCTAGGGGTGGTAAACGTCAGACCCCAATAGCTCGATAAGTCGTGTCGATATGAGGTCTATAACAATTAGAGAAACTACTGGTATCATTTACCAGTAAATCTCAGCAACCCTGGCCAGGGATTTCCTGTTATAGCCAATCGAACACAGCGCAACATCAACTCCCTATACCGGGAGAGACGAATCCCCTCCTATCGCTCATTGCCTCCATGTGACTCGGGACTGTACCCAAAAACCACCGTTTTGCACGCCCTCTTGGACGTGGTAAGATGGAAATCAAAGCACAGTGGGAACCACACAAGACTCTATGACGATCTCGGGTCAACAGACTACTCTGTACCAGTGTCACCAGAGAACTGCCATCTGACGTGAGGTATAATACCATCTGGGAGTTCTCGGCGAGTCCGTCCAGTGTACCCAGTCTCCACTGAGCACCCGTATATCATCTCCGATGTCAAACACCAATGGATATGGGATCATCCATCGCCCATCTGTATGGGTCGAGAAGGTATATGCTAGTCTACTCTGGTATATCGATGCCCCGTCTCGATACACCCACGACTAGGGACTTTGAAGGATGTACTTATGGACTACCATGTCCCCACTAGTATGATCCGCATCATAGTCCAGGTAGTCAAGTACACATCCTAAGGGCTTTACCAACATGTAACAGAGAGACAATCAGTGTACACGTTAAGGTAAAGGGTAACCAGATAGCATACTATCATGTCGAGCAAGAAAGTCCTCCCTATATATGTCCCAGCATCCACTACAATATACATCCTATGTACAGTAATGGCCTTTAGGGCATACATATAACTAACAATCTCCCACTTGCACTAGGGCCATCTGTAGCAGTGGTTGTAGTATCTCATACTCAACCATCCCATAAAAGTCTCTCTCTGGGAATAGGCCTTCATGAGTGGATCCGCTGCGTTATCCTCTAAGTCTGCTCTCCTTGCCTCGATCACCCTGGAGATCAACCATCTCCATGATCAAGTGATACTGCCTTAGAATATGTCTGGATCACTGATGGGACGGGGGTTCCTGGCATAAGCCACAACGCCATTGTCACACAATGGTAGGAACTAAGTTCATCTCATGAACTATTATACATCCAAACAGCCTCTTTGGTAGCATCTTAAGTAGCGATGTATCGTGCCTTTATCGTCTAGTATGTCACGGTATCTAGCTTGGAACTCTTCCAACATACCGTCCCTTTACTGAGGGTAAAGACAATGCCTGCGACTGACATTCAGTCGTCTTTATCACCCTGGAACCCTTCCAGTGATTCTTCCCAGGATCAACTGATACCATCTCACTACAGCTAGTGAGATTCCTAACATCCAATTAGATCTATCTCATAGATCCAAAATCTAGGATTTAGTAGGTATCATTTTGATCCTATACGGAGAATCTTTGTGATAAACGGAGATTGATCGAGCGTAGCATAAGAAACTCCTTTCTTATCAAGAGTATGTCATCCACGTACTTCTACGAGGATCACCGCCATACTCCCTACTACCTTTTTGTTTATACAAGGTTCATCTACCATTTTGATGATGTCAAACTCTTTGACTAACACATCAAAACAGACGTTCCAACTCCGCGATGCCTGCTTTATTACATAAAACATCTTGCACACGTTTCCGCTGCTCCCACTGTTTACGAAGCCCTCTGGCTGTGTACTTATAGACGCACTCTTCTAAACCATCATTTAGAAAAGCAGTCATGACACCCAACCACCAGATATCGTAGTCATGGTATGTAGCCGTGGCAAGTAGGATCTGGATGGACTTAAGCATAGCTACTTGAAGAGGTTTCACCACTATCCACGCCTGGTTGATGATGAAAACCTTTAACAAGTCTAGCTTTGAAAGTCTCAACCTTTCCATCTACACCAAGTAATCTTCTCAAGATGTACTTGCTCCTGATGGGGATTTAACCCTTCAGATATAGCAACCAAAGTCTATACTTTGCTGGTGTATAAGGATTCCATCTCAGATCGCTAAGCATCCAGCCATTCTTAAGAGTCCCACTCCTGATGGCCAGTTCGAAACTAGTTGGGTCATCATCTCATGATGCAATCCTCGCTCCCACTGTCATAGAGAAACCGAAGTATCTCTCAGGTGGGTGAGGAACCCTACTAGATCGGCATAGAGGCTGAGGTTCATTGGCATCTACTGAATCCTTCGGTTGTACCAAATCATCTGCTGTAGTTTGTATGGCTGGAACCTTTCCAGTTCTATATTACAGACCTTGCCTCGAGCTTGTCCGGATTTTGCTTTTAGACATTACCCGGACAACCCCAAATCTTAACTAGCTTAAGACATGGGCTCTTCCTTTCCATATCACATATGAAGCGGTAGGCAACAGATTTGATTCGAACCCTATTCAATAGGTATGCATCTTCATAAGTGCATAACTCCCTAAAGGAAATAGGTAACTCAGTAGTACTCATCATAGAGCACACCATATCAAATAGGGTGTATCTGCTACGCCCCGACATACCATCGTGCAATGGTGTATACGGTGGAGTAATGCTGAGAGAGAATCTTATTCTCCTTTAGAATAATCCAGGAATTCCGTGCTCAAGTATTCTCCTCCTCGATCTCATCAAAGGACATAATACTTATACCCTTTACTGATTCTCTACTTCTAAATCATATTCTGTGAATATCTCAAAAGGTTCGGACTTGTGTTTCAACAGGAATATATGTCTGAATCTAATGAGATCATCAGAGAATGTAATGAAGTACAAAGAACTAGTCTTGGCATGTGTAGACAGGGGACCTACATACATCAACATGTATCATCCCAAGAGTTCACTAACTCTTTCTCTGTTTCCAGTAAACGGAGCTATGGTCATCTTATCATTGTGACATGACTGGCGAGTTTCACAAGATGTAAATTCAAACTGATTTAAATATGCATCTTTATGTAACTCAAGCTAGTCGGGTCGCATTGATATGACCTATTCTACAATGCCTCAAGAAGGATTCGTTCATTTCTGAACTCTTCCTCTTGTGTGTGATCCGTATACTAAGAACTGTAGTTTGATTTAGAACATTAATGCTTTTAGATAACGTGCCTGAACCGATCAACTTTTGATATAGGAAATGTTCAAAACATTATCCAACAATACAAAATTTTATCGTTTCTTTACTAATAAAGAAACAGATATGATTTTGTATATCAGGTTCGGTATCTAATAACATTCGTTCAGAATCAATGTATCGGTAATACAGGGTGACAGTGACCAACAGACTTGGATGCAACACTTGCCCCGTTTTCTGCCTCATGAAACTTATCACCCGTTCTCAGTTTTTCTACCCTTTTGTAGCCCTATGTAACAGATTACATATCTGGGATCCTGATCCGGTATCATATACCTAGGATGCGGAGGATACTGAGAAACAGTTCTGTATAATGAACACACCCGAAGATGATGCATCATATGCACTTTCTTCGTTTGGGCGGCACGGGAAATCTGGTATTCCCCAATTTCCTGCTCTTTCTTATAACATTTATAAGTGGGAGCGGGACCAACGTTCCCCAGCTCAGTATAACAAGCGGGTTCGGTCAATAATCCGTATTATTATCTTGATTAAGGCGTGATATGGTCGCTACCAGGAGAGAGAGAGAAGAAAACACTCAGCGTGCGCTCTTGCAAGAATAGATTGGTTATTATTTTATCTAATCAGGATGGCTCCCACTGCTTTTTATCAAATCTTCCTTCAAACCCTAAAAGGAAAGACTAGCCGGGATTAATTACACACTACAAGTTCGCCAATCTTTCAGCCAGGCCAGTGTCGGTACTTTGAGGGAGGTCCCCCGTGCTTTGGCACGAACCTAATTAATGTAAACCTCGTTTTCCCAGAGGCGTAACCCCGTTGACACCTTTCTAGACACCTACTTGATCGGCTAATTGTAATGTATAAAACTCTCCCAGGAGTAACTCTTACTCGCAGCGGGTATCGGGATCCAACTATCTCATAGAAGGTATGGAATCTCATTGCAAATTTCAACACTTGAAATTCCCGATAATATTTTGCCCCTAGCGTGCTATGACCTTGACGAAAGCCAACAAACCATAGCCCGCTAGTCTAGTTCAACCCGTACATTTCTTGATCGAATTAAACCCACCCGCACGACCCTTGACGAAAGCCAACAAAGCCGCACGACTACCCTAATCCAATCGCATCGTATGCTAGCAGATAAGCAGCATATAGCTACCGCACACTGCACCTTGACGAAAGCCAACAAATGCAGCACGAATACTATATACAACTTATCTGAAATGACGGAGGGCTACGACAGGTTTTTCTGAAAACCTATTGCGTAATGAACTTGATATCGTTGTAGAATCAAATGATTTTAAAATGGAGTGTTTTTGAGGCTTTTCTAGTTTTGCTAAAGGAGTCACTCCCGGTGAAGGGATCTCGGTCCTTTCCTCATCGAATAAGGTGCAGGATATATCATATATACCGCTGTGCAAAGCAAGAACTGTAGCTACCTGTTTTAATTTTGAAATTCTTTTCTACAACATCTTAGGTTTCTTTTATTTCATTAATCATATTAATGAAGTCCCATCATTTAAGTACCTAATCATCACAGATAAATACGACGTACACTTATGCCATCCGCATTCGCCTCGATGTCCCCTCGTGCACCGTTAGGTTAGGTAACTAACGGCAGAGCGGGGCAGGGCTAGCGCGGGTGTAAAACATAAGTAACGTCTATATAATATATCATATATACTATATACTGTATCTATCACAGAACATCACATGATCACATCACAGATATCGCAGCAGAAGAATCATATGAAATATTGGATATACTAGGACGTCCGTGTTTTCAATACGAGCCAGTATAAAACACGGATTCCACGGTCGTGATGAATAGCCAATCCCACACCCCTAGACCCCTACGAGAGCGGCAAGCAACCCTACCAATTCTAGAGTTAGGAGACCCGGCCTCGACTCCTCGAGTTGGTCTCCCACTGGACTCCAGAACCCGGTTACTTGTGCCCTCCTCCTTGGGTCTGTCCTAGTGCGGAAAAGTAAATAATATACAAAGGGTGACTACTTCCGCAACCTGGAAGTGCCCCAATAAAAGAATATTACATACAAGTTTTTACATGAATGAAAATGAAAAACACTCATCTCACATAAAAACCCCCGGCTATTCAAACACGACGATCTAATATAACATATCCAGCAACACATAACATCACATGTCATCAACGTAAGTAAATATGTCCATCCCAATTGTCGTTGACATATAGCAACGAAACCGGCGATATCACATATTACACTTACGGTCACAGAAAAGAAAGTGTAAAACTACAACAGTTGGAATCCGCAACCTCCACAGACATCGCATGCCTGACCAAATGAATTTCTTAGACATCGCATGCCTAACAATTAAAAACCCCGCATTTTAGTCTCATTATCGAAAACACTTTTCAATATCAAGTCGGGCAATTCAATAAGATTCCCGACAACCTGATCGAATGCTCGTCGCAAACTTTAGTAGGCGGCCGCACCCCCGATACCGTCGACGAAGTGCACCAAGGCGGAACACCGCTGCCGGGAGCACCCGAACGGATGCTTTTGGCGACGGGGTTCTCCTACAGTCACTTGGTCGGGGCTATGGGGTGAGGCTGTCTATTAAGTTTATCCGGCGAGTATCCGCGTACGCTACGTGATTGCGACGGACTTTCGATCACATCAAAATTCCGTGGCAACCGATCAAGTGAGACTAAACTGCTATGTTTATAACATTCATTCAGTTATCTCATAACTTATTGTGAATTCCAATTATTGTATCACATTCCGGATAAATAGAAAATGTTAAACTTTCCGATCGAACAATCGAACACCCAAGTTTTCCCGATACAGATCAACACATGAAACAAGTCTAAAAACATTCAGTTTGTGCTTCAGTACCAACGGTCCAGCCGTAGAAGGGTCAAGCCAACGCCTCACATGTGGCACGCCGTACTGCCCCAAACCCGAAGGTTCAAAGGGCAGTTCAAGACGGTCACATAATCGAGTTAAGGTTTGTTGTCTTCTAGAGGGTCCATTGTGTTACTTGCACTACTTAGAACGTCATTAAACTACGGAAAGATCCAACACTTGGAAATTTCCCGATTTGGGAAAAGTTGGGTATTTATATCCGGTCGAACTTTTTAACATATTCAAAAATACCCGGAAAGCCAAACAGACAAAATTTGATAATCCGATCGAATATACCAATCCCCAAAACAACTCCATGAAAATTCAACTCTTGAATAAATACTAAAAATTTCCAGAAGACTCAGCACTACAAAACATGAATTACTGTGCAAGCCACGTGGTGTAACTCAACACAGTGGCCGCGGAACCGCCGCTAAGCCCATGGTGGGGGTCGCGGTTCCGCGCCTCTGTGGGAGAGTTAGCATCACGTGCTTCACAGTAACTCATGCAATTCCCTGCTGAATTTTTTGGCAATTTTTAATCTGGAAAAATCCCAGTTTTTAGAAAAAGTCCAGAGAGCTATTTTGGGGTTAGGTTTTCGGTTCGTCCGGCTTTCAAACTCCGTCTGGACTTCACCTAAGGTTCTAGCTAGGCTCTGATACCACTGTAGGGTTCCTAGGAACTCTAGTGAGGTCTCACAAGGCATCAACCATGCCAATTTCAAAAATATGGTGCCGAGAAACCCTAGACTACGGATCGTTTGCTAGATGTCTAGGCGAAACAAGAGCTAGTTTACAACTAAACTATAAGATACGGAAATACAACCTTTGTAGATCCGGTCCTCCACCTCCACAGCTCCGTAATGAGGTCCTCTCCGCTGTCCAAATCGAAAACCCGGGCTCAAGCGTCGGCTTCATCGGAGAAGAAGCGGGCTAGGTCATCGACGACGTGCCAAAGATGATCTACGTCGAGGCATCACTAGATCAAGCTCTCACTTCACCAAGTCATGAAAACTTGTGAAGGAAACACACTCTACTACTTGGCAAGAGGTAAAGGATGAAGAAATAGGAAGTGGGTTCAATTTAGAATTGGATTGCTCACTCTTTATCATCAATCACCATTGATGACCTAAGCTTTCTTCATGATAGATATGAAGAAGAAGAAGAAAGTTATGATAAGTTAATTCAAAAAAGAAAAGAATATCCAAACTTATCATAACATGACCATGGTTAAGTGTAGAGAACTAATTAGGGTTAAATGAAGTGGTTAGGTTTAAGCATGAGACAAAAGGGTTACAAAGTCAAAGTGTTCAAGAAACTTCATGAACAAAACAAAAATGCCACCATTTTATCATGCTCTTTTTCTTTTCTAAAAAGAATAAACAAATGAATGAAAATGAACAATCAAATTGTAAACCCTAACCATTCCATTAACCAAGGTTTAATTCTATACACTTAACAAATAAGGCATGTATCATCAAACATGATACAAGCAAGTGCACAAAATCATATCGCATATGCAATGCGCACACCCGAGTGAGAAAATCCATTTTAAATGAACCAATACTAGTTAATGCAATGTAATATATCAAATATATAATTATGCATTAAATCATTAAATCAACACTTGATTCAATGATCCGGTCATATCGCATATAACCGGCTAGTATCAACAGTAACAACTTACCGAATCAACACTTGATCCGATAACCCGGCTATATCGCATATAACCGATCAATGTCACATATCGCGAGAATTGAATACAGTATCACATACTGGTATTATTCTCGGTCCTGCACATATCTCATATGCGCTCCTATTTCGTTTCGCTTGAGCCAGGAAACCTCTGTGTAGGACTCTAAAGACTCGTCAATACGCCGGCAGCAGATGATGATCATATCAAACACCCACAAGCCGCAAGCGGTCTGCTAAATGTAACGGCCACCCGGGTATTGAGCGATCAGAAGATCGACGAGCAAGCCCGCTCACACTCCAGTGAATCCAACCACTAACACTACCGTACTGTCCGGTCTGATCGTCTGATATGTCGCATATCTCACCTAGTGGTGGTAAACGTCAGACCCCAATAGCTCGATAAGTCGTGTCGATATGAGGTCTATAACAATTCGAGAAACTACTGGTAACACTTACCAGTAAATCTCAGCAACCCTGGCCAGGGATTTCCTGTTATAGCCAATCGAACACAGGGCAACATCAACTCCCTATACCGGGAGAGACGAATCCTCTCCTATCGCTCATTGCCTCCATGTGACTCAGGACTGTACCCAAAAACCACCGTTTTGCACGCCCTCTTGGACGTGGTAAGATGGAAATCAAAGCACAGTGGGAACCACACAAGACTCTATGACGATCTCGGGTCAACAGACTACTCTGTACCAGTGTCACCAGAGAACTGCCATCTGACGTGAGGTATAATACCATCTGGGAGTTCTCGGCGAGTCCGTCCAGTGTACCCAGTCTCCACTGAGCACCCGTATATCATCTCCGATGTCAAACACCAATGGATATGGGATCATCCATCGCCCATCTGTATGGGTCGAGAAGGTATACGCTAGTCTACTCTGGTATATCGATGCCCCGTCTCGATACACCCACGACTAGGGACTTTGAAGGATGCACTTATGGACTACCATGTCCCCACTAGTATGATCCGCATCATAGTCCAGGTAGTCAAGTACACATCCTAAGGGCTTTACCAACATGTAACAGAGAGACAATCAGTGTACACGTTAAGGTAAAGGGTAACCAAATAGCATACTATCATGTCGAGCAAGAAAGTCCTCCCTATATATGTCCCAGCATCCACTACAATATACATCCTATGTACAGTAATGGCCTCTAGGGCATACATATAACTAACAGAGTGCCGTAAGGAGCGGAAGATGAGAGTATGCATGGAGTCCTGATATTAATTATAGATTGGCAAAAAAAAGAGATGAGAGATCTTCATCTCTCAAACCGTTCCCTATTCCTAACCCCATCAAGCGAGGAAACTACTGCATCATTGAGGGAATTAAGAAAGACATAATTTTTGTTTTGTTTTTATTAAAGAGAAGAAACATCTATTGCAAGTTAATAAAATTCTAAACTAAATTAAACTAGGGCAAGTAAAGAATTTACCTAGTGCAGATATAAAAACTAGAACTAGGGCAAGAAAAATACCTACTTACGATTGATGCGCTCCAAACTTCAAAGAAAACAGAATTTTATTGATAAAAAGGAAGCATGAAAAATACAAGGACTTGGGTTCTATTTATAGGACATAGAAACCCTAGGTTTACAATTGATCCACATGTCTAAAATTACAAATATACCCCTAAAAAATCTTTCCAAAGCCGCCACAACATTATGGTAAAAAATTCTCTGAGTGAAGGCTTTATACGGTCGCGGAACCGCGGCAATGGCATGCTTGGGCCGCGGTTCCGCGGCCCTTTGGTGAGATTGATTGCTTAAATTTTGGGGTTTTGTTTTGGGTCTTTTTGGGATTCTGGTTCTTTGGTTCTTTTATCAATTGGACTTCTACATTAGCTCCAGATCCACAGTGAAAACTTTGCAATGGATTTTTAACCGTCTGCTTTGTATTCTTGGACCTTGCGTTGCCTTGTTGATGGTGAACTGTTCTTCGTCTCGGCTTGACTAAGATCCTCCTATTTGTTGGTCAGAAATCCTTCTTTTGTGTCGTCTTTTGTATTTTTCACTGTTTTTACTCCAAGAACCTGTAACCTGTAACATGTAGCAGACATGGGTCAAAAGCACCTGTTTTTATTCTAAAATGCATAAGAATGGGGAATACAAAATGCAATATTATGTTACGAACAAATACCCCCAAACTTATCTTTTGCTCGTCCTCGAGCAAACTTATTATTTTATTCTTGATAAAAATCTAACCTAGCCGCACTTTCGCAGGGAAACGCGATTGCACTGAGCTCGTGCAACAAGCCGTTAAACCTCTAGGTGTCCCTAGTAGGAGGAGTGTTGTCTCCTGAGGGTTTTCAGCGGATACTACCCACAAAATCCTATCAATTTGGCTTTTCGACTTTTGTTCTCCAATTAGGTTTTCTAACAAGGAATTCTATTATCGTCGACCCGAAAATTATCCGCCCATATTCTTCACACTTCCTCATCATTTAACTTAAGATTATATATGTTCTATAGACTTACTTAGCTTTCGGCATTTCCTAAATTTTCCTTCTAAAGTTCCATCTCCACTTGGGAAAATCTCTCAACTTTACTAAAGATACAAGTTCTATTCTTCATTCCTTTCTCTTATCTAAACTCTAATCACATATCCCCACGTATGTGTAAATATCACCCCTACACTTGGAAATTCAAATCAAGCAATCGTACTCTCGTCCATTGTCCAAAGCACTTATTAATTGGTGAATTTTCGCTTACATATCCTTCATGCGACCGTTAATACTTTTTGAGGTACTAACATCCGATTACAAGATGCGTTAGCACTTTAAAGCGTACTTCCTAGTCTTGTAACACCCAAGGCTTTAGCAGTGACTCCCAAACCAGTTGGTTTAAGGCACTAGGTGATGAAGCACCCTCGCTAAATATTTTTCTATTTTTTTAGCCTTAAGTAATCACAAAAAGCAGTGTCCATTTTTTTCCTTTATTCACCTTTTTTTTCTTTTCATTTTAATTGTACTAAGGACTTTAGACAAGAGCATTTCTAGGTCTCCTCTACTATTCCAAGTTTCAAGGTGCGTGATTGTGCAAATTGTAGGGTATACGTTTTCAGAATCTAGACTTAAGCTAGGAATTATTTTTCAAACTTATACTCTAATAAAATTTTTAATACTTTTCCTTCGTTTCGACTTAGCCCAAGAAGTGAACTCAAAATTTGCCTATTTCTAAATAAACTACAAAGGCATATACTTTCTACCGTTAAATTTTAAGGAAGGTTATTTTTAGGTTTTTTAATTTACTACGTCAAATATCTAGTTTTTCCTAGCCAGTTGACCTATTTATCAAACTCAAGTCAATTAGCCAAAATTGAATACATTAATTTTTATAATTTTTGAAAATTTTCAATTTTTATGGGTTTTTCATTTTCTAATTTTTTTTCCTTCAAATTTTTCAAATTTTTATGATTTTTATATAAAGGTGCAATGCAAAAATATACATATGAATGCAAAGAAAGAAAACTTACCGAGCATAGCCCCAAACTTAAACTGGACAGTGTCCTCACTGTCATGCTGCACCAGGTGGGTCGATAATGTCGGCAATTATATTTACATATTATACCCACCCCAAACTTATTTGAAATAATGTTTTGGAAAAATTGATTGGAAATTCGGGGGTGAAAGTGGAGGAAAATTAATCAGTGTAGATCGGCTCCTGCAAAAACAGGAGCTCCTCCGATGGGTCCGCTGTGAAGAACGGTTTCAATCGATGCCCATTCACTATGAATAAAGTACCGTCTTCTGGATTTTCAAGATCGACCGCACCGTGCGGATAAACGGTGCGGACTACAAAAGGTCCTCTCCATCTAGAACGGAGCTTGCCGGGGTGATAATGTAACCGAGTATCATAGAGTAAAACCTGTTGACCAGGTTTAAATGCCTTTCGCAGAAGGTGTTTATCGTGGAACACCTTAGCTCGGTTTTTAGCAATTATGGCATTATCATATGCCTCATCCCGCAGCTCTTCTAGTTCATTCAACTGCAGCTTTCGGTTGCTGCCCGCATCCCCTAAAGATAAATTCAGCTCTTTAATAGCCCAAAATGCCTTGTGCTCAATTTCTACCGGAAGGTGACAAGCCTTCCCGTAAACAAGCCGGTATGGAGACATGCCAAGATCGGTTTTGTATGCAGTACGGAAAGCCCATAGTTTGAGTGACCAATCTTTACGGTTTTTAGAAACTGTTTTCTCCAAGATTTGCTTAATTTGCCGATTAGAGACCTCGGCTTGCCCACATGTTTGGGGATGGTATGGCGTTGACAGCTTATGGGTGATAGAATATTTGCGCATTAAGGACTCAAAAGTCCTATTGCAAAAGTGAGAACCATTATCACTTATTATCGCGTGAGGGTGCCCAAATCGAGAAAAGATATGTTCTTTAAGAAATCGAATGACAACCTTGTTGTCATTCGTTCGACTAGGCACAGCCTCGACCCACTTTGAAACGTAGTCAACAGCTAAAAGAATATACACATTTCCAAAAGAGTTAGGAGATGGTCCCATGAAGTCTATACCCCAAACATCAAAAATATCAACAACCAAAATTGGTTGGAGCGGCATTTCGTTTCTCCGCGATATCTGGCCCAAGTGTTGGCACCGGGAGCAAGTCTTGCAGTATTCATATGCATCCTTGAAGAGTCGTGGCCAATAGAAACCACACTGCAAGACTTTATCGGCTGTCTTCTTTGGGCCAAAGTGCCCGCCGCAAGATTGATCGTGGCAAAAAGACAGCACACTCTTAACCTCATTTTCCGGCACACACCGACGAATGATTTGGTCGGAACAGTATTTAAAAAGAAAAGGTTCATCCCAGTAAAATTGCTTTACTTGGGACAAGAATTGAAGTTTATCCTGTTTCGACCAATCGTTAGTTATCAAGCCGGTGGCTAAGTAGTTTACAATATCGGCGAACCATGGTTCGCAAGAAAAGGCCAAGATTTGCTCATCGGGGAAAGCATCAGTGATAGGAAGTTCAAGTGTAGGCGAAGAAGGAAGTCGTGAAAGGTGATCGGCCACTACGTTTTGACATCCTTTTTTGTCTCTTATGACACGGTCAAATTCTTGTAGCAAAAGGATCCAACGTATGAGCCTCGATTTAGCATCCTTCTTCGCAAAAAGGTGGCGAAGAGCTGAATGGTCAGTGCACACAATAACTGGAGAGCCGATTAAATAAGGCCGAAATTTTTCAAGTGCAAACACAATCGCTAAAAACTCTTTTTCTGTTGTTGTGTAGTTTAATTGGGCCTCATTTAATGTTCGGCTAGCGTAATAAATCACGTGAGGCATCTTATTAATGTGCTGTCCAAGAATAGCACCAATGGCAAAATCTGATGCGTCGCACATGATTTCGAAAGGGTGCGTCCAGTCTGGAGATGAAAGAATGGGCGCAGAAATGAGAGTGTTTCAAAGACCCGAATGCTTTCATGCAAGTTGAGTCGAAATCAAAAGTTGTGTCCTTGGCCAATAAGAGAGTCAAGGGTCTAGCAATCTTACTAAAATCCTTGATGAACCGTCTATAAAAACCGGCATGGCCAAGAAAAGCTCGGATATCTTTGACGCATTTAGGAGGAGGAAAATTAGAAATGACTTCAATTTTGGCTCTATCAACCTCTATGCCGTTTTGCGAGATGACATGTCCTAAGACAATGCCTTCTCGTACCATAAAATGGCACTTCTCCCAATTTAACGTTAGGTTCTTATCCCTACAGCGGGTAAGAACTGCGTCAAGATGTCGTAAACACTCGTCGAAGGAGTCACCGAAAATGGAGAAATCATCCATAAAGATTTCCAAAAACTTCTCCACCATGTCCGAAAAGATCCCCATCATACACCGCTGAAATGTAGCGGGTGCATTGCATAGCCCAAAGGGCATGCGACGATAAGCAAAAGTGCCAAAGGGACAAGTAAGTGTGGTCTTGTCTTGATCCTCTTGGGCGATGGGGACTTGGTTATAACCGGAATAGCCATCTAAAAAGCAGTAGAACTCATGCCCCGCCAATCGTTCTAGCATTTGGTCAATGAAAGGTAAAGGAAAGTGGTCCTTCCTTGTCGCGGCATTGAGTTTTCTATAGTCGATGCAAACTCGCCACCCAGTTTGGGTGCGAGTAGGAATTAACTCATTTGCCTCATTGGTAATGACCGTGATGCCCGATTTCTTTGGCACGACATGAATGGGGCTAACCCATTGGCTATCCGAGATAGGGTAAATGATACCACTATCAAGACATTTAACAATCTCCTTCTTGACTGCCTCTTTCATAATGGGGTTGAGGCGTCTTTGTGGATCCTTTAGCGGCTTGGCATCATCCATCAAGTGTATATGATGTTTGACTATGAGGGGACTAATCCCCTTGATGTCCGCCATAGACCAGCCGAAAGCTTGCCGATTATTTTGTAAGACCATTAAAAGAGCCTTCTCTTACTCGAGAGCTAGAGGGGCCGATATGATAACGGGTAAGGTCTCATTCTCACCTAGATAAGCATATTTTAGGTGAAACGGAAAAAGCTTTAGTTCGAGTTTAGGTGGTGAAACAATAGATGGTAACAATAGAGTAACTGTTTCAAACTCGAAGGATTCCATCAAAGGTTCAAATCGAGTGTACGCTACCGAGTCGGATGGTTCAACTAACTCATCCGAAAAAGCAAAAGACTCAAACTCGGGTGGAGAGTCTTCAAGATCGTCAATAAAGGTGAAACACTCATATTCTTTGTTTGTCGTGAAAGCTGTATCGGATTCTAGGAGGAACGCACTAGTGGCGTCAACATTGCTGTGATCAAACATAAAATTTTCGAACTCACAGTCCTCCTCCGCGATCTCATTGATCGAGCAAACATCAAGTACGCTAGAATTAGGCTCGCAAGGCTGACTTCCTAACTTGAAAATGTTGAGTTCAACTGTCATATTGCCAAAAGATAGATTCATTGAACCGTTACAACAGTTGATTACCGCGTTAGAAGTCGCGAGGAATGGTCGACCAAGTATCACTTGAATTTGATTACGGGGGTTAGCGACAGGTTGTGTATCCATAACAATAAAGTCAAAGGGGAAAATAAAATCCTCTACTCTAATTATCACATCCTCCAACTCTCCCCTAGGATGGGTGATTGATCGGTCAGTGATTTGGAGAGTACAATGAGTAGGCTTAAGCTCTCTAACGCCTAATTGTTCGTACACCGAATAAGGTAGCAAATTGACACTAGCACCAAGATCTAATAGTGCTCTATTGATGTTCTTGTCCCCAATTGTTATCGAAATAGTAGGACAACCGGGGTCCTTGTGCTTTGGGGGTAAAGAATTGACAAGAGCATCACTAACAGCACTAGCCACGAAAACTTTCTTTGGTACTTGTGACTTCCTCTTTTTGGTGCTTAAGTCCTTTAAGATTTTTGCATATGAAGGAACTTGTTGGATTGCATCCAAAAGAGGGATATTTATGCTAACCTGTTTGAACAACTCTACAATCTTTTCCATCTGTGGAGTTGGTTTATTGGATCTCAACCGATTTGGAAAAGGAACATTTTGAAAGGTTGTTGAGTCCAATTTTTGCGGATCAGAATGTTGAGTTGGAATGGAACCCCATGTAGATGTGTTCGTGTTGTGAGAAGTGGGTCCGTTCGAGCTAGAAGAAGTAGAGCCGTGTGAAGGGTGGAGAATAGGCTCTAACGACGAAGAATAAGAAGACGAAGAAGGTGAAGAAGATGAAGAAGGACCACCGGCAGGGGTGTCATGGTTAATACCCACATTGTTTTGCAACACTTTTCCGGATCTCAACGTGGTCACTGCATTTACGTTATGATTCTGCTGTTCATATGCAACATGTGCGTGACCGGGATTTGGCAATGGTTGAGACGGAAGCTTTCCTTTCTCTCGCTCTTTCAATGCAGCATTGAGTTATGCAATTTGTGCCTCAATAGATTTGATGCTTTGATCGTGTCAGGCACTGTTTTGCACCAAAGATTGAATAGAAGTCTCTAATCTTGCTGTAGATTGTGTAGATTGCTTTAGGAAAGCCTCTAGACTTCTTTCGAGCGAGCTAACCTTGTCATTATTAGGTTGAACAAAATTGTTTGGCGGGTAAGAAGTGTTAGGCACAAAATTGTTCATTTGATTAGGGTAAGGTTGCTGTTGGAAAGGTTGTTGAAATTGAGTTTGTGGAGGTGCTTGTTGTTGTGGAGGAGGAGGCCTTTGAAAATTGTTATTTCCTTGGAATTGTTGATTTTGGTTCCAAGAGAAATTTGGGTGGCTCTTCCAACCCGGATTGTATGTTGAAGAGTATGGATCGTTTCTTTATCGTTGCTGAAAGGTAGCATTGACTTGATCCTGTCCTTGAGTAGATGCAGTGTAAGGACACTCTTCTGTGAGATGTGATGGATCCGAACAACAAGCACAAACAGTTCATGGAGGCACAACAGGGGCAGGAGAAGGTGCCGAGATTTTGGTCTCAAGCGCTTCTAGCTTTTTCGTAAGAGCGGCCACCTCGGCCTTCATAGCAACCGACATCTCTACTTGATGTATGCCTGCCCTAGGTTGACCAATAGAAGAAGATGATGATGTGGTCTTGGTGCTCTCCCACTGAATTGTTTGTTCACTAAGATCCTCAAGAAACTGCCACGCTTCCTCACTAGACTTGGATAGAAAGTGACCTTGACAAATGGTTTCTAGCAACTGCTTCGTTGCCGGGTTCAATCCCTCGTATAATGTTTGGCAAAGTTGCCAACTTTCAATCCCATGGTGAGGGCATTGAACGAGTAGGTCTATGAATCTTTCAAAACACTTCCAAAATGGTTCGGAAGGAAGCTGTGAAAATTGTATAATCTCATTACGGATTTTAGCAGTTTTGTGATGAGGATAGAACTTTTTAAGAAAAGCTTTAACAAACTCGTCCCAATTTCTAATTGAATGTGATGCTGTGTTGTATAGCCACTTCTCGGCTAGGTCACATAAGGTGAAAAGAATGACCCTTAGCCTTATAGCGTCATCACTTAATTGGGTCGTTTTCATCATAGCGCAAACGTTTTGGAATTTATTGATAAAGATATATGCATCTTCGGATTCCAAACCATGAAACTTAGGCAGCATATTGATGAAGTGGGGTTTGATCTCAAAATTGTCCTCATTAGCCGGTGGGAGGGAAAGACAAGTAGGAAGGGCGGTGCGGACGGGGTAGAAGAGATCCTGGAGCGCAACTCATGCGGGCGCTTCAACAGGCGGGTGATTCGGGTTATTCGCACCTAACGGAGGTGGAATCATTCCCGTCGGTAAGGTGTTGTTAGGATTGTATCCCGACATACCTTCGGAGGAAGAATGTGATGGTGAAAGTGAAGAAGTGGACAAGATTTCGACTTCGGAGTCGAAAGGTTCGTCGGTCGGTACCAACGAAACACGGACTAATCGGGCGCTAGGGTCCGTAGTCCAACCGGACATACACTAAGAGGGTTAGTGCAGTCGAAAGATGAAAGACAGAATGTGGAGGTAAGAAAACGTCAATGAGAAGAAGTGGGTGCAAAGATTTCTTTAGCGACAAGTTGGAAGTTTTGAAAAGATTTTTTTTTATGTGAGCTTTTGCAAAAATATTTTTGAAAAGACTTGTGACACAAATGCAATTAACCACAAATGCACAATCAGGCCTAGGTCTAGGGTCACCTAGGTCAGCTAGACAGCTCCTAACTGTTCCAAAGGGCTAGAGATAGGACCTCAAACCACCTCTTCACCGTCAGTTGCGGCCAGGTAAGTGTCAAGTAAGTGGGAAGGAACCACACTATGGGCCTAATTAAAAACAACTAGCCTTGACACACTTGCCTAGGCACCGCAAAGACAGGTTAGGATAAACAGCCGATGCCTATACTAGTCCTCTGTCCTATTGAGCGCGACGTCCTTAGGGCTGAGTCTAATATTTTTTAATAGGAGTGGTCAATGCAAATGCATTTAAGTGATTTCTGGGGTCCTGGGAAGGGTGATAAAATCCCCACCCAATCTGAATTGGTCAATAGCCCCTTAAAGTCAGATTAAAATATGCAAAGCGGTAAATCACTTGCAATCAATTTGCTATTTAGCGCAGCGTAAAGAATCCTGCAGAAAATCAATTATTGGAAGGGGGAAGAAGATTTTTAGTGCAAAGAATCCTGCAGAAGATTTGACAGAAGATATATGGGGATTTGCAGAGGGGAGAATGAGGAAACAAACAGTGCAAAAATTGCGGAGAGAAGACCACAGGGAGCCGCGGAATCGCGGTCTTAGGTAGGTATTAGCCGCGGAATCGCGGTCGTGGTGAGGGTTCAGGTCTCCAAATTTTCTCAGCTGCTCTGTACTTTCAATCTCCTCCTGTTTTGATGTACCCTTTTCTGATTTGCCTTCTGTGTTGTTTCAGATCCGTCAATCCTGCAGGGATTCACAAAAGAAACCCTTCAAACAATAAAAGATGATAGAATTTTTATATTTTTGATTTTTTTTTTCAAATTTTTATGGTTTTTTTATATTTTATATTAACCCGAAATAACAAAAAGGAAATTTTACGCCATCCCCGGCAACGGCGCCATTTGATTAAAGATGTTTTGTCGATCAAAAATATTTACCGCAATCAAGAACGACGTTGCATGAAGCTAGCCGGTGAATACGGGTCGGTCCACAGGGATTTTGTAATTTTCCTTAAAGTTCTTACGAGCTAATTCCAAATGGTGTTGGTCTTTTTAATTAAATCTAAAACAAAGTTGTGTTATGCTAGGATTAGAAACATTCTAGGATTAGGTTTAGGTAAAGTTTGGTAAACAAAGATCTTCACCTCTTTTCAATGCCTTAATTTAGATTTGATTTTAGGGGTTATGATAAATTTTAATAGAGCGGATTAGGATGATTGGGAAGATGTTCTTCCTCTAGATCCTTGTCCTTCCTTTATTAACCTTTACCCTAACCTCCAAGGAAAACTCACAACTCCGGTCTTTTATACTACGGATCACCTTACCTCGAGGGTAGAGTGCCGTAGGGAGCGGAAGATGAGAGTATGCATGGAGTCCTAATATTCATTATAGATTGGCAAAGAAAAGAGATGAGAGATCTTCATCTCTCAAACCCTTCCCTATTCCTAACCCCAGCAAGCGAGGAAACTACTCGCTCATTGAGGGAATTAAGAAAGACATAATTTTTGTTTTGTTTTTATTAAAGAGAAGAAACATCTATTGCAAGTTAATAAAATTCTAAACTAAATTAAACTAGGGCAAGTAAAGAATTTATCTAGGGCAGATATAAAAACTAGAACTAGGGCAAGAAAAATACCTACTTACGATTGATGCGCTCCAAATATCAAAGAAAACAGAATTTATTGATAAAAAGGAGGCATGAAAAATACAAGGACTTGGGTTCTAATTATAGGACATAGAAACCCTAGGTTTACAATTGATCCGCATGTCTAAAATTACAAATATGCCCCTAAAAAATCTTTCCAAAGCCGCCACAACATTATGGTAAAAAATTCTCTGAGTGAGGGCTTTATACTGCCGCGGAACCGCGGCAATGGCGGGCTTGGGCCGCGGTTCCGCGGCCCTTTGGTGAGATTGATTGCTTAAATTTTGGGGTTTTGTTTTGGGTCTTTTTGGGATTATGGTTCTTTGGTTCTTTTATCAATTGGACTTCTACATTAGCTCCAGATCCTCAGTGAAAACTTTGCAATGGATTTTTAACCGTATGCTTTGTATTCTTGGACCTTGCGTTGCCTTGTTGATGGTGAACTGTTCTTCGTCTCGGCTTGACTAAGATCCTCCTATTTGTTGGTCAGAAATCCTTCTTTTGTGTCGTCTTTTGTATTTTTCACTGTTTTTACTCCAAGAACCTGTAACCTGTAACATGTAGCAGACATGGGTCAAAAGCACCTGTTTTTATTCTAAAATGCATAAGAATGGGGAATACAAAATGCAATATTATGTTATGAACAAGTATCTATCTGAACATATCACATGATCACATCACAGATAACGCAGCTGAAAACAACATATGAAATATTGGATATACTAGGACGTCCGTGTTTTATTTTGAGCCTGTATAAAACACGGATTCCACGGTCGTTATGAATAGCCAATCCCACACCCCTAGACCCCTACGAGAGCGGCAAGCAACCCTACTAATTCTAGAGTTAGGAGACCCGGACTCGACTCCTCGAGATGTCTCCCACTGGACCCTAGAACCCGGTTACTTGTGCTCCCCGCCTTGGGTCTATCCTAATGCGGAAAAGTAAATAATATACAATGGTGACATCATCCTCAGCCCGGAAGTGCCCCAATAAAAGAATATTATATACAAGTTTTTACATGAATGAAAATGAAAAACACTCATCTCACATAAAAACCCCCGGCTATTCAAACATGACGATCCAATATAACATATCCAGCGACACATAACATCATATGTCATCAACGTAAGTAAATATACGTATCCTAATTGTCGTTGATGTATAGCAATGAAACCGGCGATAATCCACATATTACACTTACGGTCGCAGAAAAAAAAGTGTAAAACTACAACAGTTGGAATCCGCAACCTCCTTAGACATCGCATGCCTAACCAAATGAATTCCTTAGACATCGAATGCCTAACAATTATAAACCCCGCATTTTAGTCTCATTATCGAAAACTCTTTTCAATATCTAGTCGGGCAATTCAACAAGATTCCCGACATCCTGATCGAATGCTCGTCACAAAATTTAGTAGACGGCCGCACCCCCGGATGCCGTCGACGAAGTGCACTAACGGCGGAACACCGCTGCCGCGAGCACCCGAACAGATGCTTTTGGCGACGGGGTTCTCGTACACTCACTTGGTCGGTGCTATAGGGCGTGGCTGTCTATTAAGTTTACCCGGCGAGTATCCGCGTACGCTACGTGATTGCGACAGACTTTTGATCACATCAAAATTCCGTGGCAACCGATCAAATAAGACTAAAGTGCTAGATTTATAAAATTCAAATTAGTTATCTCATAACTACTTGTGGATTCCAAATATTGTATCACATTCCAGATAAATAGACAATGTTAAACTTTCCGATCGAATAATCAAACACCCAAGTTTTCCCAATAGCTCAACACTTGAGGGGAGTTTAAGAACATCCATTTCATGCCACAGTACAAACGGTCCAAAAGTAGAAGGATCAAGCCAACGCCTCACATGTGGCACGCCGTGCTGCCCAAAACCCTAAGGTTCAAAAGGCTGTTCAAGACGGTCATATAATCGAGTTAAGGTTTGTTGTCTTCAAGAGGGTCCATCGCGTTACTTGCACGATTTAGACGTTCTTAAACTACGGAAGAATCCAACACTTGGAAATTTTCCGGCAGGGGAAAAAGTGAGTTATTGATATCCAGTAGAACTTTTTAACACTTTTTAAAAATTACCCGGACAAACTAAACAAAGTTAAATTATCCGATCGAATCAACGAGTCCCCAATACAACCCTAAGAAAATTCAACACTTGAGTGGAATTAAAAAATTCCCAGAAAAAATTGACAAGAAAGGACCTAAGAATAAATATATGAAGTATGAGGGACTAAGTCATAATTTGGGCTGCGGAACCGCCGCCAAACCCTTGGTTTGGCCGCGGTTCCGCGGTTATATAAACGAAACAGTGGTAAGTACTTCACAGTAATTCTTAGTTTTCCCTGCTTAATTTTCTGAGCATTTTTAATTCATAAAAAATCACAGTTTTGAAAATTGTCCAGAGAAGGGTATTCGTCGGGGTTTACGGGTTCGATCGGACTTTAAACTTCGCCTAGACTTCGCGTAAAGCTCTAGCTTGGCTCTGATACCACTGTAGGGTTCCTAGGCACTCTAACAAGGATCTACAAGGCATCTACCATGTAGGGTTCCTAGGCACACTCAAGAGGTTCTACAAGGCATCAACCATGCCCAATTCAAATTTTTATGTACCGAACAACCCTAATCTAGATCGATTACTAGAGGTAAGGCGAAAAAGAAAAGCAAGAAAACTACTTTGCTACAACTGAAAGGGATTACAACCTTTGTAGATCCGGTCCTTCACTTCTAAAGCTCCGTGTTGACGTCCCTGCGCTGCGATCATCGGGATCCCGGACCCTAGCGTTGGTTTCTTCGGAGAAATGTGCGGGCTAGGTCGTTGACTTCGAGGCCGAAGATGATCTACGTCGGGGAGACTCAAACTCAAGATATTCCTTCACTTGGTCAAGAACTTTGTGAAGAGAACACCCTATACTACATGGAAAGTAGTAGAGGATGAAGAAATAGAAAGTGGGCTCACTTTAGAATTGTTTTTCTCACACTTTTTCTCATGGCACCATTGGAGCTAGCAAGCTTTTTGATGGAGCTTGATGAAGAAGAAGAAGAAGAAGAAAGAATAAAGAATGAAATTATCTAAAATGAATAATCAAGTGAAGTCTATCATAATGAAACCATGGTGAGCTAACCTATGTAGAGACTAAACCATAGTTAATTATAAAGGTTTGGTTAATGAATATCTTAAACAAGACAAAATGAGTGGACTTTGTCAAACTTGCATCAAGCTTCATGAAGCTTCAAGCCATGACAAAAGAAGCCACCATTTTGAATAATTAAGATAAACAAAAACATAAATTATAATTAACATGGTGAATGTCACCCACCCACCCATGTTTTCATGTATCATCAATCATGATACAAACTAGTGCACAAACATATATCAAATATACAACTTGTGCACATCAAGTGAGAAAATCAATCTTAAGTGAAGCATTACTAGTTAATGTAAAGTAATATATCAAATATATAATTATACATTAAATCATTAAATCAACACTTGATTTAACGATCCGGTCATATCGCATATAACCGAATAATATCTAGTGTATCAACGTATCGAATCAACACTAGATTCGGTAACCCGGCTATATCTCATATAACCGTCCGATGCTACAAATCGAGAGAATAAAATACAGTATCACATACTGGTATTATTCTCGGTCCCGCACATATGTCATATGCGCTCCTATTTCGTTTCGCTTAAGCCAGGAAACCTCTGTGTAGGACTCTGAAGACTCGTCAATACGCCGGAAGTAGGCGGTGATCATATCAATCACCCATAAGCCGCAAGCGGTCTTCTAAACTTAACGGCCACCCGGGTATTGAGCGATCAGAAGATCAACGAGCAAGCCAGCTCACACTCCTGTGAATCTAATCAGTAAAACTTACCGCACAGTCCGGTCTGTTCGTCTGATATGTCGCCTATCACGCCTAGGGGTGGTAAACGTTAGACCCCAGTAGCTTGATAAGTCATGCCGATATAAGGTCCACAACAAGCGTGAAACTACTGATAACACTTACCAGTAAATCACTGCAACCCTGGCCAGGGATTTCCAGTTATGGCCAGTCGAGCATAGCGCAACATCAACCCCCAATACCGGGAGAGACGAATCCCCTCCTATCGCTCATTGCCTCCATGTGAATCGGGACTGTACCCAAAAACCACCTGTTTGCACGACTCAGTAGAGCCGTGGTAGGGTGGAAATCAAAGCACAGTGGAAGACACACAAGACTTTATGACGATCTCGGGTCAACAGACTAAGCTGTACCAGTGTCACCAGAGAACTTCCATCTGACGTGAGGTATAATACCATCTGGGAGTTCTCGGCGAGTCCTTTCAGTGTACCCATGTAGGGTTTCCTTAACACCTCTATTAGGGTTTTGAAGCATCACACATGCTATAACAATAAAATTTTGAGGTGCTAAGCAAACTATACTATGAATCGAACTAGAATTTATGAAGTAACTATTAATAGTATCAAAGATTAAGACTTAAGTTATACTAAGTGATGAGACTACAACCTTTGTAGACCTCTTTGGAAGACTCCTTGTCTTTGGAAGGGTTCGCTTGATCAACTCCTCGTCCACGACGATCCACCCGAAGCACTTTGCCCTAAGCTTGATGCTTCTTTCGATCTTTGAAAATCTTGAAGCACAACACCATACACAAGATAGCAAAGGTTGTGTAGGATGATGAAGTGGTTGCTATTCTTATTTAATAAATTTTTTATTATTTCTCTAACTCTATTTTAACAATTAAAAGAGAGCTAGAGTACGGAGGAAGAAGATGGCTCTCTCTTTTTCTTTTGGAGTAAATAATGATAAGAATAAAAAAGAAAATGAGAGAGAGAGATATATATCTTATCATAACCATAACTATAGTTAAAATAATATCTAAATATTTTAATTTGGGTTAAAGGCAAAAGAAAAAAGAACCATGGTTGAGTTAAATTCAACCATGGAAATGTGTAGAAATGTGTAGAAGGAATGACTCATAAATCTTTTTCTTTTACCTTTAACTTTAATGAAAATATCCATATATGTATTTATTTATAATACGATTCTTATATTGCCATCCTCTTTATATCATCAACCATGATACATTTCATGTATGTATGTGTGTATGAACATCATCATGTACATATACATGCATGTATCCATAAGAAGAAAAGGATTTAAATAAATAATATAAAAGTCAATATTAAATCAACACTTGATTTAATAAATCGGTCATATCTTATACGACCCGACTAATATTAAATGCACGATTAAAATACAGTATCATATACTTGTATTTAATCGAGCCTCCTCACATATTTCATTTGTGCACCACTTCGTTTCGCCTGAGCCGAGAAACTTCTATGTGGGACTCTAAGACTCGTCAATACGCCAGCGGTAGATGATGATCATATCAAACACCTACAAGCCGTGAGCGGTCAGCTAAACGTAACGGCCACCCGGATATTGAGCGATCAGAATAAGAACAAGCGAACCTGTCAAAACTCCTGTCAATCCATCCGGCAACACTAACCGTAATGTCCGGTCTCTTCGTCAGATATGCTGCATATCGAGTCTAGGGATGGAATCGTCGACCCCAATAACTCAATAAGTCATGCCGGTATATGGTCTATAACAGATCGAGAAACTTACTGATAACACTTATCAGTAATATCTCAGCAGCCCTGGCCAGGGACTTCCCGTTATAGCCAATCGTGCACAGCACAGCATCAACCCCTAAAACCGGAAGAGACGAAACCCCTCCTATCGCTCTCTGCCTCCATATGCCTCGAGACTATACCCAAAATCCACCTGTTTGTACGATTTAGTAGATCCGCAGTAGGGTGGAGATCAAAGTACAGTGGGAGGACACACAAGACTTTATGACGATCTCGGGTCTACAGACTAACCTGTACCAGTGTCACCTGAGAACTGCTATCCGACGTATGATATAATACCATATAGGAGTTCTCGGTGAGTCCGTTCAGTGTACCCAGTCTCACTGAGCACCCGTATACTATCTTCGGTGTCAACACACCAGACGGATATGGGATCATCCATCGCCCATCATATGGAACAAGAATGGTATACGCTAGTCTAAACTGGAATATCGATGCCCTATCTCGATATACCTACGACTAGGAACATTTCAAGGATTTGCTTATAAACTACAGATGTCCCACTAGTATGATCCGCATCATAATCGCAGTAGTCAAGCTAATATCCTTAGGGCTTTATCAACATGCACTAAATGAATATAAACATGATCAAGTGAACATATGATAAAGTAAAACCAGATAGCATACTATCATTTCGAGTAAGGCTGTCCTCTAAATATATATATATATATATATATATATATATATATGAGATTAATGGAGGAAAGAGGCCATAGGAGGGGATTTCCTCCTATGGCATGGAAAAAATACAACCTTCATCATTTTTTCCGACGATCGGCACCCATCATCATCATCGTTATCATCTAAGATGTGCGTACACCAAATTTCATGTGATTCCACAACTTTTTCACCGTTGACTTAGTGGGTTCAAAATTAACGGTTTACCGAAAATAGAACTTTTTACATTGCTAAATCAACGGTGAAAAAGTTGTAGAATCATATGAAATTTGGTGTACCCACATCTTAAATGATGACGATGAAGATGATGGGGGCCGATTGTCGGCAAAATTGATGGAGGGGGTATTTTTTCGACGCCATAGGAGGGAATTCCCTCCTATGGCATCTTTTCTCCATTATTCTCTCTCTCTCTCTCTCTATATATATATATATATATATATATATATATACATATCAGTACATACACTACCTCATAATGGCCTCTAGGGTATACAAATATCCAACAATCTCCCACTTGCACTAAGGCCAGTTATTGCAATATCTCATACCCAACATCTCAAAAAGTCGCTCATGCTGCGGCTGAGCGAGGGCCTTGATGAATGGATCCGCGGCGTTGTTCTTTGTGTCTACTCTCTTAATCTCGATCTCGCGGCGATCAACTATCTCCCGGATCACATGATATCGCCTCAGGATGTGTCTGGAATTCTGATGGGACCTGGGCTCTTTGGCCAACGCCATAGCCCCATTATTGTCACAATACAAAGGTATTGGATCAATAATGGTTGGAACTACTTCTAGCTCCGCGATGAATTTCCTCATCCAGACGGCTTCCTTGGCAGCATTATTTGCAGCAATATATTCAGCTTCCATCGTTGAGTCTGCAACGGTATCCTGTTTGGAACTCTTCCAACTCACCGTCCCTCCATTAAGGGTAAATGCAAACCCTGAGATAGACTTGCTGTCATCCTTGTCACTCTGGAAGCTCGAATCGGTAAAGGCCTCCATTTGGAGATCCCCGTTACCATACACCAAGAACAATTCTTTAGTCCTTCGCAAGTACTTAAGAATGTTCTTCACAGCATCCAGTGATTCTCCCCTGGGTTTGACTGATACCTGCTTACTACACTAAGTGCATAAGCAACATCAGGGCGTGTACATAACATTGCATACATTATCGATCCTACTGCCGAAGCATAGGGGATAATGCTCATGCGAGCTCTCTCTATATCAGACTTTGGGCAATCTTCCTTTGAGAGAGTGACTCTGTGGCAAGCGGGTAAGGCACCCCGCTTGGAGTCTTCCATACTAAATCTCTTTAGGATGGTGTTAATGTACTTGGTTTAGGACAATCCCAATAACCGTTTAGATCTATCCCTATAGATCCGTATACCCAATATGTATGTGGCATCACCCAGGTCCTTCATGGAGAACCTTTGTGATAAGAATGTGACCGACTGTAGCATAGGAATGTCATTTCCTATCAGAAGTATGTCATCTACGTACAATACGAGGAATGCGACATTTCTCCCTACAGTCTTCTTATAAACACAAAGTTCATCTGGATTTTTGATGAAATCAAACTCTTTGATAATATCATCAAAACAGATGTTCCAACTCCGTGATGCCTGCTTTAATCCATAAATGGATTTAAGCAACTTACATGCTTTACCACTGCTCCCACTGTCAATGAAGCCTTCTGGCTAATCCATATAAATGCATTCATCTAAATCACCATTTAGGAATGCAGTTTTAACGTCCATCTGCCAGATTTCATAGTCACAGTGAGCAGCAATAGCAAGTAGGATCCGAATGGATTTATGCATGGCTACCGAAGAGAAAGTCTCGTCATAGTCCAAACCTGGTCTTTGACGAAAAACCTTTCGCTACCAACCTTGCCTTATAGGTCTCTACCTGTCCATCTACACCGATATTTCTTTTAAAGATCCATTTGCAACCCACAGGTTTTTTCCCGAAGGGTACATCTTCCAAAGTCCATACTTTGTTGGTGTACATGGACTCCATTTCGGATCTCATGGCATCCAGCCATTTCACAGAGTCACCACTCGTGATAACCTGATGAAAACTTGCAGGATCATCATCATCCATGATGCAATCTTCTCTATCACCATCAATGAGAAAACCGTAGTATCTCTCTGATGGGATAGAAGTCCTACCAGATCTACGGAGTGGCTGAGGTTCATTAGATTCTGTTATAACTTCAGGTTCAGCCAAGCCGTCATTTGTAACTTGTGTCTCTAGAACCTCTTCTAGATCTACCACATTGTCATTTGTATTATTTGAAAAAATCTCATCTTCTAAAAAGGTGGCATACTGAGAAACAAACACTTTTTGTTCCTCCTTGTGGTAGAAAAGATACACAAACGAATGTTTAGGATATCCTACAAATATACATTTGACTGATCGTGTCTTGAGTTTGTCCGGATTCTGCTTTTTAACAAAAGCCGGACAACCCCAAATCTTAACTCTTTTAAGAGATGGTTTCTTCCCATGCCATATCTTATATGGAATGGTAGACACAGTTTTGGTTGGAACTTTGTTTAACAGAAAAGCTGTTGTTTCCAATGCATGCCCCCAAAACGAGAGAAGTAACTCAGAATCACTCATCATGGATCGTACCATATCTAATAGGGTACGGTTCCTTCGTTATGACACACCGTTGTGCTGTGGCGTGTAAGGTGGAGTGAGCTGAGAGAGAATCCCATTCTCTTTTAGGAAGTCTAAGAACTCAGTACTTAAGTACTCTCTACCTCGATCTGATCGAAGTATCTTGATACTCTTTCTTGTTTGGTTTTCTACTTCATGTTTATACTCCTTGAATTTCTCGAAAGCTTCAGATTTATGCTTTATCAAATACACATGATCAAATCTTGAGAAATCATAAGTAAAAGTTATGAAGTAAGAAAAACCGCCTCTTGCATGTGTAGACATTGGTCCGCATACATCACTATGTATGAGGCCTAGGAGCTCAGTAGCTCTTTCTCCGTGTCCTGTAAACGGGGTTTTGGTCATTTTACCTTTGATACAAGACTGGCAAGTTGCATAAGATTTATACTCAAATGAATTTAAATATCCATCTTTATGAAGCTTGTTTAGTCTTGTTTCATTAATATGACCAAGTCTACAATGACAAAGAAAAGCTTCAATTATATCTAAAAATTTTCTTTTATTTTTGTGTTGTACGTTGAAAACTGTGAGTTGATTAAGGACGTATATCCCGTTATTTAATGTACCACAACCAATCAACTCTTGATTAAGTCTAATGTTCATAACATTGTGTTGCACAGCAAAATGATACACTTCATTGTCTAACAAGGAAACATATATAATATTACAAAGCATACTTGGTACAAAATAACACGGGTTCAAAACCAATATACAACCCGAAGGCAAACCTAGGTGATACTCTCCTACTGAAACTGCATTTACATTGGAACCATTTCCAACTTGGAGAGTATGATCACCTGTCTTCAGAACTCTGCTATTTCTCAATGCCTGCACAGAATTGCAAATATGAGAACCCGAACCGGTATCCGATACCCAGGAAGCAGAGTTAATAGAAAAACAGTTTTCAATTACGTACACACCTGAAGCTGAAGCATCACCATGCTTCTTCTTGAGTGCTAGGTACTCAATACAGTTCCTCTTCCAGTGTCCCGTCTTCTTGCAATAGAAACATTCACCTTTCCCCGATTCCCCAACCATGGACTTTTCTTTTCCCTTCACCTTTTTGACTCCACCCTTAGGTTTGGTGGGTTTCTTCTTCATCTTTCCCTTGGCCTTAGCCTTTGGGTAAGAGGAGGAGGATTGCCCAACACTCATAACGGGAGTCTTCACTGACTTCAGTGTGCTTTCTGCACTCTAACATATTAAGGAGTTCAGGCAGTTCCTTCTCCATGTTGTGCATGTTGAAGTTAACGATGAACTGAGCAAAAGTGGAGGGGAGAGACTGCAGAATAATATCTGTATACTGTTCGTTGTCCATTGTCCACCCAAGGTCCTCAAGCTCTTTTATGAGAGCTATCATTTTCAGAACATAGTCTCCTACTGCTGTGCCAGCGGTCATGCGCATCTGAAACAGTTTCTTAGACGCTTCGTATCGTAATACGCGAGATTGCTCTCCATACAACTCTTTTGTATGGAGAAATATGGCTTTTACGTCCATATTCTCGTGCTGCTTCTGATGTGTGTTATCCATCGATGCAAGCGCGAGGCATTTTGCCGTGGCACAGTCAGCGACCCATGTCTTGCGGATTTCCCTATCCGCAACTGAAGATTTAGGACCTAGCGGGGCAAGGCTGGAGCTGTAAGGACATATGATACTTTATCATAAGTCAAGGCTATGTTCAAATTCCTTAGCCAGTCTTTATAGTTGGTCCCATTCGGCTTGTTTTTATCTAATAAGAGCTTAAGTCCTGTCATGGGTATCTGCCATTAAGAAAGAGAAAAGAATACACTTAGCGAAAGCTCTTGCAATGATCAGATTGGTTATTATCTTGTCTAACTGATGTCTCCCACTGTCTTTTATCAAATTTTCTTTAAAACCATTAAAAAGAAAACTAGCCGTGATTAATTACATTCCTCAACTTCGCTAACCTCTCAGCTAGGCCAGTGCCGATACTTGAGGGAGGTTCCTCGTACTTTCGCACGGACCTAATTAAAGTAAACCTCGTCTTCCCAGAGGCGTAGCCCCGTTTGGCACCTTTCTAGACACCTACCGAGTCAGCTAATTGTAAAGTGCAAAATTCTCCCGGGAGCAACATTTGCTCGCAGTGGGATCGGGATCCTACTATCATATAGAAGGTATACAATCTCAATGTAATTTTCAACTCTTGAAATTCCCGATATTATTTTTACCCCTAGTACTTATGACCTTAACTAAAGTCAACATATCATAAGTACTAGACAAGTTCTTCCCGTCATTTCGTGATTAACGAGACCCACCCATATGACCCTTAACTAAAGTCAACATAATCATATGAATGTCCTAACTAATCTTCATCATATGCAGTGTAGGAAGACATCACTCATCTACTGTACACTGCGCCTTAACTAAAGTCAAAATACGCAGCACGAATACTAAGTACTCTACTTCCTAAAATGACGGAGGTTTGCGGATAGTTTTTAAGAAAACTTTTGACGCTTTGAACTTGATATCGTTGTAGAATCTAATGGGTTTAAAAGAAGTGGCTTAAGCTCCGCATTTTGAAACTTGCTTTTTCATAAAAGGCCGAGCATATTTAAAATCTGATTCCATAACATCTTTTTAGGTTCATTTATCTTTTACATTAATCTCATTAATGTAGTCCCATCATTTAAATCCTAAGCCATTACAGAAAGAAACGAAAATATAACATACACTTATGCCACTCGCATTCGTCACAGTGTCCTGATATGCACCGTTAGGTTACTTAACTAACGGCATAACGGTACGGGGCTAGTGCGGGTGCAAAATATAAGTAACGTCTAGATATCTATCAAAAGATCACATCAGATAATAAAAGCAGCAGAAGCACATATAGGATATCTAGGAGGTCCGTATTTTGTATTTAGCCAGCAATAAAAATACAGATTCCACGGTCACGATGAATAGCCAAGCCCACACCCCTAGACCCCTACGAGAGCGGCAAGCGACCCTACCAATTCTGGAGTTTAGGAAACCCGGTCTCGACTCTTCGAGATGGCCACCTACTGAATCCTAGAACCCGGTCACTTGTGCCCTCCTCCTTGGGTCTATCCTAATGCGGAAGAGTAAATAATATACAACAATGGTGACAACAACCTCAACCCGGAAGTGCCCCAAATAAAAGAATATTACATACAATTTAATTTTACATGAATGAAAAGAAAACTCTCATCTCACATAAAACCCCCCCGGCTATTCATTGCGACAATCCTGCACATCAAATCTCATCGACACATAATATCAAACATCATCAACGTAAGTAAGTATGCATACACCGATCGTCGTTGATGTATAACAACGAAAACCGGTAATACATACTACACTTACGGTCACAAAGAAATAAAATGAAAAAAAAATACAACAATTGGAATCTTTAACTGCCTTTAGACAACACAAACCCGGAATATCACATATACAAGATTTCATGCCTAAAAATGTAAAGCTCGGATTTGGTCTCATTCAAGAAAACACCTTTTCAAACCAAACCGGATAATTCAACAAGATTTTCGTTTATCCCGAGACCGAACTGCTAGATTTACACGCAACAAACAAATTTGTAGATTCCAATTATTGTATCACATACTATTAAACTAGGCGCAGTTAAAACATTCGATCGAACGATTTAAACAACCACAGACTGCTCTGAAAGCTCAACACTTGAGCAGTTTTTAAAAATACCAGAAACAGCAGCAAACACATACGGGCCAAAGAAGAAAATACGACCCATGAGTCACCTACAGCGCCGCGGAACTGCTGCAACATGGCCCTTCTGGCCGCGGTTCCGCGGTCGTACGGACGACTTAGGGCATCGTATTTCTGGTGGGCCCATATATTTCCCTGCTTAATTTTTTACATATTTTTAATTTGAAAAAATCCAGGGTTTAAAAAAATTTCCAGAGAGCACCCCCCGGGTGTCGTTTTTCGTCTGTTTGATGTTTTCAACGTCGTCTAGGTTACTACAAAACTCTAGCTTGGCTCTGATACCACTGTATGGTTTCCTTAACACCTCTATTAGGGTTTTGAAGCATCACACAAGCTATAACAATAAAATTTTGAGGTGCTAAGCAAACTATACTATGAATCGAACTAGAATTTATGAAGTAACTATTAATAGTATCAAAGATTAAAACTTAAGTTATACTAAGTGATGAGACTACAACCTTTGCAGACCTCTTTGGAAGACTCCTTGGCTTTGGAAGGGTTCGCTTGATCAACTCCTCGTCCACGACGATCCACCCGAAGCACTTTGCCCTAAGCTTGACGCTTCCTTCGATCTTTGAAAATCTTGAAGCACAACACCCTACACAAGATAGCAAAGGTTGTGTAGGATGATGAAGTGGTTGCTATTCTTATTTAATACCTTTTCTTTTTATTTCTCTAACTCTATTTTAACAATTAAAAGAGAGCTAGAGTAAGGAGGAAGAAGATGGCTCTCTCTTTTTCTTTTGGAGTAAATAATGATAAGAATAAAAAAGAAAATGAGAGAGAGAGATATATCTTATCATAACCATAACTATAGTTAAAATAATATCTAAATATTTTAATTTGGGTTAAAGGCAAAAGAAAAAAGAACCATGGTTGAGTTAAATTCAACCATGGAAATGTGTAGAAATGTGTAGAAGGAATGACTCATAAATCTTTTTCTTTTACCTTTAACTTTAATGAAAATATCCATATATGTATTTATTTACAATATGATTCTTATATTTCCATCCTCTTTGTATCATCAACAATGATACATTTCATGTATGTATGTGTGTATGCACATCATCATGTACATATACATGCATGTATCCATAAGAAGAAAAGGATTTAAATAAATAATATAAAAGTCAATATTAAATCAACACTTGATTTAATAAATCGGTCATATCTTATACGACCAGACTAATATTAAATGCCCGATTAAAATACAGTATAATATACTTGTATTTAATTGAGCCTCCGCACATATCTCATATGTGCACCACTTCGTTTCGCCTGAGCCGAGAAACATCTATGTGGGACTCTAAGACTCGCCAATACGCCAGCAGCAGATGATGATCATATCAAACACCTACAAGCCGCAAGCGGTCAGCTAAACATAACGGCCATCCGGGTATTCAGCAATCAGAATAAGAACAAGCGAACCTGTCAATCCATCCGGCAACACTAACCGTACAGTCCGGTCTCTTCGTCAGATATGCTGCATATCGAGTCTAGGGATGGAATCGTCGACCCGAATAACTCAATAAGTCATGCCGGTATATGGTCTATAACAGATCGAGAAACTTACTGATAACACTTATCAGTAATATCTCAGCAGCCCTGGCCAGGGACTTCCCGTTATAGGCAATCGTGCACAGCACAGCATCAACCCCCAATACCGGGAGAGACGAAACCCCTCCTATCGCTCACTGCATCCATATGCCTCGAGACTATACCCAAAATCCACCTGTTTGTATGATTCAGTAGAGCCGCAGTAGGGTGGAGATCAAAGTACAGTGGGAGGACACACAAGACTTTATGACGATCTCGGGTCTACAGACTAACCTGTACCAGTGTCACCTGAGAACTGCTATCCGACGTATGATATAATACCATATAGGAGTTCTCGGTGAGTCCGTTCAGTGTACCCAGTCTTACTGAGCACCCGTATACTATCTTCGGTGTCAACACACCAGATGGATATGGGATCATCCATCGTCCATCATATGGAACAAGAATGGTATACGCTAGTCTAAACTAGAATATCGATGCCTTATATCGATATACCCACGACTAGGAACATTTCAAGGATATGCTTATAAACTACAGATGTCCCACTAGTATGATCCGCATCATAATCGCAGTAGTCAAGCTAATATCCTTAGGGCTTTATCAACATGCACTAAATGAATATAAACATGATCAAGTGAACATATGATAAAGTAAAACCACATATCATACTATCATGTTGAGTAAGACTGTCCTCTGAATATATATATATATATATATACACATATCAGTACATACACTATCTCATAATGGCCTCTAGGGCATACATATATCCAACAACCCAGTCACCACTGAGCACCCGCATACCGTCTCTGATGTCAAACACCAATGGATATGGGATCATCCATCGCCCATCACATGGGTTGAGAAGATATACGCTAGTCTACTCTGGAATATCGATGCCCCATCTCGATATTCCCACGACTAGGAACATTGAAGGATGTACTCATGGACTACCCAGGCCCCACTAGTATGATCTACATCATAGTCCTGCAAGTCGAGTATACAACCTAAGGGCTTTATCAACATGTAACAGAGAGACAGAAAGTATACATGTTAAGATAAAGAGCAACCAGATAGCGTACTATCATGTCGAGCAAGAAAGTCCTACCTATATATGTCCCAGCATCCACTACAATATACATCTCATGTACAGTTATGGCCTCTAGGGCATATATATAACTGACACTTTTAGAGTTACCAAATTTTTTTCTTGGCTTTAAACATTTAGTTTAATGTTTTTGGTTGAAATTGTGATCATGGAATTTTGGCTAATTCTTAGTGGCTAGACAATTTCGAAGCTGGGAAATTTCGTGGGCAACTGTGAGGGATGGGCTTTGGTGAGGTGTCCCTTTGGCATTAATGGGTTTTGGATTGTTAAAGATATTTTGTGTTGATATTTTGGTGAGAGTATATTGTGGGTGGCTGTGGATTTCTTTGGTTGTGTTTTTTCATATGTTTCTTTAATTAAGATACACTCACCACTTGGATGACTTACACTCACCACTACACCAACACACAAATCCACAGAGAGAAATTTTCATGGCCGAGCCCATTTCCAGCAAGCTTTTTTCAAAGCCAAAATTCTATGCTTAATTCTTCATCTCACATGGCAACTTCATTTACTTCCACCCAAATCCTTAGGTGCTTTGAGACAAATTATTCACCCACTATCTCTACATCATCTTGGGTATCTAGGCTAGCAGACTGGATGCCTGAGTTTCTTCAGTTTGAAGCGGGAGCCCATATTAAGAATCCTCGAGGTGGATCGTCTTCGACGAGGGAGACCGGAGAGCGAGCTTGTTCGGGGGCAGCCGAGAGGAGCTTTGGAAGAGATTGAAGACCGAAGGACATGGATCGATCGGTATAATCTCTTATCACTTTACAGTCTTCCTAGTAAACGGTTAATGGCACGATCCGGTTAATTGGTTGTGGTAGCGCCAAGTTTTACAAATTTTTGTTCCGCATTTGGCCACGGATTGATGGCCGGGGCGCTGCCGTAACCCAACAATATATAATAATCATTTCTTATGTTTTGCACCCGCGCTAGTCCAGCCCCCGCTCTGCCGTTAGTTAAGTAATCTAACGGTCCATGACAGGGCCCCATGGCGAATGCGGATGTCATAAGCGTACGTTCTATTTTCATTACATTTTCTGTGATGTTTAAGAAACATTAAATGATGGGACTTCATTAATGAGATTAATGAAAAGAAAAGAAACCTAAAGATGTTGTAGAATCAAAAGTTTTTTAAAAGGTAGCTCTAGTTCTTGCTTTGCAAAGTGGTATTCCTTGATGGATATCCAGCACCTCATTCGATGAGGAAAGAGCTGAGATCCTTTCACCGGGAGTGACCTCTTTAGCAAAACTAGCAAATGCTACAACCCACATGGTTTTGTTTTTATAGCTTGTCTAGTTCTTGCTTTGCATAGTGGTATTCCTTGATGAATATCCAGCACCTCATTCAATGAGGAAAGAGCCGAGATCCCCTCACCGGGAGTGACCTCTTTAGCGAAACTAGCAAAAGCTACAAAAAACACTCCTTTTAAAATCACTAGATTCTACAACGATATCAAGTTCATTACGTTAAACATTTTCTTAAAAACCAGCCGTAGCCCTTCGTCATTTCAGATAAGTACTATTTAGTATTCGTGCTACGTTTGTTGGCCATAGCCAAGGCGTAGTGTGCGGTAGCTGATTAGTGCTTATCTGCAGCATGTGATGCGATTAGATTAGGGTAGTCGTACGGCTTTGTTGACCATAGCCAAGGGTCGTACGAGTGGGTTTAATTCAATCAAGAAGTGACGGGTTGAACTTAGCTAGCGCTTTTGATTTGTTGACCAAAGCCAAGGTCATAAGTTGCTAGGGGTAAAAACAATTATTGGGAATTTTAAGTATTGAATTTTGCAATGAGATTGCGTACCTTCTATATGATAGTTGGATCCTGATACCCACTGCGAGTAAGAGTTACTCCTGCGAGCGTTTTCCACTTTATAATTAGCCAATCCATTATGTGTCTAAGAAAGGTGTTAACGGGGTGATGCCCCTACGGAAATGAGGTTATTTAATTAGTTCCATGCAAAAGTATGGGGAGACTCCCTCGGAGTACCAATACCTGCCTGGCCGAACGATTGGCGAACTTGTAGGGTGTAATTAATCCTGGCTAATCTTACCTTTTAGGGTTTGAAGGAAGATTTAATAAAAACTGTGGGAGCCATCCTAATTAGATAAAATAATAACCAATCTAATCTTACAAAGAGCGCATGCAAAGTGATTATCCTTCTCTCTCTCCTGATAGCGACCAATGACACGGCTTAATCAAGATAATAATATGGATGTATTGATCGAACCCACTTATTATACTGTGCTAGGTTCCACTCTATCTTATGACTGTCATAAGTCTGAGCAAGGAATAGGGGAATATCCGGATTCCCACGCCACCCAAACGAAGAATAAGCATCTTGATGCATCGTCTTCGGGTGTGTTCGTTACCGAGAACTGTTTCTCAGTTTACTCTACGTCTTGGGTATTGGATACCTGATCAGGATCCCACATATGTAATTTGTTACATGGGCTAAAGATAGGTAGAGAACTGGGAAAGGGTGATAAATCTCTAGTAGTAAGGAATGGTGCAATTGTTGCAGGCAAAGCAGTTGGCGAATATCATTTTGTATTACCAAGTGGTAATACAATAATTCTGAGCAACTGTTATTTCGTACCAAAAATGTTGTGAATGTTTTCCTAAATCAATTGTTGATTGGGTATGGTACGTTGTATAACGTTATATACGTTCTAAATCACAAAACAGATCTAAGTATACAGAACACACACAAGAGGAACAGTTCAGAAATGAACGAAGACTTCTTGTGGCATTGTAGACTAGGTCATATCAATGTGACAAAACTGGCTAAGTTGCATAAGGACACATATTTGAATCCGTTCGAATTTACATCATATGAAACTTGCGAGTCATGTCTCAAAGGTAAGATGACCAAAACTCCGTTAAGTGGACATAAGAGCAACTGAACTCTTGGGACAGATACATAGTGATGTATGCTGTCCTATGTCTATACATGCCAGGAATGGTTCCTCATACTTTATTACATTCACCGTTGATCTCTCAAGATACGGACATGTGTTCCTGTTGAAACACAAATCTGAATCTTTTGAGAAATTCAAGGAATATAAGTACGAAGTTGAGAACCAAACGGGTAAAAGTATTAAAATCCTTCGATCTGATTGGGGAGGGGAATACTTGAGCACAGAATTTCGTGATTATTTAAAAGAGAATGGAAGTCTTTCTCAGCTTACTTGACACGACCCGAAATGGCACATGACTGGAACTTGAATCATGTGAAGTCTATAGGACCCCACCTAATTGAAGTAAGCCAAACGCCCAGAAATCTAAATCTTTTAGGGAAAATAGTGGAGGTGAAATTTTGAAATAAGGTTTAACGAAATCAGGTTCCTTCTTTAAATACATAAGTAATGATATATGAAAACACAGTCTTTGTATCTAACTTGAAAACATTTTCGTTATTGAAAATTTGGACAGCACCTCCTTCGTATATTTTAACCCGAAAACGGAACAAGCAATATAATAAAAGGCATCCCCAAGCGGGAGCTAGCTCTTTGCCAAAAGGCGGAACAACCACGCAAGATAAAATGAATATACAACGCTGAAGGGCTTGGATCAAGACTCAGAAGGAAAGTAAAAAACTCAACATCATCAAGGAAGCCAGAAAATCATAATAATACATGCGCGCGGCTTTAAGGTCGAAAGAATAACAACTGTGGTTTTCTAAGTCTACTAAATATACAAGTCTGGTTGATGGAGCTTACTAGATACAACTGAAATAAATAAAAGTACAACGGTGGTCAATATGCAAATGAACCCACCCACCGAAGCAATCACCCGGAAGAAAGTGAAGTGCCAGCAAGCCGCTACGGAACCTGTACGGCAAAACCTGCAAGAAACTGTGGCACAACGGGGGTGAGTTTCCAACTCGTGAGTAGAAGACATCACCGAGCATAAATCGAAAGTATGACTATCTCCTAGGTCATACGTTAATGTCCTCATAATATACCCTGAAATATCTAATAGTGGCAAGGGTAATCATCTAAACATAAGTGTAATACCAAGCTCGTGTCAGTACCTCAGGTAGCAACATGTCACATATATGATGTACGAATGCATTAAGAATGAAAGCAGAATACATCTTGTACGAGAAAACTATTTTCTTATCTCAGTAAGATTTAGAGTAAAAACCGAAGTATCATCAATTAAATCGACAGAAAAGTCCGTGTCAAACATTGACACAATATCTTCAATATCTCGGGCTCCGTCAGTCCGGATCGGCCCATATCATCAAATCTCATGACTACGGTCGGTCTCCTCCGGATGACTGCCGAACCAAACATCACCGGTCGGTAGTGCTCCCCTGCCAGGCTTAATGCCTTTCTATACGATCCTCTTGCCCCGGGGTACCGCACCGGGTCCACCATATACCCATAGACGGTGCACCCCCTCCTTGAATCGGGTATGTGATACAGCGCAAGAACCGAGAAAACTCATGGTGGACACCACACACAACATATCATGAGAAAACCGAAAATTTCTATTTTTAAAAATGATAATGAGTTTATAAAATCCTTGCGGTTTCTCCAAATCAAGAAATCTCATGGAAAATCCGAAATCCAAAAATCGAGAGTCAATAAATAGTGAATTACCGGCATAAAGCCCCATAAAATTGCATGACAAATGAATATACACATGCATGGGTATCTAAGTAAAGAATGCAATATCTAAACTAGCATAGTAATGATATATTGGAACTATCAGCTAGCAAGTTATATCAATGAAGTAATATTCTCTAAAGTGTACGTGACATGGCAATTACCGATGATGATGTGTGTGAGCCGGCAAGCAAGTGTTCATGGACATACGCATCATCAGTAATGGTGCTGGTGTCCTAACAAACAAGATCATAATAGTTAAAGAAACACATGTATAAACATGCAATGCAATGAGAATATGAATATAATGGAGAATGAATAGTAAACGCAACATTGAAGAATATACATTTCTATATACGAGTCATACAGTTTTGGCATTTGAAATAGCACGAATCGTGGTTTTTAGAAAATAGGGGCTACGGTGTTTTTAAGAAAATGTACGTCCTTTGAAAAATCCATAATATCCTTCGTGTTGTCTTTTGAAAATACTCACGATTCGTTAGTTTTTGAAAATAGGTATGACTCGAGCCTGGTCTAATATCTTCCTAATCAATTAAAAAACTAAACTAAGGAACTAGTCAAAAGGGTAAGAAATCCACCTAAATTCCGAGTCGATATACCTAGTAGTCGGCGATCCAGCCTCATAAAGTCACGTACTATATAATACATAGTACGGCATCCTCGAGTCAAGAGTGCGGATCAATCATCATATCTATACCTTGTACGGTAAAATCCATCGTACGACATCCCAAAATCGAGGATACGGTTCAACTATCATATATGCATCATCATTCATATGCCATCATCATTGAACGATATCATGATAAGGAGTACTGTTCTAAAATCTCGTACATTCCAATATCATCAACACATATTATCGTATCTATGAATACATATCGCCCAACGACCCACTGTAATATCATGTTTATATCATATCATAACTCGAACATATATCCAACCTTACGGCATCATGCCCGATCATATCGACTCATCTCCAAGTATCATATACCATCCTCATCTCATGTCTGTCTGTCTGTATGTATGTATGTATGTATGTATATATATATATATATAACCTACACTCATACATGAATACACACATACACACATACACACACAAAAACAAGTGTGCGTGCGTGCGTGTGTGTGTGACTACATGTAACCTGTGATTCGCCTCCAAGTAATCATCATCTGGATAGGTCTTGCTAAATCAACCTAATCTAACCTAAGGTCTTCTAAATACCCTACTCACCATGTATCCAATGTCACATCCAAAACCCATAATAATAATACGGTAATAACCCTATTCTACATTTATGGAGTGCTATACGCCATCCACCCGACTTCCCCCGTAGATATACATCTACTCACCTTGATCCTCGCTTGCCGAAGTCAAAGATGCCACGTTCTTCCTTGTTGTTCGATGTCCACGTGAGGGTGCCTACATATCACAAAATATATCGTATCGCATTAAAATCCGATTCAAAAACTGACACGACACGTGAAATGCTCATAGGTTAGAACCTATAGCCTACGAATGCAAAAGCAATCGTAGAATCCTCGTCGTTGACATAAAAACGTCCAACGACCACATCCATAATTAAATGCCAATATCCATGTTTTAGAAATCGGAAACCATTGCTATTATTAAATCAAACGCTCTCAGATTTTTCCTCAGGTAATCTGGAAGAAAACAAAAAATACAGTGGCTAAGTTATGAGGAGTGTGAGCTATAGGCGAAAACCAACCTCAACGGCCAAAATCTGGCCGGCCAATATGCTGCAGTAACCGCCCCCGCCGGCCCAAGTTTTGAAGTTTGGTCTCGTCTTCCCATGGTGGTTTCCTATTGGTCTAACTAGGTTAATGTATATGTTTGGTTTTTTTTATAAAGGTCCCGGGTTGCTCTAGATTCACTGTAGACCTCAAAAATATCACAAAACCGACACAGAATGTTTCTAAAGTCCAAGTCTTGGTGTTTCAAAATTCACTTTGTCCAGGATTTTTAACGCTAGATGGGTTGTAGTCACTAATTACACTTAATATCACCATCACAACTCATTGAAATCCTCAAATCCTCATCTTGGAATTTTCCGACATCGCTAATCAACTCAAGGCTAACTCTAAACTATACTAGGATGAAAGGAAAACTATAAACTTAACTAAGGGTGTAGGATTTACCTTATTTGGCAACTCAAGAATTTTCTTGAGTTTCTCAAAGTCTTCAAAATTGCAACTTGCTTGGTCCAAGGTGTTTCTAAGGGGCTTGGGATCATTTTTTGTGAAGGAAATGTAGTGTTTTGAAGTGGTTTTGAGGGTGGCATGGGGAGGTAGAGGAGGTGAGGAAGTGGAGAAGGAGAAGGAGAAGAAGGATGATGAATGAAGTGAAGAGAACAATGAGCCATAGTCAATGAAGACCTCTCACCCTCTCTCTCTCTCTCATGAGCCATACCTCCATGTCCCCTCCTTGTAAGTCTACGGTAGCGTCCTGTCCGTCAATCCGAGGCCAAATACGGAAACAAAGACTTTTTAGGAAACCGGCGCTATCGTAGTCTTTCACCCGGATCGAACCATTAACGCTAAACTAGCTAGCTACTAAGAAGTGAGAGTGGCTATACCGATCGATCCGTGTCCTTCGGTCTTTGGCCACCATCCCAAGCTCCTCGCGGCATCTCCGATCTCCGGTCATCTCGTCGGAAGGGCACCACTTCAATGAGTCTTTTTACGGGCTCCCGCTTCATCCGAAGCAACTTGAACATGATGTTCGCTAGCCGACATGTCCAAGGCGATGTAGAGAATGTGTGTGATAACTTTGTCTCAAGCATCCATCGATTCTCAACACATAAGAGTGTATGGATGGAGGTTAAGGATGATGCCATGGTGGAAGTAATGAGCTAGAGGAAGAAGAAGAAGAAGGGCTTTTCTTTTCTTGTGTGAGATGAAAAAATGAGAGAGGCTTAGAATGATAATCACAAGAGCTAACCCATGTACATGGCTGCCCTCTCTCTCTCCATCTTTCATTTCACACCGTTAATCAATCAAAATGGTGAGATTTGCATAAATAAAAAGACCATTAGTCATCACCCATGCACATGTCACAATTAATGCACCTCATCATGAATTAAGCTCATAATTTCCACCAAAATAAACATTAACCCAAATGTTTAATCCAACAAAAAGATACGGCATCAACTAAAGTAAACTTGTGACGGATCACAAGAATACCCCTCACCTGTATATACTTACCTGCATCCGCATTCCGATTGAATGCGAATGCAATGAGACTAAAGTAATCCAATAAATCTAATACTAGGATCCGGCTTAAACCAAAGCCCACTAGTATGATCCGTCCGATCATGATCCGTGCACAAGTGCACGTATATGATCGAACCCTGCCATAATACAATACGGCCTCTACAACGTTTCGCCCGAAACTTGGGAAACTATCTGTGGGGGACTCTAAAGACTCGTCAATACGCGGGCAGTGGGTTTAACCACAAGTACGTCGTGGTACTAGCTGTACGTAACGGCAACCCATGTATCGACTAAAAGGGAGGCTGATGAGCGAACTCATCCTGAAACCCTACTGAGCCTGTCAGTGACATTATCCGTACAGTCCGGTCCATTCGTCTATGAGTATCGCATATCGGGCCTAGAGGGCTGGTTAACGTCAGACCCCCAAAAGCGGTAGAAGTCATGTCAGAGTGTAGCCCAGAACACCCTGAGATACTACTGGAATACCTACCAGTAAATCTCCTGCCTTGGCCAAGGAATTCGTGTAATGGCTCTCTTAGACACAGCGCGATCTCACCCCCAATACCGGGAGAGACGAAAACCCTGCCGATCCGCTCACTGCTTCTATGTGGCTCGGGACTGTACCCAACTAAAACATGTTTGCACGACTCCTTTGAGCCACCATCCCAAGCTCCTCGCGGCATCTCCGATCTCCGGTCTTCTCGTCGGAAGGGCACCACATCAATGAGTCTTTTTACGGGCTCCCGCTTCATCCGAAGCAACTTGAACATGAAGTTCGCTAGCCGACATGTACAAGGCGATGTAGAGAATGTGTGTGATAACTTTGTCTCAAGCATCCATCGATTCTCAACACATGAGAGTGTATGGATGGAGGTTAAGGATGATGCCATGGTGGAAGTAGTGAGCTAGAGGAAGAAGAAGAAGAAGGGCTTTTCTTTTCTTGTGTGAGATGAAAAAATGAGAGAGGCTTAGAATGATAATCACAAGAGCTAACCCATGTACATGGCTGCCCTCTCTCTCTCCATCTTTCATTTCACACCCTTAATCAATCAAAATGGTGTGATTTGCATAAATAAAAAGACCATGAGTCATCACCCATGCACATGTCACAATTAATGCACCTCATCATGAATTAAGCTCATAATTTCCACCAAAATAAACATTAACCCAAATGTTTAATCCAACAAAAAGATACGGCATCAACTAAAGTAAACTTGTGACGGATCACAAGAATACCCCTCACCTGTATATACATACCTGCATCCGCATTCCGATTGAATGCGAATGCAATGAGACTAAAGTAATCCAATAAATCTAATACTAGGATCCGGCTTAAACCAAAGCCCACTAGTATGATCCGTCCGATCATGATCCGTGCACAAGTGCACTTATATGATCGAACCCTGCCATAATACAATACGGCCTCTATAACGTTTCGCCCGAAACTTGGGAACTATCTGTGGGGGACTCTAATGACTCGTCAATACGCCGACAGTGGGTTTAACCACAAGCACATCAGTGGTACTAGCTGTACGTAACGGCAACCCATGTATCGACTAAAAGGGAGGCTGATGAGCGAACTCATCCTGAAACCCTACTGAGCCTGTTAGTGACAATATCCGTACAGTCCGGTCCGTTCGTCTATGAGTATCGCATATCGGGCCTAGAGGGCTGGTTAACGTCAGACCCCCAAAAGCGGTATAAGTCATGTCAGAGTGTAGCCCAGAACACCCTGAGATACTACTGGAATACCTACCAGTAAATCTCCTGCCTTGGCCAAGGACTTCGTGTAATGGCTCTCCTAGACACAGCGCGATCTCACCCCCAATACCGGGAGAGACGAAACCCCTGCCGATCCGCTCACTGCTTCTCTGTGGCTCGGGACTGTACCCAACTAAAACCTGTTTGCACGACTCCTTTGAGCCGTGGTAGGGTAGTAATCAAAGCACAGTGGGAACTCACACGAGACAAATGACGATCTCATGTCGATAGACTAACCTGTATACATGTCACCAGGGAACTGCTATCTGACGCTTGGTATAAAACCAACTGGCATGTTCCCGGCGAGTCCTATCCGGTGTACTCATAACCCAATGATCACCTGTATACGTCTTAGGTGAACCAACTGACACCAATGGCTTGTGAGACCAGCCACCGTCCCTTGTCGGGGTCTCGATCGTATACACTAGTCTACTCATGGAGTATCGATGCCCAGCCTCGAAACTCCCACGACTAGGGACGCTTTAAGGATGTGCTTATAGACCCCAGCTCCCACGTATATGATCTCCATCATACTGCTGGCAGTCAAGCAAGAATCCTAAGGGCTCTATCAATGTGTAATAGTGATCTGTAATATCACCTAAAGCATGTAGACGATGATAAAGACAAACCAGATAGCATACTATCATCTTGAGTAAGACTGTCTTACCGGTATAGGTCCTCCCTCAATCATCGCAATCACGTGCTTGCGATCTAATAATTGACTTTGAGGGCACTATATCTAACAATCTCCCACTTGCACTCAAGGCTAATTATTGCGATGTCGCATACTCACAGCCCGTCTGATACCGAACACCCAACTCCTCTTCTGATCAGTTTCACAAAGCTTGTTTGTGAAAGTATTGCGTTCGAGAAATAGCCTCAGTGAGTGGATCCTCCCTGATGTTTCTTTCTATGTCTCTCTTAATCTCAAGTTCGCAGAGAAAGCCATCTCCCGAATTGAGCAATACCTTTCTTATAATATGTCTGGGTATCTGATGGGACCTAGTTCATAAAAGAACTCCAAATCCAGCAAACTTCTTAGACTGTATCATCAACTGAACTTAATTAGTATCCTGCGTCATGCCTCCCTCAGTATCTGCTTGGACCACCTGTCCAAACTGCTGTCCCTCATCAGAGGGAAAACTATAACTCTGACAGTCACTTTGTCATCCATGTCACCTTGGAAGCCTGGAATGATAACTGTCTTCCGAAGGAGGATGCTGTTATCATATCCCTAGAACATCCACTTATGTTCTAAAACTGCTTCCGAATGTTTCTCCGGGATTGGATTAATATAAGCTTATTGCATCTTGTGCAAAAAACAACATCTGGTGTGGTACTTGACATCTCATGATTGACTCAATTGCCTAAGCAAGTGATATGCCAATCATGCACATCCCTCTCCCCTTTAGTCTGTAAGACACCTTTAGAGAGGGAGACTCCATCACGTGTATGTACACCACCATGCCAGGAGTCGTCCATTCTAAATACCTTTAGAATACTGTCTAAGTACCCAGATTGTTACACTTCCCAAAATCTATATCTAAGACCATAGATTTAGTAACCAGAATGTCTGATATAAATCCAAATCCTATGAGGAGAAACCACTGTGTGACAACTACATTATAACCGATCGTAGTATAGGAATATCACTTCCTACTCTGTGTATGTCATCCAAATACCATGACATTACACCCTACTACTTTCTTAACAGATCCATCCCTTATTCTGATGAAGTCAAAGCCCATGACTATCACATCAAAAATAGATGATCTATCTCCGCTATATCTGCTTTAGTCTATAAATAGACATAAGCTACTTGTCCACTATGTTTCCGCTGCTCCCATTGACTACAACAACCCTTTGGCAGAGTCATTTACACGTGCACTTCTAAAGCTAGTTTAGAACGACGCTATACTCATCCTCCTGCCGGGTCTCATAGCATGGAATAACAGTAGTGTCAAGTCTGGGTAAACAAGAACCTCCCTGTCACCGTCCTTGAGGCTACCGGAGTACATCTCGGGTGCCTGAGGTTACCTACCATATCTGTGGAGTGGATAATGGAATGTCAAACCCGATTGAATCTTTAGGTCCTATTAAATTTTCAGTAATCGTTTGCGGTTCTGGAATCATTTCCAGTTCTACCATACTCCCACTACTGTTTTATGAAAAAATCCATTTTACTAAAACTGTGGTGAGTCAAGAACAATATGACTATTAATCTTCCAGATGGTAGAAAGTCACCCCTCGTCATAGCCTGGGATAACCCACAAACTACCATAATAGAAACGTGCTTTGAGTTATCTAGAGTCTGGTTTTAAGCATAAGCCGGACAACTCCATATACCTTAATCGTTAAGATATGATCCATTCTATATACAATATAGAAACATAGGCACTGATTTAATTGGAACCAGATTCAAATCATGCAGCTGTCTCCAGTGCATGTCAACTAAATGGAGAGAGTTAGATTAACATTACTCAACTTAGGAGTGCATCCAATTATGAGTAACCTGAAAGAGAAGCAAGTTCTCAAAACCATTACTATCATTCGAATACCAAACACAAGTACCTACATCTTCGATCACCTTGAAGAATCCCGATACTTGCGACACCTGGTTCTCTACTTTATTCTTATACCTATAACTTATCAAAATTTAGACCTTGTATTTCTACGAAACACTTGTCTAAAAACTAAAGAAGTCACAAGTAAACAGAATGTAGTACGAGGACCATCCCCTCTGTCTTAATGGACACTGGACGATATACAATGCTTTGTATAAGTCCCCTGAGTTAAATAACTCAAACTCTGTGCATCGTAGGTTGAAAACTGTTCTATGGTTATGAAGAATTACATCGCTGTTGAATGCTCCTTACCTAACTATCAACTGATATAGGTAAATGTCATGGAAATAATTTCAAAAAGTTATATCTCACTTTATAAAAATAAACGTACAGATATATCAATTTGAAACTGGTGCACAACAACGGATATTCATAACCAACATTTGCCATCCGGCAAAAATCCAGGAGATTTCCTCAAATATCACCAATTACAACGAATTCCGCTATACTGAGGATAATCACCTAATTCCCAATAACTTACTCCCACTCATCATCTGTAAAACCATACAGATGTGAGAATCATATCTGGTAAATACATACCCTGGAGCAAGGACTAATTGGAAAAACAGTTTTCTATTAACAATACACAGTGAAACTGAAACATGAAAATGTTTCGTAGGGGTATCCTGGTATTCCTAGTAATGCCTCTTCCATTATCCAGATTCATGGCTATAACTGTATATTTCTTTGCCATCTCTCCAAATCCTATTATTTGTCTTTAGTCTTTACCTTCTGTACACCACCTTTTGGCTAAATGCTTTTCTTGTTTCCCTACTGTTCGGCGCCGGCCTATGGTTTGGAAGAAGACTATCCAATAAGCGTAATAGGTATACTGTTCTAATCCTAGGAGCACTCGCAACGCGAGAGAAGGTAAAGATAAAAGACAACTGAATAAACCTTATTCTATTTCTCCTGAACCAGAATCCATCCCCGAACTGGAACAAGTTCCTTCGAGTTCGTATATTACCATATGATGGATTATCCTAATAACTGTGGATCTTCGTAGTGATACAGGGTGTTCTGGAGAAATACAAAGGTGAAGTAGGAGTGGCGATGAAATACTTGGTTTGGTCATGAATAGCAGTCGCAATTTACTTTGCCCTCTTTCTAATCCCTTTATTTGTCTTTACTTATTACCTTCTGTACACCTCACTTAGGATAATCGGTTTTCTTCATTCCCTACCTTTCGGCACCTGCCTATGGTTTGGATGAAGACTATCCAATTAGCGTAATAGGTGTACCCTCTCCTAATCGTAGGAGCCCTCATAACCTGAGAGAAGGTAAAAGGAAAAGACAACTGAATAGTCCTATTCAATCTCTCCAGAACCAGAATCCATCCTCGAATCTGGAACAAGTTCCTTCGAGTTCGTATATAACCATACGATGGATTTATCCAATGGAAGTGGATATTCGCAGTGATACGAGGTGTTCTGGAGAAATGCAAAGTGTAAAAGAAGGGGTGGCAATGATGTATGCAACTCAGACAATCCAAAAGCCAGTGTTTTAAGAAAGTTCGGTTAACTTGGTCACTGAGTCATAGTCTAGGGTCGGGTCATGGTCGCTGCCAAAGAGAGAGAGAATAGAAACACTCTGCGTGCAATCTAACCTGGATCAGAATGGTTATCAATTTGTCTAATCAGGAAATCTCCCACTGTATCCTCAAATTCTCCTCCAAACCTGAAAGAAAAATTAGTCGGGATCACCCGAGGAGTAAACCAACTCATCAGTGGGTATCGGGATCCAACTATCATTGCATGATAACCTGATGGAATCCACTCACGTCATCACACTCCAGAAGGTATGCGCATGCCTGGCAAGTTTCCTGTATGTTTGAAACTCCCGATGTGATTTTTACCCCATGCTCTTATGACTTTGACGAAGGTCAACAAATCATAAGTCACATGTCAAGTTCTACCCGTCATTGTCCAGGTTAATTTGAACCCACCCGTACAAGCCCTTGACGAAGGTCAACAAGGTTGTACGACTGTCCCAAACCAAAGCATCTATCTATGCAACAGAAATGTAACAAGCAGGTACCATACACTATGCCTTGACGAAGGTCAACAAACATAGCATGAATACTAAGTGCTACCCATCTGAAATGACGGAGGGCTACGAATGGTTTTTGGCGAAAAACCTTTAAGGTAATGAACTTGATATCGTTGAAGGAATCGAATAGCTTTTTACAAATATATAGTGGCGAAAACCTTTGCTAAAGAGGTCACTCCCGGTGAAGGGATCTCGGTTCTTTCCCCGTAGAATGAGGTGCAGGATATTCCAAACCGAATACCATGATGCAAAGTAAAAAGTAATCGACTATAGTGCAGTTATTACCCTGACGCAAACTTTTGCCCAAAGGGTCACTCCCGGTGAAGGGATCTCGACCCTTGCCTCATCGACTGATATGCAGGATATTCCAACTGAATACCGCTATGCAAAACAAAAGAGAACATCCTTATAATAACAGCTTTTTAAAATTTGTTCCAACAATATCGAATAGGTCTGTTTTCCTTGCATTGATCCGAATCAATGCAGTCCCATCAATTAATCACACCAGAAAAGAACGAAAATAAAATGTATGTATATGCCATCCGCATTCGCCACTGGGTCTTGTCATCACCCGTTAGGTTACTTAACTAACGACAGAGCGGGGACTGGACTAGCGCGGGTGTAAAACATATACAACATCTACTAGTATATATATCAATATATAATAATCGCTCCAGGCATGATAAAATGCAACATCACAGAAATGTAATAAGCATCACAGAACAATACAAATAAACTGGAAGCCCCGAGTTTCACAGAGCCGAAACTGAAACCCGACGTTCCCCTGGTCGTGTGGATAGCCTGTGCAATGAAAACCTAGACCCCTACTGGCGCGGCAAGTTACCCGCCAAAAACAGAAGAGAGGCAGCCCCCTTCAGCAAAGTGAATGGACCACCCAACACTTCACGGAATCCGGTAACTTGAGCACCCCACCTTGGGTCAACCTGTACCCCCTACGAGTGCGGAGAATAGCCCGCCAATTCCAGAGTGAAGCCCCCTCCATCTCAAAGCCATGAGATGCGGGCCCGTTGCCCTCTAGAACTCGGCTATCCGTGCACTTCACCGCGTGGTAATCCTAGTACAGAAAAAAAAATATATGTACAACGGGTGCATCGACCTCAACCCGGTCGTGCCCTAAAAGAATAATATAAAAACAGGCAGTGACGGCAGTCCACATGTCGGACGCTCGCCCCGCAATATCAAATGTACAAATAAAACTAAACTGTACTAACATTGCACCAAGCTATGCACCACGACAAATCCTTAACATCACAGCACAACACAGAACATCAATGTGAATCTCACGTTCGCAAACCCATCTAAAAGAGCTATAGCAATTAAACAAGATTTACCGCTCGAGTGACATTCACGGTCGCAAATATAATGTAAGCACTGTGAACTAACGTATTTAAAATTTTCGATCGACAAAATTTCCCGAAGTGGGCCTTAAGCACAAATCCAGTACTGTAACAAATCTGGGCCCAAACATAATATTCCAGAAACCACAATTCCATGTGAAAAACCACAGGAAGAAAAATGGTGCACTGTTCCCACCATTCCGCCACGCAACCGTGGCAAACATGCCTGTTTCGCCGCGGTTCTGCGGTCTCATGGTAGGATCGTGCTTCCAAATTTCTTCCAGTTTCTTAAAAAGGCCTGCACAATTTTCTGACACAATGAAAATAATTTTTCAACGACTTTTAAAATTAGGCAGAAACTTTCAAAATGGAGTTGCGGTTTTGGAAATTTCGTCCGATCGATATTTTAAACAAGTTAGAGCAAGCTAGTAAAGGTTAATGGCGTGGCTTTGATACCATGTAAGTCTACGGTAGCGCCCCAACCGTCAATCCGAGGCCAAATGCGAAAACAAAAACTTTTTAGGAAACCGGCGCTATCGTAGTCTTTCACCCGGATCGAACCATTAACGCTAAACTAGCTAACTACTAAGAAGTGAGTGGCTATACCGATCGATCCGTGTCCTTCGGTCTTTGGCCACCATCCCAAGCTCCTCGCGGCATCTCCGATCTCCGGTCTTCTCGTTGAAAGGGCACCACATCAGTGAGTCTTTTTATGGGCTCCCGCTTCATCCGAAGCAAACTAGAACATGAAGTTCGCTAACCAACATGTCCAAGGGGATGTAGAGAATGTGTGTGATAACTTTGTCTCAAGCATTCATTGATTCTCAACACATGAGAGTGTATGGATGGAGGTTAAGGATGATGCCATGGTGGAAGTAGTGAGCTAGAGGAAGAAGAAGAAGAAAAGCTTTTCTTTTCTTGTGTGAGATGAAAAAATGAGAGAGGCTTAGAATGATAATCACAAGAGCTAACCCATGTACATGGCTGCCCTCTCTCTCTCTCTCTCCATCTTTCATTTCACACCCTTAATCAATCAAATTGGTGACATTTGCACAAATAAAAAGACTATGAGTCATCACCCATGCACATGTCATAATTAATGCACCTCATCATGAATTAAGCTCATAATTTCCACAAAATAAACATTAACCCAAATGTTTAATCCAACAAAAAGATACGGCATCAACTAAAGTAAACTTGTGGCGGATCATAAGAATACCCCTTACCTGTATATACATACCTGCATCCGCATTCCGACTGAATGCGAATGCAATGAGACTAAAGTAATCCAACAAATCTAATACTCGGATCCGGCTTAAACCAAAGCCCACTAGTATGATCCGTCCGATCATGATCCGTGCACAAGTGCACGTATATGATCGAACCCTGCCAGAATACCATACGGCCTCTACAATGTTTCGCCCGAAACTTGGGAAACTATCTGTTGGGGACTCTAAAGACTGGTCAATACGCCGGCAGTGGGTTTAACCACAAGCACGTTAGTGGTACTAGCTGTACGTAACGGCTACCCATGTATCGACCAAAACGAAGGCTGATGAGCGAACTCATCCTGAAACCCTACTGAGCCTGTCAGTGACAATATCCGTACAGTCCGGTCCGCTCGTCTATGAGTATCGCATATCGGGCCTAGGGGGCTGGTTAATGTCAGACCCCTAAAAGCGGTATAAGTCATGTCGGGGTGTAGCCCAGAACACCCTGAGATACTATTGGATACCTACCAGTAAATCTCCTGCCTTGGCCAAGGACTTCGTGTAATGGCTCTCCAAGACACAGTGCGATCTCACCCCCAATACCGGGAGAGACGAAACCCCTGCCGATCCGCTCACTGCCTCCATATGGCTTGGGACTATACCCAACTAAAACCTGTTTGCATGACTCCTTTGAGCCGTGGTAGGGTAGTAATCAAAGCACAGTGGGAACTCACACGAGACAAATGACAATCTCAGGTCGATAGACTAACCTATACACATGTCACCAAGGAACTGCTATGTGACGCTTGGTATAAAACCAACTAGCATGTTCCCGGCGAGTCCTGTCTGGTGTACTCATAACCCAATAAGCACATGCATACGTCTTAGATGAACCAACTGACACCAATGGCTTGTGAGACCAGCCACCGTCCCTCGTCGGGGTCTCGATCATATACACTAGTCTACTCATGGAGTATCGATGCCCAGCCTCGAAACTCCTACGACTAGGGACACTTTAAGGATGTGCTTATAGACCCCAGCTCCCACGTATATGATCGACATCATACTGCTGGCAGTCAAGCAAGAATCCTAAGGGCTCTATCAATGTGTAATAGTGATCTGTAATATCACCTAAAGCATGTACACGATGATAAAGACAAACCAGAAAGCATACTATCATCTTGAGTAAGACTGTCCTACCGGTATAGGTCCTCCATCAATCATTGCAATCACGTGCCTGCGATCCAATAATTGACTTTGAAGGCACTATATCCAACACTCTACACAAAATATCTCACATTTAAATATCCTTTTTCTTTTCATATTTTTTTTGAATATAACAAAATACCAAACCATGCACAATGAAGGATTTAAGCCATGTTTTTAAAAATGTAACAAGTGTTAGCAATATGACATGGTGCATATCACATGCATAATCAAACTTAATGCATAATTAGTAATTATTAATTAAGTTTAGCCGTAAACTTTATGTAATTTAATTATACAATATCCAAATCGACTTAATACCCTCAAAATCAATAATTAATATAAATTTCCAAATATTTCCCAATTTATCGGTATATATTTATACCATACCATTTAAAACTTGTCTCCATACTTTAAAATATTCATTATTTAATTTTTTTAAATTCCTAAATATAATATTTTATTTTCCTGAAATGTTACATTACTCCTCCGTATACACAACAACACAACGGTGTTTCGAAGCGGAGGAATCGCACCCTAATAGATATGATGCGCTCTATGATGAGTAATGCCGAGTTTCCTATTTCCTTTCGGGGTTATGCACTTGAGATAGATGCATACCTATTGAATAAAGTTCCGACCGAATCCTTTGCCTTCCACTCCATATGATATTTCGAATGGGAAGAGACCATCTTTTAAACGTGTTGAGATAAGGGATTGTCCGGCCTATGTTAAAAAGCAAAATCCGGACAAGCTCAAGGTAAGGTCAGTTTTGTGCATGTCTGTAGGATATCCCAAACATTCACGAGTGTACATCTTCTACCACACCGAGGAACAAAAGGTGTTTGTTTCTCGACATGCCACCTTTTTAGAAACAGAATTTCTTGTCAAAGAGATTAGTGGTAATGAGGTAGAACTGGAAGAAGTTCCAGCAACACAAACTATTACTGATGATTTGGTGAAACCGGAGGATTCAATAGTCCCCGACGAATCTCAGCCACTCCGCAAATCTAGTAGGGTTCCTCATCCACCTGAGAGATATTACGGTTTTCTCATTGATGGTGGAAGCGAGGATTGCATCATGGAAGATGATGACCCAACTAGTTTCGTGCAGGCCGTCACAAGTGGAGACCATGTGAAAATGCTGGATGCTATGCGATCTGAGATGGATGTCACGACCCGAAAGAGCACGTGACTGGCCCTTGAACCATATGAAGTCTATAGGACTCCATCTGATCCAAGTAAGCCAAAAAACCCATAAATCTAAAACCATTTTAAGAGTAAAGAAACATATTATGTAAATTTTTCCATTGAGGCATTTTATCAAGCACTTACTACGCATAAACAAGGAGCACAACCCACACAAGCAATATAATATACAACGCCGAAAGGCGAGGATCAAATCCCAAGAGAATCTCCAATAAGCAAGAATTTCGTAATACTACTGAGCACGACTCAAGGTCGAAATAATACATCACTAGTTTCTAAGTCTGAAACAATATACAAGTTTTGGTTGATGGAATTTCTAGATACAATGAATAATACATATACAAGGATGGTTCTGATGCGAAGAACCCACCTACCAAGCAAATCACCCGCAAAGGAAGCAATGTGCCGGAAATGCCGCTATGGAACCTGTACGGCAAAACCTGCAAGAAGCTGTGGCACAACGGGGGTGAGTTGCCAACTCGTGAATAGAAAATATCTACAAGAAGAAATTGAATGCATGACATAATCCTAAGTCAAAACGATTAGATATAATATAAACCTGAAATGAAGAAGTCTGAAGCATGGTAAAGTAGCAATGTAACATCTAAACATAAGTCTAGTGCCAAGAACTCATGCCAGTGCCTCACGTAATAACATATCATAAATATGATGTATGTATGCGGCAAAATGGAAACAGAAGATATCATGAATGAAATCATCAGAAAATCAGTGTCGAGCATCGACACAAACTATATATCACAATATCAAGTAAAACCCAAATATCCTGTATCCGATATGTATGCAACATTCATGAAGGTACTCTATCAGGTACTACTAATACATGATGCAATGCATATAAAATAAATGTAGGGTAAGGAGATATAATATGCCATCGACCATAAAGGCTCCTCTCATATCGAGCACATAGGCTCCGAGCACAAAGGCTCCTTTCATATATCGGGCATCCGTCAGTCCGGGTCAGCCCCCACTCTCATATATCGGGCATCCGTCAGTCCGGGTCAGCCCCCACTCTCATATATCGAGCATCCGTCAGTCCGGGTAAGCTCCCACTCTCATATATCTAAGTTCGCATAGATCATCATGATGATATTTTAAGTAGGTGTATATATATATCGGCGTCCCATACCACTAATATATATATACTATGGGTTTACATATATATTTCAGCGTCCCATACCACTGATATATATACGCAGGTGTAAAAAAATCTAGAATCATCATATGCAACCATATCACAGTGCAAAATCCATGAATTATAATACATGCAACATGAAACACTAATATGAGCATGGAACTATGTAAAGGCATATGCACAAAGGAATATGAATCAATAACATATAAGCATGTAATGCAATGCGAGCCGTAGAATAAATGGTAAATGAATAATAATGCAACTTGCCATTTGAAATAAGACAAATTGGAGTTTTTAGTAAAATAAGGGTTACAGTGTTTTTGAGATGTTCCCGATTCGTTAGTTTTTGAAATAGGTATGACTTGGGTCTAGTCTAACATCTACTATGCAAACTACAGATCTAAGTATCAAGTCAACCGGGAGGGGTATGGAATCCACCTAAATCTGAGTCGATATAAATATATATACATATAATAGTCGGCGATCTCGCCTCAATAGTATCGCGTACGATACAGTATATCATATGGCAATCCTCAAATCATGAGTGTGGATCTATCATCAATATAAAGCTCGTACAGTAAATCGTCGTGCGGCATCCCAATAGCTGGGTACGGGTCAATATCATATTCCTCTCATCAAATATCAGGTATCATTATCATCATATCACATAATCTGGGGTACTGATCTAAGTCTAGTATAAATCGATACCATCTATATAGGTATGAATGCGGGGGTAAAACACACGCCCAAAGGCCCGCTAAAATCACATGTCGTATCCCAAGTACGAATCACATCACATCACCGATCTCACGGCACAATGCCCAAAATCATCGACTCATCTCCAATGTCATCCAATATCATCATCAACACTGTGTAAGTATAGTGAATATGCAAGGGTGCGCGTGTGGGTGTAAACCTATTCTAGGGTTCGTGACTATGAACTATACTAGTTTACTTCTAACCCTAAGCTATCCATAATACACCTAACACCGTATCTATGACACACTATAACTATCAAGTATAATGTATAGTATACCAACTACGGACTGCGGGGGTGCTATACGCCATCCACCCGACTTCCCCCAGTAGATATAATCTACTCACCTTGTGTCTCCATTTGTCGACGTCACCACACGCATTGCTTGTCGTCCCGAAGTCTTCATGGGGTACCTACAGGTCAAAGTATCGTAATGCGTATTAAAACCAAATCAAAGCTAAAACGGCACACGAAACCCAAAACGATATGACAAGGGGCCTATAGGTTAGAACCTATGGGCACGCCTTCAAAACCATCAATCAATCCTCGATATTGTCGTATAAACGCCAAATAGTCGAGGTAAAACACAATACACAATTTCTGAATTAAAAATACGGAATACGGAAACACGAATCCAAAACAGCAACTAAAGAAATAGGCTCCAGATTTCACCCTGGGTTAAATTAGACAAATCTATACATTCCAGGGGCCTAATCTACACATATAGGAGCTACAGAACCTGAACGAGGCAAAATGGTGGAGTCCAGGCCGCATTTTACGGCCAAACAGGATAAATCTGCGGCTTGAAGAAGGAGTTGGGGGCTGGGGTTTTGTGTGGTGGTTCCTGGGTGCCTGCACATCTCACTGTCCAATAAATTTTATTTTTGGATGTCTCGGGTGATTGCAGATCACATATAGGCTTCCCAGATTTCATAACTTTTTCGATATCGGTTTCTAAATCCGTATTTCAGGTTTTCAACTCTCAGGTTGGGGTCTCAATTCATGCACTAGGGTGTTTATCTAACTTCTACTGAGCTCAATTTCACATTACAACACAAATTTCCCCCAAACCCTAACTAAGTTTTCCTTAAGCCCACAAAAACACACAATATCGATATGAAACTTGAATCGAAGCTTAAGCACAAGAAATACCACTCTAATTGTGATGGAATTACCTCATAAGACCCCCAAGAATTCTCAACAGCGCCAAAATGAAAGCTTTCTTGGTCCATCCTATAGCTTGCAAACTTGTGCACATTTTTTGTAAAAAGGAAGTGAGGTTTTGATGAGTTTATCATGGTGTTTTGGAGGCTTGAAGAAGGAGGAGGAAGTGAGGGAAGAGGCAGCAGTAGCAAGCAAAGAAGAGGGAGAGAGGAATGGTGAAGAAAATGGAGGAATGGCTAAGTCTAAGTCAAAGGTAACCCTTTTTCTCTCTCACCCATACCTCAATATAAAAATCCTTTTCCATTTCATTTTCTTTTCCTTATTTTTTCCCTCTAATTCCTTCTCACTCAAATAGTAGACCCAAAAGGAACATGGTGGAAAAATGCACAAGGGTAAGAAAAGATGATATGTGCATGTTTTGTACAAAATGCCAAAAAACCGATTAGCGATTTTTAATCGCGATTAGCACTAAATTATCATATAACTAATCATAAAAACTTAGAAGTGGCATAATTCTCTAAATTACCCTATTTTAGGATTTTCCCATAATTTTTCCTAAATTTTTCTGTATTTAATTATACCAAAATATTAAAATATTCAATAAAATAATATTAAATTATAAAAATTCCCAAAAATAATATTTTATTTTTTTGAAATGTTACAAAATCCATGTACACCAACAAAATATGGACTTTGAAAGTTGCTCTTGAAGGGGTAAAACCCATTGGGATCAAGTGGATCTTTAAGAAGAAATATGGTGTAGATGGAAAAGTTGAGACTTTCAAAGCTAGACTTGTAGCAAAATGTTTTCGTCAACGACCAGGTGTCGATTATGATGAAACCTTTTCTCCAGTAGCTATGCTTAAGTCCATCCGGATCCTACTTTCCATCGCTGCATACCATGACTACGAAATATGGCAGATGGACGTCAAGACCGCTTTTCTAAATGGTGATTTAGAAGAGAGTGTGTACATGACACAACTAGAGGGCTTCGTAGACAGTAGGAGCAGCGGAAAGGCGTGCAAGCTGCTTAAATCAATCTACAGATTAAATCAGGCATCGCGGAGCTGGAACATCTGTTTTGATGTGGCAGTCAAAGAGTTTGACATCATCAAAAACGTAGATGAACCTTATATATACAAGAAGGTTGTAGAGAGTAAGGTTGTCTTCCTCGTATTGTACGTGGATGACATACTCTTGATAGGAAATGATGTTCCTATGCTACACTCGGTCAAGCTCTTCTTATCACAAAGTTTCTCTATGAAGGATCTGGGTGATGCCTCTTACATCCTGCGGATAAAGGTCTATAGAGATAGATCTATACGGATATTGGGATTGTCCAAATCCAGATACATTGACACCATACTAAAGAGGTTTAGTATGGAAGATTCTATGCGTGGTAATTTACCCGCTTATTAGGGAATCACTCTCTCCAAAGAGATGTCTCCCAAGACTGATTTGGAGAGGGCTCGCATGTAAGGGATACCCTATGCTTCGGCAGTCGGGTCAATCATGTATGCGATGTTGTGTACCAGACCAGATGTAACTTACTCAATAGGTCTAGTGAGTAGGTATCAATCAGATCCAGGGAAGAAATACTGGACAGCTGTGAAGAACATTTTTAAGTACTTGAGAAGGACTAAAGAGATGTTCTTGGTGTATGGTAACGGTTAACTCCAGGTCGAGTCCTTTACCGATTCGAGCTTCCAGAGTGATAAGGACGACAGTAAGTCAGTCTTGGGTTTTGTTTTCACCCTTAGTGGAGGGACGGTATGTTGGAAGAGTTCTAAGCTAGATACCGTAACAGACTCGACGATGAAGGCTGAATACATCGCTACCAACGATGCTGCTAAAGTGGCTTTCTGGATGAACAAGTTCATTAGATGAACTTGGTGAGGTTCCATCCATTGAGCATTCAATACCTATGTATTGTGATAACAATGGAACTATGGCTTTGGCCAAGGAACCCCGGTCCCATCATAGATCCAGACATATTCTTAGGCGGTATCACCTGATCAGGGAGATAGTAGATCGCCGGGAGATCGAGGTAGAGGTATGAGATGTTACAAGATGCCTAATTTGTTACAAGAGTGCTTCTAGAAGAAGAAACCTCATTATTTGTTTTAACCATTTAGTTAAATGGTTAATGAGGTGGAGGTATGAGGTGTTGACTTTTCTTAAGTGAAGCATGGCTACTTGTTGACTCACTTGGTGAGTCATGGGTTACTATTGAGGTAAGGTGGCATCTAGATATTTTGTAGAAAATATCTAGATATTTTGTGGTGAATATAATTTTTTATTATTATCTTTGGCATGCTTACTTTATTAGTCACAAGACTTAGCCATTCTTCACTCAATTCTTGTGTTGCTCTCTACAACACTCTCATCTCCTCCAAGCTTTCCTCTTCTACCTCAAACCCTAATAGTCTCATGTGTTGAGAAACCTAGGGTTCTTAAGACCAATTAATCTATCATCACTCTCTACATCACCTAGGTTACTTAGATTAGCAAACTAAGTAATCTAGTTACCTTAGTTTAAAGGTTGGAGCCCAAAGCAGACACTCTCGGGTGGATCATCTTTGACGTGAGGAGCCGTCGATCAAGCTCGATCATGGAGGCCATTAGGAGCATGCTAAAGGAGAGGAGTGAAGACCCGAAGGACTCAACTCTCTTAGTATAAACTTCTTTCATAGTAGATAGCTTCTTTAATTGCTAGTTAGGTTTATGGTAGATCCGGTTTAGAGTTATTCTAGCGCCAAGTTTACATCGTTCGAATTTTTTTTTTCCGCAATCGGCCTCGGTTAATGGCCTGGGCGTTAGTATAACCTTTCATGGTATCAGAGCCAACCCATAGAACCTATACTAGCAGATTTAAATGATGTTAATGTAATGAAACCGAAATATTTCCAAAACACGAAACGATAAATCCAAGTTTCTGTCAATTTTTTCAGAGGCTCTAAATTTTTTTTAAACAATTGCAGAGTGCTCCTTTGGATGTGAGATGAACACAAAACAAAAACGAGGCAATTCCACATGAACTTGGCCGGCTAAAGTCCTTAAAAAACCGGCCCCACCGGTTTTTGTAATGTGGAATTGAGTCGTTTTTGTTTGGTTCTCTATAACTCTTGGATTTAGGGTTCCAGGATATGTTTGATTGCCCAGATTGTGAAATTTCAGTTGTCTTGTGTTTTGGGGCAATTCGGGGTATTTTACCACTGCAACCGTCGATGAAAGTGGGCAGAATTCTTTATATTTTCACACTGTTTAATAGTTTTCAGTGCATACACTTTTATCTGCGACCATGAATGTCATTTGAGCGGTATAACTCGTCTAACTGCTATATCTTCCTTTAGACGGGTTTACGAACATGACATTCATGTTGATGTTCTGTGTTTATGCTGTGGTTGTGGTTGGATAGTCGTAGTGGATAGCTTGTGGTGTAATGTTAGTGGTACAGTTGAGATTCATTTGTACATTTGTTATTCCGGAGCGAGCGTCCGACATGTGGACTGCCGTCACTGCCATGTTGTATATTATTTGTTTGGGGCACGACCGGGTTGAGGTCGATGTCACCATTGTACATATTATTTTTATTTTCTGTACTAAGATTACCCCGCGGTGGAGTGCACGAATAGCCGGGTTCTAGAAGGCAACAAGCCCGCATCTCATGGCGTTGAGACGGAGGGGGATTCACTCTAGAATTGGCAGGCTATTCGCCGCACTCGTAGGGGGTATAGGATGACCCACGGAGGGGCGCTCAAGTTACCGTATCCCGTGGAGTGCTGGGTGGCCCATTCACTTTGTTGATTGCGGTTGCCTCACTAGTGGGAATGGCGGATAACTTGCCGCGCTCGTAGGAGTCCAGGTTTCATTACACAGGCTATCCACACGATCGGGAACGTCGGGTTTTATTTGCGGCTCAAATGAAACCCAAGGCTCCAAGATTATACACCATTATGTGTTGCTTGCGGAGATTTTGTGATATTGATTATATCATGCCTGGGATGAATGTTATATATATTTATATATACTAGTAGATGTTGTATATGTTTTGTACCCGCGCTAGTCCAGCCCCTGCTCTGTCGTTAGTTAAGTAATCTAACGGGCGATGACGGAGCCCAGTGGCGAATGCGAATGGCATATACGTATATTATATTTTCGTTCTTTTCTGGTGTGATAGGTTAATTGATGGGACCGCATTAATTTTGATTAATGCAAGAAAAGAAACCTAAAAGGATGTTGTTGGAACAAACTTCGAAAAACTGTAGTAATATTCTTTCGCTTTGCATAGTGGTATTCGGTTGTGAATATTCAGCACCTCATTCTAAGAGGCAAGAGCCGAGATCCTTTCACGGGAAGTGACCTCTTGAGCAAAAGTCTATACTGTAGATGACATGACCCGAAAAGTACGGAACGTGACTGGCACTTAAATTACGAATGGCTCGAGGCGGACGTAATCTAAGTAAGCCAAAACCCAGAAATCAAAACCATATAAGCAGTAGAGTGAGGAAGACCAATTTATTGAAAGCGATTTTAAATCAAATAGTCACATCAAGCTTTTTAAAAGCAACATCCATTTTTCCGAAAATTTCGGCAGAGTATTCTTTGTAAATACTAGCCCCCAAACGGCTACAAAACAGGAATATATCAATAACAAGAAATAAGGCATCCCCAAGCGGGAGCTAGCTCTTCGCCCCAAGGCGAACACAAATCCCACGCAATATAAATCAGCAATGTGCAAAATAGCATAAAAAGGCACAAGTAAAAAGCAACATGTCGGCTCAAGTGAGCGCGACCCAAAGAAACAATATACATGCCCACAAATCTCACTGTCTCGCCTCTAAGTCAATATACATCAGTACTGGTAGATGATATAGTAGATGGAGTACACTAGATACAAAGAATATATAAGGTGGAAACAAAATAAACACATAACCCACCTACGGGCAAAAATCCTCAAATCCAAGCAAAAGGAGGAAGTGCGTCCGCCGGTACAGTACTGACGGATCGGACCTGCAAAAAGGCTGTGGCACAACGGGGGTGAGTTACCAACTCGTGAGTAATATGTATCATCTATAAAGACTATCGTAAGCATGTACGCAAAGTGTCACAATTATACAATATTGATATGGTGTGAAGTACTAGCATGTATGCGACATGAATGCAATATAACACGTGATCTGAATATGCTGATATGAGGAAATCATTATTTTCATCTTAGGGAAATTTCTGTGAAATATCTGAGGAAATATCAGAAGAAATCAATAGAAATCCGTGTCAAGTATCGACATCCCAAATGAATAACTCAATGTCCCAAAGTATCTGTATCCAATATCCCGGCCCCAGCCGTCCGGCTGGTCCATCTCAAAATATCAACATCTCAACATCTCACGGCCACGGTCGGTATCCTCTGGAAATCCACCGTGCCAACAATCACCGGTAGGTAGTCTGCCCCTGCCAGGCTCATCGTCTAGTACTCGAACTTCATATCCCGGGGTACCTTACCGGGCCCACCATGTACCCGAGACGGTTCAACCTACTCCTCGAAATGGGTCTCGAAAACTAACATAAAACTCATGGTGGACGACACAAGTATCATATCTCGAGAAAACCGCAACTTGTAATATTTAAAAAAAATATCAGTTTTATTAAATCTTTGCGGTTTCTCCAAAATTTCATAAATCTCAAATGCTGAAATCCTCAAGAAAGAAAGTACCACTAGTGCACATGTCAATGATGATGAATTCCTATGGTATCAACAATGCGAACTGCAATATATGACTAAAAGACTATGTATGATCGAATGATGTAATGAGGTACATGCATCTGACTAGCAATTCTACATGTTCGTCTTACGGAATTTACAATATTAGTATTGGTTTATATGTCTTATATGGTGAAATTATTCAAAATTCCGGTTTAAACAAGTTATCTAGTGTTTGTCGCATAGCAATTACCAAGGCGTGTGTGTTCGCATGAATAGTGCTCGTGAAGCATAAAACCCTGGTAATGGTGCAAGTGTCCTATGCGATGAAGTTACACAATTATATATAATGAATTAAGCAAGCCAATTATTTCCTGTGTCGCATATCTCATTTAATGGTTTGAAAGCTTTTTATATGATGAATTTAACATAAATATGGATATGCAGGTCATGCAGTGCCGTAAAATAGGTAACTAGGAACTACATGCAACAAGCTGGTATTACTAGAAATTCTAAATTATCGGGCGCCTCGCGCCATCCAAACGATTCTCCCCGTAGATGTATACATCTACTCACCGGAAATCCCCAGCTAGCTTGATCCAATCACCGCTTTCCCTTTTCGTGCCGCGTCCGAAATCTCCGCGACCGATCCTGGAATTTGCACAACACAAAACATAAGATTACATATCATGAAACGACGCAAGTCACCATATGAAAAGATCAACTCTAACAATTTAGGCACAACGTGCACTTGGTGCGCGGAACACACACAAAAACCACTAAAACCTTAATTAAAATCGTCGTTTCGGAGCACCCGTCAAAACCAAACCCGATCAAACCAAAATTACGCATTCACACATCCTAAATGTCATAGGAGATGCTATTAATATTATCAAGATATCATAAATAATTCATCATATAATTTTATAAAAAAAACTAGTAAGCATTAGCATTCCGAATTCGGTGCAAATATCGTCGCTTTGCGACAAAAAGACTACTATCAAGCATAATCATCCAACCGCACAACTAGTTATCCACAAACACTTAAATTCAACACATTAGCAATGCTTCAAATCCTATTTTCCATAAACAACACTTTCTTGATTTTATAAACTAGCAATTCCAATCAAATTCCACACTAGAAAAACCTAGATCAACACTAATTTGAAGCCCATTAAGGAAGTTAACCTCTTAGATTAGGTTAGTAAAAAAATTAGATAGCAAAATAAATTTAATTAACCTAGTAATGGTTTTCTAAAACCCTAGTTCAAATCAAACTACTCTCTTTAAAAACCTAGATTAGAAATTAACACTAAACTTAACACGAAAACAATTTCATCAAGGAATTTAACCATAAGTATTTAAATGGGTCAAGATTATACCTCAATTTCCTAGGGATCTAGCAAGAGAATTTGCCTCCAATGATGGCCTCATAGCACCAAGATTTAAGCTAGAAAAACCAAGGAGAATGGGATGAAGAATGGGCTTGAAATTGTGATATTTAATTTGGATTTTGATGCAATTTTTGATGAGATTTGAAGGAAAATGAGAAGAGGAAAATGGAGGGGGAGGGCTGCAGAAATCTCGGCCAGGGAAAGGATGGGGGAATGGTGTGGGTGTTGTGGGAATTGTCCAAGTCAACCCCTCTCACATCAATGTACATCATACCTCCAAATTAACATATTTAAATCCTACACTTCACTTCTATTTCCACACATACAAACAATATGAAGAAAATTTCTGAGGGGGAGTGGGCTGCTGCAGCAGTGGTGTGGCCGGCCAATAAGAGGGGTGAGGTTGTGAGAGAGTCTACAAAAAATTTCTATGCAAAAAGAACTCCTCAAGTTACAAAATTGCAAGTTTTAGTTTAATTTATTTAAATTTTAGTTTTCCTTAATTAAAACCAATTAGAACTTGAAATAAAATGCTAAAAATATACATTACACACTTGATTTTAGTTTTCATGGTTCTAAAGCATGTAATTAGCCCATTCAAATTTGTATTTATCGTTAATTTAATGTATTTTTAACAGCTTATTATAATATTAAAAAATAGTAAATTAGGGAAATTTTTTTAAATGACAAGAATTTTATAAGTGACTCATTAGCTACTAAAAACTAGCAATTACCTATACAAATTAGGTATAAATAGGCCTATATTGCAAAATAACAACAATGATGATTTACGGAAAAATACCAAATATTTACCGATTTTCGGGAAAATACCAAAACGACTTTTCAAGGTGTTACAATCTTCCCCATTAAAAAAATTCGGTCTCTGAATTTAAAAATCTAGCTACGCGTACCATCAAAGAAATAGGGATATTTCTTCCTTATCTCGCCCTCGATCTCCCAGGTGACCTCCTCGCTGCTCGGGCCACGCCAAAGGACTTTGACGGTCGGTATAACCTTCGATCTCAATTTCTTCACCTGCCGATCCAGGATGAACACCAGCTGCTCTGCAAAAGAAAGCTCGCGCTCTAGCTGGACCGTCGGATGCTGAATCACATGAGAAGGGTCGTGAAGGTACTTGCGGAGCATAGAAACGTGGAAGATGGGGTGAACATCAGGAAAGCTGGGTGGAAGAGCCAAACGATACGCAACTGCGCCGATATGCTCGAGGATCTCGAAGGGACCCACAAATCTGGGACTAAGATTTCCTTTTCGCCCAAATCGCATCACACCCTTCATCGGAGAGACCCTCAGAAAAGCATGATCGCCAACTGCGAACTCTAGTCTGCGACGGCGTCTGTCCGCATATGATTTTTGCCTGCTCTGAGCCGCTCTCATCCGGTCTCGAATCAACTGTATCTTCTCGATCGTCTCCTCAACAATCTGCGGCCCTAAAATACTGCTCTCGCTGAGCTCTGTCCAACAGACGGGCGATCTGCATCTCCTCCCATACAATGCCTCAAAAGGTGCCATATGAATAATATCTTGGAAGCTGTTGTTGTAGGAGAACTCCACTAAGGGTAAATGATGATCCCAGCTGGCACCGAAGTATAAAACGCATGCTTGGAGCATGTCCTCTAGAGTCTGAATAGTCCGCTCTGACTGACCGTCGGTCTGCGGATGAAATGCTGTGCTGAAACTCAAACGGGTGCCCAACGCCTCCTGAAGTCTCTGCCATAGTCGGCTGGTAAACTGGGTGCCTCGATCGGATACGATACAAGTCGGGACGCCATGCAACCGTACGATCACGTCGATGTAAATCTGGGCATACTGAGTAAAACCGAAAGTGGTCTTCACCGGCAGGAAGTGAGCCGCTTTCATCAATCGATCCACGATCACCCAAATGGAGTCATACCCTCGACTGGTCCTGGTTAGACCCACGATGAAGTCCATAGAAATCTGCTCCCATTTCCACTCCGGAATGGGCAAAGGCTGCAACTCTCCCGTGGGCCTATGGTGCTCGGCCTTGACTTGCTGACAAGTCAGGCATTTCGACACAAAGTCAGTAACGTCCCTCTTTATTCCGTCCCACCAGTAAACATTTCGCAAGTCGTGGTACATCTTGGTGGAACCGGGATGAACGCTATACATCGATCTATATGCCTCCTTAAGAATCTCACGCCGCAGTCCCTTAGAATCTGGTACGCACAATCGAGTCCCAAATTGCAGTACCCCATGATCATCGATCACGAACTCGGAAACTCTGCCATGCCGAACCTGCTCTATGATCTCTGAAAGACGGTCATCACTGGGCTGTGCCTCTCGAATACGGTCAAGCAACTGCGGACGTGCACGAATATGCGCAAGCTGTCCCTCTGTCGGAGTGAACTCGAACGCAACTCGGCTATCGCATAAAATCTGCCAATCTGCTGACGACTGCCTCTGTACGGCGCTCAAACAAGATAAACTACCTCCGGGCCTCCTATTCAAAGCATCAGCCACTACGTTCGCCTTGCCCGGATGGTAAAGGATCTCACAATCATAGTCTTTCACCAGCTCTATCCAACGGCGATGTCTCAGATTCATGTCTCGCTGCTGAAATATGTAGTTCAAGCTCTTGTGGTCCGTAAATATCTGGCATGACTCGCCGTATAGGTAATGTCTCTAGAACTTGAGTTCAAACACCACTTCTGCCATCTCTAAATCGTGCATATGATAGTTCTGTTCATGAGTCTTCAGCTGCCGAGAAGCATACGCAATAACCCTGTCGTGCTGCATCAACACGCAACCTAGTCCCACTCGAGAAGCGTCGCAATAAACCACGAATCACCCGATCCTGAAGGCAATGACAACACTGGTGCAGTAGTCAGACGAGTCTTCAACTGCTGGAAACTATGCTCGCACGCCTCGGTCCAATCAAAAAGAACTCCCTTTCGGGTCAACCCGATCAACGGTGCAGCAATACGGGAGAAGTCCTGAACAAATCGTCGATAGTAGCCAGCCAGGTCTAGGAAACTGCGGATCTCCGTAACTGATGCCGGTCTGGGCCAATGCTGAACAACTTCGATCTTCTTCGGGTCCACGCATATGCCATCTCTCGTAATCACGTGACCCAAGAAATCAACGCTGTCAAGCCAAAACGCGCACTTGGAGAATTTCGCGAATAGCTGGTGCTCCCTCAAAGTTTGCAATGTGATCTGCAGGTGCTGCTCGTGCTCCTCTCGGCTCCGGGAATACACCAAAATGTTGTCAATAAACACTATAATGAACAGATCTAGATACAGCCTGAAAATACGGTTCATCAAGTCCATAAACGCAGCTGGTGCATTGGTGAGTCCGAACGACATTACAAAAAACTCATAGTGTTCGTAACGTGTGCGAAAGTCCGTCCTCGGAATATCCTACTGCCGCACCCGCAACTGATGGTAACCCGATCGCAAGTCAATCCTCGAAAAGTATCCCACACCCTGAAGCTGGTCAAACAAATTATCGATACGTGGTAAGGGATATCTGTTCCGTACGGTAACTCTGTTCAGCTGGTGGTAATCAATGCACAAGCGCAAACTGCCGTCCTTCTTCTTGACGAACAGGATAGAAGCACCCCACGGAGACACACTAGGTCGAATAAGCCCATTATCTAACAAATCCTACAACTGATCCTTCAGCTCTCTAAGCTCCACCGGGGCCATCCGATAAGGCGGTATAGAAATAGGCCCCGAGCCGGGAATCAAATCAATGCCGAAAGAAATATCGCGCTCAGGTGGTAACCCAAGCAGCTCATCGGGGAAAGCATCAGGAAACTCACTAACAATCGGGACGTGGTCCAAAGGAACCTCTGCAGCTCGAGTATCACAAACATATGCTAAGAACCCCTGACATCCCTTCCGCAAGAGCTGACCGGCTCGAAGAAACGAAATCAAGCTGGGAAGGGTGACGCTGCGGTCTCCCTGAATAACAAGTACTAGCTCTCCCGGAAAGCTAAATCTGACTTCCTTCTCACGGCAGTCCACAGAAGCATAACAAGTGGCCAGCCAGTCCATGCCTAGAAGCACATCAAAGTCTAATATATCGAGGAGAATCAAATCAACCGACGAATCCATCTCCCCGATATGAACGGAACACAATCGAAACAAAAAACGAGCGACAAAAGACTCGCCTACCGGAGTAATAACAACAAGCGGCTGATCAAACGACGATGACTCACGGCCCAACATCGGTGCAAAGTGTGTAGATACATATGAATGTGTGGAACCTGGGTCGAATAATACCCGCGTGTCGAAAGAACATACTGGCAAGGTACCTGTCATAATGGCGTTGGATGCCTGCGCATCCCGCGGAGTCAAAGCGAACACTCGGGCTTGTCTTCCACCAATAGCTGGCTGTCCTCGGCCTCGGCCTCCTCGTCCTCTCTGAATAGGACCGCCACGTCCACGGCCTCTTGGGGAACCTAACTGACGTGGAGCATCATCGGGGGCAGGAAGTAGAGCTCTCTGAGGAGGTGGTGAAGGTGGTAAAGTCATGTGTGGAACTGTCGCCTCTCTCTGTCGTCTCACCGGACAGTCTCAGATACGATGGTGCGGACTCCCGCACCCATAACATCCTGGAGACGCCTACTGTCCCTACGGATAAGAACCAAACAGCTGACCCCATCCAACTCCTCTGCCGCCACCATCTCTCGGAAAGAATCTGGCACGATGCCTCTGAGCTGGCATATCGGTACGAATCCTCGTCGGCCCAGAAATGGCCGAAGTCTCTGAAATGCGCGCCTCCATCCGTAAGGCCATGTCCATAACAGCTGCATAAGTGTCAAAGTGTTGGGCGCCGATGGCAAGAAATAACTGTGTGTCGAGTCCCTGCACAAACCTCTTTACCCTCTTCTCTTCAGTATCAACAAAGTACGGAGCATATCGGGACAACTTAGTAAACTGTATATCATACTCGGACACTGTCATCCCTAGAGTCTTGGGCAAAGCCTCAAAACTACGAGCTCTAGCTTCACGAACGCTCTCTGGAAGGAAACAGGCAAGAAATACTGCTGTGAACTCGGCCCAAGTCATAGGAGGTAGACCTGCAGCTCGACCTTTCTCGACTGACTCTCGCCATGTCTGCGCAAGGCCCTCCAGACTGAAACTCGTAACCTCCACTCATCTATCGTCGGAACATCTGAGCGAACGGCAAATCCTAGCTAAATTATCAAGGAATGTCTGCGGATCCACCGCTGCATCGGTGCCGGTGAAGACTGGAGGTCTCAGCCTCATGAACTCCTGTAGTGATACTGGAATAGCCACTGTAGTAGTAGGAGCGACTGTCTGGACAGCAGGTACTATCGTAGTCTGTGCTGTGGTAGGTACGTCCTCCGATCTCGGTGCAAGACTGGCCTCTACTAAGGATCCCACCATCTGTCGTAAATCCTGCATATCTCCTATCATCTGTAGTAACTCCTCCATACCAGACTCTAGCCTATCCATATGGCCTTGGGAAGGCGGATCAGTCTGTCCCTAAGGCGTAGGTATGCCACCCTGCTCGGTCCTCGTCTCGGACAAGCCTGCTCGGATCTCATCTCGGTCGGCAGCCCTCTGCGCTCTCGTAGCCTTCGGCGGCATAGTGGCTGGTATAGAAAACTGGAAGATAAGAACAGTGCAATAGAATCATAGGATACACGGAATTGAAGAAGGAATTTCAAGCAAGTATATCCTAAAGTCACCTAGGCGGAGTACCGTATCGCAAGTCTAAATCCGCGGACATACACACGCTACGTTACCCTGCTTAAGTCACTTACTCCATCTACCAAGGGTCATCGTACACTCAGAAAGGTAAAACTTATCGCTCTGATACCAACTTTGTCATGACCCGAAAGGTACGGAACGTGACTGACACTTAAATTACGAACGTCTCGAGGCGGACATAATCTAAGTAAGCCAAGGCCCAGAAATCAAAACCAAATACGCAGTAGAATGAAGGAAAACTAATTAATTGAAAGCGATTTTAAATCAAATAGTCACATCAAGCTTTTTAAAAGCAACATCCATTTTTCCGAAAATTTCGGCAGAGTCTCCTTTGTAAATACTGGCCCCCAAACGGGTACAAAACATGAATATATCAATAACATGAAATAAGGCATCCCCAAGCGGGAGCTAGCTCTTCGCCCCAAGGCGGACACAAATCCCACGCAATATAAATCAGCAATGTGCAAAATAGCACAAAAAGGCACAAGTAAAAAGCAACATTTCGGCTCAAGTGAGCACGACCCAAAGAAACAATATACATGCCCACAAATCTCACTGTCTCGCCTCTAAGTCAATATACATCAGTACTGGTAGATGATACAGTAGATGGAGTACACTAGATACAAAGAATATATAAGGTGGAAACAAAATAAAGACATAACCCACCTACGGGAAAAAATCCTCAAATCCAAGCAAAAGGAGGAAGTGCGTCCGCCGGTACAGTACTGACGGATCGGACCTGCAAAAAGGCTGCGGCACAACGGGGGTGAGTTACCAACTCGTGAGTAATATGTATCATCTATAAAGACTATCGTAAGCATGTACACAAAGTGTCACAATTATACAATATTGATATGGTGTTAAGTACTAGCATGTATGCGACATGAATGCAATATAACACGTGATCTGAATATGCTGATATGAGGAAATCATTATTTTCATCTTATGGAAATTTCTGTGAAATATCTGAGGAAATATCATAAGAAATCAACAGAATCCGTGTCAAGCATCGACATCCCAAATGAATAACTCAATGTTCCAAAGTATCTGTATCCAATATCCCGGCCCCAGCCGTCTAGCTGGTCCATCTCAAAATACCAACATCTCAACATCTCAAGGCCACGGTCGGTATCCTCTGGATATCCATCGTGCCAACAATCACCGGTAGGTAGTCTGCCCCTGCCAGGCTCATCGTCTACTACTCGAACTTCTTATCCCGGGGTATCTTACCGTGCCCACCATGTACCTGAGACGGTTCATCCTACTCCTCGAAATGGGTCTCGAAAACTAACATAAAACTTATGGTGGACGACACAAGTATCATATCTCGAGAAAACCGCAACTTGCAATATTTAAAAAAAATATCAGTTTTATTAAATCCTTGCGGTTTCTCCAAAATCTCATAAATCTCAAATGCTGAAATCCTCAAGAAAGAAAGTACCACAAGTACACATGTCGATGATGATGAATTCCTATGGTATCAACAATGCGAACTGCAATATATGACTAAAAGACTATGTATGATCGAATGATGTAATGAGGTACATGCATCTGACTAGAAATTCTACATGTTCGTCTTACGGAATTTACTATATTAGTACTGGTTTATATGTCTTATATGGTGAAATTATTCTAAATTCTGGTTTAAACAAGTTATCTAGTGTTTGTGGCATAGCAATTACCAAGTCGTGTGTGTTCGCATGAATAGTGCTCGTGCAGCATAAAACCCTGGTAATGGTGCAAGTGTCCTATGCGATGAAGTTACACAATTATATATAATGAATTAAGCAAGCCAATTATTTTCTGTGTCACATATCTCATTTAATGGTTTGAAACCTTTTTATACGATGAATTTAACATAAATATGGATATGCAGGTCATGCAGTGCCGTAAAATAGGTAACTAGGAACTACATGCAATAAGCTGGTATTACTAGAAATTCTAAATTAACGGGCGCCTCGCGCCATCCAAACGATTCTCTCCGTAGATGTGTACATCTACTCACCAGAAATCCCCAGCTAGCTTGATCCAATCACCGCTTTCCCTTTTCGTGCCGCGTCCGATGTCTCCGCGACCGATCCTGGAATTTGCACAACACAAAACATAAGATTACATATCATGAAACGACGCAAGTCACCATATGAAAAGATCAATTCTAACAATTTAGGCACAACGTGAACTTGGTGCACGGAACACACACAAAAACCACTAAAACCTTAACTAAAATCGTCGTTTCGGAGCACCCGTCAAAACCAAACCCGATCAAACCAAAATTCTGCATTCATACATTCTAAATGTCATAGGAGATGCTATTAATATCATCAAGATATCACAAATAATTCATGACATAATTTTATAAAAAAAACTAGTAAGCATCAGCATTCCGAATTCGGTGCAAACATCGTCGCTTTGCGACAAAAAGACTACTATCAAGCATAATCATCCAACCGCACAACTAGTTAGCCACAAACACTTAAATTCAACACATTAGCAATGCTTCAAATCCTATTTTCCATAAACAACCCTTTTTTGATTTTATAAACTAGCAATTCCAATCAAATTCCACACTAGAAAAACCTAGATCAACACTAATTTGAAGCCCATTAAGCAAGTTAACCTCTTAGATTCGGTTAGTAAAAAAATTAGATAGCAAAATAAATTTAATTAACCTAGTAATGGTTTTCTAAAACCTTAGTTCAAATAACACTACTCTCTTTAAAAACCTATATTAGAAATTAACACTAAACTTAACACTAAAACAATTTCATCAAGGAATTTAAACATAAGTACTTAAATGGTTCAAGATTATCCCTCAATTTCCTAGGGATCAAGCAAGAGAATTTGCCTCCAATGATGGGCTCATAGCACCAAGATTCAAGCTTGAAAAGCCAAGGAGAATGGGATGAAGAATGGGCTTGAAATTGTGATATTTAATTTGGATTTTGAAGCAATTTTTGATGAGATTTGAAGGAAAATGAGAAGAGGAAAATGGAGGGAGAGGGCTGCAGAAATCTCGGCCAGGGAAAGGATGGGGCAATGGTGTGGGTGTTGTGGGAATTGTCCAAGTCAACCCCTCTCACATCAATGTACATCATACCTCCAAATTAACATATTTAAATCCTACACTTCACTTCAATTTCCACACATACAAACGATATGAAGAAAATTTCTGAGGGAGAGTGGGCTGCTGCAGCAGTGGTGGGGCTGGCCAATAAGAGGGGTGAGGTTGTGAGAGAGTGTACAAAAAAATTCTATGCAAAAAGAACTCCTCAAGTTACAAAATTGCAAGTTTTAGTTTAATTTATTTAAATTTTAGTTTTCCTTAATTAAAACCAATTAGAACTTGAAATAAAATGCTAAAAATTTATATTACTCACTAGATTTTAGTTTTCATGGTTCTAAAGCATGTAATTAGCCCATTCAAATTTGTATTTATCGTTAATTTAATGTATTTTTAACTGTTTAAAATAATATTAAAAAATAGTAAATTAGGGAAATTTTTTTAAATGACAAGAATTTTATAAGTGACTCATTAGCTACTAAAAACTAGCAATTACCTATCCAAATTAGGTATAAATAGTCCTATATTGCAAAATAACAACAATGACGATTTACGGAAAAATACCAAATATTTACCGATTTTCGGGAAAATACCAAAACGACTTTTCAAGGTGTTACAATCTTCCCCATTAAAGAAATTCGGTCTCCGAATTTAAAAATCTAGCTACGCGTACCATCAAAGAAATGAGGATATTTCTTCTTTATCTCGCCCTCTGTCTCTCAGGTGACCTCCTCGCTGCTTGGGCCACGCCAAAGGACTTTGACGGTCGGTATAACCTTCGATCTCAATTTCTTAACTTGCCGATCCAGGATGAACACCGGCTGCTCTGCAAAAGAAAGCTCGTGCTCTAGCTGGACCGTCGGATGCTGAATCACATGAGAAGGGTCGTGAAGGTACTTGCGGAGCATAGAAACGTGGAAGACGGGGTGAACATCAGGAAAGCTGGGTGGAAGAGCCAAATGATAGCAACTGTACCGACATGCTCGAGGATCTCGAAGGGACCGACAAATCTGGGACTAAGATTTCCTTTTCGCCCAAATCGCATCACGCCCTTCATCGGAGAGACCCTCAGAAAAGCATGATCGCCAACTGCGAACTCTAGTCTGCGACGGCGTCTGTCGCATATGATTTCTGCCTGCTCTGAGCCGCTCTCATCCGGTCTCGAATCAACTGTATCTTCTCAATCATCTCTTCAACAATCTGCGGCCCCAAAATACTGCTCTCGCTGAGCTCTGTCCAACAGATGGGCGATCTGCATCTCCTCCCAAACAATGCCTCAAAAGGTGCCATCTGAATAGTATCCTGGAAGCTGTTGTTGTAGGAGAACTCCACTAAGGGTAAATGATGATCCCAGCTACCACCGAAGTATAAACCGCATGGTTGGAGCATGTCCTCTATAGTCTGAATAGTCCGCTCTGAATGATCGTCGGTCTGCGGATGAAATGCAGTGCTGAAACTCAAATGGGTGCCCAACGCCTCCTGAAGTCTCTACCATAGTCGGCTGGTAAACTGGGTGTCTCGATCGGACATGATACAAGTCGGGACGCCATGCAACCGTACGATCTCGTCGATGTAAATCTGGGCATACTGAGTAAAACCGAAAGTGGTCTTCACCGGCAGGAAGTGAGCCGCTTTCGTCAATCGATCCACGATCACCCAAATGGAGTCATACCCTCGACTGGTCCTGGGTAGACCCACGATGAAGTCCATAGAAATCTGCTCCCATTTCCACTCCGGAATGGGCAAAGGCTGCAACTCTCCCGTAGGCCTCTGGTGCTCGGCCTTGACTTGCTGACAAGTCAGGCATCTCGACACGAAGTCAGAGACATCCCTCTTTATTCCGTCCCACCAGTAAACATTTCGCAAGTCGTGGTACATCTTGGTGGAACCGGAATGAACGCTATACATCGATCTATGTGCCTCCTCAAGAATCTCACGCCGCAGTCCCTCAGAATCTGGTACGCACAATCGAGACCCAAATCGCAGTACCCCCTGATTATCGATCACGAACTCGGAAACTCTGCCATGCCGAACCTCCTCTATGATCTCTGAAAGACGGTCATCACTGGGCTGTGCCTCTCGAATACGGTCAAGCAACTGCGGACGTGCACGAATATGTGCAAGCTATCCCTCTATCGGAGTGAACTCGAACTCAACTCGGCTATCACATGGAATCTGCCAATCTGCTGACGACTGCCTCTATACGGCGCTCAAACAAGATAAACTACCTCCGGGCCTCCTATTCAAAGCATCAGCCACTACGTTCGCCTTGCCTGGATGGTAAAGGATCTCACAATCATAGTCTTTCTCCAGCTCCATCCAACGGCGCTGTCTCAGATTCATGTCTCGCTGCTGAAATATGTACTTCAAGCTCTTGTGGTCCGTAAATATCTGGCATGACTCGCCGTATAGGTAATGTCTCCAGAACTTGAGTTCAAACACCACTTCTGCCATTTCTAAATCGTGCGTATGATAGTTCTGTTCATGAGTCTTCAGCTGCCGAGAAGCATACGCAATAACCCTGTCGTGCTGCATCAACACGCAACCTAGTCCCACTCGAGAAGCGTCGCAATAAACCATGAATCACCCGATCCTGAAGGCAATGACAACACTGGTGCAGTAGTCAGACGAGTCTTCAACTGCTGGAAACTATGCTCGCACGCCTCGGTCCAATCAAAAAGAAATCCCTTTCGGGTCAACCCGATCAACGGTGCAGCAATACGGGAGAAGTCCTGAACAAATCGTCGATAGTAGCCAGCCAGGTCTAGGAAACTGCGGATCTCCGTAACTGATGCCGGTCAGGGCCAATGCTGAACAACTTCGATCTTCTTCGGGTCCACGCATATGCCATCTCTCGTAATCACGTGACCCAAGAAATCAACGCTGTCAAGCCAAAACGCGCACTTGGAGAATTTCGCGAATAGCTGGTGCTCCCTCAAAGTCCGCAATGTAATCTGCAGGTGCTGCTCGTGCTCCTCTCGACTCCGGGAATACACCAAAATGTCGACAAAAAACACTATGATGAACATATCTAGATACGACCTGAAAATGCGGTTCATCAAGTCCATAAATGCGGCTGGTGCATTGGTGAGTCCGAACGACATTACAAAAAACTCATAGTACCCGTAACGTGTGCGAAAATCCGTCCTCGGAATATCCTCCTGCCGCACCCGCAACTGATGGTAACCCAATCGCAAGTCAATCCTCGAAAAGTATCCCACACCATGAAGCTGGTCAAACAAATTATCGATACTTGGTAAGGGATATCTGTTCCGTACGGTAACTCTGTTCAGCTGGTGGTAATCAATGCACAAGCGCAAACTGCCGTCCTTCTTCTTGACGAACAGGATAGAAGCACCCCACAGAGACACACTAGGTCGAATAAGCCCATTATCTAACAAATCCTACAGCTGATCCTTCAGCTCTCTAAGCTCCGCCGGGGCCATCCGATAAGGCGGTATAGAAATAGGCCCTGAGCCGGGAATCAAATCAATGCCGAAAGAAATATCGCGCTCAGGTGGTAACCCAGGAAGCTCATCGGGGAAAGCATCAGGGAACTCACTAACAATCGGGACGTGGTCCAAAGGAACCTCTGCAGCTCGAGTATCACAAACATATGCTAAGAACCCCTGACATCCCTTCCGCAAGAGCTGACCGGCGCGAAGAGACGAAATCAAGCTGGGAAGGGTGACGCTGCGGTCTCCCTGAATAACAAGGACTGGCTCTCCCGGAAAGCTAAATCTGACTGCCTTCTCACGGCAGTCCACAGAAGCATAACAAGTGGCCAGCCAGTCCATGCCTAGAAGCACATCAAAGTCCAATATATCGAGGAGAATCAAATCAACCGACGAATCCATCTCCCCGATACGAACGGAACATAATCGAAACACAAAACGAGCGACAAAAGACTCGCCTACCGGAGTAATAACAACAAGCGGCTGATCTAACGACGATGACTCACGGCCCAACATCGGTGCAAAGTGTGTAGATACATATGAATGTGTGGAACCTGGGTCGAATAATACCCGCGTGTCGAAAGAACATACTAGCAAGGTACCTGTCATAATGGCGTTGGATGCCTGCCCATCCCGCGGAGTCAAAGCGAACACTCGGGCTTGTCCTCCACCAATAGCTGGCTATCCTCGGCCTCGGCCTCCTCGTCCTCTCTGAATAGGACCGCCACGTCCACGGCCTCTGGGGGAGCCTAACTGACGTGGAGCATCATCGGGGGCAGGAAGTACAGCTCTCTGAGGAGGTGGTGAAGGTGGTAAAGTCATGTGTGGAACGGTCGCCTCTCCCTGTCGTCTCACCGTACAGTCTCTGATACGATGGTGCAGACTCCCGCACCCAAAACATCCTGGTGACGCCTACTGTCCCTGCGGATAAGAACCAAATAGCTGACCCTATCCAACTCCTCTGTCGCCACCATCTCTCGGAAAGAATCTGGCACGATGCCTCTGAGCTGGCATATCGGTACGAATCCTCTCTGGCCCAGAAATGGCCGAAGTCTCTGAAATGCGCGCCTCCATCTGTAAGGTCATGTCCATAACAGCTACATAAGTGTCAAAGTGCTGTGCGTTGATGGTAAGAAATAACTGTGTGTCGAGTCCCTGCACAAACCTCTTTACCCTCTTCTCTTCAGTATCAACAAAGTACGGAGCATATCGAGACAACTTAGTAAACTGTATATCATACTCGGACACTGTCATCCCTGGAGTCTTGAGGAAAGCCTAAAAACTACGAGCTCTAGCATCACGAACGCTCTCTGGAAGGAAACGAGCTAGAAATACTGCTGTGAACTCGGCCCAAGTCATAGGAGGTAGACCTGCAGCTCGACCTCTCTCGACTGACTCTCGCCATGTCTGCGTAAGGCCCTGCAGACGGAAACTCGTAAGCTACACCCATCTATCGTCGGAACATCTTAGCGAACGGAAAATCCTAGCTAAATTGTCAAGGAATGTCTGCGGATCCTCCCCTGCATCGGTGCCGGTGAAGACTGGAAGTCTCAGCCTCATGAACTCCTGTAGTGATACTGGAATAGCCACTGTAGTAGTAGGAGCGACTGTCTGGACAGCAGGTACTATCGTAGTCTGTGCTGTGGTGGGTACGTCCTCCGATCTCGGTGCACGACTGGCCTCTACTAAGGATCCCACCATCTGTCGTAACTCCTGCATACCTCCTATCATCTGTCGTAACTCCTCCATACCAGACTCTAGCCTATCCATGTGGCCTGGGGAAGGCGGATCAGTCTGTCCCTAAGGCGTACGTACGCCACCCTGCTCGGTCCTCGTCTCGGACGAGCCTGCTCGGATCTGATCTCGGGCGGCAGCTCTCTGCGCTCTCGTAGCCTTCGGCGGCATAGTGGCTGGTACAGAAAACAGGATGATAAGAACAGTGCAATAGAATCATAGGATACACGGAATTGAAGAAGGAATTTCAAGAAAGTGTATCCTAAAGTCACCTAGGCGGAGTACCGTATCGCAAGTATATGCCGCGGACATACACACGCTACGTTACCCTGCTTAAGTCACTTTCTCCATCTACCAAGGATCATCCTACACTCAGAAAGGTAAAACCTATCGCTCTGATACCAACTTTGTCACGACCCGAAAGGTACGGAACGTGACTGGCACTTAAATTATGAATGTCTCGAGGCGGACGTAATCTAAGTAAGCCAAAGCCCAGAAATCAAAACCAAATACGCAGTAGAATGAAGAAAAACTAATTTATTGAAAGCGATTTTAAATCAAATAGTCACATCAAGCTTTTTAAAAGCAACATCCATTTTTCTGAAAATTTCGGCAGAGTCTCCTTTGTAAATACTGGCCCCCAAACGGGTACAAAACATGAATATATCAATAACATGAAATAAGGCATCCCTAAGCGGGAGCTAGCTCTTCGCCCCAAGGCGGACACAAATCCCACGCAATATAAATCAGCAATGTGCAAAATAGCATAAAAAGGAACAAGTAAAAAGCAACATGTCGGCTCAAGTGAGCGCGACCCAAAGAAACAATATACATGCCCACAAATCTCACTGTCTCGCCTCTAAGTCAATATATATCAGTACTGGTAGATGATACAGTAGACGGAGTACACTAGATACAAAGAATATATAAGGTGGAAACAAAATAAACACATAACCCACCTACGGGAAAAAATCCTCAAATCCAAGCAAAAGGAGGAAGTGCGTCCGCCGGTACAGTACTGACGGATCGGACCTGCAAAAAGGCCTATGGTATCAACAATGCGAACTGCAATATATGACTAAAAGACTATGTATGATCGAATGTTGTAATGAGGTACATGCATCTGACTAGCAATTCTACATGTTCGTCTTATGGAATTTGCTATATTAGTACTGGTTTATATGTCTTATATGGTGAAATTATTCTAAATTCCGGTTTAAACAAGTTATCTAGTGTTTCTCCAAAATCTCATAAATCTCAAATGCTGAAATCCTTAAGAAAGAAAGTACCACAAGTACACATGTTAATGATGATGAATGCCTATGGTATCAACAATGCGAACTGCAATATATGACTAAAAGACTATGTATGATCGAATGTTGTAATGAGGTACATGCATCTGACTAGCAATTCTACATGTTCGTCTTACGGAATTTGCTATATTAGTACTGGTTTATATGTCTTATATGGTGAAATTATTCTAAATTCCGGTTTAAACAAGTTATCTAGTGTTTGTGGCATACCAATTACCAAGGCGTGTGTGTTCGCATGAATAGTGCTCGTGTAGCATAAAACCCTGGTAATGATGCAAGTGTCCTATGTGATGAAGTTGCACAATTATATATAATGAATTAAGCAAGCCAATTATTTCCTGTGTCGCATATCTCATTTAATGGTTTCAAAGGTTTTTATACGATGAATTTAACATAAATATGGATATGCAGGTCATGCAGTGGCGTAGAATAGGTAACTAGGAACTACATGCAACAAGCTGGTATTACTAGAAATTCTAAATTATCGGTCACCTCGCGCCATCCAAACGATTCTCCCCGTAGATGTATACATCTACTCACCGGAAATCCCCAGCTAGCTTGATCCAATCACCGCTTTTCCTTTTCGTGCCGCGTTCGAAATCTCCGCGACCGATCCAGGAATTTGCACAACACAAAACATAAGATTACATATCATGAAATGATGCAAGTCACCATATAAAAAGATCAACGCTAACAAGTTAGGCACAACGTGCACTTGGTGCGCGGAACACACACAAAAACCACTAAAACCTTAACTAAAATCGTCGTTTCGGAGCACCCGTCAAAACCAAACCCAATCAAACCAAAATTCTGCATTCACACATCCTAAATGTCATAGGAGATGCTATTAATATCATAAAGATATCACAAATAACTCATCACATAATTTTATAAAAAACACTAGTAAGCATTAGCATTCCGAATTCGGTGCAAACATCGTCGCTTTGCGACAAAAAGACTACTATCAAGCATAATCATGCATCCGCACAACTAGTTAGCCACAAACATTTAAATTCAACACATTAGCAATGCTTCAAATCCTATTTTCCATAAACAACCCTTTCTTGATTTTATAAACTAGCAATTCCAATCAAATTCCACACTAGAAAAACCTAGATCAACACTAATTTGAAGCCTATTAAGCAAGTTAACCTCTTAGATTAGGTTAGTAAAATAATTAGATAGCAAAATAAATTTAATTAACCTAGTAATGGTTTTCTAAAACCCTAGTTCAAATCAAACTACTCTCTTTAAGAACCTAGATTAGAAATTAACACTAAACATAACACTAAAACAATTTCATCAATGAATTTAACCATAAGTATTTAAATGGGTCAAGATAATACCTCAATTTCCTAGGGATCTAGCAAGAGAATTTGCCTCCAATGATGGCCTCATAGCACCAAGATTCAAGCTAGAAAAGCCAAGGAGAATGGGATGAAGAATGGGCTTGAAATTGTGAGATTTAATTTGGATTTTGAAGCAATTTTTAATGAGATTTGAAGGAAAATGAGAAGAGGAAAATGGAGGGGGAGGGCTGCAGAAATCTCGGCCAGGGAAAGGATGGGGGAATGGTGAGGGTGTTGTGTGAATTGTCCAAGTCAACCCCTGTCACATGAATGTACATCATACCTCCAAATTAACATATTAAATCCTACACTTCACTTCTATTTCCACAGAAACAAATGATCTGAAGAAAATTTTTGAGGGGGATTGGGCTGCTGCAGTAGTGGTGGGGCCGGCCAATAAGAGTGGTGAGGTTGTGAGAGAGTGTACAAAAAAATTCTATGCAAAAAGAACCCCTCAAGTTACAAAATTGCAAGTTTTAGTTTACTTTAATTAAATTTTAGTTTTCCTTAATTAAAACCAATTTGAACTTGAAATAAAATGCTAAAAATTTATATTACTCAATAGATTTTAGTTGTCATGGATCTAAAGCATGTAATTAGCCTATTCAAATTTGTATTTATCGCTAATTTAATGTATTTTTAACTGTTTAAAATAATATTAAAAATAGTAAATTAGGGAAATTTTTTTAAATGACAAGAATTTTATAAGTGACAAATTAGCTACTAAAAACTAGCAATTACCTATCCAAATTAGGTATAAATAGGCCTATATTGCAAAATAACAACAATGACGATTTACGGAAAAATACCAAATATTTACCGATTTTCGGGAAAATACCAAAACGACTTTTCATGGCGTTACAATAGATTACTCGGTTTTCGTCAAAACCAGAAGTTTTCAAAAGCGGAGCCTAAACCACTTCTTTTCAAAACTACTTAGGTTCTTTCAACGATATCAAGTTCATTACGTTAAAGGGGTTTTTCGCCAAAAACACAGCCGTAGCCCTCCGTCATTTCCTACGAGTAGTACTTAGTATTCGTACTGCTTTTGTTGACTCTGTCAAGGCGTAGTGTACGGTAGCTAAGTGGTGCTCGTTTGTAGCATTAGTTGCGATTGGTTAGGACAGTCGTGTAACCTTGTTGACTCCGTCAAGGGTTATGCGGGTGGGTTTAATGCAATCAAGATATTGACGGGTTGAACTTGACTAGGACTCTTTGATTTGTTGACTCTGTTAAGGTCACTAGGGTCCTAGGGGCAAAAACTACATCGGGAGTTTCAAATATACAGGAAACTTGTAGTTTTAGCGTACCTTCTGGAGTGTGGTGACTAGAGTGGATTCCATCTAGGTCATCACACAATGATAGTTGGATCCCGATCCTAATGATGAGTAGGATTACTCTTAGGAGATTATTTCACTTAACAATCAATGCTATAAACTAAGTAGGTGTCTAGAACGGTGTTAGCGGGGCTACGCCTCCAGGGAAAAGAGGTTACATAATTAAGGAACTTCGCGAAAGCATTGGAAAATCTCTCTCGATGTACTGATACTATCCTGGCCGAAAGGTTAAGCAAGTATTGTGACGTGCGATTAATCCTGACTAGTTCTTCTTTTAGGGTTCGAAAAAGAATTTGAGGAGACAGTGGGAGCCATCCTGATTAGATAAATTAATAACCAATCTAATCTTGCAAGTGCGCACGCTAAGTGTTTCTTTTCTCTCTCTCCAGGTAGCAACCATTTCACTCCCTAATCAAGATAATAAAATGTATCGCTTGACCGATCTGAATTCTTATTCGAGGCTGGGGAATATCGGTTCGGCTCTGAACTATGACATCTGTCATGATTATGAGCAAGGAAAAGAGGATTGCATGAATTCCTTGATGACCCCAACGAATAAGAAGCATACTATTGCGTCTCCTTCAGGTGTTTTTGTTATTGAGAACTTTTTTCGGTCAGTCTTACCTCCTGGGTACTAGATACCGGATCAGGATCTTATATCTGTAATTTATTGCAGGGACTGAGAAAAAGTAGGATAGTTGGACCTGGTGATATGTCCCTCAGAATAGGGAACGAAGCACAAGTTGATGCTGGTGCCGTCGGTGAATATCACCTAGTGTTGCCAAAATGCAATACTATGATTTTGAACAATTGCTACTATGTACCTTCCATGGTTTGCAACATCATATAGGTTTCTTTACTTGATAAAAATGGATATAAGTTTGTTCTTGATAGAAATATCATGAACATTTACCTTAATTAGGTATTGGCTGCAGAAGGTACACTGTGTAATGGTATCTATGTTCTAAATCAATATACAGTTTTCAATATACAAAACACTCGCAAGAGGAAGAGTTCAGAGATTACCTAAAAGAGAACGGAATTCTCTCTTAGCTTACTCCTCCGTATACACCACAACACAACGGTGTATCGGAGAGGAGGAATCGTACCCTATTGGACATGGTTCGCTCTATGATGAGTAGTGCTGAGTTGCCTCTCTCATTTTGGGGTCATGCACTTCTGACAGCAGCATATCTATTGAACGATGTTCTATCCAAGTCTGTGCCTAAAACTCCATATGAAATATGGAGTGGAAGAAATCCATATCTTAAGCGATTTAAGATATGGGGTTGTCTGGCCTATGTGAAAACACAGAAACCGAACAAGCTAGAGGCACGGTCAGTTCTATGTAAATTTGTGGGATATCCTAAGGATTCATTAGGATATCTGTTCTACTACACTGAGGAACAGAAGGTGTTTGTATCTCGCCACGCTACCTTTTAGAAAGGGAGTTTCTTGCAAAGGAAACTAGTGGGAGTACGGTAGAACTGGGACAAATCCTTGAACCACAAAATGTAACTGAAGGTTTGGAGGAACCACTAGATTCAGTAATACCAGACGAACCTCAGCCACTCCGCAGATCTGGTAGGATTTCTCATCCGCCCGAGAGATACTACGGTTTTCTCATAGATGGGGATCGAGAGGATTGCATCTTAGAAGAAGATGATCCTACTAGTTTCAGGCATGCTATTATTAGTAGGGACTCTGATGAGTGGCTGGATGCTATGCAATCCGAAATGGAGTCCATGTACACCAATAAAGTGTGGACCTTGGAAGTTGCTCCACCTGGGGTAAAACCCGTTGGATGCAAATGGATCTACAAAAGGAAGATTGGTGTAGATGGGTAGGTGGAAACCTATAAGGCTAGACTTGTTGCAAGGGTTTTCGTCAAAGACCAGGATTGGACTATGACTATACTTTTTCTCCAGTGGCTATGCTAAAATCCATTCGGATCCTACCTGCCATTGCTGCCTTCCATGACTATGAGATCTGGCAGATGGACGTAAAAATGGCTTTTCTAAACGATAGTCTGGAAGAGTGCGTTTATATGTATAAGATTGCTTGGCACGACAGCAAGGTTTTGGGAGACATCGTCCATGCCATTTTCAAAATTTTGCCATGCTAAACAATCCTAACCCTAGAATCATAACTAAAGATTTAGACAATACTAAGTGTAAACTACTTTACATCTATGTGAATATGAAATACAACCTTTGTAGACCAGTCCTTCACTTCAATAGCTCCGAGTTGTAGTCTCCTCGCTCCAAGTAGTGATCTTGCGGACTCTAGAACGGCTCCACAAGATGAAAGGAACGAGCTTGCACGATGTCTTCGAGGCCGAAGATGATCTACGTCGAGGAGACACTAACCCAAGCTACCTCTTCACTAATTAGGGATTAGTGGAGCTAACACCCTAAACTAAATTGCCAATCTAGTAGAGGATGATGAAGTAGGATTTTTGCTCACTTTAGAATTAATTTTCTCACTCTTTTTATTCTTCTCTCAAAAACCTAGAGAGCTCTCTCTTGAGCTTGATGAAGATAAAGCAAACAATGGATGAGAGAATGAATGGCAACCATGGGTGAGAAATATCTCATATAACTCATGTAGAGACTTAACCATGAGTTTAGATAATGGTTGGGTTAATAAATATCTTGTGTAAGGCAAAACAAGTGGACCGATACAGTATCGACTTATCGATTCAACACTTGATTCAATAACCCAGCTATATCTCATATAACCGACCGATAACTTAAATCGCGAGAATAGAATACAGTATCACATACTCGTATTAATCTCGGTCCCGCACATATCACATATGTGCTCCTACTTCGTTTTGCCTGAGCCAGTAAAACCTCTGTGTAGGACTCTAAAGACTCGTCAATACGCCGACAGTAGGTGATGACCATATTAAGCACCCACAAGCCTTCAGCAGTACTAGCTGAATGTAACGGCTACCCTCGTATTGAGCGATCAGAAGATCAACAAGCAAGCCTGCTCCTACTCCTGAAAAGCCTGTCAGTAACATTACCATACATTCCGGTCTCTTCGTCTGATATGTCGCATATCTAGTAGAGGGGTGGTAAACGTCAGACCCCAATAACCAATAAGTTGTGCCGATGTGAGGCTCATAACGGGTCGAGAAACTACTGTTAATACTTACCATTGTCACCAGAGAACTCCTATCTGACGATAGGTATAATACCAACTAGGAGTTCTCGGCGAGTCCGTTCAGTGTACCCAGTCTCCACTGAGCACCTGTATACCATCTTTGATGTCAAACACTAATGGATATGGGATCATCCATCGCCCATCATATGGGTCAAGATGCGTATACGCTAGTCTACTCTAGAATATCGATGCCCTGTCTCGATACACTCTCGACTAGGAACAATTATAGGGTGTACTTGTGGACTACCCTTGGCCCCACTAATATGATCTCCATCATAGTCCTGGAAGTCAAGTACACATCCTAAGGGCTTTATCAACATGTGAGAGCAAGACACCATCACTTATACAAGTCAACATGTTAAGACAAAGAGCAACCAGATAGCATACTATCATGTCGAGCAAGAAAGTCCTCTCTCTATATATCCAAGCATCCACTATAATATACATCACATGTACAATAATGGCCTCTAGGGCATACATATAACTAACAATCTCCCACTTGCACTAAGGCCAGTTGTTGTAGTATCTCATACCCAACATCCCGAAGAGTCTCTCAAATTGTATCGGGGTATGGCTTTTGTGAGTAGATCCGCCGTGTTGTCCTTCGTGTCAACTCTTCTGACCTCGATCTCCCGGCGATCAACTATCTTCCAGATCAGGTGATACCGCCTCAGAATATGCCTGGATCGCTGATGGGACATGGGTTCCTTAGCCAATGCCACTGCTCCATTGTTATCGCAATAAAAAGGTATTGGATACTCAATGGACGGAACCACTCCAAGTTCAGTTATGAACTTCTTCATCCCTACAGCCTCTTTGGCAGCATCTGTAGGGTTCCTAGGCACACTCAAGAGGTTCCACAACTGATCAAACATGGCAAAATCAAATTTTCCGAGTGCCGAGAAACCCTAATGCTAGATCGTTAACTAGAGGCAAAGGCGAAACATGCAATTAAATAACTTTAATGCTAAGTGAATGGAAATACAACCTTTGTAGATCCGGTCCTCCACTTCCTTGGCTCCGTGATGACGGCCCTCCGCTACAACCATCGGAATCCTGGACTCTCGCGGTGGTTTCATCGGAGAAAAGATCGGGCTAGGTCGTTGACTTCGATGCCGAAGATGATCTTCGTCGAGGCGACTCTAACTTGATCTCCATCTTCACCAAGTCATGAAACTTGTGAAGAAAATACCCTATACTACATGGCAAGTGGTAGAGGATGAAGAAATAGGAAGTGGGTTCACTTTGGATTTGGATTTCTCACTTGGAATCATCACTTGGAATTTTCAAGCAAGCTTTCTTTTTCTTCAAGAAGAAGAAGAAAGAAAATGAATTATGAATTCTTTCCAAAAAGAAAATCATGTGATGGTTATCATAATGCAACCATGGGTGAGTATAACTAGTGTAGAGACTAAACTAGGGTTTAGGTGAATGGTTAGGTTAAGGAAAGAAACAAAGTGGTCAAAGCTTCATGAAGCTTCAAGATAAAAACAAAAGAAGCCACCATTTTGTTTCTTTCCCTAAAATAAATAAATAAAATAAATAATTAATAAAAGATAACAAAACCATAACCATTCACTTAAACATGGTTTAATCATACACACCCAAGTTTGCATGTATCATCAAACATGATACAAAATAGTGTACAAAAATATATCACATATACAATGTGCACAAGGAAGTGAGAAAATAATCTTAAGTGAACCAATACTGGTTAATGTAAAGTAATATATCAAATATATATAATTATACATTAAATCATTAAATCAACACTTGATTTAATGATCCGGTCATACTGCATATAACCGACTAATATCAAGTGTATCAATCTATCGAATCAACACTTGATTCGGTAACCCGGCAATATCTCATATAACCGTCCAATGATACATTTTGTGAGAATAGAATACAGTATCACATACTGGTATTATTCTCGGTCCCGCACATATTGTAAGTGCACGGCGGCGCCCCGGCCGTCAATCCGACGGCCAAATGCGGAAGCGGTGATAAACTTTAATTTTTCTTGAACTGGCAAACCGCCGCGCACTAATACCCGGATCGAACCATTAATTAGTCCTAGCTAACTACAAGATGGGGAAGAGAGATATACCGACTGATCCAAGTCCTCCGGTCTTCTCGTCGTCGTCCCGATCTCCTGCGGAAGCTCCGGTCTCCACCTCGTCGCCGGAAGTGCACCACATTGCCTACTTCTTTTACGGGCTCCCACCTCATTGCCGAGGAAACTCGGGCACGAAGCTGGCTAGTCGACGTGCCCAAGGTTTGCTGTAGAATGTGTAGTGAGCAAGTCTCATTTGGGGTTCATGGAGATGCCATTTTTGGTGGAGGGATGATACATGTAATTTTTGTGGAGCTATAGGATTTTTACAATGCCAAAAGAGATAAAATCCCTCTTGCAAAAAATTGGACAGCCCCACACATATGTGGCCGGCCATGACATCAAGAATGGGGAGAGTGAGAGAGGAAGTCCATGTATCAAAAGATAATCCATCTCATAATGCAAGAGAGAGAGAGAGAGAAAGACTATCATGCATAAGCATGATAACAAGCTAAAACCAACACTCCACCACAACCATCATCAAGCATGATGACTTCAAAAAGTCAAGCCATCATGAAGAAGTCAAGAAGTCAAGGTCAAGGAATGGTGCAACCATCATGACACAAGAATATGCAAAGAACCCCTCCACAAATACTTATTTGCAACAATGCAAATAAGCCCTCCTCCACCAATCTTCGGCCAATGAACGATACAAAGGAAATTGGCCGAAACGGAAAGCAAACTGGCAACTCCAGAAAACTGGTCCCGTAATAAATTACAGGAAAACCCCGATACTGTGCATACACACCCGCATTTGTATTCTGACCGAAATACAAATGCAATGAGACAAAATCTACACTGTACTATACTAGGATCCGGCTTAAAACAAAGCCGGCTAGTAATATCCGTTCGACCCTGATCCGTGCAATACCGCACGTATCTGATCGAACGCTGCCATATATCCATACGGCCTGTAGTACAAACTGTCCGATCCTGATCCATGCAATACCGCACGTATCTGATCGGACCTTGCCATATCTCCATACGGCCTCTACAACTTTTCGCCCGAAAGCTGAGTAACTGAATGTGGGGGACTCTAAAGACTCGTCAACACCTTGGTTGTGGATTTAACCACTAGCACGTCAGAGGTATAAGCCAATACGTAACGGGCTACCAGGTATTGACTAAAAGGGACGTCTGTGAGCGAACCCAGCCAGACAACCCTACTGAGCCTGTCAGTGACAATATCCGTACAGTCCGGTCCGTTCGTCTATGAGTATCGCATGGCGGGCCTAGGGGGTTGGTAAAAGTCAGACCCCCAAAAGCGGTACAAGTCGTGTCGGAGTGTAGCCCAGAACACCCTGAGATACTACTGGAATACCTACCATTAAATCTCCTTGCCTCGGCCGAGGGCTTCGTGTAATGGCTCTCCTAGACACAGCACGACCTCACCCCCAATACCGGGAGAGACGAACCCCTGAAGATACGCTCACTGCCTCCATGTGGTTCGGGACTGTACCCAACTAAAACCTGTTTGCACGACTCCTTTGAGCCGTGGTAGGGTAGTAATCAAAGTACAGTGGGAACTCACACAAGACAAATGACGATCCCCAGGTCGATGAACTAACCTGTACACATGTCACCAGGGAACTGCCATCTGACGTCTGGTATATGACCAACTAGCATGTTCCCGGCGAGTCCTGTCCGGTGTACTCATAACCCAATGAGCATCTGTATACATCTTAGGTGATCCAACTGACACCAGTGGCTTGTGAGACCGGCCACCGCCCCTCGTCGGGGTCTCGACTGTATACACTAGTCTACTCTGGAGTATCGATGCCCTATCTCGAAACTCACACGACTAGGGACCATTTAAGGATGTGCTTATAGACTACCAGCTCCCACGTATATGATCGCCCTCATACTGCTGGTGGTCAAGCAAGAATCCTAGGGGCTCTATCAACGTGTAATAGCGACTTGTCAGGTCACCTAAAGCAGTACACGATGATAAAGGTAAACCAGATAGCATACTATCATCATGAGTAAGACTGTCCTATCGGGATAGGTCCTCCATCAATCATTGTAATCACGTGCCTGTGATCGAATAATTGAATCTGAGGGCACTATCTCCAACACATATCTCATATGCGCCCCTATTTCGTTTCGCCTGAGCCAGGAAACCTCTGTGTAGGACTCTAAAGACTCGTCAATACGCCGGCAGTAGGCGATGATCATATCAAACACCCACAAGCCGCAAGCGGTCTGCTAAACGTAACGGCCACCCGGGTATTGAGCGATCAGAAGATCAACGAGCAAGCCCGCTCACACTCCTGTGAATCCAACCAGTAACACTCACCGTACAGTCCGGTCTGATCGTCTGATATGTCGCATATCTCGCCTAGGGGTGGTAAACGTCAGACCCCAATAGCTCGATAAGTCGTGTCGATATAAGGTCTATAACAGTTTGAGAAACTACTGGTAAGACTTACCAGTAAATCTCAGCAACCCTGGCCAGGGATTTCCGGTTATAGCCAATCGAACACAGCGCAACATCAACTCCCTATACCGGGAGAGACGAATCCCCTCCTATCGCTCATTGCCTCCATGTGATTCGGGACTGTACCCAAAAACCACCGTTTTGCACGCCCTCTTGGACGTGGTAAGGTGGTAATCAAAGCACAGTGGGAATCACACAAGACTCTATGACGATCTCGGGTCTACAGACTAACCTGTACCAGTGTCACCAGAGAACTGCCATCTGACGTAAGGTATAATACCATCTGGGAGTTCTCGGCGAGTCCGTCCAGTGTACCCAGTCTCCACTGAGCACCCGTATATCATCTCTGATGTCAAACACCAATGGATATGGGATCATCCATCGCCCATCTGTATGGGTCGAGAAGGTATACGCTAGTCTACTCTAGTATATCGATGCCCCGTCTCGATACACCCACGACTAGGGACCTTGAAGGATGTACTTATAGACTACCATGTCCCCACTAGTATGATCCGCATCATAGTCCAGGTAGTCAAGTACACATCTTAAGGGCTTTACCAACATGTAACAGAGAGACAATCAGTGTACACGTTAAGATAAAGAGCAACCAGATAGCATACTATCATGTCGAGCAAGAAAGTCCTTCCTATATATGTCCTAGCATCCACTACAATATACATCCTATGTACAGTAATGGCCTCTAAGGCATACATATAACTAACAATCTCCTACTTGCACTAGGGCCATCTGTAGCAGTGGTTGTAGTATCTTATACCCAACCATCCCATAAAAGTCTCTCTCTGGGAAATGGCCTTTTTGAGTGGATCCGCCGTGTTGTCCTCTGAGTCTACTCTCCTAACCTCATTCCCCTGGAGATCAACCATCTCCATGATCAAGTGATACTGCCTTAGAATATGCCTGGATCACTGACGGGACGGGCGTTCCTTGGCATAAGCCACAACTCCATTGTCACACAATGGGAGGAACTAAGTTCATCTCATGAACAAATATACATCCAGACTGCCTCTTTGGTAGCATCTTAAGAAGCGATGTATCCAACCTTTATCTTCTAGTATGCCACGGTATCTAGCTTGGAACTCTTCCAACATACCGTCCCTTTACTGAGGGTAAAGACAATGCCTGTGACTGACATTCAGTCGTCCTTATCGCCCTGGAAACTTTCCAGTGACTCTCCCCAGGATCGATTGATACCATCTCACTATATCTAGTGAGAATCCTAACATCCATTTAGATCTATCTCATAGATCCAAAACCCAGGATTTAGTAGGTATAATCTTGATCTTATATGGAGAATCCTTGTGATAAGCGGAGATTGACCGAGCGTAGCATAGGAAACTCCTTCCCTATCAAAAGTATGTCATCCACGTACTCTACGAGGATCACCATCATACTCTCTACTACCTTTTTGTGTATACAAGGTTCATCTACCATTTTGATGATGTCAAACTGTTTGACTAACTCATCAAAACAGATGTTCCAACTCCGCGATGCCTGTTTCATCACATAAAACATCTTGCACACATTTCCGCTGCTCCCACTGTCTACGAAGCCTTCTGACTGTGTACTTATAGACTTTCTCTTCTAAAACATCATTTAGAAAAGCAGTCATGACACCCAACCGCCAGATATTGTAGTCATGGTATGTAGCCGTGGCAAGTAGGATCTGGATGGACTTAAGCATAGCTCCTTAGAAAAAGTTTCATCATGATCCATACCTGGTCAATGATGCAAACCTTTAACAAGTCTAGCTTTGAAAGTCTCAACTTTTCTATGTACACTAAGTAATCTTCTCAAGATATACTTTCTCCTGATGGGGAATTAACCCTTCAGCTAAAGCAACCAAAGTCCATACTTTGTTGGTGTATAAGGATTCCATCTCAGATCGCTAAGCGTCCAGCCATTCTTACAGAGTCCCACTCCTGATGGCCAGCTCGAAGCTAGTTGGGTCATCATCTCATGATGCAATCCTCGCTCCCACTGTCATAGAGAAACCGAAGTATCTCTCAGGTGGGTGAGGAACCCAACTAGATCGGCGGAGAGGCTGAGGTTCGTTGGAATCTACTGAATCCTTTGGTTCTACCAAATCATCAGCTGCAGTTTGTATGGCTAGAACCTTTCCAGTTCTACAGAACTGACCTTGCCTCGAGCTTGTCCGGATTTTGCTTTTAGACATAGGCCAGACAACCCCAAATCTTAACCAACTTAAGATATGGGCTCTTTCCGTTCCATATCACATATGAAGTGGTAGGAATCTGATTTGATTGAAGCCCTATTCAATAGACATGCAACTTCTCAAGTGCATAACTCCCAAAAAGGAAATAGGAAACTCAGCAGTACTCATCATAGAGCACACCATATCACATAGGGTGTGACTGCCCCGCCCCGATACACCGACGTGCTGTGGTGTATACGGAGGAGTAATGCTGAGAGAGAATCTCATTCTCCTTTAGAAAAGTCCAAGAATTCTGTGCTAAAGTATTCTCCTCCTTGATCACATCAAAATACATAATACCTATACCCGTTTTGGTTCTCTACTTCTAACTTATATTCTGTGAATATCTCAAAAGGTTCGGACTTGTGTTTCAACAGGAACATATGTCTGAATCTAAAGAGATCATCAGAGAATGTAATGAAGTACAAAGAACCGGTCTTGGCATGTGTAGACAGGGGACCTTCATACATCAACATGTATTAGTCCCAAGAGTTCACTAACTCTCTCTGTTTCGATTAAACAGAGGTATGGTCATCTTATCTTTGTGACATGACTGGAAAGTTTCACAAGATGTAGATTCAAACTGATTTAAACATGCATCTAAGTGTAACTTAAGCTAGTCGGGTCACATTGATATGACCTAGACTACAATACCTCAAGAAGGATCCGTTCATTTCTGAACTCTCCCTCTTGTGTGTATTCCGTATACTAAGAATTGTTGTTTGATTTAGAACATCTATGCTTTTAGATAACGTGCCTGAACCGATCAACTTTTGGTATAGGAAATGTTCAAAACATTATCCATCAATACAAAATTTTATCATTTCTTTACTAATAAAGAGACTGATATGATTTTGTATATCAGGTTCGGTATCTAATAACATTTGTTCAGAATCAATGTATTCTAGTAATACAGGGTGACAGTGACCAACAGACTTGGCTGCAACACTTGCACCGTTTTCTGTCTTATGAAACTTATCACCCGTTCTCAGTTCTCTACCTTTCTGTAGCCCTATGTAACAGATTACATATCTGGGATCCTGATCCGGTATCAAATACCCAGGACGTAGAGAATACAGAGAAACAGTTCTTTGTAATGAACACACTCGTAGGAGATGCATCATATGCATTTTCTTCGTTTGGGCGGCATAGGAATTTTGGTATTCCTCTATTTCCTGCTCTGTCTTATAACAATTATAAGTTGGAGCAGGACCAACGTTCCCCAACTCAGTATAACAAGCGGGTTCGGTCAATATATCCGTTTTATTATCTTGATTAAGGCGTGACATGGTCGCTACCTGGAGAGAGAGAGAAGAAAACACTCTGCGTGCGCTCTTGTAAGATCAGATTGGTTATTATTTTATCTAATCAGGATGGCTCCCACTGTTTTAATCAAATCTTCCTTCAAACCCTAAAAGGAAAGACTAGCCGAGATTAATTACACGCTACAAGTTCGCCAATCTTTCAGCCAGGCCAGTGTCGGTACATTGAGGGAGGTTCCCCATGCTTTCGTACGGACCTAATTAAAGTAAACCTCGTTTTCCCAGAGGCGTAACCCCGTTGACACCTTTCTAGACACCTACTTGATCGACTAATTGTAATGTGTAAAACTCTCCTAGGAGTAACTCTTACTCGCAGCGGGTATCGGGATCCAACTATCTCATAGAAGGTATGCAATCTCATTGCAAATTTCAACACTTGAAATTCCCGATAATATTTTGCCCCAAACGATCTATGACCTTGACAAGGTCAACAAACCATAGACCGTAAGTCAAGTTCAACCCGTCATTTCTTGATTGAATCAAACCCACCCGCACGACCCTTGACAAGGTCAACAAGGCCGTACGACTACCCTAACCCAATCTGCATCATATGCATAAGCAGATAAATACTGGTTAGCTACCGCACACTGCGCCTTGACAAGGTCAACAAACGCAGCACGAATACTAAGCAGGACTTATCTGAAATGACGGAGGGCTACGTCAGGTTTTTCTGAAAACCTATTGCGTAATGAACTTGATATCGTTGTAGACTCGAATTAATTTTGAAATGGAGTGTTTTTGAAGCTTTTCTAGTTTTGCTAAAGGGGTCACTCCCGGTGAAGGGATCGTCGGCCCTTTCCTCATCGAATAAGGTGCAGGATATATCATATATACCGCTGTGCAAAGCAAAAACTATAGAAGCAATCAAAAGACAAACCGAGGGTTGTAGCATCTGCCAGTTATTGCTAAAGGTGTCACTCCCGGTGAAGGGATCTCGGCCCTTTCCTTATCGAATAAGGTGCAGGATGTTCTACAAGGAACACCGCGATGCAAAGCTAGAACTGTAGCTACCTGTTTTTGAAAATTCGATTCCACAACATCTTAGGTTTCTTTTCTTTCGTTAATCACATTAATGAAGTCCCATCATTTAAATCACCTAAACATCACAGATAAATACGACGTACACTTATGCCATCCGCATTCGCCTCGATGTCCCCTCGTGCACCGTTAGGTTAGGTAACTAACGGCAGAGCAGTGCAGGGCTAGCGCGGGTGTAAAACATAAGTAACGTCTATATAATATATCATATATACTATATAAAGTATCTATCACAGAACACATCAAATGATCACATCACAAATATCGCAGCAGAAGAAACATATATGAAATATTGGATATACTAGGACGTCCGTCTTTTCAATACGAGCCAGTATAAAACACGGATTCCACGGCCGCGATGAATAGCCAAACCCACACCCCTAGACCCCTACGAGAGAGGCAAGCAACCCTACCAATTCTAGAGTTAAGAGACCCGGACTCGACTCCTCGAGTTGGTCTCCTACTGGACTCCAGAACCCGGTTACTTGTGCCCTCCTCCTTGGGTCTATCCTAGTGCGGAAAAGTAAATAATATACAACAACGGTGACATCTTCCGCAACCTGGAAGTGCCCCAATAAAAGAATATTACATACAAGTTTTTACATGAATGAAAATGAAAAACACTCATCTCACATAAAAAACCCCGGCTATTCATACACGACGATCCAATATAATATATCGAGCAACACATAACATCACATGTCATCAACGTAAGTAAATATGCGTATCCCAATTGTCGTTGACATATAGCAACGAAACCGGCGATATCACATATTACACTTACGGTCACAGAAAAGAAAGTGTAAAACTACAACAGTTGGAATCCGCAAACTCTTTAGGCATCGCATGCCTAACCATCTGAATTCCTTAGACATCACATGCCTAACAATTATAAACCCCGCATTTAGTCTCATTATCGAAAACACTTTTCAATATCAAGTCGAGCAATTTAACAAGATTCCTGATATCCTGATCGAATGCTCGTCGCAAACTTTAGTAGGCGGCCGCACCCCCGATACCGTCGACGAAGTGCACTAAGGCGGAACACCGCTGCCGCGAGCACCCGAACGGATGCTTTTGGCGACGGGGTTCTCCTACAGTCACTTGGTCGGGGCTATAGAGTGTAGCTGTCTATTAAGTTTACCCGGCGAGTATCCGCGTACGCTACGTGACTGCGACGGACTTTTGATCACATCAAAATTCCGTGGCAACCGATCAAGTGAGACTAAACCGCTAGATTTATAACATTCAATCAAATCAGTTATCGCATAACTCCTTGTGGATTCCAAATATTGTATCACATTCCGGATAAATAAAAAATGTTAAACTTTCCGATCGAACAATCAAACACTCAAGTTTTCCCGAAACAGCTCAACACATGAAATAAGTTTAAAAACATTCACTTCATGCCTCAGTACCAATGGTCCAGCCGTAGAAGGGTCAAGCCAACGCCTCACATGTGGCACGCCATACTCTCCCAAACCCAAAGGTTCAAAGGGCAGTTCAAGACGGTCACATAATCGAGTTAAGGTTTGTTGTCTTCTAGAGGGTCCATCGCGTTACTTGCACTACTCAGAACGTTCTTAAACCACGGAAATATCCAACACTTGGAAATTTCCCGACAGGGAAAAAGTGGGTATTTATATCCGGTCGAACTTTTCAACATTTTCTAAAATTATTCGGAAAAATACAGACGAAGTTAAACTTCCCGATCGAAACACCGAGTCCCCAATACAACCCAGAAAACTCAACTCTTGAGCAAACTTTAAAAATTCCCAGAAAATGCAGCGTTATCAGGGAGAGATTACTGTGTAAACAGAAACAGATGATGTGACATACGGCCGCGGAACCGCCGCACGAGCCATGCTCGTGCCGCGGTTCCGCGGTGATATTGTCGATTTAGACGCACGTGCAGCACAGTAACCCCTCAAAAACCCTGCTGAATTTTTTGGATATATTTAATTAGGAAAAATGCACAGTTTCAGAAAATGTACAGAAAGGGGTGAAATTTAAGGTTTCGGGGTTCGATCGGGTTTCTAACATCGTCGACACTTCACCTAAAGCTCTAGCTAGGCTCTGATACCACTATAGGGTTCCTAGGCACACTCAAGAGGTTCCACAACTGATCAAACATGGCAAGATCAAATTTTCCAAGTGCCGAGAAACCCTAATGCTAGATCGTTAACTAGAGGCAAAGGCGAAACATGCAATTAAACAACTTTATTGCTAAGTTAATGGAAATACAACCTTTGTAGATCCGGTCCTCCACTTTCTTGGCTCCGTGATGACGTCCCTCCGCTGCAACCATCGGAATCCTGGACTCTCGCGGTGGTTTCATCGGAGAAAAGATCGGGCTAGGTCGTTGACTTCGATGCCGAAGATGATCTACGTCGAGGCGACTTTAACTCGAGCTCCATCTTCACCAAGTCATGAAACTTGTGAAGAAAACACCTTATACTACATGGCAAGTGGTAGAGGATGAAGAAATAGGAAGTGGGTTCACTTTGGATTTGGATTTCTCACTTGGAATTTTCAAGCAAGCTTTCTTTTTCTTCAAGAAGAAGATGAAGAAGAAGAAAGAAAATGAATTATGAATTCTTTCCAAAAAGATAATCAAGTGATGGTTATCATAATGCAACCATGGGTGAGTATAACTAGTGTAGAGACTAAACTAGGGTTTAGGTGAATGGTTAGGTTAAGGAAAGAAACAAAGTGGTCAAAGCTTCATGAAGCTTCAAGGTAAAAACAAAAAAAGCCACCATTTTGTTTCTTGCCCTAAAATAAATAAATAAAATAAATAATTAAGAAAAGATAAAAAAACCCTAACCATTCACTTAAACATGGTTTAATCATACACACCCAAGTTTGCATGTATCATCAAACATGATACAAAATAGTGCACAAAAATATATCACATATACAATGTGCACAAGGAAGTGAGAAAATAATCTTAAGTGAACCAATACTATTTAATGTAAAGTAATATATCAAATATATATAATTATACATTAAATCATTAAATCAACACTTGATTTAATGATCCGGTCATACTGCATATAACCGACTAATATCAAGTGTATCAATGTATCGAATCAACACTTGATTCGGTAGCCCGGCTATATCTCATATAACCGTCCAATGATACATTTCGTGAGAATAGAATACAGTATCACATACTGGTATTATTCTCGGTCCCGCACATATCTCATATACGCTCCTATTTCGTTTCGCCTGAGCCAGGAAACCTTAGTGTAGGACTCTAAAGACTCGTCAATACGCCGGCAGTAGGCGATGATCATATCAAACACCCACAAGCCGCAAGCAGTCTGCTAAACGTAACGACCACCCGGGTATTGAGCGATCAGAAGATCAACGAGCAAGCCCGCTCACACTCCTGTGAATCCAACCAGTAACACTCACCGTACAGTCCGGTCTGATCGTCTGATATGTCGCATATCTCGCCTAGGGGTGGTAAACGTCAGACCCCAATAGCTCGATAAGTCATGTCGATATGAGGTCTATAACAGTTCGAGAAACTACTGGTAACACTTACCAGTAAATCTCAGCAACCCTGGCCAGGGATATCCGGTTATAGCCAATCGAACACAGTGCAACATCAACTCCCTATATCGGGAGAGACGAATTCCCTCCTATCGCTCATTGCCTCCATGTGATTCGGGACTATACCCAAAAACCACCGTTTTGCACGCCCTCTTAGACGTGGTAAGGTGGAAATCAAAGCACAGTGGGAATCACACAAGACTCTATGACGATCTCGGGTCTACAGACTAACCTGTACCAGTGTCACCAGAGAACTGCCATCTGACGTAAGGTATAATACCATCTGGGAGTTCTCGGTGAGTTCGTCCAGTATACCCAGTCTCCACTGAGCACCCGTATATCATCTCTGATGTCAAACACCAATGGATATGGGATCATCCATCGCCCATCTGTCTGGGTCGAGAAGGTATACACTAGTCTACTCTGGTATATCGATGCTCCGTCTCGATACACCCATGAATAGGGACCTTAAAGGATGTACTTATAGACTACCATGTCCCCACTAGTATGATCCGCATCATAGTCCAGGTAGTCAAGTACACATCCTAAGGGCTTTACCAACATGTAACAGAGAGACAATCAGTGTACACGTTAAGATAAAGAGCAACCAGATAGCATACTGTCATGTCGAGCAAGAAAGTCCTCCCTATATATGTCCTAGCATCCACTACAATATACATCCTATGTACAGTAATGGCCTCTAGGGCATACATATAACTAACAGCATCGCTGGCAGCGATGTATTCAGCCTCCATCGTCGAGTCTGCCACGGATTCCTGCTTGGAACTCTTCTAACCAACCGCCCCTCCATTGAGGGTAAAGACAAATCCCAAGACCGACTTAGAGTCGTCCTTATCACTTTGGAAGCTCGAATCGGTAAAGTACTCTACTTGGAGTTCACCGTTACCATACACCAAGAATATCTCTTTAGTCCTTCTCAAGTACTTGAGAATGTTCTTCACAGCTGTCCAGTGACTCTCTCCTTGATCTGCTTGATATCTACTCACTACGCTTAGTGAGTATGCTACATCGGGTCTGGTACATAACATCGCGTACATGATAGAGCCTACTGCGGAAGCATACGGTATCCCTTGCATGTGACATCTCTCTAAATCAGTTTTGGGAGACACCTCTTTGGAGAGAGTGAGTCCTGGTAAATTCCCACGGTTGGATTCTTCCATACTAAACCTCTTTAGTATGGTGTCAATGTACCTGAATTGGGACAATCCCAGTATCCGTTTAGATCCATCTCTATAGATCTTAATCCCCAAGATATAGGAGGCATCACCTAGATCTTTCATTGAGGATCTTTGTGATAAGAAGAGCTTGACCGAGTGCAGCATAGGAACATCATTTCCTATCAAGAGTATGTCATCCACGTACAGTACGAGGAAGACAACCTTACTCTCTGCCACCTTCTTGTATATACAAGGCTCATCTACGTTTTTTATGAAGTCAAACTCTTTGACTACCACATCAAAACAGATTTTCCAACTCCACGATGCTTGCTTTAACCCGTAGATGGATTTAAGCAGCTTGCACACCTTTCCGCTGCTCCCACTGTCCATGAAGCCCTCCGGATGAGTCATGTACACTCACTCTTCTGTTAGTTATATGTATACCCTAGAAGCCATTACTGTACATAGGATGTATATTGTAGTGGATGCTAGGACATATATAGGGAGGACTTTCTTGCTCGACATGATAGTATGCTATCTGGTTGCTCATTATCTTAACGTGTACACTGATTGTCTCTCTGTTACATGTTGGTAAAGCCCGTAGGATGTGTGCTTGACTACCTGGACTATGATGCAGATCATACTAGTAGGGACATGATAGTCCATAAGTACATCCTTCAAGGTCCCTAGTCGTGGGTGTATCGAAACGGGGCATCGATATACCAGAGTAGACTATACCTTCTCGACCCATACAGATGGGCGATGGATGATCCCATATCCATTGGTGTTTGACATCAGATATGATATACGGGTGCTCAGTGGAGACTGGGTACACTGGACGGACTCGCCGAGAACTTCCAGATGGTATTATACCTTACGTCAGATGGCAGTTCTCTGGTGACACTGGTACAGGTTAGTCTGTAGACCCGAGATCGTCATAGAGTCTTGTGTGATTCCCACTGTGCTTTGATTTCCACCTTACTACGTTGAAGAGGGCGTGCAAAACGGTGGTTTTTGGGTACAGTCCCGAATCACATAGAGGCAATGAGTGATAGGAGGGGATTCATCTCTCTCGGTATAGGGAGTTGATGTTGCGCTGTGTTCGATTGGCTATAACCGGAAATCCCTGGCCAGGGTTGCTGAGATTTACTGGTAAGTGTTATCAGTAGTATCTCGAACTGTTATAGACCATGTATCGACACGACTTATGAAGCTACTGGGGTCTGACGTTTACCACCCCTAGGCGAGATATGTGACATATCAAACGAACAGACCGGACTGTACGGTAAGTGTTACTGGTTGGATTCACAGGAGTGTGAGCGGGCTTGCTCGTTGATCTTCTGATCGCTCAATACCCGGGTGGCCGATACGTTTGGCAGACCGCTTGCAGCTTATGGGTGTTTGATATGATCATCACCTACTGCCGGCGTATTGACGAGTCTTTAGAGTCCTACACAGAGCTTTCCTGGCTCAAGCGAAACGAAATAGGACCGCATATGAGATATGTGCAGGATCGAGAATAATACCAGTATGTGATACTGTATTCTATTCTCGCGATTTGTATCATCGGTCGGTTATATGTGATATAGCCGGGTTACCAAATCAACTGTTGATTCGATATATTGATACACTTGATATTAGTCGGTTATATGCAGTATGACTGGATCGTTAAATCAAGTGTTGATTTAATGATTTAATGTATAATTATATATTTGATATATTACTTTACATTAACTAGTATTTGTTCACTTAAGATTGATTTTCTCACTTGAAGTGGACAAGTTGTATATGTGATATATTTTTGTGCACTAGTTGAAAGGTTCCTAGGCACCCAAATGAGGTCTCACAAGGCATCGATCATGCCAATTTCAAATTTTAACGGTGCCGAGAAACTCTAGAACGGGTCGTCGGCTAGATTTTTAGGCGAAAATGAAACTAGTTAACAACTTAACTAAAGTTTAAATGGAAATACAACCTTTGTAGATCCGGTGCTCCACCTCCATAGCTCCGCAACGAAGCCTCCTCGCTGTCCAAATGAATTCCCGGGCTCTAGCGTCGGCTTCGTCGGAGAAATGGCGAGCTAGGTCATCGATGTCCATGCCGAAGATGATCTACGTCGAGGCATCGCTAGATCAAGCTCCACCTTCACCAAGACATGCAAACTTGTGAAGGAAACACACTCTACTACTTGGCAAGAGGTAGAGGATGAAGAAATAGGAAGTGGGTAGACTTTAGAATTGGATTTCTCACTCTATTCATCAATCCACCATTGATGAAGTGAAGCTTTCTTCATGGAAGAAGATGAAGAAGAAGAAGAAAATGTTATGATAAGAATTATATAAAAAGAAAAGAAAATGAATTCTTATCATAAGCCAACCATAGTTAGGTGTAGAGAATTAATTAGGGTTAAGTGGAATGGTTAGGGTTAAGCATGAGACAAAATGGTCACAAAGTCAAAGTGTTCATGAAAGTTCATGAACAAAACAAAACATGCCACCATTTTCTCATTTGCTTTTCTTTTTCCAAAAGAATAAATAAATGAATAAAATGAATAAGCAAATAGTAAACCCTAACCATTTCATTAACCAAGGTTTAATTCTTTACACTTAACCAAAAGGCATGTATCATCAAACATGATACAAGCAAGTGCACAAAATCATATCGCATATGCAAAGCGCACATCCGAGCGAGAAAATCCATTTAAAGTGAACCAATATTAGTTAATGCAAAGTAATATATCAAATACATAATTATGCATTAAATCATTAAATCAACACTTGATTCAATGATCCGGTCATATCGCATATAACCGACTAATATCCAATGTATCGGCTTATCGAATCAACCCTCGATTCGATAACTAGGTTATATCGCATATAACCATTCGATACATTCATCGCGAGAATGGAATACGGTATCACATACACGCATTATTCTCGGTCCCGCACATATCTCATATGCACTTCTATTTCGTTTCGCTTGAGCCAGGAAACCTCTGTGTAGGACTCTAAAGACTCGTCAATACGCCGGTAGCAGATGATGATCATATCAAACACCCACAAGCCGCAAGCGGTCTGCTAAACATAACGGCCACCCGGGTATTGAGTGATCAGAAGATCGACGAGCAAGCCCGCTCACACTCCTGTGAATCCAACCAGTAACACTACCGTACAGTCCGGTCTGATCGTCTGATATGTCGCATATCTGACCTAGGGGTGGTAAACGTCAGACCCCAATAGCTCGATAAGTCGTGTCGATATGAGGTCTATAACACTTCGAGAAACTACTGGTAACACTTACCAGTAAATCTCAGCAACCCTGGCCAGGGATTTCCTGTTATAGCCAATCGAACACAGCGCAACATCAACTCCCTATACCGGGAGAGACGAATCCCTTCCTATCGCTCATTGCCTCCATGTGACTCGGGACTGTACCCAAAAACCACCGTTTTGCACGCCCTCTTGGACGTGGTAAGGTGGAAATCAAAGCACAGTTGGAACCACACAAGACTCTATGACGATCTCGGGTCAACAGACTACTCTGTACCAGTGCCACCAGAGAACTGCCATCTGACGTAAGGTATAATACCATCTGGGAGTTCTCGGCGAGTCCGTCCAGTGTACGCAGTCTCCACTGAGCACCCGTATATCATCTCCGATGTCAAACACCAATGGATATGGGATCATCCATCGCCCATCTGTATGGGTCGAGAAGGTATACGCTAGTCTACTCTGGTATATCGATGCCCCGTCTCGATACACCCACGACTAGGGACTTTCAAGGATGTACTTATGGACTACCATGTCCCCACTAGTATGATCCGCATCATAGTCCAGGTAGTCAAGTACACATCCTAAGGGCTTTACCAACATATAACAGAGAGACAATCAGTGTACACGTTAAGGTAAAGAGCAACCAGATAGCATACTATCATGTCGAGCAAGAAAGTTCTCCCTATATATGTCCCAGCATCCACTACAATATACATCCAATGTACAGTAATGGCCTCTAGGGCATACATATGTAACTCTAGCCAGTCGGGATCAACCATCTCCATGATCAAGTGATACTGCCTTAGAACATGTCTGGATCACTGATGGGACCTGCGTTCCTTGGCATAAGCCACAACTCCATTGTCACACAATGGGAGGAACATAGTTCATCTCATGAACCAATATACACCCAAACAGCCTCTTTGGTAGCATCTTAAGTAGCGATGTATGTTGCCTTTATCGTCTAGTATGTCACGGTATCTAGCTTGGAACTCTTCCAACATACCGTCCCTTTACTGAGGGTAAAGACAATGCCTGCGACTGACATTCAGTCGTCTTTATCACCCTGGAACCCTTCCAGCGATTCTCCCCAGGATCTATTGATATCATCTCACTACAACTAGTGAGAATCCTAACATCCAATTAAATCTATCTCATAGATCTAAAACTCAGGATTTAGGAGGTATCATTTTGATCCTACACGGAGAATCTTTGTGATAAACGGAGATTGATCGAGCGTAGCATAAGAAACTCCTTTCTTATCAAGAGTATGTCATCCACGTACTCTACGAGGATCATCACCATACTCCCTACTACCTTTTTGTTTATACAAGGTTCATCTACCATTTTGATGATGTCAAACTCTTTGACTAATCCATCAAAACAGATGTTCCAACTCCGAGATGCCTGCTTTAACATATAAAGCATCTTACACACGTTTCCGCTGCTCCCACTGTCTACGAAGCCCTCTGGCTGTGTACTTATAGACGCACTATTCTAAAACATCATTTAGAAAAGCAGTCATGGCACCCAACCGCCAGATATCGTAGTTATGGTATGTAGCCGTGGCAAGTAGGATCTGGATGGACTTAAGCATAGCTACTTGAAAAGGTTTTATCATTATCCACACCTGGTCAATGATGCAAACTTTTAACAGGTCTAGCTTTGAAAGTCTCAACTTTTCCATCTACACCAAGTAATCTTCTCAAGATATACTTGCTCCTGATGGGGATTTAACCCTTCAGATATAGCAACTAAAGTCCATACTTTGTTGGTGTACATGGATTCCATCTCAGATCACTAAGCATCCAGCCATTCTTACAGAGTCTTACTCCTGATGGCCAGCTCGAAATTAGTTGGGTCATCATCTCATGATGCAATCCTCGCTCCCACTGTCATCGAGAAACCGAAGTATCTCTCAGGCAGGTGAGGAACCCTACTAGATCGGCGGAGAGGCTAAGGTTCGTTGGTATCTACTGAATCCTTTGGTTCTATCAAATCATCAGCTGTTGTTTGTACAGCTGGAACCTTTCCAGTTCTACATAACAGATCTTGCCTCGAGCTTGTCCGGATTTTGCTTTTAGACATTAGCCGGACAACCCCAAATCTTAACCAGCTTAAGACATGGGCTCTTCCCTTTCCATATCACATATGAAATGATAGCCAACTGATTTGATTAGAACCCTATTCAATAGGTATGCAGCTTCTCAAGTGCATAACTCCCAAAAGGAAATAGGTAACTCAGTAGTACTCATCATAGAGCACACCATATCAAATAGGGTGTATCTTCTCCGCCCCGATATACCATCGTGCTATGGTGTATACAGAGGAGTAATGCTGAGAGAGAATCTCATTCTCCTTTAGAATAGTCCAGGAATTCTATGCACAAGTATTCTCCTCCCTGATCTCATCATAGGACATAATACTTATACCCATATTTTGGTTCTCTACTTCTCGCTTATATTCTGTGAATATCTCAAAAGGTTCGGAATCATTTTTCAACAGGAACATATGTCTGAATCTTGAGAGATTATCAGAGAATGTAACGAAGTACAAAGAACCGGTCTTGGCATGTGTAGACAGGGGACCTACATACATCAATATGTATCATCCCAAGAGTTACCAACTCTTTCTCTGTTTCCAGTAAACGGAGCTATGGTCATCTTATCTTTGTGACATGACTGGCGAGTTTCACAAGATGTAAATTCAAACTAATTTAAATATGCATCTTTATGTAACTCTAGCCAGTCGGGTTTACATTGATCTGACCTAGTCTACAATACCTCAAGAAGAATTCGTTCATTTCTGAACTTTTCCTCTTGTGTGTGTTCTGTATACAAAGAACTGTAGTTTGATTTAGAACATCAACGCTTTTAGATAACGTGCCTGAACCGATCAACTTTTGATATAGGAAATGTTCAAAACATTATCCAGCAATACAAAATTATATCATTTCTTTACTAATAAAGAGACTGATATGATTTTGTATATCAGGTTCGGTATCTAATAACATTCGTTCAGAATCAATGTATTACAATACAGGGTGACAGTGACCAACAGACTTGGCTGCAACACTTGCCCCGTTTTCTGCCTCATGAAACTTATCACCCGTTCTCAGTTTTTCTACTCTTTTGTAGCCCTATATAACAACTTACATATCTGGGATCCTGATCCGGTATCATATTCCCAAGATGCAGAGGATACTGAGAAACAGTTCTGTATAATAAACACACCCGAAGATGATGCATCATATGCACTTTCTTCGTTTGGGCGGCACGGGAAATCTGGTATTCCCCAATTTCCTGCTCTGTCTTATAATAATTAAAAGTTGGAGCGGGACCAACGTTCCCCGGCTCAGTATAACAAGCGGGTTTGGTCAATAATCCGTTTTATTATCTTGATTAAGGCGTGACATGGTCGCTACCAGGAGAGAGAGAGAAGAAAACACTCAGCGTGCGCTCTTTCAAGAATATATTGGTTTTTGTTTTATCTAATCAGGATGGCTCCCACTGCTTTTTATCAAATCTTCCTTCAAACCCTAAAAGGAAAGACTAGCCGGGATTAATTACACACTACAAGTTCGCCAATATTTCAGCCAGGCCAGTGTCGGTACTTTGAGGGAGGTCCCCCGTGCTTTCGCACGAACCTAATTAATGTAAACCTCGTTTTCCCAGAGGCGTAACCCCGTTGACACCTTTCTAGACACCTACTTGATCGGCTAATTGTAATGTATAAAACTCTCCCAGGAGTAACTCTTACTCGCAGTGGGTATCGGGATCCAACTATCTCATAGAAGGTGTCACGCCCCGCTTCCCAGAGTACGCAAGATTGGGCACGTAACATAGCCAACCATGCTACCTGTGGGTAGGAAGTATCCATCCACAGTCACATTATGGTTGTAGAGATATCAAGAACACTATAAATAAACTAATCTAACACATGTCCAAATCCATAATAACAAGAGTCAATGAACAATAGTGCGGAAGCCAATGATCCAATACAATAAATAAACAGTATGTCCCATAATGCGGGCTCACATCTGGAAATGAAATGAAATAAATAAACTAATCACTAAGGACTCACAGTTCAGCCTGCTGGCTGAAGTACTCCTGCTCGGTCGTCGACAGTGGTAAGGAATCTGGGCCATGCAAAACCCAGACGTCAGCGCGTCATGTCAACCAAATAATATAATATAAACATGGTAATAAGCAATGCAGGTATGAACATGAATAAAGCAGTACTAAGAAATAACAGTGCAGGGTAATGTACAGTGGTAACTAAACTGTCCTATCAGGTTTCTACTCTATAGTCTTTGAAATCAATTGGTGAATCGTCGATGTAACTCAATAGTATCCCGTACATACCCGGGATCACGGCCACCATATTCTCGGCCGAAACCGAGACATGCCGCTAGGCACAAAACAGGAAAGTGTACACTCAGTGGTACCCCGTACATACCCGAGATCGCGGCCACAATATGCTCGGCGGAAACCGAGACATGCCGCTAGGCACACAACAGGAATGTGTACACTCGAACAGGTAGTGAACTGTCGAGTTACAAGTCAGGTTCATCTTTGATTTCCCCATACCCCCAAGTTATGTATGTCAGGTCAGGTATTCAGTAGTCAAGGACTAATGCCAACACAGAATCAGGTAAAAGCAGGTCTGTCTGAATAGACAGCAGGAATGGTCCATGAGGACCCCAAGTCAGGTTTGTTGGCATTAGGCATGAGATCATGTAATAAGTCAGGTCGTAGTACAATAGGTTGAGTCAGTATGTACAAGGTTTCAAGTGTGTGCTCTCAACAAGTATACAGCAGCAAGAATTTAAAGTAAACAGCACTAATAGTCACTTAATCACAATGGTGCTTTGTATTATCTTTATTAACAGGTTCAAGCACCCTTGGGGTGCAATAGTCACAAGGTGAAACAATATCAACAACATAAAGTAATGAAGCTACATGAATTTAAGACTAAAGCGTAAATAATTGTCTCATGGATGATTTAACGAATAAAGCAAGGACGATCTAATTGGTTCAGTTAGTTAAAGTATGGATTGATAGTAGACCGATTAATTATAAGAAACTACTATAATGATTCAATGTTAAGGATACTTGCAACCGTCAATTCTAAGTTATACCAAATATCGATATTACCATCAACTATGTGGTTAAATTAAGTAATGTGATCATTAAATGTATAGCAAGACTTGATCTTGTATTAGCATGTTAGAGCAAGTATTCGGATACTTGCCTCGACGGTTTCGCAAACCGGAAAGCACGGATGCAATGTCGGCGGAAAACACGAGACGGGTGCACGGGCCACGGATCGAGTCCTAACAGCGAACAGCGGGACCACACGGACCAGAGTACTTCGCTGGAAAGTCGGGTCCAAACGACGGCACGGCCGGAATCCGGTGAAAGTCAAAAGGCGACGAAGTTAGCAAAACATACGATATACGTATATCAAATATCAGCGGGGTGAATTTAGCACGAATGGAAAGATAAAGGGATGCTTACAGGGAAGAGCCCGGGGGCAACCACGACAGGTTCGACGGCGAGGGGCGCGCCGGCGGCGAACAGGGAAACACGGATGGCTGAAATGGCTGGAGTTCGCTGGAATGGGATGGTGCTGCGCGTAGGGGAGGTCCTGGCCTAATCTGGATCGTAGGGGAGAAGAAGAGGTGGTCGTCGGTGTGCTGACGACGACGAGGGGGTCGACGGTGTCCCTTTTCCGGCGAACCAGAGGGTTAGGTGATGGGGGGTTGGGCTAGGGTTGGTGGTGGTCCGGCGAGGGGAGGAGGAAGAAGACGACGAGGTCGGGACGAGGATGAAGGGAGGAAGGCCTTGGCGTCGTCGGCGATGGGAGGCGGCGGCTAGGGTTAGGTTTCGGGGGGTTCTCGTGGTTTCTCGTGATGAGGTTGAAGACGAGGCATGCGGATATATATAATAGGTAGAGAGAGAGAGAGATTGTTAAAGAAGAGAGAGGGAGAGAGATTAGATAGAGAGAGATTGTTGGAGAGAGATAGAGAGAGACGGAGAGAGAGAGATGGTGAGGCGGGGCCCACGAGGGATTTAAATCCCTCGTGATTGGCTGGAAAGTTTAAAAAGGGAAAATTTTAAAAGATTTTAACCAGATTTTAAACGTCAAACAGTAACAGGATTATATTTTCGTATATATTTTAGTTTTATAATATTTAATTAAATGGGCATTTTCGGCGCTAAAAGAAACATTTCCAAATCGCGCCCGGGTTGCGCCCAAATGTTCCAAATTCAAATTATAGGATTTTAAGCGAGTTCCAAATTTTGAAAAGAGGTGTTTTGTGATTAAAATGCATGCCCCCAAGTCGGACACTTGCACGCGCGCGTAGCCGTCCAAACTTGCTCGTTTAGCCGAACGGGAAGAAATCTCGACACGCGGATGCTACCACGCGACTAGTGGCGACGAGTAGGCCAACCTGGATATTTTTAATTTCATTTTCGGTGTTAAAATTTGTTATGTGCCAAAATGACTTAACCGGTTAAAATTTAGCAATAAACACCAAACAATCAGGATAATTGGAAAGAGCAATATATAACACTCAACTAGCAATAGAAATAGTATTATTGGGCTCGGGTGTTACATCATACCCAACTACAAAAAGAATTTCGTCCTCGAAATTCCAAGAATACAAGATTGCTAACTACAGGAAAAGGTGAGGAAATTTCTGCCGGATCTCGTCTTTTCGCTCCCAAGTGGATTCTCCATCCAATCGATTACCCCAAGAAACTAGCACAAGAGGGATAACTTTGTTCTTAAGAACCTTTTCTCTTCGATCCTTGATTTCAACTGGTCGCTCCTCAAAAGTTAGGTCCTCCCGTACAGTCAACTCCGAATGATCCAAGACGTGAGTCTCATCTCGGACATACCTCCGTAGTTGAGACACATGAAACACATCGTGCACTCCTGCCAATGACTGTGGTAACGCCAAACGGTACGCTACCTCTCCAACACGCTCCAATATCTCGAAGGGTCCAACGAATCGGGGACTAAGCTTTCCCCGACTCCCAAAGCGAATCACCCCTCTAGTCGGTGATATCTTCAGGAATACCAAATCACCCACGGCGAACTCTAGAGGTCTTCTTGACGTGTCAGCCCAACTTTTCTGTCTGTCTTGAGCTGCCTTCATATGCTTCTTGATTGTATTCACCTTCTTGACTGTCTGAACTACCAAATCTGGTCCCAGTAACCTTCGTTCACCAACATCATCCAAACAAACCGGTGAACGGCACTTACGACCATACAACGCTTCAAACGGAGCCATCTGAATAGTCGCTTGGAAGCTATTGTTGTACGAAAACTCCACCAGGTGTAGATGATCCTCCCAAGAACCTTTGAAGTCCAACATGCAAGCCCTCAACATATCTTCAAGGGTCTGGATCGTTCTCTCCGATTGCCCATCAGTCTGAGGATGATAAGCTGTGCTAAACTTCAATCGAGTCCCCAAACTTTCTTGTAAACTCCTCCAGAAGTGCGACAAGAACCGAGTGTCCCGATCGGACACGATGCTCACCGGTACTCCATGCAATCTTACAATCTCCTGCATGTACCGCTCTGCCAAAGTCTCTGTCGATTGACCAACCCGAAAAGGAATAAAGTGAGCTACCTTGGTCAACCGATCGACAATCACCCATACGGCATTGTTGCCTTTTGGACTCCGCGGTAAAGCCGTCACGAAATCCATGGTTATATATTCCCACTTCCACTGAGGGATCGGAAGTGGTTGCAACAAACCAGCAACCCTTTGGTGTTCAGCCTTGACTTGCTGACACACCAAGTACTTAGCCACGAAGCGAGCAATCTCTCGTTTCATACCTTCCCACCAGAAGTGCTGTCGAATATCTCGGTACATCTTTGTCCCTCCTGGATGTACAGAGTAAGCTGAACTGTGCGCCTCCTTCATAAGCTCTTCACGCACATCTCCTTTGGCGCACACACACGGCTACCATACCTCAACGAGCCATCTTCATGGATCGGTAAATCGGTTCGCAGTCCGTCTTCAACCTGCTCTCGAAACTTTTGTAGCCTAGGATCCCGCGATTGTGCCGCTTTAATCTTCTCAACTAAGGACGACTGTACTTGCAGCTGCATCAACTGTCCCGTAGAATGTGGTAGCACAACCTCCAAATCAAATCTCCGAAAATCCACAATGATCTCCCTTTGTGCGGTCAATACCTGAATTGCTGGTAACCGACTTAGCGCATCCGGCACGACGTTAACTTTTCCCGGATGGTACTTAAGATCAAGGTCGTAGTCGGCCATCAGCTCCAACCATCTGCGTTGCCTCATGTTCAACTCCTTCTGAGTGAACACATACTTCAAACTCTTGTGATCTGTAAAGATTTCGTCTCTCTCGCCCAAGAGGTAGTGTCTCCAAATCTTCAAGGCGAAGATCACGGCCGCAAGCTCCAAGTCATGAGTCGGATAATTCTTCTCATGAGTCTTCAGTTGTCTCGATGTGTAAGCTACGACCTTCCCATTCTGCATCAGAACACATCCCAATCCTTTCCCAGATGCGTCGCTGTGAATTACCAGTCCTCCTGAATTATCTGGTACGGTCAGGACCGGGGCGGTTATCAACTTCTGCTTCAACGTCTCGAAAGCCAATGCACATCCATCCGTCCAAACAAACGGTACCTCCTTGCGCGTAAGCTTGGTTAACGGCTCTGCCAAACGAGCGAAGTTCTCCACAAATCTCCTGTAGTATCCGGCGAGTCCAAGAAAACTTCTTATCTCCGCAACATTCTTTGGAATAGGCCAATCTCGAACTGCTGCAATCTTTTCGGGATCGACGGTGATTCCATCGCCCGACACAACATGCCCCAGAAACTTCACTTCTTCCAGCCAGAATTCGCACTTACTCATCTTCGCAAACAATTTCTCTTGTCTCAGCGTCTGCAGTGCGATCTTTAGATGCTCAGCATGTTCCTCCGGACTCTTCGAGTATACCAGAATATCGTCAATGAATACCACAATAAACTGATCCAAGAATGGTGAAAAGACCCGGTTCATCAAATTCATGAATATTGCCGGCGCATTCGTTACTCCGAAGGGCATCACTAGATACTCGAAATGTCCATATCGAGTTCGAAACGCCGTCTTGCAAATGTCTTCTGCTTTCACTCGGACCTGATGATATCCTGATCGCAAATCCAGTTTCGAGAATACCCTCGCGCCACTAAGCTGTTCAAAAAGTTCTCCAATGCGAGGGATCGGGTACTTGTTCTTAATAGTCACCCGGTTCAATTCTCGATAATCAATGCACATCCTTCTCGTGCCATCCTTCTTCCTTACTAAAAGAACTGGAGCTCCCCAAGGTGAGTTGCTGCTTCGAATCCATCCCTTCTCGAGTAATTCACCAACTTGTTTCTTAACTTCTTCCAATTCCACCGGTGCCATCGGATAATAAGATTTTGATACTGGCGCTGCACCAGGAATATGGTCAATCGCAAACTCCACATCTCGCTTCGGCGGTAAGCCTGATATATCTTCAAACACATCCATAAAGTTACGAACAACTGCCGGCTCTTCATTACTATCCACTTCCATTGTCGCAAGAACACTGTTTGTCGGCCTAGCCCTAAACTCGACTGGCCCGACAGAGCTGCTTCCTCCAGTGAAAGTAAACTCAGGGTGTCCGGGAATCTGGAAAATTACTTTCCTTGCCCTACAGTCAATGTGTGCGTGGAAAGTGCCAAGAAAATCCATTCCCAAGACTACTTCATAACTGCCCGTATCTATCACCAAGAAATCTGCAAAAAGCTCCCGTCCGCAAACAACAACTGTACAATCTCTACATTCCTTACTAGCTATGATTTTCCCATTCCCAGTGTGTATGTCCCAAAAACTAGACAGGGTCGTGCAGGTAATCGAGTGTGTAGTTATAAATTTGGATGACATAAAACAGTGGGATGCTCCGGAATCAAATAATGCCAATGCGGGAAAACCATGAACGAGTAAAGTACCTGAAACCACTTCTCCTGATGCCTTAGCTTCTTCAGCTGTCAACGTGAAAGCTCGAGCCTGATTAGGTCCTTAGTCAGCTGTTTTTGCCCTTGGAACGGTCTCTGCGGAGGCTTCAGTACATCATCTCTCGTGCGAAGCTTCGACGGACAGGCACCGACTGCGTGATCAGCCGCTCCACAAACCAAACAAAGTCCCAGCCTCCTTCGACAATCCTTTTGCATGTGGCCCGGTAAATTGCAGTAGTTACAATTCATGTTTTTTCTTCGATCAATGACCACAGGCTTCTTCATGGGTGCTACGCCTCGACGGTCCACTGGAATACCTCTGCGCCCATGATCTCGGTTAGGTGCAAAAACGGGCTTCCTGGCTGCAACTGCTGTATGCTGAAGGTTCCCTTTCAATCCTGATGAACTCTGCTGCTCTCTGGCTGCCGTAAGAACCTGCGAGAAAGTGGTCAAACCCAGGGAGACGATCTGCCTCTGGATGTCCACATCCAAACTGCGCAAGAACCTTCGCGCCCTGTCTGTCTCGTTGGCGACCAAGGGTCCAGCGAAGCGGCTGAGCCTCGTCCACTCTGCTGCATGTACATCCACAGCTGCTCCATTTTGTCTCAGCCCAATAAATTTCTCCTCCATTTCCTCCCGTGCAGTCCGCGGGAAGAACTTCTCTAAGAAACTTTTAGAAAAATCCGCCCAACTGATTGGCTTGGGCAAACGGGTCTCCTCCACAAGCCACCACTCTCGGGTGTAATCCACCAGCTGAATGCGCACGACATCAACTCTCTTGTCTTCTGGGATCTGTGCCGCAATCAGTAAATTCTTCGTGTCCACTAGCCACTGCTCGGCTGGCAGCGGCTCCTCCAAACCAGTGAAGGTAGTAGGACCCAACCGTCTGAAATCTGCCACGGTCCCTACTCGGTCAGCCGGCTTCGCTACAGCGGTGTTTACAGACTGCCGAATGGCCTGCATACCCTCCTGAAATGAATCTGTTTGCTGTTGGATCAGTTCAGTTTGGCTCTTTTGATTCTCCAACATCCCACGTATCACTCCTAACATGGCGGCTTCATCCATGCGCCTCTGATACGTCTTGAAATTCTTATCTGCCATGGTCCTGAAATCAAAACAAACAACATTAGCATGATGATAGATTCAATATATAAATCAAGGCTACAACTCCAAGATACTTAAATAGAGTACCGCATTGTAGCTATGCCGCGGTATCATAGCCGCAATTACTTAACTCCACCCAAGTCGGCTAAGTCCTAGAGATAACAAGAAATTAGGTTTTCGAGTTGACAATGCAAAGTAAGTTTGCATGTCGACATGATCCGGAAGAATGATTCAAGGATGGTAGAACGGTCAAGGTGGCAGGACATGTTTCCTAATCACGGGTATTCTGATCCGTGTACCGGGTACAATACCCAACTACAAGGAATCAACCCAACTAACCTATGGCTCTGATACCAAAAGAACCATGTCACGCCCCGCTTCCCAGAGTACGCAAGATTGGGCACGTTACATAGCCAACCATGCTACCTGTGGGTAGGAAGTATCCATCCACAGTCACATTACGGTTGTAGAGATATCAAGAACAATATAAATAAACTAATCTAACACATGTTCAAATCCATAATAACAAGAGTCAATGAACAATAGTGCGGAAGCCAATGATCCAATACAATAAATAAACAGTATGTCCCATAATGCGGGCTCACATCTGGAAATGAAATGAAATAAATAAACTAATCACTAAGGACTCACAGTTCAGCCGGCTGGCTGAAGTACTTCTGCTCGGTCGTCGACAGTGGTAAGGAATCTGGGCCATGCAAAACCCAGACGTCAGCGCGTCATGTCAACCAAATAATATAATATAAATATGGTAATAAGCAATGCAGGTATGAACATGAATAAAGCAGTACTAAGAAATAACAGTGCAGGGTAATGTACAGTGGTAACTAAACTGTCCTATCAGGTTTCTATTCTATAGTCTTTGAAATCAATTGATGAATCGTCGATGTAACTCAATAGTATCCCGTACATACCCGGGATCACGGCCACAATATTCTCGGCCGAAACCGAGACATGCCGCTAGGCACAAAACAGGAAAGTGTACACTCAGTAGTACCCCGTACAAACCCGGGATCGCGGCCACAATATTCTCGGCTGAAACCGAGACATGCCGCTAGGCACAAAACAGGAATGTGTACACTCGAACAGGTAGTGAACTGTCGAGTTACAAGTCAGGTTCATCTTTGATTTCCCCATACCCCCAAGTTATGTATGTCAGGTCAGGTATTCAGTAGTCAAGGACTAATGCCAACACAGAATCAGGTAAAAGCAGGTCTGTCTGAATAGACAGCAGGAATGGTCCATGAGGACCCCAAGTCAGGTTTGTTGGCATTAGGCATGAGATCATGTAATAAGTCAGGTCGTAGTACAATAGGTTGAGTCAGTATGTACAGGGTGTCAAGTGTGTTTTCTCAAGAGGTATACAGCAGCAAGAATTTAAAGTAAACAGCACTAATAGTCACTTAATCACAATGGTGCTTTGTATTATCTTTATTAACAGGTTCAAGCACCCTTGGGGTGCAATAGTCACAAGGTGAAACAATATCAACAACATAAAGTAATGAAGCTACATGAATTTAAGACTAAAGCGTAAATAATTGTCTCATGGATGATTTAACGAATAAAGCAAGGACGATCTAATTGGTTCAGTTAGTTAAAGTATGGATTGATAGTAGACCGATTAATTACAAGAAACTACTATAATGATTCAATGTTAAGGATACTTGCAACCGTCAATTCTAAGTTATACCAAATATCGATATTACCATCAACTGTGTGGTTAAATTAAGTAATGTGATCATTAAATGTATAGCAAGACTTGATCTTGTATTAGCATGTTAGAGCAAGTATTCGGATACTTGCCTCGACGGTTTCGGAAACCGGAAAGCACGGATGCAATGTCGGCGGAAAACACGAGACGGGTGCACGGGCCACGGATCGAGTCCTAACAGCGAACAGCGGGACCACACGGACCAGAGTACTTCGCTGGAAAGTCGGGTCCAAACGACGGCACAGCCGGAATCCGGCGAAAGTCAAAAGGCGACGAAGTTAGCAAAACATACGATATACGTATATCAAAGATCAGAGGGGGGAATTTAGCACGAATGGAAAGATAAAGGGATGCTTACAGGGAAGAGCCCGGGGGCAACCACGACAGGTTCGACGGCGAGGGGCGCGACGGCGGCGAACAGGGAAACGCGGCTGGCTGAAATGGCTGGAGTTCGCTGGAATGGGATGGTGCTGCGCGTAGGGGAGGTCCTGGCCTGATCTGGATCGTAGGGGAGAAGAAGAGGTGGTCGTCGGTGTGCTGACGACGACGAGGGGGTCGACGGTGTCCCTTTTCCGGCGAACCAGAGGGTTAGGTGATAGGGGGTTGGGCTCGGGTTGGTGGTGGTCCGGCGAGGGGAGGAGGAAGAAGACGATGAGGTCGGGACGAGGATGAAGGGAGGAAGGCCTTGGCGTCGTCGGCGATGGGAGGCAGCGGCTAGGGTTAGGGTTCGGGGGGTTCTCGTGGTTTCTCGTGGTGAGGTTGAGGACGAGGCATGCGCATATATATAATAGGTAGAGAGAGAGAGAGATTGTTAAAGAAGAGAGAGGGAGAGAGATTAGATAGAGAGAGATTGTTGGAGAGAGATAGAGAGAGATGGTGAGGCGGGGCCCACGAGGGATTTAAATCCCTCGTGATTGGCTGGAAAGTTTAAAAAGGGAAAATTTTAAAAGATTTTAACCAGATTTTATACGTCAAACAGTAACAGGATTATATTTTCGTATATATTTTAGTTTTATAATATTTAATTAAATGGGCATTTTCGGCGCTAAAAGAAACATTTCCAAATCGCGCCTGGGTTGCGCCCAAATGTTCCAAATTCAAATTATAGGATTTTAAGCGAGTTCCAAATTTTGAAAAGAGGTGTTTTGTGATTAAAATGCATGCCCCCAAGTCGGACACTTGCACGCACGCGTAGCCGTCCAAACTTGCCCGTTTAGCCGAACGGGAAGAAATCTCGACACGCGGACGCTACCACGCGACTAGTGGCGACGAGTAGGCCAACCTGGATATTTTTAATTTCATTTTCGGTGTTAAAATTTGTTATGTGCCAAAATGACTTAACCGGTTAAAATTTAGCAATAAACACCAAACAATCAGGATAATTGGAAAGAGCAATGTATAACACTCAACTAGCAATAGAAATAGTATTATTGGGCTCGGGTGTTACAGAAGGTATGCAATCTCATTGCAAATCTCAATACTTGAAATTCCCGATAATCTTTTGCCCCAGGCGATCTATGACCTTGACTGAGTCAACAAATCATAGACCGCAAGTAAAGTTCAACCCGTCATTTCCTGATTGAATTAAACCCACCCGCACGACCCTTGACTGAGTCAACAAGGCCGCACGACTACCCTAATCCAATCTGCATCATATGCATAAGCAGATAAATAGTAATCAGCTACCGCACACTACGCCTTGACTGAGTCAACAAACGCAGCACGAATACTAACTATTACTTATCTGAAATGACGAAGGGCTACGTCAGGTTTTTAAGAAAACCCTTTGAGTAATGAACTTTATATCGTTGTAGAATCAAATGATTTTGAAATGGAGTGCTTTTGAGGCTTTTCCAGTTTTGCTAAAGGAGTCACTCCCGATGAAGGGATCGTCGGTCCTTTCCTCGTCGAATGAGGTGCGGGATATATCATATATATCACTGTGCAAAGCAGAACTCTTAAAAGCAATCAAAAGACAAACCGAATGTGTAGCATCTGCCAGTTATTGCTAAAGGAGTCACTCCCGGTGAAGGGATCTCGGTCCTTTCCTTATCGAATAAGGTGCAGGATATATCATATATACCGCTATGCAAAGCAAGAATTGTAGCTACCTGTTTTATTTTGAAATTCGATTCTACAACATCTTAGGTTTCTTTTATTTCATTAATCACATTAATGAAGTCCCATCATTTAAATACCTAAACATCACAGATAAATACGACGTACACTTATGCCATCCGCATTCGCCTCGATGTCCCCTCGTGCACCGTTAGGTTAGGTAACTAACGGCAGAGCGGGGCAGGGCTAGCGCGGGTGTAAAACATAAGTGACGTCTATATAATATATCATATATACTATATACAGTATCTATCACAGAACATCACATGATCACATCACAGATATCGCAGCAGAAGAAACATATGAAATATTGGATATACTAGGACGTCCGTGTTTTCAATACGAGCCAGTATAAAACACGGATTCCACGGTCATGATGAATAGCCAAGCCCACACCCCTAGACCCCTACGAGAGCGGCAAGCAACCCTACCAATTCTGGAGTTAGGAGACCCGGACTAGACTCCTCGAGTTGGTCTCCCTCTGGACTCCAGAACCCTGTTACTTGTGCTCCCCTCCTTGGGTCTATCCTAGTGCGGAAAAGTAAATAATATACAAAAGGTGACTACTTCCGCAACCTGGAAGCGCCCCAATAAAAGAATATTACATACAAGTTTTTACATGAATGAAAATGAAAAACACTCATCTCACATAAAAAAATCCCGGCTATTCAAACACGACGATCCAATATAACATATCCAGCAACACATAACATCACATGTCATCAACGTAAGTAAATATGTCCATCCCAATTGTCGTTGACATATAGCAACGAAACCGGCGATATCACATATTACACTTACGGTCACAGAAATGAAAGTGTAAAACTACAACAGTTGGAATCCGCAATCCACTTTAGACATCGCATGCCTAATCAAATGAAATACTTAGACATCGCATGCCTAACAATTATAAACCCCGCATTTTAGTCTCATTATCGAAAACTCTTTTCAATATCAAGTCGGGGAATTCAACAAGATTCCGGATATTCTGATCGAATGCTCGTCGCAAACTTTAGTAGGCGGCCGCACCCCCGATGCCGTCGACGAAGCGCACCAAGGCGGAACAGCGCTGCCGCGAGCACCCGAACGGATGCTTTCGGCGACGGGGTTCTCCTACAGTCACTTGGTCGGGGCTATGGGGTGTAGCTGTCTATTAAGTTTACCCGGCGAGTATCCGTGTACGCTACGTGATTGCGACGGACTTTTGATCGCATCAAAATTCCGTGGCAACCGATCAAGTGAGACTAAACTGCTATGTTTATAACATTCATTCAGTTATCACATAACTTTTGTGAATTCCAATTGTTGTATCACATTCCAGATAATTAGAAAATGTTAAACTTTCCGATCGAACATTCAAACACCCACGATTTCCCGAAACAGCTCAACACATGAAATAAGTCTAACAACATTCAGTTCGTGCCTCAGTACCAACGGTCCAGCCGTAGAAGGGTCAAGCCAACGCCTCATATGTGGCACGCCGTACTGCCCCAAACCCGAAGGTTCAAAGGGCAGTTCAAGACGGTCACATAATCGAGTTAAGGTTTGTTGTCTTCTAGAGGGTCCATCGCGTTACTTGCACTACTTAGAACGTCGTTAAACTATGGAAAAATCCAACAATTGGAAATTTCCCGGCAGGGGAAAAAGTGGGTATTTATGTCCGGTCGAAATTTTTAACATATTCTAAAATATCCGAAAAACACAGACAAAATTAGACAATCCGATCGAATGTACGAACTCCTAATTCAACCCAAAAAACTCAACTCTTGATTTCAGAAAAAAAAAATTCCCAGGAAAACCAGCACTGCAAAATAGGAATTACTATGCAAAATTGAATGCCTAATAAGACAAAACGGCCGCGGAAACGCCCCATTAGCATGCTAATGCCGCGGTTCCGCCGCACTTTTGAGGGATCATTAGTTACTTTTAGCACCGTAATTCTTAGAATTTCCTGCTGATTTTTCTGCATATTTTTAATTCTCAAAAATCCACGAAAACAGAAAATGTCCAGAGAGCACTTTCAAGTCGGGGCTTCGGGTCGAACGGACTTCTAACTCCGTCTACGCGTCGCCTAAGGCTCTAGTTTGGCTCTGATACCAGTGAAAGGTTCCTAGGCACCCTAATGTGGTCTCACAAGGCATCGATCATGCCAATTTCAAATTTTAACGGTGCCGAGAAACTCTAGAACGGATCGTCGGCTAGATTTTTAGGCGAAAATGAAACTAGTTAACAACTTAACTAAAGTTTAAATGGAAATACAACCTTTGTAGATCCGGTGCTCCACCTCCATAGCTCCGCAACGAAGCCCCCTCGCTGTGCAAATGAATTCCCGGGCTCTAGCGTCGGCTTCGTCGGAGAAATGGCGAGCTAGGTCATCGATGTCCATGCCGAAGATGATCTACGTCGAGGCATCGCTAGATCAAGCTCCATCATCACCAAGCCATGCAAACTTGTGAAGGAAACACACTCTACTACTTGGCAAGAGGTAGAGGATGAAGAAATAGGAAGTGGGTAGACTTTAGAATTGGATTTCTCACTCTATTCATCAATCCACCATTGATGAAGTGAAGCTTTCTTCATGGAAGAAGATGAGAAAATGTTATGATAAGAATTATATAAAAAGAAAAGAAAATGAATTATTATCATAAACCAACCATAGTTAGGTGTAGAGAATTAATTAGGGTTAAGTGGAATGGTTAGGGTTAAGAATGAGACAAAATGGTCACAAAGTCAAAGTGTTCATGAAACTTCATGAACAAAACAAAACATGCCACCATTTTCTCATTTGCTTTTCTTTTTCCAAAAGAATAAATAAATGAATAAAATGAATAAGCAAATAGTAAACCCTAACCATTTCATTAACCAAGGTTTAATTCTTTACACTTAACCAAAAGGCATGTATCATCAAACATGATACAAGCAAGTGCACAAAATCATATCGCATATGCAATGCGCACATCCGAGCGAGAAAATCCATTTAAAGTGAATCAATATTAGTTAATGCAAAGTAATATATCAAATACATAATTATGCATTAAATCATTAAATCAACACTTGATTCAATGATCCGGTCATATCGCATATAACCGACTAATATCCAATGTATCGGCTTATCGAATCAACCCTCAATTCGATAACTAGGTTATATCGCATATAACCATTCGATACATTCATCGCGAGAATGGAATACGGTATCACATACACGCATTATTCTCGGTCCCGCACATATCTCATATGCGCTCCTCTTTCATTTCGCTTGAGCCAGGAAACCTCTGTGTAGGACTCTAAAGACTCGTCAATACGCCGGTAGTAGATGATGATCATATCAAACACCCACAAGCCGCAAGCGGTCTGCTAAACGTAACGGCCACCCGGGTATTGAGCGATCAGAAGATCGACGAGCAAGCCCGCTCACACTCCTGTGAATCCAACCAGTAACACTACCGTACAGTCCGGTCTGATCGTCTGATATGTCGCATATCTGACCTAGGGGTGGTAAACGTCAGACCCCAATAGCTCGATAAGTCATGTCGATATGAGGTCTATAACACTTCGAGAAACTACTGGTAACATTTACCAGTAAATCTCAGCAACCCTGGCCAGGGATTTCCTGTTATAGCCAATCGAACACAGCGCAACATCAACTCCCTATACCGGGAGAGACGAATCCCCTCCTATCGCTCATTGCCTCCATGTGACTCGGGACTGTACCGAAAAACTACCGTTTTGCACGCCCTCTTAGACGTGGTAAGGTGGAAATCAAAGCACAGTTGGAACCACACAAGACTCTATGACGATCTTGGATCAACAGACTACTCTGTACCAGTGTCACCAGAGAACTGCCATCTGACGTAAGGTATAATACCATCTGGGAGTTCTCGGCGAGTCCGTCCAGTGTACCCAGTCTCCACTGAGCACCGGTATATCATCTCCGATGTCAAACACCAATGGATATGGGATCATCCATCGCCCATCTGTATGGGTCGAGAAGGTATACGCTAGTCTACTCTGGTATATCGATGCCCCGTCTCGATACACCCACGACTAGGGACTTTCAAGGATGTACTTATGGACTACCATGTCCCCACTAGTATGATCCGCATCATAGTCCAGGTAGTCAAGTACACATCCTAAGGGCTTTACCAACATGTAACAGAGAGACAATCAGTTTACACGTTAAGGTAAAGAGCAACCAGATAGCATACTATCATGTCGAGCAAGAAAGTCCTCCCTATATATGTCCCAGCATCCACTACAATATACATCCAATGTACAATAATGGCCTCTAGGGCATACATATAACTAACAATAGTTTGTATCATGTTTGATGATACATACAAACTTGGGTGTGTGTATGACTTACACCAAGTTTAGGTTAATGGTTAGGGTTTTATTTATTTATTTATTTTGGTAAACAAAATGGTGCTTTTCTTTCACTTTGGCTTGAAACTTCATGAAGCTTCAAAGCATCTTTGAAAGGTCTAACCATTTTGTTTTATGCTTAAACCTAACCATTACCTAAACTATGGTTTGCTCTCTACATGAGTTTACTTCACCCATGGTTGCATTATGATAAGTCATCACTTCATTTTTCAATTTTATTATGATTGATATTCTTTTCTTCTTCTTCTTCTTCTTGATGAAGAAAAGAAAACCTTGCTAGAAAATTTCAAGTGTTGAAATCAAGTGAGAAATCCAAATCCAAAGTGAACCCACTTCCTATTTCTTCATCCTCTACCACTTGCCATGTTGTATAGGGTGTTTTCTTCACAAGGTTCATGACCAAGTGAAGATGGAGCTTGAGTTTGAGTCGCCTCGACGTAGATCATCTTCGGCACCGAAGTCAACGACCTAGCCCGCTCATTTCTCCGACGAAACCATCGCTAGGGTCCGGGATCCCGATGATCGCAGCGAAGGGACATCAACACGGAGCTTTTGAAGTGAAGGACCGGATCTACAAAGGTTGTATTCCCATTCACTTAGTAGCAAAGTAGTTTGCTTGCTTGTAGTTTCGCTTTATCTCTAGTTAACGATCTCAATTCAGGTTTCTCGGCACATGAAATTTTTGAATTTGGCATGGTAGATGCCTTGTGGAACCCCTTGAGTGTGCCTAGGAACCCTACATCTTCTAAATCACCATTTAGAAAGGCGGTCTTAACATCCATTTGCCAGATTTCGTAGTCATGGTATGCAGCAATGGAAAGTAGGATCCAGATGGACTTAAGCATAGCCACTGGAGAAAATGTTTCATCATAATCCGCACCTGGTCGTTGACAAAAACCTTTTGCAACAAGTCAAGCTTTGAAAGTCTCAACTTTTCCATTTACACCAAGTTTCTTCGTAAAGATCCATTTGCTCCCAATGGGTTTTACCCCATCAGGAGCAACTTCCAAAGTCCATACTTTGTTGGTGTACATGGATTCCATCTCAGATCGCATTGCATCCAGCCATTTCGCAGAGTCCCCACTCATGATGGCCTGCTCGAAGCTAGTTGGGTCATCATCTTCCATGATGCAATCCTCGCACCCACCGTCAACGAGAAAACCGCAGTATCGCTCAGATGGATGAGGAACCCTACTAGATCGGCGGAGAAGGCTGAGGTTCGTTAGGACCTATCGAATCCTCTGGTTCTACCAAATCGTCAGTTGTAGTCTGTGTTGCGGGAACTTCTTCCAGTTCCACCTCATTGGACTAATTTCTTTCATAAGAAAACCCTTTTCTAAAATGGTGGCATGTCGAGAAACAAACACCTTTTGTTCCTCGGAGTGGTAGAAGATATACCCTCGCGAATGTTTGGGATATCCTATAAACTTGCACAGAACTGACCTTGCCTCGAGCTTGTCCGGATTTCGTGTTTTCACATATGCCGGACAACCCCATATCTTAAAATAATTAAAATATGGTCTCTTTCCTTTTCATATCTCATATGGAGTGGTGGACACAGATTTGGTGGGAACCATATTCAATAGGTCTGCAGCTGTTTCCAGTGCATAACCCTAAAAGGAAATAGATAACTCAGCAGTGCTCATCATAGAGCGCACCATATCTAATAGGATGCGATTCCTCCATTCCGATACACCGTTGCGCTGTGGTGTATATGGAGGAGTAAGCTGAGAGAGAATCCTATTCTCTTTTAGATAGTCACGGAATTCCGTGCTCAAGTATTCTCCTCCCCGATCGGATCGTAGGATCTTAATACTTTTTCCCGTCTGGTTCTCGACTTCATGCTTATATTCTCGGAATTTCTCAAAAGCTTCAGACTTGTGTTTCAACAGGAACACATGTCCATATCTTGAGAGATCGTCCGTGAATATAATGAAGTACAAGGAACCATTCCTGGCATGGGTAGACATGGGACCGCATACATCACTATGTATCAGCCCCAAGAATTCCGTAACTCTTTCTCCGTGTCCAGTAAACGGAGTTTTGGTCATTTTCCCTTTGAGACATGACTGGCAAGTTTCATAAGATGATAATTCGAACGGATTCAAATATCCATCCTTATGTAACTTAGCGATTCGTGTCGCATTGATATGACCTAGTCTACAATGCCACAAGAAGGATTCGTTCGTTTCTGAACTCTTCCTCTTGTGTGTGTTTTGTACGTTAAGAACTGTGTTTTGATTTAGAACATATAATGTAGGGTTCCTAACAACGACAGCAAGGTTTCGGGAGGCATCGTTCGTGCCATTTTCAAAATTTTGCCGTTTTAACAAACCCTAAACTAGAATCGATAACTAGAGAATCATACGAAACACAAAGTAAACTATTTTACTTCTAAGTGAACTAGAAATACAACCTTTGTAGATTGGTCCTTCACTTCATAAGCTCCTTGTAGTGGTCCCTTCGCTGCGTTGATGGAACTCCCGGACTCTTGCATGGCTTCTCAAGGCGAAAGGAACATTCTTGCTTGAAGTCTTCGTGGCCGAAGATGATCTACGTCGAGGGGATACTAACTCAAGCTACTAATTCACTAATAAGAAATTAGTGAAGCTAACTCCCTATACTAAAGTGCTAATCTAGTAGAGGATGATGAAATAGGAAGTGGGCTCACTTTAGTTTTATTTTTCTTACAATATTTTCTCTCTTTTAGAAAACCCTAGCAAGCTCTTTAGCTCAAGGAAGAAGAAGATGAGCAAAAGAAATGAGAGTGAACTAATAAGGTGAGAAAATGAACCATGGGTGAGTTTGTATCATATACTAACTCATGTAGTGACATAACCATAGCTAGATTATAATGGTTAGGTTAATTAATATCTTAAGTAAAACAAAACTAGTGGACTAAGTCAATGCATCCACAAGCTTCATGAAGCTTCATGCATGTGAGCTCAATATCCACTAATTTTAGAATTATTTTAAATATAAAAACCTAACATTATAATTAGTATGGTGTAAGTCTTATACTCCCATGTAGTGTGTATCAACAACCATGATACAAAATGAACATAATTAATATATATCTCATATATAATAACTGTGCACATGTGAGAATAAATAAATGCTTAAGTGAGCTAATATTAGTTAATGTAATCTAGTATATCACATATACAATTATACATTAAATTATCAAATCAACTCTTGATTTAATAATCCGGCTATATCACATATAACCGACTAATATTAAATGTACCATCTTATCGAATCAACGCTTGATTCGATAACCCGGCTATATCACATATAACCGATCGATACAAAATCGCGAGAATGAAATGTGGTATCACATACTCGCATTATTCTCGGTCCCGCACATATCACATATGTTCTCCTACTTCATTTTTCCTGAGCCAGTAAAACCTCTATGTAAGACTCTAAAGACTCGTCAATACGTCGGCAGTAGGTGATGATCACATCAAGCACCCACAAGCCGTCAGCGGTACTAGCTGGATGTAACGGCTACCCGGGTATTGAACGATCAGAAGATCAGCAAGCAAACCCGCTCCAACTCCTGTAATGGCCTGTCAGTAACACTACCGTACTGTCCGGTCTCCTCATCTGATATGTCGCATATAAAGTCTAGGAGTGGTAAACGTCAGACCCCAATAACCGATAAGTCATGCCGATATGAGGCTCATAACGGGTCGAGAAACTACTGATAACCCTTACCAGTAAATCTCTAAATCAGCCCTGGCCAGGGATTTCCCTGTCATGCCAATCGAGCACAGCGCAACATCAACCCCCAACACCGGGAGAGACGAAACCCCTCCTATCGCCCATTGCCTCCATGTGACTCGGGACTGTACCCAAAAACCACCGTTTTGCACATCCTCTTGAACGTGGTAAGGTGGAAATCAAAGCACAGTGGGAATCACACATGACTCTATGACGATCTCGGTTCTACAGACTAATCTGTACCAGTATCACCAGAGAACCGCCATCTGACGTGAGGTATAATACCATCTGAGAGTTCTCGGTGAGTCCGTCCAGTGTACCCAGCCTCCACTGAGCACCCGTATATCATCTCTGATGTCAAACACCAATGGATATGGGATCATCCATCGCCCATCTACATGGGTCGAGAAGGTATACGCTAGTCTACACTGGTGTATCGATGCCCTGTCTCGCTACACCCACGACTAGGAACATTAAAGGATTAACTTATAGACTACCACGGCCCCACTAGTATGATCTGCATCATAATCCTGGTAGTCAAGTACACATCCTAAGGGCTTTACCAACATGTAACAATAAGACAGTATCAAGAGACAAGTGTGCATATTAAGATAAAGAGCAACCAGATAGAGCATACTATCATGTCGAGCAAGAAAGTCCTCTCTATATATGTCCAAGAATCCAATATAATATACATCATATGTACAATAATGGCCTCCAGGGCATACATACAACTAACAATCTCCCACTTGCACTAGGGCCAGCTGCTGTAGTATCGCATACCCAGCATCCCGAAGAGTCTCTCGAATTGTATCTAGGGAATGGCCTTCCTGAGTGGATCCGCTGTGTTGTTCTTCATGTCAACTCTCCTGACCTCGATCTCCCGGCGATCAACTATCTCCCGGATCAGGTCATACCGCCTCAGAATATGCCTGGATCGCTGATAGGACCTGGGTTCCTTGGCCAAAGCCACCGCTCTATTGTTATCACAATACAAAGGTATTGGATGCTCAATGGATGGAACCACACCAAGTTCAGTTATGAACTTCTTCATCTAGACAGCCTCTTTGGCAGCATCGTTGGCAGCGATGTATTCAGCCTCCATCGTCGAGTCTGCAACGGTTTCCAGCTTGGAACTCTTCCAGCAAACCACCCCTCCATTGAAGGTAAAGACAAATCCCGAGTGCGAATTAGAGTCGCCCTTATCACTCTGGAAGCTCGAATCGGTAAAGGACTCCACTTGGAGTTCCCCATTACCATACTGTCAAGACCCGAAATGGCACGTGACTGGCACTCGAATCATATGAAGCCTATAGGACCCAATCTAATTCAAGTAAGCCAAAAATCATAGAAATCTAAACCATTTTAAAAAGAAGTGAAGAAAACATATTTTGAAGCAAGTGGTTTTAATAACATAAGCCGAAGTATGCACTTTTTTTAAAATCTCAAGTCTTTTCTGAAAATTTCGGCAGAGTTTCCTTTGTAAAAATTGGCCCCAAAAGGGGTACAACATTCATAATATGAATAAAGGCATCCCCAAGAGGGGGGCTAGCTCTTCGTCAATTGACGGTCACAACCACGCAAGCAATATAATATACAACGCCAAGGGTGAGGATCAAAACTCAAAGGAAACTCAAATCATCAAGAAAACTATAATAATACAACGCGCGACTTTAAGGTCGAAATAATAATAACTGGTTTTCTAAGTCTGAAATAAATATACAAGTCTGGTTGATGAGGTTACTAGATACAACTGATTAAAAATAAATACAAGGGTGGTCACGATGCGAGTGAACCCACCTACCAAAGCAATCACCCGAAAAGGGACAGTGTGCCAGCAAAGCCTCAACGAAGTTGTACGGCAAATCCTGCAAGAAACTGTGGCACAACAGGGGTGAGTTGCCAACTCGTGAGTAGAAAACATCACAGAGCAGAAATCGTATGTATGACTCAATCCTAGGTCAATACGATCAGTAATATATATTCTCAATATGATAAAGTCTGAAGCAAGATAAGGTGGCAAGGGTAAACATCTAGACATAAGTGTAATACCAAGTGCTCGTGTCAGTGCCTCAGTTAACAACATATCATAAATATGAGGTATGATCAATGTAATCAACATGAAATCAGTGTCAACTATATCATGAAGGTAATACTATGATATCTAGGGTGACCATATCAGTATAGGTGCCAATTATATACTCAAGTCTATAAGTATGTGGATATCATCCAACTATGTAATCAATGCCTGTATCCATGTGGATCTCGTCCACGGGTCAACCAATGACACAGCAACATCATGCACGTAAATATCATAAAAAGCATACGCATGAAAGTATGAGGATATAAATCAACGTGTGTCCCTCGCGACACATCAAAATCATGGAACCTGAGTGTCCAGCATCGACACTCAAAACATCATGAAACTCGTGCCCAGCATCGGCACGTAAATCCTCATATATCTCAGGCTCCGTATCATCTGCGGGATCGGCCCGCGAGCTCCGGAAGTACGGGTCGGCCTATATCCATCTCGTGACTCCGGTCGGTATCCTCCGGATAACCGCCAGGTCCAAATACTATCACCGGTAGGTAGTGGTCCCTCTGCCAGGCTCACTGTCTACTGCACAGCAAATCCGTTCTCGCCCCGGGGGTACCATACCGGGTCCACCATGTACCCGCAATCGGCCTCATCCAGCTCCTCAAATCGGGTATCACATGCCACTCTCAGAACCGAGAAAACACATGATGGACGCACAAAAATATCATATCAAGAGAAACCGGGTTTTTAAAACAATACATACTTTCTTTTAAAATGACCACGGTTCTCAAATCAAGAATCTCATGAAAACAACATATCTCAATGCGTATAATCGTAATGCATGATGTATGCGACATATAATAGAAATGTAAGCATGTCCGTATATCATGCAACATGGAACAGTAATATGCACATATCAAGGGAAACCGCTCTTTCAAATGAATCCAGTTTTAAAATATATCTTGCGGTTCCTAACTTTTCCAAAGTCAAATGCAGCATCGTAAAAAGGTGGATATGTAACTATAGCAAGTATATTGTGCAAGGAGTCATATCATGATGCAGCAATCCTACTGTGTAGTGACATGGCAATTATCGATGATGATGTGTGTGAGCCGGCTAGCAGGTGTACGTATGACATACGCATCATCGGTAATGGTGCTGGTGTCCTGACAGCATAGTTTAATATAACATATATCATAAGTATGTAACTATGCAATGCGCTAATAACTACATGAATATATAGAAATGTAAAAGTAAATGCAACAATAAGGAATCTACATTAGTTATACGAGTCATACAGTTTGTCATTTGAAATCACACGAATCGTGGTGTTTGGAAAAATAGGGGCTACGGTGTTTTTAAGAAAAGGTACATCCTTTGAAATATCCATAGAATCCCTTGGCCTCTCTTTAAAATACTAACGATTTGTTAGTTTTGAAATAGGTATGACTCGAGTCTAGTCTAACATCTATAAGTAACTACAGGACTAAACTAACAGGCTAATCGAAAGGGTACGGAAACCACCTAAATCTGAGTCGATACATATAAATATAATAGTCGGTGATCCCGCCTCAATAGTATCACATACGATACAATATATAGCATGACATCCTCGAGTCAAGAGTGCGGATCTATCATCAATATAAAGCTCGTACGGTAAATCCATCGTACGGCTTCCCAAATCTGGGTACGGGTCGAATCTCACATTTATCTCATCACTTATCTGGTATCCCTATCATCATATCCTGTATTAGGGGTACTGATCTAAGTCTAGTACAAATTTATACCATCTGCATATATATGCGTGTATGGAAACACACGCCTAAAGGCCCGCTATAATCTCATGCCGTATCTCATAATACAAACCATAACATATCACCGATCTCACGGTATCATGCCTAATCTCATCGACTCATCTCCAAATACCATATACTATCATCATCATCCATGTATAGGTATACGTATATATATACATAGTCCCATACCTATGTGTGTAAATATATATATATATATATATATACACACATATTCCCATATACGCACAAGTAAAACAAAGTAAGCATGTGTGTGCGTGTGGGTGAAACCTTATTCTAGGGTTTGCGATTAATACGCTAACAACGACACTATCATCCAAAACATACAATTTAGCTCGTGATCATCTAAGATCCTACTTACTAATCATCTAAGTTCACGAAACACAAGTATACATATATAACATATCATAAGCTATACTACGAACTGCGGGGGTGCTATACGCAATCCACCCGACTTCCCCCGTAGATATATATCTACTCACCTTGATCTTCGCTTGCCGATGCCGATATCGCCTGATTGATGAGAGATTTATACGCGGGCGTTTTTGAAAGATAGATTTTGAAATCAAAGAATTAACCGCAATCAAGAACGGTGTCGCTTGGTAGCCAGCCGGTTGAGTACGGGTCGGTCCACAGGAAAAACATGTATTTTCTAGTTGTTCTAATGAGTCAATTCCTATTTGTGGTAGGTTTTGATTTTCTATAAAAACCGAGGTTGAAATTGGTTTGTATTAAAACATTGCTAGGGTTAGGATTTGGTTAGTCTGGAAAGTCAATTATTCTCACCGCTTTTTTTTCCCCTAATTAAGAACTTTAGGTGTTAAGGTAATAGTTAACAAAGGAGATTAGCACGACTGGGAAGAAACTAGGTTTCTTCCCTTTCGTCCTTGTCCGTCCTTCTTAACTCTTAGCCCTAACCTCTATGGAAATCAAACACAACCGGTCTTAACTATGAAATCACCGCTACCTCGTAGGATAGAGTTCCATAGTGAGCGGTGTGTGTATGGTTTGCATAGAGCCCTTATTTTAAAATATTGAACGGGCAAGAAAGGGGTGAGAGATTTTCATCTCTCAAATCTTCCCCAAACCTAACCCTAACAAGTGAGGAACTACTCACTTATTAGGGAATTAACAAAGGAATTCATTTTTTTTATTTTAATAATCTAATTAACTTGCAGAAAATAACTACGGCAGATAAAAACTACGGCAGATAGATAAAATTGCAAATAAGAAATTCAAAATAAAAAAACTTACTTTTTATTGATGCACTCTTCGAAAATTATAAGGAATGAAAATTTTAAACTAGAGAAATAAAATGAGGCATGAAAAATTAGGCTTTAGGGTTTCCTATTTATAGATAGGAAAAACCCTAGGGTTTACATCTGATCCATATCTACAATTACAAAACGACCCTGAGAAGCCTGGTCAACGCACCGACTCCACCGACACGTGCGATGCACGGCCGCGGAACCGTGGCTATAAGCCATGTTTGGCCGTGGATCTACGGCCATCTTGGGGGCTTTCTGTCTCAATTTTCCAGGGTTTCCTTCTGTTGCTTTTTCCTTCTATTTTCTTCACTTGGTTCTTCAGAATCTTTTCTAGTTTCTTCCAGATTTCCACAGTGTAGAATGTTGTGGACTTTTACCGTTCGCTTCGTGTTGAAATCTTGAATCTTGTGCTACCTTCGTACCTTGTGCAATTGAACTGTTCATTGATCTTCACTTGTTCCTTAAACTGTAGGCGGCATCATAAAGATTCTTCTATTTGTTGGTCGTAGCCTCACTTTTGTAGTATTTTTTCATCATTTTCATTGTATTGTTCCGAGAACCTGTACCTGCAACTATTTAGCTGACATGGATCAAAAACACCTATTTATTTGCAATATGATTAAGAATGGGGAATATAATAATGCAAAATTATGATATGAACAAATACCCCCAAACTTATCTTTTGCTCGTCCCGAGCAAAACCAATTTATTCTTGATAAAATCCTAACCTTACTTTCGCAGGGAATCGCGATTGCACTGAGCTCGTGCAACAAGCCGTTAAACCTCTAGATGTCCCTAGTAGGAGGAGTGTTGTCTCCTGAGGGTTTTCAGCGGATACTACCCACAAAATCCGATCAAATTTGGCCTATTGACTTTCATTTTTTAATTTGGTGTTCTAGCAAGAAATTCTATTATCTTCAACTTAGAAATTATCGACATGTATTTTTTACACTCACTTATCATTTAACTTAAGATTGTATATGTTCTATAAATTTATTAAGCTTTCAGCATCATTTGAATTTTCCTTCTAAGGTTTAATCTCAACTTGGGAAATTATATCATTTCTACTAAAAATATAAGTCCAATTTTTCTTTCCTATCTCTCATCCGAACCCAATCATATACCCCTACGTGTGTGTATGTATCACTCCTACACTTAGAAATTCAATTCAAGCTATCATACTCTTGTCCATTGTCCAAAGTACTTTTAATTGGTGAATTTGTAGATCAAATTGCTCACACATCCTTCATGCGACCGTTAATACTTCTTGAGATACTAACGACCGATTATAAAATGTGTTTGCGCATTAAGGTGTAATTCCCCGTCTTGTAATACCTAAGGCTTTAGCAGTGACTCCCAAACCAGTTGATCTAAGGCACTAGGTGATAAAGCACCCTTGCTAAATATTTTTATTTTACGCAGCCTTAAGAAATTACAAAAACCAGTGTTCATTTTTTTATATATCTCTTTATTCACACTTATACTTTTATTTAATTTTTCTTTATACTAAGGATTTTAGACAAGAGCATTTCAAGGTATCCTCTACTATTCCAAGTTTCGAGGTGCGTGTTTGTGCAAGTTGTAGGGTATATACTTTCAGAATTTAGACTCATGATTCGGAATTATTGTTCAGACTTACACTTTAATAAAAATTTCAATACTCTTCCCTTATTTTTGACTTAGCCAAGAACTGAACTCAAAATTTGCCTATTTCTAAATAAACTATAAGGACATATATTTTCTACCGTTAAACTTTAAGAAAGGTTATATTTAGGGTTTTTAATTTACTAAGTTTAGGATCTAGTTTTTCCTAGCTAGTTAACCGTCTTGTTAAACTTAAGTCAATTATGGTCAAAATTGAATTTTTGAATTTTTATGATTTTAAAATTTTTTCAATTTTTTATTTGATTTGATTTGATTTGATTTTTTTTTCATTTTTTTTCATTTTTTCTAATTTTTTTATAAAGATGCAATGCAGAATTAAACATGCAAAAGAAAGAGAAAAAATATATACAAAAATTTAAAAAAATATGCAGTGCAATGCAATGATAACTATTTACAACCACCTCCTCCCCCAAACTTACCAAAAGCAGTGCCCTCACTGCTCGGCCCCTCGACATCCCCTAGAACGTGAGCGGGAACGCTCCTCTCGCGCCATCAGGGTTCTGATTCCCTGCTCTACTTGTGTTAGGTGCTGATCATGCTGCCTCATCATTCCCTTCAAATCGTCAATCCCCCTAATGGCTCTTCTCATTAAACGTGCATGTTCTAAGGGGGTGAGCTCTTCTTCGCTAGCGGTCGAGCTGGAGCTAGGTGTTCTGGCGGGCACATGTTCTGCCGGTTCTGTTCGTGTCCAAACATCGGTCAAGCGGGTATAGGACGTAGATACGCCCTCAATGAGAGGCCTGATGGGTATACCTCCATGCATGTAGAATTCAAATTCCTCCAAAGGGAGGAAATAGCGACACAATTGTGTCACTAACATGGGGCATGGGTAATTTGCGGCCCTTTTTCCCGCACCAATTGAGTTAAGCAGAACCGTGCACGTGTCGAATCTAGGGTTCCTAGTCATTAGTGTTTGCACGATATGAAGTGATGGGGTGAAAATGTGGTATTATGGGAACTCCCAAAAATATTCTTTTGTGCCCACCGGCAAACGGTTAAAACATTAGCGAAAAGGGTTCTCGCTTGTATTCCTTTCCTCGGTTCCCTCGATCAATCATTACCCATTAAGGGCATGTAATCTTCAAACTGAAGGGGTTGATCGTGAACAGGTAATCTAGGGATTAGAGTGACTTTATGGATGAAGTCTCTATCAATAATTATCTCCCTATCACCCCACAGTAACTTGATAAATCCATATTGTGCAAGGCACCCTTCTTCTATGCACTCGTATAAACGAGTGACTAGATCTGGGAGGGCGTAAGCATTTGGGTGATTATAGATTAAAAAGTTCCAGCCCCTTCGTGCGATTTCGTCAGAAAAATAACTCCCATATATCGTGTGTGAAAACATTTGTGAGAAATCACGCTCTAACTGCATATTTGGTGCCATCACAGAGAATCTACATATCTAAAAAAATTTAACAGAGAGGAGTTTAGAGATTGAACCACCTCTGAAGTTTTCAGAGGGAGAAGGAACAGGGGCATGGCGGATCAGCGGCACAATGCAGGCTCCTGCGGCGGAAATGCGGCTTCCTGGAAGGATCTCGCTGCAGAACTCGAGGCGGCAGCTAGAGTTTTCCAGAGAGGTGAAAATTATGGTTAAGAAACAGAGAGGGGTCGGGGTTTATTTATAGGTGGGAAGTGTATTGGTTATTTGTAAAAAACCCCTCTCAAAAGAGGAAATTTTTTGCAAATAATTTTTTTTTATTTTATTAAATCTGGAAATTTACAAAAATACCCAATTTTTTTTATTTTCAAATTTTTAATTTTTATGTTATTTTTTTTTTATATAATTACAAATGATACATACCCCAAACTTGTTTGAAACAGTGTTTTTGGCTAGATGATCGAAATTTAGGGGTAGATGGAGGAAAATCAGTCAATGTAGATCGGCTCCTGCAAAAACAGGAGCTCCTCCGAAGGGTCCGCAGTGAGGAACGGCTTAAGTCGATGTCCGTTTACTTTAAACAGTGTACCGTCCTCTGGGTTTTCTAGATCTACCGCATCGTGCGGATATACGGTGCGTATCATAAATGGCCCTTTCCATCGAGATTTGAGCTTGCCAGGATGGAAATGTAACCGAGTATCGTAAAGAAAAACCTGTTGACCAGGTTTGAAAGTCTTGCGCATAAGGTGTTTGTCGTGGAACACCTTCGTTCAGTTTTTAACAACTACTGCGTTCTCATAGGCTTCATCCCGCAGCTCGTCTAATTCGTTCAATTGGAGCTTTCTATTGCTGCCCGCATCTCCCAAAAATATGTTCAACTCTTTTATTGCCCAAAATACCTTGTGCTCTATTTCAACAGGAAGGTGGAAAGCCTTTCCATAAACAAGCCTGTATGGAGACATGCCAAGATCGGTCTTGTAGGCAGTACGAAATACCCAAAGTGCATCAATCAGTTTTGATGACCAATCTTTACGGTTTTTGGAAACCGTTTTCTCCAATTATTGTTTAATCTGCCGATTCGAGATCTCGGCTTGCCCACAAGTTTGGGGATGATAGGGCGTTGACAGTTTGTGAGTAATGGAGTATTTGTGCATTAAGGACTCGAAAGTCCTATTGCAAAAGTGAGATCCATTATCACTGATAATCGCGCGAGGATGCCCAAACCAAGAAAAGATGTTTTCTTTGAGAAATCTAACGACAACCTTGTTGTCATTAGTTCGGCTGGGGACAAGCTCGACCCATTTTGAAACATAGTCAACAACAAGTAGGATATACATGTTCCCAAAAGAGTTGGGAAATGGTCCCATAAAGTCTATCCCCCAAATGTCAAAGATTTCAACAACCAAAATTGGTTCGAGCGGCATTTCATTTCTCCGCGATATCCGGCCCAAGTGTTGGCACCAGGAGCATGTCTTGCAGTATTCGTATGCGTCTTTAAAAAGTCGTGGCCAGTAGAAGCCACACTGCAAGATTTTTTCTGCTGTCTTTTTGGGGCCAAAATGCCCGCCACACGCTTGATCGTGGCAAAAAGACAGCACGCTCTTAAACTCGTTTTCGGGGACACACCGGCGAATGATTTGGTCGGAACAGTATTTAAAGAGATACGGTTCATCCTAGTAAAAATGTTTTACTTAGGACAAGAATCGGAGTTTGTCCTATTTCGACCAATCGTTTGGTATCATTCCGGTGGCCAAATAATTTACGATATCAGCGAACCAAGGTTCGCATGACACGGTTAAGAGCTGCTCATCGGGAAAAACATCTTTAATAGGAATTTGAAGTGTAGGGGAAGAAGGGAGTCATGAAAGGTGGTCGGCGACTACGTTTTCACATCCTCTCTTGTCTCTTATGACAAGGTCAAACTCTTTTAGCAAGAGGATCCAACGTATCAGCCGAGATTTAGCATCTTTCTTCGCGAAAAGATGGTGAAGAGCTGAGTGGTCCGTGTAAACAATGACCGGAGAGCCAATTAAATAAGGACTGAATTTTTCTAGTGCAAAAACAACGGCTAAGAATTCTTTTTCTGTTGTTGTGAAATTTAATTGGGCCTCGTTTAATGTCCGGCTAGTGTAATAAATTACATGCGGCATCTTATTGATGTGTTGTCTAAGGAAAGCACCAATGGCGAAATCAGATGCATCGCACATAATCTCAAATGGATGCGACCAGTCAGGAGATGAAAGAATAGGCACGGAAGTAAGCGAGTTTTTCAAAGATTCGAATGCCTTCATGCAGCTTGAGTCAAAATCAAATGTTGTATCCTTGGCCAACAAAAGAGTCAAGGGTCTAGCAATCTTGCTAAAATCCTTGATGAACCGTCTATAAAAGCCGGCATGGCCAAGGAAGGCTCGAATGTATTTGACGCACTTGAGAGGAGGAAGATTAGATATAACTTCAGTTTTGGCCTTATCTACCTCGATGCCATTTTGCGTGATGATATGTCCTAAGACAATACCCTCTCGTACCATAAAGTGACATTTCTCCCAATTTAAAGTGAGGTTCTTATCCCTACAACGGGTAAGAACTACGTCTAAATTTATCAAACACTCATCAAAGGAGTCACCAAAAATGGAGAAATCATCCATAAAAATCTCCAAGAATTTTTCTACCATGTCTGAATAGATACCCATCTTACACCGCTGGAAAGTAGCGGGTGCATTGCATAACCCAAAGGGTATGCGACGGTAAGCGAAAGTACCGAAAGGACAAGTAAATGTGGTCTTTTCATGGTCCTTTTCGACGATGGGAACTTGATTATAGCAGGAGTAGCCATCCAAAAAGCAGTAAAATTCATGCCCAGCCAATCGTTCCAGCATTTGGTCAATAAAAGGTAACGGAAAGTGGTCTTTCCGTGTCGCGGCGTTGAGTTTTCTATAATCAATGCAAATTCACCACCCAGTTTGGGTGCGAGTAGGTATTAACTCATTTGCCTCATTTGTTATGACCGTTATGCCCGATTTCTTTGGGACAACGTGAATGGGGCTAACCCATTGGCTATCAGAGATAGGGTAAATGATACCACTATCAAGACATTTTACAATCTCTTTTTTAACAGCCTCCTTCATTATAGGCTTGAGGCGTCTTTGTGGATCCCTTGCTGGCATGGCATCATCCATCAAATGTATATGATGTTCAACTATGAGGGGATTAATCCCCTTGATGTCCTCCATAGACCAGCCAAAAGCTTGCCGATTATTTTGTAAGACCGTTAAAAGGGCTTTCTCTTGCTCGGTGGCTAGAGATGCCGATATGATAATAGGAAGGGTCTCATTCTCACCTAAGTAAGAATATTTAAGGTGAGACGGCAATAGCTTGAGTTCGAGTTTTGGAGGAGAAACAATTGAAGGTAAAATTGGTGAAACTGTCTCGAACTTGAAGGATTCCAACAAAGGTTCATAGTGAGTGTAAGCAATCGAGTCGGATGGTTCAGTTAACTCATCCGAAATATCAAAGGTCTCAAACTCGGGTGGTGAATCTTCAAAATCGTTCGAAAAGGTGAAACACTCGTAATAGTTATCGGGTGTGAAAGCTGTGTCAGAATCAAGGAGGAACACACTATTGGCGTCAAAATTGTTGTAATCGAACAGAAATTTTTCGAGCTCACAGTCCTCCTGAGTGATCTCTCGGATCGAGCAAACATCAAGTATATTAGCATTAGGCTCGGAGGGTTGATTCCCCAACTTAAAAATGTTGAGCTCAACTGCCATGTTAGCAAAAAATAGGTTCGTTGAACCATTACGACAGTTGATCACCGCATTAGAAGTTGCAAGGAATGGTCGACCGAGTATCACCGGAATTTGATTCCGCGGGTTAGCTATAGGCTGTGTGTCCATAACAATGAAATCAACTGGGACTATGAAGTCCCCTACTTTAATTAACACATCCTTTAACTCTCCCCTAGGATGGGTGATAGAACGGTCGGCCATTTGGAGAGTATAATGTGTTGGTTTCAACTCTCTAACGCCTAATTGCTCATATACTGAATAGGGAAGCAGGTTTACACTGGCACCAAGATTTAATGGTGCGCGATTTATATTCTTATCCCTAATAGTTATTGAAATTGTAGGACAGCCAGGGTCCTTTTGCTTTTGAGGTAAAGATTGGGTAAGAGCATCACTCACTTCATTAGCCAAGAAAACTTTCTTGGGTACTTGTGATTTCCTCTTCTTGGTGCATAAGTCCTTTAAGGTTTTAGCGTACGAAGGGACTTGTTGGATTGCATCCAAGAGAGGTATATCTATGCTAACCTGTTTAAATAACTCCACAATCTTCTCTATTTGTGGAGTTGGTTTATTGGATCTCAACCTGTTTGGAAATGGAATATTTTAAAAATTTGTTGAGTCCAATGTCTGTGGAGTAGATTGCGGAGTTGGAACTGATCCCAGTGTTGGTGTTTTCATGAAGTGGGATGTGGGTCCGTTCGAATTAGAAGAAGTAGAGCCTTGTGAAGAATGAAGAACAGGCTCTGAAGAAGACGAAGAAGAAGATGAAGAAGAAGAAGAAGATGAAGAAGAAGCGGCTGCCGGGGTGTCATCGTTATTACCAACGTTGTTGTGCAATACCTTTTCAGATCTCAATGTAGTCGCGTCACTCACATTATGATTTTGTTGTTCATGAGCAACATATGTATTTTGTGTGTGACCAGGATTTGGCAGTGGTTGAGATGGAAGTTTCCCCTTCTCTCGCTCGATTAACGCCGCATTCAGTTGTGCGATTTGGGCTTCAATTGCTTTGATGCTCTGATCATGTGAAGAACTGTGTTGCACCAAAGACTGAATGGACGATTGGATGCTGGCTGAAGATTGCGTAGATTGTTTTAAAAACGCATCCAGACTTCGTTCTAGCGAGGATACCTTATCGTTATTCGGCTGGACAAAATTGTTTTGAGGATAAGAGTTGTTTGGTGCAAAATTGTTTGTTTGGTTTTGGTAAGGTTGGGGTTGGAAAGATTGCTGATATTGAGTTTGTTGAGGGGCTTGTTGTTGTGGAGGAAGCCTTTGAAAATTGTTATTGCCTTGGAATTGTTGTTGATTTTGATTCCAAGCAAAATTTGGGTGGCTCCTCCAACGCGATTATAAGTTGAAGAGTATGGATCATTTCTTTGTCTTTGATGAAATACAGCATTGACTTGATCTTGTCCTTGAACAGGTGGGTTGTAAGGACACTCTTCGGTTAGATGGGACGGATCCGAACTACAAGCGCAAACAGTGCGGGTGGGTAAACCTGGGGCAGGAAAAGGCGATGAGAATTTGCTCTCAATTGCCTCTAGCTTTTTCGTGAGTGCAGCCATTTCGGCCTTCATTGCAATCGACATATCAAGTTGATGTATGCCTGCCCTAGAATGACCTGATGAATTAGATGAAGTGGTCTTAGTGCTTTCCCACTGAAGTGTTTGTTCAGCAAGATCGTCGAGAAATTGCCAAGCTTCCTCGCTTGATTTTGTAAGAAAGTGACCTTGACAAATAGTTTCCAACAACTGCTTAGTTGCTGGGTTTAGTCCTTCATATAAAGTTTCGCAAAGTTGCCAATTCTCGATACCGTGGTGAGGGCACTGAACAAGAAGGTCCTTAAATCTTTGGAGGCACTTCCAAAAGGGTTCGGAAGGAAGCTGGGAAAATTGAATAATTTCATTACGAATTCTCGCGGTCTTGTGGTGTGGGTAAAACTTTTTTAGAAAAGCCTTAACAAACTCTTCCCAACTTTTTATGGAGTGTGATGCTGTGCTATATAACCATTTTCAGCTAGGTCACATAAAATGAATGGAATGACACGTAGCCTTATAGCATCGTCAGAAAGTTGTGTGGTCTTCATCATTGCGCAAACATTCTGGAATTTGTTAATGAAGATGTAGGCATCTTTGGATTCCAGCCCGTGAAATTTGGGCAACGTATTGATGAAGTGGGGTTTAATTTTGAAGTTATCCCCATTAGCCGGTGGAAGTGAAAGATAAGTGGGAAGTGCGGTGCAGACAGGATAGAAAAGATCCTGGAGCGCGATTCGTTGGGGCGCTTCAACAGGCGGTAAAGGGTTGTTAGGATCGAATCCTGACATCTCTTTAGAAAATGGTGAATGTGACGATGAAGGTAAAGAAGTGGATGGAATTTCGACTTCGGAGTCGAACGCGTCGTCAGTAGGCACTAACGAGACACGGACTAAATGGACGCTAGTGTCCCTAGTCCAACTGGACATACACTAACGAGGTGTAGTGTTGTCAAAAGGTAAAAATAGAAGGTGGGGGGTAAGAAAACGTCAATGAGAGAAAGCGGGGTGCAATGGATTTCTAGCGATAAAAGGGGAAGTTTTTGTAAAAATTTGTGTTTTGTGGTTTTTTTTTTATATAAAGATTTTTGCAAAAGATTTTATACGGAACTACGACACACTTTCAAGCAATCACAATGCACAATCAAGCCTAGAGCTAAGGTCTCCTAAGTCAACTAGACCGCTCCTAACTGATCCAAAGGACAAGTTGTGAGATATATCCCTCGAATCGCCACATCACCGCCAATTGTGGCCAGGTAAGCACAAGTAAAGAAAGGAGGGATACGCTCACGAATCACCGTGAGACGGGTCTTTTAAAATTACATTTCCTACTTGTCTAGCCTAGGCACCACAAAGTCTGGTTTAGATAAACGACCGATTGCCCACAACCTTCCCTTGTCCAAATGAGCGCGACAGTCCTTATTAGCTGAGTCTAATATTTTTTAATTAACTCGAGGGTTGATGCAAAATGCTTTTTGTGATTTTTGGGGTCCTAGGAAGGGTAATGAAATCCCCACCCAATCTGGATTGGTGTTAAAAGCCCCTTAAAAGTCCGTTTTAAAAATGCAAAGCAGTAAACACACAAAAATCCAAAACACTTGCCAAAATATTTTTTATTGCGGCGCAAAGAATCCTGCACAAAATCAAGTTATTGGAGAAGGGGGAGAATTTTTGCGCAAAGAACCCTGTAGGAAAATTTTTCAGAGGACTCCAAAGGGTTACAGAGAAAGTAAGGAATACTTACAGAGCACGTTTTTTTAAACGCTGACGTCACCAAACCGCGGCGGTTGCACGGCAGAAAGCCCACTTTAGCGGCGGTTCCGCGGTCAAAAACTCTATTCAAGCCTCCAAAATTTTTCTGTGCGCTGCTTTGGTTCTCCTCTGTTTTTTCAGATCTGCTGTTTTGCTGTTTTGTGCACTGGATTTTTCCAGATCTGAATCTGTTCGTCTTTCCGATCCTGCACAATTCGCACGAAAACCCTTCAAAAAATAACAAGATGATAAATTTTTTTATATTTTTATATTTTTCAGTTTTTTTTATGATTTTTTAATTTTTTAATTAACCCGAAATAACAAAAAGAAAATAACTACCGTCGTCCCCGGCAACGGCGCCATTTGATTGATGAGAGATTTATACGCGTGCGTTTTTGAAAGATAGATTTTGAAATCAAAGAATTAACCGCAATCAAGAACGGTGTCGCTTGGTAGCTAGCCGGTTGAGTATGGGTCGGTCCACAAGGAAAAACGTGTATTTTCTAGTTGTTCTAACGAGTCAATTCCTATTTGTGGTAGGTTTTGATTTTCTATAAAAACTGAGGTTGAAATTGATGTTAAAACCTTGCTAGGGTTATGATTAGGTTAGTCTGGAAAGTCAATTATTCTCACCGCTTTCTTTGCCGTAATTAAGAACTTTAAGTGTTAAAGTAATAGTTAACAAAGAGGATTAGCACGACCGGGAAGAAACTATGTTTCTTCCCTTTGGTCCTTGTCCGTCCTTTCTTAAATCTTAGCCCTAACCTCTATGGAAATCAAACACAACCGGTCTTAACTATGGAATCACCGCTACCTCATGGGATAGAGTGTTGTAGTGAGCGGTGTGTGTATGGTTTGCATAGAGCCCTTATTTTAAAATATTGAACGGGCAAGAAAGAGTTAAGAGATTTTCATCTCTCAAATCTTCCCCAAACCTAACCCTAACAAGTGAGGAACTACTCACACATTAGGGAATTAACAAAGGAATTCATTTTTTTTATTTTAATAATCTAATTAACTTGCGGAAAATAACTACGGCAGATAAAAACTATGGCATATAAATAAAATTGCAAATAAGAAATTCAAAATAAAAAAACTTACTTTTTATTGATGCACTCTTCGACAATTACAAGGAATGAAAATTTTAAACTAGAGAAATAAAAAGAGGTATGCAAAATTAGGATTTAGGGTTTCCTATTTATAGATAGGAAAAACCCTATGGTTTACTTCTGATCCATATCTACAATTACAAAACTACCCTGAGAAGCCTGCTCAACACACCGACTCCACCGACACGTGCGATGCACGGCCGCGGAACCGCGGCCATAAGCCATGTTTGGCCGCGGATCCGCGGCCATCTTGGGGGCTTTCTGTCTAAATTTTCCAGGGTTTCATTCTGTTGCTTTTTCCTTCTATTTTCTTGATTTGGTTCGTAAGAATCTTTTATAGTTTCTTCCAGATTTTCACAGTGCAGAATGTTGTGGACTTGTACCGTTCGCTTCATGTTGAAGTCTTGAATCTTGTGCTACCTTTGTACCTTGTGCAATTGAACTGTTCATTGATCTTCACTTGTTCCTTAAACTGTAGGCGGCATCATAAAGATTCTTCTATTTGTTGGTCGTAGTCTCACTTTTGTAGCATTTTTTCATCATTTTCACTGTATTGTTCAGAGAACCTGTAACTTGCAACTATTTAGTAGACATGGATCAAAAGCACCTATTTATTTGCAATATGATTAAGCATGGGGAATATAATAATGCAAAATTATGATATGAACATCGCCACATGCTCGCTTGTCGTCTTGAAGACTTCACGAGGGTACCAACATATCATAAAATATCGTGCCGCATTAAAATCCAATCCAAAACAAAAACGACACACGTATCTCACATAGGTCAAAACCTATGGTCTACTCCCGCAAATCAACCAAACAACACTTGATATAGACGTACAAACGTCAAGTGAACGAGATAAAACACAAATACTAAAATCAAGAATTCAAAATACGTAAAACATAACCTCGAATCAAAATAGCAACTCATGAAAATAGTCCCAGATTTTGTTTTAGGTGAAAACAAGGTAAGCAAACAACACTGGGATGCTATATTGGGTGTATATGAGCTATGGAAGCAATCTGGGCACCTATTTCTACCATGTGGCCGGCCAGAAGCCTCCCAAATCCGGTGAGCTCGGTTTTGGTGTGGAGTTGGGGTCTCGTCTGGTCAAGGTGGTCTTATATTGGTCCCATTAAGTCTCTGGTATTGTTTGCTTAACTCAAAAATGCTCCAGATCACTCCAGATTTCCCTGCACCCTCACTTTACACACAAAAATGGCATGAACAGTTTCAGTTTTGGGTTTCAGGTTTTATTTTGGGTTTGGTCTGGGTTTATAACACTTAGGGGGGTTTTAAGGTCACCACCAAAGCCTATTAGTACTAACACAACTCAAGACTTCCTCAACCCTCATCTAGGAATTTCCAAAGTTCACTAAACTTTACCAAATCGATTTTAAACTAAACTAGAGGCTAAAGGAATGCAAATACTACACAAATTGTGAAAGGGTTACCTCATTTGGCCTCTCTTGAATTCCCCTAGAGCTCAAAATCTGATTTTTCTTAGTCCAAAATGCTTGTAATGGTCTTGTACATATTTTTAATGAAAGAGGGATGGACTTTTGATGAGTTTTTAATGGTGAAGTGAGGTGTTTTGTGAAGAGGGCAGCAGCCATGAAAGATGAGGGAGTGAGAAATTGATGAAGGAGAATGAAGAGAACAAATGGGCATGGCTCTCTTGACCCCTCACACTCTCTCTCTCTCTTGCCCATGCTTTATTGTTTAGTGTTTTCTTTTTCTTTTTTTTTCATTTTTCTTTCTTTTCTTCTCCCAATTTAAAACAACAACCACGCAATAAAATGAAGAGAAAGCCATGATAAAAATGTATCAAGTGCTAAAATGTGACATGGTGCATGTCATGTGCACAAAACTGGATTAATGCAAGATTAGCGATATTTAATCGCGATTAGCATTAAAATCGTGTATAATAGATTATAAAAATCTATAATTTGCCTAAATCACATAAAAGCACCCTCATTTCAGTAACTTCTATAATTTTTCCAAATTTTTCCCAGTTTATCCGTATTTAATTATGCCGCACTAATAAAATATTCAATATTTTTATTATTTAATTATAAAAATTCCCAAAATAATATTTTATTTTTCGGAAATGTTACAATCTTCCCCCCTTAAAGAAATTCGGTCCCCAAATTTAAATTTAAACCCCTCAAATACTAAAACATTTCAGCAGAAAGATCAAGTTGTCGGGGCTCCGAAATCATAAATACATAAAAACACATCGTAGCGCAAAGCATGCGCATGAAAACGAGTATATATACCAAATCAAAACTCCGTCAAGCATCTCGCAATTATCGGAGTCATGGGGAGGACATCATTGTCTAAGTCCAATACAAAAACCAACATGATACACATCAAAACTATACATGTAAACATCAAAGCTATACATGTAAATATCTGAAGGAAATGCATGACAAACCCCTTTTTTGTCGCAGTGGCATGCGCGTATCACTGCACAGTGGCGGACGTCTATTGTAAGAAAATCACTATATATATATACCCTTTGTTTAACATACACGTCCCGCCGTTTTTTTTGAAAATCATTTAGAAGGGTTTCCTTTTTTTTTAAACGTTTCGTGTCATCTCAGACACGTAGGTAAATACTGAGAATATAGCTCCTTTTTGGAAATCCCTTCGATAACTATCATTGCATGCAAAAATATGTCCAGGTACTGCCCTCGGACTAGTCCTGCTCAGCTATTATACTAAATAGCAAATATCAAAACAATATACTACTCAAAGGAAATAAATCCCAAAAATGTATATAAGAATGCTACGTGCGTCCGGTGCGCATGGAAATCGAAATCCATGACTGTGCCATACATGTGCACAGAAACAAAATCTAAATGCAACGGGTGTGCATGAAACACCTGTCAAGGGCAACGGGTGTGCCTGACAGCAATATCAGGTGCATCTGATATGCACGAAGAATCTCAATTTAGTGCATCTGGCATGCACCAAAATCGCATCAAGCGCCCAAGTATGCGCAAGAATCCAAATCAATTGCACAGAGTGCATGAAATCAACATCAATATTATAATCGAAATCGACGGTATATAATAAACCTCAATCCAAATCAGGTATACCGCGGTATATAATCTCACAACCATGTGCATCAGCGTGCACAAATCAAATCAAAACACTAAAAGTGCATGAAAAGTTTGCCGAAAGCACCAGTCAAATCATATGCATATCATAGGCATGAAATCAAAATCAACCTCTCGAATGACATCAAATCGAAGTCAAGTGCAACCGTAGTGTACAAAATCTCAATCAGGCAACCAAATCGTCCAAAATACCGAAATCCAAAAATGATGGATGCGTGATATTCGAATCACCAAATCGCAAATCGTAAACACTGTCGCCGATATATCCTTCCTTCGCAGTCTAGAAGGTGTCGGTGTATCCAAAGCTAGCAGAGTAAGATATCTTCTTTCCTTCTGTTTATGGTCTGGCGCCTGGTGCCCGCAGTCCCTCACTGTGAATCGCCAGTACATAACTCTTCGGTTCAATGGCTCAATATGGAAATGATGACGAAAATCGATCCGCTCTGGCACATCCTCTAAAGATCTCTGTTCAACTGTCAAGGTCACTCATAACATATCTCGTCGATGATGTGGAACTCTGGCCTACTGGGTGTGCGTAATATGACCGATCCTGGGTCCAAGTCTTCTCGTATTGCATTCTAGAAAGATTCTGTCGAGGTCTCTCCCGAGTCCCGTTTCTGCCGAACTGCCCGGAAGTTATCATCTTTTACTAATCTATTTCTTGTTTCGGAATGGCTGCATACTCATCGCGACTCCTCCTGGAAGATATATCCATATACAGCGCCTCTGCATGCGTATCACATCTCTGATGTCGGCGGAGTGGAACGTCATCTCATTAAGATCTCGTACGAACCTCTTACTCCACTTTCCTCTAATGTCGACTGTTTCGGACTCGTCTCTTCGTGGCTTCATGGACTGCGCTCCAACGGCTACACTCGTATCTGGAGTCTCCCAAGCAATGCATCCTATCACATGATATCCGAACGATGTCGAACCTTTCGATCGATTCGTCAAAGTCCCATAATCCCCCAAGAGCTCAACATCTTGGGTACAGTTTAATAATATCGAGTACCTGCCACAGCACCTATAGACCAGCCGTAGAAGGGCAAACCCAAGCCTCATTAATGGCACCGCTGAACTGCTGCAAACCCTAAAGTTTCAAGGCGTTCTCATGGTTATTATATCGAGTTAGGGTTTCGTTCTTTTAAAGGGTCTACGGAATTACTTGCATATTTCTCCGAATACTTTAAACATGGAAAAATGGGTTTCTGACATTCGATCGTCTTCTATCGTCTTTCAACTTACCTGCATGAAGTCGTCTATAGCTGGAATCAATCAATCTGATGACTTAGCATCGGGGTAGGCAACGAATCACATGTCCTAGTCATTCCTCCTTAGGTGACTAGAGATCTTCTATCATATCTCTAAGTAAAATTCGTGCGGCAATAGATCCAAACATCTGGGGCGATATCTCATCATTCGCAGCAACAACTGGCTCATTTGTCCGCACGCTGAACAGTGCCTCCATCATCAAAATAATCGGTGCATTGACGGTCATCTCATGTTGGCTGGCCTCTAGCAGTATCCTGATCCTCTGGTGCCGATCTGCACGTCCGAGAAATCTCGTAAAAGCGATCCATCAAACGCTCATGGTGCGAAAACACAATAAAACGATGCATCTATGCAAATCGTATGTCCCTGGAATCATGCCCTGGTCAGTCCTCGTTCGTGATGAGCTCATGCTGACGCAACTCTAGCCGTAGCTCTCTCTGCCCGTGTAATAGTAGCAGCAAAAACCGTAAACCAATATCGATGTGGATAGATCATAGGAACGAATATAATGTTGTGCAAGAAAATGTACATCCTAAGGCTCCTTAAGCGGAGTAGCATATCATAAGTATGCCGCGGAACATACACACGGTACGTCACTCTCCTTAAGTCACCTACTCCATCAACCAAGGTCAACCTATGCGACGAAAGTTCGGGTCTAATACCCTCTCGACTAAGTCTAAGTTCTGTAAGGTCAAGCCTAAATTCCGTATATATACAAACGCCCTAGGCTCCGTATAGTCAAACATAGACTCAAACCAAGGTTAACCTAGCGCTCTGATACCAACTTTGTCATGACCCGAAATGGCACGTGACTGGCACTCGAATCATATGAAGCTTATAGGACCACATCTAATTCAAGTAAGCCAAAAATCCCAGAAATCTAAACCATTTTAAAAAGAAGTGAAGAAAACATATTTTGAAGCAAGTGGTTTTAATAACATAAGCCGAAGTATGCACTTTTTCTTAAATCTCAAGTCTTTTCTGAAAATTTCGGCAGATTTTCCTTTGTAAAAACTGGCCCCAAAAGGGGTACAACATTCATAATATGAATAAAGGCATCCCCAAGCGGGAGTTAGCTCTTCGTAAATTGACGGTCACAACCACGCAAGCAAAATAATATACAACGCCAAGGGCGAGAATCAAAAATCAAAGGAAACTCAAATCATCAAGAAAACTATAATAATAAAACGCGCGACTCCAAGGTCGAAATAATAATAATTGGTTTTCTAAGTCTGAAATAAATATACAAGTCTGGTTGATGGAGTTACTAGATACAACTGATTAAAAATAAATACAAGGGTAGTCACGATGCGAGTGAACCCACCTACCAAAGCAATCACCCGTAAAGGGACAGTGTGCCAGCAAAGCCGCAACGAACCTGTACAGCAAAACCTGCAAGAAACTGTGGCACAACGGGGGTGAGTTGCCAACTCGTGAGTAGAAAACATCACAGAGAAGAAATCGTATGTATGACTCAATCCTAGGTCAATACGATCAGTAATATATATATCCTCAATATGATAAAGTCTAAAGCAAGATAAGGTGGCAAGGATAAACATCTAGACATAAGTGTAATACCAAGTGCTCGTGTCAGTGCCTCAGGTAACAACATATCATAAATATGAGGTATGATCAATGTAATCAACATGAAATCACTGTCAACTATATCATGAAGGTAATACTATGATATCTAGGGTGACCATATCAGTATAGGTGCCAACTATATACTTAAGTCTATAAGTATGTGGATATCATCCAACTATGTAATCAATGCATGTATGCATGTGTATCTCGTCCACGGGTCAACCAATGACACAGCAACATCATGCACATAAATATCATAAAAAGCATACGCATGAAAGTATGAAGATATAAATCAACGTGTGTCCCTCATGACCCGAAAGATTAGCTCGTGACCAGCACTTGAATCACGCGACGTCTAAAGGCGTAACGGAATTCAAGTAAGCTGAAACCCAGAAATCTAAACCCTTTTAAGAAAATAAAGAGGTGAAGTTTGAAATAAAGGTATAATGAAATAAAGTTTTCATAAATGTATGGAAAAAGGGACATAAATAATGCAAGTGAAATTTACTAGTTTGAAAATATGTTTCGTCTTTTTAAAAATTTGGGCAGCACCTCCTTTGTATTTTTTGATCCAAAAACCACAATACAAGATAACATAAAGGCATCCCCAAGCGGGAGCTAGCTCTTCGCCAAACGGAGGATCACAACCACGCAAGACAGTATAAATAAGTATACGACGCCCAACGGTGAAGATCACCAAAAAAGGTAAAGAATAAAGCGAGATATCATCCCCAAATGACACCATACAACCCATCGCTCAAATCTCGCAACTACAAGTCTTGCTAAGTCCCATTTCTTATACAATTTACTAATTTTGATTGATGGAGTTGACTAGATACAATATGAAATATTAATACAAGAGTGGGTACGATACAAATGTCCCACCTATCAAAGAAAAACACCCGAATGCAACTGTGTGCCAGCAAAGCCGCTACTGATCCATGCGGTCAACCTGCAAGAACTGTGGCACAACGGGGGTGAGTTTCCAACTCGTGAGTAGAAAAACATCTACAAGTAGAAATCGAATAAACAAAGACTCCTAGGTCAACTACATCATACAGTTAATACTATGTTATCTAGGGTGACCGGGTCGTATATGTGCCAACAATGTAATAAACACCTGTATGTATGCGGATATCATCCAACCATATACTCAATGTATGTATGCATATGGATCCCGTCCAACCATATGATCAAAGTCTGTATGCACGTAAATATCATAAACGAGTGTGCATGAAAGTATGAGGATATAAGTCAACGGTGTCCCTCGCGACACATCAAAATCATGGAACATTGGTGTCCAACATCGACACACGAAAACATCATGAAACCCGTGTCCAGTATTGACATGTAAATCCTCATATCTCGGGCTCCGTCCGTCCGGATCGGCCCACGGGCTCCGTTAGTCCGGATCGGCCCATATCATCTCTCGACTCCGGTCGGTATCCTCCGGATATCCGTCGAGCCCAATACAATCACCGGTAGGTAGTAGTCCCTCTGCCAGGCTCACCCTCTATAGCACAACAGTTCGTTCTCGCCCCGGGTACCATACCGGGTCCACCATGTGTAAGTCCACGTTGCCCACCCTGGTGCTTGCGGTGAGGCGGAAACGTTATGAAAAATCGGATTTTTACAACACTAGGCAACATGGACAAGCTAAAGGAGGGATCTTTGCTAAACAAAACTAACTACAAAGCTAAAAAGAGTTAGCTACTCGGAAAAGGGTTATACCTAGGTCTTCAAGTCCTTCTCTTCTTGCTCCTTAGAGTGAAAGAACGAGTTCTCCTTGTCGCTTCTCTTACAGAAGAAAGATCGACCCGAGGATTTCAACCTTTGGCTCTAACCTCAAACTAGAAGCAACTAAGGTGCTTGGTGTGCTAGACCTAGGACCTTAGAAAGAGTAGAGAGTATTTTTGAAGGGATTATCTCAAGCTCAAATGGTTCTCAACTCATGAGAGGGGAGATCTAGAGAGAGAGGAAGAGGAGGAGAGATAATGGAAATGAACAAGTGAGAAGAATAATGCAACCCTTCTCACATATATGTGATTTATGAAAAATAGATAATTAGCTAAGATAATTGTCATGGTTAATCAAGAAATGACCATTATCATTTCACATTAAATGCTTTTGCAAGGATCAAAGAGCATCTTTCATATGGAATGATGATGGTCAACTTGTCAACCTAGGTCAACAAGTCAAGTATAATCAAATGGTCAACAACCCTAAACATGCACAATTATAATTAACTAATATCAATAAATCATAATTCACACATAAACATTAGGTTTAAGAAAGATACAATGGTCATCAACCCTAATCAAAGTCCTCTGCCTCTGTCTCAGTCAACTGTGCATACACACCCGTATCCGTGTTCCGAGGAACATGAATGCAATGAGATAAAACCAATCCCAAATCATATACTAGGATCCGGCATAAACCAAAGCCCACTAGTATAAGCTGTCCGGACACCAAACACGCACAAGTGCGCGGATGTGAACGAACCCTGTCGCAAGACCATGCGACCTCTACTCATTTTGCCTAAAGGCGAATAACCCTCTGTGTGGGACTCTAAAGACTCGACACTATGCTGGCAGTGGGTTTAACCACAGACCGCAAGCGGCACTAGATGTACGTAACGGTCCCCAGGTAGATGCCGACAAGAAGACTGACAAGGTGAACCCATCTGAACTCCTACTGTGCCTGAATGTGATAGTCTCCGCACAGTCCGGTCTGTTCGTCTGATAACATCGCATGGCGGGCCTAAGGGGGTGGTAAACGTCAGTCCCCTAATAGCGGTACAAGTCGTGTCGGAGTGTAGCCCAGAACACCCTGAGATAACACTGGAAACCTACCAGTATATCTCGCTTGCCCTGGCCAGGGACTACTTGTGTAATGGCTCTCCTAGATACAGCGCGATGTCAACCCCCAATACCGGGAGAGACGAATCCTGTCTAACCGTCACTGCCTCCAAGTTCTTCGGGACTGCACCCAAAAACTACTTGTTTGCACGACACCTTTGAGCCGTGGTAGGGTAGTAATCAAAGTACAGTGGGAACACACTCGAGGCGAAGTGACAGTGTCAAGTCAACGGACTAAGCTGTACTCATGTCACCTTGGAACTGATAACTGACGATAGGTATAATACCAACCAACAGTTCCTGACGAGTCCTGTCCAGTGTACTCGTAACCTAATGAGCACCCGCATAATATCTCAAGTACGACGTACTGACGGCTGTAGGACAAACCGTCTCCCGTGCTGGGATGAGAAGCGCATACGCTAGTCTACTCCAGAGTATCGATGCCCTGTCTCGATAATCCTACGATCAGGGACGTGTATATATAAGGATGTGCTTATAGATTACCCAGCCCCCACGAGTGTGACTGCCATCACAACGCTGGTAATCAAGCAAAGATCCTAAGGGCTCTACTAATGCGTATACAATAAAGAAACACATGTACACATTAAAGCAGAGACAAACCAAGTAGCATACTACCATTTCGTGCAAGATTGTCTATACAACTGTGAATATCCCAAGCTTCCATCAAGTAATATACATATTAGTATGATACACTAATGGACTCTAGGGCATATACACTAACAATCTCCCACTTGCACTAAGGCCATGTACTGGCGTATCGAAGACCTATCATCTCGATCAGCCGCTCGAACTGAGTCTGGGGTAAGGCCTCCGTGAATGGATCTGCAGTGTTATCTTCTGAAGCAACCCTCCGAACCTCGACCTCTTGGCGATCCACGATCTCCCTGATCAGGTGATACCGCCACAAGATGTGTCTGGATTTCTGATGGGACCTGGGTTCCTTCGCTAAAGCTATAGCCCCGTTGTTGTCGCAATACAGAGGTATTGGATCAACAATGGACGGAACCACCTGAAGTTCTTTCAAGAACTTTCTCATCCAGACAGCTTCTTTTGCGGCATCAGATGCAGCGATATATTCCGCTTCCATAGTCGAGTCAGCAACGGTTTCCTGTTTGGAACTCTTCAAACACACCGCCCCTCCATTGAGGGTAAAGACAAAACCCGACATGGACTTGGAATCATCCTTGTCACTCGGTAAGCTGGAGTCAGCAAAGGCCTCAATCTGGAGGTCTTTTCCGCTATACACCAAGAACATCTCTTTAGTCCTTCTCAGGTACTTGAGAATGTTCTTTACCGCTATCCAGTGTTTCTCCCCAGGGTTTGACTGATACCTGCTTACCACACTTAGTGCATAAGCCACATCTGGTCTGGTACACAACATCGCATACATTATAGAGCCTACTGCAGAAGCGTAGGGTATAATAGACATGCGATCCCTTTCCAAATCAGTCTTGGGAGACATCTCTTTGGAGAGGGTGATCCCGTGACAAGCCGGTAGATTACCGCGCTTGGAATCTTCTATGCTGAATCTTTTCAGTATAGTGTCGATGTACCTGGACTGCGAAAATCCTAATATCCTCTTGGATCTATCACGATGGATCCGGATCCCCTGAATGTAGGAGGCATCACCCAGGTCTTTCATGGAGAACCTGTGTGACAAGAACCCTTTGACAGATTGTAGCATAGGAATGTCATTTCCTATCAAGAGAATGTCATCCACGTATAAAACGAGGAATACGACAGTTCTTGCTACAAATCTACTATAGATGCATGGTTCATCTGGATTTTTGATAAAGCCAAATTCTTTGACCGTCTCATCAAAACAAATTTTCCAACTCCGCGATGCCTGCTTTAGTCCATAAATGAACTTAAGCAACTTGCACACCTTTCTGCTGCTCCCACTCTGAATGAAACCCTCTGGCTGGTCCATATAGACACACTCCTCTAAATTTCCATTTAGAAAAGCGGTCTTTACGTCCATCTGCCAAATCTCATAATCGTGGAAGGCAGCAATGGCAAGAAGGATCCGAATGGATTTCAGCATAGCCACTGGAGAAAAGGTTTCGTCATTGACCAAATCAGGTCTTTGACGAAAACCCTTTGCAACAAGTCTAGCTTTATAGGTCTCAAGCTGTCCATCTACACCAATCTTCCTTTTGAAGATCCACTTGCATCATACGGGTTTTACCCCATCTGGAGCAATGTCCAACGTCCATACTTTGTTGGTGTACATGGACTCCATTTCGGTCCGCATTGCATCCAGCCATTTTACCGAGTCAACGCTCTGAATGGCCCGCTGGAAGCTAGTCGGCTCATCACTATCAATGATGCAATCTTCTCTATCCCCGTCTATGAGAAAACCGTAGTATCTCTCGGTCGGATGAGACTGCCTACTACTCCTGCGGAGCGGCAAATGGTATGCAGCGCTAGCAAGTTTCAGTTCTTTTGAAACTCCCGATGTGGATTTTTGCCCCATGCTCTTATGACCTTGGCGTAAGGTCAAAATGTCATAAGTCACATGTCAAGTTCTATCCATCATTATCCAGGTTAATTTGAACCCACCCGTACCTACCCTTGACGTAGGTCAAAATGGCAGTACGACTGTCTCAAACCAACGCATTCTATCTATGCAACAGATAAATATCCGGCAGCTACCAATCACTATGCCTTGGCGTGAGGTCAAAATACATAGCTTGAATACTACCGAATATTTAACTGAAATGATGGAGGGCTACGAATGGTTTTGGCGAAACCGTGAACGTAGTGAACTTGAGATAATCGATGGAACGAGATATCTTTTAAAAGGAGTGGTTCAAGCTCCGCATTTAAAAGTTGGTTTTTGAAAAGAACCGAGTGGTTTTGAAAGTGTTCCAACGACTTTTACTTGGTTTATTTTCTTGCATTAATTTTTTTTAATGTGTCCCATCATTTAATCCTACCATTGCAGAAAACAACCAAAATATGGCGTATGCTTATGCCATCCGCATTCGCCACGGGGCCCCGTCATCACCCGTTAGGTTACTTAACTAACGATAGAGCGGGGTCTGGACTAGCGCGAATGCAAAACATAAGCAACACCTAAATAGATATCATATATAGATATACAGCAATTGTCACGACCCCAAGTTTGGCCCGTGACCGGCACTTAACCACGTAACGTCTACAGGCGTAACGCGACTAAGTGAACCGAAAACCCAGAAATCAAACCAATAAAAGTTTAGAGTGTTATAAGTTTTAAATGAAAGCACATACTAACATGTTAAGAAATCTAAGTAAACAATCACCAAGATAACGATATACGACGCCGTAGCGAAGATCAAGATCCACAAGTAGGAACATCACAGATAGAATAAACTGCAGGTACAGCCGGCTCACAACGAGCTCGACACCAGAATACAAATAATATGCATCACCGTCCTCACACTGTCTCTAAGTCAATACTTACATGGTAGATGGAGATTACTAGATACAATAATGTACATAACTGAAAGATAACAGATACCGCGCTAAACCCACCTATCAGCAAAAGAGCTAGTACACCAACTATGGGGGTATCTGTGTCAAAAGATGCAAAACGCAGCCTGCCGCGACTACTCCGAAGGGTAACCTGCAAACACTGTGGCACAACGGGGGTGAGTTGCCAGCTCGTGAATAGAGATAACATATAAAGGTAATCGCGAGCATGCACGTACTGCGCTACTCTATCATATGCCAACAGATGATATCAATATGTGATAAGCAGTATGTGCAATAACCATGCAAGTGCTCTATCAGGTAACATAACTACAGGATGAGGTACAATAATAAATGCTGAGCATGGGCAATATAACATCTACACGGAATGTCAACGTGGAATATATTATCGGTGTCCATCAATGCACCCAGATCCCCCAAATAGCTCAGGCACTCTCATCGGCCCTCAAATCCTGTAAATCACTGAAAAATCCCGAGTGCCCAACATCGGCACCCAAATATCATAAATACTCGTGTCCAGCATCGACACGCAAATCCTCATCCAACGGGCCCCGTCAGTCCGGGTCAGCCCACGGGCTCCGTCTGCGGTATCGGCCCTCGGCCCCGGCAGTACGGATCACCCCTCATCCATCTATCGACTCTGATCAGTATCCTCCGGATAACTGTCAGGTCCAACCAATCACCGGTAGGTAGTAGTCCCTCTGCTAGGCTCACCGTCTACTACACAGCGCAACCGTTCTTGCCCTGGGGTACCATACCGGGTCCACCATGTATCCGTAATCGGCCTCAACCAGCTCCTCGATTCGGGTGCACATATATCCCTCTAGCACCGAGGAAACACATGGTGGACGCACCGAAATATCATATCAAGGGAACCGGGTTTTTAAATGATTACATATTTGAAATAGCCACTGTTCCTAAATCCAGAAATCACATGTAATCCAAACCAATATGCAAGTCAATAATCCGATATGATATGTGCATTAAATATGAATATCATGTCAAGTCACATAAAGATGAGCTACAATATAATGATCCGATGTGATATATGCATCAAGTATGAATATCATGTCAAGTCAAATATAGATGAGCTACAATATAATGATCCGATATGATATATGCATCAAGTATGAATATCATGTCAAGTCATATATAAATGAGCTACAATATAATGATCCGATGTGATATATGCATCAACTATGAATATCATGTCAAGTCACATATAGATGAGCTACAATATAATGATCCGATGTGATATATGCATGAAGTATGAATATCATGTCAAGTCACATATAGATGAGCTACCATATAATGATCCGATGGAAATTCTACAATGTGAGTGTCATAGCAATTACTAACGGTGTGTGTGTAACATGCAGGATAGTGCTCGTGCAACATGGACCGTTAGTAATGGTGCGGTGTTCTATCAATTCTAGTTTATATCCATATAGCAGGGAATGCAGTATGCACAAAATAGTAACCATGCACAGTCAAGGTATATAAATGTAGCTATAAGGTCCTATCAGCCCTGGCGAAGAACGCCATGCGGGAGATATCCCCGTAGATGTTAAATCTACTCACTGTAGTCTCTTGCTAGGTATAGCCGACGACTTGTTCCCCTCCTTCGCGGCGCCCGTCGTACTCGCCTGTGAATCCTATAATTTCACAACATATCTCTCATAAGCTCAAAACCGTACAAACACGACATTTAAAGCCAACTAGAAACCCGTGTCGCAACCAAGCGTGCGTGTGCGCGATACGCTAAAACGTGTGATTACGCGCCTGAAGCCACTCCGACGCGTCACGATACACAGAAACCCCAAACCCATACACACGTATCATGCATGTCGCGAAAGATTAAAAACTACGGGAAATAGGGTATTCTACTCCAGATTTTGATACAGAACTGATCTTGTAAAAATAGATATACCAAAATACTCCACATAGCAGCAGACTCTAGTGAACCAAACCCCAACTCCCAACTCCCCATCTGGCCGCAAATTGCGGCCAGAATGATTATTCCGGCGGCCTCACTTGGGAATTGGACTCATAGGTTTGGTGTCTGCACTCAATACCTCCTGTGTATGCTACAGTAATTCCAATTTCAATCTGAAATATCTCGGGTAGTAGCAGATCCTACAGAGTCTTATTTCTAGTTAAAACCCACACTTTTGCACTAAAATGGAACTTTAGGGTATTTTTGTGCAAACTGAAACAAAACCTGGCCTAAGATAGCTCTAATAACACATAATAGAGCTAACAAAACTAGCAAAACCCTAATCTAACATGTGAAACACAAATATCCTTTAATATCACCAAAAATGCACAAAAAATGAGATTTTTACTAAAAAATACTACAAGTTTAAGGAAAAGGAGTGCTAATATGAGTTAATACCTTCTAAGAACCTTGTAAAACACCAAAAGTCTCAGCTTTTCCCTCAAGTGTGCAGATTTGCCTTGAACACCTCAAAAACCTCACTTTTCCATGATTTCGTGAAGAAAATGAGTTGATATCTATAGGGTTTTGTGCAGGATTTGTTTGGAAATCATGGAGAAGTGAAAAGAGAAGAGAATATGGAGAGAAAATGGGGGGTTTGCTGCTGGAATTCTGCAGAATTTTGGAGTGGGGAAAAGAGAGAGAGAGAAGGGAAGAAAAGGGGTCAAAAGTCAATTTTTTTCTACCTAACACAATGCTCATTTGTTTAATAGGATTTTGAATTATGAAAAAGGGTTTTGTTTTGGATAAAAGGGTGGGGAAATTAACAACCATGCAATACAAGAATGGTTAACATGTTACCAAAACCCTAAGTCACAAAAAAAGGCTAAGTGTGCAAGGTATACACTACAAAGGAAAATTTCCCAATTGCTAACATGACTAAGTAACTAATAATCCTATGCACACATATATAATAACACGTACGATCACTAATTATCACGAAAGACATTCAAACGGAAATTCAAAGTGTTACAATCTACCCCCCTTAAAGAAATTCGGTCCCCGAATTTAAAAATCTAACTATACGCACCTTCAAAAAGATGGGGATACCTCTTCCTCATCTAGCTCTCGGTCTCCCAAGTGACTTCCTCGCCGCTCTAGCCACGCCAAAGTACCTTGACGGACGGTATCTCTTTCGACCTCAATTTCTTCACTTGCCGATCCAAGATCATCACCGGCTGCTCTGCATAGGAAAGGTCGCGCTCAAGCTGGATCGTCGGGTGTTGAATCGCATGCGAAGGATATCTGCGGAGCATCGAAACGTGAAATACGGGTTGCACGTCTGGAAAACTGGGCGGAAGGGCTAATCGATACGCAACCACACCAACACGCTCGAGGATCTCGAAGGGGCCCACATATCTGGGACCAAGCTTCCCTTCTTCCCAAACCTCATCACGCCTTTCATTGGGGAGACCCTCAAGAAAACATGATCACCAACAGAAAACTCAAGTCTGCGCCGACGACGGTCCGCATAAGACCTCTGCCTACTCTGGGCTGCTCTCTTCCTATCGCGAATCAACTGGATCTTCGCGGTCGTCTCCTCCACAATCTGCGGCCCTAAGATACTGCTCATCACTGAGCTCTGTCCAACAGGTGGGCGATCTGCATCTCCTCCCATAAAGAGCCTCAAACGGTGCCATCTGAATGGTCTCCTGGTAGCTGTTGTTGTAGGAGAACTCTACTAAGGGCAAATGATGATCCCAGCTACTTCCGAAGTCTAATACGCATGCTCTGAGCATGTCCTCGAGAGTCTGAATAGTCTGCTTTGACTTTCCGTCGGTCTGCGGATGGAATACTGTGCTGAACTCAAGCGAGTGCCCAAGCCTCCTGAAGCCTCTGCCATAGCCGGCTGGTAAACTGGGTGCCTCTATCGGACACGATACATGTCGGAACTCCGTGCAGTCGTACAATCTCATCAATGTAAATCTGGGCATACTGAGCAAATCTGAAAGTCGTCTTCACCGGTAGGAAGTGAGCCGCTTTCGTCAAACGATCCACGATCACCCAGATGGAGTCATACCCTCGACTAGTCCTAGGTAGATCCACAATGAAGTTCATAGAAATCTGCTCCCATTTCCCTTCCGGAATGGGTAACGGCTGTAGCTCTCCCGCGGGCCTCTGGTACTCAGCCTTGACTTGCTGACAAGTCAGGCATCTCGACACAAAATCTGCAATGTCCCTCTTCATACCGTCCCACCAGTAAACATCTCTCATATCGTGGAACATCTTTGTGGAACCGGGATGAACACTATAAACCGACCGATGTGCCTCCTTAAGAATCTCACGCCGCAATCCCTCAGCATCTGGTATGCACAGTCTAGCTCCAAATCGTAGTATCCTCTGATCATCGATCACGAACTCGGAAAATCTGCCCTGTCCCATCTGTGTCCTGATCTCTGAACAGCGGTCATCACTGTGCTGTGCCTCATGTATACTGTCAAACAAATATGGGCGTGCACGAACCTGCGCAATCTGTCCTCCGATCAGCATAAACTCGAACTGTACCCGGCTGTCGCATAAGATCTGCCAATCTGCCGACGACTGCCTCTGCACTGCGCTCAAACAAGATAGACTACCCCCGGGCCTCCTGCTTAAAGCATCCGCCACTACATTCGCCCTGCTCGGGTGATACAAGATCTCACAATCGTAGTCCTTCGCTAACTCCATCCATCGGCGCTGTCTAAGGTTCAGGTCTCGCTGCTGAAATATATACTTTAAGCTCTTGTGGTCAGTGAATATCTGGCACGACCCACCATACAGATAATGTTGCCATATCTTGAGTGCAAAGACCACTGCAGCCATCTCCAGATCATGAGTGGGGTAATTCTGTTCATGTTCTTTAATTGCCGCGAAGCATACGCGATCACCCTGTCATGCTGCATGAAAACGCACCCCAGCCCCACTCGTGAAGCATCACAGTAGACCATAAATCCGCCTGATCCTGAAGGCAATGATAGCACTGGTGTCGTAGTCAGTAGAGCCCGTAGCCGCTAGAAACTGTGCTCACACTCCTCCGTCCAATCGAAGCGAACTCCCTTCCGGTTCAACCCGGTCAAAGGTGTAGCAATGCGAGAGAAGTCCTGCACAAATCGCCTGTAATAACCTGCCAGCCCTAGAAAGCTGCGAACCTCCGTCACTGACGTGGGTCTAGACCAACTCTGAACTGCCTCGATCTTCCTCGGGTCGACACATATACCATATCGTGTGATCACGTGCCCCAAGAAGTCTACGCTGTCTAGCCAGAAAGCACACTTTGAAAATTTGGCAAAAAGCTGATGCTCCCTTAAGGTCTGTAGTGTAAACCGCAGGTGCTGCTCGTGCTCCTCTCTACTCCGAGAATACACCAAGATATCGTCAATGAACACTATGATAAACAGATCAAGATACGGCCGGAAAATGCGGTTCATCAAGTCCATAAATGCTGCTGGCGCGTTGGTGAGTCCGAACGACATCACCAAAAACTCATAATGGCCGTAACGTGTGCGGAAGGCTGTCCTAGGAATGCCCTCCTGTCGAACCCGCAGCTGATGGTAGCCCGATCGCAAATCGATCCTCGAAAAGTATCCTGCCCCCTGAAGCTGGTTGAACAAATCGTCGATGCGTGGCAAAGGATACCGGTTCCGCACTGTCACCCTGTTCAGCTGGAGGTAGTCGATACACAAACGCATACTGCCGTCCTTCTTCTTGAGGAACAGTACTGGAGCACCCCAAGGAGAAACACTGGGTCGAATAAGTCCCTTATCCAGCAAGTTCTGCAACTGGCCCTTCAATTCACGAAGTTCCGCCGGGGCCATCCGATAAGGCGGTACAGAAATAGGCCCCGTGCCAGGAACCAAGTCAATACAGAAAGAAATATCACGCTCGGGTGGTAGCCCAGGAAGCTCCTCAGGGAACATATCAGGGAACTCGCTAACAACCGGCACCTGATCCAATGGAACCACTATAGCTCTAGTATCGCAAACATAGGCGAGAAATCCCTGACATCCCTTCCTAAAAAGCTGTCCCGCGTGAAAAAAGAAATCACACTGTGAGGGGTGGCCCTACGGTCCTCCATCACAACAAAAACCGACTCGCCGGGAAAACGAAATCTAACTGTCTTCTCGCGGCAGTCAACAGAAGCATAGCACGTGGATAACCAATCCATTCGCAAAAGAACGTCGAAGTCCAACATCTCAAGAAGGATCAAATCGACCGGCAACTCTCTCTCGCCCAAATGGACGGTACAGGATCGGAACACGTGACTAGCGACAAACGACTCTCCCATAGGAGTAGTCACAACAAGCGGTTGACCAAGCGATCCGGACTCTCTATCCAAACTCGGCACAAGGTGTGTGGATACATACGAGTACGTGGAAATATACGAGTACAAGGATCCGGATCAGACAATACGTGTGCAACAAAGGACATACTGAAAGAGTACCTGAAAGCTCTGCGTTGGACGCCCTCGCGTCCCGATGAGTCGAAGCGAAAACTTGTGCCTGCCCTTCATCTGCGACTGACCGAACTCCTCCTCTACTAACCTGACCCCTCTGCGCGAACCCTCCGCGTCCACGACGTCTCAGAATACGACCCTGACGTGGTGTGAAGGAACACTGCCTGATGAGGTGTTGAAGGCTCCCACATCATAAACACCTACGCGTTGGCTGCCGTCCTCCCTGGGGATGAGAGCCAAACAACTGTCCTCGTCCTAAGCCTCTGCTCTGGGCTGGTACACCAGTACGATTCCTCAACTGTTCTGGAACTCTCACGGTCTCTGGAAGACGTGTCCCGTAAACTGGGGCTGCCCCCACCGGTGCTATGTAGGGGACGGAATACTGCATGATGATCGCAAAGAACAACAGGGTAACAGGGGTGACAACAACCTGTCGCTGCGCTCGAACGACCTCTACCAACGAGCTCATCGCCTGGCGTAAGCCTTGCATCTCTACTACTAGTCTAGCGATCTGAGCTGTCGTAGGGGGAACAATCTGTCCTTGTACAACAGGAGTACTACTCGGATTAGTCCTCGTCTCAGATGAATCAACTCGAACCTCGGCTCTCACGGCCGCTCTCTGCACCCTCGTAGTCCTGGGCGGCATAATGGCTGAAAAGAAGGTAGGATTCGATGAGAATACAGAAATCGAATCGCAAGGATGTATACAATCATGAGGGAATTTCAATCAATAAGTCCTAAGGTCGCGTAGGCGGAGTACCGTGTCGTGAGTATGCCGCGGAACATACACACGCTACGCTACCCTGCTGCAGCTACCTACTCCATCATACCAGGGTCATCCTACACTCCGAAAGGTAAAACCTATGCTCTGGTACCAACTTTGTCACGACCCTAAGTTTGGCCCGTGACCGGCATTTAACCACGTAACGTCTACAGGCGTAACGCGACTAAGTGAACCGAAAACCCAGAAATCAAACCAATAAAAGTATAGAGTGTTATAAGTTTTAAATGAAAGCACATACTAACATGTTAAGAAATCTAAGTAAACAATCACCAAGATAACGATATACGACGCCGTAGCGAAGATCAAGATCCACAAGTGGGAACATCAAAGATAGAATAAACTGCAGGTACAGCCGGCTCACAACTAGCTCGACACCAGAATACAAATAATATACATCACCGTCCTCACACTGTCTCTAAGTCAATACATACATGGTAGATGGAGATTACTAGATACAATAATGTACATAACTGAAAGATAACAGATACCGCGTAAAACCCACCTATCAGCAAAAGAGCCAGTACACCAACTATGGGGGTATCTGTGTCAAAAGATGCAAAACGCAGCCTGCCGCGACTACTCCGAAGGGTAACCTGCAAACACTGTGGCACAACGGGGGTGAGTTGCCAGCTCGTGAATAGAGATAACATATAAAGGTAATCGCGAGCATGCACGTACTGCGCTACTCTATCATATGCCAACAGATGATATCAATATGTGATAAGCAGTATGTGCAATAATCATGCAAGTGCTCTATCAGGTAACATAACTACAGGATGAGGTACAATAATAAATGCTGAGCATGGGCAATATAACATCTACACGGAATGTCAACGTGGAATATATAATCGGTGTCCATCAATGCACCCAGATCCCCCAAATAGCTCAGGCGCTGGCGCTCTCATCGGCCCTCAAATCCTGTAAATCTCTGAAAAATCCCGAGTGCCCAACATCGGCACCCAAATATCATAAATACTCGTGTCCAGCATCGACACGCAAATCCTCATCCATCGGGCCCCATCAGTCCGGGTCAGCCCACGGACTCCGTCTGCGGTATCGGCCCTCGGCCCCGGTAGTACGGATCACCCCTCATCCATCTATCGACTCTGATCAGTATCCTCCGGATAACTGTCAGGTCCAACCAATCACCGGTAGGTAGTAGTCCCTCTGCCAGGCTCACCGTCTACTACACAGCGAAACCGTTCACGCCCCGGGATACCATACAGGGTCCACCATGTACCCGTAATCGGCCTCAACAATCTCCTCGATTCGGGTTCACATATATCCCTCTAGCACCGAGGAAACACATGGTGGACGCACCGAAATATCATATCAAGGGAACCGGGTTTTTAAATGATTACATATTTGAAATAGCCACGGTTCCTAAATCAAGAAATTACATGTAATCCAAACCAATATGCAAGTCAATGATCCGATATGATATGTGCAACAAATATGAATATCATGTCAAGTCACATAAAAATGAGCTTCAATATAATGATCCGATGTGATATATGCATCAAGTATGAATATCATGTCAAGTCACATATAAATGAGCTACAATATAATGATCCGATGTGATATATGCATCAAGTATGAATATCATGTCAAGTCACATATAGATGAGCTACAATATAATGATCCGATGTGATATATGCATCAAGTATGAATATCATGTCAAGTCACATATAGATGAGCTACAATATAATGATCCGATGTGATATATGCATGAAGTATGAATATCATGTCAAGTTACATATAGATGAGCTACCATATAATGATTCGATGGAAATTCTACAGTGTGAGTGTCATAGCAATTACTAACGGGGTGTGTGTAACATGCAGGATAGTGCTCGTGCAACATGGACCGTTAGTAATGGTGCGGTGTTCTATCAATTCTAGTTTATATCCATATAGAAGGGAATGCAGTATGCACTAAATAGTAACCATGCACAGTCAAGGTATATAAATGTAGCTATAAGGTCCTATCAGCCCTGACGAAGAACGCCATGCGAGCGATATCCCCGTAGATGTTAAATCTACTCACTGTAGTCTCTCGCTAGGTATAGCCGACGACTTGTTCCCCTCCTTCGCGGCGCCCGTTGTACTCGCCTGTGAATCCTATAATTTCACAACATATCACTCATAAGCTCAAAACCGTACAAACACGATATTTAAAGCCAACTAGAAACCCGTGTCGCAACCAAGCGCGTGTGTACGCGATACGCTAAAACGTGTGATTACGCGCCTGAAGCCACTCCGACGCGTCGCGATATGCAGAAACCCCAAACCCATACACACGTATCACGCGTGTCACGAAAGGTTAAAAACTATGGGAAATAGGGTATTCTACTCCAGATTTTGATACAGAACTGATCTTGTAAAAATAGATATACCAAAATACTCCACATAGCAGCAGACTCTAGTGAACCAAACCCCAACTCCCAACTCCCCCATCTGGCCGCAAATTGCGGCCAGAATGATTATTCCGGCGGCCTCACTTGGGAATTGGACTCATAGGTTTGGTGTCTGCACTCAATACCTCCTGTGTATGCTACAGTAATTCCAATTTCAATCTGAAATATCTCGGGTAGCAGCAGATCCTACAGAGCCTTATTTCTAGTTAAAATCCACACTTTTGCACTAAAATGGAACTTTAGGGTATTTTTGTGCAAACTGAAACAAAACCTGGCCTAAATAACACATAATAGAGCTAACACAACTAGCAAAACCCTAATCTAACATGTGAAACACAAATATCCTTTAATATCACCAAAAATGCACAAAAAATGAGACTTTTACTAAAGAATACTACAAGTTTAAGGAAAAAGAGTGCTAATATGAGTTAATACCTTTTAAGTACCTTGTAAAACACCAAAAGTCTCAGCTTTTCCCTCAAGTGTGCAGATTTGCCTTGAACACCTCAAAAACCTCACTTTTCCATGATTTCGTGAAGAAAATGAGTTGATATCTATAGGGTTTTGTGCAGGATTTGTTTGGAAATCATAGAGAAGTGAAAAGAGAAGAGAATATGGAGAGAAAATGGGGGGTTTGCTGCTGGAATTCTGCAGAATTTTGGAGTGGGGAAAAGAGAGAGAGAGAAGGGAAGAAAAGGGGTCAAAAGTCAATTTTTTTCTACCTAACACCATGCTCATTTGTTTAATAGGATTTTGAATTATGAAAAAGGGTTTTGTTTTGGATAAAAGGGTGGGGAAATTAACAACCATGCAACACAAGAATGGTTAACATGTTACCAAAACCCTAAGTCACAAAAAAGGCTAAGTGTGCAAGGTGTACACTACAAAGAAAAATTTCCCAATTGCTAACACGACTAAGTAACTAATAATCCTATGCACACACATATAATAACACGTACGATCACTAATTATCACGAAAGACATTCAAACGGAAATTCAAAGTGTTACAGCAATGATAGTCAATCCAGATCACAGATGAATACTTTGGATATACTAGGAATTCGCGATTTGTTCGAGCCTGCAACGAAAAGCGGATTACACGGTCGCGATGAATAGCCAAACCCCACCCTAGACCCCTACGGGTGCGGCAAACTACCCGCCTAGTACCCGAAGCGAAGCAACCTCCCTCAACCCCGTAAGTAGGCCACTCGGCACTTCGAGATACCCGGTAGTTTGTGCACCCCACCTTGGGTCTATCCTAGGAGCAAAAACAGTAAAAAGAAATTATACAATGACGGTTACAACCACGACCCGGTTGTGCGGCCATACAAATAATATTACATCAAATTACATGTTACATGAATTGAAAGAATAAGAAAACTCTCATCTCACAACCCCCGGCTATTCGTCCGCGACAATCCAACGAGTTTATATACACAAACCATCAACATTACAGATCACAGATATGTATAACCCCTACTAATCGACGTATAGCTATTAGCAGACGTTCAATACATATATCACATCACAGATATAACCCATTAGCCAAAGTGTAAAGAAATTCGATCAAAATACGGATTTGTGACCACCCCAAAAACCAACTTGTTCTCTAGAAAATCTGGGTGGAAACAAACTATATTAAAAATCCCAAAACTTCAACAGAAGAACACTGCAAGGAAAATGACCCACGGCCGAGTCAACTCGGCCGCGGATCCGCGGCAGAAGCAAGATTCTGCCGCTGATCTGCGGTGAGTCGGCCGAGTTAGTGGATCGTTTTCCTTGTGTGTTCTGTAAAAACCCTGAGCCGGTTTTTAAGGTATGATTTATTGATTTTAAAGCAGGTTTAAAAATCGGCAAAAACTTAAGGTTTTGAAAAAGTGTTTTGCGATTTTTTCCAATTGAAGTTCTATATACTTTACTAACTAGTTAGTTTGTTTTTAGCTAGGCTCTGATACCACTGTAAGTCCACGTTGCCCACCCCGGTGCTTGCGGGGAGGCGGAAACGTTATGAAAAATCGGATTTTTACAACACTAGGCAACATGGACTAGCTAAAGGAGGGATTTACATTAAACAAAACTAACTACAAAGCTAAAGAGAGTTAGCTACTCGGAAAGGGGATTATACCTAGGTTTTCAAGTCCTTCTCTTCTTTCTCCTTGGAGTGAAAGAACGGGTTCTCCTTGTCGCTTCTCTTGCCGAAGAAAGATCCACGCGAGGGCTTCAACCTTTGGCTCCAACCTCAAACTAGAAGCAACTAAGGTGCTTGGTGTGCTAGACCTAGGACCTTAGAAAGAGTAGAGAGTATTTTGAAGGGATTATCTCAAGCTCAAATGGTTCTCAACTCATTAGAGGGGAGAGCTAGAGAGAGAGGAAGAGGAGGAGAGATAATGGAAATGAACAAGTGAGAAGAATAATGCAACCCTTCTCACATATATGTGATTTATGAAAAATAGATAATTAGCTAAGATAATTGTCATGGTTAATCAATAAATGACCATTATCATTTCACATTAAATGCTTTTGCAAGGATCAAAGAGCATCTTTCATATGGAATGATGATGGTCAACTTGTCCACCTAGGTCAACAAGTCAAGAATAGTCAAATGGTCAACAACCCTAACCATGCACAATTATAATTAACTAATATCAATAAATCATAATTCACACATAAACATTAGTTTTAAGAAAATGACAATGGTCATCAACCCTAATCAAAGTCCTCTGCCTCTGTCTCAGTCAACTGTGCATACAAACCCGTATCCGTGTTCCGAGGAACACGAATGCAATGAGATAAAACCAATCCCAAATCATATACTAGGATCCGGCTTAAACCAAAGCCTGCTAGTATAAGCTGTCCGGACACCAAACGCGCACAAGTGAGCGGATGTGAACGAACCCTATCGCAAGACCATGCGACCTCTACTCATTTTGCCTAAAGGCGAATAACCCTCTGTGTGGGACTCTAAAGACTCGACACTACGCTGGCAGTGGGTTTAACCACAGACCGCAAGCGGCACTAGCTGTACGTAACGGTCCCCAGGTAGATGCCGACAAGAAGACTGACGAGGTGAACCCATCTGAACTCCTACTGAGCCTGAATATGACAGTCTCTGCACAGTCCAGTCTGTTCGTCTGATAACATCGCATGGAGGGCCTAGGGGGTGGTAAACGTCAGTCCCCTAATAGCGGTACAAGTCGTGTCGGAGTGTAGCCCAGAACACCCTGAGATAACACTGGAAACCTACCAGTATATCTCGCTTTCCCTGGCCAGGGACTACTTGTGCAATGGCTCTCCTAGACACGGCGCGATGTCAACCCCCAATACCGGGAGAGACGAATCCTGTCTAACCGTCACTGCCTCCAAGTGCTTCGGGATTGCACCCAAAAACTACCTGTTTGCACGACTCCTTTGAGCCGTGGTAGGGTAGTAATCAAAGTATAGTGGGAACACACTCGAGGCGAAGTAACAGTGTCAAGTCAACGGACTAAGCTGTACTCATGTCACCTGTGAACTGATAACTGACGATAGGTATAATACCAACCAACAGTTCCCGACGAGTCCTGTCCAGTATACTCGTAACCTAACGAGCACCCGCATACTATCTCAAGTACGACGTACTGACGGCTGTGGGACAGACTGTCTCCCGTGCTGGGATGAGAAGCGCATACGCTAGTCTACTCCGGAGTATCGATGCCTTGTCTCGATAATCCCATAACCAGGGACATGTATATATAAGGATGTGCTTATAGATTACCCAGACCCTACGAGTGTGACTGCCATCACAACGCTGGTAATCAAGCAAAGATCCTAAGGGCTCCACTAATACTTATAGGTGATACAATAAAGAAACACATGTACACATTAAAGCAGAGACAAACCAAGTAGCATACTACCATTTCAAGCAAGATTGTCTATACAACTGTGAATATCCCAAGCTTCCATCAAGTAATATACATACTAGTATGATACAGTAATGGCCTCTAGGGCATATACACTAACACCATGTACCCACAATCGGCCTCATCCAGCTCCTCGATCGGGTTTCACATGTCATATGTCTCAGAACCGAGAAAACGCATGGTGGACACACTGAAATATCATATCAAAAGAAACCGGGATTTTAAAACAGTACATACTTTCGTTTGAAAAAGCCACGGTTCTCAAATCCAGAAATCACATGAAAATAATATATCTCAATGCGTAAAATCATAAAGCATGATGTATGCGACATATGATAGAAATGTAAGCATATCCGTATATCATGCAACATGGAGCAGTAATATGACATATTAAGGGAAAACCGCTCTTTTAAAATGATTCCAGTTTTTAAATATAACACGCGGTTCCCAATTTCCCAATAAAACCAGTTATCTATGTAGGTACAATATGTATATGCGCAAGTATAGAGGTATCCATGTGTATATGCCTCAATATGGGTATGCAATGTGTATATGCGCAAGTATGGATGTACCAATGTATGTGTGCACCAATATGGATATACAAATGTGGTATATATGCAAGCATGTTATGCGAAGAGTCATATCATGATGCAGCAATCCTACTGTGTAGTGGCATGTCAATTATCGATGATGAAGTGTGTGAGCCTACAATCTGTGTACGTGTAACATACGCATCATCGATAATGGTGCAGGTGTACTATCACAGGTATAATCAATGCAATGCGAATAACATTAATGCAGAATAAGGTAAATCATATACAAATGCTGACGGGTATGCGTGTCTAACATGCCCGAGTCGGTGAATCTATCAATCAGCATCCAGCCTCACAACATCCCGTATGATATACTCCATCGTACGACATCCTCTAGTCAAGGGTATGGATCAAACCTCAAGTCAAACTCATCACGTACGGAAAATCATCGTACAGCGGCATTAAGCTATCAGGGATCCTACATCTTATAAGACGAGGAGGGTACGGACCTAACTTCTCTTACGGCTATCACTCACGATTCATAACATATATAAATATCCCTATATACCTATGTCCCAGGTCACATCCACAATAATCTCATATCAGGGGACCGGCAAGGTATAAATCATCTCAATCGACTCGCATCCGTATATCAACATATCATCAAATCATCATATCGCGTCATATATTCTTTTCACCGCATTTATATCCCTCATCAAGTCAATTTTACAAATACATTCTACCTTTACTAAAAGCATAAGTATCTAATCTAACATACACACCCGAACCATACAAGCAGTTTTTTGAAATATGCGAAATGTAGTTTTAAAAGCAGTGGCTACGGTGTTTTTAAGGAAAAGATATCATTTGAAAATCCGTAACATCCCTCAAGGTATATGTTTAAAAGATGCATAGGATTCTTTAGTTTGGAAATAGGTATGGTTCGGATGACACATCTGCGTTGGCTATCTAGTCCTATAGTACCCTAAATGGAAATATCGTCAAACGTTATCCTCAAATTCCGTCATCACATAATAGTCGTATCATATCACATCTAACTATCCTCAAGTTCTAATATGGTTCTCTAACTACCTTTTGACTCTATCAATAGTCTTCTATAAAAGGTTTCATTAACCATAATCTATATATAAATCGGTTTCCATCAAAGTGTGTGGGGGTGCTATACGTCATCCACCCGACTTCCCCCGTAGATATAGATCTACTCACCTTGGTCTTCGCTCGCCGAAGTCGATGACGCCATGCTCCGTCACCTCGGAATCCACGCGAAGGTATCTACAATAACAACACAATCGAAATCGCTATTAAAATCTACTCTAGAAAACCGATACGGCACATGGCATGTTCATAGGTTAGAACCTATGGCCTACGCGTGCAAAAACTATCAAATAACCCTTGTTGTTGATGTACAAACATCCAAAAACCAAATACGAATCCAAATATCAAGAATTTGCATTTCAAAATACGGAAAACATGGCTAAAGTCACACTAAAATGCTCCCAAATTTTGACTCAGGTCAAATAAAGCTAAGCAAACAAGTTTAGGGTGATGTATATAGTGTATATGAGCTACTGGACCAACCCCGACACCCCATCCAACCAAGTGGCCGGCCACATAGGCCCTAAATCCGGCCTCCTCGGACCCCCTTGCTCTTTTGGGCTTCGTTTGGTCATGGTGGTCTCCTATGGTCTAAAATGGGTCATTGGTATTGTTTGCTAAACTCAGAAAGTCGTCGGGTTGCTCCATATTTCCCTGCACACCCTATATCCTCAAAAAACCGACATGAACTCAAATCCTAAATCCGTATTTTGGTTTCCCATATTCATTCTATGGTTTTAAACAGCCCCTCAACAGCCACTCAAACATCACCAATCCACAACTTCACTCAAACCCTCACTAGGATTTTCCAATTTCCACAAATCACCACCAAACCATCTCTAAACTAAACTAGAATAGAAAGAAGCTTAAAACTAGCTAAATGGAAGAAGCTATACCTCATTCAAGCCACTGTAGACAGCCCTAGCTCCCCAATCTCATCAAAATTCCACTTTGCTTGGTTCAATGTGTAGAGGAAGAGATGTGGATTAATTTTTGTGAAGGGAGTATAAGGTTTGGGGGATTATTTGGGGATGGATCTAGGGTTTGAAGTGGAGGGAAGTGGGGTAGGAGGAAGATGAATAAGGAGGAGGAAAATGATGGGGGAAAGTGATTAGGCACCATCCCCCCTCTCTCTCACTTATTCTCACACTCTCTCTCTCCAATCATTCACCTTTTTAACTTTTTTTCATTCCTTTTTATTTTCTCTTTCAAAATTCAAAACCAAATCACATAATACCCATAAAAAACACAAAATGCAACATGTAACCAAATGTAACATGACATGGTGCACTAGTCATGGAAACTGTAGAAACACGGATTTGGCCTAATCGCGATTAGCTGTGCACTAATCGGGTTTTTATCGAAACTGCATATAATAAATTTTAAAAATGCCAAATCCTTTAAATATATTATTAAATGAATAAATCATTTTAATTTCCATTTATTTCACAATTATTGGTATATATTTATACCCTTTTTCGAAAACCCTAATTTCGTAAATCGGGTAATTTTCGGGAAATATATTATTTTAATATTAAATTCCTAAAAGAATATTTTATATTTTCTGAAATGTTATAATCTTCCCCCTTAATGAAATTCGGTCCCCGAATTTAAATTTAAACCCCCAAAATCTAAAACATTTCAATAGACGGCTCAAATCAACTGGGCTCTGAAATCACGGAAGATGCAGAAACAACATAGCGCATCAAGTGCGCTTGAAAACGAGTACAAAACTCAAAATCGAACTCCGTAAAGCGTCACGCAAATCATCGGATTTGCACGCATATCCTCGGAGATACAATAGAGATACAGATCTCGAAATCCTCTAGTGAAATCCAATATACACTAGTCAAATACTATAATACGTGTATAGTACGCATCTTTGGAAAACTTTCAAAAACTAAATAAAACTCTTGCAAAAATCTTTTCTAAATTGCCGCGTGAATGCGTAACTCACGACATAAGTGATGGACGCTGCCATGTCCATATATGTTTTCCTAAATACAAGTTCTGTCGTTTTCAAAATATCCGAAAAGATTTTCCTTTATAAACGTTCGTGTCGCTCACGGACACATAGGAAATAGCGAGACTATAGCTCTTTTTTCAAAAACCTCTTGGTAAACTTTTAATGCATGCAAAGTACTCAGTACTGTCATCAGATCAGTCCTGTTCGGCAACTACATAACATAGTGCCCGCCATGAAAACAAGGTGTCAAAAGCAAAATCAGCCTTAAAAGGCGTATCCAATAATCGCGTGCGTTTGGTGCGAACGAAAATCAAATTCAAATACAAATGCCATAATATGCACAAAAGCAAAACTCAGTGCAACGGGTGTGCACGAAAGCATCTATCCAGTGCAACGGGTGTGCACGACAACAATATTAAGTGCATCTAGAGTGCATCCAGTGCAACAAACATGCACGAATGAAAATCCCAATTGAGTGCATCTGGTGTGCACAAAACCACATCCCATATCATGCGCCCAACATAAGAGAAAATCCAAATCAAGTGCATCCATCATGCACGAAAGAAATCTAAATCAAGAGGATCCAACATGCACGAGTAAAATCTCACTCAAGTGCATCCGATGCGCACAAAAATCCAAAATCAAACGCCTAATACGCGCAAAAACCCAACCAGAACGCGTCGGGTCCGTAAAAGCATATAGTGCAGTAGCATACACGAAAACGAACGGCAAGTGCCAACGTGCACGAAAATACAAATCTGGTAAAACGAATGCTCAAGGACATAAATCGGGTGCAACCAAGATACGGAGTATAAATCCAGTGCGACAAACGCATAAATACCCGTCCGGTGCAACAAATGTAAGAAATGCAAATCTAGTGCGACTAATGTACGAAATACGAATCTGGTGCAGCAAATGCATAAAAATATAAATCTGGTGCGAAAATCGCATGAAATGAAAATCTAGTGCCATAAATGCACGAAGAGCAAATCTGGTGCATCTAGTGCACGAAATACGAATGCAGTGCATCCAGTGCACGAAATACAAATACAGTGCATCCAGTGCACGAAATATCAAATACAGTGCATCCAGTGCACAAAATATCAATACAGTGCATCCAGTGCACAAAATATCAAATACAGTGCATCCAGTGCACAAAATGCAAATCGGGTGCAACAAGTGCATAGAAATGCATCAATAACTCAAATGCATATAAAAAGCAACACCGAGTATGCCAAGGTGTATAAAATCATAAGCGTGTGCAACTGCGTGCACAAAACACGTGTCAATGCACTGCAAGCACATGTAAGCTTTACCGAGTGCAAAAATCAAATTGAGTGCGTACCACACGCACAAAATCAAATCAACCGTATGAAATCCACGAAATCATAAATACGTGCAGCCAAGGCACAAAATGAATCTCAAGTGTAATAGATATGCACAAATAGCAAATCAACATTACGGTGTATAAAATAAAAATATCTCAAGTGCAATGGCTATGTACAAAATGTAAATACCCAGTACGTGCAACCTGTAAGTGCACGGCGGCGCCCCGGCCTCCATCCCGAGGCCAAAATGCGGAAGTGGTGATATACTTAAATTTTTCATGTACTGGGCAAACCGGCACCACAGCGCACTAAACCCGGATCGAACCATTAACTAGTCCTAGCTAACTACAAGATAGGGAATAGCGATATACCGACTGATCCGAGTCCTCCGGTCTTCTCGTCATCTTCCCGATCTCTCGCGGAATGTTCTGTCTCCACCTCATCGCCGGAAGTGCACCACATAGCCTACATCTTTTACGGGCTCCCACCTCAATGCCGAGGCAACTCGGGCACGAAGCTGGCTAGTCGACGTGCCCAAGGTTTGCTGTAGAATCGTGTAGAGAACTATGTGTCTCATGGGGTTCATGGAGATTGCCTTTTGGTGGAGGAAATGGTATATGAACTTTGTAGAAGAACTTGGGGATTTTTTCTAACATGAAAAGAACCAAAATCCCACACTAAAAATTTTGGACAGCCCAAGAGGGAAATGACCGGCCATGGCTTGGAATGGGGAGTGAGAATGAGAGAGTATCAAAAATATGAGAGAGGCCACACCATAATCCAAAAGGAGAGAGAGAGAAGGCTATCATGCAAAGGAATGATCACTAGTAAAGACCAACACTCAAACAACAATCATCACACTTCATCATCAACAAGCATGATGACAATCAAAGGCCAACACTCCACCACAACCATCATCTCAAGTATGATGACATCAAATGGTCAAACCATCATGACACAAAGAAAGTCAAGTGATGGTGAGCCATCATGATCCAACCAATATGCAAAGACCCCCTCCACAATTGCTTATTTGCACAAATGCAAATAAGCCCTCCTCCACCAATCTTCGGCCATTGAAAGATACAAATGAAAATGGCCGAAACGGAAAGAAAACTGGAAACTCCAGAAAACTGGTCCTGTAATAAATTACAGGAAAAACCCGATACTGTGTATACACACCCGCATCTGTATTCCGACCGAAATACAAATGCAAAGAGACAAAATCTATACTGTACTATCCTAGGATCCGGCTTATACCAAAGCCGGCTAGTAAAATCCGTTCGATCCTGATCCGTGCAATACCGCACGTATCTGATCGAACCCTGCCATATAACCATACAGCCAGTATTACAAACTGTCCGATCCTGATCCGTGCAATACCGCACGTTTCTGATCGGACCCTGCCATATCTCCATACGGCCTCTACAGCTTTTCGCCCGAAAGCTTGAGTAACTGAATGTGGGGGACTCTAAAGACTCGTCAACACCTTGGCTGTGGATTTAACCACTAGCATGTCAGAGGTATAAGCCAATACGTAACGGGCTACCAGGTATTGACCAAAAGAGACGTCGATGAGCGAACTCATACTGACACCCTACTGAGCCTGTCAGTGACAATATCCGTACAGTCCGGTCCGTTCGTCTATGAGCATCGCATGGCGGGCCTAGGGGGTTGGTAAAAGTCAGACCCCCAAAAGCGGTACAAGTCGTGTCGGAGTGTAGCCCAGAACACCCTGAGATACTACTGGAATACCTACCAGTAAATCTCCTGCCTTGGCCAAGGACTTCGTGTAATGGCTCTCCTAGACACAGCGCGACCTCACCCCCAATACCGGGAGAGACGAACCCCTGAAGATCCGCTCACTGCCTCCATGTGGCTCGGGACTGTACCAAACTAAAACCTGTTTGCACGTCTCCTTTGAGCGTGGTAGGGTAGTAATCAAAGTACAGTGGGAACTCACACGAGACAAATGACGATCCCCAGGTCGATGAACTAACCTGTACACATGTCACCAGGGAACTGCCATCTGACGTCAGGTATAAGACCAACTAGCATGTTCCCGGCGAGTCCTGTCCGGTGTACTCATAACCCAATGAGCACCTATATACATCTTAGGTGAACCAACTGACACCAGTGGCTTGTGAGACCGGCCACCGCCCCTCGTCGGGGTCTCGACTGTATACACTAGTCTACTCTGGAGTATCGATGCCCTATCTCGAAACTCCCACGACTAGGGACCTTTTAAGTATATGCTTATAGACTACCAGCTCCCACGTATATGATCGCCCTCATACTGCTGGCAGTCAAGCAAGAATCCTAGGGGCTCTATCAACGTGCAATAGTGACCTGTCAGGTCACCTAAAGCAGTACACGATGATAAAGGTAAACCAGATAGCATACTATCATCTCGAGTAAGACTGTCCTACCGGGATAGGTCCTCCCTCAATCATTGCAATCACGTGCCTGTGATCCAATAATTGACTCTGAGGGCACTATCTCCAACAATCTCCCACTTGCACTCAAAGCTAATTATTGCGATGTCGCATACTCACAGCCCGTGTGATACCGAACACCCAACTCCTCTACTTGTCAGTCTCACAAAACTCGTTTGCGAAACTATTGCGTTCGAGGAATAGCCTCAGTGAGTGGATCCTCCTTGATGTCTCTTTCTATGTCTCTCAATATCTCAAGTTCACGGAGAAACCCATCTCCCGAAATGAGCAATACCTGTCTTAGAATGTGTCTGGATGTCTGATGGGACCTAGCTCATGAATGAACTCCAAATCCAAACTTCTTAGACTGTATCGACAACTGAACTTAATCAGTATCCTGCGCCATGCCACCCTCAGTATTGCCTTGGACCATCTGTCCAAAATACTACCCCCCGTCAGAGGGAAAACTATAACTCTGACAATCTCCCTGTCGTCCAGGTCACCTTGGAAGCCTGGAATGATAACTGTATCCCTTAATGAGGCTGTCGTTCAAATCCATAGAACATACACTTATGTTCTAAAACTGCTCCCGACTGTTTCTCCAGGATTGGATCAATGTCAACTTATTGCATTTACTGCAAAAACAACATCTGGTGTGGTGCTTGACATCTCATGATTGACTCAATTGCCTGAGCAAGTGATCTGCCAATTATGCACATCCTTCTCCCCTTTAGTCTGTAAGACACCTTTAGAGAGGGTGACTCCATCACCTGCAGGTACACTACCGTGCCAGGAGTCGTCCATTCTAAATACTCTTAGAATGCTGTCTAAGTACCCTGATTGGGAAACCACCCAAATCTAGATCTAAAACCATAGATCTAGTAACCAGTATGTTTGATATAATGTCCAAGTCCCATGTGGAGAAACCACTGTGTGACGACCAAAGTATGACCGACTGTAGGATAGGAATATCACTTCCTACTCTGTGTATGTCATCCAAATACCATGACATCACACCCTACTACCTTCTCAACAGATCCATCCCCTATTCTGATGAAGTCAAACCTATGACTGTCACATCAGAAATTGATGATCTATCTCCGCTATATCTGCTTTAGTCTATAAATAGACATAAGCTACCTGTCCACCAATGCTTCCGCTGCTCCCACTGACTACGACAACCCTGTGGCAGAGTCATATACACGTACACTTCTAAAACTAGTTTAGAACGACGCTATAATCATCCTCCCGCCGGGTCTCACAGTCTGGAACAACAGCAATGGCAATTGTGGGTAAACAAGAACTTCCCTGTCACCGTCGTTGAGGCTACCGGAGTACCTCTCGGGTGCCTGAGGTTACCCACCTTATCTGCGGAGTGGCCAATGGAATGTCAAACCAGATTGAATCTTTAGGTTCCTATGAAATCTTCAGTAATCATTTGTGGTTCTGGAATCACTTCCAGTTCTACCATACTCCCACTACTGTTTTCTGAAAAAATCCATTTTATTTAAAACTGTGGCGAGTCAAGAACAATATCACTATTGATCTTCCAGATGGTAGAAAATCAACCCTCGTCATAGCCTGGGTCAACCCATAAACAGCCATTACAGAAACGTGCCTTGAGTTATCCAGAGTCTGGTTTTAATCATAAGCCGGACAACTCCCCATACCTTAACAACGTTAAGATATGAACTGTTCTATATCCAATATAGAACCAGAGGCACTGATTTAATTGAACTAGATTCAAATCATGCAGCTGTCTCCAGTGCATGTCAACTAAATGGAAGGAGGTCTATCAGCGTTACTCAACTTAGGAATGCTTCCAATTATGAGTAACCTGAAAGAGAAGCAAGTTCTCTTAACCATTACTATCAACTGAATACCATATACAAGTATCTACATCTTTGATCTCTTTGAAGAATCCCGATACTTGCAATATCTGGTTCTCTACTTTATTCAAATACCTACAACTTCTCAAAATTCAGACCCTGTGTTTCCACGAAACACTTGTCTAAAAACTAGAGAAGTCATAAGTAAATCGAATATAATACGAGGACCAACCCCTCTGTCCTGATGGACCCCGGACAACATACAATACTCTGTATAAGTCCCTTGAGTCTCATAACTCATTCACTGTGTGTCGTAGGTTGAAAACTGTACTTATGGTTAAGAAGAATTACACCGCTGTTTAATGCTCCTTACCTAACCATCCACCGATATAGGTAAATGTCACAGACATAATTTCAAAAAGGTATATCTCACTCCATGAAAATAGACGTACAGATATATTTATTTGAAATTGGTGCATAACAGCGGATATTCAAAACCAAATATTTGCCGACCGGCAAACAACCCAGGTGACTTCCTCAAATATCACCGATTACAACGAATCCCGATATAATGAGGATGATCACCCAATTCCCAATAGCTTACTCCCACTCATCATCTGTAAAACCATACAGAAGTGAGAATCATACCTGGTAAATACATACCCTGGAGCAAGTGTCTAATCGAGAAATCAGTTTTCCTTTAACAGTACACAGTGAAACTGAAACATTGAAATGTTTCGATGGGGTATCCCAGTATTCCTAGTAATGCCTCTTCCATTTTCCAGATTCACAACTGTAACCGTGTAATTCTTTGCCACCTCTCCAAATCCCTTCATATGTCTTTAGTCATTACCTTCTGCACACACCTTTAGGCCAAATGGTTTTCTTCCTTCCCTACCGTTCGGCACCAGCCTATGGTTTGGAAGAAGACTATCCAATAAGCATAATGGGTGTACTGTCCTAATCCTAGGAACACTCGCAATGCGAGAGAAGATGAAGATAAAAAACAACCGAATAAACCTTACTCCTATTTCTTCTGAACCAGAATCCATCCCCGAACTGGAACAAGTTCCTTTCGGGTTCGTATATAACCATACGATGGAGTATCCAATAAACTGTGGATCTTCGTAGTGATACGGAGTGTCCTGGAGAAATACAAAGGTGATTTAGGATTGGCGAAGAAATACTTGGTATGGTCGTGAATAGCAGTCGCAATTTACTTTGCCCTCCTTCTAATCCCTTGCTTTGTCTTAACTTAATACCTTCTGCACACCATCATTATGATAATTGGTTTTCTTCATTCCCCACCGGTCGGCACCAGCCTAAGGTTTGGAAGAAGACTATCCAATTTGCGTAATAGGTGTACTACTCCTAAACCATGGAGTACTCGCAACCTGAGAGAAGGTAAAAGGAAAAGACAACTGAATAGTCCTATCCGTTTTCTCCAGAACCGGAAACCATCCTCGAATAAATTCCTTCGAGTTCGTATCTAACCATACGATGGTTTTGTCCAATAGAAGTGGACGTTCGTAGTAATACGGTGTGTCCTGGAGAAAAGGGTAAAAGTAGGAGTGGCAATGAGGTTCACAACTCTGACAATCCAAAAGCCAGTGTTTAAGAAGGTTCGGTCAACTTGGTCACTGAGTCATAGTCTTAGGATCGGGTCAATGGTCGCTGCCAAAGAGAGAGAGAAAAGAAACACTCAGCGTGCACTCTAACCTAGATCAGAATGGTTACCAATTTATCTAATCTGGAAACCTCCCACTGTACCGTCAAATTCTCCTCCAAACCTGAAATAAGAATTTGTCGGGATCACCCGAGGAGTATACCAACTCATCAGTGGGAATCGGGATCCAACTATCATCGCATGATAACGTGACGGAATCCGCTCACGTCATCACACTCCAGAAGGTATGCGCATATCTGGCAAGTTTCAGTTCTTTTGAAACTCCCGATGTGATTTCTGCCCCATGCTCTTATGACCTTGACGAAGGTCAACAAATCATAAGTCACATGTCAAGTTCTACCCGTCATTGTCCAGGTTAATTTGAACCCACCCGTACAAGCCCTTGACGAAGGTCAACAAGGCTATACGACTGTCCAAAACCAACGCATCTATCTATGCAGCAGAAAGGTAACAAGCAGCTACCATTCACTATGCTTTGACGAAGGTCAACAAACATAGCATGAATACTATGTGCTACCCGTCTGAAACGACGGAGGGCTACGAATGGTTTCTGGCGAAAACCTTTAACGTAAAGAACTTGATATCGTTGAAGTAACATGATAGCCTTTTGAAAATATAGTGACGAAAACCATTGCTAAAGAGGTCACTCCTGGTGAAGGGATCTCGGCTCTTTCCCCATAGAATGAGGTGCAGGATATTCTAACTGAATACCACGATGCAGAGCAAAAGTAATCGGCTATAGTGAAGTTAATGCCCTGACGCAAACTTTTTGTCCAAGGGGTCACTCCCGGTAAAGGGTTCTCGGCCCTTGCCTCGTCAACTGAGGAGCAGGATATTCTAACTGAATACCACGATGCAAAACAAAAGTGAACGTCCTTGCAATAACAGCTTTTTGAAAAGTGTTCCAACAACTTCAGAATAGGTTTGTTTTTAACTTGCATTGATCCAAATCAACGCAGTCCCATCAATTGATCACACCACAAAGAGCGAAAATATTATGACGTACGTATATGCCATCCGCATTCGCCACTGGGTCCCGTCATTACCCGTTAGGTTAGCTAACTAACGACAGAGCGGGGACTGGACTAGCGCGGATGTAAAACATATACAACATCTACTAATATATATACCAATATATTATATTTCGCTCAAGGCGTGATAAAAAATGCAACATCACAGAAATGTACAGCATCACAGAACAATACAGATATTTGGGATCCCCGGGTTTCACAGAGCCACTACTGGAACTCGACGTTCCCCTGGTCGTGTGGATAGCCTGTGCAATGAAATCCTAGACCCCTACGGGCGCGGCAAGTCACCCGCCAAAACCTGAAGCGAGGCAGCCCCCTTCAGTACCGTGAATGGACCACCCAACACTTCACGGAATCCGGTAACCTGGGCACCCCTCCTGGGTCAACCTGTACCCCCTACGAGTGCGGCGAATAGCCCGCCAATTCCAGAGTGAAGCCCCCTCCGTCTCAATGCCATGAGATGCGGGCTTGTTGCCTTCTAGAATCCGTCTATCCGTGCACCCCTCCGCGGGGTAATCCTAGTATAGAAAGTAAAATATACATACAACGGGTACATCGACCGCAACCTGGTCGTGCCCCAAAATAATAATACAATCAGGCAGTGACGGCAGTCCACATGTCGGACGCTCGCCCCGCAATATCAAATGTACATAATACAACCACAACTGTACTAGTATTGCATCCAGGCTATCCCCCACGACCAATCCGCAACATTACAGCAATACATAGAACATCAACGTGAAAATCACGTTCGCAAATCCGTCTAACCGGGCTATAGCAGTTAGACAGGATTTACCGATCGAGTGACATTCACGGTCGCAGATATAATGTAAATACTGTGAAATAATGTGTTTAAAATATCCGATCGATCAAAAATTAACAAGTGGGCCCCAAGTACTACTGTAGCACATCAAGAAATTCTGGGCCCAAAATTAATATTCCAGAAACCCTAAAAACAACCCAGAGAGCAACTGCAGAAATTTGATGCAGTGATCTCAACATAGTGCGGCGGAACCGCGGCCCAAAGGGGTGTTTAGCCGCGGTTCCGCGCTCCCACTGTGGAGTCACTGTATCGAATTTCTACAGTGTTCTTAGAATTTCCAGTACATCACTTTTCTACAACCTGAAAAAATTTTCGAGCAAGAAAAAATTCAACAGAAAACTGATGTATGTGAAAACGCGGGTTTTTGGAATTTTGGTCGATCGGAAATGTAAACCCATTAAACAAAGCTAGACTATGTTAATGGCGAGGCTCTGATACCACTGTAAGTGCACGGCGGCGCCCCGGCCTCCATCCCGAGGCCAAAATGCGGAAGCGGTGATATACTTAAATTTTTCATGAACTGGGCAAACCGGCACCACCGCGCACTAAACCCGGATCGAACCATTAACTAGTCCTAGCTAATTACAAGATAGGGAATAGCGATATACCGACTGATCCGAGTCCTCCGGTCTTCTCGTCATCGTCCCGATCTCTCGCGGAATGTTCTGTCTCCACCTCATCGCCGGAAGTGCACCACATCGCCTACATCTTTTACGGGCTCCCACCTCAATGCCGAGGCAACTCGGGCACGAAGCTGGCTAGTCGACGTGCCCAAGGTTTACTGTAGAATCGTGTAGAGAACTATGTGTCTCATGGGGTTCATAGAGATTGCCTTTTGGTGGAGGAAATGATATATGAACTTTGTAGAAGAACTTGGGGATTTTTTCTAACATGAAAAGAACCAAAATCCCACACTACAAATTTTGGACAGCCCAAGAGGGAAATGGCCGGCCATGGCTTGGAATGGGGAGTGAGAATGAGAGAGTATCAAAAATATGAGAGAGGCCACACCATAATCCAAAAGGAGAGAGAGAGAAGGCTATCATGCAAAGGAATGATCACTAGTAAAGTCCAACACTCAAACAACAATCATCACACTTCATCATCAACAAGCATGATGACAATCAAAGGCCAACACTCCACCACAACCATCATCTCAAGCATGATGACATCAAATGGTCAAACCATCATGACACAAAGAAAGTCAAGTGATGGTGAGCCATCATGATCTAACCAATATGCAAAGACCCCCTCCACAATTGCTTATTTGCACAAATGCAAATATTCCCTCCTCAACCAATCTTCGGCCATTGAAAGATACAAATGAAAATGGCCGAAACGGAAAGAAAACTGGCAACTCCAGAAAACTGGTCCTGTAATAAATTACAGGAAAACCCCGATACTGTGTATACACACCCGCATCTGTATTCCGACCGAAATACAAATGCAAAGAGACAAAATCTACACTGTACTATACTAGGATCCGGCTTATACCAAAGCCGGCTAGTAAAATCCGTTCGATCCTGATCCGTGCAATACCGCACGTATCTGATCGAACCCTGCCATATAACCATACGGCCAGTACTACAAACTGTCCGATCCTGATCCGTGCAATACCGCACGTATCTGATCGGACCCTGCCATATCTCCATACGGCCTTTACAGCTTTTCGCCCGAAAGCTTGAGTAACTGAATGTGGGGGACTCTAAAGACTCGTCAACACCTTGGCTGTGGATTTAACCACTAGCATGTCAGAGGTATAAGCCAATACGTAACGGGCTACCAGGTATTGACCAAAAGAGACGTCGATGAGCGAACTCATCCTGACACCCTACTGGCCTGTCAGTGACAATATCCGTACAGCCCGGTCCGTTCGTCTATGAGCATCGCATGGCGGGCCTAGGGGGTTGGTAAAAGTCAGACCCCCAAAAGCGGTACAAGTCGTGTCGGAGTGTAGCCCAGAACACCCTGAGATACTACTGGAATACCTACCAGTAAATCTCCTGCCTTGGCCAAGGACTTTGTGTAATGGCTCTCCTAGACACAGCGCGACCTCACCCTCAATACCGGGAGAGACGAACCCCTGAAGATCCGCTCACTGCCTCCATGTGGCTCGGGACTGTACCCAACTAAAACCTATTTGCACGTCTCCTTTGAGCGTGGTAGGGTAGTAATCAAAGTACAGTGGGAACTCACACGAGACAAATGACAATCCCCAGGTCGATGAACTAACCTGTACACATGTCACCAGGGAACTGCCATCTGACGTCAGGTATAAGACCAACTAGCATGTTCCCGGCGAGTCCTGTCCGGTGTACTCATAACCCAATGAGCACCTGTATACATCTTAGGTGAACCAACTGACACCAGTGGCTTGTGAGACCGGCCACCGCCCCTCGTCGGGGTCTCGACTGTATACACTAGTCTACTCTGGAGTATCGATGCCCTATCTCGAAACTCCCACGACTAGGGACCTTTTAAGGATGTGCTTATAGACTACCAGCTCCCACGTATATGATCGCCCTCATACTGCTGGCAGTCAAGAAAGAATCCTAGGGGCTCTATCAACGTGCAATAGCGACCTGTCAGGTCAGCTAAAGCAGTACACGATGATAAAGGTAAACCAGATAGCATACTATCATCTCGAGTAAGACTGTCCTACCGGGATAGGTCCTCCCTCAATCATTGCAATCACGTGCCTGTGATCCAATAATTGACTCTGAGGGCACTATCTCCAACATAACCATGGTGCACGAAAATCAATATCATGAAACTCATCATCAAAACTCAAATCCAAGCGATATAAGCGTGATACTCAGATCACAAACGCAAATCGCAATAAATGACATTGAGGTACACCTCCTACAATGTCGAAGAACTAACCGGTGCGCCTAAAACCGGAAGAACAAGAACATCCGCTTGCCTCCTGCTCACGGTCTAGCGTCCTCTATCTCTGGGTCCTCATTTTCCTCTTTAGATTACCAATCTCGCAATCCATCGGCTCATCGGCCCAGTCAGGTGTGCTAACGGGGACGATTCCATCCTGGCACTTCTCTGGTCATCTCTCGGTCAATCATCACGACCACTCGTAAAGCAGCACGTCGCTGACGTCGGCCTGTGGCCCTCTGAATACACGTGACACAACTGATCCTGGGTGCAAATCTCATTGCAGCAGTGTCCTGGAAGGAATCCTACTCAAGGTCTCTTCCGATCTCGTCTATGCCGAACTGTACGGAGGCTGGTACTCTTACATGATCTTTTCGCGCTTTCTGGACATCTGCATTCTCAGCACAACCTTTCCTCGGGAACTGGCCGCATCCCAACGCCTTTGTATGCATATCAGATCCTCTGGCATCAACGGGGAGTAACAACAGCTCATCCGCATCTCGCACGAAGCTCTGGTTCCGCTCTTCTTTATTATCGTCCACCTGACGTCACGCCATGCTATCTGCGCTCTGTAACTGTTCTCGGCTACGGTCGATCCGGAGTCTCTCACACAGACTCGAAGTTACGAACTCGGTATCTTCATCACTCTGTAGAAGATATTTGGCCGAACACGTCCTCAGGAACTCGTCCCAACCATCGGAGGAATACTCTATACTCGTCCGCTCTCGATCAACTCACAATGCATCTGGGTGAGGTCCTCTATCCGAAGCTGGTCAGCTTGCTGGTCTCTTATCATATGATATCCGGACGACGCTAAATTTTTCGATCGAGTTATTAAAGTCCCAAAATTTCCCGAAAGCTCAACACATGAGCATAATATACTAATATCTGGTACATACCACAGTTCCTCTGGAACAGCAGTAAAAGGGCAAACCCAAGCCTCACTGATGGCACCGCTAAACTTCCGCAAACCCTAATGTTCAAAAGCGGTTCCATGGTCATCATGTCTGTTAGTGTTTATGCCCTAGAAGGCCAATACTGTATCATACTAGTTTGTATATTACTTAATGGAAGCTTGGGATATTCACATGTATATAACAGTCTTGCTAAACATGGTAGTATGCTACTTGGTTTTTCTATCTTAATATGTGAGTATACGTATTGATAGAGCTCTTAGGATCTTGCTTGACTACCAGCCTTGTGATGGCAGTCACACTAGTGGGGGCTGGGTAGTCTACAAGCACATCCTTATTCAGGTCCCTAGTCGTTGGATTATCGAGACATGGCATCGATACTCCGGAGTAGACTAGTGTGTACGCTTCTCATCCCAGTTGGGGAGATGGTCTGTCCCACAGCCGTCAGTACGTCGTACTGGAGATAGTATGCAGGTGCTCATTAGGTTACGGGTATACCGGACAGGACTCACAGGGAACTGCTGGTTGGTTTTATACCAGTCGTCAGTGAACAGTTCCCAGGTGACATGAGTACAGCATAGTCCGCAGACTTGACACTGCTACTTCGCCTCGAGTGTGTCCCACTGTTCTTAGATTGCTACCCTACCACAGCTCAAAGGAGTCATGCAAACAGGTTGCAGTTGGGTGCAGTCCCGAGCACTTGGAGGCAGTGGCGGTTAGACAGGATTCCTCTCTCCCGGTATTGGGGGTTGATATCGCGCTGTGTCAGAGAGCCATTACGCAAAGTCCCTGGCCAGGGCAAGCGAGATTTGCTGGTAGGTTCCAGTAGTTTCTCAGGGTGTAATGGGCTACGATCCGACACGACTTATACCGCTATTAGGGGACTGACGCTTGCCGCCCCCCTAGGCCCGATATGCGATAGTCTTAGACGAACGGACCGGACTGTACGGAGATTGTCACATCAGACTCAGTAGGAGTTCGGATGGGTTTCCTCATCGGCCTTCTTATCGACATCTACCTGGGGACCGTTACGTACAGCTAGTGCCGCTTGCGGTCTGTGGTTAAACCCACTGCCAGCGTAGTAGTCGAGTCTCTAGAGTCCCACGCAGAGAGTTTCCCTACTCCAGGCGAAACGATATAGAGGTCGTATGGTTTTACGAAAAGGGTTCGGACGCATACGTGTGTTTACGCACGTACGATATTCGGACAGTTTTTACTAGTCGGCTTTGGTTTAAGCCAGTTACTAGTATCCGGTTATTGGATTTATACAGTCTAAAGATTTTCCGTGTTTTCACGGATAGGAGGGGCGTTCTCTTAATTGCGCAAGAAGCTTCTAGAAGATGGTGATTAAGGAGGTTTAGGTGGCATATACATTGAATGAGATTAGTGAGTCATATGAATGATCCATCCATGTCATTAATGCTTCATAATTGCTTAATGACTCATGGAGATGAATCACCATAAGATATTTATCAAGCATGGTTGTAAATCATTTTCTTTTCTTTTCTTGATAAAATAAAATGCTTGATATATATTATGATAACTCATTTTCTCTTCTCATTATTATGTTCATCTTCTCTCTCCTCAAGCTCTCTCTCTTCAAACTCTAATCCTCCCCTCTCATGTGTTGAGTACAAGGTTTAGTTAGACTACTTAATCCATAACCATACTCTATTTCATCTAGGTACTTTGATTAGCACTTAAAGATATCTAGTTGCCTCAAGTTTAGAGGCAAATCTTGGAGTTTAGCTCTCGTGGTGGATCGTCTACTACTTGGAGAAGGCCGAGGAGGAGGTGGAGTTCGTAAAGACGAAGGACACGGTTCTTTAGGTATAATCACTTCACATAGTAGTTTAGAAGTTCTATGTTTGATGTTAGTTATCGTTTAGCTTCGATTCATGCGGTTAGTCGATGTTTAAGCAAAGAACAAGATCGTTTTTCATATTTCCGCCTCCCCGCAAGTCGTGGGGTGTTGTACATCGACTTACAGTGGTATCAGAGCCTCGCTAAACAATAAATAACTAATTAGCAAAGTCGTAAAGATTTCGAACGCAAAAAGAAACCGAAAACATCGCCGATTATCACACTTGCTGTCGATTTTTAAACTGGCTCCAAAATTTTTTCAGGGTGCTTCAGAATAACAAGCAGGGAAAATTAGGGATACTGAAGAAATTTGGGCCTGTGACTCAATTATCTCACCGCGGAACCGCGGCGGATCCATGGGATCCGCGGCGGATCCGCGGCCAAGTTAGGCCCGAGTCAGCCCCAATTTCTTCAGTAACTCATAAGTGTTAACAATGATGTTTCTGGGATGTTTTATTTTCTGCTAAGATCTCAGGTTCACAGAGAAGTATTGGAGTAGAATCTAAAAGCGTTTTTCCGATCGAAATTTTGCGATGTTTGCTAATATGATTATATCTGTGTTTGTATAATGTGTTCGTAAACCTCCCCTAACTGCTAGTATGTCGGTTGGCAGGGGGTTGCACATTTCTGTAATGGTTTTTACTGTTTGTGGATATGAACTGTGTTGGATTGTTGTGATGTATAGCCGGGGTTATGTGATGGGTTATTATTTAATTCATTTGATGTAAATGTAATTTGTTGTAATATTATTTTGCGGGGCACATCTAGGTTGCGGTTGTAGCCACCGTTGTATTATTTCATTTTACTGTTTTTGCTCCTAGGACAGACCCAAGGTGGGTTGCAAAAACTGCCGGGTGGGTAGTTTGCCGTACCCGTAGGGGTCTTGGGTGGGGTAAAGGCTATTCATCACAACTGTGTAATCCGTCTTTTGTTGCAGGCTCAAAACAAACACGGATTCCTTGCAAATCCAATAAAGTTCATCTGTGATCTGGAATGCCAATTATTGCGTCTGACGAATGTACAATATCTATATATGATAGCTATTTAGACGTCACTTATGTTTTACAACCGCGCTAGCCCAGCCCCCGCTCTGTCGTTAGTTAAGTAACCTAACGGGTGATGACGGGACCCCGTGGCGAATGCGGATGGCATAAGAGGACGTTGTATTTTCGTTGTTTTCTGCAATGATAGGTTAATGATGGGACGCATTATTTATAATGCAAAGAAAATAAACCAAAAGTTGAATCGTTGGAACAATTTAAAAGAAACCACTAGGTTATTTTAAAAGAGCAGAATTTTTAATTGCGGAGCTTTAACCACTCCTTTTAAAAAGCTATCAGGTTCCTTCGATTTTATCAAGTTCACTACGTTCACGGTTTCGCCAAAACCAGTCTTAGCCCTCCGTCATTTCTTATGGATGGTCAGTAGTATTCAAGCTATGCTTGTTGGCTTTCGTCAAGGCATAGTGTTTGGTAGCTGCTAGGGTATTCATTTGTTGCATAGATAGATGAGTTGGTTTGGGACAGTCGTATAACCTTGTTGGCTTTCGTCAGGGGTATATACGGATGGGTTCAAATTAACAAGATAATGATGGGCAGAACTTGACATGTGTTTTATGATTTGTTGGCTTTCGTCAAGGTCATAAGAACATGGGGCAAAAATATATATCGGGAATTTCTAAAGAAACTGAAATTTGCAAAGAGATGCATACCATTTGGAGTTTGATGAATGTTGGTAGGATTCCTTCAACATTATCATACGATGATATTTGGATCCCGAACCTACTGTGAGTATATGCTACTCATCAGGATATTTGTCACTTAACGATCAATGCTATAAACCAAGTAGGTGTCAAGAAAGGTGTCAGCAGGGTTACGCCCCCAGAGAAAAGAGGTTCTTTAATTAAGGAACTTCGCGAAAGCGTTGGAAAACCTCCCTCGAAGTATCGACACTGGCCTGGCTGAACGGTTAAACAAGAATTGTACAGTAAGAATAGTCCTGGCTAATTCTTCTTTTATGGTTTGAGGAAGGATTCGAGAAACAGTGGGAGCCATCCAGTTTAGATAAATTAAAAACCAATCTAAACTTGCAAAAGCATCATGCTAAAGTGTTTTCTTCTCTCTCTCTCATTGCAGCAACCTTGTGACCATGACTAGGTTACATCTAGATAACAAGTTGACTGAATCTAACTTATATGACTGGCAGAGGTCTGTCCAGATAACCATTGCCTATGACAAGCAGGACCACCATATTACTACTCAAGATCCCGCCGTCCCAGGTCCAGTTTCCACCGTCGCGGATATGGATATCCGTCAGACAAAGGAAAAGGATAAAGTGAAAGCCAAGTGCCTCGTGTTGGCTTCAGTTGATCGTATAAACCAGAAGCAGCACGAGAAGATGGACTCAGTTTCCATCTTTCTCCATAACAAAGATATATATGGAGAGCAATCTCATATCGCAAAATATGAGGCCTCGAACGAATTAATTCAAGCGAGGTCGGCTGGCGGGTCATCTGTAAGGGACGACGTCCTTACGATGGCGAGCTATATTGATGAGCTCAAGGACCTGGAGACCACGTTGGGAAACAGGTCATATGCTGACTTATTTCCACAGTCCCTACCCTCTACTTATTCCCTGAAAGAAACCAGCGAGACACAAGCTCTGCTTAATGGGGGACCTTCTTCTTCTACATCCAGGGCGAAAGCAAAGGATGAAAAGAAGAAGACCTCTACAAAGCCGATATACGGTGTCAGCAAAGTAGGAGGAAAGGGAAGAGAAAAAGTTTCGGGACTTGGTATAGGTAAGGAAGGATATTCCTATTGTTATGGGAATGGACATTGGCAGAAGGATTGCAGGGCTTTGGAAGCCAGTAGCCAGGATACGAAGCATGTTGTGGCTTCAGCCTCAAGTGTGTTTGTAATTGAGAACTGTTTGTCAATTAACTACACTTCCTGGGTACTAGATACCGGAGCAGGATCTCATATCTGTAATTCGATACATGCTTTGAGAAACCGTAAAGTTATAAGGATAGGTGATTTGTCTCTCAGAGTTGCAAACGGAATGAGCGTGGACGCTGAATCCATAGGAGAATATCGCCTAGGTTTGATAAGTGGGTAGATATTGATTCTACGTAACTGTCTGTATGTACCTAGTTTGACTTGTAATATCATATCAGTGTCCTCACATTCAAGAGAGGGATATGAATTTACATTCGTAAGCGATGTAGTTCACATCCACCTAAATCAAGTTCTGATTGGGTCCGGTACATTAGATGACGGTATATACGTATTGAATCAAGCTCAGGTTTTCAATGTCCAGAACACACTTAAAAGAAAGTCTCCAGAAATGAATCAGGCTTTCTTATGGAATTGTAGACTAGGTCACATCAATAAAACACGATTAACAAAGTTACATAGAGAAGGATATTTGAATCCGTTTGAATATCAATCTTATGCCACTTGTGAATCTTGTCTCATGGGAAAGATGACAAAGACTCCGTTTACTGGACACGGAGTAAGAGCGAGCGAGCTCTTTGGACTCGTACACAGTGACGTGTGCGGTCCAATGTCTACACATGCGCGAGGTGGTTATTCCTACTTCATTACTTTTACGGATGATTTCTCTAGGTATGGACATGTCTTCTTGATGAAGCATAAATCCGAGACCTTTGAGAAATTCCAAGAATACAAGAATGAAGTGGAAAACCAAACAGGCAAAAGTATTAAGACACTTAGATCTGATCGAGGTGGTGAATACTTAAGTGTCGAGTTCCTGGGTTACTTAAAAGAGAAAGGAATTCTCTCTCAGCTTACTCCTCCATACACACCACAACACAACGGTGTATCGGAAAGGAGGAATCGAACCCTATTAGATATGGTTCATTCCATGATGAGTAAGGCTGAGTTACCGCGATCATTCTGGGGTTATACGCTAGAATCAGCGGCATATCTTTAGAACAAGGTTCCAACCAAGACTGTGCCTACCAAGCCATATCAGATGTGGAGTGGGAAGAAACCCTATCTTCAGTACCTGAAGACATGGGGATGTCCAGCTTTTGTAAAAAAGCAGCATCCGGACAAGCTCGAGACACGCTCAGTAGAGTGTAAGTTTGTGGGATATCCAAAGAACTCCATGGGATATTGCTTCTACTACGCAGAGGAACAAAAGGTTTTGTTTCTCGTCATGCCCGCTTCTTAGAAACTGAATTTTTAGAAAATCAGAAGAATGGGAGCGCAGTAGAACTGGAAGAAATTCCAGAACCACAAACTGTTACTGAAAGTTTTGTAGAACAAGAAGTTTCAGAAGAAAGGGACATACCATCGCCTATCCGCAGAAGTAGTAGGCAGTCTCATCTGTCCGAGAGATACTACAGTTTTCTCATAGACGGGGATCGAGAAGATTGCGTCATTGATAATGACGACCCTACTAGCTTCCAGCAAGCCATTCAGAGCGGCGACTCGGTAAAATGGCTGGATGCAATGCGGACCAAATTGGAGTCCATGTAAACTAACAAAGTATGGACTTTGGACACTGCTCCAGATGGGGTAAAACCCGTAGGATGCAAGTGGATCTTCAGAAAGAAGATTGGTATAGATGGACAGGTTCAAACCTATAAGGCTAGACTTATTGCAAAGGGTTTCCGTCAAAGACCTGGTTTGGACTATGACGAAACCTTTTCTCCAGTGGCTATGCTAAAATCCATTCGGGTCCTTCTTGCTATTGCTGCCTTCCACGATTATGAGATCTGGAAGATGGACGTAAAGACGGCCTTTCTAAATGGAAATTTAGAAGAGAGCGTCTATATGGATCAGCCAGAGGGATTCATTCAGAGTAGGAGCAGCGGTAAAGTATGCAAGCTGCTTAAGTCCATTTATTGACTAAAGTAGGCATCGCGGAGTTGGAACATCTGTTTTGATGATACTGTCAAAGAATTCGACTTTATCAAAAATCCAGATGAACCATACATATACAGTAAGATTGTAGGGAGAGTTTTTGTATTCCTCGTCTTGTACGTGGATGACATTATCCTAATAGGAAATGATATTCCTATGCTACAGTCAGTCAAAAGATTCTTGTCACAGAAATTCTCCATGAAGGACCTGGGTGATGCCACCTACATTCTGGGGATCCAAATCTATCGTGATAGATCAAAGAGGATGTTGGGACTTTCACAGTCCAGGTACATAGACCCCATATTGAAAAGATTCAGTATGGAAGATTCTAAGCGTGGTAACCTACCGTCTTTTCACGGAATCACCCTCTCCAAAGAGATGTCTCCCAAGACTGATTTGGAAAGGTAACACATGTCGATTATACCCTACGCTTCCGCGGTAGGCTCTATAATGTATGCGATGTTATGTACCAGACCAGATGTAGCATACGCATTAAGCATTGTAAGCCGGTATCAGGCAAACCCAGGGGAGAATCACTGGATAGCAGTAAAGAACATTCTCAAGTACCTGAGAAGGACTAAGGAGATGTTCTTGGTTTACGGTGGAAAAGACCTCAGGATGGAGGCCTATGCTGATTCCGGCTTCCAGAGTGACAAGGATGACTCCAAGTCCATGTCAGGTTATGTCTTTACCCTCAATGGAGGGGCGGTCTGTTGGAAGAGTTCCAAGCAGGACACCGTTGCTGACTCAACGATGGAAGCGGAGTACATAGCTGCTTGCGATGCCGCAAAAGAAGCTGTCTGGATGAAGAAGTTCCTCACAAAAATTCAGGTGGTTCCTACCAGTGTTGGTCCAATACCTCTGTATTGCGACAACAACGACGCTATAGCTTTAGCGAAGGAACCCAGGTCCCATCAGAAGTCCAGACACATCTTAAGGCAGTATCACCTGATCAGGGAGATCGTAGATCGTCGGGAGATCGATGTAAAGATAGTAAATACAGAGGATAACATTGCTGATCCATTCACTAAGGCCCTACCTCAGATTCAGTTCGAGAGGCTACTCGAGATCATCGGTCTTTGATATGCCAGTACATGGCCCTAGTGCAAGTGGGAGATTGTTAGGGTTTATGCCCTAGAAGGCCATTACTGTATCATACTAGTTTGTATATTACTTAATGAAAGCTTGGGATAATCACATGTATATAACAGTCTTGCTAAACATGGTAGTATGCTACTTGGTTTTTCTATCTTAATATGTGAGTATACGTATTGATAGAGCTCTTAGGATCTTGCTTGACTACCAGCGTTGTGATGGCAGTCACACTAGTGGGGGCTGGGTAGTCTACAAGCACATCCTTATTCAGGTCCCTAGTCGTTGGATTATCGAGACAGGGCATCGATACTCCGGAGTAGACTAGTGTGTACGCTTCTCATCCCAGTTGGGGAGATGGTCTGTCCCACAGCCGTCAGTACGTCGTACTGGAGATAGTATGCAGGTGCTCGTTAGGTTACGGGTACACCGGAAAGGACTCACAGGGAACTGTTGGTTGGTTTTATACCAGTCGTCAGTGAACAGTTCCCAGGTGACATGAGTACAGCATACTCCGCAGACTTGACACTGCTACTTCGCCTCGAGTGTGTCCCACTGTTCTTAGATTGCTACCCTACCTGTAGGGTTCCTAGGCACTCCCAAGAGGTCTCACAAGGAATCAACCATGCCAATTTCAAAAATAACGATGCCGAGAAACCCTAACAAGATCGTTGGCTAGAATTCTAGGCGACAAAGCAAACTAGTTAACACTTAACTACAAGAATACGGAAATACAACCTTTGTAGATCCGGTCCTCCACCTCCACGGCTCCGTGATGAAGTCCACTCCGCTGTCCTCATGCAATCCCGGGCTCTAGCGTCGGCTTCATCGGACAAGAAGCGGGCTAGGTCATCGACGACGTGCCGAAGATGATCTACGTCGAGGCATCGCTAGATCAAGCTCCAACTTCACCAAGTCTAGAAAACTTGTGAAGGAAACACACTCTACTACTTGGCAAGAGGTAGAGGATGAAGAAATAGGAAATGGGTAGACTTTAGAATTGGATTTCTCACTTGTTTTCATCAATCACCATTGATGAAGAAAGGTTTTCTTCAAGTGAAGAAGAAGAAGATGATGATAAGTCTTATTAGAATAATTGAAAAAGAAAATCATTCTTATCATATTCTTAACCTTAGTTAAGTGTAGAGAATAGACCATGGTTAGTAATGATGGTTAAGGTTAAGCAAGAGATAAGAATGGTGGACTAGGTCAAAGCTTCATGAAGCTTCACAAAACAACAAATAAAGCCACCATTCTTTTCTCTTTATGCCATTTATTTTCCAAAATGTATAAACAAATAAATAAATGAATAAATAAGTATGGAAAAATAAAACCCTAATTATATGTTTAACCATGGTTTAATTCTTTACACTTAACCAAGTTATCATGTATCATCAAACATGATACAATCATTTGCATAAAAAGTATATCACATATACAACTTATGCATCCAAGTGAGAAAATCCATTTAAAGTGAACCAATACTAGTTAATGCAAAGTAATATATCAAATATATAATTATGCATTAAATCATTAAATCAACACTTGATTTAACGATCCGGTCATATCACATACAACCGACTAATATCCAATGTATCGGTTTATCGAATCAATCCTTGATTCGATAACTAGGTTATATCGCATACAACCATTCGACAGATTCATCGCGAGAATGTAATACGGTATCACATACATGCATTATTCTCGGTCCCGCACATATCTCATATGCGCTCCTATTTCGTTTCGCTTGAGCCAGGAAACCTCTGTGTAGGACTCTAAAGACTCGTCAATACGCCGGCAGCAGGTGATGATCATATCAAACACCCACAAGCCGCAAGCGGTCTGCTAAACGTAACGGCCACCCGGGTATTGAGCGATCAGAAGATCGACGAGCAAGCCCGCTCACACTCCAGTGAATCCAACCAGTAACACTACCGTAAAGTCCGGTCTGATCGTCTGATATGTCGCATATCTTGCCTTGGGGTGGTAAACGTCATACCCCAATAGCTCGATAAGTCGTGTCGATATGTGGCTCATAACGGGTCGAGAAACTACTGGTAACACTAACCAGCAATTCTCTGATCAGCCATGGCCAGGGACTTCCTGTTATAGCCAATCGAACACAGTGCAACATCAACTCCCTATACCGGGAGAGACGAATCCCCTCCTATCGCTCATTGCCTCCATGTGACTCGGGACTGTACCCAAAAACCACCGTTTTGCACGCCCTCTTGGACGTAGTAAGATGGAAATCAAAGCACAGTGGGAACCACACAAGACTCTATGACGATCTCGGGTCAACAGACTACTCTGTACCAGTGTCACCTGAGAACTGCCATCTGACGTAAGGTATAATACCATCTGGGAGTTCTCGGCGAGTCCGTCCAGTGTACCAAGTCTCTACTGAGCACCCGTATATCATCTCTGATGTCAAACACCGATGGATATGGGATCATCCATCGCCCATCTGTATGGGTCGAGAAGGTACACGCTAGTCTACTCTGGTATATCGATGCCCCGTCTTGATACACCCACGACTAGGGACTTTGAAGGATGTACTTATGGACTACCATGTCCCCACTAGTATGATCCGCATCATAGTCTAGGTAGTCAAGTACACATCCTAAGGGCTTTACCAACATGTATCGGAGAGACAATCAGTGTACACGTTAAGGTAAAGAGTAACCAGATAGCATACTATCATGTCGAGCAAGAAAGTCCTCCCTATATATGTCCCAGCATCCACTACAATATACATCCAATGTACAGTAATAGCCTCTAGGGCATACATATAACTAACAATCTCCCACTTGCACTAGGGCCATCTGTAGCAGTGGTTGTAGTATCTCATACTCAACCATCCCATAAAAGTCTCTCTCAGGGAATAGGCCTTCGTGAGTGGATCCGCCGTGTTATCCTCTGAGTCTGCTCTCCTAACCTCGATCACCCTGGAGATCAACTATCTCCATGATCAGGTGATACTGCCTTAGAATATGTCTGGATCACTGATGGGACGGGGGTTCCTGATATAAGCCACAACTCCATTGTCACATAATGGTAGGAACTAAGTTCATCTCATGAACTATTATACATCCAAACAGCCTCTTTGGTAACATCTTAAGTAGCGATGTATCCTGCCTTTATCGTCTAGTATGTCACGGTATCTAGCTTGGAACTCTTCCAACATACCGTCCCTTTACTGAGGGTAAAGACAATGCCTGCGACTGACATTCAGTCGTCTTTATCACCCTGGAACACTTCCAGTGATTCTCCCAGGATCGATTGATACCATCTCACTACAACTAGTGAGTATACTAACACCCAAATAACATCTATCTCAAAGATGAAAACTCAGGATGGAGGAGGTATCACATTGATCCTATCTGGAGAATCCTTGTGATAAGTGGAGATTGACCGAGCATAGCACAGGAAACTCCTTCCCTATCATGAGTATGTCATCCACGTACTCTACTAGGATCACCACCATACTCCCTACTACCTTTTTGTATATGCAAGGTTCATCTACCATTTTGATGATGTCAACTTCCTTGAATAATCAATCAAAACAGATGTTCCAACTCCGCGATGCCTGCTTTATCCTATAAAGCATCTTGCACACGTTTCCGCTGCTCCCACTGTCTACGAGGCCCTCTGGCTGTGTACTTATAGACGCACTCTTCTAAATCAGTATTTAGAAAAGCAGTCATGACTCCCAACCGCCAGATATCGTAGTCATGGTATGTAGCCGTGGCAAGTAGTATCTGGATGGACTTAAGCATAGGTACTGGAAAAGGTTTCATCATTATCCACGCCTGGTCGATGACGAAAACCTTTAACAAGTCTAGCTTTGAAAGTCTCAGCTTTTCCATCTACACCAAGTAATCTTCTCAAGATATACTTGCTCCTGATGAGGATTTAACCCTTCAGATATGGCAGCCAAAGTCCATACTTTGCTGGCGTACATGGATTCCATCTCAGATTGCTAAGCATCCAGCCATTCTTACAGAGTCTTACTCCTGATGGCCAGCTCGAAATTAGTTGGGTCATCATCTCATGATGCAATTCTCGCTCCCACTGTCATAGAGCAACCGAAGTATCTCTCAGGTGGGTGAGGAACCCTACTAGATCGGCGGAGAGGCTGAGGTTCGTTGGAATCTACTGAATCCTTGATTCTATCAAATTATCAGCTGCAATCTGTATAGCTGGAACATTTCCAGTTCTACATAACAGTATTTGCCTCGAGCTTGTCCGGATTATGCTTTTAGATATAGGCCGGACAACCCCAAATCTTAACTAACTTAAGATATGGGCTCTTCCCATTCCATATCACATATGAAGCGGTAGATTTGATTGGAACCCTATTCAATAGGTATGCAACTTCTCAAGTGCATAACCCCTTAAGGAAAAAGGTAACTCAGTATTACTCATCATAGAGCACACCATATCAAATCGGGTGTATCTGCTCCGCCCCGACATACTATCGTGCAATGGTGTATACGGAGGAGTAATGCTGAGAGAGAATCTCATTCTCCTTTAGAATAGTCCAGGAATTCCATGCACAAGTATTCTCCTCCTCGATCACATCAAAGGACATAATACTTATACCCATATTTTGGTTCTCTACTTCTTTCTTATATTCTGTGAATATCTGAAAAGGTTCGGACTTGTGTTTCAACAGGAACATATGTCTGAATCTCGAGAGATTATCAGAGAATGTAATGAAGTACAAAGAACCGGTCTTGGCATGTGCAGACTGGGGACCTACATACATCAAACATGTATCATCCCAAGAGTTCACTAACTCTTTCTCTGCTTCCATTAAACAGAGCTATGGTCATCTTATCTCTGTGACATGACTAGCGAGTTCCACAAGATGTAAATTCAAACTGATTTAAATATGCATCTATATGTAACTCAAGCTAGTCGGGTCACATTGATCTGACCTAGTCTACAATACCTCAAGAAGAATTCGTTCATTTCTGAACTCTTCCTCTTGTGTGTGTTCTATATACTAAGAACTGTAGTTTGATTTAGAACATCAATGCTTTTAGATAACGTGTCTGAATTGATCAACTTTTGATATAGGAAATGTTCAAAACATTATCCAACAATACAAAATTTTATCACTTCTTTATTGATAAAGAGACTGATATGATTTTGTATATCAGGTTCGGTATCTAATAACATTCGTTCAGAACCAATGTATTACAATACAGGGTGACAGTGACCAACAGACTTGGCTGCAACACTTGCCCCGTTTTCTGCCTCATGAAACTTATCACCCGTTCTCAGTTTTTCTACCCTTTTGTAGCCCTATGTAACAGATTACATATCTGGGATCCTGATCCGGTATCATATACCAAGGATGCGGAGGATACTGAGAAACAGTTCTGTATAATGAACACACCCGAAGATGATGCATCAGCATGCACTCTCTTCGTTTGGGCGGCACGGGAATCTTGGTATTCCCCAATTTCCTGCTCTGTCTTATAACAATTATAAGTTGGAGCGGGACCAACGTTCCCCAGCTCAGTATAACAAGCGAGTTCGGTCAATTATCCGTATTATTATCTTGATTAAGGTGTGACATGGTCGCTACCAGGAGAGAGAGAGAAGAAAACACTCAGCGTGCACTCTGTCAAGAATAGATTGGTTTTTATTTTATCTAATCAGGATGGCTCCCACTGCTTTTAATCAAATCTTCCTTCAAACCCTAAAAGGAAAGACTAGCCGGGATTAATTACACACTACAAGTTCGTCAATCTTTCAGCCAGGCTAGTGTCGGTACTTTGAGGAAGGTCCCCCGTGCTTTCGCACGAACCTAATTAATGTAAACCTCGTTTTCCCAGAGGCGTAACCTCGTTAACACCTTTCTAGACACCTACTTGATCGGCTAATTATAATGTGTAAAACTCTCCTAGGAGTAACTCTTACTCGCAGCGGGTATCGGGATCCAACTATCTCATAGAAGGTATGCAATCTCATTGCAAATTTCAACACTTGAAATTCCCGATAAGATTTTGCCCCGAACGATCTATGACCTTGACAAGGTCAACAAACCATAGACCGCAAGTAAAATTCAACCCGTCATTTCTTGATTGAATCAAACCCACCCGCACGACCCTTGACAAGGTCAACAAGGCCGCACGACTACCCTAACCCAATCTGCATCATATGAATAAGCAGATAAATACTGGTTAGCTACCGCACACTGCGCCTTGACAAGGTCAACAAACGCAGCACGAATACTAAACAGGATTTATCTGAAATGACGGAGGGCTACGACAGGTTTTTTCTGAAATCCTTTTGCGTAATGAACTTGATATCGTTGTAGGATTGAATGAATTTAAAAATGGAGTGCTTCTGAGGCTTTTCTAGTTTTGCTAAAGGAGTCACTCCCGGTGAAGGGATCGTCGGTCCTTTCCTCATCGAATGAGGTGCGGGATATATCATATATATCACCGTGCAAAGCAAAAACACTTAAAAGCAATCAAAAGACAAACCGAGTGTGTAGCATCTGCCAGTTATTGCTAAAGGAGTCACTCCCGGTGAAGGGATCTCGGTCCTTTCCTTATCGAATAAGGTGCAGGATATATCATATATACCGCTGTACAAAGCAAGAACTGTAGCTACCTGTTTTATTTTGAAATTCGATTCTACAACATCTTAGGTTTCTTTTATTTCATTAATCATATTAATGAAGTCCCATCATTTTAAGTACCTAAACATCACAGATAAATACGACGTACACTTATGCCATCCGCATTCGTCTCGATGTCCCCTCATGCACCGTTAGGTTAGGTAACTAACGGCAGAGCGGGGCAGGGCTAGCGCGGGTGTAAAACATAAGTAACGGCTATATAATATATCATATATACTATATACAGTATCTATCATAGAACATCACATGATCACATCACAGATATCGCAGCAGAAGAAACATATGAAATATTGGATATATTAGGACGTCCGTATTTTCAATACGGGCCAGTATAAAACACGGATTCCACGGTCGCGATGAATAGCCAAACCCACACCCCTAGACCCCTATGAGAGCGGCAAGCAACCCTACCAATTCTGGAGTTAGCAGACCCGGACTCGACTGCTCGAGTTGGTCTCCCACTGGACTCCAGAACCCGGTTACTTGTGCCCTCCTCCTTGGGTCTATCCTAGTGCGGAAAAGTAAATAATATACAAATGGTGACATCTTCCGCAACCTGGAAGTGCCCCAATAAAAGAATATTACATACAAGTTTTTACATGAATAAAAATGAAAAACACTCATCTCACATAAAAAAAACCCCCGGCTATTCGAACACGACGATCCAATATAACATATCCAGCAACACATAACATCACATGTCATCAACGTAAGTAAATATGCGCATCCCAATTGTCGTTGACATATAGCAACGAAACCGGCGATATCACATATTACACTTACGGTCACAGAAAAGAAAGTGTAAAACTACAACAGTTGGAATCCGCAACCACCTCAGACATCGCATGTCTGACCAAATGAATTTCTTAGACATCGCATGCCTAACAATTATAAACCCCGCATTTTAGTCTCAAAATCGAAAACACTTTTCAATATCAAGTCGGGCAATTCAACAAGATTCCCGAAATCCTGATCGAATGCTCGTCACAAACTTTAGTAGACGGCCGCACTCCCGACGCCGTCGACGAAGTGCACCAAGGCGGAACACCGCTACCGGGAGCACCCGAACGGATGCTTTCGGCGACGGGTTCTCCTACAGTCACGTGGTCTGGGCTATAGGGTGTAGCTGTCTATTAAGTTTACCCGGCGAGTATTCGCGTACGCTACGTGATTGCGACGGACTTTTGATCACATCAAAATTCCGTGGCAACCGATCAAGTGAGACTAAACTGCTATGTTTATAACATTCATTCAGTTATCACATAACTTTTGTGAATTCCAATTGTTGTATCACATTCCGGATAAATAGAAAATGTTAAACTTTCCGATCGAACAATCGAACACCCAAGTTTTCCCGATACAGATCAACACATGAAACAAGTCTAAAAACATTCAGTTCGTGCCTCAGTACCAACGGTCCAGCCGTAGAAGGGTCAAGCCAACGCCTCACATGTGGCACGCCGTACTGCCCCAAACCCGAAGGTTCAAAGGGCAGTTCAAGACGGTCACATAATCGAGTTAAGGTTTGTTGTCTTCTAGAGGGTCCATCAAGTTACTTGCACTACTTAGAACGTCTTTAAACTACGGAAAAATCCAACACTTGGAAATTTCCCGACAGGGGAAAAATTGGGTATTTATATCCGGTCGAACTTTTTAACATATTCTAAAAATTTATCCGGAAAGCCACACAGACAAAATTTGATAATCCGGTCGAACATTCGAATCCCCAAAACAACTCCAGAAAATTCAACTCTTGAATAAATTTTAAAAATACCCAGAGAACTCAGCACCTAAAACAATGAATTACTGTGCAAACAGTTAGGGCTGACGTCACACTTCTGCCGCGGAACCGCCGCATCAGCTAGGCTTATGCCGCGGTTCCGCCGCCGATTACACTGTTCATCCAATAAATTTTGCGCCGTAATTCTTAGAATACCCTGCTGAGTTTTCTGCATATTTTTAATTTGGAAAAATCCACGATTTTAGAAAAAGTACAGAGAGCATGTTTGTGATAGGGTTTCGGGTTCGTTCGGACTTCAAACTCCGTCTAGACTTCGCCTAAGGCTCTAGCTAGGCTCTGATACCACTGTAGGGTTCCTAGCACTCCCAAGCGGTCTCACAAGGCATCAACCATGCCAATTTCAAAAATAACGGTGCCGAGAAACCCTAACAAGATCGTTGGCTAGAATTCTAGGCGACAAAGCAAACTAGTTAACACTTAACTACAAGAATACGGAAATACAACCTTTGTAGATCCGGTCCTCCACCTCCACGGCTCCGTGATGAAGTCCTCTCCGCTGTCCTCATGCAATCCCGGGCTCTAGCGTCGGCTTCATCGGAGAAGAAGCGGGCTAGGTCATCGACGACGTGCCGAAGATGATCTACGTCGAGGCATCGCTAGATCAAGCTCCAACTTCACCAAGTCCAGAAAACTTGAGAAGGAAACACACTCTACTACTTGGCAAGAGGTAGAGGATGAAGAAATAGGAAGTGGGTAGACTTTAGAATTGGATTTCTCACTTGTTTTCATCAATCACCATTGATGAAGAAAGGTTTTCTTCAAGTGAAGAAGAAGAAGAAGATGAAGAAGATGATAAGTCTTATTAGAATAGTTGAAAAATAAAATCATTCTTATCATATTCTTAACCTTAGTTAAGTGTAGAGAATAGACCATGGTTAGTAATGATGGTTAGGGTTAAGCAAGAGATAAGAATGGTGGACGAGGTCAAAGCTTCATGAAGCTTCACAAAATAACAAATAAAGCCACCATTCTTTTCTCTTTATGCCATTTATTTTCTAAAATGTATAAACAAATAAAGAAATGAATAAATAAGTAATGGAAAAATAAAACCCTAATTATATGTTTAACCATGGTTTAATTCTTTACACTTAACCAAGTTAACATGTATCATCAAACATAATACAATCATTTGCATAAAAAGTATATCACATATACAAGTTGTGCATCCAAGTGAGAAAATCCATTTAAAGTGAACCAATACTAGTTAATGCAAAGTAATATATCAAATATATAATTATGCATTAAATCATTAAATCAACACTTGATTTAACGATCCGGTCATATCACATACAGCCGACTAATATCCAATGTATCGGTTTATCGAATCAATCCTTGATTCGATAACTAGGTTATATCGCATACAACCATTCGACACATTCATCGCGAGTATGTAATACGGTATCACATACACGCATTATTCTTGGTCCCGAACATATCTCATATGCGCTCCTATTTCGTTTCGCTTGAGCCAGGAAACCTCTGTGTAGGACTCTAAAGACCCGTCAATACGCCGGCAGCAGGTGATGATCATATCAAACACCCACAAGCCGCAAGCGGTCTGCTAAACATAATGGCCACCCGGGTGTTGAGCGATCAGAAGATCGACGAGCAAGCCCGCTCATACTCCAGTGAATCCAACCAGTAACACTACCGTACAGTCCGGTCTGATCGTCTGATATGTCGCATATCTTGCCTAGGGGTGGTAAACGTCATACCCCAATAGCTCGATAAGTCGTGTCGATATGTGGCTCATAACGGGTCGAGAAACTACTGGTAACACTTACCAGCAATTATCTGATCAGCCCTGGCCAGGGACTTCCTGTTATAGCCAATCGAACAAAGTGCAACATCAACTCCCTATACCGGGAGAGACGAATCCCCTCCTATCGCTCATTGCCTCCATGTGACTCGGGACTGTACCCAAAAACCACCATTTTGCATGCCCTCTTGGACGTGGTAAGATGGAAATCAAAGCACAGTGGGAACCACACAAGACTCTATGACGATCTCGGGTCAACAGACTACTCTGTACCAGTGTCACCTGAGAACTGCCATCTGACGTAAGGTATAATACAATCTGGGAGTTCTCGGCGAGTCCGTTCAGTGTACCCAGTCTCTACTGAGCACCCGTATATCATCTCTGATGTCAAACACCGATAGATATGGGATCATCCATCGCCCATCTGTATGGGTCGAGAAGGTACACGCTTGTCTACTCTGGTATATCGATGCCCCGTCTCGATACACCCACGACTAGGGACTTTGAAGTATGTGCTTATGGACTACCATGTCCCCACTAGTATGATCCGCATCATAGTCTAGGTAGTCAAGTACACATCCTAAGGGCTTTACCAACATGTATCGGAGAGACAATCAGTGTACACGTTAAGGTAAAGAGTAACCAGATAGCATACTATCATGTTGAGCAAGAAATTCCTCCCTATATATGTCCCAGCATCCACTACAATATACATCCAATGTACAGTAATGGCCTCTAGGGCATACATATAACTAACACTACCACGGCTCAAAGGAGTCGTGCAAACAGGTAGCAGTTGGGTGCAGTCCCGAGCACTTGGAGGCAGTGGTGGTTAGACAGGATTCGTCTCTTGTTCAGACCATAATATTGCATTTATCATTCCCCTATTCTTATCCTTTTTATAAATAAACAGGTACTCTTGACGCACGTTTGTTGCATATTACAGGATACAGGTTTCTGGAGCAAATACAGTGAAAAAGACACAAAACAACAGAAAAGGGACTTTTGACCAACAAATAGATGGATCCTAGTCAAGCTTAGTCGAAGAACAGTGCAAGGTCCAAAAAAGTTAAGTGAAATGGTTAAAAAGCCCAGTACAAGTCTTCGCTAAAAATCTGGAGAAGAACCAGAAGCCCAAAAAAGAAAACAAGTGAAGAAACAGAAGCCCAATGAGCTAGTGAACCAAGCCCAGAAACCACAAGGCCCAACTCCCTTACTTGGCCGCGGAACCGCGGCCAAACCCTACCTGGCGCCGCGGTTCCGCGGCCATACAGAGCCCGTGTCGGTGCAATTTTAGTGCGTCGGTGCGTCGGTGTTTATGTTAGGATTTTCAGGGGTCAAATCTGTAAATTCACGTGCGCGGGAGTCTGTAACCCTAGGTTTCCTATTTTCCTATAAATTGTAATTTTAGATCTAAAAATTGTATGCCTCTTTTCAATAAATAAAATTCAGAAATTCTGGAATTGACATTCAGATCTGTTCTTTATCGCTTGGAGGGAGCCATCACCATTAGTAAGTATTTTATTTCTGTTCTTTTAATTTAATGTTATTTCATCCCCTAATGAGCGAGTAGTCTCCTCGCTTGTTAGGGTTAGCCTTAGGGAAAGGGTTGAGAGATGAAATCTCTCACCCCTTTCAATGCCATATTAAACTATCCAATTAAGAACTCCATGCATGCGCGCACAACCGCTCCCTGCGGCACCCTACCCCTCGAGATAACGGTGAACCGCAGTATAAAGGCCCGGTTGCGCGCGTTTTCCATGGGGGTTAGGCTAATTAACGATAAAGGAAGGATACGAATCTAGAGGAAGAAGACATCTTCCCAAAAGAGTCGTATCCACTTTATCGATAATTATCTTAACACCTAATGGATCTAAAATACGGTATTGAAAGCGGTGAGGAAACATCAATCTCCAAAACTTCCTCTAAGCCTAACCCTAGCAAGAATTTAAATTAGATTAACTAAGTTGTAGATCTAGATTTTTATAAAACCAAAACGACAAATATAATCAACTCGTTAAAACACAACAAAGGAATTTACCCGTCTCTGTGGATCGACCCGCACTCACCGGCTAGCTGCGAAGCGACGCCGTTTCTGATTGCGGTAATTACATGTTTTTGAAACCAATCAAATGGCGCCGTTGCCGGGGACGGCGTAATCTTTCTTTTTGTGAATTTTCGGGTTGATATAAATTTTAAAAATTATAAAAATCTGAAAATATAAAATATATAAAAAAATAATCGAATTTTGATCTGTTTGAAGGGTTTATTTTTGAGTCTTGCAGGAATAGCGAAGATCTGAAATTTTACAGAGCGCAAATCAGAAAGTTACATATAAGAACAGAGAGGAACCATCATTACAGAGCAACACAATTTTTTCCAGCGGTTGAACCCACTCCCTGACCGCCCTTCCGCCGCAGAATAGGCCCTAAAGCCGCGGTTCCGCGCTCCGAAGGACACGTCAGCGCACCAACTTTTGTGGGTTTGTCTCTCTTTCTTCCCTCTGCAACCTAAAGTATATCTCTCTGTAAAAAGTTTTCTGCAGGAATTCTTTGCGTAAAGAGTCTTTCTCCCCCTTCTAAATAACAGATTTCTGCAGGTTTCTTTGCGCCGCGCTAAAAATTGAAATTGCAAGTGAAATTTTATTTGTTTTGCATAATTTAACCGGACTCTAAGGGGCTAATTGACCAATCTCAGATTGGGTGGGGATTTCATCACCCTTCCCAGGACCCCAGAAAACACCTAAGCATTTTGCATCGACCACCTTAATTAAAAAAAAAGATTAGACTCAGACCTAAGGACAAACGAGCTCAATAGGAAAAGGACTAGGGTAGGCATCGGCCGTTTATCCTAACCGACATTGCGGTGTCTAGGCTAGTGGTTATTAATTAGGCCCACTGTAGTGGTGGTTCCTTCCCACTTACCTGGCCGTATTTGTCCGTGAAGAGGCGGTTTGAGGTCTATTTCTAGCCCTAGTTAGGAGCTGTCTAGTAGACCTAGGCAACCCTAGATCTAGGTCTGATTGTGCATATGTGGTTGACACATTGGTGTCACGAGTCCCGTTTCTAAAACATTTTTGCAAAACTCGCACATAAATAAAGAAAAAGAAAAAGAAAAATCTTTTAAAAACTTGCAACTTGCCGCTAAAGAAAACTTGAAAAACTCACTTCCACAACTTCTTCTCACTGACGTTATCTTACCCCCACATTCTGTTTTTCTATTTTTTCTGACTGCACTACCCTTTAGTGCATGTCATTTTGGACTAGGGATACTAACGCCCGATTAGTCCGTGATTCGTTGGTACCGACCGACGAACCTTTCGACGAACCCTTCGTCGACGTTCCCTCCATCTCCTTACCTCCATCCTCAAATTGTTTCGAAGGTATGTCGGGACACGACCCCAACTATACCTTACCGACGGGAATGATTCCACCTCCGCCAGGTGCGAATAACCCGAATCATCCGCCTGTTGTAGCGCCCGCACGAGTCGCGCTCCAGGATCTCTTCTACCCCGTCCGCACTTCCTTACCAACATGTCTTTCATCCCCACCGGCGAATGGGGATAATTTTGAAATAAAACCACACCTTATCAATATGCTGCCTAAGTTCCATGGTTTGGAATCCGAAGATGCATATATTTTTATTAATAAATTCCAAAACGTTTGCGGCATGATGAAGACAACGCAATTAAGTGATGACGCAATAAGGCTAAGGGTCATTCCTTTTACCTTATGTGACCTAGCCGAGAAGTGGCTATACAGCACCGCATCATACTCTATTAGAAATTGGGACGAGTTTGTAAGAGCTTTTCTAAAAAAATTCTATCCTCACCACAAAACTGCTAGAATCCGAAACGAAATTATACAATTTTCACAGCTTCCTTCCGAACCATTTTGGAAGTGCTTCGAGAGATTTAAAGACCTACTTGTTCAATGCCCTCATCATGGGATAGAAAAGTGGCAACTTTGCCAAACATTATACGAGGGATTGAACGCAGCAACGAAGCAGTTGCTAGAAACAATATGTCAAGGTTATTTTCTCTCCAAGTCTAGCGACGAAGCTTGGCAGTTTCTTGAGGACCTAAGTGAGCAAACAATTCAATGGGAGAGTACCAAGTCCACATCATCTTCTTCAGTTGGTCAATCTAGGGCAGGCATACATCAAATAGATATGTCGATAGCTATGAAGGCCGAGATGGCCTCACTTATGAAAAAGCTAGAAGCCATTGAGACAAAAATCTCATCGACTTCTCCTGCCCCTACTCTACCCACAAGAACTGTTTGTGCTTGTTGTTCTAACCCATCACATTTAACCAAAGAGTGCCCTTATAATACACCTATTCAAGGGCAGGATCAAGTCAATGCTGCATTCCAGCAAAGACAAAGAAATGATCCGTACTCTTCGACATACAATCAGGGGTGGAGGAGTCACCCAAATCAACAGTTCCAAGGGAATAACAATTTTCAAAGAGCTCCTCCACAACAACAACAAGCACCCTTACAAACTCAAATACAGCAACCTTTCCAACAACAACCTTATACAAATCAAACGAACAACTTGGTTCAACCTAATGATGATAAGGTTAGCTCGCTCGAGAAAAGTCTTGAAGCATTTCTCAAGCAATCTACAGAATCCGCAGCAAGATTTGAAAGTTATGTGCAATCTTTAATGAATAACAATGCCTCACACGATCAAAGTATCAAATCTATTGAGGCACAAATTGCACAATTAACTGCTGCGTTGAGCGAGAGAGAAAAGGGAAAGCTTCCATCTCAACCAATGCCCAATCCCGGTCACGCACAAAACGCATATCACAATCACAATGTAAATGCGGTGACCACGTTGAGATCCGGAAGAGAGTTGCAAAATAATGTGGGAACTAATGATGACATCCCCGCCGGTGGTTCTTCTTCCCCTTCTTCATTTTCTTCACTTCCTTCTTCACCTTTTTCTTTAGAGCCTATTCTCCACCCTTCACACGGCTCTACTTCTTCTGACTCGAACGGACTCATTTCTCACAACACGAACACATCTACACCGGGATCCGTTCCTAATCCACAGTCTGCCCCACAAACATTTGACTCACCTAATTTTCAAAATGCACCATTTCCAAACAGGTTGAGTCCTAGTAAACCAAATACACAAGTGGAGAAGATTGTGGAAATATTTAAACAGGTTAGCATAAATATACCTCTCTTGGATGCTATCCAACAAGTCCCTTCATACGCGAAAATCTTAAAGGGATTATGCACTTCAAAGAGAAAAGCATCTCAAGTACCCAAGAAAGTGCTAGTGGCTAGTGCAGTGAGCAACGCTATTAACCACCATCAAACCTTACCCCAAAAACGAAAGGACCCCGGCTGTCCTACGATTTCAATTACAATTGGGGATAAGAAAATTAATCAAGCACTTTTAGATCTTGGGTCTAGTGTTAACCTGATTCCTTACTCCGTGTACGAACAATTAGGGGTTGGAGAGTTGAAACCCACTCGTTGCACTCTCCAAATGGCTGATCGATCAATCACCTATCCAAGGGGTCAACTAGAGGATGTGTTGATCAAAGTCGGGGAATTCATATTCCCCGTTGATTTTATCGTTATGGATACACAACCTGTTGCCAACCCAATAAACCAAATTCCGGTGATTCTTGGTCGACCATTTTTGGCCACTTCCAATGCAGTAATAAATTGTCGCAATGGCTCCATGACTCTATCCTTCGGAAAGAGGTCTTGTGAGTTCAATATTTATAAGATGGGAAGTCTGCCCCACGTTCCTAAAACAAGTACACGAGAAGTTTGCTCTATTCACGAAATCACGCAGGAGGACTGCGAGCTTGAGAGATTTCTATTTGATGAAGACAGTTTTGACGCCACTAGTGCGTCCCTCCTTGAGCCTACTACCGTTGACACAACCGAAGTTGATTATGAATGTTTCACTTTTTCGGATGACGACGACTCACAGCCCGAATATGAGTCGTTTGAATTGCTGGATGAGTTAGTCGAGCCATCCGAATCGGTTGTCTGCAGTGATTTCGAACCAGTGTTGGAGTCCTTTGAGTTCGAGGTAGGTTCCGAAATGATTCTTTCACCTCCAAAACTCGAACTCACGCCCTTGCCGTCTCACCGTAGATTTGCTTACATAGGTGAGAATGAGACTTTTCCCATTATCATATCAGCCTCTCTAGCCTTCGAGCAAGAGAACGCTATTTTAAAAGTCTTACAAGATAGGCGGCAAGTTTCCAGTTGGACTATGGCGGACATCGAGAAGATAAGTTCCCTCATAAGTGAATATCATACACATGTGATGGATGATGCCATGTCAATAAAGGACCCACAGGAACATCTTGGGGGTATTGTGGTGAGTCAACTTCCTCCCTTAGAAGTTGAAATACCCCCCTTTCTTTTAATAAGGTACGAGAATGCCAACACTCCACTGATTGCTGATCATTCGCATTCTCGTTTCGATGCATCACCATCACCTGTATATTTCCCTCCACACCTCCCATACCACTACTTCTATCTTCCCAAATTCTTTGCAGACCACCACAACTTATTTTTCCACCAACCAATATCCTTTACTAATAAATTTTTCAAATGGTTGGTGTTGACTTTTGGCCGATGCAAAGTTTGGCAGTAATGTCTAACATAGTTTAAATGAAGTTTGGGGGAGGGTCTTTTTGTATATATTTTTGTTTTTCTTAACAATAAAAAAAAAACTATAAATAAATAAGCAGGGGAGTATCGGTATTTTGACCCTCTTGATTTAGCATGACAGTGAGGACACTGTCAAGTTCAAGTTTGGGGGTATGCTCGGTACGTCTTCTTCCTTCGTATTCATTTGTACATATCTTTGCATTTGCATACTTATTTGAAAACCCATAAAAATTGAAAAATTTCAAAAATTATAAAAATTATTGTATTCAATTTTGGCCATATTTGACTAGAGTTTGACAGGTAGGTTAACTAGCTAGGAACAACTAGATCTTAGACTTAGCAAATTAAAAACCCTAAAAATAACCTTTCTTAAAGTTTAACGGTAGAAAGTATATGCCTTTTAATTTATTTAGAAATAGGCAAATTTTGGGTTCACTTCTTGGGCTAAGTCGAAACAAGGGAAGAGTATTGATGTTCTTATTAGAGTATAAGTTTGAAAAATAGCTCCTAGTTCAAGTCTAGAATCTGAAAACGTATACCCTACAATTTGCACAATCACGCACCTTGAAACTTGGAATAGTAGAAGAGACCTTGAAAGGCTCTTGTCTAGAGTCCTTAGTATGAAAAAGTGTGAATAAAAGAAAAAAATGGACACTGGTTTTTGTGATTACTTAAGGCTGCAAAAATAGAAAAAATACTTAGCGAGGGTGCTTCATCACCTAGTGCCTTAGACCAACTGGTTTGGGAGTCACTGCTAAAGTCTTAGGTGTTGCAAAGACTAGGAAGTATGCTTTAAAGTGCAAACGCATTTTGTAATCGGTCGTTGGTACCTCAAGAAGTATTAACGGTCGCATGAAGGATGTGTAAGCAAATTTCATTTAAATTCACCACTAATTAGTACTTTGGACAACGGACAAGGGGTTGATTGCTTAATTTGAATTTCCAAGTGTAGGGGTGACATATACACACACGTAGGTATGTGATTGGAATTTAGATGAGAGAAAGGAATGAAGAATAGAACTTGTATCTTTAATAGAGTTGATAGAAATTCCTAAGTGGAAATGTAACCCTAGAAGGAAAACTTAAGAGATGCCAAAAGCTAAGTAGGTCTACATAACATATATAATCTTAAGTTAAATAATAAGGAAGCGTGAAGAATATGGGTGGATAATTTGCAAGTAGAAGATAATAGAATTCCTTATTAGAAGACCTAATTAGAGAACAAAAGTCAAAAGGCCGAGTTGATAGGATTTTGTGGGTAGTATCCGCTGAAAACCCTCAGGAGACAACACTCCTCCTACTAGGGACACCTAGAGGTTTAACGGTTTGTTGCACGTGCTCAGTGCAATCGCGTTTCCCTGCGAAAGTGCGGTTAGGATTTTTTAGAGAATAAACAAATAAGTTTGTTCGAGGACGAGCAAAAGGTAAGTTTGGGGGTATTTGTTCAGACCATAATATTGCATTTATCATTCCCCTATTCTTATCCTTTTTATAAATAAACAGGTACTCTTGACGCACGTTTGTTGCATATTACAGGATACAGGTTTCTGGAGCAAATACAGTGAAAAAGACACAAAACAACAGAAAATGGAATTTTGACCAACAAGTAGATGGATCCTAGTCAAGCTTAGTCGAAGAACAGTGCAAGGTCCAAAAAAGTTAAGTGAAACGGTTAAAAAGCCCAGTACAAGTCTTCGCTAAAAATCTGGAGAAGAACCAGAAGCCCAAAAAAGAAAACAAGTGAAGAAACAGAAGCCCAATGAGCTAGTGAACCAAGCCCAGAAACCACAAGGCCCAACTCCCTTACTTGGCCGCGGAACCGCGGCCAAACCCTACCTGGCGCCGCGGTTCCGCGGCCATACAGAGCCCGTGTCGGTGCAATTTTAGTGCGTCGGTGCGTCGGTGTTTATGTTAGGATTTTCAGGGGTCAAATCTGTAAATTCACGTGCGCGAGAGTCTGTAACCCTAGGTTTCCTATTTTCCTATAAATTGTAATTTTAGATCTAAAAATTGTATGCCTCTTTTCAATAAATAAAATTCAGAAATTCTGGAAGTGACATTCAGATCTGTTCTTTATCGCTTGGAGGGAGCCATCACCATTAGTAAGTATTTTATTTCTGTTCTTTTAATTTAATGTTATTTCATCCCCTAATGAGCGAGTAGTCTCCTCGCTTGTTAGGGTTAGCCTTAGGGAAAGGGTTGAGAGATGAAATCTCTCACCCCTTTCAATGCCATATTAAACTATCCAATTAAGAACTCCATGCATGCGCGCACAACCGCTCCCTGCGGCACCCTACCCCTCGAGGTAACGGTGAACCGCAGTATAAAGGCCCGGTTGCGCGCGTTTTCCATGGGGGTTAGGGTAATTAACGATAAAGGAAGGATACGAATCTAGAGGAAGAAGACATCTTCCCAAAAGAGTCGTATCCACTTTATCGATAATTATCTTAACACCTAACGGATCTAAAATACGGTATTGAAAGCGGTGAGGAAACATCAATCTCCAAAACTTCCTCTAAGCCTAACCCTAGCAAGAATTTAAATTAGATTAACTAAGTTGTAGATCTAGATTTTTATAAAACCAAAACGACAAATATAATCAACTCGTTAAAACACAACAAAGGAATTTACCCGTCTCTGTGGATCGACCCGCACTCACCGGCTAGCTGCGAAGCGACGCCGTTTCTGATTGCGGTAATTACATGTTTTTGACACCAATCATCTCTCCCGGTATTGGGGGTTGATATCGCGCTGTGTCAGAGAGCCATTACGCAAAGTCCCTGGCCAGGGCAAGCGAGATTTGCTGGTAGGTTCCCGTAGTTTCTCAAGGTGTAATGGGCTACGCTCCGACATGACTTATACCGCTATTAGGGGACTGACGCTTGCCGCCCCCCTAGGCCCGATATGCGATAGTCTTAGACGAACAGACCGGACTGTACGGAGATTGTCACATCAGACTCAGTAGGAGTTCGGATGGGTTTCCTCATCGGCCTTCTTATCGACATCTACCAGGGGACCGTTAAGTACAGCTAGTGCCGCTTGCGGTCTGTGGTTAAACCCACTGCCAGCGTAGTAGTCGAGTCTCTAGAGTCCCACGCAGAGAGTTTCCCTACTCCAGGCGTAACGATATAGAGGTCATATGGTTTTACGACAAGTGTTCGGACGCATACGTGTGTTTACGCACATACGACTTTCGGACAGTTTTTACTAGTCGGCTTTGGTTTAAGTCAGTTACTAGTATCCGGTTATTGGACTTATACAGTCTAAAGATTTTCCGTGTTTTCACGGATAGGAGGGGCGTTCTCGTAATTGCGCGAGAAGCTTCTAGAAGATGGTGACTAAGGAGGTTTAGGTAGCATATACATTGAATGAGATTAGTGAGTCATATGGATGATTCATCCATGTCATTAATGCTTTATAATTGCTTAATGACTCATGGAGATGAATCACCATAAGATATTTATCAAGCATGGTTGTAAATCATTTTCTTTTCTTTCCTTGATAAAATAAAATGCTTGATATATATTATGATAACTCATTTCCTCTTCTCATTATTATGTTCATCTTCTCTCTCCTCAAGCTCTCTCTTCAAACCCTAATCCTCCCCTCTCATGTGTTGAGTACGAGGATTAGTTAGACTACTTAATCCATAACCATACTCTATTTCATCTAGGTACTTTGATTAGCACTTAAAGATACCTAGTTGCCTCAAGTTTAGAGGCAAAGCTTGGAGTTTAGCTCTCGTGGTGGATTGTCTACTACTTGGAGAAGGCCGAGGAGGAGGTGGAGTTCGTAAAGACGAAGTACACGGTTCTTTAGGTATAATCACTTCACATAGTAGTTTAGAACTTCTATGTTTGATGTTAGTTATCGTTTAGCTTCGATTCATGCGGTTAGTCGATGTTTAAGCAAAGAACAAGATCGTTTTTCATATTTCCGCCTCCCTGCAAGTCGTGGGGTGTTGTACATCGACTTACAGTGTCGAGTTAGGGTTTCATTCTTCTAGAGGGTCCACATAATTACCTGCATGTTCTTCCAAATACTTAAACTTGGAAAAATGGGTTTCTGACATTCGTTCAAACTTTTTAACTTCGCCTATACAACATGTGAATACCCTTCACCCGCATGCTAAGCAATGCCTCAATGCTCCAGGAAAGACGATACATCAACGGTCATCTCTGGAATGGTCTGCTCTAGATCTGAGTAAGACACTCCACACTGGAAATCTTCAACTCAACTGGGCCTGCATCGGCACATCATTCTGACGAATCACTTTCGTTAATCAACTCGGGGTAGACTAGCTATCATCTGTCGCATCTCTGCCAGGAAGCTCTAGCGATCTCAACTCGTAAGCTCTGGAAGCGACATCCTGTCAATCTCAGCAACAGCTGGGTCATCATTCTGCACGGTAGGCGACATCACAATCTCGGAGGTATGCTGTACATCAACAGTCCTCTAGCAACTGGCAGCTCTATCAATGGCTCGATCATCCGGTCCAACGCCAAACACTCGCTTTATCCGAGAGGTCACAACATAAATGCTAACTCGAGACGTTCCCATGTCACCAGAAAACACGATGGTCAGTCCTCGTACCAGACGAGCTCGCCCTGACCGCATCACTAGCAGCAAACCATGGTGACAAGAACCTCAATCGAGTATCGAAGAAAACAGATCAACGGAATGAAAGGAAACGACAGATCCAGAATGGATACATGATCATAAGAAGGAACAACATCAATGAAAGTATGATCATGGAAACAATAGAGTCGAGAATCTCAAATGGATGTATAATCATTGATACGAAGAGAATCACTAATCTCAAAATATGTACATCCTAAGGTTTCTTAAGTGGAGTATCGTATCGTAAATATGCCGTGTAACATACGTACGGTACGTCACTCTACTCAAGCTACCTACTCCATCAATCAGGGTCAGCCTATGAAACGAAAGTTCGGGTCTAATACCCCCCTTTCAAGTCTAAGTTCCGTAAGGTCAAGCTTAGGTTCCGAAATACATACCCGCCCATGACTCCGCATAGTCATACATAGACTCGAACCAAGGTTAAACCTAGCACTCTGATACCAACTTTGTCACAACCCGAAAGATTAGCTCATGACCAGCACTTGAATAACACGACGTCTAAAGGCATAACGGAATTCAAGTAAGCTGAAACCCAGAAATCTTAACCCTTTTAAGAAAATAAAGAGGTGAAGTTTGAAATAAAGGTATAATGAAATCAAGTTTTCATAAATGCATGGAAAAAGGGACAAAAATAACGCAAGTGAAATTTACTAGTTTGAAAACATGTTTTGTCTTTTTTAAAATTTGGGCAGCACCTCCTATGTATTTTTTTGATCCAAAAACCACAATATAAGATAACATGAAGGCATCCCCAAGCGGGAGCTAGCTCTTCACCAAACGGCGGATCACAACTACCCAAGACAGTATAAATAAGTATACGACGCCCACCGACGAAGATCACCACAAAAGATAAAGAATAAAGCAAGATATCATCCCCAAATGCGAACATACAACCTATCGCTCAAATCTCGGAACTACAAGTCTTGCTAAGGCCCATTTCTTATACAATTTACTAATTTTGATTGATGGAGTTGACTAGATACAATATGAAATATAAATACAAGAGTGGGTACGATACAAATGTCCCACCTACCAAAGAAAAACACCCGAATGCAACTGTGTGCCAGCGAAGCCGCTACTGATCCATGTAGTCAATCTGTAAGAACTGTGGCACAATGGGGGTGAGTTTCCAACTCGTGAGTAGAAAAATATCTACAAGTAGAAGTCGAATAAACAACGACTCCTAGGTCAACTACATCATACAGGTAATACTATGTTATCTAGGGTGACCGGGTCGTATATGTGCCAACAATATAATAAACACCTATGTGTATGCGGATATCATCCAACCATATACTCAATGTATGTATGCATGTGGATCCCGTCCAACCATATGATCAAAGTCTGTATGCACGTAAATATTATAAATGAGTGTGCATGAAAGTATGAGGATATAAGTCAACGGTGTCCCTCGTGACACATCAAAATCATGGAACCTGGGTGTCCAACATTGACACCCGAAAACATCATGAAACCCGTGTCCAGCATCGACACGTAAATCCTCATATCTCGGGATCCGTCAGTCCGGATCGGCCCACGGGCTTCGTCAGTCCGGATCGGCCCATATCATCTCTCGACTCCGGTCGGTATCCTCTGGATATCCGCCGAGCCCAATACAATCACCGGTAGGTAGTAGTCCCTCTGCCAGGCTCACCGTCTACAGCACAGCAATCCGTTCTCGCCCCGGGGTACCATACCGGGTCCACCATGTACCCGCAATCGGCCTCATCCAGCTCCTCGATCCGGTTTCACATGTCACACGTCTCAGAACCGAGAAAATGCATGGTGGACGCACTGAAATATCATATCAAGAGAAACCGGGCTTTTAAAACAGTACATACTTTCTTTTGAAAAAGCCACGGTTCTCAAATCCAGAAATCTCATTAAAATAGCATATCTCAATGCGTAAAATCATAAAGCTTGATGTATGCGACATATGATAGAAATGTAAGCATATCCGTATATCATGCAACATGAAACAGTAATATGACATATTAAGGGAAAACCGCTCTTTTAAAATGATTCCAGTTTTTAAATATAACATGCGGTTCCCAATTTCCCAATAAAACCAGTTATCTATGTAGGTACAATATGTATATGTGCAAGTATAGAGGTACCCATGTGTATATGCCCCAATATGGGTATGCAATGTGTATATGCGCAAGTATGGATGTACCAATGTATGTGTGCACCAATATGGATATACAAATGTGGTATATACGCAAGCATGTTATGCGAAGAGTCATATCATGATGCAGCAATCCTACTGTGTAGTGACATGGCAATTATCGATGATGAAGTGTGTGAGCCTACAATCTGTGTACTGTAACATACGCATCATCTATAATGGTCCTGGCATACTATCACAGGTATAAGCAATGCAATGCGAATAACATGAATGCAGCATAAGGTAAATCATATGCAAATGATGATGGGTATGCGTGTCTAACATGACCGAGTCGGTGAATCTATCAATCGGCATCCAGCCTCACAAGATCCCGTACGGTATACTGTATCGTACGACATCCTCTAGTCCAGGGTATGGATCAAACCTCAAGTCAAACTCATCACATACGGAAAATCATCGTACGGCGGCATTAAGCTATCAGGGATCCTATCATCTTATAAGACGAGGAGGGTACGGACCTAACGTCTCGTACGGCTATCACTCACGATTCATAACTTATATAAATATCTCTATATACCTATGTCCCATGTCACATCCGCAATAATCTCATATCAGGGAACCGGCAGGGTATAAATCATCCCAATCGACTCGCATCCGTATACCAATATATCATCAAATCATCATATCACGTCATATATTCTTTTCATCGCATTGATATCCCTCATCAAGTCAATTTTACAAATACATTCTACATTTACTAAAAGCATAAGTATCAAATCTAACATACACACCCGAACCAAACAAACAGTTTTTTAAAAGATGCGAATCGTAGTTTTAAAAGTAGGGGCTATGGTGTTTTTAAGGAAAGGATATCATTTGAAAATCCGTAACATCCCTCAAGGTATATGTTTAAAAGATGCATACGATTCTTTAGTTTGGAAATAGGTATGGTTCGGATGACACATCTACGTCGGCTATCTAGTCCTATAGTACCCTAAACGGAAATATCGTCAAACGTTATCCTCAAATTCCGTCATCACATAATAGTCGTATCATATCACATCTAACTATCCTCAAGTTCTAATATGGTTCTCTAACTACCTTTTGACTCTATCTATAGTCTTCTATAAAAGGTTTCGTTAACCATAATCTATATATAAATCGGTTTCCATCAAAGTGTGCGGGGGTGCTATACGTCATCCACCCGACTTCCCCCGTAGATATAGATCTACTCACCTTGGTCTTCGCTCGCCGAAGTCGATGACGCCATGCTCCGTCGCCTCGGAATCCACGCGAAGGTATCTACAATAACAACACAATCGAAATCGTTATTAAAATCTACTCTAGAAAACCGATACGGCACATCGCATGTTCATAGGTTAGAACCTATGGCCAACGCGTGCAAAACCTATCAAATAACCCTTGTTGTTGATGTACAAACATCGAACAACCAAATACGAATCCAAATATCAAGAATTTGCATTTCAAAATACGGAAAACATTGCCAAAGTCACACTAAAATGCTCCGAGATTTTGACTCAGGTCAAATAAAGCTAAGCAAACAAGTCTAGGGTCATGTACATAGTGTATATGAGCTACTGGACCAACACCGACACCCCAGCCAACCAAGTGGCCGGCCACATAGGCCTTAAATCTGGCCTCCTCGGTCCCCCTTGCTCTGTTGGGCTTCGTTTGGTCATGGTGGTCTCCTATGGTCTAAAATGGGTCTCTGGTATTGTTTGCTAAACTCAGAAAGTCCCCGGGTTGCTCTATATTTCCCTGCACACCCTATATCCTCACAAAACCGACATGAACTCAAATCCCAAATCCGTATTTTGTTTCCCATACTCATTCTCAGGTCTTAAACAGCCCCTCAACAGCCACTCAAACATCACCAATCCACAACTTCACTCAAACCCTCACTAGGATTTTCCAATTTCCACAAATCACCACCAAACCATCACTAAACTAAACTATAATAGAAAGAAGCTTAAAACTAGCTAAATGGAAGAAACTATAGCTCATTCAAGCCACTGTAGACAGCCCTAGCTCCCCAATCTCATCAAAATTCCACTTTGCTTGGTTCAATGTGTAGAGGAAGAGATGGGGATTAATTTTTGTGAAGGGAGTATAAGATTTTGGGGATTATTTGGAGATGGATCTAGGGTTTGAAGTGGAGGGAAGTGGGGTTGGAGGAAGATGAAGAAGGAGGAGGAAAATGATGGGGGAAAGTGATTAGGCAGCAGCCCCCCCCCCCCTCTCTCACTTATTCTCACACTCTCTCTCTCCAATCATTCACCGTTTTAACCTTTTTTCATTCCTTTTTTTTTTCTCTTTCAAAATTCAAAAACAAATCACATAATACCTATAAAACAACACAAATGCAACAACATGTAACCAAATGTAACATGATATGGTGCACTAGCCATGAAAACTGTAGAAACACGGATTTGGCCTAATCGCGATTAGCAGTGCACTAATCGGGTTTTTATCGAAATTGCATATAATAAATTTTAAAAATTCCAAATCCTTTAAATATATTATTAAATGAATAAATCATTTTAATTTCCATTTATTTCATAATTATTGGTATATATTTATACCCATTTTCAAAAATCCCAATTTCGCAAATCGGGTAGTTTTCGGGAAATATATTATTTTAATATTAAATTCCTAAAATAATATTTTATATTTTCTGAAATGTTACTGTGACACATAAAAATCATGGACCCTGTGTGTCTAGCATCGACACTCGAAACATCATGAAACCCATGCCCAGCATCGGTACGTAAATCCTCATATATCTCAGGCTCCGTATCATCTGCTGGATCGGGCTGCGGGCTCCCACAGTACGGGTCTGCCTATATCCATCTCGTGACTTCGGTCGATATCTTCCGGATAACCGCCAGGTCCAAATACTATCACCGGTAGGTAGTAGTCCCTCTGCCAGGGTCACCGTCTACTGCACAGCAAATTCGTTCTGGCCCCGGGGTACCATACCGGGTCCACCATGTACCCGGAATCGGCCCCATCCAGCTCCTCGAATCGGGTATCACATGCCACTCTCAGAACCGAGAAAACACATGGTTGACGCACAGAAATATCATATCAAGAGAAACCGGGTTTTTAAAATAATACATACTTTCTTTTAAAATGACCACGGTTCTCAAATCCAGAAATCTCATGAAAACAACATATCTCAATGTGTATAATCGTAAAGCATGATGTATGCGACATATAATAGAAATGTAAGCATATCCGTATATCATGCAACATAGAACAGTAATATGCACATATCAAGGGAAACTGATCTTTCAAATGAATCTAGTTTTAAAATATATCTTGCGGTTCCCAACTTTTCCAAAGTCAAATGCAGCATCGTAAAAAGGTGCATATGTAACTATAGAAAGTATATTGTGCAAGGAGTCATATCATGATGCAGAAATCCTACTGTGTACTGACAAGGCAATTATCGATGATGATGTTTGTGAGCCGGCAAGCGGGTGTACGTGGAACATACGCATCATCGGTAATGGTGCTGGTGTCCTGACAGCATAGGTTTAATATAACATAAATCACAAGTACATAAGTATGCAATGCGCTAATAACAATATGAATATATGGAAATGGAAAAGTAAATGCAACAATAAGGAATCTACATTAGTTATACGAGTCCTACAATTTGTCATTTGAAATCACACGAATCGTGGTGTTTGGAAAAATAGAGGCTACGGTGTTTTTAAGAAAATGTATGTTCTTTGAAATATCCGTAGAATCCTTTGGCCTGTCTTTAAAATACTCACGATTCGTTAGTTTTGAAATAGGTATGACTCGAGTCTAGTCTAACATCTATAAGTAACTACAGGACTAAACTAACAGGCTAATCGAAAGGGTATGGAAACCATCTAAATCTGAATCGATACATATAAATATAATAGTTGGTGATCCCGCCTCAATAGTATCGCATACGATACAATATATAGCATTGCATCCTCGAGTCAAGAGTGCGGATCTATCATCAATATAAAGCTCGTACGGTAAATCCATCATACGGCATCATAAATCTGGGTACGGGTCGAATCTCACATTTATCTCATCACTTATCTGGTATCCTTATCATCATATCCTGTATTAGGGGTACTGATCTAAGTCTAGTACAAACTGATACCATCTGCATATATATGCATCTATGGAAACACACGCCTAAAGGCCAGCTATAATCTCATGTCATATCTCATAATACGAACCATAACATATCACCGATCTCACGGCACCATGCCCAATCTCAGCGACTCATCTCCAAATACCATATACTATCCTCATCATCCATGTATAGGTATACATATATATCTACACACATAGTCCCATACCTATGTGTGTAAATATATATATATATATATATATACATATTCCCATATACGCACAAGTAAAACAATGTAAGCATGTGTGTGCGTGTGGGTGAAACCTTATTCTAGGGTTCGCGACTAATACGCTAACAACGACACTATCATCCAAAACTTACAATTTAGCTCGTGATCATCTAAGATCCTACTTGCTAATCATCTAAGTTCGCGAAACACAAGTATACATATATAACATATCATAAGCTATACTACGAACTGCGGGGGTGCTATACGCCATCAACCCGACTTCCCCCATAGATATATATCTACTCACCTTGATCTTTCTTCGCTTGCCGATGCCGATGTCGCCAAGCGCTCGTTTGTCGTCTCGAAGCCTTCACGAGGGTACCTACATATCATAACATATCGTGCCGCATGAAAATCCAATCCAAAACCAAAACGACACACGAATCTCACATAGGTCAAAACCTATGGTCTACTCCCGCAAATCAACTAAACAACACTCGATATAGACGTACAAACGTCAAGTGACCGAGATAAAACACAAATACTAAAATCAAGAATTCAAAATACGCAAAATATAACCCCGAATCAAAATAGAAACTCGTAAAAATAGTCCCAGATTTTGTTTAAGGTGAAAATAAGGTAAGAAAACAACACTGGGGTGCTATATTGGGTGTACATGAGCTATGGAAGCAACCTGGGCACCTATTTCTACCATGTGGCCGGCCAGAAGCCTCCCAAATCCGGTGAGCTCGGTTTTGGTGTGGAGTTGGGGTCTCGTCTGGTCAGGGTGGTCTCATATTGGTCCCATTAAGTCTCTGGTATTGTTTGCTTAACTCAAAAATGCTCCAGATCGCTCCAGATTTCCCTGCAGCCTCACTTTACACACAAAAACGACATGAACAGTTTCAGTTTTGGGTTTGGTCTGGGTTTATAACACTTAGGGGGTTTAAGGTCGCCACCAAAGCCTATTAGCACTAACACAACTCAAGACTTCCTCAACCCTCATCTAGAAATTTCCAAAGTTCACTAAACTTCACTAAATCGATTTTAAACTAAACTAGAGGCTAAAGGAATGCAAGTACTACACAAATTGTGAAAGGGTTACCTCATTTGGCCTATCTTGAATCCCCGTAGAGTTCAAAATCTGATTTTTCTTGGTCCAAAATGCTTGTAATGGTCTTGTGCATGTTTTTAATGAAAGATGGATGGACTTTTGATGAGTTTTTAATGGTGAAGTGAGGTGTTTTGTGATGGGGTGGAAGAGGGCAGCAGCCATGAGAGATGAGGGAGTGAGAAAATGATGAAGGAGAATGAAGGGAACAAATGTGCATGGCTCTCTTGACCCCTCACACACTCTCTCTCTCTTGCCCATGCTTTATTGTTTAGTGTTTTCTTTTTCTTTGCTTTTCATTTTCCTTTCTTTTCTTCTCTCAATTTAAAACAACAACCATGCAATAAAATGAAGAGAAAGCCATGATAAAAATGTATCAAGTGCTAAAATGTGACATGGTGCATGTTATGTGCACAAAACCGGATTAATACAAGATTAGCGATATTTAATCGCGATTAGCATTGAAATAGTGTATAATAAATTATAAAAATCTATAATTTGCCTAAATCACTTATGACCGGGTATCTAATTCCAAGGAATCTTGCATTAACGTGCTTGATATATTTTAATCATTCCCGGTAATATATATATATATATATATATATATATATAAAACTGGCGGCGAGGCCGAAGAGCCGGTGGATGACAGCGAGGCCGGCGACAAACGATCAGCGACGTATATATATAACTGGCGGCGAGGCCGAAGAGCCGGTGGATGACAGCGAGGCCGGCGACAAACGATCAGCGGCGGACCGGTGACGAACCACGGCCGGCCGATGACCAACTACGTCCGTGTAACGTCTTCAAAATAATAAAATATGATTTTTGGGAAATTTTATAATTTAATATTATTTTAATGAATATTTTAATATTCTGGTATAATTAAATACAGATAAATGGGGAAAAATTATGGAAAATTCTAAAATAAGGTATTTTAAGGAATTGCTTCGTTTTCTGTGCATGCCCCCATTTCCTCTAGTTTTGACCCTGAGTATGTCTAGTTTTGACTGATTCCATCTAGGGTGAAATCTGGGTTGATTTTCCTATGTTGGTGTATAATTTGGGACTTGTTTTAGCATGGATTTTGGTATTTGGTGATTCATTCCTGTCGGGTGGCGTTTGGACGTCAACGACAAGTGGATTTTGATTGTGTTTACATGCGAGTCGATAGGTTTTTACCTATGCGGGTAGCGTGTGCTATTTTGGTTTCCGATGTGATTTTCTTGTGCTTTAGCATTGTGATATACTTGTAGGTACCCCGCGTGATGTTGAGGCAAAGGAGGTGAAGATAGCGACATCGGCTTTGGCACACGAGGAGCAATGTGAGTAGATTTATATCTGTGGGGAGAAGTCGGGTGGATGGCGTATAGCACCCCCGCAGTCCGTGGTGATGTATACGAATACGTATACACACGAATATTTTTTATGTGTTGTTTAGGGTTATTGATGGTAATAATGATATTTTGATGATAAGAATATATTGGTTTAGTTTAGTGCGAACCCTAGAGTAGTGGTTGCACTCACACATACATTTACACACATACTTGCATTCATTCTTTCATTTATTAGAGTGCATATGATGGTGCGTATATCTACACATGGGTATGGGACTATGTGTTTATATACTGGATTTGAGGATAGTATTTGGGATTTGAGATGAGTCGATGAGATTGGGCTTGAGGCCAGGAGATCGGTGATGTGATTTGGTTCGTATTGAGATACGACACGATGTTTTAGCGGGTCTTTTGACGTAGTGATTCTTACACCTGCATGCATACATAGAGGGTATCAATATTGTACTAGACGTAGATCAGTACCCCGATCATGACATTTGATAAAGAGGATACCAGATAAATAGTATGATGAATGTGATATTGACCCGTACCCATATTTGGGATGCCGTACGACGGATTTACGTACAAGCTATATTTTGATGATTGATCCGCACTCTTGACTTGGGATGTCTGATTATAGATAAGGTATCGGATATGATATTATTGAGGCGGGATCACCGACTAATATATATACATGTATGTATATGTATCGACTCAGATGTTAGGCGGTTTCCTCACCCATAGCTCTACTTGTTAGTTCAGCCGTATAGTTTAGGATGGTTGTTAGATTAGATTAGACTCCTACCTATTTCAAAAACTAACGAATCGTGGGTATTTTAAAAGACAGCCCAAGGGATCCTACGGATATTTCAAAAGACGTATCTTTTCATAAAAACACCGTAGCCCTTATTTTCAAAACCCCATGATTCGTGTTATTTCAAAAGGCACCAATTGTAGAGGTTATTTTAGATTAATGCAGATTAGTTATAGTTGCGTCTAGTATTCAGCTTCCGCTCATTATTGTGGTTCGCATCGCATCGCATGCTTATATTATGTTTCATACTCCATTATTGATGTTATGCTGTTAGGACACCAGCACCATTACCGATGATGCGTATGTACCACGTACACTTACTTGCCGGCTCACACACATCTTCATCGGTAATTGCCATGTCACGTACACCTTAGAAAATATTATTGCATCGACATAGGTTGTTAGCTAATAATTTAGACATGATATTAGTGTACTTGCATTATATGCTAGATTAGACGTTGTAATTATTAGTTGTTACATCATGCATGTTATTATTCTTGGATTTTTATGCCTGTATGCACTGTTTACATGCTATTGAGGATTGGATTCGGATTTCCATGAGATTTTCTGGATTTGGGGGAAAACCGCAAAACTTATATAAACTTCTTTTCTCTCTTTAAAATAAAAAGTGCGGTTTTCCCATGATGTATGAGTCGTCCACCATGAGTTTGCTGATGGATTTGGAAACCCGATTCGAGGAGACGGATGAACCGTTTCGGGTACATGGTGGACCCGGTAAGGTACCCCGGGGCAAGAAGCGCGTGGTGATGACGATGTGAGCCTGGCAGGGGAGCACTACCTACCGGTGATTTTACCCGACGCGTCGGATATCCGGAGGATACCGTCGTGGTCTTGAGATGGATGGTAGGGGCCGGTCTGGACTGACGGCGCCCTAGATATTATGATTGAGACATTGGGATTTCGAGATTTCGAGGTACAGAGATTGTGATACAGAGATATCGAGATATTGGGATTACGTTTTGTGCCGATGCTAGGCACTGTTTTATGCTGATTTCATTATGATACCTCAACTAAAAATACAAGGGAAATCTCACTAAATTATGAAAACAGTTTCTTCATTTACATGTATTCTGCTTTCATGCATTCATACCTCATATTCATGACATACTATTACCTGAGGCACTAGCACGAGCACTTGGCACTACATTCACGTATAGAGATTACATTGCCAGTTTAGCATGCTTCAGCTTTATTCATATTGAGGTTTCTTTATATCTGATCGTATTGACCTAGGTTGGGTCATGCATTCGATCTCTGCTTGTAGATATCTTTCTATTCACGAGTTGGCAACTCACCCCCGTTGTGCCCCAGTTCTTGCAGGTTTGCCGTACAGTTCTATAGCGGCATTTCTGGCACACTGCTTCCTTTTGGGTGATTTGCTTGGATAGGTGGGTTCTTTTGTATCAGAACCGCCGTTGTATTTATATTATTCATTGTATCTAGAATATCCATCAACCAAAACTCGTATATTGTTTCAGACCTAGACTAGTGATGTATTATTCGACCATAGAGTCGCGCTTAGTAGTGTTGCGGTTTTCTTGTTGCTTTTGAGCTTTCTTTTGGATTTGATCCTCGCCACTTGGCGTTGTATATTATTGTTGCATGTGGTGGTGACCGTCGATTGACGAAGAGCTAGCTCCCGCTTGGGGATGCCTTTATCATTGCATATATTGTTATCCTTGTTATACCCCATTCGGGGCCAGTTTTACAAAAGAAACTCTGCCGAAATTTTTAGAAAAGACTGTACTGTTTTTAAAAATGCATATTCGGCTTAGTTATTTAAAAACCTTGATTTCAAACATGTTTTTCTTCACTTTTTTAAACCAGTTTCTTTACTTATTCTTAAAAATGTTTTTAGATTTCTGGGCTTTTGGCTTACTTGGATCAGATGGAGTCCTATAGACTTCATATGGTTCAAGGGCCAGTCACGTGCTCTTTCGGGTCGTGACAAAGTTGGTATCAGAGCGCTAGGTTGACCTTGGTTCGAGTCTAAGTTTGACTATGTGGAGCCTAGGGCGTTTATATATATACGGAACTTAGGCTTGACCTTACGGAACTTAGACTTGGTCGAGGGGGTATTAGACCCGAACTTTCGTCGTGTAGGATGACCCTTGGTTGATGGAATAGGTAACTAAAGTAGAGTGACGTACCGTTGGTATGTTCCGCGGCATACTTACGACACGCCACTCCGCTTAAGGAACCTTAGGATGTACATATTTTCGAGATCAGTGATCCTCTTTATATCCAGGATTATACATCCATTTGAGATCCCCGATTCTATTAGTTTCATGATCATACCTTTATTGATGCTGTTCCTTCCCATGATCATGTATCCACTTTGGATCTGTTGTTTCCTTTCTTGCCATTGATGTGCTCTCCTTGATACTCGATTGAGGTTCCTGTCACCATGTTTGAGGGCAGTTTGGGCTGCTGCTAGGGTTACGGCCGGTGTGAGATCGTTTGGTACGAGGGCCGACCATTGTGTTTTCTGGTGACATGGGAACGTCTCGAGTTAGTGTTGGTGATTGTGACCTCTAGTGGAGGCGAGTGCTTGGTCTTGCACCGGATGATCGGGCCATTGTTAGAGCTGCCAGTTGAGAGAGGACTGTTGATGTACAGCATACCTTAGAGATTGTGATGTCGCCTACCGTGCAGACAGATGGACCAGCTGTTGCTGAGATTGACAGGATGTCGCTTCCGAAGCTTACGAGCTGAGATTGCCGTAGCTTTCAGGCAGATATGAGACAGATGATAGCTAGTCTACCCGATTTGAGAGACGAAGGTGATTCGTCCGATTTTGCGCCGGAGCGGGCCCTGATGAGTTGAAGATTTCCAGTGTGGAGAGTCTTACTCAGATCTAGAGCAGACCGACTCAGAGATGACCGCCTATGTATTGCCTTTCCTGGAGGATTGAGGCGCTGTTCGACGTACAGGCGAATAAGCCAGTTGCTGCTGCAAATGACGAGATGTCGCCCAGATGGTTGGAGCTACTGCAGCGTGAGCATATACTTAGAGAGATGATAGCGAGTCGCTAGTCACCTGAGGATGAATGACTAGGACAGGTGGTTCGTTTGTTTACCGATGCGAGGTCATCAGATAGATTGTTTCCAGCTAGAGACGACTTCACGCAGGTTCGTTGAGAGTCGATAGAGACGATCGAATGTCAGGAGCCCATTTTCCAAGTTTAAAGTATACGGAAAGACATGCAGGTGATTCTATGGACTCTCTAGAAGAATGAAATCCTAACTCGACTTAATGACCGTGTGAAAGCCTTTGAACCTTCGGATTTGCGGCGGTTCCTCGGCGCCATTAGTGAGGCTTGGGTTTGCCCTTCTACGGCTGGACCACCGACGCTGTGGCATGTACTCGATACTATTAAACTGTACCCATGATGTGATCTCTTGGGGGATTATGAGGATCTGACGAGTCGATCGGATGGTTCGACATCTTTCGGATATCGTGATGGGACACTGCTTGGGAGACTCCAGATGCGAGCGTAGCCGTCGGAGCGCAGTTCGTGTAGCCACGATGAGTTAAGTCCGAATCAGTCGACATTGAGCAAGGTGGAGTAAAGAGTTCGTACGAGATTTCGACGAGATGACGTCCCACTCCGCTGACATTAGAGATGTGATATGCACCCCGAGGCGTGGTATATGGATGTATCTTCCAGAGAGAAGCGCGATAGGTATGCAGCCGTTCCGGAATAAGCTTTAGCTTCAGCATTGGATGATGACTTCCGGGCATTTCGGCAGGATTGAGATTTGAGAAAGGAACCTCGACAGGACCTTTCTGGAGTACGTTACGAGAAGACCTAGACCAGGAGTGGTCGTATTGCGCACACCCAGCAGGACAGAGTTCGGCATTGTCGACGAGGTAGTTGACCATGTTCGGATAAAGGAACTTACCCAGATGCGTTGCAGATTGATCAGGGACGGACGAGTGATGAGTATTCCTCCGATGGTTGGGACGTGTTCCCGAGGACCTGTTCGGCCTGACATCCTCTACAGAATGATGAAGCTACAGAATATGCGATTTCGAGTCCGTGCGAGAGACTTCAGATTGACCGTGGCCGAGAACAGTGCAGTGCGTAGTAGCTTGGCGTGACGTCATAGTGGACGACGATAGAGACAGTTGGAACAAGAGGTTCGTGTGAGACACTGATGAGCTGTCATTGCTTCCCGTCGAGACTAGAGACCTGATATGCTTACAGAGACGTTGGAATGTGATCAGTTTCCGAGAAAATATTGTGCTGAGGACACAGGTGTTTTTGAGCGAGAAGAGGTTGTGTAGGAAGCCAGCCTCTGTACAGATCGGCATAGGCATGATCGGAAGAGACCTTGAGCAGGATTCCTTCCAGGACATTGCTGCAATGATGTTTGCACCCAGGATCAGATGTGTGACGTGCTTTCAGAGAGCCAGAGGCCGACGCCAGTGATACGCTGCCTTACGAGCGGTCGTGAGGATTGACCGAAAGGTGACCAGGAAAGTGCCAGAACGGAATCGTTCCTGTCAGTACTCCTGACCGGGCCGATGAGCCGATGGATTGCGAGATTGGTAATCTACAGGAAAGATCAGGAACCAGAGGCAGAGGACGCCAGCCGCGAGCAAGAGGCAAGTAGATATCTTGCGCAGCTAGCATCGGATGTTCCGGTACCTTCTCGACCCTGAAGGATGGTATACCGACGACGGTAATTATGATTTGTGATTTTGTGATTTGATTATCACGTATCCGTTGCTTTGGATTTCGGTATTTTGGGCGATCTATTCACATGATTTAGTCTTGATGACTGAGTTTCATGATATTTGATTTTGTGCACCATGGTTGCACCTACTGGGTATTTATACCTTGTACATAGTTATTACTCTTGAGCTGTTGATTGCGATTTCATGCCTATTTTATGCTGGTGATTTGATTTACGCTTCCAGCAGAGTTTCATGTAATTTTAGTGTTTTGATTTTGCACTCGGTATAGCTTATATGTGCTTGTAGTGTATCGATATGTGTTTTGTGCCCGCAGCTGCACACGTTTATGATTTTCTTCATATCTGGATACACTTGGTGTTGCTGCTTACGTATTTGAGTTATTGCTTGGTATTTGTGCATGGGATGCACCAGTTCTATACTTCGTGCATTTGTCGCACCAGTTTTATGTTTCTTGCGTTTATCGCATCAGATTTATATTTCGTGCCTTTGTTGCACCGGATTTATATTTTGTGCATTACGATTGCACCTGACTTCGATTTGATGCCTTTCGGTATGTCGATTTCGATTGTGATATTGATGTGGATTCTTGCACTCCGTGCTTTTGACTGGACTTACGCATATTCGACGTTGCTATTGGATTTTGTGATTCCGTGCATATTGAGTGCGCAGGGTCTAGATTTTCATTCGTGCATGATGGATGCACCGATTTGGATTTTCGCGCATGTTGGGCGCATGTTTTGAGATACGATTTTGGGGCACACCAGATGCACTAAATCGAGATTCTTCGTGCATGTCAGATGCACCTGTTTTGGCTGCCAGGCACACGTTGCCTATGACAGATGCTTCGTGCACACCCGTTGCACCTAGATGTTGTTTTGTGCACATGTTTAGCACATATATGGATTTTGATTTCCGTGCGCACCAGACGCACAGGGTGGTGTTATGTGATTTTTGGGATTTATTCCTTTTGGAGCAGTACATTTTTATGATGTTGGATATTTGCTTTCATACTGAGCAGGACTAGTCAGTGGGCAGTACCTGGATATATTTTGCATGCATCGATAGTTATCGAAGGGATTTCCGAAAAGCGAGCTATAGTCTCAGTATATACCTACGTGTCCGATATGACACGAAACGTTTTAAAAACAAGGAAACCCTTCTAAACTGTTTTCAAAACGGCGGAACGTACCTATTAAACAAAGGATATATATACACATATATAGTTATTTTCTTATGAGAAACGTCCGCCACTGTGCAGTGTTACGCGCATCGCACATCGACTTAAAAAGATTTGGCATACATTTGCATCAGCTATTTACATGTATAGATTGGATGTCTACATGTATAGTCTTGGTCCATATCATATTGATTTTGTATTGGATTTGACATTGTGTCGTTACCATGACTCCGATGATTGCGGATGCTTGATGGAGTGTTGCATTTGAGTTATCTGCTCAGTACTCATGCGCATGCATTGCGCTATGATGTTTTATGTATAGATGATTTCGGAGCCCCGATGACTTGGAATTTGTATTGAAATATTTTAGTATTTGGGGGTTTAAATTTAAATTCGGGGACCGAATTTCTTTAAGGGGGGTAGATTGTAACGTCTTCAAAATAATAAAATATGATTTTTGGGAAATTTTATAATTTAATATTATTTTAATGAATATTTTAATATTCTGGTATAATTAAATACAGATAAATGGGGAAAAATTATGGAAAATTCTAAAATAAGGTATTTTAAGGAATTGCTTCGTTTTCTGTGCATGCCCCCATTTCCTCTAGTTTTGACCCTGAGTATGTCTAGTTTTGACTGATTCCATCTAGGGTGAAATCTGGGTTGATTTTCCTATGTTGGTGTATAATTTGGGACTTGTTTTAGCATGGATTTTGGTATTTGGTGATTCATTCCTGTCGGGTGGCGTTTGGACGTCAACGACAAGTGGATTTTGATTGTGTTTACATGCGAGTCGATAGGTTTTTACCTATGCGGGTAGCGTGTGCTATTTTGGTTTCCGATGTGATTTTCATGTGCTTTAGCATTGTGATATACTTGTAGGTACCCCGCGTGATGTTGAGGCAAAGGAGGTGAAGATAGCGACATCGGCTTTGGCACACGAGGAGCAATGTGAGTAGATTTATATCTGTGGGGAGAAGTCGGGTGGATGGCGTATAGCACCCCCGCAGTCCGTGGTGATGTATACGAATACGTATACACACGAATATTTTTTATGTGTTGTTTAGGGTTATTGATGGTAATAATGATATTTTGATGATAAGAATATATTGGTTTAGTTTAGTGCGAACCCTAGAGTAGTGGTTGCACTCACACATACATTTACACACATACTTGCATTCATTCTTTCATTTATTAGAGTGCATATGATGGTGCGTATATCTACACATGGGTATGGGACTATGTGTTTATATACTGGATTTGAGGATAGTATTTGGGATTTGAGATGAGTCGATGAGATTGGGCTTGAAGCCAGGAGATCGGTGATGTGATTTGGTTCGTATTGAGATACGACACGATGTTTTAGCGGGTCTTTTGACGTAGTGATTCTTACACCTGCATGCATACATAGAGGGTATCAATATTGTACTAGACGTAGATCAGTACCCCGATCATGACATTTGATAAAGAGGATACCAGATAAATAGTATGATGAATGTGATATTGACCCGTACCCATATTTGGGATGCCGTACGACGGATTTACGTACAAGCTATATTTTGATGATTGATCCGCACTCTTGACTTGGGATGTCTGATTATAGATAAGGTATCGGATATGATATTATTGAGGCGGGATCACCGACTAATATATATACATGTATGTATATGTATCGACTCAGATGTTAGGCGGTTTCCTCACCCATAGCTCTACTTGTTAGTTCAGCCGTATAGTTTAGGATGGTTGTTAGATTAGATTAGACTCCTACCTATTTCAAAAACTAACGAATCGTGGGTATTTTAAAAGACAGCCCAAGGGATCCTACGGATATTTCAAAAGACGTATCTTTTCATAAAAACACCGTAGCCCTTATTTTCAAAACCCCATGATTCGTGTTATTTCAAAAGGCACCAATTGTAGAGGTTATTTTAGATTAATGCAGATTAGTTATAGTTGCGTCTAGTATTCAGCTTCCGCTCATTATTGTGGTTCGCATCGCATCGCATGCTTATATTATGTTTCATACTCCATTATTGATGTTATGCTGTTAGGACACCAGCACCATTACCGATGATGCGTATGTACCACGTACACTTACTTGCCGGCTCACACACATCTTCATCGGTAATTGCCATGTCACGTACACCTTAGAAAATATTATTGCATCGACATAGGTTGTTAGCTAATAATTTAGACATGATATTAGTGTACTTGCATTATATGCTAGATTAGACGTTGTAATTATTAGTTGTTACATCATGCATGTTATTATTCTTGGATTTTTATGCCTGTATGCACTGTTTACATGCTATTGAGGATTGGATTCGGATTTCCATGAGATTTTCTGGATTTGGGGGAAAACCGCAAAACTTATATAAACTTCTTTTCTCTCTTTAAAATAAAAAGTGCGGTTTTCCCATGATGTATGAGTCGTCCACCATGAGTTTGCTGATGGATTTGGAAACCCGATTCGAGGAGACGGATGAACCGTTTCGGGTACATGGTGGACCCGGTAAGGTACCCCGGGGCAAGAAGCGCGTGGTGATGACGATGTGAGCCTGGCAGGGGAGCACTACCTACCGGTGATTTTACCCGACGCGTCGGATATCCGGAGGATACCGTCGTGGTCTTGAGATGGATGGTAGGGGCCGGTCTGGACTGACGGCGCCCTAGATATTATGATTGAGACATTGGGATTTCGAGATTTCGAGGTACAGAGATTGTGATACAGAGATATCGAGATATTGGGATTACGTTTTGTGCCGATGCTAGGCACTGTTTTATGCTGATTTCATTATGATACCTCAACTAAAAATACAAGGGAAATCTCACTAAATTATGAAAACAGTTTCTTCATTTACATGTATTCTGCTTTCATGCATTCATACCTCATATTCATGACATACTATTACCTGAGGCACTAGCACGAGCACTTGGCACTACATTCACGTATAGAGATTACATTGCCAGTTTAGCATGCTTCAGCTTTATTCATATTGAGGTTTCTTTATATCTGATCGTATTGACCTAGGTTGGGTCATGCATTCGATCTCTGCTTGTAGATATCTTTCTATTCACGAGTTGGCAACTCACCCCCGTTGTGCCCCAGTTCTTGCAGGTTTGCCGTACAGTTCTATAGCGGCATTTCTGGCACACTGCTTCCTTTTGGGTGATTTGCTTGGATAGGTGGGTTCTTTTGTATCAGAACCGCCGTTGTATTTATATTATTCATTGTATCTAGAATATCCATCAACCAAAACTCGTATATTGTTTCAGACCTAGACTAGTGATGTATTATTCGACCATAGAGTCGCGCTTAGTAGTGTTGCGGTTTTCTTGTTGCTTTTGAGCTTTCTTTTGGATTTGATCCTCGCCACTTGGCGTTGTATATTATTGTTGCATGTGGTGGTGACCGTCGATTGACGAAGAGCTAGCTCCCGCTTGGGGATGCCTTTATCATTGCATATATTGTTATCCTTGTTATACCCCATTCGGGGCCAGTTTTACAAAAGAAACTCTGCCGAAATTTTTAGAAAAGACTGTACTGTTTTTAAAAATGCATATTCGGCTTAGTTATTTAAAAACCTTGATTTCAAACATGTTTTTCTTCACTTTTTTAAACCAGTTTCTTTACTTATTCTTAAAAATGTTTTTAGATTTCTGGGCTTTTGGCTTACTTGGATCAGATGGAGTCCTATAGACTTCATATGGTTCAAGGGCCAGTCACGTGCTCTTTCGGGTCGTGACAGTCCGCCGCCGACCCACGTCCGATCATTTTCCCCAGTTTATCAGTATTTAATTTTACCGCACTAATAAAATATTCAATATTTTTATTATTTAATTATAAAAATTCCCAAAATAATATTTTATTTTTCTGAAATGTTACACATACACCAAGAGTATCTCTTTAGTCCTTCTCAAGTACTTGAGAATGCTCTTCACAGCTGTCCAGTGACTCTCTCCAGGATCTGCTTGATACCTACTCACTACACTTAGTGAGTGTGCTACATTGGGTCTGGTACATAGCATCGCGTACATGATAGAGCCTGCTACCAAAGCATAGGGTATCCCTTGCATGCGAGCTCTCTCCAAATCAGTCTTGGGAGACATCTCTTTGGAGAGAGTGAGTCCAGAGATCGTGGGTAAAAACCCACGCTTGGATTCTTCCATACTAAATCTCTTTAGTATGGTGTCAATGTACCTGGATTGGGACAATCCCAGTATCCGTTTAGATCTATCTCTGTAGATCTTAATCCCCAAGATATAGGAGGCATCCCCTAGATCTTTCATTGAGAATCTTTGTGATAAGAAGAGCTTGACTGATTGCAGCATATGAATGTCATTTCCTATCAAGAGTATGTCATCCACGTACAATACGAGGAAGACAACCTTACTCTCTTCCACGTTTTTGTATATACAAGGTTCATCTACGTTTTTGACGAAATCAAACTCTTTGATAACGACATCAAAGCAGATGTTCCAACTTCGCGATACTTGCTTTAATCCGTAGATGGATTTAAGCAGCTTGCACACCTTTCCGCTGCTCCCACTGTCTACGAAGCCCTCTAGCTGAGTCATGTACACACACTCTTCCAAATCACCATTTAGAAAGGCAGTCTTAACATCCATTTGCCATATTTCGTAGTCATGGTATACAGCGATGGCAAGCATGATCCAGATGGACTTAAGCATAGCCACTGGAGAAAAGGTTTCGTCATAATCCACACCTGGACATTGACGAAAACCCTTTGCAACAAGTCGAGCTTTGAAAGTCTCAACTTTTCCATCTACACCAAGTTTCTTCTTAAAGATCCACTTGCTCCCAATGGGTTTTACCCCTTCAGGAGCAACTTCCAAAGTCCATACTTTGTTGGTGTACATGGATTCCATCTCAGATCACATTGCATCCAGCCATTTCACAGAGTCTCCACTCGTGATGGCCTGCTCGAAGCTAGTCGGGTCATCATCCTCCATGATGCAATCCTCGCTTCCACCATCAATGAGAAAACCGTCGTATCTCTCAGGTGGATGAGGAACCCTACTAGATCGGCGGAGAGGCTGAGGTTTGTTGGGAACTACCGAATCCTCTGGTTCTACCAAATCTTCTATCGTAGTTTGTATTGCTGGAACTTCTTCCAGTTCTCCCTCCTTGCCACTAATTTCTTTTGCAAGAAATTCCTTTTCTAAAAAGGTGGCATGTCGAGAAATAAACACCTTTTGTTCCTCGGGGTGGTAGAAGATATACCTTTGTGAGTTTTTGGGATATTTTACAAACTGGCACAGAACAGACCTTGCCTCGAGTTTGTCCGGATTGTGCTTTTTGACATAGGCCAGACAACCCCATATCTTAACATAATTAAGACATGGTCTCTTCCCCTTCCATATCTCATATGGAGTGGTAGGCACAGATTTGGTAGGAACCATATTCAATAGGTGTATGGCTGTTTCAAGCGCATGCCTCCAAAAGAAAATAGGCAACTCAGCGGTGCTCATCATAGAGAGCACCATATCTAATAGGGTGTGGTTCCTTTGCTCCGATACACCGTTGTCCTGTATTGTATACGGAGGAGTAAGCTGAGAGAGAATCCCATTCTCTTTTAGGAAGTCCAGGAACTCCGTGCTCAAGTATTCACTTCCTCGATCAGATTGAAGGAATTTAATACATTTACCTGTTTGGTTTTCGACTTCGGATTCATATTCTCTGAATTTCTCAAAAGCTTCAGACTTGTGTTTCATCAGGAACAGATGTCCGTATCTTGAGAGATCGTCAGTGAATGTAATGAAGTACGAAGAACCATTCCTGGCATGTGTAGACATGGGACCGCATACATCACTATGTATCAGTCCTAAGAGTTCTGTAACTCTTTCCCCGTGTCTTGTAAACGGAGTTTTGGTCATTTTTCCTTTGAGACATGACTGGCAAGTGTCATAAGATGAAAATTCGAATGAATTCAAATATCCATCCATATGCAACTTAGCTAGCCGTGTCGCATTGATATGACCTGGTCTACAATGCCACAAGAAGGATTCGTTCATTTCTGAACTCTTCCTCTTGTGTGTGTTTTGTACATTTAGAACTGTGGTTTGATATAGAATGTATATGCCATTATTTAACGAGCCTGATCCAATCAACTTTTGATTTAGGAAGATGTTCATAACATTGTCCTGTACTACAAAATTATATCCTTCTTTACTTAATAAAGAAACTGATATAAGATTGCATATCAGGGTCGGAATGTAATAGCATTCTTTCAGAATCAATGTGTTGCTACTTGGTAACACAAGGTGATATTCGCCAACTGCTTTGGCTGCAACATTTGCCCCATTCTCTACTCTTATGGAATGATCACCCATTCCCAGTTCTCTACCTTTCCTTAGCCCATGTAACATATTACATATATAGGATCCTGATCTGGTATCTAATACTCAGGACTTAGAGTGAACTGAGAAACAGTTCTCAATAGCTAACATACCCAAAGAAGATTCATCAGCATGTTTCTTCTTCGTTTGAGCGGCGTGGGAATCCGGATTTGTCCCTATTCCATGTTCAGTCTTATAACAATTATAAGAAAAAACGGAACCAACGTTCCCCAGCACAGTATAACATGCGGGTTCGGTCAATACATCCATATTATTATCTTTATTAAGACGTGACATGGTCGCACCTGGAGGGAGAGAGAGAAGAAAACACTTTAGCGTATGCTCTTGCAAGGTCAGATTGGTTATTATTTTATCTAATCAGGATGGCTCCCACTGTTTTTATCAAATCTTCCTTCAAACCCTAAAAGGAAAGACTAGCCAGGATTAATTACACCCTAAAATTTCGCCAATCTTTCAGCCAGGCCAGTGCCGGTACTTTGAGGGAGGTTCCCCGTGCTTTCTCACAGACCTAATTAAAATAAACCTCGTTTTCCCAGAGGCATTAACTCGTTGACACCTTTCTAGACACTTACTTGATCGGCTAATTGTCCTGTGTAAAACTCTCCCAGGAGTAACTCTTACTCGCAGTGGGTATCGGGATCCAACTATCTCATAGAAGGTATGCAATCTCATTGCAAATTTCAACACTTGAAATTCCCGATAATATTTTGCCCCTAACGTGCTATGACCTTGATGAAAGCCAACAAGCCATAGTCCGCTAGTCAAGTTCAACCCGTATATTTCTTGATTGAATTAAACCCACCCGTACGACCCTTGACGAAAGCCAACAAAGCCGTACGACTACCCTAATCCAATCGCATCATATGCAGCAGATAAGCAGTAAGTAGCTACCGCACACTACGCCTTGACGAAAGCCAACAAACATAGCACGAATACTAAATATTACTTATCTGAAATGTCGGAGGGCTACGCAGGTTTTTCAGAAAACCATGAGCGTAATGAACTTGATATCGTTGTAGAATCGAGTGAATTTTGAAAATGATTGTTTTTAAGACTTTCACTAGTTTTTCTAAAGAGGTCACTCCCGGTGAAGGGATCTCGGCTCTTTCCTTATCGAATAAGGTGCAGGATATTTCATAAATATCACTGTGCAAAGAAAAAACTATAAAAGCAATCAAAAGGCAAACCGAGTGTTGTAGCATCTTCCAGTTATTGCTAAAGAGGTCACTCCCGGTGAAGGGATCTTGGCTCTTTCCTTATCGAATAAGGTGCGGGATATATCACATATATCACTATGCAAAGCAAATACTGTAGCTACCCTTTTTGAAAATTTGATTCCACAACATCTTTTAGGTTTCTTTCCTTTCATTAATCAAATTAATGAAGTTCCGTCATTTAAGCTTCCAAAGCATCACAGAAAAAACGGAAATACAACATACGCTTATGCCATCCGCATTCGCCACAGTGTCCCGTTATGCACCGTTAACTTACTTAACTAACGGCCTAACGGGACGGGACTAGCGCGGGTGCAAAACATAAACAACGTCTACTATATATCTCATATATAATATGTATCCATTCGTCTCAGAATCCACAGTGATCACATCACAAATCAGCAGAAGAAACATATGAAATATTGGATATATTAGGAGGCCCGTGTTTTATTTTGAGCCAGTATGAAACATGGATTCCACGGTCGCGATGAATAGCCAAACTGTAACGTTTTAGAAATCGTTATGTGAATGTTTTCGTTTTTGGGTAAAAATGTCGGTATTTTCTGTTTTAACCCGACTGTGATCAAACGACCATATGGACTTGGCAGTACCTAGTTTAGCTAAAATAAAGCTAGTGCGCAAGCTTTGGGGTTATATGGGACGTTTTGGTCCAATTTGAATTTTTCCAAATTTTAATATTATTTTTATGCGGTATTTCACATTTTGGGAAATTTCTCTTTAGCGGTCTTTTCTGAAATTTTTCTTGTGTAAACCTAACCCACATAATATCTACATTCATTGTGTGGACTAGGATTAATGGTTTAAAGAAAAGAAAAAGAAAAGAAATTGTGAGATGCAAGAATGTGCATGTGAATGCATTTATGTGTGCATTTATTGCATTCTCACTTGCTTTTGCTTGAACATTCCACACAATTCCCTCACCCTCTCCTCCTTGGCCCAGCTCTCTCTCTTTCTACTGCCCTTGCTCATTTCTTTTCCATTCTTGCATCATTCTAGCTCAAAACATCCCCAAAATTCCAAAATAAATCACAAAAATCACATCTTTGATTACTTTAGCATCTTGGAGCTAGGAAAGCTTGGTTCTTGTGTTCTTGAGGATAGGTAACGATCTCTATCTATTCTTTCTATAGTTTTTATGTTGTATAGCCTTTTTGATTCAGTTTAGAATATTTAAAGTTAGGGTTTGTGCGTAATATTGTATTTTAGTATCGATTTGTGACATCTGTGACCTGCTGTGACCCCGAGATTTTTTAGAAAACCAAACAAAATTGTAGTGATGTACTAGTGACCCTGGAGCACCACCTTGGACACGAGACACATCCCACCAGCCAGGGCCGGCGACGAGAAGCCCAATTCCGGCGACGTCGGATTTTCTGGAGAGTTGGGGTGCGGGTTTTTGAGGGTAGGTCTGTGATGGGGTTTGGGTGTATTTGGGTCTGTTTGTCTGTTTAGTTTTCACTGTATGAAAAATCTGGGATCACTTAGGTAGGTTGTAGTGTTTTATGTTCGCGCGATACGTTATACGACACAGATCGTGCACTTTGTGTGGTTTTGCTCTTAAGTTGTTTTCGTCGTGTCGCTACGTACGTTAGCCACCATACGGACACTTGAGAGTAAGCTTTGTGTTGTTGCGTCGGATAAATGTAGTGTGTACGTGTTTTAGGGTTATTATTAATATACACTTGTTTTATTGTCTTATTGTTGTAGGTTCGCAGGCGGGGACTACGGACACAGCTACAAGGGGAAAACAGGTGGTTGGCTACACTTAGCCAGGAGTGTTGGTGAGTAGATTTAACATTTACAGGGGAATCGCCCGCATGGCGTTATGCGTCTGGGCTAGAAATGTCACTTTTGTCGCACATTCTATTTTAGATTTAGAATTTGCGCATTTACCCTACTGCTTAGTAAATCGTTGTGCTTGGACTAGTATCCTTATGACACTGCACATATTATTGACGGCTCATGTTGCACGAGCACTGATTGTATGCCACACATACCGTAAATAATTGCCATGTCACGCACAATCCACATATAGAAATGATATTGTCTGGTTAGGGACATTGTGATATTGATTCATATTTCTTATCGCATATGACATTTAGCATACCTGTATATCCACATGCTTACACATATGCCTTTACATACTTGCATGTTAGATACCTGTATATCTATAGAGTGTCGTACCATTAGTGATAGGTACATACACACTTTATGTCATAGCTACAGGTATACTTTGCACACATACTTCACTTATACCCAGGGGGTATACTACATCATTACTTATAGGTAGATACAGATATCTTGCTATACCTTATGTTTACACATATACCTGGTTATAGCTACCTGTTTACCTTTACTTGATGTCTTTTAGAATTGGAGAAATTAGGAACCGCATGTTTTATATATTTACTTGTTACAGTTAATTGTGGCTTTTCCTTTATATGCTCGCATTTTCGATTTATGAGGCGTATATTATATGTTAGTGTATATGCCCTAGGGGCGATTATTGTATCATACTTGTATGTATATTACTTAATGGAAGCTTGGGATATTCACAGTTGTATATACAGTCTTGCTAAAAATGGTAGTATGCTACTTGGTTTGTGTCTACTTTAATATGTGCATATGTTTCTTGTAACGTATCACTTATCCATAATAGTAGAGGCCAAAGGATCTTTGCTTGATTACCAGCGTTGTGATGGCAGTCACACTAGTGGGGGCTGGGTAGTCTATAAGCAACATCCTATACTTGTCCCTAGTCGTAGGATTATCGAGACAGGGCATCGATACTCTAGCGTAGACTAGTGTGTACGCTTCTCATCCTAGTTGGGGAGATGGTCTGTCCCACAGCCATCAGTACGTCGTACTAGAGATAGTATACAGGTGCTTGTTAGGTTATGGGTACACCGGACAGGACTCGCAGGGGAACTGATTGGTTGGTACTATACCCGTCGTCAGTTAATAGTTCCCAGGTGACATGAGTGCAGCATAGTCCGCAGACTTGACACTGCTACTTCGCCTCGAGTGTGTCCCACTGTTCTTAGATTGCTACCCTACCACGGCTCAAAGGAGTCATGCAAACAGGTAGCAGTTGGGTGCAGTCCTGAGCACTTGGAGGCAGTGTCGGTTAGACAGGATTCGTCTCTCCCGGTATTGGGAGTTGATATCGCGCTGTGTCAGAGAGCTATTACGCAAAGTCCCTGGCCAGGGCAAGCGAGATTTACTGGTAGGTTCCAGTAGTTTCTCAGGGTGTAATGGGCTACGCTCCGACACGACTTATACAGCTATTAGGGGACTGACGCTTGCCGCTCCCTAGGCTCGATATGCGATAGTCTTAGACGAACAGACCGGACTGTACGGAGATTGTCACATCAGGCTCAGTAGGTGTTCGGATGGTTTTACTCAACGGCCTTCTTATCGACATCTAGCTGGGGACCGTTACGTACAGCTAATGCCGCTTGCGGTCTGTGGTTAAACGCACTGCCAGCGTTGTGTCGAGTCTTTAGAGTCCCACACAGAGAGTTTCCCTGCTCCAGGCGAAACGATATAGAGGTTGTATGATTTTACGACAAGGGTTCGGACGCATACGTGTGTTTACGCACGTACGACGTTCGGACAGTTTTTACTAGCCGGCTTTGGTTTAAGCCAGATTCTACTATCGGGTTATTCGATTTATACAGTCTAAAGTTTTTCCGTGTTTTCACGGATTGGAGGGGCGTTCTCGTAATTTTTCGGGAAGCTTCTAGAAGCATGGTGACTTGGAGGATAAGGTGGCATTAGCATTAATTGATTTTGTGACTCATGAGATGAATCATTCAAGTGAGTTAATGAAGCATTTATTGCTTAATGACTCACTTGATGATTCATTGCACATATTCAATGAAGCATGATGATAATGCATTTGAATTATTCATTTGATAATTCTTTATGCTTCATAATATATTAGAAGTGAGAAACAATTTCAATTCATTATCATCACCACCTTCTCTCTTCTTAAGCTCTCTCATTCTTGAAACCCTAACCCTAACCTCTCATGTGTTGAGATCAAGGGTTAGCTAGACTACTACATCCATAACCTCACTCTATATCCCCTAGGTAGCTTAGATTAGCACTTTGAGCAACCTAGTTATCTCAAGTTAGAAATCAAGCTTGTAGTAGGAGCTCTCGGGTAAATCATCTTTGATTCAAGGAGGCCGTTGAGGTGCCGATGTTCCAAGGAGCCTACGAGGATTGTAGGACCGCGATGAAGACACGAAGGACAAGTAACGTGAGGTATAACTTCAAATCCGAGTAGTTAAACCTTTCGTAGTTTGCTAGTAACGGTTTAGATACGATTCATGCTCTCAAGTCCATGTTACGAAGCTTTGATAATCGTTTTTCATATATTCCGCCTCCCCGCAAGTTCGTGGGGTGCGTGACATGGACTTACAGTGGTATCAGAGACAACTAAACCATTACTAACTTGTTAGCAACTAATTAGAAGTTCGATCGACGGAAAACACGAAAACGAAACACCCCGGACCCTAACAGTTTCTGTAAATTTTAAACGTGCCTAAAAAAATTTTTGATATGCCTTAAAATTCACAGCAGGGTATTTTAAGAGTTCTGGGAAAATATGAGGACACAACTCGGCAAGACGGCCGCGGAACCGCGGCCAAATGGTGCTTTTGGCCGCGGATCCGCCGCCGAGTCAACGCCGAGTTGACTCGGAGTTTCACAGTAATTCATAGTTTCTGGTGTTTTGTTTTCCTATATATTCTGTTTTCTACCCAGGTTACTTCAGTACAGGTTTGCTTTTGGGGTAGATATGGATAAAGGTTGTCGATCGATGTTCTAAACTAATTGCTAATCGGGTTATTATCTGTAATGTTTAATGTGTTCGTAAACCTCCCCTAACTGCTAGTATGTCGGTTGGCAAGGGTTTGCACATTTCTGTAATGTTTACTGTTTATGTATATGGACTTGATTGGAGTGTTGTGATGATTAGCCGGGGTTTGAGATCTGTTTTATATTCATTCATTCGATGTAAAAGTAATATGATGTAATATTCTTTTGCGGGGCACATCCAGGTTGCGGTTGTAGCCACCGTTGTATTATTTCATATTTACTGTTTTTTGCTTCTAAGATAGACCCAAGGTGGGGTACACAAACTACCGGGTACTTTGAAGTGTTTAGTGGCCTACTCACTTTGTTGAGGGAGACCGCTTCACTTCGGGTACTTGGCGGGTAGTTTACCGTACCCGTAGGGGTCTGGGGTGGGGTAATGGCTATTCATCACAACTGTGTAATCCGTCTTTTATTGCAGGCTCAAAGCAAATGCGGATTGCTAGTATATCCAATAAAGTTCATCTGTGATCTGGAATGCTTATTATTGCGTCTGACGAATGTACAATATCTATATATGATAGCTATTAGACGTCACTTATGTTTTACACCCGCGCTAGCCCAGCCCCCGCTCTGTCGTTAGTTAAGTAACCTAACGGGTGATGACGAGACCCCGTGGAGAATGCGGATGGCATAAGAGGACGTGTTATTTTTCGTTGTTTTCTACAATGATAAGATAAATGATGGGACGCATTATTATAATGCAAAGAAAATAAACCAAAGTTTAATCATTGGAACAAATTTAAAAGAAACCACTCGGTTATTTTAAAAGATCAGAATTTTTAATTGCGGAGCTTTAACCACTCCTTTTAAAAAGTATCAGGTTCCTTCGATTATATCAAGTTCACTACGTTCACGATTTTGCCAAAACCATTCATAGCCCTCCGTCATTTCATATAGATAGTCAATAGTATTCAAACTGTGTTTGTTGACTAAAGTCATGGCACAGTGTTTGGTAGCTGTTGAATATTCATATGCAACATAGATAGATGCGTTGGTTTGGGACAGTTGTATTACCTTGTTGACTAAAGTCAAGGGTATGTACGGGTGGGTTCAAATTAACCTGGATAATGACGGGTAGAACTTGACATGTGACTTATGATTTGTTGACTAAAGTCAAGGTCATAAGAGCATGGGGAAAAAATCCACATCGGGAATTTCTAAAGAAACTGAAATTTGCAGAGAGATGCATACCATGTTAGAGTTTGATGAATGTTGGTAGGATTCCTTCAACATTATCATACGATGATATTTTGGATCCCGATCCTACTGTGAGTACATGCTACTTATCAGGAGATTCGTCACTTAACGATCAATGCTATAAACCAAGTAGGTGCCTAGAAAGGTGTCAGCAGGGCTACGCCCCTAGAGAAAAGAGGTTATTTAATTAAGGAACTTCGCGAAAGCGTTGGAAAACCTCCCTCGAAGTATCGACGCTGACCTGGCTGAACGGTTAAGCAAGAATTGTACGGTGAGAATAATCCTGGCTAATTCTTCTTTTATGGTTTGAGGAGGGATTCGAGAAACAGTGGGAGCCATCCTATTTAGATAAATTAAAAACCACTCTAAACTTGCAAGAGCATCATGCTAAAATATTTTCTTCTCTCTCTCTTAATTGCAGGGACCTTGTGACCACGACTAGGTTACATCTAGATAATAAATTGACTGAATCTTACTTTTATGACTGGCAAAGGTCTGTCCAGATGTCCATTGCCTATGACAAGCTGGACCACCCTATTACTACTCAAGATCACGCCGTCCCAGGTCCAGTTTCCACTGTCGCGGATATGGATATCCGTCAGACAAGGAAAAAAGATAAAGCGAAAGCTAATTGCCTCGTGTTAGCTTCAGTTGATGGTGTATACCAGAAGCAGCACGAGAAGATAGACTTATTTTCCATCTTTCTCCATAACAAAGATTTATTTGGAGAGCAATCTCATATCACTAGATATGAAACCTCGAACGAATTAATTCAAGCGAGGTTGGCTGACGGGTCATCTGTAGGGGACAACGTCCTTACAATGACTAGCTGTATTGATGAGCTCCAGGACCTGGAGACCGCGTTGGGAAACAAGTCAAATAATGACTTGATTCTACAATCTCTGCCTCCTACCCTGAAGGAAACCAGGAAAGTAGAAGGAAAGAGACAGGAAAAAGTATCAAGACACTGAGATCTGATCGAGGTGGTGAATACTTAAGTGCCGAGTTCCTAGGTTACTTAAAAGAGAATGGAATTCTCTCTCAGCTTACTCCTCCATACACACCACAACATAACGGTGTATCGGAGAGACGGAACCGAACCCTATTGGATATGGTTCGTTCTATGATGAGTAACGCTGAGTTGCCGCGATCATTCTGGGGATATGCACTAGAATCAGCTGCATATCTTTTAAACCGAGTTCCAACCAAGACTGTGCCTACCACACCATATCGGATGTAGATTGGGAAGAAACTCTGTCTTAAGTATCTTAAGACATGGGGATGTCCAGCTTTTGTAAAGAAGCAGCATACGGACAAACTCGAGGCACGCTCTGTACAGTGTAAGTTTGTGGGATATCCAAAGAACTCCATGGGATATTGTTTCTATTACGCAGAGGAACAAAAGGTCTTTGTTTCTCAACATGCCTGCTTCTTGGAAACTGAGTTTTTAGAAAATCAGAAGAGTGGGAGCGCAATAGAACTGGAAGAAATTCCAGAACCACAAGCTATTACTGAAACCTTGGTAGAACAAGAAGGTTTAGGAGAACAAGACATCACGATGCCACTCCGCAGGAGTAGTAGGCAATCTCATCCGCCCAAGAGATACTACGGTTTGCTTATAGACGGGGATAGAGAGGATTACACTATTGACTATGATGAGCCTACTAGCTTCCAGCAAGCCATTCAGAGCGGTGACTCAGTAAAATGGATGGATGCAATGCGGACCGAAATGGAGTCCATGTACAATAACAATGTATGGACTTTGGACATTGCTCCAGATGGGGTAAACCTGTAGGATGCAAATGGATATTCAAAAGGAAGATTGGTGTAGATAGACAGGTTGAAACCTATAAGGCTAGACTTTTTGCAAAGGGTTTCCGTCAAAGACCTGGTTTGGACTATGACGAAACATTTTCTCCAGTGTCTATGCTTAAATCAATTCGGGTCCTTCTTGCTATCGCCGCCTTCCACGATTATGAAATCTGGCAGATGGACGTAAAGACGGCCTTTCTAAATGGTAATTTAGAAGAGAGCGTCTATATGGATCAGCCAGAGGGATTCATTCAGAGTGGGAGTAGCGGTAAAGTATGCAAGCTGCTTAAGTCCATTTGTGGACTAAAGCAAGCATCACGGAGTTGGAACATCTGTTTTGATGATGCTGTCAAAGAATTCGACTTTATCAAAAATCCAGATGAACCATGCATATACAGTAAGATTGTAGGGAGAGCTGTAGTATTCCTCGTCTTATACGTGGATGACATTCTCCTAATAGGAAATGATATTCCTATGTTAGAGTCAGTCAAAAGATTCTTATCAGAGAAATTCTCCATGAAAGACCTGGGTGATGCCACCTACATTCTGGGGATTCGGATCTATCGTGATAGATCAAGAAGGATGTTGGGACTTTCGCAGTCGAGGTACATAGACACCATAGTGAAGAGATTCAAAATGGATGATTCTAAACGCGGTAACCTACCGGCTTGTCACGCAATCACCCTCTCCAAAGAGATGTCTCCCAAGACTGATTTGGAAACGGATCGCATGTCGATTATACCCTACGCTTCTGCGGTAGGCTCTATAATGTATGCAATGTTATGTACCAGACCAGATGCAGCATACGCATTGAGCGTTGTAAGCCGGTATTAGGCAAACCCAGGGGAGAATCACTGGATAGCAGTATAGAACATTCTTAAGTACCTAAGGAGGACTAAAGATATGTTCTTGGTGTATGGTGGAAAAGACCTCCAGATTGAGGCCTTTGCCGACTCCGGCTTCCAGAGTGACAAAGATGACTCCAAATCCATGTCGGGTTATGTCTTTACCCTCAATCGAGGGGTGGTCTGTTGGAAGAGTTCCAAGAAGGAGACCGTTGCTGACTCAATGGAAGCGGAGTACATAGCTTCTTGCGATGCCGCAAAAGAAGCTATCTGAATGAAGAAGTTCCTCACAGAACTTCAGGTGGTTCCTACCAGTGTTGATCTAATACTTCTGTATTATGACAACAACGGCGCTATAGTTTTAGCGAAGGAACCCAGTGTTAGTGTATATGCCCTAGAGGCCATTACTGTATCATACTAGTTTGTATATTACTTGATGGAAGCTTGGGATATTCACAGTTGTATATACAATCTTGCTCGAAATGGTAGTATGCTACTTGGTTTGTCTCTGCTTTAATATGTGCATGTGTTTCTTTTAGCATATCGTTGATATACATATTAGTAGAGCCCTTAGGATCTTTGCTTGATTACCAGCGTTGTGATGGCGCTCACACTCGTGGGGGCTGGGTAATCCATAAGCACATCCTTATACAGGTCCCTGGTCGTTGGACTATCGAGACAGGGTATCGATACTCCGGAGTAGACTAGCGTATGCGCTTCTCATCCCAGCGTGGGAGACGGTCTATCCCACAGCCTTCAGTACGTCGTACTTGAGATAGTATGCGGGTGCTCGTTAGGTTACGAGTACACTGGACAGGACTCGTCGGGAACTGTTGGTTGGTATTATACCTATCGTTAGTTATAGTTCCCAGGTGACATGAGTACAGCTTAGTTCGCTGACTTGACACTGTCACTTCGCCTCGAGTGTGTTCCCACTGCACTTTGATTACTACCCTACCACCGCTCAAAGGAGTCGTGCAAACAGGTAGTTTTTGGGTGCAGTCCCGAAGCACTTGGAGGCAGTGATGGTTAGACAGGATTCGTCTCTCCCGGTATTGGGGGTTGACATCGCGCTGTGTCCAGGAGAGCCATTACACAAGTAGTCCCTGGCCAGGGCAAGCGAGATATACTGGTAGGTTTCCAGTGTTATCTCAGGGTGTTCTGTGCTACACTCCGACACGACTTGTACCGCTATTAGGGGACTGACGTTCACCGCCCCCCTGGGCCCGCCATGCGATGTATCAGACGAACAGACCGGACTGTACTGAGACTGTCACATACAGGCTCAGTAGGAGTTCAGATGGGGTCACCTCGTCAGTCTTCTTATCGGCATCTACCTGGGACCGTTACGTACAGCTAGTGCCGCTTACGGTCTGTGGTTAAACCCACTGCCAGCGTAGTGTCGAGTCTTTAGAGTCCCACATAGAGAGCTATTCGTCTTTAGGCAAAATGAGTAGAGGTCGCATGGTTTTGCGACAGGGTTCGTTCACATCCGCGCACTTGTGCGTGCTTGTTGTCCGGACAGCTTATACTAGCGGGCTTTGGTTTAAGCCAGATCCTAGTATATGATTTGGGATTGGTTTTATCTCTTTATATTCGTGTTCCTCGGATCACGAATACGGGTGCGTATGCACAGTTGCTTGAGACAGAGGGAGAGGACTTTGATTAGGGTTAATGACCACTGTCATTTTATTAACCCTAATGCTTATGTGTGTATTATGGTTAATTGATATTAGTTTAATTTAATTGTGCATGGTTATGGTTGTTGACCATTTGACTATCTTGACTTGTTGACCTTAGTTGACATGTTGACCTTCATCATTCCATATAAAAGATGCTCTTTGATCCTTGCAATTAGCATTAAATATGAAATGATAATGGTCATGTCTTGATTAAGCCATGACAATTATCTTACTAATTATCAATTTATAATAATTCACACATATATGTGAGAATGTTTCATATTTCTCTTATTCTATCATTAATTACTTTCTCTCTCTTGCTCTTCCTCTTCCTCAAGCTCTCCCCTCTCATGTGTTGAGAAACACTTGAGCTTGAGAGAAAACCACTTCTAGATAATCTTTACTCTCATCTAGGGTTCTAGGATTAGCACTTCTAGCACCCTAGTTACTTCTAGCTTGGAGTTGAAGCCAAAGGTTGAGGCTTTCGGGTGGATCCTTCTTCGACGTGAGAAGACGACAAAGGTGATCCCTTTCTACTACTCCAAGGAGCAAGGAGAGAAGGACATAAAGCCCTAGGTATAACTATTCTACTCTTTAGCTAGTTTCTAGTTAGCTTTAGCTTGTTTTTGTTTAGCAAAGATCCTTCTTTGTCTAGTCCATGTTGCCTAAAGTAGTAAAAATCCGATTTTTATTCCGTTTTCCGCCTCCCCGCAAGCACCGGGGTGGGCAACGTGGACTTACACCCAGGTCCCATCATAAGTCCAGACACATCTTAAGGCGGTATCACCTGATCAGGGAGATCGTAGATCGCCGGGAGATCGAGGTGAAGAGAGTAGAGACGGAGAATAACATTGATGATCCATTCACAAAGGCCCTTCCTCAGACGCAGTTTGAGAAGCTATTCGAGATGATAGGTCTACGATATGCCAGCTCATGGCCCTAGTGCAAGTGGGAGATTGTTAGTGTATATGCCCTAGGGGCCATTATTGTATCATATTTGTATGTATATTACTTAATGGAAGCTTGGGATATTCACAGTTGTATATACGGTCTTGCTAAAAATGGTAGTATGCAACTTGGTTTGTGTCTACTTTAATATATGCATATGTTTCTTGTAACGTATCACTTATACATATTAGTAGAGCCCATAGGATCTTTGCTTGATTACCAACGTTGTGATGGCAGTCACACTAGTGGGGGCTAGGTAGTCTATAAGCAACATCCTATACTTGTCCTTAGTCGTAGGATTATCGAGACAGGGCATCGATACTCCAGCGTAGACTAGTATGTATGCTTGTCATCCCAGTTGGGGAGATGGTCTGTCCCACAGCCATCAGTACGTCGTACTAGAGATAGTATACAAGTGCTCGTTAGGTTACGGGTACACCGGACAGGACTCGCAAGGGAACTGATTGGTTGGTATTATACCCGTCGTCAGTTAACAGTTCCCAGGTGACATGAGTGCAGCATAGTCCGCAGACTTGACACTGCTACTTCGCCTCGAGTGTGTCCCACTGTTCTTAGAATGCTACCCTACTACGGCTCAAAGGAGTTGTGCAAACAGGTAGCAGTTGGGTGCAGTCCCGAGCACTTGGAGGCTGTGACGGTTAGACAGGATTCGTCTCTCCCGGTATTGGGAGTTGATATCGCGCTATGTCAGAGAGCCATTACGCAAAGTCCCTGGCCAGGGCAAGGGAGATTTACTGGTAGGTTCCAGTAGTTTCTCAGGGTGTAATGGGCTACGCTCCGACACGACTTATACAGCTATTAGGGGACTGACGCTTGCCGCCCCCTAGGCTCGATATGCGATAGTCTTAGACGAACAGACCGGACTGTACGGAGATTGTCACATCAGGCTCAGTAGGAGTTCGGATGGATTTACTCATCGGCCTTCTTATCGACATCTACCTGGGGACCGTCACGTACAACTAGTGCCGCTTGCAGTCTGTGGTTAAACCCACTGCTAGTGTAGTGTCGAATCTTTAGAGTCCCACATAGAGAGTTTCCCTGCTCCAGGAGAAACGATATAGAGGTCGTATTGTTTTACGACAAGGGTTCGGACGCATACGTGTGTTTACGCACGTACGACGTTCGGACAGTTTTTACTAGCCAGCTTTGGTTTAAGCCAGATTCTAGTATCGGGTTATTGGATTCATACAGTCTAAACTTTTTCCGTGTTTTCACGGATTGGAGGGGCGTTCTCGTAATTTTCCGGGAAGCTTCTAGAAGCATGGTGACTTGGAAGGTAAGGTGGCATTAGCATTAATTGATTTTGCGACTCATGAGATGAATCATTCAAGTGAGTTAATGAAGCATTTATTGCTTAATGACTCACTTGATGATTCAGTGCACATATTCAATGAAGCATCATGATAATGCATTTGAATTATTCATTAGATAATTCTTTATGCTTCATAATATATTAGAATTGAGAAACAATTTCAATTCATTCTCATCACCACCTTCTCTCTCCTCAAGCTCTCTCATTCTTGAAACCCTAACCCTAACCTCTCATGTGTTGAGATCAAGGGTTAGCTAGACTAATACATCGATAACCTCACTCTATATCCCCTAGGTAGCTTAGATTGGCACTTTGAGCAACCTTTTTATCTTAAGTTAGAGATCAAGCTTGTAGTAGGAGCTCTCGGGTGGATCATCTTTGATTCGAGGAGGCCGTTGAGGTGCCGATGTTCCAAAGAGCCTACGAGGAGTGGAGGACCGCGATGATGATCCGAAGGACAAGTAACGTGAGGTATAACTTCGAATCCGAGTAGTTAAACCTTTCGTAGTTTGCTAGTAACGGTTTAGATACGATTCATGCGCTCAAGTCCGTGTTACGAAGCTTTGATAATCGTTTTTCATATATTCCACCTCCCCGCAAGTTCATGGGGTGCGTGAGATGGACTTACATTATATTCATGGATTTTCGCATTGAGATATGGATTTTTCATGATATTTTCTGGATTTGGGAACTGTGGGAGTTCTTGAAATTATTCATTATTTGAAAAACCCGGTTTCCCTTGATATGATATTTCAGCAGCCACCATGAGATTTATCGGTGCGGATATATAAATACCCCATGCGAGGAAAGGAGGGATCCGTGTGCGGGAACATGGTGGGGCCCGGAGGTACCCCGGGGCAAGAATCTCACTGAGGAGATGAGTTAGTGGGGAAACCATACTTTCCGGTGACATTACCAATGACTCGGCGGTTATCATGGGGATACCGACGGGAGTCATGTACGTATTGATATGTCGAGAGGGGAGGGTCAGAGCTAGGCACTCGTGCTTTCGGGATAGCGTATGATACGTACCTATCAGGGTGCCAGTCGTGGTGACAGCACCTGATAGATCAGCTTTTCTGTGTCGATGCTTGACATATTGGTTTCATGATATTTCTTTTTACTCCTTTGTATATATAACAGGGGATTAGGCCGCTGTTATATATGCCCTTACACCAATATTAGTGGAATGGGACGCTAATATATGTGTATTGACTTTAAATTATATACATCATTATATTTATTCATGCAAATATACCTAGAATGTAAAGGACTCATTGACATTAGATTTAGGAAATTTGAGAATTCATTTGATATTGATTACAGGAGATATGTGAGATCTACTTGATATTGTACATACGGGATATGTGAGATCTACTTGATGTTGTACATTCGAGATATGTGAGATATACTTGATATTGTACATACGGGATATGTGAGATCTACTTGATATTGTACATTCGAGATATGTGAGATATACTTGATATTGTACATACGGGATATGTGAGATCTACTTGATGTTGTACATTCGAGATATGTGAGATATACTTGATATTGTACATACGGGATATGTGAGATCTACTTGATGTTGTACATTCGAGATATGTGAGATATATTTGATATTGTACATACGGGATATGTGAGATCTACTTGATTTTGTACATTCAGGATATATGAGATTTACATGATATGAGAGCCAGTTTGGGGGCTGATTTGTGGAAATTGGGAATTGGACTGTCTTGTTGGATTTTGTTCCTATCACGAGGTTAGGATTTCCGTGGAAATGACATGTTGTATTCCATACTCCACATTTACTGTTTATGCACTACTTCATGCATTAGTGTACCCGTTAGAGTACCTTCCATGACTGTTGCATTTACATACCTTTATTCATATCATTTCTTCATGTATTAGTAGTACCGATATAGTACCTTACATCATGCAGCATATAGATTGTCATATTATTACCGCTTCATGTATTAATTGTACCTGCTAGTGTACTTTTCATGTTTATTGCATTACATATGACCATTCTTTGATATTAAATTCTTATGTTAGATTCGCGTTGTACATGCATACTCGCGATTACCTGCATATGTTTTTTACTATTCATGAGTTGGTAACTCACCCCCGTTGTGCCACAGTGTTTGCAGGTGTCCTCAGGATAGTCAGAGGCAGGCTATTTCCATCCATCGTATCATCTTTTGGCTGCGGATACCACTTCGCCTGACAGTGTGCAGTTTTGCCCAGGTGGGTTTTGTGGTTATCCGATGTTGTGTTGTATATTTGTTGTATCCATATACTCTCCATCTACCAGTATTATGTATGACTTAGTGACTTGGTGTGAGGACGATATTGTATATTATTTTCTGACTTGGAGGTTTTTATGCAGTTTTATTTATATTGTCTCTTTCTTTGCTACGGCGTCCTATATCTGTTGTGGTGATTGTTTTCCGCCGTTGGGCATGGATTTTGCTCCCGTTTGGGATGCTTTACTTTTTATTTCTGTTGAACCTTTTTTGGGAGCTTGTTTTACAAAGGAGGTTGCTGCCAAAATTTTAAGGAATAAAAGTGAGACTTTAAAGAATTTGGGTTGTGATTTCAAAGGTTTTGAAAATACTATTATCACTTTCTTATTACTTTTGATGGTTTAGATTGCTGGGTTTTGGCTTTCTTTTACTACGTTACGCCTGTAGACGTTGCGTAGTATTAGGGCCGTCACGTGCCAATTTCGGGTCATGACAAACTTGGTATCAGAGCGCTAGGTTTTACCTTACGGGGTGTAGGATGACCTTGGTATGATGGAGTAGGTAGCTTAAGCAAAGTAACGTAGTGTGTGTATGTCTGCAGCATACTCACGATGCAGTACTCCGCCTAAAGTTCTTAAGTGCAAATTTCTTGAAATTCCTTCCTTGATGATACATATTTTTGTGATTCGATTTCCGTGTTCTTATCGAATCTCATATTCTATTTATAGCCTTTACCACTAACGACTATGGGGACTCAGAGAGGTGCAGCGAGGGGCGAGGTCGGTATTGACTCGGGGAGAGCGAGGACAGACCAGGATGGCACGCTCGTTGCACAGGTGTAGACGGTTTCGCCTTCGACTGATAGTATCGTTAGGCTTGTGGCAGAGATGCAGGACTTGCGCCAGACGATGAGTTCATTGGTTGAGGCCATTCGAGCGCAGCGACAGGAGGTTGTCACCCCTATTACCCGGTTGTTCCTTGCAGTCAGCACACAGTATTCCGTCACCTACACAGCACCAGTGGATGTAGCCCCAGTTGATGAGACACGTCTTCCCGAGACTTTGAGAGTTCCGGAGCAGTGGATGGCTCGTACAGGGGTACCAACCAAGAGACAGAGGCTTAGGCATCGAGACAGATTTCGTGACCGTCGCGAGAGTAGTAGAGTCTTGGGACAAGGACAGTCGTTCAGCTCTCATCCCCAGGAGGGTCGGCAGCCATCGTATGGATGTTTTTGTTAGTGTATATGCCCTAGAGGCCATTACTGTATCATACTAGTTTGTATATTACTTGATGGAAGCTTAGGATGTTCACAGTTGTATAGACAATCTTGCTCAAAATGGTAGTATGCTACTTGGTTTGTTTCTACTTTAATGTGTACATGTGTTTCTTTTTGCATATAGCCTATACATATTAGTAGAGCCCTTAGGATCTTTGCTTAATTACCAGCGTTGTGATGGCAGTCACACTAGTGGGGGCTGGGTAATCTACAAGCACATCTTTATACAGGTCCCTAGTCGTAGGACTATCGAGATAGAGCATCGATACTCCGGAGTAGACTAGCGTATGCGCTTCTCATCCCTGCAGGGGAGACGGTCTGTCCCACAGCCGTCAGTACGTCGTACTTGGGATAGTATGCGGGTGCTCGTTAGGTTACGAGTACACTGGACAGGATTCGTCGGGAACTGTTGGTCGGTACTATACCTATCGTCAGTTATCAGTTCCCAGGTGACATGAGTACAGCTTAGTCCGCTGACTTGACACTATCACTTCGCCTCGAGCGTGTTCCCACTGTACTTTGATTACTACCCTACCACGGCTCAAAGGAGTCGTGCAAACAGGTAGTAGTTGGGTGCAGTCCCGAAGCACTTGGAGGCACTGACGATTAGACAGGATTCGTCTCTCCTGGTATTGGGAGTTGATATCGCGCTGTGTCAAGGAGAGCCATTACACATAGTCGTCCCTGGCCAGGGCAAGCGAGATATACTGGTAGGTTTCCAGTATTACCTAAGGGTGTTCTGGGCTATACTCCGACACGACTTGTACCGCTATTAGGGGACTGACGTTTACCCACCCCCTAGGCCGGCCATGCGATATTCTCGGACGAACAGACCGGACTTTACGGAGACTGTCACATTCAGGCTCAGTAGGAGTTCGGATGAGTTCACCTCGTCAGTCTTCTTATCGGCATCTACCTGGGGAGCCGTTACGCACAGCTAGTGCCGCTTGCGGTATGTGGTTAAACCCACTGCCAGCGTAGTGTCGAGTCTTTAGAGTCCCACACAGAGAGCTATTCGCCTTTAGGCAAAAAGAGCAGAGGTCGCATGGTTTTGCGACAGGGTTCGGTCACATCCGCGCACTTGTGCACGTTTGGTGTCCGGGCAGTTATTACTAGCGGGCTTTGGTTTAAGCCAGATCCTAGTTTACGTTTTGGGATTGGTTTTATCTCTTTGTATTCGTGTTCCTCGGAACACGGATGCCGGTGTGTATGCACAGTTGACAGAGACAGAGGAAGAGGATTCTCATTAGGGTTGTTGACTGTTGACCTTTTCTAAACCCTAATGAGAATAAGAAATATGATTAATAATAATATTAATTAAGTATTAGTGTGCCATGGTTTGGTTGAAAGTTTGACTTTGTTGACTTGTTGACTTTGTTGACCGGTTGACTAGCTTGAACTTATTGACTATTATCATTACAATGGCTATCATTTCATGGCTAAGACTTTTGGCTTGCTTGTTGTTCTTTACAAAATGAGTGCATGAAATGATAATGCCATTGACATGAACCATCACAAAATACTTAATTATTATTATTATCATGATTTTTTTGGATTATGAGAGGATGGTGAAAAAAGGTCTTGCTCATTCTATCATATGGTTTCTCTCTCATCCTCAAGCTCTCCCTCTTCCTCTTGCTCTCTCTCTAGATCATGGTTCTATTGTCTCATGAGTTGAGAAAGAAGAACCATATAGATAAAACCCAAAACACTTCTCTACTCATCCTAGAATACAAGGTCTAGCAAGCCAAGTATTTTAGTTTTCTCTAGATTGAGGTTGGAGCCAAAGGTAGAAGCATTCGGGTGGATCCATCTTCGGCACAAGGAGACGACGAGGTGAGGCCGATCCGACCACCACAAGGAGTCGAAGAGAAGGAGTTCAAGATTTTGTATAACCCCTAACACAGTAGCTAACCTCTTAGTTAGTTTGTTAGATAATTTGTTTAGCAAAGATCCGTTTTTAGAGTCCATGCGACCTCCACCGAAAAAATCGTTTTTCATCATTTCCGCAACCCTAAAGTACCGGGGACGGGTAACGTGGACTTACAGTAGTATCAGAGCCTAGCTAAACACTATCTAACATGTTAGATAAGTAACTAGAAGTTCGATCGGAAAAAAAATCACAAAACATGCCCGAAATGTTAACTTTCTGCCGATTTTTATTTCTATTCAAAAAATAATTAATCTTACACTAAAAATCGGCTCAGGGTTTTTAATGAACACAGGAGAAAATTGGTCCACTAACTCGGTCAAAGCGCCGTGGAACCGCGGCAGAGCTTGCTCCTGCCGCGGATCCGCGGCCGAGTTGACTCGGCTGTGGGTCAATTTTCCTGCAGTGTTCTTATAGGGGTATTTTGGGATTTTTACAATATGTTTTTTCTGCCCAGATTTTCCAGAAAGAAAAATTTGTTTTTGGGGTGGTTAAAAATCAGTATTTTGATCGAACTTCTAAAAACTTAAGCTAACGGGTTATATCTGTGATGTGATATATGTATTGAATGTCTGCTAATCGCTATACGTCGATTAGTAGGGGTTATACATATCTGTGATCTGTAATGATGTTGGTTTGTGTATATGAATTCATTGGATTGTCACGGATGAATAGCCGGGGGGTTGTGAGATGAGAGTTTTCTTTATCTTTCAATTCATGCAAATATGTAAATTGATGTAATATTATTTGTATGGCCGCACATCCGGGATAAGGTTGTAGCCGCCATTGTATATTATTTCTTTTACAGTTTTTGCTCCTAGGATAGACCCAAGGTGGGGTGCACAAACTACCGGTTACCTCGAAGTGCCGAGTGGCCTACTCACGGTGTTGAGGGAGGTTGCTTCGCTTCGGGTACTTGGCGGGTAGTTTGCCGCACCCGTAGGGGTTTAGGGTGGGGTCTTGGCTATTCATCGCGACCGTGCAATCAGCTTTTCGTTACAGGCTCGTACGAAATGCGGATTCCTAGTATATCCAATGTATTCATCTGTGATCTGGAATGGCTATCATTGCATCTGACGAATGTATATATCTATATATGATATCTATTTAGGCGTTGCTTATGTTTTGCATCCGCGCTAGTCCAGCCCCCGCTCTGTCGTTAGTTAAGTAACCTAACGGGTAATGACGGGGCCCCATGGCGAATGTGGATGGCATAAGCATACGTCATATTTTCGTTTTTTTTTCTGCAATGGTAGGATTAAATGATGGGACGCATTAAAATTAATGTAGGAAAATAAACCAAAGTTAAAGTCGTTGGAACAATTTCAAAACCACTCGGTTTCTTTTCAAAAACAACTTTTAAATGCGGAACTTAAGCGAGTCCATTTAAAAGCTATCAAGGTTCCATCGATTATATCAAGTTCACTATGTTCACGGTTTCGCCAAAACTATTCGTAGCCCTCCGTCATTTCAGTTAAATATTCAGTAGTATTCAAGCTATGTATTTTAACCCTTGCCAAGGCATAGTGATTGGTAGCTGCTGAATATTTATCTGTAGCATAGATAAATACGTTGGTTTGGGACAGTCGTACTACTATTTTGGCCTTCGTCAAGGGTATGTACGGGTGGGTTCAAATTAACCTGGATAATGACGGGTAGAACTTGACATGTGACTTATGATATGTTGGCCTTCGTCAAGGTCATAAGAGCATGGGGCTAAAATCCACATCGGGAGTTTCAAAAGAAACTGAAACTTGCTGGCGCTGCATACCATTTAGAGTGTGATGATTCTGGTAGGATTCCTTCAGTTTTGTCACGCGATGATGTTTGGATCCCGATCCTACTGTGAGTATATGCTACTCCTCGGGAAATTTCTCACTTAACGATCAATGCTATAAACCAAGTAGGTGTCTAGAAAGGTGTTAGCAGGGCTATGCCCCCAGGGAAAAGAGGTTCTTAAATTAAGGAACTTCGCAAAAGCGTTGGAAAACCTCCCTCGAAGTACCGACACTAGCCTGGCTGAACGGTTAAGAAAGTATTGTACGGTGAGATTGATCCTGACTAATTCTTCCTTTTTGGTTTGAGGAGGGATTCGAGAAACAGTGGGAGCCATCCTGTTTAGATAAATTAAAAACCAATCTAAACTTGCAAGAGCATCATGCTGAGTGTTTTCTTCTCTCTCTTAATTGCAGCGACCCAGTGACCGCACATAGGTTACATCTAGATAATAAAATGACTGAACCTGACTGTTATGATTGGCAAAGGTCTGTCCAGATGTCCATTACCCATGACAAACTGGGACACCTCTTAACTAATCAAACCCCTGCCGTCTCAGTACCAATTTCCCCTGTCATGGATATTGACATCCGTATAACATCGGAAAAAGACTGTGCGAAAGCCAAGTGCCTCGTGTTAGCCTCAGTTGATGGTGTAAACCAGAGGCAGCACGAGAAGATGGACTTAGTTTCTATCTTCCTCCATAACAAAGATTTATATGGAGTGCAATCTCGTATCGCAAGATATGAGACCTCGAACGAATTGCTTCAAGCGAGGTTGGTTGTCGGGTCATCTGTAGTGGGCAACGTCCTTACAGAGACCAGCTATTTTGAGCTTACGGACCTGAAGACCACGTTGGAGAACGGGTCAAATGCTGACTTGATTCTACAGTCTCTACCTTCTACCCTGAAGGAAACCAGGGAAAAAGAAGGAAAGGGAAGGGAAAAAGTTTCGGGACTGGATGTAGTAAAAGTGGGGCGTTCCTATTGTTACGGGAATAAACATTGGCAGAAGTATTGCAGGGCTAGCAAAGCCAGTAGCCAGGATTCGAAGCATGTTGTGGCTTCGGCTTCGGGTGTGTTTGTAGTAGAGAACTGTATGTCAGTTAACCCTATTTCCTGGGTATTGGATACCGGATCAGGATCTCACATCTGTAATTCGTTACAGGCTTTGAGAAACTGTAGGGTTATCAGGATAGGTGATATGACTCTCAGGGTTGCTAATGGAATGAGCATGAATACTGAATCCGTAGGGGAATATCATCTTGGACTGACAACTGGGCAGATATTGATTTTGCGTAACTGTTTGTATGTACCAGGTGCGACTTGTAATATCATATCCGTATCCTTACTTTCTAAAGAAGGATATGATTTTACTTTTGTGCGATGTGGTCCACATCCACCTAAATCAAGTTCTGATTGGGTCAGGTACATTAGAAAACGGGATATACGTATTGAATCAGGCTCAGATTTTCAGTGTCTAGAACACACTTAAAAGAAAGTCTCCGGAATTAAATCAGGCTTTCTTATGGTATTGTAGACTGGGTCACATTAATGAGACACGGTTAAAAAAGTTACATAAAGAGGGATACTTGAATCCGTTCGAGTATCAGTCTTATGCCACTTGTGAATCTTGTCTTATGGGAAAGATGACAAAGACTCCGTTCACTGGACACAGAGTAAGAGCGAGCGAGCTCTTGGAACTCATACTTCATTACTTTCACAGATGATTTCTCTAGGTATGGACATGTCTTATTAATGAAGCACAAATCCGAGGCCTTTGAGAAATTTCGGGAATACAAGAATGAAGTTGAAAAACAAATAGGCAAAAGTATCAAGATACTGAGATCTGATCGAGGTGGTGAATACTTGAATGCCGAGTTTTTGGACTACTTAAACGAGAATGGAATTCTCTCTCAGCTTATTCCTCCATACACACCACAGCACAACGGTGTATCGGAAAGGCGGAATCGAACCCTATTGGATATGGTTCGTTCTATGATGAGTAAGGCTGAATTAACGCGATCCTTCTGGGGTTATGCACTAGAATCGGCTGCATATCTTTTGAACAAGGTTCCCTCCAAGACTGTGCCCACCACACCATATCAGATGTGGTGTAGGAAGAAAACCAATCTTCAATATCTGAAGATATGGGGATGTCCAGCTTTTGTTAAAAAGCAGCATGCGGACAAACTCGAGGCACGCTCAGTACTGTGTAAGTTTGTGGGATACCCAAAGAACTCCAGGGGGTATTTTTTCTATTACGTAGAGGAACAAAAGGTTTTTGTTTCTCGTCATGCCCACTTTCTGGAACATCAGTTTTTAGAAAAAGGAACAAGTGGGAGCATAGTAGAGCTGGAAGATATTCCAGAGCCACAAGCTATTACTGAAAGCTTGGAAGAACCAGATGTTTCAGGAGAACCGGACATTCCTGCGCCGTTCCGTAGGAGTAGTAGGCAGTCTCATCCGCCCGAGAGATACTATGGTTTTCTCATAGACGGGGATAGAGAGGATTGCGTCATTGATCATGATGAGCCTACTAGCTTGCAGCAAGCCATTCAGAGCGGTGACTCAGTAAAATGGCTGGATGCAATGCGGACCGAGATGGAGTCCATGTACACTAACAAAGTTTGGACTTTGGAATTTTCTCCAGAAGGGGTAAAACCCGTAGGCTGCAAATGGATCTTCAGAAAAAAGATTGGTGTAGATGGACAGGTTGAAACCTATAAAGCTTGGCTTGTTGCAAAGGTTTTTCGTCAAAGACCTGGTTTGGACTATGATGAGACCTTTTCTCCAGTGGCTATGCTCAAATCCATTCGGATCCTTCTTGCCATTGCTACCTTTCACGATTATGAGATCTGGCAGATGGACGTAAAGACGGCTTTCCTAAATGGAAATATGGAAGAGTGCGTCTATATGTATCAGCCAGAGGGATTCATTCAGAGTGGGAGCAGCGGTAAAGTGTGCAAGTTGCTCAAGTCCATCTATGGACTGAAGCAGGCATCACGGAGTTGGAACATCTGCTTTGATGATACTGTCAAAGAATTCGACTTTGTCAAAAACCGAGATGAACCATGCATTTACAGTAAGATTGTAGGGAGAAATGTGGTATTCCTCATCTTGTACGTCGATGACATTCTCCTAATAGGAAATGATATTCCTATGCTACAGTCAGTCAAAGGATTCTTGTAACAGAGGTTCTCCATGATGGACCTGGGCGATGCCAACTACATTCTGGGGATCCAGATCTATCGTGATAGATCTAAAAGGATGTTGGGACTTTCACAGTCCAGGTACATTGACACCATACTGAAACGATTCAGTATGGAAGATTCCAAGTGCGGTAATCAACCGGCTTGTCACGGAATCACCCTCTCCAAAGAGATGTCTCCTAAGACTGATTTGGAAAGGGCTCGCATGTCATCAATACCCTACGCATCTGCGGTAGGCTCTATTATGTATGCGATGTTGTGTACCAGGCCAAATATAGCATACGCATTGAGCATTGTAAGCAGGTATCAGTCGGACCCAGGGGAGAAGCACTGGATAGCGGTAAAGAACATTCTCAAGTACTTGAGAAGGACTAAGGAGATGTTCTTGGTGTATGGCGGAAAAGACCTCCAGATCGAGGCCTTTGTTGACTCCAGCTTCCAGAGTGACAAGGATGACTCCAAGTCTATGTCGGGTTATGTCATTAACCTCAATAGAGGGGCAGTTTGCTGGAAGAGCTCCAAGCAGGAAACCGTTGCTGACTTAACTATGGAAGCGGAGTACATAGCTGCTTGCGATGCCGCAAAGGAACCTGTCTGGATGAAGAAGTTCCTCACGGAGCTTTAGGTGGTTCCTACCAGTGTTGATCCAATACCGTTGTATTGTGACAACAACGGCGCTATAGCTTTAGCGAAGGAACCCAGGTCCCATCAGAAGTCCAGGCACATTTTGAGGCGGTACCACCTGATCAGGGAGATCGTAGATCGCCGGGAGATCGAGGTGAAGAGAGTAAATACGGATGATAACACTGCTGATCCACTCACGAAGGCCTTAGCCCAGACTCAGTTCGAGCGGTTGATCGAGATGACAGGTCTCCGATACGCCAGTACATGGCCTTAGTGCAAGTGGGAGATTGTTAGTGTATATGCCCTAGAGGCCATTACTGTATCATACTAGTTTGTATATTACTTGATGGAAGCTTGGGATATTCACAGTTGTATAGACAATCTTGCTCAAAATGGTAGTATGCTACTTGGTTTGTTTCTACTTTAATGTGTACATGTGTTTCTTTTTGCATATCGCCTATACACATTAGTAGAGCCCTTAGGATCTTTGCTTGATTACCAGCATTGTGATGGCAGTCACATTAGTGGAGGCTGGGTAATCTACAAGCACATCCTTATACAGGTCCCGAGTCGTAGGACTATCGAGACAGGGCATCGATACTCCGGAGTAGACTAGCGTATGCGCTTCTCAGCCCAGCAGGGAAGACGGTCTGTCCCACAGCCGTCAGTACGTAGTACTTGGGATAGTATGCGGGTGCTCGTTAGGTTACGAGTACACTGGACAGGACTCGTCGGGAACTATTGGTTGGTACTATACCTATCGTCAGTTATCAGTTCCCAGGTGACATGAGTACAGCTTAGTCCGCTGACTTGACACTGTCACTTCGCCTCGAGTGTGTTCCCACTGTACTTTGATTACTACCCTACCACGGCTCAAAGGAGTCGTGCAAACAGGTAGTAGTTGGGTGCAGTCCCGAAGCACTTGGAGGCAGTGGCGGTTAGACAGGATTCGTCTCTCCCGGTATTTGCAGTTGATATCACACTGTGTCAAGGAGAGCCATTACACATAGTCGTCCCTGGCCAGGGCAAGCGAGATATACTGGTAGGTTTCCAGTGTTATCTCAGGGTGTTCTGGGCTATACTCCGACACGACTTGTACCGCTATTAGGGGATTGACGTTTACCGCCCCCTAGGCCCGCCATGCGATATTCTCAGACGAACAGACCGGACTGTACGGAGACTGTCACATTCAGGCTCAGTAGGAGTTCGGATGAGTTCACCTCGTCAGTCTTCTTATCGGCATCTACCTGGGGGGCCGTTACGCGCAGCTAGTGCCGCTTGCGATCTGTGGTTAAACCCACTGCCAGCGTAGTGTCGAGTCTTTAGAGTCCCACACAGAGAGCTATTCGCCTTTAGGCAAAAAGAGTAGAGGTCGCATGGTTTTGCGACAGGGTTCGGTCACATCCGCGCACTTGTGCACGTTTGGTGTCCGGGCAGTTAATACTAGCGGGCTTTGGTTTAATCCAGATCTTAGTATACGTTTTGGGATTGGTTTTATCTCTTTGTATTCGTGTTCCTCGGAACACGGATGCGGGTGTGTATGCACAGTTGACAGAGACAGAGGCAGAGGATTCTCATTAGGGTTGTTGACTGTTGACCTTTTCTAAACCCTAATGAGAATAAGAAATATGATTAATAATAATATTAATTAAGTATTAGTGTTCCATGGTTGGGTTGAAAGTTTGACTTTGTTGACTTGTTGATTTTGTTGACCGGTTGACTGGCTTGGACTTATTGACCATCATTATTACAATGGCTATCATTTCATGGCTAAGACTTTTGGCTTGCTTGTTGTTCTTTACAAAATGAGTGCATGAAATGTTAATGCCATTGACATGAACCATCACAAAATACTTATTTATTATTATTATCATGATTATTTTGGATTATGAGAGGATGGTGAAAAAAGGTCTTGCTCATTCTATCACATGGTTTCTCTCTCATCCTCAAGCTCTCCCTCTTCCTCTTGCTCTCTCTCTAGCTCATGGTTCTATTGTCTCATGAGTTGAGAAACAACAACCATAGAGATAAAACCCAAAACACTTCTCTACTCATCCTAGAATACAAGGTCTAGCAAGCCAAGTATTTTAGTTTCCTCTAGATTGAGGTTGGAGCCAAAGGTAGAAGCTTTCGGGTGGATCCATCTTCGGCACAAGGAGACGACGAGGTGAGGCCGATCCGACCACCACAAGGAGTCGAAGAGAAGGAGTTCAAGATTTGGTATAACCCCTAACACAGTAGCTAACCTCTTAGTTAGTTTGTTAGATAATTTTTTTAGCAAAGATCCGTTTTTAGAGTCGATGTTATCTCCACCGAAAAAATTGTTTTTCATCATTTCCGCAACCCCAAAGATCCGGGGACGGGTAACGTGGAATTATAGTTTTCGATGTGGGTGTCTTCATCACCACATCAAGGATTGTTCCTTAGTACCGTGTCAGACCCATATTCAGAGAGGTTATGGTCGCGGAGGATTGGTTACGAGAGGACGGTCTGGCAGAGGAAGAGTTCTGACAGTTCCGGGTAGAAAGCAGACACGAGAGTTTGTTTCTACTCATCGGTACGCACAGGCGTCCAATGTAGAGTTTTCAGGGATTCTTAATTTGTATGTTCTTTTGATTCATTGGTTGGTGTTGTTCGGGATCTTTGCACTTGTTGTTTACACATTTTGTGTCGTGGTTGGGACGAGGATCGTGTTAGCTAGATCAGCCGTTTGTTGTGTTAACTTTTGTCAGCGATTCTTTTGTTGCGCGACACGTATTTCAGTCATATGCCAATCGGTTAGGAGATTCGTCCGTCACTTGATACTTCTAGAGATGTTGGATTTGACGTTCTCCTGGTCACGGACTGGTTAACTACGTGCTATGCGTCTGTGGACTACCGCGAGAAAACACTCAGGTTTGTTTTCCCGGCAGGTCAGTCCTCGTTGTGTAGGGGGCAGTGGTGTCGCCTCTCACAGCTTGAATTCAGCCTTTTTCGCTAGTCGGCTTTTGAGGAGAGGATGTCGAGGATTCTTGGCGTTCATTAGTGATACCGGAGCCACAGTGGATTTGTTGGGCCGGGTTCCTATCGTACGAGAGTTTTCCGACGTCGTTCTAGATGAGCCGGCGAAGCTTAGGGAGCTTAAGGATCAGCTGCAGAGTTGTTTGTTGGGGGGTTGGTGCGTCTGAGTGTTTCGCCTTGAGGAGCTCCTATTTCTGTTCATCAAGGAGAGAGACGGCAGTTTGAGGTTGTGTATTGATGGATCGTCGGTTGAACCGGTTTACGGTGCGGATATGTATCCTTTACCTCGAATTGATGAATTTTTCGATCAGCTCCAGAGTGTAAGACATTTTCTAAGTTGTTGGGGGATCAGGTCATCATCGTTGCGGGTTCGGAGTGATGGCATTCTGAATACTGCTTTTGTGCGTACTATGGGCAGTTTGTGTTGTGGTGGTGTCGTTAGACTCGCCAATGCCATAGCAGCATTCGTTGATATGATGAACTAGAATTCTTCAGGCCGTTCCTTGACCAGTTATTGTTGTGTTATTGATAACATTCTGGTCTTTTCCTTGTGTCTTGAGCAACAGGAGTAGCACTTGAGGATTTGTTTTGCAGACATTGGGAGAGTGCCAGCAGTTTGCTAGATTCTCGAAGTGTTCCTTCAGGCTTGTTTGTGTTGACTCCTGGATCTTGTAGTTGCGGGAGACGGTTTTCGTATGGTTCCGAGGGAGATCGAGGCCATACTGCTTTAGCCCAGACTTATGCAGGACGGAGGTCCGCAGATTCTTTGCGCTTAGCAGGTTTTTACCGCCGTTTCATGCAGGATTGCTAGTGTAGTGCTGCACCGTTGACTGGACTGACCTGAAAGGAGGTTCCTTTCTTTGGACTAAGGCTTGCGTGCGGAGTTTTCCACCAATTGGAGATTCGGTTAACAACTGCATCAGTTCTTTCCTTGCTTTCTGGTTCGGGCGACTTTGTTGTTTAACTGTGATGTTTCACGAGTGGGGCTCGATTGTGTACTGATGTGATACTATAGAGTTATCGCTTTTGCTTCCTGACGGTTGGAGGAAGTACGAGCAGGATATCCCACTCATGATCTGGAGATGGCCGCGGTGGTCGTGCGTTGAAGATCCGAGGGCACTACTTGTTCGGAGAGTCGTGTCAGATTTTCACGGACCACCAGAGCTTAAAGTACGTCTTCCTGCAGCGGGTTATGATTGTTGAGACGGTCTTCTGCAGACTTACAGTTCTTGTGTGATCGTGGAGTACAGCTTAGGTTCGCCTCTTTTGAAGGGACGGCTTGATCATGTCCGCGCCCGACCACTCTTCTTTAATCGCTTTCGTGAGGCACAGCCGCCGATGCTCGTTCGTTAGAGATACTTGAGCATACTCGGTTGGTTAATGATTCGGATTCCTTGATTTGTGACCAGGGTTGCTACGTTTAGGGACGCGTTGTGTACCTGTTGCTGATGGGCAGAGACGCGAAATCCTAGCATAGGCACATTAGTCAGCTTCGGTATTCATTCAAGTTCCACCAATATTTGGCCAGACTTGTGAGATAGTTATTGGTGGACAGGAATGAAGAGTGAAGTTTTGGATTTCGTTTTAAGGTGTCTGTCTTGTTGTGTGCTTAGGTTGAGCCTCTGAGACCGGCTGGAGAGTTGCAACTTTTAACCGTTCCGAAGTCGGAATGGGAGCAGATCTCCACGATTTCGTTATAGTGTCTACCCAGGTTTGGAGAGGGTGTGACTCCATTTGGGTGTTTTTTGTCCGGTTATTCTCAATTTGCTCAGTTGTTCTTTGTTATGCTTTTGCGTACGTACTTGTTGTTGTCGGCAGTTGGGATCGCCACTCTCCATTGTTAGAGTTCTCCTTCGATAGCTGTTATCAGGAGACACTCCAATTGGCAACCTTTAGGTTCTGTTGTTAGGTCGTGTCGATCACCAATCTGTTTTTCTGACTCTACGTAGTAGGATTTTTGGACCCCAGCTAGTCTAGAGACTTCGGAGATGATCCATTTGGTTCAGGTTAGGATGATGATAGCCAGTGCAGATAAAGGTCTTATACGACCATGGTGGTCGCAGACTTGGGTTCGCAGTGGGAGATCATGTATTCCTATGGACTTTTCCGATGAATGACATGTTGAGTTTTGGGAGGCTTATCCCAGGATTGTAGGTCCTTATGAGATCCTTTTAGCGAGTTAGTTTCGTTGCCTTTAACTTGGCACTTCTGCCGAGATTATTGACAATTCACCCCGTATTCCTTATATCGATACTTTGCAAATACCTTCATGACCTTTCTCACATGATTCAGCATCAGACCATTAGCTTTGACGCGAACTTTTCGTTCACCGGCAGCCATTTGTGTTAGTGGCTCGGCAGGTGGAGAAACTTCGGTTAAGGGCCTTGCCATCTGTAGAGAGTTTTCTTGGACGTAGCCGTTTGGTGAGATGATCACTTGGGAGGCAGCGAGCGAGATATGAGAATTTGTAATCTTCCCTTTGAAGGTACGCTTAGTGAGAATTTAAATTCGGGGACGAATTTTTATAAGGAGGGGAGATTGTAACGTTTTAGAAATCGTTATGTGAATGTTTCCGTTTTTGGGTAAAATTTTCGGTATTTTATGTTTTAACCCGACTGTGATCAAACGACCATATAGACTTGTCAGCACCTAGTTTAGCTAAAATAAAGCTAGTGCACAAGCTTTGGGGTTATATGGGACGTTTTGGTCCAATTCGAATTTTTCCCAATTTTAATATTATTTTAATGCGGTATTTTATATTTTGGGAAATTTCTCTTTAGCGGTCTTTTCTGAAATTTTTCTTGTGTAAACTTAACCCACATAATATCGAGATTCATTGTGTGGACTAGGATTAATGTTTTAAAGAAAAGGAAAAGAAAAGAAATTGTGAGATGCATGAATGTGCATGTGAATGCATTTATGTGTGTATTTATTGCATTCTCACTTGCTTTTGCTTGAACATTCCACACAATTCCCTGTAACACTTTGAATTCTGTTAGGATTGTTTTAGTGTTAATTAGCAATTGGGCGTGTTATTTTATATGTGTGCATAGGATTATTAGTTATTTCTAGTCGGGTTACCCTAATTGAAATTTTTCTTTATGTAGTTTACACTTGCACACTTAGCCATTTTGTGACCTAGGTTCAAAGTGTTAGCCATTCCATTCTTGCATGGTTCCTAGTTATTTCCCCACTCTTTCATCAAAACTAAACCCTTTTTAGAATTCAAAATGCATTAGAAAATGAGGTATGGGGGTTAGGTAAAGAAAAATTGACTTTTTCTTTTGACCCTTTTCTTTCTCTCTTCTCTCGTTTTCTCTCATTCTGAAACTCCAGCAGAAATTCCAGCAAAACCCCAAGCTTCTTCTTCTTCTCTTTTCATTTCCCTTTGATCTCTACACAAAACCCTACACAAATTAACACATTTTCTTCACAAAACCATGGAAAAAAGGACTTTTTGAGGTGTTTGGTGGCAAATCTGCACATTTGAGGCTAGGGCCGAGACTCATGGTGTTTCTTGAGGGATTTTGAAGGTATTAACTCACCCTTAGCACCCTTTTTCCCTATCTTGTAGTAATTCTAGCAAAATATCACTTTTTCTGCAATTTTTAGTGCTATTGAAGGGATTTTGTGATAATATGTTAAATTTAGCATTTTTTTATGGCTCAATTAGCTTATTAATGGGTTATTAGTGTGATTTTAGACTTAGGTTTGCTTCAGATTTTAGAAAAATACCCTAAAGTTTCATTTTAGGGCAAAAGTGTGGTTTTTAACTAGAAATAGGGCTCTGTAGAATCTGCTGCTACCCGGGTTATTTCAGATCAAATCTGTAAATACTGTAGCATTTATAGGGGGTATAGAGTGCACACACAAAACCTGGGAGCCCAATTCCCTAGACAGGCCGCCGAAAAATGCATTCTGGCCGCAAATTGCGGCCAGATGAGTGAGTTGGGGGTTGGGGTTTGTGGCACAGGAGTCTGCTGTTATGTGGAGTATTTTGGTATATATATTTTTATAATATCTTTTCTGTATCAAAATCTGGAGTTTAATACCTATTTTCTCGTATTTTAAATCTTCGCGACACGCGTATTACGTGTGTGGGTTTAGGGTGTTCTGCGCATCGCGACGCGTCGGGTTGGCTTCAGGCGCGTAATCACACGTTTTAGCGTATCGCACACACGCGCGCTTGGTTTGTGACACGGGTTTCTAGTTGACTTTAAATGTCGTGTTTGTATGGTTTTGAGCTTAGGTGTGACATATTGTGAAATTCCAGGTTCGCAGACGAGTGCGACGGACATCGCGAAGAAGGGGAAATAAGTCGTCGGCTATACCTAGCGAGAGACTACGGTGAGTAGATTTAACAACTACGGGGATATCGCCCGCATGGCGTTATGCGTGAGGGCTGATAGGACCTTATAGCGATATATTGCATTCACCTACATGACTACTGTTTATTGCATACCGCATTCCCTGCTACGTGTATATAAACTAGAATTGATAGAACACCGCACTATTACTAACAGTTCAAGTTGCACGAGCACGATTTATATGCTACACTCACACCGTTAGTGATTGCCATGACACTCACATTATAGGGTTGCTATAAATCATATGTCAGATTGTTTCCGCATTATTGATGTTTGCCATGATTTGCCACATATCAGCAGATGTTATAGTCATACTTGGACACATCTATATCACATATTCATACATGTGCCATGTATATATTGATATCTTCATACTTGCATAGATTTACGCATTGAGATATGTTGTTTCCGTGTTATTTCGGTATTTGGGAACCGTGGATATTTTAAAAGAGAATATGTAATTATTTAAGAAAAACACGGTTTCCCTTGATATGATATTTCAGTGCGTTCACCATGTGTTTTCTCGGTGCTAGAGCGAGATATATTAGAGAGAGGGCTGACCCGGACTGACGGATGCCCGATATGTATGAGAGAGGGCTGACCCGGACTGACGGATGCCCGATATGTATGAGAGAAGGCTGACCCGGACTGACGGATGCCCGATATATTAGAGAGAGGGTTGACACGGAATGACGGATGCCCGATATGTATGAGAGAGGGCTGACCCGGACTGATGGATGCCCGATATATTAGAGAGAGGGTTGACCCGGACTGACGGATGCCCGATATGTATGAGAGAGGGCTGACCCGGACTGACAGATGCCCGATATATGAGAGAGAGGGCTGACCCGGACTAACGAATGCCCGATATATTGGAGAGGGGGGCTGACCCAGACTGACGGATGCCCGATATAGAAGGATTTGCGTGTCGATGCTAGACACGAGTATTTATGATATTTGGGTGCCGATGTTGGTCACTCGTGATTCTCAGTGATGTACAGGATTTGAGGGCCGATGGGAGTGCCGGCGTCAGGATTGATGGGATTTGGGTGCATTGGTGGGTACCGATTATCTTTCCACGTTGACATTCCGTATAGATGTTATTTCATCCCATGCTCAGCATTTATTATTTTTCATCTCGTCCTGTAGTTACTTTACTTGACAGAGCACTTACACGATTATGCACATACTGCTTATTGCATATAGATTTATCTGCTGGCATTTGTTAGAGTAGTGCAGCACGTGCATGCTTGCGACTACCTTTATATGTTTTCTCTATTCCCGAGTTGTAAACTCACCCCTTTGTGCCACAGTATTTGCAGGTTGCCGCCCTTCAGAGTAGTCGCGGTAGGCTGTCTTCGTACATCTTTTGGCTACAGATACCACTACAGTTGGTGCGTGAGCTGTTTTGCTGTTAGGTGGGTTGTGGTATCTGGTTACTTTTATTGTACACACTTATGTATCTAGTATTTTCCATCTATCTTATATGTACTTGACTTAGAGACAGTGTGAGGACGATGATGTTTATTTTTTGTATTCTGGTGTCGAGCTCGTTGTGAGCCGACTTTACTTATGTAGTTATTTCTATCTGTGATGTTCCCACTTGTTGTTCTTGATCTTCGCTACGGCGTCGTATATTGCTATCTTGGTGATTGTTTACTTAAGATTTCTAATCACTTTTGTAAATGCTTCCATTTAAAACTTAAAACACTCTATACTTTTACTGGTTTGATTTCTGGGTTTTCGGTTCACTCAGTCGCGTTATGCCTGTAGAAGTTACGTGGTTAAGTGCCGGTCACGGGTCAAACTTTGGTTCGTGACAAAGTTGGTATCAGAGCGTAGGTTTTACCTTTCGGAGTGTAGGATGACCCTGGTATGATGGAGTAGGTAGCTGAAGCAGGGTGGCGTAGCGTGCGTATGTTCCGCGGCATACTCACGACACGGTACTCCGCCAAAGCGACCTTAGGACTTATTGATTTAAATTCCTTCTTGAGTATATACATTCTTGCGATTCGATTTCCGTATCCTTATCGAATCCTACTTTTCCTTTCAGCCATTATGCCGCCAAAGACTACTAAGGCGCAGAGAGCGGCCGCGAGGGCCAAGATTCGAGTTGACTCGTCCGAGACGAGGACTGATCCGGGCAATGCACCGGTTGTGCCCGAGCAGGCTGTTCCTCCCTTGACAGATCAGATTGCCATGTTAGGGGCTGGTATGCAGGAGATGCGCCAGACGGTGGGATCCAGTATGCAGGAGATGCGCCAGATGATGGGATCTCTAGTTGAGACACTTCGAGCGTAGCGACCAGAGATGGTTCCACCTGTTGTAGAGACCCTGGTGGTACCCATAGTACCGGCAGTTGCCTCTGCAGCTACAGAGGTTATTACAGTATCGCTGTCAGAGTTTATGAGGCTGAAGCCTCCGGTCTTCACAGGCACCGATGCAGCCGAGGACCCACAGTCTTTCATTGATAGGATGGCGCGGATATGTCATTCACTTAGATGCGCAGATGCGAGATGGGTTGAGTTCGCGAGCTTTCGCCTGGAAGGTCTCGCGCAGAAATGGTGTGAATCAATCGAGAAGGGTAGAGCAGCAGGTCTTCTTCCTATGACCTGGACAGAGTTCGTGGCGCTATTCCTTGCCCGCTTTCTTCCACTGAGCGTCAGAGATGCTAGAGCACGCAGGTTCGAGTCCTTACGCTAGACTCCGGAGATGTCGGTGGCAGAGTATGACGTGCTGTTCACAGAGCTATCTATCTATGCCCCGTATTTAGTAGCTACCGAGGAGATGCGAGTCAAGAGATTTGTCCTAGGCTTGCTCACACCACTGTTCCTTGCGATCAGTGCGCAGCATTACGAGACCTACGCAGCAGCTGTAGATGCAGCCTTATTGGTTGAGGAGCGCCTTGCTGAGACTTCGGCAGTCCCAGAGCCGAAGAGAGTTCGTGCAGATACATCGGCGCAGAGGCAGCCTTTTCGGTGCCATGATAGACGTCCTGCAGGTAAAAGAGATTCAGGGCGGGGCCGGTTGTTCAGTTCCTATCCCCAGGAAGGTCAGCGGTCATCGTCGGAATGTTTTCGCTGCGGGAGTTCTTACCATCGTGTATGAGATTGTCCTGAGATACCCCGGAGGGAGGCAGCAGCACCGCACGTCACATTACCAACTTCACCACCCCAGACGGCGTTGCCTATTGTACCTACTATTACTCCGCGTCAGACGCATGCACAGAGAGGTCGTGGTCGCGGAGGATTTGTTTATAGAGGACGAGGTGACCGAGGCAGAGGGCAGCCAGCTGCCGGCAGGGGATAACCAGTCACAGGTGGAGGACAGGTGCGAGTTTTTTCTTTGACGCATCAGGACGCGCAGGAGTCCAATGCGGTGGTCTCAGGTATCCTTCCAGTATGTTCTGTTGATGCACGTGTATTGTACGATCCCGGATCCACGCACTCGTACGTGTCCACACACTTTGTGCCGAGTTTGGGTAGTGAGTCCGGTTTTCTTGATCAGCCGCTTGTTGTGATTACTCCTGTAGGAGAGTCGTTTGTTGCTAGGCACGTGTTCCAATCCTGTATCGTCCTTATTGGCGAGAGAGAGAGTTGCCGGTCGATTTGATCCTTCTTGAGATGTTGGACTTCGACGTTCTTTTGGGCATGGATTGGTTAGCCACGTGCTATGCTTCTGTTGACTGCCGTGAGAAGACAGTTAGATTTTGTTTTTCCGGCGAGTCGGTTTTTGTTGTGTTGGGGGACCGTGGTGCCACCCCTCACAGTGTGATTTCTTCTTTTCGCGCTGGACAGCTTTTGAGGAAGGGATGTCAGGGATTTCTCGCCTATATTTGCGATACCAGAGCTACAGAGGTTCCATTGGATCAGGTTCCGGTTGTTAGCGAGTTTCCTGATGTGTTCCCTGACGAGCTTCCTGGGCTACCGCCCGAGTGTGATATTTTTTTCTGTATTGATTTGGTTCCTGGCACGGGGCCTATTTCTGTACCGCCTTATCGGATGGCCCCGGAGGACTTAGAGAATTGAAGGGTCAGTTGCAAGATTTGCTGTATAAGGGACTTATTCGACCCGGTGTTTCTCCTTGGGTGCTCCAGTCCTGTTTGTCAAGAAGAAGGACGACTGTATGCCTTTTTGTATCGACTACCGCCAGCTGAACAGGGTGACGGTGCGGAACAGGTATCCCTTACCACGCATCGACGATTTGTTCGACCGGCTCCAGGGGGCAGGATACTTTTCGAGGATCGATTTGCAATCAGGCTGCCATCAGCTGCGGGTTCGACATGAGGACATTCCTAGGACAGCTTTCCGCACGCGCTACGGCCATTATGAGTTTTTGGTGATGTCGTTCGGACTCACCAACGCGCCAGCAGCAATTATGGACTTGATGAACCGTATTTTTCGGCCGTATCTTGATTTGTTCATCATAGTATTCATTGACGATATCTTGGTGTATTCTCGGAGTAGAGAGGAGCACGAGCAGCACCTGTGGATTACACTGCAGACCTTGAGGGAGCATCAGCTTTTCGCCAAATTCTCCAAGTGTGCTTTTTGGATGGACAGCGTAGACTTCTTGGGGCACGTGATTACACGAGATGGTATATGTGTAGACCCGAGGAAGATCGAGGCCATTCGGAGTTGGCCCTGACCCACGTCAGTTACTGAGGTTCGCAGCTTTCTAGGGCTGGCAGGCTACTACAGGCGATTCGTGCAGGACTTCTCCCGTATTGCTACACCTTTGACCAGGTTGACCCGGAAGGGAGTTCCTTTCGTCTGGACGAATGAGTGTGAGCACAGTTTTCAGCAGCTACGGGCTCTACTGACTACGACGCCAGTGTTATCATTGCCTTCAGGATCAGGCGGATTTATGGTCTATTGTGATGCTTCACGAGTGGGGTTAGGGTGCGTATTGATGCAGCATGACAGGGTGATAGCGTATGCTTCGCGGCAATTAAAGAAACATGAACAGAACTACCCCACTCACGATTTGGAGATAGCTGCAGTGGTCTTTGCACTTAAGATCTGGCGACATTACCTATATGGCGAGTCGTGCCTGATATTCACTGATCACAAGAGCATAAAGTATATATTTCAGCAGCGAGACCTGAACCTTAGACAGCGCCGGTGGATGGAGTTAGTGAAGGACTACGATTGCGAGATCTTGTACCACCCGGGCAGGGCTAATATAATGGCGGACGCTTTGAGCAGGAGGCCTGGGGGTAGTCTATCTTGTTTGAGCGCAGTGCAGAGGCAGTCGTCGGCAGATTGGCAGATTTTATGCGACAGACGGGTGCAGTTCGAGTTTACGCCGATAGGAGGAAAGATTGCGCATGTTCGTGCATGCCCACAGTTGCTTGACCGTATACATGAGGCACAGCACAGTGATGACCGATGTTCAGAGATCAGGACACAGATTGGACACGGCAGATTTTCCGAGTTCGTGATCGATGACCAGGGGATACTACGATTTGGGACTAGACTGTGCGTACCAGATGTTGAGGAACTGCGGCGTGAGATTCTTGAGAAGGCACATCTCTCGGTGTACAGTGTTCATCCAGGTTCCACCAAGATGTACCACGATATGAGCGATGTTTACTGGTGGGACGGTATGAAGAGGGACATCACAGATTTCGTGTCAAGATGCCTGACTTGTCAGCAAGTCAAGGCCGAGCACCAGAGGCCCGCGGGAGAGCTACAGCCGTTACCCATTCCGGAGTGGAAATGGGAACAGATATCTATGGACTTCATTGTGGGTCTACCCAGGACTAGTCGAGGGTATGACTCCATCTGGGTGATCGTGGATCGTTTGACGAAAGCGGCTCACTTCTTACCGGTGAAGACGACTTTCAGATTTGCTCAGTATGCCCAGATTTACATTGATGAGATTGTACGACTGCACGGAGTTCCGACATGTATCGTGTCCGACAGAGGCACCCAGTTTACCAGCCGACTATGGCAGAGGCTTCAGGAGGCTTTGGGCACTCGTTTGAGTTTCAGCACAGCATTTCATCTGCAGTCCGACGGACAGTCAGAGCGGACTATTCAGACTCTCGAGGACATGCTAAGAAGGTGCGTATTAGACTTCGAAGGTAGCTGGGATCATCATTTACCCATAGTAGAGTTCTCCTACAATAACTGCTACAAGGAGACCATTTAGATGACACCGTTTGAGGCTCTCTATGGGAGGAGATGCAGATCGCCCACCTGTTGGACAGAGCTCAGTCAGAGCAGTATCTTAGGGCCACAGATTGTTGAGGAGACGACCGCGAAGAACCAGTTGATTCGCGATAGGATGAGAGCAGCCCACAGTAGGCAGAGATCTTATGCGGACCGTCGTCGGCGCAGACTTGAGTTTTCTATAGGTGATCATGTTTTCTTGAGGGTCTCCCCAATGAAAGGTGTGATGAGATTTGGGAAGAAGGGGAAGCTTAGTCCCAGATATGTGGGCCCCTTCGAGATCCTCGAGCTTGTTGGTCCAGTTGCGTATCGGTTAGCCCTTCCGCCCAGTTTTCCAGATGTGCACCCCGTATTTCACGTTTCGATGCTCCGCAGATATCTTCATGATCCTTCGTATGCGATTCAGCACCCGACGATCCAGCTTGAGCGTGACTTATCCTATGCAGAGCAGCCGGTGATCATTTTTGATCGACAAGTGAAGAAATTGAGATCGAAGGACATACCATCAGTCAAGGTACTTTGGCGTGGTCAGAGCAGCGAGAAGGTCACTTGGGAGACCGTAAGCGAGATGAGGAGGAGGTATCCCCATCTTTTCGAAGGTACGTGTAGTTAGATTTTCTTTTAAATTCGGGGACCGAATTTCTTTAAGGGGGGTAGATTGTAACACTTTGAATTCTGTTAGGATTGTTTTAGTGTTAATTAGCAATTGGGCGTGTTATTTTATATGTGTGCATAGGATTATTAGTTATTTCTAGTCGGGTTACCCTAATTGAAATTTTCCTTTATGTAGTTTACACTTGCACACTTAGCGATTTTGTGACCTAGGTTCAAAGTGTTAGCCATTCCATTCTTGCATGGTTCCTAGTTATTTCCCCACTCTTTCATCAAAACTAAACCCTTTTTAGAATTCAAAATGCATTAGAAAATGAGGTATGGGGTTAGGTAAAGAAAAATTGACCTTTTCTTTTGACCCTTTTCTTTCTCTCTTCTCTCTCTTTCTCTCATTCTGAAACTCCAGCAGAAATTCCAGAAAAAACCCCAGCTTCTTCTTCTTCTCTTCTTCTCTTTTCATTTCCCTTTGATCTCTTCACAAATCAACACATTTTCTTCACAAAACCAAGGAAAAAGGGACTTTTTGAGGTGTTTGGAGGCAAATCTGCATATTTGAGGCTAGGGCCGAGACTCTTGGTGTTTCTTGAGGGTTTTTGAAGGTATTAACTCACCCTTAGCACCCTTTTTCCCTATCTTGTAGTAATTCTAGCAAAATATCACTTTTTCTGCAATTCTTAGTGCTATTGAAGGGATTTTGTGATAATATGTTAAATTTAGCATTTTTTATGGCTCAATTAGCTTATTAATGGGTTATTAGTGTGATTTTAGACTTGGGTTTGCTTCAGATTTCAGAAAATACCCTAAAGTTTCATTTTAGTGCAAAAGTGTGGTTTTTAACTAGAAATAGGGCTCTGTAGAATCTGCTGCTACCCGGGTTATTTCAGATCAAATCTGTAATTACTGTAGCATTTATAGGGGGTATAGAGTGCACACACAAAACCTGGGAGCCCAATTCCCAGACAGGCCGCTGAAAAATGCATTCTGGCCGCAAATTGCTGCCAGATGAGTGAGTTGGGGGTTGGGGTTTGGGGCACAGGAGTCTGCAGTTATGTGGAGTATTTTGGTATATATATTTTTATAATATCTTTTTTGTATCAAAATATGGAGTTAAATACCTATTTTCTCGTATTTTAAATCTTCGCGACACGCGTGTTACGTGTGTGGGTTTGGGGTTTTCTGCGTATCGCGACGTGTCGGGTTGGCTTCAGGCGCGTAATCACACGTTTTAGCGTATCGCGCACACGCACGCTTGGTTTGCGACACGGGTTTCTATTTGACTTTAAATGTCGTGTTTGTATGTTTTTGAGCTTATGTGTGACATATTGTGAAATTCCAGGTTCGCAGGCGAGTGCGACGGACGCCACGAAGAAGGGGAAACAAATCGTCGGCTATACCTAGCGAGAGACTACGGTGAGTAGATTTAACATCTACGGGGATATCGTCCGCATGTCGTTATGCGTCAGGGCTGATAGGACCTTATAGCGATATATTACATTCGCCTACATGACTATTGTTTATTGCATACCGCATTCCCTGCTACGTGTATATAAACTAGAATTGATAAAACACCGCACTTTTACTAACGGTTCAAGTTGTACGAGCACGATTTATATGCTACACTCACACCGTTAGTGATTGCCATGACACTCACATTATAGGGTTGCTATAAATCATATGTCAGATTGTTTCCGCATTATTGATGTTTGCCATGATTTGCCGCATATCAGCAGATGTTATAGTCATACTTGGACACATCAACATCACATATTCATACATGTGCCATATATATATTGATATCTTCATACTTGCATAGATTTACGCATTGAGATATGTTGTTTCCATGTTATTTCTGGATTTGGGAACTGTGGATATTTTAAAAGAGAATAGGTAATTATTTAAGAAAAACCCGGTTTCCCTTGATATGATATTTCAGTGCGTCCCCCATATGTTTTCTCGGTGCTAGAGAGAGATATATTAGAGAGAGGGCTGACCCGGACTGACGGATGCCCGATATGTATGAGAGAGGGCTGACCCGGACTGACGGATGCCCGATATGTTTGAGAGAGGGTTGATCCGGACTGACGGATGCCCGATATATGAGAGAGAGGGCTGACCCGGACTGACGGATGCCCGATATATTAGAGAGGTGGGCTGACCCAGACTGACGGATGCCCGATATAGGAGGATTTGCGTGTCGATGCTAGACACGAGTATTTATGATATTTAGGTGCCGATGTTGGGCACTCGTGATTCTCAGTGATGTACAGGATTTGAGGGCCGATGTGAGTGCCGGCGTCAGGGTTGTTGGGATTTGGGTGCATTGGTGGTTACCGATTATCTTTCCACGTTGACATTCCGTATAGATGTTATTTCATCCCATACTCAGCATTTATTATTTTGCATCTCGTCCTGTAGTTACTTTACTTGACAGAGCACTTGCACGATTATGCACATACTGCTTATTGCATATAGATTTATCTGCTGGCATTTGTTAGAGTAGCGCAGCACGTGCATGCTCGCGACTACCTTTATATGTTATCTCTATTCACGAGTTGGCAACTCACCCCCGTTGTGCCACAGTATTTGCAGGTTGCCCTTCAGAGTAGTCGCGACAGGTTGTCTTCATACATCTTTTGGCTACAGATACCACTACAGTTGGTGCGTGGCTGTTTTGCTGTTAGGTGGGTTGTGGTATCTGGTTACTTTTATTGTACACACTTTTGTATCTAGTATTCTCCATCTACCTTATATATACTTGACTTAGAGACAGTGTGAGGACGATGATGTTTATTATTTGTATTATGGTGTCGAGCTCGTTGTGAGCCGACTTTACTTATGTAGTTATTTCTATCTGTGATGTTCCTACTTGTTGCTCTTGATCTTCGCTACGACGTCGTATATTTCTATCTTGGTGATTGTTTACTTAAGATTTCTTATCACTTTTGTAAATGCTTCTATTTAAAACTTAAAACAGTCTATACTTTTACTGGTTTGATTTCTGGGTTTTCGGTTCACTTAGTCGCGTTACGCCTGTAGACGTTACGTGGTTAAGTGCCGGTCACGGGTCAAACTTTGGGTCGTGACAAAGTTGGTATCAGAGCGTAGGTTTTACCTTTCGGATGTAGGATGACCCTGGTATGATGGAGTACGTAGCTGAAGCAGGGCGTAGCGTGTGTATGTTCCGCGGCATATTCACGACACGGTACTCCGCCAAAGCGACCTTAGGACTTGTTGATTTAAATTCCTTCTTGAGTATATACATTCTTGCGATTCTATTTCCGTATCCTTAGCGAATCCTACTTTTCCTTTCAGCCATTATGCCGCCAAAGACTACTACGGCGCAGAGAGCGGCCGCGAGGGCCGAGATTCGAGTTGACTCGTCTGAGACGAGGCCTGATCCGGGTAGTGCACCGGTTGTGCCCGAGCAGGCTGTTCCTCCCGTGACAGATCAGATTGCCATGTTAGGGGCTGGTATGCAGGAGATGCGCCAGATGGTGGGATCCAGTATGCAGGAGATGGGCCAGATGATGGGATCTCTAGTTGAGACACTTCGAGCGCAGCGAACAGAAGTGGTTCCACCCGTTGAAGAGACCGCGGTGGTACCCACAGTACCGGCAGTTGCCCCTGCAGCTACAGAGGTTATTACAGTATCGCTGTCAGAGTTTATGAGGCTGAAGCCTCCGGTCTTCACAGGCACCGATGCAGCCGAGGACCCACAGTCTTTCATTGATAGGATGGCACAGATATGTCATTCACTTAGATGCGCAGATGCGAGATGGGTTGAGTTCACGATCTTTCGCCTGGAAGGTATCGCGCAGAAATGGTGCGAATCGGTCGAGAAGGGTAGAGTAGCAGGTCTTCCTCCTATGGCCTGGACAGAGTTCGTGGCGCTATTCCTTTCCCGCTTTCTTCCACTGAGCGTCAGAGATGCTAGAGCACGGAGGTTCGAGTCCTTACGCCTGACTCCGGAGATGTCGGTGGCAGAGTATGACGTGTTGTTCATAGAGCTATCTATCTATGCCCCGTATTTAGTGGCTACCGAGGAGATGCGAGTCAATAGATTTGTTCGAGGCTTGCTCACACCACTGTTCCTTACGATCAGCGCGCAGCATTACGAGACCTATGCAGCAGCTGTAGATGCAGCCTTATTGGTTGAGGAGCGCCTTGCTGAGACTTCGGCAGTCCCAGAGCCGAAGAGTGTTCGTGCGGATACATTAGCGCAGAAACAGCCTTTTCGGCGCCGTGATAGACGTCTTGCAGGTAGCAGAGATTCAGGGCGGGGCCGGTTGTTCAGTTCCTATCCCCAGGAGGGTCAGCGGTCATCGTCAGAATGTTTTCACTGTGGGAGTTCTTATCATCGTGTACGAGATTGTCCTGAGATACCCCGGAAGGAGGAAGCAGCACCGAACATCATATTACCACCTTCACCACCCCAGACGGCGTTGCCTATTGTACCTACTGTTACTCCACGTCAGACGCATGCACAGAGAGGTCATGGTCACGGAGGATTTGTTCATAGAGGACGAGGTGACCGAGGCAGAGGGCAGCCAGCTGCCGGCAGGGGACAGCCAGTCACAGGTGGAGGACAGGCGCGAGTTTTTTCTTTGATGCATCAGGACGCGCAGGCGTCCAATGCGCTGGTCTCACGTATCCTTCTATTATGTTCTGTTGATGCACGCGTATTGTTCGATCCCGGATCCACGCATTCGTACGTATCCACACACTTTATGCCGAGTTTGGGTAGAGAGTCCGGTTTGCTTGATCAGCCGCTTGTTGTGACCACTCCTGTGGGAGAGTCGTTTATTGCTAGGCACGTGTTCCGATCCTGTATCGTCCTTATTGGCGAGAGAGAGTTGCCGGTCGATTTGATCCTTCTTGAGATGTTGGACTTCGACGTTCTTTTGGGCATGGATTGGTTAGCCACGTGCTATGCTTCTGTTGACTGCCGCAAGAAGACAGTTAGATTTTGTTTCCCCGGCGAGTCGGTTTTTTTTGTGTTGGGGGACCGTGGTGCCACCCCTCACAGTGTGATTTCTTCTTTTCGCGCTGGACAGCTTTTGAGGAAGGGATGTCAGGGATTTCTCGCCTATGTTTGCGATACCAGAGCTACAGAGGTTCCGTTGGACCAGGTTCCGGTTATTAGCGAGTTTCCTGATGTGTTCCCAGACGAGCTTCCTGGGCTACCGCCAGAGCGTGATATTTCTTTCTGTATTGATTTGGTTCTTAGCACGGTGCCTATTTCTGTACCGCCTTATCGGATGGCCCTGGCGGAACTTAGAGAATTGAAGGGTCAGTTGCAAGATTTGCTGGATAAGGGACTTATTCGACCCAGTGTTTCTCCTTAGGGTGCTCCAGTCCTGTTTGTCAAGAAGAAGGACGGCAGTATGCATTTGTGTATCGACTACCGCCAGCTGAACAGGGTGACGGTGCAGAACAGGTATCCCTTGCCACGCATCGACGATTTGTTCGACCAGCTCTAGGGCGCAGGATACTTTTCGAGGATCGATTTGCGATCAGGCTACCATCAGCTGCGGGTTCGACAGGAGTACATTCCTAGGACAGCTTTCCGCACGCTCTACGGCCATTATGAGTTTTTGGTGATGTCGTTCAGACTCACCAACGCGGCAGCAGCATTTATGGACTTGATGAACCGTATTTTCCGGCCGTATCTTGATTTGTTCATCATAGTATTCATTGACGATATCTTGGAGTATTCTCGGAGTAGAGAGGAGCACGAGCAGCACCTGTGGATTACACTGTAGACCTTGAGGGAGCATCAGCTTTTCGCCAAATTCTCCAAGTGTGCTTTCTGGATGGACAGCGTAGACTTGTTGGGGCACGTGATTACACGAGATGGTATATGTGTAGACCCGAGGAAGATCGAGGCCGTTCGGAGTTTGCCCAGACCCACATCAGTTACTGAGGTTCGCATCTTTCTAGGGCTGGCAGGCTACTACAAGCAATTCGTGCACGAATTCACCCGTATTGCTACACCTTTGACCAGGTTGACCCGGAAGGGTGTTCCTTTCATCTGGACAGAGGAGTGTGAGCACAGTTTTCAGCAGCTACAGGCTCTACTGACTACGACGCCAATGTTATCATTGCCTTCAGGATCAGGCGGATTTATGGTCTGTTGTGATGCTTCACGAGTGGAGTTAGGGTGCATATTGATGCAGCTTGACAGGGTGATAGCGTATGCTTCGTGGAAATTAAAGAAATATGAACAGAACTATCCCACTCACGATTTGGAGATGGCTGCAGTGGTCTTTGCACTTAAGATCTGGCGACATTACCTTTATGGCGAGTCGTGCCAGATATTCACTGATCACAAGAGCTTAAAGTATATATTTCAGCAGTGAGACCTGAACCTTAGACAGCGCCGGTGGATGGAGTTATTGAAGGACTACGATTGCGAGATCTTGTACTACCCGGGTAGGGCTAATGTAGTGGCGGACGCTTTGAGCAGGAGGCCCGGGGGTAGTCTATCTTGTTTGAGCGCAGTGCAGAGGCAGTCGTCGGCAGATTGGCAGATTTTATGCGACAGCCGGGTGCAGTTCGAGTTTACGCCGATAGGAGGACAGATTGTGCATCTTCGTGCACGCCCACAGTTGCTTGACCATATACATGAGGCACAGCACAGTGATGACCTATGTTCAGAGATCAGGACACAGATTGGACAGGGCAGATTTTCCGAGTTCGTGATCGATGACCAGGGGATACTACGATTTGGGACTAGAATGTGCGTACCAGATGCTGCGGGACAGCGGCGTAAGATTCTTGAGGAGGCACATCGCTCGGTGTACAGTGTTCATCGAGGTTCCACTAAGATGTACCATGATATGAGAGATATTTACTGGTGGGACGGTATGAAGAGGGACATCACAGATTTTGTGTCAAGATGCCTGACATGTCGGCAAGTCAAGGCCGAGCTCCAGAGGCCCGCGGGAGAGCTACAGCCATTACCCATTTCGGTGTAGAAATGGGAACATATATCTATGGACTTCATTGTGGTTCTACCCAGGGCTAGTCGAGGGTATGACTCCATCTGGGTGATCGTGGATCGTTTGACGAAAGCGGCTCACTTCTTACCGGTGAAGACGACTTTCAGATTTTCTTAGTATGCCCAGATTTACATTGATGAGATTGCACGACTGCACGGAGTTCCGATATGTATCGTGTCTGACAGAGGCACCCAGTTTACCAACCGACTATGGCAGAGGCTTCAGGAGGCTTTGGGCACTCGTTTGGGTTTCAGCACAGCATTTCATCCGCAGACCGACGGACAGTCAGAGCGGACTATTCAGACTCTCGAGAACATGCTCGGAGCATGCGTATTAGACTTCGGAGGTAGCTGGGATCATCATTTACCCTTAGTAGAGTTCTCCTACAATAACAGCTACCAGGAGACCATTTAGATGGCATCGTTTGAGGCATTCTATGGGAGGACATGCAGATCGCCCACCTGTTGGATAGAGCTCAGTGAGAGCAGTATCTTAGGGCCACCGATTGGTGAGGAGACGACCGCGAAGATCCAGTTGATTCGCGATAGGATGAGAGCAGCCCAGAGTAGGCAGAGATCTTATGCGGACTGTCGTCGGCGCAGACTTGAGTTTTCTGTAGGTGATCATGTTTTCTTGAGGATCTCCCCAATGAAAGGTGTAATGAGATTTGGGAAGAAGGGGAAGCGTAGTCCCAGATATGTGGGCCCCTTCGAGATCCTCGAGCGTGTTGGTGCGGTTGCGTATCGGTTAGCCCTTCCGCCCAGTTTTTCAGATGTGCATCCCGTATTTCACGTTTCGATGCTCCGCAGATATCTTCATGATCCTTCACATGCGATTTAGCACACGACGATCCAGCTTGAGCGTGTAACGTGTTGAAAATCGTTTTGGTGAAATTTCAGAAAATCGGTAAAATAAGGGAGTTTTCTGTAAAAAAGTCAAAATACAAATATCTTTATTTTAAAATTAAATATAAATGTTCTAACTATGTAATTACTAGTATTTGGTGTTTATTGAGCCACTGGGGAGATTTCAAAATTTGTGAAATTTTTTCCGAAATTAATTATTTTAATATTATTTTAAGCCGTCACTAATACATTTAATTCGGAAAAATTACAAACTGGAATGAGTTCAAACAAATTTTTTGCATCATAATACATTAAACAAAATTTTATCATGTAGTTTTTGAATTGAAATAGGGTTGTTAACCGGTGTTAGAAAATATCGAAGAAAAAGGCTTTTTCGGTGATTTTGGTGCAAATGGAGTGCGGTACAACTTTTATCTTTTCCCAAACGAAACCCACACTCTCTTTTACTCCCTCACACTATTTTGGCCAGCCTTGGCATCCCCCTCTCAATTTATTCTTCAAGTGACTTCTAGAATTTAGGTTTTATGGAAAATTCAAAAAGAAAATGAATAAAAGTTGAAAAGACATAAAGAAGGAAATTTATGAAGGAAGTTTCTACACAACTCTTCACTTTTTCTTTCTCTCCCATTTCCTCCCACCAAGGCCGGCCACTTCCCCATGGCAGCCCCCCCCCCCCCCCCCAATTTTCACCCCTTGATTTTGTTGCAAAATCGATAGAAAAATTCATTAAAAATTTAATAAAAAATCCACAAAATCCTAATTAATTCCTACCCTCTATTCTTTGCTCATCCTTACATGGATTTTGGAGATGGAAAGCATTCATTTTGGAGGCTTATTTTCATGTTTGGATTTCAAGTTGTGGAGGTATAAATCTTGTTCTTTTGAATTATTGTTATTTAATGTTTTATTCTAGCATAATTAGATTTAATAAATTAATTCTATCTACAATTTTTAAAAATTCAAGTTAGGGTTATGAAATTAGGTTATGGTTTTTATTAATTAAGTAGGGTTATAATAATTAGTTTAACACTTTTAGAATTCGAAAATCTTGCATGGTTGTTGAATTATAATTTGTTCATTTAAAATTGTTTAAATTAAATATTTTTGCTAACTAGGTTTCTATAAAACATATATATTGGTGTTAATAAATTATAATTTATATTTTTATCACTACATTGTGGTTTTAATGAGAGTATTAACTTGTTAGTGGAATGGAAAACTTAATTTGGTTACTAGTTTCAATTAATAATTGAGAAATTGTAAGAAAATTGCTATTTTTGCTAACTAGAATTTGGAAATTCTTAAATAAATGAGATTTAAAATCTAATTTATGGTTTCATCATATTACTATCATTATAAATTGTAGTTTGATAAGTTAATTTAGGCAAAATCAAGTTTAGTCATGAAATTGTGGAATTTTGCTTGTAAGATGTTGAAAATTGATAAAGGTTGCAGACAAGAAATTCCAAATTAATATAAATTTGTGTAATAAAAATATAGTAGTGGTTTGTATAATCTAGCTATGCTATTTAATATGTATTACGACCATTAATTACTTTTAAACATCAAGTTTTGAAGTAAAACGGTAAATTGGCGTTTTCGGGTTTTACGAAATCGGATTGTTTGATCGATTTTTCGGGTTTCGATGGATTAAATCATGTTTTACATTATAAGTAATGAGTTTTAAACTATGAGTTGTTTGTTGATGTTTATCTCGGTTAATCGGAGTTTGTACGCCGATATCGAGCAATATTTGGTTCTTTTGCGTGAACGGGACATAGGTTTTAACCTATGCGCGTTCCGTGCGTCGTTTTGACTTTTGTCCGTGATTCAGTTTACGATACTATATTTGTTTGCGTATAGGTACCCCTCACGTGGACTGCGGGTGATGAAGAAGAGGATGGAGACACCGTCTTCGGCAGACATGGACCAGGTGAGTAGATGTATATCTACGGGGGAAGTCGGGTGGATGGCGTTTAGCACCCCCGCAAACGTAGAATAGGAATAGTACTTATTGTCATTAGGAAGCCTGACGTGACCTTAGAATTTCGATGAGTAGGACCCTAGTAATGACCCTAGGTTGGACTAGATTGATTTAGAAAGACCTTACCCGAGGATGAATATCTTGGAGGAGATTTCGTAGGTTTTAGGTGGATACGCACACACGCACACACTGAGACTCGATGTGGTGTATACGTGTATGTGTGTATATATATATATAGGACTAGGTGTAGGTATATATATATATATACACAAGACGTATATGTGATACAGGGATGTGATATGATATACGGGGATGAAACAGTATAACTGGGCTGATGCCGTGATCCTTGGCTACGGTCGTGCTATGATGTTAGCGGATCATTAGGAAATGAGTTAATGAATAGGTATGCATAGATAATAAAGGGTGGTGATGGTATTGAGGTACATGAGACTCTAAAATAGCACCCGGACCGTAATATGTGATTGAAATTCTGATATGATATATGTGTGACTTGATTACGACATCTTACAGGTGTGACTTGATTTCGATATCATATATGCGTGACTTGATTACGATATCATATAGGTGTGATTTGATTACGATATGATATAGGTGTGACCTAATCACAATATGACACAAATGACATGATATTTCTGAGGATAAATTAACGAAGTATAATTATGCTGGCAATGATATATGATTGATGTACGCGAGTACTGTATTGTACCTTGATCAAGACATGAGTTGATGATGATATTATACGAATGATGAGACACGTAGGTGATATTTGACCCGTACCCCGATATTGAGATGGCGTACGATCGATTTTACTGTACGAGGCATAGATGTGATGATTGATCCGCACTCTTGTTTCGAGGAAATCGTACTACATACGTGACGCTATTGAGGCTGGATCGCCGACTATTAGAGATATGGACTCAGACTTTAGGTGTACTCCGATTTCTTATCGACTTGTTTCTTAGGTTTAGTTTCGTAGGAGGTTAGATGGACACTAGTTTAGGTTCAAGTCATATAGTGGTAGTGGTACTTGTATATCGCAGATGAGTGGTTATTACACATCCGTTTTTACATTCATACCGTAATCATAATGTGCATGTTCATACATATGTTTCTATAATCAGCATAAGACTTTGCCTGTTAGGACACCGGCACCATTACCGATGATGCGCATATTCCACGCACACTTATTTGCCAGCTCACACACATCATCATCGGTAATTGCTATGTCACATACACTTTAGATCATATTATCTTTTATTGATAGAATCAGCTAAATGCTAGAGCGATAGAGCATTATGATTACTCTCAGATGTTAGTCTAGACATGGCATTTATTACTTAGACATTCATGCATTCATATTTTCATGTTATCATGCAGTATTATGGGTCATATGCCGACACTTATCATATACTTACACATAATTTTTGGGATTTTGGATTTATATGAGATTTCTGGATTTTTGGGGAAACCCGCAAGAATACATAAAAACTTCTCTCTCTCTCCTCCTCTCTTTTTAAAACATAAGATGCGGTTTTCTCGTGATGTATGTGTCGTCCACCATGAGATTTCATATTTTCTGTTGGATTTCGAGACCCGATTCGAGGAGTGGATGAACCGTCTCAGGTATATGGTGGGCACGAGACGGTACCCCGGGGCAAGAAGGTCGAGTTGTAGATGATGAGCCTGGCAGGGGAGGACTACCTACCGGTGATGTCTGGCGCGGCGGATATCCGGAGGATACCGACCGTTGTCGTGAGATTTGATGATATGGGCCGATCCGGACTGACGGAGCCTGAGATTTTGAGACTATGAGACATTGAGATTATGAGGTATTGAAACTTGAGATTTACATGTTTTGTGTCGATACTTGACACGTATTTCCATGGATTTCATCGTAGATACTTCAGATTTCTATACACATTTTACCATGATAAAAGCTAAAGATTTCTTATACAGATATATCTAGATTTCAGGATTGGTTATTTCACATTCATGGTGCATGCATACTCGTTCACATAACATAGTACAATATGAGGCACTGATACGTGCACGGATCATTTGCACTTACACGTAGCGTATCATCCTGTCTTACTTGATGACTAGTAGTATATTAGTATATTATTATGACCTAGGACAGCGTCGTGCATTCGATTTCTTTTCGCAGATATCTTCTACTCACGAGTTGGCAACTCACCCCCGTTGTGCTAAATTTTTTTATAGGTTCGATGTACAGGTTTTCCTGGCAGCTTGCTGGCACATCTTTTCATTCAGGGTGATTTGCACGGTAGGTTGGTTCACTTGTTTCTGGACCGCCATTGTACTTTTATTATTTCATTTGTATCTAGAAAACTCCATCAACCAAACTTGTATTACTTGATAGTTTACTGGATCAGTTGTTTTTTTCGACCTTAGAGTCGCGCTTGTATTATTATGATATCTGATGTTTTGTTTTCTTTTGAGTTTTGAGCCTCGCCCTTTGGCGTTGTATACTATTGTGCATTGATGTGGTTGTTTCCACCTTTTGGCGTAGAGCTAGCTCCCGTTTGGGGATGCTTTTTATTGTTTGTATATATATTATTCTTTTTTGTACCCGTTTGGGGCCAGTTTTTACAAAGGAGACTCTGCCGAAATTTTTGAGAAAATTAGATGTTGCTTTTAAACTTGTTTTCTACATGTTTTCCTTTACTTCTTCTTCTTTTTATGGTTTAGATTTCGGGGCTTCAGCTTACTTAGGTTATGTTGCGCCTCTAGACGCTTCGTAATCTAAGTGCCGGTCGCGTTCCGTACTTTCGGGTCGTGAAAAAGTTGGTATCAGAGCGCTAGGTTTAACCTTTGTATATGTCCATGGTGACCCTTGGTTGATGGAGTAGGCGACTTAGGTAGAGTGACGTAGCGTGGGTATGATCCGCGGCATACTTACGATACGCTACTCTTCTAAAGTTGCCTTAGGATGTACATTTGTTTACACCGCATTTCATTCGTTCCTTTGACCTATCTTCGTCGATATCGGAGGGTGGTTTCTGTTACCACGGGGGCACGGGCAGAGGGAGCTGCGGCCCGAATGCGATAACCATTCGGGTATTAGTTATTCTTGAGGAGTGAAGCATTGTTTAGCGTGCGGACGAAAGGTATTCACATGCCGTCCAGACGAAGTTAAAGGATTCGAACGATTGTCAGAAACCCATTTTCCAAAGTTTAAAGTATTTGGAAGAACATGGAGGTATTTCTATGGACCCTCTAGAAGAATGAAACCCTAACTCGACATAATGACCACGAGAACGCCCTTGAACCTTAGGGTTTACGGCAGTTCCGAGGTGCCATTAGTGAGGCTTGTTGCCCTTCTACGGCTGGACCATCGATGCTGGGGTATGTACCAGATATTTTTAAACTGTACTTGAGTGTTGAGCTCTCGGGGAATTATGGGATTTTGATGGATCGATCGAAAAGTTTAATGTAGTCCGGATATCAGGTGAATGGATCGACTACGTGGGAGACTCTAGATATGAGTATTGCCGTTGGTAGCGCAGTCAGCACGCCTATGAAGAGACGAGTTCAAAGCAGTCGACACCAGAGGAAAGGGGGAAAGAGGTGCATATTGACAATAGTGTTTACGATTGTGATTTGGTGATTTGAATTTCATATTTTCGTTGATTGGATTTTGGTATTTTGAGGACTTTGTTCTACGATTGGTATTTCTTATGTTTACCTTCATTACATTCTATTTGTGTTTCATATATCAGTTGTATTGTTGTTGTTTAGTACATACCCAGTGCACTTGATTTGGTTTTAATACATCTCGAGATTTTGATTTGATTTCGTGCATATGGTTACACATGATTTTGACATATGCTTCGACCTAGTTTTCATGCACTTTCGTACTGTGATTTCGATTTTGATATTCGGTGTATGATTTCGAGCACTATGTGCACCTGATTGAGATTCTTGCGCACACTTGGCGCACTTGATGCGATTTTGTGCACACCAGATGTACTAAATCGGGGTTTTGTGCAGATTAGATGCACCTGATATTGAGTGATGCACGCCCGTTGCACTTGACAGATGTTTTGGTGCACACCTGTTGCACTTAATTTTTCTTTGTGTGTATTCGTGGTATCTGTATTTGGTTTCGATTTTAGTGCGCACCGGACGCACATGATATTTTTATGATATGATTGGGATTGATTTCAGTTTGATCAGTATGTTTTTATAATCATTACTATTGATTTAGTAACCAGGCGGGACATGTATGTTAAATAAAATATATATATATATATATAGCTATTTTTTTAAAATAAACGTCCGCTACTTATGCCGTGGCACGTGCATCACACGGCGATTTTCAAAAGGGGTTCTTGCTTGCTTCTTTATCCAGATGTTTGGACGATTTTACTATGATGCGCTCAATATATAAGTTGTAGTTTTGATGTATATTATGTTGGTTTTCGTATTGGGTTTTGGTATTTTATTTTCGCCATAACTCCGATGATTGTGTTATGCTTGACGGAGTTGATTTTAGTTGTGTATTGATGATTTCGGAGCCCCGACGATTTGAGTGTTTTGCTAAATGTTTTAGTATTTGGAGGGGGAGTTTTCATTTAAATTTGGGGACCGAATTTCTTTAAGGGGGGAAGATTGTAACGTGTTGAAAATCATTTTCGTGAAATTTCGGAAAATCGGTTAAATAAGGGAGTTTTCTGTAAAAAGTCAAAATACAAATATCTTTATTTTAAAATTAAATATAAATGTTCTAACTATGTAATTGCTAGTATTTGGTGTTTATTGAGCCACTGGTGAGATTTCAAAATTTCTGAAAAATTTTCCGAAATTAATTATTTTAATATTATTTTAAGCCGTAACTAATACATTTAATTCGGGAAAATTACAAACTGGAATGAGTTGAAACAAATTTTGTGTATCATAATACACTAAACAAAATTTTATCATGTTGTTTTTGAATTGAAATAGGGTTGTTAACCGGTGTTAGAAAACATCGAAGAAAAAAGGTTTTTTCGGTGAAATTAGTGCAAATGGAGTGCGGTACAACTTTTATCTTTTCCCAAACAAAACCCACACTCTCTTTTACTCCCTCACACTATTTTGGCCAGCCTTGGCAGCCCCCTCTCACTTGATTCTTCAAGTGATTTCTAGAATTTAGGTTTTATGGAAAATTTAAAAAGAAAATGAATAAAAGTTTAAAAGACATAAAGAAGGAAATTTATGAAGGAAGTTTCTACACAACTCTTTTCTTTCTCTCCCATTTCCTCCCACCATGGTCGGCCACTTCCCCATGGCAGCCCCCACATTTTCACCCCTTGATTTTCTTGCAAAATCCATCAAAAAATTCATTAAAAATTCAATAAAAAATCAACAAAATCCTAATTAATTCCTACCCTCTATTCTTTGCTCATCCTTTCATGGATTTTGGAGATGGAAAGCATTCATTTTGGAGGATTATTTTCATGTTTGGATTTCTTGTAGTGGAGGTATAAATCTTGTTCTTTTGAATTATTGTTATTTAATGTTTCATTCTAGCATAATTAGATTTAATAAATTAATTCTATCTACAAGTTTTAAAAATTCAAGTTAAGGTTATAAAATTAGGTTATGCTTTTTATTAATTAATTAGGGTTATAATAATTTGTTTAACACTTTTAGAATTAAAAAATCTTGTATGGTTGTTGAATTATAATTTGTTCATTTAAAATTGTTTAAATTAAATATTTTTGCTAACTAGGTTTCTATAAAACATATATATTGGTGTTAATAAATTATAATTTATATTTTTATCTCTATATTTTGGTTTTAATGAGAGTATTAACTTGTTAGTGGAATGGAAAACTTAATTTGGTTACCAGTTTCTATTAATAATTGAGAAATTGTAAGAAAATTGCTATTTTTGCTAACTAGAATTTGGAAATTCTTAAATAAATGAGATTTAAAATCTAATTTATGGTTTCATTATATTACTATCATTATAAATTGTAGTTTTATAAGTTAATTTTGGCAAAATCAAGTGTAGTCGTGAAATTGTGGAATTTTGCTTGTAAGATGTTGAAAATTGATAAAGGTTGCAAACAAGAAATTCCAAATTAATACAAATTTGTGTAATTAAAATATAGTAGTGGTTTGTATAATCTAGTTATGCTATTTAATATGTATTACGACCATTGGTTTCTTTTAAACATCAAGTTTTGGAGTAAAACGGTAAATTGGCGTTTTCGGGTTTTACGAAATCGGACCGTTTGATCGATTTTTCGGGTTTCGATGGATTAAATCATGTTTTACATTATAAGTAATGAGTTTTAAACTACGAGTTGTTTGTTGATGTTTATCTCGGTTAATCGGAGTTTGTACGCCGATATCGAGCGATATTTGGTTCTTTTGCGTGAACGGGACATAGGTTTTAACCTATGCGCGTTCCGAGTGTCGTTTTGACTTTTGTCCGTGATTCAGTTTACGATACTATATATGTTTGCGTATAGGTACCCCTCACGTGGACTGCGGGCGATGAAGAAGAGGATGGAGACACCGTCTTCGGCAGACATGGACCAGGTGAGTAGATGTATATCTACGGGGGAAGTCGGGTGGATGGCGTTTAGCACCCCCGCAAACGTAGAATAGGAATAGTACTTATTGTCTTTAGGAAGCCTGACGTGACCTTAGAATTTCGATGAGTAGGACCCTAGTAATGACCCTAGGTTGGACTAGATTGATTTAGAAAGACCTTACCCGAGGATGAATATCTTGGAGGAGATTTCGTAGGTTTTAGGTGGATACGCACACACGCACACACCGAGACTCGATGTGGTGTATACGTGTATGTGTGTATATATATATAGGACTAGGTGTAGGTATATATATACACACACACACACACACACACACACACACACAATACATATATGTGATACAGGGATGTGATATGATACACGGGGATGAAACAATATAACTGGGCTGATGCCGTGATTCTTGGCTACGGTCGTGTTATGATGTTAGCGGATCATTAGGAAATGAGTTAATGAATAGATATACATAGATAATAAAGGGTGGTGATGGTATTGAGGTACATGAGACTCTAAAATAGCACCCGGACCATAACATGTGATTGAAATTCTGATATGAAATATGTGTGACTTGATTACGACATCATACAGGTGTGACTTGATTTCGATATCATATATGCGTGACTTGATTACGATATCATATAGGTGTGATTTGATTACGATATGATATAGGTGTGACCTAATCACAATATGACACATATGACATTATATATCTGAGGATAAATTAATGAAGTATAATTATGCTGGCAATGATATATGATTGATGTACGCCTGTACAGTATAGTACCTTGATCATGACATGAGTTGATGATGATATTATACGAAAGATGAGACACGTAGGTGATACTTTACCCGTACCCCGATATTGAGATGCCGTACGATGGATTTTACCGTACGAGGCATGGATGTGATGATTGATCCGCACTCTTGTTTCGAGGAAATCATACTACGTACGTGACGCTATTGAGGCTGGATCGCCGACTATTAGAGATATGGACTCAGACTTTAGGTGTACTCCAATTTCTTATCGACTAGTTTCTTAGGTTTAGTTCCATAGGAGGTTAGATGGACACTAGTTTAGGTTCGAGTCATATAGTGGTAGTGGTGCTTGTATATCGCAGATGAGTGGTTATTACACATCCATCTTTACATTCATACCGTAATCATAATGTGCATGTTCATACATATGTTTATATAATCAGCATATAACTTTTCCTGTTAGGACACCAGCACCATTACCGATGATGCACATATTCTACGCACACTTATTTGCCGGCCCACACACATCATCATCGGTAATTGATATGTCGCGTACACTTTAGATCATATTATCTTTTATTGATAGAATCAGCTAAAAGCTAGATCGATATAGCATTATGATTACTCTCAGATGTTAGTCTAGACATGGCATTTATTACTTAGAAATTCATGCATTCATATTTTCATTTTATCATGCAGTATTATGGGGCATATGCCGACACTTATCATATACTTACTCATGATTTTTGGGATTTTGGATTTATATGAGATTTCTGGATTTTTGGGGAAAACCGCAAGAATACATAAAAACTTCTCTCTCTCTCTCTCTCCTCCTCTCTTTTTAAAACATAAGATGCGGTTTTCTTGTGATGTATGTGTCGTCCACCATGAGATTTCATGTTTTCTGTTGGATTTTGAGACCCGATTCGAGGAGTGGATGAACCGCCTCGGGTACATGGTGGGCCCGGTATGGTATCCCGGGGCAAGAAGATCGGGTTGTAGACGATGAGCCTGGCAGGGGAGGACTACCAACCGGTGATGTCTGGTGCGGTAGATATCCGGAGGATACCGACCGTTGTCGTGAGATTTGATGATATGGGCCGATCCGGACTGACGGAGCCCGAGATTTTGAGACTATGAGAGGTTGAGATTATGAGGTATTGAGACTTGAGATTTACATGTTTTGTGTCGATGCTTGACACTGATTTCCATGGATTTCATCGTTGATATTTCAGATTTCTATACACATTTTACGATGATAAAAGCTAAAGATTTCTTATACAGATATATATCTAGATTTCAGGATTGGTTATTTCACATTCAAGGTGCATGCATACTCATTCACATGACATAATACTATATGAGGCACTGATACGAGCACGGAGCATTTGCACTTACACGTAGCGTATTATCCTGTCTTACTTGATGACTAGTAGTATATTAGTTTATTATTATGACCTAGGACAGCATCGTGCATTCGATTTCTTTTCGCAGATATCTTCTATTCACGAGTTGGCAACTCACCCCCGTTGTGCCAATTTTTTTTACAGGTTCGATGTACAGGTTTTCCTGGCAGCTTGCTGGCACATCTTTTCATTCAGGGTGATTTGCACGGTAGCTTGGTTCACTTGTACCTGGACCGCTATTGTACTTTTATTATTTCATTTGTATCTAGAAAACTCCATCAACCAAACTTTTATTACTTGATAGTTTACTGGATCAGTTGTTTATTTCGACCTTACAGTTGCGCTTGTATTATTATGATATCTGGTGGTTTTGTTTTCTTTTGAGTTTTGAGCCTCGCCCTTTGGCGTTGTATACTATTGTGCATTGATGTGGTTGTTTCCGCCATTTGGCGTAGAGCTAGCTCCCGTTTGGGGATGCTTTTTATTGTTTGTATATATATTATTCTTGTTTGTACCCGTTTGGGGCCAGTTTTTACAAAGGAGACTCTGCAAAAAATTTTGAGAAAATTAGATGTTGCTTTTAAACTTGTTTTCTACATGTTTTCCTTTACTTCTTCTTCTTTTTATGGTTTAGATTTCTGGGCTTCGGCTTACTTAGGTTACGTTGCGCCTCTAGACGCTTCGTAATCTAAGTACCGGTCACGTTCCGTACTTTCGGGTCGTGACAGAGCGTGACCTTTCCTATGCAGAGCAGCCAGTGATCATTTTGGATCGACAAGTGAAGAAATTAAGATCGAAGGACATACCATCTGTCAAGGTGCTTTGGCGTGGTCAGAGCAGCGAGGAGGTCACTTGGGAGACCGAGAGCGAGATGAGGAGGAGGTATCCCCATCTTTTGAAGGTACGTGTAGTTAGATTTTCTTTTAAATTCGGGGACCGAATTTCTTTAAGGGGGGTAGATTGTAACACTTTGAATTCTGTTAGGATTATTTTAGTGTTAATTAGCAATTGGGCGTGTTATTTTATATGTGTGCATAGGATTATTAGTTATTTCTAGTCGGGTTACCCTAATTGAAATTTTCCTTTATGTAGTTTACACTTGCACACTTAGCCATTTTGTGACCTAGGTTCAAAGTGTTAGCCATTCCATTCTTGCATGGTTCCAAGTTATTTCCCCACTCTTTCATCAAAACTAAACCCTTTTTAGAATTCAAAATGCATTAGAAAATGAGGTATGGGGGTTAGGTAAAGAAAAATTGACCTTTTCTTTTGACCCTTTTCTTTCTCTCTTCTCTCTCTTCTCTCTCTTTCTCTCATTCTGAAACTCCAGCAGAAATTCCAGCAAACCCCCCAGCTTCTTCTTCTTCTCTTCTTCTCTTTTCATTTCCTTTTGATCTCTACACAAAACCCTACACAAATCAACACATTTTCTTCACAAAACCATGGGAAAATGGACTTTTTGAGGTGTTTGGAGGCAAATCTGCACATTTGAGGCTAGGGCCGAGACTCATGGTGTTTCTTGAGGGTTTTTGAAGGTATTAACTTACCCTTAGCACCCTTTTTCCCTATCTCGTAGTAATTCTAGCAAAATATCACTTTTTGTGCAATTTTTAGTGCTATTGAAGCGATTTTGTGATAATATGTTAAATTTAGCATTTTTATGGCTCAATTAGCTTATTAATGGGTTATTAGTGTGATTTTAGACTTGGGTTTGCTTCAGATTTCAGAAAAATACCCTAAAGTTTCATTTTAGTGCAAAAGTGTGGTTTTTAACTAGAAATAGGGCTCTGTAGAATTTGCTGCTACCCGGGTTATTTCAGATCAAATATGTAATTACTGTAGCATTTATAGGGGGTATAGAGTGCACACACAAAACCTGGGAGCCCAATTCCCCAGACAGGCCGCTGAAAAATGCATTCTGGCCGCAAATTGCGGCCAGATGAGTGAGTTGGGGGTTGGGGTTTGGGGCACAGGAGTCTGCTGTTATGTGGAGTATTTTGGTATATATATTTTTATAATATCTTTTCTGTATCAAAATCTGGAGTTAAATACCTATTTTCTCGTATTTTAAATCTTCGCGACACGCGTGTTACGTGTGTGGGTTTGGGGTGTTCTGCGTATCGCGACGCGTCGGGTTGGCTTCAGGCGCGTAATCACATGTTTTAGCGTATCGCGCACACGCGCGCTTGGTTTGCGACACGGGTTTCTAGTTGACTTTAAATGTCGTGTTTGTATGGTTTTGAGCTTAGGTGTGACATATTGTGAAATTCTAGGTTCGCAGGCGAGTGCGACGGACGCCGCGAACAAGGGGAAACAAGTCGTCGGCTATAGCTTGCGAGAGACTACGGTGAGTAGATTTAACATCTACCGGGATATCGCCCGCATGGCGTTATGCGTCAGGGCTGATAGGACCTTATAGCGATATATTGCATTCACCTACATGACTACTGTTTGTTGCATACCGCATTCCCTGCTACGTGTATATAAACTAGAATTGATAGAACACCGCACTATTACTAACGGTTCAAGTTGCACGAGCACGATTTATATGCTACACTCATACCGTTAGTGATTGCCATGACACTCACATTATAGGGTTGCTATAAATCATATGTCAGATTGTTTCCGCATTATTGATGTTTGCCATGATTTGCCGCATATCAACAGATGTTATAGTCATACTTGGACACATCTACATCACATATTCATACATGTGCCATGTATATATTGATATCTTCATACTTGCATATATTTACGCATTGAGATATGTTGTTTCCATGTTATTTCTGGATTTGGGAACCGTGGATATTTTGAAAGAGAATTGGTAATTATTTAAGAAAAACCCGTTTTCCCTTGATATGATATTTCAGTGCGTCCACCATGTGTTTTCCCGGTGCTAGAGCGAGATATATTTGAGAGAGGGCTGACCCGGACTGACGGATGCCCGATATGTATGAGAGAGGGCTGACCCGGACTGACGGATACCCGATATATTAGAGAGAGGGCTGACCCGGACGGACGGATGCCCGATATGTATGAGAGAGGGCTGACCCGGACTGACGGATGCCCGATATATGAGAGAGAGGGCTGACCCGGACTGACGGATGCCCGATATATTAGAGAGGGGGGCTGACCCGGACTGACGGATGCCCGATATAGGAGGATTTACGTGTCGATGCTAGACACGAGTATTTATGATATTTTGGTGCCGATGTTGGGCACTCCTGATTCTCAGTGATGTACAGGATTTGAGGGCCGATGGGAGTGCCGGCGTCAGGGTTGTTGGGATTTGGGTGCATTGGTAAGTACCGATTATCTTTCCACGTTGAAATTCCGTACAGATGTTATTTCATCCCATGCTCAGCATTTATTATTTTGCATCTCGTCCTGTAGTTACTTTACTTGATAGAGCACTTGCACGATTATGCACATACTGCTTATTGCATATAGATTTATCTGCTGGCATTTGTTAGAGTAGCACAGCACGTGCATGCTCGTGACTACCTTTATATGTTATCTCTATTAACGAGTTGGCAACTCACCCCCATTGTGCCACAGTATTTGCAAGTTTCCTTTCAGAGTAGTCGCGGCAGGCTGTATTCGTACATCTTTTGGCTACAGATACCACTACAGTTGGTGCGTGAGCTGTTTTGCTGTTAGGTGGTTTGTGGTATCTGGTTACTTTTATTGTACACAATTTTATATCTAGTATTCTCCATCTACCTTATATGTACTTGACTTAGAGACAGTGTGAGGACAATGATGTTTATTATTTGTATTCTGGTGTCGAGCTCGTTGTGAGTCGACTTTACTTATGTAGTTGTTTCTATCTGTGATGTTCCCACTTGTTGCTCTTGATCTTCACTACGGCGTCGTATATTGCTATCTTGGTGATTTTTTACTTAAGATTTCTTATCACTTTTGTATATGCTTCCATTTAAAACTTAAAACACTCTATACTTTTACTGGTTTGATTTCTGGGTTTTCGGTTCACTTAGTCGCGTTACGCCTGTAGACGTTACGTGGTTAAGTGCCGGTCACGGGTCAAACTTTGGGTCGTGACATTCCCTCACCCTCTCCTCCTTGGCTGAGCTCTCTCTCTTTCTACTGCTCTTGCTCATTTCTTTTCCATTCTTGCATCATTCTAGCTCAAAACATCCCCAAAATTCCAAAATAAATCACAAAAATCACATCTTTGTTTACTTTAGCATCTTGGAGCTAGGAAAGCTTAGTTCTTGTATGCTTGAGGATAGGTAATGATCTCTATCTATTCTTTCTATAGTTTTTGTGTTGTATAGCCTTTTTGATTCAGTTTAGAATATTTAAAGTTAGGGTTTGTGCGTAATATCGTATTTTAGTATCGATTTGTGACATCTGTCACCTGCTGTGACCCCGAGATTTTTTTAGAAAACCAAACAATATTGTAGTGATGTACTAGTGACCCTGGAGCACCACCTTGGACACGAGACCCATCCCACCGGCCAGGGCCGGCGACGAAAAGCCCAATTCCGGCGACGTCAGATTTTCTGGAGAGTTGAGGTATGGGTTTTTGAGGGTAGGTCTATGCTGGGGTTTGGGTGTATTTGGGTCTGTTTGTTGTTTAGTTTTCACTGTATGAAAAATCTCGGATCACTTAGGTAGCTTGTAGTGTTTTGTGTTCGCGCGATACGATATACGACACGGATCGTGCACTTTGTGTGGTTTTGCTCTTAAGTTGTTTTCGTCGTGTCGCTACGTACGTTAGCCACCATACGGATACTTGAGAGTAAGCTTTGTATTGTTGCGTCGGATAAATGTAGTGTGTACGTGTTTTAGGGTTATTATTAATATACACTTGTTTTATTGTCTTATTGTTGTAGGTTCGCAGGCGGGGACTACGGACACAGCTACAAGGGGAAAACAGGTGGTTGGCTACACTTAGCCCGGAGTGTTGGTGAGTAGATTTAACATCTACAGGGGAATCGCCTGCAAGGTATTATGCGTCTGGGCTAGAAATGTCACTTTTGTCGCACATTCTATGTTAGATTTAGAATTTGCGCATTTACCCTACTGCTTAGTAAATCATTGTGCTTGGACTAGTATCCTTAGCTTACTGCACATATTATTGACGGCTCATGTTGCACGAGCACTGATTGTATGTCACACACACCGTCAATAATTGCCATGTCACGCACAACCCATATATAGAAATGATATTGTCTGGTTAGGGACATTGTGACATTGATTCATATTTCTTATCGCATATGACATTTAGCATACCTGTATATCCACATGCTTACACATATGCCTTTACATACTTGCATGTTAGATACCTGTATATCTATAGAGTGTCGTACCATTAGTGATTGGTACATACACACTTTATGTCATAGCTACAGGTATACTTTGCACACATACTTCACTTATACCCAGGGGGTATACTACATCATTACTTATAGGTAGATACAGATATCTTGCTATACCTTATGTTTACACATATACCTGGTTATAGCTTCCTGTTTACCTTTACTTGATATCTTTTAGAATTGGAGAAATTAGGAACCGCATGTTTTATATATTAACTTGTTACAGTTAATTGTGGCTTTTCCTTTATATGCTCGCATTTCAGATATATGTGGCGTATATTATATTCATGGATTTTCGCATTGAGATATGGATTTTTCATGATGTTTTCTGGATTTGGGAACCGTGGGAGTTCATGAAATTATGCATTATTTGAAAAACCCGGTTTCCTTTGATATGATATTTCAACAGCCACCATGAGATTTATCGGTGCGGATATATATACCCCACGCGAGGAAAGGAGGGATCCGTGTGCGGGTACATGGTGGGGCCCGGAGGTACCCCGGGGCAAGAATCTCAGTGAGGAGATGAGTTAGTGGGTGAACCATACTTTCCGGTGACATTACCAATGACTCGGCGGTTATCATGGGGATACCGACGGGAGTCATGTACGTATTGATACGTCGAGAGGCGAGGGTCAGAGCTAGGCACTCGTGCTTTCGGGATAGCGTATGATACGTACCTATCACGGTGCCAGTCGTGGTGACAACACCTGATAGATCAGCATTACTGTGCCGTTGCTTGACATATTGGTTTCATGATATTTCTTTTTACTCCTTTGTAATATATAACAGGGGATTAGGACGCTGTTATATATGCCCTTACACCAATATTAGTGGAATGGGACGCTAATATATGTGTATTGATTTTAAATTATATACATCATTATATTTATTCATGCAAATATACCTAGAATGTAAAGGACTCATTGACATTGGATTTAGGACATTTGAAAATTCATTTGATATTGATTACAGGAGATATGTGAGATCTACTTGATATTGTATATACGGGATATGTGAGATCTACTTGATGTTGTACATTCGAGATATGTGAGATATACTTGATATTGTACATACGGGATATGTGAGATCTACTTGATGTTGTACATTCGGGATATGTGAGATATACTTGATATTGTACATACGGGATATGTGAGATCTACTTGATGTTGTACATTCGAGATATTTGAGATATACTTGATATTGTACATACGGGATATGTGAGATCTACTTGATGTTGTACATTCAGGATACATGAGATTTACATGATATGAGAGCCAGTTTGGGGGCTGATTTGTGGAAATTGGGAATTGGACTGTCTTGTTGGATTTTGTTCCTACCACGAGGTTAGAATTTCCGTGGAAATGACATGTTGTATTCCATACTCCACATTTACTGTTTATGCACTACTTCATGCATTAGTGTACCCGTTAGAGTACCTTCCATGACTGTTGCATTTACATACCTTTATTCATATCATTTCTTCATGTATTAGTAGTACCGATATAGTACATTCCATGTTACAGCATACAAATTGTCATATTATTACCGCTTCATGTATTAATTGTACCTGCTAGTGTACTTTTCATGATTATTGCATTACATATGACCATTCCTTGATATTAAATGCTTATGTTAGATTCGCGTTGTACGTGCGTACTCGCGATTACCTGCATATGTTATTTACTATTCACGAGTTGGAAACTCACCCCAGTTGTGCCACAGTGTTTGCAGATGTCCTCAGGATAGTCAGAGGCAGGCTATTTCCATCCATCGTATCATTTTTTGGCTGCGGATACCACTTCGCCTGACAGTGTGCAGTTTTGCCCAGGTGGGTTTTGTGGTTATCCGATGTTGTGTTGTATATTCGTTGTATCCATGTACTCTCCATCTACCAGTATTATGTATGACTTAGAGACTTGGTGTGAGGACGATATTGTATATTATTTTGTGACTTGGAGGTTTTTATGCAGTTTTATTTATATCGTCTCTTTCTTCACTACAGCGTCGTATATCTGTTGTGGTGATTGTTTGTAGGGTTCCTAGGCACACTTGTGAAGGTTCATAAACCATCAAACATGCTCGAATAAAATTTTACATGTGCCGAACAACCCAAAGACAGGATCTTTGCTAGATTATTAGGGTTTAGCATGCAAGATGATATCTTTAAAACTAAGTGTGAGGGATTACAACCTTTGTAGTCCGCTCATTCGCTTCACAAGCTCCGAGTAAAAGTCCCTTCGCCGCGATCCACGATCTCCCGGACTCAAGAGAGGCTCCACGAATCGAACGATCCATGCTAGCTTGAAGTGTTCCGATTCTCCGATGATCTACGTCGAAGTTGCTATAACCCAAGCTTTCTCACTCTAAAGAGATGAACACCCTAATCTAATGGGCTAGATTAGATGAGGATGATGGAGTAGTATTTATGCTATCTTTTTAATTCACTTTCTCACAATAAATCATCACAAAAGGAATTTCTAGTGAGCTCTCTCTCCAAACTAAAGAGAGAAGAAGATGAAGAATGAATAAGAATAATCCTTTTGTGATGAATAGAAGTCAAGAGTATATGATTGATTATAGAACCATGGTCAAGGATGAGAGGTTAAAACTTGTAAAGAATAAACTAGAGTTAGGGTTCAGTTAGGTAAAGGATAAGTATCAACCATAATATCTTAACCAAGACAAAATAGAATTCTTCTAGAATGAACAAGAAAAGCTAACCCTAATCAAACCCTAATCCCTTTTTTATCATCCTTAAACATGTTTTATAATAAATAATATCATTTTACAATAATATATATCACATATATATATTATATATTTGCAACAAAAGAAAATAATACAATTAACATATATCGCATATATATCAATGTATTAATCCGGTGAGAAAATGAAATAATAAAGCGAGCCAATATTAGATAATGTAATACAATATATCATATATATCATTATACATTAAATCATCGAATCAACACTTGATCCAACGATCCGGCTATATCGAATATAACCGACTTATATATCATGTACCGATTCATCGAATCAACACTTCATCCGATGTCCCGATTCATATCTAAATATCGCGAGAATATAATACTGTATATCATATCGCATTATCCTCGGTCCTGCACATATTGCATATGTGCCTCTACTCCGTTTTGCCTGAGCCAAGAAACCTCTGTGTAGGACTCTAAAGAATCGTCAATACGCCGGTAGCAGGTGATGATCATATCAAACACCCACAAGCTGCAAGCGGTCGGCTAAACATAACAGCCACCCAGGTATTGAGCGATCAGAAGATCAACAAGCTAGCCTGTCCGTTCTCTTGTGAATCCAATCAGTAACACTCCCATACAGTCCGGTATGTTCGTCTGATATGTCGCATATCAAGTTTAGGGGTGGTAAACGTCAGACCCCAGTAAGCGATAAGTCATGTCGATGTGAGGCTCATAACAGGTCTAGAAACTACTAGTAACACTTACCAGTATATCTCTATATCAGCCTTGGCCAGGGACTTCCAGTTATAGCCAATCAAATACAGCACAACATCAACTCCCTATACCGGGAGAGACGAATCCCCTCCTATCGCTCATTGCTTCCATGTGATTCGGGACTGTACCCAAAAGCCACCGTTTTGCACGCCCTCATGGACATGGTAAGGTGGAAATCAAAGCACAGTGGGAATCACACAAGACTCTATGACGATCTCGGGTCTACAGACTACCCTGTACCAGTGTCACCGGAGAACTGCCATCTGACGTATGGTATATCACCATCTGGGAGTTCTCGGCGAGTCCGTCCAGTGTACCCAGTCTCCACTGAGCACCCGTACACCATCCTTGATGTCAAACACCGATAGATATGGGATCATCCATCGCTCATCATATGGGTCAAGATGCGTATACGCTAGTCTACTCTGGTGTATCGATGCCCTGTCTCCATATACCCTCGACTAGGAACATTTATAGGATGTACTCATCGACTACCGTGGCACCACTAGTATGATCTCATCATAATCCCAGTAGTCGAGTATAGATCCTAAGGGCTTTATCAACATGTGAGAGAAAGACAGTAAACCAATACAAGTCAACATGTTAAGATAAAGTGAAACCAAATAGCATACTATCATGACGTGCAAGAAAGTCCTCTCTGTATATATCCAAGCATCCATCATAATATACATCATATGTACAACAATGGCCTCTAGGGCATATACATAACTAATAATCTCCCACTTACACTAAGGCCAGCTGCTGTAGTATCTCATACCTAGCATCCCGAATAATCTCTCAAACTGTATCTGGGGAAAGGCCTTCGTGAGTGGATCCGCAGTGTTGTCCTTCGTATCTACTCTCCTGACCTCGATCTACCGGCGATCAACTATCTCCCTGATCAGGTGATACCGCCTCAGAATATGTCTGGATTTCTCATGGGATCTGGGTTCCTTGGCCAAAGCCATAGCTCCATTGTTATCGCAATACATTGGATGTTCAATGGATGGAACCACACCAAGTTCAGTGATGAACTTCTTCATCCAGACAGCCTCTTTGGCAGCATCGTTGGCAGCGATGTATTCAGCCTCCATCGTCGAGTCTGCAACGGTATCCTGTTTGGAACTCTTCCAACATACCGCCCCTCCATTGAGGGTAAAGACAAATCCCGAGTGCGACTTAGAGTCGTCCTTATCACTTGGGAAGCTGGAATCGGTAAAGGACTCTACCCGGAGTTCTCCGTTACCGTACACCAAGAACATATCTCCAGTCCTTCGTAAGTACTTGAGAATGTTCTTCACAGCTGTCCAGTGACTCTCTCCAGGATCTGCTTGATACCGACTCACTACACTTAGTGAGTATGCTACATCGGGTCTGGTACATAGCATCGCATACATGATAGAGCCTACTGCCGAAGCATAGGGTATCCCTTGCATTCGAGCTCTCTCCAAATCAGTCTTGGGAGACATCTCTTTGGAGAGAGTGAGTCCAGAGATCATGGGTTGGTTCCCACGCTTGGATTCTTCCATACTAAACCTCTTTAGTATGGTGTCAATGTACCTGGATTGGGACAATCCCAGTATCCTTTTGGATCTATTTCTATAGATCCTAATCCCCAATATGCAGGAGGCATCACCTAGATCTTTCATTGGGAATCTTTGTGATAAGAAGAGCTTGACTGATTGCAGCATAGGAATATCATTTTCTATCAAGAGTATGTCATCCACGTACAATACGAGGAAGACATACATACTCTCTGCTACCTTTTTATAGATACAAGGTTCATCTATGTTTTTGATGAAGTCAAACTCTTTGACTACTACATCAAAACAGATGTTCCAACTCCGCGATGCTTGCTTTAACCCATAAATGGATTTAAGCAGTTTGCACACCTTTCCGCTGCTCCCACTATCTACGAACCCTTCTGGCTGAGTCATGTACACGCACTCTTCTAAATCACCATTTAGAAAGGGGGTCTTAACATCCATTTGCCAGATTTCGTAGTCATGGTATGCAGCAATGGCAAGTAAGATCCGGATGGACTTAAGCATAGCTACTGGAGAAAAGGTTTCGTCATAGTCCACACCTGGTCGTTGACGAAATCCCTTTGCTACAAGTCTATCTTTGAAAGTCTCAACTTTTCCATCTACACCAAATTTCTTTTTAAAAATCCACTTGCTCCCAATGGGTTTTACCCCTTCACGAGCATTTTCCAAAATCCATACTTTATTGGTGTACATGGATTCCATCTCAGATCGCATTGCATCCAGCCATTTCACAGAGTCACCACTCGTGATGGCTTGCTCGAAACTAGTCGGGTCATCATCTTCCATGATGCAATCCTCGCTTCCACCATCAATGAGAAAACCGTAGTATCTCTCAGGTGGACGAGAAATCCTACTAGATCGGCGGAGAGGCTGGGGTTCGTCGGGTACTACTGAATCCTCTGGTTCTACTAAATCTTCAGTTGCATTTTGTGTTTCTAGAACCTCTTCCAGCTCTACCTCTTTGCCACAATTTCTTTTGCAAGAAATTCCTTTTCCAAAAAGGTGGCATGTTGAGAAACAAACACCTTTTGTTCTTCAGCATGGTAGAAAAAATATCCTTGGGAATTCTTAGGATATCCCACAAACTTGCAAAGAACTGACCGTGCCTCGAGTTTGTCTGGATTTTGCCTTTTGACATAGGCCGTACAACCCCATATCTTAACTCGTTTAAAATATGGTCTCTTCCTGCTCCATATCTCATATGGTGTGGTAGGCACAGATTTAGACGGAACTTGATTCAATAGGTATGCTGCTGTCTCAAGCGCATAACCCCAGAAAGAAAATAGGCAACTCAGCCTCGCTCATCATAGAGCGCACCATATCTAATAGGGTGCGATTCCTCCGTTCCGATACACCGTTATGCTGTGGTGTATAAGGAGGAGTAAGCTGAGAGAGAATCCCATTCTTTTTTAGATAATCTAAGAACTCATTGCTTAAGTATTCACCTCCTTGATCAGATCGAAGAATCTTAATACTTTTACCCGTTTGATTCTCTACTACGTGCTTATATTCTCTAAATTTCTCAAAAGCTTCAGATTTGTGTTTCATCAGCAACACATATCCGAATCTAGAAAGATCGTTGATTAAAAAGAAATTCTTGTTTGTGTTAAGAAAATGAATAGAATCACAATCAAAGAATTATATTTGACCGCAATCAATTACGGTGTCGATTGTAGATCGTAAGCGAGTGCGGATCGTCCACAGGGATTGTGCGATTCGTTTTTATATTTGATTTGTTTGAATCGAAAAGTTAATAGAAAAGAAAAGAAAACATGATTCAAGAATTTATCAATTGATTCAGGTGTCACGAGTTTAATCAAGAATCAAGAAACTGATAAACAATCAAGAATTGGGTTTCGATAATATTTCCAACAAAAATGTCAAGAATCTAAATGAGGCTCGTAGGAATCGATCGGATCTATAGACGTGATGTAATTTCAAGATTTCGTGTTCTTGTCCTTCGAAGGATTGATACTAGATCGATGATGGTCGACGAGAGTTAGGGTTTTCTTGATGAAACTAGGGTTTCATCGTTTAACCCTTGTTCTTTCGTTGATTATCATTCACATTCTAGCCTCTAGCAATTTCAAGAAAACGATCGTAACTCCCCAATTTCGAGCGATATCACTCAAGAAAGCATCGCAACGAAAATGGATCGTCGGTTCTTGAACTTTCTAGGGTTTACAAAACTCGTAGGAATCAAGAATCGTTTTCAGATATATTACATCATCATTCTATTGATCGTCTCGACTCCTCGACGAGCGGAGTATTACTCAAGCATCACAACAAGAATTACAACTAGAAATTTAGATTGAATAATGATGGAAGAATTTAAAGAAAACAAGATAAAAGAAAATCACCTTTTATTTATATCAACAATTTGATTGCAGTCGCTCAAGAACTACAAGAGGAAGAACTAAATTGTCGATTTGGCGTCGCTCGGCTCCGTGAGTCGCGGATCACTTGGACCACTTGCTCTGTTGAAGATCGGATCGGCTTATAAAAGGTTGCAAGGCTTCTTGCTTGAATGGGTACTCGGGATCTTGGCTTTTGAATGGAATTAGGGTTAGGGTTTCACACAAGTCCTCTCACTAGACTTGTGGAAGAAGAAGATGAAGAAAGAGATAGAATGGCTCTAAATTGGCTAAAGATGATTAGATTCCCCAAGATCATGAAATTGAGCATAGGGTCTTATTTATAGAGCACCCAAACCCTAAGCCTTTGAGTTCCCTCCAAAAGTTTGTTGAAAGACTTCTAGAAAGAGTTTGTTAGGCTTAGCTTAGGGTTTAAGCTAGGGTTTAAGAAGAAGGTTCTAGAATACAAAGCTTAGTTTAGTGTAGAAACAAGGGTTTGCTGATCTGGCAGAATTCTCTGGAGTCTTCTGGAACTTGGAGTGTCTTTATGAAGTGTAGAAGCTGAGATAGGAGTTTTGGTGCAAAGCTAGAGTGATGATGTCATCAAGTAGCCGCGGAACCGCGGCGCAAGCAGGCTCCGGCCGCGGTTCCGCGGCCATGTTGGCTCATTGAGCTTGCATCTTTCTGGTGTGGTCTTTTGATGATATTTGAGGCTTCATCTGATATGTTGATTTTTGTTTGTCCCTTTGGATTGATACCAGAACTGAAACCATTGAGTTGGCGTAACGTTTGATCGGTACCATGTACATTTTTGGCCTTTCTTCTGGATTTTCCTACACAGATCTCAAAACAAGTGTTGCGCAAATGTAGGGATGATGCGATGCCATGAAATGCGGTCAATTTCCTTTATAGTGTCGGTTTTAGAGTCTAATACTTGTAATCTGATATTTTGCGACAGTTTTGCTAATATGTAATATATGAATGCCGTACACTTCTAAATGAGTGCAAATGATGAGGAAATTGCCGACTAAAATATACAATATTTTCGACTAATCAAATTCCCCCAAACTTAATTTCAATCGTCTCGAGCGAACCTTTTTTTATTAAAAAGAGAAGGAGAAAATAAAGAAAGAGAAAAACTAACTAGCACACTTTCGTAGGCAACACGATTGCACTGAGCACGTGCAACAAGCCTTTAAACCTCTAGGTGTCCCTAGTAGGAGGAGTGTTGTCTCCTGAGGGTTTTCAGCGGATTGCACCCACAAAATCCAATAATAAAAGAAAGATCATGAATATTACATTTAAAAAAAAGAATTGTAAAAGAAAAGACTTGAAAATTAGGGTTTCCAACTAAGCTAGCTTTTCGGTTGTCATGAGCCCTATCTTAATGGTCATGAAAAGATGTCAGAAATCACGTCCTCCCTCAATAAAACATCGTCTTATTCTTCATTCCTATCTTTCTTCCAAACATCGATCATATCACCCTGCGTGTGTGTAATGACATCCCTACACCCGGAGAATTCAATTCAAGCTATCATACTCTTGCCCATCAGCCTCAGTACTTTTTAATTAATGAATATTTAGATGAGATTGCTCACACACTTTCATGCGACCGTTAATACTTCTTGAGGTACTAACCGACCGATTACTCATGTGTTTGCTTATTTGGTGTATTTTCCTCGTCTTGCACCACCTAAGGCATAGCAGTGACTCCCAGACCAGTTGGCCTTAGGGCACTAGGTGAAGAAGCACCCTCGCTATATATTTTTTTATTGCCCTCGGTGATAACAAAACCAGTGTCCATTTTTCTCACCACTTTATATTTTCTTTATTCACTTTTTTTTTTATTTCCTTCATACTTTTGGCTTTAAGACAAGAGCATTTCAAGGTATCCTCTACTATCCCAGGCTTTAAGACGTGTGTAAGTGCGAATAGCAGGGTATCAACGTTCAAAATGTTTGGCTTCCAGAATAGAAACTATTTTTCAGACTTATTTTTATACTCAGATTAGTGACTTCTTTCATCTTACTAACCCTTGGGACAACGGCTCATAACTACTTATTACTAGTTCGTATAAGAAAACTTCTAATTTTCTTAGCTTTCTTAAATTTTTCTAATCTCATGGATGTAGTTTTTCATTATCTAAACTTTCATTATTTTATTTATGTACAAAAAATATTTTTATATTTTTGAAATTTTTTAAATTTTTATAAGTTTTCAAAAATGTTTTGTGCTTTTGCAAAGTGATATAAATGATGCGAAAATAATCACAAACCTCCCCCAAACTTGTTTTCAACAGTGTCCTCACTGTTGCCTTCTGCTAAATCTCGAAAAACCTGTAAGCTTGGGAGGAATTTATTAGTTGGGGCAAAATATTTAAGTGAAGAACCTCCCCCAAACTTATTTTTGGCTCAAAATTTTGTAAAAATTCTTTGTAGGAGCCAGCAAAATATACCCCCCCCCCAAACTTGAGTTATGCAATGTTAATCTTTTGAAAATCATATGAGGGGGTCAAAAAATCAGTGGTTGATGCCAAGCTTTGCAAAGACCGAAAGTTAACACCAACCATTCAAAAAATTTATCAATGCAGTGCTTTGGTTGGTGGAAGAAGAAGTGTGGAAAGGGTAAGTGGTGGAATAGAATGTGTGTGCGTCTCATTTTGGAGAGACGATGCAGTGAGTGTGATGGATTACTCGCATTCTTCTTACAAGTCAGAAGAAGGGATGGAGGTTCAATTTCAATGTTTGGGACATGATTCATCTCAACACCCGTGTTATTCATATATGCGAGTTCATCAGCGAAGATCTCCTCAAAATTTTCATCAATACCCCGAAGAATAATGTCATCACAAAGTGCGGGGTGATCTTCAGACTCTAAAAGCAGTTCATAATCAGTGTTAATTGTTGACCCGGACATCTCGGTGGAAGAGTCCGTATGTGTATGATACATAGTTGGGTCAAACAATAACGTAATAAAGAGTCAAGATCAGTATTATGAGGGTCATTAAATTCGCTGCTGTCGACATCCATTGAGTCGACAGAACAGACCTGAGCAGTAGGTTCGGAGGGTAAACTTCCTAACTTGTAAATGTTCATCTCAATTGTCCTCTTCCCGAAGGATAAGGACATAGAACCATTACGACAATTGATGATAGCGTTGGAAGTGGCCAAAAAGGGGTGACCTAAAATCACCGGAATTTGATTCCGTGAGTTCGCTACAGGCTGTGTATCAATTACAATAAAGTCCACAGGAAATATAAATTCCCCGATTTTTATTAACACATCCTCTATTTCACCCCTAGGTCTGGTAATTGATCGGTCAGCCATCTGGAGAGTGCGAGGAGATGGTTTCAACACTCCGATCCCTAACTGCTCATAAAGTGAGAAAGGAAGCAGGTTAACACTTGCCCCAAGATCTAGTAGAGCTCGGTTAATGTGTTTTTCCCCAATAGAGATGGAAATCGTAGGATAACCGGGATCCTTACGTTTCCTCGGTAATTGCTGGGGGAAAGCCGTGTCTACTGTTTTTGCCATGAATATCTTCTTGGGCATTTGTTTCTTCCTCTTTCTAGTGCATAAGTCTTTAAGAACTTTCGCATATTCAGGGACTTGTTGGATAGCATCTAGAAGAGGGATATTTATGTTAACCTGTTTAAACATCTCAGTGATCTTCTCCATATGTGGACTTGGTGTGTTAGCCCTTAACCGATTAGGATAAGGTGCTTTAGCAATAAGCGCTGGGTCCATCATAGGAGAAGGAAGTGTGTGTGGAACCGATCCCAAAATGGAAGTGGGGATCGTCCGTGGAGGGGTAAAAGAGGTGGGCTGTAGTGGCGAGCCTTTTGGGAAACGAAGAATAGGCTCGGAAGAAGGTGGTGGGGTAGAAGAACTGGGGTCAGAACTAGAAGTGTGAGTGGAAGGAAAGGACTCAGCCGTGGTGTTGATAGGATTGTCAATATCATCAACTTCTTCCCCAACATGATTGTCAAGCACTCTTCCAGATCTCAACGTGGTGATTGCATTCACATGATGTGAATAACCAGGATTGGGTAAGGGTTGAGCTGGAACTTTCCCTTTTTCTCTTGCACTAATTTCGGCTTTTAATCGTGCAATTTCTTCTTCCATCGATTTAATACTCTCGTTTTGGGACGCAGAGTTTTTCTCAATTTTATCGACAGAAGACTTCATTTCAGCCGAAACTTGCATGATATTTGATAAGACCAAATTCATGTATTGTGCAAAAGAAGAGGATTCATCAGTTCCGGTCAACTGTAAAGGACTAGACAGTGCAGGTGTATTGACCGGATTTTGAAAATTATGTGCTTGAAAGGGGTGCTGACTCAATTGAAGTTGTGGTTGCTGTTGTGGTGGAGGGACCCTTTGGAAATTGTTTTGGCTTGGAACCGTGTTTTGAGAGTGTGATTGGTTCCAAGCAAAATTAGGGTGATTCCTCCAACCCTGATTATATGTGGAAGAAAAAGGATCGTTTCTAGGTCTTTGAAATGCAGCATGGTATGCTCACGACCTTGAAACGGACATTCTTCCGTCAAGTGAGACGGATCAGAACAGCAGCCACATACAGTTTTGGAAAGTGACATTTGATTAAGGGAGGCAACTAAAAATTTGTTTTCCATAGTCTCGAGTTTCTTGTGTATAGCTGAAATGTCAGCTCTAACTCCTATGGAAACATCCGATTGGTTATTGCCACTCCTAAATGATGGACTTTCCCACTGTAAAGACTTTTCAGCGAACTCTTCTAAATATCGCCAGGCTTCCCCATCATCCTTGGTCATGAAGGTGCCTTGACACATGTTTTCAAGACTCTGTTTAGTGTTAGGGTTACTGCCCTCATATATGATTCGGCAAAGCTCCCATCTAGGGATGCCGTGATGAGGACACTGAACCAAAAGATCCTTGAAACGTTCAAAGCATTTAGAGAATGGTTCAGCAGGGAGCTGGGCAAATTGATTCAGTTCGCTACGGATTCGAGCTGTCTTTTGTATTGGGTAAAATTTCTTAAGGAATGCAGCGACGAATTCTTCCCAATTCGTAATAGAGTGTGCGGTAGTGTTATATAGCCACTTATCTGCTATATCGCACAAGGTAAATGGAAGAAGTCGTAGACGCATAGCATCCACTGAAAGTTGTGACGTACCCATCATTGCGCATACGTTTTCAAATTTGGTAATGAAAACGTAAGCGTCCTCAGTCTCGAGTCCGTGGAATTTGGGTAAAAGATTGATATACTGGGGCTTAATCTCAAAGTTATCCCCATTGGCTGGTGGTGTGGATAAGCAGGTCGAAAGAGGACCTCGAATAGGGTAGCACCTCTCCTGGAGAGAGATGCGGGGTGGATTCTGCACACCAACGGACGGCGGCAGATTAGGGTTAAAGAAATTTGATGGAGGTGGATCCATCAGTGTGGGTGTGGTAGTGGGTAAAGGAAAGGTAAATGGAGAAATATCGACTTCGGAGTCGATAAAGGGTACGCGGACTAAACGGATACAAGAATCCCGTGTCCAGCCTATCTTGTATTAAAAATGGTTAGTACAAGTGGCAGCGTTGGCTTATAATTAGGGGTAATGAATGAATGCGGTGTTTGCTTTGAAAAAGGGACGGATTTTTGAAAAAATGATGCGACACAACAAATGCAGCACACAAACCCTAGAATCTAGTGGTCACCTAGGTCCGGCTCTAGACCGCTCCTAACTGCCAAAAGACAAGTCGCAGGATAGAATCCTCCACTGCCTCTTTGTTCCCCTGTGGCCAGGTAAGTGTCAGGTGAGTGGGAAGGTACTGCACTACGTAAGTTGTGGGCTTAATTAATAACCACTAGCCTTCGACACACTTTCCTAGGCACCACAAGAAAACGCGGATAAGCAATGAATTATCCACGGCCTTCTTCTGTCCTAATTGAGCGCGACAGTCCTTAGAGTCATCTCTAGATTTCTTTTAGTTAAAGTGGGTCAATGCGGATGCAAGTTTTGTGGTTTTCGGGGCCTATGAAGGGTAATGAAATCCCCACCTAACTTGGATTTGGCCGTGCCCCATAATATCCGTATTTATAATGCAAACAACCAAGAAACAAAATCACGCACAAATTTAATTTTTGCAATTTTTGAGCTGCTATTCTTTGCAAAGAATCCTGCAGAAAATTGTCAGTTGGAGCTAAAAAGAGGAGAGAGGAGAAGGTAAGAAATCACCTGAGAGAAAATTTTTGCAGAGAACCCTCAAGGGGGCCGCGGTTCCGCCGCAGATCCTCCTATATGCCGCGCTTCCGCGGTCTGATAGTGGGAACACTGCACCAAAATTCTTCAGAAGCTTCCTGTTGATAACTCCAGCTCTCTGGAATTTTCGAAAAATTTTTCCAAATTCCCAGCAAGCTCCAGATCTCCTTGCAATGAAACACAACAAATTGTTTAGGGTTTGCACGAATTTTGATCTCAAAAATCATAATGAAATAAATCTTTCAATTCAAATTATAAAATGAAACGAATTAGCACGCGATCCCCGGCAACGGCGCCATTTGATTGAAAAGAAATTCTTGTTTGTGTTAAGGAAATGAATAGAATCACAATCAAAGAATTATATTTGACCGCAATCAATTACGGTGTCGATTGTAGATCGTAAGCGAGTGCGGATCGTCCACAGGGATTGTGCGATTCGTTTTTATATTTGATTTCTTTGAATCGAAAAGTTAATAGAAAAGAAAAGAAAACATGATTCAAGAATTTATCAATTGATTCAGGTGTCACGAGTTTAATCAAGAATCAAGAAACTGATAAACAATCAAGAATTGGGTTTCGATAATATTTCCAACCAAAATGTCAAGAATCTAAATGAGGCTCGTAGGAATCGATCGGATCTATAGACGTGATGTAATTTCAAGATTTCGTGTTCTTGTCCTTCGAAAGATTGATACTAGATCGATGATGGTCGACGAGAGTTAGGGTTTTCTTGATGAAACTAGGGTTTCATCGTTTAACCCTTGTTCTTTCGTTGATTATCATTCACATTCTAGCCTCTAGCAATTTCAAGAAACGATCGTAACTCCCCAATTTCGAGCGATATCACTCATGAAAGCATCGCAACGAAAATGGGTCGTCGGTTCTTGAACTTTCTATGGTTTACAAAACTCGTAGGAATCAAGAATCGTTTTCAGATATATTACATCATCATTCTATTGATCGTCTCGACTCCTCGACGAGCGGAGTATTACTCAAGCATCACAACAAGAATTACAACTAGAAATTTAGATTGAATCATGATGCAAGAATTTAAAGAAAACAAGATAAAAGAAAATCACCTTTTATTTATATCAACAATTTGATTACAGTCGCTCAAGAACTACAAGAGGAAGAACTAAATTGTCGATTTGGCGTCGCTCGGCTCCGTGAGTCGCGGATCGCTTGGACCACTTGCTCTGTTGAAGATCGGCTCGGCTTATAAAAGGTTGCAAGGCTTCTTGCTTGAATGGGTACTCGGGATCTTGGCTTTTGAATGGAATTAGGGTTAGGGTTTCACACAAGTCCTCTCACTAGACTTGTGGAAGAAGAAGATGAAGAAAGAGATAGAATGGCTCTAAATTGGCTAAAGATGATTAGATTCCCCAAGATCATGAAATTGAGCCTAGGGTCTTATTTATAGAGCACCCAAACCCTAAGCCTTTGAGTTCCCTCCAAAAGTTTGTTGAAAGACTTCTAGAAAGAGTTTGTTAGGCTTAGCTTAGGGTTTAAGCTTAGGTTTAAGAAGAAGGTTCTAGAATACAAAGCTTAGTTTAGTGTAGAAACAAGGGTTTGCTGATCTGGCAGAATTCTCTGGAGTCTTCTGGAACTTGGAGTGTCTTTATGAAGTGTAGAAGCTGAGATAGGAGTTTTGGTGCAAAGCTTGAGTGATGATGTCATCAAGTAGCCGCGGAACCGCGGCGTAAGCAGGCTCCGGCCGCGGTTCCGCGGCCATGTTGGCTCCTTGAGCTTGCATCTTTCTGGTGTGGTCTTTTGATGATATTTGGGGCTTCATCTGACATGTTGATTTTTGTTTGTCCCTTTGGATTGATACCAGAACTGAAACCATTGAGTTGGCGTAACGTTTGATCGGTACCATGTACATTTTTGGCATTTCTTCTGGATTTTCCTGCACAGATCTCAAAACAAGTGTTGCGCAAATGTAGGGATGATGCGATGCCATGAAATGCGGTCAATTTCCTTTATAGTGTCGGTTTTAGAGTCTAATACTTGTAATCTGATATTTTGCGACAGTTTTGCTAATATGTAAAATATGAATGCCGTACACTTCTAAATGAGTGCAAATGATGAGGAAATTGCCGGCTAAAATATACAATATTTTTGACTAATCAGTCGTCAGTGAATGTAATGAAGTAGGAAGAACCGTTCCTGGCATGCGTAGACATTGGACCGCATACATCACTATGTACCAGTCCTAAGAGTTCAGTAACTCTTTCTCCATGTCCACTAAACGGAGCTTTGGTCATTTTTCCTTTGAGATATGAATGGCAAGTATCATAAGATGATAATTCGAACTGATTCAAATAACCATCCTTATGTAACTTAGCCAGTCGTGTCGCATTGATATGACCAAGTCTACAATGCCACAAGAAGGATTCGTTCATTTCTGAACTTTTCCTCTTGTGTGTGTTTTGTATATTGAGGACTGTATTCTGATTTAGAATGAATATGCCATTATGTAACGAGCCTGATGCAATCAACTTTTGATCTAGGAATATGTTCATAACATTATCCTTTACTACAAAATTATATCCTTCTTTACTTAATAAAGAGACTGATATAATGTTGCACATCATGTTCGGTATATAATAGCACTCATTTAGAATCAGTGTATTACGACTTGGCAATACAAGGTGATATTCGCCAACTGCTTTGGCTGCAATACTTGCACCGTTCCCTACTTGAACGGAATGATCACCTTTTCCCAGTTCTCTACCTTTACGTAGCCCATGTAACAATTTACATATGTGGGATCCTGATCCGGTATCCAATACCTAGGACGTAGGGTGAACTGAGAAACAGTTCTCAATAACTATCACACCTGAAGAAGATGCATCAACATGTATGTTCTTTAGGGCGGCTTGAGAATCCAGATATTCTTCTATTCCCTGTTCAGTCTTATAACTCTTATAAGAAAGAACGGGTCCAACGTTCCCCTGCTCAGTATAATAAGCGGGTTCAGTCAATACATCCATATTATTATCTTGATTATGGCCTGACATGGTCGCTACTTGGAGAGAGAGAGAGAGAAGAAAACACTTTAGCGTATGCTCTTGCAACATTAGATTGGTTATTATCTTATCTAATCAGGATGTCTCCCACTGTTTTTATCAAATCTACCTTCAAACCCTAAAAGGTAAAATTAGCCGGGATTAATTACACCCTACAATTTCGTCAATTTTTCAGCCGGATCAGTGTCGGTACTTTGAGAGAGGTTCCCCGTGCTTTCGCACGGACCTAATTAAAGTAAACCTCGTTTTCCCAGAGGCGTAACCTCGTTAACACTTTTCTAGACACCTACTTGATCGGCTAATTGTCATGTGTAAAACTCTCCCAGGAGTAACTCTTACTCGCAGTAGGTATCGGGATCCAACTATCTCATAGAAGGTTTGCAATCTCATTGCAAATTTCAACACTTGAAATTCCCGATAATATTTTGCCCCTAGCAATTTATGACCTTAACATAGTCAACAAATCATAATTGCTAGCCAAGTTCACCCCGTCATTTCCCGATTGAATTAAACCCACCTGCACGACCCTTAACATAGTCAACAAAGTCGTACAACTACCCTAATCCAATCACATCTCATGTTTTAGCAGATAAGTACTATTTTGTTACCGCACACTACGCCTTAACATAGTCAACAAACGTAGCACGAATACTAACTAGTCTTTATCTGAAATGACGGAGGGCTACACAGGTTTTTCAGAAAACCATGAGCGTAATGAACTTGATATCGTCGTAGAATCATGTGAAATTTTGAAATGGAGTGTTTTTGAGGCTTTCATTAGTTTTTCTAAAGAGGTCACTCCCGGTGAAGGGATCTCGGCTCTTTCCTCATCGAATAAGGTGCAGGGTATATCATATATACCACTATGCAAAGCAAAACTCTAAAAGCGATCAAAAGACAAACCGAGTTTTGTAGCATCTGCCAGTTTCGCTAAAGAGGTAAGGTGGAAATCAAAGCACAGTGGGAATCACACAAGACTCTATGACGATCTCGGGTCTACAGACTACCCTATACCAGTGTCACCGGAGAACTGCCATATGACGTGTGGTATATCACCATCTGGGAGTTCTCGGCGAGTCCGTCCAGTGTACCCGGTCTCCACTGAGCACCCGTACACCATCCTTGATGTCAAACATCGATAGATATGGGATCATCCATCGCCCATCATATGGGTCAAGATGCGTATACGCTAGTCTACTCTGGTGTATCGATGCCCTGTCTCGATATACCCTCGACAAGGAACATTTATAGGATGTACTCATCGACTACCGTGGCCCCACTAGTATGATCTCATCATAATCCCAGTAGTCGAGTACAGATCCTAAGGGCTTTATCAACATGTGAGAGAAAGACAGTAAACCAATACAAGTCAACAAGTTAAGATAAAGTGAAACCAAATAGCATACTATCATGACGAGCAAGAAAGTCCTCTCTGTATATATCTAAGAATCCATCATAATATACATCATATGTACAACAATGGCCTCTAGGGCATATACATAACTAACAATGTTTTCCGCCGTTGGGCGTGGATTTTGCTCCCTTTTGGGATGCTTTACTTTATAATTATGTTGTACCCTTTTTGGGGGCTTGTTTTACAAAGGAGGTGTTGCCAAAATTTTAAGGAATAAAAGTGAGACTTTAAAGAATTTGGGTTGTGATTTCAAAGATTTCGAAAATACTATTATCACTTTCTTATTACTTTTGAAGGTTTAGATTGCTGGGTTTTGGCTTTCTTTTACTACGTTACGCCTGTAGACGTTGCGTAGTATTAGGGCCGTCACGTGCCAATTTCGGGTCGTGACACAAACCGTCAACCCTAGACCCCTACGAGAGCGGCAAGCAACCCTACCAATTCTAGAGTTAGGCGACCCGGACTCGACTCCTCGAGTTGGTCTCCCACTGGACTCTAGAACCCGGTTACTTGTGCTCCCCTCCTTGGGTCTATCCTAATGCGGAAAAGTAAATAATATACATCAATGGTGACATCTTCCTCAACCCGGAAGTGCCCCAATAAAAGAATATTACATACATTGAATTTTACATGAATGAAAATAAAAACTCTCATCTCATATAAAACCCCCGGCTATTCAAAACGCGACGATCCAATATTACATATCACAGCAACACATAACATCACATATCATTAACGTAAGTAAATATGCGCATCCCAATTGTCGTCGACATATAGCAACGAAACCGGCGATATCACATACTACACTTACGGTCGCAGAAAAAGCTAGACGATGTTAAACATTCAGATCGAATCAACAAACACCCACAATTACCCAAAAAGCTAAATACTTGAGCGAAGTTAAAGTACCCAAAAACTTGCCACAGTACCTATGATCCAGCCGTAGAAGGGACAAACCAACGCCTCGCCTATGACACCGCGGAACTACGGCAAACCTTAAGGTTCAGTTGCGGTTCCGAGGTTATAGAATCGAGTTAAGGTTTTTGTTCTTCTAGAGGGTCCATAGAGTTACTTGCACGACTATCGAATATAATTAACTTAAGAAAATTCCAACACTTGGAAATTTTCTGCGAGGGTTAAAATAGGTATTTGATAACCGATAGAACTTTTTAACACCGTCTAAAGTAACCCGAAAACAGTTAGAATTATGACAACGAAATACTCCGAGTTGCTTTTGTAGTAAATTAACATCACATGAAAATTTAGCAAAAATAAACAACACCTGAAACACCAAAACCCATATCAAAGAACATGAAAAAAATTTGGGACCCAAATTTCATCTTGGGGCCCAAATTTCATCTTGGGGTCGGCCACCTCGGTTTTTACCCACATGTGCTCGACCAAAATCCGAGCACATGGTCCCAATTTTCTCCCATGCTCTTATATTCACTCATATATGATTCTGCACTTGTTTGAAAAAAAATTTGAGCTCATCTGAAAATCGACAGAAACCCGTATTTGGTGTTTCAAGTTTCGGAGTTCGTTTCGTTTTCGTAATGTAAAAAATATCCATCTAATTCTCTAGCTAGGCTCCGATACCACTGTAGGGTTCCTAACAACGACAGCAAGGTTTCGGGAGGCATCGTTCATGCCATTTTCAAAATTTTTCCATTTTAACGAACCCTAAACTAGAATCGATAACTAGAGAATCATACGAAACACAAAGTAAACTATTTTACTTCTAAGTGAACTAGAAATACAACCTTTGTAGATCGGTCCTTCACTTCATAAGCTCCTTGTAGTAGTCCCTTCGCTGCGTTGATGGAACTCCCGGACTCTTGCATGGCTTCTCAAGGCGAAAGGAACGTTCTTGCTTGAAGTTTTCGAGGCCGAAAATGATCTACGTCGAGGGGATACTAACTCAAGCTAGTAATTCACTAATGAGAAATTAGTGAAGCTAACACCCTATACTAAAGTGCTAATCTAGTAGAGGATGATGAAATAGGAAGTGGGCTCACTTTAGTTTTATTTTTCTCACAATATTTTCTCTCTTTTAGAAAACCCTAGCAAGCTCTTTATCTCAAGGAAGAAGAAGATGAGCAAAAGAAATGAGAGTGAACTAATGAGGTGAGAGAATGAACCATGGGTGAGTTTGTATCATATACTAACTTATGTAGAGACATAACCATGGTTAGATTATAATGGTTAGGTTAATTAATATCTTAAGTAAAACAAAACTAGTGGACTAAGTCAATGCATCCACAAGCTTCATGAAGCTTCATGCATGTGAGCTCAATGTCCACTAATTTTAGAATTACTTTAAATATAAAAACCTAACATTATAATTAGTATGGTGTAAGTCTTATACTCCCATGTAGTGTGCATCAACAACCATGATACAAAATGAACACAATTAATATATATCTCATATAAAATAAGTGTGCACATGTGAGAATAAATAAATGCTTAAATGAGCTAATATTAGTTAATGTAATCTAGTATATCACATATACAATTATAGATTAAATTATCAAATCAACTCTTGATTTAATAATCTGGCTTTATCACATATAACCAACTAATATTAAATGTACCATCTTATCGAATCAACGCTTGATTCGATAACTCGGCTATATCACATATAACCGATCGATACAAAATCGCGAGAATGAAATGCGATATCACATACTCGCATTATTCTCGGTCCCGCACATACCACATATGTGCTCCTACTTCGTTTTGCCTGAGCCAGTAAAACCTCTATGCAGGACTCTAAAGACTCGTCAATACGCCGGCAGTAGGTGATGATCACATCAAGCACCCACAAGCCGTCAGTGGTACTAGCTGGACGTAACGGCTACCCGGGTATTGAACGATCAGAAGATCAGCAAGCAAGCCCGCTCCAACTCCTGTAAAAGCCTGTCAGTAACACTACCATACAATCCGGTCTCCTCGTCTGATATTTCGCATATTAAGTCTAGGGGTGGTAAACGTCAGACCCCAATAATCGATAATTCATGTCTATATGAGGCTCATAAGGGGTCGAGAAACTACTGATAACCCTTACCAGTAAATCTCTAAATCATCCCAGGCCAGGGACTTCCCTGTTATGGCCAATCGAGCACAGCGCAACATCAATCCCCAATACCGGGAGAGACGAAACCCCTCCTATCGCTCATTGCCTCCATGTGACTCGGGACAGTACCTAAAAACCACCGTTTTGCACGTCCTATTGAACGTGGTAAGGTGGAAATCAAAGCACAGTGGGAATCACACAAGACTCTATGACGATCTCGGGTCTACAGACTAATCTGTACCAGTGTCACCAGAGAACTGCCATCTGACGTGAGGTATAATACCATCTGGGAGTTCTCGGCGAGTCCGTCCAGTGTACCCAGTCTCCACTGAGCACCCGTATATCATCTCTGATGTCAAACACCAATGGATATGGGATCATCCATCGCCCATCTACATGGGTCGAGAGGTTATACGCTAGTCTACATTGGTGTATCGATGCCCTGTCTCGCTACATCCACGACTAGGAACATTAAAGGATGAACTTATAGACTACCACGGTCCCACTAATATGATCTGCATTATAATCCTGGTAGTCACGTACACATCCTAAGGGCTTTACCAACATGTAACCATAAGACAGTATCAAGAGACAAGTATACATGTTAAGATAAAGAGCAACCAGATAGTATACTATCATGTCGAGCAAGAAAGTCCTCTCTATATATGTCCAAGCATCCAATATAATATACATCATATGTACAATAATGGCCTCCAATGCATACATACAACTAACATATAACCCGTTATATAACGCACCAAACCCAATCAACACTTGATTTAGGTAAATGTTCATAACATTATTCTCTACTATAAAGTTATATCCTTCTTTATCTAATAAAGAAACCGATATTAAATTGCATATCAGAGAGGGCAAGTAATAACATTCGTTCAGGATCAAAGTATTTCCATTTGGTAATACAAGGTGATATTCATCAACTGCTTTGGCTGCAACACTTGCACCATTCCCTACTTATAGAGAATAATCACCTATTCCCATTTCTCTACCTTTCTTTAGCCCATGTAACATATTACATATGCGGGATCCCGATCCGGTATCTAATACCCAGGATCGGCGCAAAAACTCTCGTACCAACTTTGTCACGACACAAAGTTTGGATGTGACCGGCATTTAGATCGTATAATATCTAATGATATCTAAACAATCCGTGTAAGCCAAAACCAAGATCAAAACCCTTTTTGCGGAACTTTTAGGAAAACTTAGTTTTAAGTAAAAATCACAGTTTTAGGTAATTAAGATTTTTAACCGTAACATCATAATGAAATAATAACAAAAAAGTTATAAAGTGTTTAAAAAGGTCGCATCCCTAGTTGGGATCAACAATGTCAACAGCGGAAATAAATATACGCCTTTATATGACAGCTACGAATAATATCACTAAAGATGAATATGATGCAGGATAGCATGTAGAATCATGAATTTGTACCACTAACTATAAAACTCAAAACTGAAAACTCATCATTTAGTTTCAAATCGAGTTCATATTTCCGTGTCTAACATCGACACAAATCTTCTGTTTCCCTCAGGCATCGTTCCTCGAACGATCCTGCAATCAATAACACTTGTCGGTATCATCTAGATATTCGCCGTGTTTCACAACTAACTCCGGTATCGAGTATCCTCGTTAGGCTCCCCGCCTATCATGCAGCTATCCTGCCCCTCGGTCTCGACCGGGTCCACCATGTATCCAATTGTATATCTCCACCACTCAGTCTGAATAACGCATAAATCCACGACCGTATAGCTCCCCCACTCGGCCCGGAATAAAACCAAATCATAAAAACAGCATGTCATGGTGGACATCTTACATAAATGTGAAAATCACTGAATTTACATAATAGTATCGGAAAACTCAAAGCCATAATCCTCAATAATACAATTATCTCTTATATCAACTTGTAACCCATGAATACGAAAACATGATGTCATTGATGTAATTTACTACTGTTAATGATGTTAAAGGTATGATAGGAATCATATTTTACAAGATAAGTACTATGTGTAAAAGTGACATGTTAATATCGACGAGATGTAGTGTAACATGTAAGTAAGTGCATGTGCAGCATAACTCGTCGATAATTGTGCAGTGTTCTAACAACTATTAACATGGCGAGGTATATGTAAATATATATGAATGCGTACGATCAACTTAACGTACAGAAGCTTAAATTAATTAGACTAAACTACGGGCGTAACACGCCATCTATACAAGATCCCCCGGTAGATGTTTAGTCTACTCACCGGAATACGTCGTAACTACTCAGGAATCGCTAATCCTTTTCCTTTCCTCGTGGCTTCCGAAGTTCCCGCACTCAAATCTAACATTGAATTTAACTTACATAAGAAACGGCTACATTCCGATACGACAAAAATCAAGAAACACAAGTTGTACGTTCTAATTACACTACGTACGACCATTGCAAACAATCTAACACTTAATCTCACTGAAATTTAGCTCAACGCTGCATCGCGACAGAAAACAGAACGCGTTACGTTTTACCCGTGTCGTATTTTAGAATTTTTTTGATCTCTTTCCCGATATTAGATCCCTGATTTTATATACAGTTAACTAAATTATTTAAACAATACCAAATGATCCAAACAATTATACAGAGACCTACCCCACAACCCAAAACACCCTAGCTCCATACAAATCCGGCGACGCCGGAATTCTTCTTAAGGTTGCCGGCCAAAATCCGAGCCCTCTGGTTCGTGCTCTTATGGTTTGCTCTAGGTTCAACATACATCATTTAGACCCTGTTTAGTTCAGTTAACTTTTCTCTAAACTAAAGCAGATTCAAACAGACTCGATTTTGCCTAAAAATACGATATTCTAGACACTTTGATTTTAAATTTTTTAACTAGTAACAGAATTAAATCCCTACCGTGATTAAGGATTTTTCCTACAAATAACATTCTGGAAGAACACCCTCCAAGATGCACAAGCTCCTTGTCCTAGATTGATGGTGAGGAAAATCCTAAACTTATTTCTTTTCTTCTCCTTTCTCTTGTACTTTTTTTTTTTGCTTTGGTTTTCTTTTTCTCTCTTTAAATTTTCAGGTTTTAAAAAATGCTACAGATCTGAACACAAGCTATATATATGAGAAAAGGGAAGGATAAGGTGAAGGAGGAGGTGTCAAAGGCCAAAGGGTGCCATCTTCATGCAAGGAGGAGGTGTGTGCATGCAAGAATGATATGGAATTATATTTTTCTTTTCCAATTTGATTTATCCTTTGATTTATTCTGAACTAAATCTTGTTTAAAACTCTTTCTATTTACACCCCTTAACAAAACCCAATTTGCACAATATCCTAAACTTTATATAAAAACCCTTCACAACTTATGTTATTATAAAACACCCTTTTTACTAAAATGAAGCTAAAATTCACATTAAAACCCTTATAATTTATTTATGTTGCATACTAAAATTTTAATTTAATTTGTTTTACATACATTTTATGAAATTGTCTTATTTGGTTTTAATAACATTTTAATTTAACATTTTATTATTTAATTAATTAATTTTATTTATTTCCAAAATTTCAGAATGTTACAATATTCCGCCCTTAAGAAAATTCGGTCCCCGAATTTAAAATTAACTAGACACACCTTCGAAAAATATGGAAATTTCTTCCGCATCGCATCCTCGGTCTCCCAAGTAATCTCCTCGTGATTCTTTCCTTGCCAAAGAACCTTTACATATGGAAGTACCCTCGATCTTAGTTTCTTTGCCTGCCTATCTAGAATAGCGACTGGCTGCACTGTGTAGGATAAATCCGGATTAAGCTGAAAGATCTGATGCTGGATCGCGTGAGAAGGATCGTGAAGATACTTGCGAAGTATCGAAACGTAAAACACCGGAGGCACATCGGGAAAACTTGGTGGAAGTGCTAATCGATAAGCTACAGCACCCACTCTCTCCAGAATCTCGTAAGGTCCGACATATCTTGGGCTGAGTTTCCCCTTTTTCCCGAAACGCATCACACCTTTCATCGGAGATACATGAAGGAACACATGATCTCCCACTTCAAACTCGAGTCTACGACGTCGTCGATCTGCATATGATTTCAGTCTGCACTGGGCCGCTCTCATTCTGTCTCGTATCAGCTGAATCTTTTCTGTAGTCTCCTGTACTATCTGCGGTCCCAAATTGCTACTCTCGCTCAGTTCCGTCCAGCAAACGGGTGATCGACATTTCCGCCCATACAAAGCTTCAAAGGGTTCCACCTGGATCGTCTTCTGAAAACTATTGTTGTATGAGAATTCTATTAAAGGTAAGTGACGATCCCAACTACCACCGCAATCAAGGCTACAAGCCCGAAGTATATCCTCTAGTGTCTGAATGGTCCGCTCTGACTGACCATCTGTCTGTGGGTGAAAAGCCGTGCTAAAACTCAATCGTGTACCGAGAGCTTCTTGAAGTTTCTGCCATAGCCTGCTGGTAAACTGGGTACCCCTATCGGATAGTATGCATGTCGGAACTCTTTGCAATCGTACAATCTCGTCGATATAAATCTGAGCATACCGTGCAAACCCATGCGTCGTCTTCACCGGAAGAAAGTGTGCTATCTTTGTCAATCTATTCACAATCACCCAGATGGAATCATACCCTCTGCTAGTCCTAGGTAGACCCACCATAAAATCCAAGGAAATCTGCTCCCATTTCCACTCCGGAATGGACTAGGGCTGCAACTCTCCTACCGGCCTCTGGTGCTCGGCCTTGACTTGCTGACAAGTCAAGCATATCGAAACAAACTACGCAACATCCCTCTTCATGCGTTCCCACCAATAAACCTCCTTCAAGTCATGATACATCTTGGTGGAACCAGGATGAATACTATATGCTGATCGGTGGGTTTCCTCTAAGATCTCACGCCTCAACCCATCTGAATCTGGTACACAAAGACGAGTCCGAAAACGTAATCTCTATGATCATCAATCACGAACCCCGACTCTCTGCCTTGCCTAACCTGATCCATAATCTCTGTCATACGAGCATCTGCGGGCTGTGTCTCTCGAATACGATCCAATAACTGAGGTCGGGTGCGAGCATGTGCTAACTGTCCTCCTGTCGAGGTGAACTCAAACTGTATACGACTATCAAATAAAATCTTCCAGTCTGTAGAAGACTGTCTCTGCAAGATGCGCAAATGAGATAAGCTACCTCTAGGTCTCCGACTCAAAGCATCTGCTAAAACATTCGCTTTGCCTGGATGATACAAGATCTCACAATCGTAATCCTTTACCAGTTCCATCCATCTCCGCTACCTTAGGTTTAGATCCCTCTGCTGAAAAATATACTTCAAGCTCTTATGATCTGTGATAATTTGGCACGACTCTCCATACAAGTAATGTCTCCAAATTTTCAGTGCGAATACTATAACAACCATCTCCAAATCATGAGTAGGGAAGTTCTGCTCGTGCTTCTTCAACTGTCGAGAGGCATAAGCTACAACCCTGTCGTGCTGCATCAACACACAGCCTAAACCCACTCTAGAGGCATCACAATACACAACAAATCCACCTGACCCAGAAGGTAACGATAATACAGGTGCAGTCGTCAAGCGAGTCTTCAACTGCTGGGAACTTTTCTCACACGCCTCCGTCCAAAGAAATGGAACCTCCTTCCTAGTCAGCCCGGTCAGCGGTGCAGCAATCCGAGAAAAATCCTGCACAAAGCGTCGGTAATAACATGCCAAACCTAAGAAACTGTGAATCTTTGTAACTGACACAGGTCTGAGCCAGCGCTGCACTACTTAGATCTTCTTTGGGTCCACGCGTATACCATCTCTCGTAACCACGTGACCCAAGAAATCTGCACTATCTAGCCAGAAAGCACACTTGGAGAATTTAGCGAACAGCTGATGCTCCTTCATGGTCTGCAACGTAATACGCAAATGCTGCTCGTGCTCCACCCGACTTCGGGAATAAACAAGGATATCATCTATGAATACAATGATAAACTGATCAAGGAAAGGCCTGAAAATGTGGTTCATCATATCCATAAATGCTGCGGGGGAATTGGTGAGTCCGAACGACATCACCAGAAATTCATAGTGCCCATATCGGCTAAGAAAAGCAGTCTTGTCATCATTCCGAACTTTCAACTGGTGGTACCCTAACCGCAGATCAATCTTCGAGAAGTAGCCAGCCCCATGCAACTGATCAAACAAGTCATCGATATGAGGTAGTGGAAACCTATTTCGCACAGTGACGCGATTTACCTGTCGGTAGTCGATGCACAGTCTCATACTACCGTCCTTCTTCTTTACAAATAAGACAGGAGCTCCCCACGGCGACACACTGGGACGCAAAAGTCCTCTATCTAACAACTCTTGCAACTGGCTTTTGAGTTCCTTCAACTCCGTCGGGGCCATCCGATAAGATGGTATAGAAATAGGCCCCGCACCCGGAATCAAGTCAATGCAAAACTCGAAATCGCAATCAGGCGGTAATCCTGGTAATTCAGCAGGAAACACATCCGGGAATTCTCGTGCGATCGGAACCTGGTCCAACTGGAATTCAGCAACTCCCAAGTCCTGAACCAAAGCAAAGAACCCATGACAACCCTTCTTCAAGAGTCGTCCCGCATAAAAAGCAGAAATCATGTTGACAAGAGCTACATTCCTGTCTCCCTGCACAACAAAGATCGGTTCACCTGGAAAACAAAATCTGACCGCTTCTCCCCGACAGTCTACATAAGCATGACAAACGGCCAACCAATCCATACCAAGAAGTATATCGTGTAAGTGCACGGCGGCGCCCCGGCCGTCAATCCGACGGCCAAATGCGGAAGCGGTGATAAACTTTAATTTTGCGGACTTAGCAAACCGGCACCACCGCGCACTAAACACCCGGATCGAACCATTAACTAGTCTAAGCTAACTACAATACGGGTTAGAGATATACCGAATGATCCGAGTCCTCCGGTCTTCTCGTCGTCGTCCCGATCTCCTGCGGAAACTCCGGTCGTCGCCTCCTCGCCGGAAGGGCACCACATCGCCTGTATCTTTTACGGGCTCCTACCTCAATACCGAGGCAACTCGGGCGGGAAGTTGGCTGGCCGACGCGTCCAAGATTTGCTGTAGAATGTGTAGCGTAGAGGCTATGTCTCATTTGGGGTTTGTTGCCTTTGAAGATGATGGAGGAATCAAGATAAGAAAAATGGTGCTTGCATTTTTCTAGCATGAAAAGAGATCAAAATGCTACACTCTCAAAATGAAGCTCTCATCTTCTTTTCTCTCAAAAATGTTCAACCTTCTCCTCTTAGAAATGGTGGAGAAAAGAATACATAAGCAAAAGGGAGGTGAGTGTAGGAGAGCATGAAGGGTGACCACATCCAAACATCATCATCACAAAACACAAATCAATCCTAATCATTTCTCATCTCATTAAAGCAAAGGAAAAGACTAAGAAAGAATCAAAATGATGGTTGAAAAGAAAAGATGCCATCATATACAAAACAATTGCAAGAAACTCCCTCCACAAATGTTATTTGCAAACTTGCAAATAACCCCCTCCATCGGAAAAGTCCGGCCGGGAAAGAACAAAGGAAAACCGGCCGGAACGGAATGCAAACTGGCAACTCCAGAAAAATGGTCCCGTAATTAATTACAGGAAAAACCCCGATACTGTGCATACACACCCGCATCTGTATTCCGTCCGGATACCAATGCAATGAGACAAAATCTACACTGTACTATACTAGGATCCGGCTTAAACCAAAGCCGGCTAGTAATATTCGTCCGATCCTGATCCGTGCAATACCGCACGTATCTAATCGAACGCTGCCATATAACCATACGGCCTCTAGTACAAACCGTCCGATCCTGATCCGTGCAATCCCGCACGTATCTGATCGTACCCTGCCATATCTCCATACGGCCTCTACAGCGTTTCGCCCGAAAGCTTGAGTAACTGAAAGTGTGGTGGACTCTAAAGACTCGTCAATACTATGGCTGTGGATTTAACCACTAGCACGTCAGAGGTATAAGCCAATACGTGACGGGCCACCAGCTATTGACCAAAAGGGACGTCGATGAGAGAACTCATCCTGACACCCTACTGAGCCTGTCGGTGACAATATCCGTACAGTCCGGTCCGTTCGTCTATGAGCATCGCATGTCGGGCCTAGGGGGTTGGTAAAAGTCAGACCCCCAAAAGCGGTACAAGTCGTGTCGGAGTGTAGCCCAGAACACCCTGAGATACTACTGGAATACCTACCAGTAAATCTCCTGCCTTGGCCAAGGACTTCGTGTAATGGCTCTCCTAGACACAGCGCGACCTCACCCCCAATACCGGGAGAGACGAACCCCTGAAGATCCGCTCACTGCCTCCATGTGGCTCGGGGCTGTACCCAACTAAAACCTGTTTGCACGACTCCTTTGAGCCGTGGTAGGGTAGTAATCAAAGCACAGTGGGAACTCACACGAGACAAATGACGATCCCCAGGTCGATGAACTAACCTGTACACATGTCACCTGGGAACTGCTATCTGACGTCAGGTATAAGACCAACTAGCATGTTCCCGGCGAGTCCTGTCCAGTGTACTCATAACCCAATGAGCACCTGTATACATCTTAGGTGAACCAACTGACACCAGTGGCTTGTGAGACCGGCCACCGCCCCTCGTCGGGGTCTCGACTGTATACACTAGTCTACTCTGGAGAATCGATGCTCTGTCTCGAAACTCCCATGACTAGGGACCTTTTAAGGATGTGCTTATAGACTCCAGCTCTCACTTATATGATCGCCCTCATACTGCTGGCAGTCAAGCAAGAATCCTAGGGGCTCTATCAACGTGTAATAGCGACCTGTCAGGTCACCTAAAGCAGTACACGATGATAAAGGTAAACCAGATAGCATACTATCATCTCGAGTAAGACTGTCCTACCGGGATAGGTCCTCCCTCAATCATTGCAATCACGTGCCTGTGATCCAATAATTGACTCTGAGGGCACTATCTCCAACAATCTCCCACTTGCACTCAAGGCTAATTATTGCGATGTCGCATACTCACAGCCCGTGTGATACCGAACACCCAACTCCTTTACTAGTCAGTCTCACAAATCCCGTTTGTGAAACTATTGCGGTCGAGGAATAGCCTCAGTGAGTGGATCCGCCTTGATGTTTCTTTCTATGTCTCTCTATATCTCATGTTCGCGGAGAAAGCAATCTCCCGAAATGAGCAATACCTGTCTTAGAATGTCTGGATGTCTGATGGGACCCAGCTCATGAATGAACTCCAAATCCAAACTTCTTAGACTGTATCGTCAACTGAACTTAATCAGTATCCTGCGCCATGCCTCCCTCAGTATTGCCTTGGACCACCTGTCCAAAATACTGCCCCTCGTCAGAAGGAAAACTATAACTCTGACAACCTCCTTGTCGTCCATGTCACCTTGGAAGCCTGGAATGATAACTGTCTCCCATAGGAGGCAGCCGTTATCATATCCCTAGAACATTCACTTATGTTCTAAAACTGCTTCCGACTGTTTCTCCAGGATTGGATCAATGTCAACTTATTGCATCTACTGCAAGAACAACATCTGGTGTTGTACATGACATCTCATGATTGACTCAATTGCCTGAGCAAGTGATCTGCCAATCATATACATCCCTCTCTCCTTTAGTCTGTAAGACACCTTTAGAGAGGGTGACTCCATCACCTGCAGGTACACTACCGTGCCAGGAGTCGTCCATTCTAAATACTCTTAGAATGCTGTCAAGGTACCCTGATTGGGAGACCACCCAAATCTAGATCTAAAAACATAGATCTAGTAACCAGTATGTCTGATATAATGTCCAAGTCCCATGTGGAGAAACCACTGTAAGACGACCAAAGTATAACCGATCGTAGTATAGGAATATCACTTCCTTCTTTGTGTATGTCATCCGAAACCCGGATATCACACCCTACTACCTTCTCAACAGATCCATCCCCTATTCTGATGACGTCAAACCTATGACTGTCACATCAGAAATAGAAGATCTATCTCCGCTATATCTGCTTTAGTCTATAAATAGGCATAAGCCTGATGTCTACCAATGCTTCCGCTGCTCCCACTGACTACGACAACCCTCTGGCAGAGTCATATAGACGTGCACTTCTAAAGCTAGTTTAGAACGACGCTATACTCATCCTCCTGCCGGGTCTCGCAGCCTGGAACAACAACAATGGCAAGTGTGGGTAAATAAGAACTTCCCTGTCACCGTCCTTGAGGTTACCGGAGTACCTCTCGGGTGCCTGAAGTTACCCACCTTATCTGCGGAGTGGCCAATGGAATGTCAAACTAGATTGAATCTTTAGGTTCCTTATCAAATCTTCTGTAATCGTTTGCGGTTCTGGAATCACTTCCAGTTCTACCATACTCCCACTACTGTTTTTGAAAAAATCCATTTTTAATAAAACTGTGGCGAGTCTAGAACAATATTTCTATTGATCTGCCAGATGGTAGAAAGTCAACCCTCGTCATAGCCTGGGTCAACCCACAAACAGCCATTACAGAAACGTGCCTTGAGTTGTCCAGTGTCTGGTTTTAATCATAAGCCGGACAACTCCCCGTACCTTAACAATGTTAAGATATGAACTGTACTATATCCAATATAGAACCAGAGGCACTGATTTAATTGAACCAGATTCAAATCATGCAGCTATCTCCAGTGCATGTCAACTAAATGGAAGGAGACCGATCAGCGTTACTCAACTTAGGAATGCTTCCAATTATGAGTAACCTGAAAGAGAAGCAGTTTCTCTTTATCATTACTATCAACTGAATACCATACACAAGTATCTACATCTTTGATCACTTTGAAGAATCCCGATACTTGTCACACCTGGTTCTCTACTCTATTCAGATACCTATAACTCCTCAAAACTTAGACCCTGTGTTTCTACGAAACACCTGTCTAAAAACTAGAGGAGTCATAAGTAAACCGAATATAGTACGAGAACCAACCCCTCTGTCCTCATGGACGCTGGACAACATACAATACTCTGTATAAGTCCCTTGAGTCTGATGACTCATTCACTGTGTGTCGTAGGTTGAAAACTGTACTTATGGTTAAGAAGAATTACACCGCTGTTTAATGCTCCTCACCTAACCATCCACTGATATAGGTAAATGTCATCGACATAATATCAAAAGGTATATCTCACTCTATGGAAATAGACGTATAGATATATCAATTTGAAATTGGTGCACAACAGCGGATATTCAAAACCAAATATTTGCCGACAGGCAAACAGCCCAGGTGATCTCCTCAAATATCACCGATTACAACGAATCCCGATATAATAAGGATGATCACCCAATTCCTAATGACTTACTCCCACTCATCATCTGTAAAACCATACAGATGTGAGAATCATACCTGGTAAATACATACCCTGGAGTAAGTATCTAATCGGGAAATCAGTTTTCTTTTAACATTGCACAGTTGAACTGAAACATTGAAATGTTTCGATGGGGTATCCTGGTATTCCTAGTAATGCCTCTACCATTATCCAGATTCACGACTATAACCGTATAATTCTTTGCCACTTCTCCAAATCCCTTTATATGTCTTTAGTCTTTACCTTCTGTACACCCCTTTAAGCCAAATGGTTTTCTTCCTTCCCTACCGTTTGGCACCAGCCTATGGTTTGGAAGAAGACTATCCAATAAGCATAAAGGGTGTACTGTCCTAATCCTAGGAGCACTCGCAACGCGAGAGAAGGTGAAGATAAAAGACACCTGAATGTACTTTATTCCTATTTCTCCTGGACCAGAATCCATCCCCGAACTGGAACAAGTTCCTTTCGAGTTCGTATATAACCATACGATGGAGTATCCAATAAACTGTGGATCTTCGTAGTGATACGGAGTGTCCTGGAGAAATACAAAGGTGATTTAGGATTGGCAAAGAAATATTTGGTTTGGTCGTGAATATTAGTCGCAATTTACTTTGCCCTTTTACTAATCCCTTGCTTCGTCTTAATCTTAATACCTTATGTACACCGTTTAGGCTAATTGGCTTTCTTCATTCCCTACCGGTCGGCACCAGCCTATGGTTTGGAAGAAGACTATCCAATTTGCGTAATAGGTGTACTACTCCTAAACCAAGGAGTACTCGCAACCTGAGAGAAGGTAAAAGGAAAAGACAACTGAATAATCCTATCCGTTTTCTCCAGAACCGGAAACCATCCTCAAATTCCTTCGAGTTCGTATCTAACCATACGATGGTTTTGTCCAATGGAAGTGGACGTTCGTAGTAATACGGGGTGCCCTGGAGAAAAGGGTAAAAGTAGGAGTGGCAATGAGGTCTGCAACTCTGACAATCCAAAAGCCAGTGTTAAGAAGGTTCGGTCAACTTGGTCACTGAGTCGTAGTCTTAGGGTTGGGTCAATGGTCGCTGCCAGAGAGAGAGAGAGAAAAGAAACACTCAGCGTGCACTCTAACCTAGATCAGAATGGTTACCAATTTATCTAATCTGGAAACCTCCCACTCTACCTCAAATTCTCCTCCAAACCTGAAAGAAGAATTAGTCAGGGTCACCCGAGGAGTAAACCAACTCATCAATGGGAATCGGGATCCAACTCTCATCGCATGATAACGTGACGGAATCCGCTCACGCTATCACACACCAGAAGGTATGCGCATATCTGGCAAGTTTCAGTTCTTTTGAAACTCCCGATGTGATTTTTACCCCATGCTCTTATGACCTTGACTTTGGCCAACATATCATAAGTCACATGTAAAGTTCTACCCGTCATTCTCCAGGTTAATTTGAACCCACCCGCACCTACCCTTGACTTTGGCCAAAATGGCAGTACGGCTGTCCCAAACCAACGCATCTATCTATGCTGCATATGAATACCCAACAGCTACCAAACACTGTGCCTTGACTTTGGCCAACATACACAACTTGAATACTATTGTCTATCCATATGAAACGACGGAGGGCTACGAATGGTTTCTGGCGAAAACTTTTAACGTAATGAACTTGATATCGTTGAAGGAACGGATAGCTTTTTAGAAAATATAGTGACGAAAACCTTTACTAAAGAGGTCACTCCCGGTGAAGGGATCTCGGCTCTTTCCCCGTAGAATGGGGTGCAGGATATTCCAAATGAATACCACGATGCAAAGCAAAAGTAATCGGCTATAGTGAAGTTAATGCCCTGACGCAAACTTCTGTCCAAGGGGTCACTCCCGGTGAAGGGATCTCGGCCCTTGCCTCGTCGACTGAGGAGCAGGATATTCCAAATGAATACCACGATGCAAAACAAAAGTGAACGTCCTTGCAATAACAGCTTTTTGAAAAGTGTTCCAACAACATCAGAATAGGTTTGTTTTAACTTGCATTGATCCGAATCAATGCAGTCCCATCAATTGATCACACCACAAAGAACGAAAATATACTGATGTACGTATATGCCATCCGCATTCGCCACTGGGTCCCATCATTACCCGTTAGGTTAGCTAACTAATGACAGAGCGGGGACTGGACTAGCGCGGATGTAAAACATATACAACATCTACTAATATATATACCAATATATTATATTCGCTCAAGGCGTGATAAAAATGCAACATCACAGAAATGTACAGCATCACAGAACAATACAGATATCTGGGATCCCCGGGTTTCACAGAGCCACTACTGAAACCCGACGTTCCCTTGGTCATGTGGATAGCCTGTGCAATGAAAACCTAGACCCCTACGGGCGCAGCAAGTTACCCGCCAAAACCTGAAGCGAGGCAGCCCCCTTCAGCGCCGTGAATGGACCACCCAGCACTTCACGGAATCCGGTAAGTTGGGCACCCCTCCTAGGTCAACCTGTACCCCCTATGAGTGCAGCGAATAGCCCGCCAATTCTAGAGTGAAGCCCCCTCCGTCCCAATGCCATGAGATGCGGGCTTGTTACCCTCCAGAACCCGGCTATCCGTGCACCCCTCCGCGGGGTAATCCTAGTACAGAAAGTAAAATATACATACAACGGGTACATCGACCGCAACCAGGTCGTGCCCCAAAAGAATAATACAATCAGGCAGTGACTGCAGTCCACATGTCGGACGCTCACCCCGCAATATCAAATGTACATAATACAACAACACTGTACTAGCATTGCATCCAGGCTATCCCCCAACGACCGATCCGCAACATCACAGCAAAAACACAGAACATCAACGTGAAAATCACGTTCGCAAATCCGTCTAACCGGGCTATAGCAGTTAGACTGGATCTACCGATCAAGTGACATTCACGGTCGCAGATATAGTGTAAATACTGTGAAATAATGTTTTTAAAATATCCGATCGATCAAATAATTAATGAGTGGGCCCCCAAGCAAAACTGTAGCACTCACAGAAATTCTGGGCCCAAATTTAATATTCCAAAACCCCCAAAATTAGCCCAGAAGCCCACTGGAGAAATATGATGCAGTGAGGACACCAATGTGCGGCGGAACCGCGGCCCAAGGGGGGTTTGGCCGCGGTTCCGCGCTTCAGTGGTCGACTGACTGTGTCGAACTTTTCCAGTATTCTTAGAATTTCTTGTACATCAGTTTTCTACAACCTGAAAAATTTTTGGACACCAAAAAATTTTAACAGAAAACTGATGTGAACTAAAATTGGGTTTTTTGGAATTTTGGTCGATCGGAACTGAAAAACACATTAAGGCAAGCCAGACTAAGTTAATGGCGAGGCTCTGATACCACTGTAAGTGCACGGCGGCGTCCCGGCCGTCAATCCGACGGCCAAATGCGGAAGCGGTGATAAACTTTAATTTTGCGGACTTAGCAAACCGGCACCACCGCGCACTAAACACCCGGATCGAACCATTAACTAGTCTAAGCTAACTACAAGACGGGTTAGAGATATACCGAATGATCCGAGTCCTCCGGTCTTCTCGTCGTCGTCCCGATCTCCTGCGGAAACTCCGGTCGTCGCCTCCTTGCCGGAAGGGCACCACATCGCCTGTATCTTTTACGGGCTCCCACCTCAATACCGAGGCAACTCGGGCGCGAAGTTGGCTGGCCGACGCGTCCAAGATTTGCTGTAGAATGTGTAGTGTAGAGGCTATGTTTCATTTGGGGTTTGTTGCCTTTGAAGATGATGGAGGAATCAAGATAAGAAAAATGGTGCTTGCATTTTTCTAGCATGAAAAGAGGTCAAAATGCTACACTCTCAAAATGAAGTTCTCATCTTCTTTTCTCTCAAAAATGTTCAACCTTCTCCTCTTAGAAATGGTGGAGCAAAGAATACATAAGCAAAAGGGAGGTGAGTGTAGGAGAGCATGAAGGGTGACCACATCCAAACATCATCATCACAAAACACAAATCAATCCTAATCCTTTCTCATCTCATTAAAGCAAAGGAAAAGACTAAGAAAGAATCAAAATGATGGTTGAAAAGAAAAGATGCCATCATATACAAAACAATTGCAAGAAACTCCCTCCACAAATGTTATTTACAAACTTGCAAATAACCCCCTCCATCGGAAAAGTCCGGCCGGGAAAGAACAAAGGAAAACCGGCCGGAACGGAATGCAAACTGGCAACTCCAGAAAACTGGTCCCGTAATTAATTACAGGAAAAACCCCGATACTGTGCATACACACCCGCATCTGTATTCCGTCCGGATACAAATGCAATGAGACAAAATCTACACTGTACTATACTAGGATCCGGCTTAAACCAAAGCCGGCTAGTAATATCCGTCCGATCCTGATCCGTGCAATACCGCACGTATCTGATCGAACGCTGCCATATAACCATACGGCCTCTAGTACAAACCGTCCGATCCTAATCCGTGCAATACCGCACGTATCTGATCGGACCCTGCCATATCTCCATACGGCTTCTACAGCGTTTCGCCCGAAAGCTTGAGTAACTGAAAGTGTGGTGGACTCTAAAGACTCGTCAATACTATGGCTGTAGATTTAACCACTAGCACGTCAGAGGTATAAGCCAATACGTGACGGGCCACCAGCTATTGACCAAAAGGGACGTCGATGAGCGAACTCATCCTGACACCCTACTGAGCCTGTCAGTGACAATATCCGTACAGTCCGGTCCGTTCGTCTATGAGCATCGCATGTCGGGCCTAGGGGGTTGGTAAAAGTCAGACCCCCAAAAGCGGTACAAGTCATGTCGGAGTGTAGTCCAGAACACCCTGAGATACTACTGGAATACCTACCAGTAAATCTCCTGCCTTGGCCAAGGACTTCGTGTAATGGCTCTCCTAGACACAGCGCGACCTCACCCCCAATACCGGGAGAGACGAACCCCTGAAGATCCGCTCACTGCCTCCATGTGGCTCGGGACTGTACCCAACTAAAACCTGTTTGCACGACTCCTTTGAGCCGTGGTAGGTTAGTAATCAAAGCACAGTGGGAACTCACACGAGACAAATGACGATCCCCAGGTCAATGAACTAACCTGTACACATGTCACCTGGGAACTGCTATCTGACGTCAGGTATAAGACCAACTAGCATGTTCCCGGCGAGTCCTGTCCGGTGTACTCATAACCCAATGAGCACCTGTATACATCTTAGGTGAACCAACTGACACCAGTGGCTTGTGAGACCGGCCACCGCCCCTCGTCGGAGTCTCGACTGTATACACTAGTCTACTCTGGAGAATCGATGCCCTGTCTCGAAACTCCCACGACTAGGGACCTTTTAAGGATGTGCTTATAGACTCCAGCTCTCACTAATATGATCGCCCTCATACTGCTGGCAGTCAAGCAAGAATCCTAGGGGCTCTATCAACGTGTAATAGCGACCTGTCAGGTCACCTAAAGCAGTACACGATGATAAAGGTAAACCAGATAGCATACTATCATCTCGAGTAAGACTGTCCTACCGGGATAGGTCCTCCCTCAATCATTGCAATCACGTGCCTGTGATCCAATAATTGACTCTGAGGGCACTATCTCCAACATATCGAAGTTTAACATATCCAGGAGAATCAGATCAACTAAAGAATCCCTATTACCGATATGTACAGAACATGACCTGAATAAATGTCGAGCTATAAAAGAATCCCCCACCAGAGCAATCACAACTAGCGGTAACTCTAACAGTGACGACTCTCTCCCCAGAGAAAGTGCAAAGTGTGAAGATACATAAGAATGTGTAGAACCGGGATCAAATAAAATATACGCGTCTAAGGAACATACTGCAAGAGTACCTGTAACAACAGCATTTGATGCCTGGGCAGCCCATGGAGTCGGCGCAAAAACTCGTGCCTAGCCCCTGCCCGCAAAAACAACGCAAAAACTTTGTCACGACCCAAAGTTTGGATATGACCGCCACTTAGATTGTATAATATCTAAAGATATATACACAGCCCGAGTAAGCCGAAAACCAAGATCAAAATCCTTTTTGCGGAAGTTTTATAAAAATTTAGTTTTTAAGTAAAAATCACAGTCTTTGTAATTAAGATATAAAACAAGTATAAAGTGTTAAGTTTGGTTGCATCCCTAGTTGGGATCAACAATAACAACAGCGGAATAAAAATTTACAACTTATATGGGACCAATAGAATCACAGATATGAATAAAAGAAATATCTTCTAACATAACAACGATCTCACCTGTCAAATAATATACATATAATCATCTCTTATTCTAAGTCATAGTACAAGGTCTGATGGAGATTTTCTAGATACAAAAATACAATACCAAAAGAGAAGGTTACTACATATGTAACCCACCTATCAAAAGATGCGATAAAAGCTGATAAAGTGGATCTGCACTGTCGCTAACTGTCCACTCCACCCCTGCAAGGAACTGTGGCACAACGGGGGTGAGTTGCCAACTCAGTGAATATAACTAACATACAACGGTTAATAATGTAAATATGACGATCATAACTAACTGAAATGAGAGCAAGTATGATGAACGATAGTATATGGAAAGCATGAATCTGTACTAAAAATCACATAACCAAAACTGAAATCTTATCATTTATTGCCAATAAAATTCATCTTTCCGTGTCCATCATCGACACAAAACTTCCATTTCTCTCAGGCATCATTCCTCGAACGATCCTGTAATCAATAATACCGGTCAGTATCATCTAGATATCCGCCGTATATCACCACTATCTCCGGTATCGAGTAACCTCGCTAGGCTCCCCAGCCACAAATGCGGCTATCCTGCCCCTCGGTCTCGACCGGGTCCACCATGTTTCCAACTGTATATCTCCCCCACTCAGTCTGGGTAACGTAAAAATCCGTGACCGTATAGCTCCCCCACTCGATCCGGAATAAAACCAAATCATAAAACATGTCATGGTGGACATGTCACATCAATCATGAAATCACTGGATTTATATAATAGTACAGGAAAACCCAACCATAAATTCTCAATAATACAAAAGCTTCTTATATCAACTTAGAATACTCGGATGATAAACATGATGTCATTTATGCAAATTACCACTATTGTTAATAATTGAGGTATGATAGGAATCATATCTAACAAGATGAATATTTAGTGTAAAAGTGACAGGTTAATATCGACGAGGTGTAGTGTAACACGTAAAGGTGTGCACGTGCGGCATAACTCGTCGATAATTGTGCAGTGTTCTACATCTATTACCATAGTGATGCTTAGGTATGTATATGAATGCGTATTATTAACTTAGCATACAAAAGTAAAACTTTTATTGAAATAAAACTACGGGCGTAACACGCCATCTTTACAAAATTCCCCGGTAGATGTTCAGTCTACTCACCAGATATACGTTGTATCTACTCAGGAATCGCCAATCCTTTTCCTTTCCTTGCTGCCTCCGAAACTCCCGAACTCAAATCTAATATTAAATTTAACTTGTATAAGAAAACGGCTATATTCCGATACGGTAAAATCAAGAAAACACAAGTTTGTACTTGCTAAATATACTACGCACGACAATTGCAACAGTCTAACCCTTAATCCTGCAGAAATTTAGCCCATCTCTGCATCGCGACAGAAACAGATCGCGTTACGTTTTAACCGTGTCGTATTTTAGATTTTTAGATACCTTTTCCGAGATTAGTTTTTAGATTTTATATACAGTTAAACTGATTTAATTAAACAATACCAAACTATCTCAAATCCTATACAGAGACCCACTCCAAAACTCAAACCAACACCTTCTTCTAGAAATCCGGCGACGCCGGATATTGCCTATTGGTCTCCCACCCAAAACGAGCCCTCTGGTTCATGCTCCTATGGTTTGCTCTAGGTTCAACATACATCATTTAGACCCTGTTTAGTTCAGTTAACTTTTCTCTAAACTAAAGCAGATTCAAACAGACTCGATTTTGCCAAAAAATACGATATTCTAGACACTTTGATTTCAAATTTTTGAACTAGTAACAGAATTAAATCTCTATTGTGATTAAGGATTTTACCTACAAATAACTTGCTGGAAGAACACCCTCCAAGATACACAAGCTCCTTGTCCTAGCTTGATGGTGAAGAAAATCCTAAACTTATTTCTTTTCTTCTCTTTTCTCTTGTTCTTCTTTGTTTTGCTTTGGTTTTCTTATTCTTTCTTTAAATTTTCAGGTTTTAAAAAATGCTACAGATCTGAACACAAGCTATATATATGAGAAAAGGGAAGGATAAGGTGAAGGAGGAGGTGTCAAAGGCTAAAGGATGCCATCTTCATGCAAGGAGGAGGTGTGGTGTGGGTGTGTGCATGGAAGAATGATATGGAATTATATTTTTCTTTTCCAATTTTATTTATCTTTTGATTTATTCTGAACTAAATCTTATTTAAACTTTTTCTATTTACACCCCTTAATAAAACCCAATTTGCACAATATCCTAAACTTTATATAAAAACCCTTCACAACTTATGTTATTATAAAACACCATTTTTATTAAAATGAAGTTAAAATTCACATACCCTTATAATTTATTTATGTTGCATACTAAAATTTTAATTTAATTTGTTTTACATACATCTTATGAAATTGTCTTATTTGGTTTTAATAACTTTTTAATTTAACATTTTATTATTTAATTAATTAATTTTATTTATTTCCAAAATTTCAGAATGTTACAATATTCCCCCCTTAAGAAAATTCGGTCTCCGAATTTAAAACTTAACTAAACGTTACTTCAAAAAGATGTGGAAATTTCATTTGCATCGCATCCTCGGTCTCCCAAGTGATCTCCTCGCGATTCGTTCCTCGCCAAAGAACCTTTACAGATGGAAGTACTCTTGATCTCAGTTTCTTTGCCTGCTGGTCTAGAATAGCTACAGGCTGCACTGTGTAGGATAAATCCGGCACAAGCTGTAAGCTCTGATGCTGGATCGCGTGAGAAGGATCGTGAAGATACTTGCGAGGCATAGACACGTGAAACACAGGATGCACATCGGGAAAACTCGGTGGAAGTGCTAATCGATAAGCTACAACACCCACTCTCTCCAGAATCTCATAAGGTCCGACATATCTGGGGCTGAGCTTCCCCTTTTTCCTGAAACGCGTCACACCTTTCATTGGAGATACCCGAAGGAACACATGATCTCCCACCTGAACTCAAGCCTACAACGTCGTCGATCTGCATATGATTTCTGTCTGCACTGGGCCGCCCTCATTCTGTCTCGTATCAGCTGATTCTTTTCCGTAGTCTCCTGTACTATGTGCGGTCCCAAAATGCTACTCTCGCTTAGTTCTGTCCAGCAAACGGGTGATCGACATTTCCGCCCATACAAAGCTTCAAAGGGTGTCACCTGGATCGTCTCCTGAAAACAATTGTTCTACGAGAATTCTATCAAAGGCAAGTGACGATCCTAACTACCACCGAAATCAAGGCTACAAGCCCGAAGAATATCCTCTAGTGTCTGAATGGTCCGCTCTGACTGACCATCTGTCTGTGGGTGAAAAGCCGTGCTAAAACTCAATCGTGTACCGAGATCTTCTTGAAGTTTCTGCCATAGCCTGCTAGTAAACTGGGTACCCCTATCGGATACTATGTATGTCGGAACTCTATGCAATCGTACAATCTCATTGATATAAATCTGAGCATACCGTGCAAACCCATGCGTCGTCTTCACCGGAAGAAAGTGAGCAGCCTTTGTCAATCTATTCACAATCACCCAGATGGAATCATACCCTCTGCTAGTCCTGGGTAGACCCACCCAAAAATCCATGGAAATCTACTCACATTTCCACTCCGGAATGGTCAAGGGATGCAACTCTCCTGCCGGTCTCTGGTGCTCGGCCTTGACTTGCTGACAAGTCAAGCATCTCAAAACAAACTCCTCAACTTCCCTCTTCATTCCTTCCCACCAATAAACCTCCTTCAAGTCATGATACATCTTGGTGGAACCAGGATGAATACTATATGCTGATCGGTTAGCTACCTCTAAGATCTCAGGTCTCAACCCATCTGAATCTGGTACACAAAGATAAGTCCCAAAACGTAATACTCCATGAACATCAATCACGAACCCCGACTCTCTTCCCTGCCTAACCAGTTCCATAATCTCTGTCAAACCCTCGAATACGATCGAATAACTGAGGTCGGGTGCGAACATGTGCTAACTGTCCTCCTGTTGAGGTGAACTCAAACTGTATACGACTATCACATAAGATCTGCCAGTCTGTTGAAGACTGTCTCTACAAGATGCACAAATTAGATAAGCTACCTCCAGGTCTCCGATTCAAAGCATATGCTACAACATTGGCTTTGCCCGGATGATACAAGATCTCACAATCATAATCTTTTACCAGTTCCATCCATCTAAGCTGCCTTAGGTTCAGATCCCTCTGCTGAAAAATATACTTCTAGCTCTTATGATCTGTGAAGATTTGGCATGACTCTCCGTACAAGTAATGCCTCCAAATCTTCAGTGCGAATACCACAGCAGCCATCTCCAGGTCATCAGTGGGGTAGTTCTGCTCGTGCCTCTTCAACTGTCGAGACGCATAAGCCACAACCTTGCAGTGCTGCATCAACACACAGCCTAAACCCACTCTAGAGGCATCACAATACACAACAAAGCCACCTGACCCAGAAGGTAACGATAATACTGGTGCTATCGTCAAGCGTGTCTTCAACTACTGAAAACTCTGCTCACATGCATCTGTCCAAAGAAAGGGAACCTCCTTCCTAGTCAATCCAGTCAACGATGCAGCGATCCGAGAAAAATCCTGCACAAAGTGTCGGTAATAACCTGCCAGATCTAAGAAACTTCGAACCTCTGTTACTGACACAGGTCTGGGCCAGTGCTGTACTGCTTCGATCTTCTTTGGGTCCACACGTACACCGTCTCTCGTAACTACGTGACCCAAGAATTCCACACTATCTAGCCAGAAAGCACACTTGGAGAATTTAGTGAACAGCTGATGCTCCTTCATGGTTTTCAACGTGATACACAAATACTGCTCGTGCTCCTCACGGCTGCTATAATAAACAAGGATATCATCAATGAATACTATAATAAACTAATCAAGGAATGACCTGAAGATACGGTTCATTATATCCATGAAAGCTGCTGGGGTGTTGGTGAGTCCGAACGACATCAACAGAAACTCATAGTGCCCATATCGTGTGCGAAAAGCAGTCTTCGAAATGTCATCCTTTTGAACCTTCAACTGGTGATACCCTGACCGCAAATCAATCTTTGAGAAGTAGCCAGCTCCCTGCAGCTTATCAAACAAGTCATCAATACGAGGTAGTGGATACCTATTTTGCACAGTAACTCGATTCAGCTGTCGGTAGTCGATGCACAGTCTCATACTACCGTCCTTCTTCTTTACAAATAAGACAGGAGCTCCCTACGTCGATACACTAGAACGAACAAGTCCTCTATCTAACAACTCTTGCAACTGGCTTTTAAGTTCCTTCAACTTCGTCGAGGTCATGCGATTATGTGGTACAGAAATAGGCCCCGCACCTGGAATCAAGTCAATGCAACATTCAATATCTCGATCAGGCGGAAATCCTGGTAATTCAGCAGGAAATACATCCGAAATTTCTCGTGCGACCGGAGCCTGGTCCAACGGAATCTCAGCGGCTACTAAGTCCTGAACAAATGCTAAGAACCCATGACAACCCTTCTTCAAGAGTCGTCCCGCACAAAGAGCAGAAATCATGTTGGCTGGAGTTATATTACAGTCTCCTTGCACAACAAAGTTCGGTTCACCCGGAAAACAAAACTAAACGCTTTCCTCCGACAATCTACTACGCATGACAAGCGGCCAGCCAATTCGTACCAAGAATATATCAAAACTAACTTATCTAGGAGAATCAAATCTACTAATAAATCCCTATCACGAGCACGTACTGAACATGACCTGAATATGTGTCGAGCTACAAAAGAATCTCCTGTAGGAGTAATCACAACTAGCGGTTACTCAAAGAACGATGACTCTTTCCCCAAAGAAAGTGCAAGTGTGCAAATACATATGAATGCGAAGAACAGGGATAAATTAAAATATGCGCATTTAAGGAGCATACTGAAAGAATACCTGTTACGACTGCATTGGATGCCTGGCCCTTACCAGTATCCTGATGTCTTTCCTTAGAGTTTACAATTCCTAGCGAAATGTTCTGGACGTCCACAACTAAAACAAATAGATAGGGGCCTCTTCTCAACAGGGTACGAACTGATCATCTGGCCCTGAGTCCTATCTCGACCAAAACTGCGGCCTGGAATGAACATGCCTCGACCTCCCCGTCCTCTCGAATTACGACCGTCACGACCACGGCCTCTATGGGTATTGATCTGGCGTGGAACTACAACATGTGTAGGAGGTAATATGCTTGGAGGAGGTGGTGAAGTCACATGTGAGACCGATGCCTCACCCTGTCGCCTCACGGGACAATTCCTAATAAAGTGATACGGACACCCACACCTGAAAGATCTTTGCACGGGCTGCTGAACATACAGGTATACGTGATAGAACTGACCCATACAGAATCTGCCACGGCCTCTACGAACACGTCTTGGTGCTGATGTATTTTTATGTATTTGTCTTGGTCTCTGAACAACCGTACGTGGAGTAGTGGTCGACCTCCGTGCTCGACTAATCTCTAACAATGATCCGATCATTCTACGCATCTCTTGAACACTTGCCTCCATCCTAGCTATATGATCAATATATGGTGGATCAATCGGTCCATGAAAGATAGGCGTACTGCCCAGGTCTGCCCCCATTTCAGACGAGCCCGCTCTAATCTCATCTCGAACAGCGGTACTCTGAGTCCCCGTATTCGTTAATGACAAAGTGGCTGGAGTAAGAAACAGGATTGATAAGGATATTACAACCGAATCACAAGATACATGGAATCAAGGAAGAAGTATAAACAATTATCTCCTAAGGTTAGTTAGGCTGAGTATTGTAACGTAAATATGTCGCGGAACATACGTACGGTGCTGCACTCATACTCAATCACCTATTCCATCAAACCAATGGTCATCCTAAGTAACGAACTCACGTCAACTTATCCTAACTCACTACTCGAATCCGTAAGTTTAATACTAAGCTTTGATACCAACTTTGTCACGACCCAAAGTTTGGATGTGACTGGCAATTAGATTGTATAATATCTTCAAATATATAAACAACCCGAGTAAACCGAAAACCAAGATCAAAATCTTTTTTGCGGAAGTTTTATAAAAAATTAGTTTTTAAGTAAAAATCACAGTCTTTGTAATTAAGATATAAAACAAGTATAAAGTGTTAAGTTTGGTTGCATCCCTAGTTGGGATCAACAATAACAACAGCGGAATAAAAATTTACAACTTATATGGGACCAATAGAATCACAGATATGAATAAAAGAAATATTCTCTAACATAACAACGATCTCACCTGTCAAATAATATACATATAATCATCTCTCATTCTAAGTCATAGTACAAGGTCTGATGGAGATTTTCTAGATACAAAAATATAATAACAAAAGAGAAGGTTACTACATATGTAACCCACCTATCAAAAGATGCGATAAAAGCTGAAAAAGTGGATTTGCACTGTCGCTAACTGTCCACTCCACCCCTGCAAGGAACTGTGGCACAACGGGGGTGAGTTTCCAACTCAGTGAATATAACTAACATACAACGGTTAATAATGTAAATATGACGATCATAACTAACTGAAATGAGAGAAAGTATGATCTACGATAGTATATGGAAAGCCTGAATCTGTACTATAAATCACATAACCAAAACTGAAATCTCATCATTTATTCCCAATAAAATTCATATTTCCGTGTCCATCATCGACACAAAACTTCCATTTCTCTCAGGCATCATTCCTCGAACGATCCTGTAATCAATAATACCGGTCGGTATCATCTAGATATCCGCCGTATTTCACTACTATCTCCGGTATCGAGTAACCTCGCTAGGCTCCCCCGCCTCAAATGCGGCTATCCTGCCTCTCGGTCTCGACTGGGTCCACCATGTATCCAACTGTATATCTCCCCCACTCAGTCTGGATAATGTAAAAATCCGCGACCGTATAGCACCCCCACTCGGTCCGGAATAAAACCAAATCATAAAAAATGTCATGGTGGACATGTCACATCAATCATGAAATCACAGGATTTATGTAATAGTACAGGAAAACCCAAACCATAAATTCTCAATAATACAAAAGCTTCTTATATCAACTTACAATACTCGGATGATAAACATGATGTCATTTATGCAAATTACCACTATTGCTAATAATTGAGGTATGATAGGAATCATATCTAACAAGATGAACATTTAGTGTAAAAGTGACAAGTTAATATCGACGTGGTGTAGTGTAACATATAAAGGTGTGCACGTGCGGCATAACTCATCCATAATTGTGTAGTGTTCTACATGTATTACCATAGTGATGCTTAGGTATGTATATGAATGCGTATTATTAACTTAGCATACAAAAGTAAAACTTTTATTTAAATAAAACTACGGGTGTAACACGCCATCTTTACAAAATTCCCCGGTGGATGTTTAGTCAACTCACCGGAAATACGTCGTATCTACTCAGGAATCGCCAATCCTTATCCTTTCCTTGCTGCCTCCGAAACTCCCGAACTCAAATCTAATATTAAATTTAACTTGTATAAGAAAACGGCTATATTCCGATCTGTAAAATCAAGAAAACACAAGTTTTTACGCACGACAATTGCAATAATCTAACCCTTAACTTTGCTGAAATTTAACCCATATCTGCATCGCGACAGAAACAGATCGCGTTACGTTTTAACCGTGTCGTATTTTAGATTTTTAGATACCTTTTCCGATATTATTTTTCAGATTTTATATACAGTTAAACTAATTTAATTAAACAATACCAAACTATCCCAAATCCTATACAGAGACCCACTCCAAAATTCAAACCACCACCTTCCTCTAGAAATCCGGCGACGCCGGATATTGCCTATTGGTCGCCGGCTCAAAACCGAGCCCTCTGGTTCGTGCTCCTATGGTTTGCTCTAGGTTCAACATACATCATTTAGACCCTGTTTAGTTCAGTTAACTTTTCTCTAAACTAAAGCAGATTCAAACAGACTCGATTTTGCCTAAAAATACGATATTCTAGACACTTTGATTTCAAATTTTTGAACTAGTAACAGAATTAAATCCCTACTGTGATTAAGGATTTTACCTACAAATAACTTGCTGGAAGAACATCCTTTAAGATGCACAAGCTCCTTGTACTAGCTTGATGGTGAGGAAAATCCTAAACTTATTTCTTTTCCTTTCTCTTGTTCTTCTTTATTTTGCTTTGGTTTTCTTTTTCTTTCTTTAAATTTTCACGTTTTAAAAAATGCTACAGATCTAAACACAAGCTATATATATGAGAAAAGGGAAGGATAAGGTGAAGGAGGAGGTGTCCAAGGCTAAAGGGTGCCATCTTCATGTAAGGAGGAGGTATGGTGTGGGCGTGTGCATGCAAGAATGATATGGAATTATATTTTTCTTTTCCAATTTGATTTATCCTTTGATTTATTCTAAACTAAATCTAGTTTAAACTCTTTCTATTTACACCTCTTAACAAAACCCAATTTGCACAATATGCTAAACATTATATAAAAACCCTTCACAACTTATGTTATTATAAAACAACCTTTTTATTAAAATGATGCTAAAATTCACATTAAAACCCTTATAATTTATTTATGTTGCATACTAAAATTTTAATATAATTTGTTTTACATACATCTTATGAAATTGTCTTATTTGGTTTTAATAACTTTTTAATTTAACATTTTATTATTTAATTAATTAATTTTATTTATTTCCAAAATTTCAGAATGTTACAGTAGAGTGCACTGAGAAACAGTTCTCGGTAACTAACACACCCGAAAAAGATGCATCAACATGCTTATTCTTCATTTGGGTGGCGTGGAAATCCGGATATTTTCCTATTTTCTGCTCGGACTTATAACAATTATAAATTAGAGCGGAACCAACGTTCCCCAGCTCAGCATAACAAGCGGGTTCGGTCAATACATCCATATTATTATCTTGATTAAGGCCTGACATGGTCTCTACCTGGAAAGAGAGAGAAGTAAACACTTAGCGTATGCTCCTGCAAGTTTAGATTGGTTTATTATCTCATCTAATCAGGATGGCTCCCACTGTTTTTATCAAATCTTCCTTCAAATCCTAAAAGGTAAGACTAGCCGGGATTAATTACACCTTACAAGTTCGCCAATCTTTCAGCCAGGTCAGTGTCGGTACTTTGAGGGAGGTTCCCCTTGCTTTCGCACAGACCTAATTAAAATAAACCTCATTTTCCCAGGGGCGTAACCCCGTTAACACCTTTCTCGACACCTACTTGATTGGATAATTGTCATGTGTAAAACTCTCCCAGGAGTAACACTTACTCGTAGTGGGTATCATGATCCAACTATCTCATAGAAGGTATGCAATCTCATTGCAAATTTCAACACTTGAAATTCCCGATAATACTTTTTCCCCTAACGTCCTGTGACCTTGACGCAGGCCAAACAACCTATAGTCCGCTAGTCAAGTTCAACCCGTACATTTCTTGATTGAATTAAACCTACCCGCAGACGTAGGCCAAACAATGCTGTACGAATACCTTAATCCAATCGCATCTCATGCTGCAGATAAGTACTACGCCTTGACGCATGCCAAACTACCGTTGCACGAATACTAAAATAGCACTTATCTGAAATGTCGGAGGGCTACGCAGGTTTTCAAGAAAAGCATGAGAGTAATGAACTTGATATCATTTTAGAAACAAGTGATTTTTGAAAAAGAGTGTTTTTGAGGCTTTTTACTAGTTTTGCTAAAGAGGTCACTCCCGGTGAAGGGATCTCGGCTCTTTCCTTATCGAATAAGGTGCAGGATATTTCAGAAATACCACTATGCAAAGCAAGAACTAAAAGAAGCAGTCAAAAGACAAAACCGAGTGGGTTGTAACATCTGCTAGTTTCGCTAAAGAGGTCACTCCCAGTAGAGGGATCTCGTCTCTTTCCTCATCGAATGAGGTGCTCGATATTCTACAAGGAATACCGCTATGCAAAGCAAAAACTAGAGCTACCCTTTTTGAAAATATGATTCTACAACATCTTTTAGGTTTTTTTCTTTTTCATTAATCTCATTAATGAAGTCCTAATATTTATGCTTCCTAAGCATCACAGAAGAAACGAAAATACAACGTACGCTTATGCCATCCGCATTCGCCATAGTGTCCTGTTATGCACCGTTAGGTTGCTTAACTAACGGCATAGCGGGGCGGGACTAGCGCGGGTGCAAAACATAAGCAAAGTTTATTATATATCATATATACAATAACAAAGCATTCGTCTCACGCATATAAAGTGATCACATCACAGAATATCAGCAGCAGAAGATAACATATGAAATATTGGATGTACTAGGAATTCCGTGTTTTAAATTAAGCCAGTATAAAACAAGGATTCCACGGTCGTGATGATAGCTAAACCCACATCCTTATACCCCTAAGAGAGCGGCAAGCAACCCTGGCATTCTAGAGTTAGGAGACCCGGTCTCGACTTCTTGAGATGGTCTCCCACTGGACCCTAGAACCCGGTTACTTGTGCTCCCCTCCTTGGGTCTATCCTAATGCGGAAAAGTAAATAATATACAACATTGGTGACATCATCCTCAACCCGGAAGCGCCCCAATAAAAGAATATTACATACATTGAATTTTACATGAATGAAAATAAAAACTCTCATCTCACATAAAACCCCCGGCTATTCAAAACTCGACGATCCAATATAACATATCACAGCAACACATAACATCACATGTCATCAACGTAAGTAAATATGCGTATCATAATTGTCGTTGGCATATAGCAACGAAAACGGTGATACACCATATATTACACTTACAGTCGCAGAAAAGAAAATGTCAAACTACAACATTTGGAATCCACAATCACCTTAGACATCATAAACCCAAAATATCACATACTTCGGATTTCTTGCCTCACTATATGAATTCCACATATTGTATCACATTCCATAAATAGCTAGACGATATTAAATATTCCAATCGAATCAACAAACACCCAAAAAGCTCAACACTTGAGCACTGTTTAAAAATACTCAGAACATGCCACAGTACCTATGGACCAACTGTAGAAGGGTCAACCCTTGCCTCACCTATGGCGCCGTGGAACTACCACAAACCCTAGGGTTTGGCGGCGGTTCTTACTGTCATAGAATCGAGTTATGGTTTTGTTCTTCTAGAGGGTCCATCGTATTACTTGCATGATTTTTGAATGTTCTTTAACTCAGAAAAAATCCAACTCTTGGAAAATTTTCCGTCAAGGGTTAAAGTGGGTATTTGATATCTGTTCGAACTTTTTAACACCGTCTAAATAACCTGAAATATAGTTAGAATTACGACTACGAAACACTCCGAATTGCCTTTATAGAAAATTAACATCTCATGCAATTTTAGAAAAAACAAGCAACACCTGAAACACCAAACCCTAGAGACCAGAACACCAGACAAATACGAACCCCAGAATCAATGTACAGGCCGGCCAGCTCGGTTTTTCAGGGCATGTGCTCGGGTCAAATCCGCCCAATTGAGTTAGTATTTGTTCATTGTTCATGTTACATCTCATATAACATTTTGCAGTTGCTTAAAATTTTTTCAACGACTTAAAAATTTAACAGAAACTGGGATTTAGTTTCAAGTGTTTCAGAGTTTTTTCAGTTTCGTAATTCTACAATCATCGTCTAAATCTCTAGCTTGGCTCTGATGCCACTGTAAGATTGCTTGGCATGACAGTAAGGTTTCGGGAGGCATCGCCCATGCCATTTTCAAAATTTTGCCATGCTAAACAATCCTAACCCTAGAATCTTAATTAGAGATTTAGACAATACTAAGTGTAAACTACTTTACATCTAAGTGAATATGGTATAAAACCTTTGTAGATAGGTCCTCCACTTCAATAGCTCTGAGTTGTAGTCTCTTCGCTTTGGGGACACTAGAACGGCTCCACAAGATGAAAGGAATGAGCTTGCACAATGTCTTCGAGGCTGAAGATGATCTACGTCGAGGAGACACTAACCCAAGCTACCTCTTCATTAATTAGGGATTAGTGAAGCTAACACCCTAAACTAAATTTCCAATCTAGTAGAGGATGATAAAGTAGGATTTTTGCTCACTTTAGAGTTAATTTCCTCACTCTTTTTATTCTTCTCTAAAAAACCTAGAGAGCTCTCTCTTGAGCTTGATGAAGATGAAGCAAATAATGGATGAGAGAATGAATGGCAACCATAGGTGAGAAATATCTTATATAACTCATGTAGAGACTTAACCATGAGTTTAGATAATGGTTGGGTTAATAAATATCTAGTGTAAGACAAAACTAGTGGACTAAGTCAATGGGTCTCCAACCTTCTACATGCTTCATGCCATGTGACCAATTTCCAACTAATATTTGATTTACTCTAAACAAGTAAATCCTACATTATCATTAGCATGGTGTAAGTCTTATACACCTATGTAGTGTGTATCATCAAGCATGACACAAAAAAGGAAATACAATTAATATATATCACATATATATTAAATGCCTAAGTGAGAAATGAAATGCTTAAGTGAGCTAATACAGGTTAAAGTAAATTAATATATCAAATATATAATTATACATTAAATCATTAAATCAACACTTGATTTAATAATCCGATTATAGAACATATGACCGACTAATATTATTTGTATCAACTCATCGAATCAACACTTGATTCGATAACCCGGCTATATCTCATATAACCGACCGATACAGTATCGACTTATCGAATCAACACTTAATTCGATAACCCGGCTATATCTCATATAACCGACCGATAACTTAAATCGCGAGAATAGAATACAGTATCACATACTCGTATTAATCTCGGTCCCGCACATATCACATATGTGCTCCTACTTCATTTTGCCTGAGCCAGTAAAACCTCTGTGTAGGACTCTAAAGACTCGTCAATACGCCGGCAGCAGGTGATGATCATATTAAGCACCCACAAGCCGTCAGCGGTACTAGCTGGACGTAACGGCTACCCGGGTATTAAGCGATCAGAAGATCAACAAGCAAGCCTGCTCCTACTCCTGAAAAGCCTGTCAGTAACACTACCGTACAGTCCGGTCTTTTCGTCTGATATGTCGCATATCTAGTAGAGGGGTGGTAAACGTCAGATCCCAATAACCGATAAGTCATGCCAATGTGAGGCTCATAACGGGTCGAGAAACTACTGATAACACTTATCAGTAAATCTCCGTAACAGCCCTGGCCAGGGACTTTCCTGTTATGGCCAATCGAGCACAGCGCAACATCAACCACCAATACCGGGAGAGACGAATCCTCTCCTATCGCTCATTGTTCAGTCGAAAATATTGCAATCTTTAACATAACAATTTCCTCACTTTTCTAATCATCTAAGCATGTTTGTTATAAATATAACACATATTACAAGTTCGTTTGGAAAATATCAAATATCATGTGTTATACATTATAATCAACATTTTGGAAGGAAATTTTATGTTTATTACTTCACGCGTGATATTGTATATCTCAAAATTCTTCATTGAGATTTTGTGCAGAAAATTATTTCAGGACAGATATCGGAATCGCAAATTCGCCGACAAAATACAGGAAATCAAAGAGTTAAAATCTGGCAGAGATTCAGAAGAGATAAAAAGATTTCAGATATCACCTGAACACCAATTGGCCAACACCAGAATACACAGAAAGTTTGAAGACACAAACTCACCAAACGGCCGCGGAACCGCGGCCGAGTCAGGCCGATCCGTCGTGGATCCGGGCCGAGTTATGGGCTCCGATGACGACAATTCTCCAGATGCTTCATTCCAATAGCCAAGCTTGTTGAAGATGCTTCATTATAACAAACTTGTTCTGGAAACTTCTCTACAACAGCCTAGCTTCTTGAGGAAGCTTGATAACAACTTTATTCTAGAAGTTTCCCTACAACTACCTAGCTTCTTGGGGAAGATTGACCTTGCTTCTAGTGGAAGATTGGTGAAGGGCTATATAAAAGACCTAAGTCTTCATGTTGAGGGTTACACATTTTAGAGCCACTTTGGGGACACAATTTGAGTGACACAACTTGTGATCGCAACACCAAATCCAAATCAAGATCCAATTCCAAATCAAGAATCGTTGAGAGCAACATCAAGCGACGACATCTAAGATCCTTTATCGTGAAGCCGATCATCATCAAGAGCACGAGATCCTCGATAGGTCCAAGTCTCACGGAGATCGAGCGGAGCGAATTTCGACGGAATAGTTACCTCTTCAAGGGAGCGATCGAGAGCAATTCTTGTAACCTCGGATTGAAGGAAAGTGTAATTAGAAGTCGATTAATAAAAGTGATTATTTGTTAATTCTCGCTTTCTTTAAATTCTCGCATTATGAAATTTCTATGTGTTGATTCTTCTTTCTTCATAATGTGTGAGTAAATCTCCGCTTGCTGAGGATTCGAAGGAATTCGGTAGATCAAATGATGAGGAAATCCTAAACTAATCTTAAGTCTTATGAGAATTATGAACTTTAGGAAAAAGAATCATCAATGACCAAATTTGGAGCGAGATCACCGTTCTTGATAATTTCGTTGCAATTTGGGATTAAATGATTAATGATTCTCTTTGCTAAAGGCTAGATTTGAATGATGATCAATGAAAAGACAAGGGATAGTGAAGGAGAAACCCTAGTTTCTTCAATAGATCCCTAATCTTCATTCATCGTCATCGATCTAGCTATAATTCATCAATAGATAAGATGAGTCATTATTAGTATTCATCATTGCTACAAATTCCTACCGAATCCTATAAGCTATTCTTCATTTTCTTGATAACTAAAATTGATTTTGGATACTTTCTTGATTACTAAATCTTAAACACTTTCTTGAAAATATTTCATCTATTAAATTTTGAATCATTTTCTTGAGTTTTCTTTACTATTTTCTTTCGACTCAACTAAAGCATGAATGAATAAATACACGAATCTCAGTGGACGACATGTACTCATTAACGAGCTACATCGACACCGTTATTGATTGCGGCTATAAATTCTTTGATTGTGATTATACTCTTCAACACATATAATTAACGATCAATCACTCATTATCTCCATGTGATTCGGGACTGTACCCAAAAGCTACCGTTTTGCACGTCCTCTTAAACGTGGTAATGTGGAAATCAAAGCACAGTGGGAATCACACAAGATTCTATGACGATATCAGGTCTACAGACTAACCTGTACCAGTGTCACTAGAGAACTACTATCTGACGATAGGTATAATACCAACTAGAAGTTCTCGGCGAGTCCGTTCAGTGTACCCAGTCTCCACTGAGCACCTGTATACCATCTTTGATGTCAAACACTAATGGATGTGGGATCATCTATCGCCAATCATATGGGTCAAGATGCGTATATGCTAGTCTACTCTGGAATATCGATGCCCTGTCTCGATACACCCTCGATAAGGAACAATTATAGTGTGTACTTGTGGACTACTCTTGGCCCCACTTGTATGATCTCCATCATAGTCTTGGTAGTCAAGTACACATCCTAAGGACTTTATCAACATGTGAGAGCAAGACGACATCACTTATACAAGTGAACATGTTAAGACAAAGAGCAACCAGATAGCATACTATCATGTCGAGCAAGAAAGTCCTCTCTATATATATCTAAGCATCCACTATAATATACATCACATGTATCATAATGGCCCTTAGGGCATACATATAACTAATAATATGGATCAGCCAGAAGGTTTTGTAGACAGTGGGTGTAACGTTTTAGAAATCGTTTAGGCGAATTTTCCGATAATCGGTAAAATAATTTGTGTTTTCCGTAAAAACCAAGATATAATCATTTTTCAATATAGACTTAAATGCACTTAGTTTAACTAGGAAATTACTAATATGTTGTATTTATTAGTCACTTATAATTATTAGTTCACTTGAATATTTTCCTTAATTAATTATTTCAAATATTATTATAAGCTTTTATTTATACACTTAATTAGTGGTAATTACAAATTGGAATGGGTTAAATATACAAATGTGAACCATGTTAACTTAAATACTAGTTTATAAATAGTTTTCTTTTTCTCCAAATATCTTAAGGGTTCTAGACTTTTTCTAGGGTAAAACAAAAATAGAAAAGAAAATGAATTAGAGATAGATTGATGTGAGGTGCATTAATTAAGGTTTAATTGTAACATTTCGAAATAATAAAAATATTATTTTTGGGAAATTTATAATTAATATTATTTTATTGAATATTTTAATAATTCGGTATAATTAAATACAAATAAATGGGGGGAAATTTGGGAAAATTATGGAAAATTCTAAAATAAGATAATTTGGAGAATTATGACATTTTTAAGTTTTTATGATTAGTTGTATGCTAATTTAGTGCTAATCGCGATTAAAAATCGCTAATCGGTTTTTAAGTAATTTTGTGCAAATCAAGCACATATCATTTTCCTATACTTCTGCATTTTCTACCATGATTTCTCATTTGGGTTTACTATTTGAGTGAGAAGGAATTTAGAGAAAAGAAAAAGAAAAGAAATGAGAAAGGAATATAATATAAGGGATGGTGTGAGAGAGAAAAGAGAGGGATTGCTTTGACTTTGTCATTTCTCCCCATTCCTTCACCTTCATCATCTCTCCCTCTTCTCTTTTCTGAGCTGCTGCTGCTGCTGCTCCTCCCTCCCATCTTCAACTCCTCAATTCATCACAAAAACAACACCAAAACCCTACCCCCATTTCATTAAAAGTGTGCACAAGCTCAAGATCTACACATATGACCAAGGAAGCAAGGATTTTGGCCACTAGGGGCAACTCAAAAAAATTCTTGAGTTGCCAAATGAGGTAATTACTGAACCCTTAGCTTAGTTTTAGCATTACTTATACCCCCATGTTGCGATAGAACCGATATTGTGTGTTTTGTGGATTTGAGGAAAACCAAGTTAGGGTTTGAGGGAATTTTGTGTGTGAGGTTAAATTGAGCTCAATAGAGGTTATATAAACACCCTAGTGCACGAATTGAGACCCAAACCTGAAGCGTAAACCCAGAATACGGATTTAGAAACTGATATCGGAAAAATTGAGAAATCTGGGAAGCTTATATGAGATCAGCTATCACCCAAGACATCCTAAAATAAAATTGATTGGACAGTGAGATGTGCAGGCACCCAGGAACCACCACACAAAACCCCAGCCCCTAACTCATTTTCCCGGCCGCCAATTTAATCCTATTGGCCGCAATTTGCGGCCAGACCTGCCCCATTTTGTGTCGTTTTGGTTCTGTAGCCCCTACATGTATAGATTAAACCCCTGGTATGTATAGATTTGTCTAATTTTACCTAGGGTGAAATCTAGAGCCTATTTCCTTAGTTGCTGTTTTGGATTCGTGTTTCCGTATTCCGTATTTTTAGTTCTGAAATTGTGTATAGTGTTTTACCTCGATTATTTGGCGTTTATACGACGATACCGAGGATTGATTGATGGTTTTGGAAGGCGTTGTCCATAGGTTCTAACCTATAGATCATAGCGTATCGTTTTGAGATTCGTATGCCGTTTTAGTTGGAATTGGTTTTGATACGCATTTACGATACTTTGATGGTAGGTACCCCATGAAGACTTCGGGACGACGAGCAAGCGCGTGGCGACGTCGACAAATGAAGACGCAAGGTGAGTTGATTATATCTACAGAGGGAAGTCGGGTGGATGGCGTATAGCACCCCCGCAGTCCGTAGTTGATATACTATATATTATATGTGATAGTTATAGTGTGTCATGGATATTATGTTAGGTGTATTATGGATAGCTTAGGGTTAGAAGTAAACTAGTATAGTTCATAGTCGCGAACCCTAGAATAGGTTTACATCCACACACGCACCCTTGTATATTCACTATACTTACACTGTGTTGATGATGATATTGGATGACATTGGAGATGAGTCGATAATTATGGGCATTGTGCCGTGAGATCGGTGATGTGATGTGATTCGTACTTGCGATACGACATGTGATCTTAGCGGGCCGTTGGGCATGTGTTTTATCCCCGCATTCATACTTATATAGATGGTATTGATTTGTGCTAGACTTAGATCTGTACCCCAGATTATGCGATACGATGATAATGATACCTGATATTTGATGAGAGGAATGTGATACTGACCCGTACAAAGCTATTGGGATGCCGTACGACGATTTACCGTACGAGCTTTATGTTGATGATAGATCCGCACTCATGACTTGAGGATGCCATATGACTTACTGTATCGTACGCAATACTATTGAGGCGGGATCGCCGATTATATATATATATATATCGACTCAGATTTAGGTGGATTCCATACCCCTCCCGGTTGACGTGATACTTAGATCTGCTGTTTGCATAGTAGATGTTAGACTAGACCCGAGTCATACCTATTTCAAAAATTAATGGATCAGGAATATCTTAAAAACTCTGTAGCCCTTAGTTTACTAAAAACCCTAATTTGTCTTATTTCAAATGGCAAGCTGCATTACTATTCATTTACCATTTACTCTACGCCTCGCATTGCATTGCATGCTTATATGTTATTGATTCATATTCCTTTGTGCATATGCCTTTACATAGTTGCATGCTCATATTAGTGTTCATGTTGCATGTATTATAATTCATGGATTTCGCACCATGATATGGTTGCATATGATGATTCTGGATTGTTTTACTCCTGCGTATATATATCAGTGGTATGGGACGCTGAAATATATATGTATACCCATATAGTATATATATATATATTAGTGGTATGGAACGCTGATATATATATACGCCTACTTAATATATCATCATGATGATCTATGCAAATTTACATATGCATTATGTGAGAGGAGCCTATGTGCTCGGAGCCTAGGAGCTCGATGTGAGAGGAGCCTATGTGCTCGGAGCCTATGAGCTTGATGTGAGAGGAGCCTATGCGCTCGGAGCCTATGAGCTCGATTTGAGAGGAGCCTATGTGCTCGGGGCCTTTATGGTCCATGGCATATTATATCTCCCCTACCCCACATTTATTTTATATGCATTGCATCATATATTAGTAGTACCTGATAGAGTACCTTCATGAATGCTGCATACATATTGGATACATGATATATGGGTTTCACTTGATATTGAGATATATTGTTTGTGTCAATACTCGACGTTGATTTTCTAATGATTTCATTCATGATATCTTCTGTTTTTATTTTACCGCATACATACATCATATTTATGATATATTGTTACGTGAGGCACTGGCATGAGTACTTGGCACTTCACTTATGTTCAGATGTTACATTGCCACTTTACTATTCTTCAAACTTATTTATTTGAGATTTATATTATATCTGATCGTTTTGACTTAGGATTATGTCATGCTTCCAATTTCTGCTTGTTGATATTTTCTATTCACGAGTTGGCAACTCACCCCCGTTGTGCCACAGTTCTTGCAGGTTTTGCCGTACAGGTTCCGTAGCGGCATTTCCGGCACATTGCTTCCTTTGCGGGTGATTTGCTTGGTAGGTGGGTTCTTTGCATCAGAACCACCCTTGTATATGTATTATTCTTTGTATCTAGAAATTCCATCAACCAAAACTTGTATATTGTTTCAGACTTAGACACTAGTGATGTATTATTTCGACTTTAGAGTCGCGCTCAGTAGTATTACGATTTTTTTGCCTATTGGAGATTCTCTTGGGTTTTGATACTCGTCCTTCGGTGTTGTATATTATATTCTTGTGTGGGTTGTGCTCTTTGTTTATGCGTAGTAAGTGTTTGATAAAATGCCTCAATAGAAAAATTTACAAAATATGTTTCTTTACTCTTAAAATGGTTTTAGATTTCTGGGCTTTTGGCTTACTTGGATCAGATGGAGTCTTATAGACTTCATATGGTTCAAGGGCCAGTTACGTGCTCTTTCGGGTCGTGACAAAGTTGGTATCAGAGCGCTAGGTTAACCTTGGTTCAAGTCTATGTTTGACTATGTGGAGCCTAGGGCGTCTATATATATACGGAACTTAGGCTTGACCTTACGGAACTTAGACTTAGTCGAGGGGGTATTAGACCCGAACTTTCGTCGCGTAGGATGACCCTTGGTTGATGGAATATGTGACTAAAGTAGAGTGACGTACCGTGGGTATGTTCCGCGGCATACTTACGATACGCTACTCTGCTTAAGGAACCTTAGGATGTACATATTTTCGAGATTAGTGATTCTCTTCATATCCATGATTAAATATCCATTTGAGATCCTTGATTCTATTAGTTTCATGATCATACCTTCATTGATGTTGTTCCTTCTTATGATCATGTATCCACTCTGGGTCTGTTGTCCTCTTTCTTGCCATTGATCTGCTCTCTTCGATACTCGATTGAGGTTCCTGTCGCCATGTTTGAGCGCAGTTTGGGCTGCTGCTAGGGTTACGGTCAGTGCGAGCTCATCTGGTACGAGGGCCGACCATTGTGTTTTCTGGTGACATGGGAACGTCTCGAGTTAGTATTGTTGATTGTGACCTCTAGTGGAGGCGAGTGCTTGGCTTTACACCGGATGATCGGGCCATTGTTAGAGCTGTCAGTTGAGAGAGGACTGTTGATGTATAGCATACCTCAGAGTTTATGATGTCGCCTACAGTGCAGACAGATGGGCCAGCTGTTGTTGAGATTGATGGGATGTCGCTTCCGGAGCTTGCGAGCTGAGATCGCCGGAGCTTCCAGGCAGATATGAGACAGATGATAGCTTGTCTATCCGATTTGAGAGACGAAGGTGATTCGTTCGATGTATGCGCCGGAGTAGGCCCAGTTGAGTTGAAGATTTCCAGTGTGGAGAGTCTTACTCGGATTTAGAGCAGACCGATTTAGAGATGACCGCCAATGTATCGCCTTTCCTGGAGGATTGAGGCGCTGTTCGGCGTACAGACGAATGAGCCAGTTGCTGCTGCAAATGACGAGATATCGCCCAGAAGATTGGAGCTACTGCAGCATGAGTATATACTTAGAGATATGATGGACGGTCGCTAGTCACCGGGGGTGGATGAATAGGGCGTGCGGTTCGTTCGCTTACCGATGCGAGGTCATCAGATAGGTTGCTTCCAGCTAGAGACGACTTCACGCGGAGACGTTGAGAGTCGACAGAGACGATCGAATGTTAGAAACCTGCTATTCAAAGTTTAAAGTATTCGGAAAGACATGCAGGCAATTCTATAGACACTCTAGAAGAATGAAACCCTAACTCGACATAATGACCGTCTGAAAGCCATTGAACCTTAGGATTTGCGGCAGTTCTGCGGCGCCATTAGTGAGGCTTGGGTTTGCCCTTCTACGATTGGACCATTGATGCTGTGGTATGTACTCGATGCTATTAAACTGTACCCAAGATGTTGAGCTCTTGGGGGATTCTGAGGTTCTGACGAATCGATCGGATGGTTCGACATCATTCAGATATTATGTGATGGGATAGACTGGTTGGGAGACTCCAGATACGAGGATAGCCGTTAGAGCGCAGTCCGTGCAGCCACGATGAGTCGAGACCAAATCAGTCGACATTGAAGCAGAGTGAAGTAAAGAGTTCGCAAGAGATTTCGATGTGATGACGTCCCACTCCGTTGACATCAAAGATGCGATACGCACGCAGAGGCATTGTATATGGATATACCTTTCAGAAGGAGTTGCGATGAGTATGCAGCCGTTCCGGAATAAGAATTAGCTTCAGCATTAGATGATGACTTCCGGGCAATTCGGCGGGAATGAGATTTGAGAGAGAGACCTCGACAGGACCTTTCTAAAATTCAATACGAGAAGACCTAGGCCCAGGAGTGGTCATATTACGCACACCAAGCAGGCCAGAGTTCGGCATCATCGACGAGATAGTTGACCAGGTTTGGATAAAGGACCTTACCCAGATGCGTTGTGAGTTGATCGAGGACGGACGAGTATTGAGTATTCCTCCGATGGTTGGGACGCGTTCCCGAGGACCTGTTCGGCCACACATCTTCTACCGAACGATGAAGCTACAGAGTATGTGTTTTCGAGTCCGTGCGAGAGACTTCGGATTGACCGTGGCCGAGAACAGTGCAGTGCGTAGATAGCATGGCGTAACGTCACAGTGGACGACGATAGAGACAAGTGGAACCAGAGGTTCGTGCGAGACGCTGACGAGCTGTCATTTCCTCCCGTTGAGACTAGAGACCTGATATACTTACAGAGGCGTTAGGATGCGACCAATTTCCGAGAAGATGTTGTGCTGAGGACACAGATGACCATCGAGTGAGAAGAGATTATGCAAGAGAGCCAGCCTCCGTACAGTTCGGCATGGGTAAGATCGGAAGAGACCTTGAGCTGGATTCTTTCCAAGACACTACTTCAATGATAATTGCACCCAGGATCGGATGTGTCACGTGCATTCAGAGAGCTAGAGGCCGACGCCAGTGACTTGCTTCTTTACGAGTGGTCGTGATGATTGACCGAGAGATGACTAGAGAAGCGCCAGAGCGGAATTGTCCCCGTTAGCACACCTGACAGGGCCGATGAGCCGATTGATTGCGAGATAGGTAATCCGCAGAGAAGATAAGGACCCCAGAGATAGAGGATGCCAGACCGTGAGCAAGAGGAAAGTGGATATCTTGCGCTGCTAGCATTGGATGCACTGACACCTTCTCGACTTTGAAGGAGGGACTACCGACGACGGTATTTATGATTTGTGATTTTGTGATTCGATTATCACGTATCCGACAACTTGGATTGTTACTGAATGTTTTAGTAGTTGGGGGTTTAAATTTAAATTCGGGGACCGAATTTATTTAAGGGGGTAGATTGTAACATTTCGAAATAATAAAAATATTACTTTTGGGAAATTTATAATTTAATATTATTTTATTGAATATTTTAATAATTCGGTATAATTAAATACAAATAAATGGGGGAAAATTTTGGAAAATTATGGAAAATTCTAAAATAGGGTAATTTAGAGAATTATGACAATTTTAAGTTTTTTTGATTAGTTATATGCTAATTTAGTTCTAATCGCGATTAAAAATCGCTAATCGGTTTTTTAGTAATTTTGTGCAAATCATGCACATATCATTTTCCTATACTTGTGCATTTTCTACCATGGTTTCTCATTTGGGTTTACTATTTGAGTGAGAAGGAATTTATAGAAAACAAAAAGAAAAGAAATGAGAAAGGAATATAATATATGTTATGGTGTGAGAGAGAAAAGAGAGGGTTGCTTTGACTTTGTCATTTGTCCCCATTCCTTCACCTTCATCATCTTTCCCGCTTCTCTTTTCTGAGCTGCTGCTGCTCCTCCTCCCTCCCATCTTCAACTCCTCAATTCATCACAAAAACAACACCAAAACCCTACCCCCATTTCATTAAACGTGTGCACAAGCTCAAGATCTACACATAGGACCAAGGAAGCAAGGATTTTGGCCACTAGGGGCAACTCAAGAAAATTCTTGAGTTGCCAAATGAGGTAATTACTGAACCCTTAGCTTAGTTTTAGCATTACTTATACCCCCATTTTGCAATAGAACCGATATTGTGTGTTTTGTGGATTTGAGGAAAACCTAGTAAGGGTTTCAGGGAATTTTGTGTGTGAGGTTAAATTGAGCTCAGTAGAGGTTATATAAACACCCTAGTGCACGAATTGAGACCCAAACCTGAAGCGTAAACCCAGAATACGGATTTAGAAACCGATATCGGAAAAATTGTGAATTCTGGAAAGCTTATATGAGATCTGCTATCACCCGAGACATCCTAAAATAAAATTGATTGGACAGTGAGATGTGCTGTCACGACCCGAAAGTACGGAACGTGACTGGCACTTAGATTACGAGACGTCTAAAGGCGTACCGTAACCTAAGTCAGCCAAAGCCCAGAAATCTAACCCAAAATCAAAAGAGAGTGAAGGAAAACCTTGAATGAAAACGGTTTTTAAATCAATTAAGTTGCATAGAATCCAAAAAAACCATCAAAAATTTCTGAAAATTTCGGCAGTCTCCCCTGTATTTTCTATCCCCCAAAATGGGTACAACAAGATAATAAACCTGTAAACATAAAAATGGCATCCCCAAGCGGGAGCTAGCTCTTCGCCCAAGACGGATCACAACCACATGCAATATAATAGTAATATCAAGATAAAGAGCATAAAAGAAATGCAAAATACCAGAAAACACACGTCGGCTCAAGTGAGCTCGACCCAAAAGAAACCAGATATATACAAGTCTCTCAGTCTCATCACTAGGTCGTATATACAATATAAAGTGGTAGATGGAGAATATTAGATACAATGATAAAGCAAAAGAAAAAAAAGTATGCTCGCAACCCACCTACGGGCGATGTCGCGAGTCTGAGCAAAAGGAACTGATGATAAGATAGCCCGCCGCTACAAGACTGACGGGTCCGACCTGCAAGACACTGTGGCACAACGGGGGTGAGTTGCCAGCTCGTGAGTAAATATAACATCTAATAAGGCAATCGTAAGAATGCACGCAATGCGGAACAACATGTATGTCCATATGTGATATAATAACTCTAGTATGCATGCACATGTATGCAATATCTTTTCTAACTCTTTAAGTGTTTTAAATGTTAAAGTTACTGCATTCTTAACTTTTAGAAAACGAATGTCTGCATAATAGCTAAATATCATCAAGAAATCCTCAGAAAACCCGTGTCAAGCATCGACACCAAATAGGAATAATATCTGTCTCAATGTCGGGCTCCGTCAGTCCAGATCGGCCCATATCATAAATCTCACGACAACGGTCGGTATCCTCCGGATATCCGCCGCGCCAGACATCACCGGTAGGTAGTCTTCCCCTGCCAGGCTCATCGTCTACAACTCGATCTTCTTGCCCCGGGGTACCATATCGGGCCCACCATGTACCCGAGACGGTTCATCCACTCCTCGAATCGGGTCTCGAAATCCAACAGAAAACATGAAAACTCATGGTGGACGACACATACATCACGAGAAAACCGCAACTTTGTTTTAAAAATGATAAATATAAGATTTTGTTAAATTCTTGCGGTTTTCTCCAAAAATCCAGAAATCGCAGCAAAACTGAAATCCTCAAGAAAATCATAATGTCTACATGTTATATACATGATAAATGTCTATGATATCAATGTGTATGATGTGAATTTTGGCTAGAATTCTATGTAAATATGATGATGATGCGAGATATGTGCATGCGATGCAGCTTCATATATCAAGTATGAATGCAGGTGACAATATTAAGATAAACAGGTTCTATCGTGCACGTGGCATGGCAATTACCAAAGGCGTGTGTGTCACATGAATAGTGCGCGTGCAACAGATGCCAATGGTAATGGTGTTCGTGTCCTACAAAGTGATATCGCATCAGGATAGATGAATGTCCATGCAATGTAATATACTGTTCACTATAAGGGTATGCAGTGTACATGAATGGATAAGCTAGCTAATAATATAAACCTTGCAAAAGTAGGGTAATCCTAACTAGGGTAGGGGGGCGCCTCGCGCCATCCAAACGATTCCCCCATAGATGAATATATCTACTCACCAAAAATCCCCGCTAATCTGATCCGGCCACCGCTTTGCCTTTACGCGCCGTGTCCGATGTTTCTCCGACCGATCCTATATTTGCACAATACCAAGTATAAGATTACATAACCTAAAACGATGCAAGTCACATTATACAAATATCGACGCTCTCAAATTAATCATAGCATGCGCTCGGTGCGCGGAAAAACGCAAGAAAATCGCTAACCTTTAACTAAAATCGTCATTTCGGGGAAATCGACAAAACTACAACCATACCAGAAGAAACCCCGCGTTAGCGCATTCTAATAGTCCTATACGAAGCTAATTATATCGCTAACATAACACATTTCGGTCGCATTCTAATTTCTACAAAAATCTAGTAAGCGAATTTCTAGCCGATTCGATACAAACATCGTAATTTGTCGATTTAGCAAGCATATAATTACACCATTCTACATTCTAATCAATTAGATAACCATCCCTAACATAATCCACCCATTATGCTACAAACCCTAATTTTTAAAAATCAAAACCTTCTCTTGATTTTTCATGAACAAAGATTTACACTAAATCAATACTTCAAAACTAGATTCTAGCATATATAAACTACAAGTTAGCAACTAGTTTAGAATTTTCACCTCTCAAGCTTGAACCCTAGCTTGATCAAGTCACCAAGAAGCCTCCTTTCATCATGTTTTTGAACAAATATGGGTTGAGAGAGAGTGGATTAGGGTTTAGATTTGAATGGTTTAATGAAATTGTGGATTTTTCTTGAATTTTTGCATGAAAATGAAGCAAAAAAAAGAAGTGAGAAGAGGGGAAACCTGCAGGTGAGGGTCGGCTGCAGCTTGAGGAGGGGGTTTGTGGATTTTTTGAGAAGTTTCTAGGTCAAACAAACTGTTAGTGTATATGCCCTAGAGGCCATTACTGTATCATACTAGTTTGTATATTACTTAATGGATGCTTGGGATATTCACCTTGTATATACAATCTTGCTCAAAATAGTAGTATGCTACTTGGTTTGTTTCTACTTCAATGTGTACATGTGTTTATTTCAGTATATCACTTATACGCATTAGTGGAGCCCTTAGGATCTTTGCTTGATTACCAGCGTTGTGATGGCAGTCACACTAGTGGGGGCTGGGTAATCTATAAGCACATCCTTATACAGGTCCTTGGTCGCAGGACTATCGAGACAGGGCATCGATACTCCGGAGTAGACTAGCGTATGCTCTTCTCATCCCAGTGTGGGAGATGGTCTGTCCCACAGCCATCAGTACGTCGTACTGGAGAAAGTATACGGGTGCTCGTTGGGTTACGAGTACACTGGACAGGACTCGTCGGGAACTGACAGGTTGGTATTATACCTATCGTCAGTCATCAGTTCCCAGGTGACATGAGTACAGCTTAGTCCGCTGACTTGACACTGGCACTTCGCCTCGAGTGTGTTCCCACTGCACTATGATCACTACCCTATCACGGCTCAAAGGAGTCGTGCAAACAGGTGGTGGTTGGGTGCAGTCCCGAAGCACTTGGAGGCAGTGACGGTTAGACAGGATTCGTCTCTCCCGGTATTGGGGGTTGACATCGCGCTGTGTCTAGGAGAGCCATTACACGAGTAGTCCCTGGCCAGGGCAAACGAGATATACTGGTAGGTTTCCAGTGTTATCTCAGGGTGTTTTGGGCTTCGCTCCGGCACGACTTGTACCGCTATTGGGGGACTGACGTTTACCGCCCCCTAGGCCCGCCATGCGATGTATCAGACGAACAGACCGGACTGTACGGAGACTGTCACATTCAGACTCAGTAGGAGTATAGATGGGGTTTCACCTCGTCAGCCTTCTTGTCGACATCTACCTGGGGACCGTTATGCACAGCTAGTGCCGTTTGCGGTCTGTGGTTAAACCCACTGCCAGCGTAGTGTCGAGTCTTTAGAGTCCCACACAGAGGGTATTCGCCTCTGGGCAAAACAGAGTAGAGGTCGCATGGTTTTGCGACGGGGTTCGTTCTCATCCGCGCACTTGTGCACGTTTGGAGTCCGGACGGATATTGCCAGCGGGCTCTGGTTTGAGCCGGATACTGGTATATGGTTTGGGGTTGCTTTTATCTCTCAGTATTCATGTTCCTCGGAACAAGGATGCAGGTGTGTATGCACAGTTATTTGAGGAAGAGGAAGATGACTTTCATTAGGGTTTCGGAACGGGTGCGTATGCACAGTTGATAGTCGTCTTTTTCCAAACCCTAATGGATTTGTATTATATCATTTAATAATATATATAATAAAATGAAATTGTGTCATGGTTAGTTTTTGTTGACTTGTTGACCATGGTTGACTTGTTGACCATGGTTGAACTTTTGACCATTATCATTACAAAAGAAAGATGCTCTTGATTCTTGCATTTTCATTTAATGCTTGTAATGATATTGGTCATTCTAAAACTTTCCATCAACCTTTTCATTTTGATTATTATTATTTGATAATTCATTTTCTTTTTGCATTATGGTTGCAAGAAAGGAAATGAGAGCTTATTCTATCATATTCACTCTCTCTCTTCACTTCATCTTTTTCTTCCTCTAGCCAAGAGAAACCTTCTCATGTGTTGAGAATCCTTCTCTTGAAAAACAAAAGCAACCCTTAGACACTCTCTACTCACTCTAGGATCAAGGGTTTAGCAAGCCGGCGATTCTAGTTCACTCCAAGTTCGAGAAAGAGCCCAAAGGTCGAGCCTTCGAGGTGGATCCATCTTCGACGGAAGAAGGCGACAAAGGAGAACCATCAACCTCTACAAAGTTTGAAGAAGAAGGAGTTCAAGTTTAGGTATAATCATCTTTATCCGAGTAGCTAAATCTCTTTAACTAATTTGCTAGTTTTAGTTTAGACAACGATCCCGACCTTGGTTAGTCCATGTTGCCTCTTGCGATTAAAAATTTGTTTTTATACCGTTTCCCCCTCCCCGTAAGAACCGGGGGTCGCAATATGGACTTACAGTGGTATCAGAGCCTAACTAAACTTAAACTAGCTTGGTAGTAAAGTGTAACGAAGTTCGGAACCGAAAAAATCACAAAACCGGAATATTACAAAACCTGAGTTTCTGTTGAAATTTTTTTGGCTCAAAATGAAAAACTTTATACTTGTAAAATCGTCTCAGGGTTTTGTGAATGCACCCATGAAAAACGATCCACTGTTGAGCTCAAAGCGCCGCCCTTCCGCGGCACGAGGTAGGCTCGTGCCGCGCAACCGCCGCGCTTTGTCGTCTTCTCTGCATCGTTTTTCGTGCAGTGTGTTTGTGTGTTGGTTTTGGGATTTTTGAAATATATTATATGTGCCCAGATTTTCCAGAAAAGAAATTTCCTTTTGGGGTCCTAAAATTCCGTATTTTTTCCGAACTTCACTGCACTTTGACTATGATGGTTATATCTGTGATGCTTGCATGTATTGAACGTCGGCTAATCGCTATAAGTCGATTAGTCGGGGTTATACATGATCTGTAATGTGCTGGAATGTGTATATGAATGTGTTGGACTGTCGCGGGTGAATAGCCGGGGTGGATGTGAGATGAGCTTTTGTTTTTCTTTCATTCATTGTAAATGTAAATTGTTGTAATAATATTATTTGTTTGGCCGCACAACCGGGTTGGGGTTGTAGCCGTCATTGTATAATTCTTTTTACTGTTTTTGCTCCTAGGATAGACCCATGGAGGGGTGCACAAACTACCGAGTACTTGGCGGGTAGTTTGCCGCACCCGTAGGGGTCTTGGGTGGGGTATTTGGCTATTCACCGCGGCCGTGTTATCCGCTTTTCGTTTCAGGCTCGAAAGGATTGCGGATTGCTAGTATATCCAATGCATTCATCTGTGATCTGTAATGTCTACTATAGCTATATCTATATTATTTAGGCGTTGCTTATGTTTTACAGACGCGCTAGCCCAGCCCCCGCTCTGTCGTTAGTTAAGTAACCTAACGGGTAATGACGTGGCCCAGTGGCGAATGCGAATGGCATAAGCGTACGTCATATTTTGGTTGTTTTCTGCAATGGTAGGAATTAAATGATGGGACGCATTAAAAGTACTAATGCAAGAATATCACGCATTAAAAGAACTAATGCAAGATAATAAACCAAGTTAAAGTCGTTGGAACACATTCGAAAAACCACTCGGTTCTTTTCAAAACCAACTTTTAAAATACGGAGTTTGAGCCACTCCATTTAAAAGCTATCTCGTTCCATCGACCAAATCAAGTTCACTACGTTCACGGTTTTGCCAAAACCATTCGTAGCCCTCCGTCGTTTCGCATGAATAGTCAATAGTATTCAAGCTGTGTATGTTGGCCAAAGTCAAGGCACAGTGATTGGTAGCTATTGGGTGTTCATGTGTAGCATAGATAGATGCGTTGGTTTGGGACAGTCGTACTGCCATTTTGGCCAAAGTCAAGGGTAGGTACGGATGGATCCAAATTAACCTGGATAATGACGGGTAGAACTTGACATGTGACTTATGATATTTTGGCCAAAGTCAAGGTCATAAGAGCATGGGGCAAAAATCCACATCGGGAGTTTCATAAGTACTGAAACTTGCTAGATTTGCATACCATTTGGAGTGTGGTGATTCTGGTAGGATTCCTTCAGTTTCGTCACGCGATGATATTTGGATCCCGATCCTACTGTGAGTATATGCTACTCCTCGGGAAATTTTTCACTAAACGATCAATGCTATAAACCTAGTAGGTGCCTAGAAAGGTGTTAGCGGGGCTACGCCTCCAGGGAAAAGAGGTTCTCTAATTAAGGAACTTCGCGAAAGCGTTGGAAAACCTCCCTCGAAGTACCGACACCAGCCTGGCCGAACGGTTAAGCAAGTATTGTACGGTGGGATTGATCCTGACTAATTCTTCCTTTATGGTTTGAGGAGGGATTCGAGAAACAGTGGGAGCCATCCTGTTTAGACAAACTAAAAACCACTCTAAACTTGCAAGAGCATCATGCTGAGTGTTTCTTCTTCTCTCTCCTAATTGCAGCGACCAATCAACATGACTGGACTTAAGTTACTCCTAGATAAAAACAAACTGACAGGGCCAAACTACAAAGATTGGCTCAGGAATGTCAAGATAGGAATCACTTATGACAAGCTGGGGTATCTTCTTACCACCAAAGCTCCCCCTGTCCCTGGTCCAACTTCCAGCGTCGCGGATAAGGAAATCCGCAAGACTTGGGAGATGGATAGCGCGAAGGCCAAGTGCCTCCTGCTTACCTCGATGGACAACGAACATCAGAGGAGGCATGAGAATATGGACATGGAGTCCATATTGCTTCATACAAAAGAACTGTATGGAGAGCAATCACGTATCGCAAGATACGAAGCGTCGAAAAAGTTATTTTCGACAAGAATGGCCGTCGGATCATCAGTAGCCGAGCACGTGCTAAAGATGATCGGCTACATTGAGGAGCTCGCTGACCTAGGGATCACATTGGAGAGTGAGCTATATACGGATATAGTTCTCCAGTCCCTTCCTTCCACTTACGCCCAGTTTATAATGAACTTCAACCTACAAGAAAAGGAGGTTGAACTTTCAGAGCTCCTCAACCTGCTGAGGAGCGCAGAGGGCACCCTACAGAAAGGTAGGGAAACATCCACTTTGTTTGTAGGAGGATCATCTTCTTCTAGGTCCAAGGCGAAAGCCAAGGGAAAGAAGAAGAAGGCCCCCGCCAAACCAAGGGGCGGTGTTAGTAAAGTGGATACGAAGGGAAAAGCAAAAGCAACAAAGATAGCTGGGAAGCTTGTGGATAAGGAAGAATGCTTCTTTTGTCATAAGAAAGGACACTGGAAGAATGATTGCAGGGCCTGGAAGGCCAGAACACAGGAATTGAAGCAGGTTGCAGCTTCAGCTTCAGGTGTGTATGTTATTGAAAACTGTCTTTCAATAAACTCTACTTCCTGGGTATTGGATACCGGATCAGGATCTCATATCTGTAATTCTTTGCAGGCGTTGAGAAACCGTAATGTTTTGAAAGCAGGTGACATGACCCTCAGAGTTGCAAACGGAGCTAGCATGGATGCTAAAGCCGTGGGGGACTATCACCTGGGAATGTCAGATGGACATGTTTTGGTTTTGCGTAATTGCTTTTTTGTACCCAACGCAACTTGTAATATCATTTCTGTATCTTTAGTTTCTAAAGAAGGTTATGAATTTGCGTTTGTAAATAATGTTGTGAACATTCACCTTAATCAAGTTTTGATTGGGTCAGGTACATTGAGTAATGGTATATACGTATTGAACCAACCACAGATTTTCAATGTCCAGAATACACACAAAAGAAAGTCTCCAGAAATAAATCAGACTTTCTTATGGCATTGTAGATTGGGTCACATCAATGAGAGAAGGTTGACGAAGTTACATACAGAAGGGTATTTGAATGCGTTCGAATATCAGTCGTATGCCACTTGTCAATCCTGTCTCAAAGGAAAGATGACAAAGACTCCGTTTACTGGACATGGAGAAAGAGCGAGCGAGCTCTTGGGACTCGTACACAGTGACGTGTGCGGTCCAATGTCTACACATGCCCGAAGCGGACATTCTTACTTCATTACTTTTACGGATGACTTCTCAAGGTACGGTTATGTCTTCTTAATGAAACATAAGTCCGAGGCCTTTGGAAAATTCCAGGAGTATAAGAATGAAGTAGAGAAACAGACCGGCAAAAGTATTAAGATTCTAAGATCGGATCGAGGTGGAGAATACTTAAGTGCCGAGTTCCTGGACTATTTAAAAGAGAACGGAATTCTCTCTCAACTTACTCCTCCTTACACCCCGCAACATAACGGTGTATCGGAGAGACGGAACCGCACCCTATTGGATATGGTGCGGTCCATGATGAGTAACGCTGAGTTGCCGCGATCATTCTGGGGATATGCGCTAGAATCAGCCGCATACCTTTTGAACCGAGTTCCCACTAAGACTGTGCCTACTACGCCATTTGAAATGTGGTGTGGGAAGAGACCCCATCTTAATCACATTAAGATATGGGGAAGTCCAGCTTTTGTCAAAAAGCAGCATGCGGACAAGCTCGAGGCACGCTCAGTACTGTGCAAGTTTGTGGGATATCCAAAGAATTCCAAGGGATATTTCTTCTACTGTGAAGAGGAACAAAAAGTTCTTGTTTCTCGTCATGCCCACTTTCTAGAACACCAGTTCATAGAAAAGGAAATAAGTGGGAGCGCAGTAGAACTGGAAGAAATTCCAGAACCACGGACTATTACTGAAAGTTTAGTGGAACCAGAGGGTTCGGAAGAACAGGACATTCCTACGCCGCTCCGCAGGAGTAGTAGGCAGTCTCATCCGCCCGAGAGATACTACGGTTTTCTCATAGACGGGGATCGAGAGGATTGCATCATAGATTATGATGAGCCTACTAGCTTCCAGCAGGCCGTTCAGAGCGTTGACTCGGTAAAATGGCTGGATGCAATGCGGACCGAAATGGAGTCCATGTACACCAACAAAGTATGGACGTTGGACATTGCTCCAGACGGGGTAAAACCCGTAGGATGCAAGTGGATCTTCAAAAGGAAGATTGGTGTAGATGGACAGGTTGAGACCTATAAAGCTAGGCTGGTAGCAAAGGGTTTTCGTCAAAGACCTGGCTTGGACTATGACGAAACCTTCTCTCCAGTAGCCATGATGAAATCCATTCGGATCCTTCTTGCCATCGCTGCCTTCCACGATTATGAGATCTGGAAAATGGACGTAAAGACAGCTTTTCTAAATGGAAATTTAGAGGAGTGTGTCTATATGGACCAGCCAGAGGGCTTCATTCAGAGTGGGAGCAGCGGAAAGGTGTGCAAGTTGCTTAAGTCCATCTATGGACTAAAGCAGGCATCGCGGAGTTGGAACATCTGCTTTGATGAGACGGTCAAAGAATTTGGCTTTATCAAAAATCCAGATGAACCATGCATCTATAGTAGATTTGTAGCGAGAACTGTAGTATTCCTCGTTTTATACGTGGATGACATTCTCTTAATAGGAAATGACATTCCTATGCTACAATCTGTCAAGGGGTTCTTGTCACACAGGTTCTCCATGAAAGACCTGGGTGATGCCTCATACATCCTGGGGATCCGGATCCATCGTGATAGATCCAAGAGGATATTGGGACTTTCTCAGTCCAGGTACATCGACACCATAGTGAAGAGATTCAGTATGGAAGATTCCAAGCGCGGTAACCTACCGGCTTGTCACGGGATCACCCTCTCTAAAGAGATGTCTCCCAAGACTGATTTGGAGAGGGATCGCATGTCTATTATACCCTACGCTTCTGCGGTAGGCTCTATAATGTATGCGATGTTGTGTACCAGACCGGATGTAGCTTATGCACTGAGTGTGGTAAGCCGGTATCAGTCAAACCCTGGGGAGAAACACTGGATAGCGGTAAAGAACATTCTCAAGTACCTGAGAAGGACTAAGGAGATGTTCTTGGTGTATGGCGGAAAAGACCACCAGATCGAGGCCATTGCTGACTCCAGCTTCCAGAGTGACAAGGATGATTCCAAGTCCATGTCGGGTTTTGTCTTCACCTTCAATAGAGGGGCGGTGTGTTGGAAGAGTTCCAAACAGGAAACCGTTGCAGACTCGACGATGGAAGCGGAATACATCGCTGCATCTGATGCCGCAAAAGAAGCTGTCTGGATGAGGAAGTTCTTGAAAGAACTTCAGGTGGTTCCGTCCATTGTTGATCCAATACCTCTGTATTGCGACAACAACGGGGCTATAGCTTTAGCGAAGGAACCCAGGTCCCATCAGAGATCCAGGCACATCTTGAGGCGGTATCACCTGATCAGGGAGATCGTGGATCGCAAGGAGATCGAGGTTCGGAGAGTTGCTTCAGAAGACAACACTGCAGATCCATTCACCAAGGCCCTGCCCCAGACTCAGTTCGAGCGGCTGATCGAGATGATAGGTCTTCGATACGCCAGTACATGGCCTTAGTGCAAGTAGGAGATTGTTAGTGTATATGCCCTAGAGGCCATTACTGTATCATACTAGTTTGTATATTACTTAATGGATGCTTGGGATATTCACCTTGTATATACAATCTTGCTCAAAATAGTAGTATGCTACTTGGTTTGTTTCTACTTCAATGTGTACATGTGTTTATTTCAGTATATCACTTATACGCATTAGTGGAGCCCTTAGGATCTTTGCTTGATTACCAGCGTTGTGATGGCAGTCACACTAGTGGGGGCTGGGTAATCTATAAGCACATCCTTATACAGGTCCCTGGTCGCAGGACTATCGAGACAGGGCATCGATACTCCGGAGTAGACTAGCGTATGCGCTTCTCATCCCAGTGTGGGAGATGGTCTGTCCCACAGCCATCCGTACGTCGTACTGGAGATAGTATACGGGTGCTCGTTGGGTTACGAGTACACTGGACAGGACTCGTCGGGAACTGACAGGTTGGTATTATACCTATCGTCAGTCATCAGTTCCCAGGTGACATGAGTACAGCTTAGTCCGCTGACTTGACACTGGCACTTCGCCTCGAGTGTGTTCCCACTGCACTTTGATCACTCCCCTACCACGGCTCAAAGGAGTCGTGCAAACAGGTGGTGGTTGGGTGCAGTCCCGAAGCACTTGGAGGCAGTGACGGTTAGACAGGATTCGTCTCTCCCGGTATTGGGGGTTGACATCGCGCTGTGTCTAGGAGAGCCATTACACGAGTAGTCCCTGGCCAGGGCAAACGGGATATACTGGTAGGTTTCCAGTGTTATCTCAGGGTGTTTTGGGCTTCGCTCCGGCACGACTTGTACCGCTATTGGGGGACTGACGTTTACCGCCCCCTAGGCCCGCCATGCGATGTATCAGACGAACAGACCGGACTGTACGGAGACTGTCACATTCAGACTCAGTAGGAGTATAGATGGGGTTTCACCTCGTCAGCCTTCTTGTCGACATCTACCTGGGGACCGTTACGCACAGCTAGTGCCGCTTGCGGTCTGTGGTTAAACCCACTGCCAGCGTAGTGTCGAGTCTTTAGAGTCCCACACAGAGGGTATTCGCCTCTGGGCAAAACAGAGTAGAGGTCGCATGGTTTTGCGACGGGGTTCGTTCTCATCCGCGCACTTGTGCACGTTTGGAGTCCGGACGGATTTTGCCAGCGGGCTCTGGTTTGAGTCGGATACTGGTATATGGTTTGGGGTTGCTTTTATCTCTCAGTATTCATGTTCCTCGGAACAAGGATGCAGGTGTGTATGCACAGTTATTTGAGGAAGAGGAAGATGACTTTCATTAGGGTTTCGGAACGGGTGCGTATGCACAGTTGACAGTCGTCTTTTTCCAAACCCTAATAGATTTGTATTATATCATTTAATAATATATATAATAAAATGAAATTGTGTCATGGTTAGTTTTTGTTGACTTGTTGACCATGGTTGACTTGTTGACCATGGTTGAACTTTTGACCATTATCATTACAAAAGAAAGATGCTCTTGATTCTTGCATTTTCATTTAATGCTTGTAATGATATTGGTCAATCTAAAACTTTCCATCAACCTTTTCATTTTGATTATTATTATTTGATAATTCATTTTCTTTTTGCATTATGGTTGCAAGAAAGGAAATGAGAGCTTATTCTATCATATTCACTCTCTCTCTTCACTTCATCTTTTTCTTCCTCTAGCCAAGAGAAACCTTCTCATGTGTTGAGAATCCTTCTCTTGAAAAACAAAAGCAACCCTTAGACACTCTCTACTCACTCTAGGATCAAGGGTTTAGCAAGCCGGCGATTCTAGTTCACTCCAAGTTCGAGAAAGAGCCCAAAGGTCGAGCCTTCGAGGTGGATCCATCTTCGACGGAAGAAGGCGACAAAGGAGAACCATCAACCTATACAAAGTTTGAAGAAGAAGGAGTTCAAGTTTAGGTATAATCATCTTTATCCGAGTAGCTAAATCTCTTTAGCTAATTTGCTAGTTTTAGTTTAGACAACGATCCCGACCTTGGTTAGTCCATGTTGCCTCTTGCGATAAAAAATTTGTTTTTATACCGTTTCCCCCTCCCCGTAAGAACCGGGGGTCGCAATATGGACTTACACAAACATCATATGACATAATTTAATGCTTTTCATTTCAACTTTTTACAAAAAAAACCCCTTTTTCATCATTTTTTCCATAATTTTCTCACTAAAAAGCTAAAAGTTTGCAAGCCATGTTATAATTTTATTAACACCATATTTTAGCTTATAAAGACTCCTAATTAAGAAATTTACCTAATTAAATTTGTATTTATCCCTAATTTAATATATTTAAAAAGGCTTAAAATAATAAAAAATTAATTAATTACGAAAAAAACTTTATTTAACTAGAAAATTATAAGTGATATTTTAGTGACAAAATTATAGTAATATCTTATTTAAATTTTGTATAATTAGGTCTACAATGAAAAATACCTATTTTTACTTTTTACGGAAAAAGCCGAAAAATTAGCCGATTACCGAAAAACTGCCTAAACGATTTTCGAAGGGTTACATGTGCAGGCACCCAGGAACCACCACACAAAACCCCAGCCCCTAACTCATTTTCCCGGCCTCCAATTTAATCCTACTGGCCGCAATTTGCGGCCAGACCTGCCCCATTTTGCGGCCAGACCTGCCCCATTTTGTGTCGTTTTGGTTCTATAGCCCCTACATGTATAGATTAGACCCCTGGTATGTATAGATTTGTCTAATTTGACCTAGGGTGAAATCTGGAGCCTATTTCCTTAGTTGCAATTTTGGATTCGTGTTTCCGTATTCCGTATTTTTAGTTCTGAAATTGTGTATAGTGTTTTACCAAGATTATTTGGCGTTTATACGACGATACCGAGGATTGATTGATGGTTTTGGAAGGCGTTGTCCATAGGTTCTAACCTATAGATCATAGCGTATCGTTTTGAGATTCGTATGCCGTTTTAGTTGGAATTGGTTTTGATACGCATTTACGATACTTTGATGGTAGGTATCCAATGAAGACTTCGGGAAGACAAGAAAGCGCGTGGCGACGTCGACAAATAAAGACGCAAGATGAGTAGATTATATCTACAGGGGGAAGTCGGGTGGATGGCGTATAGCACCCCCGCAGTCCGTAGTTGATATACTATATATTATATGTGATAGTTATAGTGTGTCATGGATATTGTGTTAGGTGTATAATGGATAGCTTAGGGTTAGAAGTAAACTAGTATAGTTCATAGTCGCGAACCCTAGAATAGTTTTACATCCACACGCGCACCCTTGTATATTCACTATACTTACACTGTGTTGATGATGATATTGGATGACATTGGAGATGAGTCAATGAATTTGGGCATTGTGCCGTGAGATCGGTGATGTGATGTGATTCGTACTTGCGATACGACATGTGATCTTAGCGGGCTGTTGGGCATGTGTTTTACCCCCGCATTCATACTTATATAGATGGTATTGATTTGTGCTAGACTTAGATCTGTACCCCAGATTATGCGATACGATGATAATGATACCTGATATTTGATGAGAGGAATGTGATACTGACCCGTACCCAGCCATTGGGATACCGTACGACGATTTACTGTATGAGCTTTATATTGATGATAGATCCGCACTCATGACTTGAGGATGCCATATGACTTACTGTATCGTACGCAATACTATTGAGGCGGGATCACCGACTATATATATATATATCGACTTAGATTTAAGTGGATTCCATACCCCTCCCGGTTGACGTTATACTTAGATCTGTAGTTTGCATAGTAGATGTTAGACTATACCCGGGTCATACCTATTTCAAAAATTAACGAATCGGGAATATCTTAAAAACACTGTAGCCCTTAGTTTAATAAAAACCCCGATTTGTCTTATTTCAAATGGCAAGCTGCATTACTATTCATTTACAATTTACTCTACGGCTCGCATTACATTGCATGCTTATATGTTATTGATTCATATTCCTTTGTGCATATGCCTTTACATAGTTGAATGCTCATATTAGTGTTCATGTTGCATGTATTATAATTCATGGATTTCGCACCGTGATATGGTTGCATATGATGATTCTGGATTGTTTTACTCCTGCGTATATATATCAGTGGTATGGGACGCTGAAATATATATGTATACCCATATAGTATATATAAATTAGTGGTATGTGACTCTGATATATATATATATATATATATATATATATATATATATATATATATATGCCTACTTAATATATCATCATGATGATCTATGCAAATTTACATATGCATTATGTGAGAGGAGCCTATGTGCTCGAAGCCTATGAGCTCGATGTGAGAGGAGCCTATGAGCTCGATGTGAGAGGAGCCTATGCGCTCGGAGCCTATGCGCTCGGAGCCTATGAGCTCGATGTGAGAGGAGACTATGTGCTCGGAGCCTATGAGCTCGATTTGAGAGGAGCCTATGTGCTCGGGGCCTTTATGGTCGATGGCATATTTTATCTCCCCTACCCCACATTTATTTTATATGCATTGCATCATATATTAGTAGTACCTGATAGAGTACCTTCATGAATGCTGCATACATATTGGATACATCATATATGGGTTTCACTTGATATTGAGATATATAGTTTATGTCAATGCTCGACGTTGATTTTCTGATGATTTCATTCATGATATCTCCTGTTTTCATTTAACCACATACATACATCATATTTATGATATATTGTTACGTGAGGCACTGGCACGAGTACTTGGCACTTCACTTATGTTCAGATCTTACATTGCCACTTTACTATACTTCAAACTTATTTATTGAGATTTATATTATATCTGATCGTTTTGACTTAGGATTATGTCATGCTTCCAATTTCTGCTTGTAGATATTTTCTATTCACGAGTTGGCAACTCACCCCCGTTGTGCCACAGTTCTTGCAGGTTTTGCCGTACAGGTTCCGTAGCGGCATTTCCGGCACATTGCTTCCTTTGCGGGTGATTTGCTTGGTAGGTGGGTTCTTTGCATCAGAACCACCCTTGTATATGTATTATTCTTTGTATCTAGAAATTCCATCAACCAAAACTTGTATATTGTTTCAGACTTAGACACTAGTGACGTATTATTTCGACCTTAGAGTCGCGCTCAGTAGTATTACGATTTTCTTGCTTATTGGAGATTCTCTTGGGTTTTGATCCTCGCCCTTCAGCGTTGTATATTATATTGCTTATGTGGGTTATGCTCTTTGTTTATGCGTAGTAAGTGTTTGATAAAATGCCTCAATGGAAAAATTTACAAAATATGTTTCTTTACTCTTAAAATGGTTTTAGATTTCTAGGCTTTTGGCTTACTTGGATCAGATGGAGTCTTATAGACTTCATATGGTTCAAGGGCCAGTAACGTGCTCTTTCGGGTCGTCACATTAATGGTTATCTTAATCTAAATATTTCCACACACTTACACTAAACCCCCTCCTCTTCCCCTTGGCCGAGCCCCCCTTCAACAGCCCAAGAAATTTCCCCATTTCATTCCCACTTCAAAATGTTTCAAAAATTCATCAAAAATCATTAAAAAATCCCACAAACACTAAATCAAATTCTTACCAATTATTCATTAGCCTAATCTAGCTTGGATCAAGGAGCAAGTTGGCATTTTGGAGGCCATTTTAGGAGTCAAATTTGCAAGTTTGATATCAAGTTTGTGAGGTATAAATTCTAACCCCAAGGGTTAATTGTTAGTTAATTACTTTAATTTAGCTTATTAGGTGTTTAAATATGGTGTTAATTAGCAAGTTTAGAAATTCAAGAGAGGGTGTTGAAATCAAGTTAGGGTTTTGATTAATTAGATATGGTTATATGTGTAGTTTAACATGTTTAGACATGAAAAATCTAAGCTAGATGTTAGTTTGCAAATTGTTACATTGAAATTGTCTAAATGGTATAATTGTGCAAACTAGGTTTTTAGAACCTATGAAATAAGTGAGCTTAAAATATAGTTAAGAGTTGTGAAGCCTAATTATGATATTAGGTGAATATGGTAGCCACTAGATCGCTAATCCATGAGGTTTTGCTCCAAAACTCCTTTGGGTTGCTTACTAGGTTTTCGGTATAATTAGACGTGGGTTTCAATTGACGTTGTGATGATATATATATTATCTTCATATAATATTTAGTGTGTTGTGGACACGCGATTGGTACGATTGGGTTTTAGGCTTGGTGGTTTTCACGAATAGCGACCATAGTTATGGTTTTGGCTATGTTTTCCGGTATTGGGATTCTTGGTTTTGAGATTTGATATTGTACTTGGTCGTTGGAAGTTTGTACGTCAACGACGAGGGTTGTTTGGTTGTTTTTGCATGCGTAAGCTATAGGTTCTAATCCATAGGCGATTCGGGTGCCGTATCGGTTTTCGGACTTGGTTTTCATAACATTGTGATATGTGTTGATTCGTAGGCACCTCACATGCACTTCCAAGACAACGAAGCACATCGACTACTGCCGAACGAGGAGTTCCACAGGTGAGTAGATTTATATCTAAGGGGGAAGTCAGGTGGATGGCGTATAGCACCCCCGCAAATTATGAATGAAAACAGATATATAGAATACAGTCAGAGAAACTTATATTAGAGAACTATAGATATGGTTAAAAAGAAAGTTAGGGGTGATATGAATGATTGAATATATATATATATATATATATATATATATATATATATATATTGTAGGGTCCCTAGGCACACAAATGAGGTCTCACAAGGTATCAACCATGCCAAATTCAAAATTTTCCGGTGCCGAGAAACCCTAAACTAGATCGTTAACTAGAGAATAGACGAAACTACAAGCTAGTAAACAACTTTACTGCAAAGTGAAAGAGACTACAACCTTTGTAGATCCGGTCCTGCACTTCCTTAGCTCCGTGACGATGTCCCTTCGCTGCGATCATCGGGTCCCGGACTCTCGCGGTGGTTTCATCAAAGAAATGATCGGGCTAGGTCGATGACTTCGATGCCGAAGATGATCTACGTCGAGGCGACTCTAACTCGAGCTCCAACTTCACCAAGTCATGAAACTTGTGAAGAAAACACCCTATACTACATGGCAAGTGGTAGAGGATGAAGAAATAGGAAGTGGGTTCACTTGGATTTTGATTTCTCACTTGGAATCATCACTTGAAATTTTCTAGAAAACTTTTCTTTTCTTCACTTGAAGAAGAAGATGAAGAAGAAGAAAAATGAATAAATAATTTAAAATAAAAATCCAAGTGAATACTTATCATGTTGCAACCATGGGTGAAGTTTACTCATGTAGAGAATAAACTAGGGTTTAGGTTTAATGGTTAGGTTAAGCATAAAACAAAAATGGTCGACTTATTCAAAGCTTCATGAAGCTCCAACCATAAAACAAAGCAAGCCACCATTTCCCTTTTTTCCAAAAATGAATTAAAGAAAATAAATAAAACATTTAAAACCCTAACCATTAACCTAAACATGGTTTAAAGTAAACACACAACCAAGTTTGCATGTATCATCAAACATGATACAAACTAGTGCACAAACATATATCATATATACAATGTGCACATTCAAGTGAGAAAATAATCTTAAGTGAACCAATACTAGTTAATGTAAAGTAATATATCAAATATATAATTATACATTAAATCATTAAATCAACACTTGATTTAACGATCCGGTCATATCGCATATGACCGACTAATATCCAATATATCGACTTATCGAATCAATCCTCTATTCGATAACTAGGTTATATCGCATACAACCAATCGATACATTCATCGCGAGAATAGAATACGGTATCACATACACACATTATTCTCGGTCCCGCACAAATCAAAAATGCGCTCCTTTTCGTTTCGCTTGAGCCAGGAAACCTCTGTGTAGGACTCTAAAGACTCATCAATACGCCGGCAGCAGGTGATGATCATATCAAACACCCACAAGCCACAAGCGGTCTGCTAAACGTAAAGTCCACCCGGGTATTGAGCGATCAGAAGATCAACGAGCAAGCCCGCTCACACTCCTATGAATCCAACCAGTAACACTTACCGTACAGTCCGGTCTGTTCGTCTGATATGTCGCATATCTTGCCAAGGGGTGGTAAACGTCAGACCCCAGTAGCTCGATAAGTCAAGTCGATATGAGGTCTATAAAAGTTCAAGAAACTACTGGTAACACTTACCAGTAAATCTCAGCAACCCTGGCCAGGGATTTCCGGTTATAGCCAATCGAACACAGCGCAATATCAACTCCCTATACCGGGAGAGACGAATCCCCTCCTATCGCTCATTGCCTCCATGTGATTCAGGACTGTACCCAAAAACCACCGTTTTGCACGCCCTCTTGGATGTGGTAAGGTGGAAATCAAAGCACAGTGGGAATCAGACAAGACTCTATGACGATCTCGGGTCTACAGACTATCCTTTACCAGTGTCACCAGAGAACTGCCATCTGACGTAAGGTATAATACCATCTGGGAGTTCTCGGCGAGTCCGTCCAGTGTACCCAGTCTCTACTGAGCACCCGTATATCATCTCTAATGTCAAACACCAATGGATATGGGATCATCCATCACCCATCTGTATGGGTCGAGAAGGTATACGCTAGTCTACTCTGGTATATCGATGCCCCGTCTCGATACACCCATGACTAGAGACCTTGAAAGATGTACTTATGGATTACCATGTCCCCACTAGTATGATCCGCATCATAGTCCAGGCAATCAAGTACACATCCTAAGGGCTTTACCAACATGTAACAGAGAGACAATCAGTGTACACGTTAAGGTAAAGAGTAACCAGATAGCATACTATCATGTCGAGCAAGAAAATCCTCCCTATATATGTCCAAGCATCCACTACAATATACATCCTATGTATAGTAATGGCCTCTAGGGCATACATATAACTAACAATCTCCTACTTGCACTAGGGCCATCTGTAGCAGTGATTGCAGTATCTCATACTCAACCATCCCATAAAAGTCTCTTTCTGGGAAAAGGCTTTTGTGAGTGGATCCGCCGTGTTGTCCTATGAGTCTACTCTCCTAATCTTGATCTCCTTTGAGATCAACCATCTCCATGATCAGGTGATGCTGCCTTAGAATACGTCTGGGTCAGTGATGGGACCAGGGTTCCCGGGCCAAAGCCACACTTCCATTGTCACACAATTGTAGGAACCTGGTTCATCTTATGAACCAATATACACCCAAACAACCTCTTTGGTAGCATCTTAAGTAGCGATGTATCCTGCCTTTATCATCTAGTATGCCACGGTATCTAGCTTGGAACTCTTCCAACATACCGTCCCTTCACTGAGGGTAAAGACAATGCCTGTGACTGACATTCAGTCGTCCTTATCACCCTGGAACCTTTCCAGTAGTTCTCCCCAGGATCAACTGATACCATCTCACTACAACTAGTGAGTATCCTAACATCCAATTAGATCTATCTCATAGATCCAAAACCCAGGATTTAGGAGGTATCACTTTGATCCTATATGGAGAATCATTGTGATAAGCTGAGATTGACCGAGCGTAGCATAGGAAACTCCTTCCCTATCAAGAGTACGTCATCCACGTACTTTGCGAAGATCACCGCCATACTCCCTACTACCTTTTTGTATATACAATGTTCATCTACCATTTTGATGATGTCAAACTCTTTGACTAACACATCAAAAAAAGTCGTTCCAACTCCGCGATGCCTACTTTATCACATAAAACATCTTGCACACGTTTCCGCTGCTCCCACTGTCTACGACGCCCTTTGGCTGTGTACTTATAGACGCACTCTTCTAAAATATCATTTAGAAAAGCAGTCATGGCACCCAACCACCAGATATCGTAGTCATGATATGCAGCAATGGCAAGTAGGATCCGGATGGACTTAAGCATAGGCACTGAAAATGTTTCATCATTTTCCACGCCTGGCCGATGACGAAAACCTTTAACAAGTCTAGTTTCGAAAGTCTCAACTTTTCCATGTACACCAAGTAATCTTCTCAAGATATACTTGCTTCTGATGGGGATTTAACCCTTCATATAGAGCAACCAAAGTCCATACTTTGTTGGTGTAAAAGGATTCCATCTCAGATTGCTAAGCATCCAGCCATTCTTACAGAGCCCCACTCCTGATGGCCAGCCCGAAACTAGTTGGGTCATCATCTCATGATGCAATCCTCGCTCCCACTATCATAGAGAAACCGAAGTATCTCTCAGGTGGGTGAGGAACCCTGCTAGATCGGTGGAGAGGCTGAGGTTCATTGGAAACAATTGAATCCTTTGGTTCTACCAAATCATCAGCTGCAGTTTGTATAGCTGGAACATTTCCAGTTCTACATAACAGACCTTGCCTCGAGCTTGTCTGGATTTTGCTTTTTATACATAGGCCGGACAACCCCAAATCTTAACAAACTTAAGATATGGGCTCTTCCCTTTCCATATCATATATGAAGCGGTAGGCAACTGTTTTGATTTGAACCCTATTCAATAGGTATGCAGCTTCTCAAGCGCATAATTCCCAAAAGGAAATAGGAAACTCAGCAGTACTCATCATAGAGCACACCATATCACATAGGGTGCTATTGCTCCGCCCCGATATACCATCGTGTTAGTTATGGTGTATACGGAGGAGTAACGCTGAGAGAGAATCTCATTCTCCTTTAGAATAGTCCAGGAATTCCGTGCTCAAGTATTCTCCTCTTTGATCTCATCAAAGGACATAATACTTATACCCGTATTTTGGTTCTCTACTTCTAACTTACATTCTGTGAATATCTCAAAAGCTTCGGACTTGTGTTTCAACAGGAACATATGTCTGAATCTTGAGAGATCGTCAGAGAATGTAATGAAGTACAAAGAACCAGTCTTGGCATGTGTAGACAGGGGACCTTACATACATCAACATGTATCAATCCCAAGAGTTCACTAACTCTTTCTCTGTTTCCAGTAAACAGAGCTATGGTCATCTTATCTTTGTGACATGACTGGCAAGTTTCATAAGATGTAAATTCAAACTGATTTAAATATGCATCTAAATGTAACTTTAGCTAGTCGGGTCACATTGATCTGACCTAGTCTACAATACCTCAAGAAGGAATCGTTCAATTCTGAACTCTTCCTCTTGTGTGTGTTCTGTATATTAAGAACTGTAGTTTGATTTAGAACATCAATGCTTTTAGATAACCTGCCTGAACCGATCAACTTTTGATATAGAAAATGTTCAAAACATTATCCAACAATACAAAATTGTATCATTTCTTTACTAATAAAAAGACTGATATGATTTTGTATATCAGGTTCAGTATCTAATAGCATTTGTTCAGAATCAATGTATTGGTAATACAGGGTGACAGTGACCAACAGACTTGGCTGCAACACTTGCACCGTTTTCTTCCTCATGAAACATATCACCCGTTCTCAGTTCTCTACCTATCTGTAGCCCATGTAACAAATTACATATGCGGGATCCTGATCCGGTATCAAATACCAGGACGCAGAGGATACTGAGAAACAGTTCTTTATAACGAACACACCTGAAGATGATGTATCAACATGCACTTTCTTCGTTTGGGCGGCATGGGAATTCTGGCATTCCCCTATTTCCTGCTCTTTCTTATAACAATTATAAGTTGGAGCGGGACCAACGTTCCCCAGCTCAGTATAACAAGCGAGTTCGGTCAATATATCCATTTTATTATCTTGATTAAGGCGTGATATGGTCGCTACCTGGAGAGAGAGAGAGAAGAAAACACTCAGGGTATGCTCTTGCAAGATCAGATTGGTTATTATTTTATCTAATCAGGATGGCTCCCACTTCTTTTTATCAAATCTTCCTTCAAACCCTAAAAGGAAAGACTAGCCGGGATTAATTACCCGCTACAAGTTCGCCAATCTTTCAGCCAGGCCAGTGTCGATACTTTGAGGGAGGTTCCCCGTGCTTTCGCACGGACCTAATTAATGTAAACCTCGTTTTCCCAGAGGCGTAACCTCATTAACACCTTTCTAGACACCTACTTGAACGGCTAATTGTAATGTGTAAAACTCTCCCAGGAGTAACTCTTACTCGCAGCGGGTATCGGGATCCAACTATCTCATAGAAGGTATGCAATCTCATTGCAAATTTCAACACTTGAAATTCCCGATAATGTTTTGCCCCTAGCGTGCTATGACCTTGACGAAAGCCAACAAACCACAGCCCGCTAGTCAAGTTCAACCCGTACATTTCTTGATTGAATTAAACCCACCCGCACGACCCTTGACGAAAGCCAACAAAGCCGCACGACTACTCTAATCCAATCGCATCGTATGCAGCAAATAGCTAACGCACACTACACCTTGACGAAAGCCAACAAATGTAGCACGAATACTATATACAACTTATTTGAAATGACGGAGGGCTACGACCGGTTTTTTCTGAAAAACCTGTTGCGTAATGAACTTGATATTGTTGTAGAATCAAATGATTTTTAAAATGGAGTGTTTCTGAGGCTTTTCTAGTTTTGCTAAAGGGGTCACTCCCGGTGAAAGGATCGTCGGCCCTTTCCTCGTCGAATGAGGTGCGGGATATATCATATATATCATTGTGCAAAGCAGAAACTATAGAAGCAATCAAAAGACAAACCGAGTGTGTAGTATCTGCCAGTTATTGCTAAAGGGGTCACTCCCGGTGAAGGGATCTCGGCCCTTTCCTCTTCGAATAAGGTGCAGGATGTTCTACAAGGAACACCTCGATGCAAAGCAAGAACTGTAGCTACCTGTTTTTGAAAATTTGATTCCACAACATCTTAGGTTTCTTTTATTTCATTAATCTCATTAATGAAGTCCCATCATTTAAGCACCTAAACATCACAGATAAATACGACGTACACTTATGCCATCCGCATTCGCCTCGATGTCCCCTCGTGCACCGTTAGGTTAGGTAACTAACGACAGAGCGGGGCAGGGCTACCGCGAGTGCAAACCATAAGTAACGTCTATATAATATATCATATATACTATATATAGTATCTGTTAGTGTATATGCCCTAGAGGCCATTACTGTATCATACTAGTTTGTATATTACTTAATGGAAGCTTGGGATATTCACCTTGTATAAACAATCTTGCTCAATATAGTAGTATGCTACTTGGTTTGTTTCTACTTCAATGTGTACTTGTGTTTATTTCAGTATATCACTTATACGCATTAGTGGAGCCCTTAGGATCTTTGCTTGATTACCAGCGTTGTGATGGCAGTCACACTAGTGGGGGCTGGGTAATCTATAAGCACATCCTTATACAGGTCCCTAGTCGCAGGACTATCGAGACAGGGCATCGATACTCCGGAGTAGACTAGCGTATGCGCTTCTCATCCCAGTGTGGGAGATGGTCTGTCCCACAGCCATCAGTACGTCGTACTGGAGATAGTATACGGGTGCTCGTTAGGTTACGAGTACACTGGACAGGACTCGTCGGGAACTGACAGGTTGGTATTATACCTATCGTCAGTCATCAGTTCCCAGGTGACATGAGTACAGCTTAGTCCGCTGACTTGACACTAGCACTTCGCCTCGAGTGTGTTCCCACTGCACTTTGATCACTACCCTACCATGGCTCAAAGGAGTCGTGCAAACAGGTGGTGGTTGGGTGCAGTCCCGAAGCACTTGGAGGCAGTGCCGGTTAGACAGGATTCGTCTCTCCCGGTATTGGGGGTTGACATCGCGCTGTGTCTAGGAGAGCCATTACACGAGTAGTCCCTGGCCAGGGCAAGCGAGATACACTAGTAGGTTCCAGTGTTATCTCAGGGTGTTTTGGGCTTCACTCCGACACGACTTGTACCGCTATTGGGGGACTGACGTTTTACCGCCCCCTAGGCCCGACATGCGATGTATCAGACGAACAGACCGGACTGTACGGAGACTGTCACATTCAGACTCAGTAGGAGTACAGATGGGGTTTCACCTCGTCAGCCTTCTTGTCGGCATCTACCTAGGGACCGTTACGCACAGCTAGTGCCGCTTGCGGTCTGTGGTTAAACCCACTGCCAGCGTAGTGCCGAGTCTTTAGAGTCCCACACAGAGGGTATTCGCCTCTGGGCAAAACAGAGTAGAGGTCGCATGGTTTTGCGACAGGGTTCGTTCTCATCCGCGCACTTGTGCACGTTTGGAGTCCGGACGGATTATACTGGCAGGCTCTGGTTTGAGCAAGATACTGGTATATGTTTTGGGGGTTGCTTTTATATCTCGGTATTCTTGTTTCTCGGAACGAGAATGCAGGTGTGTATGCACAGTTGCTTGAGGCGGAGGATGAGATTTTTCATTAGGGTTTCGGAACGGGTGCGTATGCACAGTTGACAGTTATCTTTTTCCAAACCCTAATGGATTTATGAATTATCTATTAATAATAGTAATTAAATGAGAATTATGTTATGGTTGATTTTTGTTGACTTATTGACCTTGGTTGACTTGTTGACCATTGACCACCATCATGCTTTGAAAGATCCTCCTTGATTCATGCTTACACTTCATTTAAAGAAGCATGATAGTGGTCATTCTAAATTACCATCAACTATTCTTATTTTGAATTATTATTATTTAGATAATTCTTTTCTTTTGGTATTATGGTTGCAAGAAAGAAAAACCTAGCTCATTATCTCATTTAGCTTCTCTCTCCTCTCTTCATCTTCTTCTTCCTCAAGCTCAAGGTGACCCCTTCTCATGTGTTGAGAATCCATCACCTTGAAAGGAAAAACAACCCCTAGTTACTCTCTACTCATTCTAGGTTCAAGGTTTAGCAAACCGGAAACCCTAGTTCACTCAAAGATCGAGGAAGAGCCCAAAGGTAGAACCTTCGAGGTGGATCCATCTTCGACGGAAGAAGGCTACAAGGCAAGAACCATCAACATCTACAAGGTTTGAAGAAGAAGGAGTTCAAGTTTAGGTATAACCTTCATCCGAGTAGCTAAAACTCTTTAGCTTGTTTGCTAGTTTAGTTTAGACACGATCCCGACCTAGTTTAGTCCATGTTGCCTCTTGCGATAAAAATTTGTTTTTTATACCGTTTCCGCCTCCCCGTAAGAACCGGGGGTCGCAATATGGACTTACAGTGGTATCAGAGCCTAACTAAACTTAAACTAGCTTGGTAGTGAAGTATAACGAAGTTCGGAACCGAAAAAAATCGCAAAACCGGAAAAACAAAACCCTAAGTTTCTGTTGAAATTTTTTCTGCTCTAAATGAAAAACTTTATACTTGTAAATTCGGCTCAGGGTTTTGTGTGAACACCCAAGAAAAACGATACAGTGATTCGTCCAAACCGCCGCCCTTCCGCCGCACGAGGTGGGTATTTGCCGCGGAAGCGCCGCGCTTTGTCTTCTTCTGTGCATCGTTTTTCGTGCAGTGTGTTTGTGTGTTGGTTTTGGGATTTTTAAAATATATTATATGTGCCCAGATTTTCCAGAACAGAAATTTGCTTTTGGGGTCCTATAATTCCGTATTTTTTCCGAACTTCACTGCATTTTGACTATGATGGTTATATCTGTGATGCTTGCATGTATTGAACGTCGGCTAATCGCTATAAGACGATTAGTCGGGGTTATACATGATCTGTGTTTGATATTGGAATGTGTATATGAATGTGTTGGACTGTCGCGGGTGAATAGCCGGGGTTGGATGTGAGATGAGCTTTTGTTTTTCTTTCATTCATTGTAAATGTAAATTGATGTAATAATTATTATTTGTTTGGCCGCACAACCGGGTCGGGGTTGTAGCCGTCATTGTATAATTCTTTTTACTGTTTTTGCTCCTAGGATAGACCCATGGAGGGGTGCACAAACTGCCGGGTACTTGGCGGGTAGTTTGCCGCACCCGTAGGGGTCTTGGGTGGGGTATTGGCTATTCACCGCGACCGTGTTATCCGCTTTTCGTTTCAGGCTCGAAAGGATTGCGGATTGCTAGTATATCCAATGTATTCATCTGTGATCTGTAATGTCTATCATTGCTTTCTATTTAGGCGTTGCTTATGTTTTACAGCCGCGCTAGCCCAGCCCCCGCTCTGTCGTTAGTTAAGTAACCTAACGAGTGATGACGGGACCCCGTGGCGAATGCGAATGGCATAAGCGTACGTCATATTTTGGTTGTTTTCTGCAATGGTAGGATTTAAATGATGGGACGCATTAAAAGTACTAATGCAAGAATATCACGCATTAAAAGAACTAATGCAAGATAATAAACCAAGCTAAAGTCGTTGGAACACTTTCGAAAAACCATTCGGTTCTTTTCAAAACTAACTTTTAAATGCGGAGCTTGAGCCACTCCTTCTAAAAGCTATCTCGTTCCATCGATTATATCAAGTTCACTACGTTCACGGTTTCGCCAAAACCATTCGTAACCCTCCGTCGTTTCACATGAATAGTCAATAGTATTCAAGCTGTGTTTGTTGGCCAAAGTCAAGGCATAGTGATTGGTAGCTATTGGGTATTCATGTGCAGCATAGATAGATGCGTTGGTTTGGAACAGTCGTACTGCCTTGTTGGCCAAAGTCAAGGGTAGATACGGGTGGATTCAAATTAACCTGGAGAACGACGGGTAGAACTTGACATGTGACTTATGATTTGTTGGCCAAAGTCAAGGTCATAAGAGCATGGGGCAAAAATCCACATCGGGAGTTTCATAAGTACTGAAACTTGCTAGATTTGCATACCATTTGGAGTGTGGTGATTCTGGTAGGATACCTTCAGTTTCGTCACGCGATGATATTTGGATCCCGATCCTACTGTGAGTATATGCTACTCCTTGGGAAATTTCTCACTAGACGATCAATGCTATAAACCTAGTAGGTGCCTAGAAAGGTGTCAGCGGGGCTACGCCCCCAGGGAAAAGAGGTTATTTAATTAAGGAACTTCGCGAAAGCGTTGGAAAACCTCCCTCGAAGTACCGACACTGGCCTGGCTGAACGGTTAAGCAAGTATTGCACGGTGGGATTAATCCCGGCTAATTCTTCCTTTGTGGTTTGAGGAGGGATTCGAGAAATAGTGGGAGCCATCCTGTTTAGACAAATTAAAAACCATTCTAAACTTGCAAGAGCATCGTGCTAAAGTGTTCCTTCTCTCCCCCCTGCAGCGACCAAATCGAAATGACTGGACTTAAGTTGATTCTAGATAAAAACATATTGACAGGGCCAAACTACAAAGATTGGCTCAGGAATGTCAAGTTGGCAATCACTTACGACAAGCTGGGGTATCTTCTTACCACCAAAGCTCCCCCCGTCCCAAGTCCCACCTCCAGCGTCGCGGATAAGGAAATCCGTAAGACTTGGGAGATTGACAGCGCGAAGGCCAGATGCCTCGTACTTGCCTCGATGGACAACGAACATCAGAGGAGGCACGAGAATATGGATTTGGAATCCATATTTCTCCATACAAAAGAACTGTATGGAGAGCAGTCTCGTATCGCAAGATACGAAGTGTCGAAGAAGTTGTTTTCGACAAAGTTGGCCGTCGGATCATCGGTAGCGGACCACGTGCTTAAGATGATTGGCTACACTGAGGAGCTCGCGGAACTTGGGACCACGTTGGACAGTGAACTCTACACGGATATAATTCTCCAGTCCCTTCCATCCACTTACGCCCAGTTCATACTGAATTTCAACTTACAAGAAAAGGAAGTTGAACTTTCAGAACTCCTCAACATGCTGAGGAGCGCAGAGGGCACCCTACAGAAGGGTAGGGAAACACCCGCTTTGTTTGTAGGAAGATCTTCTTCCTCTAGGTCCAAGGCGAAAGCCAAGGGAAAGAGGAGGAAAGCCCCCGCCAAACCAAGAGGCGGTGTTAGTAAAGTGGGTACGAAGGGAAAACAATTGGCAACAAAAATTGCGGGGAAGCTTGTGGGTAAAGAAGAATGCTTCTATTGTCATAAGAGTGGACACTGGAAGAAAGATTGCAGGGCTTGGAAAGCCAAGACACAGGAACTGAAGCAGGTTGCGGCTTCAGCTTCAGGTGTGTATGTTATTGAAAACTGTCTTTCTATAAACTCTACTTCCTGGGTATTGGATACCGGATCAGGATCTCATATCTGTAATTCATTGCAGGCGTTGAGAAATCGTAGGTTTTTGAAGGAAGGTGACATGACCCTCAGAGTTGCAAACGGAGCTAGCATGGATGCTAAAGCCGTGGGGGACTATCACCTGGGAATGTCAGATGGGCATGTTTTGGTTTTGCGTAATTGCTTTTTTGTACCCAACGCAACTTGTAATATCATTTCTGTATCTTTGGTTTCTAAAGAAGGTTATGAATTTGCGTTTGTAAGTAATGTTGTAAACATTCACCTTAATCAAGTTCTGATTGGGTCAGGTACACTGAGCAATGGTATATACGTATTGAACCAACCACAGATTTTCAATGTCCAGAATACACACAAAAGAAAGTCTCCAGATATCAATCAGGCTTTCTTATGGCATTGTAGCCTGGGTCACATCAATGAGAGAAGGTTGACTAAGTTACATAAAGAAGGGTATTTGAATCCGTTCGAATACCAATCGTATGCCACTTGTCAATCCTGTCTCAAAGGAAAGATGACAAAGACTCCGTTCAATGGATACGGAGTAAGAGCGAGCGAGCTCTTGGGGCTCGTACACAGCGACGTGTGCGGTCCAATGTCTACACTTGCGCGAAGCGGTTTTTCTTACTTCATTACTTTTACGGATGATTTTTCAAGGTTCGGACATGTCTTCTTGATGAAACATAAATCTGAAGCCTTTGGAAAATTCCAGGAATACAAGAATGAGGTAGAAAAACAAACCGGCAAAAGTATCAAGATTCTAAGATCGGATCGAGGTGGAGAATACTTGAGTGCCGAGTTCCTGAACTACTTAAAAGAGAATGGAATTCTCTCTCAGCTTACTCCTCCATACACTCCGCAACATAACGGTGTATCGGAGAGACGGAACCGCACCCTATTGGATATGGTACGGTCCATGATGAGTAACGCTGAGTTACCGCGATCATTCTGGGGGTATGCACTAGAATCAGCTGCGTACCTTTTGAACCGAGTTCCCACTAAGACTGTTCCTACCACACCATATGAGTTATGGAGTGGGAAGAAACCCTATCTTCAATATCTGAAGATTTGGGGTTGTCCGGCTTTTGTTAAAAAGCAGCATGCGGACAAACTCGAGGCACGCTCAGTACTGTGCAAGTTTGTGGGATACCCAAAGAGCACCAGGGGGTATCTTTTCTACTACGCAGAAGAACAAAAAGTCCTTGTTTCTCGTAATGCCCACTTTCTAGAACACCAATTCATAGAAAAAGAAACAAGTGGGAGCGCAGTAGAACTGGAAGAAATTCCAGAACCACAGACTATTACTGAAAGCTTAATGGAACCAGAGGGTTCAAATGAACAGGACATTCCTATGCCGCTCCGCAGAAGTAGTAGGCAGTCTCATCCGCCCGAGAGATACTACGGTTTTCTCATAGACGGGGATCGAGAGGATTGCATCATAGATTATGATGAGCCTACTAGCTTCCAGCAGGCCGTTCAGAGCGTTGACTCGGTAAAATGGCTGGATGCAATGCGGACCGAAATGGAGTCCATGTACACCAACAAAGTATGGACGTTGGACATTGCTCCAGACGGGGTAAAACCCGTAGGATGCAAGTGGATCTTCAAAAGGAAGATTGGTGTAGATGGACAGGTTGAGACCTATAAAGCTAGACTTGTAGCAAAGGGTTTCCGTCAAAGACCTGGCTTGGACTATGACGAAACCTTTTCTCCAGTGGCTATGCTGAAATCCATTCGGATCCTTCTTGCCATTGCTGCCTTCCACGATTATGAGATTTGGCAGATGGACGTAAAGACCGCTTTTCTGAATGGAAATTTAGAGGAGTGTGTCTATATGGATCAGCCAGAGGGTTTCATTCAGAGTGGGAGCAGCGGAAAGGTGTGCAAGTTGCTTAAGTCCATCTATGGACTAAAGCAGGCATCGCGGAGTTGGAACATCTGTTTTGATGAGACGGTCAAGGAATTTGGCTTTATCAAAAATCCAGATGAACCATGCATCTATAGTAGATTTGTAGCGAGAACTGTAGTATTCCTCGTTTTATACGTGGATGACATTCTCTTAGTAGGAAATGACATTCCTATGCTACAATCTGTCAAGGGGTTCTTGTCACACAGGTTCTCCATGAAAGACCTGGGTGATGCCTCATACATCCTGGGGATCCGGATCCATCGTGATAGATCCAAGAGGATATTAGGACTTTCTCAGTCCAGGTACATCGACACCATAGTGAAAAGATTCAGTATGGAAGATTCCAAGCGCGGTAACCTACCGGCTTGTCACGGGATCACCCTCTCTAAAGAGATGTCTCCCAAGACTGATTTGGAGAGGGATCGCATGTCTATTATACCCTACGCTTCTGCGGTAGGCTCTATAATGTATGCGATGTTGTGTACCAGACCGGATGTAGCTTATGCACTGAGTGTGGTAAGCCGGTATCAGTCAAACCCTGGGGAGAAACACTGGATAGCGGTAAAGAACATTCTCAAGTACCTGAGAAGGACTAAGGAGATGTTCTTGGTGTATGGCGGAAAAGACCTCCAGATCGAGGCCTTTGCTGACTCCAGCTTCCAGAGTGACAAGGATGATTCCAAGTCCATGTCGGGTTTTGTCTTTACCCTCAATGGAGGGGCGGTGTGTTGGAAGAGCTCCAAACATGAAACCGTTGCAGACTCGACTATGGAAGCGGAATACATTGCTGCATCTGATGCCGCAAAAGAAGCTGTCTGGATAAGGAAGTTCTTAAAAGAACTTCAGGTGGTTCCATCTATTGTTGACCCAATACCTCTGTATTGCGACAACAATGGGGCTATAGCTTTAGCAAAGGAACCCAGGTCCCATCAGAGATCCAGGCACATCTTGAGGCGGTATCACCTGATCAGGGAGATCGTGGATCGCAAGGAGATCGAGGTTCGGAGGGTTGCTTCAGAAGAGAACACTGCAGATCCATTCACCAAGGCCCTACCCCAGACTCAGTTCGAGCGGCTGATCGAGATGATAGGTCTTCGATACGCCAGTACATGGCCTTAGTGCAAGTGGGAGATTGTTAGTGTATATGCCCTAGAGGCCATTACTGTATCATACTAGTTTGTATATTACTTAATGGAAGCTTGGGATATTCACCTTGTATAAACAATCTTGCTCAATATAGTAGTATGCTACTTGGTTTGTTTCTACTTCAATGTGTACTTGTGTTTATTTCAGTATATCACTTATACGCATTAGTGGAGCCCTTAGGATCTTTGCTTGATTACCAGCGTTGTGATGGCAGTCACACTAGTGGGGGCTGGGTAATCTATAAGCACATCCTTATACAGGTCCCTAGTCGCAGGACTATCGAGACAGGGCATCGATACTCCGGAGTAGACTAGCGTATGCGCTTCTCATCCCAGTGTGGGAGATGGTCTGTCCCACAGCCATCAGTACGTCGTACTGGAGATAGTATACGGGTGCTCGTTAGGTTACGAGTACACTGGACAGGACTCGTCGGGAACTGACAGGTTGGTATTATACCTATCGTCAGTCATCAGTTCCCAGGTGACATGAGTACAGCTTAGTCCGCTGACTTGACACTAGCACTTCGCCTCGAGTGTGTTCCCACTGCACTTTGATCACTACCCTACCACGGCTCAAAGGAGTCGTGCAAACAGGTGGTGGTTGGGTGCAGTCCCGAAGCACTTGGAGGCAGTGCCGGTTAGACAGGATTCGTCTCTCCCGGTATTGGGGGTTGACATCGCGCTGTGTCTAGGAGAGCCATTACACGAGTAGTCCCTGGCCAGGGCAAGCGAGATACACTGGTAGGTTCCACTGTTATCTCAGGGTGTTTTGGGCTTCACTCCGACACGACTTGTACCGCTATTGGGGGACTGACGTTTTACCGCCCCTTAGGCCCGACATGCGATGTATCAGACGAACAGACCGGACTGTACGGAGACTGTCACATTCAGACTCAGTAGGAGTACAGATGGGGTTTCACCTCGTCAGCCTTCTTGTCGGCATCTACCTGGGGACCGTTACGCACAGCTAGTGCCGCTTGCGGTCTGTGGTTAAACCCACTGCCAGCGTAGTGCCGAGTCTTTAGAGTCCCACACAGAGGGTATTCGCCTCTGGGCAAAACAGAGTAGAGGTCGCATGGTTTTGCGACAGGGTTCGTTCTCATCCGCACACTTGTGCACGTTTGGAGTCCGGACGGATTATACTGGCAGGCTCTGGTTTGAGCCAGATACTGGTATATGTTTTGGGGGTTGCTTTTATATCTCGGTATTCTTGTTTCTCGGAACGAGAATGCAGGTGTGTATGCACAGTTGCTTGAGGCGGAGGATGAGATTTTTCATTAGGGTTTCGGAACGGGTGCGTATGCACAGTTGACAGTTATCTTTTTCCAAACCCTAATGGATTTATGAATTATCTATTAATAATAGTAATTAAATGAGAATTATGTTATGGTTGATTTTTGTTGACTTATTGACCTTGGTTGACTTGTTGACCATTGACCACCATCATGCTTTGAAAGATCCTCCTTGATTCATGCTTACACTTCATTTAAAGAAGCATGATAGTGGTCATTCTAAATTACCATCAACTATTCTTATTTTGAATTATTATTATTTAGATAATTCTTTTCTTTTGGCATTATGGTTGCAAGAAAGAAAAACCTAGCTCATTATCTCATTTAGCTTCTCTCTCCTCTCTTCATCTTCTTCTTTCTCAAGCTCAAGGTGACCCCTTCTCATGTGTTGAGAATCCATCACCTTGAAAGGAAAAACAACCCCTAGTTACTCTCTACTCATTCTAGGTTCAAGGTTTAGCAAACCGGAAACCCTAGTTCACTCAAAGATCGAGGAAGAGCCCAAAGGTAGAACCTTCGAGGTGGATCCATCTTCGACGGAAGAAGGCTACAAGGCAAGAACCATCAACATCTACAAGGTTTGAAGAAGAAGGAGTTCAAGTTTAGGTATAACCTTCATCCGAGTAGCTAAAACTCTTTAGCTTGTTTGCTAGTTTAGTTTAGACACGATCCCGACCTAGTTTAGTCCATGTTGCCTCTTGCGATAAAAATTTGTTTTTTATACCGTTTCCGCCTCCCCGTAAGAACCGGGGGTCACAATATGGACTTACAGTATCTATCACAGCATATCAAATGATCACATCACAGATATCACAGCAGAAGAAATATATGAAACATTGGATATACTAAGACGTCCGTGTTTTTAATACGAGCCAGTATAAAACACGGATTCCACGGTCGCGATGAATAGCCAAACCCACACCCCTAGACCCCTACGAGAGCGGCAAGCAACCATACCAATTCTAGAGTTAGGAGACCCGGACTCGACTCCTCGAGTTGGTCTCCCACTGAACTCTAGAACCCGGTTACTTATGCTCCCCTCCTTGGATCTATCCTAGTGCGGAAAAGTAAATAATATACAATGGGTGACATCTTCCGCAACCTGGAAGTGCCCCAATAAAAGAATATTACATACAAGTTTTTACATGAATGAAAATGAAAAACACTCATCTCACATAAACCCCCCCGGCTATTCAAACACGACGATCCAATATAACATATCCAGCAACGCATAACATCACATGCCATCAACGTAAGTAAATATGCCTATCCTAATTGTCGTTTTCATATAGCAACGAAACCGGCGATATGACATATTACACTTACGGTCGCAGAAAAGAAAGTGTAAAACTACAACAGTTGGAATCCGCAACTACTTTAGACATCGCATGCCTAATCAAATGAATTCCTTAGACATCATATGCCTAACAATTATAAACCCCGCATTTTAGTCTCATTATCGAAAACACTTTTCAATATCAAGTCGGGCAATTCAACAAGATTCCCGCCATTTTGATCGAATGCTCGTCGCAAACTTTAGTAGGCAGCCGCACCCCCGATGTCGTCGACGAAGTGCACCAAGGAGGAACACCGCTGCCGCGAGCACCCGAACGGATGCTTTCGGCGACGGGGTTCTCCTACAGTCACTTGGTCGGGGCTAAGGGGTGTAGCTGTCTATTAAGTTTATCGGCGAATATCCGCGTACGCTACGTGATTGCGACGGACTTTTGATCGCATCAAAATTCCGTGGCAACCGATCATTTGAGACTAAACCGCTAGATTTATAACATTCATATTAGTTATCACATAACTACTTGTGAATTCCAAATATTGTATCACATTCCAGATAAACAGAAAATGTTAAACTTTCCGATCGAACAGTTAAACACCCAAGTTTTCCCGAAACAACTCAACACATGAAATAAGTTTAAAACATTCACTTCATGCCTCAGTACCAACGGTCCAGCCGTAGAAGGATCAAGCCAACGCCTCACATGTGGCACGCCGTACTGCCCCAAACCCTAAGGTCCAAAGGGCAGTTCAAGACGGTCACATAATCGAGTTAAGGTTTGTTGTCTTCTAGAGGGACCATCGCGTTACTTGCACTACTTAGAACGTCATTAAACTACGGAAAAATCCAATAATTGGAAATTTCCCGGCAGGGGAAAAAGTGGATATTTATATCCGGTCGAACTTTTCAACATATTCTAAAATTACCTGGAAAAACACAAAGACAAAGTTTGGCAATCCGATCGAATCTTCGAACTCCCAATACAACCCAGAATACTCAACTCTTGAGTAGAATTTAAAAATTCCCAGAAAATACAGCACTAACAGATAGGAATTACTGTGCAATTTTAAAAAGATGATGTGACTACTTGGCCGCGGAACCGCCGCACGAGCCATGCTCATGCCGCGGTTCCGCCGCGCTTTAGACGAATCATGAGCACGTGCTGCACAGTGTTAGTTATATGTATGCCCTAGAGGCCATTACTATACATAGGATGTATATTGTAGTGGATGCTTGGACATATATAGGGAGGACTTTCTTGCTCGACATGATAGTATGCTATCTGGTTGCTCTTTACCTTAACGTGTACACTGATTGTCTCTCTGTTGCATATTGGTAAAGCCCTTAGGATGTGTACTTGACTACCTGGACTATGATGCAGATCATACTAGTGGGGACTTGGTAGTCCATAAGTACATCCTTAAAGGTCCCTAGTCGTGGGTGTATCGAGACGGGGCATCGATATACCAAAGTAGACTAGCGTATACCTTCTCGACCCATACAGATGGGCGATGGATGATCCCATATCCATTGGTGTTTGACATCAGAGATGATATACGGGTGCTCAGTGGAGAGTGGGTACACTGGACGGACTCGCCGAGAACTCCCAGATGGTATTATACCTTACGTCAGATGGCAGTTCTCTGGTGACACTGGTACATGTTAGTCTGTAGACCCGAGATCGTCATAGAGTCTTGTGTGATTCCCACTGTACTTTGATTTCCACCTTACCACATCCAAGAGGGCGTGCAAAACGGTGGCTTTTGGGTACAGTCCCGAATCACATGGAGGCAATGAGCGACAGGAGGGGATTCGTCTCTCCCGGTATAGGGAGTTGATGTTGCACTGTGTTCGTTGGCTATAACCGGAAATCCATGGCCAGGGTTGCTGAGATTTACTGGTAAGTGTTACCAGTAGTTTCTCGAACTGTTATAGACCTCATATAGACACGACTTATCGAGCTACTGGGGTCTGACGTTTACCACCCCTAGGCAAGATATGCGACATATCAGACGAACAGATCGGACTGTACGGTAAGTGTTACTGGTTGGATTCACAGGAGTGTGAGCGGGCTTGCTCGTTGATCTTCTGATCGCTCAATACCCGGGTGGCCGTTACGTTTAGCAGACCGCTTGCGGCTTGTGGGTGTTTGATATGATCATCACCTGCTGCCGGCGTATTGATGAGTCTTTAGAGTCTTACACAGAGGTTTCCTGGGTCAAGCAAAACGAAATAGGAGCGCATATGAGATATGTGCGGGACCGAGAATAATATCAGTATGTGATACTGTATTCTATTCTCGTGATGAATGTATCGATTGGTTGTATGCGATATAACCTAGTTATCAAATCGATGATTGATTCGATAAGTCGATACATTGGATATTAGTCGGTCATATACGATATGACCAGATCGTTAAATCAAGTGTTGATTTAATGATTTAATGTATAATTATATATTTGAATTTTTACTTTGCATTAACTAGTATTGGTTCACTTAAGATGGATTTTCTCACTTGTTGTGCACAGTGTATATATGATATAGTTTTGTGCACTAGTTTGTATCATGTTTGATGATACATACAAACTTGGGTGTGTATGATTAAACCATGGTTATGTTAATGGTTAGGGTTTTGATTTACTTATTTATTTATTCTCTTTATTCTTTTTGGCAAAGGAAAAAGAAATGGTTGCTTCTTTTGGATTTACATTGAAGCTTCATGAAGCTTTGAATAGTTCAACCATTTTTGTTTCTTTTGCCTAACCTAACCATTCACCTAACCCTACTTTATTCTCTACATTTAACCATGGTTGCATTATGATAACCATCACTTGTTTTTCTATTATTGATAATTCTTTTTTCATTCTTCTTCTTCATCTTCTTCATGAAGAGAAAAAGAGAACCTTTGCTTGAAAATTCTAAGTGATCAAATCCAAGTGAGAAATTCAAATCCAAAGTGAACCCACTTCCTATTTCTTCATCCTCTACCACTTTTCATGTAGTATAGGGTGTTTTCTTCACAAGTTTCATGACTTGGTGAAGTTGGAGCTTGATCTTGAGTTGCCTCAACGTAGATCATCTTCGGCATCGAAGTCGACGACCTAGCCCGATCATTTCTTCGACGAAACCATCGCTAGAGTCCAGGATCCGATGATCGCAGTGGAGGGACATCATCATGGAGCTAAGGAGGTAGAGGACCGGATCTACAAAGGTTGTATTTCCGTTCACTTAGCAATAAAGATGTTTAATTGCATGTTTCGCCTTTGCCTCTAGTTAACGATCTAGTTTAGGGTTTCTCGGCACCGGAAAATTTTGAATTTGGCATGGTTGATGCCTTGTGAGATCTCATTAGTGTGCCTAGGAACCCTACAGTGGTATCAAAGTGAGGCTAGAGCTTTAGGCGAAGTGTATACGATGTTAGGAATCCGATCGAGTCACGAAACCCTAACCAAGACCCCTCTCTGTACATTTTTTCAAACTGTGGATTTTTTTGAATTAAAAATTCTCAGAAAATTAAGCAGGAAAATCTAAGAATTACTGTGAAGTACGGACGCCTAACTCGAAAATTTGACCGCGGAACCGCGGCGAAACCATGGGTTTGGCGGCGGTTCCGTGGCCAAAATTGTGAATTAGTCCCTCAAACTTCAGTTAATTATTCTTAGGTCCTTTCTTGTCATTTTTGTATGGGAATTTTTTAATTCCACTCAAGTGTTGAGTTTTCTAGGGTTTAATTGGGGACTCATTAATTCGATCGGATAATTTAACTTCGTTTATGTTTTTCCGGATATTTTAGAAACTGTTAAAAAGTTCGACCGGATATAAATACCCACTTTTCCCCTGTCGGGAAATTTCCAAGTGTTGGATCTTTCCGTAGTTTAAGAACGTTCGAAGTAGTGCAAGTAACGCGATGGACCCTCTAGAAGACAACAAACCTTAACTCGATTATGTGACCGTCTTGAACTGCCCTTTGAACCTTAGGGTTTGGGGCAGTACGGCGTGCCACATGTGAGGCGTTGGCTTGACCCTTCTACGGCTGGACCGTTGGTACTGTGGCATGAAATGGATGTTTTTAAACTTGTTTCATGTGTTGAGCTGTTTCGGGAAAACTTGGGTGTTTGACTGTTCGATCGGAAAGTTTAAAATTTTCTGTTTATCTGGAATGTGATACAATATTTGGAATTCACAAGTAGTTATATGATAACTAATATGAATGTTATAAACATAGCACTTTAGTCTCAAATGATCGGTTGCCACGGAATTTTTGATACGATCAAAAGTCCGTAGCAATCACGTAGCGTACGTGGATACTCGCCGGATAAACTTAATAGACAGCTACACCCCATAGCCCCGACCAAGTGACTGTAGGAGAACCCCGTCACCGAAAGCATCCGTTCGGGTGCTCGCGGCAGCGGTGTTCCGCCTTGGTGCACTTCGTCGAAGATATCGGGGGTGCGGCTGCCTACTAAAGTTTGCGATGAGCATTCGATCAGTTTGTCGGGAATCTTGTTGAATTGCCCAACTAGATATTGAAAAGTGTTTTCGATAATGAGACTAAAATGCGGGGTTTATAAATGTTAGGCATGTGATGTCTAAGAAATTCAGATGGTTAGGCATGCGATGTCTAAGGAGGTTGCGGATTCCAACTGTTGTAGTTTTACACTGTCTTTTCTGTGACCGTAAGTGTAATATGTGATATCGCCGGTTTCGTTGTTATATGTCAAGGACAATTGGGATGGGCATATTTACTTACGTTGATGACATGTGATGTGATGTGTTGCTGGATATGTTATATTGGATCGTCATGTTTGAATAGCCGGGGTTTTTTATATATGAGATGAGTGTTTTTCATTTTCATTCATGTAAAAAATTGTATGTAATATTCTTTTATTGGGGCACTTCCAGGTTGTGGAAGATGTCACCTTTTGTATATTATTTACTTTTCAGCACTAGGATAGACCCAAGGAGGAGAGCACAAGTAACTGGGTTCTGGAGTCCAGTGGGAGACCAACTCGAGGAGTCGAGTCCGGGTCTCCTAACTCTAGAATTGGTAGGGTTGCTTGCCGCTATCGTAGGGGTCTAGGGGTGTGGGTTTGGCTATTCATCGCGACCGTGGAATCCGTGTTTTATACTGGCTCGTATTGAAAACACGGAAGTCCTAGTATATCCAATATTTCATATGTTTCTTCTGCTGCGATATCTGTGATGTGATCATGTGATGTTCTGTGATAAATACAGTATATAGTATATATGATATATTATATAGGCGTTACTTATGTTTTACACCCGCGCTAGCCCTGCCCCGCTCTGTCGTTAGTCACCTAACCTAACGGTGCACGAGGGGACATCGAGGCGAATGCGGATGGCATAAGTGTACGTCGTATTTATCTGTGATGTTTAGGTACTTAAATGATGGGACTTCATTAATGTGATTAATGAAATAAAAGAAACCTAAGATGTTGTGGAATCGAATTTCTTAAAAACAGGTAGCTACAGTTCTTGCTTTGCATCGCGGTGTTCCTTGTAGAACATCCTGCACCTTATTCGATAAGGAAATGGCCGAGATCCCTTCTCCGGGAGTGACCCCTTTAGCAATAACTGGCAGATGCTACACACTCGGTTTGTTTTTGATTGCTTCTATAGTTTCTGCTTTGCACAGTGATATATATGATATATCTCGCACCTCATTCGACGAGGAAAGGGCCGACGATCCCTTCACCGGGAGTGACCCCTTTAGCAAAACTAGAAAAGCCTAAAAAACACTCTATTTGAAAATTCATTCGATCCTACAACGATATCAAGTTCATTACGCAATAGGTTTTCAGAAAAACCTATTGTAGCCCTCCGTCATTTCAGATAAGTCCTGCTTAGTATTCGTGCTGCGTTTGTTGACCTTGTCAAGACGCAGTGTGCGGTAGCTAACCAGTATTTATCTGCTTATGCATATGATGCAGATTGTTTTAGGGTAGTCGTACGGCCTTGTTGACCTTGTCAAGGGTCGTGCGGGTGGGTTTAATTCAATCAAGAAATGACGGGTTGAACTTGACTTGCGGTCTATGGTTTGTTGACCTTGTCAAGGTCATAGATCGTTTGGGGCAAAGTTATCGGGAATTTCAAGTGTTGAAATTTGCAATGAGATTGCATACCTTCTATGGGATAGTTGGATCCCGATACCCACTACGAGTAAGAGTTACTCCTGGGAGAGTTTTACACATTACAATTAGCCGATCAAGTAGGTGTCTAGAAAGGTGTTAACGAGGTTACGCCTCTAGAAAAACGAGGTTTATATTAATTAGGTTCGTGCGAAAGCACGTGGGACCTCCCTCAAAGTACCGACATTGGCCTGGCTGAAAGATTGGCGAACTTGTAGTGTGTAATTAATCCCGGCTAGTCTTTCCTTTTAGGGTTTGAAGGAAGATTTTATTAAAACAGTGGGAGCCATCCTGATTAGATAAAATTATAACCAATCTATTCTTGCAAGAGCGCACGCTGAGTGTTTTCTTCTCTCTCTCTCCAGGTACCGACCATATCACGCCTTAATAAAGATAATAATACGGATGTATTGACCGAACCCGCTTGTTATACTGAGCTGGGGAACGTTGGTCCCGCTCCAACTTATAATTGTTATAAGACAGAGCAGGAAATAGGGGAATACCAAGATTCCCATGCCGCCCAAACGATGAAAGTGCATATGATGCATCTTCTTCGGGTGTGTTCGTTACAAAGAACTGTTTCTCGGTATCCTCTACGTCCTGAGTATTTGATATCGGATCAGGATCCCAGATATGTAATCTGTTACATAGGGCTACAGATAGGTAGAGAACTGAGAACGGGTGATAAGTTTCATGAGGCAGAAAACTGGGCAAGTGTTGCAGCCAAGTCTGTTGTTCACTGTCACCCTGTATTACCAATACATTGATTCTGAACAAATGCTATTAGATACCGAACCTGATGTACAAAATCATATCAGTCTCTTTATAAGTAAAGAAATGATAAAATTTTGTATTATTGGATAATGTTTTGAACATATTTATATCAAAAGTTGATCGGTTCAGGCACGTTATTTAAAAGCATTGATGTTCTAAATCAAACTACGGTTCTTAGTATATAGAACACACACAATAGGAAGAGTTCAGAAATGAACGAATCCTTCTTGAGGCATTGTAGACTAGGTCATATCAATGCGACCCGACTGGCTGAAGTTATATTTAGATGCATATTTAAATTAGTTTGAATTTACATCTTATGAAACTTGCCAGTCATATCACAGAGATAAGATGACCATAACTCCGTTTACTGGAAACAGTGAAAGAGTTACTGAACTCTTGGGATGATACATGTTGATGTATGTAGGTCCCCTGTCTACACATGCCAAGACCGGCTCTTTGTATTTCATTACATTCTCTGATAATCTCTCAAGATTCAGACATATGTTCCTGTTGAAACACAAGTCCAAACCTTTTGAGATATTCACAGAATATGATTTAGAAGTAGAGAACCAAAATACGGGTATAAGTATTATGTCCTTTGATGTGATCGAGACGGAGAATACTTGAGCACAGAAATCCTGGACTATTCTAAAGGAGAATGAGATTCTCTCTCAGCATTACTCCTCCGAATACACCACAGCACAACGTTGTATCGGGGCGGAGCAATCACACCCTATATGATATGGTGTGCTCTATGATGAGTAATACTGAGTTACCTGTTTCTTTTAGGGAGTTATGCGCTTATGAAGTTGCATACATATTGAATAGGGTTCGATTCAAATCAGTGTCTACCACTCCATATAAGATATGGTATGGGAAGAACCCATCTCTTAAGCAAGTTAAGATTTGGGATTGTCCGGCCTATGTCAAAAGGAAAATCCGGACAAGATCGAGGCAAGGTCAGTTCTGTAGAACTGGAAAGGTTCCAGCTATACAAAACTACAGCAGATAATTTGGTAGAGCCAAAGGATTCAGTAGATTCCAACGAACCTCAGCCTCTCCGCCGATCTAGTAGGGTTCCTCACCCACCTGAGAGATACTTCGGTTTCTCTATGACAGTGGGAGCGAGGATTGCATCATGAGATGATGACCCAACTAGTTTCGAGCTGGCCATCAGGAGTGGGACTCTGTAAGAATGGCTGGATGCTTAGCGATCTGAGATGGAATCCTTATACACCAGCAAAGTATGGACTTTGGCTGCTATATCTGAAGGGTTAAATCCCCATCAGGAGCAAGTATATCTTGAGAAGATTACTTAGTGTAGATGGAAAAGTTGAGACATTCAAAGCTAGACTTGTTAAAGGTTTTTCGTAATCCACCAGGCGTGGATAATGATGAAACCTTTTTCCAGTGGCTATGCTTAAGTCCATCCAGATCCTACTTGCTACGGCTACATAACATAACTACGATATCTGGCGGTTGGGTGTTTTGACTGCTTTTCTAAATGATGATTTGGAAGAAAGCGTCTATAAGTACACAGCCAGAGGGCTTCGTAGACAGTGGGAGCAGCGGAAACGTGTGCAAGATGTTTTATATTATAGAGCAGGCATCGCGGAGTTGGAACGTCTGTTTTGATGTAGTAGTCAAAGAGTTTGACTTCATCAAAATGGTAGATGAACCTTGTATATACAAAAAGGTAGTAGGGAGTATGGTGGTGATCCTCGTAGAGTACGTGGATGACATACTCTTGATAAGAAAGGAGTTTCCTATGCTACGCTCGGTCAATCTCCGCTTATCACAATGATTCTCCATATAGGATCAAAATGATACCTCCTAAATCCTGGGTTTTGGATCTATGAGATAGATCTAATTGGAAATTAGGATACTAACTAGTTGTAGTGAGATGGTATCAATTGATCCTGGGGAGAATCACTGGAAGGGTTCCAGGGTGATAAAGACGACTGAATGTCAGTCACAGGCATTGTCTTTACCCTCAGTAGAGGGACGGTATGTTGGAAAAGTTCCAAGCTATATACCGTGGCATACTAGACGATAAAGGCTGGATACATCGCTACTTAAGATACTACCAAAGAGGAAGTCTGGGTGTATATTAGTTCATGAGATGAACATCGTTCCTACCATTGTGAGACAATGGAGTTGTGGCTTATGCCTAGGAACGCCCGTCCCATCAGTGATCCAGACATATTCTAAGGCAGATGGTTGATCTCCAGGGTGATCGAGGTTAGGAGAGTAGACTCAGAGGACAACACTGCGGATCCACTCACAAAGGCCTTTTCCCAGAGAGAGACTTTTATGGGATGGTTAAGTATGAGATACTACAACTACTGCTATCAGATGGCCCTAGTGCAAGTGGGAGATTGTTAGTTATATGTATGCCCTAGAGGCCATTACTATACATAGGATGTATGTTGTAGTGGATGCTTGGACATATATAGGGACGACTTTCTTGCTCGACATGATAGTATGCTATCTGGTTGCTCTTTACCTTAACGTGTACACTGATTGTCTCTCTGTTACATATTGGTAAAGCCCTTAGGATGTGTACTTGAATACCTGGACTATGATGCAGATCATACTAGTGGGGACATGGTAGTCCATAAGTACATCCTTCAAGGTCCCTTGTCGTGGGTGTATCGAGACGGGGCATCGATATACCAGAGTAGACTAGCGTATACCTGCTCGACCAATACAGATGGGCGATGGATGATCCCATATCCATTGGTGTTTGACATCAGAGATGATATACGGGTGCTCAGTGGAGACTGGGTACACTGGACGGACTCGCCGAGAACTCCTTGATGGTATTATACCTTACGTCAGATGGCAGTTCTCTGGTGACACTGGTACAGGTTAGTCTGTAGACCCGAGATCGTCATAGAGTCTTGTGTGATTCCCACTGTGCTTTGATTTCCACCTTACCACATCCAAGAGGGCGTGCAAAATGGTGGCTTTTGGGTACAGTCCCGAATCACGTGGAGGCAATGAGCGATAAGAGGGGATTCGTCTCTCCCGGTATAGGGAGTTGATGTTGCACTGTGTTCGATTGGCTATAAACGGAAACCCCTGGCCAGGGTTGTTGAGATTTACTGGTAAGTGTTACCAGTAGTATCTTGAACTGGTATAGACCTCATATCGACACGACTTATCGAGCTACTGGGGTTTGACGTTTAGCACCCCTAGGCAAGATATGCGACATATCAGACGAACATACCGGACTGTACGGTAAGTGTTACTGGTTGGATTCACAGGAGTGTGAGCGGGCTTGCTCGTTGATCTTCTGGTCGCTCAATACCTGGGTGTCCATTACATTTAGGAGACAGCTTGCGGCTTGTGGGTGTTTGATATGATCATCACCTGCTGCCGGCGTATTGACGAGTCTTTAGAGTCCTACACAGAGGTTTCCTGGCTCAAGCAAAACGAAATAGGAGCGCATATGAGATATGTACGGGACCGAGAATAACACCAGTATGTGATACTGTATTCTATTCTCGCGATGAATGTATCGATTGGTTGCATGCGATATAACCTAGTTATCGAATCGATGATTGATTCGATAAGTCGATACATTGGATATTAGTCGGTCATATGTGATATGACCGGATCGTTAAATCAAGTGTTGATTTAATGATTTAATGTATAATTATATATTTTGATATATTACTTTGCATTAACTAGTATTGGTTCACTTAAGATGGAATTTCTCACTTGTTGTGCACATTGTATATATGATATAGTTTTGTGCACTAGATTGTATCATGTTTGATGATACTTGCAAACTTGGGTGTGTATGATTAAACCATGGTTATGTTAATGGTTAGGGTTTTGATTTACTTATTTATTTATTCTCTTTATTCTTTTTGGCAAAGGAAAAAGAAATGGTTGCTTCTTTTGGATTTACATTGAAGCTTCATGAAGCTTTGAAACGTTCAACCATTTTTGTTTTTTTGCCTAACCTAACCATTCACCTAACCCTAGTTTATTCTCTACACTTAACCATGGTTGCATTATGATAACCATCACTTGTTTTTCTATTATTGTGTAGCGTTTTGAAAATCGTTTCGGTGAAATTTCGGAAAATCGGTAAAATGAGGGGGTTTTCTGTAAAAAGTCAAAATACAAATATCTTATTATAAAAATTAAATATACATATTCTAGCTATGTAATTGCTATTATTTGGTGTTTATTGAGCCGCTGGTGAAATTTCAAATATTCTGAAGAAAATATTATTTTATTATTATTTTAAGCCGTCACTAATACATTTAATTAGGGAAAATTACAAATTGGAATGAGTTGAAACAAATTTTGTGCATCATAAAACATTAAATAAAAATTTATCATGTGGTTTTTGGAACGAAATCATTTGCCAAAACGGTTTAGAAATTACTGAAGAAAAAAGGCTTTTTTTTAGCGTAAATGGATGTTTGGGGTATTGTATTTATCATTTTTCATCACCCCACACCCGTGCCCACACCCACACACCCCCACTTACCCCTCCCCTTAGCCAAATTCAGCAGCCCTCACTTTTTCCCCACTTGGTTTGCAAAGGAAAAAGAAATGAAAAGAAATAAAAGAAAAGATTAGAAAATAGATAAAGTAGTTAGACTTTGACCTTACCTTGACCTTGACTTTCCTCCCTTGCATTTTCCTCACCTCCCCCTCTCTCCCCTCACCCACTTCTGGCCGAAAATGATCCCCACAGCAGCAGCCCTTTCCCCCCCAAAATCCACACTATTTTGCTTCAAAAATCCAAAAAAAAGCTTCAAAATCCATACAATTTCAAAGCTTTTTTCCAAATCCAACACTTACCCATTATTCCTTAGCATTTCAAGCATGGATCCTTGTGAAAAGAGAGCATTTTGGAGTGCCATGGATGCTTGTGGATCTTCATATGCTTTTGGGTATATTTCTAAACATTTTTGTTGCTTAAATTGTTACTAATTTCTTAAGCTAATTTATTTAAGTGTTATTTGGATATGTGAGTTTAATTGCACATTTTGGAATTCAAGAAAAGGGTTTGAATGCAAGTTAGGTTATTGTGAATTGGTGTATGGTTGTGATGGGTAGCTTACCATCTTAGAATTTGTAGAAAGTAATTTAGTAGTTAAATTTCATATTGTTGCATGGAAATGTCTAAATTAAGTTTTGTTTTTGCTAACTAGAGTTTCTGAAAAATTATCAAATGCTTAGATTAAAATATAATTAAGTGTTCATGTCATTATAACTATTATAATGAGTGGTTTAATGACTTTGGTTCATGCAAAACGAAGCTTAATTGATGAATTGTGAATTTTGCTTTAAAGGGTGTTAAATTTGATATTTTGCAAACTAGGATTTTGGAAATTATGCAAATTTATGAGTTTAAATTATGGAAATGGTTTTTATGACTTATTTAAGATAGTTAATAAATATATTGGCCGCTACATTCATTTAAATATCGTGTTTTGTACAAAAACGGCGAATTGTGCTTGCTAGATTTTCGGAAAAATGACTTTTTGAGTGAAATTGGCGGTTTTGTGAGTTTCAACATAGTTTATATTAAAATTAGTGTTCGTGAATGTGCAAATGAGTGTATTTGGGTTTTTCTCGATGGTTTGGCGTTTGTACGCCGACGTCGAGGGTTTTTGGGTTGATTTGTGAAAGCAACCATAGGTTTTGACCTATGTGGGATTCGTGCGTCGTTTTGATCATGAGTCGGATTTTAATGAGATATGGTGCGTTATGATATGTAGGTACCACCATGTGGACTTCGAGACGACAAGCAAGCGCGTGGCGACGTCGGCACCGGCTAGCGAGGACCATGTGAGTAGATTTATATCTACGGGGAGAAGTCGGGTGGATGGCGTATAGCACCCCCGCAGTCCGTGGTGGTGTATACGGATGCGTATACACACCAACAATTTTTATATGTTATTTGGGATTAATAACGATGCTTAGGATGGATATTGGTGTGTTGGATTACTTTAGTGTTGCGAACCCTAGGGTAGTGTTACACACACATACACACATACATACTTGCATACATTCCTATTGATATGTGCTCATGGGCTTCTTTATAGTTATGTGTTCACATGGGTATGGGACTATGTGTTCACATACGGATTGAGGATGATACTTGGGGTTGAGCTGAGTCGATGAGATTGGATCGAGGCCGTGAGATCGGTGATATAGCAGGGTTCGTATCTTAGATACGACATGACGTTGTAGCGGGTCCTTGACGTATTGTTTCACACACGTCCATGCATACGTAGGCTGTATCAGTATGGTACTAGACGTAGATCAGTACCCCGATCATGATATTTGATAAAGAGGATACCAGGTGAATAGTATGATGAATGTGATATTGACCCATACCCAGATTGGGATGCCGTACGACGGATTTACGTACGAGCTATATTGATGATTGATCCGCACTCTTGACTTGGGATACCTGATTATAGATATGGTATCGGATATGATATTATTGAGGCGGGATCACCGACTATACATATACAGGTATGTATATGTATCGACTCAGATGATAGGCGGAATCCTTACCTGTAGTTCAGCTTGTTAGTTCAGCCGTATAGTTTAGTGTAGTTGTTAGATTAGATTAGACTTCTTACCTATTTCAAAAACTAACGAATCGTGGGCATTTTTAAAGACAGCTCAAAAGAATCTACGGATATTTCAAAAAACGACGTATCTTTTCATAAAAACACCGTAGCCCCTATTTTCAAAACCCCATGATTCGTGTTATTTCAAAAGGCACCATTCGTAGGACTTATATTAGATTATTGCAGATTAGTTATCGTTGTGTCTAGTATTCATCTCCCGCACATTATTGCTGTTCGCTCTGCCTCGCATATTTATTTTGCTGCATATTCCATTATTGATATCATGCTGTTAGGACACCAGCACTATTACCGATGATGCGTATGTACCACGTACACCTACTTGCCGGCTCACACACATCTTAATCGGTAATTGCCATGTCACGTACACTTTAGAGAATATAATTGCTTGACTTAGATTGTTAGCTGGTAGTTTTGACATGATATTAGTGTACTTCCTTTATATGCCATATTAGACATTGTAGTTATTACCTACCACTTCATGCATACTGTTATTCAGTTGTTCATGCCTAGTTCATTATCATTGACATATGCACTTGTGATGATTTCTTGAGATTTATGATATTTCTGGATTTCGGGGATAGCCGCAAAATTTACAACTTATGATCTTTTAAAATATAAAATGTTGCGGTTTTCTAGTGATATAAAGTGTCGTCCACCATGAGTTTGTTGTGGTTTTGGAGATCCGTGTCGAGGAGCGGAGGAACCGTCATGGGTACATGGTGGGCCCGGTATGGTACCCCGGGGCAAGAGGAATGTGGTGTTGACGTTGAGCCTGGCTGGGGAGCACTACCTACCGGTGATATTACCCGACGCGTCGGATATCCGGAGAATACCGTCGTGGTCTTGAGATGGATGGTAGGGGCCGGTCCGGACTGACGGCGCCCTAGATATTGAGCTTGAGACATTGATATTTCGAGACAGTGAGATTTATGTTTTGTGTTGATGCTAGACACTGTTGATACTGATTTCATTATGATACCTCAGTTTAAAAATACGAAGGAAATCTCACTAATTTATGAAAACAGTTTCTTCATTTACATGTATTCTGTTTCATGCATTCATACCTCATTCATATGATATATTGCTACCTGAGGCACTGACACGGGCACATGAAATTACTCGGGTTAGATATTACCCTAGACATTGTCATAGGCTGCCTGTTATACATATATTTGAGGATATATTATGATCATTGACCTAGGTTGCGTTATTTATGTGATTTCTGTGCGTAGATGTTTTTCTATTCACGAGTTGGCAACTCACCCCCGTTGTGCCCCAGTTTCTTGCAGATTTGCCGTACAGGTTTCTTTACGGCTTGCGGGCTCAGTTTCATTCGGGTGATTTGCTAGTAGGTGGGTTTACTTGTATCATACCCCCATTATATATCTTTTATATCATTATTCTGTTGTATCTAGAAGTTCCATCAACCAAACATGTATCTATTTAGATAGAGACCAGTGTTGTTTATTCTTTTGACCTTAGAGTCGCTCGTTATATTTCTGGTGGTTTTGAGTTCCCTTTTGAGTTTTTGATCCTCGCCGTTGGCGTTGTATATTTATTGCTTGTGTGATTGTGACCGTCGATTGACGAAGAGCTAGCTCCCGCTTGGGGATGCCTTTTTTCTTGATTTCGTATACTATTCATGTTGTATCCCGTTTGGGGGCCAGTATTTACAAAGGAGACTCTGCCGAAATTTTCAGTAAATTTTTGATATTTTAAAAACCGCATAATTCGGCTTATGCTATTGAAATTTCTTGCTTTAAGTTGGTTTTTCCTGCACTCTACTACTTTTCTTGGTTTGGATTTCTGGGTTTTCGGTTTACTTAGATTACGTACGCCTCGAGACGTTCGTAGTTTAAGTGCCGGTCATGTTCCGTACTTTCGGGTCGTGATAAAGTTGGTATCAGAGCGTTAGGTTTTAACCTTCGGAGCGTAGGATGACCCTTGGTTGATGGAATAGGTGACTAAAGTAGAGTGACGTACCGTTGGTATGTTCCGCGGCGTATTTACGACACGCCACTCCACTTATGAAGCCTTAGGATGTACATTTCCATGTTCAGTATTATATTCCTTCCTGATCTAGCCTCATCGGTACCAGTTTGGTTTTGCTGCTACGGTTACCGGCAGGGAGAGCTACGGCTAGAGTTGCGGTCAGCACAAGCTCGTCACGAACGAGGACTGACCAAGGCGAAATTCCGGCGACACACGATTGCAGAGATGTGTCTTTTTACTGTGTTTCCGCGCCGCGAGCGTTTGGCGGATCGCCTTTATGAGGTTACTCGGATGTGCCGATCGACACTAGAGGATTGAGCCACTGACAGAGGCCAGCCAGATTTTGATGACCGTTGGTGTGTTGCTTACTCCTGATGATTGAGGCACTGTTCAGCGTGCAGACGAGCGAGCCAGTTGTTGCTGCGAGCGACGAGATATCGCCCCATATGATGGAACTATGGCGGGGCGAGCTGTACGAATAGATGATAGAAGGTCGCTAGTCAACCGATGATGAATGACTAGGACAGGTGGTTCGTTCGCTTACCCCGATGCGAGGCCATCAGATAGATTGATTCCAGCTAGAGACGACTTCACGCGGAGGCGTTGGGAGTCGACAGAGACGATCGAATGTCAGAAACCTATTTATCCAAGTTTAAAGTAGTCGGAAAGACATGCATGCAATTCTATGGTCCCTCTAGAAGAATGAAACCCTAACTCGACTTAATGACCGTGTGAAAGCCTTTGAACCTTCGGGTTTGCGGCAGTTCTACGGCGCCATTAGTGAGGCTTGGGTTTGCCCTTCTACGGCTGGACCACCGATGCTGTGGTATGTATTCGATACTATTAAACTGTTCCCAAGAGGTTGAGCTCTTAGGGGATTATGAGGTTTTGACAATCCATCGAATGGTTCGACTTCAATCGGATGCTAGGTGGTGAGACGCATTCTTGGGAGACTCCAGATACGAGGATAGTCGTTGGTGCTCAGTCCATGCAGCCGCGACGAGACGAGTCCAAAGCAGACGACATTAGAGAAAAGTGGAGTAAGAGGTTCGCACCAGATCTAGTTGAGATGTTGTTCCACTCCGCCGACATCAGAGAGGTGATGCGCATGCCGAGGCATGGTACTTGGACTTACCTTCCAGAAGGAGTCGCGATGAGTATGCAGTCGTTCCAGAGCAAGATGCAGATATAGGAAAGGACAATGACTTCCGGACAGTTGGCAGAGACGAGACATGGAAGAGACCGTGAGCAGGATTCCTTCCAGGACACTGCTGCAATGATACTTGCACCCAGGATCAGATGTGTCACGTACATTCAGAGAGCCAGAGGCCGACGCCAGTGATATGCTGTCTTACGAGTGGTCGTGATGATTGACCAAGAGATGACCAGAAGAGTGCCAGAACGGAATCGTCCCCGTTAGCACACCTGACAGGGCCGTTGAGCCGATGGACCGAAAGATTGGTAATTCACAGTGAAGACCTTGACCCAGGAGTGGTCATGGTTACGCACGCCAGCAGGACAGAGTTCATGATCATCGACGAGACGTCTCACTAGTGACCGCGACAGTTGCCGAGATTCTTAGAGGATGCGCTTGAGCAGTACTATTCCGCCATTATTGATTACGATGTTTTGGGTGATTTATTCGTATGATTTGATTTTGATGATTGAGGATTTACGATCTTTGCACAGTGTTGCACTTGATATCGTTTTCGTTCTTTAGTTTCACATGTTTGTGATTTTACGGTTTTAATCAGTTGAGTTGGTTTTGTGCATATGCACGCATATGATTTGGTTCCTGCACTCTGTATAGTTTATATATGCTTGCAGTGCAGTGATACGCCTTTTGTGCACTTAGATGCACTGGACTTCGATTTCGATTGTGATACTCGATATTTGTGTTGTGCACCTTGTGCACCTGAGTGATTTTGCGCACGTTCGGCGCTTGATATTGGATTTCATGATTTCATGCATGATGGATGCACCTGATTTAGATTTTCGCGCATGTTGAGCGCATGTCTTGAGATGCGATTTTGGTGCACACCAGATGCACTAAATCGAGATTTTTCGTGCATGTCAGATGCACCTGATTTTGCTGTCAGGCACACATGTTGCCTACGACAAATGTTTCGTGCACACCCGATGCACTTAGATGTTGTTTCTGTGCGCATGGATTTTGATTTCCGTGCGCACCAGACGCACGTAGTATTCATGTGCATATTTTGGGATTGATTTCTTATAGAGCAGTACGTTTTTATGATATTGCTATGTGTTTTCGTACTGAGCAGGACTAGTCAGAGGACAGTACCTGAATACATTTTGAATGCATTGATAGTTATTGAAGGGATTTCCAAAAAGCGAGCTATAGCCTCAGTATTTACCTACGTGTCTGATATGACACGAAATGTTTAAAACAAGGAGACCCTTCTAAATTGTTTCCAAAACGGCGGAACGTACATTTCAAACAAAAGTATATATGTATATAGTTATTTTCTTATGGTAGACGTCCGCCACTGTGCAGTGTTATACGCGTTGCACAGCGACTTAAAGAGATTTGGCATGCATTTCCTTCAGATACTTATAGATATAGATTCGATATTTACATTTATAGTTTCGAGTTATATCATATTGGTTTTGATTTTGATTTGGCATTGATGTCTTCTCCACGACTCCGATGATCGCGGGATGCTTGGAGGAGTTTTGATTTGAGTTATATACTCATTTTTCAAGTGCATGCGCTGCGCTACGATTTGTTTTATGTATTTACAATTTCGGAGCCCCGACGACTTGATGGTTTTTCTTAGATGTTTTAGTAATTGGGGGAGTTTGAATTTAAATTCGGGGACCGAATTTCTTTAAGGGGGGAAGATTGTAGCGTTTTGAAAATCGTTTCGGTGAAATTTCGGAAAATCGGTAAAATGAGGGGGTTTTCTGTAAAAAGTCAAAATACAAATATCTTATTATAAAAATTAAATATACATATTCTAGCTATGTAATTGCTATTATTTGGTGTTTATTGAGCCGCTGGTGAAATTTCAAATTTTCTGAAAAAAATATTATTTTATTATTATTTTAAGCCGTCACTAATAAATACATTTAATTAGGGAAAATTACAAATTGGAATGAGTTGAAACAAATTTTGTGCATCATAAAACATTAAATAAAAATTTATCATGTGGTTTTTGGAACGAAATCATTTGGCAAAACGGTTTAGAAATTATTGAAGAAAAAAGGCTTTTTTTAGCGTAAATGGATGTTTGGGGTATTGTATTTATCATTTTTCATCACCCCACACCCGTGCCCACACCCACACACCCCCACTTACCCTTCCCCTTAGCCAAATTCAGCAGCCCTCACTTTTTACCCTCTTGGTTTGCAAAGGAAAAAGAAATGAAAAGAAATAAAAGAAAAGATTAGAAAATAGATAAAGTAGTTAGACTTTGACCTTACCTTGACCTTGACTTTCCTCCCTTGCATTTTCCTCACCTCCCTCTTTCTCCCCTCACCCACTTCTGGCTGAAAATGATCCCCACAGCAGCAGCCCTTCCCCCCCCCCCCCAAAATCCACACTATTTTGCTTCAAAAATCCAAAAAAAAGCTTCAAAATCCATACAATTTCAAAGTTTTTTTCCAAATCCAACACTTACCCATTATTCCTTAGCATTTCAAGCATGGATCCTTGTGAAAAGAGAGCATTTTGGAGTGCCATGGATGCTTGTGGATATTCATATGCTTTTGGGTATATTTCTAAACATTTTTGTTGCTTAAATTGTTACTAATTTCTTAAGCTAATTTATTTAAGTGTTATTTAGATATGTGAGTTTAATTGCACGTTTTGGAATTCAAGAAAAGGGTTTGAATGCAAGTTAGGTTATTGTGAATTGGTGTATGGTTGTGATGGGTAGCTTACCAACTTAGAATTTGTAGAAAGTAATTTAGTAGTTAAATTTCATATTTTTGCATGGAAATGTCTAAATTAAGTTTTGTTTTTGCTAACTAGAGTTTTTGAAAAATTATCAAATGCTTAGATTAAAATATAATTAAGTGTTCATGTCATTATAACTATTATAATGAGTGGTTTAATGACTTTGGTTCATGCAAAACGAAGCTTAATTGATGAATTGTGAATTTTTCTTTAAAGGGTGTTAAATTTGATATTTTGCAAACTAGGATTTTGGAAATTATGCAAATTTATGAGTTTAAATTATGGAAATGGTTTTTATGACTTATTTAAGATAGTTAATAAATATATTGGCCGCTACATTCATTTAAATATCGTGTTTTGTACAAAAACGGCGAATTGTGCTTGCTAGATTTTCGGAAAAATGACTTTTTGAATGAAATTGGCGGTTTTGTGAGTTTCAACCTAGTTTATATTAAAATTAGTGTTCGTGAATGTGCAAATGAGTGTATTTGGGTTTTTCTCGATGGTTTGGCGTTTGTACGCCGACGTCGAGGGTTTTTGGGTTGATTTGTGAAAGCAACCATAGGTTTTGACCTATGTGGGATTCGTGCGTCGTTTTGATCATGAGTCGGATTTTAATGAGATATGGTGCGTTATGATATGTAGGTACCCCCATGTGGACTTCGAGACGACAAGCAAGCGCGTGGCGACGTCGGCACCGGCTAGCGAGGACCAGGTGAGTAGATTTATATCTACGGGGAGAAGTCGGGTGGATGGCGTATAGCACCCCCGCAGTCCGTGGTGGTGTATACGGATGCGTATACACACCAACAATTTTTATATGTTATTTGGGATTAATAACGATGCTTAGGATGGATATTGGTGTGTTGGATTACTTTAGTGTTGCGAACCCTAGGGTAGTGTTACACACACATACACACATACATACTTGCATACATTCCTATTGATATGTGCTCATGGGCTTCTTTATAGTTATGTGTTCACATGGGTATGGGACTATGTGTTCACATACGGATTGAGGATGATACTTGGGGTTGAGCTGAGTCGATGAGATTGGATCGAGGCCGTGAGATCGGTGATATAGCAGGGTTCGTATCTTAGATACGACATGACGTTGTAGCGGGTCCTTGACGTAGTGTTTCACACACGTCCATGCATACGTAGGCGGTATCAGTATGGTACTAGACGTAGATCAGTACCCCGATCATGATATTTGATAAAGAGGATACCAGGTGAATAGTATGATGAATGTGATATTGACCCGTACCCAGATTGGGATGACGTACGACGGATTTACGTACGAGCTATATTTATGATTGATCCGCACTCTTGACTTGGGATACCTGATTATAGATATGGTATCGGATATGATATTATTGAGGCGGGATCACCGACTATACATATACAGGTATGTATATGTATCGACTCAGATGATAGGCGGTTTCCTTACCTGTAGTTCAGCTTGTTACTTCAGCGGTATAGTTTAGTGTAGTTGTTAGATTAGATTAGACTTCTTACCTATTTCAAAAACTAACGAATCGTGGGCATTTTTAAAGACAGCTCAAGGGAATCTACGGATATTTCAAAAAACGACGTATCTTTTCATAAAAACACCGTAGCCCCTATTTTCAAAACCCCATGATTCGTGTTATTTCAAAAGGCGCCATTCGTAGGACTTATATTAGATTATTGCAGATTAGTTATCGTTGTGTCTAGTATTCAGCTCCCGCACATTATTGCTGTTCTCTCTGCCTCGCATATTTATTTTGATGCATATTCCATTATTGATATCATGCTGTTAGGACACCAGCACTATTACAGATGATGCGTATGTACCACGTACACCTACTTGCCGGCTCACACACATCTTCATCGGTAATTGCCATGTCACGTACACTTAAGAGAATATAATTGCTTGACTTAGATTGTTAGCTGGTAGTTTTGACATGATATTAGTGTACTTCCTTTATATGCCATATTAGACATTGTAGTTATTACCTACCACTTCATGCATACTGTTATTCAGTTGTTCATGCCTAGTTCATTATCATTGACATATGCACTTGTGATGATTTCTTGAGATTTATGATATTTCTGGATTTCGGGGAAAGCCGCAAAATTTACAACTTATGATCTTTTAAAATATAAAATGTTGCGGTTTTCTAGTGATGTAAAGTGTCGTCCACCATGAGTTTGCTGTTGTTTTGGAGATCCGTGTCGAGGAGTGTAGGAACCGTCACGGGTACATGGTGGGCCCGGTATGGTACCCCGGGGCAAGAGGAATGTGGTGTTGACGTTGAGCCTGGCTGGGGAGCACTACCTACCAGTGATATTACCCGACACGTCGGATATCGGGAGGATACCGTCGTGGTCTTGAGATGGATGGTAGGGGCCGGTCCGGACTGACGGCGCCCTAGATATTGAGCTTGAGACATTGATATTTCGAGACAGTGAGATTTATGTTTTGTGTCGATGCTAGACACTGTTGATACTGATTTCATTATGATACCTCAGTTTAAAAATACGAAGGAAATCTCACTAATTTATGAAAAGAGTTTCTTCATTTACATGTATTCTGTTTCATGCATTCATACCTCATTCATATGATATATTGCTACCTGAGGCACTGACACGGGCATATGAAATTACTCGGGTTAGATATTACCCTAGACATTGTCATAGGCTGCCTGTTATACATATATTTGAGGATATATTATGATCATTGACCTAGGTTGCGTTATTTATGCGATTTCTGTGCGTAGATGTTTTTCTATTCACGAGTTGGCAACTCACCCCCGTTGTGCCCCAGTTTCTTGCAGATTTGCCGTACAGGTTTCTTTACGGCTTGCGGGCTCAGTTTCATTCGGGTGATTTTCTAGTAGGTGGGTTTACTTGTATCATACCCCCATTATATATCTTGTATATCATTATTCTGTTGTTTCTAGAAGTTCCATCAACCAAACATGTATCTATTGAGATAGAGACCAGTGTTGTTTATTCTTTCGACCTTAGAGTCGCTCGTTATATTTCTGGTGGTTTTGAGTTCCCTTTTGAGTTTTTGATTCTCGCCGTTGGCGTTGTATATTTATTGCTTGTGTGGTTGTGACCGTCGATTGACGAAGAGCTAGCTCCCGCTTGGGGATGCCTTTTTTCTTGATTTCGTATACTATTCATGTTGTATCCCGTTTGGGGGCCAGTATTTACAAAGGAGACTCTGCCGAAATTTTCAGTAAATTTTTGATGTTTTAAAAACCGCATAATTCGGCTTCTGCTATTGAAATTTCTTGCTTTAAGTTGGTTTTTCCTGCACTCTACTACTTTTCTTGGTTTGGATTTTTGGGTTTTCGTTTTACTTAGATTACGTACGCCTCAAGACGTTTGTAGTTTAAGTGCCGGTCATGTTCCGTACTTTCGGGTCGTGACATATTGATAATTCTTTTTTCATTCTTCTTCTTCATCTTCTTCATGAAGAGAAAAAGAGAACCTTTGCTTGAAAATTCTAAGTGATCAAATCCAAGTGAGAAATCCAAATCCAAAGTGAACCCACTTCCTATTTCTTCATCCTCTACCAATTTCCATGTAGTATAGGGTGTTTTCTTCACAAGTTTCATGACTTGGTGAAGTTGGAGCTTGATCTTGAGTTATCTCGACATAAATAATCTTCGGCATCGAAGTCGACGACCTAGCCCGATCCTTTCTTCGACGTAACCATCGCTAGAGTCCAGGATCCGATGATCGCAGCGGAGGGACATCATCATGGAGCTAAGGAAGTGGAAGACCGGATCTACAAAGGTTGTATTTCCGTTCACTTAGCAATAAAGATGTTTAATTGCATGTTTCGCCTTTGCCTCTAGTTAACGATCTAGTTTAGGGTTTCTCGGCACCGGAAAATTTTGTATTTGGCATGGTTGATGCCTTGTGAGACCTCATTAGTGTGCCTAGGAACCCTACACACAGTAATCCCAAAAATACCCTGCTGATTTTTCTGCATATTTTTAATTTGGAAAAATGCACAGTTTTGAAAAATGTACAGAGAAGGCTTAGAATTAGGGTTTCGGGGTTCGATCGGGTTTCTAACATCGTCTACGCATCGCCTAAGGCTCTAGCTAGGCTCTGATACTACTGTAGGGTCCCTAGGAACACAAATGAGGTCTCACAAGGTATCAACCATGCCAAATTCAAAATTTTCCGGTGCCGAGAAACCCTAAACTAGATCGTTAACTAGAGAATAGGCGAAACTACAAGCTAGTAAACAACTTTACTTCAAAGTGAAAGAGACTACAACCTTTGTAGATCCGGTCCTCCACTTCCTTATCTCCGTGACGATGTCCCTTCGCTGCGATCATCGGGTCCCGGACTCTCGCGGTGGTTTCATCGAAGAAATGATCGGGCTAGGTCGATGACTTCGATGCCGAAGATGATCTACGTCGAGGCGACTCTAACTCGAGCTCCAACTTCGCCAAGTCATGAAACTTGTGAAGAAAACACCCTATACTGTATAGCAAGTTGTAGAGGATGAAGAAATAGGAAGTGGGTTCACTTTGGATTTTGATTTCTCACTTGGAATCATCACTTGAAATTTTCTAGAAAACTTTTCTTTTCTTCACTTGAAGAAGAAGATGAAGAAGAAGAAAAATGAATAAATAATTTAAAATAAAAATCTAAGTGAATACTTATCATGTTGCAACCATAGGTGAAGTTTACTCATGTAGAGAATAAACCAGGGTTTAGGTTTAATGGTTAGGTTAAGCATAAAACAAAAATTGTAGACTTATTCAAAGCTTCATGAAGCTTCAACTATAAAACAAAGCAAGCCAGCATTTCCCTTTTTGCCAAAAAAGAATTAAAGAAAATAAATAAAACATTTAAAACCCTAACCATTAACCTAAACATGGTTTAAAGTAAACACACACCCAAGTTTGCATGTATCATCAAACATGATACAAACTAGTGCACAAACATATATCATATATACAATGTGCACATTCAAGTGAGAAAATAATCTTAAGTGAACCAATACTAGTTAATGTAAAGTAATATATCAAATATATAATTATACATTATATCATTAAATCAACACTTGATTTAACGATCCGGTCATATCGCATATGACCGACTAATATCCAATGTATCGACTTATCGAATCAATCCTCGATTCGATAACTAGGTTATATCGCATACAACCAATCGATACATTCATCGCGAGAATAGAATACGGTATCACATACACGCATTATTCTCGGTCCCGTACATATCTCATATGCGCTCCTATTTCGTTTCGCTTGAGCCAGGAAACCTCTGTGTAGGACTCTAAAGACTCGTCAATACGCCGGCAGCAGGTGATGATCATATCAAACACCCACAAGTCGCAAGCGGTCTGCTAAACGTAACGGCCACCCGGGTATTGAGCGATCAGAAGATCAACGAGCAAGCCCGCTCACACTCCTGTGAATCCAACCAGTAACACTTATCGTACAGGCCGGTCTGTTCGTCTGATATGTCGCATATCTTGCCTAGGGGTGGTAAACGTCAGACCCCAGTAGCTCGATAAGTCCTGTCGATATGAGGTCTATAACAGTTTGAGAAACTACTGGTAACACTTACCAGTAAATCTCAGCAACCCTGGCCAGGGATTTCCTGTTATGGCCAATCGAACACAGCGCAACATCAACTCCCTATATCGGGAAAGACGAATCCCTTCCTATCGCTCATTGCCTCCATGTGATTCGGGACTGTACCCAAAAACCACCGTTTTGCACGCCCTCTTGGACGTGGTAAGGTGGAAATCAAAGCACAGTGGGAATCACACAAGACTCTATGACGATCTCAGGTCTACAGACTAACCTGTACCAGTGTCACCAGAGAACTGCCATCTGACGTAAGATATAATACCATCTGGGAGTTCTCGGCGAGTCCGTCCAGTGTACCCAGTCTCTACTGAGCACCCATATATCATCTCTGATATCAAACACCAATGGATATGGGATCATCCATCGCCCATCTGTATGGGTCGAGAAGGTATACGCTATTCTACTCTGGTATATCGATGCCCCGTCTCGATACACCCACGAATAGGGACATTGAAGGATGTACTTATGGATTACCATGTCCCCACTAGTATGATCCGCATCATAGTCCAGGTAATCAAGTACACATCCTAAGGGCTTTACCAACATGTAACAGAGAGACAATCAGTATACACGTTAAGGTAAAGAGCAACCAGATAGCATACTATCATGTCGAGCAAGAAAGTCCTCCCTATATATGTCCAAGCATCCACTACAATATACATCCTATTTATAGTAATGGCATCTAGGGCATACATATAACTAACATATATATATATATATATATATATATATATATATATATATATATATATCGAGATATGAGATGAAAGCTATAAGGACATGACTCTTTGACATGATATGATAGAAATGATGTCTCGAATTGATATATAAGGATATGAAAAGTGAATGTGAATCACGATATATAGATATGTAGTTGCACGAGATTAAATATGAGATTTAGAGTAGCATGACATGAGATTCATAAGATAGAATGTATATGTAAGATGACTTGATGTGAGATATTAATGTGATGAAAAGAGTATACGATGAGATTTGATGACTTGGTTTGATATGTCATTATATGGATGCGAGTCGATAAGAGATAGTCGATACCTTTGTCGGTCCCACGATATGAGATTGATATGGATGTGACCTGGGAGATAGGTAAATAGATATGTATAATGTTGTGAATCATGAGTGATATGTCGTACGAGACGTTAGGTCCGTACCCTCATTGTCATATAGGTTGATAGGATCCCTAATGGTTTAATACCGTTGTACGACGGATACCGAACGTGATGAGTTTTACTTGATGATTGATCCATACCCTTGACTAGAGGATGCCATATGATGGATTATACCATACGTGATGTTATGAGGCTGGATACCGATTGATAGATTCATTGACTCGGTTATGTTATAGATACGTATACCTTATAGCATTTCGCTTACGATGTACCTTATGCTACGTTCATGATATTATCATTGCATTACATATGCCTGTGCTAGTACACCTACACCATTATCGATGATGTGTATGTTACACTTACACAGATTGGCCTGCTCACACACTTTCATCGTCGATAATTGCTATTTCATTTGTTGGAGATAATGCCCTCAGAGTCAATTATTGGATCACAGGTACGTGATTGCAATGATTGATGGAGGACCTATCCCGGTAGGACAGTCTTACTCGAGATGATAGTATGCTATCTGGTTTACCTTTATCATCGTGTACTGTTTTAGGTGACCTGATACGTCGCTATTACACGTTGATAGAGCCCCTAGGATTCTTGCTTGACCACCAGCAGTATGAGGGCGATCATATAAGTGGGAGCTGGGGTCTATAAGAATATCCTGAAATGGTCCCTAGTCGTGTGAGTTTCGAGACAGGGCATCGATACTCCATAGTAGACTAGTGTATACAGTCGAGACCCCGACGAGGGGCGGTGGCCGGTCTCACAAGCCACTGGTGTCAGTTGGATCACCTAAGATGTATACAGGTGCTCATTGGGTTATGAGTACACCGGACAGGACTCGCCGGGAACATGCCAGTTGGTCATATACCAGACGTCAGATGGCAGTTCCCAGGTGACATGTGTACAGGTTAGTTCATCGACCAGGGGATCGTCATTTGTCTTGTGTGAGTTCCCACTGTACTTTGATTACTACCCTACCACGGCTCAAAGGAGTCGTTCAAACAGGTTTTAGTTGGGTACAGTCCCGAGCCACATGAAGGCAGTGAGCGTATCTTCAGGGGTTCGTCTCTCCCAGTATTGGGGGTGAGGTCGTGCTGTGTCTAGGAGAGCCATTACACGAAGCCCTCGGCCGAGGCAAGGAGATTTACTGGTAGGTATTCCAGTAGTATCTCAGGGTGTTCTGGGCTACACTCCGACACGACTTGTACCGCTTTTGGGGGTCTGACTTTTACCAACCCCCTAGGCCCGCCATGCGATGCTCATAGACGAACGGACCAGACTGTACGGATATTTTCACTGACAGGCTCAGTAGGGTTGTCGGGCTGAGTTCGCTCACAGACGTCCCTTTTAGTCAATACCTGGTAGCCCGTTACGTATTGGCTTATACCTCTGACGTGCTAGTGGTTAAATCCACAACCAAGGTGTTGACGAGTCTTTAGAGTCCCCCACATTCAGTTACTCAGCTTTCGGGCAAAAAGTTGTAGAGGCCGTATGGAGATATGGCAAGGTCCGATCAGATACGTGCGGTATTGCACGGATCAGGATCGGACAGTTTGTACTATAGGCCGTATGGTTATATGGCAGGGTTCGATCAGATACGTGCGGTATTGCACGGATCAGGATCGAACAGATATTACTAACCGGTTTTGGTATAAGCCGGATTCTAGTATAGTACAGTGTAGATTTTGTCTCATTGCATTTGTATTTCGGTCGAAATACAAATGCGGGTGTGTATGCACAGTATCGGGGTTTTCCTGTAATTTATTACGGGACCAGTTTTCTGGAGTTGCCAGTTTGCTTCCGTTTCGGCCAATTTCCATTGTTCCGTTCATTGGCCGAAGATTGGTGGAGGAGGGCTTATTTGCATTGTTGCAAATAAGTGGTTGTGGAGGGGGTCTTTGCATTTTTTGTTGCATCATGATTATAGCCCCATCCCTTGACCTTGACTTCTTGACTTCCTCATGATGACTTGACTTTTAAAGTCATCATGGTTGTTGGTGATGGATGATCATTGGTGTTTTGAGTGTTGGACTTTCCTTGCTATCATTGATTTTTCATGATAACCTTTTCCTTTCTCTCTCTTGGTTGATATGAGAGGGGCTCCCATTATCTTTTGATAGATGACACTCGCATTTTCTCCTCTCTTTGGAGCATGGCCGGCCTCCCCCTTGAGTGGGCTGTCCAAAACTTTGAGGGTGGGATTTTGCTTCATTTCATGTTGCAAAATTCCCACAAGTTCAATCCAAAAAAGCCCCAAGTTCAATTCCTCCACAAAAGGCAATTCCACAAACCCCAAAATGAGACTTGCTCACTAGATATTCTACAGCAAACCTTGGGCACGTCGACTAGCCAGCTTCGTGCCCGAGTTGCCTCGGCATTGAGGTGGGAGCCCGTAAATGATGTAGGCGATATGGTGTACTTCCGGCGACGAGGAGGAGACGGGACATTCCGCAGGAGATTGGGACGACGACGAGAAGACCGGAGGACTCGGATCTGTCGGTATATCTCTCTTCCCTTTCTTGTAGATAGCTAGGACTAGTTAGTGGTTCGATCCGGGTATTAGTGCGCGGCGGTTTGCCAGTTCAAGTAAATTTAAGTTTATCACCGCTTCCGCATTTGGCCGTCGGATTAACGGCCGGGGCGCCGCCGTGCACTTACAGTGGTATCAGAGCCTCGCCATTAACTTAGTCTAGCTTTGTGTAATGTGTTTGCAATTCCGATCGATCAAAAAGTTCCAAAACTACATTTTTGTTAACATCAGTTTCTGCTGAAAATTTTTGGTCTCGAAAAATTTTTCAGGTTGTAAAATAGTGATGCACTGGATGTTATAAGCATACTGTAGAAATTCGACACATTCAGTCGACGAACAGAGCGCGGAACCGCGGCAATACCCCCCATTGGGCCGCGGTTCCGCCGCCGAACAGTGCGCTTGTTGTGTGAAATTTCTTCAGTAGCTTTATGGGCTTTAAATTTGGGTTTTGGAATAATAAAATTGGGCCCAGGTTTTCTGTGTGTGCTACAGTATTGATTGGGGGCCCACTTGTTAAAGTTTGATCGATCGGATATTTTAAACACATTATTTCACAGTATTTACATTATATCTGCGACCGTGAATGTGACTCGATCGGTAAATCCGGTCTAACTGCTATAGCCCGGTTAGACGGATTTGCGAACGTGACTTTCACGTTGATGTTCTGTTTTTGCTGTGATGTTGCGGATCGGTCGTGGGGGATAGCCTGGATGCAATGCTAGTACAGTTGTGGATGTATTATGTACATTTGATATTACGGGGCGAGCGTCCGACATGTGGACTGCCGTCACTGCCAGTTTGTATTATTATTTTGGGGCACGACCAGGTTGCGGTCGTTGTACCCGGTGTATGTATATTTTACTTTCTGTACTAGGATTACCCCAGGAGGGGTGCACGGATAGCCGGGTTCTAGAAGGCAACAAGCCCGCATCTCATGGTATTGAGACAGAGGGGGCTTCACTCTAGGATTGGCAGGCTATTCGCCGCACTCGTAGGGGGTACAGGTTGACCCAGGAGGGGTGCCCAAGTTGCCGGATTCCGTGAAGTGCTGGGTGGTCCATTCACGGTACTGAAGGGGGCTGCCTCGCTTCAGGTTTTGGCAGGTGACTTGCCGCGCCCGTAGGGGTCTAGGATTTCATTGCGCAGGCTATCCACACGACCAGGAGAACGTCGGGTTTCAGTAGTGGCTCTGTGAAACCCGGGGATCCCAGATATCTGTATTGTTTCTGTGATGCTGTTCATTCTCTGTGATGTTGCATTTCTTTCACGCCTTGAGCGAAATATAATATATTGGTATATATATTAGTAGATGTTGTATATGTTTTGCATCCGCGCTAGTCCAGTCCCCGCTCTGTCGTTAGTAAGCTAACCTAACGGGTAATGACGGGACCCAGTGGCGAATGCGGATGGCATATACGTACATCAGTATATTTTCGTTCTTTTTGGTGTGATCAATTGATGGGACTGCGTTGATTCGGATCAATGCAAGTTAATAACAAACCTAATCTGATGTTGTTGGAACACCTTTTCAAAAAGCTGTTATTGCAAGGACGTTCACTTTTGTTTTGCATCGAGATATTCAGTTGGAATATCCTGCTCCTCAGTCGACGAGGCAAGGGCCGAGATCCCTTCACCGAGAGTGACCCCTTGGACAAAAAGTTTGCGTCAGGGCATTAACTTCACTATAGCCGATTACTTTTGCTTTGCACCGTGGTATTCAGTTGGAATATCCTGCACCCCATTCTACGGGGAAAGAGCCGAGATCCCTTCACCGGGAGTGACCTCTTTAGCGAAGGTTTTCGTCACTATATTTTAAAAAGCTATCCGTTCCTTCGACGATATCAAGTTCTTTACGTTAAAGGTTTTCGCCAGAAACCATTCGTAGCCCTCCGTCGTTTCAGACGGGTAGCACGTAGTATTCATGCTATGTTTGTTGACCTTCGTCAAGGCATAGTGTATGGTAGCTGCTTGTTACCTTTCTGCTGCATAGGTAGATGCGTTGGTTTGGGACAGTCGTATAGCCTTGTTGACCTTCGTCAAGGGCTTGTACGGGTGGATTCAAATTAACCTGGTTAATGACGGGTAGAACTTGACATGTGACTTATAATTTGTTGACCTTCGCCAAGGTCATAAGAGCATGGGGCAGAAATCACATCGGGAGTTTCAAAAGAACTGAAACTTGCCAGATATGCGCATACCTTCTGGAGTGTGATACCGTGAGCGGATTCCGTCACGTTATCATGCGATGATAGTTGGATCCCGATTCCCACTGATGAGTTGGTATACTCCTCGGGTGATCCCGACTAATTCTTCTTTCAGGTTTGGAGGAGAATTTGACGGTACAGTGGGAGGTTTCCAGATTAGATAAATTGGTAACCATTCTGATCTAGGTTAGAGTGCACGCTGAGTGTTTCTTTTCTCTCTCTCTTTGGCAGCGACCATTGACCCGACCCTAAGACTATGACTTAGTGACCATGTTGAACGAACCTTCTTAACACTGGTTTTTGGATTGTCAGTGTTGCAAACCTCATTGCCACTCCTACTTTTACCCTTTTCTCCAGGACACCCCGTACTATTACGAACGTCCACTTCCATTGGACAAAACCATCGTATGGTTAGATACGAACTCGAAGGAATTTATTCGAGGATGGTTTCCGGTTCTGGAGAAAACGGATAGGACTATTTAGTTGTCTTTTCCTTTTACCCTCTCTCAGGTTACGAGTACTCCTTGGTTTAGGGGTAGTACACCTATTACGCAAATTGGATTGTCTTCTTCCAAACCTTAGGCTGGTGCCGACCGGTAGGGAATGAAGAAAACCAATTAGCATAACGATGGTGTGCAGAAGGTATTAAGTTAAGACAAAGTAAGGGATTAGTAAGAGGGCAAAGTAAATTGCGACTGATATTCACGACCAAACCAGGTATTTCTTCGCCAATCCTAAAATCACCTTTGTATTTCTCCAGGACACTCCGTATCACTACGAAGATCCACAGTTTATTGGATACTCCATCGTATGGTTATATACGAACTCGAAAGGAACTTGTTCCAGTTCGGGGATGGATTCTGGTTCAGGAGAAATAGGAATAAGATTTTTTCAGGTGTCTTTTATCCTCACCTCCTCTCGCATTGCGAGTGTTCCTAGGATTAGGACAGTACACCCATTATGCTTATTGGATAGTCTTCTTCCAAACCATAGGCTGGTGCCGAACGGTAGGGAAGGAAGAAAACCAATTGGCCTAAAGGGGTGTGCAGAAGGTAATGACTAAAGGGATTTGGAGAGGTGGCAAAGAATTATACGGTTACAGTCGTGAATCTGGAAGAGGCATTACTAGGAATACCAGGATACCCCATCGAAACATTTCAGTGTTTCAGTTTCACTGTGTAATGTTAAAAGAAAACTGATTTCCCGATTAGATACTTACTCCAGGGTATGTATTTACCAAGTATGATTCTCACATCTGTATGGTTTTACAGATGATGAGTGGGAGTAGGTTATTGGGAATTGGGTGATCATCCTCATTATATCGGGATTCGTTGTAATCGGTGATATTTGAGGAAATCACCTGGGTTGTTTGCCGGTCGGCAAATATTTGGTTTTGAATATCCGCTTTTATGCACCAATTTCAAATTGATATATCTGTACGTCTATTTTCATAGAGTGAGATATACCTTTCTGAAATTATGTCTACGACATTTACCTATATCAGTGGATGGTTAGGTAAGGAGCATTAAACAGCGGTGTAATTCTTCTTAACCATAAGTACAGTTTTCAACCTACGACACACAGTGAATGAGTTATCAGACTCAAGGGACTTATACAGAGTATTGTATGTTGTCCAGGGTCCATCAGGACAGAGGGGTTGGTCCTCGTACTATATTCGGTTTACTTATGACTTCTCTGGTTTTTAGACAGGTGTTTCGTGGAAACACAGGGTCCGAATTTTGAGAAGTTATGGGTATTTGAATAGAGTAGAGAACCAGGTGTAGCAAGTATCGGGATTCTTCAAAGCAATCGAAGATGTAGATACTTGTGTATGGTATTCAGTTGATAGTAATGATAAAGAGATCTTGCTTCTCTTTCAGGTTGCTCATAATTGGAAGCATTCCTAAGTTGAGTAGCGCTGATCGGCCTTCTTCCATTTAGTTGACATGCACTGGAGACAGTTGCATGATTTGGATCTGGTTCAGTTAAATCAGTGCCTCTGGTCCTATATGGGATATAGAACAGTTCGTATCTTAACGTTGTTAAGGTACGGGGAGTTGTCCAGCTTATGATTAAAACCAGACTCTGGATAACTCAAGGCACGTTTCTGTAATGGCTGTTTGTGGGTTGACCCAGGCTATGACGAGGGTTGACTTTCTACCATCTGGATGAACAATAGCAGTATTGTTCTAGACTCGCCACAGTTTTATTAAAACTGGATTTTTTCAGAAAACAGTAGTGGGAGTATGGTAGAACTGGAAGTAATTCCAGAACCACAAACGATTACTGAAGATTTGATAAGGAACCTAAAGATTCAATCTGGATTGACATTCCATTGGCCACTCCGCAGATAAGGTGGGTAACTTCAGGCACCCGAGAGGTACTACGGTAGCCTCAAGGACGGTGACAGGGAAGTTCTTGTTTACCCACACTTACCATTGCTGTTGTTCCAGACTGTGAGACCCGGCAGGAGGATGAGTATAGCGTCGTTCTGAACTCGCTTTAGAAGTGTACATGTATATGACTCTGCCAGAAGGTTGTCGTAGTCAGTGGGAGCAGCGGAAGCATTGGTGGACAGGTAGCTTATGTCTATTTATAGACTAAAGCAGATGTATCGGAGATAGATCATCTATTTCTGACGTGACAGTCATGGGTTTGACTTCATCAGAATAGGGGGTGGTTCTGTTGAGAAGGTAGTAGGGTGTGATATCCTGGTATTAGGATGACATACACAGAATAGGAAAGGAGACTCCTATACTACGATCGGTTATACTTTGGTCGTCACACGGTGTTTTCTCCATATGGGAAATGGATTTTGTATCAGACATACTGGTTACTGGATCTATGGTTTTAGATCTAGATTTGGGTGGTTTCCCAATCAGTGTACTTGACAGCATTCTAAGAGTATTTAGAATGGACGACTCCTGGCACGGTAGTGTACCTGCAGGTAATGGAGTCACCCTCTCTAAATGTGTCTTACAGACTAAAGGGGAGAGGGATGTGCATGATTGGCAGATCACTTGCTCAGGCAATTGAGTCAATCATGAGATGTCAAGTACCACACCAGATGTTGTTCTTGCACTAGATGCAATAAGTTGACATTAATTCAATCCTGGAGAAACAGTCGGAAGCAGTTTTAGAACATAAGTGAATGTTCTAGGGATATGATAACGACAGCCTCATTCGTGAGACAGTTATCATTCAAGGCTTCCAAGGTGACATGGACGACAAGGAGGTTGTCAGAGTTATAGTTTTCCCTCTGACGAGAGGCAGTATTTTGGACAGGTGGTCCAAGGCAATACTGAGGGAGGCATAGCGCAGGATACTGATTAAGTTCAGTTGACGATACAGTCTAAGAAGTTTGGATTTGGAGTTCATTTATGAGCTATGTCCCATCAGACATCCAGACACATTCTAAGACAGGTATTGCTCATTCCGGGAGATGGGTTTCTCCGCGAACTTGAGATATAGAGAGACATAGAAAGAGACATCAAGGCGGATCCACTCACTGAGGCTATTCCTCGAACGCAATAGTTTCGCAAACGAGCTTTGTGAGACTGACTAGTAGAGGAGTTGGGTGTTCGGTATCACACGGGCTATGAGTATGCGACATCGCAATAATTAGCCTTGAGTGCAAGTGGGAGATTGTTGGAGATAATGCCCTCAGAGTCAATTATTGGATCACAGGTACGTGATTGCAATGATTGATGGAGGACCTATCCCGGTAGGACAGTCTTACTCGAGATGATAGTATGCTATCTGGTTTACCTTTATCATCGTGTACTGTTTTAGGTGACCTGACACGTCGCTATTACACGTTGATAGAGCCCCTAGGATTCTTGCTTGACCACCAGCAGTATGAGGGCGATCATATAAGTGGGAGCTGGGGTCTATAAGCATATCCTGAAATGGTCCCTAGTCGTGTGAGTTTCGAGACAGGGCATCGATACTCCATAGTAGACTAGTGTATACAGTCGAGACCCCGACGAGGGGCGGTGGCCGGTCTCACAAGCCACTGGTGTCAGTTGGATCACCTAAGATGTATACAGGTGCTCATTGGGTTATGAGTACACCGGACAGGACTCGCCGGGAACATGCCAGTTGGTCATATACCAGACGTCAGATGGCAGTTCCCAGGTGACATGTGTACAGGTTAGTTCATCGACCTGGGGATCGTCATTTGTCTTGTGTGAGTTCCCACTGTACTTTGATTACTACCCTACCACGGCTCAAAGGAGTCGTGCAAACAGGTTTTAGTTGGGTACAGTCCCGAGCCACATGAAGGCAGTGAGCGTATCTTCAGGGGTTCGTCTCTCCCGGTATTGGGTGTGAGGTCGTGCTGTGTCTAGGAGAGCCATTACACGAAGCCCTCGGCCGAGGCAAGGAGATTTACTGGTAGGTATTCCAGTAGTATCTCAGGGTGTTCTGGGCTACACTCCGACACGACTTGTACCGCTTTTGGGGGTCTGACTTTTACCAACCCCCTAGGCCCGCCATGCGATGCTCATAGACGAAGGGACCGGACTGTACGGATATTGTCACTGACAGGCTCAGTAGGGTTGTCGGGCTGAGTTCGCTCACAGACGTCCCTTTTAGTCAATACCTGGTAGCCCGTTACGTATTGGCTTATACCTCTGACGTGCTAGTGGTTAAATCCACAACCAAGGTGTTGACGAGTCTTTAGAGTCCCCCACATTCAGTTACTCAGCTTTCGGGCAAAAAGTTGTAGAGGCCGTATGGAGATATGGCAAGGTCCGATCAGATACGTGCGGTATTGCACGGATCAGGATCGGACAGTTTGTACTATAGGCCGTATGGTTATATGGCAGGGTTCGATCAGATACGTGCGGTATTGCATGGATCAGGATCGAACAGATATTACTAGCCGGTTTTGGTATAAGCCGGATTCTAGTATAGTACAGTGTAGATTTTGTCTCATTGCATTTGTATTTCGGTCGAAATACAAATGCGGGTGTGTATGCACAGTATCGGGGTTTTCCTGTAATTTATTACGGGACCAGTTTTCTGGAGTTGCCAGTTTGCTTTCCGTTTCGGCCAATTTCCATTGTTCCGTTCATTGGCCGAAGATTGGTGGAGGAGGGCTTATTTGCATTGTTGCAAATAAGTGGTTGTGGAGGGGGTCTTTGCATTTTTTGTTGCATCATGATTATAGCCCCATCCCTTGACCTTGACTTCTTGACTTCCTCATGATGGCTTGACTTTTAAAGTCATCATGGTTGTTGGTGATGGATGATCATTGGTGTTTTGAGTGTTGGACTTTCCTTGCTATCATTGCTTTTTCATGATAACCTTTTCCTTTCTCTCTCTTGGTTGATATGAGAGGGGCTCCCATTATCTTTTGATAGATGACACTCTCATTTTCTCCTCTCTTTGGAGCATGGCCGGCCTCCCCCTTGAGTGGGCTGTCCAAAACTTTGAGGGTGGGATTTTGCTTCATTTCATGTTGCAAAATTCCCACAAGTTCAATCCAAAAAAGCCCCAAGTTCAATTCCTCCACAAAAGGCAATTCCACAAACCCCAAAATGAGACTTGCTCACTAGATATTCTACAGCAAACCTTGGGCACGTCGACTAGCCAGCTTCGTGCCCGAGTTGCCTCGGCATTGAGGTGGGAGCCCGTAAACGATGTAGGCGATGTGGTGTACTTCCGGCGACGAGGAGGAGACGGGACATTCCGCAGGAGATTGGGACGACGACGAGAAGACCGGAGGACTCGGATCTGTCGGTATATCTCTCTTCCCTTTCTTGTAGATAGCTAGGACTAGTTAGTGGTTCGATCCGGGTATTAGTGCGCGGCGGTTTGCCAGTTCAAGTAAATTTAAGTTTATCACCGCTTCCGCATTTGGCCATCGGATTGACGGCCGGGGCGCCACCGTGCACTTACATCACTACACAGTAGAATTGCTAGATCATGCTATGACTCTTAATTGTTCAGTACTGTCATATGACTCTTTGCATGATATACTTGCTATGTTCACATCATTTTGATATGTTGCATGATATACGGATATGCTCACATTTCTCTTATATATTTGCATACATCATGCTTTATGTTATTACACATTTAGATGTTGTTTTCATGAGATTCTGGATTTGAGAACCGTGGTTATATTTCAGAGGAAAATATGTATTGTTTTAAAAACCCGATTCCTCTTGATATGATATTTCGAGACGTCCACCATGTGGTTTCTCGGTTCTGAGATTGACATGTGAACCCCGATTCAAGGAGCGGTAGGCACCGTCTGTGGGTACATGGTGGACCCGGTGAGGTACCCCAGGGCAAGAAGACTCGTATTGTTAGACGGTGAGCCAGGCAGAAGAGCACTACCTACCGGTGATAGTATTTGGACTCGGCGGTTATCCGAAGGATATCGACCGGAGTCGTGAGATGGATATGAGGGCCGACCAGAGTAGGCGGCGCCTGAGGGCCGATCTGAGGATGCGGCGCCTGAGTTATGAGGATTTACGTGCCGATGCTGAACACGGGTTTCATGATGTTTCGAGTGTCGGTGTTGGACACTTAGGTTCCATGATTTGATGTGTCATTAATGGACACACGTTCTTTGATATCCTCATATATTTACATGCTTATGCTTTCATGATGTTTCGAGTGGATGATATCCATATGCATACGGGCATTGATTATATATTGCTGGATGATATCCACATGCATACGAGCAATGATTATATTGTTGGATGATATCCACATGCATACAGGCAATGATTATATTGTTGGATGATTTCCACATGTATACGGGCATTGATTATATTGTTGGATGATATCCACATACATACGGGCATTGATTATATTGTTGGATGATATCCACATGCATACAGGCATTGATTATTGTTGGCTTATATGTAGACACAGTCACCCTAGATATTATAGTATTACCTTTATGATATTGTTGACCTAGAAAATCGTTGTTTTATTCGATTTCTACCTGCTGATGTTTTCTACTCGCGAGTTGGCAACTCACCCCCGTTGTGCCACAGTTCTTGCAGGTTGACCGCTTAGATCAGTAGCGGCATCGCTGGCACACAGCTTTCTTTCGGGTGATTTGCTTGGTAGGTGGTACATGTTGGATCGTGCCACTCTTGTATTATTATTCTTATTATGTCTAGTCAACCTCATCAATCAGAAACTAGTGTTTGTATAAGTAGTAAGACTTAGAAAGACTTATGGTAGCGAGACTTTGAGCGATGGGTTATATGCTCGCTTGTTGGGTTGATGTCTTTATTTTTTTTACGTTTTTCCTTTGTGTTGGTCTTCGCCGTTGGGCGTCGTATACATATTATGACTTGCGTGGTTGTGATTCCGCCGATTGGCGAAGTGCTAGCTCCCGCATGGGGATGCCTTTTATATTATCATATGTATGTGGTTTTGGATCAAAATATACAAAGGAGGTGCTGCCCAAATTTTTAAAAAGATGAAACATGTATTCAACTAGTAACATCCACTTGCATTTTTCATGTTCCACTATTTATGCATTTAAGAAAATGTTGATTTCATCGTACCTTTATTTCAAAACTTCACCTCTTTATTTTCTTTAAAAAGGTTTAGATTTCTGGGCTTCGGCTTACTTGATTTACGTTACGCTTCTAGACGTGGCGTGATTTAACTGCCGGTCACGAGCTAAATTTTCGGGTCATGACAAAGTTGGTATCAGAGCGTTAGGTTTAACCTTGGTTCGAGTCTAGGTTTCACTATGTGGAGTCTGGGCGTAATCTATCTCGGAACCTAGGCTTGATCTTACGGAACTTAGACTTGAACATGGGGGTATTAGACCCGAACTTTCGTTACATAGGCTGATCCTGATTGATGGAGTATGTAGCTTGAGTAGAGTGACATACCGTACGTATGTTCCGCGGCATATTTACGATACGATACTCCACTTAAGAAACCTAAGGATGTACATATCTTGAGACCTGTGATTCTTTTCGTCCCCATGATCATACATCCATTGAGATCATTGATTCTATTCGTTTCCAATGATCATACTCTCATTGATTCCGTTCCTCCTTATGATCATGTATCCATTTTGGGATCTGTTGATTATTTCCATCCCTTTGATATATCTTCATCGATATATGCTTGAGGTTCTTGTCACCATGGTTTGAGCGCAGATTGAGCTGCTGCTAGTGATGCTGTCAGGGCGAGCTCGTCATGGACGAGGACTGACCATCGTGTTTTCTGGTGACATGGGAACGTATCGATTTAGTGTTTGTGTTGTGACCTCTCGTTTGAGGCAACTGTTCTGTTTTGCACCGGATGATCGGGCCATTGTTAGAGGCTGCCAGTTATGAGAGGACTGTTGATGTACAACCTACCTCAGAGTTTGTGATGTCGTCTACCATGTAGACAGATGACCCAGCTGTTGCTGAGATGGATGGGATGCCGCTTCCAGAGCTTACGAGCTGAGATCGCTGGAGCTTCTAGGCAGAGATGCGACAGAAGATAGCTAGTCTATCTTGAGTGGAGTTGAGAGACGAAGGTGATTCGTCTGATTTGATGCGCCGACGCAAGCTCAGTTGAGTTGAAGTTTCCAGTTTGGAGAATCTTATTTAGATCTAGAGTAGATCGACCCAGAGACGACGTTGTTCGTTGGAGGATCCGATAGGAGATCAGTAAATTGACCGGCTTTGGATAGAGGACCTCACCCAGATGCGTTGTGAGTTGATCGAGAACAGACGAATATAGAGTATTCCTCCGATGGTTGGGACGAGTTCCCGAGGGCGTGTTTCGCTAGATATCTTCTACAAAGTGATGAAGATACCGAGTTCGTAATTTCGAGTCCATATGAGAGACTCCGGATTGACTGTAGACGAGAACAATTGCAGTACGCAGATAGCAAGACGTAACGTCGAAGTGGACGATAATAAAGACGAGTGGAACAAGATGTTCGTGCGAGATGTTAACGAGCTGTTGTTACTCCCCGTTGAGATTAGAGATCTGATATGTATACAGAGGCGTTGGGATACAGCTAGTTCCCGAGGAAATGCTGTGCTTAGAACACAGAAGTCCAGAAAATGAGAAAAGAATATGTAAGAGTACCAGCCTCCGTATAGTTCGGAATAGGCGAGATCGGAAGAGTCCTTGAGCAGGTGCTTTCCAGGACACTACTGCGATAAGATTTTCACCGAGGATCAGTTGTGTCACGAGTATTCAGAGGGCCAGGGGCCGACGCTAGTGACGTGCTGCTTTGCGAGTGGTCATGCTAGTTAGCCGAGAGATGACTAGAGGAGTGCCAGAGCTGAATCGTTTCCGTTAGCACACCTGACTGGGCCGATGAGCCGATGGATTGCAAGATTGGTAATCCACAGAAGAAATGAGGACCCAGGGACAGAGGACGCCAGACCGTGAGCAGGAGGCAAGCGGATGTTCTTGCTCTGCCAGTGTTGGGCACACCGACATTTTTCGACATTGTAGGAGGTGTACCTCAATGTCATTTGTTGCGATTTGCGTTTGTGATGCGAGTATCACGCTTATGTCGCTTGGAGTTGAGTTTTGATGATTTAGTTCATGATATTGTTTTCGTGCACCATGGCTGCACTTACTGGGTATTTACATTTTGTGCATAGTTATTGCACTTAAGATATGCTTTATACATCGTTGTGTTGGTTTATGATTTGTGCATACTTATTGCACTTGATGTCGATTTTGTGCCTTCTTAGCACATGTTATGATTTCATGGATTTCATGTGGTTGATTTGATTTGTGCATGTGATATGCACTCGATTTGATTTATGCACTCGGCATAGCTCACATGTGCTTGCAGTGCATTGATATGGATTTTGTGCACGCAGTGCACACGTTTATGATTTTATACACCTTGGTACACTCGGTGTTGTTTTTATACGCATTTGAGTTATTGATGCGTTTCCATGCACTTGTTGCACCCGATTTATATTTTGTGCATTTGTTGCACTAGATTTATACGCCGTGCATTTGTTGCAACGGATTTGTATTTCGTGCACTAGATGCACCGGAATTGTATTTCGTGCACTGGATGCACCGGAATTGTATTTCGTGCACGGGATGCACCGGATTTATACTTTGTACATTGGTTGCCCCGATTTATGTCTTTGAGCATTCCTTTTACCAGATATATGTTTTTGTGCGCATCGATGCACTTGAGTTAGGTTTTATTCATGCATGTTGGATGCACTTGACCTAGATTTTATTCGTCCATATCGGATCCACTTGATTTAGATTTCATTTGTGCATGACGGATGCACTCAATTTGGAATTTCGCGTATGTTGGGCGCATGATATGAGATGTGATTTTGTGCACACCGGGTGCACTCGATTGAGATTTTTCATTCGTGCATGTTAGTTGCACTGGGTTGAGATTTTTATGCACTATAGATGCACTTGATATTATTTTCGTCCACATCCGCTGCACTGGACAGATGTTTTCATGCACACCCGTTGCACTTAGTTTGGTTTTGTGCACATTCGTAGCACTTGTATTTGGCTTTGATTTCCGTGCGCACCAGACGCACGTGATTGTTGGATACGCCTTTTGAGGCTGATTTTGCTCTTGAGCACCTTGTTTTCATGATGGGCACTATACTATGTAGTAGCCGAACATGACTGATCTGAGGACAGTACCTGAGTACTTTGCATGCATTAAAAGTTTAACAAGAGGTTTCCAAATAGGAGCTATAGTCTCTCTATTTCCTACGTGTCCGCGAGCGACACGAACTTTTACAAGGAAAACCTTTGGGATATTTTAAAAAATGGCGGAACGTATATTTGAGCAAAATATATATGAATGTATATTTACTACTTTACAATGAGCGTCCGTCACTTGCGCCGCGAGTTACACATCACGCGGCTATTCAGAAAAGATTTTGCATGAGTTTTATTCAGTTTTTAGAAGATTTTTCAAGGATGCGTACTATATACGTATGATAGTATTCGACTAGCGTATATTGGATTTCAGTAGTGGATTTCGAGATCTGTATCTCCATCATAACTCCGATGATTGCGTTACGCTTGACGGAGTTCGATTTTGAGTTTCATACTCGTTTTTAGGCGCACACGATGCGCTGTGGTATTTCTGTATCATCCGTGATTTCGGAGCCCCGTTGATTTGTGCTGATTATTAAAATGTTTTAGCATTTGGGGGTTTAAATTTAAATTCTGGGACCGAATTTCTTTAAGGGGGGAAGACTGTAACGTTTTAAAAATCGCTTAGGTGAATTTTCCGATAATCGGTAAAATAATTTGTGTTTTCCGTAAAAACCAAGATATAATCATTTTTCAATATAGACTTAAATGCACCTAGTTTAGCTAGGAAATTGCTAGTATGTGGTATTTATTAGTCACTTATAATTATTAGTTCACTTTAATATTTTTCCTTAATTAATTATTTCAAATATTATTATAAGCTTTCATTTATATACTTAATTAGTGGTAATTACAAATTGGAATGGATTAAATATACAAATGTGAACCATGTTAACTTAAATACAAGTTTATAAATTGTGTTCTTTTTCTCCAAATATCTTAAGGGTTCGAGACTTTTCTAGGGTTAAAGAAAAATAGAAAAGAAAATGAATTAGAGATAGACTGATGTGAGGTTCATTAATTAAGGTTTAATGGTTATCTTAATCTAGATATTTCCACACACTTACACTAAACCCCTCTCCTCTTCCCCTTGGCCGAGCCCCGCCTTCAACAGCCCAAGAAATTTCCCCACTTCATTCCCACTTCAAAAAGCTTCAAAAATCCATCAAAAATCAATAAAAAATCCCACAAACTCTAAATCAAATCCTTACCCATTATTCATTAGCCTAATCTAGCTTGGATCAAGGAGCAAGTTGGCATTTTGGAGGCCATTTTGGGAGTCGAATTTGCAAGTTTGATATCAAGTTTGTGAGGTATAAATCCTAACCCTAAGGGTTAATTGTTAGTTAATTACTTTAATTTAGCTTATTAGGTGTTTAAATATGGTGTTAATTAGCAAGTTTAGAAATTCAAGAGAGGGTGTTGAAATCAAGTTAGGGTTTTGATTAATTGGATATGGTTATATGTGTAGTTTAACATATTTAGACATGAAAAATCTAATCTAGTTGTTAGTTTGCAAATTGTTACTTTGAAATTGTCTAAATGGTATAATTGTGAAAACTAGGTTTTTATAACCTATGAAATAAGTGAGCTTAAAATATAGTTATGAGTTGTGAAGCCTAATTATGATATTAGGTGAATATGGTAGCCACTAGATCGCTAATCCACGAGGTTTTGCACCAAAACTCCCTTAGGTTGCTTACTAGGTTTTCGGTATAATTAGACATGGGTTTCAATTGACGTTGTGATGATATATATATTATCTTCATATAATATTTAGTGTGTTGTGGACACGCGATTGGTACGATTGGGTTTTAGGCTTGGTGGTTTTCATGAATAGCGACCCTAGTTATGGTTTTGGCTATGTTTTCCGCTATTGGGACTCTTGGTTTTGAGATTTGATATTGTACTTGGTCGTTGGACGTTTGTACGTCAACGACGAGGGTTGTTTGGTTTTTTTTGCATGCGTAGGCTATAGGTTCTAACCTATAGGCAATTCGGGTGCCGTATCGATTTTCGGACTTGGTTTTCATTACATTGCGATATGTGTTGATTCGTAGGTACCTTGCGTGGACTTCCAAGACGACGAAGCACATCGACTATGGCTGAACGAGGAGTTCCACATGTGAGTAGATTTATATCTACGGGGGAAGTCGGGTGGATGGCGTATAGCACCCCCGCAAATTATGAATGAAAACCGATATATAGAATACAGTCGGAGAAACCTACTTTAGAGAACTATAGTTATGGTTAAAAAGATAGTTAGGGGTGATATGTATCGAGATATGAGATGAAAGCTATAGGGACATGACTCTTTGACATGATATGATAGAAATGATGTCTCGAATTGATATATAAGGATATGAAAAGTGAATGTGAATCACGATATATAGATATGTAGTTGCACGAGATTACGTATGAGATTTAGAGTAGCATGACATGAGATTCATAGGATAAAATGTATATGTAAGATGACTTGATGTGAGATATTAATGTGATGAAAAGAGTATACGATGCGATATGATAACTTGGTGTGATATGTCGTTATATGGATGCGAGTCGATAAGAGATAGTTGATGCCTTTGTCGGTCCCACGATATGAGATTGATACAGATGTGACCTGGGAGATAGTTATATAGATATGTATAATGTTGTGAATCATGAGTGATATGCCGTACGAGACGTTAGGTCCGTACCCTCATTGTCATATAGATTGATAGGATCCCTATGGTTTAATGCCGCCGTACGACAGATACCGTACGTGATGAGTTTTACCTGATGATTGATCCATACCCTTGACTAGAGGATGTCGTACGATGGATTATACCGTACGTGATGTTGTGAGGCTGGATGCCGATTGATAGATTCACCGACTCGGTTATGTTATAGATACGTATACCTTGTAGCATTTCTCTTACGATGTACCTTATACTACGTTCATGATATTCTCATTGAATTACATATGTCTGTGCTAGTACACCTACACCATTATCGATGATGCGTATGTTACACTTACACAGATTGGCCGGCTCACACACTTTCATCATCGATAATTGCTACGTCACTACACAGTAGAATTGCTACATCATGCTATGACTCTTACCTGTTCAGTACTGTCATATGACTCTTTGCATGATATACTTGCTATGTTCACATCATTTTGATATGTTGCATGATATACGGATATGCTCACATTTCTGTTCTATGTTTGCATACATCATGCTTTATCATATTACGTATTGAGATGTTGTTTTCATGAGATTCTGGATTTGAGAACCGTGGTAATATTTCAAAGGAAAATATGTATTGTTTTAAACACCCGGTTCCTCTTGATATGATATTTCGAGACGTCCACCATGTGGTATCTCGGTTCTGAGATTGGCATGTGAAACCCGATTCGAGGAGCGGTAGGCACAGTCTGTGGGTACATGGTGGACCCGGTGAGCTACCCCGGGGTTAGAAGACTCGTATTGTTAGGCGGTGAGCCTGGCAGGGGAGCACCACCTACCGGTGATAGTATTTGGACTCGGCGGTAATCCGGAGGATATCGACCGGATTCGTGAGATGGATATGAGGGCCGACCAGAGTAGGCGGCGCCTGAGGGCCGATCTGAGGATAATGCGCCTGAGATATGAGGATTTACGTGTCGATGTTGGACACAGGTTTCATGATGTTTCGAGTGTCGGTGTTGGACACTCAGGTTTCATGATTTGATATGTCTTTGATTGACACACGTTCTTTGATATCCTCATATATTTATATGCTTATGCTTTCATGATGTTTCGAGTGGATGATATCCACATACATATGGGCATTGATTTTATTGTTGGATGATATCCACATGCATACGGGCATTGATTATATTGTTGGATGATATCCACACGGGCATTGATTATTTTTGGCGTATATGTAGACATGGTCACCCTAGATATCATAGTATTACATTTATGATATAGTTGACCTAGGAAATCGTTGTTTTATTCGATTTCTACCTGCTGATGTTTTCTACTCACGAGTTGGCAACTCACCCCCGTTGTGCCACAGTTCTTGTAGGTTGACCTCTTGGATCAGTAGCGGTATCGCTGGCATACAGCTTGCTTTCGGGTGATTAGCTTGGTAGGTGGTACTTGTTGGATCGTGCCACTCTTGTATTATTATTCTTATTATATCTAGTCAACTCCATCAATCAGAAACTAGTGTTTGTATAAGTAGTAAAACTTAGAAAGACTTGTGGTAGCGAGACTTAGAGCGATGGGTTATATGCTCGCTTGTTGGGTTGATGTCTTTCTTTTTTTTACGTTTTTCCTTTGTGTTGGTCTTCGCCGTTGGGCTTCGTATACATATTATGACTTGCGTGGTTGTGTTTCCACCGATTGGCGAAGAGCTATCTCCCGCTTGGGGATGCCTTTTATATTATCATATGTATGTGTTTTGGATCAAAATATACAAAGGGGGTGCTGCCCAAATTTTTAAAAAGAGGAAACATGTTTTCAACTAGTAACATCCACTTGTATTTTTCATGTTCCACTATTTATACATTTTAGAAAACGTTGATTTCATCGTTCCTTTATTTCAAAACTTCACCTCTTTATTTTCTTTAAAAAGGTTTAGATTTCTGGGCTTCGGCTTACTTGATTTACGTTACGCCTCTGGACGTGGCGTGATTTAAGTGCCGGTCACGAGCTAAATTTTTGGGCCTTGACAGTGGGAGCAGCGTGAAGGTGTGCAAGTTGCTCAAATCCATTTATGGATTGAAGCAGGCATTGCGGAGCTGGAACATCTGTTTGGATGAAACAGTCAAGGAATTTGACTTCATCAAGACCGAGGATGAGCCATGTATTTATAAGAAGATTATAGGACGAACTGTCGTATTCCTAGTCTTGTACATGGATGACATTCTTTTGATAGGAAATGATATTCGTATGCTATAATCGGTCAAGCTGTTCTTATCATCAAGGTTCTCCATGAAGGACCCGGGTGCTGCCTCGTACATTCTGGGGATCAGGATCTACAGAGATAGATCCAAGTGATTACTGGGACTTTCTGTTGGAGATAGTGCCCTCAGAGTCAATTATTGGATCACAAGCACGTGATTGCAATGATTGAGGGAGGACCTATTCCGGTAGGACAGTCTTACACAAGATGATAGCATGCTATCTGGTTTATCTTTATCATCGTGTACTACTTTAGGTGACCTGACAGGTCGCTATTACACGTTGATAGAGCCCCTAGGATACTTGCTTGATTGCCAGCAGTATGAGGGCGATCATATACGTGGGAGCTGGTAGTCTATAAGCACATCCTTAAAAGGTCCCTAGTCGTGGGAGTTTCGAGACAGGGCATCGATACTCCAGAGTAGACTAGTGTATACAGTCGAGACCCCGACGAGGGGCGGTGGCCGGTCTCATAAGCCACTGGTGTCAGTTGGTTCACCTAAGATGTATACATGTGCTCATTGGGTTATGAGTACACCGGACAGGACTCGCCGGGAACATGCTAGTTGGTCTTATACCTGACGTTAGATAGCAGTTCCCTAGTGACAAGTGTACATGTTACTTCATCGACCTAGGGATCGTCATTTGTCTCGTGTGAGTTCCCACTGTACTTTGATTACTACCCTACCAGGCTCAAAGGATACGTGCATACAGGTTTTAGTTGGGTACAGTCCAGAGCCACATGGAGGCAGTGAGCAGATCTTCGGGGGTTCGTCTCTCCCGGTATTGGGGGTGAGGTCGCGCTGTGTCTAGGAGAGCTAGAACATGAAAAGTCATTGGCCAAGGCAGGAGATTTACTGGTAGGTATTCCAGTAGTATCTCAGGGTGTTCTGGGCTGATCTCTGACACGACTTGTACCGCTTTTGGGGGTCTGACTTTTACCAACCCCTAGGCCCGCCATGCGATGCTCATAGACGAATGGACCGGACTGTACGGATATTGTCACTGACAGGCTCAGTAGGGTGTCAGGCTGAGTTCGCTCACAGACGTCCCTTTTGGTCAATACCTGGTAGCCCGTTACGTATAGGATAATACCTCTGACGTGCTAGTGGTTAAATCCACAACCAAGGTGTTGACGAGTCTTTAGAGTCCCCCACAGACAGTTGCTCAAGTTTCGGGCGAAATGCTGTAGAGGTCGTATGGAGACATGGCAGGGTTCGATCAGACACGTGCGGTATTGCACGGATCATGATCGGACGGATTATATTAGCGGGATTTGGATTAAGCCGAATCCTAGTATTGTACAGTGTAGATTTTGTCTCATTGCATTTGTATTTCGATCGGAATACAAATGCGGGTGTGTATACACAGTAGCGGGGTTTTCCTGTAATTTATTACGGGATCAGTTTTTGGAGTTGCCAGTTTGCTTTCCGTTTCGGCCATTTTCATTTGTATCTTTCTTTGGCCGAAGATTGGTGGAGGAGGGCTTATTTGCATTTGTGCCAATAAGTTTTGTGGAGGGTGTTATTTGCTAGTTGTTGGATCATGATTGTTCTTTCTTCCTTGACTTCTTGCTTCATGATTATGCTTCATGATTGCTTGACTTTTTGACTTGATGATGTGAGATGGTTGTTGAGTGTGGACTTGGGCTTGTGATCATTTTTCTTCTTATGATCACATATGATTTCTCTCCTTTGTATTATTGTGAGTCTCCCCTCATATTTTCTCACTCCCTTCACTTGGTGTGGCCGGCCATTCAAGGAGATGGCCTGTCCAAACTTTTGGCATGGGGATTTTGCTCTCTTCATGTTTTAAAAATCCCCAAGTTCCTCTACAAAGTTCATGTATCATCCTCCACCAAAAGCAATTTCAAGTAACCCCAAAATGAGACATGAGTTCTACACGTATTCTACAGCAAACCTTGGGCACGTCGACTCGCCAACTTCGTGCCCGAGTTGCCTCGGACTAGAGGTGGGAGCCCGTAAAAGAAGCAAGCGACGTGGTGCCCTTCCGGCGAGGAGATGGAGATCGGAGATTCCGCGGGAGATCGGGACGACGACGAGAAGACCGGAGGACATGGATCACTCGGTATATCTCTCTAACCCCTTCTCTAGATAACTAGGACTAGATTAATGGCACGATCCGAGTTTATAGTGCGCGGTGGTGCAGGTTTGAAAAGTTAAAGTTAAGCATCGCTTCCGCATTCCGGCGTCGGATTGACGGCCGGAGCGCCGCCGTGCACTTACAGTGGTATCAGAGCCTCGCCATTAGCATAGTCAAGCTTTGTCTAATGTGTTTTACATTTCCGATCGAACAAAATCCCAAAACCGCGTTTTCATGTACAATCAGTTTCTGTCGAAATTTTTTTGTCCCCAATAATTTTTCAGGGTGTTGCAGAATGATGTGCAGAGAATCCTAAGAACACTGAAAAATTTTGGTTACATGATCTCTCCATATGACCGCGGAACCGCGGCCGTAACCCCTCTTTGGCCGCGGTTCCGCCGCAGGAATTTAGCTTCACTTCACCAATTTTTTTGCAGTGGGCTTTTGGCCTGAAAATAGGGGTTTTGGTATACTTTGTTTGGGCCCAGAATTTCTGTGAGTGTTACAGTATTGCTTGGGGGCCCACTTGGTAAAATTTAATCGATCAGATATTTTAAACACATTAGTTCATAGTATTTACAATATATCTGCGACCGTGAATGTCACTTGATCGGTAAATCCTGTCTAACTGCTATAGCCCGGTTAGACGGATTTGCGAACGTGACCTTCACGTTGATGTTCTGTGTATTGCTGTGATGTTGCGGATCGGTCGTGGGGGATAGCCTGGTTGCAGTGGTATTATAGTTTTGTTGTATTATGTACATTTGATATTGCGGGGCGAGCGTCCGATATGTGGACTCCCGTCACTGCCTGTTTGTTTTATTATTCTTTTAGGGCACGACCAGGTTGCGGTCGATGGACCCGTTGTATGTATATTTTACTTTCTGTACTAGGATTACCCCACGGAGGGGTGCACGGATAGCCGGGTTCTAGAGGGCAACGGGCCCGCATCTCATGGCATTGAGATGGAGGGGGCTTCACTCTAGAATTGGCGGGCTATTCGCCGCACTCGTAGGGGGGACAGGATGAACCTGGAGGGGTGCCCAAGTTACCGGATTCCATGAAGTACTGGGTGGTCCATTCACGTTGCTGAAGGGGGCTGCCTTGCTTCAGGTTTTGGCGGGTAACTTGCCGCGCCCGTAGGGGTCTAGGATTTCATTGCACAGGCTATCCACACGACCAGGGGAACGTCGGGTTTCAGTTGCAGCTCAAAGGAAACCCGGGGATCCTAGATTATCTGTAATGTTCTGTGATGATTATTACATTTCTGTGCTGTTTCATTTATCATGCCTGGAGCGATTATTATATATTGTTTTATATATACTAGTAGATGTTGTATATGTTTTACACCCGCGCTAGTCCAGTCCCCGCTCTGTCGTTAGTTAAGTAACCTAACGGGTGATGACGGGACCCAGTGGCGAATGCAGATGGCATATACGTAAATCATATTTTCGTTCTTTTGTGGTGTGATTAATTGATGGGACTGCATTGATTCGGATCAATGCAAGCTAAACAAACCTGTTTGATGTTGTTGGAACATTATTCAAAAAGCTGTTATTGCAAGGACGTTATCTTTGTTTTGCACAGTGGTATTCGGGTATGAGTATCCTACACCTCAGTCGATGAGGCAAGGGCCGAGATCCCTTCACCGGGAGTGAACCCTTGGACAGAAGTTTGTGTCAGGGTAATAACTTCATTCTACGGGGAAAGAGCCGAGATCCCTTCACCGGGAGTGACCTCTTTAGCAAAGGTTTTCGCCACTATTTTTTCATAAAAAGCTATCCAGTTCCTTCAACGATATCAAGTTCATTACGTTAAAGGTTTTTCGCCAAAAACCATTCATAGCCCTCCGTCATTTCAGACGGGTAGCACTTAGTATTCATTTTATGTTTGTTGGCCAAAGTCAAGGCATAGTGTATGGTAGCTATTTGTTACCTTTCTGTTGTCTAGATAGATCCGTTGGTTTGGGACAGTTGTACTACTTTGTTGGCCAAAGTCAAGGGTAGGTACGGGTGGGTTCAAATTAACCTGGATAATGACGGGTAGAACTTGACATGTGATTTATGATTTGTTGGCCAAAGTCAAGGTCATAAGAGCATGGGGTAAAAATCACATCGGGAGTTTCTAAAGAAACTGAAACTTTCCAGATATGCGCATACCTTCTGGAGTGTGATAACGTGAGTGGATTCCATCACGTTATCATGCGATGATAGTTGGATCCCGATTCCCACTGATGAGTTGGTTTACTCCTCGGGTGATCCCGACTAATTCCTCTTTCGGATTTGGAGGAGAATTTGAGGTTACAGTGGGAGGTTTCCTGATTAGAAATTGATAGCCATTCTGATCTAGGTTAGAGTGCTCGCAGAGTGTTTCCTTTCTCTCTCTCTTTGGCAGCGACCATGATCCGACCCTTGACCATGACTCAGTGACCAAGTTGACCAAACCTTCTTAAAACACTGGCTTTTGGATTGTCTGAGTTGCATACCTCATTGCCACTCCTACTTTTACCCTTTTCTCTAGGACACCCCGTATTACTACGAACATCCACTTCCAATGGATAAAACGATCGTATGGTTATATACGAACTCGAAGGAACTTGTTCCAGATTCGAGGATGGTTTCCGGTTCTGGAGAAAATGAATAGGACTATTCAGTTGTCTTTTCCATTTACCTTCTCTCAGGTTGTGAGTGCTCCTTAGATTATGACAGTACACCTATTATGCTAATTGGATAGTCATCTTCCAAACCATAGGCATGTGCCGAACGGTGTGGAATGAAGAAAATCAGTTAGCCTAACGAAGGTGTACAGAAGATATTAAGTAAAGACAAATAAAGGGATTAGTAAGATGGCAAAGTAAATTGCGACTGCTATTCACGACCAAACCAAATATTTCATCGCCACTCCTACTTCACCTTTGTATTTCTCCGGAACACCCCGTATCACTATGAAGATCCACAGTTTATTGGATACTCCATCGTATGGTTATATAAGAACTCGAAGGGACTTGTTCCAGTTCGAGGATGGATTCTGGTTCAAGAGAAATAGGAATAAGGTTTATTCAGTTGTCTTTTATCTTTACCTTCTCTCGGGTTGCGAGTGCTCCTAAGATTAGGACAGTACACCTATTACGCTTAATGGATGGTCTTCTTCCAAACCATAGGCTGGTGCCGAACGGTAGGGAAAGAAGAAAACCATTTAGCCTAACGATGGTGTGCAGAAGGTAGCGACTAAAGACAGATAAAGGGATTTGGATAGATGGCAAAGAAATATACGGTTACAGTTGTGAATCTGATAATGGAAGAGGCATTACTAAGAATACCCGGATACCCCTTCGAAACATTTACATGTTTCAGTTTCACTATGTATTGTTAATAGAAAAACTGATTTCCCAATTGGTCCTTGCTCCAGGGTATGTATTTACCAGGTATGATTCTCACATTTGTATGGTTTTATAGATGATGAGTGGAAGCTATTGGGAATTAGGTGATTGTCCTCATTAAATCGAGATTCGTTGTCATTGGTGATTTTGAGGAAATCATCTGGGTTGTTTGCCGGACGGCAAATATTTGGTTTTGAATATCCGTTGTTATGCACCATTTTCAAATTGATATATCTGTACGTTTATTTTTATAAAGTGAGATATAACTTTTTGAAATTATGTCCATGACATTTACCTATATCAGTGGATGGTTAGGTAAGGAGCATTAAACAGCGGTGTAATTCTTTTTAACCATAAGTACAGTTTTCAACCTACGACACACGGGGAATGAGTTATTAGACTCATGGGACTTATACAGAGTATTGTATGTTGTTCGGTGTCCATGAGGGCAGAGGGGTTGGTACTCGTACTTATTCTGTTTACTTGTGACTTCTCTAGTTCTTAGACATGTGTTTCGTAGAAATGCAAGGTCTAAGTTTTGAGAAGTTATAGGTATAAGAATAAAGTAGAGAACTAGGTGTTGCAAGTATCAGGATTCTTCATGGTGATCGAAGATATAGATACTTGTGTAAGGTATTCAGTTGATAGTAATGGTTATTGAGAAAGTTGTTTCTCTTTCAGGTTACTCATGTTTGGATGCACTCCTAAGTTGAGTAATGCTGATCGGCCTCTCTCCATTTAGTTAACATGCACTGGTGACAGCTGCATGATTTGAATCTGGTTCCAATTAAATCAGTGCCTCTATTTCTATATTGTATATAGAATAGTTCATATCTTAACATTGTTAAGGTACGGGGAGTTTTCCGGCTTATGCTTAAAACCAGACTCTGGATAACTCAAGGCGCATTTCTGTAATGGCTGTTTGTGGGTTAACCCGGGCTATAACGAGGGTTGACATTCTACCATCTGGAAGATCAATAGTGACATTGTTCTTGACTCGCCACAGTTTTAATAAAAATGGATTTTTTCATAAAACATTAGTGAGAGTATGGTAGAACTGGAAGTGATTCCAGAACCGTAAACGATTACTTAAAGTTTGATAAGAACCTAAAGATTCAATCTGGTTTGACATTCCAATAGCCACTCCGCAGATGTGGTGGGTAACCTCAGGCACCAGAGAGGTACTCCGGTAGCCTCAAGGACGGTGATAGGGAGGTTCTTGTTTACCCGGACATGACACTACTGTTATTTCAGGCTATGAGACCCGGTAGGAGGATGAGTATAGCGTCGTTCTGAACTGGCTTCAGAAGTGCCCATGTATATGACTCTGCCAGAGGGTTGTCGTAGTCAGTGGGAGCAGCGGAAGCGTAGTAAACAAGTTGTTTATGTCTATTTATAGACTAAAGCAGATATAGCGGAGATAGATCATCTATTTCTGATGTGACAGTCATTGGTTTGACTTCATCAGAATAGGGGATGGATCTATTAAAAAGGTAGTAGGGTGTGATGTCCTGGTATTTGGATGACATACACATAGTAGGAAGTGAAATTCCTATACTACGATCGGTTATACTTTGGTTGTCACACAGTGGTTTATCCATATAGGATATAGATATAATATCTGACATTCTGGTTACTAGATCTACGGTTTTAGATCTAGATTTTGGTGGTTTCCCAATCTGGGTACTTAGACAGCATTCTACAGGTATTTTAGAATGGACGACTACTGGCACGGTAGTATACCTGCAGTGTTGGATTTAGTGCCCTCACAGCCAATTATTGGATCACAGGCACGTGATTGCAAAGATTGAGGGAGGACCTATACCGGTAGGACAGTCTTACTAAAGATGATAGTATGCTATCTGGTTTACCTTTATCATCGTGTACTGTTTTAGGTGACATTACAGGTCAGTATTGCGCGTTGATAGAGCCCCTAGGATTCTTTCTTGACTGCCAGCAGTATGAGGGCGATCATATACGTGGGAGCTGGGGTCTATAAGCACATCCTTAAAAGGTCCCTAGTCGTGGGAGTTTTCGAGACAGGGCATCGATACTCCAGAGTAAACTAGTATATACAGTCGAGACCCCGACGAGGGGCGGTGGCCGGTCTCACAAGCCACTGGTGTCAGTTTGTTCACCTAAGATGTATACAGGTGCTCATTGGGTTATGAGTACACCGGACAGGACTCGCCGGGAACATGCTAGTTGGTCTTATACCTGACGTCAGATAACAGTTCCCTGGTGACATGTGTACATGTTAGTTCATCGACCTGAGATCGTCATTTGTCTCGTGTGAGTTCCCACTGTACTTTGATTACTACCCTACCACGCTCAAAGGAGTCGTGCAAATAGGTTTTAGTTTGGTACAGTCCCGAGCCACATGGAGGCAGTGAGCGGATCTGTAGAGGTTCATCTCTCCCGGTATTGGTGGTGACGTCGCGCTGTGTCTAGGAGAGCCATTACACGAAGTCCTTGGCCAAGGCAGGAGATTTACCGGTAGGTATTCCAGTAGTATCTCAGGGTGTTCTGGGCTACACTCCGACATGACTTGTACCGCTTTTGGGGGTCTGACTTTTACTAACCCCTAGCCCTGCCATGAGATGCTCATTGACGAAAGGACCGGACTGTACGGATATTGTCACTGACAGGCTCAGTAGGGTGTCAGGATGAGTTCGCTCATCGATGTCCCTTTTGGTCAATACCTGGTAGCCCGTTACGTATGGCTAATACCTCTGACGTGCTAGTGGTTAAATCCACAACCAAGGTGTTGACGAGTCTTTAGAGTCCCCCACAGACAGTTTCTCAATTTTCGGGCGAAACGCTGTAGAGGCCGTATGGAGATATGGCTGGATCCGATCTTATACGTGCGGTATTGCATGGATCAAGATCGGACGGATAATACTAGCGGGCTTTGGTTTAAGCCGGATCCTTGTATTGTACAGTGTAGATTTTTTCTCTTTGCATTTGTATTCAGTCGGAATACAAATGCGGGTATGTATATACGGTTGCGGGGTTTTCCTGTAATTTATTACGGGATCAGTTTTTTGAAGTTGCCAGTTAGTATTCCGTTTCGGCCAGTTTTCCTTTGTTCCTTCATGGCCGGATTTTTCTGATGGAGGGTCTAATTTGCAAGTGTGAAAATTAGCAATTGTGGAGGGGTTTACTTGTAAATGGAGAGATTATGATAATACTAGCATCTTTGATTCCATTATTCTCATGATGGCTAGCATTAAATGAGATAGGATTTGATTTGAAATGGTGTGACATAATTTCCTTTTTATCATCTCACTTTCTTATGCTCACCCTTGCTCTTGATATGCTCACCTCCCTCCTCCCATTTAGGGGCCGGCCACACAAAAGAGAGGATGAGGGAAATTTCATTTTGGGTGTGGGAAATTTCTTCATCTCATTCTATACTTGTATCAAAAATCTCAAAGCTCATTTCTTCTTGCTCATTATTCTTCACCTCCATCATAATGGCAACTTCACACCCCCTTGAGGCAAACCGATTCTACAATTATTCTACAGCATTCTTAGACACGCCGACTCGCCAACTTCATGCCCGAGTTGCCTCGGTCCAGTGGTGGGAGCCCGTAAAAGAACCCGGCGATGTGGTGCCCTTTCCGACGAGGAGATGAAGAACGGAGATTCCGCGAGGAGATCGGGATGGAGGCCGAAGACCGAAGGACACGGATCGCTCGGTATAGCTTTCTACCCATTCTCTAGTTTGCTAGCATTAGGTTAATGGTCCGATCCGGGTTTTTATAGTGCGCGGTAGCGCCGGTTTACAAGTTTAAAGAAAAGTTTCGTTTCCGCATTTTGGCCTCGGAATGACGGCCGGGGCACTGCCATGCACTTGCATTGGTATCAGAGCCATGCCATTAACCTAGTCTAGCTTGCTCTAACATGTTTACAAGTTCGATCGATCGGATTTTCCAAAGACCGTATTTTCAAGCATCGGTTTCTGTCGAATTTTGCAGTGCTAAAAAAATTATTTGGTACATTGTAAAAATACGTGCTGGGTTTTTTAAGGAATTTGTAAAAATTTGGTCGCCTAATATCACTTTTCCACCGCGGAACCGCGGCCAAACCCATGCGTTGGCCGCGGTTCCGTGGCTATTGTAGGTCCTTGCTGCAGAAAATTTTTTCAGTGTCTCTCTGACATGGAAATAGGGTTTTTGGTATATTCTGTTTGGGCCCAGATTTTCTTAAGAGTACTTCAGTTGTGCTTGGGGCTCACTTCGGTAAATTTAGTAGACCAAAAATTTTAAACATGTTAGTTCACAGCATTTACATTATATCTGCGACCGTGAATGTCATTTGATCGGTAAATCCTGTCTAACTGCTATATCCCTTTTAGACGGATTTACGAACGTGACATTCACGTTGATGTTATGTGTCGTGCTTTGATGTTGCGGATTTGTTGTGGTGGATAGCCTGGATGCAATGTTAGTACAGTTTGGTTATATATGTACATTTGATATTGCGGGGCAAGCGTCCGACATGTGGACTGCCGTCACTGCCTGTTTGTATATTATTCTTTTGGGGCACGACCGGGCTGCGGTCGATGCACCCGTTGTATATTTTACTTTCTGTACCAGGATTACCCCAAGGAGGGGTGCACGGATAGCCGGGTTCTAGAGGGAAATGGGCCCGTATCTCATGGCGTTGAGACGGAGGGGGCTTTACTCTAGAATTGGCGGGCTATTCGCCGCACACATAGGGGGTACAGGTTGACCCAAGGAGGGGTGCCCGAGTTACCGGATTCCGTGAAGTGCTGGGTGGTCCATTCACATTGTTGAAGGGGGCTGTCTCGCTTCATGTTTTGGCGGGTAACTTGCCGCGCCTGTAGGGGTCTAGGATTTCATTGCACAGGCTATCCACACGACCAGGGGAACGTCGGGTTTCAGTAGCGGCTCTATGAAACCCGGGGATCCCAGATATCTGTATTGTTCTGTGATACTTATTACATTTCTGTGATGTTGCATTTTATCACGCCTTGAGCGAATTGTTAGTTATATGTATGCCCTAGAGGCCATTACTGTACATTGGATGTATATTGTAGTGGATGCTGGGACATATATAGGTAGGACTTTCTTGCTCGACTTGATAGTACGCTATCTGGTTGCTATTTATCTTAACATGTATACTTTCTGTCTCTCTGGTTACATATTGATAAAGCCCTTAGGATGTGTACTCGACTTCCAGGACTATGATGTAGATCATACTAGTGGGGCCTGGGTAGTCCATGAGTACATCCTTCAATGTTCCTAGTCGTGGGAATATCGAGACGGGGCATCGATATTCCAGAGTAGACTAGCGTATATCTTCTCGACCCATGTGATGGGCGATGGATGATCCCATATCCATTGGTGTTTGACATCAGGGATGGTCTGCGGATGCTCAGTGGAGACTGGGTACACTGAACGGACTCGCCGAGAACTTCCAGATGGTATTATACCTCACGTCAGATGGCAGTTCTCTGGTGACACTGGTACAGCTTAGTCTGTTGACCCGAGATCGTCATAGAGTCTTGTTTGTCTCCCACTGTGCTTTGATTTCCACCCTACCACGGCTCTACTGAGTCGTGCAAACAGGTGGTTTTGGGTACAGTCCCGATTCACATGGAGGCAATGAGCGATAGGAGGGGATTCGTCTCTCCCGGTATTGGGGGTTGATGTTGCGCTATGCACGACTGGCCATAATTGGAAATCCCTGGACAGGGTTGCAGTGATCTACTTGTAAGTGTTATCAGTAGTTTCACACATGTTATGGACCTTATATCGGCATTACTTATCGAGCTACTGGGGTCTGACGTTTACCACCCCTAGGCGAGATATTCGACATATCAGACGAACAGACCGGACTGTACGGTAATTGTTACTGGTTGGATTCACAGGAGTGTGAGCGGGCTTGCTCGTCGATCTTCTGATCGCTCAATACCCGGGTGGCCGTTACGTTTAGCAGACCGCTTGCGGCTTGTGGGTGTTTGATATGATCATCACCTGCTGCCGGCGTATTGACGAGTCTTTAGAGTCCTAAACAGAGGTTTCCTGGCTCAAGCGAAACGAAATAGGAGCGCATATGAGATATGTGCGGGACCGAGAATAATGCGTGTATGTGATACCGTATTCTATTCTCGCGATAAATGTATCGAATTGGTTGTATGCGATATAACCTAATTATCGAATCGAGGATTGATTCGATAAGTCGATACATTGGATATTAGTCGGTCATATACGATATGACCGGATCGTTAAATCAAGTGTTGATTTAATGATTTAATGTATAATTATATATTTGATATATTACTTTGCATTAACTAGTATTTGTTCACTTCAAATGGATTTTCTCACTTGAAATGCACAAGTTGTATATATGATATATTTTTGTGCACTTGTTTGTATCATGTTTGATGATACATGCAAGTTTGGGTTTGTGTAAAACTTAAACCATGTTTAGTGAATGGTCAGGGTTACATTTCTCTTGATTATTTATTTTATTTATTTATTCTTTATTTGGAAAGAAAATGAAATGGTTGCTTCTTTTGTTCTTTTCTTTGAAGCTTCAAGAAGCTTTGACCATTCTTGTTCTTTTCCTAAACCTAACCATTCACCTAACCCTAGTTAATTCTCTACACTAAACCATGGTTGCAAATATGATAAGTATTTATTTTATTTTCTATTTTCTATTTTCTATATACTTATGATATTCTCTTCTTCTTCTTCTTCTTCAAGATGAAGAAAAAGCTTGCTACCAACAATGTGCCTTAAGAAAAAGAGTGAGAAATCCAATTCTAAAGTGAAACCACTTCCTATTTCTTCATCCTCTACCACTTGCCATGTAGTATATGGTGTTTTCTTCACAAGTTTCATGACTTGGTGAAGTTGGAGCTTGATCTTGAGTTGCCTCGACGTAGATCATCTTCGGCATCGAAGTCGACGACCTAGCCCGCCCATTTCTCCGATGAAGCCGACGCTAGAGTCCGGGATCCGATGATCGCAGCGAGGGGACATCTTCACGGAGCTTAGAAAGTGGAGGACCGGATCTACAAAGGTTGTAGTCACTTTTCTTTAGCGATAAAATTGTTTACTTGCTTGCATCGCCTTATCCTCTAGTTAACGATCCGTATTAGGGTTTGTAGGCACATGGAAAAATTTGAATTGGGCATGTTTGATAAGTTGTGAGACCTCATTAGTGTGCCTAGGAACCCTACTGTGGTATTAGAGCCTAGCTAGAGCCTTAGACGATGCGTAGACGGAGTTAGAAGTCCGATCGAACCGAAACCCTAATCTCAAATTGCTCTCTGTACATTTTTTGAAATAGGGATTTTTGAGAATTAAAAATATGCAGAAACATCAGCAGGAGTTTCTAAGAATTACTGTGAAGCCCGTGCTTCTGATTCGATCAAAGCGCGGCGGAACCGCGGCAGTAGCATGGCTAATGCGGCGGTTCCACGGCCACTTTGTCTCTTCTTCCATTTATTTTTGCACAGTAATTCCTATATTTTGGTGCTGTATTTTCTGGGAATTTTTAAATCTTACTCAAAAGTTGAGTTTTCTGGGTTGTATTGGGAGTTCGTAGATTCGATCGGATTATCAAACTTTGTCTATGTGTTTTTCCGTGTAATTTTAGAATATGTTAAAAAGTTCGGCCGGATATAAATACCCATTTTTTCCCCTGCCGGGAAATTTCCAATTGTTGGACTTTTCCGTAGTTTAATGACGTGCTAAGTAGTGCAAGTAACGCGATGGTCCCTCTAGAAGACAACAAACCTTAACTCAATTATGTGACCGTCTTGAACTGCCCTTTGAACCTTAGGGTTTGGGGCAGTACGGCGTACCACATGTGAGGCGTTGGCTTGACCCTACTACGGCTGGACCGTTGGTACTGAGGCATGAACTGGATGTTTTTAAACTTATTTCATGTGTTGAGCTGTTTCGGGAAAACTAGGGTGTTCGATTGTTCGATCGGAAAGTTTAACATTTTCTATTTATCCGGAATGTGATACAACATTTGGAATTCCCAAGTAGTTATGAGATAAATGAATGAATGTTATTAACATAGTAGTTTAGTCTCACTTGATCGGTTGCCACGGAATTTTGATGTGATCAAAAGTCCGTCGCAATCACGTAGCGTACGCGGATACTCGCCGGGTAAACTTAATAGACAGCCTCACTCCATATCCCCGACCAAGTAACTGTAGGAGAACCCCGTCGCCGAAAGCATCCGTTCGGGTGCTCGCGGCAGCGGTGTTCCGCCTTGGTGCACTTCGTTGACGGCGTCGGGGGTGCGGCCGTCTACTAAAGTTTTCGACGAGCATTCGATTTGAATGCCGGGAATCCTGTTGAATTGCCCGACTTGATATTGAAAAGAGTTTTCGATAATGAGACTAAAATGCGGGGTTTATAATTGTTAGGCATGCGATGTCTAAGGAATTCATTTGATTAGGCATGCAATGTCTATGCAGGTTGCGGATTCCAACTGTTGTAGTTTTACACTTTCTTTTTTGTGACCGTAAGTGTAATATGTGATATCGCCGGTTTCGTTACTATATGTCAACAACAATTGGGATGCGCATATTTACTTACGTTGATGACATGTGATGTTATGTGTTGCTGGATATGTTATATTGGATCGTCGTGTTTGAATAGCCGGGTTTTTTTTTATGTGAGATGAGTGTTTTTCATTTTCATTCATGTAAAAACTTGTATGTAATATTCTTTTATTGGGGCACTTCCAGGTTGCGGATGATGTCACCATTTGTATATTATTTACTTTTCCGCATTAGGATAGACCCAAGGAGTGGAGCACAAGTAACCGGGTTCTAGGGTCCAGTGGGAGACCATCTCGAGGAGTCGAGTCCGGGTCTCCTTACCCTAGAATTGGTAGGGTTGCTTGCCGCTCTCGTAGGGGTCTAGGGGTGTGGGATTGGCCATTCATCACGACCGTGGAATCCGTGTTTTATACTGGCTCGTATTAAAAACACGGACGTCCTAGTATATCCAATATTTCATATGATATTTTCTGCTGCGTTATCTGTGATGTGATCATGTGATATGTTCAGATAGATATTATATATAGTATATATGATATATTATATAGATGTTGCTTATGTTTTACACCCGCGCTAGCCCTGCCTCGTTCTGGCATTAGTTACCTAACCTAACGGTGCCGACGGGACATCGAGGCGAATGCGGATGGCATAAGCGTACGTTATATTTATCTGTGATGTTTAGGTGGACATAAATGATGGGACATTCATTAATGAGATTAATGAAAGAAAATAAACCAAAAAGATGTTGTGGAATCGAATTTCAAAAGAAAACAGGTAGCTACAGTTCTTGCTTTGTATCGCGGTGTTCATTGTAGAACATCCTGCACCTTATTCGATGAGGAAAGGACTGAGATCCCTTCACCGGGAGTGAATCCTTTAGCAATAACTGGCAGATGCTACAACCCTCGGTTTGTCTTTTGATTGCTTATATAGTTTCTGCTTTGCACAGTGATATATATGATATATCCCGCACCTCATTCGACGAGGAAAGGGCCGACGATCCCTTTACCGGGAGTGACCCCTTTAGCAAAACTAGAAAAGCTTCAAAAACATTCCATTTAAAAACCATTTGATTCCACAACGAGATCAAGTTCAAAGCATTAAAGGTTTTCAAAAAAACCATTTGTAACCCTCCGTCATTTTAGGAAGTAGAGTACTTAGTATTCGTGCTACGTTTGTCGACCATAGTCGAGGCGTAGTGTGCGGTAGCTAGGTGATGTCTTCCTACACCGCATATGATGCGATTAGTTAGGACAGTCATGTGGCTTTGTTGACCTTAGCCAAGGGTCATATGGGTGGGTCTAATTAATCACGAAATGACGGGTAGAACTTGACTAGTACCTATGATTTGTTGACCTTAGCCAAGGTCATAGGTGCTAGGGGTGAAAACCATTATTGGGAGTTTCAAGTGTTGAAACATGCAATGAGATTGCATACCTTCTATATGATATTTGGATCCCGATACCCACTGCGAGTAATTGTTAGTCCTGGGAGAGTTTTGCACTTTACAATTAGCCGATCAAGTAGGTGTCTAGAAAGGTGTCAACGGGGTTACGCCTCTGGGAAATTGAGGTTTACTGTAATTAGGTCCGTGCAAAAGCACGGGGAACCTCCCTCAAAGTACCGACACTGGCCTGGCTGAAAGATTGGCGAACTTGTAGAGTGTAATTAATCCCGGCTAGTCTTTCCTTTTAGGGTTTGAAGGAAGATTTGATAAAAACAGTGGGAGCCATCCTGATTAGATAAAATATATAACCAATCTAATCTTGCAAGAGCGCATGCATAGTGTTTTCTTCTCTCTCTCTCCAGGTAGCGACCATATCACGCCTTAATCAAGATAATAATATGGATGTATTGACCGAAACCGCTTGTTATACTGAGCTGGGGTAAGTTGGTCCCGCTCCAACTTATAATTGTTATAAGACAGAGCAGGAAATAGGGGAATACCAAAATTCATATGCCGCCCAAACGAAGAAAGTGCATATGATGCATCTCCTTCAGGTGTGTTCATTACAAAGAACTGTTTCTCAGTATCCTCTGCGTCCTCGGTATTTGATACTGGATCAGGATCCCAGATATGTAATCTGTTACATAGGGCTACAAAAAGGTAGAAAACTGAGAACGGGTGATAAGTTTCATGTGACAGAAAACGGGGCAAGTGTTGCAGCCAAGTCTGTTGGTCACTGTCACCTTGTATTACCAATACATTGATTCTGAACGAATGTTATTAGATACCGAACCTGATATACAAAATCATATCAGTCTCTTTACAAGTAAAGAAATGATAAAATTTTGTATTGCTGGATAATGTTTTAAAGATTTCCTATATCAAAAGTTGATCGGTTCAGGCACGTTATCTAAAAGCATTGATGTTCTAAATCAATCTACAGTTCCTCGTATAGAGAACACATACAAGAGGAAGAGTTCAGATATGAACGAATCCTTCTTGAGGCATTGTAGACTAGGTCATATCAATGTAACCTGATTAGCTTAAGTTACATTCTAGATGCATATTTAAATCAGTTTGAATTTACATCTTGTGAAACTTGCCAGTTATGTCATAAAGATTAAATGAACATAGCTCCGTTTACTGGAAACAGAGAAAGAGTTAGTAAACTCTTGGGACTGATACATGATGATGTATGTAAGGTCTCCTGTCTACACATGCCAGGACTAGTTCTTTATACTTCATTACGTTCTCTGATAATCTCTTAAGATTCAGACATATGTTCCTGTTGAAAAACAATTCCGAACCTTTTGAGATATTCACAGAATATAAGCTAGAAGTAGGGAACCAATACGGGTATAAGTATTATGTCCTTTGATGTGATCAGGGAGGAGAATACTTGTGCATAGAATTCCTGGGAATGAGATTCTCTCTCCGTACTACTCCTCTGAATACACCACAGCACAATGGTGTGTAGCGGTGGAGCAATCGCACCATATTGGATATAGTGTGCTCTATGATGAGTACTACTGAGTTGCTTATTTCATTTTGGGGTTGTGCACTTATGAAGTTGCATACCTATTGAATTGGGTTCGAATCAAATCAGTGCCTACCACTCCATATAAGATATGGTATGGGAAGAACCCATCTCTTAAGAAAGTTAAGATTTGGGATTGTCCGGCCTATGTCAAAAGCAAAATCCGGACGAGGTCGAGGCAAGGTCAGTTCTGTAGAATTGGAAAGGTTCCAGCTATACAAAACTGCAACTGATGATTTGAAAGAACCAAAGGATTCAATAATTCCCAACGATCCTCAGCCTCTCCGCCGATCTGGTAGGGTTTCTCATCCGCCTGAGAGATACTTTGGTTTCTCGATGATAGAGGGAGCGAGGATTGCATCATGAGATGATGGCCTAACTAGTTTCGAGCAGGCCATCAAGAGTAAGGACTCTGTAAGGATGGCTTGATACTTAGCGATCTTAGATGGAATCCATATACACCAACAAAATATGGACTTTGGTTGCGATATCTGAAGGGTTAAATCCCCATCAGGAGCAAGTATATCTTGAGAAGATTACTTGTTGTAGATGGAGAAGTTGAGACTTTCAAAGCTAGACTTGTTAAAGGTTTTCGTCATCGACCAGGCATGGATAATGATGAAACCTTTTCCAGGGACTATGCTTAAGTCCATCTAGATCCTACTTGCTATTGCTACATACCATGACTACGATATCTGGTGGTTGGGTGCCATAACTACTTTTCTAAATAATGATTTAGAAGAGAACGTCTATAAGAACACAGCCAGAGAGCTTCGTAAACAGTGGGAGTAGCGGAAACGTGTGCAAGTTGCTTTACAAAATAAAGCAGGTATCGCGGAGTTGGAATGTCTGTTTTGATGTGGTAGTCGAAGTGTTTGACTTCATCAAAATGGTAGATGAACCTTGTATGTACAAAAAGGTAGTAGAGAGTAAGGTGGTCATCCGCGTATTGTACGTAGACAACATACTCTTAATAGGACAAGAGTTTCCTATACTACGCTCGGTCAATCTCCGCTTATCACAAGTATTCTCCAATAGGATCAAAGTGATACCTCCTAAATCCTGAGTTTCCATCTATGAGATAGATGTAATTGGATGCTAGGATTCTCACTAGATGTAGTGAGATGGTATCAATCGATCCTGGGGAGAATCACTGGAAAAGTTCCAGGGTGATAAAGACGACTGAATGTCAATCACAGGCAATGTCTTCACCCTCAGTAAAGGGACGGTATGTTGGAAGAGTTCCAATCTAGGTACCGTGACAAACTAGACGATAAAGGCTGGAAACATCGCTATTAAAGATACTACCAAAGAGGCATGTTTGGGTGTATATTGGTTCATGAGATGAACTAGGTTCCTATCATTGTATGACAATGAAAGTGTGGCTTTGGCCCATGAACCCTGGTCCCATCAGTGACCCAGACATATTCTGAGGAAGCATCACCTCATCATGGAGATAGTTGATCTCCAGGGTGATCGAGGTTACGAGAGTAGACTCAGAGGACAACACGGCGGATCCACTCACAAAGGCCTTTTCCCAAAGAGAGACTTTTTAGGGGATGGTTGAGTATTAGATACTGCAACTACTGCTACAGATGGCCCTAGTGCAAGTGGGAGATTGTTAGTTATATGTATGCCCTAGAGTCCATTACTGTACATTGGATGTATATTGTAGTGGATGCTGGGACATATATAGGTAGGACTTTCTTGCTCGACATGATAGTACGCTATCTGGTTGCTCTTTACCATAACAGGTATACTCTCTGTCTCTCTGATTACATGTTGATAAAGCCCTTAGGATGTGTACTCGACTTCCAGGACTATGATGTAGATCATACTAGTGGGGCCTGGGTAGTCCATGAGTACATCCTTCAATGTTCCTAGTCGTGGGAATATCGAGACGGGGCATCGATATTCCAGAGTAGACTAGCGTATATCTTCTCGACCAATGTGATGGGCGATGGATGATCCCATATCCATTGGTGTTTGGCATCAGAGATGGTATGCGGGTGCTCAGTGGAGACTGGGTACACTCGCCGAGAACTCCCAGATGGTATTATACCTCACGTTAGATGGCAGTTCTCTGGTGACACTGGTACAGCTTAGTCTGTTGACCCGAGATCGTCATAGAGTCTTATCTGTCTCCCCTGTGCTTTGATTTCCACCCTACCACGGCTCTACTGAGTCGAGCAAACAGGTGGTTTTTGGGTACTGTCCCGATTCACATAGAGGCAATGAGCGATAGGAGGGGATTCGTCTCTCCCGGTATTGGGGGTTGATGTTGTGCTATACACGACTGGCCATAACTGGAAATCCCTGGCCAGGGTTGCAGTGATCTACAGGTAAGTGTTATCAGTAGTTTCACACATGTTATGGACCTTATATCAGCATGACTTATCGAGCTACTGGGGTCTGACGTTTACCACCCCTAGGCGAGATATGCGACATATCAGACGAACAGACCGGACTGTACGGTAAGGGTTACTGGTTGGATTCACAGGAGTGTGAGCGGGCTTGCTCGTCGATCTTCTGATCGCTCAATACCCGGGTGGCCGTTACGTTTAGCAGACCGCTTGCGGCTTGTGGGTGTTTGATATGATCATCACCTGCCGCCGGCGTATTGACGAGTCTTTAGAGTCCTAAACAGAGGTTTCCTGGCTCAAGCGAAACGAAATAGGAGCGCATATGAGATATGTGCGGGACCGAGAATAATGCGTGTATGTGATAACGTATTCTATTCTGGCGATAAATGTATCGAATGGTTATATGTGATATAACCTAGTTATCGAATCTAGGATTGATTCGATAAGTCGATACATTGGATATTAGTCGGTCATATACGATATGACCGGATCGTTAAATCAAGTGTTGATTTAATGATTTAATGTATAATTATATATTTGATATATTACTTTGCATTAACTAGTATTTGTTCACTTAAAATGGATTTTCTCATTTGAAATGCACAAGTTGTATATGTGATATATTTTTGTGCACTTGTTTATATCATGTTTGATGATACATGCAAGTCTGGGTTTGTGTAAGACTTAAACCATGTTTAGTGAATGGATAGGGTTTCATTTCTCTTGATTAATTTTTTTTTATTTATTCTTTATTTGGAAATAAAATGAAATGGTTGCTTCTTTTGTTCTTTTCTTTGAAGCTTCAAGAGGCTTTGACCATTCTTGTTCTTTTCCTAAACCTAACCATTCACCTAACCCTAGTTAATTCTCTACACTAAACCATGGTAGCAAATATGATAAGTATTTATTTTATTTTCTATTTTCTATATACTTATGATATTCTCTTCTTCTTCTTCTTCAAGATGAAGAAAAAGCTTGCTACCAACAATGGTGCCTTAATAAAAAGAGTGAGAAATCAAATTCTAAAGTGAACCCAATTCCTATTTCTTCATCCTCTACCACTTTCCATGTAGTATAGGGTGTTTTCTTCACAAGTTTCATGACTTGGTGAAGTTGGAGCTTGATCTTGAGTTGCCTCGACGTAGATCATCTTCGGCATCGAAGTCGACGACCTAGCCCGCCCATTTCTCCGATGAAGCCGACGCTAGAGTCCGGGATCCGATGATCGCAGCGAGGGGACATCTTCACGGAGCTTAGGAAGTGGAGGACCGGATCTACAAAGGTTGTAGTCACTTTCCTTTAGCGATAAAATTGTTTACTTGCTTGCATCGCCTTATCCTCTAGTTAACGATCCGTATTAGGGTTTGTAGGCACATGGAAAAATGTGAATTGGGCATGTTTGATCTGTTGTGAGACCTCATTAGTGTGCCTAGGAACCCTACACGAATATTATATATTGATATATATACTAGAAGATGTTGTATATGTTTTGCATTCGCGCTAGTCCAATCCCGCTCTGTCGTTAGTTAAGTAACCTAGCGGGTGATGACGGGACCCAGTGACGAATGTGGATGGCATATACGTACATCATTATTTTCGTTCTTTATTGGTGTGATCAATTGATGGGACTGCATTGATTCGGATCAATGCAAGCTAAACAAACCTATTCTGATGTTGTTGGAACATTTTTCAAAAAACCTATTATTGCAAGGGCGTTATCTTTTGTTTTGCACAGTGGTATTCGGTTTTGAATATCCAGCACCTTAGTCGACGAGGCAAGGGCCGAGATCCCTTCACCGGGAGTGACCCCTTGGATAGAACTTTGCGTCAGGGCATTAAATTCACTATAGTCGATTACTTTTGCTTTGCATCATGGTATTTAGTTGGAATATCCTGCACCTCATTCTATGGGAAAAGAGCTGAGATCCCTTCACCGGGAGTGACCTCTTTAGGAAAGGTTTTCGCCACTATATTTTTATAAAAGCTATCCGGTTCCTTCAATGATATCAAGTTCATTACGTAAAAGGTTTTTCTCCCTCCGTCATTTCAGAAAGGTAGCACTTAGTATTCATGCTATGTATGTTGGCCTTCGTCAAGGCATAGTGTATGGTAGCTATTTGTTACTTTTCTGCAGCATAGATAGATGCGTTGGTTTGGGAAAGTCATACTACTATTTTGGCCTTCGTCAAGGGTATGTACGGGTGGGTTCAAATTAACCTGGAGAATGACGGGTAGAACTTGACATGTGACTTATGATATGTTGACCTTCGTCAAGGTCATAAGAGCATGGGGCAAAAATCACATCGGGAGTTTCTAAAGAAACTGAAACTTGCCAGATATGCGCATACCTTCTGGAGTGTGATAATGTGAGCGGATTCCGTCACGTTATCATGGGATGATAGTTGGATCCCGATTCCCACTGATGAGTTGGTTTACTCCTCGGGTGATCCCGACTAATTCTTCTTTCAGGTTTGGGGAAGAATTTGACGTTACAGTCGGAGGTTTCCTGATTAGATAAAGTGATAACCATTCTGATCTAGGTTAAAGTGCATGCTAAGTGTTTCATTTCTCTCTCTCTTTGGCAACGACCATGGCCCGACCCTAGACTATGACTCAGTGACCAAGTTGACCGAACCTTCTTAAAACACTGACTTTTGGATTGTTAGAGTTGCATACCTCATTGCCACTCCTACTTTTATCTTTTTTCTCCCGGACACCCCGTATTACTACGAACGTCCAATTCCATTGGACAAAACCATCGTATGGTTATATACGAACTCGAAAGAATTTATTTGAGGATGGTTTCCGGTTCTGGAGAAAATGAATAGGACTATTCAGTTGTCTTTTCCTTTTACCTTCTCTCAGGTTGCGAGTACTCCTTGGTTTAGGGGATAGTACACCTATTACGCAAATTGGATAATCTTCTTCCAAATCTTAGGCTGGTGCCGACCGGTAGGGAATGAAGAAAACCAATTAGCCTAAACGATGTACAAAAGGTATTAAGTTAAGACAAGTAAAAGGATTAGAAGGAGGGCAAAGTAAACTGCGACTGCTATTCACGACCAAACCAAGTATTTCTTCGCCCATCCTACATCACCTTTGTATTTCTCCAGAACACTCTGTATCACTACAAAGATCCACTGTTATTTGGATACTCCATCGTATGGTTATATACGAACTCGAAAGGAACTTGTTCCAGTTCGGGGATGGATTCTGGTTCAGGAGAAATATGAATAAGGTTTATTCAGGTGTCTTTTATCTTTACCTTCTCTCGCATTGCGAGTGCTCCTAGGATTAGGACAATACACCAATTATGCTTAATGGATAGTCTTCTTCCAAATCATAGGCTGGTGCCGAAAGGTAGGGAAGGAAGAAAACCATTTGGCCTAAAGGGGTGTGCAGAAGGTAACGACTAAAGACATATAAAGGGATTTGGAGAGATGGCAAAGAAATATACGGTTACAGTTGTGAATTTGATAATGGAAGAGGCATTACTAGGAATACCCAGATACCTCATCGAAACATTTCAATGTTTCAGTTTCACTGTGTACTGTTAAAAGAAAACTGATTTCCCAATTAGTCCTTACTCCAGGGTATGTATTTACCAGGTATGATTCTCAAATCTGTATGGTTTTATAGATGATGAGTGGGAGTAAGTTATTTGGAATTAGGTGATCATCCTTATTATATCGGAATTTGATGTAATTGGTGATATTTGAGAAAATCACCTGGGCTGTTTGCCGGACGGCAAATATTTGGTTTTGAATATCCGCTGTTATGCACCAATTTCATATTGATATATCTATACGTCTATTTTCATAGAGTGAGATATACCTTTTTGAAATTATGTCTATGTCATTTACCTATATCAGTGGATTGTTAGGTAAGGAGCATTAAACAGCGGTGTAATTCTTCTTAACCATAAGTACAGTTTTCAACCTACGATACACAGCGAATGAGTTATTAACTCAGGGGACTTATACAGAGTATTGTATATTGTCCAGTGTCCACTAGGACAAAGGGGATGGTCCTCGTACTATATTCTGTTTACTTGTAACTTCTCTAGTTCTTAGACATGTGTTTCGTAGAAATGCAAGGTCCATGTTTTGAGAAGTTATAGGTATAAGAATAAAGTCGAAAACCAGGTGTTGCAAGTATCAGGATTCTTCAAGGTGGTCGAAGATGTAGATACTTGTGTATGGTATTCAGTTGATAGTAATGATTAAGAGAACTTGCTTCTCTTTCAGGTTACTCATAATTGGAAGTACTCCTAAGTTGAGTAATGTTGATCGGCCTCTTTCCACTTAGTTAACATGCACTGGAGACAGTTGCATGATTTGAATCTGGTTCAATTAAATTAGTGCCTCTGTTTCTGTATTGGATATAGAACAGTTCATATCTTGACATTATTAAGGTACGGGGAGTTGTCCGGCTTATGCTTAAAACCAGGCTCTGGATAACTCAAGGCACGTTTCCGTAATGGCTGTTTGTCGGTTGACCCGGGCTATGACGAGGGTTGACTTTCTACCATCTGGAAGATCAATAGTGATATTGTTTTTGACTCGCCACAGTTTTAATAAAAATCGATTTTTCAGAAAACAGTAGTGGGAGTATGGTAGAACTGGAAGTGATTCCAGAACCACAAACGATTACTTAAAATTTGATAAGAACCTATAGATTCAATATGGTTTGACATTCTATTGGCCACTCCGCAGATATGGTGGGTAACCTCAGGCACCCGAGAGGTACTCCGGTAGCCTCATGGACGGTGATAGGGAGGTTCTTGTTTACCCAGACTTGCCATTGCCGTTGTTCCAGACTATGACACCCGGCAGGAGGATGAGTATAACATCGTTCTGAACTGGCTTTAGAAGCATACGTCTATATGACTCTGCCAGAGGGTTGTCGTGATCAGTGGGAGCAGCGGAAGCATAGTGGACAAGTGGCTTATGTCTATTTATAGACTAAAGCAGATATAGCGGAGATAGATCATCTATTTCTGATGTGACAGTTATAGGTTTGACTTCATCAGAATAGGGGATAGATCTGTTAAGAAGGTAGTAGGGTGTGATGTCCTGGTATTTGGATGACATACACAGAGTAGGAAGTGAAATTCCTATATTGTGATCGGTTATACTTTTGTTGTTACACAGTGGTTTCTCCACAAAGGATATAGATATAATATCAGACATTCTGGTTACTAGATCTATGGTTTTAGATCTAGATTTAGGTAGTTTCCCAATCTGGGTACTTAGTCAACATTCTACAGGTGTTTTAGAATGGACAACTCCTGGTACGGTAGTGTACCTGCAGGTGATGGAGTCACCCTTTCTAAAGGTGTCTTACAGACTAAAGGGGAGAGGGATGTGCATGATTGGCAGATCATTTGCTTAGGCAATTAAGTCAATCATGAGATGTCAAGTACCACACCTGATGTTGTTTTTGTAGTAGATGCAATAAGTTGATATTAATCCTATCCTGGAGAAACGATCAGAAGCAGTTTTAGAACATAAGTGGATGTTCTGGGGATTTGATAACGGCAGCCTCCTTTAGGAGACGGTTATCATTCCAAGCTTCCAAGGTGACCCGGATGACAGAATGGCTGTTAGAGTTATAGTTTTCCCTCTGACGAGGGGCAGTAGTTTGGATAGGAGGTCCAAGCGGATACTGAGGGAGGCATGGCGCAGGATACTGATTAAATTCAGTTGACGATACAGTCTAAGAAGTTTGGATTTGGAGTTCATTTATGAGCTAGGTCCCATCAGATATCCAGACATATTCTAAGACAGGTATTGCTCATTTCGGGAGATGGCTTTCTCCGCGAACTTGAGATAAAGAGAGACATAGAAAGAAACATCTGAGCGGATCCACTCACTGAGGCTATTCCTCGAATGAATTAGTTTCGCAAAATGGTTTTGTGAGACTGATTAGTAGAGGAGTTGGGTGTTCGGTATCACACGGGCTATGAGTATGCGACATCGCAATAATTAGCCTTTAATGCAAGTGGGAGATTGTTGGATATAGTGCCCTCAGAGCCAATTATTGGATCACAGGCGCGTGATTGCAATGATTGAGGGAGGACCTATGCCGGTAGGACAGTCTTACTCAAGATGATAGTATGCTATCTGGTTTACCTTTGTCATCGTGTACTGTTTTAGGTGACCTTACAGGTCAATATTGCATGTTGATAGAGCCCCTAGGATTCTTGCTTGACTGCCAGCAGTATGAGGGAGATCATATACGTTGGAGCTGGGGTCTATAAGCACATCCTTAAAAGGTCCCTAGTCGTGGGAGTTTTCGAGACAGGGCATCGATACTCCAGAGTAGACTAGTGTATACAGTCGAGACCCCGACGAGGGGCGGTGGCCGGTCTTACAAGCCACTGGTGTCAGTTGGTTCACCTAAGATGTATACAGGTGCTCATTGGGTTATGAGTACACCGGACATGACTCGCCTGGAACATGCTAGTTGGTCTTATACCTGACGTCAGATAGCAGTTCCCTGGTGACATGTGTATAGGTTAGTTCATCGACCTGAGATCGTCATTTGTTTTGTGTGAGATCCCACTGTACTTTGATTACTACCCTACCACGCTCAAAGGAGTCGTGCAAATAGGTTTTACTTGGGTACAGTCCTGAGCCACATGGAGGCAGTGAGCGGATCTGCAGGGGTTCGTCTCTCCCGGTATTGGGGGTGAGGTCGCGCTGTGTCTCGGAGACCCATTACACAAAGTCAATAGCCAAGGCAGGAGATTTACTGGTAGGTATTCCAGTAGTATCTCAGGGTGTTCTGGGCTACACTCCGACACGACTTGTACCGCTTTTGGGGGTCTGACTTTTACCAACCCCTAGGCCCGCCATGCGATGCTCATAGACGAACGGACATAAGTTTGCGTAATCATCGGGAGTGACCCCTTGGGCATAAGTTTGCGTAATCATAATAACTTCACTCTAGTCTGTTTGTTATATATGCCCTAGAGGCCATTGTTGTACATATGATGTATATAATAGTGGATGCTTGGATATATATAGAGTGGACTTTCTTGCTTGACATGATAGTATGCTATTTGGTTTCACTTTGTCTTAACATGTTGAGTTGTATTAGTTTACTGTCTTACTCTCACATGTTGATAAAGCCCTTAGGATATGTACTCGACTACTAGGACTATGATGCAGATCATACTAGTGGAGCCAGGGTAGTCAAAGAGTACATCCTATAACTGTTCCTAGTCGAGGGTGTATCGAGACAGGGCATCGATGCACCAGAGTAGACTAGCGTATACGCATCTTGACCCATATGATGGGCGATGTATGATCCCATATCCATTGGTGTTTTACATCAAAGATGGTGTACGGGTGCTCAGTGGAGACTGGGTACATTGAACGGACTCGCCGAGAACTCCTAGATGGTATTATACCTATCGTCTGATAGCAGTTCTCCGGTGACACCAGTACAGGTTAGTTTGTAGACCCGAGATTGTCATAGAGTCTTGTGTGATTCCCACTGTGCTTTGATTTCCACCTTACCACGTCCAAGAGGGAATGCAAAACGGTGGCTTTTGGGTACAGTCCTGAATGACATGGAGGAAATGAGTGATAGGAGAGGTTTCATCTCTCCCGGTATAGCGAGTTGATGTTGTGCAGTGTTCGATTGGCTATAACTGGAAGTCCCTGGCCAGGGCTGATATTGAGATTTACTGGTAAGTGTTATCAGTAGTTTCTCGACCTGTTATGAGCCTCACATCGACATGACTTATCAGTTACTCTGGTCTGACGTATACCACCCCTAGACTTGATATGCGACATATGGGACGAAGAGACCGGACTGTACGGTAGTGTTACTGATTGGATTCACAGGAGAATGTACAGGCTTGCTTGTTGATCTTCTGATCGCTCAATACCTGGGTGGCTGTTATGTTTAGCTGACCGCTTGCAGCTTGTGGGTGTTTGATATGATCATCACCCACTGCCGGCTTATTGACGATTCTTTAGAGTCCTACACAGAGGTTTCCTGGCTCAGGCAAAATGGAGTAGGAGCACATATGTGATATGTGCGGGACCGAGAATAATACGATATGAGATACCGTATTCTATTCTCCCGATATGTGATATCGGCCGGGTATATGTGATATAGCCGGGTCACCGGATCAAGTGTTGATTCGATGAAATGGTACATGTTATATTAGCCGGTTATATGCAATATAGCCGGATTGTCGGATCAAGTGTTAATTCGATAGTTTAATGTATAATTATATATGTGATATATTACATTACGTTAACTAATATAAGCTCGCTTTATTGATTCATTTTCTCACGGGATAATACATTGATGTATATGCTATATATGTTAATTGTATTATTTTCTTTTGTTACATTAAATATTGTATTTTTGATATATAATATTGTAACAAGTTAGGGTTACAAATGCAACATGATTATTGGGATTAAACCTAGTTAGGGTTTGGATTAGGGTTAGCATTTGGGTTAGCTTTATGGATGCTTCTTGAAGCTTTGACTTTATCTTTTCTCAATGGATTTTTGCGGAGTCATAGTTAACCAAATCCAAACCCTTAACCTATGGTTTATTCTCTACAAAGGTTAAGCCCTTCATACTTAACCTAAGGTTGCAATTGTAACCACAACAATAATTCATTATTCATCACAAAAGGATTTGAGCTTTCTTCTTCTTCTTCAAGCTCTTGAAAAAGCTTCACTAGGTTTTGTGTTTGTGATGAATAAGTGTGAGAATTTGAATAAAAAAGAGAGAAAATTCCTACTTCATCATCCTCATCTATTCTAGCCACTTAGATTAGGGTGTTCACTTCTCTAATAAGTTATTTAGTGAAGTGTAAGCTTGGGTTAGAGATTCTTCAAGGTAGATCATCTTAGATCAAGAAGACTTCAAGCAAGATGCATCATTCACCTCTTGGAGCCTCACGAGAGTCGGAGTTCTTGATGATCGCAGCAAAGGGACCTCAACACGGAGCTTATGAAGTGAAGGAACGGACTACAAAGGTTGTAATCCTTATCTCTTAGAAGTAAAGTTGTTTACTTGTTCTTTGTTAACCCTAATTCTCTAGCAAATATCCTTGCTTTAGGTTGTTCGGCACTTGAAAAATTTGATTTTGTCATGGTTGATGCCTTGTAGAACCTTTTACTAGTGCCTAGTAACCTTACATAGTCGATTCTTTTGCTTTGCATCGTGGTATTCGTTTGGGAATATCCTGCACCGCATTCGACGAGGAAAGAGCCGAGATCCCTTCACCGGGAGTGACCATTTTAGCAAAAGTTTGCGCCACTATATATTTGCAAAACCACTTGGATTCCTTCAACGATATCAAGTTCATTACGTTAAAGTTTTTTCGCCAAAAACCAGTCGTAGCCCTCCGTCATTTTAGATTAGTATTGCTTAGTATTCGTGCTACGTATGTCGTGCTTAGCCGAGGCATAGTGTCCGGTAGCTATGTAGTGCATTTCTATTGCATGGATATGCGATTGGTTAGGACAGTCGTGCGGTCATTTTGGATCAGTTAAGGACTCGTGCGGGTGGGTCTAATGCAATCAAGATAATGACGGGTTGAACTTGACCAGGATCCTTTGATATGTTGGCTCAATCAAGGTCACTTGGGTCCTAGGGGTAAAAACACACATCGGGAGTTTCAAAAATACAGGAAACTTTCCAGGCATGCTCATACCTTCTGGAGTGTGGTGACTTGAGTGGCTTCCATTAGGTTATCATGCGATGATAGTTGGATCCTGATTCCTACTGATGAGTCGGTTTACTCCTCGGGTGATTTTAGATGATCCCGACTAATTCTCCTTTTGGGTTTGGAGGAGAATTCGAGGAAACAGTGGGAGCCATCCTGATTAGATAAAGTGATTAACCATTCTGATCTAGGTTAGAGTGCACGCTGAGTGTTTCTTTGCTCTCTCCCTTTGGCAGCGACCATGGCCCGACCATAAACTAAAACTCATGAACCAAGTTAACCGAACCTTCTTAAAACACTTTGGCTTTTGGAATATCACGGTGTCGCATACATCATTGCCACTTCTATATCACCTTTGCGTTTCTCTAGAACACCCCGTATCAGTATGAAGATCCACATCTATTGGATAATCTATCGTATAGTTACATACGAACTCGAAGGAACTTGTTCCAGATTCGAGGATGGATTTTTGTTCTGGAGAAATTGAATAGGATTATTCGGTTGTCTTTTCCCTTTACCTTCTCTCAGGTTGTTAGGGCTCCTAGGATTAGGAGAGGGTACACCTATTGCCCTTAGTGGATAGTCTTCTTCCAAACCATAAGCTGGTGCCGAAAGGTGGGGAAGGAAGAAAACCAATTAGCCTATGTATGGTGTACAGAAGGTAATAAGTAAAGACATATAAAGGGATTAGAATAAGGGCAAACGACATTGCGACTATTATCATTCACGACGAAACCACGTATACCCCTGCCACTCCTAGTTCACCTTTTCTTTTCTCCGGAACATTCTGTATCACTACGAAGATCAATATTTATTGGATATGCCATCGTATAGTTACATACGAACTCGAAGGAACTTGTTCCAGTTCGAGAATGGATTCTGGTTCTGGAGGAATAGAATAAGGATTATTCAGTTGTCTTTTCTCTTTACCTTCTCTAAGGTTGCGAGGGCTCCTGGTATTAGGAGAGTACACCTATTACGCTTATTGGATAGTCTTCTTCCAAACCATAAGCTGGTGCCGAAAGGCAGGGAAGGAAGAAAACCAATTAGCCTAAAGGTGTTGTATAGAAGGTAATAAGTAAAGACATAATAAAGGGATTGGAGTAAGGGCATGGAATTATATGGTTACAGTCATGAATCCGGATAGTGGAAGAGGCATTACTAGGAATACCCGGATACCCCTTCAAAACATTTTCATGTTTCAGTTTCGCTGTGCGATGTTAAATGAAAACTGTTTTCCCAATTGGATTCTAACTCCAGGGTATGTATTTGCCAGGTTTGATTCTCATATCTGTATGGCGTTATAGATGGTGAGTGGGAGTAAGATATTGGGAATTATGTGATTATATCCTCATTAAATCGGAATTCGTTGTAATTGGTGATATTTGAAGAAATCACCTGGGTTTTTACCGGACGGAAAATATTTGGTTTTGAATATCCGTTGTTATGCACCAATTTCAAACTAATATATCTGTACGTTTATTTTATAAAGTGAGATATAACTTTTTGATATTATGTCTATGACATTTACTTATATCAGTTAGTGATTAGGTAAGGTGCATTCAACAGCGGTGTAATTCTTCTTAACCATAGCTCAGTTTTTAACCTACGACGCACATTGTTTGAGTTGTTGAACTCAAGGGGCTTATACAAAGTATTGTATGTTGTCCAGTGTCCATTAGGACAAAAGGGTTGGTACTCGTGCTATATTCTGTTTATTCATGACTTCTCCAGTTCTAGACAAGTATTTCGTTGAAATGCAAAGTCCAGATATTGGGAAGTTATAGGTATAAGAATAAAGTAGAGAACCATTTGTTGCAAGTACCAGGATTCTTCGAGGTGATCGAAGATGTAGATACTTATGTTTGGTATTCCGTTGATAGTAATGGTTTTGAGAACTTGCTTCTCTTTCAGGATACTCATATATGGATGCACTCCTTAATGAGTAATGTTGTTTGCCCACCTTCCATTTGGTTGATATGCACTGAAGACAGCTGCATGATTTTGAATCTGGTTCCAATTAAATCAGTGCCTTTGTTTCTATATGGATATATAGAATGGATTCATATCTTAACGATGTTAAGGTATACGGAGTAGTCCGGCTGATGCTTAAAACCAGAATCTGGACAAACTCAAGGCATGTTTCAGTAATGGCAATTTGTGGGTTATCCCGGGTATTGATGAGGGTTAACATTCTACCATCTGGAAGATCAATAGTTATATTGTTCTTGACTCGCCACAGTTTTAGTAAAAATGGATTCTTTTCAGAAAACATTACTGGGAGTATGGTAGAACTGGAAGTGATTCCAGAACCACAAATGATTACTGAAAATTTAGTAGAACCTAAAGATTTAATTGGACTCGACATTCCGTTAGCCACTCCGCAGATTTGGTGGGTAACCTCAGGCACCCGAGAGGTACTTCGGTCTTCTCAGAGATAGTGACCAGGATGTTCTTGTTTACCCAGATTTGCCATTGCTGCTGTTCTAGACTATAAGACCCGGCAGAAGGATGAGTATAGCATCGTTCTAAACTAGCTTTAGAAGTGCACGTGTATATGACTCTACCAGGTTTTTGTAGTCAGTGGGAGCAGCGGAAGCATAGAGGGCAAGTAGCTTATTTCTATTTATAGCCTAAAGCAGGTATAGCGGAAATAGATCCTCTATTTTTGATATGACAGTCATAGGTCTTGACTTCATCAGAATAGGAGATGGATCTGGTAAGAAGGTAGTAGGGTGTGATGTCCTAGTATTTGGATGACATGCACTTTACAGGAAGTGAAATTCCTATACTACGATCGGTTATACTATGGTTGTCACAAAGTTGTTTCTCCACATAGGATATGGATATAATATCAGGTTTTCTGGTTACAAGATCTATGGTTTTAGATCTAGATTTGGGAAGTGTCCCAATCTGGGTACTTTGACATTATTCTAAAGGTGTTTTAGAATGGACGACTCCTGGCGAGGTGGTAGTACCCGCAGGTGATGGAGTCACCCTCTCTAAAAGATGTCTTACAGACTGATGGGGAGAGGGAGTTGCATGGTTGACATATCACTTGCTTAGGACATTAAGTCAATCATAAGATGTTAAGTATAACACCAGATATCGCTTTTGCACTAGCTGCAATAAGTATATATATTAATCCAATCTTGGAGAAACGTTGGGAAGCAGTTATGAACATAAGTGGATGTTCTAGGGATATAGTAACGGCAGCCTCCTTCGGTCGACGGTTATCATTTCACGCTTCCAAGGTAACCTGGATGACAGAGTGGATGTCTGAGATAGAGTTTTCCCTCTTTTGAGGGATAATATGTTGGACAGGTGGTCCAAGCGGATACTGTGGAAGGCATGGCGCAGGATACTGATTAAATTCAGTGGATGATACAGTCTAAGAAGTTTGCTGTATTTGGAGTTCATTTGTGAACTGTGTTCCGTCAGATATCCAGACAAATTCTAAGACAGGTATTGCTCATTTCGGGAGATGGCTTTCTCCGCGAAGTTGAGATATAGAGAGATACAAAACGAAACATTGGAGCGGATCCACTCAATGAGGCTATTTCTCAAACACACTAGTTTCGCAAACGGGCTTTGCGAGACTGATTAGTAGAGAAGTTGGGTGTTCGGTATCATACGGGCTGTAAGTATGCGACACTACAATAATTAGCCTTAAGTGTAAGTGGGAGATTGTTGGCTATAATGCCCTCATGTCAATTATTGAATCGCAGGCACACGATTGTGATGATTGAGGGAGGACCTATACCGGTAGAACAGTCTTACTCGAGATGATAGTATGCTATCTGGTTTGTCTTTATCATCATCTACATGCTTATGGTGGTATTACAGATCACTATTACATGTTGATAGAGCCCATAGGATTCTTTCTTGACTACCAGCATTATGATGGCGATCATATATGTGGGAGCTGGGTAGTCTATAAGCACATCCTTAAATGTCCCTAGTCGTGGGAGTATCGAGACTGGGCATCAGTACTCTAGAGTAGACTAGTGTATACTGATCGGGACCCTGACGAGGGGCGGTGGTCGGTCTCACAAGCCATTGGTGTTAGTTTGTTCACCTAAGTTAGTATACAGGTGCTCATTAGGTTATGAGTACACCGGATGGACTCGCCGGGAACATGCTAGTTGGTATTATACCTATTGTCAGATGGCAGTTCCCAGGTCACATGTGTACAGCTTTGTATGTCGACCTGAGATCGTCATTTGTCTCGTGTGAGTTCCCACTGTACTTTGATTACTACCCTACCATGGCTCAAAGGAGTCGTGCAAACAGGTATTAGTTGGGTACAGTCCAGAGCCACATGGAGGCAGTGAGTGGATCGTCGGGGATTCGTCTCTCCCGGTATTGGGGGTTGATGTCGCACAGTGCACGGGTGGCCATCACCAGAAATCCTTGGCCAAGGTACTCGAGAATTACTGATCTAGGATCGGCAGTTTCTCAGGTGGTGATGAGCTTCATACCGACACGAATAATCGCGTTATTAGGGGTCTGACTTTATCCACCCCCCTAGACTCGATATGCGATACTCTTAGACGATCAGACCAGACTGTACGGAGATTGTCACTGTCAGGCTCAGTAGGGGTACGAATGAGTTTGCTTGTCGGCCTTCCTTTCGCTCAATACCTGGGTAGCCGTTACGTATAGCTAGTGCCGCTGACGTGATTGTGGTTAAACCCACTTCGAGCGTATTGACGAGTTTTTAGAGTCCCACACAGAGGGTTTTCACGGCTCAGGCGATATGGTGTAGATGATGTATGTTGGTACATACATGTGTCCGATTAAATATGTGTACAGGATACGCAGACTTTAATCGGACGGTTGATAATACTAGCGGCTTAGGACTGAGCCGGATTATTAAATCAGGTTTTGATTTTATAATTTATATATGTATTCTAGTATTATTGTTCACTATTCATTTTCTCTCTTAGCTATTCGTATTTTTGTGTGAATACGCGTATGTGTATTTCGTTACATATACCAGATTGTATTCCGTATTTATACGGAATAGCTTCTAGAAGATGGCCACCTCATTATTTGATTTTCATTTTAGAAAATCATTTTGGGAAATGAGGTAGAAGGGGTGAGGTGGCATGAACACTGTATGGCATGTAAAGAGGTATGGCATGAATTTGTTTATTGTAAAAATGAGAAGAGATATTTTTGGTGTGCATGATTGAGAGAGGCAGCCACGATTCTTCTTACATGCCTTTCTCATTTCATTTTCTTCACTTGTTTCATTACTCATTCTCATTCTCACTTCAAGAAAACACTTAGCCACATTTCTTTAGTTGCTCATGCCACATGTTTCCTCACCTCCTCATTCATCTTCTTGAGTTGCTCCTTGAGCATTTGTGATGAGAGAATCATAGTGAGATAATCCACCTCCACTCTCCATTGTGTTAGTAATATGTATGCCCTAGAGGCCATTACTGTACATGAGATGTATATTGTAGTGGATGCTTGGACATATATAGGGAGGACTTTCTTGCTCGATATGATAGTATGCTATCTGGTTACACTTTATCTTAACGTGTACACTGATTGTCTCTCTGTTACTTGTTGGTAAAGCCCTTAGTATGTGTACTTGACTACTTGGACTATGATGCGGATCATACTAGTGGGGACATGGTAGTCCATAAGTACACTCTTCAAGGTCCCTAGTCGTGGGTGTATCGAGACAGGGCATCGATATACCAGAGTAGACTAGCGTATACCTTCTCGACCCATATAGATGGGCGATGGACGATCCTATATCCATTGGTGTTTGACATCAGAGATGATATACGGGTGCTTAGTGGAGACTGGGTATACTTGACGGACTCGCCGAGAACTCCGAGATGGTATTATACCTTACCTCAGATGGAAGTTCTATGGTGACACTGGTACAGGTTAGTCTGTAGACCAGAGATCGTCATATAGTCTTGTGTGATTCCCATTGTGCTTTGATTTCCACCTTACCACGTACAAGAGGGCGTGCAAAACGGTGGTTTTTGGGTACAGTCCCGAGTCACATGGAGGCAATGAGCGATAGGACGGGTTTCGTCTCTCCCGGTATTGGGGGTTGATGTTGCGCTATGCTCGATTGGCCATAACAGGGAAGTCCCTGGCCAGGGCTGGTTTAGAGATTTTCTGGTAAGTGTTACCAGTAGTTTCTGTTAGTTGTATGTATGCCCTAGAGGCCAGTATTGTACAGATGATGTATTTTATATTGGATGCTTGGACATATATAGAGATGACTTTCTTGCTCGATGTGATAGTATGCTATCGGGTTGCTCTTTATCTTAACATGTATACTAGTCTCCTTATATTGTCTTATAGTTACATGTTGGTAAAGCCCTTAGAATGTGTACTTGACTACTGTAACACCTTAGGTCGTGGTTAGGGGTTAATTATATTTTAATAGATAGTTTTGGTAAAAAGTTTACCAAATTAAGTTTCAGATATTTTATTCTAATTAATGAATATTTTATTAGGATTTTTCTAGGCACACACACACTTGTGCATGTAAACTAGGGTTAAAAGATGGGGTTAAACCATGATTAACAACCATGGAGGACTAACCATTCCCTTAAGCCATTTTAAGTTTTGTATTAAGTTGTTTTGGGTTTTAAATTGGTATGGTTGTTGTTCTCTTGTTTTTATTTGTGTGTGTTATTCTTTTTTTTGTGTGTTGTTTTGTTTATTGAAATTCTTTTCTATTGTTGACTTGGTGGGAGAGAGAGGGTATGGGCAATATGGCTTGAGCCATGCTCATTTAATGAGAGAGAGAGGGGGGTTGACTAGGGTGCCTCATTTCTTTCCTCATTATTCTCACACCTCTCTCACACACACACACTCAGCTAAGAGAGAGAGAGAGAGAGGCAGCAGATGCAGAAGAAGCCCCAGCAGCAGCAACTAGCAGCAGCAACAACATCATCATCAGTAGCATCAGCAGCAGCAAGCAGTGGCAACAGCAACATCAGCAGCAGCCCCCAACAGCTCAGCAGCACTTCCAATCTTCTCCACCTCCTTTCTCCTTGCACCTAGGGTCTAATAAGGTATAGAATCTGAGCCCAACTCGTGCTTGTTTGTCATATGTGTAGTTTAGCTTCGATTAGTGCTAAAAGTGAGATTTTGTGCTTGAAATGATGAATTGTGTGGACTTATGGTTAAGTGTTGTTAGTGTTAGTTAATCTAGCCTAATTAGGTGTTATTAAGACCATGTAAACCTAGTTAGACCCCAGATTACACCAAAATACCATAGGGTTTCTAATTGTGCAATTTAGTGGTTTTAAGTGAACTTCTTGGATTTCAGTGATCTGCTATAGGCCCGAGTAGTTCAGGTTAAAATTGAGGAAACTGGAGCACACTAGATATACCCTGACCACACCACCAGAGCCCGAGACCCCCACCCCATAGAGAGGCCGCCGGTTTATTCATTCTGGCCGCAATTTGCGGCCAGATAGGGGAATTTTTGGGTGATGTTTGCTTGGTAGGAGTCTGTTGTTATTTCTAGGCCAGTGGTATGTATAGTTTTGTGAGTTGTTAGCCTGGGTAGAATCTGGGACGTTATATCATATTTCTAGTATGTTTAGTTCGCGCGATACGCGAGAGGGTTCCATGATTCAGCGTATCGCGGCGTGTCGGGGTTAGTTTTAGACGCGTGCACACGTTTAGCATATCGTACACACGCGCGTTTAGTTCGCGACGCGAGCGTATCGTTTGACATCGATATCGCGTTTTGCGAGATAGTTGCTTATATATGGATTCTTGTGTAATTCCAGGTTCGCAGGCGGGTACGTCGGACGAAGCAAAGAAAAAGAAGCAGGTGGTCGGCTACGAGGAGCGCACGACCAGGTGAGTAGATTTAACATCTACGGGGAAATCGCCCGTATGGCGTTAAGCGTCAGGGCGTGTTAGGATATTAGATTGTAGATGTTCACATGGACTGTAGTAGCATACCTTATTGTTGCATATAGAAATGATAGCATAGGACACTGCACTGTCACTAACGGTTCAAGTCGCACGAGCATGATTGATATGCTACACTCACACCGTTAGTGATTTCCATTACACTCACATTATAGAATTGCTATAAATCATATATCATACTGATTCTACCTTATTGACGTTGTCATGATTTGCCGCATAACACCATATGGTATATCCATATTTGGGCACATATGTATCACATACCCATACTGGTACTACATGCACACATATATTGATATCTTCATACCTGCGCACATGCACACTGTATATTCATACCAGTGCACACATATATTGATATCTTCATACCTGCGCACATGCACACTGTATATTCATACCAGTGCACACATATATTCATATCTTCATACCTGCGCACATGCACACTGTATATTCATACCAGTGCACACAAATATTGATATCTTCATACTTTCTTAGATTACGCATTGAGATATGTTCTTTCCATGTTAATTCTGGATTTGGGGAACCGTGGATATTTCAAAGAGAATAGTTAATTATTTAAAAACCCGGTTTCCCTTGATATGATATTTCGGTGCGTCCACCATGTGTTTTGTAGGTACTAGAGTGATATATGTGAACCCGATTCGAGGAGTTGGATGAGGCCGATTACGGGTACATGGTTGACCCGGAATGGTACCCCGGGGCGAGAACGGTTTCGCTGTGTAGTAGACGGTGAGCCTGGCAGAGGGACTACTACCTACCGGTGATTGGTTGGACCTGGCGGTTATCCGGAGGATACCGACCAGAGTCGATGGATGGATACGGGACGACTCGTACTGCCGGGGCCTAGGGCCGAAACCGCAGACAGAGCCCGTGGGCTGATCCGGACTGACGGATGCCCTATACATGAGGATTTGCGTGTCGATGCTTGGCACGAGTATTTCTTGATATTTTGGGTGCCAATGTTGGGCACTCACGATTATATGAGATTTACAGGATTTGAGGACCGAGGAGGATGACGACGCCTGAGTAGTATTGGGATTTGGGTGCATTGATGAGTACCAATTATACTTTCCATGATGACATTCCGTGTAGATGTTATATTTCCCATACTCAGTATATAGTAATCGATATCTCATCCTGTACCTATTGTACCTGATATAGTACACATTGCTATACATGATCATTGCATACCCTGTTCATTCTATATAGGGTTGTTAGATTGCATTGCTATACCTGATCATTGCATACCCTGTTCATTCTATATAGGGTTGTTAGATTTCATTGCTATACCTGATCATTGCTTACCCTGTTCATTCTATATAGGGTTGTTAGATTGCATTGCTATACTTGATCATCACATTTCTTGCTCATCACATGGAGATGTTATTAGATCGCACTTGTTGCATGATTTGAGCATCCAGTTCATCATATAGATGTTATGTGTTGATATAGGTTAGAGTATCGTAGCACGTGCATACTCGCGATTACCTTTATATGTTATCTTCTATTCACGAGTTGGCAACTCACCCCCGTTGTGCCACAGTGTTTGCAGGTTGCCCTTCGGAGTAGTCGCGGCAGGCTGCATTTTTGCATCTTTTGACACAGATACCCCTACAGTTGGTGTACTAGCTCTTTTGCCGATAGGTGGGTTTTGTGCGGTATCTGGTTATCTTTCAGTTATGTACATTGTTATATCTAGTACTCTCCATCTACCACTTATGTATTGACTTAGAGACCAGTTGTGAGGACGATGTATGTTATTTTGTATTCTGGCGTCGTGCTCGTTGTGAGCCGACTTTACTTATGCAGTTTATTCTATCTGTGATGTTTCCCACTTGTTGCTCATTTTCTTCGCTACGGCATCGTATATTGTTATCTTGGTGATTGTCTACTTAGTGTTTCTTGACATCTTAGTAATTGATTCTATCAAAAGCTTAAAACACTCTATACTTTTACTGGTTTGATTTCTGAGTTTTCGGCTTACTTTGTCGCGTAACGCCTGTAGACGTTACGTGGTTAAGTGCCGGTCACGGGCCAAACTTTGAGTCGTGACAACTACCTGGACTATGATGAGGATCGTACTAGTGGGGACATGGTAGTCCATAAGTACATCCTTCAAGGTCCCAAGTCGTGGGTGTATCGAGATGGGGCATCGATATACCAGTGTAGACTAGCGTATACGCTTCTCGACCCATGAGATGGGCGATGGATGATCCCATATCCATTGGTGTTTGACATCAGAGATGGTATACGGGTGCTCAGTGGAGACTGGGTACACTGGACGGACTCGCCGTGAACACCCAGTTTGTATTATACCTCACGTCAGATGGCATTTCTCTGGTGACACTGGTGCAGGTTAGTCTGTAGACCCAAGATCGTCATAGAGTCTTGTGTGATTCCCACTGTGCTTTGATTTCCACCTTACCACGTCCATGAGGGCGTGCAAAACGGTGGTTTTTGGGTACAGTCCCGAGTCACATGGAGGCAATGAGCGATAGGAGGGGTTTCGTCTCTCCCGGTATTGGGGGTTGATGTTGCACTGTGCTCGATTGGCCGTAACAGGGAAGTCCCTGGCCAGGGCTGATTAGGGATTTACTGGTAAGTGTTACCATTAGTTTCTCGACCCGTTATGAGCCTCACATCGACACGACTTATCGGTTATTGGGGTCTGACGTTTACCACCCCTAGACTTGATATGCGACATATCAGACGAGGAGACCGGACTGCACGGTAGTGTTGCCGGTTGGCTCGACAGGAGTTATAGCAGGTTCGCTTGTTTTCTTCTGATCGCTCAATACCCGGGTGGCCGTTACGTTTAGCTGACCGCTTGTGGCTTGGGGGTGCTTGATATGATCATCACCCACTGCCGGCGTATTGACGAGTCTTAGAGTCCCACAAAGGAGTTATCTAGTCCAGGCGAAACGTTGTGGTGCGTGTATGCGATATTCGCATGGACCCGATTAAAATGCGCGTATTGGATACCGTATATTGATCCGGCGGCTTGCTTTTGGTGGGGTCATATGTGATATGGTCGGATTAATAAATCAAGTGTTGATTTATCATTTAACCATTAGTTTTCTCACTTGAAATCTTTTCTTGTACATGATGGATGTATGCATGCATGTATGCTTTCTTTCTTTTAGTTTCATGCATATATGGATGTGCATACACACATACATACATACATCATCCTTCATGGTTGATTACACATTGAAAATGGTGGCAATATAAGACTCACACCATGGATTAAATATATGGATTATTATTTGATTTTTGTTAAAACAAAAGAAAAGAAGTAAAGGATAATTCTTGGTTAGTTTCTACACTCTTCCTTAAACCTAACCATGCTCACCTACTTCTAACCAAGGGTTAACCTTATCTTTGTGATTTTACTCAAATTAAATAATATCTTAAACATTTAACCATGGTTTGAGATGAGAAGGAATAAATATATATACATATATTTTCCTTTTTCTTTTCAAGAGTTATTTTTTTACTCTTGTTAAAAAGAAATCCATCATCTTCTTCCTCCTTCACCATTTGCTCTCTAGACTTTTGTAGTGAGCAATATACTTATCAAGTTAGGTTTTTAAAGTGAGAAAAGCCACCACAACATCATTCTACACAAGTTTAACCCACTTGTTTAGAGTGTTATCTTCATTTCTTCTCTTGAAAAGTGAAGTTGCAAGCTTGGACTAGGAGCTTCGGGTGGATCATCGTGGACACTAGGAGACTTCAAGCGAACCCTTCTCCAACCCTCAAGTGGACAAGGAGTCTAGCGTAGGGAGCTACAAAGGTTGTAATCTCAAAACCCTAGCCTTTGTTACTTGTAATGTTTCGAAACCCTAATTTTCTAGGATACATCCTTTGTATGCTTACTTAACACCCTAAAAATTTGATCTTTGTGACATGTGATGCTTCCAAACCTCTCATAGGGTGCTGGGTAAACCCAACATTGGTATCAGAGCCGACTTAGAACATTAGGCAACACATTAACGAAGTAAAAACTTCGATCGAACCGAAATACGGCTTTTAAGAACCCTCTCTGGACATTTTTCCGAAACTGGTTATTTTCAGAATTAAAAATATGTAAAAAATAGAGCAGGGAATTCAAAGAAATAATGTGAAAATTGAAACCCTAATTGGCCAATTCCACCGCGGAACCGCGGCCATAGCTTGCTTAGGTCGCGGCTCCGCGGCCGTACAGAGCCATTAAGGCTTCATTTTTTGTGCAGTGTGTTCTTGTCTGCTTCTAGATGGTTTTGGGTACTTTTAATCTGAATTTAGTACTGTATATTCTGGAGATGGTTTTGGACTCGTTGATTCGATCGGAATTTTCATTTCGTGACTTTTTCGGATAAATTAGAAAGTATTGAAGTGTTTGAACGAGTATCATTTGCTCACTTTTCACGGGGTTTAAATATTTTGGAGATACGTGCAAGTTTTGTGGTGGACCCTCTAGAAGACAACAAACCTTAACTCGATTATGTGACCGTATTGAACTGCCCTTTGAACCTTAGGGTTTGGGTCAATACGGCGTGCCACATGTGAGGCGTTGGCTTGACCCTTCTACGGCTGGACCGCTACTACTGTGTCACACTCTGGGTTTTTGAACTCCGCTCAAGTGTTGAGCTTTAGGAAATCTTGGGTATTTGATCGATCGTTCGAAAACTTTAATACTGTCTATTTATCTAGAATGTGATGCAATATGTGGAATTCATATAGTTGGACATGAAATACGAAGTATGTGATATTTCGCATTTACGATGTCTAAAGAGAATGTGGATTCTAAATATTGCAGTTTTACACTTTCTTTTCTGTGACCGTAAGTGTAGTATGTCGATATCGCCGGTTTCGTTGCTTTACATCAACGAAAATTGGGGTACGCATACTTACTTACGATGATGATATATGATATTATGTGTTGCTGAGATATGATGTGCAGGATTGTCTCAATTGAATAGCCGAGGGTTTTTATGTGAGATGAGAGTTTCATATTTTCATTCATGTAAATTCAAATGTAATGTAATATTCTTTTATTTGGGGCACTTTCGGGTTGAGGTTCATGCCACCAGTGTTGTATATTATTTACTTTTCCGCATTAGGATGGACCCAAGGAGGGGAGCACAGGTGACCGGGTTCTGGGGTTCAGTGGGAGGCCATCTCGAGGAGTCGAGACTGGGTCTCCTAAACTCCAGAATTGGTAGGGTCGCTTGCCGCTCTCGTAGGGGTCCAGGGTGTGGGCTTGGCTATTCATCGCGACTGTGGAATCCATATTTTCTATTATTGGCTAAATAGTAAATACGGACGTCCTAGTATATCCCACATTATATCTATGTTTCTGCTGCGATATCTGTGATGTGATCATTTGATATGTTCTGATGGATACAGTATATAGTATATATGATATATTATATAGACGTTACTTATGTTTTACACCCGCACTAGTCCTGCCCTGCTCTGTCGTTAGTTACCTAACCTAACGGTGCACGAGGGGACATCGAGGCGAATGCGGATGGCATAAGTGTGCGTCGTATTTATCTGTGATGTTTAGATGACTTAAATGATGGGACTTCATTAATGTGATTAATGAAAGAAAAGAAACCTAAAAGATGTTGTGGAATCAAATTTTAAATAAAAGGGTAGCTACAGTCTTGCTTTGCATAGCTGTATATATGATATACCCTGCACCTTATTCGATGGGGAAAGAGCCAAGATCCCTTCACCCGGAGTGACCTCTTTAGCAAAACTGGCAGATGCTATAACACTCGGTTTGACTTTTGACTGCTTTTGGAGTTTCGCTTTGCATAGTGATATATATGATATATCCCGCACCTTATTCGATGAGGAAAGAGCCGAGATCCCTTCACCGGGAGTGACCTCTTTAGAAAAACTAATGAAATCCTCAAAATCACTCCATTTCAAAATTCACACGATTCTACAACAATATCAAGTTCATTGCACTCATGGTTTTCAGAAAAACCTGCGTAGCCTTCCGTCAATTCAGATAAGTAATATTTAGTATTCGTGCTGCGGTTGTTTGGCATGCGTCAAGGCGTAGTGTACGGTAGCTGATTATTACTTATCTGTTGCATGAGATGCGATTGGATTGGGGTATTCGTATGGCGTTGTTTGGCATGCGTCAAGGGTCGTACGGGTGGGTTTAATTCAATCACGAATTGTACGGGTTGAACTTGACTAGCGGACTATGGGTTGTTTGGCATGCGTCAAGGTCATAGCACGCTAGGGGAAAATATTATCGAGAATTTCAAGTGTTGAGATTTGCAATAAGATTGCATACCTTCTATGAGATAGTTGGATCCTGATACCAACTGCGAGTAATTGTTACTCCTGGGAGAGTTTTACACAGGAAAATTAGCCGATCAAGTAGGTGTCTAGAAAGGTGTCAACGGGGTTACGCCTATGGGAAAACGAGGTTTACTTTAATTAGGTCCGTGCGAAAGCACGGGGAACCTCCCTTAAAGTACCGACACTGGCCTGGCTGAAAGATCGGCGAAGTTGTAGGGTGTAATTAATCCCGGCCAGTCTTTCCTTTTAGGGTTTGAAGGAAGATTTGATAAAAACAGTGGGAGCCATCCGTATTAGATAAAATAATAACCAATCTGATCTTGCAAGAGCATACGCTAAAGTGTTTTCTTCTCTGTCTCTCCAGGTAGCGACCATGTCATGCCTTAATCAAGATAATAATATGGATGTATTGACCGAACCCGCATGTTATACTGTGCAGGGGAACGTTGGACCCGTTCTTTCTTATAAGAGTTATAAGACTGAACAGGGAATAGGAGAATATCTAGATTCTCAAGCCGCCCAAAAGAACATGCATGTTGATGCATCTTCTTCAAGTGTGTTAGTTATTGAGAACTGTTTCTCAGTTCACCCTACGTCCTTGGTATTAGATACCGGATCAGGATACCACATATGTAAATTGTTACATGGGCTACGAAAAAGTAGAGAATTGGGAAAGGGTGATCATTCCGTTCAAGTAGGTAATGGGGCAAATGTTGCAGCCAAAGCAGTTGGCGAATATCACTTAGTATTACCAAGTGGTAATACGCTGATTCTAAATGAATGCTATTATATACCAAACATGATGTGCAACATTATATCAGTTTCTTTATTAAGTAAAGAAGGATATAATTTTGTAGTAAAGGATAATGTTATGAACATATTCCTAGATCAAAAGTTGATTGCATCAGGCTCGTTACATAATGGCATATTCATTCTAAATCAAAATACAGTTCTCAATATACAAAACACACACAAGAGGAAAAGTTCAGAAATGAACGAATCCTTCTTGTGGCATTGTAGACTTGGTCACATCAATTCGACACGACTAGCTAAGTTGCATAAGGATGGATATTTGAATCAGTTTGAATTTTCATCTTATGACACTTGCCAGTCATGTCTCAAAGGCAAGATGACCAAAACTCCGTTTGCGGGACACGGAGAAAGAGTTACGGAACTCTTAGGGCTGATACATAGTGATGTATGCGGTCCCATGTTTACACATACCAGGGACGGTTCTTCCTAATTCATTACATTCACTGACGATTTCTCTAGATACGGACATGTGTTCCTGATAAAACACAAGTCTGAAGCTTTTGAGAATTTCAGAGAATATAAGCACGAAGTAGAGAACCAAACGGGCAAAAGTATATCGATCTGATCGATGAGGAGAATACTTAAGCAATGATTTTCTGGATTATTTAAAAGAGAATGGGATTCTCTCTCAGCTCACTCCTCCTTATACACCACAGCACAACGGTGTATCGGAACGGAGAAATCGCACCCTATTAGATATGGTGCGCTCAATGATGAGTACAGCTGAGTTACCTATTTCCTTCTGGGGATATGCGCTTGAGACAGCCATGGACCTATTGAATAGAGTTCCTACCAAATCAGTGCCTACCACTCCATATGAGATATGGAAAGGGAATGGACCACATCTTAATTACATTAAGATATGGGGTTGTCCAGCCTATGTCAAAAGACAAAATCCGGACAAACTCGAGGCAAGATCAGTCATATGTAAGTTTATAGGATATCCCAAAAATTCACAAGGGTATATCTTCTACCACCCCGAGGAACAAAAGGTGTTTGTTTCTCTACATGCCACTTTCTTAGAAAAAGGTTTTCTTATGAAACAGACAAGTGGCATTGAGGTAGAACTGGAAGAGGTTCCAGCGACACAAACTATAACAGAAGACTTGGTAGAACCAGAGGATTCAGTAGTACCTGACGAACCGCAGCCGCTCCGCCGATCTAGCAGGATTTCTCGTCCGCCTGAGAGATACTACGGTTTTCTCATTGATGGTGGAAGCGAGGATTGCATCATGGAAGATGATGACCCAACTAGCTTCGAGCAGGCCATCGTGAGTAGGGACTCAGTGAAATGGCTGGATGCAATGCGGTCTGAGATGGAATCCATGTACACCAACAAAGTATAGACTTTGGAAGTTGCTCCTGAAGGGGTAAAACCCATTGGGAGCAAGTGGATCTTCAAGAAAAAACTTGGTGTAGAAGGGAAAGTGGAGACTTTCAAAGCTAGACTTGTTACAAAGGGTTTTCGTCAAAGACCAGGTGTGGAATATGACGAAACCTTTTCTCCAGTAGCTATGCTTAAATCCATCCGGATTATGCTTGCCATCGCTGCATATCATGATTATGAAATCTGGCAAATGGATGTTAAGACCGCCTTTCTAAACGGTGATTTAGAAGAGTGCGTGTACATGACTCAGCGAGAGGGCTTCGTAGACAGTGGGAGCAGCGGGAAGGTGTGCAAGCTGCTTAAATCCATTTATGGATTAAAGCAAGTATCGCGGAGTTGGAACATCTGCTTTGACGTCGTTATCAAAGAGTTTGATTTCGTCAAAAACGCAGATGAACCTTGTGTCTACAAGAAGGTGGCAGAGAGTAAGGTTGTCTTCCTCGTATTGTACGTAGACGACATACTCTTGATAGGAAATGACATTCCTATGCTGCAATCGGTCAAGCTCTTCTTATCACAAAGATTCTGAATGAAAGATCTTGGTGATGCCTCCTGCATAATGGGAATTAGGATCTATAGAGATAAATCCAAACGGATATTGGGATTGTCCTAATCCAGGTACATTGACACCATACTAAAGAGGTTTAGTATGGAAGAATCCAAGCATGGGAACTTACCCACGATCTCTGGAGTCACTCTCTCCAAAGAGATGTCTCCCAAGACTAATTTGGAGAGAGCTCGCATGCAAGGGATACCCTATGCTTCGGCTGTAGGCTCTATCATGTACGCGATGCTATGTACCAGACCCGATGTTGCATACTCACTAAGTGTAGTGAGTAGGTATCAAGCTGATCCTGGAGAGAGTCACTGGACAGCTGTGAAGAGCATTCTCAACTACTTACGAAGGACTAAGGAGATGCTCTTGGTGTATGGTAACGGAGAACTCCAAGTGGAGTCCTTTACCGATTCAAGCTTCCAGAGTGATAAGGAAGACTCTAAGTCGCAGTCGAGATTTGTCTTTACTCTTTACGGAGGGGCGGTTAGCTGGAAGAGTTCCAAGCAAGAAACCGTGGCAGACTCGACGATGGAGGCTGAATACATCGCTGCCAACGATGCTGCCAAAGAGGCTGTCTGGATCAAGAAGTTCATTACTGAACTTGGAGTGGTTCTATCCATTGAGCATCCAATACCTTTGTATTGCGATAATAATGGAGCGGTGACTTTGGCCAAGGAACCCAGGTCCCATCAGCGATCCAGGCATATTCTGAGTCGGTATCACCTGATCCGGGGGATAGTTGATCGCCGGGAGATCGAGGTCAGAAGGGTCGACACGAAGAATAATACAGCGGATCCACTCACGAAGGCCATTCCCCAGACACAGTTTGAGAAACTCTTCGGGATGCTCGGTATGCGATACTACAGCAGCTGGCCCTAGTGCAAGTGGGAGATTGTTAGTTGTATGTATGCCTTAGAGGCCAGTATTGTACAGATGATGTATATTATATTGGATGCTTGGACATATATAGAGATGACTTTCTTGCTCGATATGATAGTATGCTATCTGGTTGCTCTTTATCTTAACATGTATACTAGTCTCCTTATACTGTCTTATAGTTACATGTTGGTAAAGCCCTTAGGATGTGTACTTGACTACCTGGACTATGATGAGGATCATACTAGTAGGGACATGGTAGTCCATAAGTACATCCTTCAAGGTCCCTAGTCGTGGGTGTATCGAGGTGGGGCATCGATATACCAGTGTAGACTAGCATATACGCTTCTCGACCCATGAGATGGGCGATAGATGATCCCATATCCATTAGTGTTTGACATCAGAGATGGTATACGGGTGCTCAGTGGAGACTGGGTACACTGGACGGACTCGCCGAGAACTCCCAGTTGGTATTATACCTCACGTCAGATGGCAGTTCTCTGGTGACACTGGTGCAGGTTAGTCTGTAGACCCGAGATCGTCATAGAGTCTTGTGTGATTCCCACTGTGCTTTGATTTCCACCTTACCACGTCCATGAGGGCGTGCAAAACGGTGGTTTTTGGGTACAGTCCCGAGTAACATGGAGGCAATGAGCGATAGGAGTGGTTTCGTCTCTCCCGGTATTGGGGGTTGATGTTGCACTGTCCTCGATTGGCCGTAACAGGGAAGTCCCTGGCCAGGGCTGATTAGAGATTTACTGGTAAGTGTTACCAGTAGTTTCTCGACCCGTTATGAGCCTCACATCGACACGACTTATCGGTTATTGGGGTCTGACGTTTACCACCCCTAGACTTAATATGCGACATATCATACGAGGAGACCGGACTGCACGGTAGTGTTGCCGGTTGGCTCGACGGGAGTTGTAGCAGGTTCGCTTGTTTTCTTCTGATCGCTTAATACCCGGGTGGCCGTTACGTTTAGCTGACCGCTTGCAGCTTGGGGTGCTTGATATGATTATCACCCACTGCCGGCGTATTGACGAGTCTCAGAGTCCCACAAAGGAGTTACCTAGTCCAGGCGAAACGTTGTGGTGCGCGTATGCGATATGCGCATGGACCCGATTAAAATGCGCGTATTGGATACCGTATATTGATCGGGCCGCTTGCTTTTGGTGGGGTCATATGTGATATGGCCGGATTGATAAATCAAGTGTTGATTTATCATTTAACCATTAGTTTTCTCACTTGAAATATTTTCTTGTACATGATGGATGAATGCATGCATGTATGCGTTCTTTCTTTTAGTTTCAAGCACATATGGATGTGCATACACACATACATACATACATCATCCTTCATGGTTGATTACACATTGAAAATGGTGGCAATATATGACTCACATCATGGATTAAATATATGGATTATTATTTGATTTTTGTTAAAACAAAAGAAAAGAAGAAAAGGATAATTCTTGGTTAGTTTCTACACTCTTCCTTAAACCTAACCATGCTCACCTACTTCTAACAAAGGGTTAACCTTCTCTTTGTGATTTAACTCAAATTTAATAATATCTTAAACATTTAACCATGGTTTGAGATGAGAAGGAATAAATATATATACATATATTTTCTTTTTTCTTTTCAAGAGTTATTTTTTTTACTCTTGTTAAAAAGAAAGCCATCATCTTCTTCCTCCTTCACCATTTCCTCTCTAGACTTTTGTAGTGAGCAATATACTTATAAAGTTAGGTTTTTGAAGTGAGAAAAGCCACCACAATATCATTCTACACAAGTTTAGCCCACTTGTTTAGAGTGTTATCTTCATTTCTTCTTTTGAAAAGTGAAGTTGCAAGCTTGGACTAGGAGCTTCGGGTGGATCGTCGTGGACACTAGGAGACTTCAAGCGAACCCTCCTCCAACCCTCAAGTGGCCAAGGAGTCTAGCGTAGGGAGATACAAAGGTTGTACTCTCAAAACCCTAACCTTTGTTACTTGTAATGTTTCAAAACCCTAATTTTCTAGGATACATCCTTTGTATGCTTACATAGCACCCTAAAAATTTGATCTTTGTGACATGTGATGCTTCCAAACCTCTCATAGGGTGCTGGGTAAACCCAACAGTTTCTCAACCCGTTATGAGCCTCATATCGGCATGACTTATCGGTTATTGGGGTCTAACGTTTACCACCCCTAGACTTGATATGCGACATATCAGACGAGGAGACCGTACTGTACGGTAGTGTCACTGTCAGGCTTTTTGCAGGATTTGGAGCGGGCTTGCTTGCTGATCTTCTGATCGCTCAATACCCGGGTAGCTGTTACGTCCAGCTAGTACCGCTGACGGCTTGTGGGTGCTTGATATGATCATCACCTACTGCCGGCGTATTAACGAGTTTTTAGAGTCCTACATAGAGGTTTTACTGGCTCAGGAAAAACGAAATAGGAGCGCATATGTGATATGTGCGGGACCGAGAATAATGCGAGTATGTGATACCGTATTCTATTCTCGCGATGTTTGTATCGATCGGTTATATGCGATATAACTAGGTTATCGAATCAAGGGTTGATTCGATAAGTCGATAAATTGGATGTTAGTCGGTTAAATCAACCCTTGACTTAATAATCCGGTTATATGAGATATAACCGGATTATTAAGTCAAGGGTTGATTTAATAATTTAGTGTATACTTGTATATGTGATATACTAATTTACATTAACTAACACTGGTTCACTTAAGCATTTATTTTTCTCACTTGTGCATAACTTAATATATATGTGATATATATTTATTTGTGTACATTTTGTATCATGGTTGTTGATACAACTATCATGGGTGTATGATACATACACCATTATAATTATATTGGTATGGTTTTAATATTCAAAGTAAATATAAAATTAGTGGATATTTGTTAAATGCATGAAGCTTGTAGAAGCTTGTGAGTGCTTTGACAAATTCAACCCTTTTTGTTTTGCTTTGGATATTTATTAACTTATGTCTCTACATGAGTTAATATATGATATAAACTCACCCATGGTTCACTCTCTCTCTTATTTAGTTTTTCCATTCTCATTTTGAGTTCATCTTCTTCCTCCTTCAAATGCTTTCTAGGGTTTGATAAAGAGAGAGAACTATAGTGAGAAAAGAAATTCTAAAGTGTACCCATTTTCTATTTCATCATCCTCTACTAGACTAGCACTTTAGTTTAGGGTGTTTGCTTCACCAATTCTCTAGTTAGTGATGTAGAAGCTTGAGCTCGTATTCCCTCGACATAGATCATCTTCGGCCTCGAAGACTTCTAGCAATACCGTTGCAATCTTCTCATGGAACCGTCTGAGAGTCCGGGAGCATGATGATCGCCGCGAAGGGACTACTACTAGGAGCATATGAAGTGAAAGACCGATCTACAAAGGTTGTATTTCGAATTCACTTAGTGTTAATGTGTTTAACATGCTAGTTTTCGCCTAATAGTCTAGCAAAGATCTTGTTTAAGGTTATTCGACACGGCTAAAATTTTAAACGGGCATGGTTGATGCCTTGTAGAACCTTCTTAGAGTGCCTAGTAACCCTACAGTGGTATCAGAGACTAGCTAGAGCATTAGGCGACGTGTATACGAAGTTAAAACTCTGAACGAACTCCGAATCGACGAAATATACCCCTCTCTGGAAAAAATTTTAAAATGTGATTTTTTCTGCATTAAAAATACTCAAAAAAATCAGCAGGGAATTCTAAGGATGCTGGTAAAATACGACCCTCTAATTAGATTGAAGAGCCGCGGAACCGCGGCAAGACCCCTGCTTGTGCCGCGGTTCCGCGGCCGTCTGAGTGAATTGGGGTTTTATTTTTATACATTTTGATCCGTAGGTGTTTATGCATATTTTTGGGTACTTTTAATCTGACTCAAGAGTTGAGTGTTCTGGGGTTTATTTTGTATTCGTTGATTCGATCGAAAAATTTAATTTCGTTTTGTTTTCGGGATAATTTAGAAGGTATTAAAAAGTTCGAACGGATATCAATAACTCACTTTTTCCCGACCAGGAAAATTTCCAAGTGTTGGATTTTTCCGTAGTTTAAGAACGTCTAAATCGTGCAAGTTACGCAATGGACCCTCTAGAAGACAACAAACCTTAACTCGATTATGTGACCGTCTTGAACTGCCTTTTGAACCTTAGGGTTTGGGGTAGTACGGCGTTGCCACATGTGAGGTGTTGGCTTGACCCTTCTACGGCTGGACCATTGGTACTGTGGCATGTGATGGATGTTTTTAAACCCCCCTCAAGTGTTGAGAACCATTTGGGAAAACTTGGGTGTTTGATCATTCGATCGGAAAGTTTAACATTGTCTATTTATCTGGAATGTGATACAATATTTGGAATCCACAAGTAGTTATGAGATAACTAATTCGAATGTTATAAACATAGCAATTTAGTCTCAAATGATCGGTTGCCACGGAAATTTTGATGCGATCAAAAGTCCGTCGCAATCACGTAGCGTACGCGGATACTCGCCGGGTAAACTTAATAGACAACCACGCCCCAAAGCCCCGACCAATTGATTGTAGGAGAACGCCGTCGCCAAAAGCATCCGTTTGGGTGCTCGCGGCAGCGGTGTTCCGCCTTAGTGCACTTCGTCGACGGCATCCGGGGGTGCGGCCGTCTACTAAAGTTTGCGACGAGCATTCGATTAGTATATTGGGAATCTTGTTGAATTGCCCGACTAGATATTGAAAAGTGTTTTCGATATAGAGACTAAAATGCGGGGTTTATAATTGTTAGGCATGCGATGTCTAAAGAGGTTGCGGATTCCAACTGTTGTGGTTTTACACTTTCTTTTCTGCGACCGTAAGTGTAATTTGTGATATCGCCGGTTTCGTTGCTATAGGTCAACGACAATTGGGAAGCACGTATTTACTTACATTGATGACATGTGATGTTATGTGTTGCTGGATATGTTATATTGGATCGTCGCGTTTTTGAATGGCCGGGGTTTTTATATGAGATGAGAGTTTTTATTTTCATTCATGTAAAATTAAATGTATGTAATATTCTTTTATTGGGTCACTTCCGGGATGAGGTTGATGTCACCAATTGTATATTATTTACTTTTCCGCATTAGGTAAACCCAAGGAGGGGAGCATAAGTAACCGGGTTCTAGGGTCCAGCGGGAGACCAACTCGAGGAGTCGAGTCTGGGTCTCCTAACTCTAGAATTGAAAGGGTTGCTTGCCTTATCGTAGGGGTCTAGGGATGTAGGTTTGGCTGTTCATCGCGACCGTGGAATCCGTGTTTTTTACAGGCTCGTATTAAAACACGGACGTCCTAGTATATCCAATGTTTCATATGTTTCTTCTGCTGCGATATCTGTGATGTGTTCATTTGATATGTTGTGATAAATACTGTATATAGTATATATGATATATTATATAGACGTTACTTATGTTTTATACCCGCGCTAGCCCTGCCCCACTCTGCCGTTAGTTACCTAACCTAACGGTGCACGAGGGGACATCGAGGCGAACGCGGATGGCATAAGTGTACGTCGTATTTTTCTGTGATGTTTAGGTGACATAAATGATGGAACTTCATTAATGTGATTAATGAAAGAAAAGAAACCTAAAAGATGTTGTAGAATCGAATTTTGAAAAACAAGGTAGCTACATTTCTTGCTTTGCATAGCGCTGTTCTTTGTAAGAACATCACGCACCTTATTCGATAAGGAAACGGCCGAGATCCCATCACCGGGAGTGAGCCCTTTAGCAATGATTGGCAGATGCTACACCCCTTGGTTTTGTCTTTTGATTGCTTTTCTAGTTCTTGCTTTGCACAGTGATATATATGATATATCCTGCACCTCATTCGACGAAGAAAGAGCCCAGATCCCTTCACCGGGAGTGACCTCTTTAGCGAAACTAACAAAAGCCTCAAAAACACTCCATTTTAAAATTATTTGATTCTGCAATGATATCCAGTTCATTACGCAATAGATTTTCAGAAAAACCTGTCGTAGCCCTCCGTGATTTCAGATAAGTCCTACTTAGTATTCGTGCTACGTTTGTTGACCTCCGTCAAGACGTAGTGTGCCGTAGCTAACTAGTACTTATCTGCTTATGCATATGATGCAGATTGGATTGGGGTAGTCATACGACCTTGTTGACCTTCGTCAAGGGTCGTGCTGGTGGGTTTGATTCATTCTAGAAATGACGGGTTGAACTTGACCTGCACCGTGTGGTTTGTTGACCTCCGTCAAGGTCATGGGAAGCTTGGGGCAAAATTATCGGGAATTTCAAGTGTTGAAATTTGCAATGAGATTGCATACCTTCTATGAGATAGTTGGATCCCGATACCCGCTACGAGTAAGAGTTACTCCTGGGAGAGTTTTACACATTACAATTAGCCGATCGAGTAGGTGTCTAGAAAAGTGTTAACGGGGTTACGCCCCTGGGAAAACGAGGTTTACTTTAATTAGGTCCGTGCGAAAGCACGGGGAACCTCCCTCAAAGTACCGACACTGGCCTGGCTGAAAAATTGGCGAAGTTGTAGGGTGTAATTAATCCCGGCTAGTCTATCCTTTTAGGATTTGAAGGAAGATTTGATAAAAACAGTGGGAGCCATCATGATTAGATAAAATTATAACCAATCTGATCTTTCAAGAGAGCACGCAGAGTATTTTCTTCTCTCTCTCTCCAGGTAGCGACCATGTCACGCCTTAATCAAGATAATAATACGGATGTATTGACCGAACCCGCTTGTTATACTGCGCTAGGAAACGTTGGTCCCGCTCCAACTTATAACTGTTATAAGACCGAGAAGGAAATAGGGGATTACCAGAATTCCCGTGCCGCCCAAACGAAGAAAATGCATGATGGTGCATCTTCTTCGGGTGTGTTCATTACAGAGAACTGTTTCTCAGTATCCTTTATGTCCTGGGTATGAGATACCGGATCAGGATCTCATATATGTAATTTGTTACATGGGATACAGATAGGTAGAGAACTGAGAACGGGTGATAAGTTTCATGTGATAGAAACGGTGAAAGTGTTGCAGCCAAGTCTATTGGTAGTTATTGTAGGGTTACTAGGCACTCTAAGAAGGTTCTACAAGGCATCAACCATGCCCGGTTAAAAATTTAGCCGTGCTGAATAACCCTAAACAAGAACTTTGCTAGACTATTAGGCGAAAACTACCATGTTAAACACATTAACACTAAGTGAATACGAAATACAACCTTTGTAGATCGGTCCTTCACTTCATATGCTCCTTGTAGTAGTCCCTTCGCTGCGATCATCATGCTCCCGGACTCTCGGACGGCTCCATGAGAAGATTGCAACGGTATTGCTTGAAGTCTTCGAGGCCGAAGATGATCTGAGGGAATACAAACTCAAGCTTCTACTTCACTAACTAGAGAATTAGTGAAGAAAACACCCTAAACTAAAGTGCTAGTCTAGTAGAGGATGATGAAATAGGAAATGGGTACACTTTAGAATTTCTTTTCTCACAATGTTTCTCTCTCTTTATCAAACCCTAGCAAGAATTTGAAGGAGGAAGAAGATGAGCTCAAAATGAGAATGAAAACTAAATCAAGAGTGTGAGAGCTAACCATGGGTGAGTGGGTATCATATACTAACTCATGTAGAGTCATAACCATGACTATATTATAATGGTTAGGTTAATTAATATCTCAAGTAATCCAAAGTTAGTAGACTAAGTAAATGCAACCCTAAGCTTCATGAAGCTTCATGCATGTGAGCTTATCATCCACTAATTTTAGAATTACTTTAAATAATAAAAACCTAACACTATAATTAGTATGGTATAAGTCTTATACACCCATGATAGTTGTATCAACAACCATGATACAAAATGTACACAAATAAATATATATCACATATATATTAAGTTGTGCACAAGTGAGAAAAATAAATGCTTAAGTGAACTAATGTTAGTTAATGTAAATTAGTATATCACACATACAATTATACACAAAATTATTAAATCAACACTTGACTTAATAATCCGGTTATATCATATATAACCGACTAACATACAATTTATCGATTTATCGAATCAACCCTAGATTCGATAACTTGGTTATATCGCATATAACCGATCGATACAAACATCGTGAGAATAGAATACGGTATCACATATTTGCATTATTCTCGGTCCCGCACATATCACATATGCGCTCCTATTTCGTTTTTCCTGAGCTAGTAAAACCTCTATGTAGGACTCTAAAGACTCGTCAATACTCCGGCTGTAGGTGATGATCATATCAAGCACCCACAAGCCGTCAGCGGTACTAGCTGGACGTAACGGCTACCCGGGTGTTGAGCGATCAGAAGATCAGCAAGCAAACTCGCTCCAACTCCTGCAAAAAGCCTGACAGTGTGTAGCGTCTTGAAAAGTCGTTTTGGTGTTTTCCTGAAATTCGGTGAAAATTCGGTATTTTTCCGAAAACCGTCTTTCTTGTTATTTTGCAGTTTAGGGCTAATTATACCTAAAATGGATAGGTAATTGCTTGTTTTTAGTAACTAATGAGTTAATTATGAAATTCTGGTCGTTTAAAAATTTTCCCTAATTTTTCAATTTTTTAATATTATTTTAAGCCGGTAAGAAAATACAGTAAATTAGCGATAAATACAAATTTTTTCGGGCTAATTTTAATCTCTAAAATTATGATAATTAAAATCTAGTGGTAACATAAATTTTTATTATTTTATTTTGATTTTTTAACCAATTTTTATTATAGGAAACGAAATTCATTTAATTTAAGCTTAAACTTGCAAATTTTGTAACTTGAGGGTTCTTTTTGCATAGAATTTTTTTTGTGCAAATCTCACAACCTCACCCCTCCCATTTGGGCCGGCCCCACCCCCCAAATCAGCAGCCATGAATTTTCCCACCTCATTTTTGTCTCCATCTTTGTATTGAAACCTTATGTTGTTTAAAATATATTAATTTGTGTTTAGTTGTGAATGGTTGCTTTGACTTTAGAAAATCCCACAACAACTCACACATTCCCCCCCATCCCTTTTCCTGCACGAATTCTGCAGCCCATCATTCTCCCCAAAAAGAAAAATTCTCCTTCTCATTTTGCCTCTAAATTTCATCTCAAAATCCAAGAAAAAATCCACAAATCCTTCACAAATTCAACCCAAATCCTTATTCTACCTCTTCTCACACCCCTATTAGTTTAAATTAAGGAGAAAAATGGCATCTTTGGAGGCAAATTATTCTTGCTAGATCTCAAATTGAGGTATAATTTCCATCAAGTTACTTTAATTTTGCTAATTCCTTTATTTATATGGTATTAGTGTTAAAAGTTAGCTAATTTCTAATTTGTTTTTTTTAAAAAGAGTAGTTTGTTTAAACTAGGGTTTTGAAGCCATGATAGTTAATTAAATTGTTTTGTAGTTAATCTAGTTGTTACTTAACTAATCTATATGGTTACCTTGTTATGTAGTCTTCAATTTTGCTAATTTAGTTAATTTTAAATGTTTGATTTTGGTTGTAAATTGTTGTTTTAGGAAAATCTAGAAAGGGGTTAGTGTATGGAAATGGGTTGTGAAGTATGATTAATGAGTTGAATTAAGGTTTAGAAACCATTATTTATTTGATTAAAACTAATTTGTTATCTAGTTGTTTGGCTAACCTAATCTAGAAGGTTAACTTGCTAATTGGGTTTGAAATTAGTGTTAGTTAAGTTTTTCTAGTATGGATTTTGATTTGCAATTGCTTTTGAGAAAAATCAAGAAAGGGTTGGTTGTGGAATTTAGGTTTTGGAGCATGGTTAATGTGTTGAAATTTTGTGTAGTGGTTATCTAATGGTGTGACTTGGGTGATTATGCTAGATTGTAGTCGTTTTGTCGCAAATCGGCGATTTTTGCACCGATTTTGGAATGCAAATACTTACTAGTTTTGTTATAAAATTATGTGATGAATTATTTTTGATATCTTGATGATTGTAATGGCTTGTCCTACGACTTTTAGGATGCGTGAGTGCGGATTTTTGGGTAGTCGGGTTTTAGTTTTGCCGGGCGACCAAATCGGCGTTCTTTTGGCAGTTTTTGCGATTTTCGCGTGTGTTCCGCACACTTTGTGCACGTTGTACCTAGCTAGCGAACTTTAGTAGTTTCGTTGGGGTTTTGCATCGTTCTTGATACGTAACCTTATGTTTGGTATTGATGTAAATTCCAGGTTTGGTCACGGAGACATCAGACGCGGCGCGAAAGGGGAAAGCGGTGATTGGACACAGCTAGCCAGGGATTCCGGTAAGTAGATGTAACATCTACGGGGGACTATCGTTGGATGGCGCAAGCCGCCCGATAGTTTTAGTAACTTACAAGACCCTTAGTGATGTTAGTAATTAGGGGTGAAATACTTATTTGACTAATTGCTGCATCCATGCATTATATTGACATACCTATACGAAACCATTTTATAGGACACCTGCACTATTGCCAGGGTTTTTATATGCAGCACGAGCACTATTCATGCTTACACACACACCCTGGTAATTGCCATGCCACCACACTAGATAACCTTTAAATTTAAATCTTTTACTAATTGATACTTAAACTTGTGCTATTGCCTTTAATTCCTTAAAATGAAACCGTAGGATTGCTATTCATGTGCATGTACTTCATCATATTAATTGTTCATGCTTAATCCATTAATCACACATCGCAACTTGATTATTGATACCATATGCATTCATTATCACTGTTATGTGCACTTATGAGGATTTCTTGAGATTTTATGATATTGCTGGATTTCGGGGGAAAGCCGCAAATTTCTAAACTTATTATATTCTTAAAATATGTAAATTGCGGTTTTCTAGTGATGTAAGTGTCGTCCACCATGAGTTTGTTGTGGTTTTGGAAATCCGTGTCGAGGAGTGGAGGAACCGGCACGGGTACATGGTGGGCCCGGTAAGATACCCCGGGGCAAGAGGAATGTGGTGTTGACGTTGAGCCTGGCAGGGGACGGATTACCTACCGGTGACTGTTTGGGACGGCGGATATCTAGAGGATACCGACCGTGGCCGCTAGATGATGAGATATTGATATTTGAGATGGGTCAGCCGGACGGCTGAGGCCAGACATACATTTATGAGATTTGATACAGCTTTTGGGTGTCGTTGCTGGACACCGGTTCTCGTCGATTCTTTGAGTATTATGCTGGCATTCTAAAAAAGTTTCAAAAACAAAAAGAGATAAATGTTTCTTATATATACCCATTGAGACCTCAGATATTCATGTTGCATACATATTAGTACACTGATGTTGTATACACACCTGCAAGTGCATCCCGTCATACCTGTATTTTAGATGCTAGGATGCTTGTGTGCATGCATACGATAGCCTTTGTAGATGTTATTTATTACTCACGAGTTGGCAACTCACCCCCGTTGTGCCACAGTCTTTTGCAGGTCCGCTCCGTCAGTGCAGTAGCGGCGGGCGCACTTGTTCTTTTGCCTCTTTTGCCTGAGCTCGAGATTTTGCTCATAGGTGGGTTATGTTATTATTTTTGTACCCCCTTGTATATTCTTTGTATCTAGTGTACTCCATTTACTGTTTCTACCAGTATTATTGTACATTGACCTAGAAATGAGACTGTGAGGATTGTGGACTTTTATGCTGTATTTTGGGGTCGAGCTCACTTGAGTCGACATGATGTTTTCTTATGCTTTATTATGATTATTATGCTTGTTGTCATTTATATTGCGTGGGATTTGTGACCGCCTTGTGGCGAAGAGCTAGCTCCCGCTTGGGGATGCCCTATTTTGTTGGATTCATGTATATTTTGTTGTACCCATTTTGGGGGCCAGTATTTACGAAGGAGACTCTGCCGAAATTTTCGGAAAAATTGGTATTGTTTTTATAAAGGGCTTTACATGATTTATTTGATAAACTCGCTTTCAATTGTTTAGGTTTTCTTCACTCTTTTGCTTAATTGGCTTTGTTTTCTGGGCTTTGGCTTACTTACTTTACGGATGTCTTTAGACTTTTCGTAAACTTAAGTGCCAGTCACGTTCCGTACCCTGCGGGTCGTGACAAAGTTGGTATTAGAGCGATAGGTTTTACCTTTGTGAGTGTAGGATGACCCTTGGTAGATGGAGTAAGTGACTTAAGCAGGGTAACGTAGCGTGCGTATGTCTGCGGCATACTTACGATACGGTACTCCGCCTAAGTGACTTTAGGATATACTTGCTTGAAAAATTCCTTCTTCAATTCCGTGTATCCTATGAACCTATTGCACTGTCCTTACTATCCGTTTTCCTGTAACAGCCACTATGCCGCCGAAGGCTACGAGGGCACAGAGGGCTGCCGCCAGAGACGAGATTCGAGTTGGCTCGTCCGAGACTAGGACTGAGCAGGGCGGTATGCCTACGCCGCAGGGACAGACCGATCCACCTTCCCCAGGCCGTATGGATAGGCTCGAGACCGGTATGGAGGAGTTGCGACAGATGATGGGAGGCATGCAGGAGCTACGTCAGATGGTAGGATCCCTAGTTGCAGCCAGTCGTACACCGAGGCCGGATGACGTACCTACTACATCACAGACGACCATGATACCTGCTCCTACTACTACCACCGTGGCCATTCCGGTTTCGCTACAGGATTTCATGAGGCTGAGACCTCCAGTATTCACCGGCACCGAGGCAGCGGAGGACCCACAGACGTTCCTTGACAGTTTAGCCAGGATCTGCCGTTCGCTGAGATGTTCGGATGATCGATGGGTAGAGCTTGCGAGTTTCCGACTAGAGGGTCTCGCGCAGACATGGTGGGAGTCAGTCTTGAGAGGCCGAGCTGCAGGTCTGCCGCCTATGACTTGGGTCGAGTTTACAGCGGTCTTTCTAGCCCGTTTCCTTCCAGAGAGTGTTCGTGACGCCAGAGCTCGCAGCTTCGAGGCCTTAGTCAAGACACCTGGGATGACGGTGTCTGAGTATGACATCCAGTTTACACAGTTATCCCGATATGCTCAGTATTTGGTGGATACCGAGGAGAAGATGGTGAAGAGGTTCGTACAGGGACTTGATGCCCAGCTATATCTTGCCATTGGCGCCCAGCACTACGACACTTATTCAGCTGCTATGGATACGGCATTGCGGATGGAGGCACGCATATCACGGACTTCGGCCGTTTCTGGGCCGAAGAGGATTCGCACCGATGTACCGTCTCAGAGGCAGCGCGCCAGATTCTTTCCGAGAGATAGGCATGGCAGAGGATTTGGGCGGGGACAGTTATATGGTTCTTATCCCCAGGGGCAGCAGCCGTCGCCAGGGTGTTTTGGGTGCGGGAGTTTGCACTATCTTGTCAGAGACTGTCTGGTGAGACGACAGGAAGCAGCGACAGTTCCGCATGTGACACTACCACCATTACCACCCCCTCCTCAGAGAGCCCTACTTCCTACCCCAGGCGATGCTCCACGCCAGTTAGGTGCACCCAGAGGCCGTGGACGCGGCGGTCCTGTTCAGAGAGGACGAGGAGGCAGAGGCCGAGGTCGAGGTCAGCCCGCTATCGGTGGAGGACAGGCCCGAGTATTTGCTTTGACACCGCAGGATGCGCAGGCATCCAATGCCGTTGTGACAGGTACCTTGCCAGTTTTTTCTTTCGACGCCCGGGTATTATTCGACCCAGGTTCCACACATTCGTACGTATCTACACACTTTGCACCGATGTTGGGCCGTGAGTCGTCGTCGTTAGATCAGCTGCTTGTTGTTGTTACTCCGGTAGGCGAGTCGTTTGTCGCTCGGTTTGTATTTCGTATGTGTTCCGTTCGTATCGGGGAGAGGGATTCATCAGTTGATTTGATACTCCTCGATATGTTGGACTTTGATGTGCTTCTGGGCATGGATTGGCTAGCCACTTGTTATGCTTCGATGGACTGCCGTGAGAAGGCAGTCAGATTTAGCTTTCCGGGAGAGCCAGTCCTTATTATTCAGGGAGACCGCAGTGTCACCCTTCCCAGCTTAATTTTGTCTCTTCGCGCTGGTCAACTCTTGCGGAAGGGGTGTCAGGGATTCTTAGCGTCTATTTGTGATACTCGAGCTGCAGAGGATACGTTAGACCGGGTCCCGATAGTTTGTGAGTTCCCTGATGTTTTCCCTGATGAGCTACCTGGGCTACCGCCTGAGCGTGATGTTGAGTTCTGCATTGATTTGATTCCTGGTTCGGGGCCTATTTCTATACCGCGTTATCAGATGGCCCCGGCAGAGCTTCGAGAGCTGAAGGATCAGTTGCAGGATTTGTTAGATAAGGGGCTTATTCGACCGAGTGTTTCTCCGTGGGGTGCTCCGGTCCAGTTTGTCAAGAAGAAGGATGGAAGTTTGCGCTTATGTATCGACTACCGCCAGCTGAACAAAGTTACCGTTCGGAACAGATATCCGTTGCCGCGCATTGATGATTTGTTCGACCAGCTTCAGGGTGCGGGGTATTTTTCGAGGATCGACTTGCGATCAGGATACCATCAGCTGCGAGTTCGACAGGAGGATATACCGAGGACAGCTTTCCGCACGCGCTACGGCCATTACGAGTTTTTGGTGATGTCGTTCGGACTCACCGACGCCCCAGCAGCATTCATGGATTTGATGAACCGTACATTCAGGCCGTATCTTGACCTGTTCATCATCGTGTTTATCGACGATATCTTGGTGTACTCCCGGAGCAGAGAGGAGCACGAGCAGCACTTGCGGATTACGTTACAGACTCTGAGGGAGCACCAGCTGTTCGTGAAGTTCTCCAAGTGTGCATTCTGGCTGGACAACGTCGGATTCTTGGGTCACGTGGTTACGAGAGACGGCATTTGTGTGGACCCGAAGAAGATTGAGGCTGTTCAGCAGTGGCCCCGACCTACATCGGTGACTGAGATCCGTAGTTTTCTAGGCTTGGCGGGCTACTACAGGCATTTTGTTCAGGACTTCTCCCGTATAGCTGCACCTTTGACCGGTTTGACCCGAAAGGGAGTTCCTTTCGTTTGGACAGAGGAGTGCGAGCGCAGTTTTCAGCAGCTACGGACTTGTTTGACTACGGCGCCGGTATTATTTTTGCCTTCGGGATCAGGCAGATTTGTTGTCTACTGTGATGCTTCGCGAGTGGGATTAGGATGCGTATTGATGCAGCATGGCCGGGTGATCGCTTATGCCTCTCGGCAGTTGAAGAAGCATGAACAGAACTACCCCACTCATGATTTGGAGATGGCTGCAGTGGTCTTTGCACTGAAGATTTGGCGACATTACCTTTACGGCGAGTCGTGTCAGATATTCACCGATCACAAGAGCTTAAAGTACATATTTTAGCAGCGAGACCTGAACCTCAGCCAGCCTCGTTGGATGGAGTTGGTGAAAGACTACGACTGCGAGATCTTATATCACCCCGGCAAGGCAAATGTGGTGGCAGATGCGTTGAGTAGGAGGCCCGGGGGTAGTCTATCCTTTTTACGCGCAGTTCAGAGGCAGTCGTCAGCAGATTGGCAGATGTTATGCGACACCCGAGTTGAGTTCGAGTTCACTCAGACAGGGGGACAGCTCACGCATGTTCGTGCACGCCCACAGTTGCTTGACCGTATATATGAGGCACAGCGCAGTGACGACCGTTGCTCAGAGATCATGGCACAGATGGGACAGGGCAGATTTTCCGAGTTCGTGGTTGACGATCAGGGGATTTTACGATATGGATCTAGACTGTGCGTACCAGATGCTGATGGATTGCGACGCGACATTCTTGAGGAGGCACACCGATCAGTGTATAGTGTCCACCCCGGTTCCACCAAGATGTACCATGATATGAGAGAGACCTACTGGTGGGACGGGATGAAGAGGGACATTGCGGAGTTCGTTTCGAGATGCCTAACTTGTCAGCAAGTCAAGGCCGAGCACCAGAGGCCCGCAGGAGAGCTACAGCCGTTACCCATTCCAGAGTGGAAATGGGAGCAGATTTCGATGGATTTCGTTGTGGGTCTACCCAGGACCAGTCGAGGGTACGACTCCATCTGGGTGATCATGGATAGATTGACGAAAGCGGCTCACTTCCTGCCAGTGAAGACGACTTTCAGCTTCGCTCAGTATGCTCAGCTCTATATTGACGAGATCGTGCGACTACATGGCGTACCGACTTGTATCGTGTCAGATCGAGGCACTCAGTTCACCAGCCGACTTTGGCAGAGACTTCAGGAGGCTTTGGGAACTCGTTTGAGCTTCAGCACAGCGTTTCATCCGCAAACCGACAGACAGTCAGAGCGGACCATTCAGACTCTCGAGGACATGCTCAGAGCGTGCGTTTTAGACTTTGGTGGTAGCTGGGATCATCATTTATCTCTAGTGGAGTTCTCCTACAACAACAGCTTCCAGGATACTATTCAGATGGCACCTTTCGAGGCATTGTATGGGAGGAGATGCAGATCGCCCGTTTGTTGGACAGAGCTCAGCGAGAGCAGCATTTTGGGGCCGCAGCTTGTTGAGGAGACGACAGCGAAGATACAGTTGATCCGAGATCGGATGAGGGCAGCTCAGAGCAGACAGAAATCGTATGCAGACAGGCGCCGTCGCAGATTAGAGTTCGCAGTTGGCGACCATGTTTTTCTGAAAGTCTCTCCGATGAAGGGCGTGATGCGTTTTGGGCGAAAGGGGAAGCTTAGCCCTAGATTCGTAGGTCCCTTCGAGATCCTCGAGTGGGTTGGCGCTGTTGCATATCGTTTGGCTCTTCCTCCCAGCTTTCCTGATGTTCACCCCGTCTTCCATGTTTCGATGCTCCGCAAGTGCCTTCACGACCCTTCGCATGCGATTCAGCACCCGACAGTCCAGCTAGAGCGCGACCTTTCTTTTGCAGAGCAGCCGGTGGCCATCCTGGATAGGCAGGTGAAGATGTTGAGGTCGAAGATTATACCAACCGTCAAGGTCCTTTGGCGTAGCCCGAGCAGCGAGGAGGTTACCTGGGAGACCGAGGGCGAGATGAGGAAGAAATATCCCCATCTCTTTGAAGGTACGCGTAGCTATATTTTTAAATTCGGGGACCGAATTTCTTTAAGGGGGGAAGATTGTAGTGTCTTGAAAAGTCGTTTTGGTGTTTTCCTGAAATTCGGTGAAAATTCGGTATTTTTCCGAAAACCGTCTTTCTTGTTATTTTGCAGTTTAGGGCTAATTATACCTAAAATGGATAGGTAATTGCTTGTTTTTAGTAGCTAATGAGTTAATTATGAAATTCTGGTCGTTTAAAAATTTTCCCTAATTTTTCAATTTTTTAATATTATTTTTAGCCGGTAAGAAAATACATTAAATTAGCGATAAATACAAATTTTTCCGGGCTAATTTTAATCTCTAAAATTATGATAATTAAAATCTAGTGGTAACATAAATTTTTATTATTTTATTTTGATTTTTTAACTAATTTTTATTATAGGAAACAAAATTCATTTAATTTAAGCTTAAACTTGCAAATTTTGTAACTTGAGGGTTCTTTTTGCATAGAATTTTTTTTGTGCAAATCTCACAACCTCACCCCTCCCATTTGGGCCGGCCCCACCCCCCAAATCAGCAGCCATGAATTTTCCCACCTCATTTTTGTCTCCATCTTTGTATTGAAACCTTATGTTGTTTAAAATATATTAATTTGTGTTTAGTTGTGAATGGTTGCTTTGACTTTAGAAAATCCCACAACCACTCACACATTCCCCCCCATCCCTTTTCCTGCACGAATTCTGCAGCCCATCATTCTCCCCAAAAAGAAAAATTCTCCTTCTCATTTACCTCTAAATTTCATCTCAAAATCCAAGAAAAAATCCACAAATCCTTCACAAATTCAACCCAAATCCTTATTCTACCTCTTCTCACACCCCTATTAGTTTAAATTAAGGAGAAAAATGGCATCTTTGGAGGCAAATTATTCTTGCTAGATCTCAAATTGAGGTATAATTTCCATCAAGTTACTTTCATTTTGCTAATTCCTTTAATTATATGGTATTAGTGTTAAAAGTTAGCTAATTTCTAATCTTGTTTTTTTTAAAAAAGAGTAGTTTGTTTAAACTAGGGTTTTGAAGCCATGATAGTTAATTAAATTGTTTTGTAGTTAATCTAGTTGTTACTTAACTAATCTATATGGTTACCTTGTTATGTAGTCTTCAATTTTGCTAATTTAGTTAATTTTAAATGTTTGATTTTGGTTGTAAATTGTTGTTTTAGGAAAATCTAGAAAGGGGTTAGTGTATGGAAATGGGTTGTGAAGTATGATTAATGAGTTGAATTAAGGTTTAGAAACCATTATTTAGTTGATTAAACCAAATTTGTTATCTAGTTGTTTGGCTAACCTAATCTAGAAGGTTAACTAGCTAATTGGGTTTGAAATTAGTGTTAGTTAAGTTTTTCTAGTATGGATTTTGATTTGCAATTGCTTTTGAGAAAAATCAAGAAAGGGTTGGTTGTGGAATTTAGGTTTTGGAGCATGGTTAATGTGTTGAAATTTTGTGTAGTGGTTATCTAATGGTGTGACTTGGGTGATTATGCTAGATTGTAGTCGTTTTGTCGCAAATCGGCGATTTTTGCACCGATTTTGGAATGCAAATGCTTTCTAGTTTTGTTATAAAATTATGTGATGAATTATTTTTGATATCTTGATGATTGTAATGGCTTGTCCTACGACTTTTAGGATGCGTGAGTGCGGATTTTTGGGTAGTCGGGTTTTAGTTTTGCCGGGCGACCAAATCGGCGTTCTTTTGGCAGTTTTTACGATTTTCGCGTGTGTTCCGCGCACTTTGTGCACGTTGTACCTAGCTAGCGAACTTTAGTAGTTTCGTTGGGGTTTTGCGTCGTTCTTGATACGTAACCTTATGTTTGGTATTGATGTAAATTCCAGGTTCGGTCGCGGAGACGTCAGACGCGGCGCGAAAGGGGAAAGCGGTGATTGGACACAGCTAGCTAGGGATTCCGGTGAGTAGATGTAACATCTACGGGGGACTATCGTTGGATGGCGCAAGCCGCCCGATAGTTTTAGTAACTTACAAAACCCTTAGTGATGTTAGTAATTAGGGGTGAAATACTTATTTGACTAATTGCTGCATCCATGCATTATATTGACATACCTATACGAAACCATTTTATAGGACACCTGCACCATTGCCAGAGTTTTTATATGCAGCACGAGCACTATTCATGCTTACACACACACCCTGGTAATTGCCATGCCACCACACTAGATAACCTTTAAATTTAAACCTTTTACTAATTGATACTTAAACTTGTGCTATTGCCTTTAATTCCTTAAAATGAAACCGTAGGATTGCTATTCATGTGCATGTACTTCATCATATTAATTGTTCATGCTTAATCCATTAATCACACATCGCAACTTGATTATTGACACCATATGCATTCATTATCACTGTTATGTGCACTTATGAGGATTTCTTGAGATTTTATGATATTGCTGGATTTCGGGGGAAAGCCGCAAAATTTCTAAACTTATTATATTTTTTAAATATGTAAATTGCGGTTTTCTAGTGATGTAAGTGTCGTCCACCATGAGTTTGCTGTGGTTTTGGAAATCCGTGTCGAGGAGTGGAGGAACCGGCACGGGTACATGGTGGGCCCGGTAAGGTACCCCGGGGTAAGAGGAATGTGGTGTTGACGTTGAGCCTGGCAGGGGACGGATTACCTACCGGTGACTGTTTGGGACGGCGGATATCCAGAGGATACCGACCGTGGCCGCTAGATGATGAGATATTGATATTTGAGATGGGTCAGCCGGACGACTGAGGCCAGACATACATTTATGAGATTTGAGACAGCTTTTGGGTGTCGTTGCTGGACACCGGTTCTCGTCGATTCTTTGAGTATTATGCTGGCATTCTAAAAAAGTTTCAAAAACAAAAAGAGATAAATGTTTCTTATATATACCTATTGAGACCTCAGATATTCATGTTGCATACATATTAGTACACTGATGTTGTATACACACCTGCTAGTGCATCCCGTCATACCTGTATTTTAGATGCTAGGATGCTTGTGTGCATGCATATAGCCTTTGTAGATGTTATTTATTACTCACGAGTTGGCAACTCACCCCCGTTGTGCCACAGTCTTTTGCAGGTCCGCTCCGTCAGTTCAGTAGCGGCGGGCGCACTTGTTCTTTTGCCTCTTTTGCCTGAGCTCGAGATTTGGCTCATAGGTGGGTTATGTTATTATTTTTGTACCTCCTTGTATATTCTTTGTATCTAGTGTACTCCATCTACTGTTTCTACCAGTATTATTGTACATTGACCTAGAAATGAGACTGTGAGGATTGTGGACTTTTATGCTGTATTTTGGGGTCGAGCTCACTTGAGTCGACATGATGTTTTCTTATGCTTTATTATGATTATTATGCTTGTTGTCATTTATATTGCGTGGGATTTGTGACCGCCTTGTGGCGATGAGCTAGCTCCCGCTTGGGGATGCCCTATTTTGTTGGATTCATGTATATTTTGTTGTACCCATTTTGGGGGCCAGTATTTACAAAGGAGACTCTGCCGAAATTTTCGGAAAAATTGGTATTCTTTTTATAAAGGGCTTTACATGATTTATTTGATAAACTCGCTTTCAATTGTCTGGGTTTTCTTCACTCTTTTGCTTAATTGGTTTTGTTTTCTGGGCTTTGGCTTACTTACTTTACGGATGTCTTTAGACGTTTCGTAAACGTAAGTGCCAGTCACGTTCCGTATCCTGCGGGTCGTGACACAGTGACACTACCGTACAGTCTGGTCTCCTCGTCTGATATGTCGCATATCAAGTCTAGGGGTGGTAAACGTCAGACCCCAATAACCGATAAGTCATGCCGATATGAGGCCTATAACGGGTCATGAAACTAATGGTAACACATACCAGTAAATATCTAAATCAGCCCTGGCCAGGGACTTCCCTATTATGGCCAATCGCAGCATAGCGTAACATCAACCCCCAATACCGGGAGAGACGAAACCCCTCCTATCGCTCATTGCCTCCATCTGACTCGGGACTGTACCCAAAAACCACCGTTTTGCACGCCCTCTTGGACGTGGTAAGGTGGAAATCAAATCACAGTGGGAATCACACAAGACTCTATGACGATCTCGGGACTACAGACTAACCTGTACCAGTGTCTCCAGAGAACTGCCATATGACGTAAGGGATAATACCATCTGGGAGTTCTCGGCGTGTCCGTCCAGTGTTCCCAGTCTCCACTGAGCACCCGTATATCATCTCTGATGTCAAACACCAATGGATATGGGATCATCCATCACCCATCTATATGTGTCGAGAAGGTATACGCTGGTCTACTCTGGTATATCGATGCCCCGTCTCGATACACCCACGACTAAGGACCTTGAAGGATGTACTTATTGTTAGTTATTTGTATGCCCTAGAGGCCATTACTGTACATTGGATGTATATTGTAATGGATGCTGGGACATATATAGGTAGGACTTTCTTGCTCGACATGATAGTACGCTATCTGGTTGCTCTTTATCTTAACATGTATACTTTCTGTCTCTCTGTTACATGTTGATAAAGCCCTTAGGATATGTGCTCGACTTCCAGGAATGTGATGTAGATCATACTAGTAGGGCCTGGGTAGTCCATGCGTACATCCTTCAATGTTCCTAGTCGTAGGAATATCGAGACGAGGCATCGATATTCCAGAGTAGACTAGCGTATATCTTCTCGACCTATGTGATGGGCGATGGATAATCCCATATCCATTGGTGTTTGACATCAGAGATGGTATGCGGGTGCTCTGTGGAGACTGGGTACACTGAACGGACTCGCCGAGAACTCGCAGATAGTATTATACCTCACGTCAGATGGCAGTTCTCAGGTGACACTGGTACAGCTTAGTCTGTTGACCCGAGATCGTCAAAGAGTCATGTGTGTCTCCCACTGTGCTTTGGTTTCCACCCTACCACGGCTCTACTGAGTCGTGCAAACAGGTGGTTTTTGGGTACAGTCCCGATTCGCATGGAGGCAATGAGCGATAGGAGGGGATTCGTGTCTCCCGGTATTGGGGGTTGATGTTGCGCTATGCTCAACTGGCCATAACCGGAAATCCCTGGCCAGGGTTGCAGTGATTTACTGGTAAGAGTTATCAGTAGTTTCACGCTTGTTATGGACCTTATATCGGCATGACTTATCAAGCTACTGTTGTCTGACGTTTACCACCCCTAGGCAAGATATGCGACATATCAGACGAACAGACCGGACTGTACGGTAAGTGTTACTGGTTGGATTCACAGGAGTGTGAGCGGGATTGCTCGTTGATCTTCTGATCGCTCAATACCCGGGTGGCCATTACGTTTAGCAGACCGCTTGCGGCTTTTGGGTGTTTGATATGATCATCACCTGCTACCGGCGTATTGACGAGTCCTTAGAGTCCTACACAGAGGTTTCCTGGCTCAAGCGAAACGAAATAGGAGCGCATATGAGATATGTGCGGGACCGAGAATAAAACCAGTATGTGATACTGAATTCTATTCTCGCGACTAGTATCATCAGACGGTTATATAAGATATAGCCGGGTTACCGAATCAAATGTTGATTCGATATATTGATACACTTGATATTAGTCGGTTATATGCAATATGACCGGATCATTAAAACAAGTGTTGATTTAATGATTTAATGTATAATTATATATTTGATATATTACTTTACATTAACTAGTATTGGTTCACTTAAGATTATTTTCTCACTTGATTGTGCACATTGTATATATGATATATGTTTGTGCACTAGTTTGTATCATGTTTGATGGTACATGCAAACTTGGGTGTGTGTATGCTTTAAACCATGTTTAGGTTAATGGTTAGGTTTTATTTGTTTTATTTATTTTCTTTATTTATTTTTGGCAAGAAATAAAATGGTGGCTTGCTTTGTTTTATTCTTGAAGCTTCATGAAGCTTTGAAAGTCTTAACCATTTTGTTTTTTCCTTAACCTAACCATTACACCTAAACCCTAGTTTATTCTCTACATGTGTTAACCTCACCCATGGTTGCATTATGATAAGCATCACTTGAATTTTATTTTAAAAAAAAGGATTCATATTCTTTTCTTTCTTCTTTTTCTTCTTCTTCTTCATGAAGAAGAAAACCATTGCTAGAAAATTCCAAGTGATGAATCCAAGTGAGAAATCCAATTCCAAAGTGAACCCACTTCCTATTTCTTCATCCTCTACTGCTTTCCATGTAGTATAGGGTGTTCTCTTCACAAAGTTTTTGACCAAGTGAAGGAATAGCTTGAGTTTGAGTCGCCTCGACGTAGATCATCTTCGGCATCGAAGTCAACGACCTAGCCCGATTATTTCTGGGATGAAACCAACTCGAGGGTCCGGGATTCCTATGATCGCAGCGGAGGGACGTCAACACGGAGCTAAAGAAGTGGAGGATCGAATCTACAAAGGTTGTAGTCCCTTTTCACTTAGTAGCAAAGTTGTCTGCTTGCATTTTCTTTCGCCTATCCTCTAGTTAACCATCTAGTTTAAGGTTTCTCGGCAGATAAAAATTTGAATTGGACATGGTTGATTAGTTGTGGAACCTCATGAGTGTGCCTAGGAACCATATAGTGGTATCAGAGCCTAGCTAGAGCTTTAGGCGATGTGTAGACGATGATAGAAACCCGATCGAACCCCGAAACCCTAATCGATACCCCTTTCTGTACATTTTCTAAAACTGTGGTTTTTTGTGAATTAAAAATATCCAAAAAATTCAGCAGGGAATTGTAGGAGTTACTGTGCAGTACGTGACCCCAACTCGACCAATGCGCCACGGAACCGCGGCCCCACCCTGGCTTACACGCCGGTTCCGCGGCCATATTGGTGAGTTAGGCCACGTGGTTTGCACAATAATTTATTTCTGGAATTGCCGTGTTTTCTGGGAATTTTTAAATTTTACTCAAGGGTTGAGTTTTCTGGGTTGTATCGGGGACTCGGTGTTTCGATCGGGAAGTCTAATTTAGTCTATGTGTTTTTCCGTGTAATTTTAGAACATGTTAAAAAGTTCGACTGGATATAAATACCCACTTTTTCCCCTGCCGGGAAATTTCCAACTGTTGGATTTTTCCGTAGTTTAAGAACGTTCTGAGTAATGCAAGTAACGCGATGGACCCTCTAGAAGACAACAAACCTTAACTCGATTATGTGACCGTCTTGAACTGCCCTTTGAACCTTAGGGTTTGGGGCAGTACGGCGTGCCACTTGTGAGGCGTTGGCTTGACCCTTCTACGGCTGGACCGTTGGTACTGTGGCATGAAATGGATGTTTTTAAACTTATTTCAATTGTTGAGCTGTTTAGGGAAAACTTGGGTGTTTGATTGTTCGATCGGAAAGTTTAACATTTTCTATTTATCCGGAATGTGATACAATATTTGGAATCCACAAGTAGTTATGAGATAACTGATATGAATGTTATAAATCTAGCAGTTTAGTCTCACTTGATCGGTTGCCACGGGAATTTGATGTGATCAAAAGTCCGTCGCAATCACATTACGTACGCGGATACTCGCCGGATAAACTAAATAGACAGCTACACCCCATAGCCCCGACCAAGTGACTGTAGGAGAACCGCGTCGCCAAAAAGCATCCGTTTGGGTGCTCGCGGCAACGGTGTTCTGCCATAGTGCACTTCGTCGACGGTATCGGGGGTGCGACCGTCTACTAAAGTTTGCGACGAGCATTCGTTCTGGATGTCGGGAATCTTGTTGAATTTCCCAACTTGATATTGAAAAGTGTTTTCGATAATGAGACTAAAATGCGGGGTTTATAATTGTTAGGCATGCTATGTCTAAGGAATTCATTTGGTTAGGCATGCGATGTCTATGCAGGTTGCAGATTCCAACTGTTGTAGTTTTACACTTTCTTTTCTGTGACCGTAAGTGTAATATGTGATATCGCCGGTTTCGTTTCTATATGTCAACGACAATTGGGATGGGCATATTTACTTACGTTGATGACATGTGATGTTATGTGTTGCTGGATATGTTATATTGGATCGTCGTGTTTGAATAGCCGGGGGGTTTTTATGTGAGATGAGTGTTTTTTCATTTTCATTCATGTAAAAACTTGTATGTAATATTCTTTTATTGGGGCACTTCCAGGTTGCGGAAGTTGTCACCGTTGATGTATATTATTTACTTTTCCGCATTAGGATAGACCCAAGGAGGGGAGCACAAGTAATCGGGTTCTAGGGTCTAGTAGGAGACCATCTTGAGGAGTCGAGTCCGGGTCTCCTAACTCTAGAATTGGTAGGGTTTCTTGCCACTCTCGTAGGGGTCTAGGGGTGTGGGATTGGCTATTCATCACAACCGTGGAATCCGTGTTTTATACAGGCTCAAAATAAAACACGGACGTCCTAGTATATCCAATATTTCATATGATATTTTCTGCTGTGTTATCTGTGATGTGATCATGTGATTTGTTCAGATAGATATTATATATAGTATATATGATATATTATATAGACGTTGCTTATGTTTTGCACCAGCGCTAGCCCTGCCTCGCTCTGGCGTTAGTTACCTAACCTAACGGTGCAGACGGGACATCGAGGCGAATACGGATGGCATAAGCGTACGTTATATTTATCTGTGATGTTTAGGTGGACTTAAATGATGGGACATTCATTAATGAGATTAATGAAAGAAAATAAACCTAAAAGATGTTGTGGAATCGAATTTCTTAAAAACTGGTAGCTACAGTTCTTGCTTTGCATCGCGGTGTTCCTTGTAGAACATCCTGCACCTTATTCGATGAGGAAAGGGCCGACGATCCCTTCATCGGGAGTGACCCCTTTAGCAATAACTGGCAGATGCTACAACCCTCAGTTTTCTTTTGATTGCTTCTATAGTTTTTGCTTTGCACAGTGGTATATATGATATATCCTGCACCTTATTCGATGAGGAAAAGGCCGACGATCCCTTCACCGGGAGTGACCCCTTTAGCAAAACTATAAAAGCCTCAAAAACACTAAATTTAAAAACTATTTGATTCCGCAATGAGATCAAGTTCAAAGCGTTAAAGGTTTTATTAAAAACCATCCGCAACCCTCCGTCATTTTAGGAAGTAGAGTACTTAGTATTCGTGCTGTGTTTGTTGACCATAGTCAAGGCACAGTGTACGGTAGCTAAGTGATGTCTTCCTACACCGCATATGATACGATTAGTTAGGACAGTCATGTGGCTTTGTTGACCTTAGCCAAGGGTCATGTGGGTGGGTCTAATTAATCACAAAATGACGGGTTGAACTTGACTAGTACTTATGATTTGTTGACCTTAGCCAAGGTCATAGGTGCTAAGGGTAAAAACCTTTATCGGGAGTTTCAAGTGTTGAAATTTGCAATGAGATTGCGTACCTTCTATATGATAGTTGGATCCCGATACCCACTTAGAGTAATTGTTACTCCTGGGAGAGTTTTGCACTTTGCAATTAGCCGATCAAGTAGGTGTCTAGAAAGGTGTCAACGGGGTTATGCCTATGGGAAAACGAGGTTTATTGTAATTAGGTCCGTGCGAAAGCACGGGGAACCTCCCTCAAAGTACCGACACTGGCCTGACCGAAAGATTGGCGAACTTGTAGAGTGTAATTAATCCCGGCTAGTCTTTCCTTTTAGGGTTTGATGGATGATTTGATAAAAACAGTGGGAGCCATCCTGATTAGATAAAATAAATAACCAATCTAATCTTGCAAGAGCGTACGCAGAGTGTTTTCTTCTCTCTCTCTCCAGGTAGTGACCATATCACGCCTTAATCAAGATAATAATATGGATGTATTGACCGAACCTGCTTGTTATACTAAGTTAGGGAACGTTGGTCCAGCTCCAACTTATAATTTTTATAAGACCGAGCAGGAAATAGGGGAATACCAGGATTCCCATGCTGCCCAAACGAAGAAAGTGCATGAGATGCATCTCCTTCGGGTGTGTTTTCAATACGAGCCAGTATAAAACACGGATTCCACGGTCGCGATTAATAGCCAAACCCACACCCCTAGACCCCTACGAGAGCGGCAAGCAACCCTACCAATTCTAGAGTTAGGAGACCCGGCCTCGACTCCTCGAGTTGGTCTCCCACTGGACTCCAGAACCCGGTTACTTGTGCTCCCCTCCTTGGGTCTATCCTAGTGCGGAAAAGTAAATAATATACAAACGGTGACCACTTCCGCAACCTGGAAGCGCCCTAATAAAATAATATTACATACAAGGTTTTACATGAATGAAAATGAAAAACACTCATCTCACATAAAAACCCCCGGCTATTCAAACACGACGATCCAATATAACATATGATTCTTCTGCTGCGATATCTGTGATGTTCTTTGATAGTTACTTTATATAGTATATATGATATATTATATAGACGTTACATATGTTTTACACCCGTGCTAGCCCTGCCCTGCTCGGCCGTTAGTTACCTAACCTAACGGTGCACGAGGGGACATCGAGGCGAATGCGGATGGCATAAGTGTACGTCGTATTTATCCGTGATGTTTAGGTACTTAAATGATGGGACTTCATTAATGTGATTAATGAAAGTAAAAGAAACCTAAGATGTTGTAGAATCGAATTTCAAAATAAAACAGGTAGCTACAGTTCTTTCTTTGCACAGCGGTATATGCGATATATCCTGCACCTTATTCGATAAGGAAAGGACCGAGATCCCTTCACCGAGAGTGACTCCTTTAGCAATAACTGGCAGATGCTACACACTCGGTTTGACTTTTGATTGCTTTTAACTGTTTTTGCTTTGCACAGAGATATATGTGATATATCCCGCACCTCATTCGACGAGGAAAGGACCGACGATCCCTTCACCGGGAGTGACTCCTTTAGCAAAACTAGAAAAGCCTCAAAAGCACTCCATTTTAAATTCATTTTATTCTACAACGATATCAAGTTCATTACGCAATAGGTTTTCAGAAAAACCTGTCGTAGCCCTCCGTCATTTCAGATAAATCCTGTTTAGTATTCGTGCTGCGTTTGTTGACTTTGTCAAGGCGCAGTATGCGGTAGCTAACCAGTATCTATCTGCTTATGCATATGATGCAGATTGGGTTAGGATAGTCGTGCGGCCTTGTTGACCTTGTCAAGGGTCGTGCGGGTGGGTTTGATTCAATCAAGAAATGACGGGTTGAACTTGACTTGCGGTCTATGGTTTGTTGACCTTGTCAAGGTCATAGATCGTTCGGGGCAAAAGATTATCGGGAATTTCAAGTGTTGAAATTTGCAATGAGATTGCATACCTTCTATGAGATAGTTGGATCCCGATACCCGCTGCGAGTAAGAGTTACTCCTGGGAGAGTTTTATACATTACAATTAGCCGATCAAGTAGGTGTCTAGAAAGGTGTCAACGAGGTTACGCCTCTGGGAAAACGAGGTTTACATTAATTAGGTTCGTGCGAAAGCACGGGGGACCTCCCTCAAAGTACCGACACTGGCCTGGCTGAAAGATTGGCGAACTTGTAGTGTGTAATTAATCCCGGCTAGTCTTTCCTTTTAGGGTTTGAAGGAAGATTTGATAAAAAGCAGTGGGAGCCATCCTGATTAGATAAAATATAACCAATCTATTCTTGCAAGAGCGCACGCTGAGTGTTTTCTTCTCTCTCTCTCTCCAGGTAGCGACCATGTCACGCCTTAATCAAGATAATAAAACGGATTATTGACCGAACCCGCTTGTTATACTGAGCTGGGGAACGTTGGTCCCGCTCCTACTTATAATTGTTATAAGACAGAGCAGGAAATTGGGGAATACCAGATTTCCCGTGCCGCCCAAACGAAGAGAGTGCATGCTGATGCATCATCTTCGGGTGTGTTCATTATACAGAACTGTTTCTCAGTATCCTCCGAATCCTTGGTATTTGATACCGGATCAGGATCCCAGATATGTAAGATGTTACATAGGGCTACAAAAGGGTAGAAAAACTGAGAACGGGTGATAAGTTTCATGAGGCAGAAAACGGGGCAAGAGTTGCAGCCAAGTCTGTCGGTCACTGTCACCCTGTATTACCGATACATTGATTCTGAACGAATGTTATTAGATACCGAACCTGATATACAAAATCATATCAGTTTCTTTATTAGTAAAGAAAGGATATAATTTTGTATTATTGGATAATGTTTTGAACATTTCCTATATCAAAAGTTGATCGGTTCAGGCACGTTATCTAAAAGCATTAATGTTCTAAATCAAACTACAGTTCTAAGTATAGGGAACACACACAAAAGGAAGAGTTCAGATATGAACGGATTCTTCTTAAGGTATTTTAGACTAGGTCATATCAATGCGACCCGACTAGCTGAAGTTACATGTAGATGCATATTTAAATCAGTTTGAATTTACATCTTGTGAAACTTGCCAGTCATGTCACAAAGATAAGATGACACCAGCTCTGCTTATTGGAAACGGAGAAAGAGTTAAGGAACTCTTGGGATGATACATGTTGATGTATGTTAGGTCCCCTTTCTACACATGCCAAGACTGGTTCTTTATACTTCATTACGTTCTCTGATGATCTCTCATGATTCAGACATATGTTCCTGCTGAAACACAAGTCAGAACCTTTTGAGATATTCACAGAATATAAATTAGAAGTAGAGAACCAGAATATGGGTATAAGTATTATGTCCTTTGATGTGATCAAGGAGGAGAATACTTGTGCATGGAATTCCAGGACTATTCTAAAGGAGAATGAGATTCTCTCTCAGCATCACTCCTCCGTATACACCATAGCACGATGGTATGTCGGGGCGGAGCAGATACACCCTATATGATAAGGTGTGCTCTATGATGAGTAATACTGAGTTACCTATTTCCTTTTGGGAGTTATGCACTTGAGAAGCTGCATACCTACTGAATTATGGTTCGAATCAAATCAGTTGCCTACCGCTTCATATGTGATATGGAATGGGAAGAGCCCATGTCTTAAGCCAGTTAAGATTTGGGGTTGTCCGGCCAATGTCTAAAAGCAAAATCCGGACAAGCTCGAGGCAACGTCTGTTATGTACAACTGGAAATGTTCCAGCTATACAAACTGCAGCTGATGATTTGACAGAACCAAAGGATTCAATAGATTCCAACGAACCTCAGCCTCTCCGCCGATCTAGTAGGGTTCCTCACCCACCTGAGAGATACTTCGGTTGCTCTATGACAGTGGGAGCGAGGATTGCATCATGAGATGATGACCCAACTAGTTTCGAGCTGGCCATCAAGAGTAGGGACTCTGTAAGAATGGCTGGATGTTTAGCGATCTGAGATAGAATCCTTATACACCAACAAAGTATGGACTTTGGTTGCTATATCTGAAGGGTTAAATCCCCATCTGGAGCAAGTATATCTTGAGAAGATTACTTGGTGTACATGGAAAAGTTGAGACTTTCAATGCTAGACTTGTTAAAGGTTTTCGTCATTGACCAGGCGTGGATAATGATGAAACCTTTTCCAGTACCTATGCTTAAGTCCATCCAGATACTACTTGCCACGGCTACATACCATGACTACGATATCTGGTGGTTGGGTGTCTTGACTGCTTTTCTAAATGATGTTTTAGAAGAGTGCGTCTATAAGTACATAGGTAGAGGTCCTCATAGACAGTGGGAGCAGCGGAAACGTGTGCAAGATGTTTTATGTAATAAAGCAGGCATCGCGGAGTTGGAACATCTGTTTTGATGAGTTAGTCAAAGAGTTTGACATCATCAAAATGGTAGATGAACCTTGTATAAACAAAAAGGTAGTAGGGAGTATGGTGGTGATCCTCATAGAGTACGTGGATGACATACTCTTGCTAAGAAAGGAGTTTCTTATGCTACGCTCGATCAATCTCCGCTTATCACAATGATTCTCCACATAGGATCAAAGTGATATCTCCTAAATCCTGGGTTTTGGATCTATGAGATAGATCTAATTGGATGTTAGGACACTCACTAGCTGTAGTGAGATGGTATCAAGCGATCCTGGGGAGAATCACTAGAAGTGTTCCAGGGTGATAAAGACGACTGAATGTCAGTCGCAGGCATTGTCTTTACCCTCAGTAAAGGGACGGTATGTTGGAAGAGTTCCAAGCTAGATACCGTGACATACTAGACGATAAAGGCACGATACATCGCTACTTGAGATGCTACCAAAGAGGCTGTTTGGGTGTATATAGGTTCATGAGATGAACCAGGTTCCTACCATTGTGTGACAATAGAGTTGTGGCTTATGCCAGGAACCCTCGTCCCATCAGTGATCCAGACATATTCTAAGGCAATGTCACCTGATCATGGAGATGGATGATCTCCAAGGTGATCGAGGCAAGGAGAGAAGACTCAGAGGATAACACAGCGGATCCACTCACGAAGGCCTATTCCCAGAGAGAGACTTTTATGGGATGGTTGAGTATGAGATACTACAACCACTGCTACAGATGGCCCTAGTGCAAGTGGGAGATTGTTAGTTATATATATGCCCTAGAGGCCATTACTGTACATTGGATGTATATTGTAGTGGATGCTGGGACATATATAGGGAGGACTTTCTTGCTCAACATGATAGTATGCTATCTGGTTACTCTTTACCTTAACGTGTACACTGATTGTCTCTCTGTTACATGTTGGTAAAGCCCTTAGGATGTGTACTTGATTACCTGGACTATGATGTGGATCATATTAGTGGGGACATGGTAGTCCATAAGTACATCCTTCAAAGTCCCTAGTCGTGGGTGTATCGAGACGGGGCATCGATATACCAGAGTAGACTAGCGTATACCTTCTCGACCCATACAGATGGGCGATGGATGATCCCATATCCATCGGTGCTTGACATCAGAGATGATATACGGGTGCACAGTAGAGACTGGGTACACTGGACGGACTCGCCGAGAACTCCCAGATGGTATTATACCTCACGTCAGATGACAGTTCTCTGGTGACACTGATACAGAGTAGTCCGTTGACCCGAGATCGTCATAGAGTCTTGTGTGGTTCCCACTGTGCTTTGATTTCCATCTTACCATGTCCAAGAGGGCGTGCAAAATGGTGGTTTTTGGGTACAGTCCCGAGTCACATGGAGGCAATGAGCGATAGGAGGGGATTCGTCTCTCCCGGTATAGGGAGTTGATGTTGCGCTGTGTTCGATTGGCTATAACAGGAAATCCCTGGCCAGGGTTGCTGAGATTTACTGGTAAGTGTTACCAGTAGTTTCTCGAATTGTTATAGACCTCATATCGACACGACTTATCGAGCTATTGGGGTCTGACGTTTACCACCCCTAGGCGAGATATGCGACATATCAGACGATCAGACCGGACTGTACGGTAGTGTTACTGGTCGGATTCACTGGAGTGTGAGCGGGCTTGCTCGTCGATCTTCAGATCGCTCAATACCCGGGTGGCCGTTACGTTTAGCAGACCGCTTGCGGCTTGTGGGTGTTTGATATGATCATCGCCTGCTGCCGGCGTATTGACGAGTCTTTAGAGTCCTACACAGAGGTTTCCTGGCTCAAGCGAAACGAAATAGGAGCGCATATGAGATATGTGCGGGACCGAGAATAATGCGTGTATGTGATACCGTATTTCATTCTCGCGATCAATGTGTCGAATGGTTGTATGCGATATAACCTAGTTATCGATTCAAGCGTTGATTCGATAAGCCGATAAATTGTATACTAGTCGGTTGTGTGCGACATGACCGGATCATTGAATCAAGTGTTGATTTAATGATTTAATGCATAATTATATATTTGATATATTACTTTGCATTAACTAGTATTGGTTTACTTTAAATGGATTTTCTCACTTGGATGCACAAGTTGTATATGTGATATACTTTTTGTGCAAATGTTTGTATCATGTTTGATGATACATGTTAACTTGGTTAAATGTAAAGAATTAGACCATGGTTAAGATTATGATTAGGGTTTTCTTTTCTTTATTTATGTATTTATTCATTTTGGAAAATAAATGGAAAAGAGAAAAGAATGGTGGCTTCTTTTGTTGTTTAGTTAAAGCTTCATGAAACTTTGACTTAGTCCACCATTCTTATCTCATCCTTAACCCTAACCATTCCTTTCAACCATGATTAATTCTCTACACTAAACCATGGTTCTATGATGATAAGAATGGATTATTGTTTTCATTTTAGAATTAACTTATGATAACATTTCTTCTTCTTCTTCCTTGAACTCAAGAAGAAAAAGCTTTCTTCATCAATGGTGAATTTAGCAAATAAGTGAGAAATCCAAATCTAAAGTCTACCCACCTCCTATTTCTTCATCCTCTATCTCTTGCCAAGTAGTAGAGTGTGTTTTCTTCACAAGTTTCTTGACTTGGTGAAGTCGGAGCTTGATTTAGCGATGCCTCGACGTAGATCATCTTCGGCATGGACATCGACGACCTAGCTCGCTTATTCTCCGATGAAGTCGACGCTAGAGCCCGGATTCGATTTGGACAGCGGAGAGGACCTCATCTCGGAGCCGTGGAGGTGGACAAACGGATCTACAAAGGTTGTATTTCCGTATCTATTAGTTAAGTGTTAACTAGTTCTTGTTTTCGCCTAAACATCTAGTCTAAGATCCGTAGTCGGGTCTCTCGGCACCCATAATTTTTGAATTTGGCATGATCGATGCCTTGTGAGACCTCACTTGAGTGCCTAGGAACCCTACACAAAGGCTCTGATACCACTGTAGGGTTCCTAGGCACTCAAGTGAGGTCTCACAAGGCATCGATCATGCCAAATTCAAAAATTATGGGTGCCGAGAGACCCGACTACGGATCTTAGACTAGATGTTTAGGCGAAAACAAGAACTTGTTAACACTTAACTAATAGATACGGAAATACAACCTTTGTAGATCTGTTTGTCCTCCTCCACGGCTCCGAGATGAGGTCCTCTCCGCTGTCCAAATCGAATCCGGGCTCTAGCGTCGACTTCATCGGAGAATAAGCGAGCTAGGTCGTCGATGTCCATGCCGAAGATGATCTACGTCGAGGCATCGCTAAATCAAGCTCCGACTTCACTAAGTCAAGAAACTTGTGAAGAAAACACACTCTACTACTTGGCAAGATGTAGAGGATGAAGAAATAGGAAGTGGGTAGACTTTAGATTTGGATTTCTCACTTGTTTGCTCAATTCACCATTGATGAAGAAAGCTATTTCTTCTTGAGTTCAAGGAAGAAGAAGAAGAAATGTTATCATAAGTTAATTCTAAAATGAAAAGAATAATCCATTGTTATCATCATAGAACCATGGTTTAGTGTAGAGAATTAATCATGGTTGAAAGGTATGGTAAGGGTTAAGGATGAGATAAGAATGGTGGACTAAGTCAAAGTTTCATGAAGCTTTAACTAAACAATAAAAGAAGCCACCATTCTTTTCTCTTTTCCATTTATTTTCCAAAATGAATAAATACATAAATAAAGAAAAGAAAACCCTAATCATAATCTTAACCATGGTCTAATTCTTTACATTTAACCAAGTTAACATGTATCATCAAACATGATACAAACATTTGCACAAAAAGTATATCACATATACAACTTGTGCATCCAGGTGAGAAAATCCATTTAAAGTAAACCAATACTAGTTAATGCAAAATAATATATCAAATAAATAATTATGCATTAAATCATTAAATAAACACTTGATTCAATGATCCGGTCATGTCGCACACAACCGACTAGTATACAATGAATCGGCTTATCGAATCAACGCTTGAATCGATAACTAGGTTATATCGCATACAACCATTCGACACATTGATCGCGAGAATGAAATACGGTATCACATACACGCATTATTCTCGGTCCCGCACATATGTCATATGCGCTCCTATTTCGTTTCGCTTGAGCCAGGAAACCTCTGTGTAGGACTCTAAAGACTCGTCAATACGCCGGCAGCAGGCGATGATCATATCAAACACCCACAAGCCGCAAGCGGTCTGCTAAACGTAACGGCCACCCGGGTATTGAGCGATCTGAAGATCGACGAGCAAGCCCGCTCACACTCCAGTGAATCCGACCAGTAACACTACCGTACAGTCCGGTCTGATCGTCTGATATGTCGCATATCTCGCCTAGGGGTGGTAAACGTCAGACCCCAATAGCTCGATAAGTCGTGTCGATATGAGGTCTATAACAATTCGAGAAACTACTGGTAACACTTACCAGTAAATCTCAGCAACCCTGGCCAGGGATTTCCTGTTATAGCCAATCGAACACAGCGCAACATCAACTCCCTATACCGGGAGAGACGAATCCCCTCCTATCGCTCATTGCCTCCATGTGACTCGGGACTGTACCCAAAAACCACCGTTTTGCACGCCCTCTTGGACGTGGTAAGATGGAAATCAAAGCACAGTGGGAACCACACAAGACTCTATGACGATCTCGGGTCAACAGACTACTCTGTACCAGTGTCACCAGAGAACTGTCATCTGACGTGAGGTATAATACCATCTGGGAGTTCTCGGCGAGTCCGTCCAGTGTACCCAGTCTCTACTGAGCACCCGTATATCATCTCTGATGTCAAACACCGATGGATATGGGATCATCCATCACCCATCTATATGGGTCGAGAAGGTATACGCTAGTCTACTCTGGTATATCGATGCCCCGTCTCGATACACCCACGACTAGGGACTTTGAAGTATGTACTTATGGACTACCATGTCCCCACTAGTATGATCCACATCATAGTCCAGGTAGTCAAGTACACATCCTAAGGCCTTTACCAATATGTAACAGAGAGACAATCAGTGTACACGTTAAGGTAAAGAGTAACCAGATAGCATACTATCATGTTGAGCAAGAAAGTCCTCCCTATATATGTCCCAGCATCCACTACAATATACATCCAATGTACAGTAATGGCCTCTAGGGCATATATATAACTAACAGTGTTCATTACAATGAACTGTTTCTCAGTGTCCTCTACGTCCCAGGTATTAGATACCAGATCAGGATCCCGCAAATGTAATCCGTTACATGGGCTACATATAGGTAGAGAACTGAGAACGGGTGATAAGTTTCATGGGACAGAAAACGGTGCAAGTGTTGCAGCCAAGTCTGTTGGTCACTATCACCCTGTAATACAAATACATTGATTCTGAACAAATGCTATTAGATACCGAACCTGATATACAAAATCATATCAGTCTCTTTATTAGTAAAGAAAGGATATAATTTTGTATTGTTGAATATTGTTTTAAACATTTCAAAAGTTTCAGGCACGTTATCTAAAAGCATTGACGTTCTAAATCAAACTACAGTTCCTAGTATACAGAACACACACAAGAGGAAGAGTTCAGATATGAACGATTCCTTCTTGAGGCATTGTTGACTAGGTCATATCAATGTGACCCGACTAGTTCAAGTTACATTTTAGGTGCATATTTAAATCAGTTTGAATTTACATCTTGTGAAACTTGCCAGTCATGTCACAAAGATAAGATGACCATAGCTCTGTTTATTGGAAATGGAGAAAGAGTTAGTAAACTCTTGGGACTGATACATGATGATGTATGTAAGGTCCCCTGTCTACACATGCCCGGACCGGTTCTTTGTACTTCATTACATTCTCGGATGATCTCTCATGATTCAGTCATATGTTCCTGTTGAAACATAAGTCCGAAGCTTTTGAGATATTCACAGAATATAAAGTTAGAAGTAGAGAACCAAATTTAGGGGTATAAGTATTATGTCCTGTGATGGGATCAGGGAGGAGAATACTTATGCATAAAATTCTTGGACTATTCTAAAGGAGAATGGGATTCTCTCTCCGTATTACTCATCTGAATATACTACAGCACAACGGTGTATCGGGGTGGAGCAATCACACTATATTAGATATGATATGCTCTATGATGAGTATTACTGAGTTACCTGTTTCTTTTATGGGGTTATGCACTTGAATAGCTGCATACCTATTGAATTGGATTCGAATCAAATCAGTGCCTACCACTCCATATAAGATATGGTTTGGGAAGAGCCTATCTCTTAAGTAAGTTAAGATTTGGGATTGTCCGGCCTATGTCAAAAGCAAAATCCGGACAAGATCGAGGCAAGGTCAGTTCTGTAGAACTGGAAAGGTTCTAGCTATACAAACTGCAGCTGATGAATTGACAGAACCAAAGGATTCAATAGTTCCCGATGAACCTCGGCCTCTCCGCCGATCTAGCAGGGTTCCTCATCCGCCTGAGAGATACTTCGGTTTCTCGATGACAGTGGGAGCGAGGATTGCATCATGAGATGATGACCCAACTAGATTCGAGCAGGCCATCAAGAGTGGGGACTCTGTAAGAATGGCTGGATGCTTAGCGATCTGAGATAGAATCCATGTACACCAACAAAGTATGGACTTTGGTTGCTATATCTGAAGGGTTAAATCCCCATCAGGAGCAAGTATATCTTGAGAAGATTACTTGGTGTTGATGGAAAAGTTGAGACTTTCAAAGCTAGACTTGTTAAAGATTTTCGTCATCGACCAGGCGTGGATAATGATGAAACCTTTTCCAGTAGCTATGCTTAAAGTCCGTCCGGATCCTACTTGCCATTTCTACAAACCATGACTACGATATCTGGTGGTTGGGTGCCATGACTACTTTTCTAAATAATAATTTAGAAGAGAACGTCTATAAGAACACAGCCAGAGGGCTTCGTAAATAGTGGGAGCAGCGGAAATGTGTGCAAGTTGCTTTACAGAATAAAGCAGACATCACAGAGTTGGAACATCTGTTTTGATGTGGTAGTCAAAAAGCTTGACTTCATCAAAATGGTAGATGAACCATGTACATACAAAAAGGTAGTAGAGAGTTTGGTTGTGATCCTCGTATTGTACGTGGACAACATACTCTTGATAGGAAAAGGAGTTTCATATACTACGAACGGTCAATCTCCTCTTATCACAAGGATTCTCCAAATAGGATAAAGGTGATACCTTCTAAATCCTGGGATTTGGATCTATAAGATAGATCTAAAGGGATGTTAGGGTTCTCACTAGGTTTAGTGAGATGGTATCAATCAATCCTGGGGATAATCACTGGAAAGGTTCCAGGATGATAAAGATAACTGAATGTCAGTCACAGGCATTTTCTTTACCCTCAGTGAAGGGATGGTATGTTGGAAGAGTTCCAAGCTAGATACCGTGGCAAACTAGACGATAAAGGCTGGTAACATCGCTATTAAAGATACTACCAAAGAAGAAGTTTGGGTGTATATTGGTTCATGAGATGAACTAGGTTTCTACTATTGTATGACAATGGAAGTATGGCTTTGGCCAAGGAACCCTGGTCCCATCAGTGACCCAGACATATTCTGAGGCAACATCACCTGATCGTGGAGATAGTTGATCTCCAGGGTGATCGAGGTTAGGAGAGTGGACTCAGAGGACAACACGGCGGATCCACTCACAAAGGCTTTTTCCCAGAGAGAGACTTATATGGGATGGTGAGTATTAAATACTACAACCACTGCTACAGATGGCCCTAGTGCAAGTGGGAGATTGTTAGTTATATGTATGCCCTAGAGGACATTACTGTACATTGGATGTATATTGTAGTGGATGCTGGGACATATATAGGTAGGACTTTCTTGCTCGACATGATAGTACGCTATCTGGTTGCTCTTTATCTTAACATGTATACTTTTTGTCTCTCTGTTACATGTTGATAAAGCCCTTAGGATATGTGCTCGACTTCCAGGACTGTGATGTAGATCATACTAGTGGGGCCTGGGTAGTCCATGAGTACATCCTTCAATGTTCCTAGTCGAGGGAATATCGAGACAGGGCATCGATATTCCAGAGTAGACTAGCGTATATCTTCTCGACCTATATGATGGGCGATGGATGATCCCATATCCATTGGTGTTTGACATCAGAGATGGTATGCGGGTGCTCAGTGGAGACTGGGTACACTGAACGGACTCGCCGAGAACTCCCAGATTGTATTATACCTCACGTCAGATGGCAGTTCTCAGGTGACACTGGTACAGCTTAGTCTGTTGACCCGAGATCGTCATAGAGACTTGTATGTCTCCCACTTTGCTTTGATTTCCACCCTACCACGGCTCTACTGAGTCATGCAAACAGGTGGTTTTTGGGTACAGTCCCGATTCACATGGAGGCAATGAGCGATAGGAGGGGATCGTCTCTCCCGGTATTAGGGGTTGATGTTGCGCTATGCTCGACTGGCCATAACCGGAAATCCCTGGCCAGGGTTGCAGTGATTTACTGGTAAGAGTTATCAGTAGTTTCACGCTTGTTATGGATCTTATATCGGCATGACTTATCATGCTACTGGGGTCTGACGTTTACCACCCCTAGGCAAGATATGCGACATATCAGACGAACAGACCGGACTGTACGGTAAGTGTTACTGGTTGGATTCACAGGAGTGTGAGCGGGCTTGCTCGTTGATCTTCTGATCGCTCAATACCCGGGTGGCCGTTACGTTTAGCAGACCGCTTGCGGCTTGTGGGTGTTTGATATGATCATCACCTGCTGCCGGCGTATTGACGAGTCTTTAGAGTCCTACACAGAGGTTTCCTGGCTCAAGCGAAACGAAATAGGAGCGCATATGAGATATGTGCGGGACCGAGAATAAAACCAGTATGTGATACTGAATTCTATTCTCGCGACTAGTATCATCGAACGGTTATATAAGATATAGCCGGGTTACCGAATCAAATGTTGATTCGATATATTGATACACTTAATATTAGTCGGTTATATGCAATATGACCGGATCATTAAAACAAGTGTTGATTTAATGATTTAATGTATAATTATATATTTGATATATTACTCTACATTAACTAGTATTGGTTCACTTAAGATTATTTTCTCACTTGATTGTGCACATTGTATATTTGATATATGTTTGTGCACTAGTTTGTATCATGTTTGATGGTACATGCAAACTTGGGTGTGTGTATGCTTTAAACCATGTTTAGGTTAATGGTTAGGTTTTATTTGTTTTATTTATTTTCTTTATTGATTTTTGGCAAGAAATAAAATGGTGGCTTGCTTTGTTTTATTCTTGAAGCTTCATGAAGCTTTGAAAGTCTTAACTATTTTGTTTTTTCCTTAACCTAACCATTACACCTAAACCCTAGTTTATTCTCTACTTGTGTTAACCTCACCCACGATTGCATTATGATAAGCATCAGTTGAATTTTCTTTTAAAAAAAGGGATTCATATTCTTTTCTTTCTTCTTCTTCTTCTTCATGAAAAAGAAAACCATTGCTAGAAAATTCCAAGTGAGAAATCCAATTCCAAAGTGAACCCACTTCCTATTTCTTCATCCTCTACTACATGCCATGTAGTATATGGTGTTATCTTCACAAAGTTTTTGACCAAGTGAAGGAATAGCTTGAATTTGAGTCGCCTCGACGTAGATCATCTTCGGCATCGAAGTCAATGACCTAGCCCGATTATTTCTCCGACGAAATCAACGCGAGGGTCCGGGATTCCGATGATCGCAGCGGAGGGACGTCAACACGGAGCTAAAGAAGTGGAGGACCGGATCTACAAAGGTTGTAGTCCCTTTCACTTAGTAGCAAAGTTGTTTGCTTGCATTTTCTTTCGCCTATCCTCCAGTTAACGATCTAGTTTAGGGTTTCTCGGCACATAAAAATTTGAATTGGACATGGTTGATTAGTTGTGGAAACTCAAGAGTGTGCCTAGGAACCCTACACTTATAGACTACCATGTCCCCACTAGTATGATCTGTATCATGGTAGAGGTAGTCAAGTACACATCCTAAGGGCTTTACTAACATGTAACAGAAAGACAATTAGTGTATATATTAGGGTAATGAGTAACCAGATAGCATACTATCATGTCGAGCCAGAAAGTCCTCCCTATATATGTCCAAGCATCCACTACAATATACATCCAATGTGTAGTAATGGCCTCTAGGGCATACATATAACTAACAATCTCCCACTTGCACTAGGGCCATCTGATAACAGTGGTTGTAGTATCTCATACTCAACCATCCCATAATAGTCTCTCTCTAGGAAAAAGGCCTTTGTGACTGGATCCGCCGTGTTGTCCTCTGAGTCTACTCTCCTAACCTCGATCCCCTGGAGATCAACCATCTCCATGATCAGGTGACACTGCCTTAGAATATGTCTGGATCACTGATGGGATGGGCGTTCCTTGGCATAAGCCACAACTCCATTGTCACACAATAGGAGGTACGAAGTTCATCTCATGATCTAATATACACCCAGACTGCCTCTTTGGTAGCGATATATCCAGCCTTTATCGTCTAGTATGCCACGGTATCTAGCTTGGAACTCTTCCAACATACCGTCCCTTTACTGAAGGTAAAGACAATGCCTGTGACTCACATTCAGTCGTCCTTATCACCCTGGAACCTTTCCAGTGATTCTCCCCAGGATCGTTTGATACCATCTCACTACAACTTAGTGAGAATCCTAACATCCAATTACATCTATCTCATAGATCAAAACTAAGGATTTAGGTGGTATCACTTTGATCCTATATGGAGAATCCTTGTGATAAGCGGAGATTGACCAAGCGTAGCATAGGAAACTCCTTCCCTATCAAGCGTATGTCATCCACGTACTCTACGAGGATCACTACCATACTCTCTACTACCTTTTTGTATATACAAGGTTCATCTACCATTTTGATGAAGTCAAACTCTTTGACTAACTCATCAAAACAGATGTTCCAACTCCGCGATGCCTACTTTATCACATAAAACATCTTGCCCACGTTTCCGCTGCTCCAACTGACTACGAAGCCCTCTGGCTGTGTACTTATAGTCGCTCTTTTCCAAATCATCATTTAAAAAAGCAGTCATGACACCCAACCGCCAGAAATCGTAGTCATGGTATGTAGCCGTGGCAAGTAGGATCTGGATGGACTTAAGCATTGCTTGGAAAGTCTCAACATTTCCATGTACACCAAGTAATCTTCTCAAGATATACTTGCTTCTGATAGGGATTTAACCCTTCAAATAAAGCAACCAAAGTCCATACTTTGTTTGTGTATAAGGATTCCATCTCAGATCTTTAAGCATCCAGCCATTCTTACAGAGTCCCACTCCTGATGGCCAGCTCGAAAATAGTTGGGTCATCATCTCATGATGCAATCCTCGCTCCCACTGTCATAGAGAAACTGAAGTATCTTTCAGGTGGGTGAGGAACCCTACTGGATCGGCGGAGAGGCTGAGGTTCATTAGAAACTATTGAATCCTTTGGTTCTACCAAATCATCAGCTGAAGTTTGTATTGCTGGAACTCTTCCCAGTTCTACCTCATGTCCACTAATTTCTTCTCAAGAAATTTCCTTTCACAAAGGTGGCATGTTGAAAAACAAAACATCTTTTGTTCCTCGGTTAGGTAGAAGATATTCCCTTGCGAATGCTTGGGATATCCAAAAAACTTCTACAGAACTGACTTTGCCTCGAGCTTGTCCGGATTATGCTTTTAGACATAGGCTGGACAACCCCAAAACTTAACAAACTTAAGATATGAGCTCTTCCCTTTCCATATCTCATATGAAGTGGTAGGCAACTGATTTGATCGGAACCCTATTCAATAGGTATGCAACTTCACAAGTGCATAACTCCCTAAAAGGAAATAGGAAACTCAGTAGTACTCATCAAAGAGCGCACCATATCAAATAGGGTGTGATTGCTCCGCCCCGATACACCGACGTGCTGTGGTGTATACAGAGGAGTAATGCTGAGAGAGAATCTTATTCTCTTTTAGAATAGTTCAGGAATCCCATGCTCAAGTATTCTCCTCCTTGATCACATCAAAGGATATAATACTTATACCCATTTTGGTTCTCTACTTCTAACTTATATTCTGTGAATATCTCAAAAGCTTCGGACTTGTGTTTCAACAGGATCATATATCTGAGTCTTGAGAGATCATCAGAGAATGTAATGAAGTACAAAGAACCGGTCTAGGCATGTGTAAACAGGGGACCTTCATACATCAGATGTATCAATCCCAAGAGTTCCCTAACTCTTTCTCTGTTTCCAATAGACAGAGCTATGGTCATCTTATCTCTGTGACATGACCGGCAAGTTTCACAAGATGTAAATTCAAACTAATTTAAATATGCATCTATATGTAACTTCAGCTAGTCGGGTTGCATTGATATGACCTAGTGTAACACCTTAGAATGTGTTTTGCAGCTAATTATATTTTAATGTGTGGTTTTTAATAAAAAGTTTACCAAATTAAGTTTTAAATATTTTATCCTATTTAATGAGTATTTTATTAGAATTTTGTTAGGCACACACACACTTGTGCATGTTAGCTAGGGTGTTAGTTTGGGGTTTAGCCATTGCTTAATCTACTTTTATTTTTGTTTAGGTGTTTTGGGTCAAATAGTTATGGTTGTTAAATGAAAAAGGGTTTTTATAAATGGTTTGACTTTGTGTGAGAGAGAGTGGGCATGGGAGCATGGTGTGACCATGCCTCATTAGTGAGGAAAGAGAGTGAGAAGGGGGAGGGGTCCTTGTTGTTTTACACATTCTCCCTCTCATTTTCCATCTCTTATTCACTCACACTCTCAACACACACACACACACACAGCACTCATAGCAGCAGCAGCAAAAGACACAACAGCAACAGCAGAAGACACAGCAGCAGATCCAGCACCATCAGCAGCAACTGCAGCAACTCAAGAAGCAGCAGCAACACCAGAAGCAAGGCAGCAACAGCAAGAGAAGCTCCAGTAGCAGCAGAGGCTTCAACAGCAGCTCGGGCAAGCAGTAGCAACAGCTGAATGCATCAGCATCAGCAGCAATTAGCAGTAACAGCATCAGCATCAGCACTGGCAGCATCAATAGCAGCTTCATTTCAGCCCCTACATCACCAGCAGCTGTAGAAGCTCAATTCTTCACCTTCACCTGCTTTCTAGGATCCCTTAGGGTATAATTTTTGAACCCAATTTCCCTAGTTGCTAAGCTTATGTGTTAGTTTAGCTTCGGTTTGCGATTAATGTGAGTTTAGTGCTAGTTATGGTGTTTTATGTGGAATTTTGATTAGAATGTGTTTGAGTTGGTTAACCTAGCTCATTCTAGTGTTGTTAGGTCACCTCAACTGAGATTTAACCCATATTACACTAAAATACCATAGGGTTTGCTTTTTGTGCTAAATTAGCGTTTTTAAGCGACATTGTAGCTTTTTGTAATCTGCTTTAGACCCAGGACCTTCGGGTTAAAATTGAGAAAACTGGGGCATGTACACTAGGTCTAGATAACACTACCAGAACACGAGACCCAATTGCTTCAGCTTGGCCGCAAATTTAATGCATCTGGCCGCAAATTGCGGCCAGGAAGGGGAGTGGGGTGTTGGTTTCTTGGCTAGGGTTGTCCGCTGTGTTGTATAGTGTTTTGGCATGTATAGTTTTGTAAGATTTGACCTGTAGGAAAATCTGGGATCAAATACCGTTTTTCATGTCCGTAGTGTTTGCGCGATACGCGCGATACGTGAGTGGGTTCTGTGATCCAGCGTGTCGCGGTAGTTTTAGACGCGCACACGCGCGTTTAGTTCGCGACGCGAGTTTCTCGTTTTGGTTCGATATCGCGTTTTGCGGAATATTTGGCTTATATATGATTTCCGTGTCTTAATTGCAGGTTTGCAGGCAGGGACTATGGACACTGCTACAGGGTGGAGCAGATGGTAGGATTCACCTAACGTGGAGTGTAGGTGAGTAGATTTAACATCTACAGGGGAATCGCCCGCATGGCGTTTTGCGTCTGGGCTAGGATTCAAATACCTGTCGCACATTCTACGTCATTGTAGAATTGCGCCTTTACTTTATTTCCTTGATATAGTGGTACTGTGACTAGCAGCCATAGGACACTACACACACTATTGACGGTTTATGTTGCACGAGCACGGATTGTATGCTACACACACACCGTCAATAATTGCCATGTCACACACTAACCATTATAGATACTATTGCTTACCACACATGACATCTAGCTTATCGGTATACCTATAGTGTATCATACCTTTAGTGATAGGTACACATACACTTTGCGATACAGCTACAGGTATACCTTGCACATATTTTAGTTATACCCGGGGGGGTATACGACATCAGTTCTTATAGGTAGATACATATACATTGCTACACCTGTATGTTACACACATATTCAGTTGCAGTTACATATTTACCTTTACTGGTGTTACTTAGCTGTACCTTATTGGTTTCGCATACATCTGGTTTCAGCTACATATTCTCATTTATATGCTCGCATTTCAGATATATCGCATATATTTATTCCTGGATTTGCGCATTGTTATTGGGATTTTAGATGATGTTTTCTGGATTTGGGAACCGCGGGAGTTCATGAAAGTATGCATACATTGAAAAACCCGGTTTCCTTGATATGATATTTGCGCATCCACCATGAGCTTTATCGGTGCTGATATGTATATACCCCTACGAGGAGGCGTCGAGGCTGTAGAGGGTACATGGTGGGGCCCGGTATGGTTCCCCTTGGCAAGAAGATCGATGGATTTTGCCGATTGAGCCTGGAGGCGGGCTAGTACCTACCGGTGACAGTACTGATGACTCGGCGGGGGTCATGGAGACACCGTTGGGAGTCATGCACGTATGCATACATCGAAAGGCGAGGGTCAGAGCTAGGCACTCATGCTTTCGGTACAGCGTATGATACGTACCTATCAGGATTTCTGTGTCGATTCTTGGCACATTGTTTTCATGATATTTCTTTTAATACCTTTGTATATATAACAGGGGATTAGCCGTTGTTATATATACCTTTACAACAATATTAGTGGAATGGGACGCTAATATATGTGTATTGCCCTCATCATATTTATTTCTGCAAATATATATACCTTTAGGATGTTAGAAACTTACTTGAGATTCGACTTGGGATATAGATGATTCATTGAGATTGGATATTGGATATGAAAGAGATTGTTGATTGTACATTCGGGATATAGGAGATTACTCGATATTGTACATTGAGGAGATGCGAGACTTATATGATGTGAGAGCCCAGTTTGGGGGCTGATTTGAGGAATTGTGGATTTGAGCGTCTTGATGGATTGTGATCCTGCCACGATGTCAGGTTTCCGTGGAAATGACGTATTCCACCCTATACCTCATACTTATCTACTTTATGCACAGATTCATATATTGATTGTACCTGTTAGTGTACCCTTATGATAGTTGCATAGTTACATACTCATATCCCTATTGCATGGTTATTGCATATTATTGTCATGTTACTGTTGCTTCACATATTGATTGTACCTGCTAGTGTTCTTACCTTTATTCAGCATTTGCATGACATGTTATTACTGTAATCGCATATCTTAGATTCATGTTGTACGTGCATTACTGCGATTACCTGCATATGTTATCTACTATTCACGAGTTGGCAACTCACCCCCGTTGTGCCACAGTTGTTTCAGGTTGTTCCCCAGAGTAGTCGAGGCTGGCTATTCAGTATCCTTCTATCATCTTTTGCTACAGATACCGCATCAGCTCACAGTACCATTTTTCTTAGGTGGGTTAGATGATTATCTGTATTTCATATTGTACACTCGTTGTATTTTGTACTCTCCATCTACTATTGTATTGTTGACTTAGAGACTTGGTGAGGACGTTACTGTATATTATTTGTGGATTTGTTGTCTTTTATATACAGCTTTCTCTCTATTATCCTTATTTCTTCGCTATAGCTTCATATTTTTGTGTTTTATTCATCTTGGCTGGTTTTTACAAAAAGGGGTGTTGCTAAAATTTTAAAGAAATAAAGTAGGACTTTTAAAGAATTTGGGTTGCGATTTCAAATGTTTCAAAAACTTATAGTATCTTTTCCGTATTTTTATGGTTTAGATTTCTGGGTTTTGGCTTTCTTTTACTGTGTTACGTCTTTTGGCGTTGCGTAGTATTAAGGCCGTCACGGGTCAGATTTTTGGGTCGTGACAAAGTTGGTATCAGAGCGCTAGGTTTTACCTTTCGGAGTGTAGGATGACCTTAATATGATGGAGTAGGTAGCTTAAGAAAAGTAACGTAGTGTGTGTATGTCTGCAGCATATCCACGATGCGATACTTCGCCTAAAGTGACCTAAGTACAATTTTCTTGACATTTCTTCCTTGATTATTCATATCCTTGAGATTCGATTTCCTTATTCTTATCGAATCTCATCTTATATCTATTTATAGCCTTGCCGCCGATGACTATGGGGAAGCAGAGTGATGCAGCGAGGGCCGAGGTCAGAGTTGGCTCGGGCGAGACGAGTACTGACCAGGATGGCACTCTAGTTGCACAGGTGCAGACGGACCAGCCTACGACCTATACTATTGATAGACTTTTGGCAGAGGTGCAGGACTTCCGCCAGACTATGAGTTCATTTGTTGATGTCGTTCGGGAGCTACGACAGGAGGTTGTCACCCCTGTTACTCAGTTGTCACTTACGATCAGCGTGCAGCAGTCCGTCACCTACATAGCACCAGTGGTTGCGGCTCCAGTTGACGAGGCACATATTACAGAGGCTCAGAGAGTCCCTGGACAGTGGAGGACTCGTACCAGCGTACCAGCCCAGAGGCAGAGGTTTGGTCATCGACGCAGATTTCGTGGCCATCGCGGGAGTAGCAGAGGCTTAGGACGAGGACAGTCGTTCAGCTCTCATCCCCAGGATGGTCAGCAGTCAGCGCGTGGATGTTTTCGATGCGGAAGCCTTCAGCACTTCGTCAAGGATTGTTCCTCAGCACGGCGTCAGGATCGTACTCAGAGAGGCCGCGGACGTGGAAGATTTGCTCAGAGGGCTCAGTCTACCAGAGGAGTTCATCCGGCTGCGAGTAGAGGGCAGACACAGGAGTTTGCTTCTACTCATCGGGACGCGCAGACGTCCAATGTGGAGTTTTTAGGTATCTTTTATTTATATGTTCTTTTCATGTATCCGTTTGTTTTTCATGCTTGTACCGTGGTTGGGTAGATTATTCGTAGTTGTTGTTTTAACTTCTGTCAGCGATTCTTTTGTTGTGCGACACGTATTTCAGTTGTGTGCCAACCGGATAGGAGATAGAGATTCGTCCGTCGTTTTGATCCTTCTAACGATGTTGGATTTGACGTTCTCCTGGGCACGGACTGGTTAATTACGTGCTAGGCGTCTGTGGACTACCGTGAGGAAACAAGTTAGGTTTTGTTTTCCCCGGCAAGTCAGCTCTTGTCGTGCAGGTGGATAGTTGTGCCGCCTCTCACAGCTCGAATTCAGCCTTTTTCGCTAGTCGGCTTCTGAGGAGATGTCGTGAATTCTTGGCGTTCATTCGTGATACCGGAACCACAGTAGGATTGTTGGACCGGGTTTCTTTCGTGCGAGAGTTTTTTTCCGACGTTATTCCGGATGAGCCGGCGAAGCTTGGGGACTTGAGGATCAGCTGCAGAGTTGTGGTTTGGGGAGTTTTGTGCGTCTGAGTGTTTCACTTTTGGAAGCTCTTAATTCTGTTCGTCAAGGAGAAAGACTGCAGTTTAGGTTGCGTATCGACGGGTCGTTAATTGAACCGGCTTACGGTGCGGATATGTATCCTTCACCTCGCCGTGATGATTTCTTCGATCAGCTCCAAAGGGCGAGACATTTTCTAAGTTTGCTTGGGATCAGGTCATCATTATTGCGGATTCGGGATGATGGCATTCCGAAGACTGCCTTATGCGTGCTACGGGCTTTGTGTGTATCAGTGAGTCGTTGGATTCCCTGATGCCCTAGCAGCATTCGTAGATATGATGAACCAGATTTCTGCAGGCCGTTCCTCGACAAGTTTTGTTGTGTTATTTATGACATTCTGGTCTATCTAATGTGTCTTGAGGAACATGAGCAGCACTTGAGGATTTGTTATGCAGATACTGGAGAAAGCACCAGCAGTTGCTAAATTCTCGGAGTGTTTCTTCAGGCTTGTTTGTATTGACTCCCAGGTCTTGTAGTCGCGGGAGACGGTTTTGTATGTGTAAGTCGATGTACTACACCCCAATACTTGTGGGGAGGCGGAATTTTCAAAAACGAACTTGTTTAGTGAACGAGCATCGACTAACCGCTTGAATCGAAGCTAAACTATAAATAACCAAACACAAAGTGTTTCTAAACTACTGTGTTTAGGGATTATACCTAATGAACCAACTCTTTCGTCTTTACGAACTCCTTGTTCTCCTCGGCCTTCTCGAAGTAGTAGACGATCCACCCGAGAGCAAAACTCCAAGCTTAGCCTCTAAACTTGAGCCAACTAACCTTCTTGGATTGCTAATCAAAGAAGATAGATTGAGATAGAGTGATGGTTATGGATTGTTTAGTCTTACTAACCCTTGTACTCAACTCATGAGAGGGGAGGATTAGTCTTTTGAAGAGAGAGAGCTTGAGGAGAGAGAATGTGTAGATAATAATGAGATGAGATTATTGAGTATCATAATAAATATGAAGCATTCTCTTTTATGAAGAAAAGAATAATACATTATGAATAAGCATGCTTCACAAATATCTAATGGTGATTCATTATCATGAGTCATTAAGCATTTATGATGCTTTAATGACATGAATGAATCACCCTCATGACTCACTAATCTCATTCATTGCATATGACACCTAAACCACCTTAGTCACCACTTCTAGAAGCTTCTCGCACAATTACGAGAACGCCCCTCCAATCCACAAAAATACGGAAAAACTTTAGACTGTAAAAATCCAATAACGAATACCAGTAACTGGCTTAAACCAAAGCTGACTGATAAAAACTGTCCGAAAGTCGTACGCGCGTAAACGCACGTATGCGTCCGAACCCTTGTCCTAAAACCATACGACCTCTATATCGTTTCGCCTGGAATAGGAAACTCTCTGTGTGGGACTCTAGAGACTCGACTACTACGCTGGCAGTGGGTTTAACCACAGACCGTAAGGGGCACTAGCTGTACGTAACGGTCCCCAGGTAGTTTCGATAAGAAGGCCGATGAGGAAACCCATCCGAACTCCTACTGAGTCTGATGTGACAATCTCCATACAGTCCGGTCCGTTCGTCTTAGACAATCGCATATCCGGCCTAGGGGGCGGCATGCGTCAGTCCCCTAATAGCGGTATAAGTCGTGTCGGAGGGAAGCCCATTACACCCTGAGAAACTACTGGAACCTACCAGCAAATCTCGCTTGCCCTGGCCCGGGACTTTGCGTAATGGCTCTCTGACACAGCGTGATATCAACTCCCAATACCGGGAGAGACGAATCCTGTCTAACCGCCACTGCCTCCAAGTGCTCGGGACTGCACCTAACTGCTACCTGTTTGCACGACTCCTTTGAGCCGTGGTAGGGTAGCAATCTAAGAACAGTGGGACACAATCGAGGCGAAGTAGCAGTGTCAAGTCTGCGGACTATGCTGTACTCATGTCACCTGGGAACTGTTCACTGACGACTGGTATAAAACCAACCAACAGTTCCCTGTGAGTCCTGTCCGGTGTACTCATAACCTAACGAGCACCTGTATACTATCTCCAGTACGACGTACTGACGGCTGTGGGACAGACCATCTCCCCAACTGGGATGAGAAGCGTACACACTAGTCTACTCCGGAGTATCGATGCTCTGTCTCGATAATCCAACGACTAGGGACCTGAATAAGGATGTGCTTGTAGACTACCCAGCCCCTACTAGTGTGACTGCCATCACAACGCTGGTAGTCAAGCAAGATCCTAAGAGCTCTATCAATACGTACACTCACATATTAAGATAGAAGAAACCAAGTAGCATACTACCATTTTTTGCAAGACTGTTATATACATGTGAATATCCCAAGCTTCCATTAAGTAATATACAAACTAGTATGATACAGTAATGGCCTTCTAGGGCATAAACACTAACAATCTCCCACTTGCACTAGGGCCATGTACTGGCATATCGAAGACCAATGATCTCGAGTAGCCTCTCGAACTACGTCTGAGGTAAGGCTTTCGTGAATGGATCAGCAATGTTCTCTTCTGAAGCAACTCTCCGAACCTCGATCTCCTGACGATCAATGATCTCCCTGATCAGGTGATACCGCCTCAAGATGTGTCTGGACTTCTGAAGGGACCTTGGTTCCTTCGCTAAAGCTATAGCTCCGTTGTTGTTGCAATACAGAGGTATTGGATCAACTATGGTAGGAACCACCTGAAGTTCTGTTAGGAACTTCTTCATCCAGACTGCTTCTTTTGCGGCATCGCAAGCAGCTATATACTCCGCTTCCATCGTCGAGTCAGCAACGGAGTCCTGCTTGGAGCTCTTCCAGCACACCGCCCCTCCATTGAGGGTAAAGACATAACCCGACATGGACTTGGAATCGTCCTTATCACTCTGGAAGCCGGAATCAGCAAAGGCCTCCAACCTGAGGTCTTTTCCGCCGTAAACCAAGAACATCTCCTTAGTCCTCCTCAGGTACTTGAGAATGTTCTTTACTGCTATCCAGTGCTTCTCCCCTGGGTCTGACTAATACCGGCTTACCACGCTTAGTGCGTAAGCTACATCTGGTCTGGTACACAACATCGCATACATTATAGAGCCTACCGCAGAAGCGTAGGGTATAATAGACATGCGTTCCCTTTCCAAATCAGTCTTGGGAGCCATCTCTTTGGAGAGGGTGATTCCGTGACAAGCCGTTAGATTACCGCGCTTAGAATCTTCCATACTGAATCTTTTCAGTACAGTGTCGATATACCTGGACTGCGAAAGTCCTAACATCCTCTTGGATCTATCACGATAGATCCGGATCCCCAGAATGTAAGAGGCATCACCCAGGTCTTTCATGGAGAACCTTTGTGATAAGAATCCTTTGACAGATTGTAGCATAGGAATGTCATTTCCTATCAATAGAATGTCATCCACGTACAAGACGAGGAATACGACACTTCTGGCTACAACTTTACTATATACGCACGGTTCATCTGGATTTTTGATAAAGTCATATTCTTTGACTGTCTCATCAAAACAGATGTTCCAACTCCGCGATGCCTGCTTTAGTCCATAAATAGACTTAAGCAGCTTGCATACTTTCCCGCTGCTCCCACTCTGATTGAAACCCTCTGGCTGATCCATATAGACGCTCTCTTCTAAATTTCCATTTAGAAAAGTCGTCTTTACGTCCATCTGCCAGATTTCATAATCATGGAAGGCAGCGATAGCAAGAAGGACCCGAATGGATTTGAGCATAGCCACTGGAGAAAAAGTTTTGTCATAGTCCAAACCAGGTCTTTGACGAAAACCCTTTGCAACCAGTCTAGCCTTATAGGTTTCCACCTTTCCATCTACACCAATCTTTTTCTTGAAGATCCATTTGCATCCTATGGGTTTTACCCCATCTGGAGAAAAGTCCAAAGTCCATACTTTGTTGGTGTACATGGACTCCATTTCGGTCCGCATTGCATCTAGCCATCGTACAGAGCCGCCGCTCTGGATGGCCTGCTGGAAGTCAGTAGGTTCATCATCATCTATGATGCAATCCTCTCTATCCCCATCTATGAGAAAACCGTAGTATCTCTCAGGCGGATGAGACGGCCTACTACTCCTGCGGAGGGGTGCGGGAATGTTCTGTTCTTCTTGAACCTCTGGTTCTACCAAACTTTCAGTAGCAGCTTGTGGTTCTGGAATTTCTTCCAGTTCTACTGCTCTCCCACTCTTCTGATTTTCTAAAAATTCAGTTTCTAAGAAGTGGGCATGATGAGAAACAAAAACCTTTTGTTCCTCTGCGTAATAGAAATAATATCCCTTAGAGTTCTTTGGATATCCCATAAGCTTACACTGTACTGAGCGTGCCTCGAGCTTTTCCGAATGCTGCTTTTTTACAAAAGCTGGACACCCCCATGTCCTAAAATGTTTTAGACAGGGTTTCTTCCCACTCCACATCTGATATGGTGTGGTAAGCACAGTCTTGGTTGGAACCTGGTTTAAAAGATATGCCGCTGATTCTAGCGCATAACCCTAGAAAGATCGCGGTAACTCAGCATTACTCATCATGGATCATACCATATCCAATAGGGTTCGATTCCGTCTCTCCGATACACCGTTGTGCTGTGGAGTGTATGGAGGAGTAAGCTGAGAGAGAATTCCTTTCTCTTTTAGGTAACCTAGGAACTCGGCACTTAAGTATTCTCCACCTCGATCAGATCTCAGTGTCTTAATACTTTTGCCTGTTTGGTTTTCCGCTTCACTCTTGTATTCCAGGAATTTCTCAAAGGCCTCAGATTTATGCTTCATTAAGAAAACATATCCATACCTAGAGAAATCATCTGTAAAAGTAATGAAGTAGGAATAACCACCTCTCGCATGTGTAGACATTGGACCATATACATCGTTGTGTATGAGTCCTAAGAGCTCGCTCGCTCTTACTCCTTCTCCAGTGAATGGTGTCCTTGTCATCTTTCCTTTGAGACAAGATTGACAAGTGTCATAAGATTGATATTCGAACGAGTCCAAATATCCTTCTCTATGCAACTTAGTCAACCTTCTCTCATTGATGTGACCCAGTCTACAATGCCATAAGAAAGCTTTATTTAAATCTGGAGACTTTCTTTTTAGTGTGTTCTGGACATTGAAAATTTGGAGTTGGTTTAAAACATATATGCCGTTATTTAGTGTACCTGACCCAATCAAACCATGATTAAGGTGGATGTTGACAACATCTCTTACAAACGTGAAATCATAACCTTTATTTGATAACAAGGAAACTGATATGATATTACACGTTAAGCTTGGTACAAAATAACAGTTATGTAAAACCAAAATGTGTCCACTCGTCAATCCTAGGTGATAATCCCCGACGGACGCAGCTCCCACGCTAGCTCCGTTAGCAACCTTTAGGGTCATATCACCTTCCTTCAGCACTCTACGGTTTCTCAGTGCCTGCAATGAATTGCAAATATGAGATCCTGATCCGGTATCCAATACCCAGGAAGTAGAGTTGATCGACAGACAATTCTCAATTACAAACACACCTGAAGTCGAAGCCACAGCTTGCTTCGGTTCCTGGTTCTTGGCGTTCCACGCCTTGCAATCCTTCTTCCAGTGCCCTTTCCTGTGACAATGGAAGCACTCATCCTGGCCAACTACCGGCACCGCAAACTTTTTCTTTCCCTTCCCTCCCACCTTACTAACACCTCCTCTAGGTCTGGGTGCGGCCTTCTTCTTCCTTCCTTTGGCCTTAGCCTTGGACACGGAAGAAGATGTACCGCCAACAAACATAGCGGGTGTTTCCCTTGAATTCTTCAAGGTGCCCTCTGCACTCCTTAACATGTTCAGGAGTTCCGGAAGTTCAACTTCTTTTCTTTGAATGTTGAAGTTCAGGATAAACTGGGCGTAGGTGTGAGGAAGGGACTGGAGAATAAGGTCTGTATAGAGCTCATTATCCAAAGTCGTCCCAAGGTCTGCGAGCTCTTCTATATAGCGATCATCTTTAGGACATGTTCGCCTACCGATGACCCGACAGCCAACCTCGCTCGAAACAAGTTCTTAGAGGTCTCGTATCTTGCTATACGAGATTTCTCTCCATAAAGTTCCTTTGTATGGAGAAATATGCCATCAAGGTCTATATCCTCGTGCCTCCTCTGATGTTCATTGTTCATCGAGGCAAGCACGATGCACTTGGCTTTCGCGCAATCTAAATCCCAGGTTTTGCGGATTTCCTTATCCGCATTGCTGGATTTAGGACCAGGGACAGCAGGTGCCGTAGCGGTGAGGATGTACCCCAGTTTGTCATAGGTCAAAGCCATTTTGACATTCCGCAGCCAATCTTTATAGTTTGGCCCTGTCAGTATATTTTTCTCTAAAAGTAACTTAAGTCCAGTCATTTTCAGGGTCGCTGCAATTAGGAGAGAGAGAAGAAAACTATTTAGCATGATGCTCTTGCAAGTTTAGAGTGGTTTTTAGTTTATCTAAACAGGATGGCTCCCACTGTTTCTCGAATCCTTCCTCAAACCATAAAAGAAGAATTAGCCAAGACTATTCTCACCGTACAATACTTGCTTAACCGTTCAGCCAGGCTGGTGTCGATACTTCGAGGGAGGTTTTCCAACGCTTTCGCGAAGTTCCTTAATTAAATAACCTCTTTTCTCTGGGGGCGTAACCCCGCTGACACTTTTCTGGACACCTACTAGGTTTATAGCATTGATCGTTAAGTGACGAATATCCTGATAAGTAGCATATACTCACAGTAGGATCGGGATCCAAATATCATCGTCTGATAATGCTGTAGGAATGCTACCAACATTCATCGAACTCAAAATGGTATGCATCTCTTTGCAAATTTCAGTTTCTTTAGAAATTCCCGATATAGATTTTTTTTTGCCCCATGTTCTTATGATCTTGACTAAGGGCCAACAAATCATAAGTCACATGTCAAGTTCTGCCCATCATTATCCTGTTGATTTGAACCCATCCGTATACTCTTGACTAAGGGCCAAACAAAGTAATACGAGTGTCCCAAACCAACTCATCTATCTATGCAACAAATGAATACCCCAGCAGCTACCAATCACTATGTCTTGACTAAGGGCCAAACAAACATAGTTTGAATACTACTGACCATTCATAAGAAATGACGGAGGGCTACGACTGGTTTTGGCGAAACCGTGAACGTAGTGAACTTGATATAACCGAAGGAACCTGATAGCTTTTAATAGGAGTGGTTAAAGCTCCGCATTTAAAAATATCTGTTTTTAAAATTAACCGAGTGGTTTCTTTTAAATTGTTCCAACTATTTAAACTTTGGTTTATTTTTCTTTGCATTATAGATAATGCGTCCCATCATTAACCTATCATTGCAGAAAACAACGAAAATATGACGTCCTCTTATGCCATCTGCATTCGCCACTGGGTCCCGTCTTCACCCGTTAGGTTACTTAACTAACGACAGAGCGGGGACTGGGCTAGCGCGGGTGTAAAACATAAGTGACGTCTAAATAGCTATCATAAATATAGATATTTTACATTCGTCTGACGCAATGATATACATTCCAGAACACAGATAAACTTTATTGGATTTGCAAGCAATCTGTATTTCTTTTGAGCCTGCAAGAAAAGACAGGTTACACAGTTGTGATGAATAGCCGTTACCCCACCCAAGATCCCTACGGGTACGGCAAACTACCCGCCCGGCAGTTTGTGTACCCCACCTTGGATTTGTCCTAGGAGCAAAAACAGTAAAATGAAATAATACAACGGTGGCTACAACCGCAACCTGGATGTGCCCCGCAAAATAATATTACAACAAATTACATTTACAACAAATGAATTAAATAATAACCCATTTCAAAACCCCGTATATACACCACAACAGTCCAATACAGTTTATATGCACAAACAGATATAACCATTACAGAAATGTGCAACCCCCTGCCAACCGACATACTAGCAGTTAGGGGAGGTTTACGAACACATTAAACAATCACAGATATAATCCAATATGCAAATACTGTACAATTTCGATCGATTAAACACCATTAATATTGCTCCAATACTTCTCTGTAAAACTGAAACCTGAGCGAAATTAAAATATTCCAGAAAATCCCAAATTCTACAGAGAAGCAACACGGGAAATTTGGATTCCTGACTCGGCAACTCGGCGGCGGAAGCGCGGCGGATCGGTGCGATCCGCCGTGGTTCCGCGGCCGCGTTGACGATTCAGGAGCCCAAATTTCTTGGGTGTTCTTCTGGTGTCTTTTCAAGCTTTCTGAACATCCCTGAAAAATTTTAGGACATCATTTTAAAATCGACAGAAACTTGATATTTTTAGGGTTTTCCGGCTTTGTTTTTCCGTTCAAAATTCGTACAAATTTGCAATAAAGTTATTTATTGTTTAGCGAGGCTCTGATACCACTGTAAGTCGATGTACTACACCCCAATACTTGTGGGGAGGCGGAATTTTCAAAAACGAACTTGTTTAGTGAACGAACATCTTCTAACCGCTTGAATCGAAGCTAAACTATAAATAACCAAACACAAAGTGTTTCTAAACTACTGTGTTTAGGGATTATACCTAATGAACCAACTCCTTCGTCTTTACGAACTCCTTGTTCTCCTCGACCTTCTCGAAGTAGTAGACGATCCACCCGAGAGCAAAACTCCAAGCTTAGCCTCTAAACTTGAGGCAACTAACCTTCTTGGATTGCTAATCAAAGAAGATAGATTGAGATAGAGTGATGGTTATGGATTGTTTAGTCTTACTAACCCTTGTACTCAACTCATGAGAGGGGAGGATTAGTCTTTTGAAGAGAGAGAGCTTGAGGAGAGAGAATGTGTAGATAATAATGAGATGAGATTATTGAGTATCATAATAAATATGAAGCATTCTCTTTTATGAAGAAAAGAATAATACATTATGAATAAGCATGCTTCACAAATATCTAATGGTGATTCATTATCATGAGTCATTAAGCATTTATGATGCTTTAATGACATGAATGAATCACCCTCATGACTCACTAATCTCATTCATTGCATATGACACCTAAACCACCTTAGTCACCACTTCTAGAAGCTTCTCGCACAATTACGAGAACGCCCCTCCAATCCACAAAAATACGGAAAAACTTTAGACTGTAAAAATCCAATAACGAATACCAGTAACTGGCTTAAACCAAAGCTGACTGATAAAAACTGTCCGAAAGTCGTACGCGCGTAAACGCACGTATGCGTCCGAACCCTTGTCCTAAAACCATACGACCTCTATATCGTTTCGCCTGGAATAGGAAACTCTCTGTGTGGGACTCTAGAGACTCGACTACTACGCTGGCAGTGGGTTTAACCACAGACCGTAAGGGGCACTAGCTGTACGTAACGGTCCCCAGGTAGTTGTCGATAAGAAGGCCGATGAGGAAACCCATCCGAACTCCTACTAAGTCTGATGTGACAATCTCCATACAGTCCGGTCCGTTCGTCTTAGACTATCGCATATCCTGCCTAGGGGGCGGCAAGCGTCAGTCCCCTAATAGCGGTATAAGTCGTGTCGGAGGGGAGCCCATTACACCCTGAGAAACTACTGGAACCTACCAGCAAATCTCGCTTGCCCTGGCCAGGGACTTTGCGTAATGGCTCTCTGACACAGCGCGATATCAACTCCCAATACCGGGAGAGACGAATCCTGTCTAACCGCCACTGCCTCCAAGTGCTCGGGACTGCACCCAACTGCTACCTGTTTGCACGACTCCTTTGAGCCGTGGTAGGGTGGCAGTCTAAGAACAGTGGGACACACTCGAGGCGAAGTAGCAGTGTCAAGTCTACGGACTATGCTGTACTCATGTCACCTGGGAACTGTTCACTGACGACTGGTATAAAACCAACCAACAGTTCCCTGTGAGTCCTGTCCGGTGTACCCGTAACCTAACGAGCACCTGTATACTATCTCCAGTACGACGTACTGACGGCTGTGGGACAGACCATCACCCCAACTGGGATGAGAAGCGTACACACTAGTCTACTCCGGAGTATCGATGCTCTGTCTCGATAATCCAACGACTAGGGACCTGAATAAGGATGTGCTTGTAGACTACCCAGCCCCTACTAGTGTGACTGCCATCACAACGCTGGTAGTCAAGCAAGATCCTAAGAGCTCTATCAATACGTACACTCACATATTAAGATAGAAAAAACCAAGTAGCATACTACCATTTTTAGCAAGACTGTTATATACATGTGAATATCCCAAGCTTCCATTAAGTAATATACAAACTAGTATGATACAGTAATGGCCTTCTAGGGCATAAACACTAACAGTATGTTCCCGAGGGAGATCGTGGCCGTACAGCTTAGGCCCAGACTTGTGTGCTGGACGGAGATCCGTATATTGTTGGGCTTAGCAGGTTTTACCGCCGTTTCATGAAGGATTGCTAGAGTAGTGCTGCACCGTCGACTGAATTGACCGGAAAGGAGGTTTCTTTTCTGTGGACTGAGGCATGTGTATGGAGTTTTCGGCAGTTGGAGATTCGGTTAACAACTGCATTAGTTCTTTCTTTGCTTTCTGGTTCGGGCGACTTTGTTGTTTAACTGTAATGTTTCTTGAGTGGGCTCGAGTGTGTACTGGGGTGACACTATAGAGTTATCGCTTTTGCTTCCCTACATTTGGAGGAAGAACGAGGAGGATATTCCACTCATGATCTGGAGATGGCCGCGGTGGTTTTGTGTTGGAGATTTGAAGACACTATCTGTTCGAGAGTCATGTCAGATTTTCACGGACCACCAGAGCTTAATGTACATCTTCCTACAGCGGATTTGGATTGTTGTGATAGTCTTCTGCAGATTTAAAGTTCTTGTGTGATCGTCGAGTATAGCTTAAGTTCGTCTCTACGGAGGGGACAACTTGCTCATGTCCGCGCCCGACCACTTTCCTTAATCGTTTTCGCGAGACACTGCCCGCCGATGCTCGTTCGTTAGTGATACTTGAGCATGCTCGGCTGGGTAATGATTCGGAGACCTTGAATTGTGACAATGGTGTGCTAAGTTAGGGACACGTTTGTGTACCTGACATCATCGGGTAGAGACGTGTAATCCTAGAACATGCACATCCGTCAACTCTCTATATGCATTCAAGTTCCACGAACATTTAACGTGACTTGTGAGATAGTTACGAGTGGACAAGGATGTAAAGAGAAGTTTTTGGTTTCGTTTCAATGTGTCAGTCTTGTTGTGTGCTTGAGTCGAGCATCTGAGGCCGGCTGGAGAGTTGCAATCTTTAACCGTTCCGAAGTAGGAGTGGGAGCAGATCTCCACGAATTTCGTTATTGTTTCTACCCAAGTTTAGTCAGGGTGTGACTCCATTCGGATTCTTATCATCCGGTTATACTCAATGTGCTCAGTTGTTTCTTGTTAAGTTGAGTGTTTGTTTGGATTGTTGTCAGCAGTTTGGGATCGTCACTCGCCATCGTTAGGGTTCTCCTTCGATAGCTGTTATCAGGAGACACTCCAATTGGCCACCTTTAGGCCTAGGGGTTAGGTCATGTCGATCACCAGTCTGTTGTTTTCTGACTCTGCGTAAGTAGGACTTTGGACCCCAGCTAGTCTTGAGACTTCGGAGATAGTCCAGCTCTATTAGGTCAGGATAGGAATTGTCTATTGCAAACTGAGGTCTTATGCCGACTGTGTTAGCCATAGACTCGAGTCCGCAGGGACAGATCATGTATTCCTACGGACTTTCCGATGAATGACGTGTTGGATTGTGGGAAGTTTGTCCCAGGACTTAGGTCTTTCTGAGATCCTATAAGCGAGTTAGTTTCGTTGCCTTTAAGTTGGCACTTCCGCCCAGATTATTGGATTTTCACCCCGTATTCCTTGTGATGATACTCTACAATTACCTTCTTGACCTTTCTCACATGATTTAGCACCAGACCATTTAGCTTTAACGCGATCTTTCGTTCACCAGCAGCAAATTGTGTTAATGGCTCAGCGGGTGGAAGAACATCGGTCAAGGGTGTTGCTATCTGTGGAGGGTTTTCCTTGGCCGTAACCGTATAGAGAGATAGTCACTTGGGAGGCTGCGAGCGAGATTTGAGGATTTTAATCTTCTCTTTGAAGGTACGCGTATTGGTATATTTTTAAATTTGGGGACGAATTTCTTTTAAGGGGGGGGAGATTGTAACAACTTAGAATGTGTTTTGTAGCTAATTATATTTTAATGTGTGGTTTTTAATAAAAAGTTTACCAAATTAAGTTTTAAATATTTTATCCTATTTAATATGTATTTTATTAGAATTTTGTTAGGCACACACACACTTGTGCATGTTAGCTAGGGTGTTAGTTTGGGGTTTAACCATTGCTTAATCTACTTTTATTTTTGTTTAGGTGTTTTGGGTCAAATAGTTATAGTTGTTAAATTAAAAAGGGTTTTTATAAATGGTTTGACTTTGTGTGAAAAAGAGAGGGCATGGGAGCATGGTGTGACCATGCCTCATTAGTGAGGAAAGAGAGTGAGAAGGGGGAGGGGTCCTTGTTGTTTTACTCATTCTCCCTCTCATTTTCCATCTCTCATTCACTCACACTCTCAACACACACACACACACACACAGCACTCATAGCAGCAGCAGAAGACACAGCAGCAACAGCAGCTCCAGCTTCAGCACCATCAGCAGCAACTGCAGCAACTCAAGAAGCAGTAGCAACACCAGAAGCAAGGAAGCAACAACAAGAGAAGCTCCAGTAGCAGCAGAGGCTTCAACAGCAGCTCGAGCAAGCAGTAGCAACAGCTGAATGCATCAGCATCAGCAGCAAATAGCAGTAACAGCATCAGTATCAGCACTGGCAGCATCAATAGCAGCTTCATTTCAGCCCCTACATCACCAGCAGCTGTAGCAGCTCAATTCGTCACCTTCACCTGCTTTCTAGGATCCCTTAGGGTATAATTTTTGAACCCAATTTCCCTAGTTGCTAAGCTTATGTGTTAGTTTAGCTTCGGTTTGCGATTAATGTGAGTTTAGTGCTAGTTATGGTGTTTTATGTGGAATTTTGGTTAGAATGTGTTTGAGTTGGTTAACCTAGCTCATTCTAGTGTTGTTAGGTCACCTCAACTGAGATTTAACCCAGATTACACTAAAATACCATAGGGTTTGCTTTTTGTGCTAAATTAGCGTTTTTAAGCGACATTGTAGCTATTTGTAATCTGCTTTAGACCCGGGACCTTCGGGTTAAAATTGAGAAAACTGGGGCATGTACACTAGGTCTAGATAACACTACCAGAACACGAGACCCAATTGCTTCAGCTTGGCCGCAAATTTAATGCATCTGGCCGCAAATTGCGGCCAGGAAGGGGAGTGGGGTGTTGGTTTCTTGGCTAGGGTTGTCTGCTGTGTTGTATAGTGTTTTGGCATGTATAGTTTTGTAAGATTTGACCTGTAGGAAAATCTGGGATCAAATACCGTTTTTCATGTCAGTTGTGTTTGCGCGATACGCGCGATACGTGAGTGGGTTCTGTGATCCAGCGTATCGCGGCGTGTCGCGGTAGTTTTAGACGTGTATACACACGATTCAGCGTATCGTGCACACGCGCGTTTGGTTCGCGACGCGAGTTTCTCGTTTTGGTTCGATATCGCGTTTTGCGGAATATTTGGCTTATATATGATTTCCGTGTCTTAATTGCAGGTTTGCAGGCAGGGACTATGGACACTGCTACAGGGGGGAGCAGATGGTAGGATTCACCTAGCGCGGAATGTAGGTGAGTAGATTTAACATCTACAGGGGAATCGCCCGCATGGCGTTTTGCGTCTGGGCTAGAATTCAAATACCTGTCGCACATTCTACGTCATTGTAGAATTGCGCCTTTACTTTATTTCATTGATATAGTGGTACTGTGACTAGCAGCCGTAGGACACTACACACACTATTGACGGTTTATGTTGCACGAGCACGGATTGTATGCTACACACACACCATCAATAATTGCCATGTCACACACTAACCATTATAGATACTATTGCTTACCACACATGACACCTAGCTTATCGGTATACCTATAGTGTATCATACCTTTAGTGATAGGTACACATACACCTTGCGATACAGCTACAGGTATACCTTGCACATATTTTAGTTATACCCGGGGGGGTATACGACATCAGTTCTTATAGGTAGATACAAATACATTGCTACACCTGTATGTTACACACATATTCAGTTGCAGTTACATATTTACCTTTACTGGTGTTACTTAGCTGTACCTTATTGGTTTCGCATACATCTGGTTTCAGCTACATATTCTCATTTATATGCTCGCAATTCAGATATATCGCATATATTTATTCCTGGATTTGCGCATTGTTATTGGGATTTTAGATGATGTTTTCTGGATTTGGGAACCGCGGGAGTTCATGAAATTATGCATACATTGAAAAACCCGGTTTCCTTGATATGATATTTGCGCATCCACCATGAGCTTTATCGGTGCTGATATGTATATACCCCTACGAGGAGGCGTCGAGGCCGTAGAGGGTACATGGTGGGGCCCGGTATGGTTCCCCTCGGCAAGAAGATCGATGGATTTTGCCGATTGAGCCTGGAGGCGGGCTAGTACCTACCGGTGACAGTACTGATGACTCGGCGGGGGTCATGGAGACACCGTTGGGAGTCATGCACGTATGCATACGTCGAAAGGCGAGGGTCAGAGCTAGGCACTCGTGCTTTCGGGACAGCGTATGATACGTACCTATCAGGATTTCTGTGTCGATGCTTGGCACATTGTTTTCATGATATTTCTTTTAATACCTTTGTATATATAACAGGGGATTAGCCGTTGTTATATATACCCTTACTCCAATATTAGTGGAATGGGATGCTAATATATGTGTATTGCCCTCATCATATTTATTTCTGCAAATATATATATACCTTTAGGATGTTAGAAACTTACTTGAGATTCGACTTGGGATATAGATGATTCATTGAGATTGGATATTGGATATGAAAGAGATTGTTGATTATACATTCGGGATATTGGAGATTACTCGATATTGTACATTGAGGAGATGTGAGACTTATATGATGTGAGAGCCCAGTTTTGGGGCTGATTTGAGGAATTGTGGATTTGAGCGTCTTGATGGATTGTGATCCTGCCACGATGTCAGGTTTCCGTGGAAATGACGTATTCCACCCTATACCTCATACTTATCTACTTTATGCACAGATTCATATATTGATTGTACCTGTTAGTGTACCCTTATGATAGTTGCATAGTTACATACTCATATCCCTATTGCATGGTTATTGCATATTATTGTCATGTTACTGTTGCTTTACATATTGATTGTACCTGCTAGTGTACTTACCTTTATTCAGCATTTGCATGACATGTTATTACTGTAATCGCATATCTTAGATTCATGCTGTACGTGCATTCCTACGATTACCTGCATATGTTATCTACTATTCACGAGTTGGCAACTCACCTCCGTTGTGCCACAAGTGTTTCAGGTTGTTCCCCAGAGTAGTCGAGGCAGGCTATTCAGTATCCATCTATCATCTTTTGCTACAGATACCGCATCAGCTCACAGTACCATTTTGCTTAGGTGGGTTAGATGATTATCTGTATTTCATATTGTACACTCGTATTTTGTACTCTCCATCTACTATTGTATTGTTGACTTAGAGACTTGGTGAGGTTGTTATTGTATATTATTTGTGGATTTGTTGTCTTTTTTATACAGATTTCTCTCTATTGTCCTTATTTATTCGCTATAGCTTCATATTTTTGTGTTGTTTTCATCTTGGCTGGTTTTTACAAAAAGGGGTGTTGCTAAAATTTTAAAGAAATAAAGTAGGACTTTTAAAGAATTTGGGTTGCGATTTCAAATGTTTCAAAAACTTATAGTATCTTTTCCGTGTTTTTATGGTTTAGATTTCTGGGTTTTGGCTTTCTTTTACTGCGTTACGTCTTTTGGCGTTGCGTAGTATTAGGGCCGTCACGGGTCAGATTTTTGGGTCGTGACACATAGTCTACAATACCTCAAGAAGGATTCATTCATTTCTGAACTCTTCCTCTTGTGTGTGTTCTGTATACTAAGAACTGTAGTTTGATTTAGAACGTCAATGCTTTTAGATAACGTGCCTGAACCGATCAACTATTGATTTAGGAAATGTTCAAAACATTATCCAACAATACAAAATTATATCCTTCTTTACTAATAAAGAGACTGATATGATGTTGTATATCAGGTTCGGTATCTAATAACATTTGTTCAGAATCAATGAATTCTGGTAACACAGGGTGATAACTACCAACAGACTTGGCTGCAACTATTGCACCGTTTCTGTCTCATGAAACTTATCACCCGATCTCAGTTTTCTACCTATCTGTAGCCAATGTAACAAATTACATATGTGGGATCCTGATCCGGTATCTCAAACCCAGGACGTAAATGATACTGGGAAACAGTTCTTTGTAATGAACACACCCGAAGATGATGCATCAAAATGCACTTTCTTCGTTTGGGCGGCACGGGAATTCTGGTAATCCCGTATTTCCTTCTCAGTCTTTTAACATTTATAAGTTGGAGCGGGACCAACGTTCCCTAGCATAGTATAACAAGCAGGTTCGGTCAATACATCCGTATTATTATCTTGATTAAGGCGTGACATGGTCGCTACCTGGAGAGAGAGAGAAGAAAACACTCTGCGTGCGCTCTTGCAAGATCAGATTGGTTATTATTTTATCTAATCAGGATGGCTCCCACTGTTTTTATCAAATCTTCCTTCAAACCCTAAAAGGAAAGACTAGCCGGGATTAATTACACCCTACAATTTCGCCAATCTTTCAGCCAGGCCAGTGTCGGTACTTTGAGGGAGGTTCCCCGTGCTTTCGCACAGACCTAATTAAAGTAAACCTCGTTTTCCCAGAGGCGTAACCCCGTTGACACCTTTCTAGACACCTACTTGATCGGCTAATTGTAATGTGTAAAACTCTCCTAGGAGTAACTCTTACTCGCAGCAGGTATCGGGATCCATCTATCTCATAGAACATATGCAATCTCATAGCAAATTTCAACACTTGAAATTCCCGATAATTTTGCCCCTAACATGCTATGACCTTGACGAAAGCCAACAAACCATAGCCCGCTAGTCAAGTTCAACCCGTACATTTCTTAACTGAATTAAACCAACCTGCACGACCCTTGACGAAAGCCAACAAAGCCGTAAGACTACCCTAATTCAATCGCATCATATGCAGCAGATAAGCAGCATATAGCTACCGCACACTACACCTTGACGAAAGCCAACAAATGCAGCACGAATACTATTTACAACTTATCTGAAATGACGGAGGGCTACGACAGGTTTTTCTGAAAACTTATTGCGTAATGAACTTGATATCATTGAAGAATCAAATAATTTTAAAATGGAGTGTTTTTGAGGCTTTTGCTCGTTTCGCTAAAGAGGTCACTCCTAGTGAAGGGATCTCGGCTCTTTCCTCGTCGAATGAAGTGCATGATATATCATATATATCACTGTGCAAAGCAAGAACTAGAAAAACAATCAAAAGACAAAACCGAGGGGTGTAGCATCTGCCAGTCATTGCTAAAGGGGTAACTCCCGGTGAAGGGATCTCGGCCCTTACCGAGGGGTGTTGCACCTTGCGACGGATGTTCTACAAGGAACACCGCTATGCAAAGCAAGAACTGTAGCTACCTTATTTTTGAAAATTCGATTCTACAACATCTTTTAGGTTTCTTTACTTTCATTAATCACATTAATGAAGTCTCATCATTTAAGTTACCAAAACATTATAGATAAATACGACGTACATTTATGCCATCCGCATTCGCCTCGATGTCCCCTCATGCACCGTTAGGTTAGGTAACTAACGGCAGAGCGGGGCAGGGCTAGCGCGGGTGTAAAACATAAGTAACGTCTATATAATATATCATATATACTATATACAGTATCTGTCATAACATATCAGATGACCACATCACAGATATAGCAGCAGAAGAAACATATGAAATAATGGATATACTAGGAGGTCCATGTTTTAATACAAGCCTGTATAAAACACGGATTCCACGGTCGCGATGAATAGCCAAACCCACACCCTTAGACCCCTATGAGAGCGGCAAGCAACCCTACCAATTCTAGAGTTAGGAGACCCGGACTCGACTCCTCGGGTTGGTCTCCCACTGGACTCTAGAACCCGGTTACTTGTGCTCTCCTCCTTGGGTCTATCCTAATGCGGAAGAGTAAATAAGATACAATAGTGACATCATCTTCATACCGGAAGTGCCCCAATAAAAGAATATTACATACATTGAATTTTACATGAATGAAAATAAAAAATCTCATCTCACATAAAACCCCCGGCTATTCAAAACGCGACGATCCAATATAACATATCCAGCATCACATAACATCACATGTCATCAACGTAAGAAAATATGCGCATCCCAATTGTCATTGACATATAGCAACGAAACCGGCGATATCACATATTACACTTACGGTCGCAGAAAAGAGAGTGTAAAACTACAACAGTTGCAATCCACAACCTCTTTAGACATCACATGCCTAACAATTATAAACCCTGCATTTTAGTCTCTTTATCGAAAACATTTTTCAATATCTAGTCGGGCAGTTCAACAAGATTCCCGATATACTGATCGAATGCTCGTCGCAAACTTTAGTAAACGGCCGCACCCCCGAATGCCGTCGACGAAGTGCACTAAGACGGAACACCGCTGCCGCGAGCACCCAAACGGATGCTTTTGGCGACCGGGTTCTCCTACAGTTACTTGGTCGGGGCTTTGGCGTGTGGCTGTCTATTAAGTTTACCCGGCGAGTATCCACGTACGCTACGTGATTGCGACGGACTTTTGATCACATCAAAATCCCGTGGCAACCGATCATTTGAGACTAAACTGCTATGTTTATAACATTCAAAATAGTTATCTCATAACTACTTGTGGATTCCAAATATTGTATCACATTCCAAATAAATAAACAATGTTAAACTTTCCGATCGAATGATCAAACACCCAAGTTTTCCTAAATGGTTCTCAACACTTGAGGGGAGTTTAAAAACATCCATCACATGCCACAGTACCAATGGTACAGCCCTAGAAGGGTCAAGCCAACGCCTCACATGTGGCAACACCGTACTGCCCCAAACCCTAAGGTTCAAAAGGCAGTTCAAGACGGTCACATAATCGAGTTAAGGTTTGTTGTCTTCTAGAGGGTCCATTGCGTAACTTGCATGATTTAGACGTTCTTAAACAACGGAAAAATCCAACACTTGGAAATTTTCCGGGTCGGGAAAAAGTGAGTTATCGATATCCATTCGAACTTTTTAACAGTTTCTAAATATCCGGAAAACACAACGAAATTAAATTTTCCGATCGAATCAACGAATACAAAATAAATCGCAGAACACTCAACACTTGAGTCAGATAACAAAATACCCAGAAAATAGCAATAACAGATACGGGCATTACTGTGCAAAACCCAAAGCAATGTCTCACTCTACGGTCGCGGATCCGCTGCACAAGCAGGGCGGTCCGTACGACTTACTTCGTCATTTTTCACAGTTATGCTTAGAAAACCCTGCTGAATTTTTTAGGTATTTTTAATCCAGAAAAATCACAGTTTTAAAAAAATGTCCAGAGAGGGGGTTAAATTGACGTTTCCGGGTTCGATCGGGGTTTTAACTTCGTAAACACGTCGCCTAATGCTCTAGCTAGGCTCTGATACCACTGTAGGGTTACTAGGCACTCTAAGAAGGTTCTAAAAGACATCGACCATGCCCGGTTAAAAATTTAGCCGTGCCGAATAACCCTAAACAAGATCTTTGCTAGACTATTAGGCGAAAACAAGAATGTTAAACACATTAACACTAAGTGAATACGAAATACAACCTTTGTAGATCGATCCTTCACTTCATATGCTCCTTGTAGTAGTCCCTTCGCTGCGATCATCATGCTCCCGGTCTATCGGACGGCTCTATGACAAGATTGCAACGGTATTGCTTGAAGTCTTCGAGGCCGAAGATGATCTACGTTAAGGGAATACAAACTCAAGCTCCTACTTTACTAACTAGAGAATTAGTGATGCAAACACCCGAAACTAAAGTGCTAGTCTAGTAGAGGATGATGAAATATGAAATGGGTACACTTTAGAATTTCTTTTCTCACAATGTTTCTCTCTCTTTATCAAACCCTAGCAAGAAATTGAAGGAGGAAGAAGATGAGCTCAAAATGAGAATGAAAACTAAATCAAAAGTGTGAGAGCTAACCAGGGGTGAGTGGGTATCATATACTAACTCATGTAGAGACATAACCATGGCTACATTATAATGGTTAGGTTAATTAATATCTCAAGTAATCCAAAGTTAGTAGACTAAGTCAATGCAACCCTAAGCTTCATGAAGTTTCATGCATGTGAGCTTATCATCCACTAATTTTAGAATTACTTTAAATAATAAAAACCTAACACTATAATTAGTATGGTATAAGTCTTATACACCCATGATATTTGTATCAACAATCATGATACAAAATGTACACAAATAAATATATATCACATATATATTAAGTTGTGCACAAGTGGGAAAAATAAATGCTTAAGTGAACCAATGTTAGTTAATGTAAATTAGTATATCACATATACAAGTATACACTAAATTATTAAATCAACACTTGACTTAATAATCCGGTTATATCATATATAACCGACTAACATACAATGTATCGATTTATCGAATCAACCCTTGATTCGATAACCTGGTTATATCGCATATAATCGATCGATACAAACATCGCGAGAATAGAATACGGTATCACATACTCGCATTATTCTTGGTCCCGCACATATCACATATGCGCTCCTATTTCGTTTTGCCTGAGCCAGTAAAACCTCTATGTTGGACTCTAAAGACTCGTCAATACTCCGGCAGTAGGTGATGATCATATCAAGCACCCACAAGCCGTCAGCGGTACTAGCTGGACGTAACGGCTACCTGGGTATTGAGGGATCAGAAGATCAGCAAGCAAGTCCGCTCCAACTCCTGCAAAAATCCTGACAGTGACACTACCGTTCAGTCCGGTCTCCTCGTGTGATATGTCTCATATCAAGTCCAGGGGTGGTAAACGTCAGACCCCAATAACCGATAAGTCATGTCGATATGAGGCTCATAACGGGTCAAGAAACTACTGGTAACACTTACCAGTAAATCTCTAAACCAGCCCTGGCCACGGACTTCCCTGTTATGGCCAATCACAGCATAGCGCAACATCAACCCCCAATACCGGGAGAGACGAAACCCCTCCTATCGCTCATTGCCTCCATGTGACACGGGACTGTACCCAAAAACCACCGTTTTGCACGCCCTCTTGTACGTGGTAAGGTGGAAATCAAATCACAGTGGGAATCACACAAGACTCTATGACGATCTCGGGTCTACAGACTAACATGTACCAGTGTCACCAGAGAACTGCTATCTGACGTAAGGTATAATACCATCTGGGAGTTCTCGGTGAGTCCGTCCAGTGTACCCAGTCTCCACTGAGCACCCGTATATCATCTCTGATGTCAAACACCAATGGATATGGGATAATCCATCACCCATCTATATGGGTCGAGAAGGTATACGCTAGTCTACTCTGGTATATCGATTCCCCGTCTCGATACACCCACGACTAGGGACCTTGAAGGATGTACTTATGGACTACCATGTCCCCACTAGTATGATCCGTATCATAGTCCAGGTAGTCAAGTACACATCCTAAGGGCTTTACCAACATGTAACAGAGAGACAATCAGTGTATACGTTAAGGTAAAGAGTAACCAGATAGCATCCTATCATGTCGAGCCAGAAAGTCCTCTATATATATGTCCAAGCATCCACTACAATATACATCCTATGTATAGTAATGGCCTCCAGGGCATACATATAACTAACAGTTATCACCCTGTATTACCAGAATACATTGATTCTGAACGAATGTCATTAGATACCGAACCTGATATACAACATCATATCAGTCTCTTTATTAGTAAAGAAGAATATAATTTTGTATTGTTGGATAATGTTTTGAATATTTCCTATATAAAGAGTTGATCGGTTCAGGCACGTTATCTAAAAGCATTGACGTTCTAAATCAAACTACAGTTCTTAGTATACGGAACACACACAAGAGGAAGAGTTCAGAAATGAACGAATCCTTCTTGAGGTATTGTAGAATAGGTCATATCAATGTGACCCGACTAGCTGAAGTTACATATAGATGCATATTTAAATTAGTTTGAATTTACATCTTGTGAAACTTGCCGGTCATGTCACAGAGATAAGATGACCATAGCTCTGTTTTTAGGAAATAAAGAAAGAGTTAGTGAACTCTTGGGATGATACATGTTGACGTATGAAGGTCCCCTGTCTACACATGCCAAGACCGGGTCTTTGTACTTCATTACATTCTCTGATGATCTTTCAAGATTCAGACATATGTTCCTGTTGAAACACAAGTCCGAAGCTTTCGAGATATTCACAGAATATAAGTTAGAAGTAGAGAACCGAAACAGGTATAAGTATTATGTCCTTTTATAAGATCAGGGAGGAGAATACTTGAGCACGGAATTCCTGGAATATATGAAAGGAGAATAAGACTCTCTCTCAGCATTACTCCTCCGCTTACACCTCGGTGTATCGGGGCGGAGCAATCGCACCCTATGAGATATGGTGCGCTCTATGATGAGTACTACTGAGTTTCATATTTCCTTTTTGTTAGTGTATATGCCCTAGAGGCCATTACTAATCATACTAGTTTGTATAATACTTAATGGAAGCTTGGGATATTCACCTTGTATAGACATTCTTGCTCAAAATAGTAGTATGCTACTTGGTTTGTTTCTGCTTTAAATATGTGCATGTGTTTCTTTTAGCATATTGCTTATACATATTAGTAGAGCCCTTAGGATCTTTGCTTGATTACCAGCGTTGTGATGGCAGTCACACTCGTGGGGGCTGGGTAATCCACAAGCACATCCTTATACAGGTCCCTAGTCGTAGGACTATCGAGACAGGGCATCGATACTCCGGAGTAGACTAGTGTACGCGCTTCTCATCCGAGCAGGGGAGACGGTCTGTCCCACAGCCGTCAGTACGTCGTACTTGAGATAGTATACGGGTTCTCGTTAGGTTACGAGTACACTGGACAGGACTCATCGGGAACTGATTGGTTGGTACTATACCTATCGTCAGTTATCAGTTCCCAGGTGACATTAGTACAGCTTAGTCCGCTGACTTGACACTGTCACTTCGCCTCGAGTGTGTTCCCACTATACTTTGATTAATACCCTACCACGGCTCAAAGGAGTCGTGCAAACAGGTAGTAGTTGGGTGCAGTCCCGAAGCACTTGGAGGCAGTGACGGTTAGACAGGATTCGTCTCTCCCGGTATTGGGGGTTGATATCGCGCTGTGTCTAGGAGAGCCATTACACAAGTAGTCCCTGGCCAGGGAAAGCGAGATATACTGGTAGGTTTCCAGTGTTATCTCAGGGTGCTCTGGGCTACACTCCGACACGACTTGTACCGCTATTAGGGGACTGGCGTTTACCGCCCCCCTAGGCCCGCCATGCGATATGATCAGACGAACAGACCGGACAGTACGGAGACTGTCACATTCAGGCTTAGTAGGAGTTCAGATGGGTTTCACCTCGTCCGTCTTCTTATCGGCATCTACCTGGGGGCCGTTACGCACAGCTAGTGCCGCTTGCGGTCTGTGGTTAAACCCACTGCCAGCGTAGTGTCGAGTCTTTAGAGTCCCACACAGAAAGCTATTCGCCTTTTGGCAAAAGAGTAGAGGTCGCATGATTTTGTGACAGGTCGCATGGTTTTGCGACAGGGTTCGGTCACCTCCGTGCACTTGTGCACGTTTAGTGTCCGGACAGTTATTACTAGCGGGCTTTGGTTTAAGCATCCTAGTATATGTTTTGGGATTGGTTTTATCTCGTTTGTATTCGTGTTCCCCGGAACGCGGATACGGGTGTGTATGCACGGTTGACAGAGACAGAGGCAGAGGATTCTCATTAGGGTTATTGACTGTTGACTTTTGCTAAACCCTAATGAGAATTAGACTTATGATTAATAATAATATTAATTAAGTATTATAATGACATGGTTAGGGTTGAAAAGTTGACCTTGTTGATTTGTCGACTTTTGTTGACCGGTTGACTTGGTTGGACTTGTTGACCACCATCATGACAATGGCTATCATTTGTTTGCATTGACTTGTGCTTGCTTGATGGTTCACAAATTGCATTTAATGCAAGAAATGATATTGTCATTTGTCATGATAACAACCATCACATTATACTCAATTATTATTACTTGTTATCATAATTTTTTGGATTATGAGAGCTTGGATGGCAAAAGGCTTGCTCATTCTTCATTTTCATTTCTCTCTCTTGCTCAAGCTCTCTCCCTCTTCCTCTTGCTCTCTCTCTAGCTCAAGGCAACTCCCTTTCATGAGTTGATAAACATTGCCTTAGAGATAAAAAAAACCCATATCACTTCTCTACTCATCCTAGTTCACAAGGTTAAGCAAACCAAGTGTTCTAGTTTTCGAAGTAGAAGCCAAAAGGTAGAAGCTTTCGGGTGGATCCATCTTCGGCTCGAGGAGACGACGAGGTGAGACCGATCCGTACACCGCAAAGAGTTGAAGACGAAGTAGTTCAAGAAAGGTATAACCCCCTAACCTAGTAGGTAAAACTCTTAGATAGGATTGTTAGATGGTTGTTTAACAAAGATCCGTATTTTGAGTCCATGTTACCACCTCTAGAAAAATCGTTTTTCATCATTTCCGCAAGCCTGTAAGTACCGGGAGAGGTAACGTGGACTTACAGTGGTATCAGAGACTAGTTAAACAATATCTAACATGTTAGCAATGTAAGTAGAAATTCGATCGTAGAAAAAGTCGCGAAACACGCCCGTGTTGCATACTTTCTGTCGAATTTTTCCTCTGTTCAAAAAATAATAAATCTTGCATTAAAATTTGACTCAGGGTTTTTAGAGCACACTGTAGGAAAATGGTCCGCAGAACCGCGGCAGGAGCTTGCTCCCGCCGCGGATCCGCGGCCGAGTTGACTCAGCCGTGGACGATTTTCCTTGCAGTGTGGTCATAGGGGTGTTTTGGGATTTTTACAATATGTTTTTTCTGCCCAGATTTTCCAAAAGGAAAAATTTGTTTTTGGGGCATACAAAACCGTATTTTGATCGAATTTCTAAAGACTAAAGCTAACGGGTTTATATCTGTGATGTGATATATGTATTGAACGTCTGCTATTCGCTATACGTCGATTAGTGGGGGTTATACATATCTGTGATCTGTAATGTTGATGGTATGTGTATATAAATTCATTGGATTGTCGCGGGTGAATAGCCGTGGGGTTGTGAGATGAGAGTTTTCTTTTCTTTCAATTTATGTAAAATTTGTAATTGATGTAATATTATTTATTTGGCCGCAAAACCGGGATGAGGTTGTAGCCATCATTGTATAATTTCTTTTACTGTTTTTGCTCCTAGGATAGACCCATGGAGGGGTGCACAAACTACCGGGTATCTCGAAGTGCCGAGTGGCCTACTCACGGTGTTGAGGGAGGTTGCTTCGCTTCGGGTACATGGCGGGTAGTTTGCCGCACCCGTAGGGGTCTTGGGTGGGGTATTGGCTATTCACCGCGACCGTGTAATCCGCTTTTTGTTACAGGCTCGTACGGATTGCAGATTCATAGTATATCCAATGTGTTCATCTGTTATCTGAAATGGCTATCATTGCAATATATCTATATATGATATCTATTTAGGCGTTGCTTATGTTTTGCATCCGCGCTAGTCCAGCCCCCGCTCTATCGTTAGTTAAGTAACCTAACGGGTAATGACGGGCCCCGGTGGCGAATGCGGATGGCATAAGCGTATGTCATATTTTGGTTGTTTTCTGCAATGGTAGGATTAAATGATGGGACGCATTAAAATTAATGCAAGAAAAATAAACCAAGTAAAAGTCATTGGAACACTTTCAAAACCTCTCGGTTCTTTTCAAAAACCAACTTTTAAATGCGGAGCTTGAGCCACTCCTTTTAAAAGCTATCTCGTTCCATCGATTATATCAAGTTCACTACGTTCACGATTTCACCAAAACCATTCGTAGCCCTCCGTCGTTTCACATGGATAGTCAATAGTATTCAAGCTATCTTTGTTGGCCAAAGTCAAGGCATGGTGATTGGTAGCTATTGTGTATTCATGTACAACATAGATAGATGCGTTGGTTTGGGACAGTCGTACCGCCTTGTTGGCCAAAGTCAAGGGTAGGTACGGGTGGGTTCAAATTAATATGGAGAATGACGGGTAGAACTTGACATGTGACTTATGATTTGTTAGCCAAAGTCAAGGTCATAAGAGCATGGGGGGAAAAATCCACATCGGGAGTTTCAAAAGAACCTGAAACTTGCTAGCGCTGCATACCATTTGGAGTGTGATGATTCTGGTAGGATTCCTTCAGTTTTGTCACGCGATGATATTTGGATCCCGATCCTACTGTGAGTATAAGCTACTCCTCGGGAAATTTCTCACTTAACGATCAATGATATAAACCAAGTAGGTGTCTAGAAAGGTGTTAGCGGGGCTACGCTCCCAGGGAAAAGAGGTTCTTAAATTAAGGAACTTCGCGAAAGCGTTGGAAAACCTCTTTCGAAGTACCGACACTGGCCTGGCTGAACGGTTAAGCAAGTATTGTACGGTGAGATTGATCCTGACTAATTCTTCCTTTATGGTTTGAGGAGGGATTCGAGAAACAGTGGGAGCCATCCTGTTTAGACAAACTAAAAACCACTCTAAACTTGCAAGAGCATCATGCTGAGTGTTTCTTCTCTCTCTCCTAATTGCAGCGACCAATCGTCATGACCGTACTTAAGTTACTTCTAGATAAAAACATACTGACAGGGCTAAACTACATAGATTGGCTCAAGAATGTCAAAATGGCAATCACTTACGACAAGCTGGGGTATCTTCTTACCACCAAAGCTCCCCCTATCCCAGGTCCCACCTCCAGCGTCGCGGATAAGGAAATCCGTAAGACTTGGGAGATCGATTGCGCGTAGGCCAAGTGCCTCGGGCTTGCCTCTATGGACAATGAACATCAGAGGAGGCACGAGAATATGGACCTCGGATCCATATTTCTCCATACAAAGAACTGTATGGAGAGCAATCCCCTATCGCCAGATACGAAGTCTCGAAAAAGTTGTTTTCGGCGAGATTGGCCATCGGATCATCGGTAGCGGAACACGTGCTTAAGATGATTGGCTTCATTGAGGAGCTCGCGGACCTTGGGACCACGTTAGAGAACGAGCTCTATACGGACTTGATTCTCCAGTCCCTTCCTTCCACTTACGCCCAGTTTATCCTGAACTTCAACTTACAAGGAAAAGAAGTTGAACTTCCGGAGCTCCTCAACATGCTGAGGGGTGCAGAGGGCACCCTACAGAAAGGTAGGGAAACATCCACTTTGTTTGTAGGAGGATCTTCCTCTTCTAAGTCCAAGGCGAAAGCCAAGGGAAAGAAGAAGAAAGCCCCCGCCAAACCAAGGGGCGGTGTTAGTAAAGTGGATACGAAAGGAAAAACAAAGGCAACAAAGATAGCGGGGCAGCTTGTGGGAAAGGAAGAATGCTTCTATTGTCATAAGAAGGGAGACTGGAAGAAAGATTGCAGGGCTTGGAAGGCCAGAACAAAGGATCTGATGAAAGTTGCGGCTTCAGCTTCAGGTGTGTATGTTATTGAAAACTGTCTTTCAATAAACTCTACTTCCTGGGTATTGGATACCGGATCAGGATCTCATATCTGTAATTCATTGCAGGCACTGAGAAAGCATAGGGTTTTGAAGGCAGGTGATATGACCCTCAGAGTTGCAAACGGAGCTAGCATGGATGCTAAGTCCGTGGGGGACTATCACCTGGGCTTGTCTGATGGACACATTTTGGTTTTGCGTAATTGTTATTTTGTACCCAATGCAACTTGTAATATCATTTTTGTATCTTTATTATCTAAAGAAGGTTATGAATTTGCATTTGTAAGTAATGTTGTGAAAATTCAGTTTAATCAAGTTCTGATTGGGTCAGGTACATTAAGCAATGGTATATACGTATTAAACCAACCACAGATTTTCAATGTCCAGAATACACACAAAAGAAAGTCTCCAGAAACTAATCAGGCTTTCTTACGGCATTGTAGACTGGGTCACATCAATGAGAGAAGGTTGACGAAGTTACATACAGAAGGATATTTGGATCCGTTCGAATATCAATCGTATGCAACTTGTCAATCCTATCTCAAAGGAAATATGACAAAGACTCCGTTCACTGGACACGGAGTAAGAGCGAGCGAGCTCTTGGGACTCGTACACAGCGACGTGTGCGGTCCAATGTCTACGTATGCGCGAAGCGGTTATTCTTACTTCATTACTTTTACGGATGACTTTTCAAGGTACGGATATGTCTTCTTAATGAAACATAAATCTGAAGCCTTTGGGAAATTCCAGGAATATAAGAATGAAGTAGAAAAACAAACCGGCAAAAGTATCAAGACACTAAGATCTGATCGAGATGGAGAATACTTGAGTGCCAAGTTCCTGGATTACCTAAAAGAGAATGGAATTCTCTCTCAGCTTACTCCTCCATACACTCGGCAACATAACGGTGTATCAGAGAGACGGAACCGCACCCTATTGGATATGGTACGGTCCATGATGAGTAACGCTGAGTTACCGCGATCATTCTGGGGATATGCAATAGAATCAGTTGCATATCTTTTGAACCGAGTTACAACTAAGACTGTGCCTACCACACCATATCAGATGTGGTGTGGAAAGAAACCCTATCTTAAGCACATTAAGACATGGGGATGTCCGGCTTTTGTCAAAAAGCAGCATGCGGACAAACTCGAGGCACGCTCAGTACAGTGCAAGTTCGTGGGATATCCAAAGAACTCCAAGGGATATTTCTTCTATTGCGAAGAGGAACAAAAGGTTTTTGTTTCTCGTCATGCCTGCTTCTTGGAAACTGAGTTTTTGGAAAACCAGATAAGTGGGAGCGTAGTAGAACTGGAAGAAATTCCAGAACCACGAGCGATTACTGAGAGCTTAGTAGAACCAGAGGGTTCAAAAGAACAGGACATTCCTACGCCGCTCCTTAGGAGTAGTAGGCAGTCTCATCCGCCCGAGAGATACTACGGTTTTCTCATAGACGGGGATAGAGAGGACTGCATCATTGATTATAATGAGCCTACTAGCTTCTAGCAGGCCGTTCAGAGCGTTGACTCGGTAAAATGGCTGGATGCAATGCGGACCGAAATGGAGTCCATGTACACCAACAAAGTATGGACGTTGGACGTTGCTCCAGATGGGGTAAACCCGTAGGATGCAAGTGGATCTTCAAAAGGAAGATTGGTGTAGATGGACAGGTTGAGACCTATAAGGCTAGACTTGTTGCAAAGGGTTTTTGTCAATGACCTGGTTTGGAGAATGACGAAACCTTTTCTCCAGTGGCTATGCTGAAATCCATTCGGATCCTTCTTGCCATTGCTGCCTTCCACGATTATGAGATTTGGCAGATGGACGTAAAGACCGCTTTTCTAAATGGAAATTTAGAGGAGTGTGTCTATATGGACCAGCCATAAGGTTTCAATCAGAGTGGGAGCAGCGGAAAAGTGTACAAGTTTCTTAACTCCATCTATGGACTGAAGCAGGCATCGCGGAGTTGGAACATCTTCTTTGATGAGACAGTCAAAGAATTTGGCTTTATCAAAAATCCAGATGAACCATGCATCTATAGTAGATTTGTAGCAAGAACTATCGTGTTCCTCGTATTATACGTGGATGGCATTCTTTTGATAGGAAATGGCATTCCTATGCTACAATCTGTCAAGGGGTTCTTGTCACATAGGTTCTCCATGAAAGACCTGGGTGATGCCATTTACATTCTGGGGATCCGGATCCATCGTGATAGATCCAAGAGGATGTTAGGACTTTCGCAGTCCAGGTACATCGACACAATACTGAAAAGATTCAGTATGGAAGATTCCAAGCATGGAAATCTACCGGCTTGTCACGGGATCACCCTCTCCAAAGAGATGTCTCCCAAGACTGATTTGGAAAGGGATCGCATGTCTATTACACCCTGCGCTTCTGCGGTAGGCTCTATAATGTATGCGATGTTGTGTACCAGACCGGATATAGCTTATGCACTGAGTGTAGTAAGCCGGTATCAGTCAAACCTTGGGGAGAAACACTGGATAGCGGTAAAGAACATTTTTAAGTACCTGAGAAGGACTAAGGAGATGTTCTTGGTGTATGGCGGAAAAAACCTCCAGATCGAGGCCTTTGCTGACTCCAGCTTTCAGAGTGACAAGGATGATTCCAAGTCCATGTCGGGTTTTGTCTTTACCCTTAATGGAGGGGCGGTGTGTTGGAAGAGTTCCAAACAGGAAACCGTTGCTGACTCGACGATGGAAGCGGAATACATCGCTGCTGCTAATGCCGCAAAAGAAGCCGTCTGGATGAGGAAGTTCTTGAAAGAACATCAGGTGGTTCCATCCATTGTTGATCCAATACCTCTGTATTGCGACACCAACGGGGCTATAGCTTTAGCGAAGGAACCCAGGTCCCATCAGAAATCCAGACACATCTTGAGGCGGTATCACCTGATCAGGGAGATCGTGGATCGCCAGGAGATCGAGGTTCGGAGGGTTGCTTCAGAAGATAACACTGCATATTCATTCACCAAGGCCTTTCCCCAGACTCAGTTCGAGCGACTGATCGAGATGATAGGTCTTCGATACGCCAGTACATGGCCTTAGTGCAAGTGGGAGATTGTTAGTGTATATGCCCTAGAGGCCATTACTATATCATACTTGTTTGTATATTACTTAATGGAAGCTTGGGATATTCACCTTGTATAGACAATCTTGTTCAAAATAGTAGTATGCTACTTGGTTTGTTTCTACTTTAAATACTGTAAGTCCATGCTACCTCTCCCGGTACTTTCGGGCATGCGGAATTTGGTGAAAAACAATTTTCTTAGAGGTGGTACCATGGACTTAAAACCCGGATCTTTGTTAAACATCTAACTAACAACCTAACTACGAGTTTCTAACTACTCGGTTAGGGGGTTATTGTCACGACCCGCAGGGTACGGAACGTGACTGGCACTTAAGTTCACGAAACGTCTAAAGGCGTCCGTAAAATAAGTAAGCCAAAGCCCAGAAAACAAAACCAATGAAGCAAAAGAGTGAAGAAAACCCAATTAATTGAAAGCGAGTTATCAAATAAGTCATGTAAAACACTTTTTAAAAACAATACAAATTTTCCCGAAAATTTCGGCAGAGTCTCCTTTGTAAATACTGACCCCCAAAAATGGGTACAACAAAATATATACATGAATCCACAAAATAGGGCATCCCCAAGCGGGAGCTAGCTCTTCGCCATACGGCGGTCACAAATCCCACGCAATGTAAATGACAACAAGCATAATAAAGCATAATAAAGCATAAGGAAGCATGAAAAAGTAGCATGTCGGCTCAAGTGAGCTCGACCCCAAATACAGTATAAAATCCACAACCCTCACAGTCTCATCTCTAGGTCAATATACAAATATCTGGTAGAACAGTAGATGGAGTATACTAGATACAAGAATATACAAGGTGGTACAAAAAAAAAACATAACCCACCTATGAGCAAATCTCGAGCTCAGGCAAAAGAGACAAAAGACAAGTGCGCCCGCCGCTACTGAACTGACGGAGCGGACCTGCAAAAGACTGTGGCACAACGGGGGTGAGTTGCCAACTCGTGAGTAATAAATAACATCTACAAAGGCTATCGTATGCATGCACACAAGCATCCTAGCATCTAAAATACAGGTATGACTGGATGCACTAGCAGGTGTGTATACAATATCAGTGTGCCAATATGTATGCAACATGAAAATCTGAGGTCTCAATAGGTATATATATAAAATATCTTATCTCTTTTTTGTTTTTGAAACTCTTTTTAGAATGCCAGCAAATGTCAATGAATCGACGAAAATCGGTGTCCAGCAACGACACCCCAAAAGCTGTCTCAAATCTCATAATGTATCTCTGGCCTCAGCCGTCCGGCTGACCCATCTCAAATATCAATATCTCATCATCTAGCGGCCACGGTCGGTATCCTCTGGATATCCGCCGTCCCAAACAGTCACCGGTAGGTAATCCGTCCCCTGCCAGGCTCAACGTCATCACCACATTCCTCTTGCCCCGGGGTACCTTACCGGGCCCACCATGTACCCGTGCCGGTTCCTCCACTCCTCGACACGGATTTCCAAAGCCACAGCAAACTCATGGTGGACGACACTTACATCACTAGAAAACCGCAATTTACATGTTTTAAAAATATCACAAGTTTGGAAATTTTGCGGCTTTCCCCCGAAATCCAGCAATATCATAAAATCTCAAGAAATCCTCATAAGTGCATATATCAATGCTAATGAATGCGTATGATATCAATAATCAAGTTGCGATGTGTGATTAATGTATTAAGCATGAACAATGAATATGATGAAGTACATGCACATGAATAGCAATCCTAGGGTTTCATTTTAAGGAAATAACACAATTTAAGTATCAATTAGTAAAAGGTTTAATTTAAAGGTTATCTAGTGTGGTGGCATGGCAATTACCAGGGTGTGTGTGTAAACATGAATAGTGCTCGTGCTGCATATAAAAACCTGGTAATGGTGCATGTGTCCTACAATTGAGTTTGCGTATATGGGTATAACCTATCGATCTAATTGCAGCAATTATCATGCCCGTATTATTATTCTAATGACACAAGTGATTATCCAATTTACTATTTTCCAGTTTACTAAATCTATCGGGCGACTTGCGCCATCCAGACGATCGTCCCCCGTAGATGTTAAATCTACTCACCGGGATCCCTGGCTAGCTGTGTCCAATCACTGCCTTTCCCTTTCGCGCCGCGTCTGACGTCTCCGCGACCGAACCTGGAATTTACATCAATACCAAACATAAGGTTACGTATCAAGAACGACGCAAAACCCCAACGAAACTACTAAAGTTCGCTAACTGGGTACAACGTGCACAAAGTGCGCGGACACACGCGAAAATCGCAAAAACTGCCAAAAACGCCGATTTTGGGTCACCCGGCAAAACTAAAACCCGACTACCCAAAAACCGCACTCACGCATCCTAAAAGTCGTAGGACAAGCCAACAAAATCATCAAGATGCCACAATTAACTCATCACATAACTTCTATAAAAATCTAGTAAGCAGAAATTGCAATTTGATGCAAACATCGACAATATAGCGACAAAGTCAACACCATCCAACGCCAACATTCCAAACTAACCAAAAAGTTAGCCAATACACCAATTCTAAACCATTAACTAAGCTTAAAAAAAACTAATTTACATAACAAAACCTTCTCTTGATTTTTATAAATAGCAAACATAACTCAAACTATATTAAGAAATCCTTACTTTAACACTATAATTTAGCCTAATAAGCAAATTAACCACTTAGCTTAAGGTTAGCAAAACACTAGATAGCAATTTAGGTTTAATCAACACAAATTAGGTTTAATCAACTCACTAAACATGTTTCAAATACCATTTCCATACAAAAACCTCTTCTTGAAAACCTTAAAACAACAACTTTACAACAAAAATCAACTTCTAAAATTACCTAAATTAGTATAATTAAAGACTACATAATAAGGTAACCATATAGATTAGTTTACTAACAACTAGATTAACAAAATAACAACTTAATTAAATTATCATGGTTCAAAACCTAGTTCATTTTTCAAACAAAATCTAAGGAAACTAGATTAACTACACTAAATTAACACTAACCCATAACACATAAGCACTTAAACAAGAAATTTAACAAGATGGAATTTATACCTCTTGATCACTAGATCAAGCAAGAAAGTTTCCTCCAATTGATGGCCTCAAACACCAAGATCCAAGCAAGAATGGCTAAGGAAAATGGTTGCATATGGATTTTGTATGGATTTTTGGAATTTATTCATGGATTTTGATGTATTTCTTGAAGGAAATTGAAGAAAAATGCAAAGAAAAGAGATGAGAAAGAGGGGTGCAGGTTTCGGCCAGGTTGGAGGTAAGGTGGGGGGTGTGGGCAAGTGAGGAAAAGTCTTGGTCAAGTTTCTAAAGTCAAAAGTATCATATATTAACCATTTTATTAAAATAAATACCATAAACTATCCATTAACTCAAGAAACAACTCAAGAAAGAGAGAGGTCAGAATTTTCTGGTCTTGGCCAAGGCTTGGGCTGTTCTTGGGCTGAGGGAAAAGATAGAGGGGTTTTACAAAAGAAATTTTATGCAAAAAGGCCCCCTACAACTCAAAAATTGCAAGTTTTAGCCCAAAATTCAATAATTTCGTTTCAATTTATAAAAATTGGTTAAAAATCAAAATAAATTACTAAAAATTCATGTTATCACTAGAATATAATTATCATAATTTTAGAGATTAAAATTAGCCCGGAAAAATTTGTATTTATCGCTTATTTAATGTATTTTCTTACCGGCTTAAATAATATTAAAAAATTGAAAAATAGTGAAAAATTTTTAAATGACCAAAATTTCATATTAAACTCATTAGCTATTAAAAACAAGTAATTATCTATCCACTTTAAGTATAATTAGCCCTAAACTGCAAAATATCGAGAAAGACGGTTTTCGGAAAAATGCCGAATTTTCACCGAATTTCAAGAAAACACCAAAACGACTTTTCAAGACGCTACAATCTTCCCCCCTTAAAGAAATTCGGTCCCCGAATTTAAAAATATAGCTACGCGTACCTTCAAAGAGATGGGGATATTTCTTCCTCATCTCGCCCTCGGTCTCCCAGGTAACCTCCTCGCTGCTCGGGCTACGCCAAAGGACCTTGACGGTTGGTATAATCTTCGACCTCAACTTCTTCACCTGCCGATCCAGGATGGCCACCGGCTGCTCTGCAAAGGAAAGGTCGCGCTCTAGCTGGACTGTCGGGTGCTGAATCGCATGCGAAGGATCGTGAAGGTACTTGCGGAGCATCGAAACATGAAAAACGGGGTGAACATCGGGAAAGCTGGGTGGAAGAGCCAAACGATATGCAACAGCGCCGACACGCTCGAGGATCTCGAAGGGACCTACGAATCTAGGGCTAAGCTTCCCCTTTCGCCCAAAACGCATCACGCCCTTCATCGGTGAGACCTTCAGAAAAACATGGTCGCCAACTGCGAACTCTAAACTGCGACGGCGCCTGTCTGCATAGGATTTCTGCCTGCTCTGAGCCGCTCTCATCCGGTCTCGGATCAACTGTATCTTCGCTGTCGTCTCCTCAACAAGCTGCGGCCCCAAAATACTGCTCTCGCTGAGCTCTGTCCAACAAACGGGCGATCTGCATCTCCTCCCATACAATGCCTCGAAAGGTGCCATCTGAATAGTATCCTGGAAGCTGTTGTTGTAGGAGAACTCCACTAGAGGCAAATGACGATCCCAGCTACCACCAAAGTCTAAAACGCACGCTCTGAGCATGTCCTCGAGGGTTTGAATGGTCCGCTCTGACTGTCCGTCTGTCTGCGGATGAAACGCTGTGCTGAAGCTCAAACGAGTGCCCAAAGCCTCCTGAAGTCTCTGCCAAAGTCGGCTGGTGAACTGAGTGCCTCGATCTGACACGATACAAGTCGGTACGCCATGTAGTCGCACGATCTCGTCAATATAGAGCTGAGCATACTGAGCGAAGCTGAAAGTCGTCTTCACTGGAAGGAAGTGAGCCGCTTTCGTCAATCTGTCCACGATCACCCAGATGGAGTCGTACCCTCGACTGGTCCTGGGTAGACCCACAACGAAGTCCATCGAAATCTGCTCCCATTTCCACTCTGGAATGGGTAACGGCTGTAGCTCTCCTGCGGGCCTCTGGTGCTCGGCCTTGACTTGCTGACAAGTCAGGCATCTCGAAACGAACTCCGCAATGTCCCTCTTCATCCCGTCCCACCAGTAGGTCTCTCTCATATCATGGTACATCTTGGTGGAACCGGGGTGGACACTATACACTGATCGGTGTGCCTCCACGAGAATGTCGCGCCGTAATCCATCAGCATCTGGTACGCACAGTCTAGATCCATATCGTAAAATCCCCTGATCGTCAACCATGAACTCGGAAAATCTGCCCTGTCCCATCTGTGCCATGATCTCTGAGCAACGGTCGTCACTACGCTGTGCCTCATATATACGGTCAAGCAACTGTGGGCGTGCACGAACATGCGCGAGCTGTCCCCCTGTCTGAGTGAACTCGAACTCAACTCGGCTGTCGCATAACGTCTGCCAATCTGCTGACGACTGCCTCTGCACTGCGCGCAAAAAGGATAGACTACCCCCGGGCCTCCTACTCAACGCATCTGCCACCACATTCGCCTTGCCGGGGTGATATAAGATCTCGCAGTCGTAGTCTTTCACCAACTCCATCCAACGACGCTGTCTGAGGTTCAGGTCTCGCTGCTGAAATATGTACTTTAAGCTCTTGTGATCGGTGAATATCTGACATGACTCGCCGTAAAGGTAATGTCGCCAAATCTTCAGTGCAAAGACCACTGCAGCCATCTCCAAATCATGAGTGGGGTAGTTCTGTTCATGCTTCTTCAACTGCCGAGAAGCATAAGCGATCACCCGGCCATGCTGCATCAAAACGCATCCTAATCCCACTCGCGAAGCATCACAGTAGACAACAAATCCGCCAGATCCCGAAGGTAAAGATAATACCGGCGCCGTAGTCAAACATGTCCGCAGCTGCTGAAAACTGCGCTCGCACTCCTCTGTCCAAACGAACGGAACTCCCTTCCGGGTCAAACTGGTCAACGGTGAAGCTATACGGGAGAAGTCCTGAACAAAACGCCTGTAGTAGCCCGCCAAGCCTAGAAAACTACGGATCTCAGCAACCGATGTAGGTCGGGGCCACTGCTGAACAGTCTCAATCTTCTTCGGGTCCACACAAATGCCGTCTCTCGTAACCACGTGACCCAAGAATCCGACGCTGTCCAGCCAGAAAGCACACTTGGAGAACTTCGCGAACAGCTGGTGCTCCCTCAGAGTCTGTAACGTAATCCGCAAGTGCTGCTCGTGCTCCTCTCTGCTCCGGGAGTACACCAAGATATCGTCGATAAACACGATGATGAACAAGTCAAGATACGGCCTGAATGTACGGTTCATCAAATCCATGAATGCTGCTGGGGCGTTGGTGAGTCCGAACGACATCACCAAAAACTCGTAGTGGCCATAGCGTGTACGGAAAGCTGTCCTCGGTATATCCTCCTGTCGGACTCGCAGCTGATGGTATCCTGATCGTAAGTCGATCCTCGAAAAATACCCCGCACCCTGAAGCTGGTCGAACAAATCATCAATGCGCGGCAACGGATATCTGTTCCGAATGGTAACTTTGTTCAGCTGGCGGTAGTCGATACATAAGCGTAAACTTCCATCCTTCTTCTTGACAAACAGGACCGGAGCACCCCACGGAGAAACACTCGGTCGAATAAGCCCCTTATCTAACAAATCCTGCAACTGATCCTTCAGCTCTCGAAGCTCTGCCGGGGCCATCCGATAAGGCGGTATAGAAATAGGCCCCGAACCGGGAATCAAATCAATGCAGAACTCAACATCGCGCTCAGGCGGTAGCCCAGGTAGCTCATCAGGGAAAACATCAGGGAACTCACAAACTACCGGGACCTGGTCCAACGGAACCTCTGTAGCTCGAGTATCACAAACAAACGCTAAGAATCCCTGACATCCCTTCCGCAAGAGCTGACCAGCGCGAAGAGAAGAAATTAAGCTGGGAAGGGCGACACTGCGGTCTCCCTGAATAACAAGGACTGGCTCTCCCGGAAAGCTAAATCTGACTGCCTTCTCACGGCAGTCCACCGAAGCATAACAAGTGGCTAGCCAATCCATGCCCAGAAGCACATCAAAGTCCAACATATCGAGGAGTATCAAATCAACTGATGAATCCCTCTCCCCGATACGAACGGAACACAAACGAAATACAAACCGAGCGACAAACGACTCGCCTACCGGAGTAACAACAACAAGCGGCTGGTCTAACGACGACGACTCACGGCCCAACATCGGTGCAAAGTGTGTAGAGACGTACGAATGTGTGGAACCTGGGTCGAATAATACCCGTGCGTCGAAAGAACAAACTGGCAAGGTACCTGTCACGACGGCATTGGATGCCTGCGCATCCTGCGGTGTCAAAGCAAAAACTCGGGCCTGTCCTCCACCGATAGCGGGCTGACCTCGACCTCGGCCTCTGCCTCCTCGTCCTCTCTGAACAGGACCGCCGCGTCCACGGCCTCTCGGTGCACCTAACTGGCGTGGAGCATCGCCTGGGGTAGGAAGTAGGGCTCTCTGAGGAGGGGGTGGTGATGGTGGTAGGGTCACGTGCGGAACTGTCGCTGCTGCCTGTCGTCTCACCGGGCAGTCTCTGACAAGATGGTGCAAACTCCCGCACCCAAAACATCCTGGCGACGGCTGCTGCCCCTGGGAATAAGAACCATATAACTGTCCCCGCCCAAATCCTCTGCCAGGCCTATCTCTCGGAAAGAATCTGGCGCGCTGCCTCTGAGGTGGTACATCGGTGCGCATCCTCTTCGGCCCAGAAACGACCGAAGTCTGTGATATGCGTGCCTCCATCCGCAATGCCGTATCCCTAGCAGCTGAATAAGTGTCGTAGCGCTGGGCGCCAATGGCAAGATATAGCTGGGCATCAAGTCCCTGTACGAACCTCTTCACCATCTTCTCCTCGGTATCCACCAAATACTGAGCATATCGGGACAACTGTGTAAACTGGATGTCATACTCAGACACCGTCATCCCAGGTGTCTTGACTAAGGCCTCGAAACTGCGAGCTCTGGCGTCACGAACGCTCTCTGGAAGGAAGCGGGCTAGAAAGACCGCTGTAAACTCGGCCCAAGTCATAGGCGGCAGATCTGCAGCTCGACCTCTCAAGACTGACTCCCACCATGTCTGCGCGAGACCCTCTAGTCGGAAACTCGCAAGCTCTACCCATCGATCATCCGAACATCTCAGCGAACGGCAGATCCTGGCTAAACTGTCAAGGAACGTCTGTGGGTCCTCCGCTGCCTCGGTGCCGGTGAATACTGGAGGTCTCAGCCTCATGAAATCCTGTAGTGAAACCGGAATGGCCACGGTGGTGGTAGTAGGAGCAGGTATCATGGTCGTCTGTGATGTAGTAGGTACGTCATCCGGCCTCGGTGTACGACTGGCTGCAACTAGGGATCCTACCATCTGACGCAGCTCCTGCATGCCTCCCATCATCTGTCGCAACTCCTCCATACCGGTCTCGAGCCTATCCATACGTCCTGGGGAAGGTGGATCGGTCTGTCCCAGCGGCGTAGGCATACCACCCTGCTCAGTCCTAGTCTCGGACGAGCCAGCTCGAATCTCGTCTCTGGCGGCAGCCCTCTGTGCCCTCGTAGCCTTCGGCGGCATAGTGGCTGTTACAGGAAAACGGATAGTAAGAACAGTGCAATAGGATCATAGGATACACGGAATTGAAGAAGGAATTTTTTCCAAGCAAGTATATCCTAAAGTCACTTAGGCGGAGTACCGTATCGTAAGTATGCCGCGGACATACGCACGCTACGTTACCCTGCTTAAGTCACTTACTCCATCTACCAAGGGTCATCCTACACTCACAAAGGTAAAACCTATCGCTTTGATACCAACTTTGTCACGACCCGCAGGGTACGGAACGTGACTGGCACTTAAGTTCACGAAACGTCTAAAGGCGTCCGTAAAATAAGTAAGCCAAAGCCCAGAAAACAAAACCAATGAAGCAAAAGAGTGAAGAAAACCCAATTAATTGAAAGCGAGTTATCAAATAAGTCATGTAAAACACTTTTTAAAAACAATACAAATTTTCCCGAAAATTTCGGCAGAGTCTCCTTTGTAAATACTGACCCCCAAAAATGGGTACAACAAAATATATACATGAATCCACAAAATAGGGCATCCCCAAGCGGGAGCTAGCTCTTCGCCATACGGCGGTCACAAATCCCACGCAATGTAAATGACAACAAGCATAATAAAGCATAATAAAGCATAAGGAAGCATGAAAAAGTAGCATGTCGGCTCAAGTGAGCTCGACCCCAAATACAGTATAAAATCCACAACCCTCACAGTCTCATCTCTAGGTCAATATACAAATATCTGGTAGAACAGTAGATGGAGTATACTAGATACAAGAATATACAAGGTGGTACAAAAAAAAAACATAACCCACCTATGAGCAAATCTCGAGCTCAGGCAAAAGAGACAAAAGACAAGTGCGCCCACCGCTACTGAACTGACGGAGCGGACCTGCAAAAGACTGTGGCACAACGGGGGTGAGTTGCCAACTCGTGAGTAATAAATAACATCTACAAAGGCTATCGTATGCATGCACACAAGCATCCTAGCATCTAAAATACAGGTATGACTGGATGCACTAGCAGGTGTGTATACAATATCAGTGTGCCAATATGTATGCAACATGAAAATCTGAGGTCTCAATAGGTATATATATAAAATATCTTATCTCTTTTTGTTTTTGAAACTCTTTTTAGAATGCCAGCAAATGTCAATGAATCGACGAAAATCGGTGTCCAGCAACGACACCCCAAAAGCTGTCTCAAATCTCATAATGTATCTCTGGCCTCAGCCGTCCGGCTGACCCATCTCAAATATCAATATCTCATCATCTAGCGGCCACGGTCGGTATCCTCTGGATATCCGCCGTCCCAAACAGTCACCGGTAGGTAATCCGTCCCCTGCCAGGCTCAACGTCATCACCACATTCCTCTTGCCCCGGGGTACCTTACCGGGCCCACCATGTACCCGTGCCGGTTCCTCCACTCCTCGACACGGATTTCCAAAGCCACAGCAAACTCATGGTGGACGACACTTACATCACTAGAAAACCGCAATTTACATGTTTTAAAAATATCACAAGTTTGGAAATTTTGCGGCTTTCCCCCGAAATCCAGCAATATCATAAAATCTCAAGAAATCCTCATAAGTGCATATATCAATGCTAATGAATGCGTATGATATCAATAATCAAGTTGCGATGTGTGATTAATGTATTAAGCATGAACAATGAATATGATGAAGTACATGCACATGAATAGCAATCCTAGGGTTTCATTTTAAGGAAATAACACAATTTAAGTATCAATTAGTAAAAGGTTTAATTTAAAGGTTATCTAGTGTGGTGGCATGGCAATTACCAGGGTGTGTGTGTAAACATGAATAGTGCTCGTGCTGCATATAAAAACCTGGTAATGGTGCATGTGTCCTACAATTGAGTTTGCGTATATGGGTATAACCTATCGATCTAATTGCAGCAATTATCATGCCCGTATTATTATTCTAATGACACAAGTGATTATCCAATTTACTATTTTCCAGTTTACTAAATCTATCGGGCGACTTGCGCCATCCAGACGATCGTCCCCCGTAGATGTTAAATCTACTCACCGGGATCCCTGGCTAGCTGTGTCCAATCACTGCCTTTCCCTTTCGCGCCGCGTCTGACGTCTCCGCGACCGAACCTGGAATTTACATCAATACCAAACATAAGGTTACGTATCAAGAACGACGCAAAACCCCAACGAAACTACTAAAGTTCGCTAACTGGGTACAACGTGCACAAAGTGCGCGGACACACGCGAAAATCGCAAAAACTGCCAAAAACGCCGATTTTGGGTCACCCGGCAAAACTAAAACCCGACTACCCAAAAACCGCACTCACGCATCCTAAAAGTCGTAGGACAAGCCAACAAAATCATCAAGATGCCACAATTAACTCATCACATAACTTCTATAAAAATCTAGTAAGCAGAAATTGCAATTTGATGCAAACATCGACAATATAGCGACAAAGTCAACACCATCCAACGCCAACATTCCAAACTAACCAAAAAGTTAGCCAATACACCAATTCTAAACCATTAACTAAGCTTAAAAAAAACTAATTTACATAACAAAACCTTCTCTTGATTTTTATAAATAGCAAACATAACTCAAACTATATTAAGAAATCCTTACTTTAACACTATAATTTAGCCTAATAAGCAAATTAACCACTTAGCTTAAGGTTAGCAAAACACTAGATAGCAATTTAGGTTTAATCAACACAAATTAGGTTTAATCAACTCACTAAACATGTTTCAAATACCATTTCCATACAAAAACCTCTTCTTGAAAACCTTAAAACAACAACTTTACAACAAAAATCAACTTCTAAAATTACCTAAATTAGTATAATTAAAGACTACATAATAAGGTAACCATATAGATTAGTTTACTAACAACTAGATTAACAAAATAACAACTTAATTAAATTATCATGGTTCAAAACCTAGTTCATTTTTCAAACAAAATCTAAGGAAACTAGATTAACTACACTAAATTAACACTAACCCATAACACATAAGCACTTAAACAAGAAATTTAACAAGATGGAATTTATACCTCTTGATCACTAGATCAAGCAAGAAAGTTTCCTCCAATTGATGGCCTCAAACACCAAGATCCAAGCAAGAATGGCTAAGGAAAATGGTTGCATATGGATTTTGTATGGATTTTTGGAATTTATTCATGGATTTTGATGTATTTCTTGAAGGAAATTGAAGAAAAATGCAAAGAAAAGAGATGAGAAAGAGGGGTGCAGGTTTCGGCCAGGTTGGAGGTAAGGTGGGGGGTGTGGGCAAGTGAGGAAAAGTCTTGGTCAAGTTTCTAAAGTCAAAAGTATCATATATTAACCATTTTATTAAAATAAATACCATAAACTATCCATTAACTCAAGAAACAACTCAAGAAAGAGAGAGGTCAGAATTTTCTGGTCTTGGCCAAGGCTTGGGCTGTTCTTGGGCTGAGGGAAAAGATAGAGGGGTTTTACAAAAGAAATTTTATGCAAAAAGGCCCCCTACAACTCAAAAATTGCAAGTTTTAGCCCAAAATTCAATAATTTCGTTTCAATTTATAAAAATTGGTTAAAAATCAAAATAAATTACTAAAAATTCATGTTATCACTAGAATATAATTATCATAATTTTAGAGATTAAAATTAGCCCGGAAAAATTTGTATTTATCGCTTATTTAATGTATTTTCTTACCGGCTTAAATAATATTAAAAAATTGAAAAATAGTGAAAAATTTTTAAATGACCAAAATTTCATATTAAACTCATTAGCTATTAAAAACAAGTAATTATCTATCCACTTTAAGTATAATTAGCCCTAAACTGCAAAATATCGAGAAAGACGGTTTTCGGAAAAATGCCGAATTTTCACCGAATTTCAAGAAAACACCAAAACGACTTTTCAAGACGCTACAGTTATACCTTTCTTTTTCTCGAACTCCTTCGTCTTCAAGCTTTGAAGGTCGTCCGAATCGGCTTCTCCCCGTCGTCTCCTTGCACCGAAGATAGATCCACCTGAAAGCCTCAACCTTTGGCTCCTTCTTCGAACTTTGAAGAAACTAGTTCACTCGGTTTGCTAAACCTTGTAAACAAGAGTGAGTAGAGAAGAGTTTGTATGGGATTTTATCTATGGTTCTTGGTTCTCAACTCATGAGACAAGTGAACCATAGAGTCAAGAGAGAGAGAGCAAGAGGAGGAAGATGAGAGCTCAAGAACAAGAGAGAGAATGAGCATGAAAGAATGAGAGAAGACTTTTCTCATTTGGCTCTCATAATCCAAAACAATCATAACACATCATATCAATCAAGTATTATGTGATGGTTTAAGCAACCATAGCCATATCATTTCATGCACTCATTTTGCACAAAAGAGCAAGCAAGCAAAAGTCTTTGCCATGAAATGATAGCTATAGTTATCATGATGGTCAACTAGTCAAGCCTAGTCAACCGGTCAACAAAATCAACAAGTCAACAAAAGTCAACAAGTCAACAAAGTCAACAACCCAACAACCATGTCACCATAATATCTAATTAATATAATTGTTAATCACATATCATATTCTCATTAGGGTTGAGCAAAAAGTCAATAGTCAACTGTCAACAACCAACAACCCTAATGAGAATCCTCCGCCTCTGTCTCTCCGTCAACTGTGCATACACACCCGCATCCGCGTTCCGAGGAACACGAATGCTAACTGGATAAATCCAATCCCAATACGTACACTAGGATCTGGCTTAAACCAAAGCCCGCTAGTGTAAACTGTCCGGATACTGTACGTGCACAAGTGCACGGATGTGACCGAACCCTGTCGCAAAACCATGCGACCTCTACTCTTTTGCCTAAAGGCGAATAGCTTTCTGTGTGGGACTATAAAGACTCGACACTACGCTGGCAGTGGGTTTAACCACAGACCGCAAGCGGCACTAGCTGTGCGTAACAGTCCCCAGGTAGATGCCTACAAGAAGACTGACGAGGTGAAACCCATCTGAACTCCTACTGAGCCTGAATGTGACAATCTCGGTACAGTCCGGTCTGTTCGTCTGATACATCGCATGGCGGGCCTAGGGGCGGTAAACGTCAGTCCCCTAATAGCGGTATAAGTCGTGTCGGAGTGAATCCCAAAACACCCTGAGATAACACTGTAAACCTACCAGTATATCTCGTTTGCCCTGGCCAGGGACTACTCGTTTAATGGCTCTCCTAGACACAGCGCGATGTCAACCCCCAATACCGGGATAGACGAATCCTGTCTAACCGTCACTGCCTCCAAGTGCCTCGGGACTGCACCCAACTACTACCTGTTTGCACGACTCCTTTGAGCCGTGGTAGGGTAGTAATCAAAGTGCTGTGGGAACACACTCGAGGCGAAGTGACAGTGTCAAGTCAGCTGACTAAGTTGTACTCATGTCACCTGGGAACTGATAACTGACGATAGGCATAATACCAACTAGTCAGTTCCCGACGAGTCCTGTCCAGTGTACTCGTAACCCAACGAGCACCCGCATACTCTCTCAAGTACGACGTACTGATGGCTGTGGGACAGACCATCTCCCATACTGGGATGAGAAGCGCATACGCTAGTCTACTCCGGAGTATCGATGCCCTGTCTCGATAGTCCTGCGACTAGGGACCTGCATAAGGATGTGCTTATAGATTACCCAGCCCTACTAGTGTGACTGCCATCACATCGCTGGTAATCAAGCAAAGATCCTAAGGGCTCCACTAATGTGTATAAACACATGTACACATTGAAGTAGAGACAAACCAAGTAGCATACTACTATTTTGAGAAAGATTGTATATACAAGGTGAATATCCCAAGCTTCCATTAAGTAATATACAAACTAGTATGATACAGTAATGGCCTCTAGGGCATATACACTAACAATCTCCCACTTGCACTAAGGCCATGTACTGGCGTATCGAAGACCTATCATCTCGATCAGCCGCTCGAACTGAGTCTGGGGCAGGGCCTTGGTGAATGGATCTGCAGTGTTATCTTCTGAATTTACTCTCTTTACCTCGATCTCCTGGCGATCAATGATCTCCCTGATCAGGTGGAACCGCCTCAAAATGTGCCTGGACTTCTGATGGGACCTGGGTTCCTTCGCTAAAGCTATAGCGCCGTTGTTGTCACAATACAGCGGTATTGGATCAATACTGGTAGGAACCACCTGAAGTTCCGTGAGGAACTTCTTCATCCAGACAGCTTCCTTTGCGGCATCGCAAGCAGCTATGTACTCCGCTTCCATGGTTGAGTCAGCAACGGTTTCCTGCTTGGAACTCTTCCAGCAAACCGCCCCTCCATTGAGGGTAAAGACATAACCCGACATGGACTTGGACTTGTCACTCTGGAAGCTTGAGTTAGCAAAGGCCTCAATCTGGAGGTCTTTTCCGCCATACACCAAGAACATCTCCTTAGTCCTTCTCAGGTACTTGAGAATGTTCTTTACTGCTATCCAGTGTTTCTCCCCTGGGTTCGACTGATACCGGCTTACAACGCTCAATGCGTATGCTACATCTGGTCTGGTACATAACATCGCATACATAAAAGAGCCCACCGTAGATGCGTAGGGTATTGATGACATCCGAGCCCTTTCCAAATCAGTCTTGGGAGACATCTCTTTGGAGAGGGTGATTCCGTGACAAGCCGGTAGATTACCGCGCTTGGAATCTTCCATACTGAATCGTTTCAGTATGGTGTCGATGTACCTTGACTGTGAAAGTCCCAACATCCTCTTAGATCTATCACGATAGATCTGGATCCCCAGAATGTAGTTGGCATCGCCCAGGTCCTTCATGGAGAACCTCTGCGACAAGAATCCTTTGACTGACTGTAGCATAGGAATATCATTTCCTATTAGGAGAATGTCATCGACGTACAAGACGAGGAATACCACATTTCTCCCTACAATCTTACTGTAAATGCATGGTTCATCTGGGTTTTTGACAAAGTCGAATTCTTTGACAGTATCATCAACGCAGATGTTCCAACTCCGCGATGCCTGCTTAAGTCCATAGATGGACTTGAGCAACGTGCACACTTTACCGCTGCTCCCACTCTGAATGAATCCCTCTGGTTGATCCATATAGACGCACTCTTCCAAATTTCCATTTAGGAAAGCCGTCTTTACGTCCATCTGCCAGATCTCATAATCGTGGAAGGCAGCAATGGCAAGAAGGATCCGAATGGATTTAAGCATGGCTACCGGAGAAAAGGTCTCGTCATAGTCCAAACCAGGTCTTTGACGAAAACCTTTTGCAACGAGCCTAGATTTATAGGTTTCAACCTGCCCATCTACACCAATCTTCTTTCTGAAGATTCATTTGCAGCCTACGGGGTTTACCCCTTCTAGAGCAAAGTCTAAAGTCCAAACTTTGTTGGTGTACATGGACTCCATCTCGGTCCGCATTGCATCCAGCCATTTTACCGAGTCACCGCTCTGAATGGCTTGCTGGAAGCTAGTAGGCTCATCATAATTGACTGTGCAATCTTCTCTATCCCCGTCTATAAGAAAACCGAAGTATCTCTCGGGCGGATGAGACTGCCTACTACTTCTGCTGAGCGGCGTGGGAATGTCCGGTTCTCCTGAAACGTCTGGTTCATCCAAGCTTTCTGTAACAGCTTGTGGTTCTGGAATTTCTTCCAGTTCTATTGCGCCCCCACTTATCTGATTTTCCAAAAATTCAGTTTCCAAGAAGTGGGCATGCGGAGAAACAAAAACTTTTTGTTCTTCTGCGGAATAGAAAAGATACCCTCTGGAGTTCTTTCGGTATCCCACAAACTTACACAGTACTTAGCGTGCCTCGAGCTTGTCCGTATGCTGCTTTTTTACAAAAGCTGGACATCCCCATACCTTAAGATACTTAAGACAGGGTTTCTTCCCACTCCACATCTGATATGGGGTGGTAGGCACAGTCTTGTTTGGAGCCTTGTTCAAGAGATATGCAGCTGCTTCTAGTGCATAACCCCAGAAAGATCGCGGTAACTCAGCCTTACTCATCATGGAACGAACCATATCCAATAGGGTCCGATTCAGCCTTTCCGATACACCGTTGTGTTGTGGTGTGTATGGTGGAGTAAGTTGAGAGAGAATTCCATTCTCTTTTAAGTAGCCCAAAAACTCGGCACTCAAGTATTCTCTACCTCGATCCGATCTTAGAATCTTGATACTTTTGTCGGTTTGGTTTTCAACTTCATTCTTGTATTCTTGAAATTTCCCAAAGGCCTCGGATTTGTGCTTCATTAAGAAGACATGTCCATACCTAGAGAAATCATCTGTGAAAGTAATGAAGTATGAATAACCACTTCGCGCATGTGTAGACATTGGACCACACACATCACTGTGTATGAGTCCCAAGAGCTTGCTCGCTCTTTCTCCGCGTCCAGTGAACGGAGTCTTTGTCATCTTTCCCATGAGACAAGATTCACAAGTGGCATAAGACTGATACTCGAACGGATTCAAGTACCCTTCTTTATGTAACTTAGTTAATCGTGTTTCATTAATGTGACCCAGTCTACAATGCCATAAGAAAGCCTGATTTGTTTCCGGAGACTTTCTTTTAAGTGTGTTCTGGACACTGAAAATCTGAGCTTGATTTAACACGTATATTCCGTTCTGTAATATACCTGACCCAATCAGAACTTGATTTAGGTGGATGTGTACTACATCGCTTACAAAAGTAAATTCATATCCTTCCTTAGAAAGTAAGGATACATATATGATATTACAAGTCGCATCTGGTATATACAAACAGTTACGCAAAATCAATATCTGCCCAGTTGTCAGTCCAAGATGATATTCCCCTACGGATTCAGCATCCATGCTCATTCCGTTAGCAACCCTGAGAGTCATATCACCTTTCCTGATAACCCTACGGTTTCTCAGAGCCTGTAATGAATTACAGATATGAGATCCTGATCCGGTATCCAATACCCAGGAAGTAGGGTTAACTGACATACAGTTCTCAATCACAAACACACTCGAAGCCGAAGCCACAACATGCTTCGAATTCTGGATACTGGCTTTGCAAGCCCTGCAATCCTTCTGCCAATGTTCATTCCCGTTACAATAGGAACATCCCTCTTTAATCATATCCAGTCCCGAAACTTTTGCCCTTCCTTTTCCTTCTTCTTCCCTGGTTTCTTTCAGGGTATAAGCGGAGGGCAGGGACTGTAGAATTAGGTCAGTACTTGACCCATTCTCCAACGTGGTCTCCAGGTCCGTGAGCTTAAAATAGCTGGTCTCTGTAAGGACGTTTCCCCCTACAGATGACCCGACAGCCAACCTCGCTTGAAGCAATTCGTTCGAGGTCTCATATCTTGCGATACGAGATTGCTCTCCATATAAAACTTTGTTATGGAGGAAGATAGAAACTGAGTCCATCTTCTCGTGCTGCCTCTGGTCTGCACCATCAACTGAGGCTAACACGAGGCACTTGGCTTTCGCACAATCCTTTTCCGATGTCCTGCGGATGTGAACATCCGTGACAGGGGAAACTGGACCTGAGACAGCAGGTATTTGATTAGTTAAGAGGTGTCCCAGGTTGTTATGGGCAATGGACATCTGGACAGTCCTTTTCCAGTCAAAACAGTCAGGTTCAGTCATCTTTTTATCTAGATGTAACCTAGGTGTGGTCACAGGGTCACTGCAATTAAGAGAGAGAGAGAAGAAAACACTCAGCATGATGCTCTTGCAAGTTTAGAGTGGTTTTTAGTTTGTCTAAACAGGATGGCTCCCACTGTTTCTCGAATCCCTCCTTAAAACCAAAAGGAAGAATTAGTCAGGATCAATCTCACCGTACAATACTTGCTTAACCGTTCGGCCAGGGTGGTGTCGGTACTTCGAGGGAGGTTTTCCAACGCTTTCGCGAAGTTCCTTAATTTAAGAACCTCTTTTCCCTGGGGGCGTAGCCCCGCTAACACCTTTCTAGACACCTACTTGGTTTATAGCATTGATCGTTAAGTGAGAAATTTCCCGAGGAGTAGCATATACTCACAGTAGGATCGGGATCCAAATATCATCGCGTGACGAAACTGAAGGAATCCTACCAGAATCATCATACTCCAAATGGTATGCAACGCTAGCAAGTTTCAGTACTTATGAAACTCCCGATGTGGATTTTTGCCCCATGCTCTTATGACCTTGACGAAGGTCAACAAATCATAAGTCACATGTCAAGTTCTACCCGTCATTATCCAGGTTAATTTGAACCCACCCGTATATACCCTTGACGAAGGTCAACAAGGTAATACGACTGTCCCAAACCAACGCATCTATCTATGCTACATATGAACACCCAACAGCTACATATGAACACCCAACAGCTACCAATCACTATGCCTTGACGATGGTCAACAAACATAGCTTGAATACTATTGAATATTCATACGAAACGACGGAGGGCTACGAATGGTTTTGGCGAAACCTTGAACGTAGTGAACTTGATATAATCGAAGGAACGAAATAGCTTTTAAAAGGAGTGGCTCAAGCTCCGCATTTAAAAGTTAGTTTTGAAAAGAACCGAGTGGTTTTTCGAAAGTGTTCCAACGATTTATACTTAGTTTATTTTCTTGCATTAGTTCTTTTAATGCGTGTTTTACTTGCATTAGTTCTTTTAATGCGTGTTATACTTGCATTAATTCTTTTAATGCGTCCCATCATTTAAACCTACCATTGCAGAAAACAACCAAAATATGACGTACGCTTATGCCATTCGCATTCGCCACGGGGCTCCGTCATTACCCGTTAGGTTACTTAACTAACGACAGAGCGGGGGCTGGGCTAGCGCGGCTGTAAAACATAAGCAACGCCTAAATAATATTATATATAGATATATTGCAATGATAGACATTTCAGATCACAGATGATCACATTGGATATACTAGGAACCCGCAATTCGTACGAGCCTGTAACGAAAAGCAGATTACACGGTCGCGGTGAATAGCCAAAACCCCACCCAAGACCCCTACGGGGGCGGCAAACTACCCGCCAAGTACCCGAAGCGAAGCAACCTCCCTCATCCCCGTGAGTAGGCCACTCGGCACTTCGGCATACCCGGTAGTTTGTGCACCCCCTCCATGGGTCTATCCTAGGAGCAAAAACAGTAAAAAGAAATTATACAATGACGGCTACAACCCCGACCCGGTTGTGCGGCTATACAAATAATTATTACATCAATTTACAAATTTACATGAATTGAAAGAAAAGAAAACTCTCGTCTCACAACCCCTGGCTATTCACCCGCGACAATCCAATAAATTCATATACACATTCTAATGACATTACAGATCACAGATTTGTATAACCCCCACTAATCGACATATAGCGATTAGTAGACGTTCAATACAAATATCACATCAAAGAAAAACCCGTCAGCTTAAGTCTTTTAGAAGTTCGATCAAAAATACGGATTTATAGGCCCCAAAAAATAAAATTTTCGTTCTGGAAAATCTGGGCAGAAAATATATATTCCAAAAATCCCAAAACAACCCCAGAAAAACACTGCACCAAACTTGGACCTCGGCCGAGTCAACTCGGCCGCGGATCCGCGGCGGGAGCGTGCTCCCGCAGCGTTTCCGCGGCGCTTTGACTCGATCGTTGGACCAAATTTGGTGGGTGATCACACAAAAGCCTGAGCCGATTTTTAAGATAAAATTTATCAACTTTTGAACAGAATAAAAATCGGCAGAAACTTGAAAATCTCGGGTTCGTTTCGTGACTTTTCTTTGATCGATCTTCTAGCAACTTTGCTAACTTGTTAGATAGAGTTTAACTAGGCTCTGATACCACTGTAAGTCCATGCTACCTCTCCCGGTACTTTCGGGCATGCGGAATTTGGTGAAAAACAATTTTCTTAGAGGTGGCACCATGGACTTAAAACCCGGATCTTTGTTAAACATCTAACTAACAACCTAACTACGAGTTGCTAACTACTCAGTTAGGGGGTTATACCTTTCTTTTTCTCGAACTCCTTCGTCTTCAAGCTTTGATGGTCGTCTGAATCGGCTTCTCCACGTCGTCTCCTTGCGCCGAAGATAGATCCACCTGAAAGCCTCAACCTTTGGCTCCTTCTTCGAACTTTGAAGAAACTAGTTCACTCGGTTTGCTAAACCTTGTGAACTAGAGTGAGTAGAGAAGAGTTTGTATGGGATTTTATCTATGGTTCTTGGTTCTCAACTCATGAGACAAGTGAACCATAGAGTCAAGAGAGGGGGAGCAAAAGGAGGAAGATGAGAGCTCAAGAACAAGAGAGAGAATGAGCATGAAAGAATGAGAGAAGACTTTTCTCATTTGGCTATCATAATCCAAAATCATAACACATCATATCAATCACGTATTATGTGATGGTTTAAGCAACCATAGCCATATCATTTCATGCACTCATTTTGCACAAAAGAGCAAGCAAGCAAAAGTCTTTGCCATGAAATGATAGCTATAGTTATCATGATGGTCAACTAGTCAAGCCTAGTCAACCGGTCAACAAAATCAACAAGTCAACAAAGTCAACAACCCAACAACCATGTCACCATAATATCTACTTAATATAATTGTTAATCACATATCATATTCTCATTAGGGTTGAGCAAAAAGTCAATAGTCAACTGTCAACGGCCAACAACCCTAATGAGAATCCTCCGCCTTTGTCTCTCCGTCAACTGTGCATACACACCCGCATCCGCGTTCCGAGGAAAACGAATGCAAACAGGATAAATCCAATCCCAATACGTACACTAGGATCTGTCTTAAACCAAAGCCCGCAAGTGTAAACTGTCCGGATACTGTACGTGCACAAGTGCACGGATGTGACCGAACCCTGTCGCAAAACCATGCGACCTGTCGCAAAACCATGCGACCTCTACTCTTTTGCCTAAAGGCGAATAGCTTTCTATGTGGGACTCTAAAGACTCGACACTACGCTGGCAGTGGGTTTAACCACAGACCGCAAGCGGCACTAGCTGTGTGTAACGGTCCCCAGGTAGATGCCGACAAGAAGACTGACGAGGTGAAACCCATCTGAACTCCTACTGAGCCTGAATGTGACAATCTCGGTACAGTCCGGTCTGTTAGTCTGATACATCGCATCGCGGGCCTAGGGGACGGTAAACGTCACTCCCCCAATAGCGGTACAAGTCGTGTCGGAGTGAAGCCCAAAACACCCTGAGATAACACTGGAAATCTACCAGTATATCTCGTTTGCCCTGGCCAGGGACTACTCGTGTAATGGCTCTCCTAGACACAGCGCGATGCCAACCCCCAATACCGGGAGAGACGAATCCTGTCTAACCGTCACTGCCTCCAAGTGCCTCGGGACTGCACCCAACTACTACCTGTTTGCACTACTCCTTTGAGCCGTGGTAGGGTAGTAATCAAAGTGCAGTGGGAACACACTCGAGGAGAAGTGACAGTGTCAAGTCAGCGGACTAAGCTGTACTCATGTCACCTGGGAACTGATAAATGACGATAGGCATAATACCAACTAGTCAGTTCCCGACGAGTCCTGTCCAGTGTTCTCGTAACCCAACGAGCACCTGCATACTCTCTCAAGTACGACGTACTGATGGCTGTGGAACAGACCATCTCCCACACTGGGATGAGAAGCGCATACGCTAGTCTACTCCGGAGTATCGATGCCCTGTCTCGATTGTCCTGCGACTAGGGACCTGCATAAGGATGTGCTTATAGATTACCCAGCCCCACTAGTGTGACTGCCATCACATCGCTGGTAATCAAGCAAAGATCCTAAGGGCTCAACTAATGTGTATAAACACATGTACACATTGAAGTAGTGACAAACCAAGTAGCATACTACTATTTTGAGCAAGATTGTATATACAAGGTGAATATCCCAAGCTTCCATTAAGTAATATACAAAGTAGTATGATACAGTAATGGCCTCTAGGGCATATACACTAACAATGTGCATGTGTTTCTTTTAGCATATTGCTTATACATATTAGTAGAGCCCTTAGGAACTTTGCTTGATTACCAGCGTTGTGATGGCAGTAACACTCGTGGGGGCTGGGTAATCTACAAGCACATCCTTATACAGGTCCCTAGTCATAAGACCATCGAGATAGGGCATCGATACTCCGGAGTAGACTAGCGTATACGCTTCTCATCCCAGCAGGGGAGACGGTCTGTCCCACAGCCGTCAGTACGTCGTACTTGAGATAGTATACGGGTGCTCGTTAGGTTACGAGTAAACTGGACAGGACTCGTCGGGAACTGATTGGTTGGTACTATACCTATCGTCAGTTATCAGTTCCCAGGTGACATGAGTACAGCTTAGTCCGCTGACTTGACACTGTCACTTCGCCTCGAGTGTGTTCCCAGTTTACTTTGATTACTACCCTACCACAGCTCAAAGGAGTCGTGCAAACAGGTAGTAGTTGGATGCAGTCCCGAAGCACTTGGAGGCAGTGACGGTTAAACAGGATTCGTCTCTCCCGGTATTGGGGGTTGATATCGCACTGTGTCTAGGAGAGCCATTATACAAGTAGTCCCTGGCCAGGGCAAGCGAGATATACTGGTAGGTTTTCAGTATTATCTCAGGGTGTTCTGGGCTACACTCCGACACGACTTGTTCCGCTATTAGGGGAATGACGTTTACCGCCCCCCTAGGCCAGCCATGCGATATGATCAGATGAACAGACCGGACTGTACGGAGACTGTCACATTCAGGCTCAGTAGGAGTTCAGATAGGTTTCACCTCGTCCGTCTTCTTATCGGCATCTACCTGGGAGCCGTTACGCACAGCTAGTGCCGCTTGCGGTCAGTGGTTAAACCCACTGCCAGCGTAGTGTAGAGTCTTTAGAGTCCCACACAGAGAGCTATTCGCCTTTAGGCAAAAGAGTAGAGGTCGCATTGTTTTGCGACAGGGTTCGGTCACATCCGTGCACTTGTGCACGTTTAGTGTCCGGGCAGTTATTACTAGCGAGCTTTGGTTTAAACCAGATCCTAGTATACATTTTGGGATTGGTTTTATCTCGTTTGTATTCGTGTTCCCCGGAACGCGGATACGGGTGTGTATGCACAGTTGACAGAGACAGAGGCAGAGGATTCTCATTAGGGTTGTTGACTGTTGACTTTTGCTAAACCCTAATGAGAATTAGACTTATGATTAACAATAATATTAATTAATTATTATAGTGACATGGTTAGGGTTGAAAGGTTGACCTTGTTGACTTGTTGACTTTTGTTGACCGGTTGACTAGGTTGGACTTGTTGACCACCATCATGACAATGGCTATCATTTGTTTGCATTGACTTGTGCTTGCTTGATTGTTCACAAATTGCATTTAATGCAAGAAATGATATTGTCATTTGTCATGATAACAATCATCACATTATACTCAATTATTATTACTTGTTATCATAATTTTTTGGATTATGAGAGCTTGGATGGCAAATTGCTTGCTCATTCTTCATTTTCATTTCTCTCTCTTGCTCAAGCTCTCTCCCTCTTCCTCTTGATCTCTCTCTAGCTCAAGGCAACTCCCTCTCATGAGTTGAGAAACATTGCCTTAGAGATAAAAGAAAACCCATATCACTTCTCTACTCATCCTAGTTCACAAGGTTTAGCAAACCAAGTGTTCTAGTTTCTTCAAGTTCGAAGTAGAAGCCAAAAGGAACAGGCTTTCGGGTGGATCCATCTTCGGCGCGAGTAGACGACGAGGTGAGGCCGATCCGTACACCGCAAAGAGTTGAAGACGAAGGAGTTCAAGAAAGGTATAACCCCCTAACCGAGTAGGTAAAACTCTTAGTTAGGATTGTTAGATGGTTGTTTAACAAAGATCCATATTTTGAGTCCTTGTTACCACCTCTAGAAAAATCGTTTTTCATCATTTCCGCAAGCCCGTAAGTACCGGGAGAGGTAACGTGGACTTACACTTTTAGGGTTTATACACTTGAGAAGTTGCATACCTATTGGATAGGGTTCCAATCAAGAGTTGCCTACCACTTCATATGTGATATGGATTGGGAAGAGCCCATATCTTAAGTTTGTTAAGATTTGGGGTTGTCCGGCCTATGTCTAAAAAGCAAAATCCAGACAAGCTCGAGGCAAAATCAGGTCTGTGGAAGTTTGTTGGATATCCCAAGCATATGCAAGGGAATATCTTCTACCTAACCGAGCAACAAAAATGTTTTGTTTCTCAGCATGCCACCTTTGTGAAAAGGAATTTCTTGTGTAGAAATTATTGGTCATAAGGTAGAACTGGAAAGAGTTCCAGCTATACAAACTACAGCTGATGGTTTGGTAGAACCCAAGGATTCAATAGTAACCAACGAACCTCAGCCTCTCCGCCGATCTAGTAGGGTTCCTCACCCACCTGAGAGATACTTCAGTTTCTCTATGACAGTGGGAGCGAGAATTGCATCATGAGATGATGACCCAACTATTTTCGAGCTGGCCATCAGGAGTGGGACTCTGTAAGAATGGCTGGATGCTTAACGATCTGAGATGGAATCCTTATACACCAACAATGTATGGACTTTGGTTGGTTTATCTGAAGGGTTAAATTCCCGTCAGGAGCAAGTATATCTTGAGAAGATTACTTGGTGTACATCGAAAAGATTGAGACTTTCAAAGCTATGCTTAAGTCCATCCAGCTCCTTCTTGCCACGGCTACATACCATGACTACGATATCTGGCGGTTGGGTGTCATGACTGCTGTTCTAAATAGTGATTTAGAAGAAAGCGTCTATAAGTACACAGCCAGAAAGCTTCGTAGACAGTGGGAGCAGCGGAAACGTGTGCAAGATGTTTTATATGATAAAGCAGGCATCGCGGAGTTGGAACGTCTGTTTTGATGTGTGAGTCAAAGAGTTTGACATCATCAAAATGATAGATGAACCTTGTATATACAAAAAGGTAGTAGAGAGTATGGTAGTGATCCTCGTAAAGTATATGGATGACATACTCTTGATAGGAAAGGAGTTTCCTATGCTACGCTCGGTCGATCTCCGCTTATCACAATGATTCTCCATATAGGATCAAAGTGATACCTACTAAATCCTGGGTTTTGGATCTATAAGATAGATCTAATTGGATGTTAGGATACTCACTAGATGTAGTGAGATGGTATCAATCAATCTTGGGGAGAATCACTGGAAAGGTTCCAGAGTGATATGGACGACTGAAAGTCAGTCACATGCATTGTCTTTATCCTCCGTAAAGAGACGGTATGTTGGAAGTGTTCCAAGCTAGATACTGTGGCATACTAGACGATAAAGGCTGGATACATCGCTACCAAAGATGCTACCAAAGAGGCAGTCTGGGTGTATATTAGTTCATGAGATGAACTTCGTTCCTCCCATTGTGTGACAATGGAGTTGTGGGTTATGCCAAGGAACGCCCGTCCCATCAGTGATCCAGACATATTCTAAGGCAGTATCACCTGATCATGGAGATGGTTGATCTCAAGGGGATCGAGGTTTTGAGAGTAGACTAAGAGGACAACACGGCGGATCCACTCACAAAGGCCTTTTCCTAGAGAGAGACTTTTATGGGATGGTTGAGTATGAGATACTACAACCACTGTTATCAGATGGCCCTACTGCAAGTAGGAGATTGTTAGTTATATGTATGCCCTAGAGGCCATTACTAAACATGAGATGTATATTGTAGTTGATGCTTGGACATAAATAGGGAGGACTTTTTGCTCGACATGATAGTATGCTATCTGGTTACTCTTTACCTTAACGTGTACACTGATTGTCTCTTTGTTACATGTTGGTAAAGCCCTTAGGATGTGTACTTGATGACCTGGACTATGATGCGGATCATACTAGTGGGGACATGGTAGTCCATAAGTACATCTTTCAAGGTCCCTAGTCGTGGGTGTATGGAGACCGGGCATTGATATACCAGAGCAGACTAGCGTATACCTTCTCGACCCATATAGATGAGCGATGGATGATCCCATATCCATTGGTGTTTGACATCAGAGATGATATACGGGTGCTCAGTGGAGACTGGGTACACTGGACGGACTCGCCGAGAACTCCCAGATGGTATTATACTTTACGTCAGATGGCAGTTCTCTGGTGACATTGGTACAGGTTAGTCTGTATACCCGAGATCGTCATAGAGTCTTGTGTGATTCCTACTGTGCTTTGATTTCCACCTTACCACGTCCAAGAGGGCATGCAAAACGGTGGTTTTTGGGTACAGTCCCGAGTCACATGGAGGCAATGAGCGATAGGAGGGGTTTCGTCTTTCCCGGTATTGGGGGTTGATGTTGCGCTATCCTCGATTGGCCATAATAGGGAAGTCCCTGGCCAGGGCTGGTTTAGAGATTTACTGGTAAGTGTTACCAGTAGTTTCTTCACCCGTTATGAGCCTCATATCGGCATGACTTATCGGTTATTGGTGTCTGACGTTTACCACCCCTAGACTTGATATGCGACATATCAGACGAGGAGACCGGACTATACAGTAGTGTCACTGTCAGGCTTTTTGCAGGAGTTGGAGCGGGCTTGCTTGCTGATCTTCTGATCGCTCAATACCCGGGTAGCCGTTACGTCCAGCTAGTACCTCTGACGGCTTGTGGGTGCTTGATATGATTATCACCTACTGCCGATGTATTGACGAGTCTTTAGATTCCTACATAGAGGTTTTACTTGCTCAGGCAAAACGAAATAGGAGCGCATATGTGATATGTGCGGGACCGAGAATAAAGCGAGTATGTGATACCGTATTCTATTCTCGCGATGTTTGTATCGATCGGTTATATGCGATATAACCTGGTTATCTTATCAAGGGTTGATTCGATAAGTCGATACATTGGATGTTAGTCGGTTATATGAGATATAACCGGATTATTAAGTCAAGGGTTGATTTAATAATTTAGTGTATACTTGTATATGTGATATACTAATTTACATTAACTAACATTGGTTCACTTAAGCATTTTTTTTTCTCACTTGTGCACAACTTAATATATATGTGATATATATTTATTTGTGTACATTTTGTATCATGGTTGTTGATACAACTATCATGGGTGTATGAGACATACACCATTATAATTATATTGGTATGGTTTTAATATTCAAAGTAAATACAAAATTAGTGGATATTTGTTAAATGCATGAAGCTTGTAGATGCTTGTGAGTGCTTTGAAAAATTCAACCCTTTTTGTTTTGCTTTGGATATTTATTAACCTAACCAATATATTTAGCCATGGTTATGTCTCTACATAAGTTAATATATGATATAAACTCACCCATGGTTCACTCTCTCTCTCTTAGTTAGTTTTTTCATTCTCATTTTGAGCTCATCTTCTTCCTCCTTCAAATGCTTTCTAGGGTTTGATAAAGAGAGAGAACCATAGTGAGAAAAGAAATTCTAAAGTGTACCCATTTCCTATTTCATCATCCTCTACCAGACAAGCACTTTAGTTTATGGTGTTTGCTTCACTAATTCTCTAGTTAGTGAAGTAGAAGCTTGAGCTCGTATTCCCTCGACGTAGATCATCTTCGGTCTCGAAGACTTCAGGCAATACCGTTGCAATCTTTTCATGGAGCCGTCCGAGAGTCCGGAAGCACGATGATCTCAGCGAAGGGACTACTACTAGGAGCATATGAAGTGAAGGACCGATCTACAAAGGTTGTATTTCGAATTCACTTAGTGTTAATGTGTTTAACATGCTAGTTTTCGCCTAATAGTCTAGCAAAGATCTTGTTTTGGGGTTATTCGGCACGGCTAAAATTTTAAACGGACATGGTTGATGCCTTGTAGAACCTTCATAGAGTGTCCAGTAACCCTACACATTGCTAGCAACCATGGAGCGTCGGTTGCCCTGCTAGGCGAGGCTAGAGCTTGCGCCGTTTCCCTCGGGTGGATCATCGTAGAGAAAACACTTAACCATCTAACTCCTCTTTATGTGTTTGCTAATATAGGGTTTAGGGAAGATACGGGCATCGGGTTGTGGTAGCGCCAGTTTTTGTAAATTTTTGTTCCGCATTTGGCCATAGTTTAATGGCCGGGGCGCTGCCTTAACCCAACAATCACTTTATATGATGTGACGAATGCATATATTATATATATGATATATAATAAATAATGTTGCTTTCGTTTCTTCTGTAATGCTTAGGAAGCATAAATGATGGGACTTCATTAATGAGATTAATGAAATAAAAGAAACCTAAAGATATTGTAGAAACTTGTTTCAAAACTGGTAGCTCTAGTTCTTGCTTTGCATAGTGGTACTCCTTGTAGAATATCCAGCACCTTTTTCGATAAGGAAAGAGCCGATATCCCGTCACCGGGAGTGACCTCTTTTGCGAAACTGGCAGATGCTACAACCTACTTGGTTTTGTTTTTGATTGCTTCTCTCGTTCTTATTTTGCGTTGTGGTATTTGTGAAATATCCAGCACCTCATTCGATGAGGAAAGAGCCGAGATCCTTTCACCGGGAGTGACCTCTTTAGAAAAACTAGTAAAAGCCTCAAAAACACTATTTTTCAAAATCACTCGATTCTACAACGAGATCAAGTTCATTACGTAAAAGGTTTTATTAAAACTTGTCGTAGCCCTCCGTCATTTCAGATAAGGACTATTTAGTATTCGTGCTGCGTTTTTTAGCCTTTGTCAAGGCGTAGTGTGCGGTAGCTGATTAGTGCTTATCTACTAAAAGCATGTGATGCGATTGGAGTAGGGTAGTCGTGCGACCTTGTTGGCCTTTTTCAAGGGTTGTGCGAGTGGGTTCAATTCAATCATGAAATTTATGGGTTGAACTTGAGTAGCATCCTATGGTTTGTTGGCTTTTGTCAAAGTCATAGGTGTTAGTTATATGTATGCCCTAGAGGCCATTATTATACATGTGATGTATATTATAGTGGATGCTTGGACATATATAGGGAGTGCTCTCTTGCCCGACATGATAGTATGCTATCTTGTTGCTCTTTCTCTTAACATGTACACATATTGTCTCTATTACATGTTGTAAAGCCCTTAGTATGAGTACTTGACTACCAGGATTATGATGCAGATCATACTAGTGGGGCAGAGGTAGTCGGTAAGTACATCCTTCAAATGTTTCTAGTCGTGAGGGTATCGAGACGGGGCATCGATATTCCAGAGTAGACTAGCGTATACGTTTGTCGACCCATGTGATGGGCGATGGATGATCCCACATCTATTGGTGTTTGACATCAAAAAAGGTATACGGGTGCTCAGTGGAGTCTGGGTACACTGAACGGACTTGTCGAGAACTTCTAGATGGTATTATACCTATCATCAGATAGCAGTTCTTTGGTGACAATGGCACAGGTTAGTCTGTCGACCCGAGATCCTCATAGAAGCTTGTGTGATTCCCACTGTGCTTTGATTTCCACCTTACCACATTCAAGAGATCGTGCAAAATGGTGGTTTTTGGGTACAGTCCCGAGTCACAAGGAGGCAATGAGCGATATGAGGGGATTTCGTCTCTCCCGGTATTGGGGGTTGATGTTGCGCTGTGCTCGATTGGATATAACAGGAAATCCCTGGCCAGGGTTGCTAAGATCTACTGGAAAGTGTTATCAGTAGTTTCTCGAACCGTTATGGACCTTGCATCATCATGACTTATCAAGCTGTTGGGGTTTGACGTTATACCACCCCCAGGCTGTAATATGCGACATATCTGACGAAGAGACCGGACTGTACGGTAGTGTTACTTGAAGGATTCATAGGAGTATGAGCAGGCTTGCTTGTTGATCTTCTGATCGCTCAATACCCGGGTGGCCGTTACGTTTAGCAGACCGCTTGCAGCTTGTGGGTGACTGATATGATCGCCACCTACTGCCGGCGTATTGACGAGTCTTTAAAGTCCTACACAGAGGTTTCCTGGTTCAAGCGAAACGAAGTAGGAGCACATATGTGATATGTGCGGGACCGAAATTAATACGAGTATATGATACCGTATTCTATTCTCGCGATATGTGATATCGGTCGGTTATATGTGATATAGCCGGGCTGTCGAATCAAGTGTTGATCCGATAAGTTGATACATTTGATATTTGTCGGTTGTATGTGATATAGACGGATTATTAAATCAAGTGTTGATTTAATAATTTAATGTATAATTATATATTTGATATATTATCTTACATTAACTAATATTATCTCACTTAAGTATTCTTTTTCTCACTAGTGTACACTTAAGTATATATGTGATATATATTAATGTACATCTTTTGTGTCATGATTGATGCCACATGCTACATGGGTGTATGAGACTCACACCATGCTTATAATAATGTTGGGTTTTTATTTATTTAAGGTAAATCAAATTAGTTGGATATTGTCTCATGTTTGAAGCTTATAGAAGCTTGTGGAACCATTGAACAAGCCCACTAATTTTGTTTTACTTAAAGATATTTATTATCCTAACCATTATTGTTAGCCATAGATTAGGCTCTACATGAGTTAGTATATGATACTAACTCACCCATGGTTGCTATTTCACCACTTGATTCATTCTTCACTTGCTTCATTCCATAAGAGTTTTCTTCATCTCCTTCCTTAAGCTTTCTAGCTTCATGAGAGGTGAAGAAAATTAGTGAGAAAATTATTTCTAAAGTGAGTAAAATTTCTACTGTAAGTCCACGTTGCCCACCCCGGTGCTAACGGGGAGGCGGAAAACATAATAAAAATTGGATTTTTATCAACTATAGGCAACATGGACCAAGCTTTAAGGATCTTTGCTAAACAAAAACAAGCTAACCCTAACTAGTAACTAGCTAAGTGATGGAAAAGTTATACCTTGAGCTCAAAGTCCTTCTCTCCTTGCTCCTTGGAATGGTAGAAAGAGGTCACCTTGCTTGTCTTCTCCCGTCAAAGAAGGATCCACCCGAAAGCATCGATCTTTAGCTTCAACTCCAAGCTAGGAGTAACTAGAGTGCAAGAAATGCTAAGACTTGAACCCTAGAAGAGAGTAGAGAAGATCAAGTGATGGTTTTTCTCAAACTTTTTGTTTCTCAACACATGAGAGGGAGAGAGCTTGAGGGAGAGGATGAGCAAGAGAGAGAAATGATATGAGAGAATGAATTATTAGTGAGCCATTCTCACTAATATGTGTGTAATATTTTAATTCAATAATTAGCTAGAAAATTGTCATGGTTTAATCAAGATATGACCATTATCAATTCAATATTAATGCAAATTGCAAGGATCAAAGAGCATCTTCCAAATGAAATGATTATGGTCAAGTTGTCAACTTGGTCAACAAGTCAATGAAGTCAAATGGTCAACAACAACAACCATGCACAATAATTAAGCTAATTATCAATTAACAATAATACACACAAAAGCAATAGGGTTAATAAAATGACAATAGTCATTAACACTAAACAAGGTCCTCTCCCTCAATCTCAAGCAACTGTGCATACGCACCCGCATTCGTGATCCGAGGAACACGAATACACTGAGAAAAACCAATCTCAAATCATATACTAGGATCCGGCTTAAACCAAAGCCCGCTAGTATAAACTGTCCGGACAGCAAACGTGCACAAGTGCGCGGATGCGAACGAACCCTGTCGCAAAACCATGCGACCTCCACTCATTTTGCCTAAACGCGAATAGCTCTCTGTGTGGGACTCTAAAGACTCGACACTACGCTGGCAGTGGGTTTAACCACAGACCGCAAGCGGCACTAGCTGTACGTAAGGGTCCCTAGGTAGATGTCGATAAGAAGACTGACGAGGTGAACCCCATCTGCACTCCTACTGAGCCTGTATGTGACAGTCTCCGCACAGTCCGGTCTGTTCTTCTGATACATCGCATGGCGGGCCTAGGGGGGCGGTGAACGTCAATCCCCTAATAGCGGTAGAAGTCGTGTCGGAGTGTAGCCCAGAACGCCCTGAGATAACACTGGAAACCTACCAGTATACCTCGCTTGCCCTGGCCAGGGACTACTCGTGTAATGGCCTTCCTGGACACAGCGCGATGTCAACCCCCAATACCGGGAGAGACGAATCCTGTCTAACCGTCACTGCCTCCAAGTGCTTCGGGACTGCACCCAAAAACTACCTGTTTGCACGACTCCTTTGAGCCGTGGTAGGGTAGTAATCAAAGTGCAGTGGGAACACACTCGAGGCGAAGTGACAGTGTCAAGTCAGCGGACTAAGCTGTACTCATGTCACCTGGGAACTGATAACTGACGATAGGTATATTACCAACCAACAGTTCCCGACGAGTCCTGTCCAGTGTACTCGTGACCTAACGAGCACCCGCATACTATCCCAAGTACGACGTACTAACGGCTGTGGGACAGACCGTCTCCCACACTGGGATGAGAAGCGCATACGCTAGTCTACTCCGGAGTATCGATGCCCTGTCTCGATAGTCCAACGACCAGGGACCTGTATAAGGATGTGTTTATAGATTACCCAGCTCCCACGAGTGCGAGCGCCATCACAACGCTGGTAATCAAGCAAAGATCCTAAAGGCTCTACTAATATGTATACCAGCAATATGCTAAAAGAAACACATGCACATATTAAAGCAGAGACAAACCAAGTAGCATACTACCATTTCGAGCAAGATTGTATATACAACTGTGAATATCCCAAGCTTCCATTAAGTAATATACAAACTAGTATGGTACAGTAATGGCCTCTAGGGCATATACACTAACAATCTCCCACTTGCACTAAGGCCATGTACTGGCGTATCGAAGACCTATCATCTCGATCAGCCGCTCGAACAGAGTCTGGGGCAAGGCCTTGGTGAATGGATCTGCTGTGTTATCCTCTGATGCAACTCTCCGGACCTCGATCTCCTGGCGATCCACAATCTCCCTGATCAGGTGATACCGCCTTAAGATGTGTCTGGATTTCTGATGGGACCTGGGTTCCTTCGCTAAAGCTATAGCCCCGTTGTTGTCGCAATACAGAGGTATTGGGTCAACAATGGACGGAACCACCTGAAGTTCTTTCAAGAACTTCCTCATCCAGACAGCTTCTTTTGCGGCATCAGATGCAGCGATGTATTCCGCTTCCATAGTCGAGTCAGCAACGGTTTCCTGTTTGGAGCTCTTCCAACACACCGCCCCTCCATTGAGGGTAAAGACAAAACCCGACATGGACTTGGAATCATCCTTGTCACTCTGGAAGCTGGAGTCAGCAAAGGCCTCAATCTGCAGGTCTTTTCCGCCATACACCAAGAACATCTCCTTAGTCCTTCTCAGGTACTTGAGAATGTTCTTTACCGCTATCTAGTGTTTCTCCCCTGGGTTCGACTGATACCGGCTTACAACGCTCAATGAGTATGCTACATCTGGTCTGGTACACAACATCGCATACATTATAGAGCCTACCGCAGAAGCGTTGGGTATAATAGACATGCGATCCCTCTCCAAATCAGTCTTGGGAGACATCTCTTTGGAGAGGGTGATCTCGTGACAAGCCGGTAGATTACCGCGCTTGGAATCTTCCATACTGAACCTTTTTAGTACGGTGTCGATGTACCTTGACTGTGAAAGTCCCAACATCCTCTTAGATCTATCACGATAGATCTGGATCCCCAGAATGTAGTTGGCATCGCCCAGGTCCTTCATGGAGAACCTCTGCGACAAGAATCCTTTGACTGATTGTAGCATAGGAATATCATTTCCTATTAGGAGAATGTCATCCACGTACAAGACGAGGAATACCACAGTTCTCCCTACAATCTTACTGTAAATGCATGGTTCATCTGGGTTTTTGATAAAGTCGAATTCTTTGACAGTATCATCAAAGTAGATGTTCCAACTCCGCGATGCCTGCTTAAGTCCATATATGGACTTTAGCAACTTGCACACTCTACCGCTGCTCCCACTCTGATTGAATCCCTCCGGCTGATCCATATAGACGCACTCTTCCAAACTTCCATTTAGGAAAGCCGTCTTTACGTCCATCTGCCAGATTTCATAATCGTGGAAGGCAGCAATGGCAAGAAGGATCCGAATGGATTTCAGCATAGCCACTGGAGAAAAGGTCTCGTCATAGTCCAAACCTGGTCTTTGACGAAAACCCTTTGCAACAAGTCTAGCTTTATAGGTCTCAACCTGCCCATCTACACCAATCTTCTTTCTGAAGATCCATTTGCAGCCTACGGGTTTTACCCCTTCTGGAGCAAAGTCCAAAGTCCAAACTTTGTTGGTGTACATGGACTCCATCTCGGCCCGCATTGCATCCAGCCATTTTACCGAGTCGCCGCTCTGGATGGCTTGCTGGAAGCTAGTAGGCTCACCATAATCCATGGTGCAATCCTCTCTATCCCCGTCTATGAGAAAACCGTAGTATCTCTCGTGCGGATGAGACTGCCTACTACTCCTGCGGAGTGGCGCCGGGATGTCCGGTTCTCTTGAAACTTCTGGTTCTTCCAAGCTTTCAGTAATAGTTTGTGGTTCTGGAATTTCTTCCAGTTCTATTGCGCTCCCACTTATCTGATTTTCTAAAAATTCAGTTTCCAAGAGTGGGCATGCTGAGAAACAAAAACCTTTTGTTCCTCTGCGGAATAGAAAAAATACCCCCTGGAGTTCTTTGGGTATCCCACAAACTTACACAGTACTGAGCGTGCCTCGAGCTTGTCCGCATGCTGCTTTTTTTACAAAAGCTGGACATCCCCATGTCTTAAGGTACTTGAGACAGGGTTTCTTCCCACTCCACATCTGATATGGAGTGGTAGGCACAGTCTTGGTTGGAGCCTTGTTCAAGAGATATGCTGCTGTTTCTAGCGCATAACCCTAGAAGGATCGCGGTAACTCAGCCTTACTCATCATGGAACGAACCATATCCAATAGGGTTCGATTCCGCCGTTCCGATACACCGTTGTGTTGTGGTGTGTATGGAGGAGTAAGCTGAGAGAGAATTCCATTCTCTTTTAAGTAGCCCAGAAACTCGGCACTTAAGTATTCACCACCTCGATCAGATCTTAGTGTCTTGATACTTTTGCCTGTTTGTTTTTCAACTTCATTCTTGTATTCTTGAAATTTCTCAAAGGCCTCGGATTTGTGCTTCATCAAGAAGACATGCCCATACCTAGAGAAATCATCTGTGAAAGTAATGAAGTATGAATAACCACTTCGCGCATGTATAGACATTGGACCACACACATCACTGTGTATGAGTCCCAAGAGCTCGCTTGCTCTTTCTCCGTGTCCAGTGAACGGAGTCTTTGTCATCTTTCCCATGAGACAAGATTCACAAGTGGCATAAGACTGACACTCAAACGGATTTAAGTATCCCTCTTTATGTAACTTCGTTAACCGTGTCTCATTAATGTGACCAAGTCTACAATGCCATAAGAAAGCCTGATTAGTTTCCGGAGACTTTCTTTTAAGTGTGTTCTGGACACTGAAGATCTGAGCTTGATTCAATACGTATATACCGTTTTGTAATGTACCTGACCCAATCAGAACTTGATTTAGGTGGATGTTAACTACATCGCTTACAAAAGTAAAATCATATCCTTCCCTAGAAATTAAGGATACAGATATGATATTACAAGTCGCACCTGGTACATAAAAACAGTTACGCAGAATCAATATCTGCCCAGTTGTCAGTCCTAGATGATATTCCCCTACGGATTCAGCATACATGCTCATTCCGTTAGCAACCCTGAGAGTCATATCACCTTTCCTGATAACCCTACGGTTTCTCAAAGCCTGTAACGAGTTACAGATATGAGATCCTGATCCGGTATCCAATACCCAGGAAGTAGGGTTAACTGACATACAGTTCTCTATCACAAACACACCCGAAGCCGAAGCCACAACATGCTTCGAATTCTAGCTACTCGCTTTACAAGCCCTGCAATCCTTCTGCCCATGTTCATTCCCGTAACAATAGGAACATCCCTCTTTTACTGCATCCATTCCAGAAACTTCTGCCTTTCTCTTTCTTTCTACTTCCCTGGTTTCCTTCAGGGTAGTAGGCAGAGACTGTTGAACTAAGTCAGGATCTGACCCATTCTTCAACGTGGTCTTCAGGTCCGAGAGCTCTAAAGAGCTGGTTTCTGTAAGGACGTTGCCCCTTACAGATGACCCGATAGCCAACCTCGCTGGAAGCAATTCGTTCGAGTTCTCATATCTTGCGATACGAGATTGCTCTCCATATAAAACTTTGTTATGGAGGAAGATAGAAGCGGAGTCTATCTTCTCGTGCTGCCTCTGGTATATACCATCAACTGAGGCTAACACGAGGCACTTAGCTTTCGCACAGTCTTCTTCCGATGTCCTACGAATATCGATATCCGTGACAGGGGAAACTGGACCTGAGACGACAGGGGTTGGATCAGTCAAGAGGTGTCCCAGCTTGTCCTGGGCAATGGACATCTGGACAGACCTTTGCCTGTCGCAACAGTCAGATTCAGTCATCTTATTATCTAGATGTAACCTAGGTGCGGTCATTGGGTCGCTGCAGTTAAGAGAGAGAGAAGAAAACACTTAGCATGATGCTCTTGCAAGTTTAGATTGGTTTTTAATTTATCTAAACTGGATGGCTCCCACTGTCTCTCGAATCCCTCCTCAAACCACAAAGGAAGAATTAGTCGGGATCTTTCTCACCGTACAATACTTGCTTAACCGTTCAGCCAGGCCAGTGTCGGTACTTCGAGTGAGGTTTTCCAACGCTTTCGCGAAGTTCCTTAATTAAGTAACCTCTTTTCCCTGTGGGCGTAGCCCCGCTAACACCTTTCTAGACACCTACTTGGTTTATAGCATTGATCGTTAAGTGAGAAAGTCCCCGAGGAGTAGCATATACTCACAGTAGGATCGGGATCCAAATATCATCGCGTGATAAAACCGAAGGAATCCTACCAGAATTATCACACTCCAAATGGTATGCAGCGCTAGCAAGTTTCAGTACTTATGAAACTCCCGATGTGGATTTTTGCCCCATGCTCTTATGACCTTGACGAAGGTCAACAAATCATAAGTCACATGTCAAGTTCTACCCGTCGTTATCCAGGTTAATTTGAACCTACCCGCACATACCCTTGACGAAGGTCAACAAGGTAGTACGACTGTCCCAAACCAACGCATCTATCTATGCTACATATGAACACCCAACAGCTACCAATCACTATGCCTTGACGAAGGTCAACAAACATAGCTTGAATACTATTGAATATCCATACGAAACGACGGAGGGCTACGGATGGTTTTGGCGAAACCGTGAACGTAGTGAACTTGATATAATCGATGGAACGAGATAGCTTTTAAAAAGGAGTGGTTCAAGCTCCGCGTTTAAAAGTTTAGTTTTGAAAAGAACCGAGCGGTTTTCCAAGTGTTCCAATCGACTTTTACTTGGTTTATTTTCTTGCATTAGTTCTTTTAATGCGACCCATCATTTAATCCTACCATTGCAGAAAACAACCAAAATATGACGTACGCTTATGCCATTCACATTTGCCACGGGGCCCCATCATCACCCGTTAGGTTACTTAACTAACGACAGAGCGGGGGCTGGGCTAGCGCGGCTGTAAAACATAAGCAACGCCTAAATAGTTATTATATATAAATATATAGCAATGATAGACATTACAGATCACAGATGAATACATTGGATATACTAGGAATCCGCAATGCGTTCGAGCCTGCAAAGTAAAGCGGATTACACGGTCGCGGTGAATAGCCAATACCCCACCCAAGACCCCTACGGGTGCGGCAAACTACCCGCCAAGCACCCGAAGCGAAGCAACCTCCCTCACCACCGTGAGTAGGCCACTCGGCACTTCGAGATACCCGGTAGTTTGTGCACCCCCTCCATGGGTCTATCCTAGGAGCAAAAACAGTAAAAAGAATTATACAATGACGGCTACAACCCCGACCCGGTTGTGCGGCCATACAAATAATATTATTACATCAATTTACATGTTACAAATGAATGAAAGAAAAATAACGCTCATCTCACATCCACCCCGGCTATTCACCCGCGACAATCCAACCCATTCATATCCACAAACCAATAACAATCACAGATCACAGAGATGTATAACCCCGACTAATCGACTTATAGCGATTAGCCGACGTTCAATACATGCAAGCATCACAGATATAACCGATATAGTTAAAGTGTAGTGAAGTTCCGAAAAAATACGGATTTATAGGCCCCCAAAAGTAAATTTTAGTTCTGGAAAATCTGGGCACATATAACATATCCTAAAAATCCCAAAACCAACACAGAAACACACTGCACCAAAATCGAAGCAGAGAGGGGACCAGACGGCGGCGGTTCCGCGGCAAGAGCTTCCTATTGCCGCGGATCGGCGGCCCTTTGATCGCCTCTCGGGTTCGTCTTTGGTGGTTTTCTACACAAAACCCTGAGATAATTTTTGGTGTATAACAAATTTTATTTTGACCAGAAAAAAAATTAACAGAAACTTAGGGTTTTGCGAGTTTGGTTTTTCGATTTTCCGGTTTCGAAACTTCGTTACACTTTACTACTTAGCTAGTTTATGTTTAGTTAGGCTCTGATACCACTGTAAGTCCATGTTGCCCACCCCGGTGCTTACGGGGAGGCGGAAAACATAATAAAAATTGGATTTTTATCAACTATAGGCAACATGGACCAAGCTTTAAGGATCTTTGCTAAACAAAAACAAGCTAACCCTAACTAGTAACTAGCTAAGTGATGGAAAAGTTATACCTTGAGCTCAAAGTCCTTCTCTCCTTGCTCCTTGGAATGGTAGAAAGAGGTCACCTTGCTTGTCTTCTCCCGTCAAAGAAGGATCCACCCGAAAGCCTCGACCTTTAGCTTCAACTCCAAGCTAGGAGTAACTAGAGTGCAAGAAATGTTAAGACTTGAACCCTAGAAGAGAGTAGAGAAGATCAAGTGAAGGTTTTTCTCAAGCTTTTTGTTTCTCAACATATGAGAGGGAGAGAGCTTGAGGGAGAGGATGAGCAAGAGAGAGAAATGATATGAGAGAATGAATTATTAGTGAGCCATTCTCACTAATATGTGTGTAATATTTTAATTCAATAATTAGCTAGAAAATTGTCATGGTTTAATCAAGATATGACCATTATCATTTCAATATTAATGCAAATTGCAAGGATCAAAGAGCATCTTCCAAATGAAATGATTATGGTCAAGTTGTCAACTTGGTCAACAAGTCAATGAAGTCAAATGGTCAACAACAACAACCATGCACAATAATTAAGCTAATTATCAATTAACAATAATACACACAAAAGCAATAGGGTTAATAAAATGACAATAGTCATTAACCCTAAACAAGGTCCTCTCCCTCAATCTCAAGCAACTGTGCATACGCACCCGCATTCGTGATCCGAGGAATACGAATACACTGAGAAAAACCAATCTCAAATCATATACTAGGATCCGGCTTAAACCAAAGCCCGCTAGTATAAACTGTCCGGACAGCAAACGTGCACAAGTGCGCGGATGCGAACGAACCCTGTCGCAAAACCATGCGACCTCCACTCATTTTGCCTAAAGGCGAATAGCTCTCTGTGTGGGACTCTAAAGACTCGACACTACGCTGGCAGTGGGTTTAACCACAGACCGCAAGCGGCACTAGCTGTACGTAACGGTCCCTAGGTAGATGTCGATAAGAAGACTGACGAGTTGAACCCCATCTGCACACCTACTGAGCCTGTATGTGACAGTCTCCGCACAGTCCGGTCTGTTCTTCTGATACATCGCATGGCGGGCCTAGGGGGCGGTGAACGTCTGTCCCCTAATAGCGGTACAAGTCGTGTCGGAGTGTAGCCCAGAACACCCTGAGATAACACTGGAAACCTACCAGTATACCTCGCTTGTCCTGGCCAGGGACTACTCGTGTAATGGCTCTCCTGGACACAGCGCGATGTCAACCCCCAATACCGGGAGAGACGAATCCTGTCTAATCGTCACTGCCTCCAAGTGCTTCAGGACTGCACCCAAAAACTACCTGTTTGCACGACTCCTTTGAGCCGTGGTAGGGTAGTAATCAAAGTGCAGTGGGAACACACTCGAGGCGAAGTGACAGTGTCAAGTCAGCGGACTAAGCTGTACTCATGTCACCTTGGAACTGATAACTGACGATAGGTATATTACCAACCAACAGTTCCCGACGAGTCCTGTCCAGTGTACTCGTAACCTAACGAGCACCCGCATACTATCCCAAGTACGACGTACTAACGGCTGTGGGACAGACCGTCTCCCACACTGGGATGAGAAGCGCATACGCTAGTCTACTCCGGAGTATCGATGCCCTGTCTCGATAGTCCAACGACCAGGGACCTGTATAAGGATGTGCTTATAGATTACCCAGTTCCCATGAGTGCGAGCGCCATCACAACGTTGGTAATCAAGCAAAGATCCTAAGGGCTCTACTAATTTGTATACCAGCAATATGCTAAAAGAAACACATGCACATATTAAAGCAGAGACAAACCAAGTAGCATACTACCATTTCGAGCAAGATTGTATATACAACTGTGAATATCCCAAGCTTCCATTAAGTAATATACAAACTAGTATGATACAGTAATGGCCTCTAGGGCATATACACTAACATCTACTTCATCAACCTCTTCTTTACTAGCCATTTAGATTGGGTTGTTTCTTCATTTGTTCATCACTTAGTGAAGAGGTAGCTTGAGTTAGTGTCCCATCGTTGTAGGTCATCTTCGGCCTCGAAACTTCAAGCAAGCTTGTTCATTTCACCTTGTGGAGCTTCACTAGAGTCCGGGAGATCACTACATGGAGAGAAGGGACTATAACACGGAGCTATTGAAGTGAAGGAATGGTCTACAAAGGTTGTATTCCTTGTTCACTTAGATGTAAAGATGTTTACAAGCTTGTTCGTCTAATTCTCTAGTTTAGATTCTAGCGTTAGGGTTCTTTAGCGCGATATTTTTTTGGAAACGACATGGACGATGCGTCCCGAAACCCAGCGGCTGCCTACGGAACACAGCTGTGGTATCAGAGCCATGCTAGAGAGTTAGACGAAGTTGTAGTATTACGAAACCGAAACAACTCCGAAACACTCGAAATATAAACCTAGTTTCTGTCAATTTTTTCAAGGTGTCTAAAATTTTTTTAAGCAACTGCAGAATGTTACATGTGATCTGACATGAACACAGTAGAAAATTGAACCCCTCTCACCGAAAAATGGCCGGCCACATAGTATTAAAAACCGGCCTGGTCGGTTTTTTTTGGATTGTTCTGTGTTGAATTTTTTAGGGTGTTCCAGTCTCTGGGTTTTGGTGTTTCAGGTGTTACTTGTTTTTGCTAAAATTGCATGTGATGTTATCTTTGTGAAAAGGCAATTCGGAGTGTTTCGTAATCGTAATTCTAACATCGTTTCGGGTTATTTAGACGACCTTAAAAAGTTCGAACGGATATAAATAACCCAATTTTTCCCTCGCTGGAAGTTTTCCAAGAGTTGGATTTTTTCCAAGTTTAAAATCTTCAGAAAATCGTGCAGGTGTTTTCTATAGAATCTCTAGAAGAACGAAAGCCTAACTCGATTCTGTGACCGTCGTAACCGCTAACAAACCCTAGGGTTTGCGGTAATTCCGCGGCGCTATAGGTGAGGCAAAGGTTGACCCTTATACGGTTGGTCTATAGGTGCTGTAGCATGGTCTGGGTACTTTTTGAACTCCGCTCAAGTGTTGAGCTCTTTGGGAAATTTTAGGTGTTTGTTTATTCGATCGAAAAGTTTAACATTTTCTAGCTATCTGTGATTGTGATACAATATTTGGAATCCACAATAATTAGTTATGTGATAACTAGTTTGAATTTTATAAGTCTAGTAATTTAGTCTCGTTTGATCGGTTGCCACTGAATTTTGATGTGGATCAAAAGTCCGTCGCAATTACGTAGTGTACGCGCATACTTGCCGGGTAACCTTACTAGATAGGCACGCCCCATAGCCCCGACCAAGTGACTGTAGGAGAACCCCGTTGCCAAAAGCATCCGTTCGGATACTCGCGGCCGCGGTTTTTCGCCTAAGTGCACTTCGTCGACGGCATCTGGGGTACGGCCGTCTTCTAAAGTTTCCGAAGAGCATTCGATCATGTTGTCGCGAATCTTGTTGAATTACCGGACTGGTTAATGAAAAGTGTTTTCAATAACGAGACTAAAATGCAGGGTTTATAATTGTTAGGCATGTGATGTCTAAAGAATTTATTTGGTTAGGCATGAAATCCAAATTATGTGATACATTGGGTTTATGATGTCTAAGGTGGTTGCGGATTCCAATTGTTGTAGTTTTTCACTTTCTTTTCTGCGACCGTAAGTGTAATAAGTGGTGTATCGCCGGTTTCGTTGCTATATGTCAACGAAAATTGGGATACACATATTTAGTTACGTTGATGATATGTGATGTTATGTGTTGCTGTGATATGTTATATTGGATCGTCGTGTTTTGAATAGCCGGGTTTGTTTTATGTGAGATGAGAGTTTTTCATTTTCATTCATGTAAAAACTTGTATGTAATATTCTTTTATTGGGGTACTTCCGGGTTGAGGAGGATGTCACCATTGATGTATATTATTTACTTTTCCAAATTATGATAGACCCAAGGAGGAGAGCACAAGTAACCGGGTTCTAGGGTCCAGTGGGAGACCATCTCGAGGAGTCGAGACCAGGCCTCCTAACTCTAGAATTGGTAAGGTCGCTTGCCGCTCTCGTAAGGGTCTAGGGATGTGGGTTTGGTTATTCATCGCGACCGTGGAATCCACGACTTTTATTGGATTAATTAAAACACGGAATTCCTAGGATATCCAATATTCCATATGTGTTCTTCTACTGCTGATATTCTGTGATGTGATCACTTGATATTCTGAGACGAATGCTTATATTATATATATGATATATAATAAATATTGTTGCTTTCGTTTCTTCTTTGATACTTAGGAAGCATAATTGATGGGACTTCATTAATGAGATTAATGAAAGAAAAGAAACCTAAAGATATTATAGAAACTTGTTTTAAAAATTGGTAGCTTTAGTTCTTTCTTTGCATAGCGGTATTCCATGTAGAATATCCAGCACCTTATTCGATAAGGAAAGAGCCAAGATCCCTTCACCGGGTGTGACCTCTTTAGCGAAACTGGCAGATGCTACAACCCACTCGGTTTTGTTTTTGATTTCTTTTTTAGTTCATGCTTTGCATAGTGGTATTTGTGAAATATCCAGCACCTCATTCGATGAGGAAAAAGCCGAGATCCTTTCACCGGGAGTGACCTCTTTAGCAAAACTAGTAAAAGCCTAAAAAACACTCCTTTTCAAAATCACTCGATTCTACAACGAGATCAAGTTCATTACGCAAAAGGTTTTATTAAAAACCTGTCGTAGCCCTCCGTCATTTCAGATAAGGACTATTTAGTATTCGTGCTACGTTTGTTGATCTTAGCCAAGGCGTAGTGTGCGGTAGCTAATTAGTGCTTATCTTCAAGCATATGATGCGATTGAGTTAGGCTAGTCGTACGGCTTTGTTGACCTTAGCCAACGGTCATACGGGTGGGTTTAATTCAATCAAGAAATAACGGGCTGAACCTGGCTAGCGCTTATGATTTGTTGACCTTAGCCAATGTCATAAGTTGCTAGGGGAAAAATATTATCGGGAATTTCAAGTGTTTAAATTTGCAATGAGATTTGCATACCTTCTATGAGATAGTTGGATCCCGATACCCACTGCGAGTAAGAGTTACTCCTAGGAGTGTTTTGCACATTACAATAAGCCGATCAAGTAGGTGTCTAGAAAGGTGTTAAAGGGGTTACGCCCCTGGGAAAATGAGGTTTATTCTAATTAGGTCCGTGCGAAAGCATGGGAAACCTCCCTTAAAGTGCCGACACTGGCCTGGCCGAAAGATTGGCGAACTTGTAGAGTGTAATTAATCCCGGCTAGTCTTACCTTTTAGGGTTTGAAGAAGATTTGATAAAAACAGTGGGAGCCATCCTGATTAGATAAAATATTAACCAATCTAATCTTGCAAGAGCTCAAGAAGAGTGTTTTCTGTTAGTTATATATATTCCCTAGAGTCCATTATTGTACATGTGATGTATATTATAGTGGATGCTTGGATATATAAAGAGAGGACATTCTTGCTCGACATGATAGTATGCTATCTGGTTGCTCTTTGTCTTAACATGTAGACTTGTATTGTGATACTGTCTTGCTCTCACATGTTGATAAAGCCCTTAGGATGTGTACTTAACTACTAGGACCATGATGGAAATCATACTAGTGGGGCCAAGGTAGTCCACAAGTACATCTTATAATTGTTACTAGTCGAGGGTGTATCGAGACAGGGCATCGATATACCAAAGTAGACTAGCGTATACGCTTCTTGACCCATATGATGGGCAATGGATGATCCCACATCCATTGGTGTTTGACACCAAAGATGGTATACGGGTGCTCAGTAGAGACTGGGTACACTGAACGGACTCCCCGAGAACTCCTAGTTGGTATTATACCTATCGTCAGAATGCAGTTCTCTGGTGACACTGGTACAGGTTAGTCTGTAGACCTGAGATCGTCATAGAGTCTTGGGTGATTCCTACTGTACTTTTATTTCCACCTTACCACGTTCATGAGAACGTGCAAAACTGTGGCTTTTGGGTACATTCTAGAATCACATGGAGGCAATGAGCTATAGAAGGGGATTCGTCTCTCCCGGTATTGGGGGTTGATGTTGCGCTGTGCTCGATTGGCTATAACAGGAAGTCCCTGGCCAGGGCTGATACAAAGATCTACTGGTAAGTGTTATCAGTAGTTTCTTGACGCGTTATGAGCCTCACATCGGCACGACTTATCGGTTACTGGGGTCTGACGTTTACCACCCCTAGACTAGATATGCGACATATCAGAAGAAAAGACCAGACTGTACGGTAGTGTTACTGACAGGCTTTACAGGAGAAAGAGCAGGCGTGCTTGTTGATCTTCTGATCGCTCAATACCCGGGTAGCCTTTACGTCCAGATAGTACCGCTGATGGCTTGTGGGTGTACATGGATTCCATCTCTGACCGCATTGCATCCAGCCATTTCACAGAGTCCCCACTCGTGATAGCCTGCTCGAAGCTAGTTGGGTCATCATCTTCGATGATGCAATCCTCGCTCCCACCATCAATGAGAAAACTGTAGTATCTCTCAGGTGGATGAGGAACCCTGCTAGATCGGCGGAGAGGCTGAGGTTTCTTGGGAACTATCAAATCCTCTGGGTCTACCAAATCTTCTGTCGTAGTTTGTATAGCTGGAACTTCTTCGAGTTCTACCTCCTTGCCACTAATTTCTTTTTCAAGAAATTACTTTTCTAAAAAGGTGGCATGTCGAGAAACAAACATTTTTTGTTCCTCGGTGTGGTAGAAGATATACCCTCGTAAATGTTTAGGATATCCAATAAACTTACACAGAAAAGACATTTCCTCGAGCTTGTCCAGATTTTGTGTTTTCACATATGCTCCAGCACCTCATTCGATGAGGAAAGAGCCGAGATCCCTTCACCGGAAGTGACCTCTTTAATGAAACTAGCAGATGCTACAACCCACTCGGTTTTGTCTTTTGATTGCTTCTTTAGTTCTTGCTTTGCATAGTAGTATTTGTGAAATATCCTGCACCTTATTCAATAAGGAAAGAGCCGAGATCCCTTCACCGGGAGTGACCTATTTAGCAAAACTAGTAAAAGCCTCAAAACACTCCTTTTCAAAATCACCCGATTTTACAACGACATCAATTTCATTATACGAAAGGTTTTTCTAAAAACCTGTCGTAGCCCTCCGTCATTTTAGATAAGTACTACTTAGTATTCGTGCTGCGGTTATTGGCCTGCGTCAAGGCGTAGTGTGCGGTAGCTAAATAGTGCTTATCTGCAACATAAGATGAGATTAGATTAGGGTAGTCATGCGACTTTGTTGGCCTGCATCAAGGGTCGTGCAGGTGGGTTTAATTCAATCAAGAAATGTACGGGTTGAACTTGACTAGCGGACTATGGTTTGTTGGCCTACGTCAAGGACATAGGACTTTAGGGGCAAAATATTATCGAGAATTTCAAGTGTTGAAATTTGCAATGAGATTGCATACCTTCTATGAGATAGTTGGATCCCGATACCCACTGCGAGTAAGAGTTACTCCTGGGAGAGTTTTACACATGAAAATTAGCCGATCAAGTAGGTGTCTAGAAAGGCGTTAATGGGGTTACTCCCCTAGAAAAACAAGGTTTGTTTTAATTAGGTCCGTGCGAAAGCACAGGAAACCTCCCTCAAAGTACCGACACTGACCTGGCTGAAAGATTGGCGACCTTGTAAGTTGTAATTAATCCCGGCTAGTCTTACCTTTTAGGGTTTGAAGGAAAATTTGATAAAAACAGTGGGAGCCATCCTGATTAGATTAGATAATAACCAATCTAATCTTGCAAGAGCAAACGCTAAGTGTTTTCTTCTCTTTCTCTCCAGGTAGCGACCATGTCAGGCCTTAATCAAGATAATAATATGGAAGTATTGACCGAACCCGCTTGTTATGCTGAGCTGGGAAACGTTGGTTCCGCTCCAACTTATAATTGTTATAAGTCCGAGCAGGAAATAGGAAAATATCCGAATTTCCACGCCACCCAAACGAAGAATGAGCATGTTGATGCATCTTCTTCGGGTGTGTTAGTTACCGAGAACTGTTTCTTAGTAAATTCTACGTCCTAAGTATTAGATACCGGATCGGGATCCCACATATGTAATATGTTACATGGGCTAAGGAAAGGTAGAGAACTGGGAATAGGTGATCATTCTCTAAAAGTAATGAATGGTGCAAGTGTTGCAGCCAAAGCAGTTGGTGAATATCACCTTGTATTACCAAATGGCAATACTTTGATCTTGAACGAATGTTATTACGTGCCCTCTATGATATGCAACTTAATATCAATTTCTTTATTAGATAAAGAAGGATATAACTTTGTAGTAGAGAATAATGTTATGAACATTTACCTAAATCAAGTGTTGATTGGGTTTGGTGCGTTATGTAACGGTTTATACGTTCTGAATCAAAACAGAGTTCTTAAAGTACAAAACACACACAAGTGGAAGAGTTCAGAAATGAATGAATCCTTCTTATGGCATTGTAGACTTGGTCATATCAATGCGACACGACTAGCTAAGTTACGTAAGGATTGATATTTGAATCTGTTTGAATTATCATCTTATGAAACTTGCCAGTCATGTCTCAAAGGAAAGATGACCAAAACTCCGTTTACTGGACACGAGAAAGAGTTACGGAACTCTTGGGACCGATACATAGTGATGTATGCGGTCCCATGTCTACACATGCCAGAAATGGTTCCTCATACTTCATTACATTCACTGACGATCTCTCAAGATACAGACATGTGTTCTTGTTGAAACCTAAGTTTGATGCTTTTGAGAAATTCAAAGAATATAAGCATGAAGTTGAGAACCAGACGGGTAAAAGTATTAAAATCCTACGATCTGATCGGGAAGGAGAATACTTGAGCACGGAATTCCGTGACTATCTAAAAGGGAATGGGATTCTCTCACAGCTTACTCCTCCGTATACACCACAGCTTAACGGTGTATCGGAACGGAGGAATCGCACCATATTAGATATGGTGCGCTCTATGATGAGCACCGCCGAGTTACCTATTTCTTTTTTGGGTTATGCACTAGAGACAGCTGCAGACCTATTGAATATGGTTCCCACCAAATCTGTGCCAACCACTGCATATGAGATATGGAAAGGAAAGAGACGATATTTTAATTATGTTAAGATATAGGGTTGTCCGGCATATGTGAAAACACAAAATATGGACAAGCTCGAGGCAAGGTCTTTTCTGTGTAAATTTATTGGATATCCCAAACATTCGCGAGGGTATATCTTCTACCACACCGCGGAACAAAAAGTGTTTGTTTCTCGACATGCCGCCTTTTTAGAAAAGGAATTTCTTGAAAAAGAAATTAGTGGCAAGGAGGTAGAACTGGAAGAAGTTCCAGCTATACAAACTACGACAGAAGATTTGGTAGAACCAGAGGATTCGATAGTTCCCAACGAACCTCAGCCTCTCCGCCGATCTAGTAGGGTTCCTCATCCACCTGAGAGATACTACAGTTTTCTCATTGATGGTGGGAGCGAGAATTGTATCATGGAAGATGATGACCCAACTAGCTTGGAGCAGGCCATCACGAGTGGGGACTCTGTGAAATAGCTGGATGCAATGCGGTCTGAGATGGAATCCATGTACACCAATAAAGTATGGACTTTGGAAGATGCTCCTAAAGGGGTGAAACCCATCGAAAGCAAGTGGATCTTCAAGAAAAAAATTTCTGTTGATGGAAAGGTTGAGACTTTCAAAGCTAGACTTGTTGCAAAAGGTTTTCGTCAACGACAAGGTGTGGATTATGATGAAACCATTTCTCTGGTGGCTATGCTTAAGTCCATCCGGATCCTACTTGCCATCGCTGCATACCATGACTACGAAATCTGGCAAATGGATGTTAAGACCGCCTTTCTAAATGGTGATTTAGAAGAGAGTGTGTACATGACTCAGCCAGAGGGCTTCGTGGACAGTGGGAGCAGCGGAATGGTGTGCAAGCTGCTTAAATCCATCTACGGGTTAAAGCGGGCATCGCAGGGTTAGAACATCTGTTTTGATGTGGTAGTCAAAGAGTTTGACTTCATAAAAATCGTAGATGAACCTTGTATATACAAGAAGGTGGCAGAGAGTAAGGTTGTCTTCCTCGTGTTGTACGTGGATGACATACTCTTGATAGGAAATGATGTTCCTATGCTGCACTCGGTCAAGCTCTTCTTATCTCAAAGATTCTCAATGAAAGATCTAGGTGATGCCTCCTACATTTTAGGGATTAAGATCTATAGAGATAGATCTAAAAGGATACTGGAATTGTCCCAATCCAGGTACATAGACACCATACTAAAGAGGTTTAGTATGGAAGATTCCAAGTGTGGGAATTTACCCACGATCACAGGACTCACTCTCTCCAAAGAGATGTCTCCCAAGACTGATTTGGAGAGAGCTCGCATGCAAGGGATTCCCTATGCTTCGGCAGTAGGCTCTATCATGTACGTGATGTTATGTACCAGACCCGATGTAGCATACGCACTAAGTGTAGTGAGTAGGTATCAAGCAGATCCAGGAGAGAGTCACTGGACAGCTATGAAGAACATTCTCAAGTACTTAGGAAGGACTAAAGAGATGTTCTTGGTGTATGGTAACGGAGAACTCCAAGTTGAGTCCTTTACCGATTCGAGCTTCCAGAGTGATAAGGACGACTCTAAGTCAGTCTCGGGATTTGTCTTTACCCTCAATGGAGGGATGGTTTGTTGGAAGAGTTCCAAGCAAGAAACCGTGGCAGACTCGACGATGGAGGCTGAATACATCGCTACCAACGATACTGCTAAAAAGGCTGCCTGGATGAAGAAGTACATAACTGATCTTGTTGTGGTTCCGTCCATTGATCATCCAATGACTACGTATTGCGATAACAATGGAGCAGTGGCCTTGGCTAAGGAACCCAGGTCCCATCAGCGATCCAGGAATATTCTGAGGCGGTAACACCTGATCCGCCAGATAGTTGATCGCCGGGAGATCGAGGTCAGGTTAGTTGACACGAAGGACAACACAGCGGATCCACTCACAAAGGCCATACCCTAGATACAATTTGAGAGACTCTTTAGGATGTTGGGTATGAGATACTACAACAACTGGCCTTAGTGTAAGTGAGAGATTGTTAGTTATATGTATGCCCTAGAGGCCCTTATTGTACATGTGATGTATATTATAGTGGATGCTTGGATATATATAGAGAGAACTTTCTTGCTCGACATGATAGTATTCTATCTGGTTGCTCTTTGTCTTAACATGTAGACTTGTATTGTGATACTATCTTGCTCTCATATGTTGATAAAGCCCTTATGATGTGTACTTGACTACTAGGACTATGATGGAGATCATAGTAGTGGGGCCAGGGTAGTCCACAAATACATCCTATAATTGTTCCTAGTCGAGGGTGTATCGAGACAGGACATCGATATTCCAGAGTAGACTAGCGTATACGCTTCTTGACCCATATGATGGGTGATGGATGATCCCACATCCATTGGTGTTTGACACCAAAGATGTGCTAGTTATATGTATGCCCTAGAGGCCATTACTGTACATGAGATGTATATTGTAGTGAATGCTGGGACATATATAGGGAGGACTTTCTAGCTCGACTTGATAGTACGCTATCTGGTTGCTCTTTATCTTAACATGTACACTTATTGTCTCTCTGTTACATGTTGATAAAGCCCTTAGGATGTGTACTCAACTTCCAGGATTATGATGCAGATCATACTAGTGGGGCCTAGGTAGTCCATGAGTACATCCTTCAATGTTCCTAGTCGAGGGAATATCGAGACGGGGCATTGATATTCCAGAGTAGACTAGCGTATATCTTTTCGACCCATGTGATGGGCGATGGATGATCCCATATCCATTGGTGTTTGACATCAGAGATGGTATGAGGGTGCTCAGTGGAGACTGGATACACTGAACGGACTCGCCGAGAACTCCCAGATGGTATTATACCTCACGTCAGATGGCAGTTCTCAGGTGACACTGGTACAGCATAGTCTGTTGACCCGAGATCGTCATAGATTCTTGTGTGTCTCCCACTGTACTTATATTTCCACCCTACCACGGCTCCACTGAGTCGTGCAAATAGATGGTTTTTGGGTACAGTCCCGATTCACATGGAGGCAATGAGCGATAGGAGGAGATTCGTCTCTCCCGGTATTGGGGGTTGATGTTGCGCTATGCTCGATGGCCATAACTGGAAATCCCTGGCCTGGGTTGCAGTGATTTACTCGTAAGTGTTATCAGTAATTTCACGCTTGTTATGGACCTTACATCGGCATGACTTATCAAGCTACTGGGGTCTGACGTTTACCACCACTAGGCGAGATATGCGACATATCAGACGGACAGACCGGACTGTGCGGTAAGTGTTACTAATTGGATTCGCAGGAGTATGAGTAGGCTTGCTCATTGATCTTCTGATCGCTCAATACCCGGGTGGCCATTACGTTTAGTAGACCGCTTGCGGCTTATGGTTGTTTGATATGATCACCACCTACTGCCGGCGTATTGACGAGTCTTTAGAGTCCTACACAGAGGTTTCCTGGCTCAAGAGAAACGAAATAGGAGCGCATATGGGATATGTTCGGGACCGAGAATAATACCAGTATGTGATACTATATTATATTCTTGCGATTTGTTTCATCGGTCAGTTATATGAGATATAGCCGGGTTACCGAATCAAGTGTTGATTCGATATATTGATACACTAGATATTAGTCAGTTATATAAGATATGACCGGATCATTAAATCAATTGTTGATTTAATGATTTAATGTATAATTATATATTTGATATATTACTTTACATTAACTAGTATTGGTTCATTTAAGATTGATTTTCTCACTTGTTGTGCACAAGTTGTATATGTGATATATGTTTGTGCACTAGTTTGTATCATGGTTGATGATACATGCAAACTTGGGTGTGGGTATGACATACACCATATTTAGGTTAGTGGATATGGTTTATATTTATTTAGTAATTCAAAATTAGTGTGCACTTTGTCATGCTTAAATCTTCATGAAGCTTTTAGCATTATTTGACCAAGTCCACTAAGTTTGTCTTACTAAAGATATTTATTAACCAATCCACTAACATAAACTATGGTTTAGTCTCTACAAAGGTTAACTCACCCATGGTTGCGTTATGATAGACTTCACTTGATTATTGTTTTTAGATAATTCATTATTCATATTCTTTCTTCTTCTTTTTCTTCATTCAAGAAGAAAAGCTTGCTAGAAATTTTCAAGTGAAGAAATAAAGTGGGAAATCAAAATCTAAAGTGAACCTATTTCCTATTTCATCATCCTCTACTACTTGCCATTTAGTTTAGGGTGTTCTCTTCACAAAGTTCTTGACGGTAACGTTTTGAAAATCGTTTTGGTGAAATTTCGGAAAATCGGTAAAATGAGGGGATTTTCTGTAAAAAGTCAAAATATAAAAATCTGTATTTTAAAATTAAATATAAATATTCTAGCTGTGTAATTGCTAGTATTTGGAGTTTATTGAGACACGGGTGAAATTTCAAAATTTCTGAAAATTTTTCCGAAATTAATTATTTTAATATTATTTTAAGCCGTCACTAATACATTTAATTCGGGAAAATTACAAACTGGAATGAGTTGAAACAAATTTTGTGCATCATAAATTAAACAAAACTTTAACTTTTGGTTTTTGAATTGAAATGGTGATGTTAACCGGTGTTAGAAAATATCGTAGAAAAAGGTTTTTTTCGGTGAAATTAGTGCAAATGGAGCGGGGTACAACTTTAATCTTTTTCCCAAACAACACCCACACTCTCTTTTACTCCCTCACACTATTTTGGCCAGCCTTGGCAGCCCCCACTCTTCAAAATTCAAGTGGTTTCTAGAAATTGGTTTTATTTTTGAAAAAATAAAAAGAAAATGAATAAAAGTTGAAATGACATAAAGAAGGAATTTATGAAGGAAGTTTCTACACTTGGCTACACACTTTTCCTTCTCTTCCTTTCCTCCATGGTGTGGCCGGCCTCCTCCCCTTGGCAGCCCCCCCATTTTCCTCTCTTGATTTTGTTATAAAAATCATCAAAAATCCTACAAAAATCCAAATAAAAATCCACAAAATCCTAATTAATTCCTATCTTCTATTCTTTGCTCATCTTTACATGGATTTTGGAGATGGAAAGCATTCATTTTGGAGGCTTATTTTCATGTTTGGATTGCTTGTTGTGGAGGTATAAATCTTATTCTTTTGATTTATTATTATTAGATGTTTCAATTAAGTATAATTAGATTTAATAAATAATTTCTATCTACAAGTTTTAAAACTCATGTTAGGGTTTATAAAATTAGGTTATGGTTTTTATTAATTAAATAGGGTTATAATAACTAGTTTAACATTTTTAGAAATGGGAAAAATCATGCATGGTTGATATATTGTAATTTGTTCATTCAAATTGTTTAAATTAAGTAAATTTGCAAACTAGATTTATGTATATTATATTTATTGGTGAGATAAAATTTCAATTAATGTTTATAACACTAGAGTGTAGTTTTAAAGAGGATATTAACTTGTTGGTGGAATGAAAAACTTAATTTGGTTACTAGTTTCTTTTGATAATTGAAAAATACTAATAAAAATGCTATTTTTGCTAACTAGTTTTTGGGAATTCTTAAATAAATAAGAGTTAAAATCTAATTTATGGTTTCATTATACTATTATCATCATGAATTGTAGTTTAGTAAGTTAATTCATGTAAAATCATGTTTAATTGTGACATTGTGAAATTTTGCTTAAAAGTATCGAAATTGGGCAAGTTTGCAAACTAGAATTTTCAAACTAATGTAAATTAGGGTGTTAAAAATATGGTAATGGTTTCTACAATCTATTTAGGTTAATTAATGAGTATTATGACCATTACTTTCATTTATACAGTAAGCTTTGAAGTAAAACGGTAAATTGGCGTTTTCGGGTTTTTCGAAATCGGACGATTTGATCGATTTTTAGGGTTTCGATGGAATAAATCTTGTTTTATATTATAATTAATGAGTTTTTAAACTAAAAGTTGTTTGTTGATGTTTATCTCGATCAATCGACGTTTGTACGCCGACATCGAGCGGTATTTGGTTCTTTTGCATGAGCGGGACATAGGTTTTAACCTATGCGCGTTTCGTGCGTCGTATTGGTTTTGTCCGTGATTTAGTTTACGTTATTATATGTGTTTGCATATAGGTACCCCTCACGTGGACTTCGGACGAGGAAGAAGAGGAGGGTGACATCGTTTTCGGCAGGTAAGGACCAGGTGAGTAGATGTATATCTACGGGGGAAAGTCAGGTGGATGGAGTTTTGCACCCCCGCAAACGTAGAATAGAGATAGTACTTATTGTCATTAGGAAGCCAGACGTGACCTTAGATTCTTGATGAGTAGGAACCTAATAATGACCCTAGGTTGGACTAGACTGATTTAGAAAGACCATTCCAGAGGATGCATACCTTGGAAAAGATTCGTAGGTTTCTGGTAGATACACACACATGCACACACTGAGGCTCGACGTGGTGTATACGTGTATGTATATATATATATAGAACTAGGTGTAGGTATATATATATACACAATACGTATATGTGATACAAGGATGTGATATGATACACGGGGATGAAACAATATAACTGGGCTTGATGTCTTGATTCTTGGCTATACAGTCGTATTATAATGTTAGCGGATAATTATAAATGGAGATGATGAATAGGTATACATAAATTATAATGGGTAGTGATGATATTAAGGTATATGGGACTCTAAAATAGAACCCAGACTGCAACCTGTGACTGAATCACGATATGATTTATGTGTGACTTGATTACGACATCATATAGGTGTACTTGATTTTGATATCATATAGGTGTACTTGATTTTGATATCATAAAGGTGTAACTTGATTTCGATATCTTATAGGTGTGACTTAATCACAATATGATACATGTGACATGATATTTCTGAGGATAAAATTAACGATGTACATTTATGTTGACAATGATATATGATTGATATATGCGATTACAGTATAGCACCTTGATCTTGACATGTGTTGATGATGATATTATACGAATGATGAGACACGTATGTGATACTTGACCCGTACCCCGATATTAGGATGCCATACGATGGATTTTACCATACGATGCATACATATGATGATTGATCCACACTCTTGATTCGAGGAAGCCGTACTACATACGTGACGCTATTGAGGCTGGATCGCCGACTATTAGAGATATGGATTCAGACCTTAGGTGGACTCTTAATTCTTATTGATTAGTTTCTTAGGTTTAGTTCCTTAGGAGGTTAGATGGACACTAGTTTAGGCTCGAGTCATATAGTTGTAGTTATACTTGTATATCACAGATGAGTAGTTATTACACATCCGTCTTTACATTCATACCGTACTCATAATGTTGCATGTTCATACATATGTTTCTATAACCAGTATAAAACTCTGTCTGTTAGGACACCAACACCATTACCGATGATGCGTATATTCCACGCACACTTATTTGCCGGCTCACACACATCATCATCGGTAATTTCTATGTCACGTACACTTTAGATCATATTATCTTTTATTGATACAATCAGCTAACAGCTAGATCGATATAATATTGTGATTACTCTCTGGTGTTAGTATAGACATGGTATTTATTGCTTAGACATTTCATGCATTCGCATTTTCATGTCATCATGCAGTATTATGGGGCATATGCCGACACTTATCATATACTTACTCATGATTTTAGGATTTTGGATTCCTTTGAGATTTCTGGATTTTTGGGGAAAACCGCAAGAATATATAAAAACTTCTCTCTCTCACTCCTCCACTCTTTTTAAAAACATAAGATGCCGTTTTCTCGTGATGTATGTGTCGTCAACCATGAGATTTCATGTTTTCTGTTGGATTTCGAGACCCGATTCGAGGAGTGGATGAACCGTCTCGGGTACATGGTGGGCCCGGTATGGTACCCCAGGGCAAGAAGATCGAGTTGTAGACGATGAGCCTAGCAGGGGAGGACTACCTACCGGTGATGTCTGGCGCGGCGGATATCCGGAAGATACCGACCGTTGTCATGAGATTTGATGATATGGGCCGATCCGAACTGACGGAGCTCGAGATATTGAGACTATAAGACATTGAGATTATGAGGTATTAAGACTTGAGATTTACATGTTTTGTGTCGTTGCTTGACACGGATTTCCATGGATTTCATCGTTGATATTTCAGATTTCTATACACATTTTACCATGATAAAGTCTAAAGATTTCTTATACAGATATATCTAGATTTCAGGATTGGTTATTTTACATTCATGGTGCATGCATACTCATTCACATAACATAGTACTATAGGAGACACTGACACGAGCACGGAGCTTTTGCACTTACACATATCTTATTATCCTGTCTTACTTGATGACTAGTAGTATATTAGTATATTATTATGACCTAGGACAACGTCGTGCATTCGATTTCTTTTCGCAGATATCTTCTACTCACGAGTTGGCAACTCACCCCCGTTGTGCTAAATTTTTTTACAGGTTCGATGTACAGGTTTCCCTGGCAGCTTGCTGGCACATCATTTCATTCCGGGTGATTTGCACGGTAGGTTGGTTCATTTATATCTGGACCGCCGTTGTATTTTTATTAATTCATTTGTATCTAGTAAGCTCCATCAACCAAACTTGTATTACTTGATAAGTTTGTTGAACCAGTTATTTATTTTGACCTTAGAGTCGCGCTTGTATTATTGTGGTATCTGGTGGATTTGTTTTCTTCTGATTTTTTAGCCTCGCCCTTTGGCGTTGTATATTATTGTGCTTGGTGTGGTTGTTTTCGCCTGTTGGCGTAGAGCTAGCTCCCGCTTAGGGATGCCTTTTTATTGTTTATATATACTTATACTTGTTTGTACCTGTTTGGGGCCATTTTTTACAAAGGAGAATCTGCCGAAATTTTTGAGAAAATTTGATCTTTTTTTAAACTTGTTTTTCTATATGTTTTCCTTTACTTCTTCTTCTCTTTATGGTTTAGATTTCTGGGCTTCGGCTTACTTAGGTTACATTGCGCCTCTAGACGCTTCGTAATCTAAGTGCCGGTCACGTTCCGTACTTTCGGGTCGTGACAAAGTTGGTATCAGAGCGCTAGGTAACCTTGTATAAGTCTAGGTGACCCTTGGTTGATGGAGTAGGTGACTTAGGTAGAGTAACGTACCGTGGGTATGGTCCGCGGCATACTTACGATACGCTACTCTACTTAAGGAGCTTTAGGATGTACATTTCATTGCATCGTATTTCATTCGTTCATTTGATCTATCTTCGTCGATATCGGATGGTGGTTTCTGTTACCACGGGCGCACTGGCAGAGGGAGCTACGGCTCGAATGCGGTGACCATTAGGGTAGAGGTTATACTTGAGGATTGAAGTATTGTTTAGCGTGCGGACGAAGGGTATTCACATGCCGTCCAGACGAAGTTAAAGAATTCGAACGATTGTCAGAAACCCATTTTCCAAAGTTTAAAGTATTCGGAAGAACATGCAGGTATTTCTATGGAACCTCTAGAAGAATGAAACCCTAACTCGACATAATGACCACGAGAACGCCCTTGAACCTTAGGGTTTACGGCAGTTCCGTGGTGCCATCAGTGAGGCTTGGGTTTGCCCTTCTACGGCTGGACCATCGATGCTGGGGTATGTACCAGATATTTTTTAAACTGTACTCGAGTGTTGAGCTCTCGGGGAATTATGTGATTTTGATGGATCGATCGAAAAGTTTAATGTAGTCCGGATATCAGGTGAAGGGATCGACTACATGGGAGACTCTAGATATGAGTATTGTCGTTGGTAGCGCAGTCAGCACAGCTACGAAGAGATGAGTTCGAAGAAATCGACATCAGAGGAAAGAGGCGTACATTGACGATAGTGTTTACGATTGTGATTTGGTGATTTGAATTTCATATTTCTGTTGTTGGATTTTGGTATTTTGAGGATTTTGTTCTACGATTGGTATTTCTTATTTGTACATCCATTATATTCTATTCGTGTTTCATATATCAGTTGTATTGATGTTGTTTTGTACAAACCCAGTACACTCGATTTGGTTTTATACATTTTGAGATTTTGATTTGACTTCGTGCATATGGGTTACACATAATTTTGACATATGCTTCGACCTAGCTTTCATGCACTTTCGTACTGTGATTTCGATTTTGATATTCTGTGTATGATTTCGTGTACCATGTGCACCTGATTGAGATTCTTGCGCACACTTGGCGCACTTGATGCGATTTTGTGCACACCAGATGCACTAAATCGGGGTTTTGTGCAGATTACATGCACCTGATATTGAGTCGTGCACGCCCGTTGCACTTGACAGATGTTTTGGTGCACACCTGTTGCACTTAGTTTTGTTTTTGTGTGTATCCGTGGTATCTGTATTTGGTTTCGATTTCAGTGCGCACCGGACGCACACGATTTTTATTGATGTGATTGGGATTGATTTCAGTTTGAGCAGTATGTTTTTATAATCATTACTATTTGATTTTGTAACCAGGTGGGACGTGTATGTTAAATAAAAGATATATATATTTATAGCTATTTTTTTTAAAATAAACGTCCACTACTTATGCCGTGACACGTGCATCGCACGGCGATTTTCAAGAGGGGTTTTTGTATGCTTCTTTATTAGGATGTTTAGACGATTTTATTACGATGCGCACTATATATATATATAAGTTATTGTTTTGATATATATTATGTTGGTTTTCGTATTGGGTTGTGATATTTTATCTTCACCATAACTCCGATGATTGCGTTATGCTTGACGGAGTTGATTTTAGTTATGTATTGATGATTTCGGAGCCCCGACGATTTGAGTGTTTTGCTAAATGTTTTAGTATTTGGAGGGGGAGTTTTAATTTAAATTCAGGACCGAATTTCTTTAAGGGGGAAGATTGTAACGTTTTGAAAATCGTTTTGGTGAAATTTCGGAAAATCGGTAAAATAAGAGGGTTTTCTGTAAAAAGTCAAAATACAAATATCTTTATTTTAAAATTAAATATACATATTCTGGCTATGTAATTGCTAGTATTTGGTTTTTATGGAGGCATGGGTGAAATTTCAAAATTTCTGAAAATTTTTCCGAAATTAATTATTTTAATATTATTTTAAGCCGTCACTAATACTTTAATTCGAGAAAATTACAAAATGGAATGAGTTGAAACAAATTTTGTGCATCATAACACATTAAACAAAATTTTAACATGTGGTTTTTGAATTGAAATGGGGTTGTTAACCTGTGTTAGAAAATATCGAAGAAAAAGGCTTTTTTCGGTGAAATTAGTGCAAATGGAGCGGGGTGCAACTTTTATCTTTTTCCCAAACAACACACACACACTCTTTTACTCCCTCACACTATTTTGGCCAGTCTTGGCAGCCACCTCTCTTGAAAATTCAAGTGGTTTCTAGAAATTGGTTTTGTTTTTGAAAAAAAAAAAAGAAAATGAATAAAAGTTGAAATGACATAAAGAAGGAATTTATGAAGGAAGTTTCTACACTTGGCTACACACTTTTCCTTCTCTTCCTTTCCTCCATGGTGTGGCCGGCCTCCTCCCCTTGGCAGCCCCCCCCATTTTCCTCTCTTGATTTTGTTATAAAAATCATCAAAAATCCTACAAAAATCCAAATAAAAATCCACAAAATCCTAATTAATTCCTACCCTATATTCTTTGCTCATCTTTACATGGATTTTGGAGATGGAAAGCATTCATTTTGGAGGCTTATTTTCATGTTTGGATTGCTTGTTGTGGAGGTATAAATCTTATTCTTTTGATTTATTATTATTAGATGTTTCATTTAAGTATAATTAGATTTAATAAATAATTTCTATCTACAAGTTTTAAAACTCATGTAGGGTTTATAAAATTAGGTTATGATTTTTATTAATTAAATTGGGTTATAATAACTAGTTTAACATTTTTAGAAATGGGAAAAATCATGCATGGTTGATATATTGTAATTTGTTCATTCAAATTGTTTAAATTAAGTAAATTTGCAAACTAGATTTATGTATATTATATTTATTGGTGAGATAAAATTTCAATTAATGTTTATAACACTAGAGTGTGGTTTTAAAGAGGATATTAACTTGTTGGTAGAATGAAAAACTTAATTTGGTTATTAGTTTCTTTTCGTAATTGAAAAATACTAATAAAAATGCTATTTTTGCTAACTAGTTTTTGGGAATTCTTAAATAAATTAGAGTTAAAATCTAATTTATAGTTTCATTATACTATTATCATCATGAATTGTAGTTTAGAAAGTTAATTCATGTAAAATCATGTTTAGTTGTGATATTGTGAAATTTTGCTTAAAAGTATCGAAATCGGGCAAGTTTGCAAACTAGAATTTTCAAACTAATGTATATTAGGGTGTTAAAAATATGGTAATGGTTTCTATAATCTAGTTAGGTTAATTAATGAGTATTATGACCATTAGTTTCATTTATACAGTAAGGTTTGAAGTAAAACGGTAAATTGGCATTTTCGGGTTTTTCGAAATCGGACGATTTGATCGATTTTTAGGGTTTCGATGGATTAAATCATGTTTTATATTATAAGTAATGTGTTTTTAAACTAAATGTTGTTTGTTGATATTTATCTCGATCAATCGGTGTTTGTATGCCGACATCGAGCGGTATTTGGTTCTTTTGCATGAGCGGGACATAGGTTTTAACCTATGCGCGTTTCGTGCGTCGTATTGGTTTTGTCCGTGATTAAGTTTACGATATTATATGTGTTTGCATATAGGTACCCCTCACGTGGACTTCGGACGAGGAAGAAGAGGAAGGCGACATCGTTTTCGGCAGACAAGGACCAAGTGAGTAGATGTATATCTACGGGGGAAAGTTGGGTGGATGGCGTTTAGCACCCCCTCAAACGTAGAATAAGGATAGTACTTATTGTCATTAGGAAGCTAGACGTGACCTTAGATTCTTGATGAGTAGGACCCTAGTAATGACCCTAGGTTGGACTAGACTTATTTAGAAAGACCATACCAAAGAATGAATACATTGGAAAAGATTCATAGGTTTCATGTAGATACACACACATGCACACACTGAGACTCGACGTGGTGTATACGTGTATGTATATATATATATATATATATATATATATATAGGACTAGGTGTAGGTATATATATATATATACACAATACGTATATGTGATACAAGGATGTGATATGATACACGGGGATGAAACAATATAACTGGGCTTGATGCCGTGATTCTTGGCTATACAGTCGTATTATAATGTTAGCGGATCATTAGAAACGGAGATGATGAATAGGTATACATAAATTATAATGGGTAGTGATGATATTGAGGTATATGGGACTCTAAAATAGAACCCGGACTGCAACCTGTGACCGAAACACGATATGATTTATGTGTGACTTGATTACGACATTATATAGGTGTACCTGATTTTGATATCATATTGGTGTACTTGATTTTGATATCATAAAGGTGTAACTTGATTTTGATATCTTATAGGTGTGACTTAATCACAATATGATACATGTGACATGATATTTCTGAGGATAAAATTAACGATGTACATTTATGTTGGCAATGATATATGATTGATATATGCGATTACAGTATAGCACCTTGATCTTGACATGTGTTGATGATGATATTATACGAATGATGAGACACGTAGGTGATACTTGACTCGTACCCCGATATTGGGTTGCCGTACGATGGATTTTACCGTATGAGACATACATATGATGATTGATCCGCACTCTTAATTCGAGGAAGCCGTACTACGTACGTGACGCTATTGAGGTTGGATCGCCGACTATTAAAGATATGGATTCAGACCTTAGGTGGACTCTTAATTCTTATTGATTAGTTTCTTAGGTTTAGTTCCTAAGGAGGTTAAATGGACACTAGTTTAGGCTCGAGTCATATAGTTGTAGTTATACTTGTATATCACAGATGAGTGGTTATTACACATCCGTCTTTACATTCATACCGTAATCATATTGAGACTATGAGGTAAAGACGGAGCCCGTAATCATAACTACAGCCGATCCGGACTGACGGAGCGCGAGATATTGAGACTATGAGACATTGAGATTATGAGGTATTGAGACTTGAGATTTACATATTTTGTGTCGATGCTTGACACGGATTTCCATGGATTTCATCGTTGATATTTCAGATTTCTATACACATTTTACCATGATAAAGTCTAAAGATTTCTTATACAGATATATCTAGATTTCAGGATTGGTTATTTTACATTCATGGTGCATGCATACTCATTCACATGACATAGTACTATAGGAGGAACTGACACGAGCACAGAGCTTTTGCACTTACACATAGCTTATTATCCTGTCTTACTGTATGACTAGTAGTATATTAGTATATTATTATGACCTAGGACAGCGTCGTGCATTCGATTTCTTTTCGCAGATATCTTCTACTCACGAGTTGGCAACTCACCCCCGTTGTGCCAGATTTTATTAAAGGTTCGATGTACAGGTTTCCCTGGCAGCTTGCTGGCACATCATTTCATTCCGGGTGATTTGCATGGTAGGTTGGTTCACTTGTATCTCGACCACCGTTGTATTTTTGTTAATTCATTTGTATCTAGTAAGCTCCATCAACCAAACTTGTATTACTTGATAAGTTTATTGTACCAGTTATTTATTTTGACCTTAGAGTCGCGCTTGTATTATTGTGGCATCTGGTGGATTTGTTTTCTTCTGATTTTTGAGCCTCGCCCTTTGGCGTTGTATATTATTGTTCTTGGTGTGGCTGTTTTCGCCTGTTGGCGTAGAGCTAGCTTCCGCTTGGGGATGCCTTTTTATTGTTTATATGTATTTATACATGTTTGTACCCGTTTGGGGACAGTTTTTACAAAGGAGACTCTGGCGAAATTTTTGAGAAAATTTGATCTTGTTTTTAAACTTGTTTTTCTATTTGTTTTCCTTTACTTCTTCTTCTCTTTATGAGCTTCGGCTTACTTAGGTTACGTTGCGCCTCTAGACGCTTCGTAATCTAAGTGCCGGTCACGTTCCGTACTTTCGGGTCGTGACATTGACCTAGTGAAGATGGAGCTTGAGTTTGAGTCTCCTCGACGTAGATCATCTTCGGCCTCGAAGTCAACGTGCTAGCCCGTTCATTCCTCCAAGGAAACCATCGCTAGAGTTTGGGATCTCGATGATCGCAGCGAAGGGACGTCAACACGGAGCTTTAGAAATAAAGGATCGGATCTACAAAGATTGTAATCCCTAACTCTTAGAAGTAAAGTTGTTTACTTGCTATTAGTTTCGCCTAATCTCTAGTCTAAAATCTTGGTTAGGGTTGTTCGGCACGACTAAAATTTGAATCGGGCATGGTTGATGCCTTGTAGACCCTTGTGACAGTACCTAGTAATTCAACAGTGGTATCAGAGCCAAGCTAGAGCTTTAGGCGATGTCTAGACGAAGTTTAAAGTCCGATCGTACTCCGAATACCCGGTTTAGACCCTTCTCTGGAAATTTTTCAAAAATGTTGATTTTTTCGTATTAAAAATACTCAAAAAAATCATCAGTGTATTTTAGGAATTACTTTGCAAAACGACACCCTAAATCCACTAAAGCGCCGCGGAACCTCGGCCAAACAAGGGTATTGGCGGCGGTTCCGCGGCAAGACTTGGGTATTGAGGGTTAGATTTTGCTACAGTTGATCCGTAGGTACTTCCTGATGCTTCTGGGAATTTTTAATTTGTTCTCAAGTGTTGAGTTTTCTGGGTATTATTGGGAACTCGTTGATTCGATCAGAAAGTATAACTTCGTTTAGTTTGTCCGGGTAATTTTTAGAACGTGTTAAAAAGTTCGAACGGATATCAATAACTCACTTTTTCCCCTGCCAGAAAATTTCCAAGTGTTAGATTTTTTCGTAGTTTAAGAATGTTCTAAGTCGTGTAAAAAACGCGGTGGACCCTCTAGAAGACAACAAACCTTAACTCGATTATGTGACCGCCTTGAACTGCCTCTAAATCTTACGGTTTGTGGCAGTACGGCGTTGCCACATGTGAGGCGTTGGCTTGACCCTTCTATGGCTGGACCATTGGTACTGTGGCATGTGAAATTTCATGTGTTAAGAACAATTTGGGAAATATTGGGTGTTTGTTTACTCGGTCGGAAAGCTTAACATTGTCTATTTATCTGGATTGTGATACAATATTTGGAATCTACAAATAGTTATGAGATAACTAATTTGAATGTTATAGATCTAGCACTTTAGTCTCATTTGATCGGTTGCCATGGGATTTTGATGTGATCAAAAGTCCGTCGCAATCACGTAGCGTACGCGGATACTCGCCGGGTAAAACTAATAGATAGCCACGCCCCATAGCCCCGACCAAGTGACTGTAGGAGAACCCCGTCGCCAAAAGCATCCGTTCGGGTGCTCGCGGCAGCGGTGTTTCGCCTTAGTGCGCTTCGTCGACGGCATCCAGGGGTGCGGCCGTCTACTAAAGTTTGCGACGAGCATTCGATCAGGATGTCGGGAATCTTGTTGAATTGCCAGACTTGATATTGAAAAGAGTTTTCGATATTGAGACTAAAATGCGGGGTTTATAATAATTAGGCATGTGATGTCTAAGGAATTCATATGGTTAGGTATGAGATGTCTAAGAAAGTTGCGGATTCCAACTGTTGTAGTTTTACACTTTCTTTTCTGCGACCGTAGGTGTAATATGTAGTGTATCGCCAGTTTCGTTGCTATACATCAACGACAATTGGGATACGCATATTTACTTACGTTGATGATATGTGATGTTATGTGTTGCTGGATATGTTATATTGGATCGTCGTGTTTGAATAGCCGGGGGTTTTTATGTGAGATGAGTGTTTTTCATTTTCATTCATGTAAAAACTTGTATGTAATATTCTTTTATTTGGGGAACTTCTGGGATGAGGAAGTTGTCACCGTTAATGTATATTATTTACTTTTCTACATTAGGATAGACCCAGGAGGAAAGCACAAGTAACCGGGTTCTAGGGTCCAGTGGGAGATCATCTCGAGGAGTCGAGTCCGGGTCTCCTAACTCTAGAATTGGTAGGGTTGCTTGTCGCTCTCGTAGGGGTTTAGGGTTGTGGGATTGGCTATTCATCACGACCGTGGAATCCGTGTTTCATACAGGCTCAAAATAAAACAGGGACGTCCTAGTATATCCAATATTTCATATGTTGTTTTCTGCTGCGTTATCTGTGATGTGATCATGTGATATGTTCAGATAGATACCGTATATAGTATATATGATATATTATATAGATGTTGCTTATGTTTTACACCCGCACTAGCCCTGCCCCGCTATGCCGTTAGTTACATAACCTAACGGTGCATGACGGGACATCGAGGCGAATGCGGTTGGCATAAGCGTACGTTGTATTTATCTGTGATGATTTGGTGACTTAAATGATGGTACATTCATTAATGAGATTAATGAAAGAAAATAAACCTAAAAGATATTGTGGAATCAAATTTCAAAAATTAGGTACCTCTAGTTGTTGCTTTGCATAGAGGTGTTCCTTGTAGAACATCCAGCACCTTATTCGATAAGGAAAGAGCCGAGATCTCTTCACCGGGAGTGACCTCTTTAATAATAACTAGAAGATGCTACAACCTTCGGTTTGTATTTTGATTGCTTTTATAGTTCTTGCTTTGCATAGTGGTATTATGAATATCCTACACCTCATTCGATGAGGAAAGAGCCGAGATCCCTTCACCGGGAGTGACCTCTTTAGCGAAACTAACAAAAGCCTAAAATAACACTCCATTTAAAACCATTTGATTCTGCAACGAGATCAAATTCAAAGCGTTAAAGGTTTTCTTAAAAACCATCCGCAACCCTCCGTCATTTTAGGAAGTAGAGTACTTAGTATTCGTGCTGCGTTTGTTGACCATAGCCGAGGCGTAGTGTGCGGTAGCTAAGTGATGTCTTCCTACACAACATATGATGCAATTAGTTAGGACAATTATGTGACTTTGTTGACCTTAGCCAAGGGTCATATGGGTGGGTCTAATTAATCATGAAATGACGGGAAGAACTTGACTAGTGCTTATGATTTGTTGACCATAGCCATGGTCATAGGTGTTGGGTCCACGTTGCCCACCCCGGTGCTTACAGGGAGGTGGAAAACATAATAAAAATTGGATTTTTATCGACTTAGGCAACATGGACCGAGCTTGTGAGGATCTTTGCTAAACGAAAACTAGCTAAAGCAAACTTGCAACTAGCTAAGTTGTAGAAAGGTTATACCTTGAGCTTGAACACCTTCTCTCCTTGCTCGCCGGAATGGTAGAAAGATGTCAACTTGCTTGTCTTCTCCCGTCAAAGAACGATCCACCCGAAAGCCTCGACCTTTAGCTTCAACTCCAAGCTAGGAGTAACTAGAGTGCAAGAAATGCTAAGACTTGAACACTAGAAGAGAGTAGAGAAGATCAAGTGAAGGTTTTTCTCAAGCTTTTTGTTTCTCAACACATGAGAGGGAGAGAGCTTGAGGGAGAGGATGAGCAAGAGAGAGAAATGATATGAGATAATGAAATATTAGTGAGCCATTCTCACTAATATGTGTGTAATATTTTAATTCCATAATTAGCTAGAAAATTGTCATGGTTTAATCAAGAGGTGACCATTATCATTTCAATATTAATGCAAATTGCAAGGATCAAAGAGCATCTTCCAATTGAAATGATTATGGTCAAGTTGTCAACATGGTCAATAAGTCAATGAAGTCAAATGGTCAACAACAACAACCATGCACAATAATTAAGCTAATTATCAATTAACAATAATACACACAAAAGCAATAGGGTTAATAAAATGACAATAGTCAATAACCCTAAACAAGGTCCTCTCCCTCAATCTCAAGCAACTGTGCATACGCACCCGCATTCGTGATCCGAGGAACACGAATGCACTGAGAAAAACCAATCTCAAATCATATACTAGGATCCGGCTTAAACCAAAGCCCACTAGTATAAACTGTCCGGACAGCAAACGTGCACAAGTGCGCGGATGCGAACGAACCCTGTCGCAAAACCATGTGACCTATACTTATTTTGCCTAAAGGCGAATAGCTCTCTATGTGGGACTCTAAAGACTCGACACTACGCTGGCAGTGGGTTTAACCACAGACCGCAAGCGGCACTAGCTGTACGTAACGGTCCCCAGGTAGATGCCGATAAGAAGACTGACGAGGTGAACCCCATCTGCACTCCTACTGAGCCTGTATGTGACAGTCTCCGTACAGTCCGGTCTGTTCGTCTGATACATCGCATGGCGGGCCTAGGGGGCGGTGAACGTCAGTCCCCTAATAGCGGTACAAGTCGTGTCGGAGTGTAGCCCAATACACCCTGAGATAACACTGGAACCTACCAGTAGATCTCGCTTGCCCTGGCCAGGGACTACTTGTGTAATGGCTCTCCTAGACACAGCGCGATGTCAACCCCCAATACCGGGAGAGACGAATCCTGTCTAACCGTCACTGCCTCCAAGTGCTTCGGGACTGCTCCCAACTACTACCTGTTTGCACGACTCAGTAGAGCCGTGGTAGGGTAGCAATCAAAGAACAGTGGGAACACACTCGAGGCGAAGTGATAGTGTCAAGTCAGCGGACTAAGCTGTACTCATGTCACCTGGGAACTGATAACTGACGATAGGTATATTACCAACCAACAGTTCCCTACGAGTCCTGTCCAGTGTACTCGTAACCTAACGAGCACCCGCATACTATCCCAAGTACGACGTACTAACGGCTGTGGGACAGACCGTCTCCCACACTGGGATGAGAAGCGCATACGCTAGTCTACTCCGGAGTATCGATGCCCTGTCTCGATAGTCCAACGACCAGGGACCTGTATAAGGATGTGCTTATAGATTACCCAGCCCCCACGAGTGTGATCGCCATCACAACGCCGGTAATCAAGCAAAGATCCTAAGGGCTCTACTAATATGTATACCAGCAATATGCTAAAAGAAACACATGCACATATTAAAGCAGAGACAAACCAAGTAGCATACTACCATTTCGAGTGCGGCGGAAGCGCGGTGGTTTGTCGTCTTCTGTGCATCGTTTTTCGTGCAGTGTGTGTCTGTGTTGGTTCTGGGATTTTTAGAATATATTATATGTGCCCAGATTTTCCAGAACTAAAATTTACTTTTGGGGGCCTATAAATCCGTATTTTTTTTTCGGAACTTCACTACACTTTAACTACATCGGTTATATCTGTAATGCTTGCATGTATTGAACGTCGGCTAATCGCTATAAGACGATTAGTCGGGGTTATACATGATCTGTGATTGTTATTGGTTTGTGGATATGAATGGATTGGATTGTTGCGGGGTGAATGGCCGGGGTGGATGTGAGATGAGCGTTGTTTTTCTTTCATTCATTTGTAACATGTAAATTGATGTAATAATATTCTTTGTATGGCCGCACAACCGGGTCGGGGTTGTAGCCGTCATTGTATAATTCTTTTTACTGTTTTTGCTCCTAGGATAGACCCATGGAGGGGGTGCACAAACTACCGGGTATCTCGAAGTGCCGAGTGGCCTACTCATGGTGGTGAGGGAGGTTGCTTCGCTTCGGGTGCTTGGCGGGTAGTTTGCCGCACCCGTAGGGGTCTTGGGTGGGGTATTGGCCATTCACCGCGACCGTGTAATCCGCTTTGCGTTGCAGGCTCGAACGCATTGCGGATTCCTAGTATATCCAATGTATTCATCTGTGATCTGTAATGTCTATCATTGCTATATATTTATATATAATAACTATTTAGGCGTTGCTTATGTTTTACAGCCGCGCTAGCCCAGCCCCCGCTCTGTCGTTAGTTAAGTAACCTAACGGGTGATGACGGGGCCCCGTGGCGAATGCGAATGGCATAAGCGTACGTCATATTTTGGTTATTTTCTGCAATGGTAGGATTAAATGATGGGACGCATTAAAAGAACTGATGCAAGAAAATAAACCTAAAAGACGTTGTTGGAACAATTTTTCAAAAAGCTGTTATTGCAAGGACGTTCATTTTTGTTTTGCATAGTGGTATTCGGTTGTGAATGCCCAGCAACTCAGTCGACGAGGCAAGGGCCGAGATCCCTTCACCGGGAGTGACCCCTTGGACAAAAGTTTGCGTCAGGGTAATAACTTCACTATAATCGATTATTCTTGCTTTGCATCGAGGTATTCAGTTTGGAATATCCTGCACCTCATTCGACGAGGAAAGAGCCGAGATCCCTTCGCAGGGAGTGACCTCTTTAGCAAAAGTTTTCGCCACTATATTTTCAAAAATACTATCAGGTTCCTTCAACGATATCAAGTTCATTACGTTAACGGGTTTTTCGCCAAAAACCCTGCCGTAGCCCTCCGTCGTTTCGGATAATTAATACTTAGTATTCGTGCTGCGTTTGTTGATTATTCGTCAAGACACAGTGAACGGTAGCTGAGTAATAATTCTCTGTTGCACTGATAGATACGATTGGTTAGGACGGTCGGATGATTTTGTTGATTATTCGTCAAGGATCATGCGGGCGGGTCTAATGCAATCCTGGATAACGACGGGTTGAACTTGACTAGGACCTTTTGATTTTTTGATTATTCGTCAAGGTCACTTGGGTCCTAGGGGCAAAAACCACATCGGGAGTTTCAAAAGAACTGAAACTTGCAGATTTAGCATACCTTCTGGAGTGTGGTGACTAGAGTGGATTCCATCTAGGTTATCACACAATGACAGTTGGATCCCGATCCCACTGATGAGTTGGTTTACTCTCGGGAGATTATTTCACTTAACGATCAATGCTATAAACCTAGTAGGTGTCTAGAAAGGTGTTAGCGGGGTTACGCCCCCAGGGAAAAGAGGTTCTTTAATTAAGGAACTTCGCGAAAGCGTTGGAAAACCTCCCTCGAAGTACCGACACTAGCCTGGCTGAAAGGTTAAGCAAGTATTGTGACGTGAATTAAAACCCGGCTAGTTCTTCTTTTAAAGGTTTTAAGAAGAATTTGAGGAAACAGTGGGAGACATCCTGGTTAGATAAATTAATAAACCAATCTAATCTTGCAAGAGCATACGCTGAGTGTTTCTTTTCTCTCTCTCCAGGCAGCAACCTTTTCACGCCCTAATCAAGATAATAAAATGTATTGCTTGACCGATCCGAATTCTTATTCGGGACTGGGGAAAGTTGGTTCAGCTCTAACTTGTGACAACAGTCATGAGTATGAGAATGGGAAAGAGGAAAGTATGGACTTCCAGGATACCCAGTTGAAGAAGAAGCATGGTTTTGCATCTACTTCAGGTGTTCTTGTAATTGAGAACTGTTTTACGGTCAGCCCTACCTCCTGGGTACTTGATACCGGATCAGGATCTCATATCTGTAATTTATTACAGGGACTGAGAAAAAGTAGGAAAGTTGCACCGGGTGATATGTCACTCAGAGTAACGAACGGAGCACAAGTTTATGCGGCAGCCGTCGGTGAATATCACCTAGTATTGCCAAATGGCAAGACTATGATTTTGAACGATTGCTACTATGTACCCTCCATGGTTTGCAACATCATATCAGTGTCTTTACTCGATAAAGATGGATATAACTTTGTTCTTGAAAAGAATATCATGAACATTTACCTTCATAAGGTACTGGTTGCAGAGGGTACACTGTGTAATGGTATCTACGTTCTAAATCAGAATACAGTTCTCAATGTACAAAACACACGCAAGAGGAAGAATTCAGATGCGAATGAATCCTACTTGTGGCATTGTAGACTTGGTCATATCGGAGAGAAAAGACTGAGTAAGTTGCATAAAGATGGACTCTTGAATGCGTTCGAGTTTTCATCTTATGAAACTTGTCAGTCCTGTCTCAGAGGGAAGATGACCAAATCTCCGTTCACCGGACATGGAGAAAGGGCAGCAGAGCTCTTGGGACTCGTACACAGTGATGTATGCGGTCCGATGTCTATACATGCAAGGGGTGGGTTCTCGTACTTCATCACATTCACTGACGATCTCTCTAGGTTCGGATATGTGTATCTGATGAAACACAAATCTGAAGCTTTTGAGAAATTCAAGGAATTTAGAAACGAAGTAGAGAACCAGACAGGCAAAAGTATCAAGATCCTCCGGTCTGACAGAGGAGGGGAGTACTTAAGCACGGAATTCCTAGATTACTTAAAAGAGAATGGTATTCTCTCTCAGCTTACTCCTCCTTATACACCACAGCACAACGATGTTTCGGAGCGGAGGAATCGTACCCTACTGGATATGGTTCGCTCCATGATGAGTAGTGCTGAGTTGCCTCTTTCATTTTGGGGACATGCGCTTCAGACAGCGGCGTACCTATTGAACTATGTTCCATCCAAATCAGTGCCTAAGACTCCATATGAAATATGGAGTGGAAGAAATCCGTATCTTAAGCGATTTAAGATATGGGGTTGTCCGGCCTATGTGAAAACACAGAAACCGGACAAGTTGGAGGCACGGTCAGTTCTCTGTAAATTTGTGGGATATCCTAAAGACTCACTAGGATATCTGTTCTACCACACTGAGGAACAGAAGGTGTTTGTATCTCGCCACGCTACCTTCTTAGAAAGGGAGTTTCTTGCAAAAGAAGCTAGTGGGAGTTCGGTAGAACTGGAAGAAATTCAGCGACCACAAAATGTAACTGAAAATTTGGAGGAACCGCTAGATTCAGTGACTCCAAACGAACCTCAGCCACTCCGCAGATCTGGTAGGATTTCTCATCCGCCCGAGAAATACTACGGTTTTCTCATTGACGGGGATAGAGAGGATTGCATCTTGGAAGAAGATGACCCTACCAGTTTCAGGCAGGCCATTATCAGTAGGGACTCTGATAAGTGGCAGGAAGCAATGCAATCCGAAATGGAGTCCATGTACGCCAATAAAGTGTGGACCTTAGATATTGCTCCAGACGGGGTAAAACCCGTAGGATGCAAATGGATCTACAAAAAGAAACTTGGTGTAGATGGGCAGGTGGAAACCTATAAAGCTAGACTCGTTGCAAGAGGTTTTCGTCAAAGACCTGGTTTGGACTATGACGAGACTTTTTCTCCGGTGGCTATGCTCAAATCCATTCGGATCCTGCTTGCCATTGCTGCCTTCCATGACTATGAAATCTGGCAGATGGATGTTAAGACGGCTTTCCTAAACGGTTGTTTGGAAGAGTGCGTTTACATGGATCAACCAGAAGGTTTCGTAGACAGTGGGAGCAGCGGAAAGGTGTGCAAGTTGCTTAAATCCATTTATGGATTAAAGCAGGAATCGCGGAGCTGGAACATCTGTTTTGATGAGGCAATCAAGGAATTTGATTTCATCAAGAACGAAGATGAACCCTGTGTATATAAGAAGATTGTAGGACGAACTGTCGTATTCCTAGTCTTGTACGTGGACGACATTCTTTTGATAGGAAATGACATTCCTATGCTACAATCGGTTAAGCTGTTTTTGTCACAAAGGTTCTCCAAGAAGGACCTGGGTGATGCCTCGTACATTCTGGGGATCAAGATCTATAGAGATAGATCCAAGAAACTGTTGGGACTTTCACAGTCCAGGTACATAGAGACCGTACTAAAGAGATTTAGTATGGAGGGTTCCAAGCGCGGTAATATACCCGCATTGCACGGAATTACCCTCTCCAAGAAGATGTCTCCTAAGACTGACGAGGAGAGGGTTCGCATGAGCACTATACCCTACGCTTCGGCGGTAGGATCTATAATGTATGCGATGCTATGTACAAGACCAGATGTAGCTTACGCGTTGAGCGCGGTAAGCCGGTATCAGTCAGACCCAGGGGAGGACCACTGGACAGCAGTGAAGAACATTCTCAAGTACCTGAGAAGGACTAAGGAGATGTTCCTGGTTTACGGTAATGGAGACCTCAGGGTCGAGTCCTTTACCGATTCAAGCTTCCAGAGTGACAAAGATGACAGCAAGTCCGTCTCGGGTTTTGTGTTTACCCTCAACGAAGGGGCGGTATGTTGGAGGAGTTCCAAGCAGGATACCGTCGCAGACTCGACGATGGAAGCTGAATACATTGCTGCAAGCGATGCCGCAAAAGAGGCGGTCTGGATTAAGAAGTTCATTAGTGAACTTCAGGTGGTTCCGTCCATTGTTGACCCAATACCTTTATATTGCGATAACAATGGGGCTATAGCTTTAGCGAAGGAACCAAGGTCCCATCAGAAATCCAGGCACATCTTAAGGCGGTATCACCTGATCAGGGAGATCATTGATCGACAGGAGATCGAGGTGCGGAGAGTGGACACAAAGGACAACACTGCGGACCCATTCACGAAGGCTTTACCCCAGACTCAGTTCGAGCGGCTGATCGAGATGATCGGTCTTCGATACGCCAGTACATGGCCTTAGTGCAAGTGGGAGATTGTTGGTGTATATGCCCTAGAGGCCATTACTGTATCATACTAGTATGTATATTACTTGATGGAAGCTTGGGATATTCACAGTTGTATATACAATCTTGAATATCCCAAGCTTCCATCAAGTAATATACATACTAGTATGATACAGTAATGGCCTCTAAGGCATATACACCAACAATAGGTGCTAGGGGTAAAAACCAATATCGGGAGTTTCAAGTGTTGAAATTTGCAATGAGATTGCATACCTTCTATATGATAGTTGGATCCTGATACCCATTGCGAATAATTGTTACTCCTTGGAGAGTTTTGCACTTTACAATTAGCCGATCAAATAGGTGTCTAGAAAGGTGTCAACGGGGTTACGCCCCTGGGAAAACGAGGTTTATTTTAATTCGGTCCGTGCAAAAGAACGGGGAACCTCCCTCAATGTACCGGCACTGGCCTGGCTGAAAGATTGGCGAACTTGTAGAGTGTAATTAATCCCGGCTAGTCTTTCCTTTTAGGGTTTGAAGGAAGATTTGATAAAAACAGTGGGAGCCATCCTGAATAGATGAAATATATAACCAATCTAATCTTGCAAGAGCGCACGCAGAGTGTTTTCTTCTCTCTCTCTCCAGGTAGCGACCATGTCACGTCTTAATCAAGATAATAATATGGATGTATTGACCGAACCCGCTTGTTATACTGAGCTGGGGAACGTTGGTCCCGCTCCAACTTATAATCATTATAAGACCGAGCAGGAAATAGTGGAATACCAGGATTCCCATGCCGCCCAAACGAAGAAAGTGCATGATGATGCATCTTCTTCGGGTAAGTTCATTACATAGAACTGTTTCTCAGTATCCTCTACGTCCAGGGTATTTTAGCGGATCAGGATCCCAAATACGTAATCTGTTACATCGGCTACAGAAAGGTAGAGAACTGAGAACGGGTGATAAGTTTCAGGTGTTGAAATTGGTGCAATTGTTGCAGCCAAGGTGTTGGCAGTTATCAACCTGTATTTATAAATACATTGATTCTGACCGAATGTTATTAGATACCGAACCTGACATACAACATCATATCAGTCTCTTTATTTATTAAAGAAGGATATAATTTTGTATTGTTGGATAATGTTTTTCACATTTCCTATATCAAGTGTTGATCGGTTCAGGCGCGTTATCTAAAAGCATATACATTCTAAATCAAACCACAGTTCTTAACGTACAGAACACACTCAAGAGGAAGAATTCAGAAATGAACAAATCCTTCTCTAGGCATTGTAGACTAGGTCATATCAATGCGACCCGACTAGCTAAGTTACATTTAGATGCATAATTAAATCAGTTTGAATTTACATCTTGTGAAACTTGCCAGTCATGTCACAAAGATAAAATGACCATAGCTCTGTTTACTTGAAACAGAGAAAGGGTTAGTGAACCATTGGGACTGATACATAGGGATGTATGTGGGTCCCCAGTCTACAATTGCCAGGACTGGTTCTTTGTACTTCCTTGAATTCACTGATGATCTCTCAAGATTCGGACACATGTTCCTGTTGAAATACATGTCTGAAGCTTTTGAGAAATTCAAAGAATATAAGTCAGAAGTAGAGAACCAGAACCGGGTATAAGTATTATGTCCTTTGATGAGATGAAGGAGGAGAATACTTAGGCATGGAGATCTTGGACTATTCTAAAGGAGAATGTGATTCTCTCTCAGCATTACTCCTCCGTATACACCATAGCACAATGATGTATCGGGACGGAGCAATCGCACCCTATTAGATATGGTGCGCTCTATGATGAGTATTACTGAGTTACCTGTTTCCTTTTGGGGGTTATGAACTTGAAAAGCTGCATACCTATTGAATTGGGTTCAAACCAAATCAGGTGCCTTCCACTCCATATGAGATATGGTATGGGAAGAGCCCATCTTTTAAGCAAGTTAAGATTTGGCGTTTTCCGGCCTATGTATAAAAGAAAAATCCGGACAAGATCGAGGCAAGGTCAGTTCGGTAGAACTGGAAGGAGTTCCAGCTATACAAACTACAGCTGATGATTTGATAGAACCAAAGGATTCAATAGTCCACGACGAACCTCAGCCTCTCCGCCGATCTGGTAGGGTTCTTCATCCGCCTGAGAGATACTTCGGTTTCTCGATGACAGTGGGAGCGAGGAATGCATCATGAGATGATGACCCAACTAGTTTCGAGCAGGCCATCGAGAGTAGGGACTCTTTAAGAATGGTTGGATGCTTAGCGATCTGAGATGGAATCCATGTACACCAAAAAAGTATGGACTTTGGTTGCTATATCTGAAAGGTTAAATCCCCATCAGGAGCAAGTATATCTTGAGAAGGTTACTTGGTGTAGATGGAAATGTTGAGACTTTCAAAGCTAGAATTGTTAAAGATTCTCGTCATCAACCAGGCGTGGATAATGATGAAACATTTTCCAGTGCCTATGCTTAAGTCCATCCGGATCCTATTCGCCATTGCTACATACCATGACTACGATATCTGGTGGTTGGGTGTCATGACTGCTTTTCTAAATATTGATTTAGAAGAGAGCGTCTATAAGTACACAGCCAGAGGGCTTCGTAGATAGTGGGAGCAGCGAAAATGTGTGCAAGTTGCTTTACAGGATAAAGCAGGCATCGCGGAGTTAGAACATCTGTTTTGATGTGGTAATCAAAATGTTTGACTTCATCAAAATGGTAGATGAACCTTATACATACAAAAAGGTAGTAGAGAGTATGCTGGTATTCCTCGTATTGTATGTTGACGACATACTCTTGATAGGAAAGGAGTTTCCTATGCTACGCACGGTCAATCTCCTCTTATCATAAGTATTCTCCATGTAGGATAACGGTGATACCTCCTAAATCCTAGATTTTGGATCTATGAGATAGATCTAAATGGATGTTAGGATTCTCACTAGGTGTAGTGAGATGGTATCAATCGGTCCTGGGGAGGATCACTGGATAGATTCCAGGGTGGTAAGGATAACTGAATGTTAGTCACAGACATTGTCTTTACCCTCAGTGGAGGGACGGTATGTTGGAAGAGTTCCAAGCTAAATACCGTGGCAAACTAGACGATAAAGGCTGGTGACATCGCTATCAAAGATACTACCAAAGAGGCGGTTTGGGTGTATGTTAGTTCATAAGATGAACTAGGTTGCTACCATTGTGTGACAATGGAAGTGTGGCTTTGGCCCAGGAACCCCGGTCCCATCAGTGACCTAGACATATTCTGAGGCAGCATCACCTGATCGTGGAGATAGCTGATCACCAGGGAGATCGTGGTTACGAGAGGAGACTCAGAGGACAACACGGCGGATCCACTCACAAAGGCCTTTTCCGAGAGAGAGACTTTTATGGGATGGTTGAGTATGAGATACTACAACCACAGCTACAGATGGCCCTAGTGCAAGTTGGAGATTGTTAGTTATATGTATGCCCTAGAGGCCATTACTGTACAGGAGATGTATATTGTAGTGAATGCTGGGACATATATATGAAGGACTTTCTTGCTCGACATGATAGTACGCTATCTGGTTGCTCTTTATCTTAACATGTACACTTGTTGTCTCTCTGTTACATGTTGATAAAGCCCTTAGGATGTGTACTCGACTTCCAGGATTATGATGCAGATCATACTAGTGGGGCCTGGGTAGTCCATGAGTACATCTTTCAATGTTCCTAGTTGAGGGAATATCGAGACGGGGCATCGATATTCCAGAGTAGACTAGCGTATATCTTCTCGACCCATGTGATGGGCGATGGATGACCCCATATCCATTGGTATTTGACATCAGAGATGGTATGCGGGTGCTCAGTGGAGACTGGGTACACTGAACGGACTCGCCGAGAACTCCCAGATGGTATTATACCTCATGTCAGATGGCAGTTCTCTGGTGACACTGGTACAGCTTAGTCTGTTGACCCGAGATCGTCATAAAGTCTTATGTGTCTCCCACTGTACTTTGATTTCCACCCTACCACGGATCCACTGAGTCGTGCAAACAGGTGGTTTTTGGGTACAGTCCCGATTCACATGGAGGCAATGAGCGATAGGAGGGGATTCGTCTCTCCCGGTATTGGGGGTTGATGTTGCGCTATGCTCGACTGGCCATAACTGGAAATCCCTGGCCGGGGTTGCAGTGATTTACTGGTAAGTGTTATCAGTAGTTTCATGCTTGTTATGGACCTTGCATCGGCATGACTTATCAAGCAACTGGGGTCTGACGTTTACCACCCCGAGACGAGATATGCGACATATCAGACGGACAGACTGGACCGTGCGGTAAGTGTTACTGATTGGATTCACAGGAGTGTGAGCAGGCTTGCTCGTTGATATTCTGATCGCTCAATACTAGGGTGGCCGTTACGTTTAGCAGACCGCTTGTGGCTTGTGGGTGTTTGATATGATCACCACCTACTGCCGGCATATTGGCGAGTCTTTAGAGTCCCACACAGAGGTTTCCTGGCTCAAGCGAAACGAAATAGGAGCGCATATGGGATATGTGCGGGAACGAGAATAATACCAGTATGTGATACTGTATTCTATTCTCGCGATTTGTATCATCGGTCGGCTATATGAGATATAGCCGGGTTACCGAATCAAGTGTTGATTCGATATATTGATACACTAGATATTAGTCGGTTATATGAGATATGACCAGATCATTAAATCAAGTGTTGATTTAATGATTTAATGTATAATTATATATTTGATATATTACTTTACATTAACTAGTATTAGTTCACTTAAGATTGATTTTCTCACTTGTTGTGCACAAGTTGTATATGTGATATATGTTTGTGCACTAGTTTGTATCATGGTTGATGATACATGCAAACTTGGGTGTGTGTATGACTTACACCATATTTAGGTTAGTCGATATGGTTTATATTTATTTAGTAATTCAAAATTAGTGTGCACTTTGTCATTCTTAAAGCTTCATGAAGCTTTTAGCATTATTTGACCAAGTCCACTAACTTTGTCTAACTAAAGATATTTATTAACCAATCCGCTAAAATAAACTATGGTTTAGTCTCTACAAAGGTTAACTCACCCAAGGTTGCATTATGATATACTTCACTTGATTATTCTTTTTAGATAATTCATTATTCATATTCTTTCTTCTTCTTCTTCTTCATTCAAGAAGAAAAGCTTGCTAGAAATTTTCAAGTGAAGAAATAAAGTGAGAAGTCAAAATCTAAAGTGAACCCATTTCCTATTTCATCATCCTCTACTACTTGCCATTTAGTTTAGCGTGTTCTCTTCACAAAGTTCTTGACCTAGTGAAGACGGAGCTTGAGTTTGAGTCTCCTCGACGTAGATCATCTTCGGCCTCGAAGTCAACGAGCTAGCCCGTTCATTTCTCCAAGGAAACCATCACTAGAGTCCGGGATCTCGATTATCGCAGCGATGGGACGTCAACACGGAGCTTTAGAAGTGAAGGACCGGATCTACAAAGCTTGTAATCCCTAACTCTTAGAAGTAAAGTTGTTTACTTGCTATTAGTTTCACCTAATCTCTAGTCTAAGATCTTGGTTAGGGTTGTTCGGCACGACTAAAATTTGAATCGGGCATGGTTGATGCCTTGTAGACCCTTGTGACAGTTCCTAGTAACCCTACAAGATGGTATATGGGTTCTCAGTAGAGAATAGGTATACTGAACGGACTCGCCGAGAACTCCTAGTTGGTATTATACCTATCATTAGATAGCAGTTCTCTGTTGACACCGGTACAGGTTAGTCTGTAGACCCGAGATCGTCATAGAGTCTTGTGTGATTCCCACCGTGCTTTGATTTCCATCTTACCACATTCAAGAGAACGTGAAGAACAGTGGCTTTTGGGTACAGTCCTGAATCACATGGAGGCAATGAGCGATAGGAGGGGATTCGTCTCTCCCGGTATTGTGGGTTGATATTGCGCTGTGCTCGATTGGCTATAACAGGAAGTCCCTGTCCAGGGCTGATACGGAGATCTACTGGTAAGTGTTATCAGTAGTTTCTCGACCCGTTATGAGCCTCACATCAGCATGACTTATCGGTTATTGGGGTCTGACGTTTACCGCCCCAAGACTAGATATGCGACATATCAGACGTAAAGACCGTACTGTACGGTAGTGTTACTGACAGGCTTTACAGGAGTAAGAGCAGGCTTGCTTGTTGGTCTTCTGATTTCTCAATACTCGAATAGCCGTTACTGTTAGTGTATATGCCCTAGGGGCTATTATTGTATCATACTAGCTTGTATATTACTTAATGGAAGCTTGGGATATTCATAGTTATATTAACAGTCTTGCTAAACATGGTAGTATGCTACTTGGTTTTATCTATCTTAATATGTGTATATGTTAGCATATCACGAATACATATTGATAGAGCCCTTAGGATCTTGCGTGACTACCAGCGTTGTGATGGCAGTCACACTAGTGGAGGCTGGGTAGTCTACAAGCACATCCTTTTTCAGGTCCCTAGTCGTAGGATTATCGAGACAGGGCATCGATACTCTGGAGTAGACTAGTGTGTACGCTTCTCATCCCAGCATGGGAAATGGTCTGTCCCACAGCCATTAGTACGTTGTACTGGAGATAGTATACAGGTGCTCGTTGGGTTACGGGTACATCAGACAGGACACGCAGGGAACTGTTGGTTGTTATTATACCCGTCGTCAGTTAGCAGTTCCCAGGTGACATGAGTACAGTATAGTCCGTAGACTTGACACTGCTGCTTCGCCTCGAGTGTATTACCACTGTTCGTAGATTGCTACCCTACCACGGCTCAAAGAAGTCATGCAAACAGGTAGCAGTTGGGTGCAGCCCCGAAGCACTTGGAGGCAGTGGCGGTTAGATAGGATTCGTCTCTCCTGGTATCGGGAGTTGATATCGCGCTGTGTTTGGAGAGCCATTATGTAAAGTCCCTGGCCAGGGCAAACGAGATATACTGGTAGGATTTCCAGTAGCTTCTCAAGGTGTAATGGGCTACAGTCCGACACGACTTATACCTCTTTTAGGGGACTGACGCTTGCCACCACCTAAGCCCGATATGCGATAGTCCTAGACGAACAGACCGTACTGTACGGAGATTGTCACATCAGGCTCAGTAGGAGTTCGAATGGGTTTCCTCATCGGCCTTCTTATCGACATCTACCTGGGGACCGTTACGTACAGCTAGTGCCGCTTGCGGTCTGTGGTTAAACCTACTGCGAGCATAGTAGTCGAGTCATTAGAGTCCCACACAGAGAGTTTCCCTGCTTCGTGCGAAAAGATATAGAGGTCGTATGGTTTTACGACAGGGTTCGGACACATACGCATTTTTACGCATGTACGATGTTCGGACAGTTTATACTAGCAGGCTTTGGTTTAAGCCAGATTCTAGTATTCGATTATTGGATTTATACAGTCTCAGTATTTTCGTGTTTTCACGGATGGGAGGGGCAGTCTCGTAATTTGTCGAGAAGCTTCTAGAAGATTGATGAGTTGGATGCCTAGGTGGAAATTGCATTAAATGGATTAATGACTCATGGTGTGATTCATCCCAAGGAGTTAATGATGCATTTATTGCTTAATGACTCATAAGATGAATCACACCAAGTAAGTTATTGAAGCATGTTGATATTATCATATGATTATTCATTTAATAATTATTATGCTTCATATATTCACCAATGAGATTATTATTCATATCATTCTCACTCTCACCTTCTCTCTCCTCAAGCTCTCTCTCTTCAAAGAACTAACCCTAACCTCTCATGTGTTGAGATCCAAGGGTTAGCAAGACTAATATATCCCTAATCCGCTTCTATATCCTCTAGGTTACTTTGATTAGCACTCATAGTTATATAGTTACCTCAACTGTGAGGTTAAAGCTTGGAGAAGTAGCTCTCGGGTGGATCTTCTATCACAACGAGGAGGCCGACGAGGAGGTGATCAAAGAGAACAAGAAGAACTTGATTCATTAGGTATAATCATTTTCCATAGTAGCTAATCACTTCTATGTTGTTGTTAGTTTAGGTTTGGCAAAGATCCGTAAAGTTAGTCGATGTTAGTTTAAACAAAATGATTATTTTTTCTATTCCGCCTCCCCGCATCATGTGGGGTGTCTAACGTCGACTTACAGTGGTATCAGAGCCTCGCTAAACCATAACTAACTTGTTAGCAAAGTCGTTAGAAATTCGATCGCAAAACGAACCCGAAAAAACATCATTTTCACATAGTTTCTGTTGTTTTTAAAACGGGGTCTAAAAATTTTTCAGGGACCCTTAAAAATACATGCAGGGAATTATAAGATTACTGGAGAAATTTGGGATCGTGACTCGGCCAAACCGCCGCGGAACTGCGGCCGATCCATGCGATCCGCCGCGGATCCGCCGCCGAGTTGAAGCCGAGTCAGTCCAAATTTGCCTAGTAACTCTTCTGTGTTGATGTTGTTTTTTCTGGGATGTTTTGTTTCTGCTCAGGTTTCAGGTGCACAGAGAATTATTTGGAGTAGAATTATTTGTGTTTGCTTGATCGAAATTCAAAAATATTTGGCTAAATTGATTATATCTGTGATTTGTTTGATGTGTTCGTAAACCTCCCCTAACTACTAGTATGTCGGTTAGCAGGGGGTTGCATATTTCTGTAATGGTTTTTACTGGTTTGTGTTTGTGGACTTGTTGGATTGTCGTGAATGAATAGCCGGGGATATGAGATGAGTGTTTCTTTCATTCAAATGTAATTTGTAAATTGTTCTAATATTCTTTTGTGGGGAACTTCCGGGTTGAGGTTGTAGCCACCGTTGTATTATTTCATTTACTGTTTTCTGCTCCTAAGATAGACCCACGGTGCGGTGCACAAACTACCGGGTACTTTGAAGTGCTTAGTAGCCTACTCACGTCGTTGAGGGAGACCGCTTCACTTCGGGTACTTGGCGGGTAGTTTGCCGTACCCGTAGGGGTCTAGGGTAGGGTTTTGGCTATTCATCGCGACTATGTAATCCGTCTTTCTTTGCAGGCTCAAAAGGAATGCGGATTCGTAGAAAATCCAATATGTTCATCTGTGATCTGGAATGACTATTATTGCGTCTGACGAATGTACAAGATCTATATATGATAGCTATTATGCGTCACTTATGTTTTGCACCCGCGCTAGCCCAACCCTTGCTCTGTCGTTAGTTAAGTAACCTAACAGGTGAATGACGGAGCCCAGTGGCGAATGCGGATGGCATAAGAGGACGTTGTATTTTCGTTGTTTTCTACAATGATAGGTTAATTGATGGGACGCATTATATTAATTGAAAGAAAATAAACTAAAGTTGAATCGTTGGAACAGTGTAAAAGAAACCGCTCGGTTATTTTAAAACAGAAGATATTTTTTAAATTGCGGAGCTTTAATCACTCCTTTTAAAAGCTATCAGTTTCCATCGATCATATCCAGTTCACTACGTTCACGGTTTCACCAAAACCATTCGTAGCCCTCCGTCATTTCATTTGGGTATTCAGTAGTATTCAATCTATGTATTTTGACCAACGCCAAGGCATAATGTTTGGTAGCTGCTGGGTATTCATTTGTTGCATAGATAGATGAGTTAGTTTGGGACAGTCGTATTACCATTTGGCAAACGTCAGGGGTATGTACGGATGGGTTCAAATTAACATGATAATGATGGGTAGAACTTGACATGTAACTTATGACATTTTGACCAAAGCCAAGGTCATAAAAGCATGGGGCAGAAAGTTATATCGGGAATTTCTAAAGAAACTGAAATTTGCAAAGAGTTGCATACCATTTGGAGTGCGATAATTTTGGTAGGACTTTTTCAGCTTTATCACACGATGATATTTGGATCCCGATCCTACTGTGAGTATCCGCTACTCATCAGGAGATTCGTCACTTAACGATCAATGCTATAAACCAAGTAGATGTCGAGAAAGGTGTCAGCGGGGTTACGCCCCCAGAGAAAAGAGGTTATTTAATTAAGGAACTTCACGAAAGCGTCGTAAAACCTCCCTCGAAGTACCGACACCGGCCTGGCTGAACGGTTAAGCATGTATTGTACGGTGAGAATAGTCCTGACTAGTTCTTCCTTTTTGGTTTGAGGAGGATTCGAGAAACAGTGGGAGTCATCCAGTTAGATAAACTAAAAACAACTCTGAACTTGCAAGAGCATCATGCTAAAGTGTTTTCTTCTCTCTCTCCTAATTGCAGCGACCCAGAACATGACAGGCCTTAAATTAATATTAGAGAAAAATATTCTGACAGGGCCAAACAACAAAGATTGGTTCCGGAATGTCAAGATGGCTTTGACTTATGACAAATTGGGGTATGTCCTTACTGCTAAGGCACCTGTTGTCCCTGGTCCAGAATCCAGTGTCGCGGATAAGGAAATCCGCAAGACCTGGGAGTTAGATTGCGCGAAGGAAAAATGCATCGTGCTTGCCTCTATGAATAATGAACATCAGAGGAGACACGAGGATATGGATCTTGAATCCATATTTCTCCACACAAAGGATCTGTATGGAGAGCAATCTCGTATAGCAAGATACGAGACCTCAAAGAACTTGTTTCAGTCGAAGCTGGCTGTCGGATCATCTGTAGGAGAACATGTCCTTAAGATGATTGGCTATATAGAAGAGCTCGCGGACCTTGGGACGACTTTAGAGAACGAGCTGTATATAGACTTGGTTCTTCAGTCCCTTCCTTCCACCTACGCCCAGTTTATTCTGAATTTCAACATTCAAGGAAAAGAAGTTGAACTTCCAGAGCTCCTTAACATGTTGAGGAGTGCAGAGGGCACCTTGCAGAAGGCAAGGGAAACACCCACTATGTTTGTTCACGGTGCTTCTTCTTCCGGGTCCAAGGCTAGGGCCAAAGGAAGGAAGAAGAAGGCCGCTACCAAACCAAGATGAGGTGTTGGTAAGGTGGGAGCTAAGGGAAAAGCAAAAGTTGCGGTACCAGTAGTGGCAAGGGACGAGTGCTTCTACTGTCATAGAAAATTCCATTGCAAGAAAGATTGCAAAGCTTGGATTGGCAAAAACCAGGAACCGAAGCAAGCTGTGGCTTCGACTTCAGGTGTGTTTGTAATTGAAAATTGTCTGTCAATCAACTCTACTTCTTGGGTATTGGACACCGGATCAGGATCTCATATATGCAATTCATTGCAGGCACTAAGAAATCGTAGAGTGCTGAAGGTTGGTGATATGACCCTCCAGGCTGCTAACGGAGCTAGCGTGGTTGCTGTGTGTAGGGTTGCTATGAACTGCCACAAGGGTCTACTAGGCATCAACCATGCCCGATTAAAAATTTATCCGTGCCGAACAACCCAAAGCCGGATCATTAAACTAGAGTTTATGCGAAAACTAGCATGTTAAACACTTTAACATTAAGTGAAAGGGATTACAACCTTTGTAGATCCGGTCCTTCACTTATTAAGCTCCATGTTGAAGTCACTTCGCTGCGATCATCGTGTTGCGGACTCTCGAGAGGCTCCGCGAAGAGAAAGATGCAAGCTTGCTTCCGATCTTCGATAACAAAGATGATCTGCCTTGAAGTTTCATTAACACAAGCTAACACTCACTAAATGAAGTGAACACTCTCATCTAAAGGGCAAGGATAGATGAGAATGATGAAGTAGGATTTTTGCTCTCTTTTATTTTCATTTACTCACTCATTTTTCATCACCTTGAAAAAGCTAGAAAGCTTTTTCTAAGAAAGAAAGAAGGAAGAAGATGAACAATCAACATGAAACCTTTTGTGATGAATAATGAAAGGATTAATATGATGAATAATGCAACCATGGTCAACCAAACCCATGTAGAGAATTAATTAGGGTTAGGGTTAAAGCATGAGTCATAACAAAATATCTTTCACAAAACTAAACTAAACCTTCTAGAATCATCTGGAAAGCATTAACCCAAATCAAACCCTAATCTTGTTTAATCTCTACTAAATAAGTTACATTAGTTATCATATCATGTTACAATATTATATATCACATATATAATATTTATCGTAACAGTATAAAATAATACAATTAACATATATCGCATATATATCAATGTATTACCCGAGTGAGAAAAAGAATCTTTTAGTGAGCTAATATTAGTTAATGTAATTTAATATATCAAATATATTATTATACATTAAATTATCGAATCAACACTTGATCAGACAATCTGGCTATATCGCATATAACCGACTAATACGATGACCCGGCTATATCACATATACCCGGCCGATATCTCATATCGCGAGAATCCAATATGGTATCACATACCGCATTATCCTCGGTCCCGCACATATCACATATGTGCTCCTACTCCGTTTTTCCTGAGTCAAGAAACTTCTGTGTATGACTCTAAAGAATTGTCAATACGCCGGCAGTAGGTGATGATCATATCAAACACCCACAAGCTGCAAGCGATCAGCTAAACGTAACAGCCACCCAGGTATTGAGCGCTTAGAAGGTAAACAAGCAAGCCTGTACATTCTCCTGTGAATCCAATCAGTAACACTCCCGTACAGTCCGGTCTCGTCGTCTGATATGTCGCATATCTCGCCTAGGGGTGGTAAACGTCAGACCCCAGTAGCTCGATAAGTCGTGTCGATATGAGGTCTATAACAGTTCGAGAAATTACTGATAACACTTACCAGTAAATCTCAGCAACCCTGGCCAGGGATTTCCAGTTATAGCCAATCGAACACAGCGCAACATCAACTCCCTATACCGGGATAGACGAATCCTCTCCTATCGCTCATTGCCTCCATGTGATTCAGGACTGTACCCAAAAGCTACCTTTTTGCACGCCCTCTTGGACGTGGTATGATAGAAATCAAAGTACAGTGGGAATCACACAAGACTCTATGACGATCTCGGGTCAACAGATTACTCTATACCAGTGTTACCGGAGAACCGCCATCTGACGTGAGGTATAATACCATCTGGGAGTTCTCGGCGAGTCCGTCCAGTGTACCTAGTCTCCATTGAGCACCCGTACACCATCCTTGATGTCAAACAACGATGGATATGGGATCATCCATCTCCCATCATATGGGTCAAGATGCGTATACGCTATTCTACTCTGGTGTATCGATGCCCTGTCTCGATACACCCTCGACTAGGAACAGTTATAGGATGTACTCGTCGACTACCGTGGCCCCACTAGTATGATCTCATCATAATCCCAGTAGTCGAGTACATATCCGAAGGGCTTTATCAACATGTAACATAGAGACAATCAGAGTACATGTTAAGATAAAGTACAACCAGATAGCGTACTATCATGTCGAGCAAGAAAGTCCTCCCTATATATGTCCAAGTATCCATTACAATATACAACGTATGTACAGTAATGGCCTCTAGGGCATACATATAACTAACACTGTGTCCGTAGGGGATTATCACCTTGGATTGACGAGTGGACATATTTTGGTTTTGCATAACTGTTTTTGTGTACCCAGTTTAACGTGTAATATCATATCAGTATCGTTGTTATCAAAAGAAGGTTATGATTTCACGTATGTAGGTGATGTAGTTAACATCCACCTTAATCATGGTTTGATTGGGTCCAGTACACTAGATAACGGTATATATGTGTTAAACCAATTACAGATTTTCAATGTCCAGAACACACTAAAAAGAAAGTCTCCAGATATAAATAAGGCATTCTTATGGCATTGTAGACTAGGTCATATCAATGAGACAAGGTTAACTAAGTTACATAAAGAAGGATATTTGGATCCATTCGAATATCAATCTTATGCCACTTGTCAATCATGTCTCAAAGGAAAGATGACAAAGACTCCATTCACTGGACATGGAGTAAGAGAGAGCGAGCTCTTAGGACTCATATACAGCGATGCATGTGGTCCAATGTCTACACATGCAATAGGTGGTTTTTCATATTTCATTACTTTTACGGATGATTACTCTAGGTACAGATTCATTTTCTTAATGAAACATAAATCCGAGGCCTTTGAGAAATTCCAAGAATATAAGAATAAAGTAGAAAACCAAACCGGCAAAAGTATCAAGGCATTGAGATCTGATCGAGGTGGTGAATACTTAAGTGCCGAATTCCTAGGTTACCTAAAAGAGAAAGGAATTATTTCTCAGCTTACTCCTCCATACACTCCACATCATAACTGTGTATCAGAGAGACGGAACCGAACCCTATTGGATATGATACGGTCCATCATGAGTAATGCTGAGTTACCGCGATCTTTCTGGGGTTATGCGCTAGAATCAGCTGCATATCTTTTTGAACAGGGCTCCTACAAAGACTGTGCCTACCACACCATATCAGATGTGGAGTGGGAAGAAACCCTATCTTCAGTATCTGAAGATATGGGGTTGTCTGGCTTTTGTTAAAAGACAGCATGCGGACAAACTCGAGGCACAATCAGTACAGTGTAAATTTGTGGGATATCGAAAGAACTCCAAGGTGTATTATTTCTATTATGCAGAGGAACAAAAGGTTTTTGTTTCTCGTAATGGCCATTTTCTAGAACAAAAGTTTTTAGAAAAGGAAACAAGTGGGAGCGAAATAGAACTGGAAGAAATTCCAGAACCACAAACTACTACTGAAAGTTTGGTAGAACCAGAAGTTCAAGAAGAATAGGACATTCCCGAACCCCTCTACAGGAGTAGTAGGCCGTCTCATCCGCCTGAGAGATACTACGGTTTTCTCATAGACGGGGATAGAGAAGATTGCATCATTGATAATGATGAACCTACTAGCTTCCAGCAGGCCATCTAGAGCGGCGACTCAGTAAGATGGCTGGATGCAATGCGGACCGAGATGGAGTCCATGTACACCAACAAAGTATGGACTTTGGACTTTGCTCCAGATGGGGTAAAACCCATCGAATGCATGTGGATCTTCAAGAAAAAGATTGGTGTAGATGGACAGGTGGAAACCTATAAGGCTAGACTTATTGCAAAGGGTTTTCATCAAAGACCTGGTTTGGACTATGACGAAACTTTTTCTCCAGTGGCTATGCTGAAATCCATTCGGATCCTTCTTGCCATTGCCTCCTTCCATGATTATGAAATTTGGCAGATGGACATAAATACGGCTTTTCTAAATGGTAATTTAGAAGAGTGCGTCTATATGGATCAGCCAGAAGGTTTCAATCAGAGTGGGAGCAGCAGGAAAGTGTGCAAGTTGTTTAAGTCCATTTATGGACTAAAGCAGGCATCGCGGAGTTGGAACATCTGTTTTGATGAAACGGTCAAAGAATATGACTTTATAAAAAATATAGATGAACCATGTATATATAGTAAAATTGTAGCACGAACTGTCGTATTCCTCGTCTTGTACATGGATGACATTCTCTTGATAGGAAATGACATTCCTATGCTACAATCTGTCAAAGGATTCTTGTCACACAGGTTCTCCATGAAAATCCTGCGTGATGCCTCTTACATTCTGGGGATCCGGATCTATCGTGATAGATCCAAGAGGATGTTGGGACTTTCGCAGTCCAGATATATCAACACTATACTGAAAAGATTCAGTATGGAAGATTCTAAGCGCGGTAATTTACCGGCTTGTCACGGAATCACCCTATACAAAGAGATGTCTCCCAAGACTGATTTTGAAAAGGATCGCATGTCAGTTATACCCTACGCTTCTGCGGTAGGATCTATAATGTATATGATGTTGTGCACCAGACCAGATGTAGCTTACGCACTAAGTGTGGTAAGCCGGTATCAGTCGGACCCAGGGGAGAAGCACTGGATAGCAGCAAAGAACATTCTCAAGTACCTGAGAAGGACTAAGGAGATGTTCATGGTTTACGGCGGAAAAGACCTCAAGATTGAGGCCTTTGCTGATTCCAGCTTCCTGAGTGACAAGGATGACTCCAGGTCCATGTCATGTTATGTCTTTACCCTCAATGGAGGGGCGGTGTGCTGGAAGAGTTCCAAGCAGGACACCGTTGCTGACTCAACAATGGAAGTGGAGTATATCGCTGCTTGCGATGCCGCAAAAAAAGCGGTCTGGATGAAGAAGTTCCTTACTGAACATCAGGTGGTTCCATCCACTGTTGATCCAATACCTCTGTATTGTGACAACAAGGGGGCTATAGCTTTAGCAAAGGAACCCAGGTCTCATCAGAAGTCCAGAAGCATCTTAAGGCGGTATCACCTGATCAGAGAGATCATAGATCGCCGAGAGATCAAGGTCCGGAGAGTTGCTACAGAGGAGAACACTGCTGATCCATTCACAAAGGCCTTACCTCAGACACAGTTCGAGAGACTATCAGAGATGATAGGTCTTCGATACGCCAGTACATGTCCCTAGTGCAAGTGGGAGATTTTTAATGTATATGCCCTAAGGGACATTATTGTATCATACTAGCTTGTATATTACTTAATGGAAGCTTGTGATATTCACAGTTATATAAACTGTCTTGCTAAACATGGTAGTATGCTACTTGGTTTTATCTATCTTAATATGTGTATATGTTTGCATATCACGAATACATATTGATAGAGCCCTTAGGATCTTGCTTGACTACCAGCATTGTGATGGCAGTCACACTAGTGGGGGCTGGGTAGTCTACAAGCACATCCTTTTTCATGTCCCTAGTCATAGGATTATCGAGACAGGGCATCGATACTCCGAAGTAGACTTGTGTGTACGCTTCTCATCCCAGCAGGGGAAATGGTCTGTCCCACAGCCATTAGTATGTTGTACTGGAGATAGTATACAGGTGCTCGTTGGGTTACGGATACACCGGATAGGACTCGCAGGGACCTGTTGGTTGGTATTATACCTGTCGTCAGTTAACAGTTCCAAGGTGACATGAGTACAGCATAGTCCACAGACTTGACACTGCTGCTTCGCCTCGAGTGTGTTCCTACTGTTCTTAGATTGCTACCCTAACACGGCTCAAAGGAGTCATGCAAACAGGTAGCGGTTGGGTGCAGTCCCGAAGCACTTGGAGGCAGTGGCGGTTAGATAGGATTCGTCTCTCCCGGTATTGGGAGTTGATATCGTGCTGTGTTTGGAGAGCCATTACGCAAAGTCCCTGGCCTGGGCAAGCGAGATATACTGGTAGGATTTCCAGTAGCTTCTCAAGGTGTAATGGGCTACACTCCGACACGACTTATACCGCTTTTAGGGGAATGACGCTTGCCGCCCCCCTAGGCCCGATATGCGATAGTCCAAGACGAACAGACCGGACTGTACGGAGATTGTCACATCAGGCTCAGTAGGAGTTCGGATTGGTTTCCTCATCGGCCTTCTTATCGACATCTACCTGGGGACCATTACGTATAGCTACTGTCGCTTGCGGTCTGTGGTTAAACCCACTGCCAGCGTAGTAGTCGAGTCTTTAGAGTCCTACACAGAGAGTTTCCCTGCTTCGGGCGAAACGATATAGAGGTCGTATGGTTTTACGACAGGGTTCGGACACATACGTGTTTTTACGCACGTACGATGTTCGGACAGTTTATACTAGCAGGCTTTGGTTTAAGCCAGATTCTAGTATTCGATTATTGGATTTATATAGTCTCAGTATTTCCGTGTTTTCACGGATGGGAGGGGAAGTCTCGTAATTTGTCGAGAAGCTTCTAGAATATTGATGAGTTGGAGGCTTAGGTGGAAATTACATTAAATGGATTAATGACTCATGGTGTGATACTTCCAAAGGAGTTAATGATGCATTTATTTCTTAATGACTCATGAGATGAATCACACTAAGTGAGTTAATGAAGCATGGTTGATATTATCATATGATTATTCATTTAATAATTATTATGCTTCATATATTCACAAATGAGATTATTATTCATATCATTCTCACTCTCACCTTCTCTCTCCTCAAGCTCTCTCTTCAAAGAACTAACCCTAACCTTTCATGTGTTGAGATCCAAGGGTTAGCAAGACTAATAGATCCTTAATCCACTTCTATATCCTCTAGGTTGCTTTGATTAGCACTCATAGTTATCTAGTTACCTCAAGTGTGAGGTTAAAGCTTGGAGAAGTAGCTTTCGGGTGGATCTTCTATCACTACGAGGAGGCCGATGAGGAGGTGATCAAAGAGAACAAGAAGGACTTGATTCATTAGGTATAATCATCTTCCATAGTAGCTAATCACTTCTGTGTTGTTGTTAGTTAGGGTTTGGCAAAGATCCGTAAAGTTAGTCGATGTTAGTTTAAACAAAATGATTGTTTTTCCTATTTTGCCTCCCCGCATCATGTGGGGTGTCTAATGTCGACTTACAGTTACGTCCAGCTAGTGCCGCAGACGGTTTGTGGGTGATTGATATGATCATCACTTACTGCCGGCGTATTGACGAGTCTTTAAAGTCCTACACAGAGGTTTACTGGCTCAGGCAAAACGAAGTAGGAGCACATATGCGATATGTGCGGGACCGAGATTGATACGAGTATGCGATACTGAATTCTATTCTCGCGATTTATGACATTGGTCGGTTATATGAGATATAGCCGGGTTATCGAATCAAGTGTTAACTCGATAAGTTGATACAAATAATATTAGTTGGTCATATGAGATATAGCCGGATTATTAAATCAAGTGTTGATTTAATGATTTAATATATAATTATATATTTGATATATTAATTTACATTAACTAATATTAGCTCACTTAAGCATTTCTTTTCTCATGCATTTAATATATATGTGATATATATTAATTGTATTTCTTATTATGTCATGCTTGATGCCACTTGCTACATGGGTGTATGAGACTCACACCATGCTCAGGATAATGCAATGTTTATTTATTTAAGGTAAATCCAAATTAGTTGGAAATTAGTCATATGGATAAAGCTTGTGGAAGCTTGTAGACCCATTGACTTAGTCCACTAGTTTTGTCTTACCTTAGATATTTGTTAACATAACCATTTTCTAAACCCATGGTAAAGTCTCTACATGAGTTATATGATATATTTCTCACCCATGGTTGCCAAAACATTTTCTCTTCATCTTCCTCTTCATCAAGAGCTTAGCTCTCTAGCTTTTGAGGAAGTGAGGAAAAATAGTGAGAAAAAGAATTCTAAAGTGAGAAAAATTCCTACTTCATCATCCTCTACTAGATTAGCCATTTAGTATAGGGTGTTAGCTTCAATAATCTCTAATACATTGATTCTGAACGAATGTTATTAGATACCGAACCTGATATACAACATTACATCAGTTTCTTTATTAAGTTAAAGAAGGATATAATTTTATATTGCAGGATAATGTTGTGAACATTTTCCTTAATCAAAAGTTGATTGGATCAGACATGTTATATAATAGCATATACGTTCTAAATCAAACCACAGTTCAAAGTATGTAGAACACACATAAGAGGAATAGTTCAGAAATGAACGAATCCTTCTTGTGGAATTGTAGACTAGCTCATATCAATGCAGCACGACTAGCTAAGTTACATAAGGATGAATATTTGAATCTGTTCGAATTTTCATCTTATGATACTTACCAGTCTTGGTCATAAAGATAAAATGACCAAAGCCCCGTTTACTGGAAACAGAGAAAGAGTTACTGAACTCTTGGGACAGATACATGATGATGTATACGGTCCTATGTCTACAAATGCCAGGGTTGGTTCTTCGTACTTCATTATATTCATTGATCATCTTTCGAGATTTGGACATATGTTTCTGTTGAAACACAAGTCTAAAACTTTTGAGAAATTCAAGGAATATAAGCTTGAGGTTGAGAACCAAACGGGTAGAAGTATTAAAGTCCTTCGATGTGATCGAGGAGGCGAATACATGGACATGGAGTTCCTGGATTTTCTAAAAGGAGAATGGGATTTTCTCTCAGCTTACTCCTTCATACACACCACAGCACAACGGTGTGTCGGGGCAGAGGTATCGTGCCCTATGAGATATGGTGCGCTCTATGATAAGTACTGCTGAGTTGCCTGTTTCCTTTTGGAGTTATGCACTAGAGAAGCTGCATATCTATTGAATGGGGTTCCATCCAAATCAGTGCCTACCACTCCATATTAGATATAGAATGGGAAGAGGCCATGTCTTAAACGAGTTAAGGTATGCGGTTGTCCGGTCTATGTTGAAAAGTAAAATCCGGACAAGCTCGAGGCAAGGTCAGTTCTGTATAGGTTTGTTGGATACCCCGAACATTCGTGAAGGTATATCTTCTACCACACCGATGAGAAAAAGGTGTTTTGTTTCTCAGCATGCCACCTTTTTAGAAAAGGAATTTCTTATGAAGAAATTAGTGGTCATGAGGTAGAACTGGAAGGAGTTCCAGCTGGACAAACTAACAGCTGATGATTTGGTGAAACCAAAGGATTCAATAGTTTCCAACGAGCCTCAGCCTCTCCTCGAATCTGGTAGGGTTCTTCATCCACCTTAGAGATACTATGGTTTCCTCGGTGACGGTGGGAGTGAGGATTGAATCAAGGTAGATGATGACCCAACCAGGTTCAGGCAGGCCATCACGAGTGGGGACTCTGTGATAAGGCTGGATGCTATGCGATCAAATATGGAATCCATGTACACCAACAAAGTATGACTTTGAATGTTGCACCTGAAGGGGAAAAACCTATCGGGAGCAAATGGATCTTGAGAAGACTCTTGGTGTAAATGGAAAAGTTGAGACTTTTCAAACCTAGACTTGTAGTAAAAGGCTATCGTCAATAACCAGGAGTGGTTTATGACGAAACCTTTTCTCCAGTGGCTATGCTTAAGTCCTTCAGGATTAAAGCACGCATCACGGAGTTGGAACATCTGGTTTGATATGGCAGTCAAAGAGTTTGACTTCATCAAAAAGGTAGATGAACCTTGTATATACAAGAAGGTTGTAGAGAGTAAGGTTGTCTTCCACGTATTGTGCATAGATGACATACTTTTGATAGGAAATGGTTTCCTATGCTACACTCGGTCAAGCTCCTCTTATTACGATGATTCTTCATGGAAGATTTTAATGATACCTACTACATCTTGTGGATAATGATCTATGCTGATAGATCTATGTGGATGTTGGGAGTGTCCCAAATCCTTGTACATTAACACCATACTAAAGTGGTTTAGTATGGAAGATTCTAAGCATGGTGGTTCGCCCACTTACTCAGGAATCACTCTCTCCAAAAAGATGTCTTCCAAGATTGATTTGGAGAGAGCTCGCGTGGAAGGGATACCCTATGCTTCTGCAGTAGGCTCTATCAAGAATGCGATGTTATGTACCAGACCAGATGTAGCTAACTCACTAGGTGTAGTGATCAGGAATCAATCGGATCTTGGGAGAATCACTGGATAGCTGCGAAGGACATTCTTAAGTACTTGAGAAGCGCTAAAGAAATGTTCTTGGGGTTTGGTAACGGTGAACTCCAGTGGGAGTCCTTTACCAATTCCAGCTCCCAGAGTGGTAAGGACGAATGAAAGTCAGTCTTGGGCTTTGTCTTTACCCTCAGTGGAAGGACAGTATGTTGGAAGGGTTCCAAGCTATATATCATGGAAAACTAGACGATAAAGGCTGATTACATCGCTAAAAACGATGCTACCAAAGTGGATGTCTGGATAATTCTTGTTCATGAGATGAACATGGTTCCTACCATTGAGCGTCCAATAATTGTTATTATGACAACAATGGAGTTATGGCTTTGGCCTAGGAACGCCGGTCCCATTAGCGATCCAGACATATTCTGAGGACAGTATCACCTGATCTAGGAGATGGTTGATCTCCAAAGGATCTAGGTAAGGAGAGTTGATGCGAAGGATAACACGATGGATCCACTCACAGATGCCTTTCCTTAGAGAGGCTTTTATGGGACGTTGGGTATGAGATACTGCAACAAATGGTCTTAGTGCAAGTGGGAGATTGTTAGTTATATGTATGCCCTAGAGGCCATTATTATACATTTGATGTATATTATAATGGAAGCTTGGACATATATAGGGAGGACTCTCTTGCTCGACATGATAGTATGCTATCTGGTTGCTCTTTATCTTAACATGTACACTTATTGTCTCTCTATTACATGTTGATAAAAACCTTAGGATGAGTACTTGACTATCAGGATTATGATGCAAATCATACTAGTGGGGCAGAGGTAGTCGGTAAGTACATCCTTCAAATGTTCCTAGTTGTGGGGGTATCGAGACGGGGCATCGATATTCCATATTGGACTAGCGTATACGCTTCTCGACCCATGGATGATCCGATCCCACATCCATTGGTGTTTGACTTCAGAGAAGGTATACGAGTGCTCAGTGGAGACTGGGTTCACTGAACGGACTCTCCGAGAACTCCTAGATTGTTTTGTACCTATCGTCAGATGGCAGTTCTCTGATGACACTGGTACAGGTTAGTCTGTCGACCCGAGATCATCATAGAGACTTGTGTGATTCCCACTGTGCTTTGATTTCCACCTTACCACGTTCAAGAGATCGTGCAAAACGGTGGACTTTGGGTACAGTCCCAAGTCACATGGAGGCAATGAGCGATACGAGGTGATTTCGTCTCTCCCAGTATTGGGGGATGATGCTGCGCTATGCTCGATTGGCCATAACAGGAAATCCCTGGCCAGGGTTGCTAAGATCTACTGATAAGTTTTATCAGTAGTTTCTCGAACCATTATGGACCTTGCATCGGCATGATTTATCAAGCTATTGGGGTATGACGTTATACCACCCCCAGGCTGTGATATGTAACATATCTGACGAATAGACCGGACTGTACGGTAGTGTTACTGTAAGTCGATGTTAGACACCTCACATGATGCGGGGAGGCGGAATAGGTAAAACAATCATTTTGTTCAAAGTTACTTCGACTAACTTTACGGATCTTTGCCAAACCCTAACTAACAACTATATAAAAGTGATTAGCTACTATGATAAATGATTATACCTAATGATTCAAGTCCTTCTTGTCCTTGTAGTTCACCTCCTCGTCGGCCTCCTCGATGTGATAGAAGATCCACCCGAGAACTCCTTCTCCAAGCTTTAACCTCTCTCCTGAGGTAACTAGGTGGCTAAGAGTGCTAATCAAGGTAACCTAGAGGATATAGAAGAGGATTAGGGATCTATTAGTCTTGCTAACCCTTGGATCTCAACACATGAGAGGTTAGGGTTAGTTCTTTGACGAGAGAGAGCTTGAGGAGAGAGAATGTGAAAGTGAGAATCATATGAATTATGTCTCATTTTTGATATATGATGAAGCATAAAGAATATCAAATAAATCATTATTTGATATTAATAACCATTCTTCATTTAATACATACAATGAATCATCTCATGAGTCATTAAGCAATAAATGCTTCATTAACTCAATTGGATGATTCATCTCATGAGTCACTAATCCATTTAATGCAAATAACACCTAAGCTCTCCACCTCATCAATCTTCTAGAAGCTTCTCGACAAATTACGAGAATGCCCCTCCCATCCGTGAAAATACGAAAATACTGAGACTGTATAAATCCAATAATCCAATACTAGAATCTGGCTTAAACTAAAGCCTGCTAGTAAAAACTGTCCGAACATCGTACGTGCATAAAAGCAGGTGCGTGTCCGAAACCTGTCGTAAAACCATACGACCTCTATATCGTTTCGCCTGAAGCAGGGAAACCCTTTATATGGGACTCTAGAGACTCGACACTTACGCTGGCAGTGGGTTTAACCACAGGCCGCAAGCGGTACTAGTTGTACGTAACGCTCCCCAGGTAGATGTCGATAAGAAGGCCGATGAGGAAACCTATCGGAACTCCTACTGAGCCGGATGTGACAATTTCCGTACAGTCCGGTCTCTTCGTCGAGGACTATCGCATATCGGGCCTAGGGGTGGAAAGCGTCAGTCCCCTAAAAGCGGTATATGTCGTGTCGGAGTGATGCCCATTACACCTTGAGAAGCTACTGGAAAACCTACCAGTAAATCTCGCTTGCCCTGGCCAGGGACTTTGCGTAATGACTCTCCAAACACAGCACGATATCAACTCCCAATACTGGGAGAGACGAATCCTATCTAACCGCCATTGCCTCCAAGTGCTTCGGGACTGCACCCAACTGCTACCTGTTTGCACAACTCCTTTGAGCCATGGTAGGGTAGCAATCTAAGAACAATGGGAACACACTCGAGACGAAGAAGTAGTGTTAAGTCTGCGGACTATGCTGTACTCATGTCACCCGGGAACTGTTAACTGACGACGGGTATAATACCAACCAACAGTTCCCTGCGAGTCCTGTCTGGTGTACCCGTAACCCAACGAGCACCTGTATACTATCTCCAGTACAACGTACTAATGGCTGTGGGACAGACCATTTCCCCAACTGGGATGAGAAGCGTACACACTAGTCTACTACGGAGTATCGATGCCCTGTTTCAATAATCCTATGACTAGGGACCTGAATAAGGATGTGCTTGTAGACTATCCAGCCCCCACTAGTGTGACTGCCATCACAACGCTAGTAGTCAAGCAAGATCCTAAGGGCTCTATCAATATGTATTCGTGATATGTCAAAAGAAACATATACGCATATTAAGGTAGATATAAACCAAGTAGCGTACTACTATGTTGAGTAAGACTGTTAATACAATTATGAATATCCCAAGCTTTCATTAAGTAATATACAAGCTAGTATGATACAATAATGGCCCCTAGGGCATATACACTAACAATCTCCCACTTGCACTAGGGTCATGTACTGGCATATCGAAGACCTATCATCTCGAGTAGCCTCTCGAACTGAATCTGAGGTAACGCCTTTGTGAATTGATCTGCAGTGTTCTCCTCTGTAGCAACTCTTCGAACCTCGATCTCCCGGCGATCTATGATCTCCCTGATCAGGTGATACCGCCTTAAGATGTGTCTGGACTTCTGATGGGACCTGGGTTCCTTCGCTAAAGCTATAGCGTCGTTGTTGTCACAATACAGCGGTATTGGATCAACAACGGTAGGAAACACCTGAAGTTCTGTTAGGAACTTCTTCATCCAGACTGCTTCTTTTGCGGCATCGCAAGCAGCGATATACTCCGCTTCCATCGTCGAGTCAGCAACGGTGTCCTGCTTGGAACTCTTCCAGCACACCGCCCCTCCATTGAGGGTAAAGACATAACCTGACATGGACTTGGAGTCATCCTTATCACTCTGGAAGCTGGAGTCAGCAAAAGCCTCGATACGGAGGTCTTTTCCGCTGTAAACCAAGAATATCTCCTTAGTCCTTCTCAGGTACTTGAGAATGTTCTTTACTGCTATGTAGTGCTTCTCCCCTGGGTCCGACTGATACCGCCGTACCACGCTTAGTGCGTAAGCTACATCTGGTCTGGTGCACAACATCGCATACATTATAGAGCCTACCGCAGAAGCGTAGGGTATAATTGACATACGATCCCTTTCCAAATCAGTCTTGGGAGACATCTCTTTGGAGAGGGTGATTTCGTGACAAGCCGGTAAATTACCGCGCTTAGAATCATCCACACTGAATCTTTTCAGTATAGTGTTGATATACCTGGACTGTGAAAGTCCTAACATTCTCTTAGATCTATCACGATAGATCTGGATCCCCAGAATGTAAGAGTCATCACCCAGGTCTTTCGTGGAGAGCCTGTGTGACAAGAATCATTTGACGGATTGTAGCATAGGAATGTCATTTCGTATCAAGAGAATGTCATCTACGTACAAGACGACGAATACGACAGTTCGTGCTACAATTTTACTATATGTACATGGTTCATCTGGATTTTTGATAAAGTCATATTCTTTGACCGTTTCATCAAAACAGATGTTCCAACTCCTCCGCGATGCCTGCTTTAGTCCATAAATGGACTTAAGCAACTTGCATATTTTCTCGCTGCTCCCACTCTGATTGAAACCTTCTGGCTGATCATATAGACACCCTCTTCCAAATTACCATTTAGAAAAGCCGTCTTTATGTCCATCTGCCAGATCTCATAATCATGGAAGGCAGCAATGACAAGAAGGATCCGAATGGATTTGAGCATAGCTACCGGAGAAAAAGTCTCGTCATAGTCAAAACCAGGTCTTTGACGAAAACCCTTTGCAACAAGTCTAGCCTTATAGGTTTCCACCTGTCCATCTACACCAATCTTCTTTATGAAGATCCACTTGCATCCTATGGGTTTTACACCATATGGAGCAAAGTCCAAAGTCCATACTTTGTTGGTGTACATGGACTCCATCTCGGTCCGCATTGCATCCAGCCATCTTACTGAGTCGCCGCTCTGGATGGCCTGTTGGAAGCTAGTATGTTCATCATTATCAATGACGCAATCCTCTCTATCCCCGTCTATGAGAAAACCGTAGTATTTCTCAGTCAAATGAGACGGCCTACTATTCCTGCGGAGGGGTGCGGGAATGTCCTGTTCTTCTGGAACTTCTGGTTCTACCAAACTTTCAGTAGTAGTTTGTGGTTCTGGAATTTCATCCAGTTCTATTGCGCTCCCACTTGTTTCCTTTTCTAAAAACTGCTATTCTAGAAAATGGGAATTACGAGAAACAAAAACCTTTTGTTCCTCTGCGTAATAGAAAAAATACCTCTTGGAGTTCTTTGGATATCCCACAAACTTACACTGTACTGAGCGTGCCTCGAGTTTGTCCGCATGCTGCTTTTTAACAAAAGCTGGACATCCTCATATCTTCAAATACTGAAGATAGGGTTTCTTCCCACTCCACATCTGATATGGTGTGGTAGGGTAGCAATCTAAGAACAGTGGGAACACACTCAAGACGAAGCAACAGTGCTAAGTCTGTGGACTATGCTGTACTCATGTCACCTGGGAACTGTTAACAGACGACGGGTATAATACCAACCAACAGTTCCCTGCGAGTCCTGTCCGGTGTACCCGTAACCCAACGAGCACCTGTATATTATCTCCAGTACAACATACTAATGGCTGTGGGACCGACCATTTCCCCAACCGGGATGAGAAGCGTACACACTAGTCTACTCCGGAGTATCGATGCCCTATCTCGATAATCCTATGACTAGGGACCTGAAAAAGGATGTGCTTGTAGACTACCCGGCCCCCATTAGTGTGACTGCCATCACAACGCTGGTAGTCCAAAAAGATCCTAAGGGCTCTATCAATATGTATTCGTGATATGTCAAAAGAAACATATACGCATATTAAGATAGATATATACCAAGTAGCTTACTACTATGTTGAGCAAGACTGTTAATACAAATGTGAAAATCCCAAGCTTCCATTAAGTAATATACAAGCTAGTATGATACAATAATGGCCCCTAGGGCATATACTCTAACAGTTACTTGATGGATTCGCAGGAGTATGAGCAGGCTTGCTTGTTGATCTTCTAATCGCTCAATACCCGGGTGGCCGTTACGTTTAGCAGGCCGCTTGCGGCTTGTCGGTGACTGATTTGATCACCACCTACTGCCGGCATATTGACGAGTCTTTAGAGTCCTACACAGAGGTTTCCTGGCTTAACCGATATGAAGTAGGAGCACATATGTGATATGTGCGGAACCGAGATTAATACGAGTATATGATACCATATTCTATTCTCGCGATATGTGATATCGGTCGGTTATATGTGATATAGCCGGGCTGTCGAATCAAGTGTTGATTCGATAAGTTGATACATTTGATATTTTTCGGTTGTATGTGATATAGCTGGATTATTAAATTAAATGTTGATTTAATAATTTAAAGTATAATTATATATTTGATATATTCTCTTACATTAACTAATATTAGCTCACTTATGTATTCTTTTTCTCACTAGTGTACACTTAGTATATATGTGATATATATTAATGTACATCTTTTGTATCATGCTTGATGCCACATGCTACATGGGTGTATAAGACTCACACCATTCTTATAACAATGATGGGTTTTATTTATTTAAGGTAAATCAAATTAGTTGGATATTGTCACATGGTTGAAGCTTGTAGAAGCTTGTGGAACCATTGACCAAGTCCACTAATTTTGTTTTACTTGAAGATATTTATTAACCTAACCATTATTGTTAGCCACGGTTTAGTCTCTACATGAGTTAGTATATGATACTAACTCCCCCATGGTTGCTATTCTCACTACTTGATTCATTCTTCACTTGCTTCATTCCATCAAAGTTTTCTTCTCTCCTTCCTCAAGCTTTCTAGCTTCAAGAGAGGTGAAGAAAGTTAGTGAGAAAATTGTTTCTAAAGTGAGAAAAATTCCTACTTCATCAACCTCTTCTCTACTAGATATTTAGATTGGGTTATTTCTTCACTAGTTCATCAATTAGTGAAGAGGTAGCTTGAGTTAGTGTATCCTCGACGTAGATCATCTTCGGACTCGAAGACTTCAAGCAAGCTTGTTTATTTCACCTTGTGGAGCCTCACTGGAGTCCGGGAGATCACTACATGGAGCGAAGAGACTATTACATGGAGCTATTGAAGTGAAGGACCGGTCTACAAGTTAGTTATATGTATGCCATAGAGGCCATTACTGTACATGTGATGTATATTGTAGTGGATGTTTGGACATATATAGGGAGGACTTTCTTGGTCGACATGATAGTATGCTATCTGGTTGCACTTTATCTTAACATGTACACTTATTGTCCCTCTATTACATGTTGATAAAGCCCTTAGGATGAGTACTTGACTACCAGGATTATGATGTAGATCATACTAGTGGGGCAGAGGTAGTCGGTAAGTACATCCTTCAAATGTTTCTAGTCGTGGGAGTATCGAGACGGGGCATCGATATTCCAGAGTAGACTAGCGTATACGCTTCTCGACCCATATGATGGGCGATTGATGATCCCATATCCATTGGTGTTTGACATCAGATATGATATACGGGTGCCCAGTGGAGACTGGGTACACTGAACGGACTCGCCGAGAACTCCTAGATGGTATTATACCTATCGTCAGATAGCAGTTCTCTGGTGACACTGGTACAGGTTAGTCTGTCGACCCGACATCGTCATAGAGTTTTGTGTGATTCCCACTGTCCTTTGATTTCCACATTACCACGTTCAAGAGATCGTGCAAAACGGTGGTTTTTGGGTACAGTCCCGAGTCACATGGAGGCAATGAGCTATAGGAGGAGATTCGACTCTCCCGGTATTGGGGGTTGATGTTGCGCTATGCTTGATTGGCCATAACAGGAAATCCCTGGCCAGGGTTGCTAAGATCTACTGGTAAGTTTTTGTTAGGTTTACTTAGCACCACATGAAGGGTTTGGAAGTATCACATGTCTCAAAATCAAATTTTTAAGGTGCTAAGTGAACATACAAAGAATCATCACTAGAAATTTAGGGTTTCATTACAATAGCATCATCACAAGTAGAAAAGGCTAGGGTTTTGAGAGTACAACCTTTGTAGCTCCCTACGCTAGACTCCTTGGCTACTTGAGGGTTGGAAAAAGGTTGGCTTGAGATCTTCTAGGTCCACGACGATCCACCCGAAGCTCCTTTCCCCAAAGCTCCTTGCTTTACCTGATATGTGATTGAAGTAGAGCAAACACCCTGCACAAATGGGCTAGATGTGTGTAGTATGATAATGTGGTTTGTTTTCTATAATCAAAACTCTTTCTTTTAATCAACCTGACTCAAAGAAATAATCAAGAGAGGAAGAAGAAGATGGTGGCTAAGCTTTTCTCATACAAAGAAAATGATATGAGAGTGAATAATTATTGAAATGAGAAAAGAATAAACTATATTAATCCTTTCTCACTTCAACCATGGTTAGAATCATCTAAATTTTTATCAAATGGGTTAAAGACAAAAGGATAATTAACTCAAGGTTAAATGGTGGTTGAAGCATGGTCAAAGATGATAAGTATAAACCTTGAGTGAATTATCCTTTCTTTTTTTCTAAATGATAAATAAATAGATAATTCTACAATGTAAGTCTTGCATTGCCACCAAACATGTATCAACAACCATGATACTATGTATGTATGTATGTATGTATGTATGTATCCATGTACATCATCATGTGCATACATGCATGCATACAAAAATAGAAAAAGAGTTTGATCAAAGAATTAATCTAAAAGTCATTTGTTAAATGAACATTTGATTTTGCAAACCGGTCATATCACATATGACCCGACCAATAGAAAATGCCCGATTAATATACGGTATCACATATCCGTATTTAATCGGGTCCCCGCGCATATCTCATATGCATACCACATCTTTTCTCCTGAGGCAGGAAACTTCATTGTGGGACTCTAAGACTCGTCAATACGCCGGCAGTAGGTTATGATCATATGAAATACCTACAAGCCGCAAGCGGTCAGCTAAACGTAACGGCCATCCGGGTATTGAGCGATCAGAAGAAAACAAGCGAACCTGTTACAACTCCCGTCGAGCCAACCGGCAACACTACCGTACAGTCCGGTCTCTTCGTCCGATATGCTGCATATCGAGTCTAGGGATGGAAACGTCGACCCCAATAACTCAATAAGTCGTGCCGATGAATGGTCTATAACAGATCGAGAAACTACTGATAACACTTATCAGCAAATCTCAACAGCCCTAGACAGGGACTTACTGATATAGCTAGTCGAGCACAGCACAGCATCAACTCCCAATACCGGGAGAGACGAAACCCCTCCTATCGCTCATCGCCTTCGTGTGTCTCGGGACTGTACCCAACGGCCACCTGTTTGCACGACTCAGTAGAGCCGTAGTAGGGTGGTAATCAAAGTACAGTGGGAGAACACACAAGACTCTATGACGATCTTGGGTCTACAGACTAACCTGCACCAGTGTCACCAGAGAACTGCTATCAGACGATAGATATAATTCCATATAGGAGTTTTCGGTGAGTCAGTAAAGTGTACCCTGTCACCACTGAGCACCCGTATACGATCTCGATGTAAAACATCGATGAATGTGGGAACATCCATCGCCCATCATATGGGTCTAGTATCATATACGCTAGTCTACACTGGTATTTCGATGCCCCGTCTCGATACACCTACGACTAGGGACATTTCAGGATATACTTATAAACTACAGATGTCCCACTAGTATGATCTCCATCATAATCACAGTAGTCAAGCCTATATCCTCAGAGCTTTATCAACATGTATGAATGAATAAAAGTGATCAAATCAACATGTCAGATAAAGAAGAACCAGATAGCATACTATCATGTTGTAACGTTTTGAAAATTGTTTCGGTGAAATTTCGAAAAAACGGTAAAATAAATGGGTTTTCTGTAAAAAGTCAAAATGCAAATATCTTTATTATAAAATTAAATATACATATTCTAGCTATTTAATTGCTAGTATTTTGTGTTTATTGATCCACTGGTGAAATTTCAAATTTTCTGAAAAATTTTCCGAAATTAATTATTTTAATATTATTTTAAGCCGTCACTAATACATTTAATTAGGGAAAATTACAAATTGGAATGAGTTGAAACAAATTTTGTGCATCATAAAACATTAAATAAAATTTTATCATGTGGTTTTTGAAACGAAATCGTTTGCCAAAACAGTTTAGAAAATATCGAAGAAAAAGGCTTTTTTTTAGTGTAAATGGATGTTTGGGGTATTGTAATTATCATTTTCCATCACCCCACACCCATACCCACACTCACACACCCCCATTTATTTCTTCCCTTGGCTGAATTCAGCAGCCCCCACCCATTTTCCCCACTTGAATTTCAAAGAAAAGAAAAGAAAGAAAGAAAAGAAAAGAAAAGAAATAAGAATGGATAAAAGAGTTGGTATTTGGTTGACTTTGACTTTTTCCCTCACCATACCTCACACCACACTCCCTCTCTCCTCTCCCCCACCTGCAATGGCCGAGCCCCCCTCCAATTCAGCCCCTTCATTCTTCATCTCTTTCTCTTTAAAAAGTTCATAAAAAATGCTTGAAAAATCAACAAAAAATCAAGCAAAAATCCAAATCAAAATCCACCTCCTACCCATTTTTACTTGGCTACCATAGCATGGATCTAGGGATTTAGATTTCAATTTGGGAGGCTAGGTGTGCTTGTGGGATCTTCAAATTAATTTGGTATAAATTCTAACCTTTTTGCTTAATGTGTTGTTAATTGCTTAGGTTAGCTTAATTAATTGTTTAATTAGGTTTTTAATTAGTTCTAGGAGCATGATTTAAAATTCAAGAGAGGGGTTTGATTTCAAATTGGTATTTTGTGTTGTGAGATTTAGTTTATGTGATATAATTGACATATTAATGTTATGCTAAATCCAATTTAAGTTGCTAGTTTGCATATTTGTTGATTTAAAAGTGATAATTATATAAATGGTAAACTAGGTTTTGAAAATAATTATATTCTTGTGAGATAAAATTCAAATTTAGGTTTCATAGAATTATTAATATTATATTGAGTGGTTTAATGCCTTTAGTTCATGAAAATCCAAGGTAGATTGTAGTTTGTGCATTTTTGCTATAAAATTGTTAAAATTGGTTAATATTGCAAACTAGGTTTTTGAAATCGAATTAAATTGTGGGTTCAAAATTTACGTAATGGTTTCTATGGCATAATTAAGATATTAAGTTATCATCTTGGTCACTAGAATTGTTAAAACATCATGTTTTGTACAAAAACGGCAAATTGTGCTTGCTAGATTTTCGGAAAAATGACTTTTTAAGCGAAATTGGGGTTTTTATGAGTTTTAACTAATTTTATATTAAAATTAGTGTTCGTGAATGTGCAAATGATTTTATTTGGGTTTTTCTCGATGGTCTGGCGTTTGTACACCGACGTCGAGGGTTTTTGGTTGATTTGTGAAAGCAACCATAGGTTTTGACCTATGTGGGATTCGTGTGTCGTTTTGGTCATGAGTCGGATTTTAATGCGATACGATGCGTTGTGATATGTAGGTACCCCCATATGGGCTTCGAGACGACAAGCAAGCGCATGGCGACGTCGGCACCGGCGAGCGAGGACCAGGTGAGTAGATTTATATCTACGGGGAGAAGTCGGGTGGATGGCGTATAGCACCCCCGCAGTCCGTAGTGTAGCTCATATATATATGTTTATATAGGTGTTTTATGATATGAGAATGTTCATTCATGTTATGTTTATGTGTTCATGGTTTACCTTTGGGTTAGTGGCGAAACCCTAGAGTAGTTGTTATACCCACATATGCACACACAGACTTGCATACTTTACCTTCTTGTGCGTAGATTGGGATGTGTATATATGTATATATGCGTGGGTATGGGACTATGCATATGTACATTCATATACGCATGCATGGATAATGAGGATAGTACTTGGGATTTATGATGAGTCGATGAGATTTGATTTGAGGCCGTGAGATCGGTGATATAGCAGGGTTCGTATTTGAGATACGACATGACGTTATAGCGGGTCCTTGACGTAGTGTTTCACACACGTGCATGCATACTTAGGCGGTATCAGTATTGTACTAGACGTAGATCAGTACCCCGATGATGTTTTTTGATAAAGAGAATACTAGGTGAATAGTATGATGAATGTGATATTGACCCGTACCCCGATTTGGGATGCCGTACGACGGATTTACGTATGAGCTATATATTGATGATTGATCCGCACTCTTGACTTGGGATGTCTGATTATAGATATGGTATCGGATATGATATTATTGAGGCGGGATCACCGACTATACATATCAGGTATGTATATGTATCGACTCAGATGATAGGCGGTTTCCTTCCCTGTAGTTCAGCATGTTAGTTCAGCCGTATAGTTTAGTGTAGTTGTTAGATTAGATTAGACTCCTACCTATTTCAAAACTAGCGGATCATGGGTATTTTAAAAGACAGGTCAAGGGATCTACGGGTATTTCAAAGACGTATCCTTTCTTAAAACTACCGTAGCCCTATTTTCAAAATCCCACGATTCGTGTTATTTCAAATGGCACCATTGTTTAATATTTAGCTCCCGCTCATTTTGGTTGCTCGCTCCGCATCGCATACTTACATTGTTATTTCATATTGCATTGTTGACATTTTGTTGTTAGGACACCAGCACCATTACCGATGATGCGTATGTACCACGTACACTTACTTGCTGGCTCACACACATCTTCACCAGTAATTGCCATGTCACGTACACCATAGAAAATATTATTGCTTAACTTAGCTTGATAGCTAGTAGTTTGACATAATATTAGAGTACTTACCTTATATGCCATCTTAGATATTGTAGTTATTACTTATCACTTCATGCATACTATTATTCATTGTTATGACGTATTCATGGATTCTTATGCCTATATTCATGGGTTTATATGCTATTGATGATTTGGATCGGATTTCTATGAGATTTTCTGGATTTAGGGGAAAACCGCAAAACTTGTATAAGCTTCTTCCCTCTCTTTTAAATAAAAAGTGCGGCTTTCCCATGATGTATGAGTCATCCACAATGAGTTTGCTGATGGATTTCGAGACCCGATTCGTGGAGTGGAGGAACCGTTTCGGGTACATGGTGGGCCCGGTGCGGTACCCCGGGGCAAGAAGATCGTGTTGTTGACGTTGAGCCTGGCAGGGGAGCACTACCGACCGGTGATTTTTCCCGACGCGTCGGATATCCGAAGGATACCGTCGTGGTCTTGAGATGGATGGTAGGGGCCTGTCTGGATTGACGGCGCCCTAGATATTGTGATTGAGATATTGAGATTTTGAGATATTGAGGTACAGAGATTGTGATACAGAGATATCGAGATATTTGGACACTTGTTTTGTGTCGATGCTGGGCACTGTTTTATGCTGACTTCATTTATAGCACCTCACTTTTAAAATACAGAAAACTCACTGATTTATGAAAGCAGTTTTCGTCGGTACATGCATTCTGTTCCATGCATTCATACATCATCCATATGATACATTGCTACCTGAGGCACTGGCACGGGCACATGGAATTACACTTGGATTAGATATTTACCCTAGTTATTGTTATAGACTGCTGGTTTTATTTGAGGATTATATATATTGATCGTATGACCTAGGATTGCGTCATACATGCGATTTTTTTTCATAGATGTTTTTCTATTCACAAGTTGGCAACTCACCTCCGTTGTGCCCCAGTCTCTTGCAGGTTTGCCGTACAGGTTTCTTTACGGCTTTGCGGGCACAGTTTCGTTCGGGTGACTTGCTAGTAGGTGGGTTTATTGGTATCGTACCCATCATATTATCTTGTATTATATTATTCAGTTGTATCTAGTAAATTCCATCAACCAAACATGTATTTACTTTCAGATAGAGACCAGTGATGTTATTCCTTCGACCTTAGAGTCGCGCGTTATTTTTCTGTGGTTTTCTTGTGGTATGAGTTTCCTTTTGAGTTTTGATCCTCGCCGTTGGCTATGTATATTATATTGCTTGTGTGGTTGTGACCGTCGATTGACGAAGAGCTCGCTCCCGCTTGGGGATGCCTTTTTTTTGATTTCGTATACTATTCATGTTGTATCCCGTTTGGGTGCTAGTATTTACAAAGGAGACTCTGCCGAAATTTTCAGTAAATTTTTGATGTTTTTAAAAAACCGCATAATTCGGCTTATGATATTGAAACTACTTGTTAAAGTTGGTTTTTCCAGCACTCTACTACTTTTCTTGGTTTGGATTTCTGGGTTTTCGGTTTACTTAGATTACGTACGCCTCGAGACGTTCGTAGTTTTCGTGCTGGTCATGTTCCGTACTTTCGGGTCGTGACATAGTTGGTATCAGAGCGTTAGGTTTTACCTTCGGAGAGTAGGATGACCCTTGGTTGATGGAATAGGTGACTAAAGTAGAGTGACGTACCGTAGGTATGTTCCGCGGCATATTTACGATACGCTACTCCACTTAAGGAGCCTTAGGATGTACATTTCTTTGCTCAGTATTATATTCATTCCGATCTAGCCTCATCAGTACCAGTTATGGTTTTGATGCCATGATTACGGGCAGGGAGAGCTACGGATAGAGTTGCGGTCAGCATGAGCTCGTCAAGAACGATGACTGACCAGGGCATGATTCCGGCGACAAACGATTGCAGAGATATGTCTTTTCATTGTGTCTTCGCGCCACGAGCGTTGGGTGGATTGCTGTATGAGATTACTCGGACGTGCCGATTTGCACTAGAGGATTGAGCCTCCGATAGAGGCCAGCCAGATTTTGATGACCATTGAAGTATTGCTTACTCCTGATGATTGAGGCACCGTTCAGCGTGCAGACGTGCGAGCCAGTTATTGCTGCGAACGACGACATATTGGCCCATATACTGGAGTTAGTGCAGAATGAGTTGTACTAAGAGATGATAAAAGGTCGCTAGTCATCGAGGATGAATGACTAGGACATGTGGATCGTTCGCCTACCCCGATGCGAGGTCATCAGATAGATTGATTCCAGCTAGAGACGACTTCACGCGGAGACGTTGAGAGTCGACAGAGACGATCGAATGTCAGAAACCTATTATTCCAAGTTTAAAGTAGTCGGAAAGACATGCAGGCAATTCTATGGACCCGCTAGAAGAATGAAACCCTAACTCGACTTAATGACCGTATGAAAGCCTTTGAACCTTCGGGTTTGCAGCAGTTCTACGGCTCCATTAGTGAGGCTTGGGTTTGCCCTTCTACGGCTGGACCACCGATGCTGTGGTATGTGTTCGATACTATTAAACTGTGCCCAAGATGTTGAGCTCTTGGGGGATTATGAGGTTTTGACGAATCGATCGAATGGTTCGACTTCATTCAGATGCTAGGTGGTGAGATGCATTCTTGGGAGACTCCAGATACGAGGATAGTCATTGGAGCTCTGTCCATGCAGCCACGACGAGACGAGTCCAGAGCAGTCGACATTAGAAAAGTGGAGTAAGAGGTTCGTACGAGATCTTGATGAAACGACGTTCCACTCCGCCGACATCAGAGATGCGATACGTATGCCGAGGCATTGTACTTGGATATACCTTCCAGAAGGAGTCGCGATGAGTATGCAGCCCTTCCGGAACGAGAACTGATCTAGTAAGGGACGATGACTTCCGGACAGTTCGGCAGAGACGAGATTTGGGAGAGATCTCGACAGGACCTTTCTGGAATGAATTACAAGAAGACTTGGACCCAGGAGTGGTCATGTTACGCACACCCGCAGGACAGAGCTCAGGTTCGTCGATGAGACATGCTATGAGTGACCACGACAATTGGCCAGAGATTCTTGGAGGCATGTGCTTGAGCGAGACTATTCCGCCATACTTGATTTTGGTATTTTGAGCGTCTATTTGCATTATTGATTTTGATGATGGAGTTTCGTGATATTTGTTTCCATTGACCATGGTTGCACCTACGAGTATTCACGATTTTTGCACAGTTGCTGCACTTGAGATAGTTTCGTGCCTTGGTTCCTCATGTTTGTGATTATATGGATTTCATACAGTTGAGTTGATTGTGCGTATATACACATACGATTTGGTTTTGCACTCGGTATGATTCACATATGCTTGCAGTGCAGTGATACGCATTTTGTGCACTTAGATGCACTAGACTTCGATTTCGATTGTGATACTCGATATTTGTTTGTGCACCTTGTGCACCTGATTTGATTTTGCGCATGTTCGGCGCTTGATATTGGATTTCATGATTTCATGCATGATGGATGCACCTGCCTTGGATTTTCGCACATGTTGAGCGCATGTTTTGAGATGTGATTTTGGTGCACACCAGATGCACTAAATCGAGATTTTTCGTGCATGTCAGATGCACCTGATTTTGCTGTCAGGCACACATGTTACCTACGACAGATGTTTCATGCACACCCGATGCACTTAGATATTGTTTCTGTGCATATGTATGGCACATATATGGATTTGATTTCCGTGCGCACCAGACGCACGTAATATTCATACGCGTATTTTGGGATAGATTTTTCTTATAGAGCAGTACGTTTTTATGATATTGCTATATGTTTTCGTACTGAGCAGGACTAATCAGAGGACAGTACCTGAATATATTTTGCATGCATTGATAGTTATTGAAGGGATTTCCAAAAAGCGAGCTATAGCCTCAGTATTTACCTACGTGTCTGATATGACACGAAATGTTTAAAACAAGGAGACCTTCTAAATTGTTTTCAAAACCGCGGAACGTACATTTCAAACAAAGGTATATATGCATATAGTTATTTTCTTATGATAGACGTCCGCCACTGTGCAGTGTTATACGCGTTGCACAGCGACTTAAGAAATTTGGCATGCATTTCCTTCAGATACTTACATATATAGATTCGATATTTACATGTATAGTTTCGAGTTATATCATATTGGTTTGCTTTGGATTTGGCATTGATGTCTTCCCCATGACTCCGATGATTGCGAGATGCTTGACGGAGTTTTGATTTGAGTTATATGCTCATTTTTCATGCGCATGCGCTACGCTACGATTTGTTTTATGTATTTACAATTTCGGAGCACCGACGACTTGATGGTTTTGGTTTAGATGTTTTAGTATTTGGGGGGAGTTTTAATTTAAATTCGGGGACCGAATTTCTTTAAGGGGGGAAGATTGTAACGTTTTGAAAATCGTTTCGGTGAAATTTCGAAAAAACGGTAAAATAATGGGGTTTTCTGTAAAAAGTCAAAATGCAAATATTTTTATTATAAAATTAAATATACATATTCTAGCTATGTAATTGCTATTATTTGGTGTTTATTGAGCCACTGGTGAAATTTCAAATTTTCTGAAAATTTTTCCGAAATTAATTATTTTAATATTATTTTAAGGCGTCACTAATACATTTAATTAGGGAAAATTACAAATTGGAATGAGTTGAAACAAATTTTGTGCAACATAAAACTTAAATAAAATTTTATCATGTGGTTTTTGAAACAAAATCGTTTGCCAAAACGGTTTAGAAAATATCGAAGAAAAGGTCTTTTTTTTAGTGTAAATGGATGTTTGGGGTATTGTAATTATCATTTTCCACCACCCCACACCCATACCCACACTCACACACCTCCATTTATTTCTTTCCTTGGCTGAATTCAGCAGCCCCCACCCATTTTCCTCACTTGAATTTCAAAGAAAAGAAAAGAAAGAAAGAAAAGAAAAGGAAAGATAAGAAATAAGAATGGATAAAGAGTTGGTATTTGGTTGACTTGACTTTTTCCCTCACCATACCTCACACCACACTCCCTCTCTCCTCTCCCCCACCTGCAATGGCCGAGCCCCCCCCCCCCCCCCGTCCAATTCAGCACCTTCATTCTTCATCTCTTTCTCTTTAAAAAAGTTCATCAAAAATGCTTGAAAAATCCACAAAAAATCATGCAAAAATCCAAATCAAAATCCACCTCCTACCCATTTTGCCTTGGCTACCATAGCATAGATCTAGGGATTTAGATTTCAATTTGGGAGGCTAAGTGTGCTTGTGGGATCTTCAAATTATTTTGGTATAAATTCTAACCTTTTTGCTTAATGTGTTGTTAATTGCTTAGGTTAGCTTAATTAATTCTTTAATTAGGTTTTTAATTAGTTCTAGGTGCATGATTTAAAATTCAAGAGAGGGGTTTGATTTCAAATTTGTATTTTGTGTTGTGAGATTTAGTTTATGTGATATAATTGACATATTAATGTTATGCTAAATCCAATTTAAGTTGCTAGTTTGTATATTTGTTGATTTAAAAGTGATAATTATATAAATGGTAAACTAGGTTTGAAATAATTATATTCTTGTGAGATAAAATTCAAATTTAGGTTTCATAGCATTATTAATATTATATCGAGTGGTTTAATGCCTTTAGTTCATGATGAAAATCCAAGGTAGATTGTAGTTTGTGCATTTTTGATATAAAATTGTTAAAATTGGTTAATATTGCAAACTAGGTTTTTGAAATCGAATTAAATTGTGGGTTTAAATTTACGTAATGGTTTCTATGGCATAATTAAGATATTAAGTTATCATCTTGGTCCCTAGAATTGTTAAAACATCATGTTTTGTACAAAAACGGCGAATAGTGCTTGCTAGATTTTCGGAAAAATGACTTTTTAAGAGAAATTGGGGTTTTTGTGAGTTTTAACCTATTTTATATTAAAATTAGTGTTCGTGAATGTGCAAATGAGTGTATTTGGGTTTTTCTCGATGGTCTGGCGTTTGTACACCGACGTCGAGGGTTTTTGGGTTGATTTGTGAAAGCAACCATAGGTTTTGACCTATGTGGGATTCGTGTGTCGTTTTGGTCATGAGTCGGATTTTAATGCGATACGATGCGTTGTGATATGTAGGTACCCCCATGTGGACTTCGAGACGACAAGCAAGCGCGTGGCGACGTCGGCACCGGCGAGCGAGGAGTAGATTTATATCTTTGGGGAGAAGTCGGGTGGATGGCGTATAGCACCCCCGCAGTCCGTAGTGTAGCTCATATATATATGTTTATATAGGTGTTTTATGATACGAGAATGTTCATTCATGTTATGTTTATGTGTTCATGGTTTACCTTTGGGTTAGTTGCGAAACCCTAGAGTAGTTGTTATACCCACATACGCATACACAGACTTGCATACTTTACCTTCTTGTGCGTAGATTGGGATGTGTATATATGTATATATGCGTGGGTATGGGACTATGCATATGTACATTCATATACGCATGCATGGATAATGAGGATAGTACTTGGGATTTATGATGAGTCGATGAGATTTGATTTGAGGCCGTGAGATCGGTGATATAGCAGGGTTCGTATTTGAGATACGACATGACGTTGTAGCGGGTCCTTGACGTAGTGTTTCACACACGTGCATGCATACTTAGGCGGTATCTGTATTGTACTAGACGTAGATCAGTACCCCGATCTTGATATTTGATAAAAGGAATACTAGGTGAATAGTATGATGAATGTGATATTGACCCGTACCCCGATTTGGGATGCCGTACGACGGATTTACGTATGAGCTATATATTGATGATTGATCCGCACTCTTGACTTGGGATGTCTGATTATAGATATAGTATAGGATATGATATTATTCAGGCGGGATCACAG